>OZ005681.1:14237500-17095909 GCA_963930675.1 Gnaphalium uliginosum
AGAATTAAATGCGAAGGGACTAGTAGTAAACTTGCTTGGTGCCCCATTTTCGGATCAAGTGTACCTCAAAAATCACAATTCATAAGAAGACTTGGCATTTATGATCAACTAGCCGTTTGATATGTTAGAATCTAATATGAAAAAGTGTTAAAAGAAAATCATGTTTTTATATGATTGACGTTTATTCAAGATAAGTATGACTTGCTTAAGCTCAAGGCGTACGTACCATAAAGATTGTAAAACATGAGTTTATTTATATGATAAATTCAAGTGTACTTTTTTCTCATGATAACTAACAACTTAAGACGACTTGAACTAGATTCAAATATATATATATATATATATATATATATATATATATATATATATATATATATATATATATATTGTTAAAATGAAAAAAGCCCAAACGCACCTTGCTCGAAGTTGTTTCTATTTGATTGCGGAATTTGTTATGGACAAATGAATGTATATCCAATCGGAATACATGTAATAAAGAATGTTATGTATCTAATAAAATTTAACTTTTAACAAGGTATTGTCATTAATTATTTTATTATATTATTTAGATAAGTTATTATACGAAACACACCAAACACGTAATATAAAATTTATTATAAAACTTTTTAGATAATTTGTCGATCCTGATAACTAATATATATCATGATGTATCAAAATTAAACATGAAAGGCGTCAAAAATAATTAATTTGGAACTTCTTTTCAGGGACAAATAGTCTACGAAAAGCCCAATAACCAAATAATATCTTGTGAATCAGAGTTGCCGACAAATGACCATCGGGACGTATAAAGTAGATACACTTTTGACTATAAAAAACAGCAACCAATTAATATATGTGACAATATACCAGTGGCAGTTTCAGCTTCAGAAACAGAGCATTTGATGATAGTGTGAAGTGGGGTTTTTCTTGAATATGAAAAAGATGGAAACTCTATTGCGGAATTTGAATAAGAAGATGAAATGTGACAAACAGTGAGTTGGGTTTTGTTGAAAGATACGCAAATTACCCATTTGTATTTTGTAAATGTTTCTTGTGATGGGCTAATTGGGCCTTTTAAACCAATTAAAACCCAATATTTATGTCATTATTACAAGTAAACATTTATATCTTCACTATATAAACCATGTTTGTTTCTTCTCCCTGAAACATCCATCTAGTTTAATTATGTCATAATTTTTTTTTTCTTATCCTAAACAATCCCTTATTTTTTAGTACTCGTATTACAAAAAAGAAGGATCCGTACATCCAAATTGTACGGCACAGATTGAGGTCCAATAAAGGAGACATTGATCGATATTCAAGGCCTACCACTATCCTAATTACCGTCATACATAAAGAAACTTATTACGTAGTATTCATCACTTCCGAATACTTTTTCAGTGTGTGACTTGAACGTGTTCCATCGCCCAAACGCCATCTGATCAAATTGACGAACTTTTGATTGCTTTTTTAATCTAAATATTAACCGAAACAATAAAAAAAAGTACGTACTAGAACTTCGACTCAAAGGTCAATCCATTTGATTTGATGTCTACTTTTGAAGACGAGCATGTTTTTATTATCTTGTCACCAAGTAGTTAGAGCATCTCCAAGGAAAAAAATTTTTTTTAACTTTTTTACCATGAAATATAAGTCTTTACTAGAAAACTTTCAACTGCAATGAAAAAATTTGTACAACAAACTACACTCACAAACTTTTAGAAAAGTCTTTCACTAAAGACTTAAGTAGAAATCTCAAATTTTGACACTAAAATGTCTCCCAATGATAAAAAGTTTTTCAAAAGTTTAATGGCAAAAAAACTTAAGAAACATATTAGTTAGAAATGCTCTCAACGGTCTGCTCAAAACGCAAGAGGATTTCCTCTGGCTTTCATCAATAACTATATGCGCTTTTCGCCTAAATAACACATGCACGTTATGCCGTTATCCATATTACGACTTGCCGTGACATCTAATAAGGGATCAATTAAATGTACGTATTCAAGTTATGGGATTAAAACAATAAGAAAAGTAAATAAAAAAGCATATACATTCCCTATATTAAAATTGAAAAAGTACATCTAGATATAGTTACTAAGTTTGTCAATTTTGCATTACCAAAAACGTTTTTGGTGATCCGTGACATGTGTTTGTCAACTCTAGCACCTTTTAATTTAAAGTTTTCACATCACATTAATTCGTGTGCATTTTAGTCGATTGGCCATTGATGTTTGTGATGACTTACTTTATATTAAATATTGAACGTACAAAACGTTACATATATGGATCCCGTTCACACCCTAGATCGATCTTAGATAAAGAACTTGTGCTATGGATGCAATAATGGAACCTATCTAGCGTCATCGATTAAATGCCATTGTCAACAATGGACCCCCTTAATTAATTTTAAATTTTATGGTTTTTGGTGGATATGTTTATGGTTGTACAGAGTACATATAAAACTAACAGTGTATATCCTGTGTGCCGCACGACATTGTAAATATCACAACATGTATATATACACGTGTCAATAAATAAACCATGTCAGTTCTTAAAGTATCTAAATTGTTTTACTAATAAGTGATAGTGATATTAATCTTAGATTTAGAATCAATAAAATAAACTTCAAACCAAATCTCTAAAATGTAATAGTTACTGAAAGTACTAACTTTATGATATAAAAGTGAATTGAAGTGATGTGGAAGAATATACTTCATGCAATACCCTAGCATGAGCTATAGGTGTTTCAAGTGATTACGATCTATAACTGCCAAATACATGAGCTCAAATGAGATAAACATAAAAGTTAATTAATCAAATGAGATTATTATATAAAAAAAAATTGTAAATTTGTCACATTTACCTAAAAATGAGCTATTTAGTTGATAATCTCACCAAGACTTTGATTGGCTCAAATTTAAAATCTTAGCACAAGTCTATTTCAATTACTTAACACCTAAAAACAATTTTGATATTAAAATAGTAGAACTTTTAAAATCGTAGGATAATACTTACAAATTATAAAGATAAACAAAAAATATTATCCAACACAACTTGATCCATTTGTGATAAACACATATTGATTTAGCTTCAAACAATATTTTACCATACCAAACCTAACCAAGACGATCCACGTAGTTATACATATAATCCTTAAAAAAATACTAAGAAGTATAAGATATCTATTTTAAACGTTTTATTGAACACCCAATAGGCATATATGTGAGTCAAATATAAATGGTCTAAAGTGATCAAATATATACGAATACATAGTTATATAGAGGCATATTATAAAATAGAGACAATGATTGAGAAGCAGAATGAATATGATATATGATACATTAAGAGTATCATTTTAATAATTGTATTTAAAATTTATAATTCTATATTTTATGAGATTGATATTTTGTTTCATTTGATTATTATATAAAATGAAGGATAAACGGTTGTAGAAGCTGAAATGACATAAAGTTTGCATATGAATCTTCATGTTAATGAACTCCATCGAACATGAACTTGATTTTAATGACTTGTCATTTAATAGTGTGATATTTTAACTATAATTCAGCCACATCATATGTTCCATAGGTGTCACATAAAGTAGGTGGACAGATAAGCAATTTGAGTTAATGTGATGTATGAAGAGAAAACCAACTAAGCAAGGAAGATCCTCATTTATTATATCAGAATTGGAAATGCGGATATGTATGAACTAAAAAAATGACAAATGTAGCGTTGTTAATAATTCACTTTCAAATTTTCCCACTTTTAAAATATGTATTTACTGAAATGATTTGTAATCTTCATTAGCCTAAATTTTTTTGACTACAATGTTAGCTTACAAACTAATATTTAATTATTTTAATAACTCTTTGTATTGTTATAACACTTTGTAATAACACTAAAAAAAGTATCAATTCCATCACAATGAAGTATCAATTCAAGTTCTTTTCATTATGAGTTATGCTTTTTAGTTACCTCATTTAATATTGAATATAATTAAAACTTTTATTATTATATACAAAATAAAAATATAATTAATTAAGAAAGATCGTATGACATGACATGATATATTCAAAGATGAACTATGAGGATGCCATATGGATATTAGATTAGATAAGGAGAGTATCCCACACTGAAAAGAAGGATATTCTCTTAAAATATAGGAAAGATGGATTCTAAATTATTTAACTTCAAATATTTATTAATTTATTTAAGTTAGAAAAATTTATTAAATGAGTTGTTGAGAGTAATATATATATATGATGGTAAATATTAAGTTTAATAAAAAAAGAATAGTTAAAGTGTACAATTTATTTGACAAATAAAAATAGTAATATAAACAACAAAAATAATACGAAACGAGTTGAGTAAGTAATATATATATATATATATATGGTTAACAAAATGTCTCTATTTGAATAGGTTGTTGGAACTAAAAAGCAAGGTTGTCAAGATCGAGATTTTACTTTGGATCGTTTTTGTTTTCACAAGATCGAGATCATTAAATTGGATCGGGATCTTAAGATCCTACTCATACACTATAATCTCATACATGTGTATTATAATACATTTTAAAAGATCAAATGCATGTCAAATTAATTAAATTTGTATAGTTTAAACACTATAATATTTTTTCCTTACTTATTATAATACATAAAATAATATCTCCTCTAGACACAATAATTCTAATTTAAAAACCAAACTTTTGATATTGTTTATTTACTTCATTTTTATGTAACAAACTGTCAATTTTTTTCAATGTTTCTAGTCGACAATAAATTAAAACATGCTATATCGTCAGTAACTTGAAGACGATGATAAAAGTATTTTAGTGTGTACAATAAAACATGTAAATCAGTAATTAATAATTCGTCACCGCAATTATATCCGAGCACACTGTTTAATATATATATACTACATATATATATACTACAATAAAAACAAGTACAAAATACATACCGTATAAGAACTAAACGGCGTAGCTTTCCTAGCCGTTGACTATTTATTTTTTAGCTTTAAACATGTCTTGATCAATAATAAAATTCAAACTATAACAACTACATGTTACTATTAAAATGAGTAAATTAAAGGCTAGAAGTAAAGGGCACACCAGTAGGCGGCAACCAAGATCCACCCGCGATAAAATTCCCCACAGTGAACTTAGACGCCTCGGTGGCACTAGTAATCACACGATAACCCTTCCAATTAACCCGATTCGCAGTTGATGAACCCGGGCCCGTATTCATATACTCACCATAATACAATGTATCAAGCGCGAAATTACCGCTCCAAGGCATCCAACCTGCAGGGTTCACAATACCATCAAGGTACGTTTTCATAAAAACGGTCCTCGAGTATTGCTTCCATGGCCTACCAAGATACGTTTTTACACCACTTAAGCTTGAGGCACTTGTGACTTGACAATTATGGATTGAGATTCCAGTGTTTTGATTTGGGTCGGTCCGACCCTGGGCTGTTAATGTGTTGGTCTTGTTTGGTGGGTCACGGGCGATAATTTTGCAATTTTGAAGTACTACGGCTGCATTGCCAAAAATCATATCGACTGTGCCTGATATAGAACAATCTTTATAGAATTGTCTGTTTGAGAGGACGTAAAGGGTGTCTTGGTACCCTTCGAAGCTACATTGGTAGAAAGCCGAGAGATCTGACCCGCTTCGAAGTGCTACCGCCTGTTGGTTTTGTGGCCCTGCAGTGTTTCTAACTGTGAAGTCACGGCCTATAAAATTGTCTCCATCTACAGCTGAATTCATTAAGAAACATACGTTATTACAAAGTAATATTACAAGAATGGAAAATGATCCCTGCAACTAATTGTACGTATCTTGCATCCATCAATGACAAAATGAATGACCAATTATATAAATAGCAATAAATTTGAAGGGCTGAATCTATAATTTTTTTCTCAAAAAGTTATATAGTAAATGCTCTAAATAGCAACTTATAACTTAAACATTGTGTAGTAGACTCTACATATATTATCTCTTAGAAGACATATGAGGACTTAATAATTAATTAATACTACATATATTTTTAAGTTTAGGGGTTTGTCCAACACTTTAATACTCAGTAAATTAACTCAAATTTGTATTACAAGTGAAGTTATAATATGATAACCACAGTCTTTGACATTCAAAAGTTTATATGTTGTATAATAATTTATAGCTACTTATCATGATTTTTAAATTCATATTTTAATAAAAAGACAGTTAATTAGTTTCGAATTTATATAAATTTGTGATATTAGATAATCCTTTTTAAATGATTAACAAAAGATTAAAATAAATGTTGTAGTTTAATCCTTACCCATTGTACATGACCCGAAAGATGTAGAACCTCCTCCAACACTTTTACTACCACTTATGATTGTTTTCCCCATACCATCTCCTATTAGCATTATGTTATTCGCTTTCACCTCAACAAATTCATTATAAGTGCCTTCCTTCACATATATGACATACCTCCCGCTCCCTAATTTTGCGGCAGCTAAGGCGGCTCCGATAGTCCTGTAGTTACCGGAACCGTCTTGAGCCACTATGGCGTTAGCCTTAGAAATGGGGTTTGAAGATTGTAGTAGCTTTCGATCACCGGGCTTCATCCAAGTAGGGAACCCGTCGCTATAACTAAGCTCATTATCCGATGAATTTCCTTCTTTATTCATCGATAATGTATTACTAATTAAAGCGGAAACATTATTGTTCATTAGCCGCAAAAGTTCGGCACCTACATTTAGTTCGTGGAACCCAAATAGACAAGTCTCGAGGTTCGTGAGAGATGTACTTAGCCAGGTTTGCATTTCAACCTGACTACACTTTTTGTTAGGATCAACAGTCATGTTGATTCTATCAACAGTGTTTTTGTAAAGATGTAGACAATCATTCAATGCTGCCTTTTCTAGGCTGTCACGACATTTTCCACCAAGGCCTCGAGCATTTGACTCGGCGTTCGAAGCTTGTTCTAGGAGGACTTTCAATAGGGCGTTGATGAAGTCCGGTTTTTCCTTCATAGGACCGTAATTTGGTTTACCTGCTAAGACGAATTCACAAGGTTGCGGATGAGGTGTTTGGCTACACCATGACCTAATCTCGGATATAGGGTAGCCATGCACCCCTTGAGAGAGGAGAAGAAACAAGCAAGAAATAAAGATTGCCAAGAGTGGAAATAGTTTCATTTCAACAAGCAAGTTGTCAAGAGAATTGAAGAGAGGTTTAAAGTTAGTTTTTTTTGTACAAAGCCTTCCATGAGCGCAAAGGCTTGCTATATATAGAAATTGAATCTAACCAAAAGGTACCGTTCATATAACAATTGCATGTCTTCTTCAAACTTTTTTAGTTAAATAAAGTTGTATTTAAAACTCTAATTTACTTTTTCTGTAAATTATTAGTTTAATCTATATATCTAGTTATATATCGATCATCTTTCAAATATTTGCCAGGTAACAAAAGTTAATTAACGTAATCATGTTTAATTTTCGAAACTAAAGCCGTACGTCAAACTAACCCGTTTTCAGATTTTATTCAATATCCTCTTATTTATTTCTCGTATCGACCGAGAGTTATAAAATGTACGTATCAGCCAATTATCAAATTCTTCCGCTATCACTCATGTAAGAAATTACGTTAAAGCAAGTGCTACGAAGTACGTACAATATGTCAATATGGTAGAGTTTTATTGCAAAAGCAAGGTCTCGAATAGCCTTTTTTGCTTTGCATGGCGATTCCTTTTTCAAAGTGTTTGGTAGAAATTTAAAGCCGTTAGTTCGTTTTCAAAAGGTTAAATCAATCAATTTTTCAATGAAACCAAACACGGCGAAAGATAACTCAATAAGGCTTTTAACGCCGGTAAAGTTTAAATCATACAGTTTTTAGAAAGGAAATCAACTCAAGATAAGATATATGGTTAACTCATTCCGTACATTTTACCCCCATAAAACTCGTACTCGTTAATTTTCTTGATTTGAGAATCAAATACTAAAACAAGTCGATCGATCCAATAAACATCAGTTACTGAAACACCGACAAAATAGCGATAGATGGCTGATCGATATATTGAACTTTCGAAGAAATGAAGAAGTTTTTTGGATGAAAAGTAGAAATATTTGATAACTTTGATCAAACACTTAAAAAGTCCTAAATCTGTAACTAGAAATAGACTACATTTATTATGGAGAAGATCGAACTTAACATAAAATTAAAGTAGTTGTACTATTGTTATTGTAGGTTGTACATATGATCGATATAAAAAAAGTTGATATGGGATAGAAGTCAAATGACTAATGTGCCTAACTTACATAGCTTTCGAATAAGATGTGTTTAAAGGCGGTACGAAATATTCAAAAATTATATGACTGCAACTTTACGCAAATTCTACATATATAGTTTTCATGATATATATATACATATATATATATATATATATATATATATATATATATATATATATATATATATATATATTATCCATGCAAAAAGTGTACGTATCTAATTACAATCATGAAATTGCACGAAAAAGTATCACTACAAAACTAGAGTTATTCAATTCTGTTGATTCTTGTAGAAATAATTTCCTTTGTAGTTTCTCACCCCGCAAGATTCCATTTGATTAACATTAGAAAATTATTCCCTAGGGGGCGAACTTAAGATAGTGGGTATGTTTGGCACAGATAAAATCTAGTTTCAATAATCTTCAACTCTTACGTTAGAAGTCTCATTTGAGAATATGAAAACATCGGAATTGTTGTAAAAGGAATTCACAGAATCCCTTGAAATATAAGCATTTTCAAGTATCTTCTAAAAAGCATCGTTGATCACAAGCTTCAACCACAAACTGCAACTTCAACTTGTTTATTGTCAAACTCACCCGAATTCTTTTTATATCAAATAAACCCTAAAGTATAGAAAAAGCTTCTCTTTTTTCTATTTTTTTTTAATTTAAGTGGCAAGTATATAAAAAAAATACTTAATTATGCGTTATATATTTTGCGGTATATAAATTTTAAAAAGGGGTTAACTGCCTATACTATTTCTACTGTATCTTCACCCTTATGCGTTAAAGATAAATAAGAGTTTTGTTACATCATCAATAAAAACTTTATAACTAACTCTATATCACTAGGGCCATAAATTAAGTTCGTCGTGGTCTAACTAGAAGTCTATATATTTTTATGCATGTCTTAAGTTGTTAATAATAGTTCTAGCTGTCGTTATCGCATAATTAAAAACATTTTTTTATATCTTTTTCCACTGTTTGTGGATAAAAATATATGGACATCTTAATTAATTGTCTAGGGTGTGGTGGCAATGTAACTTATTGGAGTATATTATAGTATATTATAGCTTATAACTTATTTTTTCTATTGTCGTATAAAAATTTATAGAATCTTATCCACTATTTTATTGATTAACTGTTACATCGTACTTTATATGCTTGTATAGTTAAGTTTGCACCTCGTTAATATTTGACCCATCTACAATTAATATGGCTATATGAATGCTTTTTGAATAAATAGGAAGGGTTTGTTAGCCTGTCAAAGATATACTTTGGTTTTTGTCGAATCTACCGGCTTTTTAGGATTGAACTTTACGTTAAACGTCAGAGAAACGATTGTACGACATACGGGTTGAACATGTTCGGTAGCAATAAACTAAAATGATCAAACATACCTATATTGTCTAATTAGATATGAAGTGGACGGGCAATAACTAAAATATAAAAATCTCAATCGAGGACGTGCAAATGAAACTAAACAGTCCGCTTTGCCGGTAGATGCTTGGTTTTCTTTTTGGCGACCACATGAGAATTTATCAGGTGGCCACCAATCCTGATTCTACTCCTGCTCGAGCACATTTAATCGGATATCAAGTTCTCATGATAGATATGATGCATTTACGTATTTGTGACCATAAAACACGTTGTATATGACAAGGAGAAATAAGAATATTTACTTATAAGCATCAAATCTTCATTTATTTCTCAATGATATCCGAAGATCGAGACAATTCCCGTGAAAGTCTTTCATAGAAGTGAATTCTTATTCTTACGAAGCAAATTACACTTCCTATTGATTTGTCCCCTGGACCTATTCTGATTATGAATTATCCGTCGCTACATGTGCAGTCAATATGAAATTCGCCTAACGTGTTGCAGGATAAAATTCCTAGCTTGATTTTGCTCCCATATACTCCATATCATTTAAGTTAGCTTTTACGACGTATATAGCTTAAAAATTTTTATACGACATATATATCCTTCAATTACGTTATATATGCAAGTTTTTATAAAAGAGTCTATAACTTGTTAACAAGTCTCATTTCATTTATTAGATCATCCAATATGACTTTTAGCCCCTCGACTTAGACTTATACTTTAACATTATCAACCCACATTTATTCACTAGGCAATAATAAGGCATATATATGCATGGCCCTTGTCTATACCTAATTTTTATAAATGTTCGGGCTTATATATAATACATTTATGATTATGATTTATGTTTATTTGGCTTCTTAATTCGATATTTAACGTCTGTTACATACAACTATGTAGCAAGTAAATCTCAAACTCTAGAATCCAAAAGATACATATTTAATTAGTGTTTTAGGCTAGCTACTTATTGCACAATTGTCCTTTAATTTTTCTCATAGTATATATACGTTTTCTTTTATCTAGTGACCGTAGCGTGGGAGAAGGTACTCATGAGCTTCTTTTTTTCTTTTAGAAAAATAAAAAAGAAAAATAAAAAAATCGGGCCAAGTAATAGAACTTATAAACTAGAAACTTACATCTTTAATTTCGTACAGATATTTATGAATAGTAATTAGTAAATAACTTGTTTCATAGTTTAACAAACTAACATTTAAATTCATTTTTTTAACAAAATCCCACCATAATTAAAGATAAAATAAAAAATAAATAAAAAAATGGTTGAAGGCAAAAGAAAGAAAGTGGAAAAGATTTAAAGTTAGAAAATGAAAGACGACTTGATGAAAATATGGTTGAAGGTAGTTACCAACTCTGGTAGGAAATTCAAACACAGAGGACAAATTTTTATATATTTTTATTTCTTTTATAATTTCGTGGGAGTAAAAGATTTTAAATGTCATTAATACCTTTAAAAGAAGATGTTTTTACGTAATTTGAAAAATCTTGTGAGAGCGACTGTCTACGTTGTCCCACCAGATTTCCACTCCTGGATCAACTGATATTCATTTAAGCGACCCGTAAGATATCTATCTAATCTAACTTGCATTTAATGCTGATAATTAAGTTATTTGAATATCTTTTTTGTTTAATCTGTATTGATTTTGTTTTGTATGTCAGGTGAAATGAATTAAAGATATCATTTATCTACTGAATCTATTTACCTATAGGTGAAAAAAAACCCGGCTTTTTTTAACCGACCGGTTAACCGAAAACCGGTTTTTAGGAAAATCGGTTTTTTTTAACCGAACCGGTTTTGGAATAACCGAACCGGTTTTGACCGGTTATCAGTTTTGGGGAGAACCGGGTTTTTTCCGGTTTTTAAACCGGTTTTAACCGGTTATTTGAAAAAACCGATTTTAACCGTTTTTTTCAAAAAAATCAAAAAAACGGCTAGTAGCCGTTGGAGCGGGGGGGGGGGGGGGGGGGGGGGACGGATTTTTTGAATTTTTTGACATTTTGGCACCTCCAAATCCCTATAAATAGCCCTAGTTGGTTTGGGTTCAAAACACACCAACAAACATTCTCTTCTTCTCTCAAAAACACTCTAAATCTCGATATTTATATACTTTTTGTTTGCGAAAAATGGAAAACATACAATCACAAGCTTCCGCTTCCGGTTCCACTTCCGTTGGTAGCAATGTACGAAACAAAGTTTACACAAATGTTGATGTTGTGCAAATTAAATCAACGAATCGGAATCCGGAAATTTGGTCGAATTACGAGTTGTGCATTATGAATGATGGGGTGGAAAAGGCCCGTTGTAAGAGATGTGGGAGGTTTTATAACCCCACATCAAACTCAACATTAAGAAGTCACAAAAACGGTTCTTGTAGGGCGGCTAGTCAAGATGTGTCACAATCGACACTTGGTTCGGATGGTGGGGTATTTATATACGATAATGATGCGCTTCGAGAAGATTTTACAAAGTTTGTCATCCAAGAAGCGCTTCCATTCAACCACTTCGACAACCAACGGCTTACGAATATCATCAAAAAGAGACTACAACCGCGATACCAACAAGTAAGTCGTACTACCCTTAGAAACGATGCGTATAAATTATGAAAAACGGCTAAAAAGATATAATTGATGGTTTTCAAAACTATAAATATGGCGTTTCTATTACTTGTGATGTTTGGACCGCACCACATGGTACGGCAAATTCTTATTTAGCCGTTACGGCCCATTGGTTTCATCCCGAGTCTTGGTTATTAATGAAACGTACAATTGCTTTTAAATTGTTTGGTTATCCGCATACGGGATGTAATTTGCGAAAAATTTTAAATGACACTTTAATTGAATATAATTTAGACGATAAAGTTTTTACAATTTCACTAGATAATGCGTCAAATAATAATAGAGCTATGAATTTACTAAAATTACGTATAAAATCAATTTTAGATGACGCTTTTTTTCATTCCCGTTGTGTTGCTCATGTTATAAATTTGTCCGTGCAAGCGGCACTACAAATATGTGCTAATATACGTGAAAAATTTAAGAGTTTATTAGTAATTATATATAGTTCGAGTAACGAACGACAAGCTAATTATAGACGTTTTCGTTCACAATGTGGTGAAACTCCCCTAGGACCTTGCTACGATAATAATACTAGGTGGAATTCTACTCACACTATGTTTGAAAATATTTTACGGCAACGTGCTACTTTAAGTGCTTTTAATGATATGTTAGTTGCTAAAAATAAGTCCGTAGCTATAACCGATTATGAATGGGATCGACTAAATGATTTAACTTCGTTTTTAGTAGTTTTTAAAGAGGCTACTACTATATTATCGGGTGTATATTACCCAACTAGCTCGTTAGTTTTAAACCAAATTTTTATAATGACCGAAAAATTAAAAGAATTTGAAACCTCGCAATATCCAATGTTTAGAAAAATGGTTAGAGCTATAAAAAAGAAATTTATAAAATATTTTGGTAGTTTGCCTTTGATTTTTACTTGTTCCGCCGCACTAAATCCAACTTTAAATGTTGGCGGCGTACAACGTATAATCTCAACAATTTTGGAAAATTTAGACTTACACTTAACCGACGACCCGCACTATATAGCAAATGAACTTTCTAAATTTGAAAATAATTTTAAACAATTATTTGGGATTTATGCAACAAAATATGGTCAACATCATAACCCAATTGTTGACTCAATGCGGGCGGGAACATCTCGATCATCATCCTACGACATAAATATAAATCTTTATAATGCTTTACTTGAAGACGCTACAAAGCGTCAACGAACATCGGCTCCAACAAGCGAGTTGGGACAATATATGTCTACAAACTTTTTAACCACTTTAACTGTTGAGGAGTTTTGTAATTTTGACATTTTGAGTTGGTGGAAAGAAAGAGAAGTACAATTTCCCATTTTATCTGCTATGGCTCGGGATTTATTATCCGTCCAAGCTTCGACGGTAGCTTCCGAATCAGCTTTTTCTACTAGCGGTAGAATAATATCGGAAAGAAGGTCAAGACTAACCGCTCAATCCGTAGAAGTATGTGTATGTTTGAAAGATTACTTGGACGGAGTGGATAGGATACAAAATGCAACAACGTTAGAAGGCCCACTATTAGGTAACGTTGAAGAAATTATCGAAGATGAAGAAGTCGAATTGGGAATATCACCTCCAACGACCGAATTAGATGAAGGTGAATTTGAAGAACTTGAAGTTGAATCCGTGGATGAAGATGAAGTTTGGGACGACGTAACTAGTTAAGTGTATTCGGGTGATGGCAATGCCGAAGCTCGATATACTTACTACACGATTACGTTTCCGGGTGATGGCCATGCCGAAGCTCGAAATGTATTCGTATTTGTATTTTATATTTTTAGTTGTAATTGTATTGTTTAAATAAAAGTTATGTTTGTATTTTATAATTTTAGTCGTAATTGCATTGTTTAAATAAAAGTTATGTTTGTATTTTATATTTTCATTTGTATTATCTAAATTTTATTATACACTTATACCGAATTCGAATCCGAAAAAAATCCCGAAAAAAACTAACCGATTAAAACCGGTGCAAAACTGAAAAAAACCGATTCCGAACATTTAAAACCGAAAAAAACTGATTCCGAAAAAACCGGTTTTAACCGAAACCGATTTTTCAAATAACCGGTTTTTTTAAAACCGGTTTTTAAAAAACCGAAAACCGAAAAAAACCGATTTTTTTTGCACCACTATATTTACCTCTACTTCATCTGCGTCATCTTTGGTGGTGCATCGCCAAGCCCAGTCCAAGCCCAATCTACTGTTGTTTTGGATTATATAGGCCCAATAAGTAATAACATGATGATAACTTAACATTACATACCATAGTTGTGTTATTTACAGTATTTTCTTAATTAATTGAAAAGTTATAGAACTTTAAACTAAAAATATTCATTTGTTTACGGTAAGTTTGTAATTGTTAAATCGTGATAATTTGATAATATTAATTTCGGTCTATGTGACTTTTGTAAGCAACCAATAACAGAAGATTCTTTAGCCATTTAAATATTGATAATCTAAAAGAAGAAAAAAAAGATGATTAAATGTTGCGTGTAATATTAATATTAATATTAATATATTATAGAAGATACAATTACAATACAAGATTTGTAATTTTATTTTATATCTTTCTCAAAACTTCATATTCACATATGACACCGATAATTACTAGTAAAATAAACAATTAACAAGCAGTACAAACTAATTTAATGTAATATAACAACTGATTTCAGTTTGACATATATGTATGTATATATGTATATATAAGATATAAGAAGATATGTATTATACATGAATGGCCAAATTTAGGGATTTTTGACCGCCCGGGAAGCACGATGCCTAGCAGTAAAACGATTGAACAACGCAAGAGAATTGCTAGCAAGTTCTTTCACGTTCAAAAACCTTGCTTTAATCATACTTTTCGTCTTACTTCCAATTTCATCCCCCAACATTCCATCCATACAAGTTGTGGCGTCAGTTAAGGCAGCACTTACCCAACTTTTCACGTTACTCTCGTGCCATGCGAACTTTTCCTCTCCATCTGTACCCATTTTTCGTAATTCTCTAACCGATTGAGTAATTTGGTTCACCCCACTGTTGATTTGGCGCAAGCAGCCTTCCGTGGCTTGGTACTCTCCTGAATTCTTTGTTTTGTTGAGTTCTTTTGCTATCATGTCTACATAAGCCTTTGTGAACCGAGCTTTGGCTAGACATGTGGTTAGTGTAATTTGAGCTATCTTTTGTGGGCTTGGTAGATCATTTTTGTTAGCATAAGGTAGAAGAGTCCTTACACATAGATCATGGTATAATGTCGGTAGACATTGTGCCTCAAGGTACGTCCTTGCACGTGAACGTGACTCGACCGAGCCCAAAAAACCAAAGATGGTGAAAAAGAGGAAGAACAATGAGATTGTCATTTGTGCCATTTTTGTGAGCTTTTGTGTGTTTTTACGTGTGATGAAAACATTAAGAGGTGGTCAGGGATTATATAGAAGAGCTTGTCACATGCAATCCAATCATATTGCACATGCAACTTTGCTAAAAAAGAAAGTGAATTATAATGTTTGACAAATAATATGATGGAGTAATTAAGAAATGTAAGTAACCTTTTTTTAATCACATTAAGACCGACCACTTGCACAATATTGTATCATCATATCATAATTAAGCTGTTAAGAATTACAAGCCTACAACGGTTGACCATGTAAATGTGCAAGCAATAGCAAAAGATTAGAATGAGGCATGGGTGCTTGTCTTAGGCTAATCAACCAACACATTGCTTTACCGTGTCATCTAGTTTTTTAGATAAACATAAAAACGATAATAATGTTGACTTCCTATGGGCGTTTGTAGATTCCATGATCGAGTCTGGTTTGGGACCAAACTAATTATTTGCATGAAGTAAGTACCAACATGTCGATAATTTCTTTGATGCATAGGATGTCTTATATAATCTTCTTACTACATTTTTGACCTACTAATTTCTTTCTAATATTTTAGGATTATATATGACTGTCATTTAATAATTTTCTCTCCAAAATCATAATTTATTATTTTTCTCAATTTGTATGATAATATATCCGTTCAGATGCATTTGGATATTTGATTTATTTTCGAAATATTTGTAAAATGGGCCATACTGGACTGGGTCATGTCCTTGATGGGTTAACCTTTAGATGTTGGTTTTTGTCGTGTGTCAGCATAGTTGGGCCTTATCTTTAAATTATATAGGGCCCATTAAGTACTTTTCTTAGAAAAATAAATAAATAAATGCCATGGCCAAATTATCTACTCCGTATTACAGTACTAAACTCGGTACAATCTTTCTGAAAAAACCATTAATAGAGTTGTTACAAGTTAGATATGAAGTTCCTAAAACTGTGTAATTTTGACTAGCAGAAGTATGTATATCAAAACTTATACAGTAGTTTGTAAATTACACCAGCAAATACAAGTTCAATAAATACTAATATACTATAACTGCATAAACTGGTATAAACGAGATAATTAAATTACCAATAACACGGTAAACTCACCAACTCCCATATGGGCTGGACTAGCTATTTGAAACTAACCAAGCACCATCTAATCCCAGCCCATTTCAAAAGATCTGTAGCAGATCCTGTTTACTGAGAGGTAGAGGTGGTAAAAAAAACCGGGTTTGAAACCCAACCCGAAAAAACACGAAAAACCGACCCGGTCAAACCCGGGTTTGACCCAACCCGGTTCGGGTTTTCTGGAACCCGCCGGGTACAAACCGGTTTGGGGTTTAGCCGTTACAAACCGGTTCCGAACCGGTTTTTTCCAACCCGGTTTCAAAAACCGGTTTCCAACCCGGTTTTTTTTCTAGCCGTTTTTTGGTAATTTTGACCGTTTTTTTTTTGTTTTTTTTACCATTTTGCCATTCCAAGTTTACTATATATACAAACCTTGAGTTTAGGTTCAATCACAACATTCAAACACTCATACAAACTCAAAACGCATACAAAATTCTCATTTCTCAAATGGCAAATCAATCTTCTTCCTCTTCCTTCGGTGTTGGTTCTTCAAGTTCACCAACGATTGTTCGAAAATTGGTTAACAAAAGAAATCCGGAGGTGTGGGATTTATACGACAAAGTGTTGTTGTCGGATGGTACGACTAAGGCACATTGTAAACGATGTGGGAAATTTTTAAAAGCCGACTCCAACACAACGTTGAAACATCATAAAGAAAAGTATTGTGTGGGACTCAAAACTAATCCGGAAGCAAGTGGTCAAGCTTCTATGTCACGAGATGGAGCTATATTTTCATACGAAGCGGAACGGTGTCGAGAAGCTTTTGCGGGTTTTGTGATTCAAGAAGCTTTGCCGTTCAACCACTTCGACAACCCTCGACTTACTAGGGTTATTCAAAATACCCTTCAACCGCGATATAATCATGTAAGTCGTATTACTCTTAAACGTGATGCCCTTCGCGCGAGGCTACCTCTGAAGAAGATTTCGACTTTTGAAGAATTGAAGATTAATATAAGTTGAAGATATAGAGTTTTTGGATTCAATAATATTTTTAAGAAGATTTAGAAGCCTTTTAGTTAAGTTATTGATCAATTATGTTTTCATTACTAATGTTTTATGAATTCAATGAAAAAAATTTGGCCCAAACGTGGTTTTCCCTAAAACGCTTAACGCTCGAAAAAAATTGAATTATATAGAGTTTTTGGATTCAATAATATTTTTAAGAAGACTTAGAAGACATTTTTTAAAGTTATTGTTCAATTATGTTTCCATTACTAATGTTTTATGAATTCAATGAAAATTTTTTGGCTCAAACGTTGTTTTTCCCTAAAACGCTTAATGCTCGGAAAAAAATTGAATTATATAGAGTTTTTGGATTCAATAATATTTTTAAGAAGATTTAGAAGCCTTTTGGTTAAGTTATTGATCAATTATGTTTCCATTACTAATGTTTTATGAATTCAATGAAAAAAAATCAAAAAATATATTGTTTTTCCCTAAAACGCTCAACGATAGAAAAAATATACATTTTTATAAAAAACCGGGTTGGAACCGGGTTTTCAACCCGAACCGGTTTCAAACCGGTTCCAACCGGTTTCAAACCGGTTCCAACCGGTTTAGATCGGGTAGGGTTTTTTAGGTTTAAAATCGGGTCGGGTTTGGTCAACCCCGGTTGCTCTTTGTTGACTAAAACCCGGTTCGGGTTTCCGGGTCGGGTCGGGTCAGGGCCACCCGGTTTTTGTTCATCTCTACTGAGAGGTGCTTGGGTTACGTTTTGAAATAAAATTTTCTGATTATTAGTTTTCAAATGGAAATGAATTCTACAACAAACTTTCTCATTTATACAGAAAAGATATGCATAAAGTTGTAATAATGTATGCATTGATCAAGTGACATTTTGATGTATGAATGAAAAAGTATGGCGTAGATATGACCTCCATTTTCAAATAACTGATAATTAGAGCTTGAGAGTTCCTTGGTCATTAGTCATTAGTCATTACTCAAAACTGAATGTTGCATTTGAAAACACTCCTTAAATGTAGTATTAGGCATAGGGTAAAACTACCAACTACTATTAATTAGTATAACTTAGTAACTTACGATGTCAAAATCCAATCTTAATCTCTTTATACAGCTTGTTTGAAAGCAAAGAATGTGGCTGCAGTTACATAAACCGAACATTTTATGCATCAACACCAGGGCCAGGATATGCAGGAAGGCTCGTTATACGCTTGTCAACAACAGGTCCGCCCACCGTGAAATGATAGAGGCTCTGATAGTTTGATCCTGTCAACCCGAGAACCTCGTGCACTGCAATACAGCAAAATAAATTTTTTTTACCGTAGTTAGTTCAACAATAATGAAGACTATAAACTTTATAAAATGGAGTAGCAATTTTAAAAAGTATATAGCTTGGCAGAATGAGTGTGGATTAAATACCAGGATCATCAAAGAAGCAACCTATGCCGGTTGCAGAAATGCCAACCGAATGTGCTTCAAGGTATAACACCTGACCAAGAATTCCTGTTTCCCAAAACAACCGGGGATACATCCACACACCCTTTTCCCGTAAGGTTGGCTCAAAATGTGCCACCATACCAAGGCTAAAGCAACCATCACCTGCTATATCCTACACCAAGAACAACGATGGTTCAGCATTAATTGAGGAGTGCCTGTAACTAATGTTCCTGTCGTTCATCTAGAATTGGAAATAAATGCAGTTCTTATTCTTACTATAAACGTATCTAACTTGGAAACAAAAGAAAACCAATGTGAAGCTTGAGAACACCTAGAATAAAAGCTCAAGACTTGCAGGGTGAAACTTTTATAGAAAACTAAAGGTATATAAAGTGGTCTTTAGATGTGTTTCTATTGTTTGAAATCATAGAATCAAATTATCAGAGTCTGTAATACTGTATTTGATTATTTAATGAATAAATACCTAAAATAGCAGAGAATGTCATTTTAGTGACACACTAGAGATGACCTGTGAAAGGGGTAAATAAGCAACTTCACTTTACCTACAGATAATCAGTTCTGTTAAACAGTTAAACCTAGTTTATAACTGATTATTTGACCACTAATGGGGTGTTTATATGTGCATTTAGCGTGATGGGACCAAAAAAGAGTAACAATTTGCTCATTATATATGGGTTCAGATTTCAAGAGAAAAGTAACAATTTACGGTTAAGATACTATATGTAGAATTAGCTATCTATATCTAACTTTAATCAGTTGATCACCAGATTTTGACTGTGATTTATCTAACATAATCGGTTTAATAATGCGCATTGAACTGCCCATTGAGCTCGAATTTGCGTCACCCAATTAATTACCAAGATTGTGCCAATATTACTTTACTTCCAATTAGTAAACACAAAGCGGGATTGACTTAAATTATTCCTTGTTACTCATACAAACGATAACAGTGACTAATGATGTGTTTACCATCTTTCAAGTTTTCATTGGCAATTGCAGCATCTCATACGGAGTTATTTGGTCCAACCAAAAACTGATAGCGCGTATCCAAGTAATAGTGTCTTGCCATGAAATCTAGATAAGTCGCAATAATCAGAAATCTAAAAAGCCTTAAATTATGTAAAGATGAATACCTGATGGCACGAAAGATGTTTAGAGAGCATTGTACAATCGGCTCTTCCGAGTTCATATAACGGCAACTCTGATGGGCAACCCTCAGGTTTCTCCCACTTGAAATCTGACCGTGTAGCCTTCTTGAGATCATCAAAGTGTTCTTCATTCCTAACAAGAAAATACAACCCTTTTGGCAAACCAACAACTCTATGCACAAACATCACAAAATGCACTTCAGCATCCCAATCAATCGCTCGATAAGGTAAACCCAACGGTCTCTTTTGCCTTTCTTGACAACCCGAAGGAAGACAACGCAGTAAAATCTGATAAAACGTGTGTCTATCCATTTCGGAAACTCCATCCATATCAACCGCACTCCTACGTTTCCTAACAACTTCTCTTAAACTCAAACCTTTATAAGAGGCCTCACTACAACTCCCACTCTTTTCAAACGGCTCAATAACAAACTTTTTATCTAAAGTTAACGGCTTTTTAACCACTTCAGATGTTTTATAAATTACATCCCAACATACATGCTCTTTACTAAGGGAATTAGGCTCTCCTTTCCAGTCAAATTTACTATATTCCGAAATTGATAAACTCAAATCCTTATAATTTACATCAAATCCATCAACCCCATTAGGAAAAACAAGTAACAAACAATCAGGATGCTCGAATTCAATTTCATCAAGCTTACCTTTAACAATGCTTGATGGGATGTCCAACTCTTTATAAATTTCAAGTCCCATTACTTTCTTCAATTCTTCATGACCCAATCCATCAAGCAACTTCACATCCCACCCTTGACCTGCAGCCGCCATCGTAACAGCCGCAACGGCATGACCCACATCATGATTACAATACCTAAACCCTCTTTCACCATACTTCCAAGATTCCCGCCAAAAAATGGAAGAAAGCCCAATAAGAAAACAATCCTTTGGGAGCAAATTAGTGAAAAACCCAGATGGGAATTGAGTCTTAATCTCTAAAGAATGAATCTTTGGTGCATAATGAGCAACAAAACAAGAATCTGAAATTGATTCAATTGGTGGGGATATGATATAAGCTTCAGTTGGGTGTAAATTACCGGAGCTAGGGTTTACTCTAAGTGACCATGATGAAAATCCAGTTGATTTCCAAGCTGATAACGCAAGGGAATCGTAGAAAAATTCAGAAATGGTGGTTTGGGAGATGGGTTTGGGAGGGGGAATTGAACTGAATAGCGAATGATACCCAGGGGAGTGGGAATCAAAGGTGGGGTGAATGAGAGGGTGAACGGGGGCGGAGATGTAACGGCGGAATGGGTTTGGTTGGTTGTCCCAATCGAGGCCACGTGGACCTTTGGCATAGTTTGTGAATGAGTGTTTGGTTTGATTGTGATAAGTTAGAACTTGGGTTAGGGGATTTTGTGAGGTTTTATTGTCTTGTGGATGTTGTGTTGAAGATGATGATGATGATGATGAGGTTGACATGGTGACACGTGGTGTTGATAGGGTGGTGAGAGGGTGAAGGAGGGTGGTTGATGGACGGAGGAGGTGGTGGGGGTTGTGGAATTTACGGTGGAAAGATTGCATTTTTTGAGTGTCGAAAGTTCGTGGAACGTTCCACGGGTTACATGGTTAAATGGTATCATATTCTTCTACTACTTCTACTACTAGTGTTATACATTGTTTCGATAGAAGGCTCGGAACAATTAATTTAGGTCATTAATTTATTAATAATAAGTTGAAAAGTTCCAAAAATAAAAAATAATGTTAACAAAATAAATATGAATATTGATATTGATAACCTTCTAAAATTATATTACTGAATTTTAAAATAATTTATCAACCAATTTAACATTGATGCATTTTTAAAAAAAAATAAAAATTAAGATTATGAACCTAAAAATTTGCATTGAATGTCACAAAATATTTTATTAATACTAATATAATACCCGCGCAATGCAGTGAAGTATAATATATTATAACTCAACGGTAGTTGTATATATAATTGTGTTTATTATTTTCTGATGTAGTACTTATGATGATAAATCGATAACGATAATTTAGTATGCAGAGTTAAAGATTCAGATTAAGAAGAGACTTAAGAGTAAAACAATTGATAAAAGTTAATATAATATGAAAATTAAACATTTTAAATATAGAAATGTTGAGTACCAAAAAATTAAGATTTCTAAAAAGATAAATAGAAAGATGCATTATATATATATATATATATATATATATATATATATATATATATATATATATATATATATATATATATATATATATAGGGTTAGGTTCAAACAAGAACCACAATAAGGTACATAACTGTGAAAACTTTTAAAATACATTGTTTTAAACATGTAAACGCAATAAATTACATATAAATGTTATTTAATGTTCATATTATTGACAAAATAAAGTTAAAAATCACTAAAAATATTTTAAATTATTGAATATATGAAATGTTCACGTGTGCACAGGTCAAATGTGCACATGTGAACGAAAAATATAAATTTGATTTTAAAGGTTATTTTGAGGTTTTGTTAAACTATTTTGCTTTTAACATTAACTACATCAATACTCATATGTGATTGAATTATTAAACAAGTAAATATTCTTATAATTTAAAAGTTCTCGCAGTTCTGTACATTTTTTGGTTCTCATTTGAACCTTCGAGATTATATATGTAGTATAGATTTTTGGTTGTGATCTTGTTTTATCATTTTTGTTTCTTATTATTTCTTGAATTATCAATTCATCCTCAACATATTCATATAGATAAATACAATAAAATTAATTGTTTGTATAATGTAACAAATGTATATTTTAATACGATTTCAAAGCTTCTACCTGATGATTATAATAGTCTTTACGTTAAAATGATCTAATCCTAGATGAATGGGCATCAAATTTTCATAATACAACAAAGGTTTAGTTGAGTCAACATAACACTTCTTTACAAGTACATACCAATTGTGTGTCAATATCCATTTTGAACCCTATGTGGCTACAAACATTTTATGTGTACTAAATATATTTTGTAACAAGTTATTGTCAAGGACACCCTTTTTTTATACAAATTATAATAAATAATGTTGCCAAAGAAAGGGATTAATCACAAATGAGTAATGACAATTAATAGGGTTTCAGTTTAATTCTAATTTGATTTATTTACTTCCATCATTATTAATCAAAGCCATTAAGTGTCAATTAGGATCCAATCTTAATGGCTAGGTTGATGAAACTAATGCAACATACTTGTGAGGAATTTTATGTTGGCAATTACTCAGTTCGTCTCACTTTTGTTGTCTTTAAAAATTTTTGTTGGATTTAAATTAGGTTAGAAGAATATCAATTTTGCCCTTATATTTAAATGATTAAAAATAACAAATGAGAATAAATTAGGGAGTTTAATAATTTTTAATAGTTATTTTTTACTAGCAGATAATTTTTTTGAGATAGACATAAATAATAAAGTGTTAGAAAATTTCTTTTGTAAAAGAAACTTTTATAATGTGTGTACTTTTAATGACACCTACAAATAAGGCACGACTTATATATACGGAATAACAAAAAGTAGAACATGGATGCCTCAACTAAGAATTACTTTTGTTCACAATTTCTTTGTAATATCAAATTCTTTATAAATTCATCCTCTAAAACACGGTCCTTTGAAGGTCAAAGAGTTAATTGAACAATTTCTAGCTAATTTCAGTAAAGTTATAAAACACAATAAAATATCATGTCATTAAGATTTGATTCAAGATCTTGAAATAAAATACGGAGTAATATGTTTATGTTAAACTGATGAGGTTTTTTTGGGTCCCTATTTTGATTTGAAAGCATATTCCTTCTTTTTTGCTTCCCATTTTTGTAAAAAATATTTATAATTTATTGCTCCTCTACTTATCCCTATCGTTTCCAAAAAAATATGGTAAATTTTGTTTTCTTTGACTTTTTATCTAAGTAATATCACACAAAGAACTTATTTTTCTTCGAGTCGTTATCATTTATAATTGCTTTGTCCTCATAAAAACCGAATAATAATCCGTACATGAATATTAGGTCAAGTAGATACACTTAAAATTTTTAAAGTAACATGAAATATTGTTATAATGTATTGTAGGTTTACAATCCGTAAATTTGAAAAACTGAAGGGCTTTTGGAATCTAAACTTTAAAGCATCATATGTTTCAGAATTTTTGTATAAAAAAATAATTTTTCACCGTTAGTGGACATCACCGACAATTTAGAATAACTCCAAATTCTGACGCTTCTTCGTATTTGGTGATTTGTCGGTTTAATTAAAAAAGAAAAAGAAAAATCATCTTCACAAACTTTTGCGGTTCTTTAAATTTAGGATTTGTTCTCTAATTAAAAGTTTGGTACTATAATACAGAAAATCAAATCTAATATCTTATATTTACAGTCACACTAATTAACCTAAAAAGTAATTTAACCAATACTTATGCCTGAAAATATAAAATGACAAAATTAACCTAAAAAGTAAACAAAATCTAACAAATTAAAATAAAATAGTAATACACAGTAGGACAAACCTTTTTTATTACATTATGCAAGTTAACTTTCCCTCCATATAGAAAGTATGGACCTCCTCATAATTAGCCTCTGAATTTAAGCCCTTCATTCCCCAATCAAAACCCCTAAAATCAGACCTCCAAATTATGCTTCATAATCCTGTTTTTCATTATCCATCCATTTAGAACCACACCAAAAAAAAACTAAAAAACTAAAACTTAAATTAATTTATCAAACATTTAAACAAAAGCAGAAATAGAAATTGTAATAAATAAACCCCAACTTTACCCCTAATTCCATATCCAATTTTTTTCACAGAGATTTGACTATTACTATTTCTTGAATTTGATGATCTGTAATGAGCACCACCAACAACACCACCACCACCTTGAATAGCCATTATGATTTTTTAATTAAATCTTCAAAATTATTCTTCTTCCCATCTTCATTTAGTCCACCTCTCTCTTTATTTCTCTCCCCAATCACACATTTCTTTTTCAATCATCAAATCTTTAGGATCAAGAAAACCCACAAAACCAACCAAACAATCAATCCCTTGAAGATTCCATTCCACCGTTAACCCACAAGTTTTTGAAGAACAACATCACCACAAAACACCAAATCCCTTTTGTTTTTCTTCATTAATCAGCATTTTTATTGGTAAAAATTCAATCTATCGTCAAACCTCATCAGAAAAAAAATCAATCTTTTTGGTATTTCCTCAAACCCTAACCACATTCGAAGAAAATTAAACATACCCTAGTTGGGTTTTTTTCCATTTTATTGAAGAAATAAATATATATTATGAAGTCATCATCTCATTTGGATAATATCCCTTCAACACCTGGTAAATTCAAAATGGATAAACCCAATTACAACCAAATCAATAGATTCAGATGGCATTATTCATATTTAGCAAAGCTTACATTTTGGAGTTTTGTTTTTTTGGGTTTAATTTTTATTTTTTTCTTCAAATCACCACAATCATCACCACCAACGTCAAACCCATCATCAGATCTCTCTCGTAGATCCTTAAAAACCAGATCTTGGGGCGGACCCGATTGGGAAAAACGGGTCAAATCATCTTCCAAGATCCGATCAAAAACTGGGTTTTCCATCTTAGTCACCGGTGCAGCCGGATTCGTCGGAACCCATGTCAGCGCGGCCTTGAAACGCCGTGGTGATGGTGTTTTAGGGTTAGACAATTTCAATGATTATTATGATCCAACCCTGAAAAGGGCTAGACAAGCTTTGTTAGAAAGAAGTGGGATTTACATTGTGGAAGGTGACATAAACGACGCCGCTTTGCTCAAGAAATTATTTGAGGTAGTTCATTTTACTCATGTAATGCATTTAGCAGCTCAAGCTGGTGTTAGATATGCTATGGAAAACCCTAAGTCTTATATTCATAGTAATATTGCTGGTTTTGTTAATTTACTTGAAGTTTGTAAAAATGCTAATCCACAACCTGCTATTGTGTGGGCATCATCTAGTTCTGTTTATGGATTAAATACTAAAGTACCCTTTTCGGAAAAAGACCGAACTGATCAACCCGCAAGTTTGTATGCTGCAACGAAAAAAGCAGGTGAAGAAATCGCGCATACGTATAATCACATATATGGTTTATCATTAACTGGTTTGAGGTTCTTTACTGTTTATGGACCATGGGGTAGACCAGATATGGCTTATTTTTTCTTCACTAAAGATATCTTGAAAGGGAAAACGATTCCCATTTTTGAATCGGCTAATCATGGAACGGTTGCTCGTGATTTTACGTATATTGATGATATCGTAAAGGGTTGCTTAGGTGCTCTAGATACTGCTGAAAAGAGTACAGGAAGTGGTGGGAAGAAAAAAGGTGCTGCACAATTGAGAGTGATTAATTTAGGGAATACTTCACCTGTTCCTGTTTTGGATCTTGTTAGTATATTGGAGAAATTGTTGAAAGTGAAAGCGAAAAGACGTGTGATGAAGTTGCCTAGAAATGGTGATGTACCGTTTACTCATGCCAATATTAGTTTTGCTCAAAGGGAATTTGGGTATAAACCAACAACGGATCTTCAAATGGGATTGAAGAAGTTTGTAAAATGGTATGTGACTTATTATGGTTCAGGGAAGAAGAGTGATCATTGAGAATACATGGAGGAATATGATGATGATGATGATCATATGGTAAATTTGTTCTTGAATTGTTATTCGTTTTGATATGATTGTTTTGTTAATCTTGTACTATCTGAACAAATTATCTTGTTTTCGACTGGCGGAAAAGAGGGATCGCACGATCAACGATATTATGTTTTGCATTTCTAAGTTTTGCGGTCCAACGGGGAGTTTGATGTGTATTAAAAGAGATTTGAGAACTGTATGTTCTTATTAACTCATGGGAATGTAATTTGTTGTAGCATTAATATTGTAGGATTCATGACTGATAGAGCAAATTTGCTTTGATTGGTGACTTGTATCATTTCATGGAGTTTCAAATAAATAGAACACAATAGTTTCAATGTTATGAGGTTTGCTTGTTCAATTTTTTTATTAAAGTTTGACTTGCTCTGTTTTTTCTTAGATTCATTGTTTTACTTGTGACTATTATAATTCTCGTTGGTCCTCTTGATTCAGGTTAACGCTTCTGTGATTTCTATGTGCTGTTAGCTCATTCATGTTCTTTCTTTTTCTGGAATTTAATTACGTAGTATATGCTATTATTTGAACATAAACATTGCTGCAGATTCTTCTTAACTTGGATACTTTTATATAAAACTTTACCAGACTTTGTTGTCTTATAATGTACGTTAGCTTCGTTAGAGAGGTGATTGTGATTTAGATGGTAAGAACAGATCTTGAAGGTTATTGATGCCGGTTACTGAAACACCTTTAGGATGTGACTAAGAATGTCGAACGGGGAACTCTTTTATATTGTAAATTTGACATTGATTAGATTGTTTCTACTTTTAGAATGTTTGGTGCCGCAGTGCTTTGGTTGATAAAGGTTTGTATAAGGTCTTTTAACACGTCAAACGCAGTTAGGAACTTGTCAAGTATTTAGTCGTAGACAAGCGAAAATATACAAGTTTGGTTGTTGATAATTGCAAAAGTTTCTTACATTGAATTGCTAAAAATAGCAAAACTTTAAACTGTATATTGCAAAATGATTTCATAACTCTCACTGTCGTCTTGAATAATCAAACGACTGAGAAATAAATAGTTGGTCATCACAACACTTTTGCGGTCTTTCCAAACTTGCATAGATATTTTTCGTATTTCATGAAGTTTTAGACTCTTAACACGTTCATTGCACTTGATGAAGTCAAGAATTAGATTCCCAATTCGAATTTGTGTATTGCATTTAGGCTAGCATGTCTAATCCAATGACAAATGTGTTGAATGAACAATGATATGATAAGGGGACGAAGTGACGAGGAAACTTTTTTCAGAAATTTTTATTCTTTTTAAATTGGAAAATGATAATGACACTAGGGGTGTCAATAAAAATTAAACCCTTTGAAATCAATTAAAGTTAGAACCAATTTATACATAGACAACCATTAACAATACTCTTTCAAATTTGGAGCCAGTGAAGAGTGGATTGGCTTTTAATAAATTCAATTTTTTTTTCTTTTGAAATTTGGTGCAGAATGTTGGGATTAATTTTGTGTTTTTCTTTATTTATTAAGCACAATATGCTACAAAAATATCGATATAAGCTTCACCTATTCAAATTTTAATGGGTATCTATTATTGATATGAACTGGAATATATTTACTTCGTATATCGATGAGGCTCAAGAACACTAGGAGTATCATGACTTTTAATCGCTTCTTATACCGCGAAGACTAGAGATAAAAATTCAATCTTTTGATGAAATTTAAATGCCAATTTCAAATCTAATCCATTCTGAATCACTATTTGATCATTTATGTCGGTTGAATCCTTGTAATTCACACAAAATCTTCTTAATTTGATCAAATTGAGTAGCGCATTCGAATGATAAACGAAACACCTACAATCTTTTCCAACTAATTACATGGGTCTAGTTCCCGGTCGATCCAATTAACTCTAAAATTTTTTTACCATAAATATCTAGATCTGTAGTTTTTCCCCAAATACGAATAACACACAAAAAATCAAATGCCCTTGGTGCGGAAGATGGAAGCTTCGAGGCTTCGAGCTAGAACAACAACTATTGATAATAGTACGGAAGATCTTAAATCGCCATTGTTTCTGATGATATAAGCTTCGATTATGTCACACCCCGCTAAAGCGGAAACACGAGGTGTAACAGACAAGGGATACACAACACAAATGATATAGGATGAATACCATACAATCGTATTGTCTTAAGACATAAAAACATCACATAAATCCAATATTGATTACATAAAGAAGATTTGAAAACGAGTTCAACACGGTTTAAATCAAAGTTTCAACATCAACCAAAGGATTCATGAATTTATAAAAATGCTTCCATGCACGTGCCCACAATATGATCCAACTTACCGACGATCTCCTGAAAAGCATGACAAAACAAAAGAGTCAACTATGGCCATTGTTGGCGAGCTCACAGTTTATAACCAATAACCAAGTAAATTGTCCAATCGGGGACGAGAGTATTGTCCAATTGGGGACGTGAATAAAAGTTGATGCGAAAAGGTTGGTGATATAAATGAATAAATGTTCATGCCTTGAGGCCACTACTAATCCGGTTATCCGACTGAGGTTTGCCCCTAATGCGCCATGTTCTTCAACTAACATGGGTAATTGTGATATTATGCACTCACGTTGAAGTGTGAGTGAGGATTGGTCTACCCTAAATAGCATGCTACCCATAATACCCACGGCTCGTAGCCACGAGTTAATTAGTAGTGTGAGTTCTCGGGAACTTTGCAATAATACTCAAACATAACAATATAACAAACCCCAAATTCGCATAAAATAGCGTAATAACAGTTTAATAAATTCATAAAGAGTAAAACCAGTTTAGTAAAACGTAAGATCATGCTTTTCAGCCCCAAAACAGAAAATGGTAAAAAGGGGGACAGTGAACTCACCTTGTGAGTTGAATTAACGAGTATAATCTGTGAGCAAGTTACAATCGGGAATGAATCTCTAACCGAGACCTAATCCAAGTAAAAATGTGTCCATTAATGTCTAGTGATATGCTTTAATATATGAGTTCATACGAATTGGTCATCCACTATTTTAAATAATGAATCTGCCCGGGTTTTGTTGTTTATTTCGTGACTCTTTTATCAAGACTAAAACGTTTTCTGGGCATCTCCTTGATGCACCTCAAAATACTAGGTCATTGGTGCATGATTTAGGTTTTGTGTGATTTTTAAAAGTATCAACCCATGCAACAGTTTCTCACATGAAATCACATCAGACTCTGAAAATCTGGTGATCCAAGCCGTGATCATCAACTGTTAGAGAGTCGACTCCTTTGAGTTAAACCATGAAATTTTTACACATTACAGTTAACATATCAAACTACTCCCAGATTAAAAATCAAGACTTTTTATGAAGAATAGATGAAGACATGGTTGTCCAAAGTTAGGTGAAGAAATCTGCCATTGTACGACAGTCTCACCTCTTTGTCATTCAACCAATGTTTGAAGACCCAAAAGTTAATATTTTTGCATGAAATCAGTTGGGTTTGGAAGATAACACATAAATGTAAGATTTTTAGAAGAAAATCATCACTTTTGGTGGAGTAATCATGGAGATGTAGCCTTCCAAAGTCGACTTAAAATCTGGACAGAAAGTTGTCCAACTCTCTCACTTCACCAAAAGCACATAATTTGTTATAATTCCGAATGTAAATGATTTGAATAGTTTTTAGGAGTGTTTTTATACAGAAAGCATCATGAAATTACCGATACAAAACCCTAGTGCACGCACATTATGAAGACAGATGTAAAATAATCAGAAATAGAAATAAATGGGTTTGTGCAGGATGAAATGTAAACATCTTGCACTTCATAATTACCTCTTCGACCAGGAATGTGCGTGTTGAGTGATGAGGTTCTATCCACAGAGAGTTGAGATCGAGCAAGTTTTCTGGAGTGGTCGATTATTTGGTGAAAGGTGATGAATAAGTTGGGTGTTTAAGTTAAAAATTGGGTATAAGTGTTGAGAGAGTTTGAGAAAGAATAGGTGAGAGTGTTTTGAGTATGTGTGTGTATATTTCTGCTGTTTGATACAAAGAGAATATGGTGTAGAGTGTATATGATTAATATCAGAGAATTTGATTGGGTGAGGGTGGAGGTGATTTATGGGGAGTGTAAGTTAATTGATTTGGTTTTATGGGAAATAAGTTTGCTGACCGTTTTTGAGAGAAAAGAGGTAATCATAACCCTTTTTGCGTGCAAGGTATCTTTATTTAAAATATTAATATTTCTTTTTACAGCATTCATGCACGGCCACTCTTGTATTTTATTCTTAGAAGAGACTTTTCAATCGGACAATATGATTTACTGTGTGTGGGTAACACCTGGTTGGGTTTTAAAATCGTTTTAGCATATTACTGACAGTTACACCAAGTAATTCATGGTTTGTTCGTGACACAAGTATACTAATTGTACAAACTTTGATCTAACAGTAGCAAATTTGCCTTAACAGTAGAAACTAGCGAGGGTAACTAAGCTAGCAGAAGTAACAATGACAACTAGCAGTAGAAACGGTGACAATTGTACTAGCTGTGTTAACAATAGAAAGTGTGCTAGCAGTATTAGCAGTAGAAAGTGTGCTAGCAGTATTAACAGTAGAAAGTGTGCTAGCAATAGAAACAATGTCAACAGTAGTAATTTGAACTAGCAGTGGAAACGGCGACAACATGTATTAACTTGTGCTAACCGTATTAACTCCCACTAACAGTATTAACTTTCGTTTAACCGTACTAACTCGTTTTAACAGTATTAACTTTGTGAAGGCAGTATTTACTTTATCTACCAGTAGAAACTTTGCGATAGAACGTAACAGTATTAACTGAAATCAACAGTATAAACTTTTAACCAACAGTACTAACTATAACTAACAGTAGTAAATTTTGTCTAGCAGTACTAACCGTTAACTTAAGAAGATCAGGTCCAGATTTAGGTGAAATTAAGTTAGGTATTAACCTAATATTTTTGATGGTTGTCACAGATTACAGCCATTGATTTTAGTGCGGAAGATCACAAATCGCCCAAGGTCAGAATGTTCATTTTCATTGCGTTCGATTTGAATTGATTGTGTTTCTAGGGATCGATTTTATACTAATTTAATTATGATAACTCGATCAAATTGGAGAAAGTTTAGTTTGAATTCATTTTTATTGGTATATAATATGATTTACGTTGTTTCTGCTACTACTGCAAAAGTTGATAGCTACTGTGATACTGTGTACATGATCGTAGAGGTTCATAGTAATAAGGTACGATGACGTGATAGGGTTAGTGGATTCGATGCATGATGTGAGAAAGGGGAGTCAAAGGGGGGCAACAAAGGTATTAAGTCTAACTCTAAGGCATCTGTTTATTTGCTAGATCTATTGATGCCTCGTGATAACGATTTTTGTGTGTTATGGTGAAAAATTAATGCAACTGGGTATCCCATTCTTGCAAAAATAGCTAGAGATATTTTGGCAGTTTCTGCAACAACAATTGCATCTGAGTCGACATTTAGTGTAGGGGGATAAACAATTAATGAGACACGCGCATCTATATTGTTGAAGCGTTGGTTACCGCACAAGACTCGACTGAAGAGTAATTCTAACGTAAGTTTCACTTTCTACTATTTATCATGTTTTATTTGGTCTTTGTAATTGTCAATTGTTTTAACTTTGCTAAACAAACTCTGTTATTTGTGGGGTCACAAATGTTTAGACTTTAAATGAGGGTTGTGTTGGGTCACAAATGTTTAGACTTTAAATGAGGGTTGACCTGCTAACTTTTGATAATTATGTAACCAAGATTAGCTGTTGCAAGCCTTTTCATTATAAACTGTATAAATGTGCAACCATCAGAATGCCGTATTGGGTTCTCTTGACTGACCCATTTTATCCGGTCAGGCTAAAATCACCTTATGCATACAATAAGCAGTTTGAAATCATAATGGTTTTTTTAGTCATTATAAACTTAAAACACATTAGAGTTAACTTTCATTTGGTGAAAATTTGTGGATTTATGGGCTGGTGGGAGAATAAGAGGGTGTTTGGGGATCATTGTTTATAAGCAAATAAGCTAAAACTTATTTTGAGCCTGTAAAATCCCCTACTAAATAAGCATATAAGCTTAGTATATAAACCCTCTCAAACACCAAACTTGAGCTTATTATGTTAAAATAAACAAATAAGCTAATAACCTTGGAATGGGTCGACCCAAGTGAAGATCCATTAGATCTCTTTTTGGATCCACGGGTTCAAAATTTAGACCCATTGGATCATATAAATAGGACAGGTCGGATCGGTTCCGGATGAAGATCCACCCCATTGACACCCTACACTCCATTTGAGTTCATATCAAATTTTAAAGTTTATTTGATTCTTAAAATACAATTGAAATTAGAACCAGCCTATGCTCATGTCAAAACAGAGATTAACAGTGAAGTGATCTTGAGATTTTAAAATATGCATGTACTTCCATATCTTTTATATCAAAAATTACTTTTCAGGTGTATTGAAAAACTCTTGGCTTCCCAAATCAACATTAAGATTATTCACAAACTTTCATATAGTATAAGCCTCATTCTCACTCAATTTATAGGGGGTTTTATCCCAAGATTGTTGAGAACTTTATGACCAAAAAGATTCTAAGGATTACATGTAAAACTCTAGAAGTCACCACAATTGCCTTTAAAATCTTCATGCCATAAACATTAAACATAAATAAATATAATTATATGATAATTTATCTTAGTCATCCATGTAAATATATCTTGCCTGTCCTTTGTGGAGCCTGTATAAAAATGTGACCACAATACACTTTACACTTCATTTGTAAAGCTGTTGTGTAAGCTTTCATTGTTGTATTGATCATTGAGTGCATCATGATTTGATGATCAAAATTCAAAAGAATGTGAGATATTTACAAATTATAATCACATAGGCACTAGCTTTTAGTCTTGGTCATTTATATACCAAAATCACTCAACTTTATGTGTAACTTTTACATATAATATTAAACTGAGCCATTTAGTCAAAAACAGATAGAACTACAAAAAAGCTTGAGATATGAGTACACAGCAAGTGAAGCAATTTAAACAACAAAGATTTGACATTTCCATTAGACTAGTTTTTAACATTGTATGCACAGGGATCAACTACATAAAAATGCTACTAATGTTTATCCTAAACCATTGGTGGGAACATACGCGAATGGGAAGAAATAACAGATTCCTGCATAAATGTACCTGAGTTCTCGGATCCAGAACCCATGCAATCTCACTCATATTTGGGGTCTCCACAAACACCATCGTGAACTCTCCTACTTTTTCTGCCTTGCCTCTTTTTCCAGCCCGTAAGACCAGTTGTTTGTTGCGGTTATAAGAGAATATGCCATTTGACAAACGCACGATATCTCCAGGCTGGAACGCGTCACATTCTTCTTTCCAGAATTGGAAATGAACTGACGCAGTCTCGTCTGCCACAAGTCCTAAACATGTTTTGGTTTGACCTGCTTCTAAAGTTATCCTCCCTTTCTCCAATATTATGAATTGCGTGTTTATGTTGTTTCGCGCTGCAGGCACAATCTCTTTTAAAGATTGCATCTTTGGTAGTTTAATGATGCTGTCACAAGCCCAAAAACAAGATTTTTAGCTAACAATACTAAATTAGACAACTTTGAAATAAAACTGATAGAGAGAGGTTATCCTAGAATCAGTTGTTAACGTAGTAACCGTAAGAACGAATCTGAACCGTTTATCTCATCGAGCTTATGAAAACAAAGACGGCAATATGATCAGGCACCAGTTGTCTGCGCTGTAGTAAATTCAACTCCAATACAAAGAGTTTAAGAGGTTACATTTGTGTGCATCTATTAAAATCTTAATAATCTCACACCACATTTTCTTTCCATTTTCTTATAACTGTGCTCTTAAATGACATATTCATGCTATGCAATTCACAATCTCCAAATAAGTCTTTCATGATACACACATTTAACCGGTAGTACCGTGATACACACATTAAACTCGAGGTACTGTGATACACACATTAAACTCGAGGTACTGTAAAACACACATTAAACTTATTTTTGTGATACACACATTAAACTTATTTTTGTGATACACAGAGTTAGCACAAAGTTATTAACATATATTAGCACAACTCAATAACAAGATACACAACTATGTTTGTGATACAGACACTTAACATGTGGTGGAGAAAATTCCCACATATAAGACATCAAAACTAGAAGCTGTTGTCAACAAGTTCACCGTCTCCAATTAAAATCTTTTCACCAACTATTTAGTTAACTATTATCTTCAAAATATAAACATGTTTTCCCCAACAGAATACAAAATTCATCTGTATCTATACTAAACAAAAAAAAAAAACAATCAACAATTATTGTTAATAGTAATGGTGCAAAATCTGATAACGGTCTAAACCAAATTCCAATATACAGAACTAAAAAAACAAAATCATCTGTCACCAAAAAGTACAAAGGTTTGCCAGAAAACTGACCTAGGTTTTAGTGAGGATGGCCGGAATTATCGTCGTCGGCGGCATCTATTTTATTTTATCTTCTTTGGTTAACAGTGAAATTGATTAGTGTTTGAAACGATCGAGCTAATTCCTGATACAGGTTATGGTGGAAACGGTGGATCGACGACAGATGAAGGTGAATAACGATGGCTAACGACGGTGACAGTGATGGTTATGTTACGGTGAGTGGTGTTACTAACTTATTTTAATTATATACTTATTCCTGTTATCGGCATCAACACATTTCAAAATTACAAAAAAAAAAAAAAGGGTGAGCGAGGATGTAGAAGAGACAGAGAGAAAATGACCAAATACTCCGTGTTGTTAATGAAACGTTTTCTAAACTTGGACCCGCCCCATTGCCGCTGGGCTCGATTTTGGGCCGATTAGGGCAGACCTTGGGCCCAAATTCATTTATTCTCCTTAAAGCAAGTTACAATAAAAAAAAGTTTTGGTCTTTGAGGTAGTACTAAGAAAAGAAAAAACATTATGCGCTCTATGGGCTATGGCTATGCAAACAAATCTGTAAAACAAAATATATTCCCGATATAGTTAGACAATAAAGAAAAAACAATATATGTGACAAAAGAAGTTGAAAAAAGCACTGATTTTTCCACTAAAAAAATATGATTGAGACCTTTGTGAATTTACTTATATTCACATGTTGAATACGGCATGGGTAGTAAAAAGCTGCTGCCAATGTGTCACAATCCACCTTTCTAAAATGCATTTTTCTTTGCATATATGTTACTGTTTTAAGTTGTACTCGTACTACATTAATGACTTTTCTATGAACTTTTCAACTTCACAAAACACAATAATAAGTCTTTAAGTTGGTTATTTATTCAACCCCATGGTGGTGAAACTTTCTAAAATGATGACACTAATAACTAAAAAACAATGTATGAGGTTTGAGTTCATGTTAGAGTAAAAGGAGTGGTTTACATTTATGTTCGGTGTTCAATTGAAGATTGAAGTTTAACATGAGTATAATTTTGAAGATAGTGGTTTAATGTTCAATTCAACGTTCAAATGAGTCTCAAAAGTTTGTTTTAAACCAATGAGAAAAACAAAAACAAAAAAAGATAAATAAATAAATTCATTGCAATCAACGTTCTACCTTAAACGTTAATCTTGAACACTGAACTTGAATGTCGGTAAGAAATGGGTGAATACCCGTCTCAGCGTTCAAGTTGGTAAACACTGAAATGTAATGACAGAATGTCACGTGTCACTAATAATTGTCTTATAAAATGTTAAAAGATTCCGTCTATTGTTAGTGCAACTCGTTTAAAATTTAAAAGACGCGTATCCTATAGTATATACACTGATCTAGCCAATTAACCTTCACCAAGTTTTTTTAACTATACCTTTTTTATTTGAAATTGTACTTTTCTACCTAAATTTCATTTTACGACGAATAATTATGCTATTAGTGACCTTTTCTATTCAAATGTTCCTGATATGCAGTCTTTTTGGTATTCGCAACTTCTATTTAAATCAAAACAATGGAATTATAGATCATGTCGTGAGTTTGTCTATAGATAATACATGTATGGTATATTTGCTCTAAAAACATGTAAGCGGTTTTTGTATTGCTTTTATGGATTTGCTACGCATGTGTTTTAATTCTTCTAAAGTCAACAAGTGTACTTATACAGTATTTCTATATAAGTTTAGCAAGTTTTTTTTTATTATCTAAACTTATTATCCTACTAATCGTAGAAATTTTGTTTGACAGATCGCTAGAAATATTATAATTGATAAAACTAGTTTGAAATTGAAACTAAAGTTCGTAGTTAAAAGTTAAAATCTTTTATAAACCTTTTCAAAGAAAATGAAAACTTTTTATCCATTAAAGCTAGAACTCTTAGAAATTATAAACTCAAAATTGAATAAGTTGTTATAGGCTTTACACAAACACGCCTTAAGGGGGTGTTTGGGATTGCTTATTTAAGCACTTATCTGCTTATTTGCTTATTTTAACAGCAAATAAGCACATCCAAACACTCATATCAGAACTGCTTATCTGCTTATTTTAGAAGAAATAAGCACTTTAAAATAAACATGCTACTACTTACTTATTTTTTAGCACATAAACAACTTACAAATAAGCAAATCCAAACACCCTGAATGAGTAAATGCTACTATAAATCGTTCTCCACTGTAGTACATGTCAAAACTCACAACTGTGGGGACTGTTTGTATCATAAATCAATAATATAGGGACTAAAGTTGACACATATGAATATTACAAGAACCTAACTGTAACTAATTTGAACTCAAACAACAATGCTGTTTCAACCTTGATTCCTGTCTTAAACATGTGACTTTTGTCAGTTTCTTTGCTAACCATTTCAAACTCTCACTCAAAACACACACTCATTCCCTTCATCTTCAAACCCAAAAACCAGTTATCATTCCCCAATAATGAAAACCCTTTTTCTTGTTTTACTTGTTTTTAACCTCTCATTACAAACCCTAGCTAAAAATGAAGAAAACCCCACTTCAGAACTTGGAACCCTCATTAAAATCAAATCTTTATTAGACCCAAAAGGCCAAACCCTAAATTCTTGGACCCCAGATGCTAAAAGTTACTGTGATGGGGCTTTTGAGGGTGTTGCTTGTAATGAGTTTGGTAAAGTGATGAATATTTCTCTTCAGGGTAAAGGGCTTTTTGGTAAAATACCTCCTGGAATTGGTGAGCTCAAAAGTTTAACTGGGTTGTACCTGCATTTTAATGGGTTGCATGGTGAAATCCCTAAAGAGATTGGTGAGCTTACTCAGCTCACTGATTTGTATCTCAATGTTAATAATCTTTCTGGACAGATTCCTCTTGAACTTGGAAAATTGGCTAATCTTCAAGGTTTGTTTCTGTTGGCCTTTTCCTTTAAATATTGTGATTTGATGGTATCATCATATATTAAATATTATAATTTCTGGGGTTTACTTTAATTTTTTATAGTAAAGATTCAAGCTTGATTGGAGCATCTATATAGACTAAAAAATGTGGCTTTTTTGTAGTGTAATTTGGAATTTTATTATAATGTGTGTATTTAAGGCACTTTACCTTGTAGTAAATGGACATGATTTAATAAACAGTAATAGTAGTATGTACGCTCTTTGCAGAGAGACTCTTTTTGATCTTTCAAAAAAGACTATTAGTTTCTTGTGGTTCTCTAATTTTTTTGTTATAAAGATTCAAACTCGAATAAAGATCCTTTACATGTGGTCTTTTTATAATGTATATGTAATGTAATTTGTATTTTAGACATTTATTTGAAATTAAAGGAGGCACAATAATATCTGTTGATTTAAAATAATGTTTGTGTGTGTAATAAAGTTCCTGCAATGGGTAGAATTAATTAACATTAATAATATGTAAGGAGGAAAGAATCAATGTTAGATTAGCTCCTTTAGTAGAGATTTCTAAACTCAAAAAAAGGTACAAGTCTCAATACATAATATACAAGTCATTATAGCAACATTACTATGGGTTTGGAAGTTTCTGATCTGGAAACAATAACCAAAAGGTTGATAAATACAACAAAGAAATTGTTGCATACACCAAACTGTACAACTTTTAAAGCTCACAGTACAAGTATATATTAACATAATATTGGTGTATGAATCATTTTATTTGTTGTATATATCAGCTCCCTTACTATAAAATGTGTGGTTTCTTGAGGCTGCAAATGAAATTTCTTAGAATGTGTCTTGGTTCAAAGTTGAATAAAATATAATTCATGTGGTTAATATGTTCATGGGATCCAATGCAATATCATATGCTCGATATTGGTCACATTCTCACATTTATACAATGAGTGATGAAACAAACTTGTGGGTCCCATCCGCATTACTTGGCATAAATGGGACCTACCATCACACAAACGAGCAAGTAATGGTACTAGTTAGAACCTTTGTGTGCCCAGAAACAAGGATGGGACACACCAGATGAAAGAAACCTTTATCTTATTAAACAGTTTTATGTTTGCTAATGTTGTTTTTATTGTTTCCCTAGTTTTGCAACTATGCTACAACCAATTGACTGGAAGCTTGCCTACACAATTTGGATCATTAAAGAAACTCAATGTTCTTGCTCTTCAATATAACCAACTCACTGGTGCAATCCCCGCTAGTCTTGGAGATTTGGGGACTTTGCAGAGGATGGACTTGAGCTTTAATTGTCTTTTTGGCTCCATCCCGTTAAAATTAGCCGATGCCCCATTGTTGCAGGTGTTGGATGTGCGAAATAATTCACTTTCGGGAAATGTCCCTTTAGGTAATCTTGCTTTATGTTTATGATTTAGTAGTTCACTGAAAGATGACTTACTTTCATTTGACATTGACTTTTCAAATCATAGTTTGTGCGACAATGCCAAAACATTAAGTTTGTGTTCATTATCTCAAATTAATTATTGATCGAATTATCAACATGTTGGCATCAAATTTTTTGCAGTTCTGAAGAAACTTGATGACGGGTTTCAGTATGCAAACAACTCAGAGTTATGTGGATCTGGTTTTGCTGATCTTAACGTTTGCAACTCTTCTTTTGATCCTGAAAACCCTAATAAACCGAAGCCATTTGGGCCACAGTCAAAGGGACTCGCATCCAAGGCTATTCCACAGTCAGCATATGTGACGGGGACTCAGTCAAAGTCAAAGGCAACAAATGCCGGACTTGCTGCCATACTTGGAGCTGTCGTGACCACCATGTTTTTAGTTGCAGGACTGTTTACTTTCATATGGTATCGCAGGAGGAAGCAGAGAATCGGAACTGCCTTTGAATCTTCTGATTGTCGGATTAGTACCGATCAATATCAAGTCAAAGAAATAGTCAACCGAAGAAGCGCTTCACCCCTCATAAGTCTCGAGTACTCAAATGGGTGGGACCCGATGTCAAAAAGTCAAACTGGAAGTGGGTTCTTACAAGAAGTTCTCGAGAGCTACGTATTCAACGTTGATGACGTTGAGTCGGCAACTCGGTTCTTTTCTGACTCTAATTTATTAGGAAGAAGTAGTTTTTCAGCTACTTATAGAGGGATATTACGGGATGGATCTATAGTTGCTATTAAATGTATAGCAAAAACGAGCTGCATATCTGATGAAACCGAGTTTTTGAAGGGATTGAAGGTACTAACCTCGTTAAAACATGAAAATCTTCTTAAGTTACGAGGTTTTTGCTGTTCGAAAGGTAGGGGAGAGTGTTTTTTGATATTTGATTATGTGACGAAGGGTAATCTATTGCGGTATCTCGATGTCAAGGGCAAAACTGGAAATGGTAATGTTCTCGATTGGTCTACTCGATTCTCGATAATTAAAGGCGTAGCTAAAGGTTAGTCAAAATCCAATTTTAATAAAACTTTCAAATAGCATTTCATATCATCACTATCAGAAAGCAAATCAAACAACACCACAATGTTTGATCTTTTTCGTTGTGTTTGTTGCACCAGGTATCGAGTACTTACACGGGACCAAAGGAAAGAAACCGGCACTTGTTCACCAAAACATATCTGCTGAAAAAGTGCTTATTGATCAACACTATAACCCACTGCTCTCAGGTTCAGGTCTCCATAAACTACTAGCCAATGACATCATCTTCTCTACACTCAAAGCTAGTGCTGCAATGGGATACCTTGCTCCTGAGTACACAACAACTGGTCGTTTTACTGAAAAGAGCGACATTTATGCATTTGGGATACTTGTTTTCCAAATCGTTTCAGGTGAAACGAGAATTGGCACATCTATTCGCCAAGGTGCTGAGTTGGGCAAGTTTGAAGATTTTGTGGATGCTAATCTTGATGGGAAGTTTTCTGAGCCCGAGGCTGTTATGCTCGGGAAAATTGCGTTGATGTGCACTCACGAGTCACCGAACTCAAGGCCTACAATTGTGACAGTGGCTCAAGAATTAAGTAACGTTGGTTCTACATCTTAATTTACATATTGGTACTTGGTAGTGAAGGTTTTAGGAAAGGAGTTATTTTGTTCGAGTTTCTCACTCGAGTTAGTTAAGCTCTTGTTGTACTTAACTCTAGATTGCGTAAAGTTGTTTATGTGACTTTACGAGATCTGGCTTATCCAGAATTTGTATTTTCATTGGTTTGACTTTGACTTTAATGAATGTCTAAAGTTTTCAGATCTAAATCAACAATATATGAGTTTTATTGCATGTTCTAATCTGAAGTTTTTATCTTGTGCTTTTTGACAAGAACATTTTATGTTATTATAATTAAAAGAGTTATTGTATATCTTAGTATCTCAAAAGTGTTGTAGCTTCATAGGGAGTGGTAAAAAAGCACTCTAATCAATATATGTGGTTCTAACCCAAAGTCCAAAATCTCAAAGTAATCAATTAAAGACAAGTTATTGTAGAAAGTGATGTAACACTGTAATACTTGCAGACAATGGATTTTTGGATACATGTGTAAATAGAGTAGTTATATGTTTCATTGTCGGATACATGTATAGGTGTCAAAACGGGCGGGCGGATCAGTTTGGGCAACTGGGTCAAAACGGGTTCGGGACACCACAAATTCGGGTCAAAACCAGCCATGTCTAAATAGTTGCTAAAAACAAGACTAACCATATTACTAATTGAGCAGTTACTAATTTTTTATACAAAAGTAAGTTAGAATCAAAATATCCTATTTTTTGTAACAAGCTAAAAGTAAAAGATACTGTATTTCTTCGAAAAAATATTCTTGAATCGTATATGAAAGAGGAATTACCTAAAAGGCTTTACTTTAAGTAACAAACATGGTTTGATGAAAAGAGCCAAGGTGCTTGTGAACCAACTGTTCTTTTCTTATGACTTGTGACTATGAGCAATCAAGAATCCATTGGGGGCTAAAATCATATATTTCATTGATGATTGATGATTAGGTAAAAGTGCCGTTAAAGTACTTAGCATTGTCATCCTCATTCGATTTAACCAAACCTGATTTGGTGCAACTACCATATCTACATCAGGCAATATTAGTCATGCATACTCTGCTTTAACAAGAGAAGGGGAACTCAATGTGATATGTGATAAAGAGAACAGAGAAATAAGAGAGCTAAAATGAACATAGAATAATTTGTTTGATTCAAATGACATGTAATTTTGTAAGATTATTTTTATGAAGTTTTCAAGAGTGTAGCATTTGTCATCTGATATTGAAATTTGAACATAAAATGAAGATACTACTCTCAAAGGAAGCAAACAACGCGAATTGTAAATGTCCACTGGATATCGAATGAAACTATACAGTAATCATTTGCCATATAACTTGGCTAAATAAAATTAGTAGCGCATTGTGAAATGTCTAAAAATATTCTTCGATGTTAAACATCAAACAGGAACTTTAAACTTACTAACATTCTTAATCCATAGTCATTACTATACACGCAACAAATATATGATTTTAGTATGAATATGGAAAAAACAAAAAACCCAATTCGAAACGTGAACAAGAGCATTGCAACGAATTTGACAACCTTTTTATCTTGGATACTTAGAAGTTAGAACCAGGCCATTAGAAGATACAATTGTATTGAACTAGATGATTGTTTTCATCATATTTTGAATCCTTTATGATACAGTTTCTTTCTTTACGGGCAACAGTTTAACTTTAACTTTATGCATTAAATCTACACAAGTAGCAAAATTTGCAATTTAAATCTGACTACCAACTGGAAACAAAGCAGGTTCGAGATTAGATTGTAACCTTACAGATTTAACCTGAGACTCAAGAGGAGACCAGTTATCCAACACGGAATATATCTCTGCAACTTGCGGATGTGATCCATCTCCGACAAAGAATTCATGGAAAGTTCCATCAAGTTCTATCCAACTACGCCCTGGAACTTTCTTAATTTTCCTTTCTTTCATCATTCCCCTCACCCTCCTAACACGGAGACCAGTTATCCAACACGGAATATATCTCTGCAACTTGCGGATGTGATCCATCTCCGACAAAGAATTCATGGAAAGTTCCATCAAGTTCTATCCAACTACGCCCTGGAACTTTCTTAATTTTCCTTTCTTTCATCATTCCCCTCACCCTCCTAACACGTTCCCACATGCCGAAACGAGCATATATGTTAGATAACAACACATAAGTACTCGAATCATAATAGTCCATTTTGATTCCATGCTTCACCATGGGTGTTTCTATGCTATTTTGAAGATTATTACAGGCATTAAGCAAAGTACGCCACAACACATTGTTTGGCTCAACAGGCATTTCTTCTATGATAGTTGTGGCCACTTTTATCTGTCCTGCACGAGCAAACATATCAACGAGACAACCAAAATGCTGGACTTCTGGCTCTAACATGTGGAGTCTTCTCATGATTTCAAAACACATAACACCTTCCTTTACCATTCCTGAATGAGCACAACCATTTAGAACGTTAACGAATGTGATTGCGTCTGGTTTTACATGAACTCTTTGCATCTCAAGAAACAAATCAAAAGCTTGTATTCCAAATCCATGGATGGCTAAACCACCAATCATTGCATTCCAGTGATCGACGTTTTTCTCTTTTATACTTTCAAAAACATGCATAGCAGTTTCTATACTACCTGATTTCGCATACATGTCTATAAGTGAAACACCAAGCTTTCCATCTAATCTAAGTCGGTTCTTGATTATATATGTATGTACAGCAACACCTTCATTGAGCTGTCCTAATTGGGCAATCGCAGAGAGAGCTATTGATAAAGTGGTATCATCAGGAGCGAGATTGCCCTCACTTATCATATTACGAAAGACTTCTAACGCTTCCAAATAAATCCCATTCTGCACATACCCAGCCATCATCACATTACATGAAATTACATCTCTTCCAGGCATTTCATCAAACAAGCATCTAGCAATCTCAATACTCCCCAATTTCGCATACCCATCAATTAGTTTCGCCCAACTGATAACATCCCTTTTCGGCATCCTATCAAACAAAGCACGAGCCAAATCAATCTTCCCGCTCTTGATACAACACCGAATCATTAGATTCCACGAGACCAAATCTCTCTCAGGCATTTCCTCAAACAACTCCCAAGCCATCAGAAACCCATCGTCCACAACTCCATAGCCACTAATCATACAATTCCAGGACCTCAAATTTTTCATTTCCATTGGCAACAAATCAAATAACTCACGCGCCAACAAAACCTTGCCACACTTGACATACCCATCAATCATCGAGTTAAAGCTTACTGAATCCTTCTGAAGCATTCTATCAAACACTTGGCGGGCAAACTCAACACGCCCGCATTTCACATACATACAAATCAAACAGTTCTGTAAATACGAATCATTCACAACCCCACTTTTCATCAAAAACCCATGAACCTGCATTCCTTCTTTAACCAAACGTAACCGTGAACACGCTTTCAAAACCAAGGAAAACGTAAACTTATCGACATAAACACCATTTTCAATCAGTAAACCCAAAACAAAAACAGCTTCTTTCGGGTCATCATAATCATCTCCATGAGAATAAGTTTTAATCACAGCATTCCACAGAAAAGGGTCCTCTGCATTCGACCATCGGGTGATCGAATTCGAGAAGAATAGATGGCGAGCAAATTGAATTAAAGGAGTGTGTGGTGAAGAAGTGAAATTGAGGATTAATTTCGTGGTTAGATAAGAGTTTGAAATGAATCCAGTAGTGAGTAATCGAGCGTGAATTTGGTTAATGTCGAGCTGGGTTTTGCAACTTGGTAGATGAATTAGGGTTTGGTGTGTTGAATTCCATGGTTGTTGGTGGTTTGAATGGACGGAGTTCAGCATTTGTGTCACCGGAATAGTTCGTTTTTGTATGCGGTAGCATGATTTTATCTGATAAGTGGTTATGTATGGACTTATGGTAGTTATTTGGTTAAGAAATGTACAAGTTTCAATGGACACCGTACTAGTTAAATATGTTACCAATTTTAACCTACGTTTATACTAATTGGAAATTGATTTTTAAGATTCATAATTGGAATTTATTTTTGGTATATCAATATTTTTATCAAAAGTTTTTAAAAAATGTTTAAATAGTAAATCAATCATTTAATTAATATTAATATTTAAATTAATCCATAAGTGGAATAAAAATCACTGTTATTGAAGTCGAAAAACAGACTATTTATAGTCAAAGTACAGTCTCATTTTAGTAAAATCTTTGCCATTACAAATACAAAATTCATATGAAATTCAATAAATATTAAACGTGAACAAGATATTTACCATGATATTGAACTTCCTTCTCATCTTGCAAAAGCAACCCCGAGATACAAGAAATACTGCTTCTTCTTGATGACAACATATGCTACTAAGTTGCAACGGGAAATTTAACCATATCTCTGTATGACGATTCCAATTGCAATAATATGTTAGAAATTTGATGCACGAGAATATATAGGAGCGTGATTTTTTGTAACGAAAAACAAGTTTAGTTCTTGTAGAGATGAAAATGTCAGCATGTACTGAAGAAAACAAAAACTGAATCCAGTCAGTTTCATATTCTCCCCAAATTTATACCATGAATGGCTGCAAAAAATGAACATTTAATGAGTATTTCGATGTTTTACAATTCTTTATGTTTTCATCATGATAATCATAATTATGTAGCTATTGACTTGTTAGTCTTTCTAACATAGATTATTCATGAGGCTTACACAAAATGCTTAATTATGCCTTTTCAAGGTCCTATTTTGGTTTTTTCATTCACAGTGTACATGATTGAGAGCCAAATATAGAATTATCAACATTATTATTCATACACTATTTCATTAAGAATAAGCTATCAACAGTTGAGTTAACATTGGAGCATGTGTTTTTTCTTCTAGAAACAAAACATAACAATAACCATCTCACACGTGAACACAATACAAATGCTATTTTTTTCCCAGCATGATTCAAGGAACCATGTTGCCTCCAAAGATTAATTAGGCATGTGCTTGTTACGATTTAGATAAAATAGTGGAAATAACAACTTATTGTAAGAAAAAAAAAACCCACCACACTTGTATAATCGAGGTTACACTGACAAACAATAAACAAATAATTTAACCTATTTATTGTATCTTTGCTTCTTCTTTTTTCCTCCAATTTTCTTAATTTTTTTAATAATAATAATAGTAATAATAATAATAATAATAATAATAATAATAAAATAAGGAGTAATAACGTCTTTGGAAAAATATAAATATTTAAATAGAGATTTGGATTGATTTGTGTCTATTTTTAATAGAAAAAAAAATAAAAATAGAGAATTTATATTTTTAGTAGAAGTAAAGTGTAAATAATTTTATTTTTTTTCCCTTTATAGAAGATTGTGATATCTCAAGTCTCAAAGAATTAAAACATAGATTTTATATGTACTAGAAGAATAGAAAGAAGATTAATTAATATAGAGTATTTAGTTTTATATTACGGAGTATTATTTTAAGTTTTACTAAAATAATTCTTACTTTTGTAACTAATTTATTCTTGGTATTCATTTATTATTACCCTACCATTCCTCTTTACGGGGGTGTTTGTATTCGCTTTTCAAAAGTGCTTTTTAACTTTTTAAACTTTTTACAATAAAAAAACTTTTCTCTTTTGTCAAACACCTTTTTAAACTTTTAGCTTTTTATAACAAAAAAATTGTTTTTTGTGAAGCCAAATAAATGAGACTTCTAGCTTTTGGCTTTTTAACTAAAAAGTTAAAAGCTCAAATTTAAAAAGACAAGCCAAACATCCTCTACATGTGAGAAGTTGAGAATTCAGAATTGAAACGGTGAAAAGTATCCTGACACAAACACAAACACGAACACGAACACGAACACCAACATCAAACATCAAATGAGTTGAAGTTGAAAAGGCTATGTTTGTCGATTGGAGATGGCGAATTTCAGAATTCATGGTTTTATAAAACTACAAATGGTACTCTTTTTACTCTCAACTGTTTCCAGTTAGGTTTTATAAAACTACACAGGTCGTCGTCATATTCAGCTGCTTCACTTCATTCCAATTCTTGTCCCATTGATAATGTCACCGATCAGAATCCTCGATCTATGTTCAAAAAAGTTACCAACAGCATGATACATATTCGGCCGCTGCCATCTGTTGGTAAGTTTATTCATTTTTTCAAAATAAAACATTATTCATGTCCCCTTGATTTTTTCAAACAAATGTGTGATGTTGGTGTTCCTGAACTTAATAACTACACTGCCACTGTTGTAATAAAGTGTTATTGTCGATTGCGACAAACCGAACACAGTTTCACAGTCTTGGGCTACTGCTTTAAACAAGGTGTTGTACCTCATTTGTCTGCAATTAATAACATCTTAAACGGTTTCATCCGTGAAGATAAGACTCATAAGGCAGAGATATTGTTCAATAAGTTGTTCTTCAAGAACAACCAACAACTAGTTTGTGAACCCGATTTAGTCACTTACAACACTATGATTGAAGGGCTTTGTAAGATAGGTAATAATTTTACAGCCATTGCTTTGCTTAGGCTAATGGATGGAAGAGGTGGTTGTTGTAAGCCTGATATTGTTTCATATAACACCATCATTGATAGTCTATGTAATGACTAAATAATGATCCATGATGCTCTCAAGCTCTTTAAAGAAATGGTTTCTAAAAAGACCGTCCCGCTTGATGTCCTCACATACAACTCTTTGATTTATGCCATTTCTAAGTTGGGCCGTTGGGATGAGGTATCTAGGATGCTAAAACAAATGAAGGATGAAATGATCTCGCCACAAAGGACAACCTTTAATATAATAGTTGATGCACTTTGCAAACAAGGTAAAACAAATGAAGCAAACTTCATTATCGATATCATGGATGACAACTGTCGCATGTATCCTTTTGACATAGACACATACAATTCGCTTATCGATGGTTTCTGTTTGCAAGGTGAAATGAGCAAAGCAGAGACACTTTTTAATTCTTTGACCCTATTTGATGATGCTAATGTTGTTACTTACAACAAGTTATTGGCTGAGTTTTGCAAGAATTCTAAGGTAGATAAGGCCCTTCATATGTATAACCACTTATGATCAAGCATAACGATATGATTGAGTGCGGGTTGGATGGAATCGATTCGTTACACTCCGTGGATTACGTGGGTAACCCTTCCACTCGTATTGAACGCAACGAAGGGTGGTATGAATCGGCCGGAAAGATAGAAATGGTATCTTTGCGGCTAGGGTTTTGGATATTTGAAGGTGCTTGGAAGTGAACAATAATCGTTCACCTTGTATTTATAGAGTAATAGGAATTTCCATGAGTTGCTGAGATATGGACACGTGGCTCATGGATGGCCGTCGGATCAGGGATCCGTTGGGGTCTGGCAGGTCATCCTACGTGGACCAATAGAATTTGGAGAACCAAGATAATGGTGGGAGCATTTGCATGGGGTTGATCCCGATTGTACGTTGGTATCAGGTTGTCTGGTGTAAGCCCGACAACCTTTTGGCAGGCCATTGGGCCTCTCGAACCAAATGGACCTGCTTTAGTTATTTGGGCTTTGTTTTTGTGGGTTAAATATTGAGCCTGATGTTACGAAGTAATAGGTACACGATTAAGTCCCCCGGTTTAGGTTGCTGTCATTGAATGGAGGAGCCTAAACTCAGGACGAATATGTTCACCTTGTCTATTTTTGTCAGGTGAAAAGAAATGCAGGCAAAATCAAACCGGGGTTATTGGTTTATGTATGATTTGACGTGAGGTTGTATTTTACGGCGCTAGTTACATTCACGAGTGGTAAGAGAAAAAGCCGCATTTAATGCGTTGCCCTTTCAAGAGCGCGTGGGGCGAGTGAGAAGATTGGCGTGACTGTTGATTTGACACTCGTCATGGATTTTCAAATAACCGTTTCCTTTGCTTTCATCCTGACCGAACACGTGTATGGTCCGGATTAGGGCCCATTGGGCTTTTCCAACTCTGTGCTCTGCCTATAAATAATAACCCCTTTTTCTGTGATTTCTTTACCTTGCTCTCTTTATTTTCAAAAAATTCTTAGCGCATTATCTCTGTTTTATTCCGGCGAAAGTATCTCCAGTTTCTGGTCGTCGTAGCGATTTCTTTAGGTTCGTCTTCTTTTCTCATCTTCTTTTAAGCTTGCTTTCCGTTCATTTCTGCTCGTTTCTCTGTTTTTTTTTAAATGGCTTCTTCCTCGGTAACTAAACCTAGGAATACTAGGTTCGCTAGTTTAAAGGTAGAGGATGTAGTTAGTAAATTAGATGCGGCAGGGGTTCGCATTCTTCGTGAAAAATATCTGTGCCTGGGTATTTATAATGCCGTCGCCCCCACCTCAAGCCAACGTGCCAATGCCCTTCCGGCCGGCAAGATTACTATTTACAGCAATTGGCTAGAAATTAGTAACTTTAGGTTGCCACCCTCTTCTTTTCTAGTTGATGTGTTTAGCTATTATGAAATTGGTTTTTCACAAATGCACCCATTAGGGCTGCAGAAAATTATGTTTTTTGAAATGTTCTGTTTAGTAAACGGGCAGTAGCCTACTCTGTCTCTCTTTAGGGTTCATTTTAAAATAGATTCTTCTCCTGATAGTTGGTTTACGGTGGCCAAACGCGCCTCCTCAAACTTCTTGGGCAGGAGGATTGATAGTCTTAAGGACTGGAAGGATCATTTTTTGTTTGTAGATGACAGGGTTCTTCCCCAGGGTAAAGAGATTCTCCTACTGTGGGCAGACCCTAGGGTTTGGGTATCCCGGTGGGGATCGACAAAAAATAGCCCACCGTTATATAGTCGATGTTAAACAAACTACAGATTCAGTGGTTATTAATTACTCACCTTTGAAAGGTTTTTCTTGTAAAATATTATTTGTTTTGCTTTTTTGTGCGTTTAATTATTGATTTATATAAGGTTGTATAATTATTATTGTGAAGGTGATTGATCCCAACAGTTTTATCACGTTTTCTTTAATTATTTTCCATTTTTGTTATTATTATTTTTGAATCCATAATATACATGCAAAATATAACCATGAGTAAAAGTTCTCCGTTATTTGATTAAAAAGTTTTAGTTTAATTAGTTTGAAAAGATCAATAAGGTTAAGTGACATAGGGTGGTCACAAATAACCGAATCCCAATAACTACTCGAATTTGAAGATTATTCGGCCACCTGAATTCGAATAACCCGAATTCGAATCTTTGGAAATTTACAAATATTTAAATTTTGTTTATATTTTTAGAATATTGTGATGTCTCAAGTCTCAAATAATTGAAAATCTCATACGTTTATATATAGATTGTATATATAGAACGAAGATTAATTAATATGGAGTAAAATATCTAGATTTATATTATTTTATATTAAATATTTAACTAATTAATTGATTCTTCGTATTCATTTATTATTCTAGAATTCGGAACTGAAACGGTGAGAAGTATTCTGACACCAAACACGAACATAAACAAAAACACGAACACGAAGATCAAACATCAAATGAGTTTAAGTTGAAAAGGCTATGTTTGTCGGTTGGAGATGGCGAATTTCAGAATTCATGGTTTTATTAAACTACTAAAAGGTACTCTTTTTACTCCCAACTGTTTCCAGTTAGATCTTGAGTTAGGTCCTGCTTACAAGTCGTCGTCATATTCAGCTGCTTTGAATTGTATCTATTTTTAAATATTTACAAATATTTAAATAGAAAATTGAATTGAATTGTATCTATTTTTAACAGAAAAAACAATAATAAAGAATTTATATTTATATTTTTAGTAAAAGTAACGTGTAAATAGTTTTGTTTCTTTTTTCCCTTTATAGAAGATTGTAATGTCTCAAGTCTCAAAGAATTAAAAATCTCATATGTTTATATCCTATATATATATATATATATATATATATATATATTATAATTAAAAGAGGATATCATTGAAGATTTTTAACCATTAATTAAGTTTGTTTATTAATAATCAACGACCTAGATTAGTTCAACATAACAAATTTATTTTAATAATTAAACCAATAAAATCATACTAAATAATTTATCAATTTATAAAACTTTAGTCGTACACCGTCTGGTTTTCAAACCCTAAGAACCCACAATGATGATGATGAAGACCGCCCCGTAGTGTCACTCAAACAAATCGAGCACCCCTTTGTTTTAGAGAATACATTAATAACAAGTAAATACAAAGTAATTATCAAAAGCTTCAATATTATTTCTTTGAATAATACGAATACACTTAAATATTAGGGTTACAATTAACCTTGAAGCTTACAAATGACAATTAAGCCTACAAATGACAATTACAAATGACAATTAAGCTTACAAATGACAATTAAGGAGTGGGATGACCATTCTGGGAGGGCTGCTTCTACTTCTTCTGGTCAAAGGGCAAAGCAGGATAGAAGTAACATCAATAAGACCCAAACAGAGGCAACACCAGAAGATGATCCTTCTCCAGAAGGTGATTTTGGTGGCCCCAGTACCAAGAAAAGTGGGCCATCTGATGCTCATGCTAGGCATGAATCAGATGGAAATTCTGTCAATGATTCACCAAAGGAGTCACATCCTAAAGGTGATGAGGCTAGCATGAACTATGAAAAATTGACAGATATGCTGGACTTTATGTGGGCTGAGGTGGTGAGGCAGAAAAGGATCATCAAGAAGCAACAAGCTGAGATAGATGCCTTGAAAACAATTGTGCTGAAGTGTCTGAAGCAGGGCAAGAAATACTACATCATCAATGATACCCACAAAAGATCTATCGCTGTGCAACAAGCTAGGGTTGTTCTAACTTCCCCTGAACTTTCCGAAGATGCATTCAAAAAGGGGGAGAATGAACAGGGTGGAGATGATAGGTCTGAGGAGGTAGATGAGGAGAAAATGATGGAGAATGAAGCAGAGGTTGATGAGATAATAGAGGAGGCATCCAAGACTGCCAGTGCCAATTTAAGTGAACAACCTGCTGGGCTAAACTTGGATGATGAAACAGAAGAAATAAGGGTGGCAGAAGATGAAGAAGAAGAGGTGGAGAGCCCTGAAATTGAAAAGACTAAAGAGGTTGCTGCAGACATGTTTGCTCAGAAGTTTAGCGGGAAGAAAAGTGAACCATCTTTGCCTGGTTTCACAATCAGAGAATCTGCTGCAGCACCTACATTCCAAAGGGCAGACTTACCCAAGATTGATACAAAAGACAAAGGGAAAGGCAAGTTAGTTGAAGAGCCTAAACAGAAGAAATCAAAGCAAGTGATAATCAATATGCAGATCTGTTTACCAAAACTTTTGATGTGGGCAGATTTACATTTTTGGTTACCAGCATTGGATTGATGAATCTGTCTTAACTTTTCTCACTATCTTTGACCAAATTTTTTTTTTTAAGTGCTTAAACTTGGGATTGATACTGATATCCTAATTACCACTGTTCGTGTTAACACTGCCAAGTATTATTAGTACTGTTAGTTACGTTTAACACTGCCAGTGTTAATACTGAAACAAGTTACCACTGCCTTTGGTAATTAGTACTGTTTGTATACTTGTATTTTTTTTTTTGCTTGTTTTTAGTTAACACTGCGCAGGTCTAATTTCCACGGTTTGGAGACTTAGTACTGCTTAAAGGGTGTTACCACTACTTGCGTTGGCGTTGTTACTCGGTTTAAAAAAAAAAAAAAAAGTTAGTACTGCTTTCTTTACTTTATAGCGCGACTATTAATACTGCTTGTATTAAGCTTGACTGCCTTGGTCGGTTAGTACTGCTTATACAAGTTAGCACTGCTAGCGTAAATAAGTATAAGATGGGCAAGCGCATGAAACCCTCGTGTTTGGACAGTTATCACTGTTAGTGCAATTTCTCAGTTACCACTGTTTGTCATACTTCACTCGTTAACACTGTTAGCGTTAAAATTGGGGATTTTTCCACTGACCTAAATTGAACAGTATATAAACCCAAACACTTGTCGTTTTTCAATACGCTCTCAATTCCTACCTATACTCTTGCGATTAAGCATTCAATCACCATCTAAACCTCAAATTCCACTTGATTGTACATCAATGGCTTCCACTTCCTCTTCCACATCACTTGCAATAGGGCAGAATCATAATATGATCGCCTATCTACTGAAACCCAAAGAGGCACAGGACTTCATCCAAATTATTGATTTCCTTCGTGTCTCTCACATCTATCATGCTCTTACCGTATCACCCAGAGTCTCCAAAAATCACATCAATGATTTTTGGGTAAATGCAACAATCGAAGACGAACAGGGGACTAAGCGCATAGTCTCAATGGTGTCCAACACCAGGGTGGTTATCACTGAAGCCTCTGTTCGTGCTTCTTTACAACTCGATGATGAGGCAGGTATAACTTTCTTACCTAATCAAACTTTGTATGATAATCTTCGTTTGATGGGTTATGAGGGTCCTTTAGATACTTTTACGTTTCAAAAGACTCTTTTCTCCCATCAATGGAGGTTTTTAATACATACTATTTTACACTGCCTCCCATCAAAACGGTCATCTTTTGAACAGTTTGGAAGCAACATTGCTTATGCAATTGTTTGTCTTGCCACTCGTCAAAGATACAATTTTTCAAACCTAATTTTTTTGGTATGCTCAGGAATATTGAACAACCAAAATTAAAATTTTTGATGTATCCTAGGTTTGTGCAGTTATTTTTAAATGAACAAATCTCAAATTTGTCTGCACATGATACTATCATTGGTGTTCTCTCTCACAAACCTAAAGTTTTTTCTAATATGAAAAGAGACTCCAAATGTTCTGGGAGGGTTACAGCATTGTTTTCTTCAATGCTTCCTGCACCCTCCACCACAGCTGCAGTTACACCCACTGTTGCTGAACCATCTTGACATACCCATCATCTCTCAACCCACAGCAGTTGGGGGTACCAAAAGAAAACAAGGGACCCACAAACCAACCACTGCTAAAGCCAAAAGGGCTAACATACAGGCATCTGAGGCTCTTGCTGCTCAGATGTCTCAATCAAATGATTCAACACAGCATGTGGTCTATAAGGAGTGGGATGACCATTCTGGGAGGGCTGTTTCTACTGCTTCTGGCCAAAGGGCAAAGTAGGATAGAAGTAACATCAATAAGACCTAAACAGAGGCAACACCAGAAGATGATCCTTCTCCAGAAGGTGATTTTGGTGGCCCCAGTACCAAGAAAAGAGGGCCATCTGATGCTCATGCTAGGCATGAATCAGATGGAAATTCTGTCAATGATTCACCAAAGGAGTCACATCCTAAAGGTGATGAGGCTAGCATGAACTATGAAAAATTGACAGATATGCTGGACTTTATGTGGGCTGAGGTGGTGAGGCAGAAAAGGATCATCAAGAAGCAACAAGCTGAGATAGATGCCTTGAAAACAATTGTGCTGAAGTGTCTGAAGCAGGGCAAGAAATACTACATCATCAATGATACCCACAAAAGATCTATCCCTGTGCAACAAACTAGGGTTGTTCTAACTTCCCCTGAACTTTCCGAAGATGCATTCAAAAAGGGGGAGAATGAACAGGGTGGAGATGATAGGTCTGAGGAGGTAGATGAGGAGAAAATGATGGAGAATGAAGCAAAGGTTGATGAGATAATAGAGGAGGCATCCAAGACTGCCAGTGCCAATTTAAGTGAACAACCTGCTGGGGTAAACTTGGATGATGAAACAGAAGAAATAAGGGTGGCAGAAGATGAAGAAGAAGAGGTGGAGAGCCCTGAAATTGAAAAGACTAAAGAGGTTGCTGCAGACATGTTTGCTCAGAAGTTTAGCAGGAAGAAAAGTGAACCATCTTTGCCTGGTTTCACAATCAGAGAATCTGCTGCAGCACCTACATTCCAAAGGGCAGACTTACCCAAGATTGATCCAAAAGACAAAGGGAAAGGCAAGTTAGTTGAAGAGCCTAAACAGAAGAAATCAAAGCAAGTGCCTGCTGCTGCTACTGCAAATGATGAAGAATATGCACAGAGGCTACAGGCTGAATTAGATGTAGAGATGGGTGAGAATTTGATAAGAGTTGAGGTTGAACCTGGTAAATTCGTAATGATGACCAAGGAAGAGGTTAACCAATTCGATGAGTGGATGCTCAGAAAAGAGACAGAGGAATCTGTGGAATACTTGGTAGATCAGCTGAAGAGGAAGAAAGCTGAACAAGCAAGAATCAAGAAAGCAAATAAGCCAATGATCATTGCACAGAAAAGAAGAGAAATGTATAGTAAATTAAAGTGCATGATTCCTGCTGCAAGATTGAAGAAAATGACTTATCAAGAGATGGCCAAGGCATATGAAAGAGATATATTCGTGCCTTTTCAAGAGAGTCAGAGAAAGGAACAATGGTTGAAGAAAAAGAAAGAAGAGGAAGAAAAGAAAGAGAAAGAAAAGAAGAAATCAGTGGTTAATGATTTGGAGAGAGATGAAGGACAATTGAATGATTTGATGATTATACATCCAGTTGAAGCAGAGCCAATAAATCAGGATTTGTCTGAGATTGTTGACTGGATGGTAGTCAAATTGCTTATACCTAAGAAGGAGGAGAAAATAAGAATTATTAGAGCTGATGGAAGTGAATCTTTCTGGAGGTCATTCAGGGATATTTTGAGAAGGGTGAGTAGAGCTGATATGGATAAAATGTATGAGATTGGGAAGAGGAAATTGGATGGACAAAGAATTGATAATATCATTGAGAAAGTCACATGGGACTGGATTCAAATGATGTATGAGCCAGAAAAGTTTCCCTTTCGATTTGGTACATTCTAGGTGGTAAAGATGTGGATATATTTTGAGGTGCCTGGAGTACATCAGGTTATCTTAGAAGATGGTGAGATCTTGTACATGCTCACAAACAGAGAGTATGACATGAATCTGAGTTTATTAAGGAGCCTGAAGTTAGCCAAATTACATTCTTCTGTATGTAATGAGGTTGCTCAGAGATTAGTATACATGATTTTGAACCAGATTCACAGAAAAGAACAGTTGGGGAAGAAATCCAAGAATTGGTTTTGAAAGCATCTTCAAAGAAGCTAAAATGGAGAATTTGAAGAAACTTAATGTTGTAGATGACAAATTAAGTTTAGGGGGAGATTGTTGGGATAAACTGATTTGGGTTTGGATTACCACTCTTAATTAAGTCTGAAGAGATCAAAAGGTTACCACTGAAAATTACCACTGAAGACTAACATGGTTACCACTGATTGTTGAAGATTAACACTGGTCGAAGATTACAACTGTTTGAAGAACTGAAGGTTAACACTGCTACGAAGATTACAACTGTTAGTTGATTTTGTAAGTAGTTTCCACTGTTTATGTAATTAAGACTGTTAGTGTATATAAGTGGTTAACACTGTTAGTTGTTTATACTTGGATTTGCACAAACGCAGTTACCACTGATGGAAGTGATTTTGTATATAAGTGATTTTGTAAGCTATGTAATTGAAACTATAGGAAAGCAAATAAAAAGATTTACAATTAGGTTAATAGTTCGTAAAGTTAAATTAACATAAAAATAATAAATATAAGTAAAATAATGTGAAAATGGTTTAGGAGGTAATATGTAAATTAATGTTGAAAGTCTTATGGCGTAAAATTTGGTGCATAGGTTGGAGATGAACCATATTTGGTGTAAGCATATTCTTAAAAGATTCTTTTATTACACCAAATTTGGTGCAGTTTTTGGTGCATATGTTGGAGATGCCCTAAGCATTGGAATACATGATAACAAGGCATGTACGAAACGAACAAACATGAACGAAGCCTGTTTGTGTTTGTTAATTAAAGCTCTATCGAACAAGCGAACGAACACGAACAGCTAAACGAACGGATTTTGTTGTTCATGTTCATTCACTAAAAAAATTTGTTTGTTCACGAACGCAAACAAACAAATATTTAATTTACGCATACATTCATTAATACATCCCAACAAACCTAAACAAACACAGTTATATACATATCTTAATGTTACCAGCCAGTAACCTTGTTGCACCAAAATAGTTAGTTGGTATGAAACTATCAATATACATGAAGTAGGAAATGGGTGCAAGTGTGTACCATGCGGAGGTGCATGAAAAACTATTATTTTACTGGAGAGATGTACTAACGAGATTAGGATTGAACATGACATAGAATCAAAGTTTACATCGTGTGATTTAATTTTGTGATAATCCAAAGATGTGAGGATGACACCGATTACACATTTTTATATGGGTTATTATGTTATAGGCATAATATCCTAATATAGGCATAGCCATGATGATTATTAAGAATATGTAATGTGTCATACCATATATCACATCGCACCCATCACACGATTGTACATTTTTTTAATATTAAATTATTATTGAAACGGTCGAATGATAGATAAATGAAAACAATTAAAGTATTAAATAATCGTGTACCTAATATTTCGCAATATCAAGCCCAACATTAGGCCCATTACACCAAAGCCCAGATAACCAAAATAGGCATGTGTGGCCCAGGCGGCCCAGTTACCTGCCAAAAGGTTGTCGGGCTTACACCAGACAACCTGGTACCAACGTACGACCACCCCATGCAAATGCCACCACCATTATCTTCAACCGACAAGTAAATGAAAACAATTAAAGTATTAAACAAATACTTTTAGTATCCCGGGTTGGCGTGTAATAACCGGGTAGTGAGATAAATAAACTTAGTCCCCAATCCACTAAACATTCAACATCATTCCACAAAGAAGAAAGAAAAAAGAACTAAAAATGGCCATCAATGGTAGAAATGTAGTTGATCTTGTGAAAAAATGTTCCAAAACCTTTTCTTTTCCACCCAAAGTCTCATTTTATTCATCAATTCCTCAAGGAAAAGCAAGTAAACCTGTAGTGAAAATCACCAACCTTAATGATGCTTATCGATCATTTAATGAGATGCTTCACAGAAAACCTTTACCATCTGTTAAAGATTTTAATCAGTTGCTTAACCTCATGTATAATTCTCAATACCATGCTCAGGTTGTGGAGTTATTTGGAAGATTAAAAGGCAGCAAGGTTCATGTTGATACCATTACAATCGACATTGTTACAAAATGTTGTTCCAAACTTATGGGAACAAAGGGAGCTTTTACTGTTCTTGGCTGTGGTTTTAAATTGGATGTTATTCCTGATGTGTACACTTTTAGCACACTGTTAAACGGATTGGTTGATGAAGAAAAAATTCAAAAAGCTGAGAACTTTTTCAACATGGTCATCGAGAAAAGGCTTTGTAGGCCTAATGAGGTTATATACTCTACGATGATCAAAGGGCTTTGCAAGGTCGGGTCGATAGATAAGGCCGTTGAGATGCTAGGGGAAATGCAGAAAACAGGTGTTAAGCCGAATGTGATTACGTATAGCACAATTATAAGTGGTTGTTGCAGCCGGAACCGAGTTGATGAGGCGTTGAAGTTGTTTCAAGAAATGAAGCTTGAAGACATTCAACCGGATTGTATTTCGTATAACGCGATCATCGACGGACTTTGTTCCCTCTCGCGTTTCGAAGAGGTGAATGAGTTTCTTAGAGCCATGAAAGATGACGGGATCGATCCGGATGTAATCACGTACACGCCACTCGTTAAGGCACTTTGTACACTCGGGAGAGTTGCAAACGCGAACGCGTTTGTAACAAGGATCATCAAAAAGGGGATGGTGGTTGATTCGGTGATTTACACTGCGCTAATCAATGGGTATGTCTTGCGTGGTGAGATGATTAATGTCGTTCATGTTTTCGAGACTATGAAGCACAATGGGGTGTTTCCTGATGTTGTCACCTACAACAGCATTATTAATGGATTTTTTAGAAATCTGGCCATTAATGATGCATTTAAGTATTTCAATGAAATTTCTAGAGTTGGATTGAAACCTACTGTTGAAACCTACAACACCATGATTCATGGTTTGTTCAAAGCCGGGAAAATCATGGTTTGTTCAAAGCCGGGAAAATCAGGGCTGCTTGCAATATCTTTAACACCATGGAGGCTCACGATTCGATCACGTTTAGAATCGTTTTGGAAGGTTTGTTTGATAACAAACAAACGAGTGGAGCCTTTGAATTGTTCCATTTGATCTCCAAAGCTAAAACGGTTTCGGATTTAAAATTGTACAATATATTAATCCAAGGTTCGATCGAGATTGGAGAACTTCGATTGGTGAATATGTTACTTGGTAAGCTCATTGTCAATGGGATGAGCCCGGATACAATTACTTGTAATGAGATCTTGATTGGGTTGAGTCGGAATGGTGTATTCCGCGAGGCAGAGGAGTGGTTCTCCAAATTGGGAGATGTACGCGATTCGGTCTCCTACAACTTCATGATCATTTTACTTCTGAAGGAAGGAAATCGGGCTGCTTTGGTGAATCAACTTTTGGTGGAAATGGATGGTAAGGGCTTTCATGGAGATGCTGCATTAATATCTCTTAGTCGTGTTGCGGGCGATCTTGAGACGCAAGAGTTGATCCGTAAAATGGCACAACGGGGTCTTTGAGATCGTTTTCTCAACTGATGACTTTTTTTGGTAAAATTTCTTCAAAAACAGCACTTGATTATCAAGCGACTTTGTGCACATTGTAATGTTGAACTCCCTGTCTTGGTTAACATAGTTCTAGGCGTTTTGGTTAATGTAGTTCTAGAAGTCAGATTAGTATAGTAAATTAGTGCTTATGTTTTAATGCTGTTTAAATAGATGGATAGATATGAAGAAATTAGTACGCTTAGTTGAAGGGAAATTGATTGAGATATATGTAACAATGTTTCACTTTTTTAATTTAGGAATACGTTAACACCAAATGTGTTTCATCTATGACATATGCACTAAATTTCTGTATTAAAATGACTTTCAACATTTACACATTGTCTACTAAACTATTTTTATATTATACTTTATTTTAATTCATTATTTTAATGATCAATTAACATTTCAATTATTAACTTCAATGTAAATCTTATTTATTTTCTTTTCATAATGTTTCAATTACATATATTCTTTGCGTAAATCCATATTTTAATAATCATAATTTATTTAAAAAATACATTTTATTATTTTAATAATCATATTATATAATGTTATTGAAGTTCGTTATACTCTACGTTACATAATAAGATGATTAAAATAAATAAATATAATATTTAAATAAAGTATGATAGTTAAAAAGATTTACAATTAGGTTAATAGTTTGTAAAGTTAAACTAACATAAAAATAATAAATATAAGTAAAATAATGTAAAAATGGTTTAGGAGGTAATATGTAAATTTGACAGGATCGAATTGAACCTTTCGGGTCAATAATTTTAGCGATTGAATATTTATAGAAATACCGCGGAATAGTAATCTATAATTTTAGAAGTAAGATTAAATCTGTTTTAGAGAATACATTAATAACAAGTAAATACAAAGTAATTATCAAAAGCTTCAATATTATTTCTTTGAATAATATGAATACACTTAAGTATCAGGGTTACAATTAACCTTGAAGCTTACAAATGACAATTAAGCCTACAAATGACAATTATACAGACTAGATATTGAGATGCTAAGGTTCTCAAATAATTTCTATTGAAGGTAAGGAGCTCTATTTATAGAAATATAGAGCTCCAATTACACGCTACAGTAATTAATGCAAAGAACCTTTCTATCTGATCCTCCTATCGTCTTGAGCCATGCTCTGTTTTACTGAGCGCTTTTGCTTTTGCAGAGAAGACTTTTGATTGACCCACTTGGTTAAAAAGATGCTCTGATTATAAACAGTAGAAACTACACGGGCAGTATAAACTTCTGAAGAACAGTAGAAACTTCCGAGAACAGTATAAACTCAACCAGTAGTAAGTTATAAACAGTATTAACTTACTCAACCCGTAGAAACTTTGTACTGGCAGTAGAAACTTCACCCGGCAGCACTAACTTTGTTCTACAAGTACTAACTCATTCTTTTCTACCTGTAGTAACTGTTTCTACTGGTAGTGTAAAACCCGGTAGCAGTAGTAACTTTTGAACCAACAGTAGAAACTCCTCTTCACCAGTAGTAACTAGCAGTTGTAGTCTAACCAGCAGTGTTAATCTTCGATCAAGTTCTCTAGCCATCTTTAGACCCAACAATCTCCCCCTAAACTTAATCTGTCTCCTACAGATTCAAGTTTCTACAAAAATCTTCAAGTAAATCAAGGGATGCTAATTCACTACCTTCTTTTTGAAGCTTCAGCCTTATGATGTATCTGATTTAGGATCATGTGAAGAAGAACTCTAGCAGTCTCTGAGTCCTCTAGGGTAATCAATTTGACTTGAATCATGCATCTCATCAACCCCAGATTCAAGTTGTAATTCCTCTCAGTGAGCATGAAAAGAAGATCTCCATTCTCTAAGGCAACTTGATGGACACCAGATCTTGGAAAGTACATCCAAAACTTGACTGCAGAGAATCTACCGAAGATATGAGGTACTCTTTCAGGTTCAAACATCATGAGAAAATAATCCCAAAATAATCGATTCAATACCTTCCCAACCAGTTTTCCCTCATACTTCATCTTCCCTACTTCATACATCTGCTCAATATCATCTCTATCCAGTTTCTTTAGAACTTCCTGAAATGACCTATAGAACTCTGTAGCTCCATCTTCCCTTGTAATCTTGGTCAATTCAGGTCCTTTATGCACCAGCTGTACATGATCCCAATCTACTATCTTTGGAGGCTTGGTAGCTAATGGATCTACCTTCACCCCATCATCCCTCAAGATCAGTAGACTGAGCAGCTGTGCTTCATCTCTTTCTATCTCCTCTTCTTTTTCTTCTTCTTCTTCTCCTTTCTTCTCATCCTGACCTTCCTTATTACTTCTTTCCAACTTTTCCTTTTCCACCTCCTTCTTATACAGGAATTCCAATCTGTCAAAATTCATTCTTTTGAGCTCCCCATCTGGAATCAAACCCCCCCAATCTCCCAATATATGTCTTTCTTAACTGGGCTTTGGTTGGCTTCCTGCTTTTCTTAGCAGCTGCCCTCTTTTCTGCCTCTGCTTTCTTCTTCTTCTCCAGCAGATCTTTCAGGGCCTGCTCCCTCTCTTCGTCATTATACTGAGCCTGCTCTTCTGCTTGTAGTTTGAGGGCTACCTCATGATCATGAGCCTCCTGATCCTCCCTGGTAGTGAATCCCCCAAACTTTCCTTTGGATTTCTTAGCAGGCTCTTCTTCAATCAATAGACCCTTTCCCTTATCTTTAGGGTCTATTTTGGGCGTCTCACCTCCAAAAAATGTTTCTGTAGGTTCAGAGAATGAGACCCCTTTCTCCTTCCTTCTGGGCTCTTCCTCTGCACCCTTGGGCTCTGCCTCTTCACCCATCGCCTCTTCACCCCTGGGCTCTTCCTCTTCACCCATTGGCTCTGCAGGCTCAACATCTGCCTCTTCTTCTACATCTTCCTGAGTCACAGGCTCAAGGATATCCTCATCTTGTACCCAGATGTACTTCTTCTCATCTAGGCATTTGATCAATAAAGTCTTTAGATCTTCTATTTGCTGCTGCTGTTGCCCAATGAACTCAGACAGCTTCATGATATCCCTGTGACTCTTCACCTCTTCCCACATTATTTCTACCATATCCGTCAATTCTTGGTAAGATCTATCCTCATTACCTTCAGGATGTGAATCCCTTGGTAAGTCATTGGAAGTGTTACCTGCTGCCTCAGGCCTAGCCTGATCAGCAGAGGCCCCTTGGTTCTTGGTACTGGGACCTGCAGCAGAATCATCTCCTAAAGGAGATTCATCATTTACAGTTGCCTCTGGTTGGGTCTTATTTATGTTGACCCTGTCCTGCTCTGCCAGTGGGCTAGAAGCAGTAGGGTCAGCCCTTCCAGAATGGTCACCCCACTCCTCATGGACCACCTCCTCTGCTACATTTGGCTGAGACTCATTGAGGGGAGGATCCTCAGGTTGAGCCTGTTTTTGCTTCTTAGCTCTGGTTGGCTTGGGGGTCCCTTGTTTTCTTTTGGGAGCCTTTCTAGTGGATGTGGGTTGGGATACAGATGGGTTTTCAGTTCCCTCATCCCTAGTAGCAGGTACACTAAGCATTGTGGGAAATAATGCAGTGACCTTATTTGAAAATTCAATGTTCTGTCTCCTCATGTTTGAAAAAACTTTGGGAGTATGAGACAGAACTTTCAAAATTTTGGAATGTGCATTTAAATCATTTATTTCTTCATTTAAGAAGATTTGCACAAACCTAGGATACATTAAAAACATTTTGGAGGATTGTTCAATATTTCTGAGCATCCCATTAAAAATCATTTCTGAAAAATTGAACAGTTGGTCTGTGGCTAGGCATACAATTGCAGAAGCAATTGCACTCCCAAACTCATTCCAACATGTTCTTTTAGTGAACAGGCACTGTTGTATTGTATGGATTAGGAATTTCCACTGGGGAGAAAAAAGTCCTTTATAAAAGGTAAATTTTGTAAGATCCCCTTCATAACCCATATTTTTTAGATTTTCAAAAATTACAGTGCCTGAGAGCAGAGAAATACTTGTATTATCTCCTAGATGGAGATGGTTGCGGATAGACTCCTCTGTGACCACTACCCGTTTGCCCTCTACCTTCGACACAATGAGTTTAGTGTCGTCGATAGATTCGATTTTGGCGTGGTTACAGAAGGAGTTAATATGCTTGAAGTAGACTGTTGGGGGTTTACGGTCAAAGCATAGTGGATGTGACTTTCCTTCAAGAAATCGATGATTTCATGAAAGTCCGTCGCATCCTGGGTTTTAACCAAATATGCGAGCATATTGTGGTTATCTACAATTGGAAGAGTTGTAGATGAGGAGGATGAAGACGCCTTTGATTTTGAAAGTTTTGATTTGAAAGTGGTTGAGCTTGAAGGTGGTTGAGGTTTCTGCTGTTTTAGGTTTCTGCTGTTTGAGAGGATGAAAGTGTTTTTGATACTTTGATACTGTTGTATAAGTAGTACTGCCAAGCCCTAGAATTTTGCAATCCGTAGAAACTTGAAAGCAGCATATAACAGTAGTAAAGTAGCACATCTTAAAAACAGTAGTAACTTTCAACCAGTAGAAAGATACACACTAGCAGTAGTAACCAGTAGTAACTTGATGCCAGTAGTAATAATAAACAGTAGAAAGTGTGAAAACAGTAGTAATACTCTTATAGTCCTATTTTGACAGTAGAAAGTGTACAAGCAGCATTAACAACTGGCAGTATTAACTCTCACACCGAGTTAAAGAGCAGTACTAATATTGCTAACAGTACTAACTGGTTATAAGCAGCACTAAGCGACCAAGGCAGTAGAAACTTATTACAAGCAGTACTAAGAGGTTTAGCAGTATTAGTAGATTTTTTTTTTTTTAAAGCGATAGAACATAAATAGTATATATTAATAGGATAGAGTACTAATTAGTGAAAACAGTAGTAATAATTCATAACAGTATTAATTAGTCTTCCAGTACTTGATAAGTAGCGGTAGTAACTAATATTGTCAGTATTAAAATTACTATAAGCATCACTAACTAGTGTATCAGTATTAATCCTTGTCCAAGCACCAAGAAAAATTATTTACGAAAGATTAATCATTCCAATACTTGTAACCAAAAATGTAAATCTACCAACATCAAATGCTTTAGTGAATAGATCTGCAAATTGATTATCAGTATGAACTTTAAAAATTTGAATTAACTTTTTCTCATTACAATCTCTAATAAAATGATATCTGATTTCAATGTGATTGATTTTTGAATGTTTAACAGGATTATTAATAATACTGATTGCACTGTTATTGTCAATAAACATAGGAGTATTTAAAATAATCAAACCATAATCTATCAATTGATTTTGAATCCAGAGTACCTGTGCACAACAACTTGATGCAGCTACATACTCTGCTTCTGCTGTTGATGTTGAGACAGTGGATTGCTTTTTACATTGCCATGAAACCAATCTACTCCCTAGAAATTGACATCCACCAAATGTTGATTTTTTGTCCATATTTGATCCTCCATAGTCACTATCTGTATATGCAGTAAGATCAAAAGATGACATCTTTGGATACCAAAGGCCCAATTTTGGTTGACCCTTTAAATATCTGAAGATTCTTTTGACTGCATGTAGATGAGATAACTTAGGATTTGCTTGAAACCTGTCACAAACACATACAACAAACATAATATCTGGTCTTGAAGATGTTAGATATAATAAAGAACCTATCATAGATCTGTATAGATGAATATCTACATCCTCCCCCTCAAGATCTGCATGTAAGTGCTTCTGTTTTTCCATTGGAGTGGTTGCAGTCTTTGCATCTTTGAAACCAAACTTTTCCAGAATATCATTTACAAATTTTCCTTGACTTATAAAGATTCCATTCTGCTGCTGTTTAACTTGTAGTCCAAGAAAGAATGTTAATTCTCCCATGGAACTCGTCAAAAACTTTTGATGCATGAGTTTTTCAAATTCTTTACAAAGAGAATCCCTTGTGGATCCAAAAATGATATCATCCACATAGATTTGAACAAGAAGAATGTCATTATTGATTTTCTTTGTAAACAAGGTTTTATCAATAGCTCCTCTATTCAACTCATTCTGCAGCAGGTAAATTGACAAAGTGTCATACCAAGCTTTAGGAGCTTGATGTAGACCATATAAAGCTTTGTCAAGCCTATAAACTTTGTCTGGATGTTTTGGTTCTTCAAACCCTGGAGGTTGACAAACATATACTTCTTCTTCAATTGTGCCATATAAAAATGCACTTTTAACATCCATCTGGTAAACTTTAAAATCTTTGAAAGAAGCATAGGCTAAAAATAATCTTATAGCTTCAATTCTGGCAACAGGAGCAAAAACTTCATCATAATCAATTCCTTCTTCTTGAGTGTACCCCTGAGCCACCAATCTGGCTTTATTCTTGATCAGTATGCCTCTCTCATCCTTTTTGTTTCTGAAGACCCATTTAGTGCCAATAGGTCTTTTTCCTGTAGGAAGATCTATTAATGACCAGACTTCCTGAATTTTGAATTGAAGTAACTCCTCCTGCATAGCTTCAACCCAGCTTGGATCTTTTAGAGCATCTACCACTTTCTTAGGCTCTGTTTGTGAAAGAAAAGCTGCAAATAAACGTTCACTTATAAAACTTTCACTTTCTGAATCTCGGTGAACAACAGCTTTCCCTCTTGTTTGAATTGCAGACACTATATCCCCAATAACATTCTCTAGAAGATGATTGAGTTGAACCCTTGCAGATGGTTGAAAAGTTACAGGAATTTCAACTTCCAGATTTGTGAGATTCATGTCTGGACTTCCTGTTTCTTCACTGTCTGCTTCATTAAAAGGAAAGATAGGTTCAGAAATCATTTCTTCACCTGCATTATCTTCTGTGGTTTTGGTATTGCTTCCCCGATCTTCTGCAGTATCAGATGATTTAGATACTTCTTCTTTTTCTTCACTATCCTGTTGAGATGGTTGAGATATTTCTGGTGGATCAACAGACCAGATAGGAAAGATAATATATTCTGATTTATTTTCTTTCTTCTCTGCAACTCTTTGTTCTGATATTCCTGCATTTGATGATCCACACATGTATCTAAAAGATTCTGTTAGTGCATTAATATCAAACAACCATTCTGGACCCTTTCCTACAGTATTAACAGTTTGTTCATTAAAGGTCACATTTAGGGTCTCTTCAACAATTCTGGTCTTATGATTGAATACTCTGTAAGCTTTACTTTGAGTAGAATATTCAACAAAGACTCCTTCATCTACTTTGCTCTCAAACTTGCCTAGGTAATCTTTGGTATTCAGAATAGTGACAGGAAATCAAAATGGTTTAAGAAAGTTGACCAATGGTATTCTATCAAAGAATAACTCATATGGTGTCCTATTGTGAGGCTTGACAACTAACACTCTGTTCTGAACATAGCAAGCAGTACTAACTGCTTCTGCCCAGAAGGTCATGGGAAGCTTAGCATCTGCTAACATAGTTCTAGCAGCCTCAGTTAGTGTCCTATTTCTTCTTTCTGCAACTCCATTTTGTTGTGGAGTTCTAGGAGCACTAAATTGTCTTTCTATTCCCTTGAATTTGCAGAATTTATCCATCTCAAGATTTTTGAACTCTGTACCATTATCACTTTTAATGATTTTGACATTTTTATTGGTTTGATTTCCTATCTTAGTAATAAATGATCTAAGTATTTCACCTGTCTCATCTTTAGTTCTAAGAAAGAAGACCCAACAAAATCTGCTAAAGTCATCAATGATCACTAAGCAATATGATTTATGTCCTATGCTCCTTACATTTGTTGGTCCAAATAAATCCATATGAAGTAGATGTAAGGGAGAACAATTAGAATTCAAAATTTTGGTCTTAAAAGAAGTTTTGTGTTGTTTGCCCTTTTGATAGGCAATACAATGATTTTCACATGAATATGTCTTCTCAGGTAATCCACTGACAAGTTTTCCTTTAACAAGTTTATTGATTGTTTTGTAATTCATGTGACACATCCTTCTATGCCAAAGATCAGATTCATCAACTGATGCTTTTGATAAAAGACAATGTATATTTTGTTGATGATTCAATTTTGTTAAATCACAGCAATAGACATTATCTTTTCTGGGAGTTCTGAGTAAAATTTTACTTTCATCAAGTTTAAAATCTTCAGAAAGAATAAAGCATTCTGTGTTTGTAAAAAGAACTGGGTTCCTTTTATCTGTGATTTGGCTGACACTTAACAAATTGTATTTGAGTTCCTTAACAAAGTAAACATCAATAAAGTTCAGTCTTTCACCTTTCACCATACCCTTTCCTGTAATTTTTCCTCCTTTTGAATTACCTCCAAATGCTACATGTCCTCCATTGATTGATTTAAAGTTTTGTAGTTTGGACCTGTCTCCTGTCATGTGTCTAGAGCATCCACTATCAACATGCCATAAGTTTCTTTTGCTCTGCACATTAAAAGAAAGAAAAATTAATTTCTTTTGGGAACCCAAACCAGAGAGGTTCCCAATCATCGATTTCTTGAAGGAAAGTCACATCCACTATGCTTTGACCGTAAACCCCCAACAGTCTACTTCAAGCATATTAACTCCTTCTGTAACCACGCCAAAATCGAATCTATCGACGACACTAAACTCATTGTGTCGAAGGTAGAGGGCAAACGGGTAGTGGTCACAGAGGAGTCTATCCGCAACCATCTCCATCTAGGAGATAATACAAGTATTTCTCTGCTCTCAGGCACTGTAATTTTTGAAAATCTAAAAAATATGGGTTATGAAGGGGATCTTACAAAATTTACCTTTTATAAAGGACTTTTTTCTCCCCAGTGGAAATTCCTAATCCATACAATACAACAGTGCCTGTTCACTAAAAGAACATGTTGGAATGAGTTTGGGAGTGCAATTGCTTCTGCAATTGTATGCCTAGCCACAGACCAACTGTTCAATTTTTCAGAAATGATTTTTAATGGGATGCTCAGAAATATTGAGCAATCCTCCAAAATGTTTTTAATGTATCCTAGGTTTGTGCAAATCTTCTTAAATGAAGAAATAAATGATTTAAATGCACATTCCAAAATTTTGAAAGTTCTGTCTCATACTCCCAAAGTTTTTTCAAACATGAGGAGACAGAACATTGAATTTTCAAATAAGGTCACTGCATTATTTCCCACAATGCTTAGTGTACCTGCTACTAGGGATGAGGGAACTGAAAACCCATCTGTATCCCAACCCACATCCACTAGAAAGGCTCCCAAAAGAAAACAAGGGACCCCCAAGCCAACCAGAGCTAAGAAGCAAAAACAGGCTCAACCTGAGGATCCTCCCCTCAATGAGTCTCAGCCAAATGTAGCAGAGGAGGTGGTCCATGAGGAGTGGGGTGACCATTCTGGAAGGGCTGACCCTACTGCTTCTAGCCCACTGGCAGAGCAGGACAGGGTCAACATAAATAAGACCCAACCAGAGGCAACTGTAAATGATGAATCTCCTTTAGGAGATGATTCTGCTGCAGGTCCCAGTACCAAGAACCAAGGGGCCTCTGCTGATCAGGCTAGGCCTGAGGCAGCAGGTAACACTTCCAATGACTTACCAAGGGATTCACATCCTGAAGGTAATGAGGATAGATCTTACCAAGAATTGACGGATATGGTAGAAATAATGTGGGAAGAGGTGAAGAGTCACAGGGATATCATGAAGCTGTCTGAGTTCATTGGGCAACAGCAGCAGCAAATAGAAGATCTAAAGACTTTATTGATCAAATGCCTAGATGAGAAGAAGTACATCTGGGTACAAGATGAGGATATCCTTGAGCCTGTGACTCAGGAAGATGTAGAAGAAGAGGCAGATGTTGAGCCTGCAGAGCCAATGGGTGAAGAGGAAGAGCCCAGGGGTGAAGAGGCGATGGGTGAAGAGGCAGAGCCCAAGGGTGCAGAGGAAGAGCCCAGAAGGAAGGAGAAAGGGGTCTCATTCTCTGAACCTACAGAAACATTTTTTGGAGGTGAGACGCCCAAAATAGACCCTAAAGATAAGGGAAAGGGTCTATTGATTGAAGAAGAGCCTGCTAAGAAATCCAAAGGAAAGTTTGGGGGATTCACTACCAGGGAGGATCAGGAGGCTCATGATCATGAGGTAGCCCTCAAACTACAAGCAGAAGAGCAGGCTCAGTATAATGACGAAGAGAGGGAGCAGGCCCTGAAAGATCTGCTGGAGAAGAAGAAGAAAGCAGAGGCAGAAAAGAGGGCAGCTGCTAAGAAAAGCAGGAAGCCAACCAAAGCCCAGTTAAGAAAGACATATATTGGGAGATTGGGGGGGTTTGATTCCAGATGGGGAGCTCAAAAGAATGAATTTTGACAGATTGGAATTCCTGTATAAGAAGGAGGTGGAAAAGGAAAAGTTGGAAAGAAGTAATAAGGAAGGTCAGGATGAGAAGAAAGGAGAAGAAGAAGAAGAAAAAGAAGAGGAGATAGAAAGAGATGAAGCACAGCTGCTCAGTCTACTGATCTTGAGGGATGATGGGGTGAAGGTAGATCCATTAGCTACCAAGCCTCCAAAGATAGTAGATTGGGATCATGTACAGCTGGTGCATAAAGGACCTGAATTGACCAAGATTACAAGGGAAGATGGAGCTACAGAGTTCTATAGGTCATTTCAGGAAGTTCTAAAGAAACTGGATAGAGATGATATTGAGCAGATGTATGAAGTAGGGAAGATGAAGTATGAGGGAAAACTGGTTGGGAAGGTATTGAATCGATTATTTTGGGATTATTTTCTCATGATGTTTGAACCTGAAAGAGTACCTCATATCTTCGGTAGATTCTCTGCAGTCAAGTTTTGGATGTACTTTCCAAGATCTGGTGTCCATCAAGTTGCCTTAGAGAATGGAGATCTTCTTTTCATGCTCACTGAGAGGAATTACAACTTGAATCTGGGGTTGATGAGATGCATGATTCAAGTCAAATTGATTACCCTAGAGGACTCAGAGACTGCTAGAGTTCTTCTTCACATGATCCTAAATCAGATACATCATAAGGCTGAAGCTTCAAAAAGAAGGTAGTGAATTAGCATCCCTTGATTTACTTGAAGATTTTTGTAGAAACTTGAATCTGTAGGAGACAGATTAAGTTTAGGGGGAGATTGTTGGGTCTAAAGATGGCTAGAGAACTTGATCGAAGATTAACACTGCTGGTTAGACTACAACTGCTAGTTACTACTGGTGAAGAGGAGTTTCTACTGTTGGTTCAAAAGTTACTACTGCTACCGGGTTTTACACTACCAGTAGAAACAGTTACTACAGGTAGAAAAGAATGAGTTAGTACTTGTAGAACAAAGTTAGTGCTGCCGGGTGAAGTTTCTACTGCCAGTACAAAGTTTCTACGGGTTGAGTAAGTTAATACTGTTTATAACTTACTACTGGTTGAGTTTATACTGTTCTCGGAAGTTTCTACTGTTCTTCAGAAGTTTATACTGCCCGTGTAGTTTCTACTGTTTATAATCAGAGCATCTTTTTAACCAAGTGGGTCAATCAAAAGTCTTCTCTGCAAAAGCAAAAGCGCTCAGTAAAACAGAGCATGGCTCAAGACGATAGGAGGATCAGATAGAAAGGTTCTTTGCATTAATTACTGTAGCGTGTAATTGGAGCTCTATATTTCTATAAATAGAGCTCCTTACCTTCAATAGAAATTATTTGAGAACCTTAGCATCTCAATATCTAGTCTGTATAATTGTCATTTGTAGGCTTAATTGTCATTTGTAAGCTTCAAGGTTAATTGTAACCCTGATACTTAAGTGTATTCATATTATTCAAAGAAATAATATTGAAGCTTTTGATAATTACTTTGTATTTACTTGTTATTAATGTATTCTCTAAAACAGATTTAATCTTACTTCTAAAATTATAGATTACTATTCCGCGGTATTTCTATAAATATTCAATCGCTAAAATTATTGACCCGAAAGGTTCAATTTGATCCTGTCAAATTTACATATTACCTCCTAAACCATTTTTACATTATTTTACTTATATTTATTATTTTTATGTTAGTTTAACTTTACAAACTATTAACCTAATTGTAAATCTTTTTAACTATCATACTTTATTTAAATATTATATTTATTTATTTTAATCATCTTATTATGTAACGTAGAGTATAACGAACTTCAATAACATTATATAATATGATTATTAAAATAATAAAATGTATTTTTTAAATAAATTATGATTATTAAAATATGGATTTACGCAAAGAATATATGTAATTGAAACATTATGAAAAGAAAATAAATAAGATTTACATTGAAGTTAATAATTGAAATGTTAATTGATCATTAAAATAATGAATTAAAATAAAGTATAATATAAAAATAGTTTAGTAGACAATGTGTAAATGTTGAAAGTCATTTTAATACAGAAATTTAGTGCATATGTCATAGATGAAACACATTTGGTGTTAACGTATTCCTAAATTAAAAAAGTGAAACATTGTTACATATATCTCAATCAATTTCCCTTCAACTAAGCGTACTAATTTCTTCATATCTATCCATCTATTTAAACAGCATTAAAACATAAGCACTAATTTACTATACTAATCTGACTTCTAGAACTACATTAACCAAAACGCCTAGAACTATGTTAACCAAGACAGGGAGTTCAACATTACAATGTGCACAAAGTCGCTTGATAATCAAGTGCTGTTTTTGAAGAAATTTTACCAAAAAAAGTCATCAGTTGAGAAAACGATCTCAAAGACCCCGTTGTGCCATTTTACGGATCAACTCTTGCGTCTCAAGATCGCCCGCAACACGACTAAGAGATATTAATGCAGCATCTCCATGAAAGCCCTTACCATCCATTTCCACCAAAAGTTGATTCACCAAAGCAGCCCGATTTCCTTCCTTCAGAAGTAAAATGATCATGAAGTTGTAGGAGACCGAATCGCGTACATCTCCCAATTTGGAGAACCACTCCTCTGCCTCGCGGAATACACCATTCCGACTCAACCCAATCAAGATCTCATTACAAGTAATTGTATCCGGGCTCATCCCATTGACAATGAGCTTACCAAGTAACATATTCACCAATCGAAGTTCTCCAATCTCGATCGAACCTTGGATTAATATATTGTACAATTTTAAATCCGAAACCGTTTTAGCTTTGGAGATCAAATGGAACAATTCAAAGGCTCCACTCGTTTGTTTGTTATCAAACAAACCTTCCAAAACGATTCTAAACGTGATCGAATCGTGAGCCTCCATGGTGTTAAAGATATTGCAAGCAGCCCTGATTTTCCCGGCTTTGAACAAACCATGATTTTCCCGGCTTTGAACAAACCATGAATCATGGTGTTGTAGGTTTCAACAGTAGGTTTCAATCCAACTCTAGAAATTTCATTGAAATACTTAAATGCATCATTAATGGCCAGATTTCTAAAAAATCCATTAATAATGCTGTTGTAGGTGACAACATCAGGAAACACCCCATTGTGCTTCATAGTCTCGAAAACATGAACGACATTAATCATCTCACCACGCAAGACATACCCATTGATTAGCGCAGTGTAAATCACCGAATCAACCACCATCCCCTTTTTGATGATCCTTGTTACAAACGCGTTCGCGTTTGCAACTCTCCCGAGTGTACAAAGTGCCTTAACGAGTGGCGTGTACGTGATTACATCCGGATCGATCCCGTCATCTTTCATGGCTCTAAGAAACTCATTCACCTCTTCGAAACGCGAGAGGGAACAAAGTCCGTCGATGATCGCGTTATACGAAATACAATCCGGTTGAATGTCTTCAAGCTTCATTTCTTGAAACAACTTCAACGCCTCATCAACTCGGTTCCGGCTGCAACAACCACTTATAATTGTGCTATACGTAATCACATTCGGCTTAACACCTGTTTTCTGCATTTCCCCTAGCATCTCAACGGCCTTATCTATCGACCCGACCTTGCAAAGCCCTTTGATCATCGTAGAGTATATAACCTCATTAGGCCTACAAAGCCTTTTCTCGATGACCATGTTGAAAAAGTTCTCAGCTTTTTGAATTTTTTCTTCATCAACCAATCCGTTTAACAGTGTGCTAAAAGTGTACACATCAGGAATAACATCCAATTTAAAACCACAGCCAAGAACAGTAAAAGCTCCCTTTGTTCCCATAAGTTTGGAACAACATTTTGTAACAATGTCGATTGTAATGGTATCAACATGAACCTTGCTGCCTTTTAATCTTCCAAATAACTCCACAACCTGAGCATGGTATTGAGAATTATACATGAGGTTAAGCAACTGATTAAAATCTTTAACAGATGGTAAAGGTTTTCTGTGAAGCATCTCATTAAATGATCGATAAGCATCATTAAGGTTGGTGATTTTCACTACAGGTTTACTTGCTTTTCCTTGAGGAATTGATGAATAAAATGAGACTTTGGGTGGAAAAGAAAAGGTTTTGGAACATTTTTTCACAAGATCAACTACATTTCTACCATTGATGGCCATTTTTAGTTCTTTTTTCTTTCTTCTTTGTGGAATGATGTTGAATGTTTAGTGGATTGGGGACTAAGTTTATTTATCTCACTACCCGGTTATTACACGCCAACCCGGGATACTAAAAGTATTTGTTTAATACTTTAATTGTTTTCATTTACTTGTCGGTTGAAGATAATGGTGGTGGCATTTGCATGGGGTGGTCGTACGTTGGTACCAGGTTGTCTGGTGTAAGCCCGACAACCTTTTGGCAGGTAACTGGGCCGCCTGGGCCACACATGCCTATTTTGGTTATCTGGGCTTTGGTGTAATGGGCCTAATGTTGGGCTTGATATTGCGAAATATTAGGTACACGATTATTTAATACTTTAATTGTTTTCATTTATCTATCATTCGACCGTTTCAATAATAATTTAATATTAAAAAAATGTACAATCGTGTGATGGGTGCGATGTGATATATGGTATGACACATTACATATTCTTAATAATCATCATGGCTATGCCTATATTAGGATATTATGCCTATAACATAATAACCCATATAAAAATGTGTAATCGGTGTCATCCTCACATCTTTGGATTATCACAAAATTAAATCACACGATGTAAACTTTGATTCTATGTCATGTTCAATCCTAATCTCGTTAGTACATCTCTCCAGTAAAATAATAGTTTTTCATGCACCTCCGCATGGTACACACTTGCACCCATTTCCTACTTCATGTATATTGATAGTTTCATACCAACTAACTATTTTGGTGCAACAAGGTTACTGGCTGGTAACATTAAGATATGTATATAACTGTGTTTGTTTAGGTTTGTTGGGATGTATTAATGAATGTATGCGTAAATTAAATATTTGTTTGTTTGCGTTCGTGAACAAACAAATTTTTTTAGTGAATGAACATGAACAACAAAATCCGTTCGTTTAGCTGTTCGTGTTCGTTCGCTTGTTCGATAGAGCTTTAATTAACAAACACAAACAGGCTTCGTTCATGTTTGTTCGTTTCGTACATGCCTTGTTATCATGTATTCCAATGCTTAGGGCATCTCCAACATATGCACCAAAAACTGCACCAAATTTGGTGTAATAAAAGAATCTTTTAAGAATATGCTTACACCAAATATGGTTCATCTCCAACCTATGCACCAAATTTTACGCCATAAGACTTTCAACATTAATTTACATATTACCTCCTAAACCATTTTCACATTATTTTACTTATATTTATTATTTTTATGTTAATTTAACTTTACGAACTATTAACCTAATTGTAAATCTTTTTATTTGCTTTCCTATAGTTTCAATTACATAGCTTACAAAATCACTTATATACAAAATCACTTCCATCAGTGGTAACTGCGTTTGTGCAAATCCAAGTATAAACAACTAACAGTGTTAACCACTTATATACACTAACAGTCTTAATTACATAAACAGTGGAAACTACTTACAAAATCAACTAACAGTTGTAATCTTCGTAGCAGTGTTAACCTTCAGTTCTTCAAACAGTTGTAATCTTCGACCAGTGTTAATCTTCAACAATCAGTGGTAACCATGTTAGTCTTCAGTGGTAATTTTCAGTGGTAACCTTTTGATCTCTTCAGACTTAATTAAGAGTGGTAATCCAAACCCAAATCAGTTTATCCCAACAATCTCCCCCTAAACTTAATTTGTCATCTACAACATTAAGTTTCTTCAAATTCTCCATTTTAGCTTCTTTGAAGATGCTTTCAAAACCAATTCTTGGATTTCTTCCCCAACTGTTCTTTTCTGTGAATCTGGTTCAAAATCATGTATACTAATCTCTGAGCAACCTCATTACATACAGAAGAATGTAATTTGGCTAACTTCAGGCTCCTTAATAAACTCAGATTCATGTCATACTCTCTGTTTGTGAGCATGTACAAGATCTCACCATCTTCTAAGATAACCTGATGTACTCCAGGCACCTCAAAATATATCCACATCTTTACCACCTAGAATGTACCAAATCGAAAGGGAAACTTTTCTGGCTCATACATCATTTGAATCCAGTCCCATGTGACTTTCTCAATGATATTATCAATTCTTTGTCCATCCAATTTCCTCTTCCCAATCTCATACATTTTATCCATATCAGCTCTACTCACCCTTCTCAAAATATCCCTGAATGACCTCCAGAAAGATTCACTTCCATCAGCTCTAATAATTCTTATTTTCTCCTCCTTCTTAGGTATAAGCAATTTGACTACCATCCAGTCAACAATCTCAGGCAAATCCTGATTTATTGGCTCTGCTTCAACTGGATGTATAATCATCAAATCATTCAATTGTCCTTCATCTCTCTCCAAATCATTAACCACTGATTTCTTCTTTTCTTTCTCTTTCTTTTCTTCCTCTTCTTTCTTTTTCTTCAACCATTGTTCCTTTCTCTGACTCTCTTGAAAAGGCACGAATATATCTCTTTCATATGCCTTGGCCATCTCTTGATAAGTCATTTTCTTCAATCTTGCAGCAGGAATCATGCACTTTAATTTACTATACATTTCTCTTCTTTTCTGTGCAATGGTCATTGGCTTATTTGCTTTCTTGATTCTTGCTTGTTCAGCTTTCTTCCTCTTCAGCTGATCTACCAAGTATTCCACAGATTCCTCTGTCTCTTTTCTGAGCATCCACTCATCGAATTGGTTAACCTCTTCCTTGGTCATCATTACGAATTTACCAGGTTCAACCTCAACTCTTATCAAATTCTCACCCATCTCTACATCTAATTCAGCCTGTAGCCTCTGTGCATATTCTTCATCATTTGCAGTAGCAGCAGCAGGCACTTGCTTTGATTTCTTCTGTTTAGGCTCTTCAACTAACTTGCCTTTCCCTTTGTCTTTTGGATCAATCTTGGGTAAGTCTGCCCTTTGGAATGTAGGTGCTGCAGCAGATTCTCTGATTGTGAAACCAGGCAAAGATGGTTCACTTTTCTTCCTGCTAAACTTCTGAGCAAACATGTCTGCAGCAACCTCTTTAGTCTTTTCAATTTCAGGGCTCTCCACCTCTTCTTCTTCATCTTCTGCCACCCTTATTTCTTCTGTTTCATCATCCAAGTTTACCCCAGCAGGTTGTTCACTTAAATTGGCACTGGCAGTCTTGGATGCCTCCTCTATTATCTCATCAACCTTTGCTTCATTCTCCATCATTTTCTCCTCATCTACCTCCTCAGACCTATCATCTCCACCCTGTTCATTCTCCCCCTTTTTGAATGCATCTTCGGAAAGTTCAGGGGAAGTTAGAACAACCCTAGCTTGTTGCACAGGGATAGATCTTTTGTGGGTATCATTGATGATGTAGTATTTCTTGCCCTGCTTCAGACACTTCAGCACAATTGTTTTCAAGGCATCTATCTCAGCTTGTTGCTTCTTGATGATCCTTTTCTGCCTCACCACCTCAGCCCACATAAAGTCCAGCATATCTGTCAATTTTTCATAGTTCATGCTAGCCTCATCACCTTTAGGATGTGACTCCTTTGGTGAATCATTGACAGAATTTCCATCTGATTCATGCCTAGCATGAGCATCAGATGGCCCTCTTTTCTTGGTACTGGGGCCACCAAAATCACCTTCTGGAGAAGGATCATCTTCTGGTGTTGCCTCTGTTTAGGTCTTATTGATGTTACTTCTATCCTGCTTTGCCCTTTGGCCAGAAGCAGTAGAAACAGCCCTCCCAGAATGGTCATCCCACTCCTTATAGACCACATGCTGTGTTGAATCATTTGATTGAGACATCTGAGCAGCAAGAGCCTCAGATGCCTGTATGTTAGCCCTTTTGGCTTTAGCAGTGGTTGGTTTGTGGGTCCCTTGTTTTCTTTTGGTACCCCCAACTGCTGTGGGTTGAGAGATGATGGGTATGTCAAGATGGTTCAGCAACAGTGGGTGTAACTGCAGCTGTGGTGGAGGGTGCAGGAAGCATTGAAGAAAACAATGCTGTAACCCTCCCAGAACATTTGGAGTCTCTTTTCATATTAGAAAAAACTTTAGGTTTGTGAGAGAGAACACCAATGATAGTATCATGTGCAGACAAATTTGAGATTTGTTCATTTAAAAATAACTGCACAAACCTAGGATACATCAAAAAATTTAATTTTGGTTGTTCAATATTCCTGAGCATACCAAAAAAATTAGGTTTGAAAAATTGTATCTTTGACGAGTGGCAAGACAAACAATTGCATAAGCAATGTTGCTTCCAAACTGTTCAAAAGATGACCGTTTTGATGGGAGGCAGTGTAAAATAGTATGTATTAAAAACCTCCATTGATGGGAGAAAAGAGTCTTTTGAAACGTAAAAGTATCTAAAGGACCCTCATAACCCATCAAACGAAGATTATCATACAAAGTTTGATTAGGTAAGAAAGTTATACCTGCCTCATCATCGAGTTGTAAAGAAGCACGAACAGAGGCTTCAGTGATAACCACCCTGGTGTTGGACACCATTGAGACTATGCGCTTAGTCCCCTGTTCGTCTTCGATTGTTGCATTTACCCAAAAATCATTGATGTGATTTTTGGAGACTCTGGGTGATACGGTAAGAGCATGATAGATGTGAGAGACACGAAGGAAATCAATAATTTGGATGAAGTCCTGTGCCTCTTTGGGTTTCAGTAGATAGGCGATCATATTATGATTCTGCCCTATTGCAAGTGATGTGGAAGAGGAAGTGGAAGCCATTGATGTACAATCAAGTGGAATTTGAGGTTTAGATGGTGATTGAATGCTTAATCGCAAGAGTATAGGTAGGAATTGAGAGCGTATTGAAAAACGACAAGTGTTTGGGTTTATATACTGTTCAATTTAGGTCAGTGGAAAAATCCCCAATTTTAACGCTAACAGTGTTAACGAGTGAAGTATGACAAACAGTGGTAACTGAGAAATTGCACTAACAGTGATAACTGTCCAAACACGAGGGTTTCATGCGCTTGCCCATCTTATACTTATTTACGCTAGCAGTGCTAACTTGTATAAGCAGTACTAACCGACCAAGGCAGTCAAGCTTAATACAAGCAGTATTAATAGTCGCGCTATAAAGTAAAGAAAGCAGTACTAACTTTTTTTTTTTTTTTTAAACCGAGTAACAACGCCAACGCAAGTAGTGGTAACACCCTTTAAGCAGTACTAAGTCTCCAAACCGTGGAAATTAGACCTGCGCAGTGTTAACTAAAAACAAGCAAAAAAAAAAATACAAGTATACAAACAGTACTAATTACCAAAGGCAGTGGTAACTTGTTTCAGTATTAACACTGGCAGTGTTAAACGTAACTAACAGTACTAATAATACTTGGCAGTGTTAACACGAACAGTGGTAATTAGGATATCAGTATCAATCCCAAGTTTAAGCACTTAAAAAAAAAAATTTGGTCAAAGATAGTGAGAAAAGTTAAGACAGATTCATCAATCCAATGCTGGTAACCAAAAATGTAAATCTGCCCACATCAAAAGTTTTGGTAAACAGATCTGCATATTGATTATCAGTATGAACTTTAAAAATTTGTATAAGCCTTTTCTCATTACAATCTCTAATAAAATGATATCGTATTTCAATGTGCTTAGTTTTCGAATGTTTAACAGGATTGTTTATGATGCTGATAGCAGAGTTATTGTCAATAAATATAGGAGTTTTAAGAAAAGTCAAACCATAGTCTAACATCTGATTCTGAATCCATAGCACTTGAGCACAGCAGCTAGCAGCAGCAACATACTCAGCCTCTGCTGTTGATGTAGACACAGTGGATTGCTTCTTGCATTGCCAGGAGACTAACCTTTCTCCTAAAAATTGACAACCCCCTGAAGTAAATTTCCTATCCAAATTTGCACCTCCATAGTCACTATCTGTGTAAGCAAGCAGATCAAAAGAACTGTTCTTTGGATACCAAAGGCCTAGTTTTGGTTGGCCTCTTAAATACCTAAAGATTCTTTTCACTGCATGCAGATGTGACATCTTCGGATTGGATTGGAATCTTGCACACACACACACAGCAAACATGATGTCTGGTCTGGATGATGTCAGATACATGAGGGAGCCAATCATTGATCTATAAAGATGAACATCAACATCTTCCCCCTCAAGATCTGCATGTAATGCTTTGTGTGTCTCCACTGGTGTGCTTGCCACCTTGGCATCCTTGTAGCTAAACCTCTCCAGAATGTCATTCACGTACTTACTTTGATGAATGAAAATCCCATCCTTCTGCTGTTTCACTTGTAATCCCAGAAAGAAGGTTAATTCTCCCATTGAGCTCATCTTGAACTTGTCATGCATCAAAACTTCAAATTGCTTGCACAGACTGTCCCTTGTAGAGCCAAAAATGATATCATCTACATAGATTTGTACTAGTAGGATATCATTCTTAATTCTTTTGGTGAACAAGGTCTTGTCTATTGCACCCCTTGTGAAGCTATTCTTCAGTAGATACTCTGATAAAGTGTCATACCAGGCTCTTGGTGCTTGATGTAAGCCATAAAGAGCTTTATCCAGTCTGAGCACTTTATCAGGGTACTTTGAATCATTAAAGCCTGGAGGCTGGCATACGTAAACTTCCTCTTGAATAGTGCCATACATAAAGGCACTCTTCACATCCATTTGATAGACCTTGAATCCTTTGAAAGAGGCATATGCCAGGAACAGTCTGATAGCTTCAATCCTAGCCACAGGAGCAAACACCTCATCATAGTCAATCCCTTCTTCCTGTGAATACCCTTGGGCTACTAATCTAGCCTTGTTCCTGATCACTATTCCCCTTTCATCTTTCTTGTTCCTGAACACCCATTTTGTGCCAATTGCTCTTTGCCTTTGGGTAGATCCATCAAGGTCCATACCTCCTGTACTTTGAATTGAAGCAGCTCCTCTTGTATAGCTTCAATCCAACTTGGATCCTTTAGAGCCTCTGTTACCTTCTTTGGCTCCATCTGAGATATAAAACAGGCATATAAAGAAGTGTGGAGTCCTTCTTCTGATATTCTGAGTTGATGCCTTGTTTGTACAGGTGTGCCAATATCACCAATCACATTTTCTAGAGGATGGTCTCTATGAACATGATAGTGTGATGTTGATGATACTGACATCTCAGATTCTATGTTTGTTATATTCACATCCAGATCTGGTTGTTGTGTATCTGATGTGATTCTTTCCCTAATCTGCCTTGAGGGAGTGAAAATGTCAACCATGATTCTTTGTTCTACAGCTGATAGATCAGTTGAATCTGCAGCTACCTTATCCACATTGACACTCTCACTTTCTTCAACATCTTCTTCTAAAGCTGGCATATTAGGATCATCAGGCAAGTCTGTTGTTGTTTCTGAACTCTGTGTGGACTGCTGTGAAGTGGAGTCAAATACTGCTGGTGGATCAGGTGACCAAACAGGAAATACAACATATTCTTGTGGTTTGTTTTGCTGTGCAGTTGGTATATCTGTTGATGAAGTACTTGTACCTGCATGTATACCTGCACTTGATTGCACATTTGTATATCTGAAAGCATGGGTTAGTGCATCAATATCAAACAAAGATTTTGGTCCTTTTCCTACAGTATTTTCAGTATATTCATTAAATGTGATATCCATTGACTCCTCTACGATTCTGGTCTTTTAGTTGAAGACTCTATAAGCCTTACTTTGAATAGAGTAACCAACAAAGAGACCTTCATCAGCCTTACTTTCAAACTTTCCTAAATGACTTTTGGTATTTAAGATGGTACAAGGACACCCAAATGGTTTTAAGAAACTAACCAATGGTTTTCTCTTAAAAAACAGTTCATATGGTGTCTTGTTGTGAGGCTTGACAACTAATACCCCTGTTTTGGACATAACAAGCAGTGCTAACTGCTTCTGCCCAAAAAGACATAGTTAATTTAGACTCAGCTAACATAGTTCTTGCAGCCTCAATTAGTGTCCTATTTCTCCTCTCAGCTACCCCATTTTGTTGTGGAGTCCTAGGTGCACTAAATTCTCTCTTAATACCTTTGTTTTCACAGAATTTATTCATCTCATAATTTTTAAATTCTGTACCATTATCACTCCTAATGATTTTTACTTTGAGATTCATTTGGTTTTCAATCTTAGTTATAAATGATCTAAGTGTTTCACCTGTTTCATCTTTTGTCCTAAGGAAGAATACCCAGCTAAATCTAGTAAAATCATCAATTACTACCAAACAGTATAATTTCTTCCCTATACTGCTTATGTGTGTTGGTCCAAATAAGTCCATATGTAGTAAGTGTAATGGTGAAAAGTTTGTGTTCACTATTTTGGACTTAAAAGAAGACTTGTGTTGCTTGCCTTTTTGGCAGGCAACACAATGATCATCACATGAATATACCTTTTCAGGTAAACCTCTAACAAGTTTGCTTTTGACAAGCTTATTAATGGTCTTATAATTCATGTGACACATCCTTCTATGCCATAGTTCAGATTCATTTATAGTTGCTTTGCTTATAAGACAGTTTAGTTCAGGTTGAGGTTCCATATTTGCTAAGTCACACTTATATACATTATGCTTTCTAGGAATTCTCATTAAAATCATATTTTCAGGTATTTTAAATTCCTTGGAAAGTATAAGGCATTCAGTGTCAGTAAAATGAACTGGGTTCTTTTTATCTGTGATTGACTCACACTTAGCAAATTGTACCTCAGTTGTTCAACAAAATACACATCCTCAAAACTTATCTTATTGCTGTGCACTGTTCCTTTGCCTCTGATTTTTCCTCCTTTGGGATTGCTTCCAAAAGCTACATATCCTCCATCAAATGATTTGAAGTCCTGCAGCATTTTCCTATCCCCTGTCATGTGCCTAGAGCAGCCACTATCCATGTGCCATAAGTTTGTTGGCTTGCCCTGCACATCAAATTGAAACTATAATTAGTTTCTCTTGGGAACCCAAACCAATTTGGCTTTGGGTTTCCCATGTGCATTCACAAAGTCAACTTTCTTGAAGATTATTGATTGTGATGCACAGTTGGTATTTGGACCTTTTGATTTATCAGTTTTAATTGGTGTCCAAATCCAACTTATTTTAGGCTTAACAGTGGAAATTGATCTAACAGTGTCAACTGTTTTATCAATCTTACTAACAGTGTTAATATTGTTAACACTGACAGTTTTAGTTTTTACCACTGTTTTTGCCTTGTTACTGTTGGCTAATTTTCTAGTTAATACTGATGCAGTAGAAATAGCTGTAGCAGTCAACTTATTAGCCTTGACAATTTTCTTCTTGGCAGTAGTAATGCGATCAATTTTTGATTTAAAATTTTGCTTATTGATCATATCAGTTCCTGTCCATGGTTGTTTTCTAATTTTTTGAAGATTCTTAGGATTATAATAACAATCATGTTGAAGATGATTGTTTCTGCTACATGTAAAGCAAGATTTCTCCTTTACCACTGTAAAATTCTTTCCCAACTTTTGTGAAACCATTTGGTTCCAATTTCTTTGATTTCCTCTGGGTTTTAATTTGTGAGAAGTGGTAATTGAGAAATTTTGGTTTTACATTTACAGTCAGCACAGTCAATATTTATAGATTTTACATTATTAGATTTATTAACTGTTTTAACTGAATTACTAATGTATCCTAGACCAGCTCTAGATTTATTAGCAGTGGTTTTCATGTTTTCCAAATTATTCTTTTTCTTTTCCTGAAACATTTTCTTACCTTCTTCTAGTTTATCACTGTTGAGTTCTAAAACAAGACCAATATCTAATTTCTTGATATTCTCACATGATTTTTCAGAATTTAGGCTATCAGTTGTATCAGAATTAGAATTGTTATTATTTTCAGATGAATAATCCAGTTCATCTTCCTCAGTCCATTCTCTAATTTCAACCTTATCAAAGTCAATTTTATTATCCAAGTTAATAACTGGATCAACCTTTGTAACATCAACTGTTATTCCTTCCTTTAACTTATTTAAATTTAAATCAGTTTTAGGAGGAAAATAGTTGTTATTATAAGGTGGGGAAACAGAATTATATCCTAACCCAGTTTTTATCTTGTCATGAATTTGAGATTTGATAATTTGATTTACACTTTTAGAAGCATGTTCAAGATCACTTACTGTTAATTTTATATTATCTCTTTCACAAGTGACCTCTACTAATTTCTGATTTATTGCTTCTAACTTATCTTTTAACACATCTCTCTCCCATCTGGCATACTTAAGATCATATTCATATTGAGTTACATTCTTTTCATATGCCTTTATTTGATTTTCCAAGTTTTCTATTGCAGTTGTAGTATGTCTACTTTTAATCTCACATTGCTTAAGTTCCTCACAAAATTTCATATTATAATCTCTATAATGTTTAACAGTTTGTTTGCATACAGGAGAACATAATTTGATTTGTATCTCATAAGGAACCTCTGATGGCTTGTTTTCTTCAGCAATGGCCATTAAGGCTTGATTCTTCACTTCATGTTCTGCTTGATCACTCCAATCAAATTCAAGCCCATCTTGAGAAATTAAAGCATTTGATGTACTCTCCTGCACTGGTACATTCCTTCTCTGAATTCCATTGCTTCCTGCTCTCTGCCCAGTCTGCTCTTGCCTCTGACTTCTACATTCTCTTGCAAAGTGCCTCATTTTATGACAGTTGAAGCACTCTACCTTGCTTTTGTCAAACCAAGCAGCATCATTCCTTTGGTTTGTAAAGTTATTTCTTCCTATCCTTTGCATAAACCTTTTGGCTCTTTGAGTAATCAAAGCAATTTGCCACTTGATATCCATCTCCTCCGGATCATCAGAATTTATCTGCTCCAAATCTTCATTAGTAAGTGAAGAGTTCACATTACTAGTGAAGAAAGATTCTAATATTTGATCATTTGAGTTGTTTTGAGATGTTCCAACTTCTGCAGCAATATAAGCTGATCCTTGTTGATTTGAATCAACTTGAGATCCACTTACTGACATAAAAGCAGCATTATGATTGTTTCCTACAGCCTGCTTTTTGCTTTCAACTTCTGGCTCAAAGTTTCTCAGATCATTATAAATATCTTCAAGCTCCTTCATCTCCAAATCTGCACTCTGTCTTAAACCTACGATTGTCCATTCTTCACTTAATGATCTCAGAAACTTCCTGTTCAGATCATCTTTATCAATTTTTACCTTGTGATTTTCCAGGTCTCCAACAAGTTTTGAAAACCTGTCAAAGGTTTGAGTTAGAGTTTCAGTTTTTGCAGAATTAAAGTTCTCATATTGTTGCTTTAATAGAGATCTTTTGTTCTTCTTGGTGCTGTCATTACCACCAAATCTCTTCTCAATAGCCTCCATGAGTATTTTAGCATCATCACATGCTTCAAATCTTCTTTGGTACTCATTAGGCATTGACAGCAACAATGTGCTGAGCGCTTTAAATTCTATAGATCTGACTTTTTTTTCTGCATCTCTCTGTTGCTTGACACCATCACCATCTACTGTAACTGGAGGACCATTTACCTCAACTTCCCACATCTGATAATCTGTGAGAAGCATATATTGTTTGATTCTGATTTTCCACAGATCAAACTCATCAGGCCTGAGCATAGGGATTTTAGTGACCTGGATTCCTTCATTGTTTTCTGTTGCCATTAAATTCAATACTTAATCACAAACTACACCTTAAAAATCAATTTAATCTAAATTTCCGGATCTTTCTGTATTCAAAGCTTTCCAAGCTCTGATACCACTTGTCAGTCCCGATTTCCTTCAATTCAAATATAACTTAAACAAGCTTTGAATTATTACTGAGAAGTTGCGGAATAACACTCAATAATATTAGAAAGATCACAGATAAATATTTAGAATAATAAATAACGAAACACAAATATTAAAATCAAAGCCTCAATCTTATTAATATGAATAAGACGAATACACTTTTGTATTAGGGTTTACACCTTGAAGCTGTGCTACTTTATTCACTAATTTCGTATATTGATCTAGGTTCTAAGGATCTCTATTTATAACACATAGAGTCCTGTACAATCTCCTATTATTATGGAATTAGATAACTTCCATAACAAACTCATTCTTATCACAAAGTCATAAACAGTGTTAACTACCAAATTTGAACATTCAGTGGAAACAAACTTCCATAAGTGGTAACTGCGTTTGTGCAAGTCTAAGTATAAACAACTAACAGTGTTAACCACTTATATACACTAACAGTCTTAATTACATAAACAGTGGAAACTACTTACAAAATCAACTAACAGTTGTAATCTTCGACCAGTGTTAATCTTCAACAATCAGTGATAACCATGTTAGTCTTCAGTGGTAATTCTTCACTATCAGTGGTAATCTTCAGTGGTAACCTTTTGATCTCTTCAGACTTAATTAACAGTGGTAATCCAAACCCAAATCAGTTTATCCCAACAATTTTCACTATACCTTTTTAACCGGCCTTCAAAACATCTCTTTTCATGTTTAATACTTCAACTCTTTGGCCTCTCCTTTAATTTAATTTTTCAAAGAACCCTTATGAGTAATTATTTTTTAAGAATTAATAATAATAATAATATTCTCCAACAAAATTGTCATAACTCATAATCAACTAGCATACACTAGCTACAAATTTTGTTTAACCAATAAAATATAATATAAGATGAAGTTGATTTGTAAGACTCATTGTTACTTGCATGCATGCTTGGGAATGTAGGTATTGTGTTACTTGCTCACCTTACCTCTTATTTCAATCTTTAATTATTATTTATCAATTTTAATTAGGGTTGAAAGATGTTGATTAAGACGTATTTCATTTTCGTTCCAATGTAGATAATGAATCGATTTTATCACCAATGTTGATAAATGTATCGGTGAAAGTGCTACCGATTAGCAATGTACTTTAAATTATTTGTTCTAAGGTAGGTAATGCACCAATAAATCATATTACTTGCATCGACACATGTAACATCCACCCTAAGGACCTAGTAATCCGGGTAAATTTCTAACTTTAAATTTATTATTTAATGTGTTAGGAATATTTGATATGTTATGTTTATTTGATAATATTAGTCAAGAGATTAAATGAATTATTGTGACTAATACATAATTCATTGTTTTAAATTAATTAAGTTGACGGTAAAATAAAATAGTTGGTTTTCGCAAAATGGTTTTAGGTTCCAGACAATAGATTAAGAAGGGACTAAAATTGTATTGGTATTGGATTAGATTAATATATATACATACATATCCTCAAATCTTCTGTACAGTTCTCAAAACTTCCATAATACTCTGCGAATTGAGTTTTTGAAACTTGGAAGAAAACTCTCTGTGAAATCGAAATTCTGTTTCATCATCATCTTCTTGATTCAAAATCGAAATTCATATCATCATCATCTCGTTCTTACTGTAACAGGTGAGAATTTAGAGTTATAAACTCATTTTTATAAAAATTAGCCAAATCATGATTTGTTGTGAAATAGTGGCTTGAAAGATGTTATATGTTGATATTTGATGCATATGAGTTGTTAGAAAGCTTGTTAGGATGTTAGGAAGTCGAATTTGTGAGTTTTGGAAGAGAAAAGCTCGGTTTTTCGGTTACAGCAGGCTCGGTTCGCAGTTTGCAGAAGATGAACTCAGTTCGCAATGCTTGACTGCGAAGCGAACTGAGTTGACCTGCGAACTGAGTTGTTCTGCGAACCGAGAATTCCTGCGAACCGAGTTATGGTTCTGCGAACTGAGCTGCGAAGCGAACCGAGTTATGGTTCTGCGAACTGAGCTGGTTTGCGAACCGAGAATTCCTGCGAACCGAGTTGCGAAGCGAACTGAGTTGTCTTGCGAACCGAGATTGTTGCGAACTGAGATTTTAAAATTTTGTTTTGCAAATTTTGAAATTGCGTAAGTGTTTTCAGGGTCGCGACTGAGTGACAAATTTCACTAACTCGGATTGGGCCGAAATTCGCATGGTCACTCGAAAACGACCCAATAATCAAGGCTCTATTCTAAGAGCCTAGGCAGTTTTTGGCCTTTCGGGATCATCTAAGGGTCGAAAATGGCATTTTTCGGTTTTAAACATCGTTTCGGGACTTTCTGATGTCGCTTCGGATTGAACGTTTGTTTTCTTAGCCTTCAGGAATTTACCTGCTTGTTTAAATATGTTATACGAATTATGAAATGAGTTACTAACTCATTATTTGTTGTATTCTCGGATAAGCAGAAGACTCAGTAATATTAGACTTCTGAGTTGATTGACTGAGACCGACAGGTGAGTGGATCTGTGATCCTCAGTGTGATTTAGTTGTAACATGTTTGGTTACAACGGGTGATGTAATACTACTGTTGATAGACTGTTTAGTCTGAGTTGTTTATATTATCCATGATGATTATGGATTATGTGATGTTTGGCCATTGGGCATATGTGATATGTATATTCAGAGGTCAACACTGGTTGGGCTTAGTTACTATTGTTTGGCCAAACAGGGGTTCCTTATACACATAGTTGATAGGAACTGTTGTTGGTGAAGATAGTAACAAGCTATCGGTTAATCACTGTATTGGCTTGCAGTTGATTTTAAGTGTTCCTTGGAGGATACCTCAGGAACCACCGGTCCTCTTTGACGTTGTGTGTTTACGATTATTCGCTGTAAACAGATTTGTTATTTCTGAGTTAGACTGTTGGTTACAGTTCTTCTCACTTAGCCGTGTGCTAATCCCACCACCCTACTTCTTGCAGGTTAATGTTTGATTAATTGATGGGCGAGAAGCTTTTGGTTTAATGGGATGTTTGACGACCAGCTACTCTGATTTTGTTTTGATACATAATGATGGGATTTGTACTGTATAACACCCAAACTGATGTATGTTTTATGTTTTTAAACAATATAACTTTAGCATATATTGTAAAAGTATCTTTTGACCAGACGCTTCCGATATTTCGAATATAAAATAATATTTAGAGAGTGGGGTGTTACAACACAACGTACATTACCTATACCGATTATAAATTCGATATGTTACTTACATTGAAACTGAAGTAAAAATACATCGCAAATATATGACTGTTAACACTTTTAATTAACCAAGCTAGTTAGACCGTGGGATAATAGATCGAACTCATGATTAGAGACTTTTTTGTTTGTGAATACTGAATACAAATATGTAGTCACGTGACACATGTAAGGCCCTTATACATCATAAACATCATTTTGTTCATGCGATCATCATCATCATATATCATAAAATCAAATTCACTTTATGTCACAAAATCTCTTCACACTATGATTTTATGTCACAATCTCTTTTGGATACTCCTAATCTCTCCAATAAAATAAAAATTTTCAAAGAACCCTTTTCTGGCCCCTAACGAACCTTCCGTCAAAAAAAAGAAGAAAATCATTACATTTTCTTTCTTTTTTTCACATAACAAAATCCACGCTTTATTATACAATGTTGATAATGTATCGGTAAAAAGTGGTACCGATTAGCAATGTACATTAAATTAATTGTTTTAAAGTATGTAATGTATTTATGACTCATATTACCTACATCGACACAAAGTACATTCACTGATTATAAATTTAGGATATTACCAACATTGAAATAAAAGTGAAAATGGTAGCAACTATATGGCTTTTAACCCTTTTAATTAAGCAAGCTACTAGTTAGACCATGGGATAGTAGATCGAGCTGATTAGAGACTTTTCTGTTTGTGAATACAGATATTTAGTCACGTGACACATCGCATGACCCTTATTCATCTTAAACATCATTTTGTTCATGCGGTCATCATCATCACCATCATATATGCCTACATAAAATCAAATCACATACGCAAAATCTCTTTACACGAAGTAACTACGATTTTATGTCACAATCACTTTTGGATACTCCTAATCTCATTAGTATCTTCAATAAAATAAAGGTTTTCATGCACCGCCATAGAGGGGGGCTTACACCCCTTTTTCTGGCCCTTGGTCGTTCGATAATTATTTTCCTTAAGATCAATCCACATTATATATATATATATATATATATATATATATATATATATATATATATATATATATATATGTGTGTGTGTGTGTGTGTGTGTGTCTGTGTGTGTGTGTGTGGATTTGCTCATTTTATGAATGGCGGTTTCATAAATCTAGATATCGGTGTGTACACTGTACAGTATCCTCATTGATACTGCAAGGCGTATTTTTGATGACCTATTACAAACAGGCAATTATTAACGATAACTATGGTTACTATTTAGACACTACCTTCATCAAAACCAAGTCTAGTAGTAATAGTCTTTATACCATTGAGGGATTTAATACATTCAAGTCACTAAGTTATACTGTTTTTATCAAACAAACTATTATACATGCAACCCTCAAGATGTGAGCTCTATAGTAAAATGCAATGCTATAAGTCTAAATTCTACAACATACAAGCCAGGATTTCGACACCACTTCCAAATAAAACATTACGAAAACTAGTTCACTGTTACGTATGATCAAGTCATGAAACCGTTATTAATGTACATTTCGTGTAAACCGATAACTTACAGTACCTTCATGAACGCCAATTAGTCTAAAATACCGAATTCCGCATCGTATTCCTCTTTAGTCTCAGGTAGCACTGCTGCTTAAAAGCTTAAACCCAAAATCAGTTGTAGCTTGCTTGACGTATGTCGAGTATTGGGATTAATGTTGTAAATGAAGAAAACTGTTTGTTTTTTTAGGCGTGTTTAGAATTCTTGGGAGTCCAAATCCGGCTTTGAGGGATACTCGAGACCCTGAAGGGCTGGCATCCTACGTAAATCTTCATCACTGTAAGCTGGAATAAACCAGTATCTCTCAACTGTTCCGAATACCTGAATATTCCCCAAAGTTTTAGCTAAGAAAAGGATAACAAATATGCTAACAACTATATACAAATGACTTTGTTAGACTGAAATTACTACTCGTGATCAAAAAGCGATCATGTAATTCGACAAGACTCACATAGTTTGTCATTACTTGATGGTAATATTTGATCAATATCATTTACTCGTATGGTTTAGGATCAACAACACTAAAACTTAATTGGAAGACTCTAAAAGAGAGGAAAAAAAAAGCATGAAACACACAGAGAGCGTTACAGATAACATCATACCTGCTCAAAGTTCCTCTTTCGGCCAAGATCATATCGCCATTTTGGACTCGTCTTCTTCTCATATGCCTAAGCAAAACAAAATGCTTAGATAACTTGTTTTATGCATACATAGAGGATAAACAATTCTTGAAATTAGCATATATCAATCATTCATCAAATTCACGTACCAACATTTTTACACCTAAAATTGGATTTAAATTCATAAAGGTAAGAAATGATACCTCGATTGTTGTAGTGTTTCCCAACACTAGCGACGCGTGCATAATCAAAAAACCGAAAACACTCAAGGCGAAAGCCAAGTTCAAAACTGTACAAAGTGGGAACAAAAGGTGAAAAAGGTCAACCAAGAGATAGCAATACAATAGGGTCAGAAGTTGCAATAATATCGTTTTATAAGATCGTACCAAAAGCGAGAAAAGTCGTTGCTAGAGTGCTAGGAGACCCAGCAATCTCTCCTTCACTAAAAAATGCTATGAAATATGGCAACAAGGATAAAGTTACAAGAGTTGTCTCCAGAAGCGTATAGAACTGCAGCAAACGAACAACATAAATTATACTTCAACAAAATGTATTGTTCAGTACATTATCAGAAAAATAATAATTAGCAGATAACAAACATTTCACTGTCTCGAGTATGGTCTTATGACCTTCTAAAAGATTACAACTTTTGATTGAAAATAAGACGCGAGACTTTGGCATTGCCCATTAGGTTCTCTAACGTTTATTTATCATTGTGATCAACTCGATTCAAATTATGTAGAAAGAGATGTAGAGGACGTACCAAGAATAGAAGGAAGTACTTGTAGTTTAGTGCACCAACACAGTTAACAACCCACACACAATGATGGTCCATTTTTAGCACACACCTCCCACCTAGAATTTGACAGACAAACATATATAATTTTGAGAATAAAGGAGTTTATCAACAGAAGGAAAAAAAAAAGAGAAGACAATTGTTTAACAGATATTGTGTCATGTCATCATATACTGATCTCACACAATAAAGTAATCAAATTTGTTGAGAATCACGATTATATCATGTTATCATGCTGACCTCCAAAACAAGAGTCACACTTTTTACTACTTTCATTTCATCTGTCTCAAGAATTTCTAACTTTTAAAATGAAAACAAATTCGATGGTCCTAAACACTCGTCCTGTTTTTTGTTAATTATGGAGTAGTATTTAACAAAACGATCTAATTGTCCAAATTAACTGTTTTTAAATTCATCAACATTTTAAAAGGGACTCTTGTTACTAACAAACTAATTTCAATTAAAATTATTAATGAAAAATGTATTGAACTTACAAACAGAACAGTGGTGACAACGAGGAGGTTTTATTTGGTTGCACTTGCGACAATAACGGATTCTTGCATTTGGTGGATCAGGTGTGGCCAATGGGCTGAATTCAGTTCCGGTCAATCGGTCAACATCCCCTCTTTCCTCATCTACTAATGGTCTATAATTAGGTGGCACGCCACCTGGGTCCGTGAGAACCACAGAGAAGTAACTCCATAATAGCATCACCAGCTGCATTAACATAGTTATTTCAATCAGTTTAACAATTTTTGGATTATAACTCTCATCACCCAAAAAACAATTTAAAATCAAAGTGATGTTAACAGATGAATAAATCCAACAATAAATGTTGTAGGTAGTTTATGGAAACAGAAGAACTGAAGCAATAGCAAACTAACAATAGGCAACACTGTCTGATGGTTTTGAAAAGGGTAAATTACAGTAAATAGCAATGCAGTTTCGCAGTTTCACAGTTTCACTTCATTTCTAATTTTAGTAACCGAACTATAAAGATTCTTACAAACACCGTCCAACTTCTGAAACCCGCCGTATACACCATTCAACTTCATCGTCATATTTTAGGGTTTTTTTTGGCAAATTTACCCCAAATAGCCAGTTGAGAAGAGTATAGTTGTTTTGGTAACAATTTCTAAAGTCTGGTGACTAAATAAGGAATGAAGTATAAGTATGTCGGTATCTATGACAATTGTCCCCCTTGAAATCTTTAAACACCTATCAAGAGGTAGCTGAAAAACTCTTTGAACTACCAAACAACAGCTAAAACCTATTAAAATCATGAACTTTTGAACATACTCAAGTAAAATTTAAATCAAGAATACATACACAATTCAAAGTTTGTAATTGGTGACCGAGTAAAATCAGGACACTAGATAGACAAAAGTACTTGTAATATATTGAGGTGGTGTTTAATTTTGAGTATTCACAGCGATTATTGTTGTAAATGAAGAATCATATAAGATAATATTACATTTATTTCAATAATCAGTTTTCCAACGGCTTCTTATGAACTTTATCTTAATACTACTTGCATCAAGTAACCTGGAGCTACAGAAACTTCTTTATTTACTCACAAACACTTAAATTATACTAGTGATTTCAGCATATACAACTGCTATTTTTATGTATACTAGTTCAGGGTAGCTGAAAATTTTCTTAAACTAACAAAAACAGCTCATGTATCATAACAATAGAATGATCTATACTTCTATAGCACTTGCTCAAAATCAAATTCCACTTAAATTAGAATAAAGAGCACATACACAAACAAATGCTCATACTTTTACAATTTGGGTAGCTAAATTTACCCAATTTGGGTATCAATTAAAATCATAATCAACAGTAAAAAGGTCAACCTCAGTTTACTTCACTAAACTTATAAACTAAAGAAAAGAACTTCAGTAGTAAAAAGTAAATGTAAATAAAAAATTAATTACCAGGGTATGAAACATGATCAAGACAAAAAGTGCAATGAATGAATCAAGACCACCAGAGGTCAAAGCAGGACCATAGATTGATAAAACGACGGCGTAATAAGAAACACCAACAACACCAAGAACCAACAAGATCATGATTGAACCTAATCCTCTTAGTGCCGTACAGAATTTGAATACATTCCAAGCCATCACAGCGCCAGATCTATACATACTACTCTTCTATATCTAATCAAAACTATAACCAAAAGTTCAAGAAATTTAAAACCCAGAATAAAGATTTGATTTTATCACTGTTTTCTATATTCGTCTTTAAAAAGTTTTGATTTTTGAGAAATGGGTCTGTCAGATATGTTGTGGGTTCTTTATCTTTTAAGAAAAAAAAAATTGAATTTAAACTTGATATCTCAAGGGTTTATGAATTGTAGGTGAGAAGTCTTGAATCCATGATGGGAAGAGGAAATAGATGGCTTTCTTAATTTTATTTTTCTTGGAGAAGGGTGTGAGTCTGTGAGATAGATAATAATAATAAATGAAATTGAAATGAATAAACATGAACAATACAGTAGTAATTTTATTTTTGAATTGTTATAATAATAAATAAATAATAAATAAAATAAAATATAGATAAAGTAAAGTGTCATACATTCTTTTCTAGATGAAATATCTCTCGATGTGCCTTGTCAAAGATAGGTAAATTTTACATTATGTCTTTTTCATTGGTAATTAAAATTAATTAAAATTAATTAAAATTAAGGTGATCTATTATTGTAGAGATGTAAAAACCATTAAGACAAATAAATAAAAAGTAAGGTTTCTTGTTGTTTAATTGGATGGATCGGATGCTATTATATATTATATATTTTAGAGGGGACAATTCGGGTTGAGTCGGATTAATGAGTTTGAGTTGGCGGGTTAGAAATGATTATTCGAATCCAATCTGATTTTAGAATCGGGTTGAGCATTTCAACCCAATCAAAAACCTGAGAACTCGGAGCCACCCGATTAACCCGATTTTTAATATAATCCGCATATTTTTAGGTGATTTTCGAGTTTTCATGTCGGTTTCGGGTCAAATGGGTCACATTTGTCAATCTTTTCAAAAATCATAGCAATCATTTATAAGCATAAAAATGGTTATAAAATTTTAAAAGTAATCATAATAGATATTCCATATTATATTGACTATGATTCATTACCAAAACGTCATTAGTTCATAACTCTACAAACACTTAAAGGTATCAAAGAGAATATCATAGATTAGTAAATGAAAATATCCAAATTATGTGTTATATTTAAATTTAAAAATATATAATAATATTAAAATATTTCGGATTGTCGGGTTCAACCCGGAAATTTATTTGTTGACATGAACCCGACCCGAAAAACTATCAGGTTGGCGGGTTTCGAGTTGACGAGTCCACGCCTGAAAATCCCGACCCAAACCTGATTATTTTTTAGTTGGATTCATATCGGGTCTTGAGTCGAGTCGGAACTTGTCAGCCCTAATATATTTAAAAAAATCTAAATCATATTAAAAGTCACTACTAAAAAATGTTGAAAATAATTTTTTTTATTTTTTTATTTTTTTTGCCGGTGGATATTTTGGGAAAAATATTGACTTAGCAAATCTTAATAATATGGGATTTTGTCCATTGTTAGAATTTTTCTTTCTGCATTACTTTACCTTGTTATTTCATTTTTCACCTAATCCTTGTATTATTCAACAAAAAGTTTCTTTACTTGGTAATATCACAGATTCACAGTTTCGTATCATTTATTTCTTACTATATGAGAATACACTGCGGCTTCAAGACTATATCAAAACACAGATTGGATTAAGTTTTTAGCATGGTAAAACTACAATTCTAAAACAAGCTAAATTATTGGTCCTGTATGCATATATAAGCAATTAAAAAGTTTATGTCATTATGTTACTCATCCGGTATTCATAACAACGTACTGATATAAATAATACTTTGTAACTGAATTTGAAATATCTATATCTATATATATACTAAAGGAGTATAAATAATTGCTTCAGAATTTGCCACGTAAGTAAAGATGCCACGTGTCGAACTCCTAAAAAAATTAATGGATTAAATTAATTAATTAGATATAACAAGATTAAATTATTAAATTAATCATACAAAAGATAAGTTAGCCATATACTCCATAGTTACCTAGGACTACGTATAGTGGGCAGAAAGAAAAGGTTAAAGTGGACAACGTATTGTGTCCTATTTCTAAAAGAATTGACTTAAAACTAGCAAATGGTATCTATATTAATTTATGCAATTGGTACTTCGCGAAAAGTATAGTATTTATCCCTAACTCATGATTAATATTTAATATTCCAAAGTAAAATAAATAAATAATAATGATCATTATCAGTTTACAACTATAAATATAATATATATATATATATATATATATATATATATATATATATATATATATATATATATATAGGGTATGGATCCCGTGAGAACTAACAATTGGTGAGAACCATGGGAACTAAATACAAAATATAAAATGCATCTAATTTTCAACAAAATAATTAGAGATTATTAGATGCAATTTGTATTTTGCATATAGTTCTCACGATTCTCACCAATTGTTAGTTCTCACTGGATCTCTTCACTATATATATATATATATATATATATATATATATATATATATATATATATATATATATAAGGTGATGAGCCTTTACATAGAACCACAACAATGATTGGAGCATGAAAGCACCAGCAGCTATGATAACTCGAATTTGAACATAGCTCGCACTTCAAACATAGTATGTATCGTGAGTTATTTTCATCGATTAATTGCATCTGTTTTTGTAAAAATCTTTTATTATCTCGATACATTCTTTGGTAAAAATTGTACGTACTAATATTTGATATGTCAGTGTCCTAATTATATATTTAATTTTAGTTTCATTAAACATGTAATCTTCAAGTTTCATAAATAGTTATTTTAGTTTCTTTCCCAACACAATATATACAATGTGTAATATATTTTTTTCCATAAATTTTGCATGTCATATGTTTTGTTTAGGTTAATTAGTAGCTTCAAATTTTACGTGTCAATTTCTCATAAATTTCAATTAGTAAATTATATTGGTTTGAAATTAGATTCGGAGTATATAATTGCATTGTTGATTTGAAGTATATAATAATTTAGAGTTGTAGATTGAATCAAATTACCTTCAAATTATTGATTTATTTGTAACATCATTTGATACAAGAGTTTTGAGATAACAATATTTTTTATAAGATGATATTTTTTTTGTAATTGAAGAGAAAAATGTTACTCCGTATATTTTTAATAATGAACCAACATATGCGTTTTCAACGACTATAATTCATGTTTTGGTATGTGTATATTATATTTTCTTTTTGAATACTCAGTAACAATATATCAAAAGTAGTTATCTAGATTACCGTGCATCGCACGAGTTTACCCCTAGTATATATGTATATACAGCTAAATGCCTAAGTATAATAATTATAATAACTTCAATTCCACCAAGAAGTTTCTATAGTGATTGCATTCAACGCCTTATTCCATACGTTTATGCATAATATGGCTGAAAAAGTCAAAGAAAAGCTATTCTTAAACGACTTTGTATGCTTTGTTTCAAGTTTCGAATGGTATATATGAATGGCAATTAAGTTCATGTCGCATCTTATTGAAAGAATGAGTAAAAGTGATAGAAATAGAAAATATATTATACTAAAGGGCCTTTGAGCTAACGTTATATGGAAAACTCTTCAATTAAGATGTTGAAGGTTCAAGCATCGTGGTAAATATGTATATATTTGTGTAATGTATAAATTATGTGGGTAGGTTAACTTGTAGGTGTAGAAATATTTTTTTAATAGTTAACTTATAAAATAATTTTTATCAAAAAAAAATTATTAAAAAAAAAAAATTAACAAGCGATTCTTGACTTTGTGGGAAACACGATTGCCATGTCATGTATTTATTCTAGTTACTTCCTTCATGCATGGATCCTGGACCTCCTCATCCACCCACCCTTATTCTTTTCAATTTATATTCAAAGTTTATTTCTTAGACAATTTTAATAATTCTATTTATTATTTTTAAATTTAATATACGACATTTACCAGTTAGACCAATTAGATTTGAGAAGCCCATATACATGAATGACACCTCTATTCAATATATTTTTTATGTTAGAATTAGCTAGCAAACTTGTGTTTATAACTTCTTCAAATGGAAGATCAAAAATAGATGACAAGTATACCCGTTATAAAATACAGGGACCGAAATAAGCAATAGTCAATACAATAGGGGGCATAGCAGTTTAAAACAGCTTAATTAAAAAAAAAAATAACACAACGAGGCACGAACAAACGAACTCATAGTCGGAAGGAACTACAAAAGACCGTTCTATGACTATACATTGACGTGCATATATCATCACATGAAAGAACATATTTTACTCTTTTGGTCCTTCATTGAACCTTTTTGTCTCAATTAGCCCTCCACACATGCCAAGTAAATTGTCAAAAATCCATTGCTTTAAATTACAAGTAAAACCTTGTTTATTGCAATCTTGTAAATTTAAACGTAAAAGTAGAACAAATGAACTTTTATACACAGATCATTGTATCTCTAACTATGGATATGTATAGCTAATATTTAATTTGACCATAGCTATGACGTCATAATATTGAAATATTTGTATCTCTATTAATTTTATACAGAATATTTAATATAAAATGTTTGTTAAGCATACTTTTGTATAATACATGGGTTATTAATTAGTTAATAAGTAAATAGATGGATGGTGACTTGGTGATATAAAATTAGTACCAAAAGGGTTGAATATGAACGAAAATTGAAAACGATTTCTTAATTGGTAAAACTTTTAAAATAAAGAATAGTTAAGGGACTAGTTTTGTAATTTCATATTTTTCGTGGGAAACAAAGAAGGAGCGCTTAAAAACTGTCACCCCTTAAAATATGACACTCTGTCTCCGGCACCCCCTTCCCCCTCCTTCTCTCTCATATTCTTTTTGTTGTTGACGATCAACAATTTTATTCATTTCTGAAATTAATTTCATTTTTTTTTTTAATTTACGTTTATATTATTATTAATCTTATACATACAATTCAAAACAATGTCATTAACCGATTCCGATTCATCATCTCACGGCAACGGAGATTATAAAACTTTCCGTCAAATCAGTCGTGATCGTAAGTTATCCGGTTTCAAGTAATCGAAATCCTAATTGAAATATATAATGTATTATAATTGTAACGTTATTCATGTTTCTATTTTTTTGCATGAAGTTAATGATTTCAATTATATAATCTGCTTGTTCTGTTGATGATGCATTTGTAACAACGTGCTTTGAATTGCATAGATTAGCTACAGATTACTGAATATGTTTTCAGTCGTTTGAATTTATGTTTGTTGATAGATATTAGTTAGTTTATACTACCTCCTAGTAACCGAATTTTAGAATTTGATACAGAATATATGTAAAGTTAAATGATATTTCTACCTAGAGAGCAATATTATTGATATTGAAGTTTTAGGTCTAAAGAGTTTTTTTTTTTTTTTTTTTTGCCTTAGTTTCATAATGTACCTTGTTTCATGAAAGAAACGTCTATTTGTAGCTTAGTTGGCGTTTGAGTATTTTTGATTGCTTAATTGATGTCAATGGTGTGTTGTTTTATCTTCGTACATGGATATCTAAACGAGCTTTTGCTTGTTTTGCTGAGCTAGATAGGTATCTAGTAGTATTTAATATTTATAACCAAGTATCTGTATCTAACACTCTAAATATCGTGACTGTATATCTGACTGTGTATAACCAACTATCCTACAGGGTTGCTGTATGAAATGCTCAAATCATCTTCATCAGGGGACGCAAGATCAAGTTGGAAGGTATGTACATAGATTTATTGCATGATACCAATTCTGTTAAGACTTCGAAGTGACCTATATATTGATTTGTTTCTTGTTTAATCTGATTAGTCAGTCAGTATCTAACATTTAAGTGATGCTAAGATATAGTGCTACTAATGTTATTTGCTTCTTGTTTTAATGAATGGAAGTCCTGAAAAGATGGTATATCAATGTTAAGAACTTAAGACTGGTCTTTTTTCGCAGGTACTTATTATGGATAAAGTCACCGTGAAAGTTATGTCTGCTTCATGCAAAATGACAGATATCACTGATCAAGGAGTTTCATGTAAGCATATCAAATGTTATATTCTTGTGCTGCGTTACGTATTTCAATTGTCTGAAGCCGTCGACTATCCCTCTTTCTGTAAATTGATTGCTGATCTTTATGTGTTTCCTTTTATTGCAATTTTTGAGTGTGAAAACGTGAATAAAGAATTCATAAGCTGTTGCGGTCACAATGTGAGCAGCTCCATAGTTGCACGCTGATATAGACATGTAGTAGTTGTCGACTTTAGAAGTTTTTTTAATACAGTCCCGCAGATCATATATCTAGATTTTCTTTTATTGCAAGTTTTAACTATGACCTTTATGGCATGCGATTGTTGATTTCCTATAGACATCTGTCGATGTTCATTATTAAGTGTCTATTTTTATCTGCAGTGGTGGAAGACATTTTTAAGAGAAGGCAACCTATGCCTTCTATGGATGTCATATACTTCATTCAGCCAATCAAAGAGAAGTATGGCTTCTCTTTTTTATTGTGTTTTTTCACCGTATATCTATTTGTATATGACTATATGGTGATAGAAAATTGTTAAATCTACTTCATTATCAGTTATCGTATTATTTCTTACAGACAAAACCCTTACATTTTACCATTGTGGCATTTATATGCTTACATCTTTACCCTCAGTTTATAGACTATTTCCTATCTCTTATGTAGCTTCTAACTTTGAACCTTTTCTTTGTTTCGTTTGCAGCCTCATCATGTTTTTGTCTGACATGTCAGGAAGAGAACCTTTGTATAGAAAGTACGCAAAAAGATGTAATTTCCGTGAAACGAAGCCCTCTTTATTCTGTTCGTTATCTTATATCCCATATTGTTTTTCTGGTTTGCTCCATATGTTGCAGAGCATTTATTTATTTTAGCTGTCCCGCCTCTAAGGATTTGATTAGTCGAATTAAGAGTGACATGAGTGTTTTACCACGCATTGGTGCTCTAAGAGAAGTAATATCACCATCTTCTTGTTCTTCTTTTGATCCTTCTTTTTGTACATGATCTTTGAACTATTAGTAGAAGTTCTCAAAATATGATTGAATTGTTGATAATATTGCAGATGAATCTGGAATACTTCCCTATAGAAAGTCAGGTAACTGTCATTCTTCCATTTGTTGTATGCATCAGTACCTTATTTTTCATTTCTATAGTCATTCATGACTTTTTCTCAATTGAATTTCATGGCAGGCATTTACCACTGATCATGACAGAGCTCTACAAGATCTGTACAGTCAAAGTGCTGAGAATTCTCGCCAAGTTGATGCTAGCTTGAATATAATTGCCGGTCGCATTGCTACAGTTTTTGCTTCAATGAAGGTAGGGGTAAAAGCTTAGTTTTATATTTTATTCTAGATTACACCTTTTGAGGTGGAAAATTGAGAACGACTGGCATTATTTACATCCTCAGACTTAATATATTAGCTTTGTAGAGGTTTTGCGAATGGTTCCATCCGTATGAGTTCCTAGCCTCGTCTCCAGTGATCAGCCAACCACTTTTTTCTCTCATTTATTGGAGAATATAACAATATAATTAGTAGTAACTGGAAAAAATAGATAGCCTTTAGAGATAAGGGTGGTGGATACTAAATATGATTCAGATAACTTTTTACAAGTACCTTTTAGATTTTGAACTTCAAATGATGGATCCTGCTAATAGGAAGAAGCACCAACAAACGCTAGTCATTTTGTTTTAGGGATTTTCTAGTTAGTACTAATGATGTTAAGTTCTTTGTTAAAAGTCTGAACATATACGTTATACTAGGAGTTCCCTGTTGTATGGTACCGTGCAAAGGGCTTGGATGGATCTAGTGCAGCAACACAACGTGACTTGGTGCCTGTAAAGCTTGCTTCTGCTGTTTGGAACTGCATTACAATGTATAAAACTACTATTGCTAACTTTCCACAGACTGAAACATGTGAACTGCTCATTGTGGATCGATCTCTTGATCTGGTAAGCTTAAGTTTTGTTGTCTTTAATTATCATCTTGTTACTTTTTGGAGATCTCACTACTGTCTTTATAACAATGTACAAGTTCAGATTGCACCCATCATTCACGAATGGACTTATGATGCAATGTGCCATGATCTGCTCGACTTGGAGGGGAATAAATATGTGCAAGAGGTACATTTTAGGGTAAAATGCATAAAAAAGTAACCAACTTTTGTGGCTTTTTGGCGTAAAAGAAGTTGGTTACCAACACGCCATCTGCCAAGTCACCATTTTGGCGCGGTACCCGGGTCAGATCTTGTTAAATCGAGAATTTTGAAATTTCTGGCCTAAAAGATGCTGGTTACCTAGCTTAAAAGTTTGAAAAAAATCGGTTACCTTTGTATGCAATAAGCCCTACATTTTACTTGAATTTTGGTTTTTTGATTGGAGTAAAATAAGGTTGTGGGGCATGCTGTTAATATCGAAGCATGTACCATGTAGGTACCTAATAAATCTGGCAGCAAGCCTCAGAAAAAAGAGTTCCTTTTGGAAGATCATGATCCAGTTTGGCTTGAAATGCGCCATTTACACATAGCTGAGGTACGCAGTGATATTTGCTTTCTATTGACATGGAAATCTGTTAAGTTTTGGTGTTTTTTCCTCATCTGCTTCCATATCAGGCTAGCGAAAAATTGAGCGACAAAATGCAAAATTTCATGTCAAAAAACAAAGCTGCACAATTACAACAAAGGTTGGTGCTGTCATATAATGGATACATGTATTATTTTCTCAGACACCTTATGTCCTATGATACTTCTGCATATCTTAGAGCTATTTCCATGACGTGATATTGTATGTCGTTTCCATAGTCAGTCAGTAAAGTTTGAATTTTTTAAATATCTTTACCCGGAAAAGACACCATGGTGACTTAGGGCCATTATGAAAGATTTGGAAAAGATATCCACACCTATTGACTTGTATTTCAATATTAATTTGCAATGTACGAAATAGTGACATGACGATTTACCAGAGTCTTACAAGCCTCTCACACAAGGATTTTACTTAAATGCAGAGATGGTGGTGAATTATCTACCCGGGAGATACAGAAGATGGTACAAGCTTTGCCGCAATATAATGAGCAAATGGAGAAACTTTCACTCCATGTAGAGGTCTGTTTCTTATTTACTGTATAATTATTTTCGTTTCTTCTCTACTCTGTACTTCTAATGTGTATTCAGGGATTTCAGGCACTTTAGAGGTAATGGGTCAAAACGGGTTGAGGTCGAATTGGGTTGGTCGGGTTGTATTGACCCATACACAAACTTTTTTTTATAAAACAGTTGATGTGTTATATTTGATTGCAATAAATAAATTATTATTAATAATACAGGTTCTGTTTCACCTGTTCCCTTCTTAGCTAAGTTTTCTGATTCGGCCCGTTGAGATAAAACAAAACGCAAATCGACCCATTCATTACTAAGTAGGTTGAAATTGCCACCTCTAGTGCTGAATAACTTAATTATCTGTTTAAATCAGATTGCTGGAAAAATCAACAAAGTTATCAGAGATGAAGGGCTTAGAGATCTTGGTCAAGTTGAGCAGGATCTTGTCTTTGGTGATGCTGGAACAAAGGAAGTCATTAACTATTTAAGGACGTATCAGGTGACTTGAGAAGTATATATAACACACGAAACCAAAGGATATTTTTCTAAGATGTAATATTTCTCTCCGGATAATATATTCCTATACTTCTTCCAGGACACGAAAGCTGAATACAAGTTGAGACTAATGATGATTTATGCCATGGTTCACCCCGAAAAGTTTGAGGGTGACAAAGCAACAAAGCTTATGCAGGTATCTGTTTGTCATACTCTGCTACTCTAGCCATCAAATATACAACTTTTAATTCCTTCATTTGAAAAAATCATAAGAACTTCCGAGTATTGATGATAAAGCAGTAGAAAAGAAGGAAAGTTAATTTTGGGGGTCGACATTGTAAAGTAATCCCAATGACTTGCAAAAAGAGGTGTTTTAGGAAAGCAGGATGCATAGAACTAAGATCCAAGTAACATAAATGAAGTTCCATTAAGTTGATTATGATGTCTTACTTTTTTATATATGTTGTCTCTTAGTTGGCAAAATTGCCTCCAGATGATATGAAGGCAATACAAAATATTAAATTGCTCGAAGGATCAAACAGCAAAAAGAAACACCATGGAGCCTTCTCCCTTAAATTTGATAGTCAAAAGGTAATTACAGTATCTATCTATGACAATCGTCAAACACAAGTCAAAATAAATTTTCATACAGTTATATCTAGAACTTCTGACCATTTCTTGTATTTTCCTTCTGTTATTAGAGGAATCATGCATTAAGAAAGGATAGAACAGGAGAAGAGGAAACATGGCAACTCTCCCGATTTTACCCCATGTTAGAGGTAACATAACCATAGATATTTTTCGAGCACCATGTCATCTACAATCATACTTGTTCATATTATGGTTAAGCCTTTTTTGTGGTGGTAGACAATTTCTGAATAATTGTTTTCTACTCACGTATGTGAGTGTTATGGAATCTGGAGTATGAAATAGCTATTTTGCAAGTGTCATCCGTAGAGTAGGTTGATGGACAATATCACATCTTAAACATTCATCACTGTCCTAAGATGCAATAACAATATTAATGTACTTGATTTTCATTGGGATAGTATATCTACAGGTGGCAAAATAGGAGTGTTAGGTTAGGGGTCAAAATGGGTAATTTTTGTAGGGGTTGACCAAAACGCATTTTCTAAAATTTTATAATTTCTTTTATATAAATTCTTAGAGTGTCAAATATGATTATATAATTAATTATATTACATCGTCATAAATTATACTTGGGCACCCCTTCAACCAATTTGACCTTTTCTTTTAAGCTATTTTTTTTACCCGATTGACCTGTTAGAAATAAAACATACTCGAAATTGAATCATTCAAAAATAGCCACTTATAGTATTTTCAGTGCCAGACCTCACCTAGATGATCTTACCCCGAATACAAGATTATAGTCTTTCGTAGTGTAAAGAAAGAGAGAAAAAAATATAAATTCTTATTGTATTATATGCTTCTAAAAAACTTATTATGTTAGTGTACTTTTTAATTGGAATTCCTAAAACCACCACCGACTTTTTTGCTGCGCAAACATGCAGAGTGAGCCCTATAGTGCTTTTATTATACTGTATGATTATGATGGTAATTTTGGATGTTAATGCTCTCAGGAGTTGCTTGAAAAACTCGGGAAACGTGAAATGCCAAAGGACGAGTACCAGTGCATGAATAGTCCAAGTTCAAGCTCTCAAGGTGGTTCTACTCATGGTACACATGAAACGTCAGCAAGGAGCGGGCCAGGTAATCATCCGCAATCAAGGAGATCAAGGAGGACAGCCACATGGGCAAAGCCTCGTTCATCTGTTGATGGACATTCGAGGTAATCTTTACAGATTTCTATTAAATGTCAAATTTTACAAGCAGCTTATTTTGAATTTGATCCTCTCTTTGAATAAAAACTTCTTTTATATTCTTAAATTAATCGAGTGAGCTCACCTTTCATGCTAATGATAATTTCCCATAAAAGAAATTAAATATGGTATCTGCAAACTCTGGATTACTGCTTACCTCTCTTCAACTGTGTTTGTAGCAATTCTGCAGCTACAAATACATCTACGGATTTCAGAAACATGGGACAGCGTGTCTTTGTATTCATAATCGGTGGAGCCACTAGATCTGAGGTAAACATTTCAGGTTTTCGTTTGTACCACAAATACTGCTTAGTTGCATTCTTGTCTAAAACGAACTTTTTTTTTACTTTTCTTTTCCTTTTGTATGCAGTTACGAGTTTGTCACAAGCTTACTGCCAAGTTAAAGAGGGAGGTTATACTAGGTTCAACTAGTTTCGATGATCCAACACAATATATCTCAGTAATATTTCTTTCATCTCTTTTATGTTTTTTAATTAATTGTTCTATATAAATCTTACACTCCTTCCTCTCCCAGTTTTCATTCTTCCATGAGTTGGTATGGTGGTGGGTTTCCATGAATAAAAAAATCCACAACCAATTTAACATTAAGTAAAACTGTTGTATAAGCTAATCAAATCTTATTGATTGACGGTGTGGCCCGTCTTTGCACCATCATCATGAAACCATTTGACTAGTTTGATGTACATGGTACAAGCTAAGGATGTTGTCATAGGACCACCCGTCAAAACATGAAAGAATTTGATTGATAGCATACTAAGGAAGATTTTGATTTAGGTCTGCTCCTGGTTGTACAACTTGTTTGCTTTTTACGTTCTTTCCAAGTACTTCATTTTTCACACTAATTCTGATTTTTATCTTTCTTCTCCGTTTGTGTTGCAGAAAGTAAAGATGCTTTCCGAAAAAGGACCCGCTCGATGACATTCATATAAACAGTTTATATTGTTTTATGGCATCATTAAGATTGTCCGGTTACACTTGCACCTATGGTGCATTTGCATAAATCATGCTGTGCACATTCTTATAGTGTTCATGTAAAAGATATACCAACCCCAATACATCAAGAGTCGTCCGTTTGACAAGTGTTGTGGAGTAACAGATTTTTTAGCCCCAGGACTCTAATTGTACATTTTTTATTAATGTTGTTTGATTAGTTTCAATCCTCCATTACTTAGCTGCAAAAAATGATTAAAGCTCACAAGTACTCTTTTACATTTACAAAATCTATTTTGTTGCACTAAATTTCATCTGCTTCTAAGAATCCAACAGTTACTACTTCAAGGTTCAAACACTGATGTATAGACACCCCTGCTCCAAATCGAAAATTAGTAAAACATTATACGCCGAACACTTGCAAAATACATGAGTCCCGTTTCATTTCTAAAATGTGAATACAAAAGCACTCACGTGAATCAATGCAAATAAGTACATAGACAGAAGTATCAAGTGAACATAAATCCAAGATGACAAATATTCAAAGTGACTAAATTCAGATTTAATCTAAACATTTCACACTTGCTCAGACATGATTGCAACAATCCCATCTAATCAAGTTTTAGTTTCGTTCATGAAAGAGAGTGACAAGATGACGAATCACAATCTTCAGAAAACTCATTCGGTAATTAATCCCTGCGGAGTGGTTCACTTTCATGACGGACACCATCAGCATTCAGGATTATAATTTCAACACTATCTCCCTGTTTGATAAAAAAAAAAATTAGGATATCTCCGATGTATGCATCAGATATTTACACCATTTCGGTTGAGTAAACAGAATCATTATATATATATATATATATATATATATATATATATATATATATATATATATATATATATACAGGAGGGGAAAAATAGAAGATATAGATGTATGAAATCTTCACAAAACTTCTATTCTTTTAGAACATTTAACAATAGTACTAACTGGGAGTTTCGTTTATGTGTACAACAAATATAAAGATGCTAGTGTGGGATCCATTCATTTGTTAGCACCCACAAAAATGAATAATACTTTCTTCTTCCATTGCATAGCACTGATTCAAGGTTTATGTTCTATGCAAACCTCTAATCCTTAAGGCTAAAGCACATAAAAAAATAGAACAACAGAAGAAGACAAAACTTACGGTGTATATATCTCTTTCTGTTGCCGATGAAAAACAAGTCTTCACCAAATCAACAGCTTCAGCTTCTGAAAGTGGAGTAACAGCATCCTGCACCAACAACAAAAAGAAAAAAGTTTATTAATAGATAAGCGTGGTCCTTTTCTACATTCCTGCTAAGTTGTTCAGTGAAGTGTTAAACAGTTCGTTTGAGTAAGCTAAAAGATACACCTGTAAAGCCATCTACGTATATGTTCAACAATCCCTTCACATGCTGGATGGAAAAATATGCTAATGGTGCTGTTAGTAACATATTTTATCACATTAACTAAACGGGTCAAAATTTAGTAAGGTTATTATTATTTTTTAATTCATAGAAAGGCATTCCTACACGCTAACCTAACCCACACAATATGTACATTTCACTTTTAAAAAGTAACATCAGCATGCTACACAAATGTAAGTAGCATTCTGCAACAAATACATGACCAATATTCCATAGTTTTTGCTTTTTACAGATTGATGTACATCACACATATAAGCATGCCTCTCACGAGGCTTGAACCCACAATCTCTTGGTTGATGGGCTCCTTACATACTGCTAGGGCAAAGGCCCTTTGGTGCAGAGTTATTACCGCTATTGCTAGAAAAACACAACAATGAGGGTTTGCTGGTGTTGAAGTACATGATATACACATATATATATATATATATATATATATATATATATATATAGAGAGAGAGAGAGAGAGAGAGAGTATTCATTCCAGACCTTTGCAGGTAACAAAAGAGGGCTGGGGGATTTAAGCTGGTTGTCGAGGAATGGAGTAATGAGAGTGGCACCACTACCTTGAGCACTGTATCCAACCCTCTCATAGGATCCAACAGCATCATATGTGAAGACACATCCCTTTCCTTGATATGCATAAATTAGTTGACATTATTACATAAATAATGTTTAAGAATATTATTCTAAACAAAACCTATATATCTGCATACCTTCACTATCGAGGCCGCCTAAAACATTGAAGGCATAGTATGGGAAAAATCGTTTGTAATACAGGGTGTTCGAGAGAAGCTGAGCCATAGCAGGACAACTCATCTGTTTGTTGTGCTGGTGTTGATAGATCTGTAATAGGAATACATACATAAAACATAAACATTTTTGTACCTCACTATTATGACCAAGATTTATAAGCAGCTAAAACGGTTACCCATATAAAAGATTTCAGACAAGCAATTGGAGTTAACACAACTGCAAAACTAGCTTTGACTAAGATGTATTGATTTAATTTACAAAGGAACGTAACAAGAATAAATACTAGATAACAAGTTCAGGGATCTTACCAGGTGTCTAGAAGACAGAACCTTTTGAAGCGCTTTCACGTCGGCCTGGAATCCTGAAGAAGCCATGAAACTTTTGTCCGCTCTGAACGTAAATATTTGAAAAGCCTTAGATAATAGCTATTTTAAAATTCAATCTTATTTTATTTGGGAAGGAGCTTTATGCTTTTCAAACAAACCAAATGAGAAAGCCTTCAAGTACATGGAGCCAAAGGTAACTAAAGTTCAATATGACTCATAAAAATGATGAACCGCAACAATATTCTTTTTAGTAATTCCAGTATTTCACATTAAATGTTCCCTTTTGTCAATTTAATTGTCCCATAAAGTCTTACATGCTCTCAAATGAAAAAATCAGCACAGCTCCAACTCAATTTTAGACGTTTTTCCTTAACCTTGGCAAAACAAAAGCAAGATAAATCCAACTCCTAGATGAGAACGGATATCAATCAGTGCAGGTAACATGTTCGTTACCCTTTTCCCCAAGGGAATGTGGTTCAACGTGCACCTAAAGTGACTATCAAGACTTGAAATCACATAAATCAGTTTATACAAAAAGAAATTACAGAAATATCATAACTAAGCTAAAATCTTCTATTTCCTTCACTGGAACATACAATCAAAAGGAAAAATTCACACTTTATAATTTTCATCCATTAATGTCGCCAAATGCTCCTAAAATTGTGAACATCTACACACCCTAAGCTTTAAAAGTGGCCCAAATTACAATCCATAAAACGAAGATTAATCTAACAGCATACAAAATCATAAGTTAATCGAACAAAATTCACAAATTAATTATAACGAGATGAATCATACAATTTACAGATTTTTGAGTAATCTCGGGTGAGAATACTGTAACCGGTAGACATCCGAGTATCAGCTGCAATCACACAATAATCAGCACCAGCAATCGCCACACAAGTTCTGTGAATTTACACATAGAAATATAAAATCAAACATCGATAAACATAGAAGAGTTGCATTAGGGCATAATAATGATAACGTACCCTCCATTGTTGTCATATGGAGACCAGTTAGCTTGTTCCTTAGGCATGATGATGATTATGAAATTAGGGTTTTGGTTTTCAGATCACAAGAGCTTACGGTGTGTGTTTGTATCTATGAAGGAGCCCTATTTTCTGTTCTTTTGTTCTTCGATTTCTTTTCTATCAAGAAAACACGAAAATTGCAAAGGGGAAACTGGTTTCTGTTTTGGTCCCTCATGTTTAAGGAAAGTTTAATTATACTCCTAATATTTTCCATAATTTTGTTTAATAAATAAACGATAAACAAAGTAGCAGAAATAAATAAGTGTAAGTTTAGAGGGTTTTGATGCAGTCAAAATTTATAATGCAGTCAAAATTTTAAAGGTAAAATACAGTATAATTTATAATGCAGTGTACTTATGCAGTGAATTTTGATCGTAAATCAAAAAAATCAATAGTTAATATTGTATGCACCTCATTTTCTTTTTAAGACAACTGCCCTCTAACCTCAAACTTATTTATTTATAAACCATAGATGGCATACAACATTTACAATGATAACAATTTTTACAATTCTTTCTGTAACTTAATATAATTGTACTTTTACGTCATACTTGCACGATCCAAACTCAACAAGGTTAATGTTATTTTTATAATGTTACATGTACATAGTCATTAAGATTGGTTTACAAATGTAAATAATTTTATATGTCTTCTTCTTTGTTATTCTCGATCATTAACACATCAAAAACATATGATATTTGCAAGTGATATGCCTTTAAAATTATATTAAGTGAAAATAACATAAGTTGTAAAACTCGATGCAAACTTTAAAATGTATAAAATTGAAGTGATAATAATGGATCTCATGTTATTAACAATCGATCATTTCAGATGGGAAAATTGCAAATGTAGCTAAAAAAATAAATATGTACTTGCCTATAGAGTGATTATATATAAACTTAGGTTATTGATATATGTAGATGTAGATTACTTGTCTTTAACACCAAAACTTGATAACCAAATTTATTCATGTTGAATGAAAAAAGCTCTTCTATATGAAAATTAGTCGCTTGATTCTTATATGGAGTTTTTACAAGGTATATTTTGATCTAAACCTCTATTTTATGAAAAATTTCATTTTACTATACAAAAAGTAATAACACATAATTTGAAAACATAAAATAATAATTATTAACATAGTTTATGTTGTTTTTATTGCTTTACCAATCAACTTATAATGCACAATGAAATAGTGAAAATAAAGGGTCTTTAGTATAGCGGTATAAGAGGAACACATTAAATAAGTGGTTGTGAGTTCTAAGATACAATGTTTTAAGTAATAAACGATTTAAATTTTGTATTCTATACATGCCGAATATACTAAACATTTTCAAGTTATTTCACGGGAATAACACTCATATATATTGAGCTCATAATGGTACCTTGCAATTCAAAAGTCTCTGGCTCGGGCTTACCATATAGGGTCGTAGAAAAAGAACTCAACCACCTATTTCGTTCGTTCTGCAAAATAACTGCATAAAAGTATACTTTTCAGATCCAAAGTTATTTGTTCTTTCCAAGTGTAACTAACATTCACTCGGTATAGTTGTAGTTAGTTATTCACCAATACACAATTTCTGTTTTTCTTTTATATCAACCACATATATGCATGTAAGCAAACTGAACGTTCAACGAATAATTCGTGAATCGTTCGGCCGAAAGATCGTGTATGTTCGTTCATTTCATTATATGAACGAACATGAACAAAAATATACGTTCGTTTAACTATATGAATGAACATTAACATCGATCTCGTTCGTTCATTTACGTGCGTGAACGTTTGATAAGACGTTCGTTTGTTTACTAATAGTTTGATTACATTGATACATATTTATATACGGAGTATCTTATTTTAATATAAGCTAAAATATAAATATAATAGTATTAAATATTTAGATATCTTCAGTATCGTTTAAAATATACCAATATTACTTTTCAGTAGTACTTCGTACTTCGTTATATAATATAATATTGTATTATATATTATACGGACTATATATATGTTTACTGTGTTAATTTAGGTTCGTTTAACGTATTAACGGATGAATACATTAAATTATATATCCGTTCGTTTGTGTTCGTGAACAAACAGATTTTTGTAGTGATCGAACATGAACAATTAGATCCGTTCGTGTTTGTTCGTATGTTCGTTAAAACTTTAATGAACGAACACAAAGAGACTCCGTTCCATTCATGTTCATACGTAACCACATATACACATTCATTTAACCTTTTCTTTTTCTATATACCGACATCCCAACACGAAATGCCGCCGTTAAGAGATTGGAAGCAAGTAAGGTAACTAAAACATCAAAGATCCCCATTACAAGACTTCAGACTTCAGACGGAGAAGTCTTTCTTATTTGCTGCCATTAAAACACACACAAAAGAGAGATAAAAAAGTACAAACACATATATAGGATATAGGAAATAGATAATAACAAATACATATAAATATAAATCTAAATTATATACACAGAGATATGCTAGATCTAATCGCATGGCTATTCTCCTTCTTCATCCTCTTAGCGGTCCTTGCCCTTGTTCTTTACCAGGTCTTTTTTTTATTTCTTTCAATTAGGTTAACTTGTATAATATTATTTATATTTTTATATAATATACATATATTTGTGCATTGAATAGATAATTAAATGTGTAGTTCAATTTTTTTTGCTCAAATGATACTTTAATTATTACTCTGTTATGTAATGAAGCTGTGAATTTTAGAGAAAATTGCTACGTAACAAATTTTTAAGTTAAATGTGGGTTCTTTTGTGCATATAAGACTAGTTAATGCTTATTTATGAATAAAGCATCAAGCTTTGATAGGATTTAAGGTTTATACATGCTTTAGGATCAAACAGTTTAAGTTATATAGCTTGGCTATAACTAAGCTTGTGTTCAATTATACAGATTTCAATGTGTTATTTTAATGAAACTAACATGGTCATGGATGCTATCTTAAATTTAAAACTTTGTAGATGTTGATTCTTGTTGATTTCATTTAAAAATCTATTGTGGCTTATACGTTAGGACGTTGACTTTACTAATTGAAGGATCTTTGTTATGAGGTAATTTGACAGTTACAATCTTCTGTTGCAGATAATGTGCTTTTTAGACTTAGAGACTGATTATATCAACCCATACGAGTTAGCAACTAAGATAAACAACATTATGTTGCCAGAGTTTATTACTCAAGGAGCATTGTGCTTTTTACATCTCATCACACGGCATTGGATGATGTTCTTGTTGTGTTTGCCGTATTTGTGTTATAATGTGAACCAGTAAGTGCATTTCTCTATCTTCTTTATACCGTTTTATCTTGTTTTAGTTTGTTGAATTAGTTAACCTACACCTTTTAGTGACGTTTTAGGGGGTGGAAAGTGCTGATGTGCAAAGGTGCATTTGACTTATTGGTCAAATAGTTTGCTTGCCGCAATAAATTATACATAAACATATACTTAATTTTGAAACAGATGTACGAAATCTAATTTCTGTAATGCAGTAAACCTATCAACTGCTCACAAATTTGAAAGAATTCATGTAAACTTTTGTAAGACAAAGTTCAATTTGTTTGACCTTGGACTTGAACTGTAATTTATTTATTAATCAATGATATTAGTGCAAAATAATAATATTGACAATTCTTTCTATATTAGGTACGTTCATCGACGCCATGTTGTGTATGCAACTGAGGTGTTCAGTGAGCTGTCAAGGCAAAAGAGACAGCGAATATTTAAACTTGTTTATCTTGCTTTTCTTCTCTTCTTTTCTATATTTTGGTATGTACCTCATCCTCATTTTGAATTCCCGATTTTGCGGGCATGGAAATCAGATTGATAGATTTTTCTGAACTTCTTAGGATGATTTGGAGTATTGTGGATGAAGAGTAGGAAAGCGCTCCCAATTGTTGAATCCAACTGTAAGTAAGAAGTTATCATCTTCTGAATCTTGACTATTTCACCTTTAACATTTGGCCTCAAACAACCACCTCTAAAACTTCAAAAAATATATCGAGTGCTTGAGCAAGTTGAGCTATCTTTTAACATCTCATTTGTTCGTTGCTAACTTAAAATTGTATATGCTAAAATACCAAAAGAAAGAAAAAAAACAGTAAAATATGTGAGAGTGAGCGAATCTCAGTCAGACATTGTAGTTTTGTTTTAACTGAACGACTTTTGAACCTCAAAATCATAAGGTGGTTTATCACAAATTTGAAAAAAGTTGCTGAAGTACATTAAACTTGATTACAATTATAACAAATAGGAGAAATGTTGGTCTGAATTTTGTATTAATATCCATATGAAGCTAAATATGAAAGATGCTCACTTTGACCTAAAAAGTCAAAATGCTTAAATAGAATGTTAAGACTTGAAACCATTTTATACTTGTGATTGTTCTTCCATTAATGATAAACCTGAAGTGCTGACTGAATGAATCTTCTCAGGACAGATGCTCCCTGTTTGAAACTGAAGCTTCTCCAAATTTGTATGGTTATCAGAGGACAACACATTTTTTTTGTTTGGACAACAAGATCTCAATGTCTGCAAGAACGCTTTCAGTGTACAGGTATCTGACCTGTAATTTTAATTCAGCAGTTTATAGATTTTTCACTTGTAAGTTGCTGTTTTTGTTGATGGACAACAATTGCTTAATTTTATGGAAGTTGTCACTGATTGTTGATAGTCTAGTTTCTGCAATCATTTGTTGGAACAACAATGGTTTCCTTCTGTAATTTTAGCCTGTCTTGTTGCATTTTACGAGTTTAATTGATAGTCTGTAACGAACTAATATATTTGATAATTGTAAAATGTGTTCGTGGATTTGGTGAGGGTGTTTACACAATTCAACATTTGTTTATGTCTCAAAACGAGAATTTATAGGCCAATTTGACATTTGTTTGTCTCACAAATATTATAAAATGTTAATGTTCTTCAAACAGTAATGATCAAGATTTACGCAGTCTTGAACTCTGAAAGGTTACTAAATCTTGTTTATAGAGGTGGTTGTAAGACACCTTATAATGAAAATATTTATGATTTCTGTGGGCAAGTTCATCACAATGATAAACCAGTCACTGTAACTGTAACAACTCCAAACCGAATCTGCATAAGTCTAGACTTGGTTATAACAACTCAAACTGCACTTAGTTTTTTGAATTTCAGCAAGCCACAAAGGGAAAGAGCCTAATGGTATATATATATATATATATATACACACACACACACACACACACACACACTAAAGGAGTATAGAAAATTGCTCCAGAATTTGACACGTAAGATTAAGTGCGGAGTATAGAAAATTGCTCCAGAATTTGCCACGTAAGATTAAGTGCCATGTGACGATCTCTTATAACTTTCATTTAATAATATAATTTAGCTTTTAAAATAACTATTAAATTAAATATAATAATTAGAGTTGCAGATGAAATCAAATTACCTTGAATTATGTATTAGTTTATTTGTCAGAAAAGTGTATTAAATTAAATAAAATAATTAAGATGGATGAAATCAAATTACCTTGAATTATTTTTAAACCAAGAACGTTCTTTGTTTACAATAATAATTGGTACCCAAATATAATTATGGATGTTTTTATCATAATCGCCTAATATAAACTATTGTGCCAGACATAATATAAATTTTCGTGCATCGCACGGATTTGTATCTGGTGTGTATATATATATATATATATATATATATATATATATATAGAGAGAGAGAGAGAGAGAGAGAGAAATAGCCTAATGATTGTTTGATGAGCCCAATGAAACAATGTAGGCTCAGATCTAATACGCCCTTCACCAGTTCACCATAATAAGAACATTACAACTCTCGCAACACATTCTTCAAGAAAATGTTATAAATCATTGAAAGTTGAAACAGCTGCATAATAAGTTAACGAATTTGAGTTTTTTAATATGAAAACCCTACAGTAATTTCACATCAACCAGGTACGAAGCAACAACAACACATCATCTTCTATGCCCAAAAGGTTCTTATGAAGCACCCTCAGGCTACAACTAGCATTAGCAATAAAAAGAATCAAGGTTTCAATCGTCCCTCAAGGACACATTCATGTCAGTGGGGCCCCTTCTCCAGTCATGCATATTCGGCATTGGGGTGCGGTCGTGCTGATAGTTAGGGGCAAGGCTAGAGTTGGTATGTCCTGTGGTGGGACTGTCTTGGTTTTGTTCATTGAAGTTGTGCTGCTCCATATTTGTAATCCGGGGTCCAGTAGGGTCCGCTATGGGAGTCAAGAGTCTAGTAATGTCTTTTTGTTTTCTAGGTTTTGCCCCAACGGGATTTCCCACCTCGGGTAGAAAGCTGGCTACAACAACCTGTCATTAACAGAATGCATTTAGAAAAGAAGCAGTGCTATGGGTGCGCTTAGTTGCAGAAAACCTGAAACTTAAAAGACACGTTCCAAGTATAAAGTTTTAAGAAGAATCTCCATTGAAAATAGAAAACCCACTTTTCTTATTTATAATTACACTTGTGAAAACTCCATTTTATAGTTTTCAACAATTTTCTGTTCCATAAGCAACTAACACAAGGAGAGTAGAAGGGCATGAACACAAGAACACATGAAGGACATTTTTTCACAAGTTATCTAGAAATATAAAAACATCCAAATTTTTTAGATGAACGGATAAGAAAACTTCGGATTTATTTATTTTATTTTTTTGCAGCTAAACGCATCCTATGCTTTGACTTTTTTATGTCAAATATTTCCAAATACAAAAATGGATGGCAATTTTTGCAAAATTAAGTACCCGAGTCATAAAAGTGTAGGAGTTGTAGGAAGTTAGTTTATAGTAACATTTTAGTTCAAAAGTGACAGAATATGTAACACTTTCAATTTTGAAATCTCCTAACCTCGAAAGCAAAAAAATTCACTAATATCGAAAAGTAGAAAAGAAAAAAGGCATGCTTTGACAGTTTGACTTTTGGTTAAAAAGTTTAGAACCAGCAATCTCTAATATGTAGTAGTCATACAAAGTTCAATGTGATTAGGGGTGACAGTTTCAACCCACTTATGTTTTGTAAATAATGAAGTAACGGGTCAAACGAATAATATAAAGAAGACTGGCTTTAAAGGAATGGATCAAACTAGTCGAAGATCGGTGAAGGTATGTTTTTGCATAAAATTATCGAAATAATTTCATTTAAAAGAATTTAACTGTAACAATTACTTCATTTATATTTGACGGACTGATCATATTAAAGAAATAAATAAAAGTTGGGTGAAAGTGTTCCGGCTTAATCCAACCAGCCTGTTTTGACCTAAACCCATTTTGACCCGTTACCCATGTCACCCATTTTGACCCGTTACCCATGTCACCCATTTTGACCCGTTACCCATGTCACCCATTTTGACCTGTTACCCATGTGGTCATCGAATTGTTTCCAAATCTTCATTAGATGCGAATCAAATTTCAAGTAAAATTCTCCTTGTTTGACCTAAATAATCAAACAGGGTACCTGAACAGGACCAGCTGCAGTGAGTAGTCCTCCAAGCAGACCCCCAACTACACGGCCATCAGGGCTTGATAAAGTAATGCTCAGGCCACCTTCTCTTGATGACATTCCTCCAGCCTCCCCAGGCATGAAAGATCCGGACAACGAGAGAATTTCAAATCTTCCCTGTAAGATATAATTTTAAAACGACAATGAGGTTTTATAAAAATAATTTTAAAAGGATTAATTCTGAAAGAAATTAAAAACAAAATAAAAAAATTCCATACCTCGTACGTTACAGTTCCACCAGACGAACTGGCCTGGCGTAAAGTCACATGTGAAATAATACCAAGTGCAGATAAAACACATATTGCCCGGGGCCCATATGTCGAAAACGAGATGATTTTAGATGTAACATCCTGAAAAAACAAAGATAGTCTTGTTAGGCATTTCATATCAACTAGCATTTGTTTGAAGTTTGAACTGTTTTAGTATTTATTCGTCAAATGCCTTTAATAGTTCGTACTTTTCAATAATGACGAGTATAATAAAATCTTGTAGACCCAAATCAATATCAACAACTCTTTTAATGGCAAAAGATGGTTAAAACATACCTCGCCTGGATTAACAGTGACCATGTGGGGGGTAAAGCTTCCACCAGAAGTAATTTGGTCCCCTGCCATGAAAAAAAATAATATATCCATCAACATTTCACAGGTAAAAACAGAAATTGATTCATTTATCCAAATGTCCATTACATAAAACTACACTGAAAATCAAAATTAAAACAATGGTAAGGAGTTCATTTACTTAAACGGAAGAACTAACGACTGTATTAAACTATTGGGAAAATGTAACAAAACATATTTCGATCAAGGGTGCTAAATGCCTAATTAGACAAGGCATTAACCTCACTTAAACCCCACGTAATGAATTTTGTTTAAAGACACAGTTTTAGTTAATTTTGACTAAATTGATTTTTCTAACTATGGTGAAGTCAACTTCGGAATCTTCTCTATATAAACCATGTTCTATCTATCACCTATGAAGTTGAAAGTATATCTATTAAGGGCAATCCTGTGAAAATGACAATGTTTCCATTTTTGAGAATATGTTAGCTAAAATATACTATTGTCCATAATATTCACCTATTTTATTGACACTTGACTCATAGTCAAACATACATGCAGAGTCAACATTATATCCTTATAGGTACCATGAATATATTGAACGATGGGAGCACTTTATAGTTTTTAATGGCTCTTTTATATGAAGAGGTGGACCAGCTTTTGAAAAGGGTTTGAAGTTATAAATCAAGAAAAGGGATGCAACAATGTATTCAAGTGCATGATGCAATTGACTGAACATGCATACCAGTGAAAAAGCTTGAGTAGTTCTCAAATGTCTAGAATGCCTTACAAGCTTTGACATTTACGTCTATTGGAGTCCGAAAAACTAAATGCAACATAGACTAAATATGATGCAAATTTTGAATCAGGATCGAATGAGAAGACTTTTTTCGGTAAGAAGCATTTTAGACTAATCATTTCAAGGCACAATTGTGAAAATAATTAATCAACATAATAATCAAAAAGTGCAGAATACCAATAATGCCCTGAAATGATTTGCAGAATTGCTTCTCATCATTTTCAAGCAAACATGTCTACTCTCCGGATCCATATTTATGCGAATTTTAACCAATTATTTGAAACACAACGATAGATATGTCAACCAAATGTTTACCTGAATTCATGTTTAGTTTCTCTGAAGAACTCATTCTCCTTTTCCTCCTCTTCTTCTCAGGCTGAAACTCGCCACCACTTCCAGCCGGATCACCGAACTTTATATCAGAATAGCCACCAGAAGTTGGCGAAGAGACCGACGAAAGAGGCATCGGTGACAATGTTCTGCCAGGTGTACCTCCACTTGCAGCCACCCCATCTGGACCGTACTTTCTTGGCCTACCCCTTTTCTTCTTTGCAAAAGAAGACGGCATTCCACCACTCACCGGAGACATCCCCGGTGGTCCTGTAGGTCCCATCATCTGGCTAGGGTTAGGGTTAGGATTTGGGTTAGGGTTTGCAGACTGGTGGGCAGGTGGGCTATCAGTCTTCAAAGACAACTGATAGGTTGATGGTTCCTCAGGTTTTGATGTTTCTACTGCTGGTATCGTATTTTCTGTTGATTCCATTCTGAATTCCCAATTAATTAGAATCTTCCACACTATATTGAAATACAATTTTTTAAAAATTACAACTTTTTTTTATCAAACTTACACACACATTATAGCCTACAACAAATCTAAATCATACTAGATTGAAACTCAGAAAACTTACAAAAAAAAAAAAAAAAAACACAACATTAAAAATTACTGAAAAATTACTTTAACTTTACCTTCAAATGCTCCAAATCATAATCATGCAAAATGAACAAAAATTACACAAAAGAGTAAAATAAATAAATAATTACTTACAGTTTAAACCTCAACAAAAGTTCTTTACATTACCCAGCACAATTGCATAAAAGTATGAAAATTACACAATAACAACAATTAAAAATCTTAGAAAAACTTGAACCCCCAAAAAAAATTAAAAATTATAAAAATTACAGAGAGATACCTTGTTCCGATAAAACAGAGGAATTTCAGGAGCTTTGTCTGTTGTTTATTAGAGCAAAAATAACACACACACTGTAATTCACTGAACTGTGTGTAAAATCTTCAAAGCACATGTCTTTCTCTGTGTGAAATCAAACAATATATTATTATTGTTATTGCTATGTTATTATTAATTATTAATTATTAATTATTAATTATTCGTAATAATAAAAAGTTAATAAATCATAAAAACAACTCATAAATGTGCAGTTGATTGCTAAGACCAATAAAGTAAATTTTGATTTTCTTAAAATTCAAGTCTGGGTTGAATAAAGTTTAATTTACGTGAGAATATTTTATTTCGTACAATATCATTTTTTTGTCTTTATTGAATGTAAGTTTATATTTAATTATAATATTTAATGTATTATTAAATTATTTTATTAAAATTCAAGCTAATTTTAGAAATTAACACTACTCTGTACATCTTAAGTTACCTAAAATCATTTGATATATTTAATACCGAAGTTCAAATTTAATTTATAATGTTGAATTAATTTGGTTTGTAAAGCCTATATGCATTTAACTTTAATAACTATACTACTATATTAATATTTAACTTAATTTGTAATAAAAGCATACAATAGTAACACAAGCAGTGTAATACTTTTAATACTCCGTATTATTCTATAATCAGGAAGATTAATTTACTAGAAGATTTAATATTTACAAATTTTGACCAAACAAAATAAATTTACAATTAATTAATTCGATATGTTAAAATGTGAAAAGATTAAAAAAATTATTTTGTCTGTCTGTAAAGAATAAAGTGGGGATACAAATCTCCGTTTGACCTGACTTTTGTCTTATAGGAGTAAAAGTTCCGTGTATATCACCCGACCAATATATTACTACCACATTTCTCTAAATAAATGAAATTTAAAGATAAATATATTTTTTGTAATTACCTTTGCTGCATTTAATAAGTTAATAAATATACAGTAACAACTAAGTAGAATAAATGATACAAAACTTATAACAATACACAGTTATTTGGAATTCAAATATATAATTTTGTATCTATGTATCAATATTTCTTCTTCTTTCGTATATATGTAACTGAAAAAGTAAATAAATTATTGCTTTTAAGAAGCTTTTGCATTACATGATTAACGTTTATAGTTGTATTTGACGAAACTAGTTAGTAGCTGACACTGACAATGTATAGCTGTAAACTGTAGCTTATATTTTTTTCTTGTAGAAATATTTGACAAACTAGTTTGAGTTGAAGTTGAAAATGTAAATTTATTTGGAATGACAAAATGTTAGAACATAAAAGTATTTATCAAGTGGTGTTTACGTATTTATGTAATAACTTTTACTTTTTTTAATAAGATAAGCTGGTTGAACTAGCTTATTTTTTCACAAGATCATATTGTTTTGTTTACCAAAAAACACTACTTGCTTGAATCTTTAAAAAAAATAGTTTAAACTTCGTTGATAAACACACGTCAAAACATATTTATACAACTAGTATAGCCAGTATATTTACGATGGTATGGTAAACTTAATTTAAACTATACTATAAATGAATCAAGCTTATTTTTACGTAGTTATTTACACATTTTAGTACAGTTGGCAACTTTTACGTAGTTACGGGGACGGAACTAGTAGGTTGGCTGGGGTAGCACGTGCTACTAGTCAAAAAAATTCGCGTAGTGTAATTTTTTTAAAAATATATATATTTTAGTATAAATGCAACTAGCAACTTTCTTTATGCAACTAGTGAAATTCTTCAAGTGCAACTAGTTTCTAAAAAAATTACTTACTTATTTTATCACAAAAACAATAGTCCAATGTATGTAATCTAAATATCCTTTAATGACCCTATATTTAATTGAAAAGAAAAGAAGCTTTGAGCCCAAAGTAAAAAAATAAACCCCCTGACCTAACACGCTGTTTAACTCAAAAAGTAAAAAAAAATATCAAATCTTCAAAAACCGTCTGGCATCCAAATGCGGGACGCAAACAAAATACACAAACTAGGTTTATATTATTTGAAAAATTGAAGGTAAAATAGTGAAGATTCAAGAATCGGCTATAGAACATTCGTGATGCGTCAGGTATATGTTGTTATCTATTATCAATTTATCACTATTATGAATGAATTTTCATAAAATTTATTGAGTTTTTGTGAATTTTGATTTTTATAATTCGAATGTACAAATGTATATAACTATATAAGGGTTTATCCATCTCTGATTTTTGATTTCGTAAATTATAATAACCAAACGTAATAGACTACTAGTTAGAAACTTGATAGTTTTATTTATTATAAGTTGAATGAAGTGTGATTTTGTGAAAACAATTCGCCATTATTTGACTTGTTAATGTATTTATGGCAGACAACTATTAGCTTTAAAAGAAAATCACCATCTTTTAATGCGAATGATAATGGTGATGGCGAAAAACCTATAAAAGAAAGAAATGTATGTAACAGTGATGCAGAGAAACCTATAAGAGAAAATGTATGCAACAATATCCGAAAAGAATCGCCAATCATAATTGACATAAATAATCTTCCATGGGATCCATCAGACATGCCAAGGATTTTAGATTATAATGCTAATCAAAGAGAGGAAATAAGGCGAATATATTGGGTTAGGGGACTATGTCAACAGCGTGGCCATAAGTTTCCATCAAAATTTGTGGGAGATAAAGGAAGACGTTTTGTGGTGAAGTGGTTTGATGAATTTAATTGGTTAGAATATAGTGTAAAAGCGGACAAAGCCTTTTGTTTATGTTGCTACTTATTTAGAGATTATGTTGGTCATCAAGGAGGGAGTGATACATTTGTGACGACAGGTTTTAATACTTGGAGCAAAAAATCAGCCTTAAAAACACACTTGTGTAATGTTGATAGCTTTCATAATAAAGCACTCCAAAAGTGCGAGTATCTAATGCGACAAAATCAATCCATTGCTGTTGCGTTTCATAAGCATACTGATACTGAGAAGAATAAGTATCGAGTTCGATTAAGTACTACAATTGAGAGCATTCAATTCTTGTTGAGAAATGCACTACCGTTTCGTGGACATGATGAGAGTGAAAACTCTCTTTCTAGAGGACTTTTCTTTGGAATAGTGAGATTACTCAGAGATCATAACGAGACTATTCGTGAAGCTACATTAGAGAACGCTCCCAAGAATAATCAATTGACATCTCCAAAAAATTTTGTTTATGTTAAAATCGCACTTTTTGATGTCATATATTTTGTTAAAATCGTTCGATCATTATTGTTTATGATTTATGTAAATCTTATGGAAAAAATATTATGCTACCCCTAAGAATCGATCCTAGTTCCGCCCCTGCGTAGTTATATACCTTAAATTGTAACATTTCAAATAAGTCAAACAAAAACAAGAACTAGCATAAACTGATTACTGATGGTTACAAACCTTTCCAACACACTCATTGTATCAACAACTCATAAGTTTTCAACAAAAGATGACCGAAAACCGACTAACCAAACAACAAAAAGCTTTAATAACATGTTTTAAGTGCAGGAAACAGTCGAATTACTTAGCTGCTTGAAGTCGTATCTCTTCAAACGAATATTCAACACCATCAGCATCATGAGGAACAAAAGGTGTGGAAGGAGTCATGGCCATTTTCATCAAGCATGTTGGTGGAGTCGATGCCATTGGTAGTTTCATTGTCTTTGGAGTTTTCAAGTTTTCTTCATCAGCAAATGACAATGTCTTTGAAAGAGTAGCAGCCACTGGACTTTTGTTGAAAGGAATTAGTTTCTGTAATTTGGTGTTTGGATTATGAGTCTTGGCAGAGCTAACGTTGGCATTGGATGATAACGATAAAGAAACAGGCGAAAGAGGTTTTCTATATGGTGTAGTATGATTTCCGCGTTCAGTTGTGGCAGAATCATGTTTTCTATATGAAAGATTTGAACTGCTTAAGTTTTTCTTGCCTGCAAAAACATTCAAAACAAATCTGTCTTTTAGTTGTACATGACATAGTTCTTGTTAATATACACAGAAAGAAGACTACGCTTTGTAATGATGGACATTTTTGGACAATATGGAAATGTAAATTTGAAAAGAAAACCATTATTGGTGCTTCAGTTTTGTATATTAATCTTGTCTAATTTAAAAACTTTTAATTGTGAGATTAACATGTTGGCGTACAAACTAAGCCTATATAAGCGGACCAGAAACACCAGTTTATATGAGCCAAGCCTTTGGCTAATTGTGCCTGACTTAAACTAGCCTTGAATCAATCAAGATTGTAGCTTTTCAGGCTTGGTTCACAACAAGTAACCTACAGGTGGCAACAAGGTTGGGTTGGGCAACAGCTCAAAAACAGGTAATGATAGTATTTGTTAAACCGGTACAGGTTGGATTGGGTTGACCCATAAACACTTTGGTTTCTGATTTTTTAAGAAGAGACATACGCATAACTAATGCGTTGCATATTATTACAGAAAGTCAAAAACAATATTATTAAATTAATTATCTGATTTTTTTAACAAACCAGTTTTGATTTCGCCCATTTAACCCGTTTGAGATGAAGCATAACCCAGATCGGCACATTCAGAAGTAAATCGGTCGAAACTGCCACCTGTAAGGTAAACCAATATGGTGTGAGCATAATCTGGATGAAAATGAGATATACCAGCATGGAGTTTTTCATGAATACCACTGTAGTAACGATTGTGTGGATTGTTAAAGTTTTGATTGGACTTCAGACTTTTAAATAATGTCGCGGCAACTGGACTTCGTCTATCATTAGACCCCATGCTTGATGCTTTAACATGCTTTTTTGCACTCGTCAGTGGACTTGGCTTTGACCCAAAACGAGCTTCTTGTTCTGCTATTAATTGTCCTTGAAGCTTCTTCTGATCCTAATTTAATATTAAATTGGATAGCAAAATGGAATGAGAAAAGCAGAAGAAAAACCTGCATAATTTTTTACCCTTTGCCTCTGACGTTCATCATCTTTCTCGTGTTTTAAAGTGTCATAATCCTCAAGCATTGAGAGCAAAGAAACCTGGAGATCATGGATATGATGAAGCAGTAATCAAAATATGGCACTTTATGAATTTAACCAGCAACTAATCAAGTCAAATGCAATTATTAATCATTTCACCATAAACAAATTAGCAACTGATGCCTACTGAACTGTCAATTTTGACCCATTTTACTTATGTGTTGATTATGTTTCACGTCTAATGGGCCAACCAAGTAATAAAGAAAAGAATTAGGTAAAAAGAAAACGGGTCAGATGGGTCAAAGTCGCCCAAAGTCTCTTGAATAGTTTCATTTTATAATTTTTATAAAAAAAAGTTTTGTAACGTTATTTAGCACACAAGAATGTTATAATATTTTAAAAAGTGTTTTGGATCGCACAACCCATTTTGACCTGTACAAAAAAATTGTTCATAATGACCTGTAAGTCTGTAACCCGCCCCTCCCATTTTTTCACCTCTAATATTAATATATGAACGTCAAGTGCTTACACCGTCATAAGAAAATGCAACACCTCTGTTTTGCTCCCATGCTCTAACTTTCTCACGTAACATGTCCACCATAGCTGGCTCAATAAACACCAGATCATCATAACATGAAATGCAGAAGGAACAAAAGAGGCCATCATTAAAAGTAGGATACCCATTGTCACATATAGATAATAAAGTTCAGGGAAAGTCATGTTACACGTAATTCAACCATTTCCAAATGTCTAAATAATTTTCATTAATCACAAAGTTAGGAAATGATCAAACAAAATATATTTACTTCTAATGAATTTAGATTCTAAACCATAAGAGACTAGCATTTAGTGTTGATACGTAATACCGCATCCAACACAGATGACTGGTGCAGTTAGAGTCATACCAGGAATTTTTTGAACCAGCATTCGGGCTTTCTCTGCACGCTTTAACAGGAGATGGGTACCTCTTCCAGCATTGTAACGATTTTGATCCTATAGTTAAACAGACAAAGCATGAGGAGAAGTATGCCAAGAATGTTAACGAAATGAGAATATACCATATTGTACTCTTCTAGCCATGTTTCCTCTTCACATGCAGCTAACCACCTCTCGATCTTATCAAGTATGTCTTTTCTACTAAAAGCTTCCTCCTTGGCATTTGAAATTTGAAGTTCTACTTGTTCTAGCAAGTGTAAAGGGTCAACTGCACCTGAAACAAGATAAGGATTTCATTTGGCTAAAAGATCATAACAACACTACCCAAACCACCTTTAACTTTCCAATTTTCTAATATTTTAAGATGATGGGTCACTTTCGATTGTTAAGTAAGATAATAAAAATTAACATCTGTCAGAGAGAGGGAAATCTAGAAATAATGAACAAATTTAGAGGAAGTATACTGCCTGTTGAAAAATTTAGCTTGTGCATATTATCACCCAATTGGTAAGAAGGTCTGGTGACAAAATCTAAATATGGAAGGCAATCAAAGGGATGCCTTCCTTTTAACTACGTTAATGTTGATTCAGCCAACTTGTAAGCTGCTCTCCAGTGTTAACTTTTTTAAGACTAGACTAGCTTAGCACTTATTTACATTTCATGATAAGAGCATTACCAGATTCTAATGCTTCAACAGAGAAATCAATTGCCCCATGCACTACAGTAGGCATATGGGCCTGTCTGCAAAGTTGCTCCAAGTTGGCCCTTTTTTTCAGGAGCACTTCCATTATCTTACTTGCTTTCAACTGTTGCAGTCTGGAAAGCTCTGTCTCAGTCTTGAAAAGAAACCGGCATCATTAGTATTGACAGTTCATAACATATTTCATAAACAATTATATACTATAAATGTGTAGAGTCATATATTCTTATGCCAATTAAATCCACTCACGAATTTAATGGACTCCAAAGAGAGAGCATCGGGTTCAGTGACTTCATTCTCTGAGGCGGCTATATAACGTGTGATGTTATGAAAAGGTTGTTGCTCATCATTTGATATGTCCATCAAATTCCAGAGCTCCACCATGGTTGTTGCAAGATCTTGAACCTAAAAGCCGTAGCAAGGTTAAAAATCTGAAACACAAACAAGTTGTTGAATATAAAAGAAAATAGTATTATCAATTAGGCCACAGCAATAACCTTCTGCAATCTCTGTATCTTGATCTCACTCAACCTGCTGACTGCATTCGACAATCTCTTAACAGTATCAGCACTTATGCTCCTTTTGCTTCCAGGGTTGTCCAGGGTGGGATGAATTCCATTAATCGTGGTTTTGAAATCCATCCCAAGCACCGCACAAAGTGACTGCAGAGTGTTTAAATGGTCTAGCACTTGCTTCAGGCGGTCACTCTGCAGAAAAATTTAGTTCAGTAAATTGTGCTCGATTAAATAGTCCCGATTTAGCAACAACTATAACTAGAAGGAGTGCTCAAAAGTAGTGAACAGGGCAAGTACTTTTTTCAACCATACCTTTTCCTTTTCCAATGCATGCAATTTAGTCTTCAACTCTCCGAGTCTTCGCAAGGACAAATCAGATTCATCAATGGCTGCCGACATGCATGATTTGTCCTTTGTGGATGCGCATAGTTCCTTTGAAATATTATGAATTTGATCTTGAATTTCAGAAAATTGAATCATCCTCTCACTTTTCTTCTTCTGCATCATTTCTAGTTGTGGCAAAATGGTCGAAAGCTCTTTCTTCAAACTAATTGGCTTAGACTGTACATGTTTTTCAAACAAAGGATTTTATTTTGATAAGTAATAGATCCTTCGGTGAAACGAAAAATGTCAGTTCTACACACACCTGTTTCATAGGCAAAGATTGCTCTCCCAATGAAGCACATATATTTGCAAGTTTTGCTTCTGAGTCAGCAACAGCTTGGTGAAGTTGAGCTCTAAAACGGCTCGCCTGATCCACTTTCCTTCGATATGCATCTAAACACTCTTGTTCCAACTCAAAAAGCATCTTATCTCTATTTTTTTCAGGCTCACCTACTTCATTCCATATTTTCTAATTCCATACAAAACCATAGAGGTGTTTTACTAGAATGTCTATTGATAAGCATGTTCTAGGAAAAATATTGCCAAAAATGTTTATGAATAAGAAATATTAATCAAACCTGCAACTCATTTATGAGAGAGACACATGTTGTCTCCATACGTTTCTCTGATGATTAACAAAATCACACGGATTAGTTGACACGGATAATAGAATATAACTAAGAAGCATCTTTTATAGTACTTGAAGGTCAAGAAACATACATTTTTTTATGTTTACAAGGGAAATTATGAAACATCAGCAGTATATAAGATCATGGCATCATGATATGTTAGTTATGTGCAATTAGAACTTTTCCTGACCGAGGCACGACATTAATATTCCAAGATAGTATACAACTCCTAAACCTGTATGTATACAATATACAACTAGTTTACAGAAACTATTTGTTTTAATATTCAAAGACACTCCTAAACCTTCATGCCGAAAAACACTTCTTGTGGTGGGGAGAGAGCGAGTATTCTTCGAGTCCAAAAGGGAGAACTATAAAGTTTATATAAATACACTTCTAATCTACATATTCCAATCAAATATTTAAATGACTGTGTAACTTTATTTCCTAACCTACAAGGATAAACAAAAAATGACATCTTCCATCGATTTATATAATACCGATGATGATCTTTAGTTCCAAAATAACTGGAAAGAAATTATTCAAAGATAATTCACTTCACCTCGCCAGAAGCATTTAGATAAGGTATCTGTCCTATATAAGTAGCAGGACGCAAGAGTAATTCGTAGTAAAAGTTTCCCTGGCTCTGCATTAATGCAGTCCAGGCATGTCATCCTTAATAAAAACAAACCATTTTGTTAAATCTACTAGTCGACCAAAATGAAATAACTTTAGACATCACAACTCTAAACTTAAAAACAAGGCACTACACTTGAGCACAGGGGAGTATTAAACTGTAAACATTAAACTTTTGAACTAATATTTAAGGTACCAAATTACTACATAATTGATACGGGTCAAAAATAAGCATCCACATGTCAATGTTTGAGTGGTATGAACATGTGCTTGATAAAATAGACACGTGAACACATATAATTAAGTTGAATGAACTCATATTTGGCCCATATTAAGCACTCTCTGTTGAGATACTTTGCTCAAAAAACAAAGAAATTAACCTTTTCTCCTTCATCAAAAATCAACCTGGCATCTCCTTTGTCAACCACAAAGTTGATTTCAAATACTCCATTTCATATAGTTGTGAGATTTACTTAATTACTCGTCAAAACAAACAATATACGTAATACTTAAATCAAAAACTATAGTACAACATGCAGTAATATTTGTTAACAAAATGAAATTTCGATTATTAAGTAAAAACAATAACTTTCATTTCACAGATAATATTTATCAACTAAAATTACTCTATAACTATTACAACATGCAGAAATATATATTGTTTATGTTTATAACAGAAATTAAATTCACCTAGGGTTTAGATGAAATAGAAAAACCTGATCGATCGAGTGACATAATAAATCAAACTTCCAAACGTTATCTAAATCGGTGATGACGTATTTCCACCAGAAGTCGAAGCTTTCGCCGTTGAACGATGAAATTTATTCCGGCGAGTGATGAATTGTGAATGAAGAGTGACGTGGAAGGAAAATGATAAATGATCGGATTATTGATTGTGCTTTTGTTTATAGAAAGAGCGTAAAGTTAGCGGGGGTTTCAGTTGTTCTACTTCTTTATGTGTTTTTGAAATTTTGAAAAAAAATAATAAAGAAATGATAAAAGTAGTCCTTGAACAATGTAATATGCTTGTTTAGTCCTTATGTTTTTAAATGTTTCTGGTTTGATCCTTTATTTGAAAGTTTCTCACCGTTTTCATCTCGATCGCCGAATAAGCTTGGTGGACAACGCAATCTCACGATAAATTCTAACGGTGGATGATGTTATTTCAAATGGCATAAAATACCAAAATAGACATTTAAGTATCATTTTTAAAATAAATGTCCATATTACTTTACAATTTATATATGTCTCAAAATAATTATCGACTTGCAAAAATACTCCCAATTACCCTAATTTATTTCTCTCTATCATTTATCTTTTAAATAAATTCAGTCAAATTTACTTTGAATATTAGAGGAAAGCTGACTTTTAATCCAATTTTTTAACTTTCACATAAATTGTTGGAGGACAATTTGTGTAGAAAGGAGGGAGTAGTTTTACTTGTACCATTACCTAGTTGTATTGTTCAATAATTCTTCTCAAAGTTAAAACTCGTTACATTTTACACAAAGGTTTACCTTAGTTTAATAAGATAATCCAAGTAAAAATGTCCAAATCACACTCACAAATGCATATATTGAGTCTTCTACTTCTATAAATACCATATTGATTTGATTAATATACAAAAAAAGTACACTTGAGATAGCTAAAAAATTAGTACATTCTAAAAATTATGGTATATAACACCAATTACATACCTAGTAATAGTTTGACATTTTTGTCGTACAAAATAACTTTGGTAGCATTCCGATTAGGCGAATAATCATTACATTTACGGAGACCATTAACGCTTCCGAACAGGTAGATAATTGGTCAAGATCTCTCGAGCTAACATCTCAATATCGACTTCCTCAAACAACAATGCATCATCAAACAAGGTATTATTGTTACTAGAGAAACATGATGGTTCGGGTGCAGTTTGTCCGAAGTCTACTGATGTAAGGCTCGAACAAGATACCGAGTTGGATGACATTTGTGAAAGATTTGTGGGCGAATGACGCAAAGAATGGTCTTTTAAGATTGTAAGACGCGCTTGAACATATGCTAATTGGGTTTGCAAGTTATTAACCTGCAATCAAACATATCGAATGTTTTTATAAAATGTTTTTTCTTTAAGAAAAAATTGTTGTATTAGTAAAAATCTTTGCAAAAATCTACCAAAGTACCAACAGAAATATTTAACATATAGTTAATAAATGGAATGAAATTAATATTCATGTAACTTGTTAAGGCTTAAAAAACCTGTTGTTGAAGGTTGAAAACTTGAGAGACACATCCGTACACAGGGTCTCTAACCCTAGAGAGAGCCTCATAGCACAATGAAACGACGGCGTCTAAGCGCTTGTTTGCCGGTGTCCTAAGTAAGAGTTTAGCAGCGTTTTTGGCTCCAAACACCCTGTGGACCGCCTCAAAGTCGGACGTACCACGGTCGTCTGGCTCAAAATAGGGTGCAAAAACACACCCTTTCAAACATTTTCTTCTCAAGAACTTACATGCCCCACATGGCCCTATACCATTTCCATTCATCTCTCTCTTTTTGCCTTCACAAGACATAATCGTACGTTTGTGTATGTATGTGTGTGAAAATGACTAGAGAAAAAGAAGTTTAATAGGTAAAACTTTGAGATGGTAGATCAGTTTTAGAACCATTGGGAGGAACCTTTAATAGGTAAAACTTTGTGGATAAACTTGTTTGTACTGTATTTACAACTTTGAGCATCCACCTAGCTATTTTACTGTAAATACTAAAAGAAAATCTATCTATTTCATGATGATAATAAATACTCCTTTTTTTCTAATTTATTATATGCAGACAGATATATACAGTTTAAGAAACACAAATACTACACTTTACTTTTTGATAATATTACGTTTTTACCTTTTAACTTTTTACACAACTTTTATGTAATATGTATACAATAAGGGTAATAAAGAATTTTAATAAATTATACGGAGTAGAGTACCTATCTATTTTTTAAAAGGCACAACTGAAATGGGACAATCTAAAGCAGAAAATCGACTATAATATTAGGACGAATAGAGTATTATTTAATTTTAAAATAAATTTAGTGTGATATTAAACCGTACATGAAACACTAATAATAATAGGGAGTACGATGTATATGTATATATGTATATGTATTATCAATAAAAGTCATCAGTAGGTAATTATATTTATAAAAAAAGGTAGAGCAAATTTAACACTATTTTTACTCGGAGCAGCACTGAGTTCGGTCCATTCTAATTATCTAAAGTAGAGGGGGTCAAATTTAACAACATTTTTACTTGGAGCAGGACGGAGTTCGGATCCAACCCAAAGTAGAGGGGGGTAAAATGTAAATATCTCTTCTTTTTTCTCAAGACTGCGGTGTACAGTAGAAACAAAAGAGAAACGTCTTCCAACCGCCGCAGGGCGCAGCTTATTTATGTTTCCTACGTGATACCACGTGCGAATAGACACCATTCACCCTTTCTCTTTCATGGCCTTCTTCTTTCAACCCCCACTCATCTCTAATTCTTGTCAATAAAAACTTCCTCCACTTTACGATAAATTTTCACACCTAGAATATTATTACTGAGTACTGATAGTTTATGTCGGAAAATAAAATGTGACCGTAATTTCATAATTTTGGTACTACTTGATAAAATAAAAGATCCGGAGGTAAAAGATTTTAAAACATACGATAAGTACGCAAATACGGAGTGATGTGTGAAAATATCCTATCACCTATAGGAATAGGAATAGGAATAGGAACTATTTGGGGGAGTTTTAGTCAAAGGAGTAGCCGGAAAGGTAGTAAATCTACAAGTGTACGGATAAGAAAGTGGATGAGACGTTGGGTCATGGTCAAATTGAGCGACGTTTTGAATTGACGTCATACAATTTTTACCAAACTAACCCTTTATGTTTTTACCCGCTGTACATAGTTGAGTATTTTCAGTTTTCTCAACATCAAATGTTATATTTCGATTTTAATTTAGTCTCATAAACATACTTACAGGGTCGGAGTCACGGTGGGACAGCGTATGCAGCCGCCGCCACATAAAAAATTTAAATTACGTAAAAAAAAAATAATTAAGTATGTTTATGAGAAAAATAATTAGTTTTTTAGTTTCAAATATCACAACTTATAGTTAAACTAACAACTTATCCGCGTAATATGGTTGAATGATATTTAAAAATGGTAAAAAGGAGGTGATTAATCGTTGTTAAACTGATTCGATTGATAAATGTTAGATCAAACGTTATGATGTAATATTATGCTTTATAATATAGCATTGGGGCCTTGGGGCTTTACTTTTTGACATGTGTTAAGCGTCAGCTGATTGTAATAAATGTTGAACATCTATTAATTCATACATAGATTACTTTTGCTAAAACGCTTACCGAGAGTTTATAATTGATTGAAAAACCAAGACTATAACAAGAGCAAACTATTACTAATATTTTGGGGCCATGTTAGTATACATTAAATAATATGAATCGCATCGGGCCAACATGGTTATGATTTCTCCCCGTGATAATTGATTTTTTGGTCATGAAAATGATATATCTCATCTTAAGAGTTTATTTTGTTTGTGCGCTATATATTTTAGTTGCATCACCACAATGCACAACGTCTAGATGTGAAAAATGATGGGAATATGTATGGGGAGGGGATAAGCAGCTTGAATTAGAATTATCCTGATATGATATTGATCCTCAGTGAAAAATAAGAACTCAAAGTTCAAATGATAATTCATATTTAACAATTGCCAGACATTTGTTGACCAAAATTGAGTGACTAGGTCACCTATATAAGATGCTCATGCTCCGATTAAGAATGGTAATAGGTCCGTGGCACGTGGAATGTGGTAGATTAATCGATTCCAAATAAAATCCGCAAAGTAAATGGGACCAAGAAATTAAGATGGTCAAATTGAGGTAATAAAGACCCCACGGATGTTTGATAAAGAGACACTAGACATGAAGGTTATATAAGAACCTCAGATACCAATGAGAAACTGAAAAGTAAAAAGATCTCAAAATTTTATACAGTGTCTAGAAAAGTGTGGAATCGAAATAAATGAAATCGACGCCGATAATGTTATCGTGTGTGTGTGTGTGTGTATATATCGATAGATATTGTGAATGAGGATCGTGAAAATATTTCTACCAGAAAGTGCAAAGGTAAAAATAATTGGTCAATTTGAAAAGACGCAAGAAACTTATGAAAAGTGAAATCTCTTGATGTAAGATTGTTAGATTTAAATTCTATGCATGTGAAAGAACTTGTCGTTTGTAAATAGGTGTTAATGCAAAAGCCCGATGAGTATAAAAGAAAGAGGTATAAGGCAATATTTGAGAAATAAAGATTCTCTGCAAACACTTAGATTTAATTTTGATGAAATGTTTTCTTTTGGTGGATGCAACTATTTTATTAGTATTTTATAAGTTTATCTGGCTATATAAGAAAACTTGAATCGCGTCTATTGGATATTATTAGAGCTCAAGTAAAATTGAAACTCCGTGAAGAATATGAAATGCTTAAAGCGTGTTTCATGATTTAAAGTATCTTAAGATAAAAAAAAAGGTTCTCGAGAACACTAATTGATCAAATTGAGTAAGTCCTTATATCGCTTATAATAATTGGACTAGTGATAAAATAGCCCCGTTGAATATTTCTCGATAGAGTATGTTATGTTTGCCCATACATTTTGGAAAGACATTCGAACGTACATACATTATGATTCATATATTATTGGAACTATTTGGGAGCTTCTGAATGAGATTAAATACTTGGAAAAGAAATTGAAATGAACGGTTGTTGTGATGACAATGTTTTGTGATGGGTTAAGGATTTAACATCTTGATGATGTAGTCTTTGAGCACCAAAAAATCTGTACAAGAAGTGCTATTAAAATTTTATGGGCTAACGATATTCACTAAACACTTCAATGGTTGATTATATTTTTCCTTTCGACCCTCGAAGGATGCCAAGCAAATTATTGTTAAAGAAATATAGTATTACATTATCATTGGACGTTGAAATATCTCTGTTTAATTGTTGGCAAGATATAATTTTTCCATTTAAAAAGGCATTCACCCTCTTGTATACACATATCACATTGTTCAACTTAAGGAATGATACATTGTTGGTGAAGGAGCTATGACGTACATTGCGAAAGTTATATTACACTCATGGCTCGAAGAGAAAATGTGATGCTATTATCCGTCAATAAGTTTATATAAGTGATCAGATTAAGTGATACGCTCATCAGGGGGACGAAAATACGTGTTGCACTCTTTTTCCCTTGACTATGATTTTGTCCCACTAGGTTTTTCCAGCAAGGTCTTTAATGAGGCAACACCCCCAAACGTATTGTAAGAATTATGTACTTTTTTTCCTTCACTGGATTTTTTCCTTCGGGTTTTATCTAGTAATGTTTTAACGAGATATAATCTTTATACAATGGACATCATGGGGGAGTGTTATAAATAATTATGGAATTGATGTCCGTATCTTTAGATATAGTTTGTATTCTACTAGGAGATTGATTACTTGTAAGCTAAGTTATCTTGTATCTATAGATATACAGCTTTGGTGAGATAAATAATACGATTCTCTATTCTTTATTGTTATTTACTTTTACAACATCTCTTTATTGATATGTATCTATACTTGTTGTGGGCTAATTTTTATGTCTAGAATGCAGGATTCCGAGTCAGGATATAATTATATTTACAAGTGTTCAAGATCATGTACGCTCAAGAGCCCGGATATTCAGTATCCCGGGATCATATGCTCTTGATTTGTGTTTGCTTGTTTATTTTGACCAGGTCATATGAAGACTCGAACGGGACTTACTTGCTCCGTAATATGTGGTCAAAGCTTATTCAAATTGAGAGGAAGTCAAGGAAACGTGTGGAAGAACAAGTCTTTGTGGAATCTCGGCTGATTCATGATATTTCGGGATAGTCAGCTGAGTCTCTATGGAAGGCCGGAAGATCCCGGATATTTCGGATAATTGGTTACTTGTGTTTAGCTATAAATAACGAGGCAAATGATCGACTAGGACACTTTACGTTCACTACTAACACTCACTCACTTCTCTGCTCACAATCAAACACATTTCTTACTTATCTTTTTCACAAAGTTCATCACACACATTTTAGATCGATCATATTGTGCTCTTAGTTTGTATTATCTTGATTTTATCTAATAAAAGCAACAAAGGCAAGGGACGATTGTTCCTTCCCGAAGTTTTATGCCGGCGATCTATCAATATTAGGGGCTTTCCTCGTATATCCTCGTGTCGATTGCATTTACTTTACATTTTGATTACGATATTTGCTTTTCATCAACTTTTCATCACTTATAAATCTGATTATCTTGAAAATCACTTAAGCACTCTACCTCACATAACTAATTTGATCACGGAATTATACTTGTTAATTTTTTGTCAAAACAATACTATATAATAAAAAGTTTAAAGAAAGTCTTAGAGGGATAAATAGTAAGTGACTATTTTACTCTTTAGACTATCTCATTCAACTTTTAAATACTTCCTTCAATGCAATATATTGTGAAAATTAATATAGCTTGATGATTTTCGGTTACAGAATACATAACATATAATGAATTGTCTTTTTTATATATATAATTGATGTAACTTACATAACAAATTAATGGATATTGAAATTTTTCTTAGAAGTGTTTTAATATAATTGTCGGTTGAAAATCGGAAGAATAAAAATTACTACCTTTAACTATCTTCTATCTATCTATAACTACTTATAAAGCATCTTAATGTTTTTATTTTTAGAAAACTCTTAATAAATTAAGACTCAACATTTACATATATAGTTATCTCATTTTACAATATAATCCTATTACTTTTACATATTTTTCACTAATCAGTTTTCACCAATTATATACCGAATCTCGAGCTATACATACAAGCAAACTACTAATATCAACCCACAATCATGGGTATTTTATCATTGAATAACAAAAATAATATATGACTATCGTTGAGTCACAGTTTATAATAAAATTACTAAACTCCGCTGTATAGCGCGAGTATTATGCTAGTGTTCTATAATATATATTACTCGAGTCATAGAGTTCTCAAAATTTTAAGCTATTAAAAGAGACACTTGAAATTTATTTACTATACTTTTAAGTATGAACTTATACTTAAAGTTAATAATCATTTATAAAAGTTAATCTATCTATTATTACTACATGAAGAGTTTGACAATTTGATTGTCTTAAAAAATTAATTTTAGTTAATAAAACATCTAATGTAAAATTTATAAATATTTTATAGTTAAATTTAATTTTGTAATTTAATGTTTGTAAACTCTCAATTATTATAATTAGGGGTTGTTGTTCGGGTCGAGTCAGATTTGCGGTTTTTAATTTGTGAGTCAATAATTCACAACCTAAACTCGATCCTGAATTTGTTTGATAAGTAGGTTAAGGGTCAAAAGTATCTGGACACACAACCCTCATTATGTTGGTTGGCCAGTCATCCCGGATTATAACTCAGTCCCGACCAGAATCTTAACATAGTTAACACATTTATTAGTAGCCTGACAGGTTGAAAACTCAATCCTAAACCACTTATTTTTAGTGTCAATAATTGGTAATTAAAATAATTTGGAATATAAAAGTACTGTAAAACCTTGTGTACCACTATTGTCTTATCTTTCACTCACGGAATGATGTCGTTGAAGGAAATATTACCACAAGTAAAATCCTTTATCGGCGTTGTATTGTGCTGGTAAAATCCTAGTCATATATAATGGGAATTTGTGATTGTGAATTACTGTTTGAATGTGTGATTGGTGATTTTGTTACAGGGTATGAGTTTTGACTAATTAATATAATACACTATTTCTCTTTGTATATGAGTAGTACATAGTATATTGTTTCATAAACGCTCGTATGATTTTCATAAATAGATTTTAAAGGGATTAAGAAAGATAAATGTATATGCTTTATGATGTACTAGTAATTTACCCGCACACAGTAGCGATGACGAATAGATCTGTACGTTTAATTATATAGACCATTAATAGTTTTTGTTATGGGCTAATTTTTATGTCTAGAGTGCAGGATCTCGAGTCAGGATATGATTATATTTTACAGGTGTTCAAGATCCCGGATACGTTCAGGATCTCATATACATTCAGGATCCCGGATATTCAGTATCCCAGGATCATATGCTCTTGATTCGTGTTTGCTTATTTATTTTGACCAGGTCATATGAAGACTTGAACGTGACTTATTGACTCCGTAATATATGGATCAAGACTTATTCAACTTCAAACAGAAACAAGAGAAAACGTGTTGAATAACAAGTCAAGGAGAACCCCGGGTGATCCCGGATATTTCGGGATAGTCAGCTGAGTCTTTGTTGAAGACCGGAGGATCCCGGATATTTCAGAATTTCTGTTATATTGTATCTAGTATATAAATGAGGAATATGATTGATTAGAAGACACTTGACATTCACGAGTAACACTCTATTACTCCTCTGTTCACGATCAAAACTCATTTTTACTTATCTTTTTTATGAAGTTCAACACACACACTTTAGTTCGATCATATTGTGCTCTTAGCTTGTAATATCCTGATTTTATTTAATAGAAACAACAAAGGCAAGGGACGATTGTTCCTTCCCGAGGTTTTATGTTGGCGATCTATCAAGATTAAGGGCTTTTCTCGTATATCCTTGTGTCGACTACATTTACTTTACGTTTTGATTATTATACTTGCTTTATATCGATTTTTCGTCAAACTAAAGCTTGATTATCATGAAAATCACTTAAGCACTCTACCTCACTTTACTAATTTGATCACGGAATTATACTTGATAATTTTTGGTCAAAACAATTTTATCATTGTGAGGAAAGGAAAAAGACGATAATGTCAAACATTCGATTTTAAAACTCAAGTGATAGCGTCTAATGAATTGGTCTTTCTTTAATTTATTTTGTAAGAGTTTCATCGAAATGATATGTTAAATATTTTAGAGTATAGTGTGTATAATTTAAAATGAAAGGTTGTTATGAATATAGTTAATTTGGAAAGAGTTGAAATAATTAATTAGTTTAAGAGGGTAATTTACTCTTTACACATTATTGAGTCTAATTTTAAGACAATAATAAAGATGTTTTATATGTAGTTAAGATAAGATAGTATAGATATAGATGTTTTGACCAAAAATTACCAAGTATAATTTCGTGATCAAATTAGTAAAGTGAGGTAGAGTGCTTAAGTGATTTTCAAGATAATCAAGTTTATAAGTGGTAAAAAGTCGATATAAAGCAAGTATAGTAATCAAAATGTAAAGTAATTGCGATCGATACAAGGATATACGAGGAAAACCCTTGATCTTGTTAGATCGCCGGCACAAAACCTCGGGAAGGAACAATCGTTCCTTGCCTTTGTTAATTCTATATATGAAAATCAGGATAATACACATTAAGAGCACAATATGATCGAACTAAAGTGTATGTGTGTGATGAATTTCGTAAAAAGATAAGTAAAAATGAGTTTTGATCGTTAGCAGATGAGTAATGGAGTGTCAATCGTGAATGTGATGTGTTAATAGTGCGTAAGAAGTGTTCCCTAATCGACCATATTGTCACACCCCCAAAACCGGTCAACGTTGGTCAGCGGAAACAATTGGGTACGGAGATGGGGGCGTCGCCGTAAACATTGGACATTCATACATATCAGAGCATATGATTATCGCAGAACATGTATGTATTAAGATGCCATAATTAACCGTTTACAAAAGTTTGCGATTCATCGAATCGTAGAAGTATGAATGTAGTTTAAGTTATACAAAAGTGGATTTTGTAAATATGACTGAAACATATTAATTATACAAAAGAAATCCCATTGGCTTCAAAAGATGGCATCCTAAATTCTTCGTGGGTCGCCTATTTTCATAAGTATGCATGCTTACTGGTGCAGCTAATTCCCTGAAAAACACAGTAAAAAGTCAACATGGTTGTTGAGTGAATTCACAGGTTTTATGTTGAGAAGTATAGTTTAGTAAACCAAAGTGGTTTGTGAATCGTTGTTGTTGCCATAACAGTCAAATAGTGTTTCGTGGAATATTATCAAAAGTTTAGTTTAAAACATTGTGCTGGTCGTTCTCCAGCGTAACACATTTATCAAAAACTACCGGTCGTTCTCCGGTTTATCAAGCAGCTGGTCGTTCTCTAGCGAAACAAAAAAAAGTACCGGTCGTTCTCCGGTTTATCAAGCAGCTGGTCGTTCTCCAGCGGAACAAAAAAAGTATCGGTCGTTCTCCGGTGTATCACACTGTTGGTCGTTCTCCAGCGAATCAAAAGTTACCGGTCGTTCTCCGGTTTACCACAAGTAGTAAAACGTTTTTGTAAACAGATCGTATAAGAGTATGAAACTCATTTCATAAATACAGTTGCACAATAGTATGAACACGATCATAAACGGTTGTATAAAAGCATTGAAAGCAATTATATAATAGTTTTCGATTATGGCAAATAGTAAAACAGTAACTATGTTTTTTACCCCTATCTTAAAAGAAGTAAAAACAGTAAAAGAGGGGCTGTGAACTCACCTCGTGAGCTAAGTGTGAGAGCTAGCAAAATGGTTGCCCAAGTAAGGTCTCTTATTGTCCTATACGCAAGAGATCGTTTATATAATGAGTTGGCTAACTGCCAAACCATGTTAACTGTTCACTCGTTCCGACAGATCATTGTGTTTAAAATGTGTACGATACGTTGGTGATGTTTTTGTCCGGGTTTAATTTATACGAGTTGTTTTTGTCTAAGTTTATTAATGAAGTTACCAAAACGCATTTTGGGCATGAATCCTAGTGTTTTATAAAATGCTTCGCGTTTTATCGTTTGAGGCTCGTTTTTGTTGACTTGGTCAAACGTGTTCGGTTTGACCCGAAACTTTTACACATAAAATCTTAACATATTTGAACCCGTAAAAAGTAATTTTCACATTTTATCTCAAACTCGAAGTGTCTCGTTTTTATTTGCGGGAACGCGAAATCAGTTCCGACAGTTTTATACCTAAAAATACGCTCTGTTCCGAGCTCGCTTTTACTAGGTAAAACTTTGTGAAAAATTCCGAGAAAATTACCCAACGTTCCCCCATGTCTTAGTTATTTTCTGTAATTTTTATAGAATTTTTGAATAAGTCTAAGTATTTTAAACAAATACATTTGTCCTCTGAGGTCCAAATTTGACCAATCTGAACACAAGTGCATAAATCTAGTTACTGAGAAAAATCCGTGTATTTTCAGGAGATAACATAAAAGAACTTTTTGAGGCTGGGAAGTTGTAGAAGGGGAGAAGAGAAAGAGATGGGAGAGTTTGAGTGTGAAGTTTGGTTGTGTGTGTGGTTGAATGAAAGGTATGGAGGTATGGGAGGGAGTAAGGGGTGTTGAAAGTCTTGACATGGGGGGATTGGCAGATTTTGTGGGCCCCACAAGGGTGTGGGTGTGTTAAATATTGTTCCCCAAGTTTACGTTACGCGCGGTGCCCGTTTACCCCTTCGTTCCGTCGTTCGTTTAAACGTCAAACGTTTATTATTCAAGTTTTTCGTTAACGATTTATTCGTATAAGTTTTGGTTGAATTTTTATTTAAAACACTTCATTTTAAGTTATTGAAATATGTTTCGGGCTTCGTTTGGTTGTTGGGCGCGATTCGCGCGTTTTTGTCGCGTACGGTACGTTTTATTCGAAACGTAAAACGTTTGTATATTTTTGTACTATAATAATATAATGTAAATAACTACTATTTAATTATAAAATAGATTTATGTTATTTAGGAAAAAGGTTTCACCAACGATCGTATATTTTTGTCGGACTCGTTCCGATAGTTTCGCGCGTTTTTATAACTAACTACGAAAATAGTAATACTTTACGTATTAAAATTGTTGGGCTTTGCTAGACTTATCTCATAAAAATAGTGTGAATTCTCTTAAGTAGGGAATTAGCCTAAGACATGCACGTGATTAATGTACGTAATTACACCGAAATTTGAGGGGTGTCACACATATGCCTCATTTATATACTAGATACAATATAACAGAAATTTCGAAATATCCGGGATCCTTCGGTCTTCAACAAAGACTCTGCTGACTATCCCGAAATATCCAGGATCACCTAGGGCTCTCCTTGACTCATTACTCCACACGTTTACTTGTTTCCGTTTGCATTTGAAATAATCTTGGTTCATAAGTCATGGAGTCAATAAGTCACGTTCATATGACCTGGTCAAACAAGCAAACACATGTTAAAAGTATATGATCCCAGGATACTGAGGATCCGAGATCTTGAACCTGTAACGAGATCCTGAACGTATCCAGGATCCTGAATACCTGTAAAATACAATCATACTTTTATTCGGGATCATGCATTTTAGACATAAAAATTAGCCCACAACAATAGATATATCAATGTTTTCGGTAGCAAAAAGTAAATCCATATATAGACGTTGTCGCATTTCCTATTATCATTTATCATTCAAACTTAATTATTCACTATCAGATTGGTGGTCAAAGGTTAATGCATCAAATGATCATTGTACTCTTTCGAAAACTTCGTTAGATATCTACCTACGTACAATGCATGTCCATCTTATTTTAAAATTAACCTCAATATAAAGAAATGTCTAAATTAATCTAAACTCATTTATACTATTTTCATTAATGATACTATTCCCTTTAATGATCTATCAGTATATATAAATATATTAATACAATTTCTCTTTATTATTATATTAAAATTAAAATATATAAATAAAATAAACCCCATACAAAATACTGAAATACATACAGTAATTTTTAGTTTTTCACTAGTAGCACTGTCACCTACTATTATTTCTTCTACCGTCGCATTATTTATGCTAGTTAAAAAAACAGGCAACCGGTTGCTAACCCACGTCAGTTTTTAATTCCACATCATAAAGTCCATGTCAATTAAAAATTCGTTTAGACCACTCAAGGAAACAGACCCGTACTACTATCTTCGGGTCGGTCAAATGCATGTGGGTATATCAGGCCCAGTATTAATATGGTAACTTGTGCCTTGTGGCCAACTTTACATTCTTTACGGCCCAAATTTGACGAGCCATTTTGTAGTTTAGACTTTAAACTCGACTACTCGAGCATAAAAACATAAATAAAAGGGAAATTAAACAAAATACCCTTTTTTAAAAACTTTTATAAAAATTTGCCCTTTTTTTTTTAAATTGCGTTTTTACCCCACCTGGATGCAAAACCGGGACCCAAAATCGCGTTCCCGGACGCAAATCTTCGTACCCGAACGCGTGACCGAGAAATGCAACTCGGTAACCGAGAAATGCAACTCGGTAACCGGGACGCAAAACCCGGGACGCAAATTGCGATCGCAATTTGCTTCCCGTGTTTTGCGTCCCGGTTACCGAGTTGCATTTCTCGGTCACGCGTCCGGGTACGAAGATTTGCGTTCGGGTACGAAGATTTGCGTTCGGGAACAAAGATTTGAAATTCGATAACCGGGACGCAAAAAGTGTTCAAATACTTTGGGAAGGAAGCTAAACAAAGCCCATCCAAAACGGCTTAAGGCAACAAAGTTCAAAACGAAAATAAAATCCAAAACGAAAATAAAATCCAAAACAAAAATAAAGTCCAAAACGAAATACGTAAATAATAAAAAGGCCATTTTCGGGCCCTAAATGATCTCGAAACGCCAAAAACTAGCAGCGCTCATGCGAAATGATGAGTCTTGACCATTGGGCCGTTTTTGAGTGACCATGCGAATTTCAGCCCATTCCGACACCGAAATTAGATCGGTTGGATGTAACCGAGTTTCAAATCTTCGTACCCGAACGCAAATCTTCGTACCCGGACGCGTGACCTAGAAATGCAACTCGGTAATCGGGACGCAAAACACGGGACGCAAATTGCGATCGCAAATTTCGTCCGAATTTTGCGTCCCGGTTACCGGCTTGCATTTCTCGGTCACGCGTCCGGGTAGGAAGATTTGCATCTGGGAACGCGATTTTGCGTCCCGGTTTCGATAAAAACGCAATTTAAAAAAAAAGGGCAAATTTTTATAAAGGTTTTTAGAAAATGGTATTTTGTTTAATTTCCCTGAATAAAAACTAAAAGTAAAAACGAAAATGGAAATGTAAGACCCAATATGGTACCATATTGTTTTGTTTATATTTATTTTAATGATAAAGATTTGGTTATTTTAATGTGAAAATGAATTAATTTGTTACTTTTATTTATTTATTTTATTTTAATATCAGAATCAATGCTATACAATTGTTATTTTTACTTCAACACTATACGTCCTTATATAAAAAGAAACAAAAACTTATAAATACCGGATAATACCCAAACCAACTCTTCATAAATTTTTTACTCTTCAAAGTTTTATTGTTACTTTCAGTTAGAGTTGAGGACACATGATAATTTGATTGATACACAACTGAAAATCATTCTATTTGGGGTAGTGATATTTTCACTATGATTTTTTATAGATTCACTGTAATGTACAACTATTTATTCATATGATACAACTGCTTATTGCACATGTATAGTGGATCTATAAAAAATTAACGGTAAAAATATCATTACCTTTCTACTTTCTACTTGTGGTTATTGTTTCCGAACTTATTAGGTGATATAGAAAAACAAGTGTGGGCCCATATGATAAAAAAAGTCCATTTTTGTTGAACCAAGCGAGACCTCAAGACCAAAAAAATAAGTGTAGTCAATGATCACCTTCCTCTTTTCACTCCAAATTGTTTAATCTCATTAGCTACAAAACAATGAAGTTAGTTCTATGTTCACAGAGGTATGTTTTCTCCTATTTTATTAAAGATATAAACACATACACCCCTAACTAATATGTTATTTACACATATCACATATTGTGTTTTGGACGATTTATACTACCTAGTACATTTTATGTTTTGCCTAAGGTGTTTGTTTATATAGTAAAAGAAGAGTTTAAGATTTCTGTATGTTTTTAAAATTTCACGACTATGCTATGTTATTATAATGCACGAATAGATGTGTCTTTATTCTTTAAAATTTAAGGGATACGTTTTTTGTAACCGTTAAATCTTCAAATGGCTCATGAAATGACTAGATTAACTATTTGTAACTTGTAATTTTTTTTAACTAAACGCCTCCAAAATATAACATATAGAAAAATTAAAATATCTTTAGAGAATCACATATCGTTATCGACATATTACTAACAATATACAGAGTATTATTCACTAACGGCCATACTAATTAAATGGGAACATTGCTATTCCTTGTATACAATCCTAAAGGATTAAGATGATTTTACCACAGATAAATGTTTCATGTGCCTAAAATTATAGATCTAAATTTAAACTTAAAAATCTGATTAGTTTATATTATAAAATGATTGATAAATATGAGGAGAGAGAATTGAAATACATGTGGTAGAAACAATATTGTTAAACTTAAATTTAGACTTGTATAATTAGGTATGTTTAGTATTACTATTCACTAAATTTACTTTGAAAAGATCATTAAGTACATCAAAGTCCATTTATCTAACTACGTTGACCACTTTAGAACTCTTAATCAGTTAATGGAGTTATTAGATACGATTTTGTCCCTTGTCTAGGAGACACCTTGTATATTGTTTTATTTCATTCAAATTACACCATGGCAAATGGTTTGACCTTGACCAATTGAGTGTACAAAAGTCAAAGTCACGGATCCACAAGGCCAAAATACACCATGGGAATTATTTATTTATTAATTTTTTTTTTTTTTTTGGATATACTAATTAAAGAAGCTAGAATTTGTTGTATGGATCTTGATGTTGAATTTCTTAATTTAATAACAGATTAAATTAAATGTTTAACTATTTTGGAAACCATTACAAGACTTTGTCACTTTGATTATATATTCAAACATTGAAATGAAATGGATTAATTTAATTATTTATGTATAGTAATAGTAATAGTAATATATATATATATATATATATATATATATATATATATATATATATATATATATATATATATATAACAAAGATTTCTCCTTAATTTTTAGCCATGCCACATCATTTTTTTACTTTTTTCTAAAACTCACCTAATTATGCCATATAATCAAATTAATTTTTCCTTCAAAATCTTCGTAATTTTCTAATTATGCCACATAATCAAGTTAGTTTTTCCTTAAAAACTTTCATAATTTTAACACTCTTTTAAAAGTTTTTAAAATTTTTAATTTCTAACAAACTACTTCTTTCTATTTTGTGAACGTTTCCAATTCAATTTTATTATAATTTATTATAATAACTTTTTAAATTTATGCATTAATTTAATAAATAATGATTGTTTTCTACATAAAAAATAAATTCACGTTCTTACTGATATCTCATACATTGTAATGATCTAATATTATCATCATCAACTATCAAGTTTAAGGAAATTAGTTTTAATAAAATATATAAAATTGATTATTTTATGTACATTTTGGTATACGTCACTGTTGAGTTTCAATAATAAATTTTCAACAATATTAATACAATTGAAAACTTAAAAAACATATGATTAATTTTATTTTTTTAATTACCGTGCATCGCAAGGGCCAACAAATGTATCAAAACTTGACATAATTTTGCAATCAATGGTTGTTACTTTTGTCATTTACATGGTGACAAGATTGGTGTTACCGTGATAATTGGACAGAGACTCAAATTTCAACCGCTCGTAAGAAAATGAAGAGACTACATCATACTTGATCTATCAACTGATGAAAAATAAATAACAAGTTCATCTATTATAGTTTAATTTATGTTACTAATCATTATCACAATAATAATTGTATTTTTTAATTAATAACGTTAAAATTACAAATTAATATAATTGTATTTTGTAAATGGCCGTGCATCGTATGGGCTCAAGGCCTAGTATATATATATATATATATATATATATATATATATATATATATATATATATATATATATATATATATATATATATATATATATATATACATATCATTAAAACTTATCGTTTGAACAACCTCACTTGTTAATATGATATTATTTTTATTTTAGGAAATTAATCCCATCTTTATTAAGTTTACAAAGGTATAAACAGGATCGTTGCTGAACTTTTAGAGGCATGGGGAAAAATTGTCGCGTTACGTAAATGAGGCCCTATAAGTAAATATCAAGTAAGCCGATTTATAAGGCTAAATGAAAATGATTCTTACCGATACGATTTTAACATAATGTATTTTGTTCTCTAATAGTTGTTGTCCCAAATCTCAACTGTTAGTTCTTAACTCTTATAGTTAAACTCTAATCCGTCAATCTAATTTTCAGTATTGGGTCCTTCAATCGAAATATATCTATATTACACACACACACACACACACACACACACACACACACACACACACACACACACACACACACACATATATATATATATATATATATATATATATATATAGTCTAAATCTAGTTATAAACAAAAGTTCTCTTACCTCAATATAAAAGAGATTTAGATTTCTTATGTCACACCATCATATATCATATATATTATACGTATCACACTATTGAAAAAAAATTTAAGGCTCCTGAATTTTGGAGGCTCTGGGCGACCGATCACATCACCCACCCTCAAAGATGACTCTGAGTATAGATATTATGAGATTGTGTTGTGTTTATATTACAAACTATGCAAATAACACCGTTTAATGAATTATTTTTTTTTATCAATACACTTGCACATCTTTCCCACTCCGAGCTTGTTCCAATCGAAATTATCACCTGTTAATTAAGTTCTAAATAAATGGACCACCTAGAAATAAATAATAATTGTAAAATTTTAAGAACTCTAGTAATAAATAACAAAATATCTTTCTTACTACCAGTTAAGTACAGTTAAGTAAGTACAGTTAAGTACCTGCACACTGCGATGATGATGGTTTTAAAATTGATCAAAAATAATGTGATCAAGTGTCTATGATCATTGTGTGTTATGGACTAATTTATAATAGAGTCATTTTAACATTTTACCGATTATGATTAAAGGTACAAGGTTATTTGATACCTTTCAAATAGTGGGTTAGTTATATATGGAGTAAATTACATTACATTTTAGTTTAACATTTTTGGTCCCGAAGTTTCTTACATTTATAACATCAGTCTGTCCAAATAGCCTTGCAACACCTAACTTTATGTGCAGTTTGTTGCACATAAAATTTCCTCTTTAATGTATAAATGTTATTTACGGATAAATATTTTAGAACATATATTCCTTATTTACTTATGTACAAATAAAAAAATGGTAATTTCCAAACGTATAGGTCATTTCTATATTTAACAAAGGCTACTTTGGCCTATTTCATTTATATTAGGGTTATTGTTGTCATTTGTGTTCTTTAAACTTGTAAGGCAATAAAAAATGTGGGTTAAACAATTTATAAGGGTGTTAGATATAGAATAAAGTATTTTTTATAGTTTTAATTAACGTCAAAGTTTTATTAGCATACTAGCAAGATACTAAAAGTGAAAAAAATAATGAATTACATATTTAGAATTGAATTTGAGTTGCAAATCCAATAAATCTATCTAATCAGATTTTTTCTATCTCTACGTATATAGAGTAAATTATTACTCATTTGTTTCAGTTTTAGTTGTCAAATTATTATTTTTGTTTGTCAATGCAAAAATAACTATTATAACTTATTAAACCTCCTGTTTTACCTTCATTTATCATTTCCAATTATTTACCTAGTGTTTCTTAAAAATATTCAGTACATAAACATTGAAACGATCGAGTTCATCAATATTAAAGTACAATCATGGGTCCATTTCATCACCGGCCCTTCGATGTTTAATTACAAAACACATATACACATGTGACTGAGTTGGTAATAATTAAAGTAAAAGGGTAAACTTTGCAACTTCTAAAATTAGAAATATTCGAATTAGTTATCAAAATGCATTGTTAGAGGAACCATTTATGGAAAATCGTGTTTTGTTTGGGTGATCATAGGAATTAAATACATAATTAGTGTTTTTGATTTTACAAGTAACAAATTATTACTTTCGGGTAAATTCATAAATATTAAAATGTCAATAAATAAAGTTGTTTGCTTGCATAAAAGAAGGAAAAAAAAGGGGTGTGAGTTATTTCAAGGAATTGATAGAGATGCTACCAACACGTTTTTTTATGTCAAATTATTATATAATCTATTCATTTTGTGTTCCTTTTTGTAAGTTTTTTTGTAAGTTTTATATAATGTGTGAAAGATATGTAATTATGTTGTGTTTATATTTTACTTTACCACCTTCATCTTCACATGATTTTCTTTAATGTATGAACAATATGCCGAACCGACATGTTTAGCTCCAACGGGGTTAAAATAAATAGTGTTTTGAAGACTTTCGGATAATAACTGATTTTTATGTTTAACTGATCGAAATGTTAACGTTCTAACAAAAAAAATATGCAATAGAGATATAGCCTTTTGATTTGGCTTTAATGGATATACAATGGGTTTTTTGTTTTAGTTTGTATGTAAGTTGCATGTTATGCATGTTCATAGATGTTGAATGCATATGCAGACGTATACATAACATCAGAAGTAAGCGAATATATAACCTGAAACATCAAAGCTAAAAGCCTAAAAGTGAAGCGGAACAAAGCAAATATACGAGCAAAACCATATCATTTGCAAGAAGCTAGGGGGCGTTCTTTAAATTCAAAATAATGACTTGTTAACACAAATATAGTTTGCGAGTATTTTTAGTTATGTTGAAAGTATAGGGTGAAGAGTGTAATATGTTATAAAATTTAGTGACAAAAAGTGAAATAACTTTTAATACATCTTTAATTAGTTGTAAAGTAGTATTGGATCTATATTAGATATGCATATTTATCAAACAACTCATCATCAAAAGAATACATATATACATATTCATACATAGATCGAGTCATATATAATAATAGAATAGATATAGATATAAAACAAGACATCTAGAGAGAGAGAAAACATTAGAGTTATGTATCCAAGTTCACAAGATGATGAAGGATAAGCAAGTGGCTATATGGCATGTTTGCTTCACGCAAGCTGTCTAATTTGTGGTTTACTTTCTAGCTTGCCTTCAAAGTTTTCATTTTCTTCTTGTAATCCCCTTTTTTGTTCTCTTAAACTAACCACCAAACACTAAATTCTTTCTATATTTTTCTCTATACACAAAAACCCTAATTATCTAAAAATGAGTACAAATCCGAGCACTAGTAGCACAAGTGGTGGTGGCGGTGGCGGTGGAAGTAGCAGCGGTGGTGGTGGTGGGCCATGTGGCGCTTGCAAGTTTTTGAGAAGGAAATGTGTCGCAGGGTGCGTATTTGCACCCTATTTTGATTCTGATCAAGGTGCAGCCCATTTTGCTGCGGTGCATAAAGTTTTTGGTGCGAGTAATGTCTCGAAACTCTTGTTTCACCTTCCTGTTCAAAGGCGACATGATGCGGTGGTAACAATTTGTTATGAAGCTCAAGCTAGGCTTAGAGATCCCGTCTATGGTTGTGTTTCACACATCTTTGCTCTCCAACAACAGGTTTTATCGTTTTCTCTATCACAAAACGTATATATTCATTGAATTTATTTTTTCATATGCAATACTCTAAAATTTATTGATTTGTATGATATAAACATCTTATTATGATTATTTTGGTTTCACACACGGTACACAAAGTGATACCGTATATTTTTTTTATAAGATAAGAATGATACGTGTCAGTATTCTATATTTTAATGACAATACACATGATTTATGCTGTATCATTATAGTTTCATATGTAAAAAAGGCGACAATGTTTTTCTTTCACGTACACAAAGACAAAATCGAACCATTTTTTCAGGGTTACTGCTTGCCGTTAGGTTTAATAGAAATCATGTTCACATTTTCTTTTTTACCTTAATACGTTACAAAAACTCGTGAGACATCCTAATTTCCGTTACAAACATCTATTTATGTAATTTTGTTAGTAATCACTAACATTAATTTAATTTTTAACATTATAAATGTATTAAATCAGTTGTATAATTAATTTTAATAAATATCATACGACAACAATACACAAATATATATGAATGTATATATATATATATATATATATATATATATATATATATATATATATATATATATTTATATTTATATTTATACTATATTATAATGCATATGACATTTTAACTCAGTATCTTAAATCTTAAGTATTAAAAATTATTAAAACATCCGTATTTATAACACATTCCGATAATAAAGAACACTAATCTCAATATAAATTAACTTAATTCAAATTAATTAAAAGTTTCTTATCTAGCTGAACATAACAAATAAAGAATCAAACGCAAAGAAAGAACATCATATCTCTATCAAACACAACATTTTTAATACCCGATCATAGGATACATATATAACCCGAATTAAGAACTTGAAAACAATATTAATCAGAATCATTAAACATCGTAAATTCAATTTATATCACTAATACAATGACTATGAGAGCAATAATCAAAGACATTGAACATAAATTCAATTTATTTATATCACTAACATAATATAACGACTTTGAGAGCACGTATCCGATGTTCTGTGTGGTATCTTACTAGTATATACGCATATATATTTTTGGTTTTTTTTTTTCACAAACCTTCTTAATTACATCGTTAAAACTTCAAGTAAGTGTACTGTGTAACTATCTTCGATTCTCATTTCTCCAATGCTGTAATCAATTAAGGAGTATATATAATCAACCTCATTTTATAGACAATTTTCTAAACTTGGACAAATAATCCTATATTAATTAGTTTGATTTTCCATTTTAATCATCTTGAGTACTAATTATTATTGTTGATGTACGTACGTCACTAAAAAATGTCACCTCCATCAAAAGAGGACCTACGTGACTTCCAATTGAACAAAGAAAATCAGTTTGGTTTATGGAACAAATCAAAGGTTTAGACTTTAGATTATTATTATTATTATGTTATTATTATTATTATTATTATTTTGCATATTTATGAAGATTGTATGGGGATTCTACCCAAAATTTGTTTGTTTTGGTTTTAAATAGTTGTCATGTTGAGTAAACTTTAAGGTTTTGAGTTGTCAAATGTCATATGTCAAATTTTCATTATCACATCTAACTTGAGTTGCCTTTTTGTATATTCGATTTGGACTAAAACTCTTATAACTACTTTATGCATATATTTTGATATACCGTCTCCATCCCATAAAATTTTTTCACGAACAATTTTTGTTGAAATTAAGATACGTAGACTAAAAGTTAGTTTTGCCCTTATATTCAACGTAAGTTTGACTGAATTCATTTAAGAAATAAATAAGGGAAAAATTGAGAGTTTAATGATTTTTAGTAGTTATTTTTTACAAGTGGACAATTATTTTAGGACATATATAAATAGTAATGTCGACATTTATTTTGGTGCGGTAAAAATATATAATAAGCTCCCGTTGAGTATAAAAATCCTATTTATTTTGAATTTTAGGTGTGTTCTTGTTGTATAAATTAATAAAGTTAACTATGATGAGACTAAATAAGTTGCAATTCAATTTGCATATTTAGAAGAATATTATAGGTTAATTGATTCTCTCCCCTATTATACGTTTGATTAATCTTTTTCACTAGTATGATATGTTGCTTTCTATTTGAGGATTCATGCTTAAGAATATTGTTTAGCTAGTAATGCAAGTTAATTAGATTACTGATTATGTCATTATCAGCCTTAAACATGAATTGATACTCCTTCCGTCCAATTTTTATTTTTCATTTTACTATTTTTATTTGTCACAAAAAGATTGTCTACTTGCAAAAAATGACTATTAGAAATCTTCACAAAAAGATTGTCTACTTGCAAAAAATGACTATTATAAATCTTTTAACTACCAATTTACCCTCATTTATTATTATCAATCATTTATTTCAGAAAAATTTCTAGTCAAACTTGCGTTGAATATAAGGACAAAATTGCATTCATCTAACATATCTTATATCCAATAAAAAATCTTACGGGACAATAAAAGTGAGACGGAGGGAGTATATATCAATTTTTTTGGGTTATAATAAATAGATTTAGATGTATTCATCAAAATAAATTGCAAATGTATGCTACATAGACAGTCAATTAGTTTAGTTAAAAAATTTGAAGCAAAATAAGTTGTATTTCCATGACTAATTAATTAGTCTAGCTAAAATTACATTTACATATTAATATTAATTATACAACGTATAATATGTACGTATGTTTCTATTTTTTATTTCCTCATTTTCTATTTAATTGTTTTTTGTTTTGCAAAAGTTTGTGTTTATAAATTACAACTAAATGAATTTCTATTAAAAAAAGAGAGTGATGAAATCAATGGAAAAGAATTGTTTTGATTGAATAATAATACGATAGCTTGATTTGGTCGGCTTCCATGCCAACTAAAAAACCTCTCTTCATTTGTATTTCATGGAGACTGTCGGCCTTTTGTTTCACTCATAATTTATTTTTTCTAATTATTTAATGGATAATTTTTTTTGGATGTTTACGTAAATATGGGAGCATGCATTCACATATGAGGATGATGATTACATATCGACCATAAAAAATAAAAAATACGGATTAAAGAAAGATATTTTTTTTTTTATATTCAAAAGTTACGTCATTATTTAATTAAGAATTTAATTTGTTAACGTTACGTCAGCTTTTATGATTGTCATAAACAGTTCAGATACACGTAAAGTATTGTGAATAATGTCGGTTATCATGTAGGAATTTGAGTTTACTATTGTCTGATTACGACTATGTCTTAAGGCGTTAAGTATATTACAGTTCTAAGGGTGTCGTTATTAATCTCCTTTGATTACTTTTATTCCATTGAAACAGGTTGTGAATTTACAAGCAGAACTCTCGTATTTTCAAGCTCACTTAGCGACCCTAGAAGGTCCAACTCCAACTCCACCACCTCCGCCACCGCCGTCATCAGCTCCACCGGCAGTATTAACCATCAACGACCTTACAACCGCCTCACCGGCCCTTGCTTCCTATGACATGTCATCGCTTCTTGAACCAACTGTTCCACCATCATGGACAATGCAACCACCAAGGACGACACAATTGGATCCTCGTCAATTCATGAGTCTCGGGCCCATAAGAGCTCCGACTGACTTGCCACCACCATCGAGCGACGAAAATGATTTTCAAGAGTTGGCTAGGGAGCTTATGCTGAGGCCAAATAATGTGAGTTCAGGATCAGGGGCATGCAAAATTGAAGGCCCATCTTTGCCACCTCACAATCGATAAAATGAGTTATTATGACTAGTAGTTTGACTTTTCTATTTTTATTTTTGTGACTATTTAAATGGGCAAATTATAACTTAGTTACTGAATTAGATATCGAATATTTGCCATTTTGATGGATTTTTGTTTTAATATATTGGGGGCATTGATTATGCTTGCCATCTATTTATAATATCCTTTTGGGTATTATGGGCTATCTAAATCATGAAATAAGATAAACAGAAATTTAAAAAAATACTCGTATATATATTTCATAATGTTAGTAAATTACATTTTTAAGAAGAAAAATAATTTACGGTCCTTTCTAATCCTTCTAAAGTATTTCCTAATACCACGACATAAACTTATATCAGAGTTGAGCTTTCGTTGAGCTTGAGTTTCAAAACTTATCTTGAAATATATATCGAATTATCTAGTTGTAATCGAGATTATATATAAGAGCTCGACTTAAGCGATTTTCAAACTTTAAGCAATACTAAGTGTCCAGTGATCATGTTTTATATTTTGTGTAAACTTGTTGAAACTTGTTTGCTATTGAATTTAATTTGTACATGCTTAGTTTGATTTTAGAAAATTATACTAAACTTATATAAATATTGAAGTTCTTACGATATTTATCATTGGTTAATCATCCATTAACACCCCTCACACTAAGGGTACATAAATGGTCCAGACTGCCAGAACTATTAAATTGAATCGAGACTGGACCAGAATCGAACCGACCCAAAATATAATGGTCTGGTTCTTGGTTCTATCTTTTAGCCTTAATGGTTCGTGGTCTGGTTGAGTTGTAGAACCGGTAAAAACGGTTTGAACCGTCATAACCGGCTCAATAGGAATAAATACATATAGAATTGTTATGTTTATGTTTTATTATCAATAGAGATAGAGATAGAGATTGAATTATATTATTAGATTTATTAAAATTGTAATTTTAAATATAAATATTTTTGCGTCTTTAGGTTTTTATCTTTTATGATGTTGATTGTTGAACATCTGCAGTTATTTATACACTTTTTGTTTTGTTTGAAAAAAACTTAGATATATATCTTATGTATTTGAACTGCGTCAAATTTTAGTTTTTGATTATTAGACGATTTTAAATTTTATCCTTAATTTGGTAACTACATGCTTTTAAACACGTTCTTCTTTATAACATATATCAACGTATATTATTCGGTTCACCTTTTGAATCAAAATCGCAAGAATCGAACCGGTACCAAACCGGACCAGAACCATTACATGGTGCGGTTCATGGTCCTTGATTTTTCATTTTTTGATTCGCAGTCTGGTTCGGTTATGGTCTAGTTTGGTGCGGTTCTAGGACCACGTACACCCCTATCTTACACTTACCAGTTTATTATTATTATTAATTATTTTATTATTAAGTATTATTTGATAAATTTAAGTTCTGATAACTAAACTGTTTATTAAGACAAAATTAATCAATTCTTTTATGTTTTCTTTTTTCACCTTGGTGATCTATCCAAATAGAATACGGAGTAGTAAAATGAAACGAGATGCCCAAACGCACCCAACGATGTATTAGTCGTTTACTCGTTACTCAAACGCAGCCCAATGCAGTCATAAAACTAGGCAACTCAGATCTGAAGGTCAATATCGCCATTTCACTTATTCAAACTTAATTTTATATTTCCATTCACAAAATAAAAAAACTACCACTACTCGTACGCGATCCAATTTCCACACGGACGTCGTCTCCGCCACCTTCCGAACAAAATCACCACCACTAACCACCAACCACCATAACCCTCCACCATATTTCCACCAGATCCATCCAAATGATATGGCTTCTTCGGAAGCCGAATCTCGTCTCATCAACAGTATCATTATCCCTTCCTTAGAAAAATTCATCAAAAACGGCTCATGGCGTAAACACTCAAAACTCGTTAAACAGTCAAAATCCGTACTCGCGCACATCACCTCACCGGAGGCAACCACACCTTCACTCTCACCAACCTCCACTTCCACATCGGCGACTCAATCATCCGTCAATTCACCGTCACAATCGTCCGTCAATTCACCGTCACAATCATCATCGTCTTCATTATCATTACCACCTTCCGGCGTTTTACATGATTCCGGTACGTACGAACTAACCCTCGCCGAATCGGAATTTATATTATCTCCTATTATGAATGCTTTATCTTCCGAACCGCTTAAGATCGCCGAACCGGCGTTAGATTGTGTACAAAAATTGATAGCTCATGGTTGCTTACGTGGAGAATCGGATCCGTCTGGTGGACCGGATTCAAAGCTGTTAGCGAAATTGATTAATTGTGTTTGTAAGTGTCGTGACTTAGGTGATGAAGGAGTAGAGTTGTTAGTATTGAAGACGATATTATATGCGGTGACGTCAATGTCGTTGAGGATAGTTGGTGATAGTTTGTTGCAGATTGTGAGGACTAGTTATGATATTTATTTAGATAGTCAGAATGTGGTTAATCAGACTACGGCTAAAGCGTCATTGATTCAGATGCTCGTGATTGTGTTTAGAAGAATGGAGGCAGATTCTTCGACTGAGATTGTGCAACCGATTGTTGTGGCGGAGTTGATGGAACCGGTAGAGAAAGGAGATGATGGTGATGGGACAATGACAGTGTTTGTTCAAGGGTTTATTAGTAAGGTTATGCAGGGGGTGGATGGAGTTATGAATCCAGGGTCTACAGGGGAATCTAATGCGGGTAGTGTTAATGTGGTGCATGATGGGGCGTTTGAGACGAAAACGTCGACTATGGAGTCGACGAATCCAGCTGATATGTTGGATTCTACTGACAAGGATATGCTGGATGCTAAGTATTGGGAGATTAGTATGTATAAGACAGCATTGGAGGGACGGAAAGGAGAATTGGTTGATGGAGAGGGAGAGAGAGACGATGACATAGAGGTTCGGATTGGGAATAAACTGAGGAGGGATGCTTTTTTGGTGTTTCGAGCTCTTTGTAAACTATCGATGAAGACCCCTCCAAAAGAGGCAATGGCAGACCCAATGTTAATGCGAGGGAAGATTCTAGCCTTGGAGTTGCTCAAGATATTGTTGGAGAATGCAGGGACTGTTTTTCGTACTAGTGAAAGGTACTTCTCCTATGCATAGTTGTCAGATGTTAAAAATGGGATTGTATCATGATCATGTCTTGTTTCACTGTTTGGGATGCTTTTATTGCCTTTCATTTTATGTCGAAATGTGGATAAGACCTGTTAAACTTATTGCGTTGCACCAACTTTTGGGATTGAGTGCAGTGCATGCTGCTTAGATCACTAGCTATTCGTTTTTACATGATGCAAACTTATAAACATAATCATCAATTTCTAATCCACAGAATTGTTGATGTATCCTGTTAGAAGCATCATTCATGATCAAATACCAAATGTCTGCAACTGAAGTTGTGCTTCATCTTTAAATGTGATTTTGACATACGTATATATATACACGTATATATATATACGTATACGTATATACGCATACGCATACGTATACGTATATATATATATACGTATATATATATACGTATATATATATACGTATATATATATACGTATATATATATACGTATATACGTATACGTATATATATATACATAATAAATAATTAAAGAACACTGTAAGTGGATGTTGATCTTAAATACTTAACTACTTGCTAGTTTCTCTACACATAGCATAAGCAATTTGTCTGTTGCATGGCTTGCATCGTAGTAAATGTTTAATAGTGAATTTCGTGAGACATATTCATTCATGGTAGGAACTGTATTAAGTAGATATTGATCTTAAATACTTTAGCACTTGCTAGTTTCTCTACACAGTGCATAAGCAATTGGTCTATTGCATGACTTGCATTATTATAAATGTTTAATAGTGAATTTTGTGAGACACAGTCATGGCAGGAACCGAATTATGTGGCTAAAGTCGTCTTAATTTTGGATTAGCATTGGGTGTAGGTGTACTTTTGAGAATTGTTACTGTACGTTGGGTGCATTTGAAGTGAGTGAGGTAATGTAAATCGTGGACTGATGTCCACTTAGTAAGATAGGATATCGAATGATAGCGGTCTCTACACTTGAACCTGGTAAGTTAGAGTTTCACAAGATCTATGATTGTATATGTTTGGCTGAAGAACCTTGTTAACCATGTGCACCCTTTGTATATAGAAACTGTAGCATGTTATTTCAGAGTATTGAGTGCTGTATTTTACCTTCTATGTACATGCCAGCACTAGTGGAGCGAGTGTATTTTACTCCAGTTTATATGCCAACACTAGGCTTGCCTTTGTGGAACATGTGAAAGACACGATTACGATTGTGTAGGTTGGTGGGAGCATACCATTTGTGATATAAGAAATGGGTGCTTTCATGCGATCAAACCCTTTATTTGAAGTTTCCCTCTGACGATTCTTAATAAAAACTACAAGAGCAGTTAGAGTGATTGAATGCTGATTAGAGACTTTCTTGGTTGATTGTGGTGTGAGAATAATAAGCAGTCCTTCTTGTTCTACGCTGCTGATAAAAAAATTTCACCTCTAGAATGATAAGCGAGGGATTCTCGATTCTCTGTCCACATCAGTTTCCATTTTATTCGGTTAGCAAGATGAATTTACTTCCAGGTCTTCATAGGGGCACCATCCAGTCTCCATCTATATCATTAAAATTTTGAACTTGACACTATTATTATAACAAGAAAATTTGGCACCGGAAAGAAAACATCTATTAGGATTTACAGTTATCCTATTTTCTCTTGGTTAATGCTTTACTCAATAGGCTTCTATGTCAAATGATCATTTTCTACACTTGGTTATTGGTTACTTCTTGTTATTTTTATTTTTAATTGTGAAGTTTGATCCTAAATCCGTTCATTCTAATGTAAGTTCCCAATATTGAATCCTTCAAAACAATGATGGCAAGGCGTTGTTGTTTTTTTTTCTTCAATGTCTAGTTTGAATCCTTCAAAACCATGATGGTAGGGAACTCAAATAAGTTGTTTACTGTGTCTATCATCGTAGGTATCAAGTATTTACAAAGTATGACTACTATATCCTAAGTCTTGGGGCTGGGAGTTTAAATAACCATGCTAATACTTTGTAAAATCTTCAAGTAGATGCACTTGTATTGCCTTTGATTCTGCTTGCTGCAATTGATCTCCATGTGGCTTGACATTATTATGTTTGTCTTACATATTATTCTTATTTCTCTTTTCTTGTTGGAACAGATTTTTGGGTGCCATTAGACAGTATTTATGCTTGTCGCTACTGAAGAACAGTGCGTCAACCCTTATGATCATTTTTCAGCTCTCTTGCTCAATTTTTATAAGCCTTGTGTCAAGATTTAGAGCTGGATTGAAGGCAGAGATTGGAGTTTTTTTTCCTATGATTGTTCTCAGAGTTCTAGAGAATGTTGCTCAACCTAATTTCCAGCAGAAAATGATTGTACTGAAGTTTCTTGAAAAGCTCTGTGTTGATTCACAGATAATGGTAGATATATTTATCAACTACGATTGTGATGTTAATTCTTCTAACATATTTGAGAGGTATATTATTTCTGGTGCCTTGAAATTTTCCTTTGTTCAGTTAAATATGTGGAAATTATGACAATTTTATTTCATAACTAGATCATTCGCTTCTGTACCGAAGTTTCCCCATTGTGTTTCATTAGTCTAAATCCTTGCACAGAATGGTCAATGGACTTCTGAAAACGGCTCAAGGTACTCCACCTGGTGTTGCCACAACACTTTTACCGCCTCAGGAGGCTGCCATGAAGCTTGAAGCTATGAAGTGCTTGGTGGCTATTTTAAAGTCAATGGGGGATTGGATGAATAAACAGTTGCGTATTCCTGATCCTCATTCTGCAGTTATTTCTGATATGGGTCACTATAGTCCTGAAGTTAAAAATCTGCCCATGGAAAATGGGGTTGCAAGTGAGCATGAGTCTGTTGATGGATCAGATTCTCAAGCTGACGCCTCTAGTGAAATTTCAGATGCTTTAACAATTGAGCAACGCCGTGCTTACAAGCTTGAACTTCAGGTAAACACAGAGGTGGCAACCTCAACCCATTTACTTATTAATGGTTCAGTATGGATTGTGTTTTATCAAGTAGGAAGTACGTCGAATAATAGGCTCGTGACTCAAGAGAGTTTGACAACTACGGTATAAACAGTTTTTGTAATTGTGTTTAACGCCTAAGACGTGAATTTTTCATTAAAAATGGGTAAAAAAGTGTTATGGGTGACCCATTTTTGTTTTAATCTGTACTAAATAATGACCTGTTTTAACCCTCATCTGATTTCACCTGTTAACCAACCCCCCATCTTTCTACCATTAGCTAAATGTAACTTGTCGGAGTTTGTGGCAATTTTTTCTTTGTGTCTTTGACTTGGCTATTTATTAGTGAACTGATGTAAGATTAATGGCAGCAAGGTATATCACTTTTCAATCGGAAACCCAAGAAGGGAATTAGTTTCTTGATTAATGTCAATAAAGTGGGAAGTTCACCTGAAGAAATAGCAGATTTTTTAAAGAATGCTTCTGGATTAAACAAAACTATGATCGGTGATTATCTGGGGGAAAGGGAAGAATTATCGCTAAATGTTATGCATGCATATGTGGATTCCTCTGACTTCCAAGATATGGAGTTTGATGAGGCTATCAGAAACTTGCTACGGGGTTTTAGGTTGCCTGGTGAGGCACAAAAGATTGATCGGATTATGGAAAAGTTTGCTGAACGTTATTGCAAATGCAATCCAAAGGCATTTATCAGTGCTGATTCTGCATATGTTCTTGCCTACTCTGTCATAATGCTGAATACTGATGCTCACAATCCGATGGTAAAGAATAAGGTATATTCATGCAGATCACATTCCATTATTCATAACCAAAATGGACCTAAAAGATCTGCTGCTAATACAAAGTACTTGTTAACTTTGCAGATGTCAGCTGATGATTTTATAAGAAACAATCGTGGCATAGATGATGGAAAAGATTTACCAGAGGAGTACCTGAGATCATTATTTGAACGAATATCAAAAAACGAGATTAAAATGAAAGAAGATGATTTGCCCCTTCAACAAAGGCATGCTGTTAATTCAAACAAGATTTTGGGCCTGGACAGTATATTGAATATTGTGGTGCGCAAGAGAGATGAAGAAATTCATACAAGCGAAGATCTTATGCGGCACATGCAAGAACAGTTTCAAGAGAAAGCACGGAAATCCGAGTAAGTTCAGTGATCTGTTTTGATGAAGAGTGGCTACGACACCTACTTGCTATCTATATTATTTTACAATAATAATTCTTATCAACTCAATATCTGAATAACGTCTTTTTTTTTTTTAACAGCGAAGAACGTCTTAGACATAGATGCTAGATACCTAAAACATTTTGATCTATTCCTATTAGTGCTACACCTGTTTGATGCATTCTTATTCTTTAGATAGTGGTCATGGTTAAATGTGTCATGAACTCATCGTCAGTGATTCTCTTGCTTATCTACTCTTGTTGGAAACTTGCAGGTCAGTTTATCATGCTGCTACAGATGTTTTTATACTTCGATTTATGATAGAGGCTTGTTGGGCTCATATGCTTGCCGCCTTTAGTGTTCCTCTCGATCAAAGCGATGATGGGATAGTTATTGAGCAATGTTTGGAAGGCTTCCGTCATGCCATTCATGTTACAGCAGCAATGTCCATGAAGACACATCGCAATGTTTTTGTAACTTCACTAGCAAAGTTTACTTCCCTTCATTCACCAGCTGATATAAAACAGAGAAACATCGATGCAATCAAGGTTAATATAGTCTTTCAAAAACTCATTATATATATTTGGAGCTGAAATCTGGGCTGTGAATGATTTGTGCATGGTGGTCACTTAAAGTCTTAAAACTGCCTTTTAATGTATAAATTCTGTTATCCTCCAAGTCATTCTAATATCTCACTATCTAAATTTTAGCAAGTAAAATGGTGAAAGTTCTAGCCTTCAAGGTTAGTCACCCTACCTATTTCTGCCCTCTCTCCTCAAAGAAATAAAACCCCTACAATTAAAACTGCCATTCTGTCTCGAAACCGTTATTCTTTTTATTTTATTTTTTACCGGAGTAAGTTAGCCTCAGTAATCGCTACGCTGTTTCACAGGTGATAGTTACAATTGCAGATGAAGATGGGGATTACTTACAAGAGGCATGGGAGCATATTCTAACATGCGTCTCTCGGTTTGAGAATTTGCATCTATTGAGGGAGGGGGCTCCTCCAGATGCTACATTCTTTGCCAGTGATACAAAAGAATCTGGAAAGTCAAAACAGATGAAGTCAAACATCCTTCCGGTACTTAAGCAAAAAGGGGCTGGGAGAATTCAGCAGGCAGCTGCGGCAATGAGACGGGGTTCTTATGACAGTTCTGATATTGGTGGCAATGCTTCTGCTGGTATTACATCAGAGCAAGCGCATAACTTGGTCTCTAACTTAAATATGTTGGAACAAGTTGGCGATATGAATCATATATTTGCAAGAAGTCAGAAACTTAACAGCGAGGCAATTGTTGACTTTGTCAAGGCACTTTGCAAACTATCCATGTGGGAGCTACGTTCTACATCTGATCCACGAGTTTTCAGCCTCACAAAAATAGTTGAAATTGCGTATGGCTCTTAGTCTTTTTTCTTGCTTTGTATACTTCACTTACAGTTCAATGTAATTTTTAAAGGTAGTAAGATGGGTGGTCTAGGTAATGGGTTTGCGTTATAACGGGCTGGGTCCACCCCCATATACTTTTTTGTCCATAAAAATTATTTCTACAAATAGTTAATGCACTCATTTTGATTATACAAACAAGACTTTTACAATAATAGTTTAAAAGTTAGAGTAAAATCGATTTATGAATTATGCCTTATAAATATACTTTGGGTGACTTTCCACCTGTTTGACTCATTTGACCCGTTGCCTTTTAGCTAAAATTTTCCGATTTGACCCATTGGAGATAACACACAACCCTAACTCTCTAAGCAACCCATTCATAGTAAATGGGCCAAAATGTGCACCTCTAATAATTGTCATTGTTGTCCTTGCACAGGCTTTAATTCTTTTTTCCTTCTTCAGGCACTATAACATGAACCGCATTCGCCTTGTTTGGACAAGTATCTGGAATGTACTCTCTGACTTTTTTGTGACCATTGGCTGTTCTGAAAACTTGTCAATTGCAATATTTGCAATGGATTCGTTACGCCAACTGTCTATGAAGTTTTTGGAGAGGGAAGAGTTGGCTAATTATAACTTCCAGAACGAGTTTATGAAACCTTATGTGATTGCCATGCGGAAAAGCAGTGCTGTGGAAATCAGAGAATTAATAATCAGATGTGTCTCCCAAATGGTCTTATCTCGTGTCAATAATGTTAAGTCAGGATGGAAAAGCATGTTCATGGTACTATAACTTCTCTTTTTCTAGATATGTCTTATATGAGATTAATTCCAGTATGTTTTGGTCAAGATTTTCAAGGGTGATAGCATTTGTGATTTTGGCTCACGTAAATTGTTTTAGTGTGTTTTTATTAACCACTGGCCTTTTGGTGCAAGTTGATCATTTTTTTTTTTCAAAAATGAAACAGAAATACACTATAGTATAAAAGAATGAGCAATTATGGACATATAGAAATGTATATGCAGAAAAAAAAGAAAAAGAAACTAGAGGTGACAAACTGGGCCGGTGCCGGGTTCTATGTGTTTTTTCCAGATTTTTTACGTTGGGTTATAAACAAGTAGTGTCAATATAATTACAAAACTTATGTTATTTCAACAATTATCAAATTTTTGAATAAACGAATCAGGAGGTGTTTGTGCATTTAATATACATTTTGTAGGACTTTCTACCTGTTTATTAGGGTGACGTTTTCTGATTTTACCTGTTTGACTACGTAGAGATGAAACAAAAAAGTGAATTAAAATATTCATAAGGTTTGAAATTGCCAGCTCAAAAAAATAAACCCTATGGTGGCCCATAGGACGTGGTCAGCGAGAATTAATAATTGGGGACAGGCAGACCGGTAAAACAAGTAACTCTTTCTTGCAAAGTGTAGTGTTCTAGTTTCTTTTTCACAAAAACAATGGTTTCTTGCAATGGAAAGAGCAAGGACTATGGTTCAAACAGTCAACTACTTACTTTTTAGTCTATATGCTGTTTACACTTGAGTTCTAATTGTGGTACCATTTACCAGGTCTTCACAACAGCAGCTTACGATGACCACAAAAGTATTGTACTTCTCGCATTTGAATTAATTGAGAAGATAGTGCAAGATTATTTCCCATATATAACTGAGACAGAGACTACCGCTTTTACAGATTGTGTAAATTGTCTTATTGCGTTCACTAATAGTAAATGTAACAAAGATATTAGTCTCAGTGCTATTGGATTCTTGCGGTTATGTGCTGCAAAACTGGCAGAAGGAGATATAGGCTTTCCAAGGAATAAGGAGAAAGAAGGTTCTGAAATAGTGAGATCACCACATCAAGTGAAATCTCCAAATCAAGTTAGATCTCCATATCAAGGAAACAACTTGAAATATCAGAATGGAAAGTTTCTGGATAAGGAAGACCATCTTTACTTCTGGTTTCCATTATTAGCTGGTAAGGAAACATATTTAGTTTGGTGAATGAACTTCATGTTGATGTTTTGGCAGCTTTTTGTTTTTCTTTGGGTAAATATATCACAGGTAAAAGTCACACTGGTTGGGTTGACCTTCAAGTATGATTAACACGAGTATCTCTCTCTTTGAGAACTATTTCAATTATACACTCCACAAACAAGCTAATTAGCAGTCTTTTTTGCTTATAAAACTTACACACACACACATACACACTAATTTAGGAAAAAAAATTATTCACAATAATGAAAATGTCAAAATTATATATTGCTTATTTTCTCTGGTGCATAAAGTCTCACAGATACTGATTTGCTGCCTAAAAATGTAATCAGCCACTATCTTTGACATGTACTGCATCTTCAAAAACTGTTCTTAATCTTATATTAATAAATTTTTATTTTTATTCTTCAGGGCTGTCTGAACTTATCTTTGACCCAAGACCCGAAATTAGACAAAGTGCTCTGGAAGTACTCTTTGATACATTAAGGAACTATGGTCACCACTTCACACTACCATTGTGGGAAAGGGTGTTCGAATCTGTCTTGTTTCCAATCTTTGATTATGTTCGACATGCTATTGATCCTTCTGGTGATAATTCATCCATACGTGGGGTTGATGGTGATGATGAACTTGATCAAGACTCTTGGCTATATGAGGCATGCACACTTTCACTCCAGTTAGTAGTGGATCTGTTTGTTAAGTTCTACACTACTGTTAATTCGCTTTTAAAGAATGTGCTGACGTTACTAGTCGATTTCATTAAACGGCCTCATCAAAGCCTTGCTGGTATCGGTGTTGCTGGATTTGTTCGTTTGATGAGCAATGCTGGAGAGTTGTTTTCTGATGATAAGTGGCTTGAAGTCGTTTTGTCTCTAAAGGAAGCAGCTAACGCCACACTTCCTGATTTCTCATTTGTTTTTGGTAAAGACAGTAGCTCTCTGAACCATGAAGATGGTTTGACACTAAGAAGTAATGTAGAACCTGCTGGGTCTAGTACGCAGGATGAAGATTGGGAGAAACTGCAGAGGGCTCGTTTATATACTGCCATTTCTGATGTCAAATGTCGTGCTGCTGTTCAACTTCTGTTGATACAGGTAATATAATTGCTTTTTAGGTGCTCTCTTAAACTTTGATTGGTCCACGGTAATGCTGTTTAGGACTTTAGGTAAACTTAAATAGCAAGTTGTAGATGTGGATTTCGACATGTATGTCTAAAAATGGATTGATTTGGGCTTTCATATATTTCCAACAGGTCAAACAGATTTAGAGAACTGGTCAAATGGGCCGAAAGTTGCCCAAAACGTTTTCAAATGCTTAAAAGTTAAAATTGTAAAACTGACTGCTTTATAAGAACTGGGTTATTAGTTTAGCTATACAGTTATTTCCGGTCTAAAGAAAAAAGTTTAACATTATAGTTATTAAGTTATTATCGTAGTTGTTTTTAGATTGTTAAAAAAAGGGAACAAAAACTTTTGACTGCCTGTCCCAATCTGGACTGACCCACCTTAAAAACTTAGCGTTTTGACATGAATCTGTTTTGACCTGTTACCCAGCCCACCCATTTTTTCACCTCTAGCGAATCGCGTTTATATAAAACAATGTTTCAATGAGCATTATGTGAGGGATAGGAGGTCAAGTCACCATTTTACGTACTTTCCAATACAAAAAATGTGACTATATTTGGACTTTGCAAATACATGAACTCAAAATTTTCAATACCATTTTAATTTTGACCCAACTAACTCTTTAAATGAATGATTTCATTGTTCCGTTAATAAATTTTCTTAGCAAGGATTGGAAAGTTCATTTCTGAGCTGAGTGTTGATTAATTCCAACTTGACTTTTCAATCACATAATTCAGGAATTAGTCGAAATGGCACTGGCGAGATGCTTAAAAGTTACACAACCAATTGAGCAGACTTAACTAATTGGTACTGTGGGGGAACATTTGCACCTAGTTAGCCAAGCAAGTGGCACCAGAGGTGGCAAAATCCGCGTGGGTTGAGCCGGAAAAAATTTAACCAAAATTTTGCAATTTATTATTATTATTATTATTAAATTTTTATATCAATGGTTAGGGTGTCTAATATGTTCACAAAATATATTAGTTCAGTAACAACTTACTCATAACTTTTTGGATAAATGATATATGAGGTTTTGTACGCATTAAAAATACACCTTAGGTGACTTTCAACTCATTTGTCTGCTTTCCATGCTATATATTGTTTTGGTTAACTCGGTTTTTCTAAAATATGACATGAATCGACTCATTCATATGTACATGGGTCTAAAATTGCCACCTCTAGTTGACACCGAATTGGTTCTTTATACCACTTACTACAGCACTTAGTCCTATTCACGTACTAAGATGTAAGAGTAACGACCTTGCATTTGAATTTGCACTTGCTGAAATTTTGTTTTTAAACTTATGTGTGTTTATTCGTACTAATACTTCACTACTTTGAAGTACACTTGACGTAAATAACTACACTTAATTTTATTTTAATCTTTTTTTGTAAATATCACCAGGCAATTACAGAGATTCAGAACATGTACAGACCTCAGCTATCAGTAAAGAACACCATGATTATCTTCAATGCAGTGCGGGAAGTGGCAAACCATGCTCACAAAATAAATACGGATAGCACGTTACGCTCTAAGCTACAAGAATTCGGACACATGACACAAATGCAGGATCCTCCGTTGTTACGCCTTGAAAACGAGTCCTATCAAATATGCTTCACGTTTGTACAGAATCTTGGTGCTGATAGACCTCAATTATATGAGGAATCAGAAGTTGAATCATACCTTGTTGACCTTTGCCATGAAGTCTTAAAGTCCTACGTTGAAATTGCACATACGACTTATCTGTCTGCTAACAACAGACCCCAACCCCATTGGTTAATACCTTTAGCGTCCGGGAAAAAGAGAGAACTTGCATCTCGTGGGCCCGTTATTGTGACTACTCTACGGGCTATATGTAGTTTGAAAGATTCTTCCTTCGAGAAGAACCTTGCTCGTTTTTTCCCTTTGATTTCAAGCTTAATAAGATGCGAGCACGGGTCAAATGAGGTCCAGGTAGCTCTTAGTGAAATGCTTAGCTCTTTGGTCGGCCCTGTTCTACTTCAGCTATGTTAAAATGCTTTTTTTTTTTTTTTTTTTTTTTTTTAGCAAATTCTTTTGCTTTTGCTACCTTCACTTAATTAATGTTTCGTTGAAAATGTAGTTCATAGCATAGGTAGTTATATTCTCAAAAGTAGATTAATCTAGAATAAGTAGGGGTTTTGTTGTATCTTAGTCGAAACTTCTACCATCTAATCTATTCTTGAAATGATATATATGTAACTAGAATTGCCATTCTTTTCATGATCTGTGATAGTGATAGAATACTGAGGGTTATTTAACAAAATATTCTGGTAAAGTTTTGAGAAAAAATATATTGAGAGTTAAATGGTAAAATTTATGTTATTTTTGGAAGTAGAAACTTATTTTAGAACAAACTAAAATGAAAAGGTAGACATTTATTTTGAGACGGAGAGAATATATAGCAACCTATTTTATTTAATTATTTTGATGATTAACTATGAATTTCTTTTAAAACGTATCAATAAACGGGACTAGTTGTTTTAGTATGCTAATTAAGTTGACTTTTTTTTAATAATATATAAGTCCGTTTTTTAATTTTAGACCATAGCTAACGTAATAAACTGTATCATATCATATCATTATATATTAAATTAAATATTAAATAATTTATCTATTTTTTTTCTAAATAAATACTTGGGAATGTTCCAAGCATTTGAAGTCTCTTGTACACAATTTAATTAAGATTTAAAATTATACATGTTTAATTCATTAACGTCACCCCATTTAACATAAAAAGATTAAAAAAAATTGGATAATAATCCTTGCAGCTGAACTGTACAAATATTTTGGTGCTGTTAATATTAAAATGATGGATATTTTTGTAATTATATAAAAGTTAGAAGGTTACAATTATAAATTATAAAATTTTGTTAGCTTCTAATTAGTCAACGGCACAAATCTTTTGTGTTTTCAACGACACAAATTATAAGTCCAAAAAAAATACTATAAATAGTTGCAACCTTAATTTATTTGAACTATTGTGTACGTCAAGCACAACTCGGAGTTAAATTAAAATAGTTTTGGAGTTTGTTCGGGTTTCTAGTAAACGATTACACAAAAGTTTAAACTGTAATAAACTTCTAGGGCCAATCAATCAATTACGGTACATAATTGAAGGAACAAATTGGGTTCAACAAGAAGACGACAAAAATACACAAATTAGTGAGTCAAAATAGGGACACCCGTTGACTTCCAAATAATAATTTTTGTTTCATTAAAGCAAAACGTCGAGCAGTTGGAGGGCATCCCTCAGGCCTTAGCAACAGTCCCAAAGAGATCACCATCAATCACATGGTCACCTCAATAATGGTCGGCTGTTTTTTAATCCAATGGAAAGCACTCCAAATGCCTAACCACTTATAGTTATACTTAACGGTCGAATATATATACTGCTACAATGTTATGGTCAATATTTGTCGTTTATATGAAATTTGATTGATTGAATAGGTTATAAACTTAACCTTTACATTGTTTTTAAAACGGTCAAATTACTAAACTGATTACTTACACTATAAACTTATGCCTACAACTATATATATGAGGCTAACAACATCTGAGCACGGGCCTAGCTAGCCCGCGTGGTGTGTAAAGAGTGGATGATAATCAAAATAAATATGGATGACTCTAAAATGTCTTGGGTTACATGAAATCAACAATCAGATAGTTCAAAGCAACATTCTTGTACCCGAGAATGAACAAATAGATTATATATAGATTTGTGTTTGTGAGACCAACATGAAATACGTAATTATGTAATTAAGTTATGACCAAGAAGTGTTTTAGACACTCACAACTGACTTATATATAGATGTAAGTCATTCATGGTGGTTACCAAACGTTATATGGTAGTTTAAATAGAAAGAAAAATCACAATGGTTTATGAAAAATTCCAATGGTTTATGAAAAGTCCCACTTGTTGGACCAAAAATCGATTTTTGTTCATATATGCCCAGACATGCAACACCGAATGAGCCGAATGAATGTTCTTTCGATCGGTATTTAGTATTTTATTTTCAAAATTCATCAAGGAGTAACGAATGATATTGCATCTATTAAGTACTGCTTTTGAAAATCACATCATATGACTAAGGCTTGACATCTACCATGTTCGGAACAATATTCATATAATATAAATTCCAACTATCTAAAATATCATATGACATTAAAATCACTAACAATTAATGTTCTTAATCTTAAATACACTAGGTCATAATTAAATTGATTCTGAATTTGATGATACTGTCTTCGAGACACTTAACAACTAAGAAAGCATAGCATAGTTCAAGAAAAGATGAATCAAAAGAACATGCTAATAAAGGTTATATGTTATGTTTAGGTGGTCATCACATGAATGCAAGCAAAATGGTGTTTGAATTTATTTATATATTGTTCTTCCTTTCCATAAGTGGTCCATGAGATTAGGTCTTATAGTCATCATTAACTTTATTCCATTAAATGATTAATTAATTTTATTCCATTAATCAATTAATTGAATTAATGTGGATATATATATAATATTGAACTGTGTTTAAATAATAAGGTTAATTTTCGTAAGAACGAAAGAATTACTTTAAAATCACTTTTTAACTATTTGAAATACATTTCCATAAAAAAAATCAGTAATTTCAACTAAAATAACTTTTTGAAGCTATGATATAAATATAAATAAAAAATATTAACATTTTTACAGTCGTTACCGTTGTGATTATTTAATATAATCACAAAATATAAAATGATAATCACATGTGATTATTCTCTTATATAATGTGATTATCATGTGTTCGACATAATTAAAAAATATGATTTTATAATCACATATTATTCATGTGATTATCAGGTTATAAAATGTAATTATTTTGAAAAAAATTTAAAAAAATTAAAATATGTTAAAACATTTTTTATTGAAAAAATATATTCTAAAAGTTCTTTGACTAAGGAGCTACGAAAAATATTTTATAAAATAACGTATTTTGGATATTTAAAAAATAATTTTGAAATGTTTCATACGTTTTCACGAAAATTGGCTTTCTTATTTGAACCCACAACTATATTATATATATATATATATATATATATATATATATATATATATATATATATATATATATATATATATATAAGTGTGTTTAATGTAGAATGCTAAAAAAATGAAGAATGAGAGAACCAATAGGATTGCTCCATTTTCTTTAAAACTCAATTTTCACTCGTATCTTTAAAATCAAATATCTCACAAACGGCATGACCAAAAATTATAAAAATTACATATTCGAAATCAACGTCTTTTTCTCTTCGATTAGAGATCTCACAAGCTATACTTTCAACAATTTTTTTTCTTCCATTTTTGTTGGGTCGTAGAAAATGTGACTTATATAATCACATGTGATTTATAAGTAAATATAACTGGTACACGACTATTCATCAATTGTGAATGTTAACTCACACATGATTACAACTTATTATTCACATGTGATTATTGATTTAAGGTTTAATTACATGTGTTTTTCAAATAAATTATATGATAATAACTGATAACTCACATGTGATTTCACATTTATATTTATTTACATGTATAATTATAAAAAAATATTTAAAATTCGTATTTATTTATACTTTATTTACATGTGATTACTAATTTAATGTTTAATCACATGTGATTATAACTAAATTTTTTTCTTAAAGTTTATTAAATTATCAAATAAATTATTTTTATGTGATTTTAAACTTATATTTTGTAAATTTGATTATTCACATGTGACTATAGATAGTGATTTAAAACTTATAATTTGATTGTAACTATAGGTGGGGTTCAAATAAGAATGACAAAAGTGTTGAGAATAGGGAACCAATAGGAATGCGCCAGTGTCACAAAAACTCACTTTTCCCCATCTTTTTAAAAACTAAATATCTTACAAATGACAAGTCAAAAAATTATGAAAATTGCACCATATAATTCAGCGTTTTCTCCTCTTTGATTTAAGATCTCAAGAGATATACTTTCGACGAGTTTTTTTTATGGGTTTACAAATTAGTAACACATGTGTTAATATTGCGTTTAGGGTTTAGGTTTTCGGGTGCACCCGAAACCCTAAACCCTAAACTCTAAACGCTTTACTAAACCCTAAATCATACTAGACCCTAAATCCTAAACCCTGCTAAACCCTAAACCCTGCTAAACCCTAAACCCTAAACAATGATAAACCCTAAACCATGCTAAACCTTAAACCCTAACCCTAACTCTAACCGCAAATCAAATGTACAACTAATCAGTAACACATGTGTTACTATTTGTAAACCCACCAAAAAATGAAGAAAAAAATTTCGTCGAAAGTATAGCTTGTGAGATCTTAAATTGAAGAGGAGAAAATGTTGAATTTTATGGTGCAATTTTTATAATTTTTCGACTTGTCGTTTGTGAGATATTTAGTTTTTAAAAATATAGGGGAAATGGGTATTTGATGTAAATGAGTGGTTGAGATTGATTTCCCTATTCTCACACAAAGTTGTTGTACTCATTTAAACCCTACTTTGTAACTATATTCAAATGTGAGTGTTAAATCACATATGATTTATTATTATGTCATGTGAGATCTCTAATTAAAGATTAAAAAACACTGATTTTAACGGTGTAATTTTTATAATTTATGGATATACGATTTGTGAGATATTTAGATTTAGAAAAAAAAGGTGAAAATGGGTAATTGGAATGGAGCAATCCTATTGATTTCCTTTTGTCTACATTTTTTAGCATTCTACATTGAACTTTGGTCTCTCTCTCTCTCTCTCTCTCTATATATATATATATATATATATATATATATATATATATATATGAGTGGGATAAAGGGGGAATGTTTTTTAGGGAGAGAAGAGGGAGAATGATTTTTTGTTACTATGATTCAGTATTATTATTCTAAGATTCAATTTTTTATTACTATAAACTTTTGAATCATAGCAACAAAAGACTAAATCTTAATAATAAAATATTGAATCAAAACAGTAAAATATAGAATTTTATTAACAAAAATTTGAATCATATCAATAAAGTATTGAATCATATTAACAAAAAAATCTTCCTCGCTCTAAATTTTCTTCTTTTTTGATCCTGTTACTATATATATATATATATATATTTATATTTATATATAGGGTTGGGTTCTGGTGAAAACAAGGAGTTAAAATAAAAACGGTGAAAACGATCTTAATTTTCATTCACAATTTACTTTTAATTGTGAATCTTCATTTTTTTTGCTTCATATTAATTTTTAGTTGTGAACCTTTATATTTTTTAGCTTCACAAAATTTTTTAGTTGTGAACCTTTTTTTTTAGCTTCACAAATTTTTTTAGTTGTGAACCTTAACTTTTTTTAGCTTCACAAAAAAAAATTTAGTTGTGAATCTTAATTTTTTTTAGCTTCACAAATTTTTTTAGTTATGAACCTTAAATTTTTTTTAGCTTCACAAAAAAAAAATTTGTGAAACTTTTTTTTTTGCTTCACATAAATTTTTAAATGTGAACCCTTTTTTTTCACCGTTTTTTTTATCTCCACCCCCTTTTTATATATATATTTTGATCCAAGGGCTAAAAAGTATTTTCACCGTTTTTATTTTATCCCCTTATTTTCACATGATCCCAATCATATATATATATATATATATATATATATATATATATATATATATATATATATTTCGGATTTAGAGGGAAACACTATTTTCTGGGGAAGAGTGGAGCTACACATTCATCAACGTTGAATGTTAACGAATTCCCTTACTATTTGTTATATGATATTATAGGTTATAAAAAATAGTTTTTTAATTAATATTAATAGTTATAACAATGATTTTGATTAATATTTATTGGTAAAAATATATTTTTATACGTTTTGATTATCATTCATCGTGGACGAATGGTAATGAATAATTTTTCAAAGAAACTGATAATATCCACTTCGGTTAACATTCAATAATGATGAATGTTAGAAAATTATCTTAATATTCATCATATGATATTATAATTTATAAATAATAGTTTATCTCTGAATATTAGTAGGTATAACATCGATTTTGATTAGTATTTCTTGGTAAAATATGTTTTTTTACATTTAAATATTAGTAGGTACGTCTGATTTCGTTTTGCACCCGATTTTTGTTTTTCACCCGATTTTTGTTTCGCACCCGATTCGTTTTGCACTTGATTATCGTTTTGCACCCGATTTTTGTTTTGCATCTATCTCAATTACAGAGAATTGCAATTGGCTGTTTGATTGGTGTTGAAACTCGATAAGGGGCGAACAATTCTTATCAGATCGGAGAGGATGGACGTGACGGTGGCTACTATTAAAATCGGATTAGAAATAGCGTAATAGAAATTAGAGAGAATCGGAGAGTGTGAGCGTATATTGTAGAAGATTGTTCGATCTGAAGAAATAGGGAAGTAAAAGAGAGTGTGCAGGGATAATATTTAGGTTGGGCTTTTGTGCGTATTGAATTAGTAAGCCCAGTAAATACTTCCTTGTAAAACAACGGTTCTCATAGTTCTCACAAACTACTAATTCTTACATGATTTCTGGACTATATATATATATATATATATATATATATATATATATATATATATATATCAAGAGTTTGTCTCGAGGGGATGGTTGTGTTCAAGGGTATGGGTTTATGGCACTTTCCGGTTTTAACTCACTTAAAGTCCATTCCTTGCTCTTGCCTAGTTCTAGAAAGAGCTCATTCATGAAATAAAATAGAGAAAAAGACCTTCAAGATAATAACCATTTTCAAGAGACAAACTCCAGTGCTCTATCTGCTTCTTCCTCTCCCCAAGAATGAATAAGCCGCCGGCCCCCTCTTCAGACGTGTCCTCGACAACCTGGCAGTTCTTCGGTCTTCGCTTTTGGGGGCGAAATGAAGCAACGGCTAGCACGCTAAGCTAAGATCAACCACTTGGAAATCCTTCTCTATACAAGTTCTCGGACGAGGTTTTTGAACAGAACTTCGATAGGCGAGAGCCGGGAAACGGACCGCAGCGCAACGACTAGGACTCGTGTCGGAGGACTTTTGAGTGTGAGCTACCACTCAAACTGTGACACCCGACACTTTAGGTTAATTGTTAAACCTAGCTGGAAATCCTAATTACTTGTATTTAGTTGGTATTAAGCTAAATATCTGTAATTACCTGTATATTTGAATATACACTTACGTGGTTATGTGTTTATCTGTAATTACGCGAGACAACCGGGCGAGGTCCGACAATCTATACGGCGTGGGTGATAACTTTTCATAAATAATGTAAACCTATTTTATAAATTAAATAGTAATTATTTACCCTATATTATTGTTATTAAATAATAATATACGAAAAACTAAGATGTTTTGCTTAAAACGTAATAAACACAACGAAAATGCGCGAATCGCGCCCGACACCCGAACGAAACCGATAAATATTTTAAGAAGGTTCAATAAAGTATTTTTAAGTATATTGGTCAAATTAAAATAGTGACTTCGTATCAAAAATAAAATACAAACATTAAACGTTAACGATTTAATTTTTACACAAGCAATTAACGTCTAACCGAACAAGTAAAATAACACGAAATCGAGGAGCAAGTCACGAGCCCAGAAACCACATTGGGCCAGGCCTAACCTTCGGCCCAACCCAGCTCAAGAACCGGCCTAATGGACCCTCTCCTCCTCTCCCTTTTTAAACCATCCTACACTTACAAACTCTCATTTTACACACTCAACTTCACACACAAACACTCTCATCTTCTTTCTACTCCCCTCCCTCCCAAAAACCTTCTCAAGAACACCACCACCACCACAAAAATCGGCCACCATCACCACCATAGTGTTCATCACATCTCCAAGAAGAAAATCAAGCTAAATACTCAAGATTCAAGCTCTTCCAACAATTTCTCTTCAAAAATCACAAACCTATTTGTAAGAAAAATTATTCTCTATCCAAATATCCTTAAAAACATGTTAAAAGGTTCATATAACAAAGAAATGTCCAAAATATAACATAAAAACGTTTTTCACGGCTTAAAATGTTCAAGAACAAAACATGCATTTTCGGACAGAAAAATAGCTCGACTTTGGGAGGCTGTTTCTCCCTCAAAACTTGACCAAAATGGATGATTCAAAAGGCAAAAATTAAGTTTAAGAATTTAGCTTTCATTTCCAAGTGGTTTCATAATTTTTGTATCCCGTTTGATACCCGAAATGATTTTTACAAAAACATGTGTCCGGGCTATCGAAAATCACAGAAATTTCACCTCTCTTGTTTTAATCATAACTCGAGATATACACATCCAAATGACCTGAAACCACTGTCAAAAGTTCACAAATTTTGTTAGGTACAAATGTCGTTTAGATAACTTTTTCTGAAAATGTGTAGATTTTGCCCAGAAATCTGATCTTGTTGCATGTGTCCGGATTGGTCACTTTCTGACCTCAGGGAACAAACGGAATTTTTAAAAATACTTAGGAATACCCAAAAATTCTAGAAAAATTATTTGAAGGAGCTAACATACTAAGGAACAACATAGATTTTTCTTGAATTTTTATTCGAACATTTGGGACACGAAATAAAATGTACAAAACTGACCTGTTACAGGCCTCTGTGTCGCTATAGCACCCGAATCGTCACATTAGCGACACAAGCCTTTGTGTCGCTATAGCACCCGAATCGTCACATTAGCGACACTAGCCTTTGTGTCGCTATAGCACCCGAATCGTCACATTAGCGACACAAGCCTTTGTGTCGCTATAGCACCCGAATCGTCACATTAGCGACACAAGCCTTTGTGTCGCTATAGCACCCGAATCGTCACATTAGCGACACAAGCTTTTGTGTCGCCATAAACCGAATCGACGCATTAGCGACACAAGCTTTTGTGTCGCTATACACCCGAAACATCACATTAGCGACACAAGACTTTGTGTCGCATAAACCCTTAGTGTCGCATAAACCCTAGTGTCGCACAATGGCTGACCTGGCAATATAAGCATAAATAAAAATTTTCCAAGCTCGACCCTTGCTGCTCGACCCCAGCCAGGGGCTCTGCCCCTTGGACCCCGCCAGGGGTTGCCACCCCTTGGACCCCGCTACCAGGGGCTCTGCCCCCGGACCCCCGTCATTTATGGGCTTCGCCCCTTGTCGCACTGATCAATTACCCATAACTGGAAAGTAGAAAATGCGTAACATAATGTATCAAATCTATGTTTTCACAAAATATCACCAACGGGCCGTACATGCTTTCTAAGCACAAACGATAACTGAACAGTTGGACATTTCTAGTTGAGTGAACTAGCTTAGGTGGACATTAACCCTCCACCTACACGATTTATTTAGGTGGACATTAACCCTCCACCTACACGATTGGCTTAAGTGGCCATTAACCCCCACTTATACAATCACTATAGATGATCTTTTGAGACATCTACTTACACAACCTTATACGTTTAGGACGTTAGAAGGTTGCATTGGAAAACACACTTGCTTACTATTTGCTACCTGCTTGCTAACATCAGGTGAGTTTCATAGCCCCTTTTTACTGTTTCTAACTGGGGTGAGAATACATACAACTGCTTTCATACTGCTATTTTTATGTGAACACAAGTACTAAACTCGATATAATGGTTGCATGAGTTATTTTACTAATCCTGAAGTCCCCCACATCATAGTTTGTTGGTATCGTTATAGCGTGAATGTTAATGAATAGTACTATTTGGGATTGACTCCCCCCGTCCGGGTTAGTAGCGCTAACTTGTCAAACGGATGCATTACCATTTGTTCTGACGAGTGTTGGATTAGGCACTCGCTGGGAGGCACCCCGATCGTGGCACTTGATTGTGACCCGACACCACAGTTAAGCTCGAACTATGAGCTCATGGCAACAATATACACTATTTTTATATTTTTGTAATACATTACCTATCATTGTTGAATGATACAAACAGGAAATCTTGTGTTCCATACAATGTTATATCAACTGTTTTCAAACCTATGAACTCGCCAACTTTATGTTGACCTTTTAGTATGTATTTCTCAGGAGATCAACCGCAGTAGGTTTGCTTTTGGAAGAAGATAGCTCGAGTCGCATATTTTTCACAAACAACAGAGATTAGCTTGCATTATGATATATTGAAATCTTGTAATAGATGCGTACTCTACTTTTGGTAAAACATATGTAAACATTGTGACTACGAAATGTAATGATTTTTGAAACGTCTCATATAGAAGTCGTTTGTTGTAATTCTTGTGTTGTGATATTTGATTTGGTCGGCGCCCCCAACGCAACACCTTACCTTCCGCTGCCACGTGTCTTGGGGGTGCGACACAAACTTTTCAAGTTTCTTTAATCTTCGCGCCACAACCATCTCTTTTTTATAGGTTCTACGGACCGATGCATGCTGCTTCATCTGGAAGTTTGACACCAAGGGATAAGAGCGGATTGCTGGCGATGACGCTATAGTGGCTAGGGTGAGTCTTCCTACACGGCTGGACGCCTGACTCAACCTGTCCCCGCCTAATCACTTGAGATCTTTTTTGGGGTGGTAAAAGTTGTGTTTTACTCGCTAGGGGATGAGATTCATTCACTTGCATTCCTGCTAGCACTACAAAAAGGGCCCTAACAAGCCAGCTACGCACCTTGCTCTTAGTTGCAAGTAGCTTTGATTTCGGAATAAGCTGGAAGTTAACCTTCCTGGCTGTAAGCGTATACCTTTACGGTACATGTTCAGTGTACATGTTCAGTTTGTCTATTGTAGTGTAGTGGTCGACCTAAAAAGTCGTATTCCTGCCATGCCTATTATCCAGTGCTAGAAGCTTCGCCAGAAGCAAGCAAGACGATATATATATATATATATATATATATATATATATATATATATATATATATATATATATATATATATACATACATATACTAGGTGAAAGACCCGTGCAATGCACGGTAATTTATTAAAATTATTTTAGATATTACGTGATTAAATGATAATTGTAGTACATATTTTATAAAATAATATTAATTAAATAATTTATAGGACTTTGTTTTCGTATGTGACTCTTCTTTCCATATTATTATAATATATGTAGTATTTATATTTATTATTTATTAATTATTATAAAATAATAATATAATATTAATTAAATAATTTGTTAACTGAAGTTAAGAGATTGACATGTGGCATTCATGATTACGTGACAAATTTTAGAGCTTTCTTTTATACTCCTTTAGTGTGTGTGTGTGTATATATATATATATATATATATATATATATATATATATATATATATATATATATATATATATATATGTGTGTGTGTGTGTATATAAATTAAAGATTTTTCCTTGTTTTTTAGCCATACCACATCATCTTTTTACCTTTTTCAAAAACTCACCTAATTATGCCACATAATCAAATTAATTTTTCCTTAAAAATCTTCATAATTCTTAACACTTTCTTAAAGTTTTCAAAATTTTGAATTTCTAACAAACTACTTTCTTCTATTTTGTGAAGGTTTCTAATTCAATTTTATTATAATTTATTATAATAGCTTTTTAAATTTATGCATTAAATTTAATAAATAATAATTTTTTTCTACATAAAAAATAAATTCATATTCTTACTGATATCTCATACATCGCAATGATCTAATATTAGCATCATCAACTATCAAGTTTAAGGAAATTAGTTTTAATAAAATATTTAAAATTGGTTATTTTATGTAATTTTGGTATACGTTACTATTGAGTTTCAATAATAAATTTTCAACAATATTAACACAATTGAAAACTTAAAAAACATATGATTAATTTTATTTTTTAAATTACCGTGCATCGCAAGGGCTCAACAAATGTATCAAAACTTAACATAACTTTGCAATTAATGGTTGTTACTTTTGTCATTCACATTGTGACAAGATCGATGTTACCGTGATAAATGGACAGAGATCCAAATTTCAATCGCTCGTAAGGAAATGAGGAGACTATATCATACTTGATGTATCAACTGATGAAAAATAAATACAAGTTCATCCATTATAGTTTAATTTATGTTACTAATCATTATTACAACGATAATTGTATTTTTTAATTTACAACATTAAACTTATAAATTAATATAATTGTATTTTATAAATGAACGTACATCGCACGGGCTCAAAACTTAGTGTGTGTGTATATATATATATATATATATATATATATATATATATATATATATATATATATATATATATATATTATATACTGGCCGAGGAGCGACAAAACAAGGGGTAGAGATACTGATCGATATAAGCTAGCCTTGATCGTTGAAAGTTACTTGAAAATGACTTGGATCTAAAACAATACATATGTGACCTTTAATTTAAAGACTACTATACCTAACCACAACATGTATTCAATATAATAGTATTTACATACCACACAGATATATATTTTCTTAAAAAAAAAAAATGAAAGAAATGTTTTTTTGTTTGCCGGGTATGTACGTAGTTGCCGCACAAAAGTCCAAAATGACAACAGTTTCCAAAGCCATGACTTGCTCTCTCTAAAGGGAAGACTAGGTTTTCTTGAAGACCCCACTTTTTTTAATTCAAACTTACCTTTCAAACACCTTTTTCTTCAATTCATTTTTATATATAAATATATTATTGAGAAAGTTACGCAAATCATCCTTTAAGTGTACCTCAAATTTTACTGACAGTCCTTTACAAAATTTAATTACACCAATAATTCTTTCTTTTGAAACTTGTTACGCTAACAGTCCTTTAGACTAACGATTGTTACCTCTCTGTTAAAAAGGACCACGAATGAAATATTTTTATTCTTTTAATTTTTTGAGTAAAATATAAATTATAAAATCTAAAATATGTATATATACATTATTAATTATAAAGAACATCATTTTCATTTTCCCCGTATTACTTAGCAAATTCATCATCAAAATTCGGTCCTCTTCTGCACTGAAACATCAAATTTTATAATCCACCACCATCTTTCACCACCTGGGACCCTCCGTCACCATTCATCTTATCTCATCACGACTTTGGTAGCCACTGTATCATCTCTTTTGCATTCATCTCTTTTGCATTCATCTCTTTTGTATTCATTCCTTACTCGAAAAACATCTCAAGCGAAAACCCTAGTTTCAAAGTAAAACGACGTTGAATATTAGGAATCAAATATGTGACTCGTAATCTTTAAGCCACAAATGTATGATTTGGTGGTGAAAGATGGTGGTGAATTTGGGTGGTAGACTATAAAATTTGATGTTTCTGTGGGAAAAATTAAAATAATGTTCTTTGTAGCTAATAATGTATCTACACATATCTTAGTTGTTCTAATTTATATTTTACACAAAAAATTAAAAGAATAAAAAAAATATCACGTGTGGTCATTTTTAACGGAGAGTTAACAATCGTTAGTCTAAATGACTGTTAGCATAACAAGTTTCAAAAGAAATGACCATTTATGTAATTAAATTTTGTAAAGGACTGTCGGAAATTTGAGGTAAACTTAAAGGATGATTTGTGTAATTTTCTCTATATTATTAATTATTATTAAGTATTACCATATCCATCCATCACTAACACTAACCCAAGTTTTGCTAGGAATACCTATGGCTTATTATATATAACCTTTACAACAAATTCAATGTCTTCATAGAAAGACAATATCGCGAGTTATAACCTAAACTAAAATTGTTGTAGACTATACCCAAGGACCATTATATTGGCCGTATAGAAGGTAAATGAGGGTGCACAACCCCCTTGCCCCCTAGACAACGCGGTTCTAAATAAACAAAATAGATTAAACGGGTGTACTCTTCGCACTTAGCATAACTTTAAAAACCCTTGGATTTCGAATAAGGTATATTTACTTGCACCAAAATTACCAATAGATATTTGTGTGTCGTTATCAGACTCAATTCGTCGGTATCTGAATAAATACATGAATTAGTCACTGAATCAAACAGAGAGAAGAAAGAGTGTCGTATGTGGTTAAAAAAGCTAAAAATGGAGGTTGAGAAGTGCGTGGGGGGTGCTTGGTTTAGGTGGTGGTGATGTATACGCGTGTGGCTCGTAAATGGGCTGGCCTCCAAACGCATGGCTCGGGACTCTGTCTGTCAGACCCCCACATACGCTGGAGCCCCATGCTATCCAGTTTATTATTTCTCATTTTGATCACCAATTTCACTTTCATATCTACACTTCTTTCTACTCGATCTTTTAATTAAATTAAAACATTAAAATTAATATATATATATATATATATATATATATATATATATATATATATATATATATGGTAGAACCAAGAGGGAAATAATTATTTGAGGGAAGTAGGAAAATTAACCATTCATTCGCGATTAACGATAACCAAACGGAAAAATACATATTTTTATCAAGAAATATTAATCAAAACCGATTTTATATCTACTAATATTTATAGATAAACTACTTTTTATAACTTATAATATAATATGATGAATATTAAGAGAATTTTCTATCATTCATCATTAATTAATGTTAACCGAAATGGATATTGTCAGTTTCTTTAAAAAATTATTCGTTAGCATTCGTCCGTAATGAATGATAATCAAAACTGATGTAATGTAAAAGGTCATGTTTTTACGTACATTATTCCTCATTATTTGAGCTAATATTTGGTGAAAACATCTTAAATCAATGTTTATTTACTAAAAATCACTAAATTGATTCAAATATAGACGTTGCAACAAAAATCACTAAAAACGTCTAATTAACATGCAAAACAAGGCGAATGACTCTAACCCGATTCTTCCGCTTTTATTTACCCTATGAGATACACCTCATAACTAATCTAAGATGATTCCATAGGTGATTACGAGGTCGCGGAATCAAGAATCAAGCAAAACAGATAAGGCACGGAGGAGATACGACATCTAAAGATAAACCGAACATATTCCAAGCACGTATGAGCTATAGACATCCAAAATACCTGATATTGGTATCATTAGAAGCGTAACGGAATTACAAGATTGCAGGCGAAAGAATCAAGTCAAACGGACAAGTAAAAGAAGATACGACCAAAACAAACAACAAACGAAGAACCGGACCACAGGCAAAAAACCAAACGGCACCCCTAGGTACCGTATACGGTATCTAGAGGCCGTATACGGCACCTATAGGTGCAGTATACGGCATCAAGATGCTCCGGTGATGCCGTTTTTCAGTCCCCATTTGGTTTGGTGCTGATTTGTGCTTTGTAGTGTGTGTTTTGGGACTTGTACATGACGTTTATGGCTTCCCTATAAATAGATACCTACCCATTCATCATTCCAACACCTTTACACCTCATTTCTCTCATTCACTACTCTCTCTCACACACTCTTTCTCTCTCTAGGTTCTCTCTCTAGGTTCTCTCTCTAGTCTCTCTCTAATTTCTCTCTCTAAGATTTTAATCCTTGAAACTAGTGGGAAGATTAGAAGAGAATCCTTATCTTTTCTTTTTAGATTAGTTATGTAATTTAATTAGTAGAAGCTAGCATTTGTAATGCTTGGGATATTATTATAAGAAATACAAGTATTATTCTGTTCGCAATTAGTACATGTATTATCTATCCTTTCTGTTATTAATTTGTCATAATGTTTTTATTTTATGTTTGTGATTTATTAATGTTAGAAATGTTTATTGCCATGCTTAGTGAGTAGTTGCTTGAATATTTGTCATTATTTAGATAGTTAGGGATGATGTTATATTAATCATTCACATATGTATAAATGAGAGTTGTTATACTTTGCTATCTATCTAGACTTATCCTAAATATAGACTTAATTACATATTCACCCTTTTTCAGTTCTTCACGTGATTATTTCCTTAGTTATTGGATTTCAAACCCTAGTTACGAATATATAGTTATCTAAATTACAGTATGAAGCTATGAGATCTCCGTAAAACGGTCATGTACTTAGTATAAGGTTGGAAATACCCACAGGTAAAGTACAAACACGTGGAAGCTAAGGAAATGTCGTAGGTCAATCTCATCGCGGAATACATAGAAGTTACCCTTCTAGAACATGGGCTAGGGACCATAAAGCTGTAGAAATGCTTATCGCATTGTATACCGCGAGTATACCTAGGGATGACCGACTGATGGCAAAGGAGGGTCTAATTCATGATGGAAGTATTTGTGCTTATAGTAATTGAATATGGAGTTCTGAAAAGAAAGCAAAGACTCGGTTGTAGTCTAAGATGCTTAAACAGCTTAACTCCACTTAGCCGATAGTTTAGAATACAAAGTTAATAACCGGTACACAATTAGATAATAACAAATAGAGTTAGGTATTAAGAAAGGTCATATATTAAATTGTGGTATGTTGCCTCATTCCTGCATCCAGGATACTTCTATCCAAAATGGGTCATTTGGTCTCTTACAGACAGTGAGGGGGGTCTAAAACAGCCTGGTCTGATCAAAATCTTGATGGCCTAAGATTCAGTAATATACTAATTTAGAACCGGACTAAAGGAGTATGGTTGTAGTGTTTACACCTATAGTTTATCTGTCTGTTAACTAAATGTGTCCCCAATAAACATCATCCCAACAATACACTATCCTAAATCATGGTAAACCACGTCTTCGTTTTAAGTGTTATATATATGCTAGCTTTCATTTACTTTTATGCGTTATTAGTTTTAGTAGTTTTAAATAGATAAAAACCAAAACATATAGCTATCAAACTATCCAAATGTAGCTTGATTACTAAGTTATCTGAACGAGCTCTGTTTCAATTCAACCGTCGTGAGGAACGACCCTGGATCATCCTTACCACATACTAGTATCATGTAATCGTTACTAGTACCAGTAGGTAGTACGGAGTTTTAGGCCCCCGACAAAATATAAATATAAACTTACGCCACACGGGTATGTGCCGGTTGGAAACACGACGACCGATTGTGCCGCATCAGAAACGTATAAAAATATATTTTTACCAATAAATATTAATCAAAATCGTTGTTATAACTACAAATATTTATCAATAAACTATTTTTTATAACCTATAATATCATATGATGAATATTAAGTGAATTCACTAATAACTTTTATGCGTTATTAGTGAATTCACAAAAGTCGTCGCTAAAGCCCAATATGTCGTCGCAACAGACCTACTGAGACGACATGTCGTTGCTAAAAAGTTGTCGATGTAACCTCGCATGAGTAGCTTTTCTATGACTACAATATACCGGGCCTACAAACTTTTTTGATGAACTTAAGTTAAATGAAAATTAAAATAGAAAATCTTTTGACAACACGTGTCGCCGCAATAGATATTTTCGATTAAATGATAAATGAAAAACTACTGTGACGATATTAGTTGTCGCTAAAGCATTTTTACTTTAAAAATAAAATAAAAAGCGTATTAAATAATTGATAATGAAATTCAATGATTACTCTCGATTGAATAGTAAGACACTTGCTTCATAGTAAGACACATGCTTCATAGTAGTCACTTATTTCACTAATCCGTGTAAAGCGTTGATTTGCAAATATAGATTTGAAGGTGTGAAAGAAGAAAACTCGATGTAGTATTGTTAATTAAGTAAATTTGCAACTTAGGATTTAGGGTTTAGCTTAAATTTAAGTAACATTCAGTTAAAATATAATTACACCTAAGTATACATTAATACATCTATGTATTATTTAAATTTAATTTCTTTAAAAATAAAATAAAATAAAAACGAGTTAAGTATTATTTTTTTAAACGAGTTAAGTATATCTATTGATTTTTTTCGGTTTGGCTCCAAACGAAAAAAATAAAAATAAAAGGGAAAATAATTAGCGACTATGGTGTCCCTGAAGCTTACGCGGAAATTATTTTCATTTTGACTCCGAAGAAAAATCAAAAATAAAATGTAAATCCCAAACTGCGACAACATTATCGTCGCTGTAGAAAAAGTCAGTGTTTTCTTCCCGGTCAAAGGCAAAAGAGTTGAATTTTTGTCATTTTGTGACTTTTAGCGATGACACCCCATTGTCGCTAAAGCCTTTGGCACGATATTCCCCTTTTTCTTGGAGTGAAAGGTAAAACCCCCCAATTTTTCATGCAAACATGTATAGCGACGTCCTCCAATCATTCATTTAATTTAATTAGATGATTGAAAAATTATTATAATAACGTAAGGCATTTTAACTTGTTCTTTTTTTATTATTATAAATATAAATTTATCATTGAGTTAATTAAATATATACAAACAATACTTTACTTTTTAGATGTGGTTTACTATTCTTTGTATGTGACTTTACTTACCAATAACAATTTGAATTTACACAATTCATTACTCTGTATTTCATGTGTAATCAATCACATTTCAAAGAGAATTATTAGATCAAACTTTAGAAGGATACTTTGAATATACAAGAAGTGTACGTATCACAAAAAAAACAAAGAAAAATGTAACTGCAACTTGCCGATGACTCCCGAGTCCCCGCGCAAGAGTGTCGTTATAGGTCCCGATAGTACGACCCATGTTGACATATATATGGAGTTAAGTTGATGTGACAAAACATTTCTTCGTTGTCAACATCCACAATTTCAATGATTAAGATCGTTGTACATGTTTCCTTGATCAACTATATATGTAACATTTTATAAAACTTTCATAATACTCATGTGTATATAGGTATTTCTAGAACAGCAATATACATATATATATATATATATATATATATATATATATATATATATATATATATATATATATATATATATTTCTTCATATCTTGGTAGTATTAATTGCAACCACTTACACTCCCACTCAAAGACATACATGCATGCGTACTTAATTCACAAAAAAAAAAAAATTAAGTTACAAAGTCGGCTGTGTTTAGATGTGTGTTTAGGCGGTTCTGCTAGTGTGTTTCGTTCATGGTGGTTATGTTTTTTGTTTTATAGGTTTCACAGCGATGCTTGGTGGTTGTACTTTTTTAGTGACTTGTCAGTTTTCTAATTATAAATATGTCGTTAAAAAAAAAAACAAAGTCTCTGTAGTTTGTAAAGGGCTTGTATGATAGGGAATAAGGCTCATGTTTTAGCAGGTACAAGCCAAGCTACATGAAAGTTACTTGAGCTCGTCTCGTTAAAAACTCGATTCGATCAAGTCGAGTTTGAACGTATTCTGTAGCTCGTTTATATCTAACGCACTCGAGCTTCTTATGGAGGTCCTTCACAGTTCACACAACCTCTAAAACATGAAAAAAAAAGTTCTTGATCTAGCAACCAGGATGCCTTACAACATTGGGTGGTGAATCAATTGAATCATTTTCACTATTAATCCAACAATAGATTCGATTTTTAGATTACATAACGATTAGAAAAAACAAATGTTGAAAATACAATGAAGATGTGTGGCATAAAGAAAACGTTACTAAAAAATGAACAAAACTGAAAATTCGTTTCACTTTAGATAATTAATTAGCAGTTAAAAGTTCTACATGCACAGTCCGAACCTAGTACTACTCTAATACAACTTGGTGTTAAATTAGATGGACATCTGCATTTTTAGAAAATTTTTGAGGGGAATGAAAAGCATACGATCTCAATCTGTTTGAAAAAATAAGTCAATAACATGAAGCCTTTCTATAACAACTTATAAAGCCCAATATCATAAATTAAAAGGTTGATGAGGTGTACGTTTGTGAAGTTTTTTTTGAACGACAATAAATATATTATATTGATTAAAGAACTAATAAGATGCTAAGTGATACAAACACAAAACACAAAGAGATCGATCACTTCTATGTAATAACCTAAAATGACATTCAAGACACCATCTAGAAGTGAACACTTTTACAAAACAACCTAAAAAGACACCCAAAATACTCACTCAATTCCAACTTAAAAAACGAACACCTAAAGACACCGCATCACAATCAAAATAACACCTAAAAAGCCCTGTTAGGTCACACTTCCCGAACAACCAAAGTTACAGAGTCAATTTACACAGTAATTTAGATGACCTTAGTTCGGAGGTAGATTTTTTCCATTCTAACAGTGAAGTAATTACAGTATTATTTACACGACTAAGTAAGTCTGCGTATAGTAAAGTTACTGCATGCAGGTTAATTATATTTCGGAGTAGAAATGTACAAGAGGGAAATGTTAAGCCACTAGCTAATTGCCATAAAGTTGAATACAGACTATTGTGATAATTTTATGAAAATACAAATGCGAAACGGATATATTGTTGTTAACTTATTTATAGAGAATATCGTTTACCTTTGGCATAATTTAAATATTGTTTTCCATAAAATGCGAATTTGTTTGTAATTTAGATTAGTAAAAAAAATACTCGATCTAAAAAATAGTGAAAAAATATAAAAATTAAAGTTACACATCTCCATAAAGTGTGACATCAAAATTTCCATCCTGAACTCCAAAACAATGACAATGATATATATATATATATATATATATATATATATATATATATATATATATATATATTTATATATAATAATTATCCATTTCATATATGAGAACCATAATATTTACGGAGTAGTATTTTTTTTTTTAATCTATCAACAATATTTCATCAATACGTATAGATTCTATAATATCTCCTCAAAAGTGTATCATTTTTATTTATCATTGTCCATGTAATAATAGGGGAGAGTTATTATAAAATTATTTTTTATAGTATAAACCGTATGAACGGTCTTTTTTATTTTTAATTTTATCATATGTACACTTTTTATAAAATTAATAATACAAATATTATTATAATTTCATTCTCTTAAATATGAAATTGATTTATATATATGATACACAACTTAAAAACTTTTTGGTGTGATACACACTAAATTTTTTATAATGTGTATCACATTTTTTTAAAAGTATACGTTCCTACCGTTTCATCCTAAGAAGTATTTCTATTTGAACATTCTCCATTAATAAAAATAAAATGAGTCTTAAAACATTGTATTAATTAAATCACATATCATAATTCCTAGATACAAGAAAACGATATAAACGAATTGTTTTACTAGTAAAATTACTGATTAAATCAACTTTTTTACAACCAAAAAAAAAAAAGAAAGTTAATGGAAATTAAATTAGTTTGTATTTATTGAGAAATCGACAAATAGAGATTAAAAAATGAAAAGAAAAAATAGAAAGACCGGAGAACGTGGGGTAGCGAGGGGGACAAATGAGAGAGAAAGATGGTCCCACCCACCGCCCCTCCATGCGCACGCTGTCTTCTTCTTATTAACAAAACTCCAACTCTAATTTATCTCTCTTAAACCAAACCCTAAAACTCACAAAAACCCTCTCTTTAGCTTTCACCATAATAATTTACATATATTTCCTCAATTCAATTCAATTCGATAGATATATATATACACACACACACACACACATATATATATATATATATACATACAAGCTTAATTTACGTATGGCGATTTCTGCTCGTGTGATTTCTGTTGAGCTTATCGAAACCTTCAATAATCAAACTCTTCGTCGGTGAAAGCTAGAAAAAGTGTGTTCAATTGGCTAATACATAGAGAGAATTTGATATATTTGTTTATATAGATATAATTATTAGAATTTGAATTTGAATTTGAATTGAAGAAGAAGATGAATCCAGCAGCTACAGCTCATGGTCGTCCGTTACCTCCACCTTTTCATACTAGAGATCTTCAGTTACAACAACAACATCACCATCAATTTCAGCAACAGCAGCATCACCACCAGCAGCTACAAGAAGATGAAGAACAAAGCGGCGGAAGTAGCAGCCGGAATCACGGACAAAAGCGCGAAAGAGATGGTAATCATAGCATTAATAATAATTATGGTAATAATAGGGAAATGGCTTCTGTGGTGACTGGAGGAGAAGGAGATCATAGTAGTGGTGGTGGTGGTGGTAGTGGCGGTTCAAGGAGGCCACGTGGTCGTCCAGCTGGATCAAAGAACAAACCGAAGCCACCGATTATAATTACACGAGATAGTCCTAACGCGCTTAGGTCTCATGTGATGGAGGTGGCGAATGGATGTGATATTCAAGAAAGTATAGCGAATTTTGCGACTAGAAGGCAAAGAGGTATTTGCATTTTGAGTGGTAGTGGGACGGTTACTAATGTAACCCTGAAGCAGCCGGCAGCACCAGGGGAAGTTGTAACCTTACACGGGCGGTTTGAGATTTTATCGCTTTCAGGTTCTTTTCTTCCCCCTCCAGCACCACCTGCTGCTTCAGGGCTAACAATTTATTTAGCCGGTGGTCAAGGGCAAGTGGTTGGAGGGGGAGTTGTGGGCCCTTTATTGTCATCGGGGCCAGTTGTAATTATGGCCGCATCTTTTGGAAATGCGGCATATGAGAGGCTTCCTCTTGAGGAAGAAGAGGCTACGCCTGGTTCGGGAAACGAAACTTTAGGATCACCTACCGGGATCAATAGTCAACAACAACTTATGAATGAGTCGAATCCATCGTTATTTCATGGATTGCCTTCGCATATGGTAAATTCATCTCAAATACCGACTGACGCTTATTGGGGAGCGAATCGACCCCCTTTTTGATGAGAAATATCAGGAGGAATTGAAGTCTAGCTCTTTGTTTCATTTTTCTTCATTCTCACTTTCAGTTAAACTTATGCAATCCTCTTTGGTTTTTCTTCAGATTTTTATTTTTATTTTCACATAAATTAGTATGTTTGTGATGTTAATTATTAATTGAAATGATTAGGTCTCCATAGCATGTTTGATCAAGAATTGAGGTTGTACAAAACTTGTGAAATTGTTATCCTTTTTGTTAACTTTTAATGTGTTAATTGTTAGGAACATTAATGTGTCTCTTTCTTTAATTTTAATTAAACTTTTATGTAAATACCATACAGTGTCCATATCATTGTCATTGGTTAATTCATTATGACATTTGTGGTGAACAATTCAGTATAATTAGCAACACACACAGTACAGGTTGCAGTTCAATAATAAAACCACTAAAAAATCTGGAAGAAGCTTACACAGGTTGTAAAGAGGCCATTTGTATACTACTTAATCCAACTTTTTAGTTGCATAACTAATTCATGAATAAAAGGTAAGTGAGACAGCCTAGTTGAAATGCTTTCATATATATATAAATATATACACATTCAATTCAAAGGTTTCTTTTAAGTTATATGAACCTTGAAACCCTTCAAATTGTAGCAACTATAAAGCTAGCTCTCAGATATATGAGACCCCACAAGTAATTTAATGTACACATACTTTGTAATCATGTTTTAGTTATGCAATTAATTATTAATTATTTGATTAATTTGCTAGTTCATATATATCTGAAGTACATATCTTCAATTATGTGCATGTTTTGATGAAATTAGTTGAACAAAAAGATTCTTGAAATATGGTAAAGTTGATGATTATCTTTAATTAACATAAAGACATGAATGTTGAAGGAAACACAAATATATGATCTTAACTCCTTGTCTAAGGCTTTGTGTACATCTGTGCATGTTTCTGTCTCTAAATGAGATCGAGTATATAGATAGATGTGTGTGTTGGGTAATGTTAAGTTTGACTGTCTTTATTTAGGGTTTGAAGAGATGGACAGATATGGTTATGAATGTGATTGGATTTACACGTGCAAATGAATGAGCTCTTAACTTAGCTCTTTTCCGAGGTACATTACACTATGCAACTAACAACAAGTGCAACCCATCTTCATCTCTCTCTCTCTCTCATATGTATTGGTTTGTCTTGTGTGAGGAATGGAGATGCTTTGTTGAACCCTAGATATGCTTCCATTATTTCTTTTTATGTTTGCAAAAATAACTTAACATACATCCTTCTAATTTGCACTTAACATAATTACAATCTTACATGACCTATTAATAACCCAATTTAGAGTGTTAACGAACCAAATACGTTGAGTTAGATGATTGTACGTAGGTTGTGGTTTGAAGTGTCCCTTGATCAGTTTATTGTTTGGTGTTTTATAACTTCAAGCATCTAGCTAGGTATTTCAATATTAATTCATTTTCCCTTCAAAAACAAAAAACAAACCAAGTTCATAAGCCGCGCTGTGTGCAGTGGTAGGAAAGTATATTGGGTCACTTAATACCTAACATTCGTCTCATAGTTCATTTACTACGAGTTCATATGCTCAAATAAAGTAATAAGCTCGTTAGGACGACCAAAGTATACAAACTTATTTAGCAAGGAAATATAAACGAGCTTTAATATATTACACCAAATCAAGCCGAACATTACTAGCCCTAGCTTGAAGTCCGACTTATGGAATTGAACAACCACGTACTCTCGATCGAATTGAAAGCTTACTCAATGTTCGAGTTGTAGTTAACGTACATTCGTGGTTAAAATGTTCTTGGATTATGTCAAATATATGGACTAACATGTTTTTCATCTAGTAAACATGCAATATTGAATCAGTCAAGTGATAATGGAATCAAGATCCAACATGGAGAACTGTGTAAAGTGTAGTGATTCGTCAGTGACAAAAATGGGTCTAAGGATATTAATTAATTAAGATAATATAATGTTACTTGATGCTTGAATTATCATTATTTTAGTAAAGGTTTCTTCCTCAATTCCAACTAAAGTCAAACAAATCTAAAATTGTGTATTTTCAATTGAGTCACAATTTTTTTACAATCCTTTATGTATTCTTAAACTAAATTCACCTATTTGCTGGTTATTATTTCTAACATTTTTTATTTTTTTAGTAAATCTCAAGAAAAACACACTGGAAATCGACGAAATATTTATGTTCCTTGTAATTGTAGATTAGTACTACCAACGGAATTATAAAATTTACATATAATTGCAGTGTTTAAGAGAAATGAAAAATACTAGTAATACTAATACATATTCGAAATTCTAAAAGAATCATCAAGTTTTCCCGATACAAAAAACAGAGAATTAAATGTATAAATTTTGCAAAAATTTTTTTCATAAATGTCATAAAATTGTTGCTTTTAATGTGTTTCGGCCTAAAGAAATTTCGTTATTTGGGCTTCGTGTATGTTACACACTTGCACCGTCTTCTACATACAGAATGCAGCAACTAGCAGTTAGTTGCAAGCTAACATTTTTATATTAATATATTAATAAAATTGGGTTTGGTTCACAGAATATTTTTGGTAGAATTGAACTTTATCGAAAGAATTGGAATTTCAAAATATGTGAGTTCCTTTGAGCGTGTGACTTCCATATCATTTCATTTTTTAACCAAACATCATTATTGAATGCAATTGAGATTCCATGAAATTCTGCGTATCAAATAAAACCTAAAAAGAATGCGAAACATAAAGTGTTTCATAGTACGTATTCGTTAAATTTTACGAATATATTGCTTTCCTGAATACCCTTTGGACAACTTTTTTTGCCGGTTTAAAATTCAGTAAACCCCAATCGGCTTATACTTTTGTTTAGATGCATTAAAAATGTCCAGCTTTCTGGTCATGTCTCGGATCTGGTCATTTTTTAGACATAAACTGTAACTAGGCTTCCTGAAGTATTAGGCTGGTCCTTGTGACTTGTACTGTGTTATATTAGATTAGACAGAATTTGTGTAAAAGTAAATTTTACATTATTATGGTTAAAACATAAAGTGTTTCATAGCACATATTCGTGAAATTTTACGAATACATGGCTTTCCTGAATACCATTTGGACACATTTTTACGCCAGTTCAAAATTCAGTACACGCCAATCGGCTTATACATTTGTTTAGATGCATTACAATTGTGCAGCTTATTGGCCCCCTCTCTTGATCTGGTCATTTATAGCCCATAAACTGTAGCTAGGCTTCCTGAAATATTAGGCTGGTCGTTGTGACTAGTACTTTGTTAAATTAGAGAGACTTTGGGTAAAAGTAAATTTATTTACATTATTATGGTGAGACATATGTGATATATCCATGCAACTTGTGCATTGAAGTAACGAATAATACAAGAAATTTAACTGCTTAATCACAAACGAATTTTCATAAATCAGGTGTTTATTATCCTATAGACAACAGCGAACCTGAGGCAACCACAATAGAGCAAAATGCCAAGAGGAACGTTAAAAAAATATGATATTGTTTTTTAAGATACAACAAAATCATATCACAAGAAGGTTTTGCAGACCTGATGCTGCTACTTAAATGTCTTTTTTCCGTATTGGTGTCTGGTAATTTAGATCTCTACTCGTAAGCGCCGAAGTTCAGATGAGAAAATTTGACTAGAAGTCAAAGTACGGTGAGCAAGAGAGCGGATATCATCTCTGGAACAATCACGTGAAATGCGAACCAGCTCCCAGAGGGCACCTCCACTCACCATGTCTTTTGCATTTACTTCTGAGTCCGAAAATTTACAATTTGGAGCACATTTATGTTAGTTTCTCATCAACAAACAAAATGAAATACTTTTGTTAATCAATCCTTTAGAAACAATGTTCTCTGGCAGTTATGGGTTACCCTCATCATTCTGTGACCTTTTTAGTTCACTATTTATTTGCATTGTTATGTTTTTTACTTTTTTGAAGCAAACAGGGTGGATAGCAAATTCATGATCATAGGCTTTCTATCATTTATTTAAATGGGTTAAAGTAACAAACAGACTTACCATGTTGTGCTAAATGACAGAGTGCTAGCTCAATGTGGCGTCTTATTATTGACGCATCATTATTGGCGTTTTGCACAATCCATGGAAGTGCTCCATCTTCTATCAGCAAAGACCGGCTATTTTTGCTCCCTAAAACAAATTAATCAGAACTTTCAGAATAACACATATGGTTACAACAACTAGAAACAAAGATAACAACCCACAATTTACAACATGATGTTGTCATTCCTTCTTGTTGACTGCATACATATGTCTAAATGGATAATTCATTCTTTCTTAATATGATAATTGAACACTATTATGGGCATAAAATTGCCAGCTTTATTTGCCCAGAATGAGATATTTGCCAATAAAATGGTTTTATGTACATTCTCCACATCACCAATTTACTTCTTGAGATGTCCAACGAATATTTCAACCTCTCCTTTTATAGAAATTTTCCGTGTTGAAGCTTACTTTTTTCAATGTTATCATTACAGTTAGATGGAGGTACTGTTTTGAGTCCTCAAGGTTTATATATATGTTTCTACTGAAAGGTCCTTTTAGATATTAGATAAATAATCAAACTGTTTTCTTTAACTGTGTGCCGAGTCGTACTTGCAATTTTCATGGGATGATGAAGTATATATTCCTAATCTAATGATCAAGAGAGTTGCAATAACAAGCAAGCAGTTGTTTGTGGCACTTACCTTTGCTAGAGGCACGGGACTCGCATTTCGCAAAATTCGCAACTCCGCGTGCAACTTGAGAAAGAACATCTGGATGTCTAGATCTAACCATCCCCAGCAAAGCCTTAATTCCACCTTCAGACCGCAGCCGAGTTTGTAGTTTATCTGGCAATGGCAACCCCATACATCATGATAATAAGGTTTATACAGTTATATGCCTTTGCAATCTTAAAATGAGGTTTTCATCAATTTTAACCTTCACCTAGAAACAAAATAGTATAATTGCATCCAACTTCAAAATCTCTCTATAGTCTGTATATTGCGAACTTTTGTTGTAAGAGTTGAAAGAACTTCAAATTTTACAAGAAAAATATAACAAATTGTTGCATGGGTCATAAATGTTGGAATAGTAGGGTAGAAATGACAACGACGAACCAACTTTTTCTTTTGAACGGATCGGATATATATTTAAGGTTAAATTTGAGAAAAACATTACATTATGTACTTGGTAGAATTTTTATTTTCTTTTGGTAGTATATATTCCATATATCTGAACCTTTAACACGGTAACTAATATACATATGAGTTGTACATCATTTACTTAAATGTGCCTATCAAAAATAGATCTTTTGGAATAAAATTGAACAAACATAGGTTAGGGTAATCAGAGCCACTTCTATAGTTGCAATAGAACATGGTGTAAACAAATGAAGTAACAAGTAATATAGGAAGTGAAGAAAAAGTTTTAAGCACTACCATTTCCACATAGATTGGCAATAGCTCCAGCTACCATTCGTAGAGTCTGTGGATCCTCAGCATCAGCTGCAGTCATTGCCAACAGACTAATCCCACCTTGTGCCATTATTAGTTCTTGATTAGCTTCTGCACACACCAGATACATTAACAGTTAAGATTACTCTACAATTTTCAGACATGATCAGAAGAATTTGATTTCTCCCTAAAGGAACTTGATACATGTATGCATATTTAGGATGATAGCAGAGAGAGAGAGAGAGAGAGAGAGAGAGAGAGAGAGAGAGACCATTCATCGCAAGATTTGCAATAGCACCAGCTGCTATTCTGCAAATCGTTTCGTCAAAGCATCTGCTTTTAAGGAGCGACAGCAGTGATGAGAGACCACCAGCTTCCACTATTCTTTCCTGATTAGTATCTGCATATCACATGAAATAACTGGACTTTCAGGAATACTTCAAGAATAATTAATCGAACTTATACTTGTTATAGTGTCTGAACATATTTAATTGTAATTTCAAAAAAAAAAAATGATAAAATTATAAAAATATTATGTGCATACATACCTAAGACAAACAGATAATTGTTGGCAATCTAATAAAGCAATGGTTATGATAAAATTCATCATGCACTTTACTACCATTGTACCCTTCTCAGTTCATTTGACATTTGGGATCCATCCAGATAAGAACTCTTAATTGATATAAGTAACTCTAAATTGCCACTTCTTTGTATACATGTCAGATAAGACTAATGATTATAGACACTCAATGGTACTAGATATTATAACCAATTAACCATGCTGACTGTATTGAACATCATGTTATATCTAGAATAACCTCAAAATGAAAGTTAATTGTAATTGCGAATGTAATGAAAAGAATATATAGTTTCATAAGAAGGTTTCAGAAGTAGTGACCTTCAGCTGCTAAGTTGGCCACCACCTTCACTGCATGCAAACGTACATTAGGATCGTCTGACTCCAATAAAGACAAGATCTTTTGCAATCCAACTTTACAATTTGAATAAAAGGACAGAGTTAGAGGTTTATAAGCCACTAACTGAAGCAACATGTGCAAATTATGCATACCATGTTCATGAAGACTGGCTATTGACGATCTCTCCCCATTTTCTCGATCATCAAGCTGTGAGTATCTTGGCTGAAGCAAAGAAAAGTTAGGAGCAGAATAATAGATAATTAGATAGAATTTAGTATAGCTCTAATATAATGAAAAATAGATAAACCATGACGGAAGTAATCTGAAATAATTAAAATATTAATGGGCATAAAGAGCATATTTTTTCTGTGAAGGAAGTAGCCACATACCTGACCGGAACCGAAAGTCAGTTGTGACAATCTGCTTTGTAAAAGTAAAACTTCTTCTTCCAGTTTCTGCTTCTGGCGAGTCTCATCATCCAGCAAGTTTTGAAGCTTTACAACATCAGCAATTACACCTGCCTAGTCCATGAGGATAATATGTGATGTAATACATATCCTAGTAACCCGAACTTGAAGATAATGGGAGATGCTGATAGAGCGTATCCTAGTTGGATATAAAAAAAAATCCAGACCTCTGCAGGGATAAGTTGTGAATTCCTAAGATTGTGGATCTCTTCTTCAGCCCGTTTCCGTGAAGCAATTTCCTTCTGAAGCAATATCTTTAACTCTGTAACATCTTCATTGGCATGGTCATTACCCTGGTGTTAAGAAAGTTAGAGTGATGAAAGAATACTATGTTGCGAAAATGGAATTGGATTTTTGTAGCATATCATCCTTCACAGTTCAGGAATTCAAGCATTACACACTAGAATCAAAAGTCTATTCAGATGCATGGAACTTGATTTTTGTAGAATAATGATTCTATAGATTCTGAAGTCATCATAACTGAATTTCTATGAGATTAGAACCTCTTAAGTTAGGGATTATCCAGGCTCCTGTACACTTCGGATTGTCGAAAAGAAGAAAGAGAGAATTATAAATGGGGATATGTTATATCTGATCGTGGTTACCTCTCCACCATGACTGCCATTAATGAAGCCATTGGTTCCACGTTTAGAATGGTTCTTCATCCACTTCTCCTCAAGCTTTTTAATTGATTCCATGTAGTCCATCTGACACTTCATTTTCTCCCTCTACAACGACATATACCATTATGGGTTAGTTAAAAGTGAGTGGAGATAATCAAATAGATGAAATGTATGTGAAATAGACCCACATCACTAGCGGCACTGAGTTTTAAACCAAAGCCTTTAGTTCTAAATGAAGCATACTAGTTCATACCAAGTATTTGGATGCAAACTTGAACTAATTGCACACACACACACACACACTTCATTTTAGACCCACATATCCAAGCTAACCTCCAAAGCTTCTGTATAATTAATTTCAGCCTCAGAGATACGTTGTTGTGCTTCTAATGTCGTCCTTTCTATCTCATCCTCAAATGCTTTCTGCTGTCTTTCATTTTCTGCGATGAGTTTGTCAATCTGTGTCTCAAGCCTTTTACACATACTTTTGTAATCAAATTCCTCCTTGATTTTCAACATGTTCTCCACCTTCATAGCCTGACATAGATTAAAATAGACAAAAGCTAACTATATTTACTTTCCAGGTAAAAAGAAACTAACTCCTACAAATAGTACTATTATTAGAAAATGCAAGGCCAATGCACAATAATCTCTATATTTGTTGGATACCAGTTTTTAGGGTCAGATGCATGCAGATATAAAAAAATGATAAGCATGGAAAGATGATCACTCAGAGACTATTATTTGAGATGATAGAGGTATGGTGATTTTCTTGATATTCTGACCATGATTCAATAAATGGTCAACTTTCAAAAAAAAAAAAAGGAGTGGAAAACCGAGAAAATTGGGCATTCTTTCCCATTTAAAGCCTTCGAAAGTTAGGTTGCTCACCCTTTGTCCAAACAATATAGTACTGGAAGTTTCTGCACGATGGCGTGGAGATGGACCAACAGTTACAATCAATGATGTTCTTGCAGTGCCTGCATAGCAGTTCAAGATAATGTCAAATGTAATGCTGCCATCTTCAAGATGTAGTATTGAAGTATAAACATAATATTAGTATGTAAACTGTAGACGTAAGAATGTCGACCATTAGCTGCTTGCATAAAAATAATAGAAGTCATAAATAGACAACTTGCTCATAAAACGAAGAACTGACCTCCAAACGAATCTTTAAGCAGCCTTGTCAACTTAGAATCTCTAACAGGTACATGAGGACTATTCTCTGCAAGAGCATTTATGCACTTCCCTAGCGCACTTAATGAAAGATTTATAGATTTGGCTTCCTCTAATGTGTGTCCCTCACTTCCTGAAAAAAACAACTACCCAATGTAAGAAACTACAACCATATAACATCAGACGACCACTACTCAACAAAATCTTATATACATTAACACACCTGACTTGTGAACACGCTCAGAGCCTGCAAGATCTACAACAACTAATTTTCCTTTTCGAATAACTGGTGGCTTAGAATTTCGGCTCATGTGGAAAGATTGGTCATGCTCATTTGAGATCTCAGAGTCCATATCCATAACAGACCTCTTAATGTGCACCTGAAGTAGCGTATAAAACAAAAAAGCAGTATTTGTCAACTTCATTATAGATGGTAAAATCACATAAGGCGCATGTAACTTACCATTAGGATGGCATGACTACGAGAAGACTCGGTATTGAGTTTCGTGTTAGCAGCAACTCGATGAGCTTCTCCCAGGCGCAATAACTCCATAAAATCATGGTGGCTTCGTATATCTACCAGAGTTGCAGCTGGTACAGAAACATCACCAGTTTTTGGATCTTCAACAATTGAAATGTTATCATTTGATGGATTTAGGAGGTCTTGGATTGTCTCCATGTAAAGCTGCAGATATCAAACAACGAATTATCAACAGTAGAAACCTAATTTCATTGATGTTTTTCATGTAGAAATCCAAGTGAAGAATGGCAGGCAGGTAATTATATGCAAGAGTTGATATATGTGTAAGGACATACGTACCTGCAAGTATGAGATCATGACTGAATCAGAATCCCAAGATATACTAGCTAGTATATCCTCCATGGCACGGACCATGATTCCGCGAGCTGATGTGTCTTCATCTCCCAATCGTCCAAGTGTAAAAGTCTTCCCTGTGCCAGTTTGACCATAAGCCATTACTGTCCCATTGTAACCATCTAGAACACTCTGAAATGACTGATATATGTCAGTCACTATGGTTCAAGGCTTACATACAAGAGCTGTAAGATAGGTAAGTGCTAAAAAAGCAAAACTGTTTTATCGGAGAATTTTTATTTGTATCCTACTATTATAATCTGCATGCCCACAGACCACATCCTCTCTCTGACTCGCCATGTTTTCCAGTAGTAATTATTTATTAAGCATATCGTATACATACGACTAAACATAGGTAATTAATCCCATAATTAACAAAATGGTTGCAAATCTCCAACTTAAAGAATAAATATGCATCGAGCCATCAAACACCAAATAAGAGTAGTGGAAACAATGGTAAATTAATCTTAAACGTATATAATCAAACACTAGCAGTTCAAGTATAAGCTTCAATGCTTCATCATTAAACCTTGAATAATCACATAAAACAAAAGTAGTTTAACATCACCAACCTCCACTACAGGTTTCGCAACAACTTCATAGACACGCTTCTGTGATGCAGATTCAGTTAGCACTTCATCGAATTCATAGGTATCTGAATCCCAATTGTTCTTTCGAAGTTTCAACCTTTTAAACTGAGATAAATCATAAGGTGTCATTATGAGTAATCACATAATAGACTTGACTCTAATTAGAAAAATGTAGTTAATTCTTACTTAAATCCTAACTTGTAACTTTGTGAGAAGTACAATTCTCGTACCTCTGGTTGCAATTCCAGGCAATCAGCAAAATCAGCATCTGCCACCATCTCCTCGGCATTTTGAGGTCTTAATCTGACAGCGACACGAACTCGGCCAGAAACTGCAACATCAATTCAAGACATCACTTTTTATCTACGAGTTTCTTATTGGTTAGTTAGTCAACACCAAGTAGGTTGCAAAAAGAATAGGTGATGTTGAATTATTATTGATAAGAAAAACCTTTCTATATTCTGGTCAGTTTCAAAATCATCTAACAAGTATGATGAATACTCACATTGGATCATTAAAACTTTTGGCATACTATAGTGTCCTTCTCCAGTATGAATCAAGGTTTAAGGTTATTGCAGTTTTGAGTATATTGTTGTTTATTCATCAAATAACTTTTGACTCTACTCAGGTATCTGCAGTGAACGAGTTATCTAACCATGACCTTAGTCATCTCCTTGCTAACCAACCATTTGTCTATACGTCAAATCTATATGTTAGATCTCTTTGGTTATTTGTTTAATCTCCATTTGTTTAATATTGTCATCATAATCCTAACATCATCAGCATATTAACAGTCATTAGCTGCTTACTCCAGTTTATTCTAGATATCATAATGGTTTGTCAATTGTTTTCTGCACATACAAGATTTTTCACAAGACCTTGCAATTCATAATACTCAAATTCATTATTAACAATGAAATTTAGACCTCTCCCTGTGAAACATTAACTACTATATTCTTAATAGTGATTGCAACACCAGCAACCCCAAATCCTCACATAGGTAACATGCATATTACCCGATATTCAAGTATCCCTCCTTCCCTGTCAAAGTCTTCAAATTACCAATGCTTATTAGAAGATCAAATTTTACTATTCCTCATGATGAGTAAATAAATTGTATAAATAGTGCTACTTGTCAATACATATTATTAGTTTATTGCATCACTATGCATCACTATCATTCAGCAATCCAAATCTCCACAAATCACAATTAACTATAAATTGCACCAACGCTCGTCCACATTATTAGGACTGAAGTAGAAACTCTTTCTACACATCCTCCACTTTCAACATTTTGAATCATTTCAGGAAACAAAAATTTGCTCTGTTGGTCCTCACAATAGTAAGTTTTCATGAACCCAAATACTTACATCTAAATAATTGCACTATTTTAAAGTTTTCAACCAGCCAAACTAAATCCAAACAATTAAGTGAGTCAATTCTACAATGCTGCTTAATAAATCGAAAATTTAAAAATAATAGTCAAACTGAGCAATCTCACTCTAAAAATAAATTATTATTTTTAAGAGCCGGTACATAAGAAATCATCATTTACGAAAAACGAAAACTGACCTAATATGCATAATAGAAGGTAAAAACTAACCGGAATCATCGATATCCTTAAGAGCAACACTAGAGTTGCTACGGCGAACGTTAGAAGTACTCTTGGATTTAAATGAAGAAGAAGCTCTGAGATTTGACGAAGCAGTTTGCTGAACACGATCTAATTTCACTGTTCCTCTACCATTTCTATAGGACGACATAGTTTTAGCTCCAAATAGAAAACCGCTGATTAAATCATAGAAAGTTAACCTGTAAGTTTAAATTAGAGAGAAAATTGAACTGGATTTTGCAGTTAATTGTATAGAGTGTTGTGTTGGTAGAGAGTTTAAATTCAGAAAAGGTGAAAGAAGTTAAGAAGATAGTTGGGGCCAGCTTTGCGGTGGTAGAAAGGTGGAAATGAATAATTTGAACTTATTGATGATACAATCACTCCTACAGGGTGTGTTTTGAACAACTTTTTATGCATATGTTTAAAGCCATGATGTAATTATCAGAATTATTATTATTATCTAATAGAGAAAATTGCACGAATCATCCTTATTTTTTTATCAAAAATATATAAACTGTCCTTTAAAAAAATAAATAGCAATGAACATCCCTATATTATGTATATTTGATCAATTGACATCTTTTTGCACTCTAAAGGACATATATACCCTTATCCTCAAATTTCTTTTATTTCTTTAATTATTATTCATGCATTTAATATTTTTCTTATTCATCTTTTAATTTAAAAAGTCAAACAATTACAACAAATCATCATTATCCACTTTGAGATTCACTAACATATGTGTATAACGTTTGCTAGCAACAAATTACAATCGCACTATAATTACTCATTTACATAACCCATTATTAGTTGTAGATGAGCGAATTAAGCACCAAAAAGAAAATTCTAGCAAAATTTGATCAATCAACATATATGTAGAAAAAGTCATACCAAAATTAAGAGTAAAAGCAGTTGATGTTAAACAGCAGCAAATGATAAGGAAACTTATTATATAAAATGTAAGAACAATCCAATTCTGACCGAAATGATGTCAATCACTTTATGGTTAGAGTAGGTTCATAAATTATAAAGGGGAAATAGTGAACTAGAAAAGAAAAAACTAATACTAACAATATAATAGGAAATCTCTTTTTTATATTAACAGAAATAACAATGAGGGTATATTTGTCATTTCATGTGAATAAGGATGTCAACCGATCAAAAATACATAACATAAGGATGTTCACTGTTATTTAAATTTTGAAGGACGATTCGTGCATTTTTAACAAAACATAGGGATGATCCGTGCAATTTGCTCTATTTATTATTATTATTATTATTATTATTATTATTATTATTATTATTATTATTATTATTATTATTATTATGTTTTTTATAACTTTATACTCATATATCATAATTATATTATCCTTCTAAGTTCTACGTGTAAATTACCAGTAATCGTCCAGTGGTGGACGTATCGTATTGTGAATTACGAGCCAGCACAACTACGAGCACACATTATCGTCCTCTACTTGGTGGCTAAGCCGGATTGCGTATGGTGGTAGACAGTGAAAAAAAGAACTCTTAATTTGTTTGAACAAAGAAATAGTGATGAATATAATGTTTTTGAGTTTGAATGAACAATAAAAAACATAAGCATAAATAAACCTACAAGAAATAAAACGTGAATTTTAGATGGTTATTCTTTTTGAGTAATGATATTTACACTATCATTTTTAATAAATATAATAAATTATAAATTATGTATTTCGGAGTATAACGGTGTACGCATAAACAATATACAATATACGACTTTGATGTATTTCTAAGAAATAATGGTATAAATATAGTTATCCTTTTTTTAACTTTTTTCGTAGGTTAAGCACTAATAACAAATTATATAAAAATATAATTTTGCGCAGAATTTTGTTAATTACTATATTAAAAATGTAAACTTTTAGAGTTATTTTTAGTTGATGAAGTGTTTTAATTTATTTTAATGTGACTATTATTTCTATATGTTTTATTAGAATAATGTAAATTAGAAAGGGGTGATCTAAGTGAAATTAGTGTTGGTCAGTCATGACTATGACTATGGTCACTTGTGGTGGTTAGTGATTGTGCGTTGTTCGTATTTATATAATGCAGTGGTCACGACCTCTAGTTACGAGTATGAGTGCTCTCGGATAAAAATCTTTTGATCCAAAAGATACTTGCATTTATTGTAGTTTTTAAATTGAAAGGACTATCGACAAATAATAATAATTTTAAAATACTTTTATTTAGAATTATTACAAAAGAAATAATATCTAAATGATTTGTTACTTCTAAGTTGATTTTTAGTTGTTGACAAAATATTACAAATTTCAAGGAAAAAAAGGAGTAAATTTTTTGCTCTAACTTTTATTTAAATTTCCAATGAACGTATGATAAGGTTAGAATTAGAATAGGAAAAAAAATAATAGAAGAAAAATAATAAATTCAATTACCAGATATAATTAAGCTTAATTTTGGAATTTTGATTGCTGAATCACATGAGAAATAATTTTAAGACAAAACTCGATTGCATTCGTGATTTTGCCGTTCAAAAAAAAAATTACACATGGAGCTATATATAACTGTTCCCGTTAGAGGTGAAAAAAAAAACGGTTTTTTTAAACCGGCTCAATAACCGAAACTGGTTATTTGGAAAATCGGTTTTGAAAAAACCGAACCGGTTTTTATATAACCGAAACCGGTTAGACCGGTTATAGGATTTCGCCAAAATCGGTTTTTAACCGGGTTTTTTTATTTTAAAAATAAGCGTATTATTTGGTCTTTTGGCACCTCTAAACTCCCTATAAATAGTCCTAGTTGATTTGCGTTCTAAACACACCAATAACATTCTATTCTTCTCTCAAAAATCACTCTAAATCTCGATATATATATATACTCTTTGTTTGCGAAAATGGAAAACATACAATCACAAGCTTCCGGTTCCGGTTCCGCTTCCATTGGTAGCAATGTACGAAACAAAGTTTACACAAACGTTGATGTAGTGCAAGTTAAATCAACGAACCGGAACTCGGAAATTTGGTCGAATTACGATATGTGTGTTATGGATGATGGGGTGGAAAAGGTCCGTTGCAAGAGATGTGGGAAGTTTTATAACCCCACATCAAACTCAACATTAAGAAGTCACAAAAACGGGTCTTGTAGAGCGGTTAGTCAAGATGCGTCACAATCAACACTTGGTTCGGATGGTGGGGTATTTATATACGATAATGATGCGCTTCGAGAAGATTTTACGAAGTTTGTCATCCAATAGGCGCTTCCATTCAACCACTTCGACAACCAACGGCTTACGAATATCATCAAAAAGAGACTACAACCGCGATACCAACAAGTAAGTCGTACTACCCTTAGAAACGATGCGTATAAATTATGAAAAACTGCTAAAAAGGATATAATTGATGGTTTTCAAAACTATAAATATGGCGTTTCTATTACTTGTGATGTTTGGACCGCACCACATGGTACGGCAAATTCTTATTTAACCGTTATGGCCCATTGGTTTTATCTCGAGTCTTGCTTATTGATAAAACGTCCAATTGCTTTTAAATTGTTTGGTTATCCGTATACGGGATGTAATTTGCGAAAAAATTTAAATGACACTTTAATTGAATATAATTTAGACGATAAAGTTTTTACAATTTCACTAGATAATGCGTCAAATAATACTAGAGCTGTGAATTTACTAAAATTACGTATAAAACCAATTTTAGATGGCGCTTTTTTCATTCTCATTGTGTTGCTCATGTTATAAATTTGTCCATGCAAGCGGCATTACAAATATGTGCTAATTTACGTGAAAATTTTAGGAGTTTATTAGTAACTATATATAGTTCGAGTAACGAACGACAAGCTAATTATAGACGTTTTCATGCACAATGTGGTGAAACTCCCCTAGGACCTTGCTACGAGAATAATACTAGGTGGAATTCTACTCACACTATGTTTGAAAATATTTTACGACAACGTATTACTTTAAATGCTTTTAATGATATGTTAGTTGCTAAAAATAAGTCTGTAGCTATAACCGATTATGAATGGGATCGACTAAATAATTTAACTTCATTTTTAGTAGTTTTTAAAGAGGCTACTACTATATTATCGGGTGTATATTACCCAACTAGCTCGTTAGTTCTGAACCAAATTTTTATAATGACCGAAAAATTAAAAGAATTTGAAACCTCGACATATCTAATGTTTAGAAAAATGGTTAGAGCTATAAAAAAGAAATTTATAAAGTATTTTGGTAGTTTGCCTTTCGTTTTTACTTGTTGCGCCGCACTAAATCCAACTTTAAATGTTGGCGGCGTATAACGTATAATCTCAACAATTATGGAAAATTTAAACTTACACTTAACCGACGACCCGCACTATATAGCAAATGAACTTTCTAAATTTGAAAAAATTTTACACAATTATTTGGGATTTATGCAACAAAATATGGTCAACAACATAACCCAATTGTTGACTCAATGCGGGCGGGAACATCTCGAGCATCATCCAACGACATAAATATAAACATTTATAATGCTCTACTTGAAGACGCTACAAAGCGTCAACGAACATCGGCTCCAACAAGCGAGTTGAGACACTATATGTCTACAAACTTTTTAACCACTTTAAGTGTTGAGGAGTTTCGTAATTTTGACATTTTGAGTTGGTGGAAAGAAAGAGAAGTACAATTTCCCATTTTATCCGCTATGACTCAGGATTTATTATCCGTTCAAGCTTCGACGGTAGCTTCCGAATCGGCCTTTTCTACTAGCAGTAGAATAATATCGGAAAGAAGGTCAAGACTAACCGCTCAATCCGTGGAAGTAATGCAACAACTTTGGAAGGCCCACTATTAGGTAACGTTGAAGAAATTATCGAAGATGAAGAAGTCACATTAGGGATATCACATCCAACGACCAAATTAGATGAAGGTGAATTTGAAGAACTTGAAGTTGAATCCGTGGATGAAGATGAAGTTTGGGACAACATAAGTACTTAAGTGTATCCGTGTGATGGCAATGCCGAAGCTCGATATACTTTACTACACGATTACGTTTCCGGGTGATGGCAATGCCGAAGCTCGATATACTTTACTACACGATTACGTTTCCGGGTGATGGCCATGCCGAAGCTCGAAATGTATTCGTATTTGTATTTTATATTTTTAGTTGTAATTGTATTATTTAAATAAAAGTTATGTTTGTTGATGTGCTAGATCTAGTTATAAACAAAATATGTTTTTTGTTTGTTGATTTAAAATTTTGTTATACACTTATACCGAATTCGAATCCGGAAAAAAACCGAAAAAAATTAACCGATTAAAACCGGTTCAAAACCGATTCCAAACATTTAAAACCGAAAAAAACCGGTTCCGAGAAAACCGAAAAAACCCGATTTTCTTGCACCCCTAGTTCCCATTGTTGGAACTCATATTGGTTGGGTGTAATGCGTTTGGCATCCTCTTGGAATTTTGTAACGCATTTCCATTGCTAACGCTCTTGTTGCTTCTGCCGTTGTTGCCAACAACGTTTCATTCGCCATAAAATGCGTTTGCATCCATTCTTAACCGTTGTCGTAGCATTCTTTATCCCTTTAAAGAATAAAGAAGGTACAATGCCGGTGACGATTAATTAAAATTTGAAACATTGGATATGAATGAAGAGACGAGATCATTATAGTACAACAAATTTTTAAAGTATGGAAGAATCAATGTGATTGTGTCATTTGTACAAAAATCTATTTACCCCATCTTTTTGAAAATTAATTATTTCACACAGGTCAAATCGAAAAATTATGAAAATTGCACCATAAAATTCAGTGTTTTCTCATATTCGATTAGATATTTCACAAGGTATACTTTCGATGAGTTTTTTTTGTGTGTAGGTTTTACAAATTACTAACACATGTGTTAACATGTTGGGTTTAGAGTTTGGGATTTAGGGTTTGGTGTTTAAGGTTTAGGGTTTTTTGCAAACCCCAAACCTTAAACCCTAAACGCTTTACAAAACCCTAAACCCCTAATCCTACTAAACCCTAAACCCTGCTAAAACCTAAACTCTAACTGTAACCCTAAATCAAATGTACAACCAAGCACTAACACGTGTTAATAATTTATAAACCCACCAAAAAATGAAGAAAAAAAACTCATCGAACGTATACCCTTGTGAAATGTCAAATCGAAGAGGAGAAAATATTAAATTTTATGGTGCAATTTTCATAATTTTTCGATTTGCCGTTTGTGAGATAATTAATTTTTAAGATCTTGAGGGTAAATGACATACACGTGGCGCATTTTCATTAGTACTCTCATTCTTTCAAAAAAATGTTTTACTTTAATGAACTTTTCTGGTATCGAATTTGCCATGTACAAGAAAAAAAAACATTTCAATGTGTATGTGATTCATTCAAAAAAAATTTTTTTTTTTGTGTGAAACCATCAACAGCATATTCCTAGAAACTGAATTTTTCCTAGATTTCACATTTACAAGCATAAGAATGGTTAATCACAAAACAGCAAAGGTATAAAGTCAATTTATCGATTCTAACAGGGTACACGAACAAGCTTCTCTAACGATTTCATAAGCCTCCGTAGTTCTTCTCTATGCTAGCTAGCTTCATTCTGTTGATTCATCATATCTGTCACATTACACCACATTAATTAGTGAATAGTGACTAACATCATATATACCAAACCTATGCCAATTTTAAAACCCAAACCAACCGACAAAAACAGAAACCCGATCCCTACTTGTTAGTCGATAAATATTATATGTCACACTTCAAGAAAACGTTTAAGAATCTATGTTATAAGTTTAAAATCAAATAAAGAATACAGCTCCCAGTATAATCCTTGGTAAAAAAGGTCCCTTGATTAAATATAGACAGAGACTCATAATATGGACCCTTCAACATTGATTTCTGAAATACATATACCTATTATAGAAATCGACTATATATACTTCTTTTCCAGTGCAAAGTTCCTTAAATAATATCCAATTATTTCGGTAAATAGGTGGATCAAAGGGACACAAAACAAGTTATCTCTACAACGAATCAAAATGATTAATTGAATAAATTCCAATTAAAGAAGCAAACCCAACTAATTTCATACTGAATCAAACCGATCAGTTTGATTTGATCTGATATAGTAATTTAATGGAACTCGTAATTCTATGCATACCTTTAAATGAATTTATTTGATGTCAGTTTATGGAGAATCCTGCGAGCTTGCTTCATCGTCATCGTCATCATCATCCTCGTCCATTGCTTCAACCGCTTTATGATCATTATTTGACGAACTTAGATGACCATGAGTCTCCCCATCAGATTCACCGCTATCATCCTCGGCGCAATCTTCTGTATCCGAGTTAGATGCAATGGCTTTTTCACTGTCACTCTCTAAAACACCACCAAATTGGCCTTTCATCTCTGGGGCGACGATACCTATCATTTTAGTAAGTTTTTCATGCTCAAGGTTCCTTACAACACCTGTTTGGCTCTCAGCTGCCACACTGGCAGAATCATGCAAAATCCCACCGCCACCCCCGCCGCCATTTCCTGGAGACTCATTATCTCCGTGGCACGAAGGAGTAGCACTGCAAGCCCAGCTCCCAGCAACTTCAGAAGCCAACAGGTCAGCTGTTCTAATGGTGTCTCCAGCTTCTGTATCTTCTTCAATAGGGTCCTTCGATTGGTGTAAATTCTCACGATCAGTTTCAACTCTTCCATCCGCATCATCTACCATCATTGTATCCCCACCTAACTTGTTCAAGTCAAGATGTTGGTCAAGTCCCTGAGTTTCAGTTTCCAAAACTTGTTCGGTTTCGATTGCTGCCGTATTGCCGCCCTCAATATCAGATCCAAACGCACCCTTCGCACAAGGGTCAAAACTGGTAAACTCTGCTTCTTGAGTTTCTTCACAAGTCTCTTGATTTCGAGCATCACAGTCATGCTTCTCAGTTACACTGGCTCCATCACCTGACGTCTCAGCTTGATCTCCACCTCCCCTTTTAGTGGAAGTGCTTGAATCTGCCGCCTTCATGTCACCACTGCACTGAGACCCAATTGCTTCTTTACTTTGACGGATCAAATCTATCGAATTTTGGTTATCAGGGTTAGGATTAATATCAACTGACATGTTCTCATAATTCTCCTCGTCTTCTAGTGTTTTCTGCATAGACTTTAACTGTTCCTGCTGCTTCGCAAATAAGCTAGAGATCTCCTCTGTCGTTGAATAGAATGCCCGGAGCTGGGTTTCCCTGCATACAAACCATGTAATGTGAACATACATTTAACATGGGCATGTATGCAGGTTCAATTACGTTCACCCATAACACTTTTTGTTATAAGCTTAAATTCTTTTAAAAACAATTAGTGTGCCAAATATGATTATAAAATAACTCTAAACTATTAGAATAAAATGATGAAAAAGGTGTTGTAAAATCAAAACTACATTTGCGGCCCATTTGACCCATTTCCTTATTGCCCTTTTTTTGCCCATTTGACCCATTAGAGATAAAACATAACCTTAATCGTCCACACGTAAGTGAATGGGTCAAAATTGCCACCCGGACTCCCCATGAAATTGTATCATTGTCATATTACAAAGAAAGAATGGTATTCATTTGTATCCACAAGGCTCCCTTAGTTTACTTGCAGACGGATATCTAAGATTTGGACTATGAAGCTTGAATGTTCATGTAAGCTATAAAATAGAAATAACCTAAGATTCGTAGTTCTTACCGAAGCATTATCCTTTCTCGGGCAGCTTTTAGCCTGCGTTTTTCGTATTCAAGTTCCCGCATTGCAGCATTGCTCTGGAGTTCAAGAGCAGAAACCTTAGCCCAGGCCTCTTCCCTAGCTGCCTGCTAAACACAAAAAAGAAATAATGTAAAGGTAATGGAGGGTAATGCAATGAACAGTATCCTCTAAAAGCCCCCAACCAAGCACTGTCGTTTAATTATTAATTAATATCCAGTATAATTCAAAGCAACTCTAATAAAGTATTACCTGATACATATGAAAGCAATGAAAAAATAAAAGTAAGAGAGCATAGTTTGTCGCGTACAACACATATAACATATACTCATTCTTGGTTCTTAATGGTGCTGATTGAAAAAAATAGTACGAAAATAACATGAAATAAATGTACAGCAACCTCTACCTTTTCGCTTTCAAGTTCCTTCTTCAACCTGCTAGTTTCATGCTCAAGTTCTTCCACCTTCTGCAAATGCATAATCACAGAACAGATGATCATACACCACTATAAAATATTAACATACCACCCTATAAAATATTATATGTTATAAGCAGTTCCAGGAGATGTTCATGCCTTTTTAGCAATGGAAGAAACCTGTTGCTCTTGAGAAAGCTGGGATTCAAGTTGCCGGACCTTGTTCTCAGACCCAACCAATTTCTGTCTAGTGTCTTCCTGTTGTAGAAACGAAGAGATAAGTGTTGAAGAACTAGCTAAATGATGCAAATATCATAGTACAAGGTGGCAGTGCAAATTTACCAATTTGGATCTCAAAGTCTCCACCAATAAACACCTTTCTTTTTCTGATTCCTGAAAACGTGAACATTAATGTTTATTTTATATTGTGTTAAGACGCAGCAAATCACTTCATCATCATAAAAAACCATTCTCAAACCTGAAGCTTATTAATAATTTCCTGCTGCTCGTGTTCTCGTCTAAGAGAAGCATCCGAGAGCTGCTTCACTTCCTCCTGAGCTTCTGCTTTAACCCTCTGTATTGCGGATGTCAAGTTTGCCACAGCCTTTTCTCGATCATCTTTTCTTTGTTCTCTCTCTTCGTCTAGAAGAACCTTGAGTTCAGCTATGGATGCATTTTGGCTAAAAATATAAGATAAAAATTTAATACGTTATCCAATTCGTTATAGCATATGGACATTTTATGTCTATTATGCAACATAGATACTCATTATAGAAACATAATGGTTGCTTCAGCCACTCATTCATAGGAACAATAATCGTTGGGTTTTAGAAAGAAAAAGAGTTCACTTCTTTCAGAAAAATAACTTTTTTATCCAAGAAAGATGAAACAACTACTATAAATCATATGCAATTTTGCAGCATCGCCAGCGGAACTCTAGATAAACCTTGCTTAAATAATTGAGTTAATATTAGGGCTTGGAAACATGAACAGCAATCTCCCAAGCCCTCTTACAATGGTAAAACTTTATTTTTATCCACAAGAAGTTTAATTTGAGCATTTACGCAAAAAAGTGGTTCATCAAATTTACAATAAGTTACTAACATGCATATAACTATGACAGCCACCGTATCACTCATTCATGCATGGTGGTAACTAAGAAAACTTAAATTCATCTATAGGTATATTTGCTTTCAGAAAGTATGCCTCTATATTAGGAATACACTACATAAACATTTCTAAATAATATCAGTAGGACATATAATTGATTGTACATTTTTTTTTATAAACATCAACTTAGATTTGCATTTTGTTCAAGCATCATAGTGCTTTATAATAAAAAGATCTTCAAAATTCAGACGATATCCATATTAAATTAAAGTCCCCCTACGTAGCCTTGTGACTGACTACATCACACGGAGAAAGATATAAAGTATAAACTGACAGATCTCAACTAAATTAAATATGTCACTCACCTACGCATTATTTCGTCTGCTTCGGTACAGCTCTGCATAGATGCATTGAGTCTTTCATTAAGGTCCACCATAGCATGTTTTTGTTCTGAACTTATCATATTTACTTTGACTAATTCTTTTTGTTTTGCTTCAAACATATCACGAATCTCTTTGAGCTCATCAACATAGGTGTTTGTAATAGACTCCTTCAAGTTCTTCTTCTCCTAAAAATATGAAAGAGAAGTCAGTTGCCACTTGACAACAACCCACAGAAAACACACACATGAACTTGAACATACAACTTCATGAAGTTCGATTGATGTACGGTGTTCATTGCGTAATTGATCGACGGTTGCAACTTGATCTTCCAATTGCTTCCTTAATTCCTACATGTGGATTAAAAGTAATGAGTCAAGACTCAAGATCTACTTTATCAATCAAAAACTGCAGGTGAATTAAAGTTGAAATAAGAATATACCGTATTTGACCGTTCGAGGTGCCGAAAATCATCGAGAGAAATGGGACCTTCAGAAGAACCGATACCAATTCCTCTTTGTCTCTTGGTTTCAAAGCCAAACGTATCTTTGTACACAACAACATAAGTATAGGTAAACACACACATACTGACATACATATAAATAAATAAATAAATAAATAAATATATATATATATATATATATATATATATATATCTTTTAAAATAACAAGAAACTTGTGTATAAAAATACAAGTGGTCACAGATAACAAGGCTGAGTTTTCATCTTGTAACAAACCATTTACAGGTCATTGATGTTACCAGATTAATGATATGTTCATATTAGCATTGAAATAACGGAATTCATATCAATGGAAAAGTCTAATGATCGCTCAGGTGATTTATCTGTCTTGAAAAAGTTTACACACAACCTACTAAACATGTGACTTTCATACATTAATGGAGTACATGTTATACGACTCTAGATTAGTATTAGGAAATAATATTAATAATATTTAGTTACTATTATTAGGGTTAGTATTATGGTAAGTTTAGGATATCTTATAGTAAAAATAGGGCGCTAGGGTTGTAATGTTTTTATGCTGAATATTAAGGATTAGTGATTTTAATATCACTGGAGAGTTGGTTTACCTCTCGTAAGTAAACCATGGGAGAGTTGATCGATCTCTCGAACATCGGATATACATCTTATTTATTGTATTTGGTTCGTATCATTGGTAAACCATGTGTGTTCATTGCCGGAACACTGTTCGTCGTCTCGAATCACTGTTCGTAATTGGAACACTATTCATGGTCGGAAATCGTTATTCATCGCCGAGAATTTATTCCTTCCTTATTCTCTGATTATTTTATTCTTTTGAAAAAATAAACGAGAGAGGTTATATCATGACCAACAAGAAGATTGCAGATCTAGAGGCGAAAATCAATCGATACCAAACTGAAGTTACGAAGCGATTTTCTGATTTAGAGAAGATGGTACCCGGAGTTTCTATACAGATGTGTCTCGAGGTCTTGTCGTTTCAACAGTAATTCAATGCACGAAGCGAATCTTTGAAGGATCGTCTGAAATTGGAAAAAAGTTCGTTCATCGGGGTTCCTTTCGAATATTAAGACAGCAGAAAGAAGTGTTGAAGGCAGTGAAGTTCTGGAAGAAATTTGTAGTTGCATCAACCCGAAACAGAACAGGAGGGAGTCCGGATCATAGAAGTAACACTGGCAGTGGTGAGAGAGCCAATGTTGCAGTTGAAGAAATCCTACCGACACGAGCGGGAGGCGTGAAATTAAGACTGAAACACATCAGGCGGATAATGGGTTGCTTAGACCCTTCAATGGGCAATTTCTGGACAACCCAAGACTCTTTTTACTGGGCACAGAGTGCCTACTGTTGCGTACAATTTGGGACTTCTTTATGATAAACTCATAATAATAATATCTTAGAGAAAGATTTGGAACCTGCGAATCAAGATCGTTCAAAGCACCATTTTGAGGACAAGGTGTTTTTGGGGGCGGGAGTAATGATACGACTGGAGATTAGCATTAGGGAACAATATTAATAATATATAGTTACTGTTATTAGTGTTAGTATTCTGGTATGTTTAGGATACCTTTTAGTATAGATAGGGCTCTAGGGTTGTAATGTTTATAAGTTGAATATTAAGGATTAGTGATTTTAATATCATCATAGAATTGGTTTACCTCTCAAAAGTAAACTGTGGGAGAGTTGATCGATCTCTCGAACATCGATTGTCTATCTTATTTATTGTTTATTGTATTGGGTTCATATCAATGTACTGCTGCACTGGCCACAGCTTAAGTGTACTATACTAGTATCATTCAAGTCCTATAATCGATAGACGTGAAGACCGTTTCATATTAAAAAAATTATTCTTTCTTTGTTTTTCAAAAAATACCATTTCATATAAGTTAATAAACAGAACAATACTGATTAATATGTTCGCATAAGAAAATCATAAGATAACTCAGTATGGACGTACATACCTGCTTTTCTTTTTAGAGGCGGGCTATCTGCCTCTGATATAGGTTTGAGAACTTCTCGGAACACAAACGCATAAGCAACTTCTGTTGTCATGAGAAAATTATTAATTTAGACAAAACGCCAAGCTTCATAAGAGACAAAAGAAGCAAAAGACATACCATGTTGAGGAGGTGCTGCAAAAGATATGATATCTCCGTGATGTAATTTGGACCCTGGGCTGTTTTTATTTAACTTTTCCCAATTCAGAAATGTCCCATTTGTGCTGTAGAGAGTTAGATACCATATAAAAGATCACTCCACAGTTTAGCAGATAGGCTCCACTTAATAAAAAGAAAATACCTCGTATCTTTCAAGAAGCAGCAATAAAAGAGTCTGGATTGACCCTCTGCATCTTCAGTAGCAACCTTCTTCCTATATATTTTGCAATGATGCTTACTAATTTGATTTGACAAAATCTGAAACCGCGTATCGGCTACAGTTCGGCCAATGAGATGCTCGTCACTAGTCAAAAGAATATTTATTCCCTACAGTTATCAGTGTAACTTCATTAATTAAATGCAATATTTATAAACTTATTTTTAACCACGTTAAATTTAGTAAAGAGTAATTTCCCAAAAATAAGGTACAACTTGACTTTGTCAAATCTACTTAGCTAATCACCAATCAATATGCAGTCTGTTAAAAACATGAACGGCACATAGTTATCATGTTTTCACAGCATGATTTAGGCAAAGAATTTCAAGCAAAATATATCAGTCAACGTCATTATTCCCTAGTTAACAGTATTATAGTGTAACTTCGTCAACTAAAGGCAATTGCTAGACAAACTATCTTCAATATAGTAAGAGACAACTTGAAACGATAAAGAAAAACTTTAACTTAATGCCAAATCCACTTCTCTAATCACAGGGCCATACTCGGAATTTCCGAAAGGTCATATGATTAGCGCATTGTTGAGTGTAAACTCATTGAATTCTATAACGAATCATAACATTTCTTACAAATTAAACAACATTTTTCTACTCCAAATTCACAAAACTTGAACAATTCGCCTCCGTTTGGAAGTCCAAGGGCCTTCCGCATAAACCATTTCATAACATGGTTTTAGCAAAGATATCACAGCATTGGGTTAAAACAATCAATCAAGAATCACATTAAATTTAGTGTGGTACATTTTGACTCTCAAATCTACTTCACTGATCAGTGATCACGAACCCACACACAAATTGTTACAAATTGAACAGCATTCTCACTCTATTGCTATCACATTCTCATAAATGATTTAAACAGATAAAATAAAAGCAAAAACATCAGATTAAAACAATAATACAAGAATCACGTTAAATTCAGTAAGGTACATTATAACACTTTAACTTAATTGACACATAGATATCAAATTTTCATAACATAATTCAAACAGATTTTAAAAGCAATATACATCAAATTAAAACAAAATTAATCAAAATTAACCTGACGGCGTTGGCGCGCTTTCGGAGAGATGGCGGTGAGTACGCCCCAAACATCAGGATCGGAGTACTGTAACGGCTGAGATGCAATATTTGAAGCGACTGATAGTATAAAATCTTGAGGACTCGGAGACTTGACTAACGAATCGGCGCCGGTGACCGGAGTTATAGGATCCTTATTGTTGCCACTAGTTTTAGGGCTAGGGTTTAAAAGCGCTGGAGGTCTATTTTCTTGAGAGGTAGGGTTAGGGTTTGAAGAAATGGGATTTTCTTGGAGATTGTTGTTATCAATTGCAATGTCGGCCATCGATTGATTGATTAATTGATTGATTGATTGATGTGAAGAATTTTTCTTGGAAATGGCGGGGGATCTTCGAATATAAACCCTAGGATTTTAGCGCCATAATTGAAGTGTGTTGGAGACGCTAGTGTAGTGTAGTAGCACAGGAATTAACTAATTTGGGGGTAATTTGCGACACATGTGGATGGGGGTCAGCCTGGTTATAATTTTGTGCAATGAGGTGCATTAAATAATAAAAAGGGTGCGGTGCAGACAGCAAGAATATATAGGATGCAGCAGATAAATACTAATAATTTTTCGATTTTAAAAATAAATTAAGTTGTAGAAATACATACGTAATGTTAAAAGTCATAAAATATAGTAACAATATACAAGATGCAGTAAATAAGTATTAGCACAAATATACATTAATCGCAACAGTAATGTAAGATGCAGTAGAAAAAATGTACGATGCAGTTGATTTTTTTCAGATCTAGATCTAAAAAGTATATCTACTTTTCATATCTTCTTTTTAGATCTAGATCTACGAATTTTCAGATCTAGATCTATATAGTGGTGGTGGTTGTAAAGTTGATGACGAAAGTGGTGGTGACGGTGGAGCGGCGGTGGTGGCGGTGGAGCGGCGAGAGAAGATAGAGAAACGATCACGGTTTGTGTGTGTTTTTGTGAAGAGAGAAAGATGGGCTGCCCTAATTGACCATTTTCATGTTAACTTTGTAAAAATTGCAAGTTAGTCCTTCCGCCCAAAAATAATTGTAAACTAGTCCCCCATGATAGAGGCATAATCTGCACCATTGATCTCAAAAATAGACGGTCAAGATCTTCTGCCCCTTCCTTTCCTCCTAAAACCTTATGGCTTTTGGATCTCAAACCTAATAAAAATAATAATAATAGTTTTTGCTCCCAAAAAATAATATTACTCTCTATAAAAATAAAGTTACAATATCATTCCAAAATATATATATATATATATATATATATATATATATATATATATTCTTTTTCATTATATATTTACTATTTACTAGTAGATCAAATATTATTACAAATTACAAATTTGCAATATACGTATTCATTTTGCTGATATATAGTAATTATTATTATAAATCATATATACTTATAATACTAATATGGGGAGGGATTGAGAGGGAATGTCCAAATTTGAGGGAGAGAGAGAAGCAAATCTCAGCCACTTATTTTCTCGCAGTTTCTCCATATAAGAGAGACAATGCATATAAAATACTTATTTCATCAATTTTTGTCTAAAATCCAAAATTAAAGCAATTAATTCATCGATTCATCAATCACACGCATCCTAAATATTTGAATTCATCAAACGCATTCACACATATCTTCAATTCGTTATAATTCAAATTCATCAAAAATTAGGAATTTTGTGTGTAACTTTTGGTATTTTTGTGAACATTATGATTTGTCAAATAAAACAATAAATTCAAACGAATTGCATCATACAAAGCTTATAAACATGTAATTAATCAAATTATGATCGTCATTCGACATCGAATTTCACAAAACTACAAAATTCTCAGAACGTTAGCATTCATTTTGAATGAATGTTAATCAAGTTACAACTTAGTATTCTTAAACATTCATTTACGATGAATATGAACTTATATAGGTTATATACACTGTTGAACGTGATAACACAACTTTCATCAGTGTATAATGATGTATATGAGTTAACATTCATCAGCAATGAATGTTATAACGCGCATTAGTATATAATAACATATAATGGTTAATATTCATCATAAATAAATGTCATAATGTCCATCCGTGTTTAATAACACATATGAGTTGATATTCATTCAAAATGAATTTTAAAGACCTATAAAAGTGAGATTTAACATTCATTTATGATTAATATGAGTTATTATACCCTGATGAATATTATATTATAACGTTCACCAGTGTATAATAACGTATATAAATTAACATTATAAGTTATTGTACACTGATGAATGTTATGCTATAACGTTCATCAGTGTATAATAACGTATATATGTTAACATCCATTATAAATGAATGTCTAAGAATATTAAGTTGTAATTTTGATTAACATTCATTCTAAATGAAAGTTAACATGGTGGAAATTTAGTTTTCGAGAGTTTTATGTTTAAAACGTAAAATTATAACAAATTTGTTTGATTAATGCGATATATAATCAATTTATTTGTATTTTGCTTTATATATTTCTCAATATTGGACTCAATTGAATGGCTTTGTGAATTTTTTGGTGGGTTTCTACATTTTTCTTGATGAAATTTATTTTCAACATTTTTTTCCGATTGAATCTAACAATTGTTCATCAATTTCGCTCAACGAGTTATGTATTAGTGTTTTTCAATTAATTTCTCAAAGTTTCTAGCTTTAATTTGATTGATCTCACTTGAAAATAACGTTTTTGTAGTTGTTGAATATGTGTTTTCTCATTCGTCATTGATTTTAAGGTATTTACAAATTTGCTACCGTGTTGACCAGATCAAAATGGGTGGCTAAGATGAGCTTCTCTCCTTCCTCCAATTATTCCATACTAATATAATATTATATTATAAACATACTATATTATTATATTATATTTCCTTCTATTATGTTTTCAATATTTTATATATATTTTGTGAACAATATATATATATATATATTTTGTGAGCAAGATATTTTATTTTATATAATATCATATTATATAACTATGTAATGTGTAATATTTGCTTACCTTATTAAGTTCATATTCTATATTCGAGAGTTTCAATTTTTTTTTATCAAACTTTACGATTTCAATTTTACATACATAATACTTCACATATCGTGACTTGCAACTGACCATATGAACATGCAATTTGACAGACGTAACTCACAACACGAGCATCGAATTTGCAATAACATTTTCTTATATATATATACATATATATATATATATATATATGGGGGTATTTTGTTTTTTTTTCTAAAAAAATGATAAAGAGGTGATTTCTTACTTTAAAAATTATCATATCGTAGTGTATTGTCATATAAATTTTAATTATAATTTACATGTTACATATCGAATGAACATAAAGCTTAGTATTTTTATTCACTCCATCGCACTAGTATTTTGCTAGTGTCACTAAATGTGTGACATGTTACAGTTTATTCAAATTCTAATTGTTTCATATTCTCGTGACTTTTATAAACTATAATTTCTTCAAATTCATTACCAAAATCAAACAAGGTCAAGTATTTCGTTGATCGTTATTATTCATCATGAAGCATTCTTACAATTAACAAGCAAAACGTCAACAAAAAATTATTTTTACCAATAAATATTAATTAAAGTCGATGCTATAAAGAACATATTAATGAATGAATTTCATTTTTAAGTCGTAACATTAGTTGATGAATATTTATTAATTAAATTGTTAACATTCACCGTGATGAATGTTAACTAACATTCATTACGATGAATGTAAAAGCATCACATTATCACAGAATATTTTTAATTTTAATATTCATCACCATGAATGTTAACTAACATTCACCGCGATTAATATTAATGATTTTAGATATAACATCCATCAATCGGTGTTATAACATGCATAAAGAATTTATCAAGGAAACTTAACATTCATAGCATCAATTCTGATTTATATTTTCTAACTTTCACTTCATTTTTTGTGAGATTTGTATGGACGAATGTAATATGCTTCTTGATGAATAATAACGTTTCCCCCCAAAAAAGTACTTCTCCCTGGACCATCCCAATATATATATATATATATATATATATATATATATATATATATGGTCCGGATCTAGAGGAAAACACTTTTTTCTTGAGAAGCAGGGAAGCTACACATTCATCAACGATGAATGTTAGCGAATTCCGTTAATATTCATCATATGACATTATAGATTATAAAAAATAATTTATTGATGAATATTAGTACTTATAACAACGGTTTTGATTAATATTTACTAGTAAAAATATGTTTTTATATGTTTGATTATCATTCATCGTAGACGAATGTTAACGCATAATTTTTCAAAGAAACTGATGATATACACTTAGGTTAACATTCATTTATGATGAATATAAGAAAATTCTCTTAATATTCATCGTATGATATTATAAGTTATAAAAAGTAGTTTATCTATGAATATTAGTAGGTATAACATCGGTTTTGATTACTGTTTCTTGTTGTGTTTTTACGTGTCGCACCCCCAAATTTCGTATGCAACGGAAGTCGGGTCGGGGCGCGACTAGTCAGGGATCATCACATAAAGTTACATCGAATGACCTCTATATGAGTCGTTTTGAAAATACATTTCAAAAAGAGGCAATACATTACCTTGATAAATTGTTTACAATATAATACAAGTTCCTAGAGTTCGCATCTTGTCCGAAGATTCTAATACGTAACTAATTTATACAAAATATAGTTATGCAAGGAAATCTCCATTTGAAAGTTGTTGCAAAACATGTGACTCGAACTATTGCTTCCTCAAGCAATCCTACTGCGTCTGAGAACCTGAAAATACATGCTAAACGGTCAACAATAATGTTGGTGAGTTCATAGGTTTAACAGTTAGAAATAGTAGTATGAACTGCAAGATTTCCGTATTCGTTTGTAAAGCAAAGCTGAAATAAGTAAAAGTTATACAGTTTCCATGAGCTCATAGTTCGATGCTTAACAGTAAGTAATGTGCCCCCGCGAGTGCCTAATCCAGAACATCGTTAGATACAAATACTAATACGTCTGTTTCTACATAACGGTTCGTGGTAGCGCTACTACCCCGGACGGGGATTGTCAGTCCCAAATAGATCCATTTACTAATATTTGCGCTTAAGTCGATAACTAACGAAGCTATGATATGAGAGGCCTTCAGTGGATTATAAGTTACTCATGGAGTTAGTATAAGTGTTTATCGGTACTTGCGTTCATGTAAAACAAAGCAATGTATTCTCACCCCATAGTAAAAACAGTAAAAGTTGGGCTATGAGACTCACTTGAGTCTTAAAAGCAAGCGTTTATATCAATAAACGTGTATCCAAAATGTAACCTTCTAGCGCCCTAAACGCATAAGGTTATGTGTAAGTGAATGTCTCAAAAGATCATTCATGCTAGTTGTCCACTCAACTAGTTATGTCCAAATGTTTGTTTATCGTTTGCGTTTATAAAAACGTGTACGGCCCGTTGGTGACGTTTTGTAATAATAATTCTCGAAGACATTATTATTATGTTTGTTTCGTTGTATACTTATAAGAGTATATGTATTGTGTGTAACGTCGTAGATAAATACTCGTTGTTATTTGTGGTTACGCGTGTTTAATACTTTATGAAAACATAGATTTGATCAAACTGTTTTAAGCGACACAGAGAGTTAGTGTCGCAGATTACTGCGACACTCGAAATGGTTGCGACACTGGCTTAGTGTCGCAAGTCGTGATTTCAAATAGATGTGTGACACAGGGGTAGTGTCGCATGTTAGCACTGCCAATTATAAATGTTGCGACACAAGGGTAGTGTCGCAGATTAGTACTGCTGGCTAGCGACACTAGGCTTTGTGTCGCAGGTTGCGACACAAAATTAATACTGCCGATTTTAAAATAGCGACACAGGGTTAGTGTCGCACTCGATTTGGGCTTGGTGCGACACTAAAGGTCTGTTGCGTTTTCGGGTTCGGGAACTTGGTCAAACGTGTTCGGTTTGACCCGAAACTTTTACACGACACTTAAATATATTTTTAGGACTTATAAAAATTAGAGTTACGTTTTATCGTTAACCCGAAAGTGTCATTTTCAAAGTATGTCAAAACAGTCCCTAGAGTTGTTTCACCAGTTTTTATACGTTTTCGTGGCTCGTTTTGACTAGTCAAAGTGTCGAGATAAAACCCAAGAAAAATACCAGTTGTTCCCCTATGTCTTTGTTACTTTCAGTAATTTTTATAGAATTTTTGGATAAGTCTAAGTATTTTTGATAATTCCTTTAGTCCTCTGAGGTCTAACCGTGACCAATCTGGACACATGCCCATTGTTTTAATTACTGATAAAAATCTACAAAACTTCAGAAAGTGTAATCATACTATTTTAAAAGCTAACAAGATTTGTGAGATTTTGGCGAAAACCTCATAACGTTTGGAGTTGCGTAGCTCGAGTTATAGGCTCGAGAAGTTGGGTCAAAAATCTGTCACCCGAGACAGCCTAGCGACACGTTTTTGTAAAATCATTTTCGGGTATCAAATGGTGTCCAAAAATTACGAAACCACTTGGAGATGAAATCTAACTTCTTAAACTTAATTTTTTTTTATCTATTTTCATTAAGTTTTGAGTACGAAAATTGTCCTTGAAGTCGGGCTTAGTTTCTGCCCAAAAAACTGTTGGTGTTTTGTGTTTTCAAAAATGTTTTTCGACTTTGGTTTTGGACATAATCTTGTTAAATAGACATTATAACATGTTTATACTTATGTTTCAAGTAAGATAAAAGGGAGATGAAGTTTCTTACAAAGAAGATGATAAAAAGACGAAGAAATGGAAGTTGGAAGCTCGTTTCCTTGTGTTTTCTTGCAAACCGAAGAGATGGTGCTATGGTGGTTTATGGTGGTGATTGTGGTGGTTTGTGGTGATAATTGGGGGTTGCTTGAGGGCTGAAAATCGCAGAAAAGGGAGAGAGGGAGAGAAGAGTGAAGTGTGTGAAAGGAGGTTGAGTGTTTGAGTGAATGAGTGAGTGAGGGGGTGATGGCATGGGGAGATGATGAAAATCTTAGGCATGGGAGGGGGTTTGTGGCAGATTTTTTTTTTTTTTTGGTGGGGGGGGGGGGGGGGGGGGCACATGGTGTGGGTTGACTAAATTTTTGTTCCCCAAGTTTACGTTACGTGCGGTGCTCGTTTACCCGTTCGTTTAAACGTTAAACGTTTATTAATCATGTTTTTCGTTAACGATTTATTCGCGTAAATTTTGATTGAAGTTTTAATTAAAATACTTCATTCTAAGTTATTGAAGTATAATTCGGGCTTCGTTCGGTTGTCGGGCGTGATTCGCGCATTTTCGTCGCGTACGGTACATTTTATACGAAACGTATAACGTTTGTTATATTATCGTAATAATATAAGTTAAATAACGATTATTTAATATAGTTACGTTATTTAAGAAAATGTTTTCCACCAACATCCGTATTTATAGTGTCGGATTCCATCCGATGGTTTCGCGTAGTTTCAATTAATTACGTACGTGTATATATAAATATACCAGAATTTCATTGTATTTAGTCCTATATCAAACTAAATACAAGTAATGATAATCAAGCTTAAGGTAATTAATACGCTTAAGTGCCGGTTGTCACATTACGTTTGATTATTATTCATCGGGAATAAATGGTTAGCTTTCCTACTTCCCTAAAAAAATGTTTCCCTCTTGATCCTTACTATATATATATGCTATGGAAGTATAAATAGTTGATCCACAATTTGCCGCGTAGGTAAAGATGCCATGTGGCAGCCTCTTATAATTCCAATTAATAAATTATTTAACCAATTAAATAATTTACTTCGTACGTACAAATTCACTTACATAAGGAAATTAAAGTATAATTACATAAGGAAACTAAAGTCTAATAATTAATTAATTAATAAATAATAAATAAATAACATACATACAGGAAACAAAGAGTCGGTTTGATTCTGCAACCTCTTTGTTTCAATTAATAAATAATTAATAACAAATAACAAATAACAAATAACATATATCTATAAATATATGATGAGGAAACGAAGAATCGGCCCGATGAGAAAACAAAGAGTCGGCCCGCTAATGGCAATAATTTGAGGTTTTTGTAGGATTCTAATAGATACATATTTTAATTCTTTTTATATACAGAGAAGGATTCTCAATTCGTTCTCTATATATAGATTTCATTCGATCGACTTTGTTATTCAAAATACGTTTCCTTGTGGTTTTTTGAAGTCGATTCCCCGTTTGTTTGAAGTCAATTGCATTTGTTTTTACCTATTTGTTGTGGTATGTACTATCATTCTTTCTATTCCATATAATCTTTACATTTATTTTTTAGGGTGTTGTATTAAATTCGTTATTGTTCTACTATTAGTATCGTTATTATTGTTTTTTAGGGTGTTTATTAAACCTGTTATTGTTCTGCTATTAGTATCGTTCACAATTTTCGATTTCTTATAACTTGTCTCATATTGGATTGTTATTATTGTTGTTAATGTAGATTATGGATCAACGATACGTTGCTATTAATGAGATTACTTTAAAGAGTATACATACACAACAACTTCAACAAATTATGACCCAAAACTTCTAATTAATTAATTCACTAATTAATTATTGAATCATATATTACATCTATAAAATTAATACATCAAACACAAAAACAAAAAATACAATACCAATACAAATTGAAATCATTCATCTCAAAAATTATACGTAACATTGTTCTATGAAATTGTCGTACAACGTAACATTGTTCTATAAAATTGTCGTGCATCGCACGGGTCTTCACCTAGTATATATATATAGACACACACACACACACACACTAAAGAAGTATAAAAGAAAGCTTCAGAATTTGCCATGTAAGCACGCATGTCACGTGTCAACATCTTAATTTCAGTTAACAAATTATTTATTTAGTTTTATATTATTATTTTATTATTTTTAATAATTAATAATTAATAATTAATAAATGTAAATACTAATATGGAAAGATAGAGTCCTATGTGAAAACAAACTCTTACAAATTATTTAATTAATATTATTATTTTACTATTAATAATAACTAATTAGAAAATAAACCATCATTAAACAATTTGACATATATTTAGTTACGATTTATATTTAGTGTAATAACATGGACTTTGTATAAAATATTTAGCATATTACGATGAACATCTCACACTGTTTTTATACTACGTACTAAACACAATTACATTTAGAAAATCGCTTAATAATTAATTGATTTGATTAAATTAATAGGAATAAAAATTGTATGCTTTAAATTTTCGTGCATCGCACGGGCTTAAAACTAGTGTGTGTGTGTGTGTGTATATATACATATATATATACATATGTACATATATATACACTAGATACAAACCCGTACGATGTACGGCAATCTCAAATTTATAATATTTAATTTTATGGTACATCAAAAGAAGATCATCTACGTCTAACTTTTTTAGAAAAAGTAAATAAATTTAGATATCAACTGTATTATCAATTGAATAATGTAAATACACAATACAAATATAAATAATCAAGAAATTGCACCAATACAATTATTAAAATATATCCTAAACATAATAGAACTACACACGACAATAATTATTAATAGATAATTATTAATGAATTAATTATTCTAAACATATCCTTGTTTAATAATAATTTGACACTTGTGATAATAACTTATGGTTATTCTAAACTATTTAAAATATATTAATTTATTAATTTGAAAATTATAAGAAATTGTCACGTAGGATTTTATGTCAAGTGGCAAGTTATGGAGCTTTCTTTTATACTCCTTTAGTATATATATATATATATATATATATATATATATATACACGTGTATATATATATACATACATAGTATATATATTTGCTGAATAGACAGATTTATGGAAAAAATCATGACTATACTTAACAATAAAACGCTCTGAAAAGCCCACATACGACGAAGACTTTTTGTTGCTATCGGAAAAAGAAGAAGTCCCAACCCTATTAACATAGGAACTGGAAGTGGAAGAAAAGGTATATACTGTGTATGTATATATATATATATATATACTATGTATGTATATGTATATGTATGTATATACATATACATACATAGTATATATATACACACACACATATATATATATATATATATATATATATATATATATATATATATATATATATAGCCAAATGTTCAAATGAGAACCACAAAAATGTACAGAACTGCGAGAACTTTTAAATTATAGAGATTTTTAACATGTTTAATGATTCAATCACATGTGAACATTGATGTAGATTAAGGTTAAAAGCAAAATAGTTTGAGTAAACGTCAAAATAACATTTGAAATCAAATTTATATTTTTCGTTCACATGTGCACATTTGATATGTGCACATGTGAACACTTCATATATTTTATAGTTTAATATGTATTTTGTTGTTTTTAACTTTTGTTTGTCAATAATATGAACATTAAATAACATTTTCATGTAATTTATTGCTAAACATGTATTAAAACAATGTAATTAAAAGTTCTCGCAGTTCTGTACCTTTTGTGGTTCTCGTTTGAACCTAACCCTATATATATATATATATATATATATATATATATATACACACACACACACACATATATACATTGGAGGCCTTTCTATAAACAATCTCTCTAATTTAAGGTAGATATATGACTATCTACATCTTACCTCATCCATACTCTGCTTTTGACAGAATTGATATTGTTGTTGTTGTTAAGGGTAAATCACATAGCAAAAACTCAACCTTCTATATTTCATCGTTATTGGAATGAACCTCATTGTATTTACCAAAATTCAAAATGTTAATAGTTTATGTATAGTACTCCTAATACCATTCGAATGAATGGCGTGAGACCACCTATAATTAGGGGTGTTCATCGTTCGATTTTCAGTTTCCTCGATTTTGAAGTTTTTGGGAGCAAAATTGAAAAGCGTACCGAACACCGAATTGATATTCTAAACTGAACTGAAAAACCGAATTCGGATTCGGTTCGGTTCGGTTTCGGTTAAAATCGAAAAAACCAACAAAATTATCATTTTTTCAAAAACACCATTCAACATACAAAAATACGAAATATGCATGATAATACGATACAATTTATATAAATCTAACTATTAATAATTGTTATTTGTTAGACAAATTCAAGTTAAAAAACATAAAACTGTCAATGTACGTGAATTTCAATGTCTAAACAATACATTTATTTTTTACAAACACATGGTAGCAAAAAAATTTAAGTTTTCAAAATGTTAAACTCTTAAAGTTTTCAATCGAATTCGAAAAATCACATATGTATATATTAATATATAAATAATAATATATTTATTAAATCGAATTCGGTTTAACCGAATTCGAAATATACAAAACTGAAAATTGAATTAAATTTCAGTTCGATATTTAGATTAAACGGTTTCAAAACACCCCTACCTATAATAATTGTGATATCATAAAAGGCTCTCACGTTATAGAGATAAAATTGCTAGTTTAAAAGGTCAGTAGATAACTATAATCGAAAATTTAGGAAGCATCTATCTATTTATTATATATATAAAACAAAGATTTTTAGTTGTTTTTTAGCCATGTCACATCATCTTTTTACATTTTCCTAAAACTCATCTAATTATGCCACATCATCAAATTAGTTTTTCGTTAAAAATCTTCATAATTCATAACATTCTCTTAAAGTTTTCAAAATTTTGAATTTCTAACAAACTACTTTGTGAAGGTTTCTAATTCAATTTTATTATAATTTATTTTAATAGCTTTATAAATTTATGCATTACATTTAATAAATAATGATTTTTTCTACATAATAAATAAATTCATATTCTTACTGATATCTCATACATTGCAATGATATAATATTATCATCATCAACTACCAAGTTTAAGGAAATTAGTTTTAATAAGATATATAAAATTGATTATTTTCTATACATTTTGGTATACGTTACTGTTGAGTTTCAATAATAAATTTTCAACAATATTAATATAATTGAAAACTTAAAAAATATATGATTAATTTTATTTTTTTAATTACCGTGCATCGCAAGGGCTCAACAAATGTATCAAAACTTAACATAATTTTGCAATTAATGGTTGTTACTTTTGTCAATCACATGGTGACAAGATCGATGTTACCGTGATAAATGGATAGAGACCCAAATTTCAACTGCTCGTAAGGAAATGAGGAGACTATATCATACTTAATGTATCAACTGATGAAAAATAAATACAAGTTCATCCATTATAGTTTAATTTATGTTAATAATCATTATCATAATGATAATTGTATTTTTTTAATTAACAACATTAAACTTACAAATTAATATAGTTGTATTTTATAAATAGTCGTGCATCGCACGGACTCAAGGCATTATTGTGAGGTCTCAAAGCTAACAATTAATATGAGACTAAGCGTAGGATCCAACTCTTTGGATTTGGTTGAAATAAAGGAATTTGCTGATTGGATATTAAGTATTGGTAATGGTCAAGTAGGTGAACCTAATGACGGAGAAGCTATTGTTGAAATTCCTGATGATCTTCTCATAAAAGACACAAGGGATCCTATCCGCGCCCTGGTTGATTTTGTGTATCCCGATCTTCTTGCTCAGTTATCAAACTCTGATTATCTTCAAGAAAGAGCAATACTGGCGCCAAAACGTGATATAGTGAAGCTAATCAATGATTACATGATGACTCTTATTCCCGGAGATGAAAAAGTTGTTGGGAAAAACAATGATCAAACCTAAGTTATAAATCTGAAGAGTCAAAATCTATCTCAGTTGTATTCAGGAAAAACTTAGTGAATTCCTGAGTCTGTGTTTCTGAGTCTGTGCTGCACAGACTGAAGAATTGTTTCTGAGTCTGTACTGCACAGACTGAAGAATCTCACAGACTGAAAGCCTTGCTCTTCCTGAAGACTTATGAATTCATCATCTGAAGAATAAAGATTGAAGACAAAAGACTTCACAGACTGAAGATCACAGACTGATGATCACAGATTGAAGATCACAGACTGAGAGCACAGACTGAAGAGCACAGATTGAAGAATGAAAGTACAAGTGTACAGAAGATATTCTTCTCTCCTTAGGCTAGATACAACTGATAAGATGTTTGAGAAAGGTCAAACATCGAACAAAGGTTTTCTTCTCAGCAAAGAAACCTTTTACCTTTTGCTTTTTCTATTTCCAAGAAAAGCAAAAAGGGTAGAGTGCAAAGTTGCCCAAGATGAATGTGTTATCCCTTGGACAACTGACTGAGCTGGTTAATAGAAGTTGATACTCAACTCTATAAATAGCAGCTCAATAGCACTCTTCAAAGTATCCAAGTATCCAAGTAATTCAAGCTCTCAAAGAAAAATAGTATACAAGACCTTTAAGCTTAGGCTCAAAGCATTACCACACTAACTGTTAAAGTTTGTAGTGATAATTGTATCTTAATATACTAATACTTGGATCGTATTCAAACCATCTATGTGGGTTTGAATACTTTGTCATCTGTGTGAGACAAACACTTTATTGTGAATAATACGTTGATTCATAATAAACTCCGTGTCAAAATTAATCTTGTTTTCCGCCTAGATTAATTTAAACTTGTTTGATATAAAACTTGGATATAAACTAACACGTTAAGATAACTGTTATTTAATCTGTATCTAAGTTTTGGGAACCTTGTGACCCAACAACTGGTATCAGAGCAAATAAAGATTTAATCTTTAACGATCAAAGGAACCCAGTTTATCAAACAATCATCTAAATCCATTTTCTCTAAATTTCCTTCCTTGAAAAATGACTTCTTCTATTGCTATGGCTGGGAAGGGAATTCCAATCTTCAATGGTGTAAATTTTACCCACTGGAAATTGAAAGCTGAATGGTTTCTTGCTAGCATTCATGATGAAATGCTTAGAGTCATTCAGGAAGGACCCATTATTCCTGGCAGAATAGTTCATGCAACTTTAGATGCAAATGGTATTATTTTGACACCTGAAAAATTTGTTGAGGCTGCCAAAAGTACCTGGACTGATCTAGATAGGCAACTATATGCACTAGACTTTAAGGCCAAATCCATACTGGGCAATGCAGTTACTGAGCCTATCTTTGCTAAGATATCTGGCTGCAAAACTGCTAAAGCCATATGGGATATGCTAACTGACCAATATGATGGTGTAAGTTTAGTACAATCCCAAAAGAAGAAGAATCTCATAAGAAATTATGAGAACTTCTCTGCTGGCCAAAATGAGTCATTAACTGATATTCATACCAGATTTCAGATCTTAATCAATGATCTTGAAAGGTATAATATCATCAAGGGACAGTTTGAAATCTGTGCAAAATTTGTTGATGTCATTCCAAACACTTTTTCTGAAGTTATCACTTCATTAATTGTAAGTGAAAAATTGGAGACATATGATCTCTCTGGCTTGTTTGGACTTCTACTAAATTTTGAAGAAACCAAAGCCAGAAAGGATCTAAATGCTAAAAGGATTGCAAAAGATCCATCTGCTGCCCTTGTTGCAACAACAAGGAAAAATAGAGAACTTTTCTCTAGAGCAGATTACCATCTTACTCTTACAGACTCAGAATCAGATGATGAAACTGAGTCTCTAGAAGCTGAAATGGCATTGCTAGCCCAAAGGTTAGAAAAAGCAAGATTCAAAGGTTCAAAAGGAAGGCCAACTTTTGATCCTAAGAAAGCTACTTGCTATAAATGTGGGCAAGTTGGTCATATTTCTTCTGACTGCAGAGTGAAGATTGCAGAATTTTCAAGTTCTGATAAGTGGGAAGAAAAGGCCAAGAAGTACAAGAAAAAGTACTTCAACTCCAAGAAAATTGGAGAGAAACATCAACCAAAGAAACTAGAGAAAGCTTTGGTTGTTGAACAATGGATAGATGAAGAATCTTCATCATCTGAGGATGATGAAGATATGTGCTTAATGGCTATCATAGAGAGCCAGTTTGACAAAGATGTCAAATTTGCAGAAAAGGCATGTGTTCATCCAGAATGGGACAGAGGATCTGCTTACAATGTAAATCATTTTAAACTTTACTATAGTGATGCAGAAAAACAGAAAATGTTTGAACACATCTATGTAGATTTTTTGAAAAGACTGGAGGAAATACAAGATTTAAAAACCAAACTCAGTCAAGTTCAAAAAGATCTACAATCAAAAGTGAATGAAATAAACCAAAATAAACAGTACAAACTTGAGCTTGATGCTCAATATGACCTTCTCAAAAAGATCAAGCTGGAAAAAGAAGCTTATAAAAACAAAGCTGATCATTATGAAAGGATCTGTAAATCTTGGTGTATTTCATCACTTAAAAATGTGGACTGTTTATCCAAACAGATTCCAGCTCAGATACAAGCGGTCATAGGTGATGAGTTTGATCTTAAAAGTCACATAAATTCAGAAATAAACTCAAAACCTACTATATTTGTACCTGAGATTTTACCTCATACCTTTAGTCATACTGTGGGAGACAAAGTTATATTGACAAATGCTTTTGTTAGACCAAAAATAGTTGCTAAAGAACTAGTATATGAGACAGAGCCAGACTCTGAAGATACAGACTCAGAAATCTCAGTCTGTGAAACTTCTCAATCTGAACAGCCTGAACTTATAATCACTAATGAATCTTTAGAAATTATAGAACTTAAAAAGGAAAGATTTATAAAAGGCAAAGTTAGTATTCTCACAGTACCATCTTTAAAAAGACAAAAAGAGGTAAAAAGAATCAAGAATAAACAGAAAGGTTACAATGTGTTTGAACCTTCCACATCTCAGTCTGTAACTGGTCCAGACAATAATATGCCAAATGACAAATCTAAAGGCATAAAACCAGTAACAAAGGAGTTAAAAAGATCTCAGTCTGTGAGATCTATCTATCAGTCTGGAAAAATCAATTTTCAGTCTGGCAAACTTAACTCCAAATCTGTTTGTGTTAACACTCAGTCTGACTCTAAAAAGTCAAATCTTAACAACCAGACTGAGACCATTAAGCTGCTTAGTAAAAACTTAATGAAGTTAACCACAGATTTTAAAACATTTGTTGAGTCAAAACAAGAGTTTAACCGAGGATCTAGTGCAAATAATAACCCAAAATCCAAAAGGACCATTATGTTGAACAGAAAATGTTACAACTGTGAAAATCTGGGACATGAAGGTATTAAATACACAAAGTCCTTTCTTAAACAGCCAAAGGCTGCTTTGATCAAACAAATGTCATCTATAAACAACAAAATCAAAAATAGAGAGGTTATAAGTCAACTTCACAGACTTAGCACCAAAACTGCTAAAGAATTGATTCCAACTAACTCTAAAGAACCCATCAAAAGATGGGTTCCCAAAAGTAACTAATCGATTTTGTTTGTCTTGTGCAGGGTAACAGCTAATGGTACCTAGACAGTGGATGCTCAAGACACATGACAGGTTCCTTGAAGAATCTGTCAGAGTTTGTAGAAGAAGAAGGACCATAAAAGGTTATGGTGTGGTGAAGGCTGGCAACATCAGAATAACAAAGGTGGCCTATGTTGAGGGATTAAAGCATAACCTGCTTAGTGCTAGCCAGATTTGTGATGATGATGATGGTGAAATCAGAATAAGAAAGAAGGCTGCTGTTATCTATAATTCCAAAGGCAAACCTATATTAGTTGCCAAAAGAGAAAGAGATAGTTATCTCTTGGATCTTTCTTCTGCAGACAATAATGTAGAGACTTGTCTCTATACTCAGTCTGTGCCAGAACTAAGCTGGCTATGGCATAGAAGGTTATCCCACCTGAACTTCAAAAATATTAACCTCCTGTCAAAGAAGAAATTGGTTAGAGGTCTGCCTGATGTTACATTTGCAAAAGACAAACTTTGTCCTGCATGTACACTAGGGAAACAGACCAAGAACCATTTTCCATCCAAATTGTTAGCTACAATTGATCAACCACTGCATATGCTCCATATGGATCTGTTTGGACCCATGAGCATTAGCAGTTTGGGTGGAAAGAAGTATACACTTGTGGTTGTGGATGAATATACAAGGTATACTTGGGTCATCTTTCTTAAGGCTAAAAGTGATGCTCCTGAAGAGATTATTAATCTAATCAAGAGGGAAGAATTGCAAAAAGATGCACCTGTCAAGCAACTCAGGAGTGACCATGGTACAGAATTTAAGAATTCTACTCTCATTGAATTCTGTACTGACAAAGGCATTATTCAAAACTTTGCCTCTGTCAGAACTCCTCAACAAAATGGTGTTGCTGAGAGAAGAAATCGTACACTCATAGAAGCTGCAAGAACCATGTTATGCCATGGTCAAATGAAGATTTATTTTTGGGCAGAAGCAGTTAACACTGCCTGTTATACCCAAAATAGATCTATTTTGGTCAAAAGGCATGACAAAACTGCATATGAGCTGTATCACAAGAAGGTTCCAACCATCCATTACTTCCAGACCTTTGGAATTAAATGCTACATTCTCAATCAAAGAGATCAATTAGCAAAGATGGAACCTAAGTCTGATGAAGGAATTTTTGTTGGCTATTCATCTATTTCAAAGGCCTACAGAGTCTACAACAACAAAAGGAACAAAATTGAAGAAACCATCAATGTCACCTTTGATGCTCTCTCTGCTAATGATGAACATGTTTCTCAGTCTGATGTTCATTTATTGGAAGATTTATCTGTTGTGGGATTTGAATCTCAAATCCCAGTTGTTGCTAACCGACAACAGGACTCTGAAAGTGATAATGAAGATGCTCAACCTGCTCATTCTATGACAATACCTTCATCAACAGAAGATGAATCTGTGTCCAGAGATTCAAACTCTTCTGATACATGTGTTCAGTCTGATAGTTTTCAGTCTGTGAACTCTACAGACTCAGACTTGCCCTGTGTAGAAGATGATGGAGAACTCAGTCCTGCTATTCTTCCACCAAATGAGAATGATTTACCATTCAATGATGAATCATTTCTAGGAGTCAAAGAACACAAGTATCATCCAATTACAGAAATAATTGGAGATTATGTTTCTGGTGTACAAACAAGATCTAAAGTGTCAAACTTATCTACTGCAAACTTCTGTTTCTACACAAACTTCCTGTCAATCATTGAACCAAAGAAAGCTGAAGAAGCATTGAAAGATGATGATTGGGTTGAAGCAATGCAGGAAGAGTTAACAGAATTTGACAGAAACAATGTTTGGACCCTAGTTCCTGCTCCAAAAGGGAAAACCATTATTGGAACTAAATGTGTTTACAGAAACAAGATGGACAAGGATGGAGTGATAATAAGGAACAAAGCAAGGCTAGTTGCTCAAGGCTACAAGCAGGAAGAAGGCATTGATTATGATGAAACTTTTGCCCCTGTAGCCAGAATTGAAGCAATTCGGTTATTCTTGGCATATGCTGTATTCAAGGACTTCAAAGTCTATCAAATGGATGTCAAGAGTGCATTTCTGAATGGCAACTTACAGGAGGAAGTCTATGTGAAACAACCTCCAGGTTAAGTTCCACTTTTCCAAATAATATCTATAAATTGCAGAAAGCACTATATGGACTAAAACAAGCTCCAAGAGCTTGGTATGACACCTTATCATCCTATCTTCTTAGTAATGACTTTACTAGAGGATCAATTGATAAAACTTTGTTCTTCAAAAGGAACAAGGCAGATGTCATACTAGTCCAAATCTATGTTGATGATATTATATTTGGGTCTACTGATGAAAAATTGTGTAAATGGTTTTCAAACTTAATGTCAAAACAGTATCAAATGAGTATGATGGGTGAATTAACATACTTTCTTGGTCTACAAGTACATCAGAAACCTGATGGTATCTTCATCAACCAAGGTAAATATGTCAATGACCTACTTACTAAATATTCTTTAAAGGACTGTTCAATTATGAAAACACCAATGAGCACTGCAGATAAGTTGGATAAGGATCAGTCTGGCAAGACAGTCTGTCAAACCACTTATAGAGGTATGATAGGATCTCTACTATACCTCACTGCAAGTAGACCAGATATCATGTTCTCAACATGTTTGTGTGCTAGATATCAATCTGAACCTAAAGAATCCCATCTAAAAGCTGTAAAAAGGATTTTTAGGTACCTAAAAGGTACTCCTAACCTGGGTCTTTGGTATCCCAAAGACTCTGGTTTTGATCTAATTGGATATACAGATGCAGATTATGCAGGTTGTAAGTTAGACAGGAAAAGCACTTCTGGTGGATGTCAACTGCTAGGTGGCAAACTAGTCAGTTGGTCAAGCAAGAAACAGATTTCTGTTGCTACATCCACTGCAGAAGCAGAATATGTGGCTGCTGGTAGTTGTTGTGCTCAATTGCTATGGATGCAACATCAACTAGCAGACTATGATTTGGTGTTTACAAAAACTCCAATCATGTGTGATAACCAAAGTGCCATTGCCATCACTGAGAATCCTGTGTTTCACTCCAGGACAAAGCATATTGAGATCAGACATCACTTTATCAGAGATTGTGCTGAGAAAGGTAAAGTGATTCTCAAATATGTGCCCACAAACGACCAATTAGCAGATATCTTTACTAAACCTTTAAATGAAGATAGATTTTTGTATCTGCTTGGTCAACTAGGAATGCTCAACCCCTAGTAAAACCTTGAATCTGTATGATTCAATTCTCAGTCTGTGTCTGCTTTTCAATCTGTATAACTGTATTCTCAGCTACATACAATCAAAAAGCACAGACTAAGAGATGTTTTTGTACATACTTTCTAAGAAAATACCAAAAAGATTTTATAAATTATGTTATTTTCTTTCAGTCTGACTGATTATATGTTTTAGTCTGTGTGACTTCTTCCAGATTAAGCTACACAGACTAACCATATTCATTCAGACTAGACCCTCTATTTTTGTGCGTTATTAATTCATAAGATTAGTATTTTAGTACTGTTAGTGTTAATACTGCCAGTTACTTTTAGTACTGCTGGTTAATACTGATAAGACTTTTTAATACTGTTTTCATGAATTTGTATTTTAGTACTGTTAGTGTTAATACTGCCAGTTACTTTTAGTACTGCTGGTTAATACTGATAAGACTTTTTAATACTGTCTTCATGAATTCGTATTTTAGCACTGTTAGTATTAATACTGCTAGTTACTTTTAGTACTGCTGGGTTAATACTAATGTTTTTTTTGCTGGTAAAGATTGATACAGTTTCTTCTGTTAGTTGATTTTAGTACTGCTTTGACAAGTTACTACTGTTAGTTAATTTTAGTACTGCTTTCGCAAGTTACTACTGTTAGTTGATTTTAGTACTGCTTTGGCAAGTTACTACTGTTAGTTAACTTTAGTACTGCTTTCGCAAGTTATCACTGTTAGTTAATTTTAGTACTGCTTTCACAAGTTAGTACTGTTAGCTATATAAATCTGTTACCACTGCCGACATAATTTTTTTTTATTTTTTTTAGTTTTATTTTACTTTTAATTTTTTTTTCTTTCTTAAATAAATAAACAACAATATCTTTGCATTTAATGCTAAAACCATTTTTATGGTAATAATCATTGAAAGTTTTGGCGCTTGTTGTCTATTTATCTGCTCAATACAAAAAGTGCACGTGCATCAGCGTTACTGTTGCAGAGAAAGGGATAAACCGTCAAGTGAGTCCCATTTAACGGAAATTTAATTTCTTCAAATACCCATTTCCGTTTTTCTCTTTCTTCTTCACCTGTACTTGCACATCCAAAATTACACAGAGTTTGTAAGCCCTAACCTAAATCGCTCAACCATTTTCGAAATCAATCTCAAAAATTCTTCATTTAAAATGGCTGATCAATGGGCTTACACGGCACCTGCCAACATCGCTGCGGCTAAACCCTTCAAACAGGGTAAACAGGTAAAACTCTGTATAAATAATCAAGTAGCTACCATTTCCATTCCTGACTCTAAAAAGAATAAAGGGTTTGAGGAACTAACTGCTTTTATGTCTGCTCATCCATTAAGAGGAGCATTCTTTAACTCAGTCCCTCAAATATACCCACATTTTTTAATGGAATGGTGGTATACTTGCTCCTCAAACAGTACCAATACTGCAATTACTGGTACTATTGATCATGGTAAACGGACAGTTACCATTGATCAGGAGCTAATTAGGAATGTCTTAGACTTGCCTTTGGGAAATAATTTTCAACCCATTCCAACCAAAGAAGCAGCAAGGGCTTCTCTTACTTTGGTTGGATATACCAAAGAAAAAGGCACCATCTTGATATCAGGATTCACCCCCAGATGGAAATTTTTAATCTCTGGCATCATTAGAAGTCTAGGAGGAAAATCTGGTAGCACAGGGGAGTTAAATGAGTTTGAAACTCAACTGTTGAGCTCATTCATCACAGGTTTAAACATCAACTTTGCAGAGTTGTATTTTAAAGAAATTTTAAAACTAGTGAATGAGTCACAGAGAACTTTTAATGTACCTTTTATAAGGTTACTCTCCCTGTGCATCCAATCCAGATTAACTGGGTCTGTGTATATGTCCTTTAATAACAAAACTGCAGATATACCCGTACCTGTGCTCACATATAAAGTGTTCAACCATCCGGTTCCACTTTCTGGAGCACCTATCACTGCTGCTATGCAGCAATGGATTGATCACCCATATGTTGCTTCTGCATCTATGGAGGGTGATAGTTCAGGTGATAGTGAGGGTACTGAGACCCAGGCTGTTGAAGATCGTGTGGCTGAAGCAGAGCACACAGACTCCAGGGATACAGACTCAACTCAGTCTGTGCACTTGGAGTCAGACTCAAACATTCCTGAGTCTGTTCCATCTTCAACAGAAGATGCAGGTAGTACTTCTTCTTCTGAGAACATGGATATAGATCAACCTTCTTATCCTAGCCCATCCTCACCCACAAAAGAGAGTCACAAACAAACCAACCCAGATGAGTCACCACTCACTCTGGAGGAATCACCAGACTCAACCCCAAAAAGTATAGCACAAGTGGAATCATCATCCATGGAATTGGATGTCAATAGAACACCTTCCAGTGCTGTAGTCCATTCCACTGCAGCTCTGCTAGAGACTGTAATGCCAATGGCTACCCAACTGACCCAACCTACAACTAGTTTAGTCAGCTTGGATACCCACATTACTGCTACTACACTGACCCCTGTAGTATGCATTGAAGAAGATGCTCCAATCTTGAGCACTACCGCCTCCCTCTTTACCCCACTCAAAATGGCTGAGCCCATAATGACCACTAGTCCTGTACTAGTTCACATTCCAGTGAGTCCTTTCTTACACCCCTCTGCACAGATCGCCAATACCCCAGTCATGTCACAAACTGAGATACAGATCTCATCTTCTTTGCCTGATAAACTACTATCTTATCACCAGATGGTTAGTGAAGGCATACCAACTTCCACATCAGTTGCCAGTGATACTGTTCCTTTACACCAGGGATTGTTTGAGGCAACAGGTGCTACACAATCAATTCCCAGTGATATCTTATCCTATCACCGGATTAGATCTGAGGGAACAACTACACCACTCAATGCCTATGATCGCTTTTCCATGCACAGGACACAGAGTGAGGCAAAGAGTGCAACCCTAAAAGATTCCAGTGATCTTGCTCAGTCTCAACATGAGTCAAGTGAGGAACACACACCATCACCCAATTCTAACCCTTCCAACCAGACCCAGTCTGTGCCTTCTAGTACACTTAATGATGTGCTTTCTGCCATCAACAAGTTGTCTGAATGGGTACAGACTGAGTTCAATAATAATAAGAAAGAGCTAGAGAAGATGAAGCATCTAGTCTCTACTATGGTGGATAAAGTGGATATGCTGGAGGAAAAGGTATCCAATAAGTTAGATGAAATGCAGACCACCCTCTCAAACTTAGTAGATGATGTCAAAAAGGGGGAGAAGATGAAGTATGGGCCTGCAGAAGCTAAAACCTCAAAAGATAAAAATTTAAAAAATAAATCCTTAGATTTAGGGGGAGATAGCAGTGAGGGAGGTAACGGAGATGATGGACCCGAAGGTGCTAGGGTGAAGTCTCAGACTGAAGCTCAGTCTGTGCCACAGACTGAAAATATGAGTGCACAGACTGAGGGGGAGCAAGAAGGATTGCAGGCAGGTGAACATACTGAGATGGTTGCACAGACTCAGGGGGAGTCATCCATTGTCTTACACATAGACCCAATTGCAACTATCTCAGCCCAAGGTCAGATGGAGTTGAAGAGACCAAGGGAAGAAGATGAAGATGTTCAACCACTACAGATCAAAAGAGCCAGAAAGACAAAAAGAATGGCCAGGAGGATTCCTGAAAGGGATATCTTTGATTCCCAACCAAAGATGAAGGGGATCAAGACCTGGGATCAGTTTGTGAAGCTGGCTGAAGAACAGGACATTGATGGTGAAGATGATGATGCCATTAATCCTGATTGTAGTTCTGAGTCTGAGGTATTTAGAAGATCAGATGATGATGAAGATGATGCTACTTTTGGAGGTGTAGATGAAGGTGCCTCAAAAGTCAAGACTGGAGAGTCGAAGTCTGTGCCCTCTGAACCTGCACAGACTGAGACACAGCATCATACACAGACTCAGAGCTCTGAACAACAAGCAGCAAGCACTGATGCTCTAATTATCAGTGCTGAAGCCATTCAAGCTGAAGCCAATCCTGTTAGACCAACCACAACAACCAGAACACTGCCTCCAGGTAGAAGTGAAATTGAAGATAGAATGCAATAGAGAAGTGCTCACCTAATTAGCACTTATCCTGGGTCAAGCTCTACCATGGAAGAAGTTATGGATAAGGGTAAGGGCAAGGAGATTGCCTTATCCAAGCAGGAAAGGTTAAGCAAGATCAAGAAGATGGTGGATGATCATGCTGCTGGCACAAGAAATCCTGAACTGACAAATCTACAGGATGAACTCTTGCAACAAGAAGCTACTACTCAAGGCATGTCTTTAACTGAGTACTTAAATGTACTAACTGAAGAAGAGCAGAAGCTGAAGGAAGCAAGATTTGTTGACATGCTCTCCAAAGAATTAGAAGATGAAGACTGTTCACAGACTCAAACCAGAAGGAGTCAAGTTGAGCAACAAATCAAGGAAGATGAAGAGCTGTCAACAAGGTTACAGAAGATAGAGAGCCTGAAGCCAAAGCTACAAGCCACTTTCCAAAAGTCAAAGCTCAAGCAGAAGATTAGAGAATGTCATCTGAACAAGATTGGACAGAAATTGAAGCTGGAGCTGACTTTGACCAAGAGCAAGAAGATGGTATGGGTGGATGAACTGTACACTCTAGGGCTTAAGGAATGGCAATCCATTACCAATCTTTTGAAGAGTGCAGCTGACAAGGAATTGAAGAAAGAAGTTCTGGATGAGCTATCTTACCTGATTGAGCTAGTTCTCAGTCTGGGGCTCATCTCAGAAGAAGAATACAAGTTGTTTTGCATAGTAAACAACTTTGTAATTAAGAAGAAGTCAGCTGGGTTATCCACAGAGAATGAGCAGAGAAGGGAGCATCCTCTACCCAAAGGTATCATTTTCATTGATAGATCATATGTACAGACTGACAGCATTGAAGGTCTGTGCTATAGAGATATCAATGGGATAGAATGCTTCCAGGATCAGAATAGGTTATATGGAGAGTCTCTGCTGCACTGCATTGCCCTGCTGAAGGAATGCAAACATTCTCAAGCCAGACCATTCAGAAGAAGACTGATTAGCTGGTTATTCAACAACCTTTCCCAAATCAGGATGATGATTGGACTTGAAGATATCTGCAAGAAGATCATCCTAGAGTATCAAGAATTTGAAGACAAATCTGATAAGGAAATGGAAACACTGTTGAAGAGGAAAGTGGAAAAGATGAAAGAGATCAAAGCTCGGAGAAAGGACTGAAGATTGTTATATTTATATTATTTACAATCTTATGTAATAATTGTAATATTTTTGTATACTAACTATGACTTTGACTTTATATATATAAGTCTAAGATTCATAAGTTATGTTGTACTTTAGTATTTATTATATCTCCATTATCTTTTGTAAATAGATTTTGACATCATCAGATAGGGGGAGATTGTTGGAAAAAACAATGATCAAACCTAAGTTATAAATCTGAAGAGTCAAAATCTATCTCAGTTGTATTCAGGAAAAACTTAGTGAATTCCTGAGTCTGTGTTTCTGAGTCTGTGCTGCACAGACTGAAGAATTGTTTCTGAGTCTGTACTGCACAGACTGAAGAATCTCACAGACTGAAAGCCTTGCTCTTCCTGAAGACTTATGAATTCATCATCTGAAGAATAAAGATTGAAGACAAAAGACTTCACAGACTGAAGATCACAGACTGATGATCACAGATTGAAGATCACAGACTGAGAGCACAGACTGAAGAGCACAGATTGAAGAATGAAAGTACAAGTGTACAGAAGATATTCTTCTCTCCTTAGGCTAGATACAACTGATAAGATGTTTGAGAAAGGTCAAACATCGAACAAAGGTTTTCTTCTCAGCAAAGAAACCTTTTACCTTTTGCTTTTTCTATTTCCAAGAAAAGCAAAAAGGGTAGAGTGCAAAGTTGCCCAAGATGAATGTGTTATCCCTTGGACAACTGACTGAGCTGGTTAATAGAAGTTGATACTCAACTCTATAAATAGCAGCTCAATAGCACTCTTCAAAGTATCCAAGTATCCAAGTAATTCAAGCTCTCAAAGAAAAATAGTATACAAGACCTTTAAGCTTAGGCTCAAAGCATTACCACACTAACTGTTAAAGTTTGTAGTGATAATTGTATCTTAATATACTAATACTTGGATCGTATTCAAACCATCTGTGTGGGTTTGAATACTTTGTCATCTGTGTGAGACAAACACTTTATTGTGAATAATACTTTGATTCATAATAAACTCTGTGTCAAAATTAATCTTGTTTTCCGCCTAGATTAATTTAAACTTGTTTGATATAAAACTTGGATATAAACTAACACGTTAAGATAACTGTTATTTAATCTGTATCTAAGTTTTGGGAACCTTGTGACCCAACAAAAGTGTACCTCAGTTCTGACACCATCGTTGAATGTGACCGTACACTAAACTTTGATTCTGATTTATATAGCCCAGATTTCTTAAACGAACAAGATGAACCTGGTCTACCTAAACATAAGCTGACATTAAAGAAGGGACTTCCGATCATGTTGCTAAGAAATTACAACCAAACAGCAGGCTTGTGTAACGGTACAAGACTGAAGGTTCGTCAATTGTTGGTACATACCATTGAGGCAGAACTTATCACTGGGTCTAAAGCAGGAGACATAGTTTTCATTCCAAGAATGAAGCTTACGAGTTCAGGTACCAAACTGCCATTTACATTTAAACGAACTCAGTTCCCAGTTTCAGTATGCTTTGCCATGACAATAAACAAAAGTCAAGGTCAATCTTTGTCGCGTGTTGGGCTCTACTTGCAGAAACCTGTTTTTTCCCATGGCCAATTATATGTGGCCCTTTCAAGAGTTAAAAGTAGAAATGGGCTAAAACTTCTAATTCATGATCTTAAGGGCACTTGAGTTCTTCTACAACTAATGTGGTTTATAAGGAAGTGCTTTTAAGGCTGTGATACAACAAATATTGTCTACAATGTCCCAACCAAAAGTGTCTTGTAGCTTTGGCGTTGCCATCATCTTGCTGTGATGATATCAGAATAGTTATGCTACTACGTTGCTTGTCAGAAGTGCAACAAAAAAGTCAATTCTCCAACTGACGACGACGGTGATGAACAAATAGTTCGTAAGGCACCAACGCATATGTATTTTGGTCATGTCATTACTACTGTCATTCCAAGGTTTTTAATGCACACATTCTACTTTTCTTTTCCATATTGCAAACATATTACAAATTATTTTTATATTTTAGAGCGAACACACTAATATGTTTTGGTTTTCAAAATTTAAACAGGTTCACAATCGACATAGTTGTTACTGACCACAGTTCTTCAGCTTGCTTTGTCCTTTTCGATATTGATGTTGTGAAACTAATATCATAGTGATATACTTAGTTACTAACAGGTAAAGGGTAAAACTTTAAGAAATATGAAAAATAACTATAGCTGCATCTAACTGACAGGATAATGAAATTACATACCAATTTCTTTAACACACCAATGCCACTTGAAAGGACATAAACAATACATCAACATGAATTCAACAAAACTTGTCGAGTTGTCATGAGAGATACATAATGCAATGGTAATGACGACATTTAGCCCAAGTAAGATACAATAGGTAAATATAACATAAACACACAACACCCCAAAAGATGCTGAAGAAAATACATTTGCACACAAATATTTCCTCATCTTCTATACTCCCCAATAAAACCTACAAATACTACCCTCCTTGCCTCCTTTATCTCAATAATATTTCTCCAACAGACTACCCACCCAACCAAGGAAAAACATTCATAGTGTAACATATCGTCACCATTAAATTAAAATCCTATTATCAAACAAACGACTATCTCATAGCTATAGGCTAGAGAAAAAACTTTGTGACCATACTATCAAAGTTCTTTCATTCCACATGTTTTCTTAAATCATAAAGAAAACAGGCATCTCTTCTGAGCTATCAATAAAAACCTTCTACAACGATTGAATCATAGTGTTATTAAAGATCCGCATGTTTAAATCTAAATAATGTTAGTACCTCCAAGCATATACGGAATAACGTTCCATACATATTATTGAATACAAAAAATTGATCTCTATGTATTAGATGAAATAATAACCTTTGTTTTAGCTCAACAAAAGAGGTTTGGTCCTTGAAAAATGATCGCATCAAATCCAAAGGATCACGAATTAGAGTTATCCGTCAATACAACTTTTTCATAAAATAAAATAGAGCGACAAATGTCAAGTGAAATACACGATAACATACTCGGTTTGCTGGACATTATTTTCACATCTTCATTTTGCAAATGTAGATAATGACTCTGCGGTACAAATGTCAAGTGAAAAAATCATGGACACAAGCATTATAATCACAAACAGCTAAGCATAACAAATATAACATCTTTTTAATTTAACAACCATATTCATAACATGTATGACCCATTCTGATGGCAAGTTTTTGCGGGGTTCCAACGGTCCCAAATATGAATTTTTGTGATGAGTAATGAGTGATGACTAATAAGTATAATGAATGAAACTATTCTATTCTTGTAATTAGTGATAACTAATGTGACTGTCTGTGTCAAAATGGGTAACTCGAGTTACATGCAAACATGTCACTGGTCAAAGGTGTCATGGGTCCAATAGATCAGGTTTTACCACATTGCCTAACACGCCCATTTTGCCACCTCTCCGTCGCCCTTATGGAATCATCATGAATTCATAAAAGATTCACCATTATGTTCATTTATCTAGCATTACTCTTACTTTTCCAGAAGTTTCATATTTCGATGACATGTAACATTTAAGTATGATTATTGAATGTAGTTCCCGTGGTTCGATTATGCAGTTGTTCTGTACTCAATGTAGTTAGACCTTGCAGGTCTATGTCAATGTTCTACCAAAATTATTACTACTCATATTCTTGAATTCCTCATATGTCAGATTTATACACAAATATTTTCTCCATCTATCTAATTAAGTTAGTATCTATAATGAATTTACGAACTTGTGTATCGCACGGGCATTTACCTAGTTTAATATATAAGAAAGATTTGTTGTAATGCATACAATAGCAAGTTTTCAAAGGAGTAAATTACATTCTTTGCCCCTATGGTATCTCATCCATTTCATCTCCGATAACCCGTTTGGGTCGGATTTTTTACGGATCAGTCCCTTGACCCGATTTTTATTTCGCTCTCAGTCCCTCTCCCCTCATAAAATGACTACAATATCCTTATAACTTTATGACTGTTTTACCTTTTGAAGGACTGTTAGTAAAATGAAAATTTGAGTAAAGGGACTCAACCCGTAAAAAACTCGAGTTAAAGACAGGGAATGAAATGAATAACATAGCGCATGGGGGAACGTAATTTACCCTTTTAAAAGCTTAACACCTAAGAAATGATTTGTTGTTGAATCCTAACTTTAGCGAATTGGGTAAAGTTGAATATATTACGGTTGTAAATATTCCTTTTTCTTGGTGTAATGGATAAATATACAAAACTTTATCAAATATTTTAATTGAGATTATTAAATATAGATATGGTAAAAATGTTAGAAAATAATATAACACACACCAATCATATTTACTTGTTTCTCCCATTTCTTCTTTTCTCTTTCTTCATCATGATATTAGTCATTATTATATCACATCATTTTGTAAGTAATTTTTTTTTTTTAAGTTAGCATTTGTCTTTCACGAATCTGTGCATCATGAGTCCTGACTTAAGTTGCCTAATGATCTTTCTCTTAATCAGGTATCTCTTACTGACATTGATCCTCAAAACAGTAAGTTGATTTCTAAACAAACTTACGAGCAGAAACCACTCCACATGAGAAACATACTATAGCGAATAAGTTGACTTCTTAACAAATTTAAGAGCGTCAAACCTAGAATCTAACACATACACTCATTGTCAGGCTTGAACCCAACATCTTGATTGATGGTTCAATCTAACACATACACTCATTGTCAGGCTTGAACCCAACATCTTGATTGATGGTTCCTCTCGTACCCCTGACCCAACCTACATCACGTGTTTACCTTGTTACTCCATTTGATTTTGACTTTTTAAGCTTTTGCCATGATTTCTGTAGACTCCTTTTTATTATTCACTCGTGATTATGAGTATTGTAAGCATTACTATCCGTTTGACAAATTTGACCCACAGGGGATAAATACAACCTAAATCACCAACTTTTGAACACGTATGTCAAGATTGTCATGTGTACCAACACCCATAACAAAAATGACATTTTAAAACAAAACATATTTGGAGACCAACGGTTTTTAGAATACGAGCACAAAGTAAACTTCCTACTACAATTCAAATTTTTGTTGCAGTCATAGTTATGGATCTCTGCCATCACAAAATATGCCACTTTCTAAACCATTTTAGCTAATTCACAGGAAATCACACAACTCTATATGAAGGCTAGCCCGCAAGAGGGTTAGCATGAATGGTTATCCGATTAATCCTGATCTCCGCCAGCGGCCGGTCCCCAGCTCCTGTTGGAGTCTGCACCCAGAAAACCAAAACACGTAATCAAACCTATGTGCAATACAGTGTAATTTCATGCTAAATATAATGATAAATATGCTGATATAACAAGCATTCACATGGGTTAGGATAATACGAGTGTGCAGGTTCAACCCATGAAGCTGTAAAACAAAAATAACCTATCTGGAAAAAACCCGCAATAGGTGAAATATATCAGTGACATGTTTTGATAAGATAACCCATGGGTTGGTACCCCCCCGATACGGGTTCATGTGTTTACTATATCTCATTAGGACCAACCTGTCAAATAATTACAAATTTTGTCACAAGCGGGCAGTTTACATGCATTATATAAAATGGACGTATGTGCTAGCATGTGATTTAAAGTTTACATGGATTATGCAGATACTAATTTGACTTGGTTATATCTCTAGTATTCTAGTTAGTAAATAAACACTCCGTATACTTGATGAAAGTTGCAACTTCTTGTCTTACACGCACTTCTATATCAGTCAAATATAGTATAAGACTTAACATGATGACCATAAGTATAACTGGTGAATCAAAGCACAATAAGCAGTAACAAAGACAATAACTAAATAGGCAATTAAACTTCCTATGAGATATAAGTAGCTTTACCTTTTCCATGAGATCAAGAACTTCAAATCCATGAATCACTTTGCCGAAGATGGTATATAGTCCATTGAGATGTGGTTGTTTAGCGTAAGTGATGAAGAACTGGCTCCCATTTGTGTTAGGCCCACTGTTAGCCATTGACAGCATACCTCTGGCATTATGCTGAAGAAAGAGCCAATATAATCATCGATAAAATGATATCAAACAGTTGCACAATTCCATTATATAATGTAAGCACAAATATGTGTGTGCATGTGTTCAAATTTTACCTTAAGAGACTCTCGTATCTCGTCATTAAACTTTTTGCCCCAAATGCTTGTTCCTCCTTTACCAGTCCCTGTGGGATCACCGCCTTGAATCATAAACCCCTTTATGTTTCTGTGAAATATGGTGCCATCATAATATCCACTTGCACATAATGCAAGAAAATTCTGTTGCAAGTTAAAGTTTTCAAGTCAATCAATCAATTACAATGATACAATACACACTTTTCGTTATCTAGCTACATTCTCAACTAAGTTTATTGCCTCGATTGCAAATAAGGTTTTCCAATAGTACTTGCTAGTTACAGTCAACATGACTTCACGGAGAAAATTAGTATCACATTGATGCTCGTTTTATATTAAACCAAACAGCTTACTAATTGTTCAACTAATTCTTACATATTAAATAATAGATATTTCTACATGATACATACAGTATAAGTTATACTCCGTAATAACTAACCTCTGATGCTTTAGGTACTTCATCACAAGCGATTTCACACTTGATGTCACCGAGATTAGTGTGAAGCGTAACTGACTATATAAAAAGAACACAAATATATAAATTATAGAGACAGTTGATTAAGCGTAAATTTAACGCGATATATATACTGCGCAGGTTAGGTGTTCGACGAAATGCGTTAAAAGAAAAATAAAATTGAACATACCATCGGAACTTGGTTTGCAGTTGTACAGATTCAGATGGTTAAAAATTAGGTTTATGTGCGTGAATCGTCAATATTTTTGGGTGCAAATAAGTTTGGTTTTGGTGTTCGTCGTTCGTAAGCTACAGTCGTAGCCTCTTCTGGAGCTAAAGAGAGCCTAAACAGAAAAAGATTTAGTTTTACAAATTACCCCCTTTTAGTTTTAGAAAGTGATAAATACACCCTAGTAAGTAATTTGCATTCTCGAGTATGTAGTTTGTTGGAAATAAAACGGTAATAACTTTTCGTGGAGTTTCATTTTAACGCAGAAAGTTAGAAAAGATGACGATACTGACACATATACTGATTTATCATCTAGTAGAGTATCAATTCGAGAAAAATGATATATTAAAGTGCGAAATGGATGCATAAAAACACTAGTCGGAATTCCTATCTTTTTAAATAAAATTCATTTTCTCATAAACCTTACTCTTATTTAAGTTGTCACCATATATCAGAATTCAACGTTAGAATAGATTAAAGCTAAAAATAATTTAATTTACCACAATTTTGCTTCAAAATGTTGAAAAACAAGTGATTTAAAAGTTTGCCGGACTTACCCGGAGGAAGGTTGTCTTCCACTTTCGCCACAGCGGGTATCAACTCGTCTTGGCTTTTAGAGGTATGGGTTTCATTGTCTGTTGCTTTTGTCATTCTGTTTGGGTGTTCGCCCATATTTTGTGGTATAAGTGTTTGGTGGGGTCAAAAATCGAAGTTTCTATTTTGGGGGAGTGTTCAAAGGTTGCTTCATAAAGTGGATGTATGTTTTTGCCATCAATTGCAAGTCCGACAAACTTAGAGTTGCAAATATCAGGTGATGTTCTTCCTAAATTTGCCGAGTCTGTTGCTTACATGGTTTATTTTATTGGACCATGCAGTGTCCTATTCATGAACTTATGCTTGGAGTACTGGAAGGCTTATCTGATAACAAATCCGTTGAGCCTAAGGACTTCACTAATAGTAAATGCGGTTATGCTTTGCAGACAAAGAAAGGACTTTTAATTGAATCTTCTATAATATTTTAATCTTTACGTATTGATTATAGTAACCATATCCTTTCTCTTACCATGAAAACAAGATACATAATTTAACCCAAAATTTTGACAGGTACGCCAGGTGGTTAAATGCATTTCAGTGTAATTTTTATGACATGGCAGAATTTTGGTGGCTAGTGAAATAATGATTGACAACAAAATTTTAAAACCCGGTTTTTCAGTTGAACGGGACAAGTGTCAATTTCTGATCGGACCAGAATTGTTAAAATCCTGGAAACAGAATATATACATGAAGTAAAAGACATACAAAATTATGTTCACCAAAACAATTCAACAAGTAAAGTTTGTTAAAAGACGTACAATCTAACAACAAGTAAACAAAATTCTTAATCATCCAATAGTCCTACAAATGTTCTATACACAAACAATCTAACAACAACGCAATACAATCTAACATGAACACTTGAACGAGTAAAAACATTCTTAATCTAAATCTTAATTACTTCAACATTATTTCCATCAGTAAGTTAAAAAAAATATAATATTAATAAGCTGAAAATAAAAGTATAGTAGTATATTGGAACTATTTAAAAAAAAAACCTTGTAATAAATTAAATCAATAATCAATAAGTTAAAGTAAAAGAAAGTTATATCCAAAATTTATGATGATTAGGTCAAATATAATATAATAATAGTATAATTTTGAAAAATTTAAAGTTAATAAAAAGATAAAAAATGCAAAAATTATAATTTTAAACATGCTCCTTTACAAAAGAGCACCAACAACTCAGCTAGATGACTATTTTGTAATTTTTCTTATTTGTTTACGTTATTAATAAATGCTTAAGTGCCTAGCACAGTTGGACCGGCAAGTCACGCCACCCATTTCATCCAGTAAGAATGTTTAGCTGTCCATCCGATCCAATAAATGGCTAGTGAATAGTAAATATGCAGCCACCAATTAACATATAAATAAATAGTCAAACTTTAGAAAAAATCAGTTAATTTTGAGCCGGAATTCTGGAAAAATCGGGTTCAACTGGTCGGACCGGACAAATCGAACCGGTTCTTAAAACATTGATTGACAGGCTAAAAAATCGTTGAACCGCAAATTAGGAGTACACGTGGAGGCTTTTAATAGGGCCATTACTTTTCGCCGAGTACACCAGGTTGTTAATTGCATTTCAGCGAAATATGTGTCTAGTTTTAATAAGAATATTCTGACACCATCCATTTAGTGAGAAGCCATGTGTTGATGGTCTAGTTGGGTAAAGTTCTCTATCCTGATTTATCCAGAAATTTAGGGCTGTATGCATTTAACTCTATTTACAACCTGTTTGAGATTAACAACCACTATACTAGACTGACCATCTTCAAGTAAATGGGTCGAGATTTCCACCTCTATACCAAAACAAACTTTACTGGCCGAAAACAAGCTACAAGGCAAGGGCGTCGTGTTTGCTGACATGACATTGTTGGCATGTTCTAAAGACTGCGGCCTCTTCTCAGCAATAGCAGCTACCTTCTCCCTTTCTTCATCTTGCATTCTTTCTGGTTCTTCCTACAATAAAAAACATTACTTTAGGCTCTTTCTGTTATAAACCCAACAAATTTACCAAGAAAAACAACTTCCAAACTTCTGGCACCTAGCATGCTAAAAAGTTTTGAACGTGTTTTGTGTCAACTTCCAAAAATAAACACACAACTCCTTGCAACCACCACCTACCTCTGTTCATTTGACCAAAGGCAACCAATATCAGACTCCCAATGACCACAACTACAACTCCGGCAACCCTGCTGGAGATCCAATGAGTTCCCTCACGGCTGCATGTGGTGTCTTCCTGCTAATAGAATGTTGATTAATCTTCTACCAAATTCATTTTAACTCCATCCATGTAAATTGCAAAGGTTTGAGTTATTTTGATTCATTACCCAACTTGCTGTTTTCCATCTCTAGAGATGGCAAAATAGTTGGGGCGGGAGGGTTGAATAACAGTCCAAAACAGGCAGTTTTCAAAATGGAGTTGAGCAACTTTTGACTCTTTCAGCCCGTTTCATTTTTAGATAAGTTTTATATACCCATTTGACCGGTTTTAAAATTTAGATAAATGGATCAAATTTCCACCTCTGTTAAAAACATGAAAGTCTCAAAAGGTGTGAGTTTCCAAAAAACTAATTACCGAGTGATTTTCCTTTTAAACTATAATACTGATTTTTTGTTGCAAAATACTGAAGGCACCAACTTTACAAGATGAGCAATATTGAACAAATACAAAGAAAAACATAACACTTGGCTATTTTTGTCCAAAACCATTCTTTTTGCCATGAATAGGTGTAACTTTAGATTCACGAGATATGGTTTGCTTGCAAAGAAACACCAAATTATAATGGTTTGAGAAGTTATAACTCTATGAAATCATATTCAAACTTAAGTAAGCAGAGATAGTCGGTGATCGACATGACAAGCTTGTAACTGATAATTTCTATAAAGATTTAAAAAAGAATACCACACTAAATGTTAAAAGCTAAGATGACGATAGAAAGGTAAAAACACCTGAGTCTTCTTTTCTCTAGCTTTGCGTAGCAGCTTCAGCTCTTTCGCTCTTGCTTTCCTTTTAGCATCTTTCTTTGCCTGAAAACATAAATTTGTGCATGAGTTAACCACAAGAAAAACAAGCACTTCCACATTCTAAGATTTAATCATATGATTTTGAATATCCATCACAAAATGGAAAGAATAAGAATTAATGTAGCACACTAGCACGTAGATGAAGCACGAACAATCCTACTTCAGTGGCTCAGTAGTGAGTCCCATATATTTCAAAACTTCTCTTAAACTGCAACATCTTATCAGAAAAATGTCACATTTTGTTATAGGAACTTTGTAAGTCAATTGCTTTTGTCAGTTACCAACTTACCATAAGTACAAATGAGTTGATAACATTGCCTTTGTTCCACATATTCATTTGTTTTGAATGTATTGAAGGGTATTAAAAATTGGTGGACCACCGATTAAGATCATGATCGGGGCTGTAGCGTGTAGATGCGTTAAAAAAAGGATGTCATGTTATATATTACTTAATAAGTAATATACTTCTGTTTATTAGTAATCCGCCTATTAAAAAGGCAGATGCATTGTTAGATAAGAATGTTGAGATAACTACACAAAACTACAGGCATTCCAAGACACTTCTTTTAGCAGAAATATTAATACATAATTTGTATCAGGCACATGCAAAATCCAATAAAGCTCATACAACCAGATGATACTAGAAGTGAACTTTTAGTAATGGGTTGATTCTGATTATGTTTAATCTTTAAAGGGTCAAATAGGTAAAAGCAAACACTTTAGCTAATAAGGAAATGGGTCATACTTGTCAAATAAAACCCATAGTGTATTTTTCATGCATAAACCAAGTAAATCATTTGATCCAACAAAATTAGATTATAATAGAAATTATTTTCATTCTTTAAATCATAAATCATATTTTACATAATTATTACTCATTAAAGGTTCAAAAAACTTGAGCAAAAATAGTTTCTGGGGGAACCTGACCCAACCTGCCCATTTTTCCACCTGTGACCAGGACCAACCACACAGTGTGGCAATATCAGGAACTCTACTACAAATTAAGTATACAAGAAACAATTACTTGAGAAGAAAATGTACCCATCTATAAATTATGTTGCATTACTTACCTGTTTAGCATTCTGAGATTCTTCCATTTCTTTTGTCAACGGACTCGGCACTTTGGCAGCTACCCAATCCCATTTATCCGAGTTCAGTGCCATAAAACGTCTAAACGTGTTCCTAACTTCCTTTTCGGACGCAAGCTTATAAGGCGTTCGTCCCCTTTCATCTATAACACAAGGATCAAAACCCTGCTCTAGTAGTTTCAGAACTTTCTCTGCTTTTCCAGCTTTTGCTGCTTCATGTAAAGGTAACAACGTATGAACTGCTTCCACATTTTTAACAGAACAATCTGCAGAAACATTCCCATTTTTCAAATTATTCATCAAGTTTTCTTTGCCAAGTGTATTTGTTGAATCTTCTTTAATAATAGGCATTATTTCTTCATCTGATTCAGTGGAGATTTGTGTCAATATTTTATATAATCGTTGAGCTTCCTTCAACGTTGGCCTCCGAACGGTCAATGGGATGTGTCTGATAATATTTCTATGACAACTGAAGCATGGAATTTCACCATCAAATAGCAGTTGGCGATTATGTGAGGGAGCGTGAATGAAGATACTGGTTGACAGATCAAAATACGGCTTCCATACAGCAAGTAGTTCGCGAATATCCTAATTGTTAAATAAGAATTAGTCGAGAACTAAAAGCAACCAGAATTTATAAATCGATAGCTATAAATAGGCTTAACTTTATGCTAATATGATGTATTATGGAGACTAGAAAGTAATATGACAGTACAAAAAAGACCAAAGATTATAATGGATAAACATATGCACAACTATAACCCAACCGTATGACAAAAAAGAAGCCTCTTGGTTTATGAAACTAAATGCAACTACAAGGTCAAACAATCCATCTTCTCTTTTAGTAGTCCTAGGTTGAATTTACGGGTCAAACCAACCACCTTACATTTTGAAATTGATATGGATAGATTCAGAATTCAGAAATTAAAGGTTATCAAAAGGTACCTTCTTTAAGGCAAGTCCATTGTGTCGACGCATTGAAGCTCCAGCAGAATGTGCACTTTTTCCACTAGCATCTTCTGATGATTGCTTTTTACCAGCCTTGGCCCTGACCACATATCTACATGAAACAGGTAGGATTTTAAGCATTTCCGCTAACTGGTCATATATGGTTTGATAGGCAGCAGTACCTGTAGTCTGTGTTTAAGAACTTCAAGTAGATGTGAAACTGAAACCCAAAGAGCTTAATCACAAAAAGAAGTTTATTTCCTTGATAACATGGATTTTATCTTGCTCACACTAAACTCCTGTCATAACCTTAACAATGAAGGAGGGCACATTTTCTTCTATCAGGGCGCATGAAAATATTAATATCGTTGCTCCTTCCAAATATAAATTCTTACCTAAATAGATGATTTATTTGATTGTTTTTTAATTATGGTGGTGTTGACAAGGATCAAATTTGTTCCTAGCATATAAAAATGAGGTTACTATATGCTACTATATTATGTGAACTTTTAAACAATCATGGGAGTAAGGAAGTGTATGTATTGGTTCTGGAAAAGAAAAGATCAATAACTTGAAGTTCGTAATTGGATAATTAAGGAAAATTACAGTTCCACGTAAAATGCACTGTAAATATAACAAAAAGTTATGTACCAACCTGTGGAATGTTTTGTGGGTTACGGCAGCGTTCCCATCAAAGATACAGCCAGCAAAATGCCCACCACTAGCAAGCAACATAACTCTCAAATGTGTGTTGTTTCTAGGTTCATTAATTACATTGAGCAGTTTCTCAGTCACTTCCCTCACTGTCAAACAACGCATATCATCTTCATTCATGGATCTAGATAAATCATGGTCAAAGTGAATTTTCTCAGAGTCACCTAAAAGCAAGCACTTCCAGAATGAAATGATTTCTCCATCCGGCAGACGTACAACAATTGTCTGCTTATTTCTCCCTAGCAATCCCCTAGTTGAAGCATTGAGTTGGCCAATTTCTCTGTCTTCATTTTCTGAACCTGATATGCTTGATATATCATAATCTTTTACTGAAGAAATGGATGTCCATTCAGCAAAATCATCCACCGTTACAGTATCCTTTCCAGCAACGCTTAGCTTCATCTGAGATAAAGTTCTAGTAGGTAAAAACACAATGCTTAGATAAAGAACGTAAAATATGAAGCACAGAATCACGTGACTAGAGATGATGCTTTACAAAGGGTTTGAAAATTCAAACCATGTGATTCTGGAGACCTAGGCATCTAGAGATGATGCTTTACTAAAGGGTTTGAGAAACATGTGATTCTGGGGATCTCGGGGGGATGTTGTACAAAGGTTTGAAATCCAACTTAGAAGGGTAGGATGATAACCGCAATCGAAGTACCAATTGGAGTCCATTAGTTCAGTCAAAGAGACATGTATACATGATACATTTATCTAAATGCGATAAACGAATTGATTAGTACATACATTTACACATATAGATACCACAGATACACTCCAAATAAATATTATCTCCACTGCTCCTAGTAACAAGTTCCTCAACTAATTTTAAATTCACCATTTATTGCTTAATCTTTTCGTTAACCGCTTAAAATTTTTCTTCTCTGTTCAAATCAACTTTATTTTCTAATTATTATAGCAAGAGCAGTGAAAACCTATCTACAACGAGCCTTGCAATTAGCTCTCACAATAACATATACACTTGTAGCTTTACTTGAATTCAGGCAATCTTATTTCTTATAGCTAAAGAGAACTTTTATAAAGCAACAAAATATTTAGTCTTAAATCATTACACAGTTCATCACTAAAACTAATTACTACTGTATATACTAGCAACATACAGTATTAGGTTAAGAGAATTTACATTGAATAGATGAAAATCGGACTTGAAGTGAGACCGTTGATCATGAAGTGAATCAAAACTATTATTACAAGTATTACACGTCCATATCACGCTGCATTCTTCTTCTACGACCGTAGCCTTACCGATGGTACTAGCGGCGGTGGTGAATTCAGGTGTTGAAAGCGATTCAATTAAACTGAAGGAATAGATAAAATTCGAAGGGAGCTGCAAGATGGAATAGTTTCTTTGTTTAAGTTTAATTTCTTTAGCGGAGTTGATATCCATTGCACGTAGAAATTTAGGAAAATAAGCAAAACCGGTTTATTTTTTCAGAAATTTTTGGCAAAACGTTTGTCTACTTATTGAAAAGATTTCGCAAACTAAAAAGCAGTTTTTTTTGCGAAATCCGGTTTTTTCGCTAAACCGATTTTATTCTGCGAAACTCAGTTTTTTTTAAGCAAAAGAAAAACTCAGTTCACAAAAATGGTTTTCACTATTCAGTATGCGTAATTCGTTTTTTTTTAAGAAAAAAGAAAAATCGGTTAGAAAAGAATTATTATTATAATTATTATCTATAAAATATAATTTTATTATTATAATCATAATCATAATCACTCAATAAAAAATACTGTTTTAGTTTCAAGTCGCATAACAAATTAAACGACTTTGAACGGTAAATTGACTGTAATAAAGTAAACTAAACTCAAAGAGATTTCATTTAATATAATCAGATGAGAACATAAGAGACCGATCTATCAACCAGATCTACACACTAAACGAATACAAATCACAATCCAATTAAGCTCTCTCGCCACGAATCCTTCTTGCAAGCTGGATATCTTTCGGCATGATCGTAACTCTTTTAGCATGAATCGCACACAAATTAGTATCCTCAAACAGTCCAACAAGGTAAGCTTCAGCAGCTTCCTGAAGAGCAGCAACAGCAGAGCTCTGGAACCGTAAATCAGTTTTAAAATCCTGAGCAATTTCTCGAACAAGTCTCTGGAACGGAAGTTTTCGAATCAAAAGCTCAGTGCTCTTTTGGTACTTTCTGATTTCTCTCAAAGCAACGGTTCCTGGCCTGAATCTGTGTGGTTTCTTCACTCCTCCGGTCGCCGGAGCTGACTTACGCGCTGCTTTTGTTGCTAGTTGCTTTCTCGGAGCCTTTCCTCCCGTTGATTTCCTGGCGGTTTGCTTGGTACGAGCCATTGATTTGTGTGTGGATGAGAGGGATGAAGAATTTAGGGTTTTGAATTGTGAGTTAAGCTTGTGTGTTTCGTGATTGAAGGTGGTTAGGGTTTATATAAGGCTGGGATTTGAGGAATTATATTTCTATTAGCGGTAAAAGTTGGAAATTTTGAAATGAAATTTGGGTGAATACTACACGATGGCAATCCGTGTGGAGTAAGCTGATAAGATCTGGGCCGTTGGATTGGAGGCAAGCTAATAATACACGGATTAGTTTCTGATGGGGACTTGTTCTTTACCAAACCACATGTCCACCAAAACGTTACAATAAAATGTTGGCAATTTTTTATTTTATTATCATAATTAGAACATTAGCATAACAAAACTTATACATTAATAAAATAATAATTCAAATTATGAAAAAAGGAAAATAGAGATATGTTCGTTGTTAATTCCGATGGTAGCTCAGTGGTTGGAGCATCACAAATCTTGAGTTGAGAAACAAATTCGTTAATCGCAAGTTGAAACTATAGAATGATTAATTGATTATAGACACGTGGTTACGAACTGGATGATATTGCAAAAATGGTCATCATTCAAATAATTAACAGCACAAAATTTTTTGTTAACAAAGAATAGAGTACTAACAAATAGAACCTGAGAGTGTATAGACTTCAGAGTTGATGGATATTCAGGCATTAAAAAGTTTCCGGAAAGGTCCATCCTTTCGGTCTTTTGCTGCTTCAGTCAATGCAAGAAACCTTTTGAATCCAGTGGTGGCAGCACCTCTACCAAGTGCTGCTGCTCTGGTAAGCACATCCTCTCTCGAGGCGATAACTGCAGCTGAAGATGTAGTGGCCATTGGAGGAGGTACTGGAGCCACCGCTGCCTCGAGCACCTGGATTGCTTGTGTGGCGATGGGCGATTCGGGAACCCCGGATCCACGTTTGTTGAAGTCATCCAATATGGTCTGTTGGTCAGCTTTTTTCAGCCCCTGTGAAATGAAATGGTTAGTAGACCATCTTTTGATAATCTAGTTAACATGGAGTATTATTAATGGTAAGAAGGGAATTTTCAATATATAGCAATGTAGCATGACTAGCTTTTCCCATTTTCCTTTATTCCAGGTCTCATTTTGTAGATTTCATTCCTCATTTCCTCAAATAATCAAAGGAAAGTGATAAAATAGAAAGGGAGGATAAAGAAAATAGCCAAAATGAATGTAGATGTTCCTATCCAAAAACAGGTTATGGGAACAAGCTAAGATTTGGATGGGTTAAGGTAAAGGTGACAATTTCAACCCATTTACTTATGAACAGGTCGATTCGGGTTATGCTTTATTTCTAATATTCTTCCAATCATATTTGTGACAGATTTCGACATAAAGTGTTTCCGGTCAACTTGCCCATTTCAAACCATACATGTAGCAGTTAGTGATGATACAAACCTTGAGCTCTAGAATTCGCTGAAACTCTGAGGGTGTTCCTTCGGGTATAAGTGCTCCATATGTATCTGCCACTGAATCGATGGGGGACAATATCACCTGCATATAAGAGAGTAAGTAAGTACACATGTGAAAGCATTATTTTCACAAGGGAGATCTTAATTGTTCAATCACTCACCTTCAACAATGCTTCCGCTTTGCTCATCTCACGGCTTACAAATTTTGCATAGCCAGCAACTCCGGATGTCTGTTCAAAAAATGATTATTCTTATTAGTTATTATCACATTATTACCAAAGTGAATAGCAAATGCTGATGCATGGGATAGAATAGCTTCAGAAACAATTGGACTTCCGGTCAATTTTCATTTTGTCCATCCACTTGTAGGAAATGAACAAAAATCAGTGAACCACTGTTGACTATAGAATCTCGTCTCTGCAAGTGTCAAAGCAAGATAGCGATGAAGTAGATTCTGATTGTACTTAATCTCTAAAGAAAATCGCTTAAAGGAAACAAGTGAATGGGTCGAACGACATGAAAGTCAGTTAAAGTGTATTTTCACCACAAGAAACCTCCTAAGGTAAATGTTGGACAAAGTGTTTTGGGCCAACCCAAACCAAATTTTCCCGTTTCAACTTGTACCAAAGAATTACCCATTTTGATCCATTACCCAACCTGTCCGACCCGCCCATTTTTCCACCTCTAACCACAACAATATTGTCTGAAAAGTAGTGTCACATATTCACATGTATCAAATGTCAAAGTAACAGCCAAAGAAGCTATTTTACCTGTCTCCCAAGGGATGGTATATCCAGAAGTATTGTCTTGACAGCCTGAGTATCTAACAGCATCTACACAAGAACCAAATTACATTTCAATTACGGATCAACACCACTATTTCTGCATGCCAGTAGGAAAGTAAGGGAAAAAGAAGTTAAAAAGATCATTACTTGTTGAGCTCCAGTTTCTGATATCTGCCTGCATTTGAAGACATTGAGGTAGAAACGTGGACCTAAAGATGATGCAAGCTGCACCATATAATCAAATAATGATTGATAAGCACATTAATGCAACAACCATTATAAGTTATAACAACCTTGAGCTCAGCTCAATTGTACCCCTATGCATGCACCAATGGGAAACTTTAGAAAGAAAGCAAGCACAATAGTATGTTTTTAAAATCAAATAAATAAGAAACTCTATGAAAAATTAAAAAAACTTTTAAAGACAGAAAGTATGAAGTGTCATCAGTGAAATTAATAATACACACATGAAATAAAGAATATTCACCTTGTCTAAGAAGAACTGGAAATAAATTGGAGAAAGAAGGTTTCCAAGTGTGGGGACGCTACCACTGAGAATCATATTTATGCTATTGACATACCTACAACACGATACATTTTTTTTTTATCATACAAGGAAATGCATTGGCGCACTAGTTGAGATACTTTATATCAAACTTGCATCTTACTCTGATTGATCGCCCACACTTTCAAGCGTACCCCAGGGAACACGTGTCATTGCAGCCATTTCAACATCAAACTTGTTTTCAACGCCGTTGACTAGTGTTATTAATGCTTTTGTTATAACTGCTGAAAATTCATCCTGTGTACAAAAGAATGATCGTGAAAAAGGCATAGCTATTATTGAGGGATATATCAAGTCTTTCTAATAGATGTGGCAAATTCATTCCATTTAATTATGACTGGATCCATTTGGTTTGTATTTTGACTTAAACGGGTCAAATAAAACAATAAGCTAAATGGATAAAATGGGTCGAAGGGGTTGAATTCGCCCAAACTCTATATTTCTTTCATACAAGATCTTCAATTGATTCTATTCAAAGAGTTGGATTATTATTGTAATAATAATATTGTCTTTTGTATCATAATTTTACACATCAATTATCAATTACAAAAATTGTAATAAATGGACAAATAAGTGTTTGGGGCTCCCGTTGTGACCCATTACCCACCTCACCCATCTTGCCAACGAGTTTTGAACTACCGCAGACTTGTTTCATAGTTTTCAACTGAGCGGCAGAGCTACTTACTAAAGTTACCTGCACTTCTGACATATCCACTGCATCATTCAATTGGGAATCTATTATCTTCAAGACATTCTCAGCCAACTCGCCAGCCTGTATAAGCGATGAGATCTCAATTAGTCAGGGAAGACTTTCTAATACAGATAAACACTCGTGTCTTATTATCGACACCATCCTACGGGCTACGAGAATGCAACATTTGACTCCAAACTCAAAGAAATGGATGTACTTGACAAATAGTGGCAAACCTAAAAGGCCGTAAATCAATGTAAAACTTGCCACGGTCAAACATTACTTTCAGTTATTCCACATCTCCTGAAATTCTTATGCAATTATATACAATTACACTTCCTAACAGGGATCGAGCAACGAGATTAACGGAGGAAAGAAGGTGACACAGATTCACAATGAACTCACTGTTTTATGACAATATTCCGCAGTGTTCACAATATAGCATATCAGCCTTTCATCTTTATCAGATGTCTGTATTTGAAGGCACACAGTGTTAGCATAGTAGCAGAAGCAACAGAAAGCAATGATCCATATCAAGATGTAGTAGATAAACTTGAAGATACCTTAATGTACCCATCCATACCCGTGGCAGCCGCAACAATCCCCATGCCACCTTTAGGCAACTTCATGAAAAGCTTTGCAGCATAAGCTCTCAGAACCCGTTGGAAGACCTGTTAGACAAAAGTCTAATCATCAGATAAACGCTCACTTCTAAACGAGTTCATAGGAGTGTCTTATCACAGATTATATGACAATGTACAAAATTCAAACAATTATTCCAAATCATACCTTGAATAAGTTTAGGAGTGTCTGGTTCTTTGTCAAGGCACAACACCTTTTCAAGCTCCTTCTAATGATCAGAAAGACCTTTAACAAAAGAGAATGAATAGATTAGCAATTTATTAGATATCCTGGATCACTAGACTGCAGTCATCAAGCAGCTTTTAGTTAGCTACAGACTTCACTTAACTAAACAGCTTCTGCACCCATTATATAAATGCATGGATGTCGAATTTGTAAAGAATCAATGACAATAGATTGGATAAGTTCTATATCCAGTAAACTTTCATACATTAAGAAATTTTAGGACAGCGTAAGTGAATTCAACTATTAATTGATAAAAAGAATGAAATACTTAAGTCTACAATACAGCTACACCCCTCCCCAACCCCCCCCCCCCCCCCCCCCCCCCCTCAAGTATTCAGAGTTTGCAGATCAGCATCTCTAGTAACTTGCCTGCATACTACTAGATAAAATATTAGTCTGACTTCCATCATCCATATCCCATGTTTCATCCTGTAATTAATGAACACATGTCAGAAAGTAAGAGCAAAGGACCGAAACATTGTTACCAAAACAGGGGGAAGCTTGGTTATTTAGAATTGTATATATAGCTTCATTTCCCTTCCTTTGGGATCTTTGTTCTTGTTTCCCCCTGTTTTTTGGTGGTCTATTAATGAAATTTTTTCTGCTCTTCAAAAAAAAGAAAGTAAGAGCAAAGGACCAAAACATTGCGACTGAAACATAGACTGATAATACCTGAACAAGCTTCTCCAGATGCTCCATAAGAGTCCGTTCTTCTAATTCGACATATACTATCAAGCGTGGTTCAAAGCAGGATGATATAATGCCACGAAAAATGAACTGCGATAACCATGGAAAGAAAGCAATGAGTAGTAGTGCGAAACAAGAATTTTGATTTTAAAAAGTTTGGATGAAACAAGGTAAAACTACATTGCAAATTTGCGACGTTAAACAAGAAACAAGTTAAAAACAACATAGGATTAGAGAATATTGTCTTGAAGGGAAGACCTCTTTTCTGTAAGTACTATTTCACATTCAACTATGATAATACCAATTCAAAAGGTAAAACATACCCCAGCTCCAGGCACAGCCAGATCTTTATTTGCATCTTTATCCTGACATCAGAGAATTAGTACGTGAAATGCGACATTAATTACAAGCAGAAATAGCAAAACTGAAGATGGAACTAGAAAGTGGCAATATGTAAATTAAGCAACCAGTATCACATACATAATCCTCGTTTCCATGATGTACAGCCAGTTTTTTCTCATATTTCTTCCGTATATCCATCACAATTTGATTACTGCTTTCCCCTTTGTCTACTTCATCAATGTCGCTTGTAATGTTTTTGCTACCATTACCACCACCAAATTTCTCTGCTAACTCTTCCTCAAATTCTATTGTCCGTTGCAGTGCCTGCACATATGTTCCAGTCAGGTGTCATGAAGTAATTATGAAAATCGATTGATCGTGGCCATTTAGTAATCATCCGGATATATTATCAGGCCAACAAATGTTAGATGAGAACACTGATCCCTTTTAATATGACAAATACCACCTTCTCTGCAACAATTAATATCAAAACAGCATAAATGTAAAGTTAGCAGTAGTTCCCATGCAGGGTGACGTGCTTAATGTTTAAGATCAAGAAGTGAAGACAAATGAGTGCACTATACAAAAACTTTAAATCATAAACATGGAGACATAACAATAATGATATTTGTCTCCTACATTTCTCATCACCATTTGTTGGTCCCAACCCTTTGAACCTCACACTAAGGAAATGGATACAAGGAAGCTACAATGCAGGTCGAATCTAGAGCCTAAATTAAGTTGAGAATAAAAATAACAATCAGGTAATGTCACTTCAGGATTTACCAGCAATAGTGTTCCAACGTCTGGCTTCTCTTTCAAGTTTTCAAAGATCTCCATAAGTTGTCCCCTAAAATCAAGGAAACTTATCGATGAGTTCCAAAAACTTGATAGAGCAATTTATATAGAAGAAATAACATGAGCAACGCTAGTGCATACTCTGGTCAGGAATTCAGGATCCCACCACTAGTTATACGGCACCAAACATCATATTTATATTTTACAAGAAATTACTCTTACATTTATAGATGAAACAGTTATCAATAGAGCAATCCACAATAGAAGTCTCAGATGAGGATATCAAGACTTGCACGAAATCATAGACAAGCCCTTATTTTGTAAATAGCAATATACAATTCACATTGATTAAGAAGCATAAAACTGTCTTTATATCTGGGAATAGAAAACATCAAACCTGGTCAATTTGCAGAACTGAATACACATAAGGTAATCAACATGCCATGAAGCAGGAAAAGTTTTCCATATCTCCTCATTTGTTCGTAATCGACGTTTAACCCAAGCATATCTCCTCTCTGTTTTATCTAGCTTTGATAGCTCTGATAGAATGCAATAAGTGTTCAGTAGAAAGGATATCAAAGTTAGCTTGAAACACCAACAGGCAAATAGTTTTGGAAAACAAACCAGCTCCTTCAAATATCTGTTGATAAGAAATAAGCTCTCTGTTGCAAAAGTTCTTCACCAGTTCTTCCCTCACTGAGGGCTCGAGTGCATCAACAACCAAGCAAGCATCTGATAAATGCTGTAACAAATTACTTTCTTCTGCCTCTGTTCCTGTACCTAAGCTGGGATTAAAGAATTGGTGAACATTAAACTTACAAGGGTACGTCTAAGTTTGATAATATACACAGTAGCTTACCATGCAATACATATTTGTGCTCCTAATATAGTATCATAGAGAGTTTTGGGAGGGGTTGACAAAAAAAATTGGTTTAAAACAGTACAAAAAATGATGTAAAAACTAAATGCAAGGGGTCGTGACTGAAAAAACAATTGGGACTATAAAATGTAAAGAGGAGTTTAAGGTAATATCTTAAATTAAAAGGAACTTCAAATAGGTTACATATGAAAATAACTAGCAGAATCAGACAACAAATAATAAATTGAGTACATTTAAAACAAAATTTGAAAGAATACTAGTAACAAATTCCACAAAAATTTGATTCACAGACCTGCAGAAATCAGAAAACACATGAGACTTGAGAATTTGTTTAATGTTCTTGAACTTCTCTCTTAGCTCAGTGATCTTTGGAATATCTCTGTAGGCATCAAAATGACTACACAACTGGTTGACAGCCTAAAAAACATAAGATAATATACATTAGACACTATAACACACCATTAATACGGGAACATCCTAAGCAACAGGTGGGAGACCAGAAATTATAATACACTAAGAATAAGTAATGAAAAAATATTCCTCAGTGTATCTATTAAATAGTGTTATGTAGTGGTTAAAAATATATGGTAGTAGACTAGGGAAATACTTTAAATATTTAATTGTTTTTAACGTACATGAGCATACATACCTCTACCTGCGCAGCAGCCTCTTTATATTGACGTTTTGAAGCCATTACTTGAAGTTGCTCAATGGCGGATACTGACACAATTAGTAGGATTTTTCAGTAAGAATGTGTAGACTCAAAATATTAGATATCTGATTCTGTATCGGAAGAATGTCTTCTAAAGTACTCCAAACACGCTACACTTCATTGGAAACAGTGGCTTAAAAATGCATTAAGCATTACTTCAAATTTTGCAATAAAAGTTCATTCCACCTTTTTCTTTTCTTCGGTCACTATTTATGTTATTAAAAAAATAAGAATGGTGAGATAACAAACATTGCTCAAGGAGCAGTTGATCAGGCGAGGTTGCTTTAAAAAAATCAACTTGTTTATAGTAAATTTTCCATTTCTTAGTATTTTACATGACTGAAACTGCAACTTATATCGAGTCTTCAAACATAAAAAACCAACCTAGCATAGTAAGACGGTGGAGGGCCGTGATGGTGGTTGTTATATGCTTCTTTGCAGAATCCAGCTTTTTTATGTCACGGCATATTTCTTGAACCATTGTTTCACTTTGCTCGGCTTTGGTTTTGATTTCTCTAACCTTATACATGAGTTCCTGCAACAGATAAAATACCAATTGTAGTACAGAAAATATTGAGTGCATAATTCATGGAAACAACAAGGTCAATTAAATGCTGACAGACCTCCACAGCACAGGTAGCTGCAGCTAGATCCTCCTTTGCTTTGGTTCCTGAATTACTCTGGATATGAAAGGTTCAGCAATCACATTAGTTAAGTTACCCCAAATAAATAAAAGAATGGCAGCATTATCAAATTTAAGAATCACATTAAATGATGACGGCAATTAAAAACTGATATCAACTTACACTTACAGATGTAACCAACTTAAACGTCAACCATAATTATTTTATATTTCGAGATAAAAGATCAGAAATAAATCCTTTACAACCTGTTGCCGGACGGCTGCTAGAATTTCAGCATCCACTACACGAATCTCACTGTGTATTTTCTGCATCAGAGGCTCAACTCCTGATAGAGATGCTTCTGAACAGTGACCAAAGTTCCAGAATGTTAATCAAAGACAGAAAACTTAGTTACACGAAAACGATGTAAAAGGATGGATACGAAAAAAGAACGAAAGTTAGGACATCATGGTACACTTTAGCACCGTTAGCATCATATCAAAGTACTCCTAAGCAATAACTTATCTGGATTATATTGTATGGGAACCATATCTTATTAATTATGATCTGATTAAAAAAAACACACACAGAAGGTGAAATAAACTAACCAGTAGGAAACATCTTGTTGATGTAGTCCATAGTACTAGCCTTCTCCATTTAAATTCTACCAAACTCATAACACCAAATACAAAAATTAAAACAGAAAAATGCCAGCTAAAATTACACTTATCAATTAACGCCTGAATATATACGTCCCTATTATGTACATATCTATATCTATGTGTATGTATACTGTATGTATGCATATATATATATATATATATATATATATATATATATATATATATATATATATATGTATATGTGTGATGTGTGCATGTATATATACGTAATTGATACTGACCGTCGCAGAGATCGATCTAACATGCAGTCGTTAAATTGCAATGAAGAATTCACTGTTTAATGATTTGAATCTCTAAAGTTTATTAGAATAAGCGCTTTCCATGAAGACGAGAACGACGGAGTGACGTCAGAATAGGGTTGCCGGTGATGGTGACGGTGACGGTGACGGTGACGGTTAAAAGGCACCGGAATGATTTATTTACTGAATTAAGTTAAGAAATAGCGTAACTAAGATAGTTCAATAGCGGAGGAACTGAATGTTACATTCCAATTAATCATTTTTACTTTTTTTAAAATAAAAAAATTTAAATATTTCAAAAACTGTATATTTATAAATTATAAAAATTATACCATATATTTATAAATTATAAAAGTTACACTGTTGAATTGAGCGTTTTTTTATCTTTAATTAGAGATCTCACGTGACATACTTCCGACAAACTTTTTTTTCCATTTTGTAATGGATATTTGAAATTCCTATGTTAAATCACATGTGATTTAACACTCAAATGTGATTATATTTACAATCAAATTATACGATTTAAATCAGTAGTTATAATCACATTTGAATAATCAAATTTACAAATGATATGTTTAAAATCACATAATAATAATTTATTTGATAATTTAAAAAACCTACAGAGAAAAAATTAGTTGTAATCACATGTGATTAATGTGTAAATAAATGCGAATTTCAATAACTTTCTGTAGTTATATATCTGAATCGTCATTTTCATGGTGAATTTCTATCTCTTTCGTGCGTCGAAACCCTAACTCTCAAAACCTAATACAGACGCAAATTATCAACGATTAAACTTCGATTCCTTCGTTCAAATGGATGTTCGTGAATAAATTGTACCTACAACAATCTTCAAAATCGCCTGTTAAGGTCGTTCCTGTTAGATCCGTTCCACTTGGTAACTTTTTTGACCTTTTATTTATTTTATACTAGTAATGTAATCAATGTTTTTGAATCGTATTAATATTGTATGGCTGTCTATAAGAGTATGTATGTATATGTGTTTTAATGTTGGGTTTAGTGGGTTAATCATTTTCAGTTTTGGTTTGAATATGATATTTACAGTAGGTCTATTGTTCACAAGGCATGTATCTCGTCAAAGAAGAGCATACTTGTCAATTCAAGTTACATATCAAATAATAATCTATCAGGATTAGCTATAGTAAAATAGTTTATGGTTTCAGTTTATGGTTTCTCGTGAAATCATTGAGTAGTAATTATCAAACAAGATTTTCATTTGGCATGTGTTTGAATTTATATATGGTTGTTTACTTCTTATGCTGAAACTATTGTATGCATTGAGAATACATAGATGTTGAATTAATTTGGTGTGTTTGACTTCATATTTTTGTTGCTACATTCCGTATGTCTTGTATTTTTTTTTATCTATTTATTATTTATTCATAGCTGTTGGAGAATGTGTTATTACAGAATCTGATGCAGATGTAACACTCCAAAATTTGAGGTATTATTTTAATAGGTATAAAATAATTTTATGGATTGATGTATAAAATATTTGTAGTTATAAAATATTTGAAGTGGTACAAATAACTATAAGTTGCAAATAGTTAGTAAAGTGTTAAACTATAAGATGATAAAACTTAAGGGGTTAAATTGTAGAGTTGTAAGTTCATTGGGGATTAAACTATACATGAAAATTTCAAAATTTTTTCTAGAGAAATCGAGAGAGGAAAGGGAGAAAAAGAGAACGAGGAATTGAGCTCCAAAATACTAAATTGAAGCTAGAGAAATAGAATTCAAGCTTCCTAAATCATCTCCAACCTAGGTATGATTTGTTCTTCCTTAATTTTAACCTAGAAATGGGTTTTTGTGAGAATTTGAGGGTGTGATTATATACAAAACGGAATTTGGAGTAATTATGATTGAATAGTGATATATAAGAGTAGAAAACATTGTGATTAACACAAATTCAACCTAAAAATTGATAAATTGAATTATGAGTATAGTAATTCAAGTGGGTTTTGCCCAATTCTTGTAAGTGGTTGTTAATCCATCCTAATTACTAGTTAGAAAGGTTGTTAGGATGTTATTAGTAGTGATTAAAGTAGTAAATCAAATGGTGAAACACTTGAATTAGCTATGATTATGAAATGTGAGAAACTTACTTGGTTTGACTAAAAGTCAAACCTGGTCAACCCAAGGGAATGATGGGTTGGTGATGTTGATTAGTTGATTATGATGATTGTCAAATGCTAAATGTGTTGCTACATTGTTATGTGATTATTTGATAGGTGCTAAAGACGTTGAATTCTTTGTTGTTGATCGTTGAATTAATATTGCATAAACACCAAGGTGAGTGATATGGGGGTTATATGGGTAATGGTTGTGTGATCCGGATTGCATACGTGCAAGAGGTTCACATGACCGTGTGGAGTTGTTTATTTTATGCTCACGTGTTACATGTTGTTGATTATGCATTGTAGAGATGGATTAACGTATGTTAGCCTGTGTTGTTGCCAGTTGTTTCACATTGTGTACAATTGTGAATTGTCAGCGGATCCAATTATGTAGTTGAAATCTCTACAATTGCTTAGTTGTTGATTGTCAGTTGTTGTTGCTATACATTACTCATATAGTTAGCTATGCTCACTAAGCGTAATGCTTACCTATTTAGTTGTTTAATATTGTAGGTACAAGTGAATCGAGTGGGCAAAGGGAGGGAAAGACGATTGCAAGAAAGTAGCGTGGATTGAAGCTTGCTAAGTGCGGGTTTGGCAAGTTTATCTTTTCTTTAAATTATCGTTATGATTACCATGATGAGTAAATCGCCCTAGATAATGTCTTTTGACATGAACATGTAAAAACATAATGGGAGTGTCTTTTGTAAGTAATATGGAGTCTAACCAAGTTGGTTATATGTTGTATGTGGATCTTGGGTGATGTTGCAAGTAATATGAATGGAAGCTTTTAGTTTTGGTTAAATTTTCAAATGGGTCAAATTAGACACGTTCAAACGGGTCGTTCTACTAAATTTGATAAAATGATGGGTTGAGTTGTTTGGTCAGATGTAAGTGAGTTGAAATATGTTGTCACATACTCTAGGAATGGTAAAATGCATTATTTGGTATAGTTGCAAGAATAAGCATGAAAGTGTCCAAATGGTAAAAAAAAATTGGTTAAACGTCCAAAACCGTCATTTGCACGAAATTCGGAAAAATGCAAATTGAGAAGTCTTCATTTTATTAAATTGAATGTGTCTGCAAAATTTCATGTCTTGATTGTAAATGAGTCAAAAGTTATGCGCGTTCGAAGTTGGGTCAAAAACTTGAGTTTTTGCTGAGTTCAGGGTCCAGGTGTAGTTACGCAATCCCAGAAGGTTGCTAGGATCGCGTAACATCAAAGAAAAACTTTAGGTTGTGATTTCATGTACAATTACACGATCCTAGAAGGTTGCTAGGATCGCGTAACTACAAAGGAAACTTTCTGACGCATTTTTGTGAACAAGTACGCGATCCCAGAAGGTGGCTAGGATCGCGTAACATTAAAAAAATAAAAAAATTTGTGGGCGTTTCAGCAGATTATATTGAATCACTTGAAGGTTATTTTGTCATATTGTTTGTATTTCTATTATCACATATGATAGTTACATGTTGTTTAGTTTTACATGTGTGCTTTCTCCTAGTTTATTATCAGTTGTGAGTTCGTTACCTTTTTAAAATGGACATCTTTTAAAGGTTTATAAAAAGGAATAAAATCTTAAATAATTCGTGGGGTGAATATTTTGTCTCGATGTTTGTGGATGGTTAGAAACCTTATAACAGTTTTTATGTAATGTTTAGATATTAAGTTATAAACTTGTTATTAAATACACTAGTCTTCGTTTTTAATTAAAAATCGATGGTTTTGTATAATTTTGAAGATATATGGTGTTTGAATTTGTGTTTGAAGATTTGGTAGTTAAGAGGTATTGTCTGAGGAACTGTAATCGTATTTGATATTAGTTGTTATTGCATTTGATAGTAGTTGTTAACACACATGATATTTGTTGATATCACATGAGATAATGGATGCATCACACATGATACTCTCAACATGTGACATGTGCTAATTTCTTACAAATATAGAGTGCTTTACAATTAAAATACTAGTTGATATCACATGTGATACTGGTTGTTACCATATGTAATATTATTTTAACTATCATATGTGATACGATTACTATCACATGTGATAATTGTTACTACCCATCTATAGTATAGTTTGTAATATTTTACGAGTTTGTTACAAGGTATAACCTAAAAATTACACACATGAACATTTCAAAATTAAAAACATCAACCAAAATATAAGTACATTAAAACAAATCATCCAATCCAAAGCGTACACCAAAATGTTTTAACGCTTATACTTGAAGATTGAGATTAAACTATTCCAAAAACATCAAACAACATTGAACTTTAGTTTTATACAACATGCTCCATCTTGTTTTCTTCAACAAAGTCTTCTGCCGCTTTTATTCAACATGGTATGTCTTTCTACGATTTTTAATGGCATGCTTTACTTGCTTCTCTATCAATTTCCAATGGGAACATGTATAAACTGATCAAAAAGGGCGTGCACGCTATCTTTGTGAAGGTTCCGTACCTCTACGACCAATTTGTCCCGTCTCTATCTGAATCCATCTTTTACACCCCCTCTATAAATTGATTTCAAAATAAATAGATAACCACCATAGCTGTAGATCTAGAAATCACCAGAAAATCCATGACAGGAAGGGATGTCGGCTAGCAGGAAGCTGCAAACTGAGAAGAATAAGGGAATGAAAGAAGATGGTGGCGGTGTGCGTCGAGGGGAAGTGTCGACTAACCAACAAAGGTGAAAGCAACAATTGGTGCTTCGATGACGTCGATGGTGTGATGTAATTTGTCGAAAATGGTGTTGGTCACGACTGATCTATTATTCAGTTTGGTGGTGGTGAAATCTAGTGGGTGAGGAAGAAATTCAGTGGGTTACAAGTTTGTAGGTGATGATGGAGGATGAATGACGGTTGCCATGGATATAGGATTTTTTTTTTCCTTTAAATATGAAATGATATGGGTATTCACGAAAATTTTGTTCATACAATGTTGCATATTGTTGATGATGTTGTTCCTAACTTTCTATTGTTGATGAAGAACATGAAATACACATAAATAAACGATACTACAAAAATGACGTAAACAAACGTAAAAAGAAAGGATACTTTAGTTATTTTACGTATCTTTTTGGGACGAAGATGGAAAAAATAACTTACATCAAGGACGGACAGTGTAATAAACAAAATATAAGGATCGAAAGTGAGAATCCAGCAAACCACAAGGACAAAAAAAATGTAAAATAGCCTTTTAAGTTACCCAGCAAATTTGGATCAAACCAATTATCACTCAACCCAAAAATAAAAACTTTCAAATTCTCGTTGAAGGATCGTCTTTTGATTTCTGCAACAATTCATTCAGGTTAGCGTCTCTCTCTTTTCTCTTTTCTTGCTCATGTCCATTCTATACAAATCTATGAGGTTAAATTTCAAATTTGCGCCTATTTCATGTATATGTCTCAAATTTGCGCCTATTACATGTATATGTCTTCTAGGGTTTCGCTCCTTCCTGATTTAAACCCTAGTTTGTTACGAAATAGCATAAGTTAATGTTAATCGGTAATTTACTTGGGTGTGAATCAAATTGTTACTTATTTTTACTGCGCTCTAACCACATTAATATCAATTACAGTTACTTATTTTATCCTTAAGTAACTTATTGTGCTATTTTGGGTGGATTAATGTCCATGTGTTAGTGAATTAAGCTTACAGATTTGTAGCTTTATTTCTTCTGAAAAATGAAATTAACTACCTTTTAGACGCTTAAAGAATAATAGAGAATGGCATTGTAGACTTGTAGCTAAATAAGTCATAGGAGTTGATACCACTTCTGTATTAAGGTTATATCCGTTAATTCATATGTACGTTTATTGTTCCATATAAAATTATAGATGTTATTTCTTCGGAACTATTTTGAGAGAATGAATGTGGGAACTTTTGGTGTTGAAGTTGTAACATATCCATATGGACCATATCAGTGTCGAATGGAAGATGGTATCATAGGTTTGACCTAAAAGCATTAGTGGACTTCTTATGTTGGAAAAGATGACGACTTTATACTAAGTCATTTTTTTCAACTTAAGAAAGCAAATTTCCTGTCATGCATATATTATAGAGGTGGCAAAATGGACAGATTGGGAGGGTTGGGTGCCGGGTCCAAAAGGTTAGTTATTTAATACTCGTCCAAATGGATTGGTTAGGCCCATCAACAACTGTTTGTTCATTTTCTAGGTTGGTGTCTTATCTCTAGCAGGTTTGTTGCTCATGTGACCGATATTGATAAATATGTCACTTACAAAGTGTAGTTTTATTAGAAAGAAGACCCTTTTAGTTAGTACCAACCGTAACACACTTTATGAGTAAGGGGAACTGGAACCAGGGGAATGATCAAGTTCTTAGAGACTATAGTTAAAATAATAATGCAATTCTAAATATTAGAGCAATTTAGGAGGATTTAAGCATTCGAAAAGACTTTTGACCCTGTTGACCAATGTGCCCCTCTTTTTTTAGCTAAGTTTTGCCAGACGGTTTTCCCTTGGAGATAAGCCAAAATGACACATTTTTAGGTAAATGGATGAGTATATCACAAACACATCCTTTGATACACTTTAGAATTTAGATATTGTTGTATATAATTGTGTAATCTTTGTATATAACCTCTAGGCTGATTAATAGCAGAATCAATGGAGGAGTCAGCAAAGAGAAGAGAAAGACTAAAAGCTATGCGAATGGAAGCTTCTCAGGAGGCAGCAACTTATAATGATGGGAGTGATTCAGCTGTTAATCTCTCCAATCCGCTTCTTGAATCCACAGCTAATCCTGAAATTCAGGGGCATTCGTTTGCTCAGAGCTTTAATTATTACACCGACCCAATGGCGGCGTATTCTGGGAACAAGCAGAGGAGCAAGGTCAGCCCTCAGATATCACAGACCTATTCATCAACTCATCAAAGTAATACCATATGCTAATCACCTATAGCTGAATATCTTGTGTGTGCCAACTCCTTTATATGCCTCTATATTCTTAATTTGGCATTTTTTATGCCTTCATTGATCAATACACCGTGACTTTTTTTTTCTGCGTAAAGTCAGCTTCGTTGCATGACTTATTGCACGTAAACAGAGATTAGTTGAATCTATGTTTGGTTATAATGGAGGTATACGAAGTTTTGTGTAATTGATTATCAAAAAAAATGTTTTGACCTTTTATGAGATTGGTTTTGCACTCTAAAACCATTATGGCAACATAAAAATTTTGTAAATATTTCAAGAAAGTATTATGAATTGAAAGCGCTGATTCTATATAGGTAGCTGCATGTGTTCCAAGTTTTTCTCGAAAGGTCACTGGGTTAATAATGAGTGATTGCTTTTTGAACCTTTGTATCTAGCTTCTCTTTGGAAGTAACGACATGAAACCAAAACTAGAAACACTGTAGTTTGCAAGTGCTAGTGATTTGAGACCAAATAATTAAAATCTGTATGCAAGAAAACCAGATTATGTGGCTGCTTCCTGTATGGGTTCGTGGATTGCTTATAGATGTGACATAATGGGCAGGGTGGGTAGTAACAAGTCAAAGGGGTAACTTTTTTTGAAACTGGTCAGGTTGGGTTGACCTGAGACTTTTTTGTCTATTTTTTTCACTTTTTAATTTTTTTTATGTAGAAATCTCTATTGTGTTAAATATGATTAAAGAAATTAGTTGATTCTAATAGTTTTCTATTCTTTGAATAAAATGATCTAGGAGGTTATATGTGGTAGAAAGAACACTTCGGTCGACTTTTGGCTTGTTTAACCCATTTGACCTTTTCCCTCGCAACATAATTTATTTATTTTACCCGTTTGACCTGTTAGAGATAAAACAACCTGAACTGACCCATCATAAGAAAATGGGTCAATATTGCCAGTTTGCCACTACTACTCACATTCAATAGTAGTTTGATATGTACTTTGCACTCATTTTTCTTACTGAAATTGCTTTCCTTACTATAATGCAAAATTATTTACTGGTTCAACAGGGCCGTCAGCCAATGAAACGCATCCTCCACCTTCCTTCCAACCCCGTATCAACCATTTGCCAAGCCCACGAATGCAGCAACCACAGGGACAGTATGTGAACCCTAGCTATGCTTATACATGTAACGCACCACAAGGTGGTAATATCCCCAGCCCAAGCCTTGATTTTCAAGGTATGAGTTGGAACGGAACTAGTCCTCACCCTGGAGGTTACCATGGTCCAGGAAGTGGCGGCTATTCTAGCCCTCAATCTCACTTCAACAGTGGCCCAGCCCGTGGTTCAGTACAAGGTGGCTACCGTAGTCCCCACTTCACCAACAGCCCAGGTCATGGTTCGGGACGAGGCTACCCTAGTCCTGGACCTGGACCCCACTTTATGAATAGCCCCAACCATGGTCCAGGTCAAGGAGGGTACCATACCACGGGTCCTAATCAAGGAAGAGGGCAGTGGCGCAGAAATAGCATGAGTTCGGTTCCTAGTTCTGGGAGAGGTAGGGGTCAGTGGTCAGGACAGCGTGGAGGGCGAGGCGCGGCCCGTGATCATGTGTCAGCAGAAGATCGGCCTGATTTTTTCTTCAACAAGTCAATGGTGGAAGACCCGTGGAAGATTTTAGAACCTGTAGTTTGGAAGTCACAGAAGAAGCAATGGTTCCCACATTCTATTGATACAAAAAAACCTAGAGTCTCGGAATCTCCAGGACAGAAGCAGCAATCTAGTTCTCAACCTAGCCTAGCGGAAATCTTGGTTGCATCGTTTCACGAGGCTGCAACTGACGAACCCAATAAGGAATGATTTTTCTTTTGTTTATGGGAGTTTAAGACGGTCCAATGAGAGGTCAATATGGCTCTATCTTGTAACAATATTCAAGAAAATTTTTGGATGTTGTTATTTAGACAGTAGATGGTTTATACGAGGAGATACTATACAAGTTTATCTGAGCTTCTAGGTTGTCTTGTTTCATTCTGAGTTTCAAGTTAGTTTGATTCAGTAAAATGTGTCCATGTGAACTTTTAAAGGTAACCAGATGATGTTTCATAAGTATGTTCGACTATATGGTGCAAACGATACAGACCGATTTTGTATGATTTTCGTACTTGGAACTTTTTACTGCAGTTTCATAAGTTGGGATCAATATGAGATTTATGAAATTCACTTCATTGAAAGTTCAAACATACGGGCTCCAAAAACAATTCAATAATCTTGAATTACATAAGCAAGTTAAAATTTATCTTAATTAGTAATCTATTTTATATGAAAATTGTCGTCACTGTTTAGCGTGCATTATACTAAACCAAACTTGAACTTTAAATTATCACATAAAGCACACGTTACTTAAATTTCAAATAATAAGCACAATTCATAGGAAAAACCAATTGAATGAGTAATTGATCGATTATAAAACAAACAGGTGATATATAAGAAACAATTATGTATGAAACGAAATAAATTAATAATATATACAGTTTGTTTAAATGCTTATAAAGTTTAATTAAGTATATGTGTAAAAAATGAAATTAATCATTTTAGTAATACTCCATCCGTTCCAGTTAAAATGTCCACTTTGACTTTACGCACAGTTTTAGGATTTTCCACTAACTATACTTTTCACCAATCAAATAACATATTTACCCACTAAAGTCTGTTTCGATTGGTTAAAAGATGAAAGTGGACATTTATTTGGAACAATATTTCTTCAAGGGTTTTTCTTATATATATATATATATATATATATATATATATATATATATATATATATATATAGTTTGAATTAAATAAGAACACTTATAAAATAAGAACGGCTAAGAACACCTCAAACGCACATATATATAAAATAAAATCATTAGATTTACACTCATATATCTCAAATATGCAAAGAAAAATTGATGCACATTTCTAAAAATGCACAAAAATTGAAAAAACGATTGATGCACATCTATGGAGATAATTGTGCATCAAACGTTTTTTTGATTTTTGTGCATTTTTAGAAATGTGCATCAATTTTTCTATGCATATTTGAGATGTAATAGTGTGAATCTAATGATTTTATTTTATATATGTGTGCATTTGAGGTGTTCTTAGTCGTTCTTATTTTAGAAGTGTTCTCATTGGTACTCTACCACACACACACACACACACACACACACACACACACATATATATATATATATATATATATATATAGTTGGGTTCTGGTGAAAACAATGAGTTAAAATAAAAACGGTGAAAATGATCTCAATTTGTATTCAAAAATTTTTTAGTTGTGAACTTTTATTTTATTCGTTTCACATACGTTTTTTAATTGTGAACCCTTACATTTTTTTTAATTTTTCAAAAAGTTTTCGTTGTGAACCTTTATTTTTTTTGCTTCACAAAAAGTTAAAAAATTAACTGTGAAGCTTAATTTTTTTAGCTTCACATAAATTTATGAATGTGTGAAGCTTAATTTTCAACCTTCACAATTCGTAAATTTTATGTGAAGCTAAAAAAAATAAGCTTCTCATTTAAAAATTAAGTGTGAAGCAAAAAAAATCAACTTCACACTTTATAAAATTGTGAAGGTCAACTGTTTTCATCGTTTTTATTTTATCTCCACCCCTTTTCATATATATATTTTGATCCAAAATTTGTGATCTGTTTTCACTGTTTTTATTCTATCCCCTTATTTTCATATGATCCCAATCCTATATATATATATATATATATGTATGTATATACTAGTTTTAAACCCGTGCGATGCTCGACAATTTAAAGCATACAATTTGTATTCCTATTAATTTAATCAAATCAATTAATTATTAAGCGATTTGCTAAATATAATTGTGTTTAGTACGTAGTATAAAAAACAGTGTGATATCGTAATATGCTAAATATTTTATACAAAGTCCATGTTATTACACTAAATATAAGATCGCAATTAAATATATGTCAAATTGTTTAATGATAGTTTATTTTCTAATTAGTTATTTTTAGTAATAAAATAATAATATTAATTAAATAATTTGTAAGAGTTTGTTTTCACATAGGACTCTTTCTTTCCATATTAATATTTATATTTATTAATTATTAATTATTAAAAAATAATAAAATAATAATATAATATTAATTAAATAATTTGTTAACTGAAATTAAGATGTTGACACGTGTCATGCATGCTTACGTCTGGAGTTTTCTTTTATACTCCTTTAGTATATATATATATATATATAAATGGTTTACCCATTTTCTTCTATCCATTACAAATTTAAAGATCCAAAATAACACAATTATCCCCACTTATAACAACAATAACAAAACTACACCTAACTACTTTTGAAAAAGACCTATAATATTCAATATCTATTTACAAACCAAACGAATTATAATATGGTCCGTAAAATATCTTTTGTAATTTTAGAAATAACTCAATAATAAGTAAAACAAGCTTTTTATCCGCGCGTTGCGACGGAGCGGAACAAAATAATAGTTTTAGGTGAATATATTATACGTGCCTGTTGAATATAAAAAATAACATATCAAAAAATATATATACTTAAATATACCAATTATCATACATGGATCTTACACTTGATTACGATAACGTTAACGTCAATCTTATATTGAAATAAATTACTCTTTATTTACGATAATAAATAGATGTCATTTGTGATTTATATCTACAACCGTATGTAAAACTAAATAAAATATACATTATGTTAAAATAAGGAAAGATGGTTTATTTTCAAGTTCAAAGTGAAATAAATTTGACTAAATTTTTCTAAATGACTGCAACGCATCTTTTTTTATGTAGTATGTCAACTCTTCTATTATGTTGAAAATTCCTTCTAAATTTGTTATATGAATATTTATATTTTAATAAACTTTATATTATATTGTTGAAATAAAGCTACAACTTTTTTATGTAAAATTTGCTATATACATACTTGTACAATATGTAATTTTTTTAACGATATCTTAAAACATTAGTACTACTTAAAGCTTACAGTAAAAAAAAACATTATTTTTCTAGCTTCATTGATTAACTTATTAACTTTACAATCACATTTTCAATATACATTATTTTAAATGTTCAACCATTTTTCATTTACTTCGTACGATTTATCACCTTAAAAATTAACCAATTTGTAATTTATACCATATCTTTTAACTCCAAATATTTGACAAATATAATATAAAAGAAATCACTCTTTAAAGCTCAAATTAAAATTTATTATTTATGTACATAGAAAGATTCAAATTAATCTCGGATGTTAGTCTCGACCAATACTAAAAATAAATCCTACTGAAAAAGATAGTATCAAAGTACGGAGTAACTTTTATTAAACTTATAAAATATTTTAACCCTTACTATTCATTGAATAGTCATATTCACTCTTAGTGAATATAGAGCTTTGCTAATATATACCGTATTAAACGTTCACTAATATTGATTCCATTCTTTCTGTCAATGCCTCAAAATCGATCATGCAAGTGATATGCGAAAGTGAAACACTAAAAATACTATACTACTACATAGAAAAAGAATTATACAATAATATTTTAAAGTTAATTAGTAGTTATCAATATAACTTATTAGGGTCAAACATCAAATATGTTTGATACTCTCGACCCTTAGCAACAAAACTTTTAATTTTAATTGTTATAAATATAAAGTTAAACTTCAATATAACAAAGCTAGCAATAAAACATATTATTCGCATAAACTATCCAAAGCTTACTCACAATGTTTCTTAATCAATCTTAAAATTTTTAATAAGACATTTCAAACGCAATTAAATCAAATCAAACTTCAAATACCATTTAAATTCCCAAATCATAATCTAATCAAAGTCACTAAAATCACAATCAAAACTCTAACTCAAATCATAAATAAACATAAAAGCTACTTAAAACAATAATTAACCAACAATAATTGATACCATAATTATAGCTAATAATAACATTAAACCTTTAATACCACCACAGCCGTTACTTGCACCACTTTTTTCCAAATCCGCCGTAGGATCATCAGCCGGAGCCGGACCACCATCAGCCGGCGACGATATCGAAGGAACTGTCGGCGAAGTTTCTGGCGATGAAGCATTCTGTCTAGACGCAATCACAGGTGCAGGTGCAGGTGCAGAAATCGAACCCAAAACTGTTCCATTAAACATAATAATCGGAAGAAGAACATTATCAATCCTGTAAATACTAATCGGAACCTGATCAAACACCATACTCTCAACACGTGCAACATCAACACCTGAATCGACCGTGATCAAATCACGTTTAACATGAATCGTGAAATTGAATTCAGCTACTCCATTCGAAGCTAACGTATTGACCGGATTTTTCTCATTGATCAGACTAGCTTTCGGAACGTAACTCGAAATCGCATGATACGATAGTAGTGAAATAAATTCATTATTATTTAAGTTACTAATATTAGGTAATCCTGGAACATTAAACGCGGAATCCTTAGGTGCGAATAACGTTAGTCCTTTCGATTGGGTTTTTTCAAACATTGTTAAAACTCCGGTTTGCAAAATTAATCGCGCGAACGTCTTACATCCTGCGTTCTCCAACACACTTGTGATGTTAACATTCATATCTGACAACTTCGATGGTGATGGTGACGGTAATGGTGATGGTGATGGGGATGGTGATGGTGATGGTGATGGTGATGGGGATGGTGATGGTGACAGTAACGGTGCGGCTGCTGTTCCTGCTAAAATCGCCGGGTTGATAATCGGTGTATTAATTTCTAAGACTGATATATTATACGGAATCTGTTGAACTGATTTCGTATAGAAAGCGTTGAGTTTCGTTGCGCCCAATCCGGATCCGAATCCGATTTTTTTACCGGGTAGATCCGTTATGTTAACGAATCCCTTATTATTAGATGCAGTTCCGGTGGTTTGATATAACGTAGTGGTGGTAGCGCTACCGCCACCGATAGTTGTAAGTTTGTTGTAATCGAAGAAATCTAGAAGGACGTGGATGCTTAAAGCGATTTTGGTGATTGAAAGAGGTTGATTTGCGAAGAATTTCGTAACGAGGGTGTTGTTTAATACGAGAACGGTGACTGTTCCTTGGTTGTTGATTTCGTCGTTGAGTTTAGTTTGAGTGAGGTAGTTGTTGTATTCGGAGTATTCTGGAAATTGTGAGAGAACTTCGGTGATGTTGTTGCCGGCAACGGTGGTGACGGTGGCGATTAGGAGGAAGGTGATGACGGTAAAGGGATTCATGGTGAAAGAGAAAGGATTTTGAGAAATGAAGGGGAATTTAGGGGTTATGAAAATGATGAAGGATGAAGGTGGTGAGGAATTCAAAGGGTTTATGGTTTAAGAACGTGAATTGGGCTGATAAAATGGAAAGTTGAAGAATAAGTAAATAACATGTGATTTATTCTTTTTCCTTTTTTCCATGCAGATTTTCATTACAAAAAAGAAAATAAAAAAGTATAATAAAGGATGGAATCATGAAATAGATATTATGTAACACCCAAAATCGTAAGATATTTTAAATGTGTTAAAATATGTATTATAATAACATGTGATAAAGTTATGATACATCGTTAACTCGTTAGTTACCTAAAATACCCCGAAAATATAAACAATGAGTTATATAACTTTAGGCAGCCATTGGATATCATTTAAAGTTGAGGGACTAAAGTTACTAAGTATTAAACTTGATAAAATCAGATTTTATGGATGGAGCTGGTTGTCTCTAGAACAAAGGAGAAAAAAAAAGTGTGAAGTGTGTGTGTTTGTGTACTATCCATGGAAAAAGAACAAGAAAAGAAGGATAAACTCACCAAAATTGATTTCAAGCTACTAGGAGTGATTAAAGATTGAAATAGGTGTTTATCATTCATTATAACAAAGGTAGATTTCTAATTTCTTAATGTAGAAATTAGCTAACTTATGTTAGCCTCAGTGGTTGCACATTGTGCTTGTTGTTGCACTTGTGCTAGTTGTTGACACTTGACAGATGGCGGCGGATCCATATAATGAAAGAATAATCTCTACAATTGCCCAGTGGTTAATTGCTTAGTTGTTACTTGTTTAGTTGTTGTGGTTCAGTTGTTGCTTGCTACTTGTTGTTGTGCATTACTCACTTAATTGCCTGTATGTTCACTAAGCTTAAAGCTTACCCGTTTAGTTGTTTAATGTTATAGGTGCCTATGGGCCGAAAGCTAAAAGGTGAAACTAGAGGTGGCAAGGGATTATGCTAAATGAACGTGGATTTCACTTGTAAAGAGATTTGACAAGTGTACTTTTAAATTGCCGAGTTGCTATTAGCTTGTTATAATTCGCTCAAGTTGCATTTTGGTTAAAGTGTCACAATGGGCCGTTTTTGGTTAAAGGGTCATAATGGGTCATTTTAGTGAAGTAGTCGAAATGGTGGTTTTGGTTATGATTTTGGACATGGGATAGTGGATATGTTGTTGGTTTAGAAGTCTAATAACTCAATTTGTCGTTGACTTTCCAAACGGGTCGTTTCGTTAAAACTACTCAAAATGGTGGTTTGAACAACTTTAATGTGTGTCGTTATATTAAAATATGCAAGTGGACTTGCCGGAAGGTAATTGGAATGATTGAGTCAAAATGTTTGCAAGTTTGGTTCTTGAAAGTGTCCAAATGGTCATTTTTCGAATTTAAGTCCAAAATCGTCATTAGTGTGAATTTTAGAAAAATGACAATTGTGAAACCTTTGTTATGTCATATGAAGTGTGCCTCGAGTCAAAAGTTATGCGCGTTTAAATTTGGATAAAAAACATGAGTTTTCTGTGCAAGGGAAGTACCCGGTGGGTACTCCTTCAAAATCTTGATCAGAAAGTTGTCAAAAATGGAGTACCCGGTGGGTACTCCCTCAGCATTTTGAAAATCCCATTTTTAAGCTAGAAAATAATTGTTCGAGTTATGTAAACTTATAATTAGTACTTTATTGAGTTAAGAAACATTATTTGATTAAAAATCTTTTTTTTTTGGCGTTTCATATTTTGATTGAAATAATTTAATTACACACTTAAATTGTAGCAGCATGATTTTATTTGATCTCAACGGAAAAAAAAAACTAAAATTTTAAAACTAAAAAAACTTAAAAATTTAACTTTAGATTCATGTTTATTTGAAAGCATAATAAAAAGAGTACAAAAATACAAATCTGATAAGATCACTACTAACAGGCAAGTCGATTTGGAAACCGACGCAAGTCGGCTTACTGACGCCATTGGCATCGTCGTATCAGTTGACTGCGTCAATTGAGTTGTATCGGTTTGACGATGCACATAGAGACGCAGAGATGGGCCAACATAACTAAAAGCAATTTTTTACCTTTTCGACCGTTAGACTAAAAAACAATTTTTTTGGTCTCATATATGTTTTTTGTATATATATATATATATATATATATATATAGGGTTGGGTTACGGTGAAAATAAGGAGTTAAAATAAAAACGGTGAAAACGATCTCAATTTTCATTTACAATTTACTTTTAGTTGTGAACCTTTATATTTTTTTGCTTCACATAAATTTTTTACTTGTCAACTTTTATTTTATTTAGCTTCATATAAATTTACAAAGGAGTGAACCTTTTTTTTTTAGCTTCGCAAATTTTTTTTAATTGTAAACCTTAATTTTTTTTAGCTTCACAAAATTTTTTTAGTTGTGAACCTTAATTTTTTTTAGCTTCACAAATTTTTTTTAGTTGTGAACCTTAATTTTTTTTAGCTTTATAAAAAAAAAAATTTGTGAACCTTTTTTTGTTTTTGCTTCACATATATTTTCAAATGTGAACCCTTATTTTTTTTGTTTTCATCGTTTTTTTTTATCTCCACCCACTTTTTATATATATATATATATATATATATATATATATATTTTGATCCAAGGGCTAAAAAGTGTTTTCACCTTTTTTATTTTAAATAAATCCTATTGTTTTCACATGATCCCAATTATATATATCTATATATATATATATATATATATATATATATATATATATATATATATATAAATATAGGGTCCGGATCTAGAGGGAAGGACTATTTTTTGGAGAAGAGAGAAGTTACACATTCATCAACGATGAATGTTAGCGAATTCTCTTAATATTCATCTTATGATATTATAAGTTATAAAAAATAGTTTATTGATGAACGGTAGTAGTTATAACCGTGATTTTGATTAATATTTATTGGTAAAAATATATTTTTATACGTTTTGATTATCATTCACCGTGAACGAATGTTAACGAATAATTTTTAAAGAAATTGATAATATCCACTTCGGTTACATTCACTAATGATGAATGTTAGAAAATTGTCTTAATTTTCATCATATGATATTATAAATTATAAAAAATAGTTTATCTATTTAGTCATCGTAAATAATGAGGTGATTGACATTGTTGTGAGTACTCGGTTAGTATGTCACTTTGAGTAAATAATGAGTTGATGCTGAATTGACAGACTAATAATACACCCTCCACACTCATCATTGCGAGTGTTCTAATGATTCGGTAGTGTAAAATTTCCAAGAAGAGTTTGATATAGTGTCGGTGTAAGTGGTCCAAAATGTAAGGTACAATGGATCCTATAAAAAATGAGCTGAATTAAGTCATTGACCAATTATAGTTGACCTACTTTTGTTATAGTTATTTTTTCCTGTTTATTTTATAGCCTTTTAGTTAAACTTGCTAACAACATTCTGTTCTACTTTTGCCCCTGCCTGTAATACCTTGAGCCATATTAATAAGAAACGACAAATCGCTATTTTTCCAATAGATTAATATAATTATCGAGATCGAATATAATCGCGTTAAATTTGTGTGTTATTATTTTTTTTTGACCCATAATTTGTGTGTTATTTGATTACGTTTATTCTAGTTCTTCCGTATATTATTTCTAGTTAGAACAGTTTTCAGCCAAAGCCCAATGCACAAGCCTAATAAAACTTTACTTTAAAAGGAGTAAAAGAATAAAAGAAATAGCCCATCATTTATAGCACACCAGCATTTTCTTATCTTTTAAACTTTCTAAAAACACATTTGATGAAAATTACTGTAAAAACCTCACTTGGGCCATTATTTTGAGTGCTTATTTGCTTAATAAACTCATCTAAAAGTGTTTGCATAAACTCATTTTATAAAACTTATTTACTTATTTGTACTATTTGTGAGGGGCTTAAAATAAGCCTAAATTTTTTATCTTATTTACTTACAACCGATAATCAAATAAGCTCCCCTAACCCCTCATTTATCGAGTACAATCAGTTTCATTTGGGCCGTTTACATGTTAGATTAAATACATTATTATCTGCATTCGGCCCACAATAGTTTCAAAGGATTCGGACGCGCCAACGAAGATAGTATGAATGACGCGCGCGTGGGCAAACCATTGTTGAAGAAGGCTGAAAAACTCTGAAGCCACCGTCAGGAAAAGCTCTGACAATGGCAACACCACCACCCAATTATCTCAAATCACCCAAAAGTAAAAATGTCTTCTCACAATTGCTTATAATTCACTCAGGTATTTCCTTTTTCTTTTTATTTCTCTCTACCTCATACTCACATTCATCTGTTTTGTTTTGTTCTTTTTAGTTATTGTTATATATATTTTTAATTTTGAAGGTTTGGTACTTCTCTCTGGATTGACTCTGAGTCTTCATAAACATTTATAATCAGGTTTGAGGTTTCACTTCAATCTTTTTATTTTTTTTTGGTTTGTTTGGATTCCAGCTTCATGTTTTAGAAGCTGACCTTTTAGTTTTGTTAATGTAAATTTTTTTTATCCATAATTTATTTCATTTTGTGTTTTTAAGGTAAGTTTTGAGATTTATGCTTAAATTTGGGCTATAGTTGCTACATTTTGGTGTATCCTATCATATATATGTGTGTACTTGAGTTTTTATATAACATATTGCTTGGATTATGATTAGTGTGTTTTGGTACTTTTAAGTTAGAATTCATAGTTCAATAATAATTTTTTTGACTGATGATTACTAAAAAATATAGCTTTCCCCTTGGCAAGGAAAAGTTCATGTTTCATACAAATGATGATTATTATTAGACAAAAATCTATCTAAATATATCCTAACTCGAAATATGGTTGCCCGTTTCAGTCAAAGTGTTGAACTTTGGGGTTCCTGTAGCCTAAATCCTAATGGATGCAGAACCAGGGAGGTGTAGAAGAACAGATGGACAAAAATGGAGGTGTCGTTTAGCGGTGCTTCCTGATCAGAAGTACTGCGAGCGCCATGTACACAGAGGCCGCAATCGTTCAAGAAAGCCTGTGGAAGTTGATCAAACTTTATTGAAAACCTCCATTTCAACGATGAAAGCCAATGCTCCTAATCTTGAATCTGCAACAAAGACTAATGCTAGAAAGCATAACAAAGTTGGTATCAAGAATCAAAGCCACAAAATCAAGAAATATAGCACGGAAAATGCCTGTACGCCTCTTGAATTCAGCTTTTTCCCTGAAAGTGCTATTCAAGGTGACAATGGTATGTCTTGAACTACGCACTCCTATTGTTCTATATGAATTGCAATATTGTTATGTCAACAAGCCTAAAACACCTCAATTATAAAACCAAGAGGTCGTTGGGGGATAAATCAAATGCATCAATGATTTGTAGTGGGGGACTGGGGGTAGTGAACAATTATGCAATTTTCACTACATTTTTTTTGCTGCACTAGCGATTTTTATGGGATAGATAGACAAGAAGGTGGTACTAGTTCATTAAGATAAATGTGTTAATCCGCGTAGTTTTTGTTTCATACTCTTTACTTCTTTGCAAATGAACAATCACTAATCACTAATCTTCATATACTGTAGTGCTTTATGTTTTGGGCTAAATGGGTGAGATTTGCAATGAAGTGATATTGGTTTTGTTCTTGAAATAAACCATTGGTCTTGCAAAGTACAAATAAAACACTATATTCTACAAAGAATTAGCGATTTTGGGAAGAAATAAATACCTATTACGATGTTCTTTTTTGCATTTACGTTTCACAGTTTGTCTAGAATAACTCTTTGAAACTGCAGGTTTCTTTTCTTTTGCATATTTAAAAAAGAAAAATGATTTGTTTCAATGGAAAACCAAGTAAAATGTTCAAAAAAGTTGATCACTCAAGTTTTATCTCTATTAGTTTCTGAAGTACTTTATTTAAAAACTTGCTGACGTTATATTTCATAGTGCAACTTGGTTGATCTTTGTTCATTACTCATATGGTGTCTGAAGTGGTATTTGCCTCTCATGCAGTTCTGGTTTGCAAGATCTCAAGCAACGATAATAGCAGTGCTGTTGTAGTAGCTGAATCTATAAGATGCAGAAGAACTGATGGCAAAAAATGGCGGTGCAGCAAAGAAGTGGTCCCAGATCAGAAATACTGTCTGGATCATATGTACCGAGGGGTTAAAAAGGTCGAAGACAATAGTCAAAAGTCAAACACCAGTCTTTCCTTTTCAGTGGGTGCGAGTTATCAGCAATCGGGTGATAATGTAAATCCATCAAATGACGACAATGGAAGTGATGCAAATCATGCAAATCGTGCGACTACTAACTGTGGTAGTGATGCCACCACAATCTCTAGTTGAAACCTTGATTGAAAAGATCGAGCTTTGTTTTGTATGAACTTAAAAAAAAACTCATGACTCGATGTTGTTTAGATGATGACTGTAAGTGTAGTCAGGATCTGGAACTATTAACCAAACAGTACGTGTTTAGTTTTTGAGTAGTTCAGCCGTGTAATGTAACTTTGTCGCTAACCGTTTCGAATTGGTATGGTTTGTTAACACTAGTATTTTGTTCACTTTGTCGGATATGATTTAGATGTAGGTAATTTGTTATTAATATTTAATTTAAGTTGAATAGCACAAATGGTTTCGTGGTGTAGTTGGTTATCACGTCAGTCTAACACACTGAAGGTCTCCGGTTCGAACCCGGGCGAAGCCATATTTCTTTTTTCAGTTTGATATTTTTATGGCCCTTGTACTTTGTAGATGTAAACAAATAGGCCCTCAGAAATTGGAAAGGAACAGCTTGGACTCCAACTTTTACAGTACCCTTTTTAAAAGTTACAAATTTTCCTCCAAACTTCTTAACCAAATTATCAACTATTTTTTCATATTAACCTTCAATTTGTTTTTAATATTTTAACACCTTAACTTATAATTCGACTAAAATTTGAATAAAATTTAATTATTTCAATTTGTTTGACCGTTTAAAATAACCATTTTGGTAACTGCTAACCGGTTGACCATGTATCATTAATGACGTGAACGTAAGTTTAAAAATGGTTTAATTACCAAACTTTTAACTTTTTTTCGGTATAACTCTTCAACTTTTTTTTCTCATAATTTAACCCTTTAACTTAGTGTTTACTAATTTTTAATTGTTTATTATTTAAAATATAAGTTTAATAGCTATTTATTTTAATAATAAACATAACATTAACTATTTGGTTATGTACATATTAAATATTGTTATTATTTGGTAATATATTTACAAACTAATTGTATTTTCTGTCATTTTAATCAAAGTAATAAATATAACTTTCATTATAAAGAATAATACTGTATATATAATATTACATCATATATCTCTTTTGCATATTTAACTATAAATAATATAATGCTTATGAAATAATCACAATGTCATCACGATTATTATTATAAAATTTTATTTAGCAAAAGTGCATTTTTATAATTTTCTTTTTGTCTAATATTTCTAGTTATATGAAAATTTATTTATAGCAAATGTATGTTGTTATTTTATATAAAATGTCTTAGAGAAAGTTATTTTTTTGTATGTGATATAATAATCAGTTTTTAGTATGTGATATAGTAATTACTTAAAACAATTGTTTTAAAATACATAAAGAGTTTAAGGGTAAAACCCTTATTTACATGAAAGTAGATTGTTTTTAAAATTTTCTAAAAGTATTAACATGTGATAACAAGTCATAATTGTTTTTTCAATCTGTTATTTAAAAGTAACGGGCGAAAACATGAAAAGAAAAAGTTGAAAAAAAAAGATTTTGATGATTAAACCTTGAAACGCCCATTTTTTTTTTGTGTTACGCGATCCTAGCCATTATCTGGGATCGCGTACTTGTTCACAAAATCGCAACAGAAGACTTCCTTTGAAGTTACGTGATCCTAACAACTTTCTGGGATCGCGTAACTACACCTGAATCCTGAACTCGGCAAAAACTCAAGTTTTTGACCCAACTTTGATCATGCATAGCTTTTGACTCGTTTAGAATCAAGATACAAAATTTTACAGACACGTTCCATATAGTCAAATAAAGACTTCCCCATTTGCACTTTTCCAAATTTCGTGCAAATGACGATTTTAGACGTTTGACCAATTTTCGACCAATTGAACACTCATACTTATTCTTGCAACAAGACCAAATAACACATTTTACCATTTTCAGGGTATATGCCAATATTTTTCAACTCAATTATATGTGACTAAACAACTCCACGTATCGTTTTGTCAAATATAATAAAACAACCCGTTTGATTGTGACCAATTTGACCCATTTGAAAATTTACCCAAAATCCGCATACAACATATAACCACTTGGTTAGACTCCATATTACTTACAAAAGACAATCTCATTATGCTTTTACATGTTCATATCAAAAGTCACTATCTAGGGCGATTTACTCATCGTGGTAATCATAACGATAATTTAAAGAAAAGGTAAATTTGCCAAACCCGCAATTAGCAAGCTTCAACCCACACAACTTCTCTACAATCGCCTTTCCCTCCCTTTGCCCACCTAATTCACTTGAACCGTGTGCACCTACAACATCAAACAACTAACCAGGTAAGCATTACGCTTAGTGAGTATATAGGCAATTATATGGATACTACATAACAACAATTACTAGCAATCAACAACTAAGCAATTGTAGAGATTTTCAACCACATAATCGGATCCGCTGGCAACTCACAATTGTGCACAATGTGAAACAATTGGAAACTACTTAGGCTAACATACGTTAACCCATCTCTACAATGCATAATCAACAACATATAACACATGAACATCAAATAATAACTCCACTCGGTTATGTGAACCTCTTGCACGTATGCAATCCGGATCACACAACCATTACCCATATAGCCCCCATATTACTCACCTTGAATGCAACGTCTTTATCACCTAACAAATAACACATAACATAACAACACATTTAACATCTAACCATCATTATAATCAACTAATCAATATCATTAACCCATCATCCCTCTTAGTTGACCAGTTTGACTTTTAGAGTCAAACTAATCAACTTTAACTATTACCAACAACAAGGTTTCTAATACATGATTACTTCTAATACCACTTTAATTATGATCTTAAGATCATAATAATACTATAACAACACTTTCAAGCAACAAATTGGGTTAGTTATCCCAATTTGCAAGAATTTAATATAAACCCACAAGTATCACTAATGAACATAATCAATTTATCAACTTTTTGGTAAGAATTGAGGTTAGTAACAACACTTTCTATGCTTACTAAACCTCAATCAAACACTATACATCTAATTTTCGTTTTACAAGTAATTAAACACTTAAACCCCATAAAACCCTTTTCTAGGTTAAAAAAAAGAATGAAGAACAACTTACCAAGTATTAGGGATGATACTTAGACTATGAATTCGATTTCTTCAATTTCAATTTAATGACCTCACCGATTTCTCTCTCTCCCTCACGATTTCTTCTTGTCGCACCCCTAAATTTACAGTGCAGCGGAAGTCAGGTCGGGGCGCGACTAATCATGAATCATTACACAAAGTTACAAGCAAACGACTTCTAAATGAGACGTTTGTAAATTACATTCCGAAAAATATACTGTTTACAAAATACACCTGTATTAATCCACGAGTTCACTAGATAGCCTAGAGATTCTAGTACATAACTACTATTACAAAACAGTAATGCAGAAAAATCTCTTTGTTTGTTTGAAATGCATGCGACTCGTGCTAGGGTTCCTTGTAGGCCATCCTACCGTGTCTGCGAACCTGAGATTACATACTAAAACGGTCAACATAATGTTGGTGAGTTCATAGGTTTGAAACAGTTATCAAAAGTTGGTAATAATCACAAGATTTAATCAGTGTTGCACGAATGCAAAATAAGTATATACTATTGCCATGAGTCTCACAGTTCGACGCTTAACCCGGTTTGTGCCTCGGTCAGGTGCAAAATCCAATACACCCGTAACAGTCAAATATTAATGCGTCCGTGGGTCGGCTAGAGCGACTAGCCCAAACGGGGATGTCAATCCCCGATAGATCTATCCAATAATACTTGTGCTCATACAATTAACGAACTATGATAAAGTGAGGACTTTTAGTGGATTAAAGGTCTCATGCAATCCGTATAATAGTTGTTTCAGTACTTGTGATTATAAAACAGTGTATGTAATTTCACCCCATAGTATAAAACAGTAAAAGTGGGGCTATAAGACTCACATGAGTCTTGAAGTAAGCGTTTGCAAATTGCAAATAAATGTTTCCCAAATGTAACCTTCTAGCGCCCTAGACGCATAAGTTTATGAGTAAGTGAATGTCTCGAAAGATCATTCATGCTAGTTGTCCACTCAACTAGTTATGTCCAAATGTTTGTTTATCGTTTGTGTTTAGAAAACATGTACGACCCGTTGGTGACGTTTTGCAATGATAACTTCCGAAGACATTATTATTACGTTTGTTTCGTTGTATACTTGTATATGTATTGCGTGTACGAGTAGTGTCGTATATAAATATTCGTTGTTATTCGTTGTTACGCGTGTTTAATACTTTGTGAAACATGATTCAAATCTGTTCTACGCAACACTACGTGCGACACTAGAATGGATTGCGACACTAGGTCAGTGTCGCAATTATCTCGAAAGTTGGGATTTATGCGACATTAGGTTTAGTGTCGCAAGTTGTGACATTCGAATTTGTTTAGCGACACAAGCGTTAGTGTCGCTGGTATTGCGACACTAATTAGTACTGTTAGTTAAAATCATTGCGACACAAGGGTTACCACTGTTAGTTCAAATTGTTGCGACACTAGCTTAGTGTCGCAGGTTGCGACACTCGAATGGTATTGCGACACAAGGTTAGTGTCGCAGGTTGGTACTGTTTTATGATTTAGCGACACAGGCTTAGTGTCGCACCCGATTTGGTCTTGGTGCGACACTAAGGGTCTGTTGTGTGTTCGAGTTCGGGAACTTGGTCAAATGTGCTCGGTTTGACCTGAAAATTTTAGGGAAGTCTTAAATATGTTTTTAGAGCTTAGAAAAATTATCGTTACGTTTTGTGGTTAACCCGAAAGTGTCGTTTCAAAGTTTATACAAAATCAGTCCACGGGTCATTTTTCCTTAAAATTATACGTTTTTCGTGGCTCGTTTTGGCTAATCAGAGTGTCGAAATAAAATCCAAGAAAAATACCAGTTGTTCCCCTATGTTTTGGCTACTTTCAGTAACTTTTCAAGAATTTTTGGATAAGTCTAAGTATTTTTAATAATTCCCTTTGTCCTCTGAGGTCCAACCGTGACCAATCTGGACACATGCCCATTGTTTTATTTACTGAGAAAAATCTATAAAACTTCATGAGACGTAATACAACTTTTAAATCTAACGAAATTTGTGAGATTTAGGCGAAAACCTCATGTCATTTGGAGTTGTGTAGCTCGAGTTATGGACTCGAGAAGTTGGCACAAAAATCTACCATCCGAGATAGATTTGCGACACGTTTTTGTAAAATTGTTTTCGGGTATCAAACGGTGTCAACAAATTATGAAACCACTTGGAAATGAAAGATAACTCTTTGAACTTAATTTTTGTCTTTTGATTCGTCCATTTTCGTAAAGTTTTGAGCACGAAACTTTCCCTTGAAGTCGGGCCAAGTTTCTGCCCAAAAAGTTGTTGATATTTTGTGTTTATAAAAACGTTTTTCGACTTTGTTTTTGGACATAATCTTGTTATATGGACATTATAACATATTTATATGTATGTTTCAAGTAACATAAAAGAGGGATGGAGTTTCTTACAAGAAGATGATGAAAAATACGAAGAAATGAACGTCGAGAGCTCGTTTTCTTGAGTTTCCTTGCAAACCGAAAGGGAGGAATTATGGTGGTTTGTGGTGATGATCTTGGTGGTTTGTGGTGGTGATTTGGGGGGTTTCTTGGGGCTGGGAATGCAGAGAAAGAAGAGAAGAGGGAGAGAAGATGGAGTGTGTGTTTATGAAAGTGTGTGGAATAAGTGAAGGAGTGTGGGAGGTATGGTGTGGAAGTCTTGGGGATGGGAGGTATGGGAGGAGGAGGCATCGCCGGTCAAAGGTGGGGCCCACTAGGGTGTGTGTGTTTAAATTTTGTTCCCCAAGTTTACATTACGCGCGGTGCCCGTTTATCCGTTCGTTTCGTCGTTTGTTTAAACGTTAAACGTTTGTTATTTAAGTTTTTCGTTAATGATTTATTCGCGTATATTTTGATTGAAGTTTTATTTAAAATACTTCATTTTAAATTATTAAAATATAATTCAAGTTTCGTTCGGTTGTCGGGCGCGATTTGCGCGTTTTCGTCGCGTACAGTATGTTTTATACGAAACGTAAAATGTTTTATGTATTATCGTAATAATATAATTTAAATAACGATGGTTTAATATTGTCACGCTATTTAAGAAAATGTTTTTCACCAACGTCCGTATTTATTGTGTCGGATTCCATCCGATCGAATTCACGTAATTAAAATTAATTACGTACGTGTATATATATTTACGTATATACAAAATGTTACTGTACTTAGTCCTATTTCATACTAAATACAAGTAATAATCATCTATGATTAAACACAAATGACGGCCTAATTTGCCGGGTGTCACACTCCCTATCTTCCTTTTGTTCCAGGAATTTTTTAGCACTCTCTGTATGTGTATCGACATATGCATATATGTGTATATAAATTTTTAGGTTAATTTACATTCTTATTCCCCATATCTTAAACTCTTTAGAATTCTAACCCACCAAGTCTCATTGTTTTATGCTACAACACTTAACTAGTTATTCCCAATTTATACTATTCAAACACTCTTAAATACTTTATAACTTTTATTATTCTATGCAAAAATTAATAATAAATACTTTATACCTATTAAATAATACCTCAAAATTTCGGGGTGTTACAATTATTAACCATACTTCTTATTACCCGGTTTACATTTCTTAAATACAGAGTAATTAATTTAGACATATTGTCACGTTTTGTTCTACTTTTATGCATTTTATTACATTTTATTATTATATATATACTAGTTTATAACGCGCAAAATTTGCGGGCTAGTACATAATTTAACGAAAAAAATGTGTACCCAAAAAAAGTAAGAACATCAACTTTAAATGGATGTAAAAAAAATAATAATAATAAATAAATAAATAAAAGCTTGACTATATAACGATACGGAAAATACGGCATAGTGACTAAAATAAGACAGTAGTATAGATTCAAAAAACCAATCCAAATATGTGTAAAAATATTAAATTCAAGTAATTTTTAATGAACACTTTGACTAATATCATATTGATAACGATGATAAGAATTACGAAGAGCTATAGTCTATAGCTCAATCTCGTGGATGTGCAAGCCAAAGGGTGCTTATTGCTTGAAGCCTAATTAAGTAGTCGGTTGTAGCAATCAATGCAAGTGCAGATTGACGCATAGTTAATTTCTCTCGAACATCTTGCAAGGTCTTTTCACGCAACTGGTCAGCCTGTCAGTTGGAATAAAAAGTTGTCAATTGTTAGTCATTATAAAACATACCATCTTATCACACCATTGAATTGTAGTAGCATAAATTAAGGTAAGAAAAAATATAATGAATTAACGTTTGGATTTTTTGAAAAATAAAATGGTTCAAATAATTTGTATGAATATAGTACCTGGTACAAAAAATTTTCAAATGCTCCCAATTTCCCTGTAGCCATGGCCATTTTAGCCATGTATGTAGATAAGTCGTAAGATTCAGCAGAAGCTGTCATACCCGGACTAACCAACAAATCACCCATGGATTGCTGCAATCTTTCGATACTGTGATAATTTTTAATGCACTTGACTTCTTATACTGGGATTCAGTTAGCTCAACTTGATTCTCAATTAACAGGATCAAAATGATAATTAATTTTAATTGAAATTAGTAATACAATTATTCATTGTTGACCTAACAATGTAGATGATTACAATTTTATTCTTTGAACATTGTTTTTGAAATAGTATTTTTCATAAGAAATTCAAAATAAACAAAACTGAATTGTATTTGATCTGACTTGCCTTGATTATGATGGATGGACGGAACCCACCAATCCACATTGTATATCGTTCAACATGTGAGGTCCACATCCCATATAAGATTTGAAAAATGTCACCCTTGGCTACGGATCTTTTCATCTCACATAATTTTGTAAAGTGTGTGGCCTATACGAACATAAGTAAGTAGAATGTTATTGTTACTTTTTAAAAATGTTATATGATATGCTTCAATACAGATGATTTTTTCTATGTACACGACTTACTTGCCAACAACGTTTTCCACAGGGCCACATCCGCTACAATCATACACTCGTTCAGTAGCAGCTTCATTGTTTATGCAAGCTGCCTTCTTGTTACAAGATTGACATGAAAATGCCAACCTTCTTCAAGCAATATCCTACTCACAGTAGCCTTAAGTGTAATATCCACCCTAAGGGCCTAGTAATATATGGGTAAATTCCTAACTTTAAATTTATTATTTAATGTGTTAGGAATATTTAATATTATTATGTTATTTGATAATATTAGTCAAAAGGATAAATGAGTTATTATGACTAATACATAATTCGTTGTTTTAAATTAATCTAGTTGACGGTAAAATAAAATAGTTGGTTTCGCAAAATGGTTTTAGGTTCCAGACAATAGATTAAGAAGGGAATTAACCTTCTCAAAATTTCCATGTATATAAACACACACATGTTCTCAACTCTTCTACACATACATACACACTTAGGTTTAACCTGCGAATTAAAAATACAATTGAAGAAACCTTATCGTGAAGTAACTTAAATCACATCAGTAATATCATCATCATCTTGTTCTTGTAAGAATTTTAGTGTTTATAACTTGTTTTTATGAAATTAGTCAATTCATGAATTAATTGTGAAATAGAGGCTTGAAAGATGTTACTTGATGTTATTTGATGCATATAAGTTGTTAGAAAGCTTGTTAGAATAATAGGAAGTCGAATATGTGAGTTATGGGAGAAGAAAGTTTGGGTTTTTGGTTACAGCAGACTCGGTTCGCAGCTTGCAAGAAGAAGAACTCAGTTCGCGAGCTGAGTTGTTGCGATGCGAGCTGAGTTGCTGCGATGCGAACTGAGATGCTGTGCTGCAAACTGAGCTGCCTTGCGAACCGAGTTGTTGTCTAGCGAACTGAGTTGCCTTGCCAACTGAGAATTGCCGCGAACTGAGATTTTAAAAGTTTTATTTTGCAATGCACAAGTGTTAGTGATACTTTTAGTGACTAAAAATTTACCCAATTTTCATTTAACACGGATTGAGCCGAGATTCGCATGGTGACTCGAAAACGGTCCAATAATCAAAGCTCTTTCATATGAGCCTAGGCGGTTTTAGGCCTTTCGAGGCCATCTTGGGGTCGAAATTTGCATTTTTCAGTTTTTAACATCGTTTCGGGACTTTCTGATTTCACTTCGGATTGAACTTTTATTTCTTAGACTTCAGGGATTTGCTTGTTCGCATAAATATGATATTATGATGACTGAGTAAATAATTATATAAGTGCATTGTAATAACTTGGAAATTGTTTGTCATTTCGATACTATGTATTGAAATATGTTATACGATTGTGGAATGAGTTACTCACTTATTATCTGTTGTATTCTCAGATCAGCAGAAGACTCAGTAACGTTAGACTTCTGAGTTGTTGGACTGAGGCTGACAAGTGAGTGGATCTGGAACTCACAAGTTTGATTTGGTTGTAACGGTTTGGTTGCAACAATTAAAAGTAGATATAATTGATAGATTGTTTAGTCTGATTTGCTGATTATGAATCTACGTGCAATGTGGCCTTCGGACATCAGTTGTTATTAAAGAGGTCAACGTATTGTTGGACTTCGTTATTACAGAATTACAGATACAGGGTTTTGTACATGTGTTGTGTTAGAACCTGTGTTGCGTAATGATAGTATCAAGTTATCGGTATAATCTGTATAGGCCAATACAGATTGTGATAAGCGTTCTTTGAGGGCCACCGGGCCTTCAAGGTTCCTCAAAAAATCACCGATCCTCTTTGACATTATGTGTTTACGATTAATTGATGTAAATAGATTGTTATGCTAAATTGAATTGTTAGTTTCACATTTATTCACTTAGCTTTGTGCTAATCCCACCACCTTAATCCCTCCAAGTCATGATTGATATGGGCGGGCAGGAAGACTATGTTCAAATGAATGTTTGACCAGCTGTCAACTCTGATATGTTTTTGATAACTTAAATGAAAGTTGAAATTATGTAACACCTAGTTGTCATACTTTGTTTGAACAATATATATGTTCATTTTATAAAATGTTATTAATGCAATATATGTTTTGACCTACGCTTCCGAAATAAAAGAATATTTTATACCATACGAAGAGGTGGGTGTTACATTAAGCACACAAGTGTATTTGACCTTAGTGATTGATCGAAGATGCTCAACAGACTTGTAGGGTGACTTAAGGTAGTAATCTAGTGGGTCCTCAACCATCTTGTGTTATATCAGCAAGTTGAGTAGGCAATATGTCCACAACATCTCTATCTAGCAACCTTAATTGAATGACAATATCTATTTTAATAACAGATTAGAAGATTGACAATATGTAACAATAATTAAATGATTGCACAATCAATGGATAATGTAAAACTAAAGGATTGGTTCGTTACTGAGTTTTAAAGGCCACAATAGGTGACGCTTCAGAGTTAATGTGCAGCCTTGCACCATTATGTTGGTTGGATACCTGAGCTTGACCGTAATCTGAACAGAAGTTTATCGAATACTTTATGAATGCACAAATATTAGGTAACTTAAAAATATATATGTATTATAAAAGGTACAGTAGACTACCTTTGGGCCATTCCTTGCTCTTTGCATTCTGAATCATGATGATGATATGTTTACAAGTTTGTTTCTTTTTAGCCATAAAATCTTGTAACTTGTTTGCATGCTCTCCCCAAATATTGCATTTAACCTTCTTTCCCCTGACATTGTACAAAAAGACACCACGATAGTTTTATTTTAAAAGAGATTCATCCTGATAAATGGAATAGTATGTTTCTAACACTTACGTAACGTCTTGTAACTCAAACGCCATGGATCTGGATTCCTTCCCACTCTCTTTTATGATGCGCATAGGATTGATTGAGACCAACTTGCCTACAACATCTGCATTTGCAAATAGACATGACTATGTAAGACATTACAATGTTGATGTTAACTAAGTATAAAAGTACAATAAATATAGTGTAGAATACCAAATCCAAAGATGTTTCGAACATTCCATTGCGTCATATGTAACAACATTGTAGCCATCCGTAATAGGAACAAAGGATGGACATCTACGGACTTTGGAAGGCCTAAATAAATTTAGCTTCCAATCACGATCAATTAGCCTATAATCACCTTTGTAAGCCTCAACACCAAATTCTGACATATCCACAAAATTGCCTTCCATTAAAGTTTCATCAAACTCTTGAATTATTTACTTTTTTAAAGAAGCAATAATTTTATTACCTTGAACAAAGGAAAACAATAGAATAAGAACTACAAAACATGTCCATAACGAATAGAACTAATAAGCAGATTTATAATCGAAATTAAAACCTGTTGATCCATAATGATGGTTTCCATTGAAGCGATTGTGGATGGATTATATGCGTAGGTTTGTTTCCAAACCAAAAACACCTTTACTTTAACCTTCTAATTGTCCCTTTGATCGGTAATCAGGTTCAACGGAGTAAACTCTTGTTCACCGGCCATGGAGAATGATAGATAATTAGGTTGAAATATACGATTAGTGTATGAGTGTAGGAATTATACAGAGTGATTATATAGGGATTTATGAAGTTATGAAGATGAAGCGTGTGCAGAGATATAGCTCGGATTTAAAAGAAGCAAAGGATTTGAAAAATAAATGTGAGATCCGGTCCTGTTTGTATATTACTCGCTTTCTTATTTCAAATCTAGAACACTATTTAGGTTGTCAAAAGAGTCAATCTTAATCAATGGTTATAATTCAAAGTTCTAATTCATTAAATGGGTAGCATTAATTTATTTGTGGCTAGATGTAAAATGACAACCTTATTACAACTTTATTTTATTATAATATATAAAAGAGATTTAAAGCAAGTCTTGCTATCAAAAAGTTATGTAAATATTTAATCTTTTCAAATCGAACTCACGCCTGCATCAAGCCTAAATAGGATGATGAGTCATCATCATAAGAATAATAGCCGATTCTGATTAGACTAGAACCGTTAAAAATGCACTCAGTTGCATACATTTCCATATGTTTCCAATTTAGCTAAGAGATTACATATTTATACATTTGACTTGTTAAAGAATTATTATCAATTTTGTCTAAGAGATTTCATATTTACACCCCATGCATTTCTTTACATGTTTCACAAGTGTTTGAAAATGAAAGAAAGATTGGGGAGCCACCCATCTCACAATACAATCTTCAAATGCATAACATACTGTAGTGACTTGTACCTCAGGCACAAAAGTTGTACTTTCATCTGGGACTTAATTTTGTCCCCCAAAAATGCATGCTCAATTAGCTTTTTAATTAGGGATTGATCTTGCTTCATGAAGCTGAAAACATTATTTTATCCTTTAGTATTAGTTAGAGCCAAACTCTTTGTTCCACTGATCAAGCTCTACCCACTTGCTTTTTACATAGCTTGGTCGAATCACAGTCATCGCTTTCTGGAAATCTCCATATTTTAATCGCCGCACCTAATACGCGTATAAATAGTAATAAATAAACATATGAAACATGATAAGATTGTGGCAGTTAGTCTAGGGATTAGATAAGAAAAAAAAGATGTCTTGTGAACTTTGTAGATACTTATGGGTTGCGGAAGTAATTGGGGTAACTTTTTTAAGCATACTTACCTGATCAGCTTTGACAGTGAGAATGTTCGAACCAAGTTCTCTTATAGGCATCATTGCTGCTTCCTCACACAAAGCTTGCAGATCGCTCCCAGAATATCCTACATGATCAGCAGATTTAAAATGATTACTTATTATAAATAAAGGAATGACTACTTAGATATATTCACTTTGTTCTGATGCAGGACGAACTTCAGACAAGAATCTGAGGAAGTAGAGGTGACATAATTGGACAGATTGGGTAACGGGTCAAAACAAGCCCGGGTCAAAACATGTAATTATAATAAACAAAATAGACAGATTGGGTCACAGGTCAAAACATGCTCGAGACAAGACATGTAATTATAATACAGGTTAGTCAGCTCAGGTCATAACTATAATGAAAAATTATATTAAAAAAATATTATATTATATATAGCTATAAGTCTAACTAATATGTTACGTATGATTAGGAAAATTATTAATCAAATAAAAATCTGGTCTCTTTTACTAAAGCGGCTTAGATCATTTATAGATAATTGGGCTAGAATTTATCCTCTAGTAATGCAATAAAAAGGAACTAGTGTATGCACTGGAAATTATCTCTTTTTCCCCGTGATTTCATGATCATCCTCAGTAACCTACACAGGAATAAATCTTATATACAACGATTTATGCAATGTCGAGCAAATGACTTCTGTACTTGAAACAATTTTCTAGATTTGCTGTATTGAAAGACCATTTTACCCTCGGTGTCTTTCACAAGTCTTTCCAGCTCCCCACCTGTTGAAAAAAAGAAAGAAAAAAAGAAAAAGAAAAAACAATATTAGAAAAATAATCTATTAGCCATATGCTCTCAGCTCTTCCAATGCAAGCTATTTTACTTGCACCAATCAGACAACAGTGCATTCTTCAGTAAAAGGGAACAAAAATTATTAACTCACCAGGCAAAGAATATGCTTGACCCTTGAGCTTGTGCTTCAGGAGACTTCTCCGAACATTAACACCTGGCAAGGGAATGTATATTCTTTTCACCTGATACACAAGTTTAGCTATATTAATACAGACCACATATTGGTGAAACCAACAATGGAAAAGAACTGAAACGGTGCCATAATTTAACAAAATATTAAACCACCAACTCACCAATCTCCTAAGGACGGCATCATCTAATTCTTGTGGCTTATTTGTTGCACCTGCATAAACAATTGAACACACATTTGGTAGTAAGTAGATATCCAAATATGTAAAACGTATAGATAATATGATGATGCCGATGACTTATAATTCCCTAAAGTGAGAAAACTTGAAGCATTGTAGTGAGGGTTGAATTATAATATTCTACGAAGCTTACCAATAACAATGACTAAATCATCTGAGTTTGAGGTCACCCCATCAAACTGGACTAGGAACTCTGACTTTAATCTTCTGCTAGCATCATGTTCGCTAGACGTTCTTGCCGACATAACACTATCAATCTATGATATGCAAAAGTAAGCAAACCAATTAGATGCTAACACAAGTCCAACATAAGTTTTAGCTGACCATAATACCTAAGGCTCTTCATATTTTCCAAAACTAAATCATTTGCAAACATTTTTCAATTATGTATTCAAATTCATATTATTACTATAATATTATTAAATTCAATCATAACTTTCACGTGCTGAGTAATATGGTCCAATCATGGTTAACCTGATGAAGAATCCACCATTTAGGGAATCCAAGCCAAGGAACAATAATATTTTGGATGTTTAGTATCAGGATATTATATATACTTAACACGAATACATATAAGGTAGTCACTTATGCCTGATAATGATAAAGATTTGGACTTTATTCTTGTAGCACAAAAGGTTTATTAATATACAGACATATCAGAAAATACATTATACTATATCATTAACAGAAAGCAGTAGCATACTTCATCCATGAAAATCACAGAAGGCTGCCGAGAAACAGCAACCGCAAAGAGGGTCCGTACAAGTTTTTCACCCTCTCCCACCTGTTTTAGATAAGAAGATATGTAAATGAAAAAAATATATTGACATCCTTCTGTGAAAACCTAGAAACTACAATTATGAAGTAAAAAGACATACCCACTTCGATGTTAAAGAGGAGGCGGAGATGCTGAAAAAGGTTGCTTGTGATTCTGAAGCAACTGCCTTAGCAAGCATGGTCTTACCAGTGCCAGGTGGACCGAAGAGAAGCAATCCTAAGAGAAATAAAACCAAGAAAACAAACACGATTAGGTCTGTCTGGTTGGACGGAATACAATGGAATGGACAAGGTAACAATGATTCGTCACATTCCATCATCATGTTTGGTTGATATATAATAATGGTCATTCAAGTATATTGTTTGGTATGCATTATTACAAGATCTTTACATATTGTACATATGAATTGAATTAAATAAGTAAACACAGATCAAAAAATTGTTCTTTATTCTCCAATGTAAAATATATTCTGATTGCAACTGAGAACTATTTAATTACATGAACTGTTGCTTTCATACTATATGTAAATATGTGTATAATGCATAACCTAAAGCATAATTAAGATATCAAAAATTTAGTTTAAACAAATAACAATTTGAAGTATGAAGGTATCCTGATAGCAAAAATACCTTTAGCTGGTCTACGGAGGCCTGTAAATAGGTCTTTTCTTTTAGTTGGAAGGATTACCATTTCCATTAAAGCTTGTTTAGCTTGTTCAAGGCCAGCTGCAATCACGATTGGTCATAAGTTTTATAAACTTATAAAAGAATCTTTTACAAAGTAAAAGTAACCAGACAGATAATGTGGTAGTATCTAACCAATATCTTCCCATCTGACAGATGGACTTCTATCTACAATAACAGAATTTATCATCTCAACCAATTTTGGATCAAGACCACCATTAGATTCTAGAACAGGCTTCGAGTTCATTGATTTGTTACTCTGAATCTGTGTCATTGCACCACGTAAACTGGGACCAGATGGCTTTTTTATCCCTTTTGTAGCATTAGGCTTTGATGGAGACACCATATTAGTTTGTAACTGAGGTGATGTGTTCTGTATATATAAACAGGTACAATGTAACATAAATAGATATAGCGGTCTAGATTTCACACAACCTTATAAAGAAGAAACTTTAACACATATAAGGTTAGCGCAAACTTATAGAAGTTGTATGTTAAATATATATGTGGATAGAAAGCCAAAACAAGAAGCTCAAATTAGGAATGTCATTGAGTAAAGACATCCGTCCCACAAACATTTCCGTTAGTGTAGTAAGTGAATAGTACATCAATTCGTCTCCCCCGATATGTATATGCGTTACAAAGTGATACTACACGTTTTGCCAACATTGACGTAAAATTAGATAAATAAACTTAACACTTTCGTTATGCATACCTTGTTTATTGATGTGCCACCTGCAGCATACAGAAAATTAAACAAACAAAACATCAATAACAAACAAAACATCAATAACAAATCAAAACGATATCATGAACTTATCCGCAAAAAGCATTAAACTTTATAACCTGATCGTCGATTTAACGTAAATAGTCTCTCAGAAACTTGACCCTGCCATTTCGATATCTTTTGACGATACGATTTCACCTTTTCTTGTTCTCTGTTGAAAAAGTTAGGAATTAACAATGATCACTATTGTTACAGCAATATAACAGAACTGAAGACTAAATATACTAAAATTAAATACAAAATCAATTACCTAGAACTAATATAAGAAGGTACAGGCGTACCAATTGCTTCACTTAATATTCGTTGAGCAGTTTGATAATGTAAAATAGCATCATCAATTAACCCCCATTCTTCAGCCCTAACTGCTTTATCAATTTCTTCTTTGGCAAGATCAAAGTAACCTTTTAGTTTATACGCAGCACGTTCATTCTCCACGCCTTCCATGTTTACGTGTGATCGATTAGATGATGATGAATTAGGGTTTTGACTTGAGGTAGATGATGAAACAGGATCAGAAAAAATTGAGTTGAAATTGTTAATTAATTCTTTGAGAAAACTCATGATGTCTGAAGCGGTTTTTGATTAAAATCAGACATGTTTAAGTTTTATGTGAATCGTTGTATAGACTATAGATTGCTTCAAGAACTCTCAATGTTGACTTTTCAAAGCAACTTACAATTTTCTTGTATTTTCAGGAGTACGGACTAATAACGGGCGGTTTAGTTAACACAAAGTACCTCCATTTTTTCATTTTGAGTTTTTTTTTTTTTTTTTTCCTTTGAAAATCACAACGGGTTTAGAGAACGCGTTCAAATGTAAGGGATGGAGTTTTTATCTCCGAAAATCTCCGAAAAACTCCAACTTGAACGTGTTTTCTAATTTTTCAGTTTTCTTAGAAAATTTTCCAGAAAAATAGAGGAATTTTCTGTAACTAAACGCGCTCGAAGTGTTTTACATTTATGTTTTGATTGTTCCAGCGCAAGGGTCCATTTTGCATTTCAATCAATTTACACTTTGGTCTAAGAATGTTATTTGATTGAAAGAGAGTAATTAGTGAAGTTTTATAAATTAAATGTATTTTTAAATGGACATTTATAATGAAATAGAAGAAGTAATTTTTTTTAATAAATTGGTGATTTGATTTATTTTATTTTAGGTAGAAAATAAAACCATAAGAAATAAAGTCAAAAAATGTAAATATATATATTACAAATCATTTTTATTCATGTTATTTAGCTAAAACTCACGTGAAACCAAATAAAAAGAGTTATTTTCTAAAATTAATTATATTGATACTTAGTTGAATAAATAACTTATGTTTTGTTTATTCCACATATAATTTAGGTGCAACGATGTGTGTAATTAAATGATTGGGGACAAAGAGGTATGACCCATATGAGGACAGGAGGAGCAACAAAATTTCATCCGTCTATTTCATTTATCAATGGCTCAAATTATATCACGTCATGTGATGGTGTCTTTTGTAATTATTTTGACGGAGGGACTGAATTGCAATTTACTTTTAATGATTCGGGGGTAAAACTTAAATTCCACAAAATATCTCCATCAAAGTTATGAATTCGGTCAGATAACAGTTTTATCTTCCTCTCTCTATTTTCACACACTCTTGTTTCACACAAACACACACTGACACACATAGTACCCAAACACTAAAATTAACAAACATAGTAACCAAACACTAAAATTAACACACATACACACCAAAATCGAAACATTTTACACACAAAGGAACGATTAGTTGTTGCAACGGTGGAGACCGGAGAACAGAGGCGGAGAAATGACGGCGACAACAAATTTGTGGCCAACCTCCACCGCTTCACCGCACCGCCGCCACCACCACCACCATGTGACGGCGACGAACAATCTGGTAACTTTGATGTTTATTTGAGTATTTTTGATGATTTATTTCTGTTAGGTTTTATAGATCTAGTGTACATATGTGTGATATTTTTGTTGAAATGATAGATCTAGGTTTGATTGGTAGTGAATGATGATATTTACGTAGTTATTTAGTGTATGAAATGTTGGATTTGTGAAATGAATTTAATGCATGTTTTTGTGTTATGGTGTTTTTTTCATGGTTACTGCATTTTGTTATGTTACCAAATCTTTAATTGTTGCATTTTAAGTAGATCTAAATCTAAAAAGTAGTTTTGAAAAAAATCTACTGCATTTTACATTTCTTCCACTGCATTTTACATTTATTCTACTGCATTTTACACTACTGCAGTTTAATTGCAGTTCATGTGAATTATGCTAGTACTTGTTTACTGCATCTTCTATATTGTTACTGCATTTTATGTTTTGTTAGCATTTTATGTATTTGTAAAAACTTGGTTTTATACTTGAAATCAAAAAATTACTTATATTTGTTTGCTGCATCTTGTATATTGTTACTGCATATTATAATTTTTAGCATTTTTTATGTGTTTCTGCATCTTGATTTTATACTTGATTCGAAAAAATAATAGTTCTTGTTCACTGCATCTTGTATATTGTTACTGCATTTTAATTTTTTTTAGCATTTTTATGTGTTTATGCCGCTTGCTTTTTTATAAGTTGCTTTATGTTTGTTATTCATTTCGTAGATAAAACATTAAAGAGAGTGTAATGAAGAATTTTACCAAATCGAAGTCCGTTAAGCGTGAAGTTGAAAAGAAGGACCACTTGTATCTTTTAATTTATTGAAATGATGTATTAGTGTAATTAATGAGTTTAGAAATATTGTTTGCTTTGTATGAAACGATAACGTGTAAGTAAAATTTTCACTGCATTTTATATTTTTGCACTGCATTTTATATTTTTGCACTGCATTTTATTTTTTTTGCATCGCATTTTATTTTTTGCAATGCAAATTACCATTTTTTTATTAGAAAATTTTTTTGAGTAATTTTTTGGGTATTTTTCGAGTATGTCCTCAACTTTTTCCCAAATTGAAAAATAGTCTCTGGTGAGGTAAAGGGAGACCACAATTGACAGATGTCACCTTTTGATTAGTCAAAACCTGCTCTTCCCGCCCCTCGTAAAGGGCTTCCATGTAGTTTACCTTAAATTTATATATCGATCGATTTTGATTCGTAAAATAATCATGTTTTGTTGTTATTGAGGAGCAAGGTAGATATTGTTGGGTATTTCGTACAACTAGGGTTATGATTTCAACAGGATAATCATGATTCGTGTGGATCACTTTTCAAAAGAGATATTTCGACTCTAACGTGCCTGGGTTCACGAAATTCGCTTTGGGATAAAATTAGAGAATCGTTCAGTTTATGGCACAAAATCCGAACGTGAAATGTTAATATGTGTGTTTCCGTGTTTGTCTCAAATGCAGAAAACAATGTTTTAACCAAAAGAAAACTGGCAGTTATTTCATAACCGAATCCGGGTCAAATAGTCAAACGGATATTTCCGGGTCAAACGGACCGCAGCCAGGGACTCTGCCCCTTGGACCACGCCAGGGCGTTGCCCCTTGGACCCCACAAGGGGGCGCAGCCCCACTGACCCCCGCAATCTTGGTTAAGTCAATCCGTGTTTAGTAACTTAGCTGGGTATGCACTCCGCATCACCTACACCTGCCTCGTGTCCCACTAATACACCTGTGCACTCAAATATACAGCAGATATGACCGCCTGTTGTTGGAACTGTTTTTGATCAACTGTTCTACTTAAATAAACTTCATGACTATTTCTCAGATCTTGCCCTGAAACACCCAACTTTTAGGCTTCTTGCCCCTGATAAAAGTGAGATACATACCACTGATATACGAAATATTGAACACACACTTGGAATGAACTTTGATAACTATTCGGAAGGTGAGTATAACAAGAATATAGTAATTGACTTATTTGGAAATGGGATCTTTGCTGTTGATGGAATTAAGTGGAAGCAGCAGAGGAAGCTTGCAAGTTTTGAGTTCTGGACAAGGGTACTGAGAGACTTCAGCGGTACAGTTTTTAGAAAAAATGCAGCAAAATTGGTTGGAGTTGTTTGCAGAGGCCCATAAAGTTCTTGATGTACAAGTAAGTGTTTGTTAGTAGCTTCATCCTGTTTTTTTCTTTCTTTGCAAGTGTCATAATGACCTTCCGTCAAGTTCCATTGTTGCCCTAACAGGTATCAGTAGTGGTCGCAATGTGGGCAGGGTGGGTAATGGGTCAAACGAGAGACTTTTTGGTACTGGTATAAACGGGTCGAATTGAGTTGACCAAAACACTTTTTAACAAAATTTTAAATACGGTAAATAATTAGAAAGTCAAATATTATCACAAAACTACATTGTTAGTAATAAAACATGACGTGAGTTGACTTAATCATATAAGTAAATGGATTAAAATTTCCACCTCTAAGTATCAATGGGCCGTCATATCTTGTGTTTGCTCGACATACCAGATCAAGAAAAGCCTTGTGGATTCAAACATTTACATGAATATTATTTGAAAAACAGTATATAATGAGACATGTTTATAATCAACCTTAGAAGTTGCACACATGTCGTAGATGATCTTATTAGCAAGTTATTGTCGACTCTCTTAAACTGGGAAAGTTTTCCTCTAAAATTCACAAATTTTTACATAAATATTGAACCTGAAAACCGTATCCAATGATCTTTGAAGTTGTCACAAATTGATCTCACTGTTACAATTTTTAAGCTTGGGACTGTAAACATCAGGAATAACCTTACTATTATATGTTATATATTATTATTGAGACGATTTTTCTTAAAACTTGCAGAATTTGCTTATGCAATGCACCTTAGATTTGATATTGAAAGTTGGGTTCGGAGTGGATCTACATTTCCTTGAAGGATCTAATGAAGAAGGAGGTGCACTTATTAAAGCATTTGATGACTCAAGTGCTTTAATATACTGGCGCTATGTAGATCCCTTGTGGAAGCTCAAAAGGTTTCTTAACATTGGCTGTGAAGCTGCTCTACGAAACAACATCAAATTGATCAATAATTTTGTTCTCAATTTGATCAGCAAGAGAAGAGAACAACTTGAAATGAATCAACATTGCGTAAGTTTCATCTCATCTATATTAAAATCTCATGTTTATCATCCTAATTTTGTGGTAAAATATCAATTTCAAGAACGCGTAGGAGGACATACTTTCAAGATTTCTGATAGAGAGCAAGAAAGATCAGAGGATGAAAGATCAATATCTAATGGATATAATCCCGAACTTTATGATAGCTGGAAAAGACACTAGTGCGAATACACTTTCTTGGTTCTTCTACATGCTTTGCAAGAATTCGTTTGTGCAGGAAAAAGTTGTTCTAGAAATCAAAAAAATTGTTGGAAATCGAGAAAAGGGGGATGAAATTGAAGATTTTGTGGACAAAATAAACAATGAAGTACTCGATAAAATGCATTATCTTCATGCAGCTTTGATGGAAAAGCTGAGACTCTACCCTGCAGTCCCTCTGGTAACTCCAAAGATTCTAAGCATTTGACTTTTAATAATTGTGCCTGTATATTTGGTGCAAACTAATAGTCATTCTTGTGATGATAGAATGATTTATATTTCACATAAAGTAAATTATTTTGGACAAATGTTAATGCAACAACAATACTATACTTGCCATTTATTGAGTCCATCCTAAAATCACTTATTGTTCAAAGTTTAACCTTTCTTTTGGCTTTACAAGAACAATGGTTATCAATACATGTAGAACAAAATATGTTCAATCTTGTTTTTCCGTTGTAATTTCAAGGATGGAAGAGTTGCAAACACGGATGATATTCTTCCAGATAGTTTCAAGTTGAAAAAAGGGGACGGTGTGTACTATATTTCATACGCCATGGGAAGAATGCCATACATCTGGGGAGACGATGCTGAGGATTTTAAACCCGAAAGATGGCTTAATGATAACGAAGTATTCCAACCCGAATCTCCTTTCAAATTCATAGCATTTCATGTAAGTACACATCTTCCATTCTTTCTCTTGAGGTATCTTTTAACTTAAAAAGTTAAACCAATTAACTTGACTTGGGATCCAAATCATATAGATTACCTTACAAATCTAGAACACATCATGGCAATACTTATGAAGACTAATATGGATATAACAATTTTGTTCATGACAATTTGTAGAAAGCCGAAGAATTTGGGCAAATTGTGTTTGATCTTTTTGTTTCTTCAGATTAATGTGTATGTATTCATCGAATCTAATAAACCAACCAAATTTGCAGGCGGGTCCAAGGATTTGTTTGGGAAAAGATTTTGCATATCGTCAGATGAAAATAGTATCTATTGCTCTGCTTCGACAAAAAATACCAATTCTTGTTTCAAGCTTCGATTGAAAACCTTGCACTGTAACCTAAATTTTGAAGCAAACAGAAGTGACATTGATATTGTTCTAGCTACCAACCATTCTAATTGGAGAAGGTATATAAAATTACAAGAATTTAAGTAAGCAAATGAATGTGACATATTCTTTCTTATCGTATTTATTAATTTGTCTTTGTTTTTTTATTGAATGTCAATTGTCACATAATTGTCGGCAGAAGAATTCATTTTCAAAAACGTGTTGTATCATGTGTCCTCCGATATAGTAACAATTATGAAATACACTTTCCTTGCAATATGAACATGCAAGGTAACGAATAAGTGACCGAAGAGCCTGTGACCTAGCAGTATTAGAATAACCAATATATCAGCTAATAGGTTGCCCGTTCAAGTCTCATTTGAGGTGACGTGTTTATAAAATGCATGGTTATACATATTATGCGAGTTAGGTGGTAGGTTTACCTTTTTAAAAAACAAATCAGTAAAAGTTCACTCGTATTTAATTAATTGTAATATTATTAATAAGATCAGAACATCAAATTATTGGGTCGATCACCTCGTAGCCACCTCTTGTCTTTGTCTAATGATTGAAGATTAAGATGATCCCATTGGAATCTTAATCTCATAATTTACACATTATTCCTTTATGTACGTTTAGTATACTGTCATTATCGAATGGATGATTACGTGAACTCATTTACATTGACAGTATATAGATTACAAACTTCTAATTTGTATTTATGTGTTCAATCCAATATAAAAAGCGGCTTTTCAATAATGTGAATAGAAATCAAAATTTTTAATTTAGTATGCATAAAGTTTGGTATTATGAACAACATGGTCCTAAAGAAGTCCTCAAATTGGGAAACTTCCCTATTCCAACTCCTAAGCACAATCAATTACTCGTGCAAGTTAAAGCAGCGGCATTGAATCCAATCGATTTCAAGATTCGCCAACGTCCCCATGTTGTTCCAATTAACTTCCCGGTGAGTGCACCAATCGTCTCTTATACAATAATCTAGGTTGCACCTTAATTGACTTCGTTTTGTGTGCAATATGATCTATCTCATGACATGACATGAATTTTTTGGTTGCAAGTTATGGAGCATGTTATACAAGATTTACAAAAGTTGTACTATTTTCTAAATTGATCATTGAAATGATCGAGTTGATTTATGCATATGTAGGTTGTACCAGGATGCGACATGGCTGGCGTGGTGGTGGCAAAAGGTGATGGTGTATCAAGGTTTGATATAGGGGAAGAGGTTTATGGAAACATCCATGATTTCAATAACAATCAAGGACAATTAAAGAGTTTTGGCACATTAGCTCAATTCATTGTGGTGGAGGACAATTTAGTAACTTCCAAGCCAAAAAACATCTCGTTTGAGGAGGCCGCTAGCTTGCCAGTAGCGGCCCAAACAGCAATAGAAGGTTTCAAAGTGGGCGGTTTTAGAAAAGGAATGGATGTTTTCGTAGTCGGAGGTGGTGGTGGTGTTGGAACATTAGTAGTTCAATTAGCCAAACAAGTGTTTGGTGCTTCTAAAGTTGTTGCAACAAGTAGCACATCGAAAATGGAGTTTGTGAAGAGTTTGGGCGTCGATGAAGTCTATGATTACACAAAAACACGATATGAAGAAATTGAGGAGAGATATGACATGGTCTATGACACAATTGGTAACAATATTTTTTAACGTGGTTATATCATGTTATATATCCACAACAATAAAAAGTCTTTAATGATTTTTTTATGCCACGTAATTCTTCCACTAAAATATTATACACCCAAAATGATTTTTTTACTATTGCAAAAGTCTTTACCAAACACTTGATTCTCTATCTTTCGATATAAAAAAATCACATGCTTCTATGATAAAAAATTCAAAGATTTCATTTGTTTAAAAACTTCTGTAGAAAAAACCAACATTGGAGATGTCTTTTGTTGCATCATTTTTTCATGTGTAATATTGGTTTCGTGTTGGTTCATCTTTAGGGGATTCCAAGAACTCGTGTGTGGTTGCAAAGGAGAGTGCACCGGTAATTGACATCACGTGGCCCCCGTCAAACTCGAGAGCGATTCATTCGAGCTTGACGGTTTCAGGGGAAATCTTGGAGACTCTAAGGCCATATCTAGAGAGTGGAAAGCTTAAACCAGTGATTGATCCAAAAGGCCCATTTCACTTTCATGATATCGTCAAGGCTTTTGGATACCTAGAAACTAGAAGAGCGACGGGCAAAGTGGTCATCTCAAATTTCCCCTCTAATGCTCTTTGTCATGTAGTTGTGAGTCGATTTCACAACCACATTTAATACATAATAATATATTGAAACTAATATTATAAATTTAATGTATATATGAAAATACAATAACTATTTATATTATAAAGTGGATTATATATCCGTTCATAACTAAAGTGCAGAGCTGTCTTCGAGGGTGTGTAAGTGGTGTCACCGCACAGAGCTCCCGTTGTTTTAAGGCCTCAAAATTTCGTACATAGCGTATTATATGTAAGTAAATATGCATATTAGTAATTGTTCGTATATATATACAAATATACTTTTGGGACATTCAAATAAATTATTGTTACAAAGACAAAACAAAAATGTCTAAAGTTTATATGTTAAAGATTGGGCCTCATAAAAAAAACCTAAAATAAATATATTTGCTTAACCTTTTAACCTGTTAAACTTTGAGGGCCCAAGCCCAACAATTAAAAAGTCTTTTCAAAATAATCAATAATTATTAGTAGTAACTCATTGCTAGCTTCTTGGATCATCGTTGTTGTTTTCTTCACTTTTATTATGCTTAGTGTCTTGATCACTAACTAATTACTTATACATATTATTTCCATTTATTTGAAATGTGTATACAAGAACTAGAAAATTCAAATATGGATATAAAGAACGTTTTGAAAATGAAAAATATTTGAACAATCAACTCAATCTCAAAAAAGAGCTATTAATACATATTTTAAAAAGAAAAAAATCATCAATAATTATCATAATATAGATATCGATAATAATCAAAATGTAAATGATAATAGCCAAAACGTAAGATATAATAATCATAATATACATTAATAATGAAAATATAAAAGATATTGATAACTAAAACATGGATGATGATTATCAAATTTTAAGTAATAAAGTGTACTTAAAATGATAATCAAACCTAACCTACTCATGGAAACCTATAATTATTTTTTTTCAAAAATTTTAACTTTTGTTCACAAATCACATGTGATTATATTTTAAAAACCCGACATGAAAAGAAAAAAAAAAGTTTTTCTAAAGTATAACTTGTGGTATCTTTAATTTAAGATACAAAAATGTTGATTCTGAATATGTAATTTTTATAATTTATTGAGGTACCGTTTTGAGTTTTGTAATAAAATGGAACAATTATATTGGTTCTTTCATTCCTTACTTTTTATCATTTTTATTTGAACTAACCTCAGAATTAATAATGTTAGAATTTTATTCTATAAGTTTTTTGTATTGATGATATTTGTGATTTAAATGTCTCAATGACTAGTAATATATATATATATATATATATATATATATATATATATATATATATATATATATACATATATATATATATATATATATATATATGGGTAAGGATCTTGTGAGAACTCGATATTGATGAGAACTGTGAGAACCAGCTTCTTCCTTCCGCCCATTGTCTTTTTAACAAAAATAACTTCATATCTTTAATTTAAAATTACTTTAGCATGAATAACATGTTAATTAAACAAATTATATTTTTGTATTCAATTTTTTATTCTCTTTATATAAGTGCAGATCAAACTTTTAATTTTTCTCTTCATAATTGAAATGCAGAACGCAAATAGGTACCTAGTTGAAGATAGGTGCAGAGTTGTAGGTAGGTGCATAATCGCATGTAGGTGCATAATCGCAGGTAGGTGCATAATGCATATAGGTGCAGAACACAGATATGTGGAGAGTTGTAAATAGGTGCAAAATCACATATAATTGAAATAACAAGGTAGTTGATAAGAATATATAATTAAAATCGAAAATTTAATTGAAGACAAAATGTCTTCTTTCTTGTTGCTGTACATCACGAAGCATGAAAAAAAAAAGATTCTTTCATGTTTTTTTAGGATACTTACGTACACATCAATAAAAAAATTCACCGATCTTCGATTTGAGATTTCAACAAAAATCATTGTCAACCGCCGCTACCTATCGTATTTCGCATTAGTTTCATAGTTGTTGTATATATATATACTAGTATTTATATCCGTTCGATGGACGGTTAACTGTTTTTATATATATTAGTGTTTTAGATGATATATGAAACGATGTACTCAAGATTATTATTTTTGTCAATGGATATATCAAAAGTTATCTTAAGTTTTTTCTTATTAAAATGTAAATGTAGTGTTTCAAACAAAATATACACTTTACTTTTAACAAATCTAATATCATCTATATGCAGTAATTTTTTTTTTATTGATTAAAAATCAAAGTAGACACTTATAATGGGACAATCTGAAATAATAACCCGTCATCCGTGTGATGCACGGTGAGAACTTAAAGGAAAACGTAGTTCTTTTAGTAGTGTATTACAAAGAAAAGAAACGACTCGATTTATATTATTTTTCAGTGAAGAATATGTACATACCTTTTTAAATACATATTTATTTTGTATATATGAATGCTTAAAAAATTTAATGATAACATAATCTAGATACTATATGGTTCTAGTATACATGTAAAACGATTATTTTATATATTTCGGATTGATGTTCAATGACATTAAAAATACATAAGAAACCAAAACCCGTTAAAATTGAGAAAAAACTTGATTGTACTATAGCATTTTCTCAATGATTGATATTTACAACTTATTCATTCTCATCTTACATAAACCACAAAATAAATAGTTAACTATTAATAAATTATTTGGACCAAACAATGAGTAGGAGGGTGTGAAATGAAAATAAATTTGAAAATAAAGTTTGTAATGTATATAGTAACAAATTTACAATTGATAGTCAATAATCTTGGAATTGAAAATTTTAGTAGCTTAAATAGGTGGATTTAAATCTTTTTTCAATTTGAATGACACATGATATTTTTTAGAAGACTAGCGTAATGATACCTAAATTTTTTGCTTAGTTATCAAAAGAATAAAGGTGCTACATATGAAATAGACTATCATCTATTAGTTATATATATATATATATATACTAGTTTTTATGTTCGTCCGATGGACGGCTAAATATTTATATGTATTATTAATATTTTAGATGATATATGAAATGATGTGGTTAAGGTTATTATTTTTGTCAATGAATATATCAAAGGTTATTTAAAGTTTATTCTTATTAAAATGTAAATGTAGTGTATATTATATACTCTCTCATACCAGTCAAATTTTACACTTTACTTTTCACCAATCAAATATCATCTATATGCACTATTTTTTTTATTGATTAAAGAACAAATAACTCACTTATAATAGGACAATCTGGAATAGTAATCCGACACTTTAAGTGGGACATAAAGTAGTTATTTTATTTTATGTTTGTTTATTTGTATTTATAATTTATAGGGATAGCATTAAATGAGATTTGTATAATTATGGAAAAGTTGAAGATATAATTTTGGAAAAGTTGAAAGTTAAAAATATAAACGGTAAAACTTTTTTTGTTATCTTGTTAAAATACAGTATAAAGTTAATGTGTTGATTTGAGAAGATTTTGATAAATTTAGAAGATAGAATCATTAGACAAGAGAAACTAAAGAAAAGATAGATGAAACGTTTGAAACCTTTTATTGCTAATTTTTTTGAAGAGTATTTTACTTGATTTGATAAACTAAGAGAAAAATCAATTATACAAACCACAAATCGAATAAGATGACTTGTGAATTATGGTTTTGTGAAAGAGAAAGAAAAGCTAAAACAATTAAATGGTAGCATACGAGAAAGATATGAAAGACACTTTTTTTTTTAATTTGAAAAGAGTTGAATACATATAGAACATGTTTTAGTATAGGAATAGATTGAGATGTTAAATAAGTGATATATTTTAATTTTAATACTTAATTTTATTTTTTTTAGCTAAAAGATAGAGTCACATTGTTTCAATTTTAGTGACACGTATGATTTTTTGAGAAGATATGGTAACGACATCTAGGATTGTTGCTTATTTGTCAAAAAGGCAAAACGTCCACATAGGATAAAGACTATCCTCTATTAATTATATAGATATAATTTATATATATATATATATATATATATATACTAGTTTTAATCTCGTACGATGCACGGCAACTTAAAGCTTACAATTTTTATTGTTATTAATTTAATTAATCAAATCAATTATTTATTAAGCTATTTGCTAAATATAATCGTGTTTAGTACATACTATTATTACATTGTTTCAAATGTATATCTTAAATATGTTTTATATCGAATAATATGCATAATTATAATAAGATCAAAAGACTGTAAAAAGTTCCTTAAGTTAAGTATGAAATGTTTAGGTGGACAACAATATCGATAATCATTTTGAACTAGTTCATCGTAATATGATAAATATTATATACAAAGTCCATGTCATTACACTAATATAAGATCGTAACTAAATATATGTCAAATTGTTTAATGGTATTTTATTTTCTAATTAATTATTATTAATAATAAAATTATAATCTTAATTAAATAATTTGTAGGAGTTTGTTTTCATATAGGACTCATTCTTTTCATAATAAAATTATAATATTAATTAAATAATTTGTAGAAGTTTGTTTTTGTATATGACTCCTTCTTTTCATATTAGTATTTATATTAGTTTTAAGCCCGTGCGATGCACGACAATTTAAAACATACAATTTTATTCATATTAATTTAATCAAATAAATTAATTATTAAGCGATTTAGTAAATATAATTATTTTTTATACATACTATTATTACATTGTGAGATGTTCATTGTAATATGATAAATATTATATACAAAGTCCATGTCATTACACTAAATATAAGATCGTAACTAAATATATGTCAAATTGTTAAATGGTATTTTATTTTTTAATTAATTATTATTAATAAAATAATAATATTAATTAAATAGTTTGTAGGAGTTTGTTTTTATATAGGACTCCTTTGTATATTAGTATTTATATTTATTGATTATTAAATATTAAAAAAATAATTAAATAATAATTAAATAATTTGTTAACTAAAATTAAGATGTTGACACATGTCATTTGTGTTTACGTGACAAATTCTTGAGCTTTCTTTTATACTCCTTTAGTATATATATATATATATATATATATATATATATATATATATATATATAATATATACGAAAGTCAGAAAATCGGTATAATTAGTTCAATTCAACTAATTAATAAAAGAACAAGTGGATCAAATTAAGATATTTAGTTTGAAAGTTTTAAGCTAGACAACTTGCCGATCGGTTCAGGAATTTGTATACCATCTTGCTAGCGATTATTTATGTAAAAGATCTACTATCTTTCTTTGCTCCGTTACATTTTAAACAATAAAAGATGACAATAGGAGAGACTAACGGATAATACTCAGGATTTTAATTCTGTTCTTATCTTCAACAAGATATTCGGAGATTCCAATTAGGGAATTTCTCCCATTGCAATTAAGTAAAGTTTCGACTTATTTTTGTGTCATTTTCCATCTATTGATTATTTTTGTTTCTCGGGTTTATAAAAACAAGGGAGAATTATAAGAATTTGGGTGTATATGATATTTTTAAAAGAAGTTTGGTATATATATATATATAGTTTTAGGTTCAAATGATTACAGAAATTTTCGTGAGAATTGAGGAATTAATAAAAACGCATCACGTGTCACAAAATTCACTTTCTCCCACGTTTTTAAAAATTAAATATTGCCCAACGTTAAGTTGAAAAATCATAAAAATTGCACCATAAAAATCATCATTTTTTTTTCTTCGATTAGAGATCTCACAAGGTATACTTTCGATAACTTTTTTTTCCGTTTTCGTTAGGTTTGTAAACAACTATCACATGTGTCACCAACGAGTAACACATGTAATAACAGCAAGTAACACATGTATTACCAGCGAGTATCACATGTGTTACCATCGAGTACCACATGTGTTATTAATATTTTACAATCATACAAAAAAAGTCGTCGAAAGTATATCATGTGAGATGTTTAATCAAAAAGAAAAAAAATGCTGATTTTTATGGTGCAATTTTTATAATTTTTCAATGAGCCATTCTTGAGATATTTAATTTTTAAAAACGTCGGGAAAGTGAATTTTTGTGACACGTGGCGCATTCCTATTGATTCTCCCATTCTCACAAAAATTTTCATTCTCATTTGAATCGAACTCTCTCTCTCTCTCTCTCTCTGTATATATATATATATATATATATATATATATATATATATATATATATATATATATATATATATATATATATATATATGATAGAGTATGGTTCAAATGTGTACAACAACTTTGTGTGAGAACATGAGAATCAATCTCAACCACTCATTTTCATCAAATACCCATTTCCCCCATCTTTTTAAAAACTAAATATCTCACAAACGATAAGTCGAAAAATTATGAAAATTGCACCATAAAATTCAGTGTTTTCTATTCTTCGATTTAAGATCTCACAAGCTATATTTTCGACGAGTTTTTTTTTTTTTCATTTTTTAGTGGGTTTTACAAATTAGTAACACGTGTGTTACTGATTAGTTGTACATTTGATTTGCGGTTAGGGTTAGGGTTTAGGGTTTAGGGTTTGCAAACCCGAAATCCTAAACCCTATACCCTAACCCCTAAACCCTAAACGCAACACTAACACATGTGTTACTAATTTGTAAAACCCAACAAAAAAATGAAACAAAAAAACTCGTCGAAAGTATAGCTTGTAAGATCTTAAATCGAAGAGGAGAAAATGCTGAATTTTATGGTGCAATTTTTATAATTTTTGAATTTGTCGTTTGTGAAATATTTAGTTTTTAAAAAGATAGGAGAAATGGGTATTTGATGAAAATGAGTAGTAGAGATTCATTCCTCATTCTCACACAAATTCTCATTCTTATTTGAACCTGACCCTTATATGATATTTATATCATTTTGAGAGGGGATATTTGTAATTGCTATAAAGAAACCCCTATCATTCTTGATTCTGTCATAAGTTTTAGAAAACTATTACTTACCTTTTTGGGAAAGTAATACAATAATTAACCCCCACTTTAACAGGAGGGACGAAAGTCCATTGCAAATTGCATGCAAATATGGAGTAAGCTATGACGAATCGAGAGGTTCACCTAAAAAATTACTTGATAGCCACAAGTGTCATATTATCTTTTTTTTTTTTTAATTGCGTTTTATAAACTAAATATAACTATAGGGAGTAATAATATACATACCGTGAGCTCTATAGAATTTGTGTGTCCCAACTCATCTTTACAAAAGAAGTCAGGCTTGAAACAAAGTGAGTGATGATACTTGTTTTCATATAGTGGAATGCTATTACTATTAGGGCTAATGAATATCATAATTATATAGAAGCATCTCAACATATAACAATTTAAATATATATTTATTCCTACCGTCAACACACTAATTCGAAACAAGCAAATCTGTTAGTTTTTTGATCGAGCTCATGTCAAGGTTCAAATTGACAGGTTGACCTGCCAACGCAAAAGTACCCATTAAATTTGACCAATTTAATCCTAGACTAACCCGAAATTATCCTCAAACCACCATGCTAACCCATTAGAAGGTTTGATTTTGATTCTTGTTGTGATAAAAACATTTTCTAGTGTTGCAAAGTTATGAGTTTTTGTTAAAAATAAATAAATAATAAAAGAAACAAATAGAAGTTGAAAGAAGTTAAGGTATTACAGAATATATATCAAAGTAACAAATAAAACTAGAAAATGATGACAATAAATAACCATTAGGGTTGTCAATAAGGATGGTGTCGATGTATAAAGTTATTGTAGTTTACAATAAAATATCGTTATCACTTAGAGTTTGGCGGTTACCGTATCACTATTGGTGCACATAAATGAATTTTAGTGACAACTTAAAAACTGTCATTAACAATACGCATACAACTAATTACTCACGACAATTTTAAAATGTCTTTTTATTACTAAATATTATCATAGAAAATGACTAAATGATTACTATAATACCATCATACATTCACAAAGTCAAATTTAAAAGGCAGGCTTTAAACTACCGCCATCAAAACTTCAAATAAAGGTTCAAAACCCATTCTGTAACGTCCAACGTACCACAAGGACAAAAACCGTAATTTATTCAACAATATAACCATCCAAACTTATTTGAAAAGAGCAAATTCCCTCCCTCTCATTCTCATTAATATAATGGCATCTTACATGGATTTACTCTCAAGTTCAATCTTCATACCAGTAATCACACCTCTATTTCTTATTTTGATTTTTCTCTATATCTACAATAAACCACAAACAAAGAAGTATCATCCGATTGGCGGGGCGGTGATTAATATGTTTATGAACTTCAAAATGTTGCATCATTATATGGCCAATATTGCGGCAAAATACAAAACTTTTAGAATGATTAGTCCTTTTCATGGTGTTGAGTATATCCTCAAGACCAATTTCGAAAATTATGGCAAGGTATGAGACAACTTGGATTATTTATCAGTATTCTATGTGTTGATTGTTAACACTTGAGTTGATCACATGCATGATTTATTTTCCAACTAAATTGCTTGTGATGTTGATGCACACACTAAAATTTCAATTAAGGGCTTCATGTTTTGAGATATGGCGTATGGCTATACTATACTACTTGTAATATTCATGTTAGTGATGGTGTACCTCCACTAAGTTCTACATGGCTTCGTTCAGGCCTTTCCTTATTGGGTTGACCTTTTCCCCGTATATAAATGGATAAACCCTAGATGGATGGGGAAATCTGATAACCTTACACACAAACTAGGATGGAGCTTTCGTGCTCTCCTCGCAACTAAGAATCATCATCATGATTCTTAGAATTGCTCGTTACCACCCGATGAATTCAATCTCGAATATTTTTACAACATGTATGTAGTTTATAGAAGTGGTTCCCATCATCCGCACTCGAGAAGAAATTTTCTTGATCATCATATAATTAAGTTTCATTCGGAAAATAATTGTAGGGAACGTATACCCACGATCGGCTAGAAGATTTTCTTGGTGACTGTATATTCACAGTTGACGGGGACAAATGGCAAGAACAAAGGAAGCTAGCAAGCCATGAGTTCTCTACTAAAGTTTTAAGAGACTTTAGTAGTGTAACCTTCAGAAAAAACGCAATAAAAGTTGGAAATATTTTTTCAGAAGCAGCAAATAGCAACCAAGTAGGTGATATAAATGTAAAGTTTCTCATTTTCTATCATGAAATTTGATTAATTTGATATAAGAAACACTTTGATAATTGGCATTTTGTATAAATATACATTATAGGACTTGTTCATGAAAGCAACGGCGGATTCAGTATTTGAAGTTGCTTTTGGATATGAACTTGACAACTTGAGTGGTTCAAATGAAGAAGGTGTTAATTTCTGTAGCGCATTTGATGATGCAAATGAGTTAACATATTTAAGACTAGTCGACTTGTCATGGAAGATAAAGAGGTATTTTAATATTGGATCGGAGGCAAAGTTAAGGAAAAACATTGAGGTGGTCAATCAGTTTGTTTATAAGGTGATCCAGGTCAAGATGAGTCAAATGCACAAGTCCTAAAGTTCAAGGTGGTCAATCAGTTTGTTTATAAAAACTTTGTCTTGGCTAATCTACATGCTTTGCAAACATCCTAAAGTTCAAGATAAGGTTGCAAAGGAGATTAGAGAAGTAATTAACATGAAAGAAGAGATCATGAATGTTGTGGATTTTGAGACCCATGTGAGTGAGGATGCGTTCGAGAAGATGCAATATCTTCATGCATGCAGTATCTTCATGCAGTTTTGGCAGAAACTATTAGACTTTACCCGCACTGCCACTGGTATGCAATCTTGTTTATATTTTGATTTCATGAAAGACTTTACCTCCCAACGTAAATATTTTAGATTCTCTGTTGAGTTGTTGGTAAGTAATACGGACGTGATGATTTATATAAAGATCAATTTTTATTTATAATGTCTTAAATTTATATGTAGATATTTGTATCAAATGGTCGTTGGCCTAGCGTTATGACATAAATGTAACACACAAAATTTGTAAGTTTTATATTTATATAAAAGTATGTTACTTAAATTCTTATGTTTGTATTGGTGTCAAATACAAATATAATTATGGGATAGAAATATAAAAGAGTTACTAGTTGAGGGGCTAAATATGTTAAATGCTGAAATTTAGGGTTGGAAGTGAAAAATATCAAATTAAATCCTCTCCTTCATGAGAATTCTGGAACAAAAAAATTTAGTCCCTATATGTGTATGTGTGTGTGTTCGGTCGAGAGAGAGAGACAAAGAGGAAGAAGAAAAGAAATCAATTTGAGTTAAGTTCTTGCTAAATTGGAGGTTCTGTACCCTAATTCTACATCTCTAAGGTAAGAACAACCTTTCTAATTTCTTAATTTTATTCCTTTGATGATTTTGTATGAACCCTAGAATTTAATTAGGAAAAAAGGAGTCAAATTAAGATGGGTATTGGGTGTGAAATGAATATGTAGGTGTTTTGAATTGTATGAAAACCTAGAAGTGATGTTATTATGAAAAGAAGTTAAATTAATGAAGTTGTGGGTGATGTCTAAACTTCACCTAGTATGGATGTAAGAATGTGAATTAGATGATGATGGTGATTATAAGTTGTTGTTGTCAAATGATAACTTAGTCACCCACATGTATATGTAATGTTATGAGTTAAGTGTATGAGTAATTAGTTAGAGGTTTTGGGTGTGTGAACTAGCATACCTAAATCCTAGCTAATTAGATGTTAGTGAGTTTAAGTCTAGTTCAATTGAGTTATAAGTAACTCATGTATATGTATGATTATGTATAGGTGATTGAAGAGCAAAGAGTGTTTGTCCTTGTTTTGGCTTCAATTGAAAGGTAAGTAATTGATGAGTATGTATTTAAATTGCAATACTTGGATTACATTGAGTAGTCAAATATTTACCTTTTGGTATGTTATGGATGAAGTGTGATCATTGAGATACAAAAGTATTCAATGATCACACTAGATGGTGGAATTCAAGGGTGGTGATTGAGATACAAGAGTATTCAATCTACCATGTTTTTGACACCATGGTATGGACTCCTTGAGTCAAAATGTATGGCGTTGAGGATCCTTAATTCATGTTATGTTATTATGCTAATGTTAATGTTATATCTTCCTTTACTTACTAAGCATTTTACTTATGGTTATGTTGTTGATGTATGTAGGTGAGCAAAGTGAGACACGGGGCGATTTAGGTAAATAGCATAAACGAGAATAGCGGTGGACTTGCTACAAGCTAGTAGTAAGTGATCCTTTCGAATCATGCTCTCGATACGTAGAAACGCCCAACTTGTAAGGTTGTTGAATATTGGAAATGATGATCTTTTGCAACTAAGTTTATGATGTATGAAACTTTTGTAAGTATTATGTTGGAAGTTGTTTTTGGGTTGGAATTACCCCTTGTAAATGTTGAATTGGTGTCGCTTATGTTGAGTTATGAAAGGTTTTCAATTTGGGTCGAAATGGTTCTCTTAAATGGGTTTTCTCGTTAGAACTAAACGAATAATGGTTTGGAAGACTTGGTTACTTGTCATTATGTCACAATTGTGTTTCAAACTTCTGGAAATGTTGTTGTCAATAAAGAGTTAGCGTTTACTTGGTTGTAAAAAGTATCTAAACTGGCAAGATTTTGACCAAGAGTCCAAAACCTTTGAAAACGCAAATATTGGAAAAGTACCGATTGGAAAACTTTTGTTGGGTATACTAAGTATGTGTAATAACCGTTATATTTTTGCAAGTATTAAAAATATAATATAAATATAACTATTAAACTAATTGATACGTATTAAGTACAAAATTTAACTGTAATACATATCAAAGCTAAGTCAATATAAAAACGTTTAATTAGAGTCAACCATTGAAACAAAGTCAACATTTAAATCTTAAAATTAAATACTTATACCAATCATCAAGTAATTAATAAAATAATAATAGCCTGAGGTGTCGTTAGAGATATATTCCAAAAAGGGTCAAGGATCACGTATCTTATCAATCCCATGTTTATCGGCTAATTGGGTGTTTTCTAGGCCAAATTGGTTTACATTTATACGTCTTTCAAACCCAAAATAACATTCAACCTAACAAATACAAAAACAAAACTGAAGTTCTTCCGAGAGAAAAAGAGGGCAAGGGGCAGTTAGCTTGAATCGAGGTTTGTAGAAGTCCTTCGTGTTAAAAAAAAAATTCTACAATTGAGGTAAAAGTTAAACCCAAATCAAATGTTAATCTGTTACTAGTCTCTTTCGATCAAACGTTTGTTAATCTGTTAAAGTTCTACCGTCTTAGTGATGATATCGGGAAGTTTTCGGGTTTTAAAATACATAGTTTACTAACGAATCAAGATCTGAAATTTATAGTAATACATTAATCTTGTTGTTTATGTGATAATATGAACGAAATTGAGCCAAATCGAAAGAGATTAAAATTCTAATATATATACGTACGAACAAACAGGAAGCTTTTACTATCAAGTTTCGGTACAAACTCGGTTCCATTGCGAAGCTAGATCTTAACCCATCTAATATATAAAACTGTTATCAGTCCTCTTACCCATATCGTGCTCATATCTTTTATTAAAACGAATCGCAACTGCCATTAATTTTATCGTTTTGGTGATGATACGGGAAAGTTGCGGGTTTCAAAATACGTCGTTTATTAGTGAATCGGAACCTAAGAACTTATGGTAATGATTTATCTCATGACAGACTTAGTTTAATTAATTACTTAGAATCAAACAAGCCAAGAGTAAAGAACTGTAAACCGAAAATGATTGTACGTACCTTACGATTGAAGAAGACGAAGTTCATGAAATAATTTATTTTATTTTCATTAAGCCCCCTGAAGTATCTAAGATATAACAAAATAGATTATGAGAATGCCTTAATTTTGTTTTGCCCCCTAAACTGTTTAAGCCTTACTAAAATAATTTATAACTTTTCTAAAATTGCACGTAGGACCTTGTGATCTAGATCATCTTCTAAAAACAGATTCTCAAATTGTTAAATATTCATTACATATTTGTGTAAATTACAAACTTGAGTAAGTAAACTTATATACGAGTATAGCTTTTGTGGTAAGAAAACACTAAAGAATAAGATATTTAATAATCTAGTGTAGCCTATAGTTTGAATATTAATAAATAATATATAAGAAATTTTCAATTAAAAAAGGGACGTGGGATTTGGGAAAAATAAGAACTGTAATATATAAATCAAGAGTCTAAATTTAGTTAAATTATTTTATGTAGAGTTTGTGGAGAGTCGTGGTGTACCTTTTAAGCCTTGAGATCTTTAGACATCTATCCAGGTTCAGATGTCCGTACTCTTTCTTCAGCGTTATTTTGACATGCCTCTTTGATTATCTTATGATTCCTTTTGTTATTCATTGCGCATTATGATTCTATCTATTTGAGCTGAACTGAAATATGAGGTTTGATATATTGTGGATACTTTTTGGGAAACTTTGCGTGAAATATTATTTTGAGAAACATTATGAATTCATTTGTTGCGAGCTATCTTGATTCATTTAATTAGGTTCCATATGCATGGTGAACATAATCTAGTATGTGGTTGGTTTATATGTTCACTGTGCGCCCATAGAACCCTAGATTTTGTAGACAGGAGATAGGTATACCGACTCAACTACCTGTGGAGGTACCACAGGGGCGACATTGCGGCACCAATGGCGTCGCACTAACCGTGACGGTGGGATTAGTCCACGTCGTCCCCATTTTTGTGATATTATTGTTTATGCTCCGGAGTGAGCCATTATTTGTGTAATTATGCTCGGGTGAGCCTTTGGATTATTTGAGGGGCGTATGGATGCATCCTAGGATACGATTTGATATGATATGATTATGTAGTGCGGTCGGGTGGTGTAGTGCCATACACACCTTCCGAATAGGGGAACCACCTGGAGTCATGACCAGTGTGTGATTGTGATATATTGCACGAGATATGATATGATTTGGCACCGATGTTGTGCAGTTGGATATTTATTTTGTTTAGGGTACTCGGCATAAAATAACCCAACCCCTCGTTGCTTCAGCCTTTATTTCATTTGTTACTCTGGTGTAAGGGTGGTATTACTCGAAGAGTGAATTTTGGAAACTTAAATTATTTATTTCGCTTCATTCATACATTGTGATATATTATTGTTATTGTTTATTTCTGTCAACATCCGTGCACTGAGCAATTAGCTCAACCGCATTTTCTTTTCTTGCGGCAGGTAATCAGGGTCATATGGGATGAGTGAGAGGGCTTCAAGACTTGGACTTACCTTAGAGACCTACCTTTCATTTATTATTTTGGACTTATGTTTATCATTAATTAATAGTTGAATTTATTTAGAAACATCAGTTATGGTTGTTTTTAGACATTCATCATTTATTATTCTAGACTTTATTATGAATTTAATTATATAGTAATAAATGTGACCTTCAGTTTCATCATTGGAACTGGGGTGTTACAGTATGTCTGCAAAATTTCGTGTCTTGATCTTAAACGAGTTAAAAATTATGTGTATTTGAATTCGGGTCAAAATTTTGAGTTTTGCTAAGTTCTGGGTCAAAGCTTAGTTACGCGATCCCAGAAGGTTGCTAGGATCGCGTAACAACAAAGGAAAACTTTCTGTTGCGTTTTTATGTACAAGTACGCGATCCCAGAAGATTGTTAGGATCGCGTAACAATGAAGGAAACTTTCTGGTATGATTTTATGCATAGTTACGTGATCCCAAAAGGATTCTAAGATCGCGTAACATTAAAGAAAATGTAAAAAAAAATAATAATAAATAAATAAATCTAGGGGCATTTCAATAAAACCGGTAAATAAGAGGTTATAGTTCAAACATTACTAGAGGCGATGTGTACATTATTATTGTGGTTGTAGATAGTTGGTACATGAGTTAGGTTAAAAATAAAATAAAAGTAGATATTGATATTCCTCGTTAAGGTGCCGTATGCCCGTATGTAGAGCCTGGTGTGGACTCACATATCCATATTTTGTCCTAATATGTTCTTTTTTACTTTGTACCAGTGCAACAACCATAGATGTAGCAGTGAGTTTACTTAAAAAATGATGTTAATCGATTTCTTGCCATCAAACACCGAAGTTTTAGCTTCTTAATCTATAAGTTCACTAACTTATATTTTACAAATAATGTAGGATTCTAAAATATGTTTTTCGGACGATGTTCCACCGGATGGCTGTTATGTGAAGAAAGGGGATATGATATCATATCTGCCATATGCAATGGGGAGGATGAAGTTCATATGGGGTGATGATGCACTAGACTTTAAACCCGAAAGATGGCTTGATAACAACAGTTGCTTTCATTCAGAGAGTCTCTTCAAATTTACTGCTTTTCAGGTTAGTACAATATCATTTCAGTTTCAAATAATCATTGACTTCAAATTTTCTTGGGAAGACTTGTTAGTCAATGTGAAAAGGTTAGAGAAAGATCTTAAATTTAACTATACTTGTTACATTAGTTTGTTAGATTAAGATAAATATGTTGATGATACATATCATTTTGTGGGAACTAATTAACCCCGCTTTTCTATGTTATTCGTAGGCTGGACCACGAACTTGTTTGGGTCGAGAATTCTCGTATAGGCAAATGAAGATCTTCTCTTCTATCTTGTTAGGTTGCTTCGCGTTCAAGTTGAGCGATGAAAACAAAGTCCCAAGGTACAGAACGACAATCAACATTCAGGTGGATGGTCTATTGAACATTTGTGTCTCTGCTAGGTCTGGATTACACAGTCATTAAAATTATATTACATTAGTATCATATGCTCAAATCTTTGATGAGTGTAAAATAAATGTAACAGTGTCCCTCATAAACCACTTCAAGTATCTGATAATAATGTTGAATTGCTTGATAGTCAAGGATCATCAATATAGAAATTATGTAATTCTAAATATTTTATTACATGTAACAATTGACTAGTGAAAGTAAACGTAAGTTCGACATATTCTTGATGATATAAAAAAACATGTTGAAATATGTGAAAATTAATTATGAGATTTTCATGATATTATTCTTATTATTTTGTATCTAATAAACAGAAAACACAAATACAAACATTATAGTCATAGTCCCATCAACGGTTCTTGTATTATTTTGTGACACCCTCAAATTTCGGTATAATTACATACATTAATCACGTGCATGTCTTAGGCTAATTCCCTACTTAAGAGAATTCACACTGTTTTTATGAGATAAGTCTAGCAAAGCCCAACAATTTTAATACGTAAAGTATTACTATTTTCGTAGTTAGTTATAAAAACGCGCGAAACTATCGGAACGGGTCCGACAAAAATATACGATCGTTGGTGAAAACTTTTTTCTAAATAACGTAAATCTATTTTATAATTAAATAGTAGTTATTTACATTATATTATTATAGTACAATAATATACAAACGTTTTACGTTTTGAATAAAACGTACCGTACGCGACAAAAACGCGCGAATCGCGCCCAACAACCGAACGAAGCCCGAAACATATTTCAATAACTTAAAATGAAGTGTTTTAAATAAAAATTCAACCAAAACTTATACGAAGAAATCGTTAACAAAAAACTTGAATAATAATCGTTTAACGTTTAAACGAACGACAGAACGAACAGGTAAACGGGCACCGGACGTAACGTAAACTTGGGGAACAATTTTAATCAACCCACACCTCAAGTGGGGCCCCCAAATCTGCTGCCATCCAAGACCATCCCCCCCCCCCCATACCTTAACCCATACTCACTCACTCTCACTTTCATTCAAACACACTACACACACACACAATCTCAAACTCTCTCATCTCTCTCTCTTTTCTGCATTTCTCAGCCCAAGAACCCACCAAAATCACCACCAAAAACCACCAAGGTCGCCACCACAAACCACCAAAATTCCTCCTTTCGGTTTGCAAGAAAATTCAAGAAAACGAGCACTCGACGTCTATTTCTTCGTGTCTTTCACCATCTTCTTGTAAGAAACTTCATCCCTCTTTTATGTTACTTGAAGCACATATATAAACATGTTATTAGGTCCATGTAACAAGGTTATGTCCAAAAGAAAAGTCGAAAAATGTTTTTGTAAACATAAAACACAAACAAATTCCCGGGCAGAAACTTTGTCCGAATTTAAGGAGAAGTTTCGAGCTCAAAACTTTACGAAAATGGACGAATCAAAAGACAAAAGTTAATTTTAAAGAGTTAGCTTTCATCTCCAAGTGGTTTCATAATTTTTGGACACCGTTTAGTACCCGAAAACGATTTTACAAAAACATGTCGCATTTCTGTCTCGGGTGACAGATTTTTGACCCGACTTCTCGAGTCCATAAATCGAGCTACACAACTCCAAATGACCTGAAATTGGTACCAAAATCTCACAAATTCTGTTGACTTCAAAAATTTCTTCTATGTGATCTCCTGAAAATACACGAATTTTTCTCAGTAACTAGATTTATGCACTTGTGTCCAGATTGGTTAATTTTGGACCTCAGATGACAAATGTATTTATTTAAAATACTTAGACTTATTCAAAAATTCTATAAAAATTACAGAAAATAACTAAGACATGGGGGAACGTTGGGTAATTTTCTCGGAATTTTTCACAAAGTTTTACTTAGTAAAAGCGAGCTCGGAACATGGCGTATTTTGAGGTATAAAACTGTCGTGACTGATTTCGCGTTCCCGCAAATAAAAACGAGACACTTCGAGTTTGAGATAAAATGTGAAAATTACTTTTTACGGGTTCAAATATGTTAAGATTTTATGTGTAAAAGTTTCGGGTCAAACCGAACACGTTTGACCAAGTCAACAAAAACGAGCCTCAAACGATAAAACGCGAAGCATTTTATAAAACACTAGGATTCATGCCCAAAATGCGTTTTGGTAACTTCATTAATAAACTTAGACAAAAACAACTCGTATAAATTAAACCCGGACAAAAACATCACCAACGTATCGTACACATTTTAAACACAATGATCTGTCGGAACGAGTGAACAGTTAACATGGTTTGGCAGTTAGCCAACTACTTATATAAACAATCTCTTGTGTATAAGACAATAAGAGACCTTACTTGGGCAACCATTTTGCTAGCTCTTACACTTAGCTCACGAGGTGAGTTCACGGCCCCTCTTTTACTGTTTTTACTTCTTTTAAGATAGGGGTGAAAAACATAGTTACTGTTTTACTATTTGCCATAATCGCAAACTATTATATAATTGCTTTCAATGCTTTTATACAACCGTTTATGATCGTGTTCATACTATTGTGCAACTGTATTTATGAAATGAGTTTCATACTCTTATACGAACTGTTTACAAAAACGTTTTACTACTTGTGATAAACCAGAGAACGACCGGTAACTTTTGATTCGCTGAAGAACGACCAGCAGTGTGATACACCGGAGAACGACCGGTACTTTTTTTGTTTCGCTGGAGAACGACCAGCTGCTTGATAAACCGGAGAACGACCGGTAGTTTTTGATAAACCGGAGAACGACCGGTACTTTTTTTTTGTTTCGCTGGAGAACGATCAACTGCTTGATAAACCGGAGAGCGACCGATAGTTTTTGATAAATGTGTTACGCTGGAGAACGACCAGCACAATGTTTTAAACCTAGTTTTAGACTAAACTTTTGATAATATTCCACGAAACACTATTTGACTGTTATGGCAACAACAACGATTCACAAACGACTTTGGTTTACGAAACTATACTTCTGAACATAAAACCTGTGAATTCACTAAACAACCATGTTGACTTTTTACTATGTTTTTCAGGGAATTAGCTGCGCCAGTAAGCATGTATACTTATGAAAATAGGCGACCCACGAAGAATTTAGGATGTCATCTTTTGAAGTCAATGAGATTTCTTTTGTATAATTAATATGTTTTAGTCATATTTACAAAATCCACTTTTGTATAACTTAAACTACATTCCTACTTCTACGATTCGATGAATCGCAAACTTTTGTAAACGATTAATTATGGCATCTTAATACATACATGTTCTGCGATAATCAAATGCTCTGATATGTATGAATGTTCAATGTTTACGGTGACGCTCCCATCTCCGTACCCAATTGCTTCCGCTGACCAACGTTGATCGGTTTTGGGGGTGTGACATATTTCATGCTCCAAAAGGTACTCCATAAGAATCAAAACCAAGCCCGTCCGGTTCTTCTTCTTTCGAATATATATGGCATACATTTCAATTTTTTCAAAACTAATTAAAGACTAAATTGCATGGTAGGTTCATGTGGTTATATCAAAATTACCGATTTCATCATTGAACTTTTTAATTACGTTGATAGTTATTTATTTTGAAACTTGAACTTTTTAATTACGTTGATAGTTATTTATTTTGAAACCTGTCATGTGTTTAGACTTTAGACTAATGTCCATTAACGATATCTATTAAATCAAGTCCTCTGAGAGTGTCATATAAGGGAACAAATATCCTCCTCGCATCTATCTAATTTTTTCGTTAACTAAAATTCAATCCATCCAAATAAATAAACAAAATAAAATGAGATTTTTTTTAAATGGTTAGTCAACACACTTATTTAAATCACATGTTTCTGTGTTAGCATATTTTTTCCTTGAACTGGACAGTAATCTCACAGAAAATGGGCCGCGGAATTGCGGTAATTATAATCCAATAAATTAGCGCCACGTTGCATGAAAATCCCGCGGGTCATCCCGAATTTTCGCAGTTTTTTTACATCGATCGACCCTAATTAATTAAAATACACGCGGTTCAACATTAAAATACCCTCAGTCAAAGACAATTACCCGCAGTTTTGGTCAAATTCTATCCCCACTCTTTCTCACAAACCAACTTCAACGAGAAGAAAATCCATACCCGAAGTCGAAATTAGTCTTGAGTTGCCGGAAATCGCATGAACATTCCGAAATCACGTTTAAAATAAAAAAAACAACTAAATTTCCGCTTGAAATCGAGTAAAACCAACTTTATTTCGAAAAATTCGAATACCCGCGGGAATTAAAAAAACTGCGGGAATTGGTACAAAGAAACAGCGGTTTTATTTCGATTTTTTTTAAAAAAGTTGCGGTTATTCGTGTTGACCTGGGCGAATTCGTGTCAACCGCGGGATTTTCGTGCAATGTAGCGCAATTTTATTAGATTAAAATTCCGCGTTTTCGCCGCCCATTTCCTGCGAGATCGGTGTTCCATTGACTAACCATTTCTCAAATAAAATCCAACCACACTCGGCCTTGAACACATTTTCACTATCTTTCATTTTTTTTATTTTTTTATTTTTATGAAAACCCCTATCCTTCCGTTTTCCTCATTTTCTCTCATACAAAAGAAAAACACAAACTTCCATGCCCTGCAATGTAAATTACACACTATCAACCGCGAATCTTCAGCAACTGTCGTTGTCGTGTCCGTCATAAGTGACTTTTAAATACATTTTTAAGTGTGAAATTGTCTATTTGTTCGCTTTATAGATGTAAAAGAAAGATTTTGTACATAATTATAATTGCGTACAAATGAACCAAATTTACATCCAAATGTATATAATTCTGCATTTAAGGTTTTACATCACCTCTTTTAATTTTTTCCATTGCAACATATATAAAAAAAATAAAACGAAAAGGCAACATGCTTGCTTGCGTTTGGTTGCTGTTACGATCCCACATCGTCCAAGTATTAAATTGGTTGGTGGCTTATAAATCTAGGTATCCCATTCTCCTACAAGTTAACTTTTGGGAGTGAGTTCTACACTTGAGCTTATGGCTTGTTATAAGCCTAGTATGGACTAGGTTCGTATCAATTGGTATCAGAACCGACCTCATCTTTCGAGGTTCCAACACCTTGGAGTGGTAACCTATGGAGTGGTGGATTGAACCCGAAAAGAAAGGTGTCAACCATGACCAACATAGCCGTGACCAACGAGGCCTTGGAGTGGTGGCTTGGACCCAAAAAGAGGGTGCCAACCGTGATCTACATAGCCGTGACCAACGAAGACATTGGTTCTTCAAAGCGTGGGGTATTGCTACGATTCCACATCGCCCAAGTATGAGATTGGCGGGTGGTTTATAAGTCTAGATGTCACCTCCTCTTACAAGCTAGCTTTTGAGAGTGAATTTTACACTCGAGTTTGTGACTTGGTATGAGCTAAATTCGTATCAGTTGATATTGTCTTTAAATCTCAGTCGAATCCCTTCGTTATACAAATTATTAAATATCATCTTCCTATATGTCTTCTTATTCTTAATTCTTTTCAAAAAACTGTGGGCTATTCCTATCATCCACTATATATGCCGGTTCTTCTTTGTGTCAAAAAAACACAGCCTATGTTTTTTCTTTATTTACCTTTCTTTTAATAACTAGACAAAGAAAAATGTGTTATGTACTTATGTTAAACAATCTCCAATTTTCCTAACTTAATTAATGGAAATGACTCCAAAGAATTATGTTTTATGACGTTGTGGAATATAATACTATAAAACGTTATTAGTAGTGTATGGATAATTTTTTATGGTTTACAAATCATCAACATTAATTAATTCCTCTTTCCTTTTTTATTTTTTCCCGTTTATCACGATTTAATTCGTTGCATTCATAATTTTTCATTCTCTTTTAAATCTCTTTAATACTCTTTAATCTCAAATTTCCCTTTTACATCTTCATTTTCTATTTTATCTTTTACTTTTCTACATAGCTTTCACCTCTAGAATTTTAAGCACCTGCAACCAATTTTCTTCGGCAAAGCGCAAATCAAGTTCCTCAACAAGCATTGTGAAGACTTCTCGATCTCCTCTTGCTGCAAGATATACATTATCAGTCTCAAGCTTTCGTGATTTTGCTACTCAGACTGCGAAGAGTATTAAATGATATTTGTATTAGGTTAGATGACCCGATTGTGAGCTTATGATTCATTAAAGTTTCTTCTTTAAACATTTCATTAGTGTATATATCAATATCAATAAAGGAGAGTTCATATAAGAAGACTAAATTTTGTAGGACGTAGAAATGATTTTAAAAACACTTTTAAATGTTTGAAATACATTTTTCTTCAAAAATTTTTAATGATTATTATTAAAATAATTTTTGGAATATATGCTAAAAATATAAACAAACAATTAATTTTTTTTAAATTTTTTTACAGGTTAATATTATTAAAGATAATCACAAAATAAACATGATAATCAAATGTTAGTATTTTCTAATATAATGTGATTATCATGTGTACGAGATAATCACAAAATAGAACTTGATAATCACATATTATTTATGTGATTATCAAGTTATAAAATGTGATTATTATGAAAAAAAAGTAAAGTCTAATTTTTTTTTATTTAAGAATAGCTTATAAAGTTATTTAAATAAAAAACTATATGTTTTGGAAATTTAAAAGGTGATTTTAAAGTATTTTTAAGTTCTCATAGTATTTAGCATTATATTTGAACCTAAGTTTATATTAATAAACGTTATATCTAACGGTAATTTATGCCATATACACATATGTATAATGGGGTATGGGGTATTAATTGTTTTAGGTTTTCTTGATATCTTATTTATTAAGTTACCTAATACTAGGGGTGTTCAAAAATATCCGTATTCGAATCCAAAATTCGAATATTCGAAAACTTGATCTGAAATTATCCGAAACTTTAGATACCCGAAAATTCGGATACCCGGAAATTCGGATTCGGATTCGAATACCAATTTCAAGACATTTCGGATATCCGAAATATCCGAAAAACGTAAATTTCATATATTTTTGTTTTTTTTATTCCAAATTACTAAATGTCCCTGAAGTATTGACCCAACATTCTTTTATAACCCTAAATTTACCCTGATTTTAACATCAGTAAACACAAATGAGTCTCCTCGTAGGAAATCACGATCCTTCAACATCCCATTTCCTTCAAATTCAGATCAAATAAACCAAAAATGAGTTGTCATCTCTATTCCTTTCTCATCGATTACACTGTTGGTATATTGCAAAATGTATAATATGCTGCAAGTATCTTATTTCAATTGATGTTACAAGATGTGGGTAAGTGTTGCATAATTGATTCAAAGTCTCCAATTAAGTATTCCCACTTGATCCTCGTAAGATCACAGTAATTTTAGAGACAGACATACACAACCCTTCTTAAAAATTGGTATACATGTCGATTTAATTTGCAGAAATTATTTGCAAGTGTTAGTTGTTGATTTATTTGTTGTATTCAAGTTATAAATTCCTTATTCTTCTCATGATTCTAAACTGCGTATTTCTTGATCTTCTTTTTTCGGATATTCCGGATCATCCGATATCCGTATCTGAAAATTCAGAAATCCGAAGTTCGGATATCCGAATTTCCGATACGGATTTCAGATACCATAATCCACTATCCGAATTTTCGGATATCCGATTTTGAACACCCCTACGTGATACCTCGTTTTTTTTAGTGTGATACTCAATTAATAGCAGTGTCAGATTCAAGATTTGGGGTCACCCGTAGGTGGAGTATCTTAATTTTTATTAACTCATAGCACAGACAACAAATGCAACAAAAAATGCATTTTTTTTATAAGAAATTACATTGCATATAGCCAAATGACTCGTAACAACTGTTACTCCTACATTGTATATGGCTCCGCCCCTTATCAATTCAATAGTGATTCAAACTTTAGTCGAATAGAGTCCAAATTTGGGCTCTGATCACAAATAGATGCCCGACCCAATAAAAAAAGAAAGTCAATCTACACTGTTTAGTACGAATTCAGTAAGGTGTAGAATTTATAATGTTGGATTTATATTATTATAGAAGTATTTTGTAGTATGGGTACCAAGGTCTATTTAAATGGGTTAATACGGCTGGCACATTTACTTCTATAGTCTATGCTGCACTATTTCATGAAAATGGAAGAATAAAAACGAAGTCCGTCATATTGATGAGCTATTTCAGGTAGTTAATAAATTCGTGTAAAATATTCTGCTGCATATTTTTGTATACGTACGATGTTTTATATATTAAATGATAAAAATTAAGTTACATGGCCGAACTCGACTATGAACTAGCCCGAAACGGCGAAACCTTACTGGACCTTAACTTCACAATGAGACTTGGATCATCAAACATAACTTATCATCTAATAATATTCATTGTTTTCCGAATAATAAAGTATAACACCGGGGTCCCGTTATCCGTTCTGAACCATATAATTAATAATTATAAACATATAATTACATCGAATTAAATTATTATTCTAGAAATTAGTATTAACGCCATAGGTTATTTAAATGTGTTGACGGCTGGCTCGTTGTTTAAACTATAAAAAGTTAGTGTTCAAATTGTAAATAAGTTACCATCGCTGACTATTTTTTAAACTGTTAGAGACAACAAAGAGAAGAGTACTCTGGATTCTAATTCCCGTAGTATATTCCTCTCCCCGTCGATCTCTTACCCATGGTTGTTGGACTTATTTTTGTGTCATTTAACCTCTATTGATTTATATGTTTCTAGGGTTTATAAACAAATGGGTGTTTAGGATAGATAATTCTTTTTCCATTCACAAATTTTAGAATACAGTTCATGTTTATACTTACTCTTTTTATGAAAGTAATACGGTAATTAAAAGCCATTTATAGGAGAGACGAAAGTCCATTGCGAATTGCATGCAGATACTATTATTAGAGTAGGCTATGAGGAATCGAGAGGTTAACCTAGCAAAAAATTATTTAAAAAGAAGCTAAATATACTTAAACGGGATTAGTGTGAGGGAATGAACTTAAATATAGTCCGATCTCTATAGTGTGTACTCAACTTCATTTTGGTCTATTGTGTGTATCAACCTTTCAATTTTGGTCTATTGTGTGATCCGACCAACGTGACATCCGTTTTTTATGATGTGTCAATGACGTATCAGATGCATGGTGCATTATACGGTTGTCACGCTATCAATTAGTCATTGTATACACATAATAAACCAAATTTAAAGATTGATACATACAATAGACCAAACGAAGTTGAGTACTGTACACTATAGAGTTATTACTAAAGTTAAGTGCATTCTTCTGCACTAAACACATACTTAAACTGTACAGGACAATACTATATAATTTGTGTGTCCTAAAAGTAAAAAAGGATTAACAAAAATTAAAATTTACATCCCTAACTGATCATGTTTACATAAAAGTCGGGCTTGAATCAAATTGAATAATAGTGTTGGTCTAGTATATAAAAAAATGGTAATCGACCATCTTGCGTCCCTATCGACCGGTCTCACGTCAAACATGAGAAAAGTTAAATCACATAATCCGTGGTTAAATGAACATGAGGACAAAGATTGAACCCTTGACCTACACCTTTATATCGCAAACAACAATGATTATTATCATTAGTAGGTATTATCTATCATCATCTAACATATATAACATTTCAATGGTTAAACCCACTAATCCCAAACTCGCAAACCCCATTAACTTTTTGGATTGGATCACCCTGGTCAAGGTTCAGATTAATAGATTGACCTGTCGATGAAAACATAACTCATAAATTTGACCCCGAGACCAACCCACAATTAAACCCGATATTAACCTAAAACCATCACGATAACCCATTAACCCGTTTACTTAAATGAATTATGAAGATCGTAATAAACTTGGGTACTTTTGACCCACCAAGGGTCGGGTTGGTACTTTAAACCCGCCAACTTGTCTGAATCCAATTTGTCACCCCTTACCCTTGATGAGTAATTGTATCAAGCAATATTAATGTCAAATGTACTAAGGGATGCTCGTTAATTACATTGCCAAGTATTCCCTTTCATTTAAGTATCCCCGTTGCTCACCTTGAACCAAGTACACATTGAATATAATAAACCAAATTTAACCCAACTATGTTTTTATCCAGTAATTATGTGCCGGCCACGTTTTACAAACTATAATTAACTCAAGTATATATAACCATTCCACTTACCTCAAAAAAGCACATTCCTCCTCTCATTCTACATTAAAACAATGGTACCTTCCATGGATTTACTCTCAAGTTCAATCTTCATACCAATAATCACACCTCTATTTCTTCTTCTGATTTTCCTCTATATCTACAATAAACCACCAACAAAGAAGTATCATCCGATTGGCGGGACGGTGTTTAATATGTTTATCAACTTCAAAATGTTGCATCATTATATGGCCGATATTGCGGCAAAATACAAAACTTTTAGAATGCTTAGTCCTTTCCATGGTGAAATTTATACAACTGATCCGGTTATTGTTGAGTATATCCTCAAGACCAATTTCGAAAATTATGGCAAGGTATGAGACAAACTGAATTTTATTTCTAACTTAAACTATTTGTGAGCTTGATGCCCACACAAAAGTTTTCAATTGAGGGCTTCGTGTTTTGAGAGATGGCTCACGGATATACTATTACGTACGAATCTTTATCTTTCAAGTTACATTTCAAATTTTCTTTTGTAGGGAACACATACCCACTACTGGCTAGAAGATTTTCTTGGTGACGGTATATTCACTGTTGATGGGGACAAATGGCGAGAACAAAGGAAGCTATCGAGCCATGAGTTCTCTACAAAAGTTTTGAGAGACTTTAGTAGTGTAACCTTCAGAAAAAATGCAATAAAAGTTGGAAATATCTTTTTAGAAGCAGCAAATAACAATCAAGTAGTTGATATAAACGTAAAATTCTCAATTCTTATTACAGAATTTGATTAATTCCCAGGGAAATCCTTTGATAATTGGCATTTTGTTTGTATATGTAGGACTTGTTCATGAAGGCAACGGCGGATTCAATATTTGAAGTTGCTTTTGGATATGAACTTGACAACTTGAGTGGTGCAAACGAAGAAGGTGTTAATTTTAGTCGTTCGTTTGATGATGCAAATGAGTTGACATATTTAAGATTAGTTGACCCATCATGGAAGATCAAGAGATATTTTAATATTGGATCGGAGGCAAAGTTAAGGAAAAACATTAAGGTGATCAATGAATTTGTTTATAAGGTGATCAAGGTCAAGACGAGTCAAATGCAGTCAAAGGATGAGTTTTCGGTAATTAAGCTAGCTTATACGAGTATTTTCTTTCCCAATTAAGAATAGAGGTTCTTTATATCATTCTTTATTTGGTTATGGAAAGAAATGAGTTTGACTCGAAAAGTCAGAATATAAACTTTTTCAGGACATTCATATGTACAGATCATTTAGCTCTTGAAATATAAAATTTGCAGCTTAAGAAAGAAGACATTTTATCAAGGTTCTTGCAAAAGTATGATAGAGATCCAAAGTACTTTCGAGATATAATAATTAATTTCGTACTTGCTGGTAAAGATCCTATAGCGACTACATTGTCTTGGCTTATTTACATGCTTTGCAAACATCCCAAAGTTCAAGATAAAGTTGCAAAGGAGATCAAAGAAGTAATTAACATGAAAGAAAAGATCACAAATGTTGCGGATTTTGAGGCTCATGTGAGTGAGGATGCGCTCGAGAAGATGCAATATCTTCATGCAGTTTTGGCAGAAACTATCAGACTTTACCCTGCACTGCCACTGGTATGCAATCTTGTTCACATTTTGAATCTTAAAGACTTTAATTTCCGACCTAAACAATTTGAATCATCTATTGAGTTATGGGTAATTATTGCTTATGTTTTGTTAATTTATATATCTGAAGATTAATTATTATTTTTAATGTCTTATATGTATATGTATATATTTGTTTAAAGGACCTTTGACCTAGCGTTATGAGATAAACTAATTAAACAATAGGTTGTGAGTTTAAGTCTCATTTTAGAGAATGTATATATTATTATCATCCTTGTACATGGTTGGTGTGTGAGTTAAGTTATAGGTTTTCCTTTTTAAAGAAACAAAAAGATAAAATAAAAGAAGATATTTGTATTCCATCTTAACATGTTGTACGTAAAGCTTATGAATGATGTGAATCATGTTTCTTGTTTTTACTTAGTACCATTGGAACAACCATAGACGTAAACAGTAAATTTACTTCAAAAATGCCTCATTACTGATCTTGCTATCAAACCACGTCGAAGTTTTAGTTTTCCATCTATAAGTTCACTAACTTACATTTGCAAATAACGTAGGATCCCAAAATATGTTTTTCAGACGATGTTCTACCAGATGGCTGTCATGTGAAGAAAGGAGATATGGTATCATACCTGCCATATGCAATGGGGAGGATGAAGTTCATATGGGGTGATGATGCACTAGACTTTAAACCAGAAAGATGGTTTGATAACAATGGCCTCTTCCATTCAGAGAGTCCCTTCAAATTTACTGCTTTTCAGGTTAATTAGTTCGAAAATGTTGTTAGTTAATGTAAAAAAGTTAGAGAGAGATCTTAAATTCAATTATAACTTGTTACTTTTGTTTGTTAAATTTAGATTAATATGTTGTTATTTGTGGTAACCAATTAACCCTACCTTTCTATTTTATTTGTAGGCTGGACCACGAACTTGCTTAGGTCGAGAGTTCTCGTATAGGCAAATGAAGATCTTCTCTTCTATCTTATTAGGTTGCTTCTCGTTCAAGTTGAGTGAGGAAAACAAAGTCCCAAGGTACCGAACCACTATCAATATTCAGGTGGATGGTCCATTGAACATTTGTGTCGCTGCTCGGTCCGGATTACACAACCCTTAAAATTATAATGCATTAGTATGTACTCTTGCTATAACGTATCGTATACTCAGGTCTTAGATACGACTGATTGTGTTAAATAAGTGTAATGGTGCCCCTATAAACCATTTCAAAATAATGATTACGAATTGCTTGATAGTTAAAGATCATCAATATCATTGCCAATATATAAATTTTTAGACTTTTATTTTAATGGTGACTGTGTTTCTAACTTTCTATATTATATTTATTATTTAAGATTATAATGTAAATTAGTTTTGTATAAAATCTTTATGATGTCATTCTATTTTTCTAGTTACATTTTGTAACAATTAGAGATGAAAAATTAACAAAATATTTGACAGGATCGATTTGAACTTTCCGGGTCAATAATTATAGCAATTGAATATTTTATAGAAATACCGCGGAATAGTAATCTATAACTTTAGAAGTAAAATTAAATCTGTTTTAAAGCATAAATCAATAAGAAGTAAAAGCAGAGTAATTATCAAAAGCTTCAATATTATTTATTTGAATAATACGAATACACTTAAGTATCAGGGTTATGATAAACTTTGAAGCTGACAAATGACAATTATACAAGCTTATCAATCTTTGTTGAATAGTATTGATCTCTATCTATTGAATACACTTATGGTTTTTGCACTTCTGCTCTTCTAAGATGTTTTTTCTATTGAAGGTAAGGAGCTCTATTTATAGAATTATAGAGCTCCAATTACATGCTACAGTAATTAATGAAAAGAACCTTTCTATCTAATCCTCCTATCGTCTTGAGCCATGCTCTGCTTTACTGCGCACTTTTTGCTTTTGCAGAGAAGATATTTGATTAGCCCACATGGTTAGAAAGATGCTCTAATCATAAACAGTAGAAACTATACGGGCAGTAGAAACTTCAGTAGAACAGTAGGAACTACACAAGCAGTAGTAACTCAAGCAGTAGTAAGTTATAAACAATATTAACTTACCCAACCGTAGAAACTTTGTACTAGCAGTAGAAACTTTACCCGGCAGCACTAACTTTGTTCTACCAGTACTAACTCAATCTTTTCTACCAGTAGTAACTGTTTCTACTGGTAGTGTAAAACCCGGTAGCAGTAGTAACTTTTGATCTAACAGTAGAAACTCCTCTTCACCAGTAGTAACTAGCAGTTGTAGTCTAACCAGCAGTATTAATCTTCGATCAAGTTCTCTAGCCATCTTTAGACCCAACAATCTCCCCCTAAACTTAATATGTCTCCTACAGATTCAAGTTTCTACAAAAATCTTCAAATAAATCCAGGGATGCTAATACACTACCTTCTTCTCTTTGAAGCTTCAGAATTCTGATGTATCTGATTTAGGATCATATGAAGATGAACTCTTGTAGTCTCTGAGTCCTCTGGGGTAATCAGTTTGACTTGAATCATGCATCTCATCAACCCCAGATTCAAGTTGTACTGTCTTTCAGTAAGCATGAATAGAAGATCTCCATTCTCTAATGCAACTTGATGGACACCAGATCTTGGAAAGTACATCCAAAACTTAACTACTGAGAAACTACTGAAGATATCAGGTACTCTTTCAGGTTCAAACATCATGAGGAAGTATTCCCAGAATAATCTATTCAATACCTTCCCAACCTGTTTTCCCTCATACTTCATCTTTCCAACTTCATACATCTTCTCTACATCATCTCTATCTAATTTCTTCAAAATTTCCTGAAATGACCTGTAGAACTCTGTAGCTCCATCTTCCCTTGTAATCTTGGTCAATTCAAGTCCTTTATGCACCAGCTGTACATGATCCCAATCTACTATCTTTGGAGGCTTGGTAGCTAACGGATCTACCTTCACCCCATCATCCCTCAAGATCAGTAGACTAAGCAGCTGTGCTTCATCTCTTTCTAACTCCTCTTCTTTTTCTTCTTCTTCTCCTTTCTTCTCATCCTGACCCTCCTTATCACACCTTTAAAACTTTTCTCATTCTACCTCCTTCTTATATAAAAACTCCAGTCTATCAAAATTCATACCTTTAAGCTCCCTATCTGGAATCAAACCCTCCAATCTCCCAATATATGTCTTTCTCAACTGGGCTTTGGTTGGTTTCCTGCTTCTCTTGGCAGCTGCCCTCTTTTCTGCCTCTGCCCTCTTCTTCTTCTCCAGCAGATCTCTCAAGGCCTGCTCCCTCTCTTCCTCATTGTATTGAGCCTGCTCTTCTGCTTGTAGTCTGAGGGCTACCTCATGATCATGAGCCTCCTGCTCGTCCCTGGTAGTGAATCCCCCAAACTTTCCTTTAGATTTCTTAGCAGGCTCTTCTTCAATTAATAGACCCTTTCCCTTATCCTTAGGGTCTATTTTGGGCATCTCACCTGCAGAAAATGTTTCTGTAGGTTCAGAGAATGAGACCCCTTTCTCCTTCCTTTTATACACGCTGGGCTCTTCCTCTGCACCCTTGGGCTCTGCCTCTTCACCCATAGCCTCTGCAGGCTCAGCATCTGCTTCCTCTTCTCCATCTTCCTGAGCCACAGGCTCAGGGATATCCTCATCTTGTACCCAGATGTACTTCTTCTTCTCATCTAGACACTTGATCAATAAAATCTTCAGATCTTCTATTTGTTGCTGCGGTTGTCCAATAAACTCAGACAGCTTCATGATATCCCTATTTTGCTTCTTGATTATTTGCCTGTGACTCCTCACTTCTTCCCACATGAATTCTAACATATCTGTCAATTCTTGGTAAGATCTATCCTCATTACCTTCAGGATGTGAATCCCTTGGTAAGTCATTGGAGGTGTTACCTGCTGCCTCAGGCCTAACTTGATCAGCAGAGGCCCCTTGGTTCTTGGTACTGGGACCTGCAGCAGAATCATCTCCTAAAGGAGATTCATCATTTGCAGTTGCCTCTGGTTGGGTCTTATTGATGTTGACCATGTCCTGCTCTGCCAGAGGGCTAGAAGCGGTAGGGTCAGCCCTTCCAGAATGGTCACCCCACTCCTCATGGACCACCTCCTCTGCTACATTTGGCTGAGACTCATTGCGGGGAGGATCCTCAGGTTGACCCTGTTTTTGTTTCTTAGCTTTGGTAGGCTTGGAGGTCCCTTATTTTCTTTTGGAAGCCTTACTAGTGGATGTGGGTTGGGATACAGATGGGTTTTCTGTTCCCTCATCCCTAGTAGCAGGTACACTAAGCATTGTGGGAAATAATGCAGTGACCTTATTTGAAAATCCAATGTTCTGTCTCTTCATGTTAGAAAAAACTTTGGGAGTATGAGACAGAACTTTCAAAATTTTGGAGTGTGCATTTAAATCATTTATTTCTTCATTTAAGAAGATTTGCACAAACCTTGGATACATTAAAAACATTTTAGAGGACTGCTCAATATTTCTGAGCATCCCACTAAAAATCATTTCAGAAAAATTGAACAGTTGGTCTGTGACTAGGCATACAATTGCAGAAACAATTGCACTCCCAAACTCATTCCAACCTGTTCTTTTAGTGGACAGGCACTGTTGTATTATATGGATTAAGAATTTCCATTGGGGGAGAGAAAAGCCCTTTATAAAAAGTAAATTTTGTAAGATCCCCTTCATAACCCATATTTTTTAAACTTTCAAAAATTACAGTGCCTGGAAGCATAGAAATACCTGTATTATCTCCTAGATGGAGATGGTTGCGGATAGAATCCTCTGTGACCACCACCCGTTTGCCTTCTACCTTCGACACAATGAGTTTAGTGTCGTCGATAGATTCGATTTTGGCGTGGTTCCAGAAGGAGTTAATATGCTTAAAGTAGACTGTTGGGTTTGCAGTCAAAGCATAGTGGATGTGACTTTCCTTCAAGAAATCAATGATTTCATGAAAGTCCGTCGCATCCGGGGTTTTAACCAAATATGCGAGCATATTATGGTTATCTACAATCGGAAGAGTTGTAGATGAGGAGGATGAAGACGCCATTGATTTTGAATGTTTGATTTGAAAGAGGTTGAGCTTGAAGGTGGTTGAGGTTTCTGCTGTTTTAGGTTTCTGCTGTTGAGAGAATGAAAGTGTTTTTGATGCCTTGATACTATTGTATAAGTAGTACTGCCAAGCCCTAGAATTTTGCAATCCGTAGAAACTTTGAAAGCAGTATTAACTATGCTAACAGTAGTAAAGTATCACATCTATTAAAAATAGTAGTAACTTTCAACCAGTAGAAAGATACACACTAGCAGTAGTAATTGATAACCAGTAGTAACTTGATGCCAGTAGTATTTATAAACAGTAGAAAGTGTGAAGACAGTAGTAATACTCTTATAGTTTTAATTTCGATAATAGAAAGTGTATAAGCAGTATTAACAACCGGCAGTATTAACTCTCACACTGAGTTAAAGAATAGTACTAATATTGCTAACAGTACTAACTAGTTATAAGCAGCACTAACCGACCAAGGCAGTAGAAACTTATTACAAGCAGTACTAAGAGATTTAGCAGTACTAGTAAAAACCTTTTTTTTTATGCTGCATAACGTTAGAAAACAAATAGTATATATATAAATAGGATAGAGTACTAATTAGTGAAGACAGTAGTAATAATACATACCAGTATTAATTGGTCTACCAGTACTTGATAAGTAGCAGTAGTAACTAATATTGACAGTATTAAAATTACTATAAGCAGCACTAACTAGTGTATCAGTATTAATCCTTGTACAAGCACCATAGAGTTTTATGAGAAAAATCATTTACGAAAGATTAATCATTCCAATACTTGTAACCAAAAATGTAAATCTACCAACATCAAATGCTTTATTGAATAGATCTGCAAATTGATTATCAGTATGAACTTTAAAAATTTGAATAACCTTTTCTTATTACAATCTCTAATAAAATGATATCTGATTTCAATGGGCTTGGTTTTTGAATGTTTAACATGATTATTAATAATACTGATTGCACTGTTATTGTCAATAAAAATAGGAGTATTTAAAAGAATCAAACCATAATCCATCAATTGATTTTGAATCCAGAGTACCTGTGCACAGCAACTTGATGCTGCTACATACTCTGCTTCTGCTGTTGATGTTGAGACAGTGAATTGCTTTTTACATTGCCATGAAACCAATCTACTCCCTAGAAATTGACATCCACCAGATGTTGATTTTCTGTCCATATTTGATCCTCCATAGTCACTATCTGTATATGCAATCAGATCAAAAGATGATATCTTTGGATACCAAAGGCCCAATTTTGGTTGACCCTTTAAATATCGGAAGATTCTTTTGACTGCATATAGATGAGATAACTTAGGATTTGCTTGAAACCTGGCACAAACACATACAGCAAATATAATATCTGGTCTTGAAGATGTTAGATATAATAAAGAACCTATCATAGATCTGTACAGATGAATATCCACATCCTCCCCCTCAAGATCTGCATGTAAGTGCTTCTGTTTTTCCATTGGAGTGGTTGCAACCTTTGTGTCTTTGAACCCAAACTTTTCCAGAATATCATTCACATACTTTTCTTGACTTATAAAGATACCATCCTGCTGCTGTTTAACTTGTAGTCCAAGAAAGAATGTTAATTCTCCCATGGAACTCATCTGGAACTTTTGATGCATGAGTTTTTCAAATTCTTTACAAAGAAAATCCCTTGTGGATCCAAAAATGATATCATCCACATAGATTTGAACAAGAAGAATATCATTATTGATTTTCTTTGTAAACAAGGTTTTATCAATAGCTCCCCTATTGAACTCATTCTGCAGCAGGTAAATTGACAAAGTGTCATACCAAGCTCTAGGAGCTTGATGTAGACCATATAAAGCTTTGTCAAGCCTATAAACTTTGTCTGGATGTTTTGGATCTTCAAACCCTGGAGGTTGACAAACATACACTTCTTCTTCAATTGTGCCGTATAAAAATGCACTTTTAACATCCATCTGGTAAACTTTTAACATCCATCTGTTGAGATGGTTGAGATATTTCTGGTGGATCAACAGACCAGATAGGAAAGATAATATATTCTGATTTATTCTCTTTCTTCTCTGCAACTTCTGGTTCAGTTGTTCCTGCATTTGATGATTCACACATGTATCTAAAAGATTCTGTTAGTGCATTAATATCAAACAACCATTCTGGACCCTTTCCTACAGTATTAACAGTCTGTTCATTAAAGGTCACATTTAAGGTCTCTTCAACAATTCTGGTCTTATGATTGAGTATTCTGTAAGCTTTACTTTGAGTAGAATATCCAACAAAGACTCCTTCATCTACTTTGCTCTCAAACTTGCCTAACTAATCTTTGGTATTCAGAATAGTGACAGGACATCCAAATAGTTTAAGAAAGCTGACCAATGGTATTCTACCAAAGAATAACTCATATGGTGTCCTATTGTGAGGCTTGACAACTAACACTCTGTTCTGAACATAGCAAGCAGTACTAACTTCTTCTGCCCAGAAGGTCATGGTAGCTTAGCATCTGCTAACATAGTTCTAGCAGCCTCAATTAGTGTCCTATTTCTTCTTTCTGCAACTCCATTTTGTTGTGGAGTTCTAGGAGCACTAAATTGTCTTTCTATTCCCTTGAATTTACAGAATTTATCCATCTCAAGATTTTTAAACTATGTACCATTATCACTTCTAATGATTTTAACCTTTTTATTGGTTTGATTTTCTATCTTAGTAATAAATGATCTAAGTATTTCATCTGTCTCATCTTTAGTTCTAAGAAAGAAGACCCAACAAAATCTGCTAAAGTCATCAATGATCACTAACAATATACTTTATGTCCTATACTCCTTACATTTGTTGGTCCAAATAAATCCATATGAAGTAGATGTAAGGGAGAACAATTAGAATTCAAAATTTTGGTCTTAAAAGAAGTTTTGTGTTGCTTGCCCTTTTGACATGCAATACAATGATTTTCACATGAATATGTCTTCTCAGGTAATCCCCTGACAAGTTTTCCTTTAACAAGTTTATTGATTGTTTTGTAATTCATGTGACACATCCTTCTATGCCAAAGATCAGATTCATCTATTGATGCCTTTGATAAAAGATAGTGTATATTTTGTTGAGGATTCAATTTTGTCAAATCACAGCAATAGACATTATCTTTTCTGGGAGTTCTGAGTAAAATTTTACTTTCACCAAGTTTAAAATCTTCAGAAAGAATAAAGCATTCTGTGTTTGTAAAAAGAACTGGGTTCCTTTTATCTGTGATTTGGTTGACACTTAATAAATTGTATTTGAGTTCCTCAACAAAGTAAACATCATTAAAGTTCAGTCTTTCACCTTTTACCATACCTTTTTCTGTAATTTTTCCTCCTTTTAAATTACATCCAAATGCTACATGTCAACCATTGATTGATTTGAAATTCTGTAGCTTGGACCTGTCTCCTGTCATGTGTCTAGAGCATCCACTGTCAATATGCCATAAGTTTCTTTTGCTCTGCACATTAGAAGAAAGAAAAATTAATTTCTTTTGGGAACCCAAACCAGAGAGGTTCCGGGCTTCCCAAGTGCATCAATGAAATCAACTCTTTTGAAGGTCATTGATTTTGATGCACTTTTGGTGTTTGAAATTTCTATTGTCATTGGTTTCCAACACCAACTAGTTTTGGAAGTGATTTTCTTTATAGTGGCAGTAGTATGATTAACAGTATTAAAAAGTTTAGCAGTATTAATATGCCTAGCAGTATTAACTGTTCTCACAGCATTAACTGGTTTAGCAGTATTAACATGCATATTTGTTTTTAGTACTGTCTTCTTTGTTTTACTACTGTTTGCTTTCTTTGCTTTCATTTCTTTACCAGTACTAACAGAGTTTCTTTTAAAACTTGTTTGATTGACTCTGTTAGTTGATTTCCATGCTGAATGTACAATCCTTTGAGTATTCTTAGGATTATAGAAACAGTCATGTTGAAGATGATTAGATCTTCCACATATAAAGCAGTTCTTCCTTTTTATAATTGAAAAGTTTTGTCCCAATTTTTGTGAAACCATTTGGTTCCAGTTTCTTTGATTTCCTCTTGGGCTCAAAAAGTTTTGTGAAGAGAAGCTTGCTTTACATTTGCAATGAACACAGTTATTATTAACAGTTTGCCTTTTATTCATTGCTTTTGTTTCCTTTTTCTCATATCCTAATCTATTTCTAGATTTTTGATTCATTTTTGCCTTTTCTTCAAACATTTTCTTACCCTCTGCTAGTTTAGTTTTACCAATTTTAGATGCTAGCTTAGTAAGTTCAGTATTCTCATTATTTCCAGTTTTCTAAACCACTTCTTTCTTTTCTCCAACCTTATCATGTTTTTCTAGACTTTTAACTGTTTTTGCCTCAACAACTTCAGTTTGGACTTCTTGTGTTAAGTCACTTGTATCTATTTTAATCTTTTGAAAATAATTATTGTTATAAGGTGGTGGAACACTAGAGTAACCTAATCTTGTTTTAAGCTTATCATGAATTTGAACATTTAGAAGATTTTGAAGTTTAGTAGAAGCATTATCTAAATCACTTGCTTTTAGCTTAATGCTATCCTTTTCAACTTTAACTTCTATCAGCTTTTTATTGAGCTCATCTACCTTATCTTGTAAGCAATCCCTTTCCCATCTAGCATATTTAAGATCATAATCATATTGTGTTTCATTTTCTTGATATGATTTGATCTCTTTTTCAAATTTTTCAATGGTGTTGATGTATACTTTGTTCATGATTTCACTTTTGTCAAATTCCTTAAGTATTTTAGCATTATGATCTCTATAATGTGTAACAGTTTCTTACAAATAGAAGAACATAATTTGCTTTGTACCTCATAAGGAATTTCAGAAGAATGTTCTGATTTAGTGATTGCCATAAGTGCTTTATTATGCAATTCTTGTTCTGCATGGTCACTCCAATCAAACCCTAGTCCATCTTGTGATATAAGTGCAGTGGAGTTTTGAATTTGGCTACTCCTGCTTTGAGTTCCACTTCCAGTTCTTTGATTGTTTCCTTCTATGCTTCTGCATTCTCTAGCAAAGTGACCTAGTTCATGACAGTTAAAGCATTCAACTTTGCTTTTATCAAAACCTGCACCATCATCTCTTTTGTATGCAAAGTTGTTTCTACCAGTTCTTTGCATGAATCTTTTTACTCTTAAGGTTAACATTGCCATTTGCCATTTTAAGTCCATTTCTTCTAAATCATCAGGATTTACTTGTTCTAGTTCCCCATTAGTTAGTGAGGAATTTACATGACTATCATAAAAAGCTTCTAGAACTGAGTCATTTGGTTTTTCATTGGAAGATGTTCCATAACTCATAGAAGTAGTTCCATATTGATTTAGATATTCAGTTGTTTGTTTATTTATGGACAAAAAAGCAGCATTATTTGAGAAAGTAGAGGTTTGTTTCTTGCCTTCAACCTCTGATTCAAATGATCTTAAATCATTATATAAGTCATCTAAATCCTTCTCATCAAGGTTTTTCCCTTGTCTCAAAGATACAGTATACATGGTCCATTCTTCTCCTAAGGACCTTAAAAACTTTCTGTTTAAATCATCTTTGTCAATATTGACATTATGATTTTCCAAGTCTCCAACTAGTTTTGAAAATCTGTCAAAAGTTTGAGTTAGAGTTTCAGTTTTTATACCCATAAAGTTTTCAAATTCTTGTTTCAAAATCGATCTTTGAGTTTTCTTTGTGCTTTCATTGCCACCAAAACATTTTGCAATTGCTTTCCAAAGGTTTTGGGCATCATCACACTTTTCAAGTCGTCTTTGGTACTCATATGGTATGGACATCAACAGAGTACTTAGAGATTTTAATTCTGTGGATCTTATTTTTCTTTCTGCATCATTTGTTGGTGGTGATCTAGGAATTCTAGAACCATCAGTATTTAATGCATATTTAGGTCCACATTCTATGACTTCCCATAAAGAATAATCAGTAAGAAGCATGTATTGCTTAATCCTGGTTTTCCATTTTTCATACTCATTTGGTTTGAGCATGGGAATTCTTGTGGCCTAGACTCCATCACTAGTTTCAGAAGTTATTTTTATAAAGAATATTTCAGAATTTAAAAGACTTCAATGGAACAGTGAATCTTTAAAACAAATTTAAAGAAAAACAGAGATTAATCAAAAATTAATGGAACAGTGATTTTTCAACTTATTTAAAATTCAATGCTTTTGAGACAGCGTTCTGATATCAATTTATAAGTTGATATCAATTAACAAAGCTCTGATACCAATTGATAGGATCGATTTGAACCTTCTGGGTCAATAATTACAGCAATTGAATATTTATAGAAATACCGCGGAATAGTAATCTATAACTTTAGAAGTAAAATTAAATCTGTTTTAAAGCATAAATTAATAACAAGTAAAAGCAAAGTAATTATCAAAAGCTTCAATATTATTTTTTTGAATAATACGAATACACTTAAGTATCAGGGTTATGATTAACCTTGAAGTTTACAAATGACAATTATACAAGCTTATCAATCTATTGAATACACTTATAATTTTTGCACTTCTACTCTTCTAAGATGTGTTTTCTATTGAAGGTAATGAGCTCTATTTATAGAATTATAGAGCTCCAATTACACGCTACAGTAATTAATGAAAAGAACATTTCTATCTAATCCTCCTATCGTCTTGAGCCATGCTCTGCTTTACAGAGCGCTTTTTGCTTTTGCAGAGAAGATATTTGATTAGCCCACATGGTTAGAAAGATGTTCTAATCATAAACAGTAGAAACTTCTTGAAAATACACGGGCAGTACTAATTTCTGAAGAACAGTAGTAACTCCAAGTAACATCACTAACTAAAGCAGTAGTAAGTTATAAACAATATTAACTTACCCAACCGTAGAAACTTTGTACTGGCAGTATAAACTTTACCCGGCAGCACTAACTTTGTTCTAACAGTACTAACTCAATCTTTTCTACCAGTAGTAACTGTTTCCACTGGTAGTGTAAAACCCGGTAGCAGTAGTAACTTTTGATCTAACAGTATAAACTCATCTTCACCAGTAGTAATTAGCAGTTCTAATCTAACCAGCAGTATTAATCTTCGATCAAGTTCTCTAGCCATCTTTAGACCCAACAATTTCTCTTTAAAAAAAATATAATTTGTAGTCCTAAGGGTTATGAATAACAACTACCTACAATTAAAATAACCGTTAACTCCCTTCAACGGTCATAAACAGTCAATCATACGTAGTTAAATAGCAAACATTAGCAATATTGATTAGTGTTTTAACCATAATTTATCAACCACCCATAAAAAATTGGTTGTTATCGTTGAATATATCCTCGAGACTAATTTCGAAAGTTATGGCAAGGTATGAGCCTAAACTGAATTTCATTCTTATCAAAAAAGATTATAATTATATATCAATTTAATTTCTCTCTCTTAAATAAATTTTTAACACTTGAGTTGATCGCCTAATTTATCTCTAATTAATTTAATATTTATCTTACAAGGTACATGCATTCGGAAAAAATGTAGGGAACGTATACCCACAATTTGTTAGAGGATTTTCTTGGTGACGGTATATTCACAGTCGATGGGGAAAATGGAGAGAACAGAGGAAGTTATCGAGCCATGAGTTCTCTACAAAAGTTTTAAGAGACTTTAGCAGTGTAATCTTTAGAAAAAATACAATAAAAGTTAGGGCATATATTTTCAGAAGCAGCAAATAACAACTAAATAGTTGATATAATCGTAAAGTTTCTCATTTTTCTCACAAAATTTGATTAGTTCCATGAAAAATGCTTTGATTATCGTCATCGCACACATGATATCGGTAAATATATGCAGGATTTGTTCACGAAAGCAACAGCAGATTCAATATTTGAAGTTGCTTTTGGATATGAACTCAACTTGAGTGGTTTAAATGAAAGAAGGTGTTAATTTTAGCGTTGCTTTTGAAGATGCAAATGAGTTGGACATATTTAAGATTAGTTGACCATCATGGAAGATCAAGAGGTATTTTAATATTCGATCGGAGGCAAAGCTAAGGAAAAACATTTAAGTGCGGGTTTGGTTGCGGTTGGCGGAATGTTTTTAAAAGGAATGGAATCTGACAAAGAAATTAGAATCCGAAGGAATTGAATTCTAAGGAATTTGAAGTCGTAGCGCTTTTGGTTGTCAGCAAACGGAATGGAATGGAAGACTAGTAAATGACCAAAAGATCCATTATAACATGTACATCGTTTAAACATGTAATTAAAAATGTTAACATTATTATTAAAACAAACAAATAGAAAGAAGAAGAAAAACTCCAATTACTACTATAAAAACAAAGAAAGATAACACATAATTACAACCGCAAACCGTTAGCAACTGTCGTTGTCATGTTAGACAGAAGTGCGAACAAATTTTCAATACATAATGACTGGTGCCAAAGGCACACAGGATCAGGGTGTTGTCGCCAATTTACACATTTTACGGATAAATGTGAACAAATACATAAAATTTATACTTTCATAAAGTTGGGAGAAAAAAATATGTAGAAATGAAATTTTTTCATTTTGTTGTAGACTTGCAGCGTATATCAGACAATTAATAACGTCGGATTATTATTGTACACGTTTTTGTCTGCACAAACAATAAGTGTGGCGTCTAGTGTATGTGTTTGTAATTAAGTCGTTGCATAGTGTGTAAATATTCAGTTATTAATAATATCACTAAAAAAAATTAATACCAAAAAATTATTTAAAAGTGTTAACGGCTGACAAATTAATGATATAGCCTACGCGTGTTACCTATTTTGTAAAATAAAAAAATAAAAAATAAAAAACCAAAAAACGGGTTTACAATAAGAAACAAATAAGTACGTGGATCGAGATCATTAGCTTGAAATTTGAAAACAACCTAGCTCGAGGTAAGTTGATGCAAATACTTTTATTAACTTAAGCTAATTTACTTCGTCTAAGAGGTAAAACTTTTTAACCGCCACAACCAGAACTATCAACATTGTGCATTTATTTATATTTTGAATATACTAAAACTATAATACTTATCGAGGATGAGATACATCATACATGTTGTCAACCGCGTACAATTTTTGGTGTTGTAAAAGAAACGTACAGAAAAATTACCTAACAAAAGATTAGTTTTAGCTAGGTAGAAAAAAGTCGAGCCAACAATAATAAATACTAAACACTATTAACTATCTTTTTATCTAGTAATTATGTGAAAGAAATTTGATTTTGTGACTGATACACTCGAGTTTATGAAGCTGAGATGAATTGGATGCTGGATTACAAAGGTTCAATGTATTCTTTTATACGTATAAATTAAAGATCTTTAGAATGCGAGCTAGTATTCGTGCAATATGCATAGATGCATCCGAAGCGAAGCGTCAAAGTTGGTTCTATATAAAAGTGATTAGCAAAATTTGTTTAGATTGGGTTCAAGACTATGTTTGTTTACAATTAAATTAAGGTAAACTTTTATCCCATATTTGAATGGTTGGATGAGTTCATTTTATCTAAACCAATTTGGGCTTTCTGTACTGTAAGATTTAATTCAGTTTTCAAAGACGATTTTGAATCTTAAATACATACGATATTAATTTTCAAAATTCATCTCAACTCACACAATAATAAAATATATAAAGTTTAATACATTTTAAACCATAACCCTATTAAAAATGACTAGCAGCACAATGATGCGACAACAAAGAATATATAATATTTTTGGAAAATATATGACATGCCAAGTAACATATTACTAGTAACATTAGAAAACTGAGAGTTTGTTTCAATTACTGATAATTTAGGTAGTTGATTTCTTGATTCGATAATCCGACAGCAGTCTCATTTCTATTTTGTGTAACTTGTCCTGAAATTTAGAAGCCTCTTTCATAACTTCGAACATCTATTTAACCATCCCAACTTATTTGAAAAGAGCACATTCCCTCTCATTCTCATTCTGATTATGGCATTTTCCATGGGTGTACTCTCAAGTTCAACCCTCATAACAATAATAATACCCCTATTTCGTCTTCTAATTTTCCTCTATATCTACAATAAACCAAAGATAAAGAAATATCATCCGATTGGCGGGGCGGTGTTTCATATGTTTATCAACTTCAAAAAGTTGCATCATTACATGGCTGATCTCGCGGCGAAATACAAAACTTTCAGAATGATTAGTCCTTTTCATGGTGAGATTTATACATCTGATCCGGTTATTGTTGAATATATCCTCAAGACCAATTTTGAAAATTATGGCAAGGTATGAGCTCAAATTGGATCTTTTATCAGTTTTTATTGTTGTGATTTGTAACACTTGTGTTAATCACATAATTTATTTCTAACTTGAACTATCTGCGATATGATGCTGATGCAAGGACTAAATTTTCTAATTAAGGGTTTTATGTTTCAAGTGATGCATGGCTTATGGCTACGCCAAACTATCCTTTAATATCTATCTTACAAGGTTACACGTGTTAGGGAACATATACCCGCAAATGGCTAGAGGATCGTCTGGGTGATGGTATATTAATAGTTGATGGGGACAAATGGAGAGAACAGAGGAAGCTATCGAACAATGTGTTCTCTACAAGAGTTTTGAGAGACTTTAGCAATGTAACCTTCAGAAAAAATGCAATAAAAGTTGGGAATATATTTTCAGAAGCAGCAAACAGCAATCAAGTAGTTGATATAAGCGTACAACTTCTCTATTATTACACACAACTTGATTAATTCCATTCGAACCCTTTGACTATTGGCGTTAGAGTTAAACATTTCACACATGATATGTACATATATATGCAGGATTTGTTCAATAAAGCAATCGGTGGATTCAATATTTGAAGTTGCTTTTGGGTATGATCTTGACAACTTGAGCGGTTCAAATGAAGAAGGTGTTAATTTAAGGCATGCATTTGATAATGCAAATGAGTTGATATATCGAAGATTAGTTGACATGTCATGGAAGATCAAGAGGTATTTTAATATTGGATCGGAGGCAAAATTTAGGAAAAACATGAAGGTGATCCAGATCAAGACTGAACAATTGCAAAAGTCAAAGGATGATTTTTTGGTAAGCTTGCTTTTATAAGTAATTTCTTTCCCAAATAAGAAATAGAGGTATATATATATATTGAGTCATCATGTTAAAATGATTGAAGTGAAGTTCATTATATCCTTCTTTAATTTTGATTCTGAAAAAGAAATGGTTTTGACCCGAAACTTCAAAATTTATAAACTTCTTCCGGACACTCCTACTTAATATTATTTGGCTCTTGAAATATGAAATATGCAGCTAAAGAAAGAAGACATTTTATCAAGGTTTCTGCGAATCAAAGACAAGGATCCAAAGTACCTTCGAGATATAGTACTAAACTTCGTACTTGCTGGTAAAGATCCAATAGCGACTACTATGACTTGGTTCTTTTACATGGTTTGCAAACATCCTGAAGTTCAAGATAAGGTTGCAAAGGAAATTAAAGAAGTAGTTAACATGAAAGAAGAGATCACAAATGTTGCGGATTTTGAGGCCTATGTGAGTGAGGGTGCGCTCGAGAAGATGCAATATCTTCAAGCAGTTTTGGCAGAAACTATTAGACTCTACTCTGCTTTGCCACTGGTATGCAATATTGTTCACATATTGATGTGTAGAAAGACTTTAACTGCCAACCTAAACATTCTATTGGTATACTTTCTCAAAAGTCGCCACTTTATAGCTTGAGGAGTCGTTTGATATTTGTTAATTTCCCATGAAAACTATTATCTCCCTTCATTCAATTATATAATACAAATTATGGGCCATGGGCCAAATACACGAGGTACAATAAGAATGGGCTAAGCTACAAAGTAACTAAATATATGTACGTATGCTAACATCCCCCCTTAATTTTATCGGGAGGAGAAATTCGAACGTTCAAACTGGATTGGAAATTAACAAATAGAGATGTCGGAAGCCCTTTGGTGAAGATATCTGCATACTGTGAGCGAGAGGGAACATGAAGAACTCGTATGTTGCCGAGGGCAACTTGGTCTCGAACAAAATGTATATCAATCTCAATGTGCTTCGTTCGCTGGAGTTGAACTGGGTTGGATGTCATGTACACGGAACTGATGTTGTCACAATATACAATGGTGGCCTTAGGGGGTGAAGAATGAAGCTCTCGCAGAAGATTGCGTAGCCAGCATGTCTCAGCAACAGCATTAGCCACGCCTCGATATTCGGCTTCTGCACTGGACTGAGAGATAACATGTTGACGCTTCGAGGACCACGATAGTAAGTTATCACCAAGGAACACACAATAGCCGGATGTAGAACGACGTGTGGTGGGGCACCCGCCCCAATCAGCGTCAAAGTAAGCAACAAGACCATCTGAGGACGAGGCATGAATCTGTAGGCCATGATCAAGTGTGCCTCGAATGTAGCGCAAAATGCGCTTTAGAGCAAGAAAATGAGGCTCACGAGGATCATACATAAATAAACATATCTGCTGAACAGCGTAGGAAATATCAGGCCGGGTGAACGTGAGATACTGAAGAGCTCCTGCAAGACTCCTATATAGAGTGGGGTCAGTAACTAGGGGACCAGTGGCATCGAGTTTCGACTGAGTGTCAGCTGGTGTACGACAAGGGTTACAGTACATCATGTTAACACGGTGTAAAATATCTGCCGCGTACTTCTGTTGAGATAGGAACATGCCTGTAGAAGTACGAGTGGCGGAGATGCCAAGAAAATAGTTAAGAGCACCCAAATCGGTCATGGAGAACTCTCGGCTGAGCTGGCCAATAATGGTGTATAGTAAGGGTGTAGATGATGCTGTCAAAATGATATCATCTACATATAGAAGAAGGTAGGCTGTGAAGGACCCCTGATGATAAACGAACAGAGAAGAGTCAGATCGATTGCGATGAAAACCCTTTCTCTGAACAAAATCAGCAAACCGCTGATACCAAGCGCGTGGAGCCTGTTTCAGGCCATATAAAGAGCGCTGAAGACGACAGACATAATCCAAAAATCGGGAATCGCGATAACCAAGTGGTTGATGCATGTAAACCGTCTCCTGTAAATCACCATGGAGAAAGGCGTTCTTCACGTCGAGCTGATGAATTGGCCAATGACGTGAGACAGCCAAACTCAAAACAGTGTGGATGGTAGCTGGTTTGACAACCGGGTTAAATGTCTCATCACAATCGATGTCAATTTGTTGACTCTTACCATTAGCAACCAATCTGGCTTTGTACCGAGCCAGAGAACCATCAGCATTAAACTTCTGCTTAAATAACCACATAGAACGAACCATGTTAGTCCCGGAGGGCCGTGGAACAAGAACCCAAGTGCCATTAGAAATAAGAGCATGATATTCCTCGTCCATGGCTTTATGCCAGTGAGGATCCTTAAGAGCCTGTAAGTATGACCGGGGCATCGGTGAGGAAGTAGTAGTGTGTAGGTTAAGGCGCTCGATGGGTTTAGTGATACCGTGTTTGCCACGGGTCATCATTGGGTGTGTGGGTGGTGGAGGTTGTGGTGTTGGGTTTGGAGAGGTGGATGGAGAAGGAATGGGTGTTGCTATAGGTGTGGGTGCTGGAGATGGGATGGTAGGAGCCGATGAATCACCTATTGAAGATTGGTCTATGTCCTAGGGCAGCACTGGTGAGGTAGGCTGGAAAGCCGGACGAAAGGAAGGAGAAGGAGAGTCAAGAAAGTCATAGGAGGGAGATTGGGTGGGAGTAACCGATCTAAAAGGAAAAATAGTTTCGTCAAATATTACATGACGAGATATGATGATCTTGCGAGTGGAGAGATCAAGACAGCGAAATCCACGGTGATCAGATGGGTAACTGAGGAAGATACACGGGGCAAGTTTGTGGGGAGTGGTGAGGTGAGGGAAACAGAGACAGCCGAAGACACGTAAGTGGGTGTAGGTCGGGTGTTGTTTGAAGAGGCAGAAGTGTGGAATGTCATTTTGAATAGTCGAGGATGGTAAGATGTTAAGAAGATGAGTGGACATATGAAGTGCTTCCGCCCAATACATGGGAGGAAGACGGGCGTGAAAGAGGAGTGTGCGGATAGTGTTGTTGATGGTGCGAAACATTCTCTCAGATTTACCATTTTGTTGAGAGGTATGAGGGCACGAGAATCGAAAACGAATACCGTGTTTAGTAAAAAAGTCGTGAAATTCTGTGTTGTCATATTCACCACCGTTGTCACATTGAAAAGATTTTATTTTACATTTAAATTGATTTTGAACATATGCCATAAAATATAGAAATTTTTGGAAAACGTCAGATTTATGTCGAAGTGGATAAACCCATAAGTAATGAGTATAATGATCGAGAAAATAACATAATATTTCAAACCACTAATGCTAGTAATAGGAGAAGTCCAAATATCAGAGTCTATAATGTCAAACGGAGAACACACAATAGAATTAGAAGTACTAAATGGAAGTCGGACGTGTTTGTCAAGTTGACATGGTTGGCACAATACACATGACTTTTCTTTATTACAAGAAATAAATTGACGAGAAATTAAATGTTGAAGCGCGTGGACACCAGGATGACCAAGTCGTTGGTGCCAAAGAGACGAGCTAGAAGCAGTGAAGACTTGCGTAGGGGACTGGGTAACAGGATAGAGAGGTCCAGTGCTGTCACATCAGATCAGAGGTTGCGAGGTGCGATAATCCTTCACAGTAAAATCAAAAGGATCAAAGTCAATAGAGCATTTATTATCAGTTGTAAATTTGCGAACATAGATAAGATTTTTAATAATCTTAGGAGTGATAAGTACATTATTTAAGTGAAGTGGACGATATGGGTTTGGAAGGTCGGTGTGCCCAGTGGTCATTACAGAAATTGAGGAACCATCACCAACAAAAATAGAACGAGTATCATGTCTATTAGTAATGGACTTAAGTATACCTGTATCCGAGTGAACGTGATCGGTAGCTCCCGTATCCATGATCCAACTTGAATTACCAGGTTCCTGCAAAGTCATGGTGTTAAATAAATAAGGTAAAGTGGTGGGCTGATCACCATTTGCTGTCCAAGTCCACTGATTAGTGGGCTGTCCAACACCAAACATAGGCCCAAACGCTGAGTAGGTCCAGTAGGAAATGATGGGGCCTGCTGTGTGCGCTACTGCGCTCTGTGGATCCTGAAGTCAAAAACGATGCAGGGGAAGCTGCTATAATGTGGGCATGTTGTCTTGGGCCTGAATTAATTAAATTTGAAGCTTGTGGACTGTAGGGTGAATTACCAAGCAGCCCACTAGATTGGGCCCAATATTGTGAAGGGTTATTGCGTACAGCCTGTGAGGACGAGAAAGAAGCGGACCGGTTGTTAGACGATTGAGGTGGAGGTGGGATGAACACCCAACCATATTGGCCGGCCTGTACCGGTTCACGACGGTCGTTTCGTCGGCCACTATTTCGGCGATCGTTTCGACGCCCATTCCTGCGGTTGCCCGTAGCCGGAGAAGTGGTGATTAAAACACTAGGAGATGACGAGTTGGATACGGATGAGCAGGTATCGTCTAGCTTGGTTTCTTCACTAAGGAGAATAGCCCGAGTTTGTACCCACGTAGCGAGCTTTTCCTGGAGATGAATGGCACGGGTAAGGCCATTCCATTTTCGTGGTAAGCCAGCTTGTAGGGTATACGCAACAAGATTTTTGTCAGAAACTGGTTCACCAATATTTTTTAAGAGATCAGCCATGGTTTTAATTTTTGTGCAGTAATCTTTAATAGACATATCACCGAGAGAAATGTTGCGAAGATCGTTTTCAAGTTGAAGAGCCGTGCTGTCTTTGTTTGTACGAAAAAGTGTTTCAACGTTTTCAAGAACGTCGGGTGCAATGGTGCCATAGATCCACATTCGAACGATAGAGTCAAGTTTGATCCATTCGGGATCGGTTGGAGGGGTGGTATTATCGTATGTGTCATCAATGTGATCGATTACATCGAAACCAATACAATGAGTTTCGAATAAATCGGTCCAAGCATCATAGTTTAGGTGATCAAGATTTAGGGTGAGAGGGATGTGGGACTTAATGTTGGTGATACTATAAGCTTTATGGAGAGGTGTTGCGGTTGTCGGAGGGTTGGAAGAACCGGTCGTCATGGTGGACTTTGAGATTGGCAGTGAATGTAAAGAAAAAGGAAACGAATAAATGGTGAGAGAGATTAAAGGAAATGAAAATAATTGGTAGAATATTGTGATGGAAATGATTTGGTCAGAGGTAGGAAACGTCAACGCTCTGATACCATGATATTTGTTAATTTTCCATGAAAACTATTATCTCCATTCATCCAATTATATAATACAAATTATGGGCCATGGGCCAAATACATGAGGAACAATAAGAATGGGCTAAGCTACAAAGTAGCTAAATATATGTACGTATGCTAACATCGTTTACTAAAGAATGACTAATTAGGTAACATGCCTCATTTTTTATGTTGCTAGCAAATTACCATGTGGAAGCTTTAGTTTTTCATCTATAATTTGATAAACTTCTATTTTACAACTAACGAAGGATCCCAAAATATGTTTTTCGGATGATGTTCTACCGGATGGCTGCCATGTGAAGAAAGGGGATAGGGTATCATACATGCCGTTTGCTATGGGGTGGATGAAGTTCATATGGGGTGATGATGCAGAAGACTTTAAACTCGAAAGATGACTTGATAAAAATGGGCTTTTCCATCCGGAGAGCCCCTGCAAGTTTACTGCTTTTCAGGTTGGTTAGTACAATATCATTTCCCCTTCAAATAAACATTGGATTTCCATGTGAATTTAAATACTTTGGGAACTCTTGTTATTAATATTGAAAAGATATTGATTTTACATCATTTTTGTGCTAACCAATTTAAACCTACCTTTCTATGTTATTCATAGGCTGGACCACGAACTTGCTTGGGTCGAGAATTCACATACAAACAAATGAAGATCTTTTCTTGTATCTTGATAGGTTGTTTTGCGTTCAAGTTGAGTGATGAAATAAAGTCCCAAGGTATAAAACCTCAATCAATTCTCAGGTTGACGGTCCATTGAACATTTGTGTCTCTGCTAGATCTGGTTTACACAATCCTCGAACTTAAACACGTGTGATGACTTTTTAAACACAAGAAATAAAGAGAAAAAGCTGGAAGAGTTACAAGCAGATGCAGTGTGATTTTCTCATATAAATAATTTAAGTGATTCTAGATGTCGGTATAGTATTATTCAATTAAGAGTATAATATCCCTTTATATTGGAATCCGCGAATGATGCTAAGGTTTGTAAACACATTAATATTAGAGACCTTGTTATTATGAAGGTTGTGATATTCTGTATGATATACTCCTATTATTGTTAGACATCGTTACCGTCACGTTTCGCCAAACATACCCGTAAATTTTAATGAGACAGAGAAACATTAAACTCAAATTGGGCTAAGTAATATATGCTATTTTGACTTGCTTATGATTTTTTAAAACCTTTTTTCGCATACTACAAGTAATAATAAGGTCGTGACAGAATTAATTTATTTGCAGTAAGACAGTAAGTCATTGACTATTTTAGAACGTAATCATTTCTCTTGCATATGCAACACTATTTTGGGCTTAAAACTGTCCAACTGTAGTTCCATGGCCCAACCCAATGGTATTAAAAGCCCATAGTTATTGGTACTTCAGATACTCAGATACGATGACGATTTATCATTCATACATGACTCACCTATTTAATACCCAAATAAAATTTAAATCATCTATACTACATGTAGTCCATTTTGATACTCCACATTACGATTCTCTATTCTTGAAAATTTTAATAATTAATTTTCAGCATGTCTAAATGTAAAATGTTTAATTTTCGAATTGTAGTACGGTTATCTCTTTCATATTTTTTATTTTTACTCTTAAAACCTCTATTTCAAATCTCTAACTCTACACACTAAGTTATCGTTATCGATTTACCATCATAGGTAATACATCAGAAGATAATAAAAATATATATAACTATCGTTGAGTTACGAAATACAATAATAATATATTATATTTCACTATATAATGCGGGTATTATGTTAGTATATATTAATATATAGTCTAGAGTTCAAATAAGCATATATTTCACCAAGTAAAAATTACTTTAAAACACCTTTTAAATATCAAAAATACTTTTTATACAAATGTGTTTTAGAGTTTATTATTTGAGTAACTTATGTAATTTATAATTGAAATGAAAAAAAGAATTTTATTTATATTTCTTTTATGAATAATCACATTTTTATAAATTAACAATCACAAATCACGTGTAATTATCAAGTTATATATTTTAATTATCTCAAAATTAGAATCACAGCTTATGACCGAGAAATCACTGTAATTAGCTCTCAAAATTTATTTAAATAAGATTTGGAATTTTTCTTTTCTAAAAAGGTGTTTTGAATATTTAAATGGTTATATATACAATTTCACAGCATTAACACAATCTAGACTATGTGGTGTGTAAATAATTTATAACGTTGGATTTTTATTATGGTAGTTTTATAGTATCACCAAAGGCTATTTAAACATGTTAACCGTTGACAGATTAATTATGCCGGCCTATACCTAGCAATTTCATTCATAGAAATGAAAAGGAAAAAAATAAAGATGAAAAACTAGCCTATTGATGTTTGATGAGCTATTCAGCTGGTCAAAGAAAGGATCAAAAACCTTTAATTTCGAATGTGAAAAGTAAAAAAATTGAAATTTGGTTAAGACTTTTCTTTATAAAATCTCTCGAATGAGAGTAACGACATATAAATCTAACTAATTAAATAAACCTAGCTAAACGATCTACAGTGTTGCTGATTGTGAATCATCTTCAAGTATGGTTGTTTAGTTTATGTTTCATCGTATTTAGCTTTTCATATTTGTGAAATGTGTTTATTAATGGTAATTTATTCTTTATTTATTGATTTTGTTTATAAGATGTATAAAAATACTACCTTAACCAAAAATAATTAATTAGGATACATCATTTTTCCTTTTGTTATAAATATGAAAAGACTATCGAGGTTTATATGACGTTACATTACTAAAAACAACCTAAATAGCATTAATTAGGAGGACGGCGTAGGTCATTGTAAGCTAATTTCCTCCGTCTACATTTTAATAGCCAGAATTAGAAATACTGACTGCATTTATATATTTTGAATATACTCGGTTGTACTTTTAAGTGTTATTTATGGGGTCAACTAAAATTCAAGAGGTCAGATAGTTTATTATGGTATGAGTACAAATATTAATGTGTGTTCTAAATTCTTATTGACAGCCCTTAAGGCTGTCATTATCATTTTCCGAAATACAATTATAAAACCATCTTAGTTTTAGCCTAACTATCTTTTTATGTAGTAATTATGTTAAAAATAAATATTTTTGCTAAACACAGCTGTAAGGGCTATAATTAAAGGTGCTTTTTTTTAAATGTCAATTTTCATTGAAAACCATCAAGCCATATGTAATTAAAGAGTTAACATAAACTATATAAGTTGACTTTTTAACCATCATTTACCGACTACTCGTTACATGCTATGTTTAGCTAAATTTGAAAAACAATTATAATTAATACAATTAAAAACAGAGAGAAATTGTTACGCTCTAGTCTCTACCAATTAATTCCAACACTAGAAACAGTAATATATATTATTACAAAATTTAAAGTTTTCATCATCAAAACTAAAAATCAAGAAACCTAATTGATAACTTCCAACAAACCTTAGAGCCAAACTTTACTTCAAAAGAGCACATTTCCTCCCTCTCATTCTCATTAAGATAATGGCATCTTCCATGGACTTACTTTCAAGTTCAATCTTCATACCAGTAATCACACCTCTATTTCTTATTCTAACTTTCCTCTATATCTACAATAAACCACAAACAGAGAAGTATCATCCAATTGGCGGGACGGTGTTTAATATGCTTATCAAAATACAAAACCTTTAGAATGACTAGTCCTTTTAATGGCGAGATTTATACATCTGATCCAGTTATTGTTGAGTATATCCTCAAGACCAATTTCGAAAATTATGGCAAGGTATGAGCTTAATTTAGATTGGTGGATATTTAATCAGTATCCTTTGTCCTGATTTTTGACATTTGAGTTGAACATGTGATTTATTTCTAACTTAAATTATTTGTGATGCTGATGCACACACTAAAGTTTGCAATTAAAGGCTTCATGTTGTGAGATGACTTCTTACATGTTACATGTGTTCAAAAAAATTTGTAGGGAAGGTATGCCCACAATTGGGTCGAGGAATTACTTGGTGACAGTATATTCACAGTTGATGGGGACAAATGGCTAGAACAGAGGAAGCTACCGAGCCATGAATTTTCTACAAAATTTTTAAGAGACTTTAGCAATGTAACTTTTAGAAAAAACGCAATAAAAGTTGGGAATATACTTTCAGAAGCAGCAAATAGCAACCAAATAGTTGATATACACGTAAAGTTTCTCATGTTTTATAAATTTGATTCTAAGTGCCACACACATGATATGTATCTATATTATATGCAGGACTTGTTTATGAAAGCAACTGCAGATTCATTATTTGAAGTTGTCTTTGGATATGATCTTGACAACTTGAGTGGTTCAAATGAAGAAGGTGAAAATTTTAGTCGTGCATTTGATGATGCAAATGAGTTGACTTATAGAAGATTAGTTGACCTGTCATGGAAAATTAAGAGGTATTTTAATATTGGATCAGAGGCAAACTTAAGGAAAAACATTAAGGTGATCGATGAGTTTGTTTATAAGGTGATCCAGGTCAAGACCGATCAAATGCACAAGTCAAAGGATGGTTTTACGGTAAGCTAACTTATACGAGTAATTTCTTTCTTAACTAAGAAATAAAGGTACATTTTGACCCTTCACGTTGAACTTACTGAAATTATGTTCTGAAATTATGTTCAAATTGTCTACGATGTCTAAATATATAACCATCAACTTGGTTAGTAGAGTTAACTAGTAACATCATTCAATTGACAATACTTACTATTGATAGTGTAACCCTCACTTTGAGCTCCCACATGGCTTGGCCCATGAGCTTTTCCTTATTGGGCTCAGCCGTCTCCCCATATATAAAGGGGTAAACCCTAAATGGGAAGAGGATCTGACATAATTACACACACAACATTGTGTGCGGCCTCCATTCTCTCTTCATCTCAAACCCCATCTCCCTGTATGGGTACTCAATCATCTTTTACCACCTTCGATGAGAACACTCTCGATCCGGGTTACAACATTTATGTAGAGTAAAGTGGTGATTTGCCTTCCATCCACACTCAAGTCGAAATATGCTTGATCAACGATGATGACTAAATGACATAAATGCCCTTATGATTGTCTGGTACACACTTATGGTAGGTTTTCAATGACAAAAGTTAAAGATAACAGTGCTCTTAAGAAAAAAAACAGAGTAAGCATTATGCCTTACAAACTCATTCAAACATATCTAGTGCAAAAGAATGAAAATAAAGATGCAAATGATGATATCCTTATTCCTCAGCTAATCCATAGGTTAATCGATGAAAAGACAGAGAATGTGTATGACTCCTTACATCCCAAAATATGTGTCAAAAAGGCATACATCAAACAATTTTTGATCCAATGCTTTGTTTTTTTTTCCGACTAAAAAGCCAGATGAAGATGTTCCCTTGTCAATTCACACTTTGGAATATGCAATTTGGTGTTAAATTTTTTAATCCTTCTTAATCTGAGTCCGGAAAGAAATGGGTTTGACTTGAAAAGTCAAAATACAAACTTTTTCAAGCTGTTCCTATTTATATCATTTGGCTCTTGAAATATGAAATTTGCAGCTAAAGAAAGAAGACCTTCTATCAAGGTTTATGCAAATCCAAGATAGGGATCCAAAGTATTTTCGAGATATAATACTAAGCTACGTACTTGCTGGTAAAGATCCTACAGCGATTACTATGACTTGGCTCATTTACATGCTTTGCAAGCATTCTGAAGTTCAAGATAAGGTTGCAAAGGAAATCAAAGAAGTAGTAAACATGAAAGAAGCGATCACAAATGTTGCGGATTGTGAAGCCCGTGTGAGTGAGGGTGCGCTTGAGAAGATGCAATATCTTCATGCAGTTTTGACTGAAACTATCAGACGCTACCCTGCCTTGCCACTGGTATGCAATCTTTTTCATATTTTGATGTCTAAAAAGACTAACTTCCAACCTAAACATTGTAGAGTATCTATTGGTATAATTTTGCAAAAGGGGTCACTGGATAACTTGAGGAGTCGTTTACTAAAGTATCTGACGAGTAGTTAAATGACTTGAAACTAAAACTAATTAGTGCCAAAAATATGCATGTTCAGTTTAAATCTACCCGAAAAGAAAACTTTGTAATCGGTACTTGACATTCCACAGTAAGAATAGCAACTAATTTCACTAAAGTAAGAATCTTATATGTGTGTGTGATATATAGAATTGTATTAAGACTAATTTAACTGTGTAAAATTAGTATGTTTTGTCTGTTGTTATAAATGATGTGAATCATATTACTCTTCATACTTTGTACCGTTGGAATTGAGTGACCATAGATGTAGGTGCATTTGCTTTAAAAATGCCTCATGGTTGATCTTGCTAACTGCTACCAAAACCACGTCTAAGTTTAGTTTTTCATCTACAACTTTACTACTAACAGACTAGTTACTACTAACAGACTAGTTACAAATCATGTAGGATCCAAAAGTATGTTTTTCAGACGATGTTTTACCAGATGGTTGTCATGTTAAGAAAGGGGATGTGATATCATACCTGCCATATGCAATGGGAAGGATGAAGTTCATATGGGGTGATGATGGAAAAGACTTTAAACCAGAACGATGGCTTGATAACAATGGTTGCTTCCATTCAGCGAGCCCCTTCAAATTTACTGCCTTTCAGGTTAGTATAAATGTCATTTCACTTCCAAATAAACATGGACTTTCAATGTTATTATGCCACGTGTGAGTGTGTGACCACTGACATGTCATTTATGTTTATAATTTGTTTAGTTAATGTGGAAAAAGAGAGAGATCTTAGATTCAATTATAACTTGTTAGTGATATTTGTTTAAATTAAGTAACCAACCTTTTCTATGTTATTTGCAGGCTGGACCACGAGCTTGTTTGGGTCGAGAATTCGCGTATAGGCAAATGAAGATCCCTCTCTTGTATCTTGTTAGGTTGCTTCTCGTTCATGTTGAGTGATGAAAACAAGGTCCCAAAGTACAGAATCAAAATAAATATTCAGATGGATGGTCCATTGAACATTTTTTGTCTCTACTAGGTCCGGTTTAGACAATCCTTAAAATTAAAACGCAGTACTCTTGCTATATCATATATTCTCTAAAGAATATCGTATATATACATCATCATATATCATACATATAATATATATATATATATATATATATATATATATATATATATATATGCTCAGATCTTGGATGAGTGTAATAAAGGTATTGGTGTCCCCTCCTAAAATATTTCAAATATATGCGATAATGGATCGTGTCGGTAAACCTAGCATGATAAAATATAGGGATTATTGTCTACAAAAATGTATTATACTATGACCCAAAATGTTATTCAACTTCATTTTGGTGTTTGTATCTAATTTTTCAATGGAATGCTTCCGTGCTTGATATATGGATTTAAATGTGAGGCCTACTTTAAGTTGTTCTGCTTTTAGACGAGTTAGCCATTCCACGTGTTCTGCATTAGACGTGACAAAAAGTGGGTGAGTGGGATCGTTTTAGGCCTTTTTTTACTCTACTCTTCCGAGTCGACTCATTAACCCATACGAGTCTAACAACTATTGTTATTGTTAGATAATAACAGATCAAAATTTGATAAGTAATTACTAGGACTGAATGTCTGAATCATGTCACACATTATTAATGATTGTTATGATCAATATAAATCAACTTTTACATCCAATCATCTCATATCTCATATCTTTATAATAATATAATAATAATAATTAATTTGAAACCTAGCTTTTAATTGTAGTGTACGATTTTACATAACAGGTAACGAATTACAGAGTATAACCTCTTCTTTTTTTCTTGTAACTAAATGTAATATTGAATGGAAAAAATGTTAGATCTAATTGCCACTTTGTTGTCACATGTGAATTAGCATTAATTTATGAGTGTGCATTGACTTCTGAACCCAATTTTAAAAATAAATTTTAGCTATTTATACTTTATGGTCAATACCAATAAAAAGAAGAAAGAGGCAACAACATTCATACTTACATACCAGTAATCATCACAGCTTTGTAATGGCAACTGATTCCTTGGTTTTAATCTCAAACACAATATCCATACCAGTACTAACCACAGCTTCTGTATCTATTGTTTTTCTATGTATCTATATCTACAATCAGCAGCAGCAGAAATATGGGAAGAAGATGAAGAAGCATCATCCAATTGCTGGAACTATTTTTCATCAACTTATTAACTTCAACAGGTTACATGATTACATGACTGATCTTGCTACAGTACACAAAACTTATAGATTGATTACTCCTTTTCGAAACGAAGTTTATACATCTGATCCAGCTAATGTTGAGTACATCCTCAAAACCAATTTTGATAATTATGTCAAGGTATGTGCCATTGTGCCTTATCTAATATATGATTGATTCGATTGATATTTTTAACATGAAACGTATACGAATAAATCGAGTCCTAAATGGATTTGATTAGTTTCATTGATCTGGTTTACTTGTTTTATGCTAAGTTTATTCCCATTTAGGTAAGACATTGATTGATACATTCATATTAAATTTGACACCATATGATTGATACATCAAAAGGGGGCTACCCAACTATTGCTTTCAAAGGAATAAGAAGTAATTTGGTAGCAATTTTAAGAACTTAAGAATCATAATCAGTTTCACCAGTTTATCACATTTTTCCTAGACCAAAGGCAAAGCATGGAAATTTATTCTTTATTGTTTTACATAAGCAGTCTATTTTGACTAAAAAAATCTTTATAAATTTATTGTAACTTGAATTTTAGGATACATTGATCTCAAAAGCCTTCTTTTCAATACTTTTGTGTGGTCAGCAAAAACTGAAAATTGCAATACAGGTCCTTGATGTTTGGGAATTGCTATATCAGTCCCTCATTTTAATCCTTCCATCACCTGAAAATCATAATACTTTTTATTTTGAGATGTCAAATGAAAATTTTAAAATTTTGCTTAAGACAATGTTTGAGTAAATATTATTGAGTTTATTGTTTCGTTATGCGCTCAACTTTACACTCATTACTATTGTATGTTTCCAACTTTTCTACACTCTATTGTATGAACTGAACCTTCTAAAAACTCTATTGTATACTCCAGATTTTCATACCCTCTTTTGTATGAGATGAACTTTTATAAAAGAGTTTTTAGAATGTCTAATTTATATCATATTACTTAGAGTTTTTAGAAAGTTCACCTCATACAATAAAGAGTATGAAAGTCGAGAGCATATAATAGAGTTTTTAGAAGGTTCACCTCATACAATATAGGGTATGAAAGTTGAGCGCGTATAATAACAATGAGTGTAAATTTGAGCACGTTATCAAACAAAAATCCCAATATTATTTGACACATGACAATCATCTAGATGAGTGTAACTGTGTGAGAAAGTGGGCCCTTTTCTAAATGTAGTGATAATTGCCATATGGCATTAGGAGAATTTCCTTAAAGATTTTTAGAAAGATATATATAATTTTTTCAGTTTCTGATTACTCTGTATGCCTTTATTCATAAGTTGAAATATAGTGGGACAACAGGTGATCTTATAATTTACACCTAATTCTGCAGGGAACCTATACTCATACCATCCTAAGGGATCTTCTAGGTGATGGAATATTCACAGTTGATGGGGATAAGTGGCGCGAACAGAGGAAGGTCTCAAGCTACGAGTTTTCAACAAAAGTGTTAAGAGATTTTAGTAGTGTCATATTCAGGAAAAATGCAGTCAAACTTGCCCATATGTTGTCTGAAGCTGCAAATAACAATCAAGGTCTTGATATCAATGTAAGTTCCTTTGGCTCAACAATATCTGAATCATCACATAATAACTGCGTCATAAAAATTGACATTCATGATAAACAATATATACAGGACATGTTTATGAAAGCAACATTAGATTCAATATTCAAAGTTGCTTTTGGAATTGATCTTGATAGCATGTGTGGTTCAAGTGAAGAAGGTGTAAAATTTAGTAATGCTTTTGATGATGCAAGTGCATTGACACTTAAAAGGTACGTTGACATAACATGGAAAATTAAGAGATTTTTTAACATTGGATCGGAAGCATAGTTAAGGAAAAGTGTCAAAGTGGTTGATGAGTTCGTTTATAAGCTGATCCAAACCAAGACTGAACAAATGAAAAACAGCCAAGAGGAGTTTTCGGTAAGCCAATACTCTATTTTATACGAGTAGTAAAAACGGCGGGGGGTAGGAAAATGGGAGGGTCAAGTAAATTGGGTGACGGACGAAACAGGAAACTATTTAGTTTTCCGTGGAAAAAGGTCCAGTCAGGCCAACCTGCAAACAATTCTTTAGAAAAGATTTAATAAACTAATGTGTAAAATATAACTATACAAATTTAACTCTACATTATTACATGGAATAGAAGTCAACCCTGTTCTTCACTAAAATGATTTTGGAGGTTCCATGCATTTGAAAACACTTCTTTCTGATGACTTTTGACCCATTTGACCCGTTTCTTTCTAGTTAAATTCTTAAATCTTCTAGCTTAACCCAATTAACCTTTTGGAGATAAATATAATGGACCTATTTGATTTTTATGTAAATGGGTCCATAATTATCACCTATACAAAAACTGAAGTAGTCAGACTATTGATGTCAAATAGACTAAATAAAACACCATATTTCATTTAAAAAAAAGTTGGTCTTCTTTTGTAACTGAACTTTGGAAGCAATGGGTTTAACCACAAATTTCAAAGTGCATCTTTTTTTCTTTTTTCCTTTTTCGTTTGATCCTTAAATTATCAATATTTCAGTGGAAGAAAGAAGACATTCTATCAAGGTTTCTGCAAATCAATGACACAGATCCAAAGTACTTACGAGATATAATACTTAACTTTATAATTGCTGGAAAAGACACGACAGCTACAGCTATGACTTGGTTCATTTACATGCTTTGCAAACATCCGGAGATTCAAGATAAGGTTGCAAATGAAATCAAAGAAGCAACAAACATGAAAGACAGTGTCACACATGTTGCAGAGTTTGCAAATAGTGTGACTGAAGAAGCCTTAGAGAAGATGCAGTATGTTCATGCAGCTTTGACAGAAACTCTCAGACTCTTTCCTGCAGTTCCAGTGGTAACGCAAACTAAGCAATTTAGCAATTTCTTATACTTTGACATATACAGGCCTTTGACTGACCATAATATCAAAAGGTTAGAGTTGCAGTAAGAACTTACTTTACTAAGTACTAACATATCAGGAGTACTTGCATGTTCATTATGTAGGATGCAAAGATATGCTATGCAGATGATGTTCTACCTGATGGTTATGATGTGAATGAAGGGGATATGGTAGCTTACCAGCCATACGCAATGGGAAGGATGAAGTTCATATGGGGTGATGATGCGGAAGAGTTTAAACCAGAAAGATGGCTCGATGAGAATGGTTGCTTCCAGCCAGAGAGCCCCTTCAAGTTTACGGCTTTTCAGGTTAGTATGTACATACCATACCCACCTCTGACTTTTTCATTTGGATCATACAGTTGATTAGGAGCAGTCAATTTACCTTACTTGAAAATCACCCAGAACCCAAATGTGGTTATAATGAGCAATCAATACCTGAATTAGATATATAACACCTTCGGTGCTGTCGTTAGAGTGAAACTTGGGCTCTAAAGGGTACTTTTGTCTTTTGATCTGTGCATTAGTATCCACATTTATCAGATGTATCAGATAGGCTCAAAATCAGCTATAATGTTCTCTTTCTCAATATTTTTTTGCCGGTTTCTAGTCTGTTAATTCCTGTAGATGTCTCACATACGACTAGAAAGTCGCATATTTTATTGCTCCAGTTAACTGAATACGACATTTTAATGTTTGGGTATGATTTGACATAATTTGTTATTTTTGTGTTGAAAACCAGGCAGGACAAAGAATTTGTTTGGGCCGAGAATTCGCGTATAGACAGATGAAGATATTTGCTTCCATCTTGTTAGGTTGCTTCTCTTTCAAGCTGAAGGATGAAAACAAAACTGCAAAGTACAAAACGATGATTAATCTTCACATCGATGGTGGACTCGATATACGTGTTTTTAGTAGATTGGAGTAACATAAAACCCTTGGACGTTAAGACTATCCTATGCACTTATGTTGAAGCAAGTGTGGCATACACATGTTAGATGTATTTGTGTCAAGAGATAGATAAACACCATCATCATATGCGTACAGTCTAGCTTCGCATCATAGTGTTCATTTACTTCCACAGATCACGTGATTGCATACTTTTACTCCCATAATTTTTCCCCAAAACTGAAAAGCAAGGTGAATTACGTTTTAGTTCCAAAAAACTACACCAAATTTATGTTTCAGCCTGAATTCAATTTTGGCATCTCCTAGTCTCTGACATTTTGATGTTTCAAGATTCCATTACCAGAATGCCAATCTTTGCCAAAAACAAAACAAAATTAAGATTTTGTACAAAACTGTTGTACGACAGAGAAATAAGGTTTTTTTACAAAGTGAATGCCACTAATGTCAGGATTCAAGAATCAAAACTACAGAATGTGTAAACGAGACAAGTAACTCATAAACATCAAAATATTTATAATTAACAAATGTGTTTCAGCAAATACACAAAAATTGTAGATTTAGGATGCTTTTACTCAGAAAATAATAAAGAAAATGACCTATAATTCGTCTCATGGTAGTGGTCTCAACTAGTACAAGATGCCCTTTCTGCTCGTTACAATGATTACAACCCACACTACCCTGAAAATCACTACAATTCTGGTAGTGGTAAGTCTGTAGTAGGAAGGTGAAGTCCGGGCCTGGAAGCCCATTTCTTCTGATCCCTATAGGCTTCGATAGCTCTCAGCCGAATCCTTTCTTGAGAAGCGCTTATTGAAGACTCAAACCGCTACAAAGCATAGAAGAACTCCATGTCGATTAGCATTTTAAATGATGAGCTCAAAAAAACACTCGAGATAGCTAAAGAGATCATCCCTTAGAAAGTGGTTACTATGACTTACAGATTAAAATCAAGATCTAATAATTAAGTGGATGATTAGAGCTAGCAACAGGTAAGAAATTTCAAATATGTCTATACAATTAGGTCTCCTACAACGATTTGTCTGCCTCCAAAATCAGATTACGTTGACCAAATCTGTTTACACGAAAATCCAACTATCCAAATACCCATTCATGAACGATTATTTCAGTCTATTTCATTTCCCACTTTTTTGTTCTTCTATGTCAACCAAGCCATACCTTTTTTCTTGTCCATTATTCTTTAAAAATAACTTTCATTGATATTACTTACATATATAGTTATGTTACATTTATGATCCAAATTTTTGAACAGATTGCTTTAGGAGGTTGGAAAATATTAAGTAGACTTCAAGTGACTTTAAACCCGTTCCAACCATTTCCTTTTTAACTAATTGTTGTAATTATAATTTGACCGATTACAAATATAATAAAACTCGTTTTGACCCACTTTTATATAGTTAGGTGTCTAGTAAAAACTAGATTGGATGATGAAGAAGCTAACCTTGGGAACATTGACCAACTTTGGTGGAGCTTGAACGACGTCTCCAAATCTGATCTCCTCACGACCAGGGAAGTTAAAATCATCTTCTTGTTTCACCTTCTTGTGTTTCTTTTTCCTTTCTTCTAAAAGTCTGTACAAATTATCAGAAACATTAACAAGAAACAACTTATAAAAAAGAATCTTGAAGCAACAAGACTCATCACTCGTTTTAGACCACAAGGTCCTGAATATGAATCACGAAAACAACCTCTTTGCACAATGCAAGAGAAAAACTGCATATAAAGGCATTAAGTTTGTGTAACACGGCCAACAAACAACATGTGGTTGTGGGCCGCATTTTTTAAGGAATAATGATGTAAATTGCATATAAAAAGAAATGAGACCGTACTTTTTCTTTCGTTCCTTCCTTTTCAAACCAACCACACCTAATTCAGCTGCAAATCGAAGGTCATCAACCTGCTTCCTTTTCCTTTTCTTCTTTTTCTTTTCAGTAGAAAAGGTATCTTGTTCCTGAGTATCTTCAATCTTAGACTCGGCAACTACCGAATCAGATTTTTCCTTCGAAGGAAGTTTCTGGAAACCATAAAACAAACTTCAGTATCCAAATGTACATTTCGAAAATTATACAAGCTCAAATTATTATAATCCAGAACCAACAAGGAAAGAAAGACTGATTCAGGTTTCATAGTACAATTGTAAATTCAACTTCACCTATACTTCAACTCCTTTAGTCCCTTATGAATCTCACATTGTCATTGAGAACAATGTACAATAAGAACATTTTTTATTGGGATAACAGTACACCATCTAAAGTACTTACTAAAATATCTGTTCAAAACAAATACCACTCCACCAGCTTAAAGAAGCGTGCTTTTCTCTTTATACTAATAAGCTAAAACCCGGCTTTATCCGAACACTTAAAAGAGATTATTGCGTTTAAAAACGCTATAAACACTTGAAATATGCACTCCAAACACCCTCTACACACTTGTTCATTTATCTGGTTATTCAAATATGCGATTCCAAATCTACAAATCACAACAATCACTTAAAACACATATCTAAACCTCTTCAACTTTCCCAGTCTACGAAATAAATAATTCCCATAACCAAATTAGTCCTCAACATTTACAATCACAAATCTTACACCAATATCCCTAAATTCAAACAAATAACCCTAATTTAAAACTTACATAATTCCATTTTCAATAAAGTCAAAATCTTGAATAACAATTAAGAAAAAAATCACTTACATTTTGAATTGACTTTCCACCACCTGTGCCACCATGACCACTTCTATTACCTTCACCATCAACAGATAACTTCCCAGAACCTAGGTTAAATTACCATTTCAGAATCAGACCAATTTTTAAAACCCTAACAAAATACTAAACGAAAAAAGATTCCATTTTTATTTTTTTTAACAAAAGAAAAGATGAAATAAAAGCTAACCTGAGGTGTATGCCATGAGTTTGCGAAGTTTAGAGGGAATGACATCGAGTGATGAACGAACCGGCGGCGGAGGTAACCGGTTCTTACCAACACCATGGGCTTCTTTGTAATTCTTTTCTCTTCTGATTTTTCCTTTGCCACCCATTAATTATTAATCTTGTTTTGTATTTTAGGGTTTAGGCTGCTGTAAAGGGTTTTGCTTTCTGTGTTCCAACTCTGGGGGTTTTTGGGTTCAGGTTTTTATTCCAACTAAACAAAAGATGAGGGTCAAGTTGCTTCGGTCTTTCAACTTTCGAATTTGCGTATTTACTGCTTAAAACATAAAAAATAAATAAAAATAAATAAAGACTTATTATTAGAAAGTTACAAACAAATAATAAAAGGAAATTCAACCACATTAAAACTGATATAAGGATTTTAAAGATATCAATTACTTTGTTTTACTAATAATTTGCATATATTTATCAAATATTAGTAAAACATTTGATATATCAATTTTTCTATATAACCCTTTAAAGCATTTTCATTTCTTCCTTACTAACTTGTATTTTACTTGTATTTGTCATATGAGAATTGACTAATTTACCCATTTCATTCATTTACAATTTGATATTAATGTTAACACTATAAAATTAAAGACTATTAACACATATATGGTAACAATAGAAGTCAAATAATCAAATAAATTAATCTAATTATTAAACTACATCAAATTAATTAAAAATAATATCACTTAGTTGTAAATCAAAACACGCTATAAAAAAAGTAATTTGACTTCCTAAACAAGAAATGACTATCAAGGCTCACCACGTCAAACTCAAATTGCTACAAAAATCAATTCCAAACAAATATTATATGTTGACTCAAACATAACTATAAATATTAATCGTATAACTTCATTAATAACACTAACGAAAATATGTATGTTATAAGAACTTGTCATTTCAATATAAATCAAAACTTCAAAACACTTGCAACAAGAAGGGTAACTCTTATTAATTCATATTTATAATTCAATACTCAGGATTACAACTATTACATATTAACTGTTAAATGTAAGTTTAAAATAAGTTTTATCATTCAACACTATAAACTAACCCCGTCTTTTACGTATAAGGTGTCGTACTACCACAACATTGCACGTGCAACTTACTAGTTTATATTTATATATAAATATAAATACTTCACAATTTTAAAAAAGTACAATAATTGTACTACTGACCAATATAAATTTATTATGTTTCACTTAAATACTTTTTAATCGGTTGAAATTGTAAATGCTTTTTGATTGGTTGAAATTGTAAGTGAAAATTTACTTTAGGTCATTCCAGAAAAGAAATGCATAGAATAATATGATTGTTTTAGTCGGAGAAGATTGAATTAAACAAAAAAAAAACTATTTTGGCATTTGGTGCGTAAACCAGAGATAATTCCAAAATTAATTCTTTTACGATAAAGGAATCGGTATCGATGTGGGGTACATCTTCACAAATACTAGTTTACAATGAGACATCAACACTCTTTGCCCCTTTTGCATACGAATCAAGAAACTTTATCTATAGTGAGTTTCTAAGAAGCTCATTGACACGAGTGTTTTGGTTATCGACTTCCACATTTCTCATTGTGGACATTTAGCAATAACTAAACCGAAAATTATCAATTGCAACATCAATTGTACAAATAAGGTTATATGTTTAGACTTTAGACTGATAGTTCTTCTATATTTGTATTTGATGGGTACCGCAAAATGAAACAACTTCGAATTCAGAAATCGTCTTGTATTATACCAAGGACACAAAGACAATGCCTTTCTTTATTCATTTCTAAGACGTAACACATAACAATACAACATGCAGTATTACATCATAAGAAATCAGAGTTAAAATGTACAAGCTTCAGGGCCATTTTCATGGTGACATCAAATTTACATGATCAAATTCAAAATTGAAAATTTTGCATAAAAGCCCTCTAGTGTTCATTTAATACTCTGCAATTAATATGTACTAAGCCGGGAGAAATATATTACACGATGACAGCAGACTATAGTTGAATCCAAGTATGTTCAAGAAACGAGCAAACTTGCTCTTTAGGTCAGCTGTTAAAAAGTTGACTTTTTCCAGAAATTTGCTTCTGATTCACCATCTTTAAGCTCGTCCTACATGAACCAAGAACAATAATTGAAGGCCAAAGGTCAACATTCAAATACCAATGTTTCAATCATGTCAAATGTCCCATGAAAATTGGCAAATCATTAAATACCTCCAACTTGGATGAAGCGGGAAAAAAGCTTGTTGCTCTTTGAAAATTGCTATTCATCGTCACTTGAAACACTTGCCAAGCTCCTTCTTGATCGACGCCTTCCCCTTGGCAACCCTATAATTCCGCTTCCTGCTCTTCGGACTACAGTCGTGAACTTCACCTGAAAGATTCATGCATCATTCGTGATACGTGAACTTTGTCAAAACACTACTGTCTTTATGTTCAAGCGTATTGAAGCCTAAAAGGGAAATTAACTTACAGCAGGATCTGTGAAGACTATTAGTTGTTTGTCAGATGTTGACACCAACAGATTAGTGTCGTCCTTGTTTGTGGTCACTGCCGTTATAACTTGACCTTCTTCAAGTCTCATTGTGTGAAACATCTGTCAAAAATGATTACTTGTTAAGCTTTTGATTTTGTGGCCAAGATTTTTCACAACACCAACAGTTGTCCAGTTCTACTATTTTTGTATGTTTAACGTACTTACTAAAAGACTTTATAATGAACTTTACTATTGTCATGTTTTGAAAAAGAGTATCATTTCTATATAAGCAACCATTTTAAACAACCCCCAAAAATTAAGTTTGGATCGCAGGAAGCTTAGGTGGTAATTTTGACCCATTTACTTATCATCGATAGACCATGTGGCATAATGTTGTATCAATAATGGGTAAAATGGGCGATACAAAAATAGCTAGAGTAGATGAGTCAAATGGGTTTAATGGGCCAACAGAAGTGTTTCTAACTGCATAAAAACAGCTTCTTTTGACCCAAACCTGATTTGACCCGTTTCCCAACCTGCCCATTTTGCCACCTCTAAGAGAATATCAAAAATTGACTTGCGAATTATACCTTAAGAGTATGCAGATCAAAGAGACAAACTGAAGGAGATTGAACATCCAGTATCTTATTTTCACCAACTTCTATTAGTCCACCATCATGATTTTTTTCTGAACACGAGTTTAATCCAACCAAAACACTCCGCCCATCGAAAGAGATCTCCATACAACTAACGTTACAAGAAACAGGAAGATGCACCTGAGCAATTAAGATCCCATTAAGAGTATAACTTGAGAGAACATGCAGTTCATCATTCCAAGTAAGCACAACCCCTTTTTTTGAAAGCCTAACTATATCAGCCTTTACATCGTGAAGCCTTCTGAGCAATCGACCCCTACTCACCGAATGAACCAAAACGTCTGAAAAATAAGAACATGAAGCAACAGCACCAAGATCTGAATTTACACAACAATCTATAATTTCACCAAGATGACCACGAATAACCTGTATGGGACCCTCAATACGTCTTCTTCTAGTTTTATCAATGAAACAACTTGCAGCAGTTGTTGCACTAACTGAAGTTGGTGTGACTGTACCAGTGGGTGGCTCAGACATGCTGCCTGACCTGAACCTTGGTGACCGGTGTATTCTCCAGACCAAAACTGTTGTGTCTCGGGACCCACTCACGAGGTACTTGCTATCAGGTGACAGAGATAAACAAGTCACGGGTGCACAATGAGCTCGTGCTATTTCTAATGTTTTTGCTCCGTCGGGTGATACTAATCTGATACTGTTGTCCACATGTCCACCTGGTTGGAGACCCAACGATCAAAGTGAGGTTTATACTTACTATTAAAGGTGGCAATTTTGACGCATTTACTTATGAAATGAGGGACAATTCAGGCTAAATATTTTTGATGCATAAGAGAATGAAGACTAATCGTTTTATTCAAAAAGTGAGATTACCATTGAATATTATAGGGCAAATTGCTCAAAATAGAAACGAAATATTCTCTGATGATTGATTTTAGAAATCAACTACCAAAATTATCACTAATAGAAACCAACTCTCAACTTCTTCATATCTATAGTAATACTTTATCTTATACGTCATATATATCCCCAATTCTATGTAACATATTACTAGAATTATGAAGAAATTGAGAGTTTTTTCCTTTTATTGATAATTTTGGTAGTTGATGTTTAGAATCCATAATAAGACAATAGTTTGTTTCTTTTGAGCAATTTTCCCAATGGTATACAACTTTTGTGATAACACACTAATTACTTCTAATTCCCTTAAACTTTAGTATAAAAATTGTTTTTTCTCAACAAGAAACGACCCGTGACCCGTTACCCAACCCGCCCATCGTTCTTCCTCTACCTACAATCAATTCAAGAGCAGACTTCAACTATGTTATTGAACTTCAATTACTTATATAACAATACCAACATATGGGTTTGATGTCAAAATTTAGCCATAATCGAGCTCCGAAGTCAAATGCAACAATTTTTACACGTGGGAACATTAAAAAAAAAAAGAAACAATCCTTACCCGTGATAACTTCGTTGTTATATGTGATGGAAACTATGGAAGAGTTCCTAATCCCTGAAGCTGTGTAGGCATGAGCCTGAGGATATCTCCATTCTTCTGAACCGGACCCACTTTTTCCTCTGAAATAACGCATGAAACTCCCACCACCACCTGAGTTTATTCTATTTTTTCCCGGTTGAAACATGAATGGTGTTCCATGTCCATCAGGTGTATTTGGGTGCCATTTGTGTAATGCAATGTTTGCTGATGGTGCATTAGTATCAACAATTACAAGAGCATCTGAAGTTGCATGAATGGCAGATGCCGGTAGATTGCAGCGTTTAGGAGATGGAACATGATATTGTTTTACTTCTTTGGGGTTCCGAAATATGGTCTGAAAATTAAATATTTATGTTAAGAATAAGATAGAGGATAATAACTTACATGTATTATAAGGAAGATAATTACCTGCATATGAAGAACATCTGAAAGTGGCATCTTTCTTATATGTGGGATTGCTAAAAGACGCGAGGGCGTTTGACCAAAGTACGCAACTTGATCTTGTACAGCACGCCTCTGGACCTTTTGGTAGTGTTCATTTTTAAAAATCAGAAAAGAGAAATTAAAATACAAAAACCTCAAAACTAATAACAGTCCATGCATCCCGTTAAAATTGCAACGTTTGACTTTTAAACACGTTTCTTAAATGAGTTTCAATTTATATATAAAAAAAAAAAGATCCAATTTTTGTAATGATGACAATGGGCAAGCAAATACAATTCAGATTATGATCTTCCTAAAAATGAAAAAAGTGCCATCCTTAAGGGACAGGAGAGCAGTAAATAAGAATAAACAGACTTACTGGATCCTGAATTTTGTCTATATCAACAGCCCCATCATACGTGACGTGAAAGAATACATTGTTTGCTGAAATAGCTTCTTTCCCTTGTTGCTTGTACCTAAATTCCGATCCATTTACTTACGAATGGGTCAAATCGAGTTTAAAAAAATAGTTAAAAAGAAAACGGGCCAAATGGTCAAATGCCACCCATAGGGTACATTTTATTTAATAAAAATTTTGTAATCATACTTTACACACTAAATGTTACTGTAATAGAAAATAGAAGTGTTTCAGGTCAGCGCAACCTGACCCGTACCAAAAACTACCCATTTTGCCACATACATAATTAATGAAACAAAGCTCACCCAAATATCAGATCAATCCACTCATGCAAATGTGCGGAGACATGTTCACTCTCGAGAGCCATTTGATGTTTATGCATGAAATCAACAGGGTTATCAGCCCAAGGAGGAAGCCTAACAGAATCTGAAAACAGGAGATAATATTAGTCAAAAGAAAGATAGTTTCCAAACTGAAAACCGGAAGAGAAACATGGATTGGAAAATTGTACCTAGTTTGTCCCCTTGTTGTGTGGTACCAAAATCAATTGAATTCTCATTTGTCAAAATCTCCGGAAAGTAAAACATTTCAGGAACCTTTGACGTAACACAAAGCAAGGAAACAATATATTACAGCTATAAAATATATGACAATAAAATATGTTTGTCTACACGTATCATAACCATATAATCTCAACGAATCACAGCATATAAATATTATAACTTCGTACCAGTTCCTTCACGTCACTCATGTCCTCCAGTACTCCATCCCATGTAGCACCAATATCTGAAAACAATCTGTCTGCATGCTCAAACTTGCCACCTTGTAATCGAATTGAAAGGGTGGTAAATGGTTCAACTCGCATGAGATAATACAACACCTGTCATCGAGGACCAGAACTCAATTTTTTCCATGTACAGTAAACCAACTGTTCAAATCTTGTTAAAGAATACATTACAAAATAAAAACCCTTAAAGGAAATTTCATTTTTTGAAATTTATGTGAAATTCTTTGTTTGAAATACATGTGAAATAGTTGATAATTTAACTCAAAAATGACTCATAGCATGTTTTCAGAATATATATAAGAGACACTGTGAATAAGAAAGAACCATTACAAAATGGAACCATAAAATAATGATGAGAAAACCTACTGTCCCAGCAGTTGAGTAATGTGAATCGTAATGGTACTTGGGTATGATGGGATTGTTAAAGCTCAAGTATTTTTCCTGGAACTTTTTCAACCGATCCTCATTTAAAGCTCCAACGGGCTGCAAAATAGTATGGTCTGAATGTTAAGTAAAAACTCTGCAGTGCAAGTTGGGATGAGTCATGTTTAATCTCTAATGGGTAAATGAGTTCGCTAGATTTGGTGTGACCTTTGAAAGATTCCGATAAGATGAAGGATTGGCAAGATCCAAATGAGTTGACTTGTAATCTGAAAGAACCCATGGGAAAACTGGATACTGCGGTGAAACGAGAAGTGATTAGCTTAATCCATGCATGTGAAATGATTATTAAATTAGAATATCAATTACGTATCCACCTGGGTGATGTCATTATAACTACGCCCAGCCAATGTGTTTAGCTGCATCAGATATTCAAAGTTGCTGATCTGCAGCGGGATTTATTTGCAGTTTTTATTACCATAAATTGTAAAATATAGTTAAATTAAGAATGATGAATTCAAATGATTATATTATGTTTGGTACCTCCCAGCGTGACCAACGTTCCATGAGTTGGGTCCGTTTGAGAAGTTGTTCAGGTCTCTGAGACAATTACAATTAAACTACTGTGAGGACAGAACAGACATATGCTAAAAGTACTCTAGCAAACATAATTGTCAGACAAAAATAAAACCTGAGTCGCCAAATAAATATTGTTCAAACGTGGAGGACGTGCATGAATAATAGCTCTGTAGGCACTCATTCTCGCCTCAGCATTCTAGAAAAAGTCAACAAAACAACAGACTCTTAAGCTGAAGGTCAAAAATTGTACTTTAAGTTTTAACACAAAACATAGTTACTTGAAGAAAAAAAATACCCCAAAATCGAAGAAAAAATTTGATCGGTCAAGCATAAATAATTCCAGAGAACTTCTCCGTAGGAGATACCTACAATAACAATACAACTAAATTTGGGGGTAGACAAAATACCCAAAAAGGAATATATATACAAAGGAATATTCTAGTATTAGTAATCCAATAAAAAATAACAATGAATTGAACATATGTTTCTAAACTATAAGCCCATGTCTAACCAGAGGTCGTTAACCTAAATTTGAAAATAAGTAGACCTTCTGTTGTGTACTTGATGAAGAGAAGCCATCAACCAGCTTCGATCCTTATCTTCGACTTTATCTTCGACTTTCTTCTCAGATTTATCAGCAAGAAAGTTAATTCTCCTAGTTGTAATCTGGGAACATACAATGACCATGGGTTTAGGAGTACTTCAAATATCTGAAAATGCTAAGTACGATAAAAAGGGCCTAAATTACAGTATTATTGATCAACTGTAACAGTTAGCCATCCAGTTTTTACATTTCTATTTTAGTAATTTTACATGCATTAATCTTTAAATAAAATAAAATAATGTACACAACATATGAAATCTGTAACATTTCTTTGACCCAAGAGTTTCCAATTTGACGTTATCAATTGCCCACTTCCCCTATATCATTTTATTTCAAATATTAGTTTATTATTGAAACAACATATTAATATTTTACTTAAGGAAATTGGTTCCAGATAGCCAAACAAGTAGCTGTTTTGACTCTCCTATTTACAAGTACCATAAATTCTAAGGTTACCTGAAACGTTCCGTGACGAACTTTTAGTGGTCGAACCATCGATGCTGGAAGCTCGATTATAATAATTTCATAATGTTCACTGGGAATATATCCGAGACCCCCTGCTGATGGACTCTGTGCAGAATCTTGGTAATTTGCAACTTGTGGTTCGTTAGAATCCATTGGCACCTGCAGATGCTGTTCCGCAGTTGCGGATGGTCTTGTCTGAATATCTTCATACAACCACATCTCATCGCTGTTACTTTCCATATTAACAACTGTATCTTGTTCATTATCCTCATTTGCTAGTTCTGTGGAGAGAGCTTCTAGAGCCAACATCGACTTTTGTTTATCGTGTTCGAGTTCCATAGGATCCTTGCAGATTGCAGAAACACCAGAATGATCCGATCCCTTAAAATCCCTCCTAAAACATCTATGCATCCTTGAAGAACTTTCCATATAGTCTAATTTCCAGAAAACCTATGCATTAACATTTACATTAATAACATATTCAAAACCTTTACTTTTCTTTTTTTTAGGTAGGAGCTATTGCAAGAAAACTTCAATTCATGTCAAGATTTTTTGAGTAAAAACGGTCAATTTCTCTTTACAAATGTTAAGGCGGCTGAAATTATGTATCTAGAGGTGTCAACTTAGACCCATTTACTTATGAACGGGTCAATTTGGGTTATGATTTTTCTCTAACGAGTCAAAAGTAAAATAGGGAAAACAGTTGTAATGGAAACCACTTAATAGGGTCGAAATAGCTTTAAGCTTATTTTTAGTGCAAGAAACCTCTTAAATCATTTAGTTTGAAAATTAGATTGTTTATAGAAATGTTATAATTTGAAAATCAAACTTGACACCAGTTATTTGTTAAAAATTGCTAGAAATGGAAGGGAAAAATGTTTGCAGTCAACCGGACATGACTCGTTTCAGCCCATTACCCGACCCACCCATTTTACCACCTCTAGATCTTTCCACGGTGGATGCACATCGTATCACAAATAATATGAAAAATGATAAGGGCAGTAGCCTACTCTTTTAGGATCACAAAGGTTTTTACTCAATAGTCCAAAAAGACTATCAGTCTCAATTAGGTAATGAATGAGTTTGCGCCATGCACGTATACCGGTACATAGACGATGTCGAGCAACAAAATCAACTCGAGCACGTCTATCAACCTGAAACACGCAAAACTAAAATCATGCCTTCACTTGTATCTTGAAACATAAATATGAAAAGAAAAAATAGCCACAAACATACCTCAGATCGTTGCATGTTTCTAGCAAAAGCTAAACTTCCAACAAGAAGAGCAACAAATTTATAGGATAACGCATTAAAATCTTTCCCGTACACCGATTTTGAATCAACCGACTGCAAACATTCCATCCATGCAGTTCCCATTGCTTCAGAAACATTACATCTCATTATACGTTCCATATCACTTTTGCCTCGCCTCTGTCCAGATGTAGCCATAGCCACTGCACTCATCCCTCGAGAACCAGCAAAAGTATGAGATTTAGCAAATTTTTCCTTTGATGATGTATTGGAAGCTTCTGAGGGTTCTTGAAAGCTTGCATGTGTTTGAAATTTAGCTAATTTTCTTTCAAATAAGGTGGAAGTTTTGAGCTTTCGATGCACATCTATTGGAAGAGGTTTAGGGGCGGTGGTTTCACCACAAGAAGTACCGGCAGCCATCATGGTTAATGCCAATGAAGCAAGTGGAGATGCAAAAGCAGCCGCCCAACTAGGAGTGATCATAGCAAGAGCACTCTAGTCACACCAATTTGACACATCAGATAAATTAGCATGACTCACCCTAAATAGAGATTTCATTATATAAAAGGATATGGGTCAAAAGAAGTAACTTTTTGTACTGTCAAAATGGGTCAGGTTCAGTTGTGAGGAAACCTTTTTTGTCTAACTTCTAAAAGAAAATCGAAAATAATTTTACCCATTTGATGCTCATGCAAATCTTGACCACCATGTAGGTCTGCCCATGGGTTTCAATTAGAGTTGGCAAAATGTGTGGGTCAGTGTTCTTGGGTCGCAACAGGTAATTAATTTGTACGGGTCACAAGCAGACCGGCAAACATTTTTCTGTTTTCTGTAAATAACTATTTTACTAAATTGTACTTTGTCAAAACCGTAAGATGAGATCTTCTATATGATCTGATTTAAGACCTTATAAATGTGTTGAAATTTCCACCTCTAATTCTAATTCTAACGAAGTACAAGAGTTAGTTCAACCTCTATAGGATTTGCATCAGCATCTAGGGCTGGATCATCAACAGCAAGAGGATTATATTCCTCTGGGGGAGATAGTTCATAAATTTTGGCCAAAACAGGGCGCCATCTCCTTATAACTGCCACAAGTGGGGGCAAAATAGCTTCTAGATACTGTTTCCTTAGAGGGAGTCTGTCCCGGCTAACAGCATGCCACACCTGCACATGCCTTTTATTAGATAACTAGACAAAATTTCCAAATGAAGCAACTGAAATCCTTGACTTTGAGACTACAAGTGATATTATTGTACGGAAATAGTTTAAACAAACGATTATACGGGTGTTAACAAGAGTTAACAAAACAAATGAGTTTGGTAAATGGGTTTGAGTCAAAATGGGTCAATTTGTACCGGTTGAAATGGAGTGGGACCCAAAAACACTTTTTTGTCGATAAATCTTAATTCTTTTATAAGTTAAAAGTGTCTTGCATACGATTACAAAAATTAAGTTAAATTCATTAATTAAAATCTAACTTATTAAATATTATGATTTAGGGTCTTTATAAGTTAAAAGCAAACTTTGGACCACTTTCAGCCTGTTTGACCTCTTTCTAGGAACTTTTTTTTATATTTTATTCATTTGACCTGTTAGAAACAAGATATAACCCCGATTGACCTATTTCTACGTAAATGGATTGAAATTGCCCGCCTTCAGTTTTAAAAAATGTTAGTTTGTCAAAAACAAACCTCGGAATATAAAATACATGAGGCAACCAACACTCTGGGTCGCTTGGTCTCGGAAAGCGGTATGTGCAAGATGTGCGAAAGTACACTGCTCATCGTAAATGAAAAGTTAGTTGCACCAACTGATATTAGTGTCCATTCTATTATAAAAATCGACAACATTTTTTACCTCCATAATAGTGCTGAACCAGGCTGCTTCATGAATGTTCGAGGACTACTTTCTAAAGATGATGGAGCACTTTCATCTTCTCTATTAAATCTTTCAGAAAACCTATTATCAACATTCTTCATAATTATGCCATTTTCACCATCACCCTCATCTTCCCTCAAAGAAACAAGTGTCATACGAAGCATGCATAAAAACGGTTGATCATTATCCAACAACTGATAACGAGTTGTCATCCCACCCATCCCTGTACCCAATGCGCCACTCATACCAAGCCCATCAACGAGCCCAGGTTCATCTAATAATAAAGCTTGCAGCATGTTGACACATTTCTTTACTAATACAGTTTCGACCCATTTACCATTTAAATCTTTTTCTAAACAAGAGTTCCATGAGTCCCAGCCACTGCCGCCACCACCAAATTCGGATGATTTTGAAGGTTGACCAACACCATGCCATAATCGGCTTCTATATTTCCAACCCTCAGCTAAATCTATCATACAACTTCCATATGACACAAAAGCACAAGAAACATTGTCATAAGGTTCAGCTTGTGCTGCAGCTGCAAGACATTCTGCTATTGTGGATGCAGAATCACCTCCATTATCAACCATTGGAGCATAAACCTGATGAGAATAGTAGCACAACTTTATCACTCAAGGGTAGAGTCAAAATTGGTAATCTTTTGTGCATGTCAAAATGGGTCGGGTTGACCTGCCAACACATTCGGTCCATTTTCATTATATGATAGTTATTTATTGAACTAGAGGAATGGTGGGATTTATACAGATTATTTATGTTAAAAAATTGGAATCATATAAGTAGCTACGGTAACGGACTTCCAACACAGGTTTATATGTTGTTTGAAGTAGTTATGATCAGATTATCAACTATTTAAGTTTTAGGCAATTCTAACTAATTAGTTAGTTATTAAATACTTATAAATAAATGACCAATAAGGACATAGGTTTATAATGATAAACTATAATTAATTATTATTTGTTAACAGTGGTAACAATATCATTTTCAATTTCAACAATTAACTTTTTTCAGAATATCAACAACAGATTTCCCTTAAATAATTAGTTTTGTTGCCACTGATTATCCAAAACAGATCACTGTGATTTCATAATCAGATACATCCAAACACCCCCTAAGTACGATCTGAAAAAGTATATAATTTAATGTATTAGTATGTAAGCCTTTTGATTCCAATTAAACTACATATAAGCATTTCCATTTCAGCTAACTTTTTTTATTCATCTGTTAGAGATAAGCATTATCAAAGATTATCCCATTTTAAGGTTAAACAGGCCAAAGTCGAGGTCTCTACTTAAATGCAAATTAATAGCTCAAAATAAACAATGTAAATCATACTTCAAAAGGAATTGCAGCGCCTGTAGACGATTCCCCTCCGTCTTTAGGCTTTGATTTTGCTGAGGGACTCGAAACGACAGCTTGGACAGCAGAAAAGGGAGAAGTTGAGCCAGCTTCAAAATGGGCAGCGCAAAATAGTTTGCTCTGAAGGCGTAAATGATCTTCAACAAGCATTAACATAACACTTGCATTTTCTTTTAAAGCAACATAATATTGGGCAGCATTCTCTATTTCTGCCTTAGAGAGCTCTGGTGGTAATCCATACGATGCCACACCAGAAGAGGCTGCATCAATAACTTGGATCTGTACCCAAAAAGGAGAAGACGTTTCATTTTCATTTTTATTTTTGGCAAAATAGTATATGCACTTTATAGTATCTATATGTGTACGCATGAAGTTGATTGTCAGCAATCAAAGATCTCTAGCAGTGTCAGTGTCAGTATCAATGTCAAAATGGGTGGGACAGGCATGTTGGATAACAATTCATTGAAATGGATCAATTTTTAGAATGGCCATGTCATGTTAGGTTGACCTGCAAACACTTTCTTGTCCATTTTTAAGTATTTTATTAATAAATAATGCGTCAATTACGATTGCAAAAACGATATAATTACGATCATGATTTAGATATTTGTATAAAACAATTTAAGAGGTTTTTAAGCCTCTAATATAGACTGGTGATTTTCAACAAGTTTGACCTATTCCTATCTTAGCTTAAAATATGATTTGACCAGTTTTAGATTTTACCCAAGTTGACACGTTTACATGTAAATGATTTGGAATTTCCACCTTTAAAGATCTCCCACAATGTTCACAAACCAAGAAAGAGGCGGGAAAAAGAAGAAAACTGAATAGTATAGCAAGGAACTTCACCTGAATTCGTAGCTCTCTAGCGATGAAGTCCAACATATCGCCCAAAAGCCTTCTCTTAAAGACGGGCAAAGATTTCTCGCGTCTAAAATATCAAACAAAACCATTGTCAACAATTGGATTAATTAATTTACTATTTCCTTTTTCTAGGATTATAACTTTTTATTAAGTTATATAAATTAAGTTGGATTGTATAATTCTTTTATCATTTTTAAAGCACGGTGATTTTGTAGAGCATAGTATACTTGGCCCGCTGCTCCCCTGTGCTAGATCCCCCTACCATTGAAAGCCATTCTGCACAATGAAGTGTAGCTTCAATATCCTGTCAAGGGAAAGTATGACGAAACAATATAAACAAACTGATAATGCTTGAAATTTTGAGTCATATATGATTCAAAGATAAAGAAAGTAAACGAAGACACAATAATTTAAAATCAATAGCTCGTTCTTCAACTACTTAACAATATTTTATCAATAATTGCAAGTTTAAAACTAACATACATGGACAAGAATAAGTAGTTCCATAGACAAACTATTAAATTGAACTGAAAAATTATCTTGTAAGATGATTTTCAAATTATCTTGATTTGAAGATATTCATAGTGATAACATACAAGTGCACAAATTTAGAAGATGCAATACAACCTTCCATCCATCCTTTTCACGCATTGAGTGCTCTAACATGATAATTAGAAAACTGTGTATAAGGTCTTCAACATCACTGATGCTTGAAGACGTTGAAGCACTTGTTGCACCCATCTGTAGAAATATGTCGTACATTTAAATAATATTATAAAATTTCTCCGTCCCATTTTACGTCCCAAAGTTAGAATATTTGACTTTATTTGAGGAGGGAATGAATTTATAAACAAAAAGCAATAAACTTTACGAAATAAAAGGTTCTTAGTTTAATATAAGTATAGATATAGATGAACCTCGTGATTAGATATAAGAATTTCCAAGAGCCATTCAGGCCATTCCTCCATCATAGTCAGACTGCTTCTATTTTCTGAATGACTGCAAGCTAAAATCAGAAGATCCTGAAAGCAAACGAAATAAATATATAAAAGTCAAAATGAAATTCTATAGTAGAAACCAAAAGAAATAAAAACAAATATATAATGTTTTTGACTGTAATCAAAATCCTCTGCTTACTGCTTAGCTAATGGAAACATTGGAACATTGAACAGGACAATATAAATTTTATGATTTGTTAAAATAAGGTATTGCATGCATGTTTTTACAAGTTTCTAACTATTAACTTTTATATTAAGATATAAAATAAAATCTACATCACATTCGGTAGCTATCTATAACTTCATGCAAACAGAACTTAGATACGTGTAAAGAGTAGCACCTGTAATGCTCGAGTTTGAAAATTCGTTGTTGAATATGGGAGTGAACGCAAAAGAACCAACAAGAGTTCTAAATGATCAAAGCGATGCTGTGGATCATAGAAGTTTAGTTGCTCATCCCTTGCTGATGCATTCAACTGAGAAGGTAAATGGAGTGCGAGTTATATTGTTAAAGCATTAAATCTCTTAATCAGTATTCAAAATTCAAATATATATATATATATATATATATATATATATATATATATATATATATATATATATATTTAGGATCATACTTGACACAACAGTTACTTATTTAAAACTAAATAAAAAAATTATGAACTGAAGGAGTTTTGGGATAACTTCACCCGCACAAAAATCAACCATTTTGAATAAAACCCGTCTGACCCGCCCATTTTACCACCTCTAATAGTTATGCACTATTTAACATACCGAGGCACTTAACAAAGCTGTGTAGACGTTCCCAGTCATAAGCCTGTTTGGTGCAGCTTGAAGAGTCTTTTGAAGAGCAAAATGTAGAAGTGACACTTTATCATCAAACATACTACCTGCACCTTCAAGCAAACCATGAAGATGGCCTGTAAGATCCTGTGGAGCATGAGAACCGAACTTAAAATGCCCCGAAGCAATTAAAGCCCCAAAAAGGCCAATTATTGCGACAACAATTCCATCACTCTTATCAATATTATACACATTATTCCTTGCATTTTCAGCACTAATTGAGAAACTTATACCACCCAAATTTTTTATAAATAGACTTTCAGAAGCTGACATTCGGCTTCCTACACTTGAAGCCATCCCACCAAGGACACTATTTCGATTATGAGGTTCGTAAGATGAAAATTCACTTCCATATAAAGATGCAGCATCATCGGTGTTATAATTTTCAGGAAACCCAAAACCACTTTCGGCTTTAGATCCCGAGACTGAATAGATATCATCATCATTGTCTGGTACATCAAGATCTCCAGCTTTTGCTTCTCGTTGCAATAATACTAGAAGTGTTTCTATACCACCACATGATATGAACGCCTCTGCAAAAGTATCGGCTCTTGACGTATTTGGCTGAACCACAAGCCTGTATATCAGGTGCAGTGCCCTTGCAACCTGAAGGAATAGATAAATAATGACTTAATGAGAAGAAAAGTTAGGTGTGCAATATATAACTGCAGGTGTCAAAATGAGTAAATTGGTCCGATTGGGTTAAACGAGTTTGCATTAGAAATAGGGTGGTTTTGGTACACCCTTGATTGGCCCAAAACACGTCTTTTCAAAAAATTACTACCTGCGTCCTAATTTAATTGTCCACTAGAGAAAGGCACACAATTTATGAAAAGTGCAATGGTTACACTGCTAACCAATCAAATAATCATATATACCCACTTAAACCTATTATGATTGGCTAAAACTGAAAGTGGACAGTTATATTGGGACAGACTAAAGTGAAAATATGGACAATTTAATTGGGACGGATGGAGTAATATTTTTATAAATACCTAGTGTGTCGGATATGATCACATTATTTAGATATATTTTAATAATAATGTAACTCTTTGAATAAAATGAGTTAGGAGGATTTAGGCTAATTTTTTATGAACTAACCCGTTTAACCCGTTATAAATTAACCATAACCCGAACCAACCTATTCATAAGTTAATGGGTCGAAATTACCTGATTTGGCTGTGGACAATCAACCAAGAATCCAAGCAAACATCTAATATCGTTGACAGCCATTGGAGGAGGAGCTGCCACCAAAAGAAGTTCAATAACCACTAGAAGCTCATCAACCAAAGCATTCACCTCCCCAACGGGGCGGGGTCCACCATTAATTGAAAACGTATTCATCGAATCTTTTTCATGAATAATCCAATAACATCTCCGACATCCATCAAGAAGTGTTTGTATAGCTTTTGCGTCGCGCATTACAGATGATTCGACGAAAACCATATCCGCTAAAGATGATAAAAGCTTCTTCTGTATGCCGTAGCTACATAAACTCCAAATTTTCAAATCCAGCAATAGCGTACTAAAAAGTTGCATTTTTAATGTAGCATTGTTCTTCTGAGATTGGCATAAACTCACAACTGCTGCAACAATTTCCTCATCAGCGACTGTATGTTTGGCAACATCAAGCGACGATAGAGTTTTTAAAAGATATGTTAGAATTTTTGATAAAACCTCAGGCCCTCGTGTTCGGCATAATTCATTGCTGTTTCCGAGATGTTGAATTGCTACTGATATGATCCTAAATATTGGAGCTGCAAGAGCTGTGGAAGCTAAGCATGATTTGAGATTGCCTTTTTCAGGTTCTAATGTATCATTGTTAACTTTGCTTACTACAAATGGAAGTAAAGACATTGGACCTCCGTATGCTAGGGCCCACAAAGCATCTGCGGGCCGCATTCTTGTGGTTACAGTTACATGCCCCAGAACCTCTGCAGGTCTTTGAAGCATTCCTGAAACGTAAATGAGTAATAATACCATTAAAAACATTTGCTTATAAAGGGGTCCAACTGGATTGTGTTCTTCTCAAATGGGGTCAAATAAAATATTTAGCTAGAAGAGAAAATAGAAAAGCACGGACGAGCCACTTGCAGGGAAACTTGCACGTGTGGTTGTTGATCAATGGGTCAAACCGGTTGACAGTCGTCCAAACTCTATATTTGAAGCAAAAAACATCCTACATCGATTTATTCATGTATTTAGATTATTATTGTAATAATAGTTTTTTTTTTTGTAAATATAATTAGCACATTAATTTAACATATTAACCTTTAAAAAATGGACAAAATAGTGTTATAGGGTCCCCGAACCCTGCCCATTTCGACCCGTACTAGAAAATGAATTTCAGCCCAAAACCAATTTGACTTGTTATCCAACTCGGCCATCTTTCCACCTCTATAAATTATGAATAACAAAATATTTATTTAATGTGTTATTGAACGGTGCGTAAGAATGAATAATATGTACAAAACCTGAAGGGCCAGAAGGGGAAGCATCTGGACAATGACGGCCATTTAGTAAACTTGGATGATATATAATATGAAGGTATCCGAAAATATCTATATCTAAACGAGCACTTTCCTCTTCGAGATTTGCCACATGTGCATTAGTGGACAACCACATCAACCCTGCTGCATTACCAAATGAAGGAAGTGAATCTGCACCTCTAGAAGCCAACCTCCCCATCATCTCAGGCCCAATCGGTTCTTTAAATATATATATCGGGCCCATCTCAGCAAACAACGGGCACTGTCGTGAACTTTGATGCAAACTCGCCATTTTTGGTGGTGGATTAGTTCCAATGCAGAAAAATGAAAGCGCTTTTGAGATTCGAGGGAGGTCAAAAGGACAAGTTTCGTGTAACATTCCATCAACGTATAATCTTAATTCTCCATTTGAAGTGTGTTCGAGCCCAATAAAATACCAACATTGTGACTTAAAAGTGTACGTAAAATAAACCGGACCTTTTCTTGTTTTCCCACTACCACTTTCAACAACCAAAAAGTGACCATGAAAATACGCCTCGATACCTTGTTTATCGGATGATATAAAACTAAAAAGACGAGGCATATTCTCTGTACGATCTTCATCTATACCGTGGTTTGCAGCAGCAGCAGCCGATGAAGCTGAAAAATTTCCCGATTTAGATTCGGCATCTGTAGCTATGTTTGCAGCATTAATCGCTGTATGTAAAGTGTCGGCTAATGACTCGACAAAAATCCACGTGGCAAATGCGTAACCGTTTGGAAACGGCCAGCGACCCTCTCCGGGCCCCATCAAACCTGAACTTTCACCGTCAAACTCAAACGAAGATTGTGGGCCCCGTGACTCTTTCCCAATCAACGCTTTCTCTAAACAAGCCATTAACCTAGGAGCCCATGGAGTTTTAATCATTCTTTTTACTAACCGAAACCACGTATGCAAATCCGCAACACTAACCGAATGTCCCGCTAGATACTGAAGACACGAACATAACGGAGCTCCGTTCCATTTCATTTGCTTACTTGAACCAACATCATCGAGAAATATCTTCTCAGCTGTTTGCAAAAGAACCCCAATTAAACCAGCTGAACAACACATAGCTCTGTTTCGTGTGCATGATCGTAGTATGGTTCGTAACCCACGAACTAATCGTGTCCTAGGAGACATGAACCCGACACTATCGGTTAACCATGGAAGCCATGGAAGAAGTTCACCTGATATTATAGCGGCTTTCGAGTTTTTCATGACAGTTGGCGAATTATTATCCTCATCATCTTCAAAAGATTCAACTCCTCCCATTGTTGTAAGAAGCGTATCAACTAACAAATCTGCAACACTATCTGCATCAACTCCATCTTCAAAATCCATTTTCCCACTCACCATATTCTTCATAGTGTCTATACTTTCGAACTGATCCATGATTGCAGAATCCACTAAATGCAAGATTTCTATATTTATATCTTGTGGGCCAGGTCTCGGTTGAGATCTAGGTGATGAAGTAAAGAACGATGATTGTTGGTTGAAAAAAGGCGAACGTGGATCCTCGAAGATATGAGGATTATTGTGATTCGGAGAATTAAACTCTAATGTACCATTATTAGCATGAGATTCATATGAGTCCGGTATTAAGTTATCCAACTCTTTGTCCCTATCTAAACATGCCTGCTCTAACATAGCATCTACATCATTAGTCTCAAAATTCACATTGTTAGGGTTATTCATGTTAACACGATTTAAATCGGATGTTTCTACTCGTTCACCGCCAATTTCTTCATTTTCATCATCCATGATGTTGCTTCAACTAGTTACTATGCAACAAATCTTTATAATTAGTCACCTGAAAGATATCATATTATAAAAGGAGTTAATCCAATACGATCGATTAAAAACACAATCAATCGAGCAAAACACAAGATTAAGGGTGCTAAACATGCATTTCAAAAGTGATTATGTGATATTGAATCATCCGAATCAGATAATCAGCTGTAATAAAAGTGTTTGGTAAATTACTAAATTTTGATTAACTGACCTCTAAATAATCAAATAATTACAAGCAAAAGTAGGTTAAAATCACATAAAATTTAAATGAAACTTTAAGTGAAACTTACTTAAAGCAATATAGATGAGTACTAAAAATGCTCAAAATTGAAACAAACATATTCATAGTAATACATACATTACATATAAAATAAAATAACAAACAGAAAGGTTAGCTACCACATTGCATCATACACAGTGTAATGCAAACTAAAACATTTAACCTCAAACTTAATTCTCATTTTACATATCATCATAAAAATACAAATGTTCCCTCTATTGATTATGCATAATAATAATTATTATTAAGAATCAAGGTTTCAACGAATTTCCGTTATAATAGTCGAGGAAAATTATAAATAAATGCAATTATGTAACAATTACAGCAATAATTTACCTAATCGTTGTATCTTGAATGCTATAACAACTCTATCTTGTTGTTGTTGTTGTTGTTTATAGCATGGATCCGTAGATTTCAAATCATGAACATTTTGTTTGTGGGTTTTGTGGATAAATTGGAAAGAGGATGAATGAATTGGTAAATCGATGATGATGATGATGATGATGATGTTCATATCACCGATTTTTTAGCGCCTAACGTCAAAATTCTGGTTTGTCGTTAAAAGAAGACTCGGGGCAATTTTTATTCATCAACTTTTCGTACGCATGGTCTAAAATTTGCTACTACGGAATATTATATTTGCCTTTAGATTAAAATTAAAAATAAATAGATAGAATAGAATAGAATTGTAATAAATAAATGAAATTAACAAAAAAAAACATATAATAATATTAATCTATATAAATAATATTGATTGATGTAAAACGTTGTAGGACGACAGTAAGGGTGGAAATTTGGGTCGGGTTGGATTAGCGGGTGGAACTTACCGAACGCAATCCAAAACCTGATTTCATAAACAGGTTGTTACGTTCAGATCAGAAGTTCTAAAATATGAAACCCGATCACAACCCACATAATTTGTTTGGGTATATATTTTAAACAGGGTGGGTTCGAGTCAAACCGGTTATGTTTTACAGGTTAGTTTTAGGTTGGTGGGTTGGAATATATAAAAAAGCAAAAATGAACTGTTTAGGTTTAATGGTTTTTAAATATTCGTAGTTTCATCATGTGACTAGTTGTATTTCCAAACCTTATTTTGTTAAAATTTTATGCTAGATTGAAAGATTTTGTAAGAATATGTGCAAGTTATATTCCTCAATCAACATGCTCCACGTAGTAGTAGTGTAGTACTATGATATCTATACAATCGGTTAGTTAGGCAAGAAAATGTTCCACACTAGCATATTCCAAAATTATCACAATAAGCACTCTGCTATAAAAAATCATACATTACATGATACTAAAAACCTACATCTGCTGATCCATACCAACACCAAGAATCAACTGTGCAAGATGAGTCAAATATGGTTCTGCCTGGGCCCTGCTGCTCAAAATGGGCCTTAAACTCTGAAGCTCTGCAGTAAACTCCCTTTCAAATTTCCTGCATATTACATGATCAGATGCAAGAGATAGAGAAAGCAAGACGTTTAAAGGCACAAAATCGATGTGGCGAGGCAGATTAGATAACCAATCAAAACAGATGATTTATGTGGTGGTCAAGAGGGGTTGGGTCAGGTTGAGTTGACCTGATGTACTTTTTCTGCAAATTTTTCCACTTCATTATATATGTTTATGTTTATGTTTATATTGTGACAAATATCAGTATAAAAAATTATTATTTCGATAATACACTTCTTAAAACAAACTGACTCCCGAGGTTTAATGCATTAAAAATGCACTTTTGGTTACTTCTAACTGAATCGACTAAGCTAAACTTATCTTGTTTTCTTTTACCTATTAGAGATAAAACATTAACCGAGTCGATCCATTTATAAATAAATGCATTGAAATTGCCACCTATACTAACGATGAACTCAAGTTGTTAGATCTTACAGGACACAGTCAATGACTGATGACTCTTCGGCAGCTGAATTGGGCTTCTTAGACGGCTTCCTTAGCTTCAAAACTTTTGAACTTTCCAAGATTAGAGAATCATCAAAGGATTTGTTGGGGTCGGGAGCTTCAATGGAGTTCATCAACCACTGCGTCGCCGCAGCATATTGAAGGCATACAAGCTTCAGTTTCTCAAATTTCTGCATTCAGATTAAAGTGTCCACATTAAGAGCCCTTTTCAAACAAAAAGGAAATTTAATATTAAATGATAAATGATAAATGAATATGAGAGTAATCCATGCAAGTAACTTAGGAAGTTGTAATTATAAATGAGGCTCAAGTCCTTGAATTTGTTCCTTATTGACATTTAGGGTCCTTCCCTAATGAAAAAAATAAAGGTTTTTTTGTATCATTTTTCTCATTTGCCTTATGCACTCTTGCTCTAAAATATATGAGACAGCATTGTATTCCTTATCAGGCATATACTAGAAACTTAAAGCAAATTCAATAAAAACAATAAAACAAATCTTTTATAAATAATAATTAATTAAATGTGAAATCTTTTGGCAACAATGATGTGCCCTGTGTATACCTAGATTCAGCAATCTTTCAGCAGTTAGTAGTACTCATGAACCACCTCCTATAGGCATGTTATGACATCAAATTTTTAATATAGGATTTTCTGGGTCCAAATCCATATAGTTATTAGAACTTCTTTGATATTCAATTTTTTTTCTTTCATATTTCTCTTTTAATGATGTATGCAAGACATAATGCTAGAAGAAAACTATTTTATTTGCTGGTCTATTCCTCTATTTCCGCGTTGTATTTCTTTCAGAATTGACATCATAACAATCATTTTAGTTGAATAAAAAATAGAGCTCATCATGAGTAAGGAATCATGCCAACCTTGAGGAGGACCGGTGAAAGAAGTGAACATTCCTTGAGGCACTTCTCCATGAAAAAGTCGTGATATTGGATAACCTATTATGATAGAAATATTTGGTAGAAGGATAAGATAATACTCAGAGAATTATAAATTTAAAGGAGCAAGGATTATACACTTTTCAGTGAGTACATTCAAGAGTGAAGATGAACCAACACATACCTCATCTATGCTCTTTGCGTTCTCAAGTTTATTATGCATAACATGCCAATTTGGTTCAAGAACCTAAAAGAAAACACAAATCTACCATTAATTTTATGATACCAGTGGGACCTTTTGTGGTTAGCAAAAGAATTATAGAGATATATAACCACCACAATAGTTTAGTAGGAGTACTGCGTATATAGCAAAACAGTGACCAACAAAACAAAGTATGATGGGTTGATTAAGCCAATGAATAATGAGGGGGTCAAAACTGGTAGATTTTGTACAGGCTGGGTTCACCCGATGTTCTTAAATTTTCTATAGGTAACTCATTTGTCAAATACAATTTAAAATCATTTGAACAATAATCAATTTTTTGAGATAAACTTAATTAGAAGTTTTTATGCATTACAAATACAGTTTGGGAAACTTTTAACCCATTTCTTGTTCAGGTATTTTTTTATGTTACCCGTTTGACCCATTAGAGATAGAATATATCCTGAACTGACCCATTTTAAAGTAGATGGGTCAAGATCGTCACCCAAAGTTGATAATGTATTTGAATATATAAAACAAGCAAAATAGAATTTCAAGGAAGGTAACGAGTTTCCAAATGTGAAAGATCAAAGAAGAACTTTAGATTACCTCAAACGTTAGATAATGTAGAAGACTGTTTATAAACTTGAGCATATTGCGGCACAATATTGATGACGTGGAGATTGCAGTTCCATGCATATCACGTGCACGTGCACCCTACAACAATAAAGTATTAACAAAACACACGCCAATGAAAAGAAGGAGTCCTTTGATAGTAGCTGATGGTTGGGATACTTATTCTCATACTTGATGGACTTGCCATGCTGCACAAAGTTGCCGATGCACGTGTTTGCAGTGAAACAGAAACCGGAAAATCAACTGGTATTTTGTCAAGGCTTTTCTTGATATAACCAGTGATAATGGCCATTGAGCCTGAACCACAAAACATACTATAATAAGACTATATTAAATCTCCAATACAGAAAGTTGGAGTGGTATGCTCAAAACAAGCTCGGGTTGAGTAATTTTTTGTACGCATTGGGTTTGATTTGACCAATGAACACTTTTTTGTCCACTTTCAATATTTTTAAATAATTAATGTGTTAGATGTGATTGCAAATATATCATACACACTAACACACACAGTAGAAGACTTGCTGTTTTTAATAAAGCAAATTAGAATGCCATATGCATTAAAAGATACATATATAGCGACTTCACCCCATTTATCCCATCCTACCCATTTCATTCTTAGCCGAAAAAGGTTCACCATTAGGATAAAACATAACCCTAATATAGTCATTGATAAGTAAATGGATTGAAATTTCCATCTCTAAATTATCAAAGTATACTAATTAGATACTAACTACTCCCATTACTATTCATAAATCAAGCAATATAATTACATATGTTCAACATCAGATACTATTTGTTAAAAAGTTTTCATGTTCTGTTATTTTATATATTTGCCAACCTTTGTTTCCATCTTTCAGGCAAGATTGTAGCATAAAAGTCAAACTATTAACATGGAAAACCTAGAAGAAGTTCATTTCCATCAGATACACACAAAATATAAAGTTATGAGGTAGAGTTCCAATTGGATGATTCCAATTTCACATATTTTATCGAGGGTGATAACTGAAAATAATTCTATTTACTACCTTCATATATTTTATGAAAAAATTTGGTGACAAAATTGCGAAGAATGAAAATGCAAGTACTTTACCTTGTAATTAACAGAAAACGTCTCCACACCAGTAATAGTCAATGGCTCTTCTAAAACATCAGTCTCTGACACAGTCTCACTTGTTTGAAGATCTTTGAGGGTACATAATCTTTTCAACAAAGAACATGTGTCCTGAAAGTAGAACAATATCATGTCTCATTAACAAACATATTTCTAGGCAAATATTTTTAGTCAAAGACTAAATATATAAGTGTTACTGACCACAGAACAAGTAACGTCTTCATGCAAAGGATCAGCAGCAGCTGCTGTCGAGCGCAGTGCAAGGTCCAAGAGAGACTGAAAATTAAAGCCAAATGTAAACCATATTTGTCCCATGATTCATGGAAGTACTATTGTTAACAAATGTAAATGATACACTACTTCCAGAGAAATTATGAATGTTATTCAAGAACAATGTGAGCTCTTATCCCTCACCATACATATGGGAGTCATCATAATGACAACAAGCATGTAATACAAACAATTATAAAGACCTGAAGCTTCTCCACAGAGATCTCATTTGGTGTTTTGGCAAGTTCATCTTGAGCAATATCCATAAAGTGAACCAAGAAATCCCCCTGTAAGTCAACCCACAATTCTTATAAGATGGTCATCATAACAGAAATAAGATTCCAACAAAAATGAAGTTAATCCGACTCAAAAAAAATTAAAAGAGCTAAATGAGTCAAACATGAAACAAATTTCAAATTTTCAAGTAAGACTCTAGAAGTCAGAGCAAACCTGATCTAGAAGAAGATAATGCTTAATTGAACGTAACTTCCCAATGAGGTCATACTATCAATTAATAAATAACAATTGATCACCAAAATGAGAAGACAAATATAAGCACCAACCATTTTTTGTAAGTGAAATGAAACTAGAAATACGAACATCAATTGGGAAAAGATCTTAAATAATTAACAATAACTGTACCTTATCCTTCATGAGATTTAGTAACTCACCACTTGCAAAATCATATGCAGATTTAATGCATTCAATATAATGATCATTGGACCCAAAGTTCATCAATTTTGAGTTCTCCAAGGCAGGGACCTATAAAGACAAGTTAGTGTAAGACTAATAGTAAAAATATTTTTACAAGTGGCAAAACGGGCAGGTAGGCTAACAGGTCAAAAGAATGGGTCACTTTTTAAGGAGAGACTCTTTTCCATAACTCCAATTTTCTAGCACAATTAGTACGTCAGGTAAGATTACAAAAGCTATATTATTTCATCAACAAATGAACGTTCTAAAATTAACGATGAGGTTTTACGCATTAAGAATAGATTTTGTGTGGCCTGTTTAGCCAACTTTATTATATTTTACCCATTTGACCAGCCCTTACAGATAAAACATAACCCAATCGACCTATATATAAGTAAATGCTTATTATATTATAACATCAGTCCTTCTGTCAGACAAAACAATACCTGAACACTGTGCCCACATTCTCTCATGACATTTAGATATTTCCCTGTTGTTAAAATGGTTTCAGCTGAATTTGCAAGGAAAGAAGGAATATCATCCTTGAGACTGTATCGTTGTCGCCAATACATAGCATCGTAATCTTGGGTTAAACTCTCCTGTAGAAAATAAACTGTCAGAAACTGAAGCTTTAATAAGATTGTATCAGAGTGTAGACTCTTACTTTTTGAAGAGACTTGTTTTCAGCAATGAAGAACTCATCATGAGGATCATCAATAACTCCTTCATACACCCACCTGCACATCATGTTATCAAAATCACTACTTCAGTCAGAGAACCTACATGCTCAAATGTATGGTACATTCATTTATATCAAGTCCCTATAGAGTCCTGAAAATTCAATAGAAAAGAAATAGGCTTACGTACAATATACCTTTCAAGTATACCAAGATAAGCCGAATTTGCAGACTCTATCATCTTCTCCAGCAATGACCTCACCAAGTAGTTACCAGCCATTACCTTGGCCTGTTCCAATTTGAAAAGGCAATAGATAAGTAGCATATAATACATTGAACTGGTGAAAACAAGTTAGGGGATAGACAATTAAAAGTTGATAAATTCACATATTTTTACCTGACTCTGTAAAAGGTTAAGAACCGCTGAACCAACAAAATTATTTGCTGAAGCCTTTTTTATGACTATTGACAACGCTTGCATGGATCCCATCATTGGCTACAAACAAACATACCAAGAACAATAAAATATTAATCAAAAAATGAAAAAGAAAAATGTATAACTCATACAGATTACTGCTGTACTTAAAGGCAAGGCGCAAGAAACCACCATATACTCCATCACATAAACACTATGAAGTGCAATGGTGCAAGATATAAGACATTCAATACTTTTGATTTTGACTCCATCAGTAGATTATGATAATTCTTTAGGTTATATTTTCAAGATAACTTTAATGAAGCATTACCAACTCATCACCTCAGTATTATCTGGATCCATAGTAATCAGTCATGATACGATCACATACTGTCCATCTTGTTGTAGGAAATGAAAATTAATTCACCAAGAAGTTGGAGATTTTTAATATGTTGACCACGACATAAAGCAATTGTGGATCCAGTTAAACGAGGTCATTTTGGTTCAGTTAGTTTACAGTTACAGGTTAAAGATACATGCATATAATGAGATGGGGTTCAGAAGTCATTTAGTTCTGATTGGACGAAAAATCAAGTAGCAAATACACGCACTAAAAAATACCTGACAATAGAACCATAATCCTTGTATTGAGAGTCTTCCTAGTCGAAATTGATGTTCAAGCTGTGCCACCATAGCCTGGTAATCCTGAGAAAGATAGTTACAAATGGATTATAAACTTTGACTACGAAATTGATTCCATGGGTTTGTGGGGTATTCATGAACCCCACATGTGCCAAGTCAACAAAGCTGGCTCGGATGGGATTTTCCTGGTAACCCAAAAAATGAGGAGAGAAAAAGCATATCCCAAACATAGAAAACTGCTAGAACAACCATCATATGCCAAATTAGTAGTGGTACAAAGGATATACGATTGTATATGCATGTACAATAGCATTTAATATGATAATTTAAGTGTGTACAAAAGGAACTTCACACTCCAGGCCCATGGGAATGAAATTTATACCACCAAACCCTACTCCAAATGTTTATGCCTCCCAACAATATGATTCCCCATTACTAATTTACTTACCCAATACAATCACTAACACTTTAGCAACAACGCAACATTTCCATAAAATCAAGCATCTAAGCACATTAAACATGAGCACTTACTAGGAGGAGGGCCCTTAGTGCGGCAGCAAAGGCATGATTAACCAATCCAAACTTGAACTGGGATCTTGACTCAACAAACTGGCTGATTAGCAGATAGCTCTTGCATAAAGGAAAAATCCTCTTCGATTGTTCCTGCATTGCTTGCCACATTTAGGTTTAGAAGGTATACAAGTTCCATGAAGATAAAGATACGCCCACACGTAAGTACTGCTGTACCAAGGAAATTTATCAGTTCTCCTTTGTTTCTTATTTTCTTAGACTAAATAATATACACAATAATTTAGAGAAGTTCTGCAAATACTTGATAACTGTCACAGATGTAGTTTTTATCAAAATAGAAACATGATTACTAGCCTCTAGCACTTATTTGCCTCTATGTATACTACTGGCCTTGACCCATCTTGTACTCTACAAATTCCTACTATGTTTAATAATTCAGCAAATTATGAGTCCCTCTTCTTACAGAAAGGAACATTTATTGAAAGTTCATATATAAGATCATTGGCCACATACAAAAACCGATTTTAGTTTAAGCTACACTTTTCCACTGCAGATGCGCCTGTGCTTTGAGGACTTAGGCAACAGTAAAACTATTAACTCACGATTAATAAAGCCACATTTCAACTATGACATGGTTTACATGTCAGGGAGACAATTTAATTCAAAGCCATATTGACTAAAAACTGGATGGTATAACGTTTGATCTCAATCTCCCCTCGACTGCCAATTTCAATGTTACGGAACTTTATAAACACAAACCAGATGACTCAGTCTTGCCGAGAAGCACAACAAATGCACACAAAGTATCAAACTTTCAAATGTAAAGATTCTTACCTGGAGCGCCAAATCCATAGATCCATCAATATCAAAGCTATAAGAGTCCTCAGTCCCTCGAACTTTGTGGATAGTAATATAACGTCCCTCAATACCAAGTAACGCAGACAGAAGATCGTCAATAACAATCAGTTCCTGCAAGTATCAAAACATTAGGCTAATGAGACATCATTCGACAGTTCACACAAACATCATAAAATTGCTTTTCAAGTTCTATATGTTATACTTATGACAGCAAAAACTTCTCCAATTTGAGGGGTCAAACATATATTTTAAGTGATATAATAGCATTGTAAGTGTACCTGCACTGATGCACTGTAGCAACCTATAGGTTTGTCTTCTGCTGTTTCTAAACTGTAAAAACAAAAAGGATTAATAATTTCCAGTAAAATCAAAATAATAAAAATAAAAGTAAATACCTTCCAATTGCATCCAGTGAACTTCCCTTTGATTCAGCAAATTTTGCTTCCTGAATCAATCAGCAACACATTACAAGACGAAACCATAAATTTTTCATTTTTTAAAAAATGTATACTGTACTAAATGAGGTAACCTAATTTAATTTAAAGTAACCTGGTGAAATTGGCCGGTGAGAAAAGGTCTATCGATGTTCCATTGAGGATTTGAAGAAGATACTACTACTGAACCACCATCAAAATCATCCATTTATTTATACACACGCGATCTTCACCCCCAAACAGATGCCGGGGACTACTTTCAAAATGAAGGCGATTTACAGACGGGAAAAAAGCTTCTCTGCTGTTAGAAGTGGAGTTTCTATTTCGTGTTTAAGATTTAAAAAGTTACAATTTTAGGCCTCTATAATTCTCACTTGATCATAATAACCCCTTTAAGTCATTAAGTGGAGTTTCCTTTCTTATAATATATTATACTTTTACCTTTTTAATAATAATAATTTTAATTTTAATTTAACAAGTATAATGTAAAATAAATTATAATATTATTAAATTTGATTTTTTAGAAAAAACTAACTAATATTGGAATTTGTTTTTATTTTATACAGAGAAGTAAACTAGTGAAAAATTTAAAAAGATAAATGACGTATTTAGTCTCCATATAACTAATAGAGGATAGTAGTCGTCATTGTGACATATCTCTCCTCGTGACAACCTCAACCTACTCTTTCAAAAACAAAAATAGTGCCACGTGTGTTTTAGTTTTCCTATGCTACGTTCAGAAATACTAGCCGAGCAGTATTCATTTCTATAGTGATGTTCAAATGAGAATGAGAATTTTTGTGAAAATGGAGGAATCAATAGGAATGCGTCACGTGTCACAAAATCCACTTTTTTTACGTTTTTAAAAATTAAATATCTCAAGTATGGCTTATTGAAAATTTATAAAAACTGCACTATAAAAATCAGATTTTTTCCTCTTCGGTTAGACATCTCACATGATATACTTTCGATGACTTTTTTTGATGAGTTTTACAAATTGTACAATATTACTATCACACATGATACTCGTTGGTATCACGTGTGATACTCGTTGGTATCACGTGTGATGATCATTTATAATACCCACCAAAAAACGAAGAAAAAAAAATTCGTCGAAAGTATGTCATGTGAGATGTCTAATCGAAAAGAAAAAACGCTGAATTTTATGGTGTAATTTTTATAATTTTTCGACTTGCCATTTGTGAGATATTTAATTTTTAAAAACGTAGGGAATGTGAGTTTTTGTGACACGTGTCGCATTTTTATTGGTTCTTTCATTCTCACTTAATATTGTTGTACTCGTTTGAACATTACTCTTCATTCCTGGCTAATATATAACATTATAAAATTGTTTATCTAATCCCCACATTTGCTTCCATAGGTTTACCACAAAATATGATTTAGTTAAATTGTATCTTATGATAATTATTATTTATTATGGTTTGTTAGGAGGCCATCTACACATCCTACTATCTTATGTTTTGCCAAACTAATATTGAAAATCTATACAATTGATCGTTTCATAAAGTATCACTTGTGTACTTATAGTAATCATAATCATTCATATCATGCATGAACGCTAATTAATTACATTACGAATAAACTTTCAAAAAACACATAACCACTAAAAGTCTTAAACTACACTTGCATATATAATTAATCAACATATTTATACGATGATAATTAAGTTTAACCATAATATAGTCATAACGTTTGACAAAATTGTTAACCGTTCATTAGACGGGTATAAAAACTAGTATTAAATAAAAAAAACATTGATTCTATCATGTTTTGAAACTGATCCGTTTTAGTGTGATATCGACATATCGTCCCATCATCTTTACGTGCCTTATTATTTGATTTTATTTGATAAAGGATTATATCATATGCTATCGGCACAAATTCATATAATATGAGTTGTAATTTATGCAATTTTGCGCTAATCGCTTGAGATAACGTTACACTTCACAAAACTTTTATCAAACATTTATAGCACTAGTGTCATTTTAAAAATCATAAATGGTAAATGTGAAATGTTTAAAAAACATTCAAGTAATAGAAACGGATTATTTTATTTCTAGACTTTAAATCACAATTCAATTATGTAAAACATACACTAATTTCATGTCCTTCCTATTCTTGACAATATCACAAATCATCTACGTACAAATTTACATGCAATCAAATTAAAAACTGAATTTATATGAATCTGAATGAACATCTACAGCTCCTTCTATCAATCATACTTATAAATCATAAACATTACCCCATTTCCACATTCATTTCTTCGTTATCTATGACCAAGAACATAACAACGAAACGGATCCATAGTTTGTAACAGAAAAAACACACTGAAATCGTCTGCGTAGATATATAGTGATCAGTGTCCCTCGCCTTTACACTGGATTTGAGTTTGATCTAAAATGGGTTTAATTTCTGGGATGTTTATGGGTGCTTTATTTGGGATTTCTATTATGGCTGGTTGGCGTTATATGATGAGATGTCGAAGCAATAGTCGTGCAGCCAAGGTAATACATTAGTCTAATGGATCACTAAGTTTTTATTTATGTGAGTACTTCATATATACGATGAATAGTCTTATTGTTTCTTATGCTGATTTTGTTTATAATGGTTAATTTGTATGGATTACCGATTCATCTCATATTTTTCGTGACTTAAAATCCTATTTTTTTTAAATAGTGTGGTGTTTGGATGTGCGGCTAAACTCGCACTCTATTAATTTGTTACTAGTTATCAAGATGCAATACTCACTTTGAAAATGTGCATCCAAACACCCCTTGATCATAAGTGTATTTCAAGAAAATATGTTTAAAGGAAAAAGGATATGTAGTCCTATAAATCAGTTGAGCTAATAGTATTTATTAGATGTTTTACTTGATTCTCAGGCAGCTGGTATAAAGCTTCTTGCGTCGCTTGATAGAGACGATCTAATGAAACTTTGTGGCGATAACTATCCTGACTGGATATCATTCCCTGTTTATGAGCAGGTTTAGACTACAACAGCTTTCAAAATGTGTCTTTTTTTATATACTACATCTATCAAAGAAAAGTTATACAGTAATAGTTCCAATTAAGAAATTCCAAATTTGCTATTATTAATTATTTCAGGTGAAATGGCTGAACAAACAACTGAGTAAACTATGGCCTTATGTTGCAGAAGTAATTTTCTTTACCTTTTTTATTCATCGCCTATATTATTATTTGGTACTATATTATGAATGCACGATTGTTGTACACTGATATTGTTATGCAATATGCATAATGGATTAGGAGGTTTAGTATTTTTCATCGAGTATAGTTATGTCAAATGTTACACTCTCAGGCTGCTGAAATCATAATTAGAGATTCCGTCGAGCCCATATTAGAAGAGTATCGTCCATCAGGAATTTCATCTTTGAAGTTCAGCAAACTGACTCTTGGAAACGTAGCGCCAAAGATTGAAGGTATCCACATTCAGAGCCAAAAGCAGGGCCAAATAACAATGGACATGGATTTCAGATGGGGTGGTGATCCGGATATTATCTTGGGAATCAAAGCAGGTGTTGTCTCATTACCTATTCAGGTGAGTACCATTGATCCAAATGATTATGGTACTGTCTTTGAGTTTTACGCATTTGCTGATTAAAGTATTTGTTTTCTTCTATTGCCTACAGCTGAAGGATCTTCAAGTGTTTACTATTATTCGTGTTATATTTCAACTTTGTGACGAAATTCCTTGCATCTCTGCTGTTGTTGTAGCTTTACTTTCTGAGGTAATTTTTAGTCCTTCATCATATCACTTTTGGCAACCCATACAAAATTTTTATCAATCGTAAAATTTTAATATATCGTATTGTCAACGACTCAACCTCTCAATTTTGTGATGATTGAGAAAGATAAATTGCATTGTAGGCAAAGTAATTGACATAGGAAATGTAAATGGATACATCGATATAGTTGACTATTTTTGTTCAAGATCACTCACTCTTACAGATGATTTGCTTGCATATTTATCAAGAACAATGCTTAATTTGCAGAAATTTTATAACCAATTGCAGTGGTTCAAAATATTAACCGATTAATATGTGAAATGTAACCATGATGATTGAAGACTTATACGTAGAGTTATTTTGACCTTTTTAACCATTGTATATGGGTTTCCGTTGTAAATTAAACGAGTTGTAGAATAGCAAATAAGAACAAATAACTGAAACTTCATACAATTCTCAAGAAACAATGGCTTGTATGCAACGAAATTCAAGTACAATTGTATAAAAAATCAATAGTCCTTTTTTCTGGTCAACCAAGACAAAATTGTTGTACTTTTGTGACAGCCAAAGCCAAGATTTGATTATATATTGAGGGCAGTTGGGGGAAGTTTAACGGCCATTCCAGGACTTTCCGATATGATTGAAGTAAGCTTTCATTATCGGAGACTGCTATTTACTTAATCTTTTATGCATCATTCGAATTCTAATATGCTTTTTGATTTGTGTAGGATACAGTAACTTCAATTATCACTGATATGCTTCAATGGCCACATCGAATTGTTGTTCCCCTTGGCGGCGTACCTGTAGATACAAGGTAATTACAATAATTTTTGTTTGATGTTATTATATGCACAGTCACTCTTTTTTTTTGGTATAATACAGCATCCATAAATAAACAAATTTTCAAATATAAGAAAAAATGATTAAAGTAGAAAACTTTCAATTATATACATCTTTAATGACTTTGGCACAAGATTCATTCTTCCTTCTTCTTTTTTTACATTCTAGCACTAATGATGGCTAACTTGAGTCCGATGAATCTATGAGTCACTTGATTTAGAAGTTAGTGATATATCGTTGCTGTATCATGTAGTGAGTTGGAGCTCAAACCACAAGGGAAGCTCATGTTAACAATCATGAAGGCAGATCATTTGAAGAATATGGAAATGATGGGAAAGTCTGATCCTTATGCGGTTGCATTTGTTCGACCACTGGAAAAATTCAGAACAAAAGCTATTGAAAACAGCCTGAATCCTGTTTGGAATCAAACGTTTCATCTCACTGTGGAAGACAAAGAAACCCAATACGCCGTAATTGAGGTTTGATTTGTTTTCTTATCCAATATAAATGCAACAACATCATTATTTATTATTTTTAATCATGAATTCAAACAGGTTTTCGATGAAGATATTGGAGCTGACCAACGATTAGGCATTGCAAAATTACCATTAGTCGATCTTGAGCCTGAAACCGAGAAAGAAATTCAGTTGAGACTGCAACCATCACTTGATATGCTCAAGATCAAAGATAAGAAAGATAGAGGAACTATTACAGTTAAGGTATGAAAACAGTTATACTTCGCTAAATAACAGAATGCATTTCTTGAAATGGAAGAACATAGAAGTATGTTGCTATCATTCGTATAGAAAGAATATAAGTTTCAATATACGAATGAAAAATGACTAAAAATGTAATCTGTCTTTTATTGAACTAGTAACGATTTAACCCGTTGGGTGTGCTGAACTGTCTGAAAAGACCAAATCAAAAGTTAATTTGGAAATGTTTGTCAATGTAGGCCAAGTATCATCAATTTACTAAAGAAGAACAAGATGCAGCATTAGCGGAAGAGAAAAGGATGCTTGAACAAAAAGAGAAAATGAAAAACTATGGCGCCATTAATAGCACCATGGACGCCATTGATGATCCAAAACATGTCGAAGGATGAGATAATTAAACTTTCACTTCCAAGTGAACGATATGATTTCAAATCTTACAGTTTTTTACTTCTTTATGTAGTGTTTATAAGCAGATTGACTACGTGTAAATCTTGATGCAGAGTTTTGCTATATGTTAGTTTGGAGATTGATTAGGGTTTGTTTGAGATTTACATCTTCATAAATGGAATTTCTTTCATCAAGTTGTTCTTTTTGGTGTCATTTGCCACAATTACAACACTGTCAGATCTTATAGTTTACTCAATGGTAAAGACAGTGGGTTTAACCCAAACGACATCTTTGGACCCGTTTCAAAAACATATGAGTATCCAACCTGAACGACATGTTTCAACTCATACAAAAAAAAGTGAGTTAATTTGGCAATCCATTTTACTACCTCAAACTACAAAATCATTTATCATCATTTTTTTCTTCTAAACAAACTCCAATTGTTGGTTTAAAGCTTTCCACATGCCCAACAATTTAGCATATCCCTTCCAATAATAGATGAAACCATCTTTTGTGAATCAAATTTACAAACAGGGTAAATATAACACCCTCTCTTCATATTCTATAAATTATTCTTTTATTTCGGAAGCGTAGGTCAAACATATATTGCATTATTAACATTTATATAATGTACATATATTGTTTAAAACATCGTACATAACCAGGTGTTACATAATTTCAACATTCATTTAAGTTATCAAAACATATCAGAGTTGCCAGCTGGTCAAACATTCTTTTGAACATAATCTTCCTGCCTGCCCATTTCAATCATGACCTGCAGGGATTAAGGTGGTGGGATTAGCACAAAGCTAAGTGAATGAATGTGAAACTAACAATTCAACTTAGCATAACAATCTGTTTACATCAATTAATAGTAAACACATAACGTCAAAAAGGATCGGTGGTTTTTGAGGAACCCTACTGCCGCGGTGGCCCTCAAAGAACGCTTCTCACAATCTGTATTGGCCTATACAGAATATACCGATAACTTGATACTACCATTACGCAACACAGGTTCTAATACAACACATGTACAAGACTCTGTATATGTAATTCTGTAATAACCAAGTCCAACAATCTGTTGACCTCTTTAATAACAACCAATGCCCGAAGGCCACATTGCACGTAGATTCATAATCAGCAAATCAGACTAAACAGTCTATCAATTATATCTACGTTTACTTGTTGCAACCAAACCGTTACAACCAAATCAAACTTGTGAGTTCCATATCCACTCACCTGTCAGTCTCAGTCCAACAACTCAGAAGTCTAATGTTACTGAGTCTTCTGCTGATCTGAGAATACAACAAATAATGAGTCAGTAACTCATTCCATAATCATATAACACATTTCAATACATAGTATCGAAATGACAAACAATTACCAAGTTATAACAATGCACTTATATAATTATTTACTCAATCATCATAATAACATATTTATGCGAACAAGCAAATCCCTGAAGTCTAAGAAACAAAAGTTCAATCCGAAGTGAAATCAGAAAGTCCCAAAACGAGTTTTAAAAACTGAAAAATGTCATTTTTGACCCCAAGATGGCCCCGAAAGGCCTAAAACCGCCTAGGCTCATTCTAAAGAGCTTTGATTATTGGACCTTTTCGAGTGACCATGTGAATCTCGGCCAATCCGTGTTAAATGAAAATTGGGTAAATTTTTAGTCACTAAAAGTATCACTAACACTTGTGCACTTTTGAAATTTGCATAACTCAGTTCGCAATAATCTCAGTTCGCAAGACAAGGTTCAGTTCGCAGCAATCTCAGTTCGCAGGGCAGCTCAGTTCGCAAGACAAGGTTCAGTTCGCTGCAATCTCAGTTCGCAGGGCAGCTCAGTTCGCAAGACAAGGTTCAGTTCGCTGCAATCTCAGTTCGCAGGGCAGCAGCTCAGTTCGCAATTTCTGCAAGTTGCGAACCGAGCTTGCTGTAACCAAAAACCCGAACCTTCTTTCTCCATAACTCAAAATTCGACTTCCTATCATTCTAACAAGCTTTCTAACGACTTATATACATCAAATATCATCATATAACATCTTTCAAGCTTCAATTACACAACTATTTCACAAATTGACTAATTTTTATGAAACAAGTTTATGACTAAAATACTCACTTTTAAGAGTAAGAACAAGATGATGATGATGATATGAAATTCGTTTTTCAAATCTTGAATCACAATCAGGTTGCTATCAATTTGATTGAAAGAAATTGTAAGCTTGATTATGTGTGTGTTTTCAATTCGCAGTGTGTGTGTAGAAGATCTGAGTACATATGTGTGTGTATATATATATTAATCTAACCCAATACCATTATAATTTTAGTTCTCTTCTTAATCTATTGTCTGGAACCTAAAACCATTTTGCAAAACCAACTATTTTATTTTACCGTCAACTAGATTAATTTAAAATAACGAATTATTTATTAGTCACAATAATTCATTTATCCTTTTGACTAATATTATCAAATAAACATAATAATATTAAAATATTCCTAACACATTAAATAATAAATTTAAAGTTAGGAATTTACCCGTATATTAGTAGGCCCTTAGGGTGGATGTTACGGTAAATACCACAAAAGCATTAAGAACTTTATTTATCCCTCTTAAACTGATAATCAAGAAAAATGTCAAAATTTGATCCCTATGAACACCTCAAGATCATTAAAAATGAAGATGGTTCACTAACTCACCTGATTGAATTCCCACAAACACCTGCCACTGGCGATGGTAATGTCCTTCCGGGCCAAACAGTTGTCAGCAAAGACGTCACCCTCAACGACACCAAAACACATGGATGCGTACTTTTAGACCAACGAAAATACCATCCAACGACAATAAAATCGCATGACTTCCATTGATCATATACTTTCACGGCGGTGGTAGGATTTCATTAAAGTTTCGGATGCCATAAACCACGAAGCCATGAACAAACTCTCATACGAGATCCCCGCCATTGTTTTTCCTGTCAACTTTCGGCTAGAACGTGAAACCAAACTCCCAGGCCAATACGACGATGCAATGGACATCTTAAATTGGGTTAAAAATCAAGCCATGGATCCAATGGCGACCCGTGGATCAAAGAATATGCTGATTGCTCTAGAGTTTTTCTCTATGGCACTTCTTGTGGTGCCAACATTGCTTTGCACACATCTTTACGACCTCTTAATCATGATTTATCACCATTAACAATTGCTGGAATCATACTTATCCAACCATTAATAGGAGGCAAAAAAGGAACAAAATCAGAGCTAAAACTAGCTGCAGACCCTTTGTTTCCATTGCCTGTAATCGATCTTGTGTGGGAACTAGCGTTACCGAAAGGTACAGATCGAGATCATAGATTTTGTAATCCATTAGATGATCAACAAGTGAGGGAAAAGATGAAGAAGTTAGGGAGGTGTTTGGTTATAAGATTTGGAGGGGACCCATTAATTGATAGACAACAAGATCTTGTGCAATTGATGGTAATGCAAGGAGTTATGGTTGAAGCAAGATTTGATGATTTCATGGGATTGAAATAGTTGATCCAAGAATAGCTTCTGTAATTCTCAATTTTGTTAAAGAATTCATTGTTTAATATTTTTTAATTTTTTTTAAAATGTATACTACATTTATTTTGTATATATTCCTGTTTAACATTCATGATTGCTAAATGCTGATGACATATACTCTGTACAACATTAGCCTAAGTAGCTAGATTAAAATATGTAAGTAGTATTTTATGATTTCGAACCTATCTTATAATTTTGACTTAAAAAGATATGTAAGTAGTATCTTATGATTTCGAACCTATCTTATAATTTTGACTTAACAAGATGAAAACGATACTAGATAAGATCTCAATCTTAACAACCTTGGTTCAAGGTATGACTGAAAAACATGGATAATGATGATGTGTATTTTGAGGTGGTGTATTTTACATATATAGATTTATTTATGTGTGTTTATATATGTACGTAACTATGTGGTGAGTTTAATGTAGAATGCTAAAAAAGTGAAGAATGGGAGAACCAATAGGATTGCTTCATTTCTTTAAAACCCAATTTCCACTCGTATCTTTAAAATTAAATATCTCACAAACGGCATGATCAAAAATTATAAAAATTACATATTCGAAATCAGCGTCTTTTTCTCTTCGATTAGAGATCTCACAAGCTATACTTTCGACAATTTTTTTTTCATTTTTTGTTGGGTCGTAGAAAATGTGACTTATATAATCACACGTGATTTTATGTATAATCACATGTGATTTTATATATAATCACATGTGATGTGATTTATGAGTAAATAAATTATTTTTATGTGATTTTTAAACTTATAATTGTAAATTTGATTATTCACATGTGATTATAGATAGTGATTTAAAACTTATAATTTGATTGTAAATATATTCACATGTAAGTGTTAATCACATGTGATTTATTATTACGAATTTCACATACCCATTAGAAAACGAAAAAAAAAGTTCGTTGAAAGTATGACATGTGAGATCTCTAATTAAAGATAAAAAGACGTTGATTCTAACGGTGTAATTTTTATAATTTATGGATATATGGTTTGTGAGATATTTAGCTTTTTAAAAAAAAGTGAAAATGAGTAATTAAAATTGAGCAATCCTATTGGTTCCTTCATTCTACATTTTTTACCATTCTACATTCAACTTTTCTCTATAAATACGTAACTATATGTGTAGGTTGTGCATGTAAATATAATAGATAGAATAGACAAAAAATAAGTATTTTGAGAAGAAAACTTGTCAGATATTATATTATTAAAGATGAAATAGTAAAAATGTAAAATTATCAAATTACCATCACGTGCATTGCACATGATTTGATTTAAGAGAGTCTAATGTACCATCCATGTAACAAGTTCAAAATAAAGGACCACAATCGTAAATAATTTGTTTAGATGAAGAAATATGTAATTTTAATATAATTACAGGGACCTTCCGTGAAATTATTTTCTTTAAAAAATGGTCTAAGCATAAAAATCCAAAAATTTAGTGGATTTCAAATTTCAAAGGAAAAAGGGAAAGAAAATTACAAAAAGCCCTTGATCTACTCAACTCACACTTCGTTCAACTGTCTACACCTGATCCATCTTCAAACTTACACACAACCACCATGGTCGGCGGCGCCGGCGACCGTCCGCCACCACAACCACCAATGAACGGCGGGGAATTCCTTCTCCAGTTACTCAAAAACCCTCCACAGCACCCACGTTCTCATTCCCAACCACCACCACAACAACCATCACAGTCACTCCCTCACGATCCCGCCGTGGCCGCCGTTGGTTCCATTCCGTTCCAGCCACCGTCATTCTCGTCTCATGGTTCCGATTATGGTCCTCTGCTATTTCCACCTCATAATTACTTCAATCAAGGGTTTCTCCAAAACCCTAACCTTAATCAGAATCAAAATCTGATCAATCAAAACCCTAATTGGCCATTGAATCTTATGCAAAATCAACACCGTATGAGTAATCAGGGCATGATTGATGATCTGACAAAGTTTGGACTGATTCACAACAATAACAATCTACAACAACTACAGCAACAACAGCAACAGCGACAGCAACAGTTTCAGCAAGAACAGCAACAGCGACAGCAACAGCAAGAACAGCAACAGCAAGAACAGCAACAGCAACTAGATAGACATAATAAGCTTGTTTTTGGTACCTTAAATTCTGAAATTCAAAGCTCCAAAGTCTCGAAAAATGGAAACTTGGGTTACAATCTAGAGAGAGAATTGGGAATGGTGAATAGTAGAGTGAATGGGTCAGAACATATGCAAGTTAGCTCATTGTCTTTTGGTAATTATGTATCAAACGAATCTGCTTCACAGCAGCAAGTGAGCCGAATGCCGCCACCAGGGTTTGCTAGCAATTCAAGGACTATAGGAAAGAGGAGTTCGGAACCGAATTTGAGTTCAGGTGAAATATCACATTTTGGTGAACAGAGAGGGGCTATCAGTCAGTTTGATAGTCCGGGTCCATCGAGAGGAAGTCATCTTCATTCGGTATCCCTCACTGATATCGAGGAGTCCATGATGGCATTACATGCTATGGATGATAAAAGATTGAGAAACAATGGGGCTGACACAACGGAATTGGATGATTTAGAGGAACATGTTGATAACTTACTACTTGAAGATGGAGCAGATGAGAAAAATGATGTACAGAAGGGTCCTAAATCCCGAGATAAGGTAGATATTTATGTTAATGTGTGAACACTTGAATACGTCTCAGTAAATTGACTATATAGCCGCATGAGAAAGCACTAAATATGTCATTTAAATTATACAGTTAAGCTGAGTTTGTTAATTATTAACTCAATTTAAGGAAGTTATTGATGGTTTCATGACTCTTGTCTTTTGCAATTAAGTAATTAGATCAAAATACCTTACATAGTAGCATTGAAATACTTCTGTCACTTGATGACATGACGTATGTAAATGGTTATAAGGTTTACATGCTTAATGTAATACGGATTATTGATGAAGAATAACAAATAAAGGCAATGTTAGCCTTTTTGTAATATGTAGATGATTGAAGAATTAAGGCAGCTGAATGGTTCTGAAATCGATTTTCCTAAAAATTAATTGAATCCTTTTATTTGCTCTTATATTTATATTTGTATCCTTTTTTGCGAGTTTTATGTACCATATGCAAGCAGTAGCATGTGGTTCTGTTCGCTTTTTTGTTTCTGTTTATATGTGAGCCTTACTTTTATAAGCAAGTCTTGCCATTTGTGATCAGGATTACAGATCGGATAAGAGGGGAGAATGGATACTTAACCAAAGAATGAGGAACTATAGAAGTCGTACGCCATGTCGGGCGGATATAAATAGGCTAAATGCTCATTTTCTTGCAATTTACGAGTCTTTGATACCACCAGAGGAAGAGAAGCAGAAGCAGAAGCAACTTATGACATTATTGGACAAACATGTTACTAAAGAGTGGCCCGGAGCTAGGTTGTTTCTTTATGGATCCTGTGCCAACTCCTTCGGATTCCGTAAAAGTGACATTGATGTATGTCTTGCAATGGGGGATACAGACCTCGATAAATCAGAGATCTTGTTGAAGCTTGCAGACATATTAAAATCGGATAACCTTGAGAATGTTCAGGTGCATCTTTTGTTTATCTTCAATTCTTCTAAAATGGTAAATTGGTTCTTTTAACATTTTGACTTATGTTGTTGACTTGTTTCCGCAGGCGCTTATTCGTGCCAGGGTTCCCATAGTGAAGCTTATGGACCCGGTCACTGAAATCTCTTGCGATATATGTGTAAACAACTTACTTGCTGTTATAAATACAAAGCTTCTTCGTGATTACTCGAAGATAGATGTTAGATTGCGACAATTGGCCTTTATTGTCAAACATTGGGCGAAATCACGAGGTGTTAATGAAACTTATCAAGGGACCCTATCTAGTTATGCGTGAGTTAATTACCCTTTTCTTTTTATATATCTAGCTAGAGGTGGCAAGATGCGCATGCTGTGTAATGGGTCATTCTTTGTACGGGTTGAAATGGGCAAGATGGACGTGTTGTGTAATAGCTTGCAAGTGGTTGTTAGCCTTATATAAAAAGAAATAAAAAATAAAATCATGAATTAGTATTGTGTTGGTTATGTTTTTGAACAATAATTATATAATTACAGTAATGATATAAGTCGTCGAATAAAATGGTTTAGGAGATTGTATGCATTAGAAGTGGACTTCGGTCGAGTTTCAACTCAGTATCCTTTTTGCTAAGTCTTATGATTTAACCTGTTCAAGATCTGATGCGTTCCAAATCTATCCACTCATAAACGAATGGGAAGAAGCTGCTACATCTGTTTATAGCAGTTCCCTTGTTATGTTCTGAAAGCCGAGTTTTTATTTATTTTTCAGGTATGTTTTGATGTGCATTCATTTCTTGCAGCAGCGTACACCTTCCATTCTTCCATGTCTACAGGTTTTTCTTTTCATAAATACCTGTTAGGATTCCCATGTGTATTATTTAGTATTATATAAATGGCACTGAGTTGTTAAAATGAATTCGACACATTAATTATACTATGAAAGCGCGTACCTTAGCAGATTTCTTTAGAAATGTTACCTTAATTGATTGTTGTCAGGGAATGGAGACAACTTATAAAGTAAACGTGGATGATGTCGAATGTGCGTATTTTGACCAAGTGGATAAACTAGAAGGTTTTGGATCTTGCAATGGTGAAAGTATTGCTCAACTGGTTTGGGCATTTTTTAACTATTGGGCATATTGTCATGATTATGCAAATGACGTAATTTCTATTCGGACAGGAAGCATAGTAAGGTCAGTTGCTATTTTTTGTTATGCTTTTCTAATACCATACTAATTTTGTTATAGCAAGGGAAGTATATTGATTCATTTTTATATCATTAACAGCAAACGGGAGAAAGACTGGACTAGAAGAATCGGGAATGACCGTCATTTGATATGCATAGAAGATCCTTTTGAGGTTTCTCATGATTTGGGCCGAGTGGTGGACAAACGAAGCATCCGTGTTTTGAGAGAGGAATTCGAGCGGGCTGCAGGAATTATGCAGCATGATCCTAATCCTTGTGTAAAGCTTTTTGAGCCCTATGTTTCCAATTGAGCATTTTGTCCCTAGCCGAATACAATGGTGTAAGTTTTTTTAATAACTAGTAACTCTAGACCTACAACGTGTAAATTCCTTGTTCGATTCTCAACGTCTTGGTGGTTTTAGATATTTTTAGGCTTTGTAGCTACGAATTTGATCTCATCATCTATCTTTATGTGTACGTATTTCAATTTGTTAATGCTATGAAGTTTGTTTATATACATTTGTTCATTTTGATAATGAGAATACTGTTCTATCAGACATGAGCCATAGACTACTTATGATCAATACATTACGGTTATATCTGAAAGTTAGTGCCGAGTTTATCCTATATATATATACAGAAAATGTTAGCTAGCTAGCACCCGACCCCTTGTTCCTCAATTGTGACATCAGGAGGAGGCAAGAAAGAATCTGTTTCTAAACCACGTATGTTAAACTCTACCTCCTTAATGTTACATGTTTCTTCGACCTTCCATCTCCCTTTAGCGCCTTGTCCATATCTGTATATTGATGTGACTGTTCTTCCATAATGTGCAATGTTGACTCCATCTATGTATCGGTAATCTTCTAGGGATGATTCCATACTCGTTTCATAATAGACAAACTGATCACAACCCTTTCTTGTTGACTTGATTTTGACCAATTTAATGTCTTCAAATTGAATTAGTAGGCCTGTTCTTTGACTGAAATATCCCTGTATAATGTGGTGAACAGTCTCCATGTTTGCTTTACTATGTGCATTGAGGATATCCTGACTTGTATCAAGCTTAAGTATGAAACATTCTTCGTTCATGATAACCTTCTCCCCAACACAAACCGCATTTAAGAACAGGTTAACTGTTGATCTGGGATCTAAGCCCTGTCATAGATAAAACCCAAATTCATGTGAACAAATTTAGTACACTGCCCTTAGAGCTTGGGTCCCCGCTTTAGGAGCACCTAGCAACCATACTAGAATATTGGTTTGGGGCAAAACATGACATTTTATAGCAAGGATGAAAAGGGGTTGGGTTTGGTTGAGCCGTAAATACTTCTAATTTGTAATTTTTTACTAGAGATACATGTGTTGAGTATGATTACAGAATGTTATTACAATAACTATCTTCATCTTTGAATTAAACAATTTAGAACTCATTATAAAGTAGACTTTGGTTGACTTCCAACCCGTATGACCCATTTGGCCCGTTTCTCTTTTAACATAACACATTTGACCCTTTTGACTTTTTGAGATATGGCTCGGTCTAAATTGACCCATTTCTAAGTAATTGGGTTGGAATTATCATCTCCTTAAAACTACAAGGAATTTGCGGTTGAATATAGAGATGACTTACTGATACAACCCGAAAATTATATCAGCTGGAGATGTGTTTAGTAAGATTTACCTGGAAGAAACGGCGAAGTGGTCTTGGAGGTCCTTTTGAAGACTGAGATGGGTTTAAAGAAGACTGGCTCCAAGTCACGGTGCCATCACTTCCGGCACTCACTTTGCAACCAGAGACAACTAGCTCTAGGTACCATAGATTCGGGCTTCTTACCCATAACATGAACGCACCCAACTCAGAGATATCTGTGGTAGTTGTGCTCTCTTGATCATCGTTGTGAATTTGACCTTGGACCATGTTGACCTGACCCACAGTGTACATGCTGTTCACAGAGTTTAGGGCTGCAAGTCCTCCTGTCGCTGCTATGTATTGTTGTACAATGTATTTAGCCGTAGACGCTTCCTGTAGAAATTCATGCTCGACTTTACGTCATCCAGTAGCAGTCGTACGTTTCAACATATTTGTTTAAATTTTTTAGATTTTCAATTCTATCCTTTTCTGATCTGGGATTACATCCTGGATAAACATTTTCAAGATTTGGAAAAAGTACCTTATGAGTTTTGACTTTTTAATTCAAAATTGCCGATTTAATGGATGTATTGTATAGATAGCAATATAGCATGTGATGTAGTTCTTGTATTTTCCTCATAATTGTTGTAAAAAAAAATCCTGATTGATTTTATCATGATTTCTTTGACAACAAAAGTCAAACCCTATTGTTTATTTATGTTAAATAGGGAAACAATTTGTATTCTTTTGCTTTAATTTTATTTATGATGTTTGTACATTTGAACATTCTGAGTTCAGGGAGGAAAGAACAGATACTCACAATTGACCCGTCTCTTACGGGCAATGATAGTGCATGATCAAGTTGAACCTGAAAAGGGATGAGAGATGAGCCTGCGATTTTCAGGAAATACATAAACTGTTTGTCTTTCGAGCCATCTTTGATGGTTCCTAATGTTGTCAGCCACCTTTCAGCCCTGTCTTTTTGTGGCCGCACAAGTTTGAACATATTTTGCCATCGTTTTGTGGCGTTGGAACCTGTTTTGGTGGATACCTCTTCTGGCAAAGATACATCCAATACCATCTCCAACTCATTTTCGTGATCGTTGTTATTTTTTGTTGAACACAACTTTTTCATGGATTGAATCATATCTGGAGATCTATTTAAGGCACCTTAATTCCGCTTACTAAATCCTTCGGTGGCAACACAACCAAAATGACATTGAATTCTTTGCAAGGAGACCCATGAATGGTGCTTTATTAAGCCGATGGGTGAGAGCCTCTTGTGCAATCGAAAACTGACAAGTCGAATGGAGGCTTCTTATGGAAAATGAAAAGCTTACTTTTTTTTCCTCCAAACAAGGATCAAGTTTTCTGGTGTCGGAATGAGGTTTGACAATTTCTCACGATGTTATACTTTTTTACAAAAATCAGAGTATTTACACAATTACCCCCTTCAATAATTCAAAGTTTTATTATTCCACCAATTGTTTGATATGGTTACTACTGATAAGTATCAAATCATCGTAATAAAATGAGTAAATTTCACGAATGGTCCTTGTGATTTACATCGATTTACGAAAATCTTCCCTTTACTTATATTTTCACCCTTCAGTCCAATAAGTTTACATTTTGTTCGAAGATAGTCTCTCCTCCACCTAAAATGACTAAAGTACCCTTTGGTGGTTTAGATCTCGACTATTCGAAAGTGACAAGAAAAAGGGTACTTTAGTCATTTTAGGTGGAACATGGACCATTTCCGAGCAAAATGTAAATTACTGGACTGAAAAGGTGAAAAAATAAGTATATGGACGGTTTTCGTAAATCAAGGTAAATCATAGGGACCATTTGTGGAATTTACTCTAATAAAATAAGTAAAATATATTAGAGGTGTTCTACTTTGAATGGTTTGGTGTTAACATCTTAGAGAACTTGTGCTTTTACATTATTGAGTTAATTGCATGGTTCGTTTATGTGATTTACACACAATTGCACCGACAGTCCTTATACTTCACTTTTTGTACCGACAGTCTAAAAACATGAAAGTTGTTGCGCGTTCGTTCCCTCCTCCAACTAAATGACTACCATACACTTAATGTCCTACTATTTTGTATTGGTTTAAGTGAGGGTAACATAGTCATTTTAGTTGGAGGGACTGAACGCACCACAACTTTTGTATTTTTAGACTGTCGGTGCAAAAAAGTAAAGTATATGAGCAAAAAAGTGAAATATAGAAACTGACGATGCAATTGTCTGGTGAAAAATACAATTAACTCTACATTATTTGATGTGAAAAATACAATTGAAGCATACAACAAAGATACATTTGTAGCATAACAGGGTCTATACTGCAATATGTAAAGAACTTCTATGTGGTGACATTAGATAAAGAAAAACCCACAAGAGGAAACAAAGAACACAAAAGACGACAGAAGAAGGTATTATATTCACATCCAGGTCATTTACAATTAAACCATCGTTCCAATTTTCATGCTATGAAATGAACGAGACACTGTTTCAAACTATGATCTTCTCAACTACACCTAAATTAAACGAAGAAAAAAAAGGAGAATAGTTGCATACACAGACACACAATGAACAGCTTGAACACGTGCTACGATAACAAAGAATAGAATCGAATGACGTTTAAGAAATAAGAATTTTTTCATTCACCTAGTTTGCAACCCCGGATGTAGGGATGGTCAAACTTTATGTATTTGATCCAATATGGGCGGTACTTTGTCATTGCCAACTCAAGCCATGGTTTCATATTTCCATTATAGTGAATGACTGCTGCTTTGTCGATGTCATTCTTATCTATGCTTGGGTTATACCCGAGACCGAGTACATGCCATGACTTGTCAAGTGGATGTGTCAGCCCATAAAATGTCATCAACCCGGGTGGTAAAGTTCCGAGCTTCCATAAAACCCTGTCTTCATTCTGGTAACAAGGAAGAAGTGGTAAATAAATATCATTAGTAAAAGAAAAATTATACGAATCTAATATAACAAATAAGCAAAAAAACAAAATAAAATAAGACTATCGTACTTGGCCTTCTTGCAGCAAACTATTGTCATGGTAAAAATGCAAAAGAGTTTCATTTTGCAAGAATAGGCCATCTAGAATTAAAAAAAAAAAAAAAAAAAAACATCAACGCAATTGGTTTCCATGTCATCATAAATTTTCATAATGTGTCACACTATAACTCATTCTTGCAATATGCAGTGTGTGATTTGGCATTTTTATAATTGTGACTAATATGGCAAGGGAAAATCAAGCATCAAGGTTTTTAAAGAGGAATACAGATGAACATACATATACACCTTTTTAGAACTTAAGGTGGGAATATTGACCCATTCACCTATGAGTGGGTCGACTTGGGTTGTGTTATATCTCTAACAGGCCGAATAAAAATATTAGCTGCAAAGAAACGAATCAAATGGGCTGAAACCCGTCCAACATCTATTTAATTGCATTAGACATCCTAGACTATTTTAGTCAAAGGTACGATAACAATGTTTTCGTAATCATAATATCTGAAAAATGGACAAAAAAGTGCTTGTGTGAGTCAACCCAACCCATCCCATTTCAACCTGAAACTAAAAAATGGACGGTCTCAACCCAAACCTGAATTGTCCTGTTCCCAGCCCACCCTATGACCATCCCATATTGCAATATAAACTTGAAAGACTAAATTACAATCAAATTCTTTTACCATATTTTGCCACTTGTGGTAAATGCCAGTGATATCCTTCTTTTTCCACACCTCGAGATCAAACACATTCATACCATAAGCCCAACCACATGCATTCGGGTCAAAGTTTCTCGCAATATGAGGATTCGAAAAATTTAAGTATTTATCAAAACGGTGAAAGCTTTCACCACATGTTTCAACAGCACCGTTCACTTTCCCATTAAGATCGACTCTCCACAACCCAGTTAAGTCTTTTTGGACAACGATATCATCATCAAGAAAAAGAATTTTGTTCAACTTGGGATAAACTTGAGGGAGATAAAACCGAAGGTGATTCAACATTGAAAGATACTTTGGGTTTCGGTACTTTAAATTCGACGAACCAGCAGACAGAGTTGTCTGATGATCTGATTTAAAATAGTATTCCTTCATTGCAGCAGATTCTAGTTGTCGAAGAACTGGACAATAGGATGAATTTAGCCACTTAAATTCATCAACGTTTTCCACATGAATTGTAGCTTTACCAGGAGGGTTCAGTAAAAACCACATGTTCATTGCTCCAAAGTTTAACTTATCAGAGACCAGATGGAAAACATGTTTCTCCGGTTCCTGTATTCACGGAAAAATTAAAAGTATCATTATCGATGATTGGTTTGCACTAAAGGTGGCAATATCAATCCATTAACTTACAAATGGGTTGCTTTTATATATGGTTAATCCTGAAGGTCAGATTAAAGAATATACCAGAAAAGAAAAGGGTCAAATGAGGGAAAGTCTCCCATAGTAAATTTGCACTGCATCAGTCTCTTAAGTCGTTTCAACTTTAAAAATATGCTTTATTTTGATTATTTTTTTCGTTCTTTTTTGCATTTTCCGAGAACAAGATTGGTTTGGAAAATTAATAACTCAATTAAAACAGTTTTGCCGTGTAAACTCGATATATAAAACATTCAAAGTATGTCATGATGATGTTATTAGTCAAACACCAAAAGTCATAAGATGATGTATACATAACATACCTTAGCGTTCATGATTGTTGAGTTCACAACAACTGATGCAGCCAAGACATTATCAGAGAAGAGGGCGTAGTGATAGAGACTTGGGTTCTCAAGATTCTCACTCCTCGGGAACTTCCTCTTTTCCAATGGAAGAAGGTAATAATCAATGGTTAGGCGCATGGATAAGCAATGAATTCCATTTGGGATTGTTTTGGCAGCCAATTGGCTCAGAAACGTGCTCTGTTTTTTCAAGCTACGAACTTGCTCATCGGCTGATTGAAGCATAGCTCTAAGCTTCCCAGTTACCAACTTGCAATCGTAAAGCTGTTCTTTAGATTTCGATAGTAGTTGGCCCATAGCTTTGATTCTATCCGCAACACTATAAGAATATCATATGACTATTAGAAATGTGAGGAGTGACCCAAATGCATTAACATAGAAGACACATGTGAAATCTTTGCCATGGACCCTAACAACCTTTAAGGGTCCTATCACCCAACAACTTTTTGCCAAAAAAAATTCAATTCATGAAAAACAAAAGATAAATATACGAAGTAAGATTCAAAAAGCTAGGTATTATAGTAATGATCCGACCTTTTTAAGGGGTGTTCGGATTTGCATTTTGTAACCTATTATCTAACTATTGGGACTTCTAATGTTGTAAAATCTGATCTTTTAAGGGTTAAATGGTCACTGAAACGAAACTGGTTATCTAAAAGTAAAAAACTACCAATTTACCCCCTTCTTTTAACCTATCCTAGTAGACTTTTACTCCCATTTCACAAAACCTCTCCTTTATCACAAAAATTCCTTCTGGTAAAAGTTTCTGTTTATTAGAATTAGAAAATAAATCATTTTGTAAGACACTAGAACATATGATCATGTGATTATTACAACTTCGAATAGCAAAAACACAACCCAACGCCCCCTACATAAAATAACTTCGGATGTAGTAAAGGACTAAAGTCTGACTATCTTTCAGGCAGCTTTTGCCTGGTATCAATAATATATAACCAAAATTCCAAGTTCACCCAACAGTAACAGGCAGCTACTGACCTGCGATTAAGATCGGCATCTGCAGTAGCATCGCCTAAAGAACGTTGACTTTCTTTAAGTTGATTCTGTAGTTCACGTGCCAACTGTGTCTTGTTTTTCATTGTCGCAATGCTCTTGTACACCCTAGCCATAATCATCTGATCCCGAACCAATCGGATGGTCGTGTCAGTATTCTCATTATCGTTCTCTTTTCGCCAAATACTGTACTTCCCAAGAACAGCAGAGTCAACAGACTTTGACCGTGCGATAGCTGCATTTTCAAGCTTTATGATCACATCATCATCTTGTTTCACTAACTCAGCTGCTCGGGTTTCACGTCTTTTATCTCTCAGTTGCTACAAGAAAGGCAATTTCAATTTAAGTTAAATCATCGTGAAACAGCGTGTATGGCTGTATGTTCATTGGGAGTTTCAAATTGCAATATTACCCTTCTAGCTAATTTTGCCGGTGTATCAACCGATTCAGAATGAACACCTGTATTAAAACAAAATAATCATAATTCAGGTTCACATGCTAGTGAACATTATAATAACTCAATAACAGGAAAAAAAATTGTTACCATCTATAATTTTCTCCTGTTTGCCTGTTGGGGTACGTTTTATGTTACTTTCCACAATCTAGTTGGAGAAAATTAGGATCACGAATGCATCAATAGATGAGTTTCTTTCATCATTAAATTTTTTTTAAATAAAAACATATAAATGAGACGTCCAGTGATATACTAACCTCAGCAGGAACAGAATTATTACCAATCACATTTTCTTGCCCGGATATTTTCCAAGAAGCTGACAAGTTGTTTTTCCGAAAAGAATCAAGACTCAAAGGTCCTAAATCATCTGTGTTAGCCTTGATTACCTCAATAACCTAAATCATACAAATAATACAATATAAGATGACATTAAACACAAGTCTAGATCAGAACTTATTATTAATTTCATCAACATGCCTTTTTTGTGAAAAGAGATCGAACATGTTGTAAAGCCAGCTTTGCTCTCCAATCTACATCCTGCACTTCTTGTTCAAGTAAGTATCCAATGATTTTTTGAGACATAAACAATGCTATGAGCAATGACACAGAAACATACCTCTTTAGTAAAACTAGTTGCAAAATCATTTTCATCTGCACAAAACAATAAAAAATGAATAATATAACCATAGCACATGAGCAGAAATTAGATGGTTAAGCATACATAGATATATATATAAAACCTTGATCCATAGAAATTACATTCAAACATCCCCTAGATCCATATTAAATCACATTTCAACATAAAAACTAGTAAATTACTATATAGAATCACAACTAGAGTTACAAACCAACTGAAGTAGTGAATAATTCAAAACTCATAGCATAAGTAATCATTTGTTGAACCATATATTTCAATATCTATATATGAAATATTTATCCATAGTATCACATTTGAACACTTCCTAAACCTCAACCCTAAACCTAAAATAGCATTTGATCAATTAAAGTAGTGAAATATTCAAAGTACATTGCATTGAAAGAGAACTTTGATCTATAGTAATCACATTCAACACCTAAACCTAACTCCTAAAAACCTAACAAGCACAATTCAAATAAAAATCACATTTTAACACAAAAAGCTAGTAAATTATATACATATACTGTATATATACTGTAATTACTAACCAATTGAAGAAGAGGAATACATCCCACGCCCAAAGAAAAAACCAACAGGAGCAAGAACAAGAAACAACACAAGTATCATAATTGACATCCAAGATCCACCACTTCCGCCATTATTCCTACGGGCGCCATTAATTGAATTCCCCCTTTTAATCCCCATCTTCAAAACCCTAATCACTAAATTTTCAAATCAAAGAACAAAATCAACATTCTGCCTTCCTTGAATCAATACAAAAGGTCAAAGATAACGAAATTAAACAAAATTACATACAGTGATGGAGATCAAGCTGATGGGTATTGCTGGTTTATACTAAAAACCCCAACTTTATTACATTACATTGAGAAATTAGATACAAAAGTTGAAGTGAAGTGTGTGATTTCAAGAATCAATGCTTTTTAGTGGAAATTGTGGTTTTTTATGGGGTTATTTTTGGAAGGTATGAATTGAGATCTGTAATCGGGGTTTTGTGTATCAATGATAATAATGATGATACGGTTTTAATGGAATTGAATCTTTTTGGATTAATTTGTTGGCGATTGTGTATTGTGTTCTTATTAATTTCTTTTTTGTTTTTCTTATTCATATCGTAACGGCGTCGTTTTCGTAGTTGCATCGCCGACACATGTGCATCTTTACACTATAGTTTTGATGTCATCTGGGCCCTTGAAGTTTGAAGGTTTGACACATTGATACCCAAAAAAAAGTATTTGTGTTGGAAAATGGGTGGAGTTTGAATTTTTTTTAGCCCACACAAGAAGTAAGTAAACATGCACAAAGAAGCATGGAAACACTTATTGGGCCTAAAAGCTGTGCATGAGTGGGCTTTACTTTTTCGGTTTCAAGATTTTTTAATTTTAATGTAATATCATTGAAATACATGGGATTGTGAAGTATATTTAAGGTTGAGGTTAATTAGTTAAGTAAACCGAAAAGCACATTTAGTTATGTTATTTTTATCAAAGTAAAACTAATAAAAAACACGCCTAATTTTTCATTTTTGATCATAGAAAGCAACTTAATTGTCGTTGAACCTCGACAGTAAAGGAGATTGGATTGTGTACTTGATAATTCTAATGTAGAGTTTTACAAAACCTTAAATTATAAGTTATTTCAAACTTTATATGTATTTTATTTAAGAAAAAAAAATCATATTGGTGTGGGCTATCTAGTTAACATAGATACCACAAGTTTAAGAAGTCATTTGCATCTTATCTTATTTCATATCTACAAGAGATTGTTTCATGATACTCTTTGATTTTATTCCAATCGCACTATAACATTAGTTTTGAGTAAGCGAAAGTGGGATTGTGTACTATTGTTGTTGTAAGCGAAAGAGTTCTATCTATTTATCTATTTAATGTTGCAAGTCTTATTCACCTTCATGAATTTCAAATTATTTTTATCAATAATTACATGACATTTTCAATTGTACAATTGGTAAATGTAAATAAGTAGCATTTAAATGCAACTATTCATGGAAGGAGTCATGAAACACCCTTACAAGTTACATTCATTGACTAAGACATTACATAACCATTGTATCGATATAATTGTACCTCCTCATGTAACATATAGATCAATTATGTATGCCCTGCACATTAAATATTCAAATAATACTTTATATTTATTTTTTGTTTTGTTCTTTGATAGTTCAATATCAGATATATTTACCAAATCTTACATCTAGCTTTTATAGCCAGGTTATAGCTCTATGGGGAAAACAAGTGATTACATACCACTTTCTTCTTTTGTTTAATTTTTGTTTGGTCAATTATGATTTGGTACTATAAGTATTTAATTATTGCTAAATCTATTTATAATCATTGTGCTTAGTTATATCTTGATTCTACTCAAACCTTAGATATATATTCTCTCTTGGATGAACGTTATAAAATATCATTTACACGAAACGAAATAATGTTCGTTGCAACAATATATCATGTATAATGCAAATAGTCAAAAATACTTTTTGATTAGTCATTGTACATGATTCGACACGGTAGATCATTTCAATCAGTCTCCTTTTGTCTCGATGGACATTCGCACTTAAAGACTTGGGTTCATTCATGTCCGTTGAGGTTTTTTAAAGTAGTCGATCCCACCAAAACATTATGTCATCTCGTACTCATTACGTTCCATGAAAACCGAAACTTGAGACGTCCCATTATAACTTAAAACATTTCCATGACATATAAGCTAAAAAGAACTCCATTTTCTTGTTCTCATCACTATATATATTTTCAGAGAGCAAATATTTATTATAAGAGAAAGCTTTATTTTTTACTACATTGAATACATAGGAAATTCCAAGAAAGTCCTAATTGACTGTGGCCAATGGTCCCCCACAATGGTTAGTAATAAGGCATGCCCCATTTTTTAGTAGATGAAAAAGAAAGGCTTTCTATAAATAGCTTTGAACATTGCATACCCCACCATCAAAACATTCTTAAAATAGAAACCTCTTAACATCACCACAGCCTAGCATTAGCCCACAATAGATTGTTTTTAGTACTGCCCTATCACTTCCAATTTTCCTTGGTGGTACCCACAAAAGGTGAACAAAATTACCAAATTACCTCTCCATGATTTACATCCAAAAATAACTCAAAGTAATGTGTAGTCTTTTGATTTGGATTCCTTAATTGACTTGGGGTTGAATCCTTATGTTGAAACCTAGTATTAGAGCATTTGAAGTTGTCTAATGTGACTACCGTTTTTCGATCTTTAGTGGCGGTCCTCTGACATTAACCACTCTCCATCCATCGGCATTAAACAAAGGCCAATGTTAACCGCCTAACACGGGTTAAAGGATTCATTTCTCTTTTAAATTTTAATGCTGTAAAATAATTAGTGAGTCTCTTTTCACACAAAGATAACCGATGGTTATTTAGAGGACATATTCATCTGAAGGATAACATTGATTGATTAATATATAAAATGATGTACCAATCTTTGTTACATGATGACCACTAACTTGTAATCATCCCTTGGTGGCACTCACAAAGATTTCATAAGAATGATAAATTCCAATCAACGTACACATTTTATTGCACAAAGTACAACGAGTTATAACTGCATTGGTTTTGAGCTTTAAGTTTTATTAAAAAACCATATTTATATTTCTTTTAATTGATTTTCAATAGTGGCTTTCACTCTTTTTCTTATGTCAAAAGTGAAAGCATCACAAAGGTTGATTTTTATAAGAAAAATGTACCGAAACACTTTTGTTGCACCACAATGTCAACTCGTTTTGTACATCTTAATACATGTAAGTTAAAAATTGGGGTGCATATAGACTAGATTCATATTGAGGGATATTTTCGTCTTTTTGATTTTCAAATTTTTAATATATGTTTTTTTAGTATTTTTGTCTTTCGTTTGATTTTTAGACTTCCCGTGTAAGCAGTTTTTTTACGTTAGGGTAGAAGTACGACTGTCTACATCTTATCTCCCCGTACTCTGATTTTGATGGAATCGAATATTGTTGTTGTTGTTGTTTAATATATGTTTTTAATTTACTAAGAAATTAAAGCATTGCAAGAACACAATCCATTTCAAAAATCAACCTTTGTTACAAACTAACCAATTAATGCCAACAAAAAGAACAAAATATATTTCATGACATCTATACGAATTATTTTTATATTTTCGATTGCACATAACAAAAATAAATATGTTATCATAGGTCGTTTCATTTGATGTTTAAAATTATTATTTTTAAAGGCGTAAACTTACAACATATCATAGATATCACGTACAATCACAAATAATGTATACACTATATGCAATAAAATCTGAACCCGCAACCTATATAATTGTTCCTGTTAATCATGACAATTCAAAAGCTACTTATGTAGAATATCAAATTAAGAACAACATTTTCTTAACCTAAGATTAATGCAAGATATTAATAATTATTTCAAATATATATCCCTAATATGCCAAATTTTAAAAGCTACTACTTATGTAGTCCCCTTGAATTCATTTAGAAAAAGTTATTGAAGAGGGGGACCAAAAATTACACAAAAGGAAACTCACAATTAAAATTTTTCATGTAGCAACTATATCTAGCTAAGCATACATAACTCTCTTGGCATTCTTTTATTGAATGTTCTGTGACCATTTCTCCGTTTTTTTATTTAAAATAAATGTACGAACAAGCTATCTTTATTGTGTCATTTAGATGAGTTTGATTGATATGTTTGCTTCTAGTTAACATTCTTTCCACTTTAGATTGCAAATTAAGACAAAAATCTTCACTAACTTTTCTAAATTTCTTGAACGTATAGATTCAAGATTACCATATTTTTAACCAATACACCCAATTTCGCGATTAGTTTCTAACTCTAATCAAATTTTAAGTATTTTAAAGTAGCTTTAATTATCTTTATATAACTTCTATCCTTTGATATATATTTAAGTGACATTAAAGATATGATGTACTATGTGTTTTTAAACTATATGTTCAATTAAAATGTATCAAGTCATAGCCATTTCGATTAATTATGATTGCACCAACTTAACATATCAATATGACTGATGTAACATAGCCCTACTTTATTGCGAAATCACACTCATATATATAGACACGACCATGACAAGTAATATTATAAAATTGAATGCGAAGAACGAGTAACACATTTTTTGTAAGTTCTAATATATGGTCACAAAAGTTTGATATTAATCTCCAAAACGATGCATAACCATTTACATTTGTCCTATTTTCAGGACATGAATTTTCAACTTAATGATTAATGACTGAAAGGTTACATCAATATATATTGCTAAGTTAACGACCCTTTGGTAATGTAACTATGGCATAGTATGTCTTTCTGTTTTATACTCTTATGTACTGATTACAAAATAATAATATTTGTACAACGTACTCTACATCACAAAACCCGACCTTTAATAACAAAAGATAATATATTTTATTAAAAATGTGTATGTCATGACATAGGGTTGCTATACAAGCGATTTGTGAACCCACTACAAGAGGTTTCATTTCAATGGAAATGACAACACCCCCTTTATTTTAAGTTTTTCCTATCATGTTTCCCATCATCACCTTATGAGGTTATACATCATCATTTCATCATATAATAAATTAAGTCCTTACATTAAATAATATAATTGTATGATGTGAGAATATGTTCAATTAGTATAATCCTATTCTTGAACTTTAATTTGTAGAAACTATATATATTCCATTTGTGTATGATTTTTTACACATTCTAATGTAGAAACATTATGCATGCTTGTACACATTATTAAAACTTAAGTAAGATAACTGATTTGTATGGATAAAAAAAGTAATTTAAATTGAGCAGATTGAATTTGTAACCTCCACCAAGTGAAACGCGTTTTATTGACAATTTTTTGCATATAGTATCTTATTGGTGTGCATTTAATAAATCTTTGCAATTAAAAAAAAAAGATAACTAGCTTGTAGATACTTACATTTGATAGATTACGTATATACCGTGGATACGCGCATATCAATCTACTTGGCAAATGGCAACATTATTTGCAATTGAGTAAATTAATTTCATAAATGGTCACACTAGTTTATATCGATTTACGAAAATCGTCCATGTACTTTATTATTTACTTTTTCAGTTCAATAAGTTTACGCTTTGCTGAAAATGATCCATCATCCACCTAAAATTACTAAAGTATCCTTTTCACTTGTCATTTTGGATTGTCAGATCTAAATGGCCAAATGATACTTTAGTCATTTAAGTGGATGATAGATCATTCTCGAGTAAATTGTAAACTTATTGGACTGAAAAAGTGAAAAACAAAGTACAAGGACGATTTCGTAAATTGATGTAAACCACATGGACCATTTATAAAATTTATTCTTTATTATTTATCGAATTGAAGCCTTTGAAAAATATTGAGAGTTTTGCATCTTTGGTTTCTAACAAACTAGTACTATATATATACCTGACATCAAACCCGTGTATATACACAGCCCGTCGAATGTGTATTTTATTTTTGTAAACACACGAATAATATAGATAATAATAGTCTATCATTTCGTAAGAGTTAAAAAATATATGCAATGAAGTCGTAAACTAAATTATTTCAGGTAGTATATATCTATAGCATATCGGTGGTGTCATATTAATGTTAGTTTTGATATACCAATTTGTGTGGGTAACGTAACCGATTTGATCTTCCATAATATTGTATGACTGTTTTTCTCTTCCTGATAACAGAATTCATGAGAGAGAAATTGATTAGTTGAAAATCAAAAATAATAAGGGAAGAACAATAAAGAATGAAACCATATGAACTTTTAGCTGAGACTAAATAATTATTATAGTTATATATAGATAGTTGGAATTAGAATTTGTATATGGTAAGGATTCTAATTATAGCGTGTGAATTAGATATTGTATATGGTAATGTTTTATTTTAGTGATTATTTTTTTAAAAATAGTTTAAGAGTAGGGACGGGATTTATAATGAAGCTAATTTTGGGGATGACGATGTTAAAAAGATTATTTAGTTACTTGGGATGTATATCAAGCCTGTTTCGATCAACTTAAAAGTCAACGTAAAGCGAATTAAGATGTTTACACCCTCTCGAAAAAATAATATATATATATATATATCATTTTTATATTAAAAATATTATTTTCTAGGGTACTTAAGATTAGTTATTGATGAAAATTCATGAAAGTGAATGTAAAAGTGTAAACGTATTACTACAACAATGTTTATTAGGTACCTAGATAAATATATATCATAGATAAATACATACATACATATACATATTCGGATTAAAATAATGAGTAAAATACACAAAACCTAATTGAAATTCTTTAATCCAAGTCAAAACTTAGTAAAACTTAAATACGTATTTTAGTTAAATACCTATCCTAGATAAATGTATATTCCTTTTTTTTATAATCAATTATATAGATATTTTAAAAATAATTCATAATTTACGATGTATTAAAATCCTATATTTTAGTCGATTGAACAAAATTAAGTAACTCTATTGATTGAGTATAATTTTGTATGGTTATTTTAAAAATAATTCATTATTTATGATGTAAACAAATTATATATTTTAGTTGATTGAACAAAATTGAGTAATTATACTGGTTGATTAGAATTTTGATAACAATACACCCCGCTTCCTATATTATATTTATTTAAGATTAATTACAATGGACAATCTTTGATAATAATAATAATAATAACAATAGTGATAATAATAATAATAATAATAATAATAAAATAAACGATTAAAGGAAATAAGTTGCGGATGAGTATTAAGATTATTTAATTTCTATGAATATTATAATAATAATATAATTAATAATAATAATAATAATAACAATAGTGATAATAATAATAATAATAATGAACATTGATTATTACTTATTAAATATATGATTTTAGTAAAAGTCAAAATTAAATTAATTGATCAATTAAAGATTGATGATGTCATAAATATATTTCTCATACTATATTTTTAAGATATATATATATATATATATATATATATATATATATATATATATATATATATATATATGAATGAGATAATGTGAAAACAACCTTATATAGTTTGAGAAAACAAAGAGTACGAAGTACCTAATAGTCTTGGCTAATAGATCAATAGATGAGATTATTATTCACTAGGGATAATTTTGAAACTTAATTTTTGGATACTTGAAATAAACCATTGCTAATATTTGTGTTTTTATTTAGTATCGTGTATATGGACAACTATATAGGAGTGAGATAAAAGGAGAAGGATTTTTAAGGAGAGAAGAATGAAAATTATATTAATAAAACTTTAAAGCATATTAATAAAGTAAAAAAAAAAAATTCATCTTCTCTCTTTAAATTTTCTTCTTTACTGATCTTGTTACCCATTATATATACCCTAACATGCATTACATCAATTATGTGTACCATTTTTTTGTTTTCTCAAACTTGACAAACATTTTGCTTGCAAGTTATTGAATTATCCCATGTTTGTCAATTATTGGCTTATCAATTGGATCAAACGAAACCCTACAATTTAACTTTTTGTCGGTTGATCGATACCATCATACGAGTGACATAAGATTATAGTACCAACGCGCATTAACTAATATTAATCAAACTATGTTATGTAATCGAATTAGCTTAACAATCTATGAATAACTGTTAAAACGGTTGATGCGAGAAATGATAATATCGAGTTTTAATCTAATTATATTAAGAATTTGAAGTTAATAGAAATTGATAAATAGAATCGAAGTTGTATGCCTTATTAATGAAGTGTTGCCTTTTTCCTAACTTTAAACTGAAAAATACAACACAATGTACCGTTTCATTGCAAATGGTAAGAATTGGCATTTGTACGGTATTATTTGTAATAGAATAACATATGCGCGGTTAATTATATATATTTATTTAGGGTGCGGTTAAGAGCATATACTAAAGAAAAAATTGCACTTCTGTATATGATGATTTTATATATTCTTTTTAACTTATAACACGTAAGATTATGTTACTATTTTATTCGCTTTTCTGTATGGTTGAAATGGAGGCGAAGATGATAACGACAAAATGGAAGTTTTAGTGGTGAAGGTGAAGTGGCAGTGGATGGCTAGAAGTTGGCTAGCGGCGGTCATCGGACCGATGGAAGCAGAAAGATGGTTTGGCTGTTTTGCCGGAAGAAATATGAGTATGTATGTCTCTTATTTAGAATGATACCATTTAAATTTAATTAAAAAGTTAAATAATTTTGAAATTTTTAACATATAATAATAATAATAATATCAAGAACATATATCACTTTATTCCTTTCTTTCGTAACACCATATCTCCTCATCATCAACTCACCATATAAGGGAAAATTCAATTTACTCTATGAAAAATAATGTTGATGCAAAAACGGGTAATGAAAGTACAGAGGAACGTGGGTACACGCGATGTGGAGTGCGGGTTGGAATTCGGGTGGGTAAAAGATGAAAGCCCTGGTCGACCCCGGGGGCCCAAAACATAGAAAATGAAAACACAAGGAAGAAATTAAGAATTTTTCCATTTTATTGAAACAAAAAACCCACCGAATTCCAACTAATTATTTGCTTCTTCCTCTTTCATGTAAGTTAACCAAATATCCATTTTAAATCATTTTGATGACATCACGTAGATATATTTAGAGGATCATGAAAATATTTTTATCCCCATCAATTTTGACCCTTTCCCCGACTACAAATGAAATTTGAACTTAAAATTTTTTGTGAAAAATATCAGAACGTCAACTACTAGACCATCTTGTGGCTCCTGATATCAAGTAAAAGTTGAAGTTTATCATGTTTCAACCTAATTAAGTGTAACTAAAAACGATGACTACGTAAGATTTAATAAACCAAAATATAAGCATTAGCGACGATCAAAATCACACAACAATAGTAGGTACTTCCCATAACATATATGAGAACCTAAATGTGGACTAAATCATCAAAACAAGCAAAAGTCTAGTTTAATGTGAAACACAAGAGAAGTAATTTGAACATCGTTACAATTTCTTTTTTTTTTTTCCAATTCCCACATCACAAAATTTGTTATGAATTCATCCGATTCTAAATCGTATGGTGTGTTATATATAAGAGATATGCACGGTTAGTTGTTGCATAGGAAAAAGTTTGTAAAAACATGATTACACATCTCGAACATACTCATCATCAGATGTTTGTCGGAGTATTTCCCCTTTACCCGCACTCGAGTTATCAGGATGATAAGTATATTATCTTAAAGTCGAAGCATATGTACTAATGGGTGTTGTCGATCACTAACATTTTGGAAGATGAGGGCAATTGATTAATTTGTAGTCCCTAATACCTCATAACTCATTACTACTACTCGTTGTTCATTAAATTTATATAATCATTCACAAAAAAAACAGTAAACATATGATACAAGACGTCTTAGATGGCTTAGTAGTAATTACGTGGTTTGATATTCTCACAAGACGTCTCAGATGCCAACCCCATTAAAATCATAAAAGTAATGAGGCATAGGGTCCAAAATAGTCACTGGGATACTCGTCAATACCGAATAACCTGAACATGAAAAACCATTTATCATATCTAAGCTTAAACCTTTTAGTAATAAGTAACAACAAAAGAACCTCCAACGACAACTTTAACACTCCGTTTGTACGTCTACCATCATTTTCTTTTTCTCCCCTTTTATACAAACAAAAACTCATCATCAAAGAAATATATTTAGAGAGAGTGAAACAAGAGAGAGAGAAATAGAATTGTTCATAGTTATGGGGAGAGGTAGAGTTGAACTCAAGAGAATAGAAAACAAAATCAACAGACAAGTTACCTTCTCTAAACGAAGAAATGGTTTGCTCAAAAAAGCATACGAACTTTCCGTTCTCTGCGACGCTGAAGTCGGCCTCATCATCTTCTCTAGCCGTGATAAACTCTACGAGTTTGGCTCCGTCGGGTACACACTTCTTCGATCGATCATCGTAAACTAATCATAAGTTTCACACCACATATAAATCTACATACTTACACTTCATACAAATAAATGACATGTTTCATTTCAGTGTTATAATATAACTATTTTTTTTTTATTTTTTTTTGCAATTTGATCTTCAAAAATGTTTTTTTTTGGTTAAAAATTTTGTTTTTTATTTAAACTTGAGGGAGATCTAACGAGAGATCGACACGTATTGGAGTGAGCTGATGGTACAATTGGTGATTAATCTGACGAGGAACAGATCTAGGGTTTTATTTTATTTTTTTAGTGAAAAAAAAAAAAGCAAATGATTAGTAATTTTTTTTGGAATTTAAAAATTTATTTATTTATTGGGATTGAGCCTTTGTCTTATGTGTTTGAATCATCGGATCTATTGGTTTCTTCAGTGAATTTTGTTGAAAAATTTCCTGTTTCAATCATAAATTTTTCCCTAGGTGATACAAACATGAGCAGAGATAATAAAAAGAAGCTTAAATACTTTCTTTTTATAAAATTTTAAAATCTAATATCCATATTATATAATTCTCTGTAAAATTGTACAAATTATATTGCAACTTTTTTTTTAATCACCACTTTATACTATAAGAACTCCAGATAACCCTAATTTATAGTTTAACAATTCTAGATTTGTTTGTGATGAATCAAGTAAAGTCAGGTGGTAAAAATATAATAATATGTTTTTTAATTTTATGATGATTGTAAATAGGTTTGCAATATTTTAAATTTAAATTTAAATAATTCTATAAAAATAAAACTTTTTATAGTTTTCTTGATGATAGAAGAAAGAATAATTGTATCTCTTGTTGCTAGTCGCATGACTGTGTTACCAAGCTTTATGTAAAAGAATCTTTGATTTTTGATGTGTTGTTGTATAGTTTTGGATGAATTTAAAAATTTATAGCTTTCTGATACTACTATCATTTTTTATTTTCTGGGTTTTATCCGATGGACAACATGGAGTTTAAAGAGTTTATACACTTTATCTTTTTGTTGATTTAATTACCACAATAAAAAAAAAATATAAAGGAAAATAATTTCAAGAGTATATGATCATGACAGTTTTTAAGGTTTTTATAGGAGAACCTTCATAAAAATTCGACTAAATATATATTTTTCTGACAAAACCCTAATAATAATAATTATTAAATAGTTGGAAAAGTGCTTTTAAAAAAAGAGCCAATTAACAGTAGTTTAAGAAACTGAAAACTATAAATATAATGTGTCTATAATAATATTATGCTCAACAATAATTAATCCTTTATCATAACTCCATTTTTATTGCGAATCTTAATGTTCAATGAAAGTTACCATACAAATGTGAAATAAAAAATTATATGCAAATGTACTACGTTATTCTATTCTATGGTTTTTTATCCAAAGGATACATGTATAATTTAACATGTACTTGGGAGGACTTTAATTAAACTTAAGAATAATAAATTCATTTCATTTTGTACCTCTTAATTAAGCTAGCTTTATCATAAGTTTATTTTATCATTTTGTACATATATATATATATCCTTTTATTCCTGCAATGACGTAGTTTATGAATTATATATCACGCATAAAAACTGAAAACCATATATAAATTACAGTCTTACATGATATACAATTGTTGCTTATTTTGTAGAAACAGTTATTTGAACAACACATATTGTTGTTTTAGAAATGTAGGATGACATGTAATTATCATATGTTATTACATTACAGTGTTATGAAAACTCTTGAACGATACCAACGTTGTTGCTTTAATCCTCAAGACAACAACAACGAACGTGAAACACAGGTCAGATCTCGAAAATAATTTAATTCAGTAATTTATTTTCAAGTTTAATGTGCTTTAATCTAATTGCTTCGATTCGTCTATAGAGTTGGTATCAAGAGGTTTCCAAGTTAAAAGCCAAGTTCGAATCACTTCAACGCACCCAAAGGTACAAATATACTTACTTTTTAATCTTTCTAATACTAACAAATTATGTGCGCTATGAAAATTTGATCTTTTTGTTTTTTAAATGGTTCTTGTGTTTAATCGTGTGGGTTTTTCGTCAAGACATCTACTTGGAGAAGATCTTGGACCGCTTAGTGTCAAAGAACTCCATAATCTTGAAAAACAGCTCGAAGGCGCTCTTACACAAGCTAGACAAAGGAAGGTAATTTGACCATATAATCCGTTTTCAATTAGTTCGTATAAACATTTTATTCAATCTTTAGAACCAAGTAATGACTAATCGTAAACTAAATGAACCTGCATACTTTTGCACGTTAATGCAGACGCAAATCATGGTTGAACAGATGGAAGAGCTACGTCGCAAGGTAAAATCCAGACAAAACTAATCGCATACTAAATAAATTTTATTTATATCATCTAGTTTAGAGATATGTATAACTCGATAGACCTTCATGAGTGGTGAAACAGCTTATGATTGGTTTTAGATATATGGATTGTACGTAATATCTTAGATCGATTTATGTGTCAGGAAATTAAAGGTTATATTTGTTGTAAAAGCTAATATAACAAATGAAGCTAAATAATGATAGGAGCGGGAACTTGGAGACATGAACAAGCATCTAAAGATCAAGGTCTCACACGAGTTATCAACGGTACGTAAATTCCATATATATATATATATATATATATATATATATATATATATATATATATATTAATTATGTACATAACCCGAAACCACAATTTTATGAGTCGTTAATTTGTAATTAAGATCATCGATCTTATTAGTCTGTAATCTCGTAACAAATAAACCTCTTGATGAAGAAATGCATTTACAAGAATACGTACAACACCACAAGAAAAATTAGTAAATTTTGGACAAACACAAAAAAACGCCTCACATATGTGATAGATGTCGTTAACTACACATAAATTATGTTAAATTTAACGAATCACATATCTAATTCTATAATCATTCTTAATTAATGACATACTTGTAGTCCCTCAAGTTACACCTACGTGCAATTTGCTGCGGAAATTATTTCCCGTAAAAAATGTAACATTTTTTATTGACGCGTTACTCAATTCTGCCCATTTTATATCTCCAACATTTTCTTGCGTATTTACAATACATAGACAGAAGATATGATTGTCTCAAACACTGATTTTCCGAATTATATCTCTACAATATTCATCAATAATCACTTCATAATTTTATATCTATAAAATGTTACAGTTTGAGACAGATGGACAAGGTTACAGGGCACAGCTTCAATGTCCATGGAACTCTGGTTTATCGCCTACTAACAACAACAACAATAACAACAACACTTTCCAAATGCACCCTGCTTCTCAATCCAACCCCATGGACTGTCAACAAGAACAACCCATCTTACAAATAGGGTACTCTACACACCTATCCTTTACCTTGTACCGTACAACCTTATAATGCACAATACTAGCTTAGAAATCTTATTCTTTTTGCTATTAATGGTTGATTACCACTTCTGCAGGTACAACCAGTTTATGCATGGGGGAGAGGGACCATCAATTCAGAGGAACATGGTTGGTGAAACTAGTATCCATGGTTGGGTCCTTTGACCATATATCTAAGTCATTTAATTTTCATCCTTGATCAACATAAATAATCATAATCATATTATTTATAATGATTATTGTTTAAGACTTGTTTTGGTAGGATGATGTTTTTGTGATAATTTGCAATGTATGTTGTTGCAAACATTAATTATTATTACATATGAGTGTTATAGTTATTATATAGACGGATTCATGTATATCTATATTGATGTCAGTTATGTTTTAGTTTATGTACCAAAGCACCAATTAAGAGGTCTTATCATGTATATCATGGATGGATGGCTTAATTAGCATAATGTTGGGTAAAAATCTATCAACTTTAGACGTAAAACTCTGTTTTCCATAATTTGATATAATTACGGTTCAAATATTTTACCTTACATTTGCAAGCTTTATGGTTGAACAAGGGGATTTTGGATTTCAAATCCGTTTATGGTGATATGATATTGTTTCCTAAAGTTAGATGGATGTCGAAAACATAAGACTTCCAACTTCAATTGCGGTTCGATTGACCATTATGACTCTTAAGAGTTTGAAGACGACAAAAATAGCCAAGGCCAAAGTGATTAAATGTTAGGCTTTTTACTGTTTTTCTGATCAGCACATAAGTTTCCTTGATAAAAAGTCTGGCATTGCAAGACAGGGGATGGATTTCCATTTGTTTCCGAGCAATGTTTACCTCTTGATATAATGGGTTTTGTTTCCAGGATCATTGTGTAATCTCGAGTTCTTTTCAAACATTTGTTGAGAAAACCCTTTTTAATATATTCTTAATTATTGTTTATCGTCAAAAAAAAAAAAAAGATTAAATACTAGCTATGCCACTGCTTTTAACATCGAGTCAATGGGGTAGCATTTTTCATATGATATACCATTCGGTTCAATGATGTTCATTCCATTTTTTTTTCTGAAGGCAAATACCAGCGTACAGCTGACAACTAGCACACCATTATATACAACAAGTCATATAAACTACAGATGTTATCACAGAGACTTGAACCCACAACTTATTTGCGCGGTTAAGAAATACATTTTTAGTAATAAAACCAATGTGATTGTAGGTCATATTTTCAGAAAAAAGAAGTGGGTTCATAAACATTTTATATCAACCTTGAAATTTTCCAAGGATCTTGAAGAAGATTGGGACAAGACCCTCAGATCCCATGGGTCTATTTGGCTTGACTCAAATGAGGCACCAGATCACAATCAGCATATATAATGACAAAATATGCTCAAACCTAGGCATGAACAAAAGCCGGTTTTCCGGAAAACCGGTTCGGGTTGAAAAACCGGACCGGTTTTTTTCGAAAGTCAAAAATCGGTTTTTACAAAAACCGGGTTGGAACCGAACCGGTTTGAGGGGGAGAAAAACCCTAACCGGTTGTAACCGGTTTGGACCGGGTTGGAACCGGTTCGGGTTCAAAAACCGGTTTCAAACCGGTTTTCCTATATAATTCGGGTTTTTTTCGAGCGTTGAGCGTTTTAGGGAAAATCGACGTATTCTTCAAATTTTTTCCGATAGAATGTTAGTACATTAGGTATGGAAACATAACCTAACAATAACTTAAAACAAAGTCTTCTAAATCTTCATAAAAATATTATTGAAACCAATAATTCTATATAATTCAATCTTATTCGAGCGTTAAGCGTTTTAGGGAAAACCAACGTATTCTTCAAATTTTTTCCGATAGAATGCTAGTACATTATGAATGGAAACATAACCTAACAATAACTTAAAACAAAGTCTTCTAAATCTTCATAAAAATATTATTGAAACCAATAATTCTATATAATTCAATCTTATTCGAGCGTTAAGCGTTTTAGGGAAAACCAACGTATTCTTCAAATTTTTTCCGATAGAATGCTAGTACATTATGAATGGAAACATAACCTAACAATAACTTAAAACAAAGTCTTCTAAATCTTTATAAAAATATTATTGAAACCAATAATTCTTCATAATCTTCAAAAATCTTCAACTTTTATTAATCTTCAATTCTTCTAACATCTTCAATTTGGGTAGTCTTCAAAAGTCGAAATCTTCTTCGGAGGAAGCCTCTCACGAAGCTTGATCGAGAGCAATTTCTTCATCGGAAAGTGATATTGCCATACCCGCTTCCACCTCGATATCGTGTATATCTCCTTCGTATTCCAATTCACCTTCAAGACTTGAAACGTTTTGTATACGTTCCGTGGCGTCTAAGTGATCCTTCAAGCATATACACATCTCTAATGAGGCCGGTGTGAGTCTTGTTCTTCGTATGGATAGTACCCTGCCACTAAGAGAAAAAGCGGATTCCGAAGTTACCGTAGAAGCTTGGACGGTTAATAAATCCCGGACCATGATGGTTAGAATGGGAAATTGAGATTCCCTCCCTTTCCACCAAGCCAAAATATCAAAATGTGCGAATTCTTCGGGTCCCATTGAGGCTAAAAAATCCGTTCTGGTATATCTCCCATATTCGCTAGTGGCCCTTTGGTCACATCACCCCTTGCCCGTTTATGGTTTTCTTGTCTTAAACTATTATATAAATTAATCATTGGATCTCGGGAAGAAGATGATGAAGCAAACATTGTGGAAGCCGAACTAGAAAAAACCATTGTTATTGAACTATATTTTTGAAAATAATGACCAAATAAATCTTTAAAAGATTTGTTAAAATAGTCTTTTGTATTTTGTGAAAAAAAATGGATCCTAATCATTCAAATCCAAATCGTTACAAATGTTATCGATAAGTGATTCCACCCCGGAAATGTTCAAACATGGGTTTAACGCGGCGGCACAACTAATTACCGGTGACATTTCTTTAAAATATTTTCTTAGTTTTCCTTTCATGGGAGCCACCATTATTGCATATACATTACCACAAAATTCGTATTCGCTTAGTTTTGAACTCGTTAAAAATATTTGATTAAGTATCAAATGACTTGTGAGATAATAAACACCCGATAATAAAATAGTTGCGGTTTTAAAAACTTTGAGCTATTCGGTTATCTTTTGAATAACCTCCCAATAGTCGGAGGAAAATGAAGACGTTTTTGAACAAGTTGATCATGAAAAACGTATAAAGTGTCGCGTTGCCGTAAACCACACATAAACATGTTGTAAGTCGAATTCCATCTTACGGACATGTCCCAATTAGGGGTTAAAAAGATGGAAACCGTTTCCTTACATAATCTCATATAATGTTTGTATCTAGCCTTACCCGAACAAAATATATCTTGTAACATAATTTTATATGCGTTTTTTACTACGCTTATTTCTTGAACCGCTAGTCCGTCTTGCACAACCAAGTTAATGATGTGTGCAACACATCTACTATGGTAGAAAATGCCTTTCAAATGTGGTTCGTATTTTAGTATTAACCTTTGAACGGCGTTTGTATTATTAGTCGCGTTATCAAACGAGATTGAAAAAACCTTTTGTTCTATTTTAAACATTTTCTTTACATCTCGTAACATGTAAAATAAGTTTTTACCCGTGTGAAGATAGTCAAAGTTTTCAAAAGCAATGGTACGTTTCATCATTTGCCAAGTTGCGGGATCAACCCAATGTGCGGTAACACAAAGGTACGAACCGGGCAAACCATGAGGAGCCGACCAAACATCGGTTGTTAAAGATACATTTGTATTTAAGTTTTCTAAACCGATTATTAGTTGACTTTTAGCATTTTTCCATAATTTAAGAGCATCACGTCTAAGAGTAAGACGACTTACATGATTATATCGCGGTTGAAGAGTATTTTGAATGACCCTAGTAAGCCGAGGGTTGTCGAAGTGGTTGAACGGCAAAGCTTCTTGAATCACAAAGCCGGCAAATGCTTCTCGACACCGCTCCGCTTCGTATGTAAAAATACCCCCATCCCGTGAGATAGTTGCTTGACTCGACTCGGGATTACTTTTGACTCCATCACAATACTTTGTAGCATGTGATTTCAAAGTAGAGTTGGAGTCGGCTTTCAAAAATTTCCCGCAACGTTTACAAAATGCCTTAGTGGAACCATCCGACAATAACACTTTGTCGTAATTACACCAAATCTCGGGATTTCGTTTGGTTACCAAAACTTGAACAATAGTTGGTGCATTTGAAGAACCAACACCGACGGAAGTTGAAGAAGATTGAGTGGCCATTTTGATAGCGTTTCGAGAGCGTTTTTAGAGGAGTAGAGAATTTTTTGAGAGTTTCGTACGTAAATCGTAAGCGTTTTGAGTGTTTAAAGACTAGAGTTAGCAAGATTGAGTGTTGTGACTAAACCAAACCCAAGGTATCTATTTATACTAGTTTTAGGATGGCAAAATGGTAAAAAAAACAAAAAAAAAACGGTCAAAAACGGCTAGAAACGGCTAGTTTTTCGAACAGCTCAAAAACCGGTTCCAAACCGGTTTTTATAACCGGTTACAAACCGGTTCGCCAACGGATTTATTCAAACTGGTTCCCAAACCGGCGATTTTTATAAAACCGAACCGGTTTTTATAAAAACCGGTTTCAACCGGTTTTGAGTTTGGTTTTTTTTCGGTTTCGGGTTGGGACCCGGTTTTTTTGGTCAACACTGCGCCACACATATGGAGCCCAACAAAAATCAAACATATATAACCATGAAATAAATCTTCTTCATAAGGGGCCCAACACCAAACACACAAATCCCCTGGGCTACTTCACATGTACTCCACATGTGTCAAATTATTGTAACGATCAATTTGATACTATGAAATTTTAATATTTGTCCAAAACAATCTTAAACACGTTTAATTTGTGTTGATTTCTGAGGAGCTAAAAGTTAAAAGAGGGTTAACAATTAGGCTTAATTATAAAACAAGTTTTGTCCTTTCAAGCACCGAAGAATAATATAAGAATACTGCGTAAATAAATAGATATTTTATGGATGAAACAGTGATTTGATGTTGTGAAGCTTAGCTGTTTAATTTGATTATGGCCTGTACGTGCAATAAACATATGATTTTACTCAAATAATCAAACTAAACATGTAAAGCTTTTACCACATGTTGAACAACCTAGCTAATTAAGTGCAACTAGCCACAAAACTTCAAAGAATTTCATTAAAAAGCAATGCTAATCACCTCCCGATCGAGCATCCATAGTCTATTCGATAATATTGAGTTCAATGGGTTGCCACATCAACACCTAGCTAGCTAATCAATCTATGCAACTTTACCTTTTATCTTCTGTAGTTCATACAACTCTTATCATTTAGAAAAGGTAATTTCAACTAAATTTATATAGAAAATAGTGAATTGGGCCTACCCATTCCCCATGTAACACTTCATGGGCATTGTTGGATCCATGGCATACAATGCCACCTAAGCAATGGTAATGCAAAGTTGCATCCATCGAGTGATGTCCGGACCTCCATTCATACAGCGTCTAATTCAGTGCATTACAAAGAGGCAATGACATTGCCTTGAACCATGAGATTCGTGCCGATCTAGTACACTATACAATATAATGGTAGCAAGATTGGGACCATAACTGGTTATTTGAACTAAAGGGAGTTGTATCAATACATATGATACTATACCCAAATTGTCACCTAAAGTACGATTCTTCTTAGGTTTTGAAGATGATTTACAATAATAATTTCCTATGCAATTTTGCATCTCCTCAATATTAATGCTAGTGCATGTATGCCATATCCCAATATATGAATATGCATATCACACTTAAGAATTGAAATGTCACAGATGGCGTAATGCTTATGAAAAGACCTTCCCAATATATACTAACATCATCTTAAGCTCACACAATATATGGTTGTGTATGCATATATGCTATATATAGGAAGTATTCTTCTGTAGACACACTAATCATTCATGTTTTATGATAAGATGCCACCATAATGTTGTAACATAATCTCGATATTATCATCACATAGATCGCTTGCGTCTGTCTTTCTTTATTTTCCTCTTTGGTTGCCCAATGAACAATTCCGTTTCGACATCTGATGTATCATCGTTTTCACTGACTATAAAGTTATCTACCCTTTCTTCTGATTCTTCTACGCCTTGAAGTTGATACTATAACAAAGGTAGTTATGTTGGCAACTAATTGGCATCAAATAATGATAAAATTGACCGACGAATAAAAATTTACCTTCTCGTTCAACAGTGCATTTTCATTTGCCAGCATTCTCTCCTAAGTATTTCCAGAATATTAACAAAACGGTCAGTCGATTTATTTTTCATACTATTTGATACACATACAATTAATTCTTTGGAAAATAAAATAAAAAATTTGAGAATTAATTACACACAAAATTACCTTTGTTTTTAATTGATCGACTTGTTCATTGTAAACTTGCATCTACAACATAACAAGACACAGACAAAAACTTGATTAAATTTAAGAAAAACAAAATAAAATAATCAACATTAAATTAAGTCAAACTGGGAGCCCAAAAAAGTCAACCTTTCTAGCTCTAACTATGCATACACTCTTCTCCAACCGGTGTTCAATCTGTAGTAGTTCTTCAATGGTGGTTGATCCCATACCTTCTCCCAAAAGTTTCCTACACAGTTGATCCAGTATTATGTTTTGTGTGTCCCGAAGGGCGTACGATAATACTCATTCTAATGCTTCATAACCCATGAATTATAAAATTGCTATTTGCCTTCTCTTAAATGGATTTCAATAGTCATTGATGAAAATTATTTATACAGTGAGTTAAAAATAAAATAATTATGCTACATGGGTAAACTATATGGTAAATAGTTATATATATATAATAATTGTGTATGATAGAAAATTAGAACCTTTTTGCAACTTCTAAGAGTTCTATCTGTTTTGCCATAGCTGCAGCCAACTGCCTCAAATGCTGCCATAAAATGATGCCAAGAAAAACTAGTAAATAACTTATATTAAATTCAAAAATCAATAAAATCTGGAAAAGAAAAAAAAAAAAAACATTGGAGTTCGGTGAAGATGAAAGATCATTAGTAAGAAGAATGAGCATTTTTGAGATAATAATTAACCTGGACATCTTCTGGACATGGAGAATTGTTGGTTCTAATCTCCTTTACATGGCTCCTATAACGTGCGATTGTCTCCTTCATGCTGACATTATTTTCCTCAGAATTTATGTATATTGGCATGCATAAATACATATAACTTGTAGTTCGTTGTATGTTATAAAATTAAACAAATGAATTGAAAAATGAAATAACCTTGAACTTGCAAATTCATAAAGTTTGCTTCTTGGAGAAAAGATGATGAGAGCAACTTCAGCATCACAAAGAACAGAAAGCTCAAAAGCTTTCTTCAACAAACCATTTCTTCTTTTGGAGAATGTTACTTGTCTGCTTGTTGCATTCTCTATCCTCCTCATTTGAGTCTTCCCTCGTACCATTTTCAAACCTATTACATACACATATCACATATGAGATATGGGAACAAATTTTTAACTAAAAACCCTATCTAGAAATATATAATTTAATATAATTAATATGCACATATATGAACATGTTTTTGTTTCTATATATTGCCCAAACAGAAAGGAGATTGAGATTCCATGTAGTAGCATGTAACTAGGTCTAAACTTAGATTGGTAATATAAAATATTCAATTTAACTTTATTGGAGTTTGGTTCTTTGGCCAATGAGAATTAAATAATACTTGGAATATGATAATCCAGATTGATCAAGGTATAAAAATAATAAATAAATAAAACTAAAAAATTAGGATCCTCTAAAAAGCTTGTAGCTTGATGCATGGTAGTCGATCTCATTTACATGTTAGTATCTAATTATAGCTCATGATTGTGAATCTTTTCCTGTTGGTCGATTCAAAAATAAGTCAAATGAACATTAATCATAGCTCATGGTTTATGGTTTATGACGATCCATCAAGCAAGTAAGGATTTCAAAGAGAGCCAATATAATCAAGTAAGGATTTGTTGGTCAAGTTGAAGCAAAATGAAATCTTTAAGTCATCAAGATCCACCAAACATATAAACAACAAGAACCCATAAAGTAGGAAACCCTAATTAAAGTGATAATGCTTGTAGGTTATTAATTTAATTGGATCTTTTTCTTTAGCCCATCAAAACAAACTCACTTACTAAAATCTTTATTGTATCACAAGATCCATCAACCAAACCAAAACCACATGACCTTAATCTAAAATAGACTACATCATATGAAAGTCATCTTGTTGGTCTTGAAATGTCATTAGAATCCTTATTATAATGCCAATTCAAGCAAATCAGCTGAAAAAAACAAGTTTTTAGGTAAGATCCATCAAACAAAAACACAAACCTTGAACCAAACATTTTAAAAGTACCAAAATAGAAATAGATCCAAAAAGGTACAACACCAAATAGATGCACCTTTTATATATGATATGATGATGAAATAAAAGAAACTTACAAGAGAGGCAAAAACAACTCTTTCTTTCTTTGGGACTTGGATTATGAGGATAATATATGGGAGATATGGAAAAAAAGGAAAGAGAGCAGTGTATAAAATAATGAAAGTAGGGGAGTCTATGGGAGTAGGGAAGTGAAAAAATAGTCAAAACAACACAACTTAGGCCTAAGAATAGCTAACCACATAGGTAGGTTGGAGTTGATAGATTGGCCATTTAGTACTTTTTAGTCTTTATGGGTATAGTATTACAAAAAAGTAAAAAAGTGCGACCTAAACTCACCCAATCTAGTACCCTACTCTTTGGGAAAACCCAAACAAAAGTACGGATCGGAGTAAATGTTATACGAGTATATCGAGTATAGTATTCAAGCTGACTAAGTTCTGAAAAGAAAAAAAAAAATTAAAAACAATGAATCCCGTACCGCTATAGACCCGTTTGATTCGCATAATATTTTCTAATAAATTTGAATATTTAAAGGAAAGGTAATCTAAAAGAATTGGAATTTGAAAGATTTAGAATTTGAAGTGAAATCTTTAACGCATTACGTTGGCAGAAATAACATATGAAAGTTGATGGTTTTAACTATTTGAGAAAATATTGAAGGGTCACACACGACAATTTGAAAAAGAATTTCGATAAACCCAAAACGGTGTCCGAAAATGACGGTTTAAGAGCAAAAACTCTTTTCCCAATAACTCATCTTCAGACTTACACTAAAACCTAGCACCTAAAATACTTATATAGATCTGCTAAACCTAGACGAAACTTGATAGAAAAGAAAAAAGTCCTAATCCTAACTAGAGATAAGTACGAATTATAAGAAAATAATTTTTTATTGAAACTAAAACATTATAAATTTAAGAGATAGGAAACAACATCTAAGTTGTCGTTGTGACCCTTTAATATTTTCAAATACTTAAAACATCGACTTCAACACGTTGACCGAAGAACCACCGGTTAAGTCATAAATGCTAAAACACCAAAAGAAATTCTTTACATCAAAAGATATACAAAATGGCATAACATGAGAATTAAACCAATTAAAATATGTATTTTTTTTCTTTTTTAACTTTTGAGTTGGTATCACATCATTTTGTGAACATAAATTTTAAATATTTTTGGAAGCCTATCCTTTTTCTTATAGTTTGGCTCTAATATAAGTAAACTATTATTGGTTATTTATTATTGAACTGACTAAGATCATAAACTTATTTAAGAGTAGTGTCTGTTACACAACAATATATTGATGGTGTATTTGGAATTGAAGGAATTTTCCAATAATTCAACAGAAATGGTTGTACACTACTGTTTAATTAATATTTTGGGAGTAGGGGTAGAAGTGGGATTTTGCATATAAAGTTCGAGAGGTACGATGATCAGCCCAACACCCAATCAGATGACGAAAACACATTGGGTTGTCATAAAAGTAGTGCCAGCTGTACCTACTTATTTAATGTCATTTAAATAAAAAAATGTATAATCTTTTCGCAAATTTTAGTAATTATGTTCGATTTAGTTTTATCTGAACGTAATAGATTTGCTTGTTACATTTGAATTTTTTTATTAAATATTACTCCACCCGTTTCACTTTTATTGTTTTCTAGGGAATTTTGTTGAATATAAGATAATCGGATGAATGTCAATTTTTCTTTTTTATTAAAGGTAAGTTTAACTGAAATTTTGTATGAAATAAATTATTGAGAGTAATAAATGAGGGTAAATTAATGAGTTTAATAATTTTTAATAGTTAATTTTTACAAGTAGAAAAATTTTTTAAGATAATTTTTATTTTATTAGTTTTAAAAAGGCAGAAAAACTTAAGATCAAATAGGTAATAATATTAATAAAATGGAAAAAGATAGCTAGATAGTTCATAATGTCAATAAAGTTGCATACACCAAGAATAAAAAATAGAATGTGCATAAACAGTTAGATACTGTCATAAATTCCACTTTATATCTCAAACTTATGAATTCAATATTTATTTATTTCTTGAAGACTAAAATAGCATATTGTAGTTGAATTATTGATTTGACTTGACATATTGTTCAAAAAATAAGGTTATTGGTTTGGAGTGTTTGTGTTGTTACAAAATTAATATAATGTCACATTATATTGTTTGTTGTTTGTACAACCCGACATCATAATTTTAACAATATATAATTTGACCAAATTTGTTTTAAACGTTTTGTAAATTATTTTTATTAAATGATTAAATATTTCATAGAAGAAAGATAATAGGAGACATATAGATCGAGATGGTATTTTTGATCCATTAGTTAACCGATCAAACAATCTTATGAAGATGGACCTTTTTGGTGTTGTTTTCTATTCGTTTATGACCTTTAATTTATAATAATGTGCTCGATCCGTATGTTAATATATTTGGGTAATGTTAAGAGGAAAAGGCCTTAGAAAAGTGTCATGTATCACTATAATATATATTTCATTTTTTACTATAATATTTCATTTTTTACCCTTTCTACTTTTTAATATTATATATCATTCCCTCCTATTTTTCTCATTCACATTTCTCATACCCACCACCTTCTGTCACTAACCGCTGTTGCCGCCAGTTGACGACTGATCGTCAGATTTCGACGACATGAACGTAAAATGCAGTAGATTTTTTCTTTTCTTTTCTTTTTTGCTTTCAAATTTTTTTTCTTTCAATTTTTATTTTTAATATATGAATATAAATGCAACAAAAGTCAAATAAGTTGCAATTAAAATGCAGTAATGCAAAATGTAGTAGATTTTTTTTGTGTGTGTGGCTTTCATATCATTTTTTTCAACATACACATATGAATGTAAAATGTAATATAGTTCACATGAATTACAATTAAAACGCAATAGTGTAAAATGCAATATAATTCACTATAAAAATATATGCTAATGTGAAGAAATGTAAAATGCAGAAAACTAACTGAATCTTACACTACTGCATCTTTTAAAATGCAGTAGATTTTTTTCAGATCTACTTTTTAAATCTACTTTTCATATCTACATTTTTAGATCTACGTTTTCAGATCTATTTTCTCTTAGATCAACATGATTTTCAAAGTGGTGGTGTTGGAAATCGAGATGATGACGTAAGTGGTGGTGGTGGTGGTGGTGGTGGTGGTGGTGGTGGTGGTGGTGGTGGAGCGATGTGAGAAGAGGGAGACCGAAAAGAGAGGAAGAAGACGATCAATGTTGGTTTCGTCCAATGGAGGCCGGTTCACCAATGGTGGTGTTTCAAGGTCAAGCTGATGGTGGTGGTCGTCGTAATATGTGGTGGTGGAGTGGTGGTAGAGGTGGTGGTGGTGAGTGTTTTAGAGAGAATGTAAGAGTTGTAAAGAGAAGGTGAAGAAAAGTTTGTAGAGAGAAAAATAAAATGTGGGAAATGGAGAAATGAAATATGAAATATGAAAGATTTTTGTATCCCTCGTTTAATACAATTTACATTTCAAGTCCCTCATTTACAAAAAGTTACCAAATACACCCCTCGATTATGTGTAGTCTGGACGATTGAAAGCAATAATGGATGGTGAGGATTGCATTTCTCCCCCTTCCACTTATATAACCCGTTCTCCTATAATCCTTAACCGATATATTCATAAAAGTTGAGTGAAATAGTATATAATATTTTTGACGATTTACCGCTTTTATTCTTTTACTTTTTTGTCGCATTTTTTGTCCCTATGGTTTGAATTTTCGCAGCGCTTGTCCCTCTGTCCACTTTTCGTTAAAAAACTATATTAAATCAATTAAAATGATTATAATACCCTTATATTCTTCCCTTTCTCATTCATAAATCTACAAAAATATACTTATCACCATCAATCCCTTTCAAATAATCATCCTCATCAGTTTACAAAACCTTTTTCACTAAAGCATTAGCAATTCCGGCAAAACCTAACACTACGGGTGTGTTAGAGTTTCGACGGCGGTGGTAATGGTTTCAAAACTCGATAGTTGCAGTGGTGGTTGTTGGACACCGTAATGGTGGTGGGGGTATTTTATCCGCCGGCCGAATCCAAACCTCCGGCAAGATCGGAAAACCGTCAGTCAAAAACCACTTGGATTCCGACATCACTAACGCATATTAGGGCTGTAAACGAGTCGAGCTTTTATCGAGCGACTTAGAATTGCAATTTACCCAAAAATAAAAGATAGAAACTCAGAATTATTTCTTCAAGTTCTAACAACATCTTCACCATTAATAAACCAAAATATATATTACAATCTATGGATTAGTGCATGGAATGCACTTGCATGAAGTAGCTATTTTTTATCCTCCTGACCTTGTTCTTGATCCAATGTGGAGACAGGGTATGTTAGCCCGATCTTTATAGTGTGTACCTAACTTAATTTTGTTCTATTGTAAATATCGAACTTTCGGTTTTGGTCTATTGTGTGCATTCTACCTATTATTACTTGTAACCGCTGACGTAACACACATTATTGATGACATGTCAATCACGTGTCAGATGACGTGATGACTTGTACAATTGTCACGTCAACAAAAATATCGGCTACCGGTTGAATAAGTCATCAGATACATACAATAAGTCAAAACTGAAAGTTCGATACACACAATAGATTGAAATGAAATTGATTAGATACAATAGAGATCGAAATATCGAACTAAAGTTAAGTACATTCTACATACACTTATCCCTACAGTCAAAAAAGAAAGAAAAAAATAGAAGTGTACGTGATGATAACAGAAAATACAAGTTTGAATGTTTTATAAGAACGGTAATATTGTGTCAGATGACATGTGAGGTGTGAATAAACACTGCGTTTTTATAGATGATAAAATAAAAATACTAGAAACTCAAAGAGACTAGTCATACATCTTCATGTGTCCTTTTACGACATTATAATTTATGTCTTTGTGTTTTTGTGATGTGAGTTTGTTCTCAAGTTGCTTTGTAACTCGCACGGTCCTTTTGTCATCTTTCCATCCTTTCGCACATGCTAAACATATACGTCCTATAATATTAAACAAAAAATGTCCATGTTCATGGTCACAAATTATGCTACCCCACCAAAAATAAAGATAAAAGTGTGAACCTATAGTATTGGCAATTAACTTTTCTAGACCTTAAAATGTTTTTTTCGAAATTATGAATCATAAAATGGAAAGGAACTTAAGATTAACAGTCTTTTTATGCAATTAGCCATTTACAATGATAATATAAGCTACTTTATCCATTACAAAAATAGAACTATAGAAGTATAGCCGAGCCAAGCATAGGCCCAGTAACTCGAGCTCGGCTCATCGAACTTCAAGAGCTCAAGCTCAAGGCCGACTCCTTTCCAACCTTGTATGTAAACCCCGAGTTCAAATCACGAGATATACTACAAGTTATAGGCCGTCTTGGGTTTAACCCATTCTTAGATATTTGTATTTTTTAATTAATAATTTATGTATACAAAATTCTTTTTCATTTTAAGTAACAAAAGTATAAAAGAAAGTTTCAAAAATTTATCACGTAAGTATGAATGTCACGTGTCAACTTCTTAATTTCAGTTAACATATTATTTAATTAATATTATATAATTACTTTATTATTTTTTAATAATTAATAAATATAAATGCCACGTATATTATAATAATATGAAAATAAGGAGTTTCATATGAAAACAAAGTTCTACAAGTATTTAATTAATATTATTATTTTATTATTATTAATTATAATTATAATTAGAAAATAAAATATCATTAAACAATTTTACATATATTTAGTTCTTTGTATATAATATTTATCATATCACGATAAACATCTCACATTATTTTATACTACATATTAAACATAATTATATTTAGCAAATCCCATAATAATTCATTGATTTGGTTAAATTCATAGGGATAGAAAATGTATGCTTTAAATTACCATGCATCACACGAACTTAAAAAGTAGTTAATAATATATGCATAGATTGTTATTTTAAATTCTCTATATATAATAACATTACTTATGTAACTATACAGTATATTATTATATAAGGTAAATTACAAAAAACATACATGTAGTTGTTTATTTTTTCAAAAAACATCATCTAACTTCATTATCATTAATAACAGAGACCATACCCAAGGTTGTCACTTTTGTCCCAATGACATCCCTCCGTCCAACTTTGTTACGTTTCCGTCGTTAAGTCTATACATGTGCCACGCACGTGAGGGTATTTTTGTCCTTTCTTTTTCTCACCCGTTTAATCGATCTTTCCCTTTGCATTTTATACCCATTTAAAGTTAACTTACTGTTAAATGGGTCGATTAAATGGGATATAAAATGCAAAGGGAAAGGTCGATTAAACGGGTGGGAAAAAGAAAAGGACAAAAATACCCTCACGTGCGTGGCACATGTATAGACTTAACGACGGAAACGTAACAAAGTTGGACGGGGGGATGTCATTGTGACAAAAGTGACAACCTTGGGTATGGTATCTGTTATTAATGAAGTTGGAGGATGTTTTTTGAGAAAATGAACAACCACATGTATGTTTTTTGTAATTAGAATAGGCTGGTTTAAGGTCGCACACTTAACTAAGCTCGCTATATAAACATGAAGATTGTTTAACCTCGCCTCAAATCGATCTTTTAACGAGTTGGATTGAGTAACATAGTTCACTTGCTACTAAAATATATTTACAATGAAGTTAAACAAAGATCGCATAGCATCATTACTTGCTCATAAATTATGATGGGCGAATACACTACTACCCAATCAAAATACAGAGAAAAAAAGTGAATTCTACACTGTCGTCTCCCTAAATATACTATTAACAACATAACTATATGAAAGAATGTTTGAAAAGGAGGGATACACTTGAAAACATCATACCTGTTTTGGGTACGGAGAGAAATTCTTACTTTTCTTCATCAGAGTCAAATTCAATTTGAGAATTGTTGACCTCTTGACTTTCAGGCCCTGAGTCAGCATCACTGAATGAACTGCCAAAAGATTCGCGGTCCATGAGAAAGCATCCACCTTCTTTAGGCTTGTAGTCCTTGCCCCTCCATATAACTATTTGTTCTTTCTCAAATGTCACCAGGATACATGGAACCAAGACCTATAACACCACGTATGCATAAAAACTCGGAAAGGGTCAACATGAACAAACGAAGCACATACACTTTTGCTTGTAATTATTCAAGTTTTTATGTAACTACATAGTTGGGCAAAAAATATACACAAAACTACATGGTAAACAATGAAACCCCAAAAAATAAGAAGTGTGGTTAGGCTTCTATGATCTCTGTCTTTATATTGGTGGTGTTACACAGATCGCAAATAACATAATCAAAATGATCCCTGACAACTGTTTTCCAATATGATGCAAGACTACATGTTAAAAAGGCTACTACCCTAGCCTCTAATTTAAGGCGAGTTAATATTAGATGACTTCCTATGTAATATCAATATACTGAATTAGGGGGTTTAGCCTTTACAGAATGAGGTTACACCGGATTTTGTCACTTTGGTCGAGATTAGGGTATTTCATATTTGATACCAACGTTAAGCATATTGCCAAACTGCAGGAACACAATGATTACATGACTTAAAGAGAAGTGTTAACAGGGATAATCAGTGCAAGACATCAACCCTACCTTTTTCATTCTAAGGTGATCTTCTACCCTTGATCAAATCTGAAAAAACACCGCTAACATAAATGGCAACTAGTTCTTAATGCTAATACTAAGAAGTTATGGAGTAATAAACGTCCTTGGATTTTGTTTTACACTGAAACAAAGATAAAGAAGCTCCCTTCATGCCTTCATTACAAACAAAATTCAGTAATTGTAAGACCTAATCACCTAATACCTTAGACAGACTATAGAGCAAGACCTATAATAGATGCTCACGAGAAAAGAAAAAAAAAACTACCTATTCCACAAAATGGCACAATACACTCCGAAATCCAACATTTAACGTGCAAAACATGTCTCTTTTGCTTTATCTTTTTTATGAGATTAAAAGGATATTGGACTCTCGGTACACAGTATAAATCAATCTCAACACTTACCCTCAATTTGCTGCCTAGTTTCTTGTAATCCTTCTTTTCCAGACCCTTGCAGTCGATTCGCACCAGCTCCTCCACCAGAAAGGCATCTCTTATCATAGGAACAAGACCACCATAATAACCGTTTTTGCCTGCATAAGCATGTTGCATCGGAAACAAAAAAAAATAAAGGGAAAAAAGGCGAACCATTATTATCTAGCTCTAACAATTATACAGCAAACAATTACCGAGTTTTGTGAGGGCAGGAACAGCTAATCCTTTCTTCCTCATTTCTTTTGTTTCCTCGATACTTAGACCTTCAATAGTAGTTTTTATCAACTTTGGATATATGGGCTCCTGGGGCTTCCATAACATCAACGGAATTACAGGCCTTTTCTTAGGGTTGTAGTTTCTGCCTCTGTATAATATAAGTGAACCACCGTGTCTATGTATGATCTTACCGAATGCTTTATCCTGGAACATATACGTCGCATTTCCATCATATATATGGCTTTTATAACTTTAAGCAACCTACATTCAATTCAACAACTCTAAGCACATGACAAATAAGGAGCTATCAGTTACGAGATACAGCCATAGCAAAAGTTACATACCAACATACATTTAATAAAATACTTTTTACGCTTCTAGCAGGCTTCTTGTAAGCTATAAACATCTTAACCACATCATAAACTTTCAGTATATATCTACTGCTATTGTGATCCAGCCGCAAATTTAACTAAATGTAGTTGAAAAGGTGAAAAATTTAGATGTTATGAAAGTTACACATTAACTATCCTTTTCATCATTGTGAGTAACATAGCATTTACTAGTTTCCTTTTGTTTTATTTAACTTAAGACTCTTTTTTAACAAGCAGATAATATACATTAATAGAAACCTTTGTGCTATCTGCAAATTGTGATTCTTTATAGAAACAACATTTATTCAATCAAATCACGCATAAACATCAAACAATCCATACTGCTAGAAAAATTCTACACGTAGAACCCATATGCCCTAAAAAACAATCTTACCTCTAACTGTGAGCAAACATTTTTCATATCAACAGTCGGTACGCCCATACATTTTATCCTTACTGCTTCAGCCTGCTTCCAGTTATTATGAATGTCACTCAACATGTTGTGTGTTAATCCATCCCTGCCTACAAACCCACATATATAAGCATGTGTTACCACCAAAAAGGAAATACGAGATGAAAGCTTCATGCATCTAGCCAAAGTTCTTAAAAAACATTATACAAAATGAGATGGTCTAGTGAACTTCTATCTGTTATTCAGATAAGCCAGAATCAAGCAAACATAATGCATTAAGAAGTCCATTTTAATTAACATACTTAATATAATTGTTTCAAGCTTATACGAACATAGAAAAGTTACTTTGATCGTATATTATTAGATACAACAACATCTACTTCTTCATTTTCGAAACAGTTACCATTTAAGTTGAAAATTATAACATGCCATGAAACTTTAAGCTCTGTTATGGTTTATGTTCACAGGACTTTTAGGAGCTTTAGCTTCTTTTCTACAATTAGCTCTTATTAAATAAAGTAAATGACATGTTTAAATGACAAAGCTTTAGCTTGCGTTTTAGAAAAATAAGCTCCAACAACATACTTTCAGTAGCTCTCAAAACAATCCGAAGCTTCTAATAAAGCAAAATCATCCTTTTATCATCCATTAATTGTGCTTACCATTTGTTTACTATCTGCATCTCTTATGTCATTTTACAGTTCTCTACCTATCAATAATTAACAAATTTCTTAACATAATTGCATCTTCCAATCCAAATTCTTTCCTCCTAAAAGAACATATTCAAGTGACATTTTCAACTAACAGTTTGGGTAAGCTTATCTTCTCGGCGTAACAGAATTTAGAAAGCCAATAAGCTCATTTTTAACGGGTTATGAGCTTACCAGCTTGAGCTATAATGTGAAGCTTATAAGCTTACCCGTTTTTACCAATTGCAATAAAGCAGTAAGCCGTGAAAATAAGCTTAGCCAAACGCCCCCTAACAGTCACTTACAAGGAACAAGTGATATCACAATCATACAGAACATCCTCAGCCACTTAACCGAATCATAAGAATCCCAGTTTACAACAATAAAACAATGTACATCATAAAAATTACCCAAATTGATTTGTCTTTTGGTTTTATGCTTCCCACAACTCTCAACCAATGCAATCCTCTCGGCATTAGTCAACTCTTGACCTTGAATCCTCTCTCTAATCTTCTTCCTTTTAATTTCCATTTTCTCAGCTTCTTCTTTCCCTGCCTTGGGGTCCACAGCAGGAGCACATACACCCGTCCACACACGATCAACTCTCTCCGGTCCAAATGGAGAGTATTTAGGTTCACGCAGACCAATAGGTCTCACTGCAGGATTGCTTTCAGTGTAACTGAACCGGAAATCGAATGGAAGATCGGACTTTATAATTTTTTCTCCGGACCGGTCTAGAGATGACGGAGGACGATATGAAGCCTTTTTCTTCTTCTTATTGTTGTTGTTGTAATCGGTGTGTTGTGTTAGGGTGGAGTTAGGGTTTTTAGGGTTTTGGTGAAGTGATGGAGGGGGAGTGAAAGCATATTTGGTGTATAGGTTTGAGGTTGTCGTGGTGGTGGAGAAGAGGCGGCGTCGGCTGGAGCTGCGGCGGAGGATGAATATCAACATTTTTATTTAATTTTCTGGTTTGTAACCGGAAAATGTAATTCAGGTAAGATTCAGGACATTTTTCCCGCTTTTGATCTATATACCTTTTTTTCTCTTATTTATTTTTTCACAAAATAAACCACAAAGGTGAAAGAATGGTTTTGAAGAAATTGAATCCGTCAAAGAAATTTGAATGTAAATGAGTATGAGTATGCTTAAAATGAATACAACACTTCTGTGTGAGAATAGGAGAATCAATCTCAACTATTCATTTTCGTCAAATACTCATTTTCCAATCCTTTTAACGTGACACCCGGCAATTAGGCCGTCATTTATGTTAAACCATAAGTCATTATTACTTGTATTTAGTTTGAAATAGGACTAAGTACAGTAACATTTTGTATATTTTTATATACACACGTACGTAATTAATTTTAATTACGCGATTTCAATCGGATGGAATCCGACACGATAAATACGGACGTTGGTGAAAAACATTTTCTTAAATAACGTAACATAAATTAAATAATCGTTATTTAACTTATATTTTTACGATAATATATTAAACGTTATACGTTTTGTATAAAACGTATCATACGCGACGAAAACGTGCGAATCGCTCCCGACAACCGACGAAACTCGATTGATATTTCAATAACTTAAAATGAAGTATTTTAAATAAAACTTCAATCAAAATTTACGCGAATAAATCGTTAACGAAAAACATGACTAATAAACGTTTAACATTTAAACGAACGACGAAATGAAGGGGTAAACGAGCACCGCACGTAACGTAAATTTGGGGACCAAAATTTAGGCAACCCACACCCATGTGGGACCCACCAAAACCGGCCCCCATACCCAAGATCTCACCATCCCACCATACTCACCATCACCCCCATACCCTCCTCACTTTCACACACAAACTCATTTCACACTCCACCTTTTCTCTCCACTCCTCTCATCTCAATCTCTCCCTCTCTTTCCCTGATTCCCAGCAGCCACCATCAACCACCACCTGCCACCATCATCACCATCCTCATCCACCACCATTTTCAAGAAGAGATCAAGCAAAAACACAAGATCAAGCACTTTTCATCATCTTTCTCTCCTATATCATCGATTTCACTAGTAAGAAACTTCACCTTTCTTGTATTTTACTTGGAACATACTTATTTTCATGTTATAATTTCCACTTAACAAGATTTTGTCCAAAAACAAAGTCGAAAAAACGTTTTGAAAATACAAAAGTGGCAACAGCTTTCTGGGTAGAAAATTAACCCAACTTCAAGGAAATATTTCGTACACAAAACATAACGAAAATGGACGATTCAAAAGTCAAAACTTAAGTTTAAGATGTTAGATTTCGTTTCCAAGTGGTTTCGTAATTTTTCGACACCGTTTGATACCCGAAAATGATTTTACAAAAACATGTCACCGTTCTGTCTCGGATGGCAGATTTTTGTACCAACTTCTCGAGCCCATAACCCGAGCTACACAACTCCAAACGACATGAGATTTTTTCCCAAAGATCACAAATTTTGTTAGCTTTCAAAGTAGTATGATTTCACCTCTTGAAATTTTGTACATTTTTCTCAGTAATTAAAAGATCACACTTGTATCCGGATTCATCATTTTTGGACGTCAGGGGATTTGCCTATTTATTTGACCAACTTATGTTAACTAAAAATTATGAAAAAATTATGTTAAGTAGCTAAGACATAGGGGGATGTCTGAAATTTTTTTTGGAATTTATCTCGAAACTTTGACTAGTCAAAACGAGCCATGAAAAACGTATAAAAACTGATGAAACAACCCTAGGGACTGTTTTGACGTATATTTAAAAATGACACTTTTGGGTTAACCATAAAACGTAGCTTTAATTTTTATAAGTCCTAAAAACATATTTAAGAGTCATGTAAAAGTTTCGGGTCAAACCGAGCACGTTTGACCAAGTTCCTGAACACGAAAACACATCAGGTCCTCTGTGTCGCAGTTGGCCCAAAACCATTGCGACACAAGTCCTGTGTCGCACCTTTGATTTTCGCAATACTCTTGCGACAGAAGCCTAGTGTCGCAACATTCAAACCAGCAGTGTTAACTTGTGTCGCAACATTTATAACTGGCAGTACTAACCTGCGACACTTACCACTATGTCGCACATTTATTTAAAATCACGATCTGCGACACCAATTCTTATGTCGCACAATTATCTGAAATCCACACTTTGCGACACTACATCTGTGTCGCAGCACTTCACAGCGACACAACCCTTGTGTCGCATAAAACAGGCCGATTTAAAATATGTTTTCACAAAGTATCGTTTTCGCGAAACAACAATTAAACCATATACGACACTACTCGTACACGCATTACATATACTCTTATAAGTATACAACGAGACAAACATAAAAATAATAATGTCTTCGGGAATTATTATTACAAAACATCACCAACGGGCCGTACACGTTTTCTAAACACAAACGATAAACAAACATTTGGACATAACTAGTTGAGTGGACAACTAGCATTAATGATCTTTTGCTCATGGCAATGGTATATACTTACTTACATTTTGCTTGGTTGCAAAACACTCATGAAATCTTGTGGTTCATACTTACCGATTTACTGATAAACCTGTGAGCTCACCAACATTCGTGTTGACCCATTTTAGCATGTATTCTCAGGTTCACAACAACAGTAGGATGGCCTACAGGGAATTCTAACTCGAGTCGCATGTTTTACAAACAAACAGAGAGATTTTCCTGCATTACTATTTTTGTATTGGTAGTTATGTACTAAGATCTCTAGGCTTTCGCATGAACTCGCGAATAGAACAAAAATGTATTTTTGTGAACAACATATTTTATGAAATGTAAATTAAAACGTCTCATTTAGACGTCGTTTGTTATAACTCGTGTAATGATCCAGGAATAGTCGTGTCCCGACCCGACTTCCTTTGCATACTAAATTTGGGGGTGCGACATTTAAAAACTAAATATCTCACAAACGACAAGTCGAAAAATTATAAAAATTGCACCATAAAATTCAGCGTTTTCTCCTATTCGATTTGAGATCTCACAAGCTATACTTTCGACAAGTTTTTTTTTTCATTTTTTGGTGGGTTTACAAATTAGTAACGCATGTGTTACTGATTAGTTGTACATTTGATTTGCGGTTATTGTTAGGGTTAGGGTTTAGGGTTTAGCATGGTTTAAGGTTTAGCAGGGTTTAGGATTTAGGGTTTAGTATGATTTAGGATTTTGTAAAGCGTTTAGGGTTTAGGGTTTGGAGTTTAAGGTTTAGGGCACCCGAAACCCTAAACCCTAACCCCTAAACACAACACTAACACATGTGTTACTAATTTTTAAACCCACCAAAAAATGAAAAAAAAACTCGTCGAAAGTATAGCTTGTGAGATCTTAAATCGAAAAGGAGAAAACGCTGAATTTTATGGTGCAATTTTCTTAATTTTTCGACTTGTCGTTTGTGAGATATTTAGTTTTTAAAAAGATGGGAAAAGTGAGTTTTGTGACAGGTGGCGCATTCTTATTGATTATTCTATTGTCAACACTTTTATCATTTTCATTTGAACCTCACCTTGTATTGTAATTAGAATTTAATGAAATTGGAATAAATTAGTACTTTTAATTATATACACTATTACTCCCTCCATTTTAAATTAATTTTCACTCGACAAAAAATACACAGTTTAATAAAAACACAATCATTAATAATTTCTCTTTCATACTTTTTGTAGAAGGACAACTTTACCGTTAACCGATTAATTACTATTTTTTCTTTATAGTTTGTAAAAGTAAGGGTAATATGGTAATCTTGATCAAATTTCCCTATCTATTTTATGTAGTGGACAATTAATTTGAGACAATCCGAAAAAAAAATATGGACAATTATATTGGGACGGTTTTTATCATTGTGATGACGGGAAAAGAAACAATCGTGTTAAAAATTCGATTATAAAATTCAAGTAATAGTGTCTATTGAATTGATCTTTTTATTTATTTATTTTGTAAAAGATTCACTGAAATTGTATGTTAAATTTTTTAAAGGATGATTTGCAAAGTTTGAAATGGAAGGTTGTTATGAATAGATGTTATGGAATGTCAAGTTGTGTATTTTAGACCATTCCCAACAGGTGACTGAAATCGACTGGTCAGCTTGTGCTAAATCAGCACCACATCAGCTTTTCTTAAAACTGGCTGAAACTGACTAACAACTTACTGATCACTGCCAACTAGGAATGGCAGTGGGGCGGGTTATTCTAAGCAATCTCTAAACCCGTCCCAAACCCCAACAGGGATATTATCGGTGCACCCTATTGGAGGCACAACTTTTCCCAAACCCTACACATATCCTAACGTGGATCTTATCGGGACACCCCCATTGAGAACATGAGTTCTTCAAACCTGACCAAATACTCGTTCCCAATTGATACTACCCTAAATCCGGACGACTTGTTGATTAAGCATTATCTAGATATACAGTAATCGTCCTCGTTGTTTAAAAAACAAATCACTAACATGAAAGATAACATATATTAATTGGCCTCATTGATGACACAAGTATACTAAAAACATTTGAAGAATTCCACATTCACAAAAAAATAAATAACTAAAGCATCGGTGTGTGAGGGTCAAAATTTTCAAGTTTATTAGACTAAAAAGATAAATAATGTTGTAAATACTATTAGAGTAATACAAAAGATTATAAATAAACATATTGATGATATTAGTTATATATATATATATATATATATATATATATATAATTACATATATGTATAGCAATATATCGAGGCGAAGCGGGGCAGGAATGATAGTACTCATTCTCCAACTCGAACCCGATAAGAATCTTGATTTATCGCCCCATACCCCGCCCATCCCCGATAAGTCTTCCCCAACCTGACTCAAAAATTGCGGGGGTTCGGGTCTTTTTGTCATCTTTACTGCCAACAATTACTGGTCACTCATTTTTGTTGGGCCCCACACATTATTTATTTACTTTATATAATTAAAACACAATATTTAAAATAAAACACATTTCATCAAATAAAAATATTACATTCATTAATTAAATTTACAATAATAAAAAAAAATTACACTTATTGCAAAAAATACGATTACACTAATTAACGTTGATGATAATTTGATGGGAGTTGGAAACGTGTTCGATTAGAGCATTGCAAAGTTGAAGATGCACCGGTCTATCATATAATTCCTTGTCCATATGCAATTGAGTTTCAACCCGTTCTTGCCACGAACGTTGTGGCGTATTTGTCGGGCTTGCCATATAGTCTTTCCCAAGTTGACACATATTTCGTCTTTTGTCCTCGGTTATCATGTTGTGTAAAATCACACAACTTTACATGGTTCTTTTTATTCTGTTGATGCTATTTGGTCTTGCCGAATTTTTGATGATTGGCCAACGACCTTGAAGCACACTGAATGCTCGTTCAACACCTTTTCTTGCAGATTCTTGATATCTTTTGAATGCATTTCTTGTTGCGTTAGTAAAAACTTAAATTACTTTACAAGAGTCGCTCATTCCGGATAAATCTCGTCGCTCATATATGGATAAATAAAACCTTGCTCATATGATAACATCGTCAAAAGAAATACGCCGAAAATGTTGGTTCTCAAAAATAAATGTTCGGTCATTGCCTCACGATCTCTACGTAACTATCATCTTGGTGCTCTTGGCGGACGGGATGAACTTTCGTCTTCGTCGTCCGAATCGGAGTCTATCAAATTAACGATGTTGAGCGCAGGGGCTGGATCGAAAACAACCATGAGCGCTTGGAATTATTCAATATCGGAATCGGAATCCATTTATAATTTGATAAAATTGGGGTGGAATTATAGAAATAATAGTCGTATGGAATGTAGTAGAAAGATGATGAAAAAGTGTGTGAATTTGAGGTTTAGTTGTATGTGTATTTATAGTGTGTTTGAGATAAGAAAAAAAAGTTAAATAAATAAATAAATAAAATCTCTATTAAAAACGGATATATACCCGTTATATCACATGTATATATATATATATATATATATATATATATATATATATATATGTATTTTTAATTTTTTTATTTTTTTAATATTCCAACGGTCATATATATGTGGATAAAGGAAGAAAAAAACAAATAAACTCAAACGGGCCCGACCATCTCCAACTCGTGCACCGTCGAATAACCGACCCAAAAAACCGACGGAATCAACCGACGGCTCCGTACCATTGATGTCGGTTACGTCGATTTCAACTGACGCTCAAACCGACTAACCGAAGGTAATGTTCATAGTAATCTTTATAATGTTTTAATATTTAGAATTAATAGGGTAATTTAGTAATGTTAATTATTTTAATAACTCTAAGATTCAATAATGGAAATATTTTATATATTAGTGTAGATTAAGATATGATATATGGCGACTTTCAGAATTCTGAGTTTTTTTCATTATGCAGACAACGAGTTTTTTCATAAGTAAAAAACTGAGTTTTTCACGTAGCGTTTTAATTTTTAATTTGTAGTCAAATTTTTATATTTTTATGCTATATTAAGTATATGACAAATTATGTATATATATACACGATAACTTTCAAAATCTATTAATGTTTTTCTCTATTACGCACAAAAACTAATTTTTTTGCGTAATGGTTTAATTTTAGATTTTATAGTGTGTATTACAAAAATTAGTTATGTATCAAAAAAAAAATTGTTAAAAAAATCATCTCATATTAAAGAGCGTAAAATTATGATTATTTTGATATAGTCGTTTTTTTAAAAAAAAATAGTTGATATTAAAAGTAATAATTTTCATTCTCACCGTTACTAAGAATCATTTCTACTTGAACCTACTTCTAAAATTATAACAACCATCCTACTATACTTACCGATAAATACGATGTTGTGTAACAAATTTATTCTGTAATCTATCTATATAAACAAGGGAGAATATGAACTATCACATGTGTTGGCCTTATACTTTTGACAATTAAGCAAAAAATCAAATGTGACATGTCCATATCTTCTCAAAAAATTCACTTGGCACGTCAAATTGTAAATAATGATTAAATAATTTTAATAATAATAAAAATGACAACACTCAGTACAAATATACACCAATAAATATCCACAAATCAAGACAAAATTCGATCCAAATGTTAATTTATAAAACATTATATTATAATATATTATATACTAGTACTAAAATTCGTGTATACACACGACTCAATGAATTTGTATTTTTCTTTTATTAATATTGATAGAATCCTTATATGACATATGAAAAATTAGAGCATTTTATGAGTTAAGATATATGCAATATTATTTGAAATTCAAATACTTTAGGTAGTCTATATCTAAATTGGGTGTGTAGGTATTAAATTTTCAACGATAAGCATGTTATATAAGTCAAATTAAATTAAATTATAAAAGTATCTAATTATACATAAGCAAATGAATAGTTTGAAGAAATAATAGAATGTTGCTATTATAAACGATTAAGTTGCAATACAGAGCTTAAACTATATGATTTGTATGACCTCTTTGTATACCACATTTATCAATGTCGTCTTATTTGTCTGGTGGTCATCCTTGTCACAAATAAGAACCTCCAGCCCCTTCTTGGTTTTAACACATGAGACAACAACATAGAGTTGTCCATGAGAGAGGCATGGTCGTCGTAAATACAACCCACGGTTTGTAACGACTGTCCATGACTTTTGTTTATCGGCAGCGCAAAGCATATGGCCAAATTATACTTTCTTTGATTAAACTTGAAAGGTATCTTTTATCATATGACATCAATCGCATTCTTGAGATATAAGATATATATATCCACGATGTTGCTCCTTAAAATGATCATCGCTTGGATAACATGTTTACCAAGCCTTTTTATTTGTAACCGTGTTCCGTTGTATAATCCAACATCTATGTTTACATTAATACACACAATAAAAGAAAGTATCGTATAAAAAAAGTGAATATATTTTAGGTGATAGGACTACCCGAAAGCAAGGCTTTTGTCAATAGTCTGGTATAAAACTTTCTTGAATGGGACGAGGTCAAAAACACAATTGAGCTTGTATAAGCGGTAAACTATAATTATAAGATGAATACATTATCTTTTCATCCATCAAAATCATACAAGGCTTACAACTTTAGTCGGGTTGTTGTTGTAATATTGTTTCCAAATAAGCACAACCTTAACTTTGATCAACCATAACATTGTGTGGTTCTTTATCTCTTTCAGATAATTAATCCTTGCAGAATCCATCTCTCGACAACTGAAAAAGATAATGGAAGAACAACAGAGAATGAACCATATGGACTTTTAGTTCCAACTAAAAAATTATAATCGTTATATATAAAGAGCCGGAATTAGATTTTTTTATATGGTATGAATTTTAATTATAGCGTATAAATTAGATGTTGTATATGGTAAGATTTTATTTTAGTGATTGCCTTTTTAAACAGTTTAAGAGTTGAGATATGATTTATGATGAGGCTAATTTTGGGGATCACGATGTTGAAAATAATGGAAAATAGATATTTGTTGTTTTATTACATTAAATTGCAATTGTAAAAAAAAAAAGAATTCTTTTTTTATTAAATTAAAAATAAAATAAAATAATAATATTAAAAATAATGAAGTAATAGATTGATTATCCATAAAAATAAAAATGCATCACGAGTTTAACATCATCAAAGTTTATAAAACTCACTTATATGGCTCCTATGACTTTATTATCTTACAATTTTCGGATGTAATAAGTTAACCGGATATCTTACAATTTATCTAGCAACAGTTACAAAAACAAAACATTAAATGACATCGAGATTAAATAGCTAAATTAATTAATAATTCAATGTTTCGGTGGAATATACGTTTCCAACATATCTATACTATATAATAAAGAATTTGGGATAAAGTCTTAAAGGGAGAAATAGTAAATGACTATTTTACCCTTTAAACTATCTTATTCAACTTTCAAATATTTCATTCAAGTCAATTTATTGTGAAAATTAATACAACTTGATTAGTTTTGGTTATATAATATATAACATATAATTAATTGTCATTTTTATGATTGTTGTAACTTACATAAAACATTAATAGATATTAAAATAATTCTTATAAGTGTTTTAATATAAATGTCAGTTGACAATCAGGGAATTACTATGTTAACCATTTTCTACTAATGATAATCAATATTAATCGAGTAATAAAATATGAACTTTTTTACTTCACTTTAAGTATAAGTGCCAAAATGACTGGGTCAGGTCAACTTATCACACGTCTACATGGGTTGGGTAACAGGTCTGGGTCTAAGTGAATCACTTAGGAGGACGAGTGTAAACTGGTCTGGGTCAAACGGGTCTCAAGTCAGGTTGACCCATCGTGTTTTCACCAAACTTTTTTTATTTGAGTGAAGAATGAAAGAAAATGAAATGAGGTATTAAAAAAAATTTACCCGCTAGATCCGCCTAAACCCGTTGGTTAATTGTTATACAATTGGAGGTTATATCAGGATACCTATGAGTTTAGACAATTGGAGGTTATACAATTGTTCATCACCTTATAAATATTACTCAATTTGACCATAAATAACCAATGAGTTTAAACTTCTCACCTCTACTTTTAATTACGAATTTACACTTAAAGTTAATAAGTATTTATAAAAGTTAATCTATCTATTACTACTATACGAAGAGTTTGACAATTTGGTTATCTTCACAAAATTACTTTTAGTTGATAAGACATCTAATATAAAAAGTACAAACATATTGTAGTTAATTATAATTTTTGTAACTTAATTTGTGTAAACTATCAATTATTACATTTAGGGGTTGCAGTTCAGATCGAGTCAAATTTATGATTTTTAATTTGTGAGTCAATAGTTGACAACCTGAACTCGATCCTGAATTGGTTTGATCGGTAGATTAACGGGACACACATCCCCCATTGCGTTAGTTAGCCAGTCATCCCAAACCATAACCGAGTTCTGACCATAATAATTAAATAGTTAGCGCATTTTTATTTGTCACCTGACGGGTTATAAACATAACCCTAAGCCGCTTATTTTTAGTGTTAGTTTTGGATTGAATTTTAAGTTGTGACAATAATTGGTAATTAGAATAATTTGAAGTATACAAGTACAGTAGAAATGGGTATACCACTATTATCTTACTTTTCATTCATGGTAGGATGTCGTTGAACAGAAATATTATTGCAAGTAAAAAAATTTATCATCACCGCATTGTACGGGTAAAATGCTAGTAGGTATCTAATCCGGAGAAGCTTTGATCTCCTGAAAGTAAAAATTAAACCATTTGTAGAATCCAAATATCAATACAATTACATTACATTCAGTTATAATTTATCAACAATTTTTGGTGCACGATAAAGATCAAAGATGATATTTATTTATTTAGTTATGAAACAAAGTCGTTGTTTTATTAAACTAAATCAAAAATAAATAAAATAATAATATCAAATATAAATAAATAACTAAATACTAAATTTATAAATGCATTTGATTGTTTACTTGAGAGTGTATATAATTTGAAATTCTCAACATAATAATTATTAATTATAAAAAGATAGGTACACGACTTTATTATTTATTAGGGTATGGAGTTCTAATTTAAACTAATTGAATAATAGAAGGACATTATTGTTTAATTGAATATTTTTCTAATTGATGATGTCATATATGGGTTTCCTATATATAATTTAAGATTATATATTTTATATTTTATTATTATTATAAATCAATCTTTTTCATTGGTTCCCCGTATCTTTTACAGCTTCTTCTATTTTCTTTTTTGTTATTCTTTTACGTACTTGAGTTCATATTTGCTATTTGAACATTAATTGATACTTTTAATTTACTTGATGGTATCGGAATAATCTCAAGTAATGTTCAATGAGCAAATAAATTTGGGTGAAAATGTATAAACCAATCAGAGAGCTCCATTTTAAAAAACCTTTACTTTCTTCTCGTTTTTAATAATTAAATATCTCAAAAACGGTTAATAAAAAAATTTATAAAAATTACACCACAAAATTCAGCGTCTTTTTCTTTTCGATTAGACATCTCACAAGATATATTTTCGACGAGCTTTTTTTTTCAATTTTTTGGTGGCTTTTGAAAACTGCAAAATGTATTATCACATGTGATACTGTGTAATATAACATGTGATAACAACTACATGTCACATGCGATCATAACTATCCCATATGATAATAACTATCACATGTGATAACAACGAATATCATAATATGTCTAATCGAAAGAATACCATAAGATGTCTAATCGAAGAGGAAAAAAATGATTTTATATGGTGCAATTTTTATAATTTTTCAGTTAACCGTTTTTAAGATATTAAATTTTTAAAAACGTGGAGAAAAATGAGGTTTGGTGAAAATGAATAGCAGAGATTGATTCCTTCATTTTCGAAAAAAATTTCATTCTCATTTGAACTCAACTCTTATCCTTCTTCAAAAACTTTATTTGATGTTTCATGGATCACTTATTAATTATTTAGGGTTGAGTTCAAATGAGAATGAAAATTTGATGAGAATGGAGGATTCAAACTTAGCAATTCATTTTCATCAAAACCCATTTTTTCTCGTATTTAAAAAAAAATCTCAAAAATGGAATTGACAAATTATAAAAATTGCATCATAAAAATTAGCATTTTGTTTCTTTGATTAGACATCTCACATGATATACTTTCGATGATTTTTATGGGTTTTACAAATTGTTCAGTATCACATGTGATATTGTGTGGTATCAAATGCGATACTAAGTATTATATAGAATTAGGATGACAAATTATGTACACATATACGATAACTTTCGAAATTTATTAATATTTTTATATTACGCACTAAAAATGAATTTTGTGCATAATGGTTTAATTTTTGCTTTTGCATTAATTTTTATATTTTTATGCTAAATTAGTTTGTATATACAATTAATGCGGCCGATTTATGTATGTATATACGGTAACTTTTGGAATTTTTGGAATTCTGGATGTTTATCGAGTTTTTCATAACACAAAAAAAAAATAGTTTTATCATAATGTTTTAATTTTTGTTTTTGAGTCAAATTTTGTATTTTTAATGCTATGTTATGTATTTATATACAATTAGGATGACAAATTATTATGCATATATATACACGATAACTTTCAGAAATTATTGATGTTTTTTCCGTTATGCACTAAAATTGTGTGTTTGTGCGTAATTGTTTAAGTTTTGATTTTGAATCAATTTTTATGTTGTTATGCTAAATTAGGTTGTATATATTTTTCATTACTCAAACAAATCGAGTTTTCTTAATACGCAAAAAACCAGAGTTTTTTGTGTGATATTATAATTTTCGATTTGGAGTCAAAATTTATATTTTTTATGCGGATGACAAATTATATATGCATATACGATAACTTTTGATGTTTTTATCCATTACGCAATAAACTGAGTTTTATGCGTAATGGTTTACTTTTAGATTTTTCGTTAATTTTCATATTATTATTCTAGATTAAGTTTGTATATACAATTAGGGGCCAATTTATATATATTTTTTTTATTTATGTGCATACATACATAAATTTTTGAATGCTTGATGTTTTTTCTATTACACACAAAAATTGAATTTTGGCGTAATGGTATAATATTTGATTTTGTGTTCAATTTTATATTAGGTATGTATATATACTTATTCTGCCCATTTATGTTTGTATATACGGTAGCTTTCGAAATTCTTGATGTGTTTTCATTTGTCAAAAATTGTTTTTTTTAATTACGGTATAAAACTGAATTTTTTGCATAATGTTTTAATTTTCGATTTGGAGTCACATTTTATATTTTTATTCTATATTAGGTATTTATATACAATTAAGATGATAAATTATCTATATATATACACGATAACTTTCGAATTTTTTTTCAAAATTGGACTGCCAATTTATGTATGAATATATGATAACTTTTATAATTCTAGATGTGCTTTTTTAATCACGCTAACAAATTGAGGGTTTTCATTACGCTAAAAACTGAGTTTTTTTTTGCGATTTATTAAGTTTTTATTTGGGGTCAAATTTTATATTTTTATGCTATATTAGGTATTTATATATAATTAGGATGACAGTTTTTGTATATATATATGAAAACTTTCGGAATTTATTGGTTTTTTTTAACTACGCAATAAAATTGAGTTTTGTAAGTAATGGTTTAATTCTTGATTTTGTGTCAAATTTCACATTGCTATGCTATATTAGGTTTGTATATAAAGTTAGCGGCCAATTTATGTATATATATGTCAAATGGGAACCACAAAAAGGTACAGAACTGTGAGAACTTTTAAATTATATGGTTTTTACACATGTAAATGTAACAAATTGCATATAAATATTATTTAATTTTAATATTATTGACAAACAAAAATTAAAAACCACAAAATGCATGTAAAATTATACATTATATAAAATGTTCAAATGTGCACATACCAAATATGTACATGTGAACGAAAAAATATAAATCTGATTTTAATGATAGTTTTGAGATTTTTCAAACTATTTTATATGGAGTAATACTTTCTTTATATTACGTTCAATTGATAATTTTTATAAAAAAAAAACTCGACTAAAGATGTATCCTTCAATTAATTTTCTAATTTTCCTATCAACTCCTCTTTTCGAAAGATTGTACAAACTACAATGCCAAATCGTCAAAAATAAATAGTATTGCAATTTGCGCAACTAACCACCAACAAAGTTATTTATTTTATTCACAGATTAGCTACTCGCATCACTATCAATTTAATATAGGTTATTTAGTAATAAATATTCAATTTTAAGAGCTCAACGATCACTTCAATAAAACTAAACTCGGTATTAATCTCCTCTTATAATTATAGCCAATCAATCACTCATGGAAATAGAGTTAGGATTTAAGAAGTTGCAATTATGACTTCACAATTCATATTATGGGTCCCTTTGATAAATCGTTTTACCTTTGTATTTCCATGAAACTATCAAAATCAAATGTTCAGAACAAGTTGATCCTGACTTGCATTTGAATACAAGTTTTTGGATCTTGGTTTACAAGCTACTCATTCTTTTCTGGACAATGATCTCCCACATTTGGATTCTTTGATCTTCAAGCTTTCTGTTGAGGTCGGTTTTCTGCGTACCTTCTTAAATTTCTTCTCGTGCGAAATTAACCACGACCCAACATCCACATTTTCAGCACAAGTAAAAAAGGACCTACAAAATGAAATCTTTTTATGGGCTAACACGGGAAAAGGACACGAAATCTTGATGTCAATTCAACACGACCCAAAGTATATAGGACCCATAATGAATACAACCTACTAAAGATATTACAATGCATCTTTGTTACAACATGATACTAGAACAAGAAATCTTAATCATCAAGTCATAACGGGCCCCATAATCACATTTTTGTTGTCTTCACATCAAGTATAGAGATAAAATGAAATTGTTAAATGACCTAAAGATGTAGGGCGTTTAATAGACATGTAGATTTATAGGACATTTCTTTTTTTACACAACATAAGAACAAGAAATCTTGATATCTTTCTTTAAGGTTTCCCAATGGTCATCCCTACTCAACTAAGAAGTTGACTCGCTATTTATAATCCTCAGAATGCTGCTGCCATTTTCATGCTATATTCTAGTTTTTGATGCTTATAACTCGTTAACAAGATCCAAAGATGTCGAGAACCTTATTTCTGGTTTACTGTTTTTTACTATTTCTCATTATAACAGGTCACTTGCTAGGAGTTAATGGAGAAACAAAGGTGGTGTTTACTGTATATGTATTTTTGTTAAAAAAAACTGAACTTTGTATCATTTATCAAGGAGATGAATGTGATTGATCAAATATTGCCTGCAGGACTATTACATTGTCTTCTTGAGTAATCAATCTGCTAGCAAGGAAGCCAAGGCAAGGACACACATTGACATCCTATCAATATTGAAAGGAAGGTAGTGATTAGTAAACTCATGCATCCAATTTAACGGGTCAAAGAAACAAAAATTATATCATTATTGGATGTCGATTTTCAATCCATTGACTTATAAATGGGTCGATATATTCTCGTTATGTTTTATCCCCAGCGGTTTAGTTGAGTTAAACTAAATAATTTAACCTAAACGGGAGTCAAAAGGGTTGAATGGGTTGATAGTCGTATTTAGCAGTTTAGTTAAAAAAAAAAAAGGATAAAGAATGTATGAGCAGGTCGGCCATCCGACCCACCCCATTTCAAGTCACACTTATAAAGGCCCCGTTTTGACCAGTTATCCACAACTGATCAGGCCGGGCCATTTCGCCACATCTCATTACGTACTGACATATGTGTGTTGGCATATAGTGAGCTTGATGCAAAGGAGTCTCATGTCTATAGCTATACGAAAAGCTTTAATGCCTTTGCAGCAAAGCTCTCGGACTCAGAAGCCCGAAAGTTATCTGGTACGTCCCACCCCTGTGCCAGACATCTATGTATTTTATGTAAATAAGATTTGATTATTATGATGTTTATGAAGGTATGGATGGTGTGCAATCTGTAATCATAAATCAGTACCGCCAACTACATACCACAAGATCATGGGATTTTATAGGATTGCCACAAACTGCTAGAAGGAAGAAGCTTGAGAGCGACATTATTATCGGTGTTATGGACACAGGTTAACAAACTTTTAACATAGTGTGTCATGTTCTGTTCTCTATTGGTGTAGCTATAATGTAAAGAAGTTCGTTTTTTACTTACCAGGAATAACTCCAGAATCAGAAAGTTTTAACGACAATGGATTTGGCCCTCCACCTGCAAAATGGAAAGGATCTTGTCACCATTTTGCTAATTTTTCTGGATGCAACAAGTATGATTTGCATTTTGAAACTACTTATATAATTGTTGTGACTTGAAGTTGTAATAATAAGTTTTTCATGTATATGTATTCAAAGCAAGCTTATAGGTGCCAAGTACTTCAAACTAGATGGTAATCCAGACCCTAATGACATTCTATCACCAGTTGACACCGAGGGGCATGGGACCCACACATCATCCACTGCAGCAGGAAGTCTGGTCCATAATGCAGAGCTATTCGGGTTAGCCAAAGGCACAGCACGTGGGGCCGTACCATCGGCTAGAGTTGCAATGTACAAGGTCTGTTGGGCTAGTTCAGGTTGCTCTGACATGGACTTGTTAGCCGGATTTGACACCGCCATTCATGATGGAGTCGACATTATATCAATCTCGATAGGTGGCTTAACAGGTTCCTATACCAATGATACTATATCTGTGGCCTCATTTCACGCAATGAATAAGGGAATTCTCACTGTGGCCTCGGCTGGGAATGACGGCCCTAGTTTAGGCAGTGTTGCAAACCACGCGCCATGGATTTTAACCGTGGCAGCCAGTGGCATTGACCGAGGTTTCCAGAGTAAAGTCGTGTTGGGTAATGGGAAGACTGTGTCGGTAAGTTCTTACACAATTTCTAGTAGATGTTGAAACCAACTGGTCGGATAGGCGGGGTAATGGGTCAAAATGGGTTTGGGTCAAACGGGCGGGGTTAGCCCGACCCACTAACATTATTTGTCCAGATCCTTTTGTATCTTGTACATAATTAATCTACTGATTATAAGTACAAAAACTAAATTATTTCAAATAATAAGATAAAATAATTTAGGACGTTCGGAGCATTTAAATACACGTAAGGCGATGTTTGACCCATTTAAAGCGTTCTATCCATTTCATCTCTAGCCACTTTTCTACATTTGACCCATTATCAGTAAGATACGACTTCAATTTACTTGTTTCCCTATAAACGAGTTGAAATTGGCACTCCTAATTCAAGGTTCGAAGAGGTCCTCAGAACGATATATCGTGTATGCAGGGAATTGGAATAAATGGTTTCACTCCAAAGCAAAAGCGCTACCCAATCACCAGTGGAAATGATGTGGCCATAAACACAGAAAGCCAAGATAGTGCAGGGTACTGTTTCTCATGCATGAAGTACACTTCTTAATGAAAACCAGGCTCATGTATAGAAAGCACTATAATTCACCCTATTGTTGACAGGTACTGCATTGAAGACACATTGGACCCCAGTAAAGTCAAGGGGAAGCTTGTACAGTGCAAGCTAGGGAATTGGGGTTCTGATTCAGTTATCAAAGGACTAGGAGGGATCGGAACAATCATTGAAAGTGAAATGTTTCTAGATACTGCTCAAATTTTCATGGCACCAGCGACCATGGTGAATACTACAGTTGGTGAAACCATCAACAAATATATACACTCAACTAGGTAAGCAATGTGTCATTTAGACAGTTCGGTAAAGGTGGCAATTTGGACCCATTTTACAAGTAAATTTAATAATTGGGGTTGTTTTTCTTTTTTTATCTCAAACGGGTCGAATGGGTCAAATTGGTTGAAAGTTTCCGAAAGTCTATTTTTACATAGTAGTAACGACTCAATTTTATCACTGAAGTGCAGATCACCGTCTGCAGTGATATACAAGTCTGAAGAAGTAAAGATTTCGGCTCCTTTCATTGCTACATTTTCATCAAGGGGTCCAAATCCTGGAACAAAACATGTACTAAAGGTATTTAATGCACAACATGACTTGAAACTACCTTCTTGTGAAGTTGATCGTCTCAAGACTTACAAAATTCTTTGTTCCTTCTAACAGCCAGATATTGCAGCACCAGGAATCGACATCTTGGCATCATACACCCCTCTACAAACACTCACAGGGCTAAAAGGCGATACACAATTCTCAAAATTTACCATCATGTCTGGAACTTCTATGGCTTGCCCACACGTTGCCGGGGTGGCTGCCTATGTTAAATCTTTTCATCCAAATTGGTCCCCTGCTGCAATAAAATCAGCCATTATGACTTCTGGTAAATCCACTAAACCTCGATTACTGCAAAGAGAAGAAAAAGATGATACTTAAAAATATAGAAGAATTGTTTTTAACTTAACGCTTACTTTTGACATGGTTTACATGATAAAAGCAAAACCTATGAGCTCAAGGATTAACCAAGAAGCCGAGTTTGCCTATGGTGTTGGTCAACTGAACCCTACACGAGCTATTAATCCAGGATTAATCTACGATATGGACAGCATGTCCTATATACAATTTCTATGCCATGAGGGATACGATGGATCATCAATCGCCTCTTTGATAGGTTCCAAATCAAAGATCAGCTGTGCTTCATTACTTCCACCTTTAGTCAGTGAAGATGCCATCAACTACCCTACCATGCAACTTACTTTGAATAGCAAGAAAGCGAGCACTACAGCAGTTTTCAGAAGAACTGTCACTAATGAAGGCCATGCTGTATCTACCTACAATGCCACCATTAGAGCACCTAAAGGAGTGAACATAACAGTGGAACCAATGACACTCTCATTCTCTCATGCCTTACAAACGAGAAGCTTTAAGGTTACGGTGAGCGCAAAATCTAAAGCTAGCACAAAACTCCTGGTTTCGGGATCATTGATATGGAGAAGTTGCAGTCACATTGTGAGGAGTCCCATTGTTGTTTTTAATCCACAAGAGTAGAGTTCAGTTCAGGATGCATACAAGTGTGTGGGTAAGCTTATTTTCTCGACTTATGGGCTTACTCGAATTTGAAAACCCGATAAACTCATTTCTTAAAGCATATAAGCTTATCAACTCGAGCTTATGCGTTTAAATAGGCCATAATTTGAAGCTTATAAGCATTAAACAATGAACTTATCGGCCTTTTCAAGTTTCAATAACTCCATAATTAAGTTATAAAAATGAGCTTAGTCAAACACTCACAGTGAATAAAGTGCGATGTTGATTTTTCATTGTTATTATATATATATGCTATGGAGACAATATAAAATTCTTTTATAGAAAAACATATACGGAGTAAAATAAAAAAAGTGATAAACATTTATTAGCGACTGATAGCATCCAAGCATAGCATAAGTGCTATTAGCTAGTTTCACTAATTTCCCCTCGATCGTACATATATAACAACATGATGATTTCTCATTGATTCAATTTTTGAAAGTTCTATTACAATGCAACATAAATGAATGTTTTGATAACAAGAACTCTATGAACTGTGGCTATAGATGTAACTAAATTTAACTAAATGTTGTGATTGTATGATATGATAAAATCATTAAAAAGGAAAAAAAAAAAAAAACAATCCTACAACTCTCAAATGATTTTTAAGAAAAGAAAAGGCAAAACATGATGCTTCATTGTTTGTATGCGGGGATAACAAATGTGCTATTTGTTGGATATAATTTGAGGTTCTAAAGTTTTCCAATTAATTTAATTAATTAATAATTAATTGCTTTACAATATGTTTGGAGTATGATGGGAGTTTTATTAAATGTTTGTTATATTTGTTTGTGATAAAAACGTGGAGATTAAATGGAAACTAAGTGTTCAACTTTCTCTTTGATTTTCTCCACTAAATCACGTAACATGTATCATGCATGTTATTTCGGTATTGGACTAGCCGTTGTGATAGTAGTGGTGAGAAATCATGCACAAGACTTTTGTTTAAATAAATGGTTCCACTCATTGTTTAGGAGGATGAAAAACATAGCAACAAAACACCTATCTGCCATTTTCAATCAAACTGCTATTGCCTAAAACAAATCTCACATACTCCTCCTATTAGTTTGCTTTGTATTGTCTCGATTGCTGCTGATTACAATACTTGTTGACTGCATTAATCCTGGGATTTTACGAGTGGAGACTCGGAGCAATTTATGCGAGTTCGTATAAACCTTTAAGGACAGAGATTACATCTTGTGTGGTCTCGTTTTCTGTTTTATTGTTGTTACAGGTGGTATTTCAGTGTGCTGCTCGTGTTGCTGTTAGTGCTATTGTTCGTGGGATTACCCCTGTAGTTGTTCGGGTTCGTTTGCTGTTGTCTCGTGGTGGTTTGTTGCTGTCTCGCTACTGTCATTTTGATCAAGTGCTGCTGCCTTATTTAACACTATTAAAGCAAGCGAAATGGTTCTAGGTGGCTCAAGGTGGTAACGGACCACAATGGGGTGATCATTTCAGCTTCGGAGTTGATTCTGGGTGTGGTCTGGACAAGGTGGTGGCTACCACCTTAATTTTAAAGCTAAAAAATGTTTGAATGTAAATTTTGAGATATCTAAATTGTTTACTAGCTAAATAAGTAAAAAAGATAACATAGATTAATCTTTTAACTTTATTGTGCTTGAACCAAAAAGTCATCATTTTCTCTTGTATTAAAAGTTAATTAAGTCCTATCAATTATAAAAATAAAAAATAAAAAAAAAATTACGCGAATCGTTTGTATGATTTGCTCAAAAAACATGTTGCGTCTCTAAACTTTTTATTATTTGACGTGGATGATCCTTGTTGTTGCCAAATGTTACACGGATTGTCCATGTCCCTAATGGCCATTAGTGTGTGACGATAATTGTGAGGGTACAATGCGGGTTTTATTAGTTAAAGGACAACGAGCGTAATTTTGTAAACCATATGACCATCTGTGTAATATTTATTTTTCAAATTTTAAATTCATTTAATAATTTATTTTTTAAAACTCATTTAATTAAATTATTTTTTTAATAATCTTTTCAATTTAATTTAATTATTTTAATTCTTTGTAACGTTTACTTTTTATTGTTTTACAATTTAAATAATCAACTTAAATATATGTTTAAGTTATTTTGGTGTCTTAATCTACACTAATTCACTAAGAAAAATATAATTTTGTTCAAACAACCACACCAACTCACTAAGAACAATATAACTTTAAGTTTTTGTAATGAGTTAATGTTATCATGGTTCGATTTTATTTTTATTTTTCCTTTTCAAATCCAATCAATTTAGTGAATTCTTTGTATATGTGTGTATCAATTTAGTGAATTCTTTGTATATGTTTGTATGTTGACAGTAAATGGAGGCTTACAAATACACTTACCGTCCTTTTATTAAAAAAAAATACAAAAGTAAAACTTTAAAATTCATTGAATTTAAAGAAAAATAATAATTGAAAATTACATACAATTACAAAAATTGAATTTCGTTAGTTATTAAATGAATTTAAAGTTTGAAAAATAAATAAATTAGATATAATAAAAGAATTAATTAAATAAATTTACTAAATACAAATAAAATATGTTAGATGAAATTAAATTTAAAAATTAATTTCACAGATGATCCCGTGGTTTACGAAATTTGGTCATGAAAGGACCATTGTGCCCTCACATTTAACATGATGATTAACTGCCGTTAGGACCATGGACGGTCCGTGTAATATTTTGCAACTACGAAGATCATCCACATGAAAAAAAAGATTTATGGACACTGCCTGTTTTTTAGCAAATCACATGGACGATCCGTGTAATTTTTTCATTATCAAATGGAAGTCAAGATTAACAAAGTACGATTGCACCTTAAGTAACTACTAAATGTGTAAACAAATTAATACGGAGTAATTAATAAATAAACATAATTATACATGAACTATAAAAACAATACCATTAGTACCCTACCGTACCAATGTCGTAATGCGTAGTTCTAAGTTGGTTGACTTCGTCAAAAGAAACAAACTTTTCATGCTTTGTTATTTCTAGAACAAAGTATTACAAAAAACGCTGATTAGAACTCTAGAATCTAAGAGCACGGGGTGTGGCTTTGTTTTTGTCGCCGTTTTCTGACGAGAACGTCGTCGGACGGCGTTTTGCCGCACCGGGACGGCGTTCCCGACGGCGTTCTCGTCGATTTTTCAGGTTGCCGTCTTGCTTCGAACGCCGGAGACTTCAACGTTTTCCTTTTTTTTTTTTTTCTAACGGACAGTTTTAATGATAAAAAAAAAATTTAAAAATTTAAAAAAATAGCCATTGAACGGCAGGATTTTTTTTTAAAAAAAAATATTTTTTTTCCTATTTAAACACACCTCAAATACAATCTCAAATCACAATTCAAACACTATCTCAAACACTCTTTCACACACACAATCAAAACAATCAAAAATTCATCCAAAAATTCTATTTTCTTCATCTCATCTTCTTCATCTCATCCAAAAATCTTGTCGATGCCGTCTGAGCATTTACCGGAGCAAGCAAGGTTCATCTTGAAAATGGAGAAGAGGAAGATTTGCGAGACAATGAGATGGCCATACGGAACGGGAGTGGGAGGTGGTGCTTCGGGTTTGAGATCGGGAAACTGATTTGTCTTATTTTATTTACTTTTGTATTTTAAATTTATAGGACTTTTTAAATTATGTATTTTAATTTTAGGACTTGTAATTTTTTTTTAATTAATTAAATCTTGTTTTATTTGATTTATTTATTTTTATATATTAATTTATACAATTATTTATCATTAAAAAAATAAATAAAACAAATAATAAAAAACTCCAGAACACTGTCCAGAACACTGTCACCACACCATAAAATCCTGAATTACAACATTCTCCAGAATACTGTCCAGAACACTCTGGTGACAGTGTCACGACACCCGAGCTCTGATACAATTTGATAGTTGAAATGTGGTTCATCAAGAATTCAACATTCTTGAATTATTCCCTGGTTGACTGACATCACCATCAAAACCAATCAAAATAAATGCATTCACCCTCGAGTCAGTCAATAGGTTAGACACCTTCCTACGAAATCAATCCACAAGAAACATTACTTTCCATATCATTTCCATTGATTTCTTCCTTTAAATTATAATCAAAATCACCCCTTTTCCCAATTCTGTATCTTTATTACGTTTAACCATCAAGATCCTTCCTTTTCAAGGTATTTCTTCTTTTACTTGCGCTGTTTCTGAAATTTAGATCAATTGTGGAAATCCCAATTAAAACACTAGGTATAGTTAAAGTATTGATTTTGAATATTGGTTCTGATAAAAGTATTGATTTTGAAGATTGGGTTTGATACAAGTTTTGATTTTGAAGACTGGGTTTGATCAAAGTATTGATTTTGAAGATCACTAGGACTTAAAAAAAACCTAGCTTTATTTGTTGTTGTATGTGTTTTTTTCTATATGTATTAGTGTTGTAGAATGGATAATAATTATAATCCTTCATCTCCATATAATCCATACCCTTATGGATACCACCCCAATTCAGCTCCATATCCACCTTCTGCTAGTTATCCTCAATACCCACCTCCTAATTCATCTCCACATCCACCACCTTCAAACTATCCTCAATACCCACCTCCAAATTCAGCTCAATATCCACCATATTCTCCATATCAATCACCACCGCCGCCGCATTCCGCTCCGCCAGGATACGGTTACCCTCCTCCACAACCGTTTCCCGGTGTACCACCACCATATCAATACCCGCCGGAATATGGGTACCCTTCACCAGCTCCACCACCACCACTACCACAACATCAAGAAAGTTCTGCCCCACCGTTACCACCTACCGAAATCCAATCTAATAACCATCAATACTTCCCAGAGAGCGGTAGTGGTGGGCCCACCACGAGCTATGGTGTTAGTGGTTCCAATGCTTCAAGCAACCGCCCTTCACTAAGCGAAGATGGTTATTCATCAAGCAGCTCCACTCCGTTGTACCCTCATATAGATTATCAGTTTGGGAATTTATCTGTCTCGGAGAATGTACCATCTGCCCCCGCGTCTCCACCTGCACCAGCTGCAGCTACAGTGGCAGCATTACCACCCACGCCCCCAATGTATCAAAGTGTGAGTGCAAAATACGAGTCTAATAGTTTTCTTGGGTATCAACCTGGTGATTCTTTTTCTAGTTATGAAGGGTCTCTTTCTCATAGTGGTTCACTTGATTTGTCTCAACAACCTAATTTTGGACACGCGCCTTCATTTATTGATCCACGAAACAATCAACAGTATCAAATGGTTCCATTAACGCCTTCTAAAAAGGCTTTAAAAGTTCTACTTTTGCATGGGAATTTGGATATATGGATTCACGAGGCGAAAAATCTTCCAAATATGGATATGTTTCATAAAACAATGGGGGAAGTTTTCAATAGATTACCTGGAAGCAAAAATAAGATTACTAGTGATCCATATGTTTCCATTGCTGTAACAACTGCGGTGATTGGAAGGACTTATGTGATTAGTAACAGTGAGAATCCTGTTTGGAAACAACATTTTAACGTCCCTGTTGCTCATCATGCTGCTGAAGTTCATTTTCTTGTTAAAGATAGTGATGTTGTGGGGTCTCAACTTATAGGAATTGTGGCAATTCCCGTTGAAAAAATATACTCGGGAAATAGAATTGAAGGATTTTTTCCATTAATTAGTACAAATGGAAAACCTTGTAAGAATGGAGCGGGTTTGGGACTCACAATTCAATACTTTTCAATGGAAAAATTACGATTATATCATAACGGGGTTGGAGCTGATCCTCAATATTTTGGAGTTCCAGGGACTTATTTTCCATTGAGGCGAGGTGGGAGGGTGACATTATATCAAGATGCACACGTGCATGATGGGAGTCTTCCGGATTTTAAGCTTGATCAAGGGGCGCACTATGTTCATGGGTCTTGTTGGAATGACATATTTGATGCAATAAGTAAGGCCCGGCATCTTATTTATATAACGGGATGGTCGGTGTGGCATAAAGTGAAATTAGTCCGTGGGGCTACTAATACACCCGAATATTCTCTTGGTGATCTTTTAAAGTTGAAATCACAAGAAGGTGTGAGAGTTTTGCTTCTTGTTTGGGATGACCCTACTTCCCGAAATATTTTGGGCTACAAAATAGTAAGTTGTTTAGTTGTGCATTTGTAAACAGACTTGAATTATTATGTTCAGATTTAGTTGCTTAAGCTAAGGATAGTTAGGTAATTCATTGTTATTATGATATCTTCAGGATGGACTCATGGCTACCCATGATGAAGAAACTCGGCAGTTTTTCAAGCACTCTTCAGTGCAAGTATTGCTTGTTACTCGTATGGCCGGTAAAAGACACAGCTGGATGAAGAAACAGGTAAGCAAGAACTGAATAAAATATTACTGTGTTTTTTCTTGTAACTTAAAAAGATTGGAACTTCAAAAAATATATACATTAGGAATAGTATTCAACTTTAATAACCTAATAACTGGAGATCCTTTTACGGATATGAGAAGGTTACACCTTTTATAAAATTTGACTGGACCATCATTTCTTAAACTGTATCAACCATATGGGCATATAAAAATGTTCAAGTATGATTAAGCAAGCATTTTATCGTTAACAATTTGATGATTAAGTCATAATCATTGGTGTCTTGCAATAGTTTTTAAGGGAAATTGCCTATAACTTCGTCTTCTTCTTCTTCTATACTTTTTAGGAAGTTGGAACTATCTATACTCACCACCAGAAAACCGTGATTGTTGATACTGATGCTGGAAATGGTAAAAAAAGAATTCTAGCTTTTGTTGGAGGACTTGACCTATGTGATGGCCGATATGACTCTCCACAACATCCATTGTTTAGAACTCTACATACAGTGCATGCAGATGACTTTCATAATCCTACTTTCACGGTGATGACTCAGTTTTTCTTTTTTTCCTTTTTTTCTTCTTTTTAATGCTTTCTAACTTTTAGTTTGATGAATTCAAGTTATTTGAAAATTTTCAGTGGATTAATATATTTCAAAAGTCTACCATAAAAATAATTTTTTTATTTGCACATAAATTTGGTATGTGGTTTCTACCAACTTTGAATCCAACCAAATCAAATCACTTAAGATCTGGCAAGTTTGACATGACTGACATCTATTGAGTGCTAGATGTATTAGGGTTTTAAATTCATTATGTTTCTGCCTATAGTTCCATTCCCGTTTGACCTGTTACCCGCCCTGCCCATTTTTCCACTTTTACTGAAAACTGTGAGCAAGTATTAAACGTTATTGAGGACATGACATTATTATTTTTAACAGGCTAATCTTGCTGGCTGTCCAAGAGAACCATGGCATGATATGCATAGTAAAATTGATGGTCCAGCTGCCTACGACGTCTTGACCAACTTTGAAGAGCGATGGCGAAAGGCTTCAAAACCTCATGGTTTGAAAAAACTAAAGACTTTATATGATGATTCTTTACTCACAATAGAAAGGGTGCCAGACCTTTTGGGCTTAAATGATCTACCTTATGTTAATGACCAGGATCCCGAAGGGTGGCATGTACAGGTGAATTAATTGATATCATCTTAGTTGACATTTCCTTAATATTTTCTACGGAGTATACGATAAACTTCATCTTTACCCAATGCAGATTTTTCGTTCAATTGATTCAAACTCTGTTAAAGGCTTTCCAAAGAATCCAATTGAGGCCACAACCAAGGTGCGAGTCATGAACATTTTATTTGGATTTCTAAGAGTCATTTCAAAATGCTAAGAAATAGAGGAGTTAAAATAGGCGGCTCGGGTTGTTGGGTAACAGAAACAGGTTCAGGTCGATACGGGTAATTTCTGACAAGGGTCTAAACGGGACATGCTGACCAGAAAAACTTTTTGTCCAAATTATTTTGTATTTCTGTAATAAATAATTAGTGTGTCAAATATATTCACAAAAAATAGATCCTTTAATTACACTATATACTTTTAGTAAAATGATGTAGGAGCTCTTTCGCCTTATTAATACACTTTTGGTGACTTTCGGCTCACTTCCTTTTAAGATTCTTTAATTTTTATTTGACATGTTTGATCCATCAGAGATAAGACATAACCCGAATTGACTCACTCATAAAGTTAGTGGGTCAAAATTGTCAGCTTTACTTGTAGTATTATCTTGTATCTTCTGCTTCTGCTTTATTATTAAGTAGTATGGCGTGCTATTCTCTAATTATAGTTATTGTCTTCATTAATGAATAAAGTTCGATAAACTTATATGAACAGAATTTGGTTTGTGGGAAGAATGTGATGATTGATATGAGCATACATTCTGCATATGTAAAGGCTATCCGTTCTGCCCAACATTTCGTTTATATTGAGAATCAGTATTTCATTGGATCATCATACAATTGGACTTCATATAAAGACCTGGGTAAGAAAATTTCTTTAAGTATACACATTGCATATGAGCCTCAAGTTTTGTTAATCACTCTTTATCATAAATATGTTGTTTATTAGGTGCCAACAATTTGATTCCTATGGAGATCGCGCTTAAAATTGCTAGTAAAATCAGAGCACATGAAAGGTTCGCTGTATATGTCATCATCCCAATGTGGCCTGAGGGTGTCCCTACAGGCTCTGCTACACAACGAATTCTATTTTGGCAGGTATATACATATGCAGCTTTGACTAAATTAATAGGAAAATTAACGGAAGTACAGTTTTACTATGAGGTCAGACATATTACATTTCATATTCAATTAAGCATCTTGTTACACATTTTATCGCCAATATGCTCTAGAATGCTATAACTATTTCAAATTCAATTTAGTTATAGTTCTTTTTTTTCTTCTCAAAACACTAAAGACTCCATATAATCTTGATGCTGAACATTGGTGTGTTTGCCTTCAAATGGTCAATATGCATGTTTTGTTTATGGAATGCTAATGAGAAATAACGATAATCTTTTAACTTCATAGAACAAGACGATGCAAATGATGTATGAGACCATCCATAAGGCTTTGGTAGAAGTTGGGCTAGAGGGAGCATTTTCACCACAAGATTATTTGAATTTCTTTTGTCTTGGGAACCGTGAAGCCATTGGTCCACAGGATAATCTAGGTGACGAGAGCCCTGGTACAGGAAGTTCTCCCCAGGTGCGCCCCATTTGTCTACAATAACATTTTGGCTGTTGAATTTTATCTATCTGCTTTTTTAGACTTGGATATACAGTCTGTGTTTTGAAGTGATTATTGTGATTCAAGATCTCATACCATCTCGATTTGTAAATTAGTCTCTTTGACCTTTTTAAACATCATGCTACAATTCTAGCTCTCGTGAAATCGATATTATCCATGCAACACTTTTAGGCCACATTAATATTTGCTAAACGGTCAAATTGCGAAGAAATACAAACATACAATTGTGTCTTGTAACCTCTGGCGTCACATTATATTCATCATTATTTCTCACCTAAGTTCTTAATTTTTTACGACCCTTTACTCAAAGCCTTGAATCTTACTAAAGCTATAAAGTTGTTATTATTCTTATTGCAGGGACTTGCCCGTAGGAACCGGAGATTCATGATTTACGTTCATTCGAAAGGTATGATAGTTGATGACGAGTATGTAATAATCGGATCTGCAAACATAAATCAACGCTCTATGGAGGGAACTCGAGACACAGAGATTGCAATGGGAGCCTACCAACCTCATCATACTTGGGCAACCAAACTTTCGAGTCCACATGGACAGGTATTTTTATTTTATTTTATTGTTTAAGTTACTAAGAGACAAAAAGTTTTCTCTACAAGCCATCTGATTACAGCTTATTGCCTTATTATATGCTCCTAATTATTCATATCACATAGTTACTTTCAAAATGCAAATCAAGACACCAGTTGGATGACCAATACTTTATTAAAATTTTCTTTTCTAGGTATATGGATACCGAATGTCTCTTTGGGCGGAGCATCTTGGTCTTGTTGATGATCGTTTTACACAACCAGAATCTATTGAGTGTGTAAGACATGTGAGAGCATTATCCGAAGCTAATTGGAAACAATTTGCAGCCGATGAGGTAACAGAAATGAGGGGTCATCTTTTGAGATATCCTGTTGAAGTGGATCAAAAGGGCAAGGTTAAATCTCTTCCAGGACATGTAAATTTCCCAGATGTAGGCGGTCAAATCGTGGGGTCGTTCCTTGGCATTCAAGAGAATTTGACTATTTGATGAGTGAGTGCCTTTTTGGACAGTTTTGACTTTCTAGGATTAGCATTCTTGAGATTCTCTGTTTTCTAGAGTTAACTACATATGAGGGCGGAACAAATTATTTTGTGTAGTGTTATTTTGTGCTGTTTGTTGCAAATAGTTTGATCTTCATGTTGGGTTTGACGTTAAGTATATATATTTCTGTTCAATAAAGTTGACTGATTTAGCAGACCAAGTTGCTTTGGTTTAACTCATTTATGATCTCCTACAAGTGTTCTTCAAATTTTCATATGTTAGTGTTTGAGTGTTAACTTACAAATGATCATTCTTGCAAAAATCTAAAAGCAACATGTCTCATATAGACGGACACGTTAAAACAAAAAGATATAGAGATGTGATGGATCTTCTTAAATTCGCAATCTTTGCCATATAAACTCATCAGTTCTTCAAAGATCTGGTATGTTAACAACATTTTAACCAACCCCAGAAACAGTAACGTTTCAATGGCATATGCCTGAAAGTATTATGATTCAGTTTACCGACGTTTAATGTTCCTTTTCGTTATCAAGTCAAGAACTAGATGTTGACGGTGTATTATGCCTGGGCTCCAACTAAAAGGATAATGAGTTTTGCTCAGACAATAAAGGGAGAAAATGCGAGGTCAGCTGTTTATGGTGGTCTTGAAAAGGTGGAGAAAAAATGAAAAGGATTTGTGTTGAGAGTGGGATCTGAACCCACGACCTTTCGGACAAGAACCTTAATCTGGCGCCTTAGACCAACTCGGCCATCTCAACTTGTTGATTTACTTCTTGAAAGATATAATATTCAGTAATTTTGTTGTCAAGTGTTTGTGTTGCAATGAAGATTTACTACAAACGATAATGAGTTACTCGAGCTCAAGCTCGTTATCTCGAGTACAAGTCAATGTAGTACAAAATTTACTTCTCATCGAACTTGAAAAATAAATATTCGACATGGCTCATTCCAAAGCTTGTTTAACTATGTTGAATCCAATCGAGGTTAATAATCCTAGTTTCTATAGTACTTTGAGTTTTAAAACTTTATATACGTGTAGCTAGTATGGTTTAAATTCAATACGTCAAATATAGTCAAGCTTATGAAAGCTAGATATCGAGCTATAAAACGAGATTATCGGGCTCGTAAATGAGTAACTTAAGCTTGAGAAACCATGTTATGTATAAAATATTGAATAACTAAAATAGCATCAAGTTCGAGTTCAAACAAAGCTCAAACGAGAACACAAGTATTGAAACTTATTTCTAAACGATACACGCCCAAACTTTCTTTAGATTTGGCTCGACTCTAATCCTTTACACCTCTAGTTGAACCACAAACAAAGCACGTCACATAACACGTAACATTCCCAATCGATGATTAGGATAATGATATTTACACCATTATATTTTATAGATGCACCGAAAATCGAGCATTATATCATTGTACTATATGCATAAATAACGTGAAAGTATTGTCTATCAATTTTATGTTGTAAATATCAATCCCCGAATCCTTGATTGTATTAGAAAAAATGTAGCATACGAGTTCTTGTATAATCAAGTGTTTGATCTACGTTTCTCGCCCCGTCCATAATAACCAGCCAGGTTATGAGTTTGACTCGATATCATCCTCAACGTGGCTTTCATGACGGCCACTTTACACAACTGTGTTTGATGTCTAGTAACGTTAATTTCCAGTGTGTGAATAACTTCAATAATTGTATTCTAAACCATTACAAAACAACGATTAAGATTAAGAAAAAGACGCACAAAAACAGATCTAACAAAAATACGAATTATACATAATTTATCATATGGATGTATAAAACTCTTGATTCTCATTAACATTTCAAGCATTAATGGGTTGTTTCCCTTTCCTTGCCTTTTCTAGTTCAGACTCAGCTTCTTTAAGTTGTTCTTGGAGTCTTGAAATTCTTACTTCTAGCTCTTGTACTGTACCTCTAGTAAGCAATGGTTGATACGGTTTCAAGAAATGTTGTGAAAATGCTTTTAATGCTTCAACTCCACAAACCTGTTAAAAAATAAATGTTTGTTAGCACATCAATACAAAAATTTCATTTTGTGGGTTTACCACATGTGCAGAGAAACGAAGTGAAAATAGGACTCGCATACATATCAAATCCAAAGGTTTTAAGAGAAAGAACAACAACCGAGTATGACCAGCAATCATAGAAGTAAACCAAGTAAAATGCTTGATATGATCATTAAGAAAACACCAATCAAATTCTGAGGGTAGATTAGACGATTTCCTTTAAAAGCTTCCATCTTGGATAATGAACTACACAATCTGTTAGATGTTTGATTCCCTCAAAGAATGAAGTCCACTTTTGAGAATCAAATCTCTTACGTTCAAAATTTCTAAAATCAACCGGAACTAAAGATTTATAGTTTCAAATCTTGACATTATAAAAGTGGTTACAATACAATGTAAATAAATATTCTCAAACTGCAAAAGGAACGACCCCTTACCTAACAGAAAGTAAAAAGGTTGTCAATTGACTCTCAAAAGTCAATCTTTTAACTTTAGACGCACAAAGTGCCGTTTACGTCTATTTAATTAAGATACTGCAAACCCATAACTAGTAATGAATCATGTACCTCTTGTGGCAGCAATGGCAACTTTGTAATATTGAAATCATCATACAACATGTAGAATTGATCTAGGTATTTTTGTTGCATTTTCATCCGAGCTTTGAGCAGCTTCGATTCAACCCCTGGAATCAATAGCCGAAATCAGAATCATATATGCATTTTAGTTCAAATTTCAATCAGTGGGTCGTGTCTCTACAGAAAGGGGACATACAAAATCGAAAATACAATGTGCTCAATGAATAATATCCCAATTTTTCGTAACTGAAACCATGAGAAATTGTACCTTCTTCGTCAAAAAGCACTTGGTTTATGATGATATTATGTGTATCAATCTCAAATTTGGTGAGTTCTTGCACCAGTCTCTCTGTCTCATATAACGAGAGGAACTCGGGGATGCACACGCATACAAAAGTTGTCAAATCCTGCATTAGAGATTATAAGTTTAAAAGTAGAACACCACCATGCAAGGAAATTTTCATCAACAATTACTTTGCAGCATTTTGAAAAGTTTCGTACAAAATTTACTGGATGCCTATGTTCATCACTGAAAGGAATCTAGCATCTATTTCTCTTCAGCAATTTTACATGTTAAAATTTGAAAGTTATTTGCCCATGTTCATTGTTGGAAAATTCTCTTAACATGTTGCTACTTAAAAGTAATTTAGAGATTTAACCAATAAATGCCTACCGGATCTTTGAACTGCCTGTTCACTTGTTCAATAACGTCTTTCATACCCTCGAGTCTTCCCAAGATTGCATCCTCTCCAAACTCTTCTCCAACACCAAACATACGCGTCATCTGCCATTAAATGTTATCAATATGTTAACAACCCACAAAAGTAGAGTTGCATTGACCCATACAAACAACAAAACTAAACATATAAGGTCTTTATTGGGTCCCATTTAAGAAATTAAGAATTATCTAGGGTCCTTTTACTTGATCCAAGGAGAACGTAAGTGATCTAAAGACCAAAAAACATGATTGATACACCAACATGTACAAGAGTATAATCTGATGGTACAATTACATCATAATAATTTTGGTGTACAAAGCATCTCCCCAAGGAAAAATAAAGACTGTTGGTATGGATTACTTAGTGTTGCGCGCCTAGGAGGGCAGCGCGCTTTGGGATGCGGAGGAGCTATTATCGCCCAGTTCCCTAACCTAATGCGGCAGGGTTCGGATCGCAGGGAACCATAGCATGGGGGGCTTAGAATCCTTTTGCCGCCGCAAGGCTGGCTAATAGTACGCAGCAGGCTCGAAGACCCCTGGTTCTGGAAGGCACATGAGTCCAAACGCTATGTTGAATGTGCTTGAGCAGCACAGCCTATTACGTATTTCAGGCCCCTTTTTTATTCTTTCTATTAGTAAAGCGCTAGCGCCCCTATAGAGTCAGGATATTCTGCTATCAATGAAACCGAAAGAAAGAAAAAACCCAGTGCCTTTCGTATAGATCAAGACTTGTAGCTTGATTCTTTACTCATTCCATACTCGGAATAATTGCAGGCGATAACAAAAAGTAGGGCAAGTCATCAGGTATCGAACTAGGGCATCGTCTCTTGGGCTTTTGAATGGCTACCGCCTAATGTGTCATTTGACCTCAGTCATTCCAATCAAAAGCGTTCCTGGACTTAGGTTGGGGCGGATTGAGTGATTTCCACATTCATATCTGTTTAATATTTTTCATCCAAATCCATATTCATATCCAGTTAAACTCGAAATCATCCGTCCACATCCATATCCGATGGACGAAGCGAGTTAATGGATATCCATTGGATATCAAGAAAAATGTTAAAGATTATGATCATCGTAACATAGTTTGTTAAAAATACCGACAAAATATAGCAGTTGAAAAGTTAAAAACACTTTATCTTTTGTTCTTTGCGTTGCTAGACACGTGTTGATCAATGCTTATCACCTGTTGGTACGGTGGTTATATGAAATTAGCAAAGTGATGTTATACTATAACTAGCGATGTATGCATTTCGATTTATTACTAATAATATATAATGAAAATGACGAGAGAAAATCACTAATATTCACTAAAAATTTCATAAGTTATAGCTTATATATAAATGTATAAGTATACTTGTACTCGTATATACGTATTTCAGGTGATAATGGATTAGTCCATGGATGACAATTTAACATCCATATCCGATCCACTAATCATCCATACCAATATCCATATCCGATATACATCCATTTAGATCGTTCATATCCACTACCGGTGGATGGATCGGGTGGATATCCACTTAATCGAATGATCATTGTCATCCTTAGTTGGTACCCATTGTTTGTTCTTAGGAAAAATGAAGATATGAATGGCCTTGAATATGGAGAATTCAGAGGTTCTATTCATTTAATACTTAAATGGGACCCATAATTACTTCTTAATTTCTTCTAGCATCATATAAATGGGGCATGTAATCACACCTTCATTTCTTATCACACCATACACATGTGATCTACAAGTAATGAGGTATAAGTTCAACTAGTAATTTGGACAATGCAAAATTGGAATTTTCGCATGTGTTAAACATCTTAGTTTGTCCTGTAAATTATTAGACATAAAAAGATATACCTGACCAATCAAGCCACCAAATTTACTCTTTAAACTCATCATTTTGGAAAGACCTTTCTCTAATGTCGATGGAAACTGCAATAAACGGAGTGTATGACCAGTAGGAGCCGTATCAAAAACAATTACCGAGTAATCCATGGTTTGCACCAACCTAAAGACAAATCAACAAATGATTTAGATCAAGGCTAGAATCGTACAAATCTCAAAGAAATTTGCAATAATAATGTCCCCTAATAAGTTAACATTCTAACAAGCTCAAAGGATCCCTATCTTTCAAATTTATTTATAGAAGATCCAAGGTTTCAAACCTTTTTAAAAATGAAAAAGTGGTCTAATAACAGGATAACATGGATCAATATAAGACACTAAGTAACTACTCGTATTAACAGCTTTTTTAAGTTGAATAAGTTATTATTGTCCTTCTGAAATCTAATGAAAACCAACACTCACTTTAGCATCTCAGCAAAACTCATAGCCTCATCGATTCCAGGAATTGAATTTGCTAAATCTGATAGGAAACCATCCATTCCATCCGAACTACCGGTATCTTCATTCTCCACGGTGGGATCCACCTCCTGCAAGACAGAACGGTGAATGAACATGTTTATATCAATTGTTGTAGCTCAAATCAATTACTCTTTCTTGAAAATCCAGATCATCTGAACCCTAAATGCAGCCTAGTTAACATAATGCTGAAACACTCATCATAACATGAAAAATGGTGAACTAGTTGGCTAAAGCAAGAGTTTTTCTATTAGTAACAAGTGTTATAAAGAAACTTTAATCTTCACCATCGTGGTATACATCAATCTTAAATTGGTGAATGAACGCAATAAACAAGCTCTAACTGTCTCGATTACTGGAAACAACATTAAAACTTTTACCCATCTGTGAGAAACTGACACACTTTAATCTATACTGTGGGGTGTTTTTAGGTGCAGTTAAACTGATTATTGCAGCTAGAATGTTTAGCAAAAACTAACTAATATTCAGATTTTCTGATTATTTTGGGATAATTTCATAATGACAACCACCTAAATGAGGAGTCTTTGATATATCGATAACTGTAAGCAAGCTTCAACCTTTTTCCTATTTGAAAACTAAGTAAGTTCACATCAAACCCTAAATCTCACCAATTCAGATAAATACCAAAATCAACCAAAAAAGATAAAATCATGATCAAGACCCATCACCCAAAATCAAAACTTTTTTATGCAAATAACCACAATTCAACAACCTAGTTGATAATATAATTGAAAGAATTCTAAAATCCAGAATTGGATAAAAAGAAAATTGAAATTAATTATGAAAAGACTAACCATAGCATATAAATTAGAGAAGCCATTAACCAAAGTTGGAGACTTTGTAAATCTTTGTTGAAAAGCATCACTTAAATTATGAGCAGGGTCAGTTGAGATGATAAGAACAGAGGATCTAACAGAAGCCAATAAGATTGATAAAATAGAACTACAAGTAGTTTTGCCAACACCACCTTTACCACCAACAAATACCCATTTTAAACTATCTTGTTCCAATACATTCTGAATTGTTCCTTCTGGTATCTCTTCTTGTCCAGCCATCTCTCCAATCTATCCCCTGTTTTTTCTTAAATTTAATCGAAATACACGAACCCTTTTTAAAAGTTGGGACTTTAGTGATGGGGTTTCTTTGTTGTTGATGATTTTGATGTGATTAGTTTAGTTTGGGGGTAGATCTGGTTGTTTGTTTGCGAATTATTATTTTTCAAGTTAAAAAATATGAGTAATTGATTTAAAGACCTAAAGCTATTAATTATTACGAGTAATAATAAATATATATCGAGTGTGTTTATATAAATTATAACTTGGACATAAAGTTTAGAATCCTTTGATATTTTGATATAAGGAAGGCATGTCACTTGGAGAAAAGTACGATTGGAATAACAATCTGAACCCTTTGATATTTTGATTTATAGTAATTTAATTTCACCTTCATCTTACCATTACAAATTTATCATGCATACACGGTAGTATCTGTCTCTCCTTCTAAATATGCCCTTCTAAACTGTAGCTATTTTATTGTTTCTCCTTTTAAATATGCCCCTCTACAACCTTCTTTTAAAGCCTAGTATTATATTACTTTTACTTATATCTTTAAATCTTTAATTAATTAATTAATTAATAGTTAATTAGAAAGATAAGATTATTCTCATCGAACTAAATAGAAGTAAACAAGAAAAAGTTAATATTATCCGAATAATTGTGGCTAAACATTACTTGCCGGCCAAATGGTTTTATACATGTCCTGACTCAGAAAAATTAATCACTTATTGCACAAAAATTAGAAGCTCATTTCACTTAAAGTGTATAATGTTTATATAAATGTTGAGGTGCACCGTTTAATATGAGTGGTAGTACTCTTAAAGAACCGTTGACTTTTCAACTACTTATACAATAAGTCAGCTTAATTAATCGGTGACATATATCATTGCTGACTATAACATAAATCTGACATCGTGTTTATATGTGATCTTCTATACACACAAACACAAATAAGTTTCAACGTCTTTATTCTTATGATGACATGTTTGTCTATGTGATTTGTGATATATATATATATATATATATATATATATATATATATATAAATCAGTTTGTGCCATCAAATGGCCTTTGGTCTAGCAGTTGACCCTTTAACCATGAGGTTGTGAGTTCAATCCATTGGAGAACATGTGTGTATATTTGTGGTGAGGTGTGTGAGTTCATTGTCTTCTAAAAAAATCAATTTGTGCCGAATAAATCCTTAAAAAAAAATTGTGCCAAACAACTATCATTTCACCTTAACTAAACATTGCGAAAAATGTATGCACAGATAAGGAAATTTTTATGGGTCTCCAAATTTTACAAATTAATGATATTATTACACGTGTGATGCTGTAAATGAAATACATTCGTAAATTACGTAATTTTGTTACCCAAAACAAAAAACAACCCAATCGTGTTACAACTCTTGATAACTTTATTCGTGTTATATTCAATGTGGAGACATGTTCAAGAATAATGTAAAATTTGATATCGATGTAAATGAAAATTATGTGGAGATAAATTTACTTAGAATTTATTGTCTTGTGTCTATGTAATGTTATGTAACGTGATCTAGTAATATTCTACATTTTTCTAAAATAGGTAGGTTGTTTTCCTTCAGGGACTATTCACTATTGCATTTATTATTATTATTATTATTATTATTATTATTATTATTATTATTATTATTATTAACTATAACTATTCTAGTAATGCAGCAACCGTTAAAATAAAGTTTTTAAAGCTTAAGTTGATGGCAACAATTACTTGGAGTTCACAATGTCATAATAGAATGTCATAATAGAAGGTTAATGGATTGATATTGAAAGCAATTGAGAACAATTATCAGAGAGTATTAATTATTAAAGTTTGATCAACAATTTTAATTCGAAGAATGTTCAGAGAATAACACTCTTTAATGAAAAATGAAGTTTTTCTTTTTTACCATTGTCACTTTGTTAATTAATAACTCCCTACTTATCACACGAGGCTTCGAAATTTCATTCGTCAGCCTTGATAGGCAATGAGTTTTTAGTGTATACATCTTGGTGTTTATTGGTTTTTATATGTTAAAAACTTCATGTAACATGTGCGAGTATAGAAAATTTACATCATCGAAATGACCTAGTGTGACACCCCAAAAATCTGTATTATATTATATAAATGTATGTTACGTAAATAATTATATTTGTGTTGGGTGTTAAAATACAAATATTATTGAAAGGGTTAAAAATATAAGTAGTTGGGTTAGAAATGTATATGAGATGAAACTTAAGGGGCTGAAAGTGCCAATTGATGTAAGTTGAGGGGGGGAAGTGAAAAATGCATGATTTAATCTCCTTTCTTTTTCTAAAATCAGGAAGAAGTGGGTTTTGTGTGTGTGAGAGTGTATGTACGAACGGGAAAGGGAGAAGAAGAAAAATGAAATTCAAGCTAGGGTTATTGAGATTTAAGCTTCTAGCCCTTAATTCTTCAAGTATAAGGTAAGAGCACCTCCTCTAGTCTCTTAATTTGATTACTTATGTTAATTAAGATTAAACTCTAAGTTTGAGAAATTGGGGTTTGGGGAAAATGGAGATGAGGTGGAGGATTGTTGTATACTTGTTATTGACTAGCAAGTAAACCTAAAATTTATGATTTAGGTGCTAAAGAGTTAAGTAAGAAACTATGAGTAATTAATGAAATTTCACCTAGTAAGTATGTACATGAGTTTAGAGTTGATGATGATTGTAAGTAGTTGTTGTTGTTGTTAAATGATGACATAACCACCTATGAGTACGTGTAATGTTATGAATCAAGTGTATGATCAATTAGTTAGAGATTTTGGTGTGGGGTAACACACTTGAATCCTAGCTAGTTAGATGTTAATGAGTTGAAATTGAGTTCAATTGAGTTGTAAGTAACTCATGTACGTGTGTTGATATGTTTAGGTGATTGAAAGTGAAAAGAGTTGTTTGTGCTTAATTGATCATTTTTGCGAGGTAAGTAATGGAATAGAATGTATTTAAGTGGTAACACTTGGATTACAATAAGTAGTCAAGTGTGTGTCATTTGAGGTTGTTAATAAAGCGGTGCCATTGAGATACAAGAGTATTCAATGAGTGCCTTTAATGGTGGAATTCAAGGAGTGGTGATTTAGATACAAGAGTATTCAATGAACCATGTTCTCGACACCATGAGATGGACTCTTTTTAGTCAATTTGTATGAAATTGAGGATCCTTAATTTGATGGTTATGTTGTAATGTTATTATTATTTATGTAGTTGCTATGTTCCTTACTTACTAAGCATGTTGGCTTACCTTTTGTTGTTAATGTATGTAGGTGAGCCTAATGGGTCAAGGGGCAACTTGGACAAGAGACCCAAAAAGGAGTAGTGATGGACTTGCTACTTGTTTGTAGTAAGTAATCTTTTGAACATGCTCTTGATATGTATTCGAATGCTCATCTTGAAAAGTTGTTGATCATGTGAGTATGGTCATCTTTTAATTAACAAATTTGACATATATGTAATCTTTTGAGATACATTACAGTAAAAGGGTTGATTTGGGTTGAAAATATCCCCTTTGAGTTGTTGAAGTGTCGTCTTGTAAATCTTAGTGTTTATGACAAAATGGTCGTAAGAGAGATTGTAAAGGTTGGATAAAGTAATACTTGGCTTTTGGATTGTGAATGTTATAAAATGGTTGTGATTGACCCAAGTTAAAGTTTAAGTGTTTTGGTGATAAATATGATTGATTAAAATGATGCTTGGGCCATATTATGAATTGACCCATTTGGCATATTGAATTGTTCGAAAATGATTGTCAAAAGTGTGTGAAAAGAGTCCTAATGAGTTTGCTGAAAAATTGTTGTTGGAACTTGTCAATGTTAGCATGAAAGCATTCAAAATGGTCGTTTTGATTTGAAGACCATAATCGTCAATTATTGTGAAATTTGGAAAAGTGTCATTTGAAATATGTTTGTTAAGTCAAGTAAAAGAAGCCTATGAAATTACGTGAGTTGATTATTTACGAGTCAAAAGTTAGACCCGTTTGAATTCGAGTTCAAAATTTGAGTTGTGCAGATTTTCATCTCCCAGGACTCAATACGCAATCGCGTACTTAATAAAGAAAATGTCACAAAAAATTTCACGTTGTAGGTACGGGATCGCGTACCTTGTACTAAAATTTGAACATAAAATGTCCATGTACTGAGTACGCGATCGTGTACCCTTTGGTAGGATTGCGTACTCCATTCTTGTGTCAAGTACGCGATCGCTTACTTCTTCTGCCAGGATCGCGTATCATATATAAAAAAAATGGGGGCGTTTCAAGTTGGTATCAGAGCCATGGTTTAAGGGATCCGGGTATCCACCGTTAGTGGGTATTTGAACTTTAGACCATTGTATTGTTGATTGAGCATGAATTAGAACTGTTAGACATAAACGTAAAATTTATGATTGTGTAGTTAATGAGTTGTCGAAATTTATGAATCAAGATGTTAAGTGATAACCTTAGAGACATATGAATGTGATGTGATAAGTATTGCGCCTGACTAACGTAATGGTCATCACATGACATTGTATGGAACTATGAGAGTCACGAGATGTCGAAAGGATTAACTTAAAAAGACTCTTAACTAGTAGATGGTAAAGAATAGAGATGTAATAGACATGTAAAATGCTAATTGAGTATGAATTAATATACTATGTTTATTTCAGTCCTATAATGAGTAAACAAGGAAAATGTCATGCGATCGCGTACTTAATAAAGAAAATGTCACAGAAACTTTCACGTTGTAGGTACGGGATCGCGTACCCTTACTGGGATCGCGTACCTTGTACTAAAATTTGAATAAAAATGTTCATGTACTGAGTACACGATCGTGTACCCTTTAGTAGGATCGCGTTATCTCTTCTCATGTCAAGTACGCGATCGCGTATTTCTTCTGCCAGAATTGCATACCATATAAAAAAAGAAAAATTAATTTTGGGGCGTTTCCCTAAAATGTACTAACATAAAATGACAATGATATTTAACCATTTAAGTTATACCAAACTATCAATCATCATAGTTGAAGATTTTGATAAAACAAAAAAAAATGATTTGCAAAACATGAACATTTGTAACCATTAGTCCCCCGGCGGTGGTTTAGCATCAAAGAGTTGGAGCATAATATGGACTATGGTTTTCATTGCATGTACAAATGTTAATTTCTATGAAATTTCACATATATATAATTGCATTTTTATCAAATATAAGTAGTTTGTACATTATACATAAAAAACAAGGAAAACTTATAATGCATCTTTATTGTCCATACCCACAAATCATTTCTTAAAAAAAAAAATACAAGTAATAAAGCAATATAAAAAAGCCAAAAAATAGACACAAAAGCAAACAATGATCATATAACTTAAAATCTATTAGACCAGAGGCTTTTGTTCTTCCTCGTCATTTTCTATTCTATCTTTCCGGTTCTCCTTGGCCAATGAAGAAGAAAGCTCATTATTCTTAGCAGCCCGTTTAGGCATTGGTTTATTTTCAGGGACCATCTTCAACACAATTCCCATAGATATTAGAATCAAACCGGTGCAATGTTGTTCAATTAACAGTTTTGTGAATATCAAGTACGAAAGAAGTAAAGTTACTGCCTTTCTAGCCGTTGTAATCTGTCAATGAACAAGTATTAGTTTAGAAACACAAAATATAATGCATCTATAAATCACTTCATGTTTGTCCCACACACAGGTACAAAGAAATGGACATAATAATCAATTTGTAAACGAGAAGATTGTTACCATGGCAGTGGTGGCAGCTCCAAAGATGGCAATGAGCGAAAGAACTGAGACTTGGCCGATAAATGTTGCCATTGCTTCGAAAACCAACACGCCATAGACATATGGGTGCTATAACCACAAAGAGAAAACAAAAAACCATATATGTTAGATAAAAGATAGGTCTAAGAGGTCAAATGAAAGCTTCGGTTGACTTTACGTCAAACAAACTAAGGTTGACATCAAATTTATGATGATCTTGAAACTTATATTGATATGGATAATGGGTTATAATTAACAAGAGATATGAAATAAATATGTTAAATGTCATAACACTTCTATTGGTGAAATAATGGAAGTGTTGAATTGTTCACAAAATCATTACAGGATCTGAATTTGGACATTTGTTTCACAAGGAAGGAGTTTGACTTGCGGGTCAAATATCCAGTTCAGTATTGACAACTTTAACCAAAAGGAATTAAAGCATTTTTAAATCTCAGAATAAGATAGATAAAAACTTAACCATGGTACAGTCTATCACAGGGGTCATATCAATTCTAAACAAGTTTATACCTCTGATTCCATCAATAGTTTGACTTGAGGTCAAATTGACTAACTTCAGCACAGATAAAAATTATTTCAATCTTTAAGAGGTATCATTGATTAACTAAGTTGTTTAGTGTGTAACTGTCTACTAATCATAAAATTATTATTATATTTCATTAGATTTAACAAGCTTTGTGTCATTATGAATTCGGGAAGTTATAAGATTGACCTTAAAAGTCAAAATCCATGATTCTTATGATCTTTACCTGAGAACAAGAACTCCAAGCTTTGAACAATTCCCCAGTCAAGATCATAGGAGGAATCAATAATGGCAAACCAACAACTGTTGAGCAAAAGAGCATCTCCATCTGTACAAGCAGCCGTGATGTAAAAAAGATCAACGATTTTTTCATTAAAAATATGCATCAAGTCACATGTAAATCACCTGTGTTGTATTGGGATTCATGGTAAATATTGCTTCTTGAAAATTCCCAAGGAACGAGTCCATAATTAACGCACCAGATACCATCAGGACCCCAATAATGCTAAAATTAGGAGAAGTATTTGCATCGGCTAAAGTGAATAGGATTAGTCCAATAACTAGAAGTAAAGCTGAGAAGTACTCGTGTGGAGGGTATTTTCGTCTTAAACCGGGAATAAACGCCCCCATTATCATCACGGGAAGCACCTGAAAATCTCACGATATCAAGACATTCAACGACAAACAAACGAAATACGCACATGAAAGTACGTAGTTAATTCAGGATTTTAGACCAAAGCATGCACCATTATAACAACTTTTTTTGGTAGCAAAGTTTTATTTTCATTTTCTTATACTAAGAACTTTTTTAGGGTGTAGCGCCGTAGCGAATAGGTCTGTTTGTCGGATTTCCAGGGGTTTTCAGTATTAACAAAACAATGGTTAGTGATATAAAGATTTTACTTTGGTGGATTTAAACATGAGTTGAGCCGGGTAGTTGAGGAACGCCAAAGACCCTTTGGTTAGCCCATGAGAACCCATTAGAACCGTTGAAAGCTTGACATAAGTCTTCCACGGGTTCACCATTTGCTTGGTGGTGAACCCTTGCAAATAAATCAAAGCAAGATAAACCCATCCTTGGACGAACGTGAAGTACCACCCGTAGCTACAAACAAAGGGCTGCAAAGATCAAAACTTTGAAACTAAAGTAGAAAAAAGTTCCAAACTTTAGTATGAAGAACAGAAACTAACCTGAATTGAAGGCGGTTATACACATATTCCTAGAAATATCAAATGTAGTTCATTAGAATCATTGTCTTTTGAATCAAACAAGGAATATCATGAAGATTTTTAATACAATAGAATAGTTCAAATTAATCATTGAAGAAAAGAATAACACTTTAGCCAAAAAGAAGAAAAACATTATACCACAAATATTAAACAAGGTGAATGATCAATTTATCGGTAAGTTATTGATTTAATCAATACTAATGAATATTTTTTCCCTAAAATATTGAACTAAATAAAGATTAGCATAGGTTTCCTGCTTATATATTACTATTATACTATATATATAAAATCCTTATTATCATTCAAAGTTTAACACTTTGTTCACATATATAAAAATTAGTTAAAAAACCACATTGCTAAAATAAGAATTAATAAACCAAAGTTTACGGAGTAATATTTTTGAGGGTGTAAAGAAATTGTCAACAACACCTAAGACAGACTAAAATTTCGCCAGAAAATCACCAAAAATCTTGCATGCAAATCAATAACATTAATCCAAAAGATTACAGTAACAGTAATCAAATAAAATCCAGGTGTCTTTTTCAATCAATATACTCGGTGAACTAAAATTAAACCAGATGATGAACACTGAAATCCTCAATTTCATAAACCATTACTTAAAAAAAAACAAAAAAAGAAAAAAATAATCCAATAAATTACCTCACAGACACCATTAACAAGGTACCCAAAGAAGAACCCAGAAGAACAAATGAGAAATTGTTGCCATTTGGGTCTAACAGAAAGAGAAATCCCAAATAGAGATCGATCTTGTTCTTTATTGTTTTTCATATTTTATTATAAATTCTCTCTGTTTTCTCTGTACTCTGTTCTTTTCTTGAACAATATAAAAATATGATTACTTTAGGATGAATGTTGCCCTGTTTTCATTGATAAATAGAAATAGAATCAGCTGATTAATGGATCAGATGGGTGCTTTTTGGTACAAACTTTATTTATAATGAGAATGAGATTGAGATTGACTAAAGAGAGAGTGTGCTTTTGTTCACGTTAAGCATGTATTGATAACACATGAAGAACAAGGGTTTATGACTTTATGTACATGTGTTTGTATGTGTAATGTGTATGCATAGATATTTGCTGAGAAACAAATTGCGCGAGACTTTAAATGACACTTAAATTTAATAAAAAGATATTTTGATGAATATAAATATAAATATAAATCTAATAAATAAATAAATATTAATAAAAGAAAACTTTTCTATCTTCAATTTTGCTTAATATCAAACTCTATTGACCAATCAAATGTTTTAATTTCATCACACTTTTAATTAACCAATCAAATGCATTTATTCACCTAAAATTTCTCTTTTTAAATAAATAAATAAATATATATCTAAATAAAATAAATAAATCAATAAAATATGTTTTTCGAGAAGTTGAATTACCAAACATTAAGGAGGTAACGGCATAGTTTTGATGATTCCTAATAAAATGACTCTAATTTTTAATTTATTAAATTAATCAATTAATTAACATAATACCGTCATAATAATAATCCCTCATTAGATAGAATAATTTAATGTGTGAATGATTTATTCACACTAATATAACTAAAAGTCACATTTAATAATCTGTGTGTATATATGCATCTATGAAAAATACTTTTATTCGATATCTGTATGTATTCACAGGTTTAACATTCAAATAAACGAAAGATAGTTCTATACGAAATGCATGTATATTCACGGGTTTAACATTCAAATAAACGAAAGATAGTTTTATGTGAAATGCACATTTTAATTTAATTATTATAAATGCATGTTTATATATATCCCAAGAATCATTGAATTACACAATTTAATACTTAACATTATTAATGCTTAAGTAACTAATGGCTACATATTAACTTACTTATATTTAAAATACAAAAGCCTCTTAGAAAATCCGTGTAATCACGGGTTTATAACCTAGTAAATATAATATAAGAATTCGTTGATGATATCATCAAAATTTCAATTGACTAATGAGATTGTTTAATTTTATTAAATTGGCTAAAATTTAGGATATTATGACATCATCTATTAAAAATTTTTAATCAATCAGTTAAGTCACTTAATTTTAAATAATTGTAAAACAACAACCCTTAGATTAAATAATGCAATTCAATGCATGCTTAGTAACTTACTACATTAACTACATCAACCAAACAATATTGCATATTATTTAACTCGTATATATAACGTTTTAATCTCATATAAATTGAATATTTAAAAAAAAAAAGATTTCAGCGGGCCGTGTGTATACACGGGTTTAAGATCTAGTAAATATAATATAATATAATGATGATACGTCACCAAAATAGATAATGATTCGTACACCAATATTTTTTCTTCGTACACCACTAATTGTATTTTAGAGTGTTCATAAAACACAGTCTAAGTGGTAGAATTTTTTTCTTTCTTTTTAATTAGATGATACCTAATATACAATCTCCTATAAAACCTTAAGGAAAGGTACTGTACAAAATGAAACAGAAAATTTTCTTAAAACATTTAGGGTGTACGTAACAACAATTTTTAATTTAATTTAGATCGTTTAAGCTAGTAAATTATTAAACTCATAGCACGTTTAATGGTTGTCGACATTTCACGAAAACAAAACTTGTAAAAAGAGTTTCATTTAAATGACATTGATCAACTAAAGGGTTGTTAGGGCTAATAATATCTGAAGAGCGTTACAATCTATTAGATTGTCGGTTTTGAGTTTTATTTAAGATAGTGTATGTATATTAATGTTGATTGTAGGAGAATATTTATTTTTTAAGAAAGATAATAGAATTGACATTGATTAAGTTGATAACTAGAGTATCTCCATCTCCAATAATAATAATAAAAAAACAATAATGATATTTTTCTTGACATGTTTTGTGCATCAAAACCCCCTTTCCACCTCAAAAGTGATAAAGAAATCTGATTGGGGATGTAAGGGGCAAGAGAGGCAGTAAAATTGTAATCGTTCACTTCATCAATCAACGACTCAGATCACGTCATGTCACGTAGGAGTTTAGTTGTTAATTATTTTGAGTGGAAGAACTGATTTGTAATTTACATTAAATGAGATAGGGGTCAAAATGTAAATATGCAAAACTTTCTCTAACGGAAACACCATGTGGTTAGATACTTTTTCACAAACACACACATGCCTTTTCAGTTTTCAAACTTTCTCTCTCTATTAACACACACATACTCTCTAGATTACACACACACACACACACACACACACACTAAATTCACATTCACACACACACACACACAAAACGTCACCATCCACCACCACCACCTTCACCGCCTCCACCACCTTCATCGTCATCGTTCACGTTCACCGCCACCTTCACCGTCACCGTCCACCTTCATCGCCACCACCACCACCACCGCCACCTTCGTTGTCAACCTTCACCGCCACCACCACCTTCACCGTCCACCTTCATCATCACCTACACTGTCCACCTTCACTGTCACCGTCCACCACCACCTTCACCGTCACCGTCACCGTCCATCACCACCTTCACCGTCACCGTCTACCACCACCTTCACCAACTAGATTTGAAAAAATCACTGCATTTTACGTTTAAGTTACTGCATTTTACGTTTAAAGTGGTGGAAAACTGATCTAAAAAAATAGATCTTGAAAAAATCACTACATTTTACGTTTAAGTTACTGCATTTTACTTTTTCGGATCTAGATCTAAAAAAGTAGATTTGGAAAAAATCACTTCATTTACGTTTAAGTTACTGCATTTTACGTTTAAGTTACTGCATTTTACGTTTAAGGTGTGGAAAACTGATATGAAAAAATAGATCTGGAAAAATCACTGCATTTTATGTTTAAGTTACTGCATTTTACGTTTAAGGTGGTGAAAACTGCTTTTTTGATTTTTGATTTTTTGGATAAATTTCCGGGCAATTTTTTCAGCAGGTTCACAAATTTTTTAAAATTGAAAAATAGTTCTGATGGCAGGAAGGGGGGACCACGGGTGACACATGTCACTTTTTGGTTGGTCAAAAACTTGCTTTTTGCACCCCTCATAAAGTGGCTGCTTCTCTGAACTCCACCAAAGAAATCTTTTAAAAAACTTTTTAATTCAAACATATAGATAAAAACTAAATAAAAAAACTAATTAAAGAGTAAATGGTACTTGTTGAGGGTATTAAGGGGTGAGAATTGAGAAATGTAATGAATAATGGTGATTGACATCCTATAATGCAATGTCCCATTATCCAGAATGGGTAATTACTCATTTCCCGTTAAATTGATGGTAATAGATATTATTACCTCTTGTTATCCAACATATAACATTTATATATATTCATTTCAACCCGTCAACCAGTTAATTTTTTTGGGTTGGGTCAAGGTTTTGATTACGGGTCAAACCGCCAACCTACACTAACCTATTAAATTCGGCTCGTTTGATCAGAAACCAACCCACCCACCGATATTAACCTGAAACAACATGTCCAACCCGTTCAATTTTTTAGATGGTTTGGGTTAACAATTCAACCGGTCAACCCAAAAGTAACACATCAATTGATATTAATCCAAAACTAACATGCCGACTTGTTGACTTATTTACCTACACGAGTTATAAAGATTGTGTTCCGGCTTGGGTACTTTTGACCAACCAACTCATTTATCAAATCACATCGCATTCGGGTTGGATGCCTCAGACCCCCCAACTTAACCCGATACAATTAGTCACCAATACTGATAATTATTAGTTGTATGAATCAAACAACACTAGTATAGTACCCGCGCAATGCAGCGGTACTTTACGTTTGAAATCTAAAATATTTTATTGAAACGTTAAGTATTAGAACAATTGTTCGAGTTACGATAAATATGGACAGTTAAAAAACGTATCAATACTTAAAATATATTTGACAGTTTTGATTTGCGTGTATGTTCACATACTGCAAACGGTGTATTGATATCTAAATGAGCTGTTTTTAATAATATGTTTAGTTGAAATTTACCATCTATCTAGTTATCTAGTTACGAATATATACATACATATATATATATATATATATATATATATATATATATATATATATATATATATATATATATTGAAAAATTGTATATGGTTTCACTTTACAAGGTGAATGGTAAGTGATTTGTTTAACTATAAAAACGAATTTTTTCAGTTAGTAGTTACGTATAATAGATATTAAAGAGTTATTATTATATATAATTGTCATGTGTTAAAATAGTCTATTGTTTCTAAAATTTTTTTAAGGGTATTCTTGGTATTTTGCATCTTTCTTTTATAAGTTTAAGGACAAATATGACAAACCCTTTATAAGGGTTATAGATATAGATTAATAACAAATGTATTACTAAAGGATGTTTATTGAATTCTTAGTATTATTTTTTCCTTTCTAATTCTCATATCTCACTTTGAAACAACCCCGCACCCTAACTTAATTTTTACAAATATATTAAAAACACCTTTACGTAAAACCTCTAAAACATATTTTTTTTAAGTTTTTCGTTAAAGACCTCTAGAAAACCTAATACTTGAGATGCTCTGATCCATCATCAATGACCAAATTAATATAAAAATATATTGGACCGACCCACAAAATACATTTGGTCCCAATAGCCCATGAGACTAACAAACACATATCGCTTAGCAGATTATTCGATAAAAAGTTTTGTTCCAATTCAACGGCTCAAAGCCTTGATCTTTCGTTGCTTCAATGCAAAATTACAAAAATCATGATACGTAAAGTTTCAATCTTTTTGCTGTTCTGTTAATTGCAAGACAGTGGGTGTCGGTGGAAATTTTTGGGAAATACTTAAACCCTATGCTCAAACACAAGGGTTTGATTATATAAGAAATAAAAGGGTGGCAATTGATTTATCTTTTTGGATTGTTCAACATGAAACTGCAATTAAAGCTCACACTTCAAACCCTCATCTCAGACTCACTTTCTTCCGTACAATCAATCTCTTTTCAAAGGTAATAGTAGATTAAACTTCTTGTATATTGGATTCTGATTTTGGTAAAATTTATTGTGGTAGTTTGAACATGCAATGTAAAAAAAGATGAAAATTTTACACGATTTGATTAATTGTTGCTCATATGTTTTTAAAGGTAGTTTTGGAAGAGTGAAATTTATAGTTTTTAATGATTACTGGTTAATATTTGTTTTCTAGATTAAACTTTTTAATATTGGTAGAGAGAAATTATTAGTTTGTGGTTGTTGGGTTCAACTTATTTCAGGGAATGTGGAACTTTAATATATTACTCGATGTGAATTGGGATTTGGTTGTTCTTGTAGTTTCATTGATTTGGGGAATTAAGCTTTTTGATGGCTGTTCCTTTGGCTTTATGATTTTTTTTAATGTTCATGTGAAAATTTGAAATGGGTTGATGTTTTTTACAGTAGTTGTTATGTTTATATGTTTTCTTTGTGTTCACGATAAAGATCTGTTTAGTTTTCAAATGTAATAAAATTTAAGTTGATCCAGTTTGATCCTGTTAAATGAGGTTACAGCAAGTTGGAATCTTTAATGGTGTGAACTTAGTTTCTTAGTATCACAAATAGATTTAAACTTGGTTTCTCATGGAGTAGACTTGTCAATATGGAAATTTTGTTAGTTTATTTTTAATGCAAAATTTTACATGATTAAAGAGCCTGTTAACTGGAATTTGCGACGAAATTTTGCAGTTTGGTGCTTTTCCGGTGTTCGTGACAGATGGAACCCCATCACCATTGAAGTCTCAAGCAAGAATTATGCGGTTCTTTCAAGCATCTGGCATTGATCTTGCAAACTTGCCTGTGTCAAATGGTACTTCTGTCGAGAGAAATAAAAAGTTTTCAAAGTGCGTTGAAGAATGTGTGGTTAGTAACTTTTTCTATCGTTATGTGATCGAGGTATCCATGAAAGTTGTTTAACATCAAACCAATTGCTCCTCCTATCAAAGAATTGACCTTTTGTGCTAGAAGCTGCAGTCTCTCTTCATATATTTGTTACGTTAGCTAAAGAAAACACATAAATAGAATTTAACATCTGAACTTAAAACGTTTATCCATACATACGCACTTACAACATACGTGCACATACATACATTCGCGTCTGCATCTATACTTCGAATGAGAGGTTTCCTTATGTCAATTTTTTTATTTGAATATGGTTGCTGAATTGTTATTAACTTATTATTATTATCTTAGATATTCAACTAATTATTGATTGTAAAGTGTTATCTCAATATCAGGAATTACTTGAACTTTTTGGAATTCCTGTTTTGAAAGCAAGTGGAGAAGCAGAAGGACTGTGTGCACAATTAAACAGGGATGGTCGTGTTGACGCGTGTATCACCTCTGATAGTGATGCATTCCTTTTTGGTGCAAAATGTATTATCAAGTGCCTCAAGCCCAACTCTCAGGTAACGTCTTTTGCCTTTTGCAGTTACCTTGTTGACCAATATCATTAATTCATTAGGCAACTAATCATACATAGTCGTTGTGGCCTTTAATCCTGCAAAATATGATAACACCTATGAAAATACTTCCATTTTGTTAGGAAATTATAGAGGTGTCAAAAACTCAAAATGTGTAATTTTTGGTACTCATTGGGAGCGTAAAATACTTTTTATCCAATGTTTTCGTTTCCTTAAGGTATTAATTACTCCCAGATGTGATCACTAAATCATATTATACCAAACGTAATCTAATGGCTTTAATACCAAAAGTTAGCCCGTTTTCGTGTAAGCTAAATTTTCATTTCAGTTTGAGATAACCAGAATTGACCCGTTTGTAAGTAAATGGGTCAAAATTTCCATCTATAGGAAATTATTATCTTAAATGGACTGATTTCCATCTATAGGAAATTATTATCTTAAATGGACTGATAATCACGTGTTAACACACAGGAACCATTTGAGTGCTATCAAATGTCGGACATCGAAGCCGGCTTAGGACTAAAAAGAAAACACTTGATAGCAATTGCTCTTTTGGTTGGAAATGACCACGATTTAAAAGGCGTCCAAGGAATTGGGCTCGAGACAGCATTCTCTTTCGTGAAATCTTTTAATGAAGATGAGGTTTTAGACAGGTTTGTTTGACCATTTAATATCATACAGCATTCGACATAAATGGTACATTTTATGTGACCAGTTTGCCAATATTAAATATTTATGCAGGTTATGTGACTTAGGAAGCGGAAGCACACATATTATGACTTATGTGGGTGATTCTGCTCATAATTCGGATAAGAACTTAACCAGAACAAAGGTTTCTCATTGTTCGTTATGTGGGCATCCAGGAAGCAAGAGATCTCACTCTAAGGATTCTTGCAAACGTTGTAGCTCAAATACAGATGAAGGTTGCGTGCCAAAACCAGTTGGATTCAGATGTGACTGTTCATCATGTGATCAGGTATGTTACTAACTTAATTAACCGATTCTGCAATTAAAATTCTTTAAGTTGTAAGTGTACAGTGCCTTTTTTCTCCTAATTACCTTTATGAATTTGATTTCGAATAAGTGCCAATATCACGGAACTAATCCATTGTCATTATTTGAATGACAGGATAAGAAACAAAAAGAACATAAGAAGAACAAAGCTTGGACAATGAGAGTGTGCAATAAAATTGCCTCAGAGCCAAACTTTCCGAATAATGCGATTATTCAAATGTATATGAGTGACAACCATACCAATTTCACTGGTAAGTTTGAAAGCATCAACATCCACTCCATATGTATGACAGGGGCATGCGCGTGTGCACATATTTGGTATGCTAGTTTGTCCCCTTAAATTTGATAGTGCATACCCTGCTTGAAAATTCCTAAATCCACCGTTGACGTATGATAAAACTTTCATAATCACGTAATCTGACAAGTTGTTACATTTTTCTGTTCGGGGAAGTTTTCGTGTTTAACTTACCTAGAAGCACAGTATAACCGTAACATATATCTCAATAGTATTGATTTAGGTTCACAAGATTTATCTACTCTACTTTATTGCTCCACTAATTAGACATTTGACATATATTCAAACAATTTCCTTAAACTACATGTCAAGTAAAATGTTGCAATTTTATAGGACAAGGGCATTTAGTAACACATTTGCTATGAGCGAAATGTTTCTACGTAGCAATTTGCCCAATCAAGTGTAACCATTCGTTTATATGTATGCTTATAACGCCTGTTGTTGCTCTATGTTAGATGCCGAACCATATGTATCATGGAAAAATCCAAACACGGAAATGCTGGTTGATTATGTGGCGTATAAGTTAAACTGGGAACCTTCCTTTACTCGGCAAAAACTCTTTCCGTTTTTATCTACCATTTGTTTGAGAAATAAAGCGAGAAATCAGGAAATCGATCTGTTGTTTGGACAATACGAGTTTGACTTCATTCAGAGAACTAAGATAAGGTTTGGTCATACGTTCTATGTGGTTACTTGGAAAAAGTCAGCACAAACGATCAACAATAATATCTACACAACACCTTCTAAAGAACCTGAAGTTGAAGAAGAGGACGATGATGTGATTATTATCTCTGATGATGAATCTGAGGTCACAAATGTTCGTGTTAATAATGGCTTTTTGATGACTGATGAAGATATGAATCTTGTTATGGCTGCTTACCCAGAAAAGGTTAATCAATTTATGCAACAAAAGGTGAGAACTTTTTTCTTTTTATTAGATGGGTCAAACTGGTAATGTAACAAGTCAAACGGGTCTGGTTGGGTTGAACACAAATACTTCATTCATTCAATTCTTTTACTTAAAAAAAAATTAATAAGCAATATATGATTATAAAAACTATGTTATTGCACTACTAATTTTATTTTTACCTAAGCACTTGAGGAGGTTAGTATGCATTCGAATACACTTCAGATGATCTTTAATCCGACTCTATTGGCCCATATCATTTTAATTAAATCATCTACTTTTAAAGCATTCACTTTTCTCATGTTTTGTATGAAAAACTTGCAGGCATCTAAAGAAATGAAATCAAGGTATAAAGGTAGAGCAAAATCTGCATCGACTCCTGAAGATTTATTATCGCCAACATCAAAAAGTGTTCAGCTCAACATAACACAGTTTTACCGTTCATCTAAAGGAGATTCTTCTGAAATCTTAAAAGATGAGTTTTCTACGGCTAAAAGGAACACGAGTAGCCGAAAATTTTCAAAGTCTGCCAGGCGTCGCCTGCTACTCGAGTAGTATATGTGATTTTGTTGCTTAGAACTTGTAAATGTTACTGCAGTTGACTGTAAATAATAGTTAGTATCATATCATCAGTTGGTAAATTTCCACATTTTCACTTTGCAATGTAGTATCTCACGCTTCGATCATAGCTGTAACTCAAATAAATTTCAAGTTGCATGAACAGTTAGTTTTATGTTATCGACTAACCTTAGCATCTGAGTCAATCCCCACAGGCTGCAAACTTAAGGCGCGTTAATCACTTGGTTTTGGAGAGACAGACGTTATTAATCACTTAATTATAATTACATTATATATTAAATATTAAATATTAATGTAGACGTAGATTATTACGGTTATTACGGAGTATCAAATATAGTAGTTAGTTATAACAAGGATTAACATAGCGCGGCTTTGAGGGTGTGTTACGTGAGTAAACGCATAGTGTCTTTATTTTCTTTGGGACTTAAAATGTGAAAATAGTGTCTTTATTTTCTTTGGGACTTAAAATGTGAAACTTGAATGTAGGTTGATTTTCGTACCTTTTATTTAAACATAAAGGATTTAAAAAAGACATTGAAAATATATTTAGAGTTGAATAATAAATACCCGAGATGTATTTGAATTTATATTCATATTCATATATAAAATATAATCGTGAATAATAATAATCAAAGTTAGCATCTTTGTGAAAAACAAAAACTCACGTGTACATTTAAAAGGGCCTATAATTTAGTTATGATAGTGTCAAAAAAATGAGAAAGTATAGCTTATGGTACAAGTGAAGGAAGCTAGTTGTACAAGCACAAGAAACATGAATCAAGCTCTTGTTCAAATGCCAATATACTTGAAAGCAATGTGAATATTTATCGTGTAGTTTACGAGAACTGAGATATATGTTACGTGTGTGTTTAATTGTTACGTTTGATTGTTATGTATTACATTAGAAATGTTAGAGTTGTATGCATGCAATTTTATATATGTATTATGTGTGGTTAATGTGTACCAAGCGTAGAATATGCAATTTAAAGTTTAACACGTATTAGCGTGAGACTACCGTGATTCAGAGAATGGATTTAATATAAAGACACGGCTCGGTTACACATTAAAGTAGACATATCGGTATGTATTTTGATATAAAGAGCATTGTCATGGTATGATTGTATGTGATATTTTAATATAAAACACACGTGCTCACTAAGTCATTAGGCTTACACATTTATTGCATATATTTCATGTTTAATCGTATATAGTTGTTCATGAAAATAAATTGAAGAGACGCTTTAACGACGAGATGTCAAAAGATAGAAATTGTATTGTTTTATACATGTTCATGTTAAAATTGTAATTTGTATAGAATGATGCTTAACTTATGAGGTAAAAATCCCTTACGTTACACATATTACTTTCTCTATCTTTATTATTATTAGGATTAACCATATGTTATACTATAATTTATCAATTATTAATTATTAATTATATACATTATATTACAAATGATTAAAAAAAAAAATCAATATGTTAGCAATCTTGGGTAAAATTTCACATTGAACCCAATAAAACCAAGAATTAACTTCTTGGTATAATATTTCATTTCAGAAGTTGTATAAAGAAAATTTAATCAGTGGGCCTTGATGTTAAGCAGGTTCCAGTTGATCGTACGGCCCAAAAACAGTGAGCAACAGTAGACCAGACCGTTGATTTATGAGAGTTTTGAATTTTGAAAGTGAAACACTTTTCAGTCTTGATAAGAATCTGACATGGCAGGTGACTCGTTGTGTTTGACTATAAATCCCAACTACTGATCAAAATAATTCAGTAACATGTTTGGAATGATGACTTATGTATACTAGACTTGCCACTCTTCTACTCTAAGGAGACAATTACGTGGCTAAATGACCACTTGCATGTTCAATGCTTTAATAGTTATACTTTAAAAATACCACGTTTTTACATTTTCATTAGGAATATAAATTTCCCCATTTAATTTTAGTAAAAACATAAAATGTATTCTCTTTTTCTCATGCATACTATTATTAATCGATTTGTACATTAGTCCAACTTATATGGAATTGTGACATTGTTAAGATACACAAAATACCTTTCAAACGTGATCACCACAAAAATATATTTTCTTATAAAAATGTTTATCAATTTCATTTCATAACTACATTGTAAAAGAAACCATTTACCCTTAATTAAGTTTTAGGATGTTATAGATGAATATGAATCAATAAATATAATGTAAATGATTACTATTATTTAAGATGTTTAATAAATGGTACTAAAAATAAGTGTTAGACAAATTATGTGATACGTGTCATAAAAACTTTTTTGATAAGACTATGATGGGTTTTTTTTCTTCTTTCTACGTGGTAAGCATTTTATACAAATTCAACGTGAACACATTCATTTGTATCAACATCATTTGACTCATAAATAGATCGGTATTATATTACTTCGAAACCGTTAGTTCAATGACACTTTGATAAGTTATTATGTGTTATATATTATTTCAAAAATAATGAAATAATGAAACAGTCATAAATGGAACAAAAAGGTTTAATCAACTTGTCGACAAAAAGAATAAAAGACTAAATTTTAATGTTATAAAGCGGAAAGAAGTACTAAAAAATAATAAAGTTTTCGTTCTCAAGTTTTTTAAATGAAAGAACGAGGTAGATGTAGTATAACATTTGGTTAACTTTTCTCAAATACACTATTTTCCTACCATAAAAAGAAAAGAAACTAAGAAACATTTTTTAAGTTTAAAAAACATAATATACTAAACATGTTATCTTTCTTTTAATATTTTTTTTTCCAACTCGGCAACTGCAAGAATCCAAAATATTAAAACAAATAAAAGCTTATATTTTAACCTTTTAAATTTCTAACATATACAAAATTAATCATTAATTTTAATTTTGCTATAAGCAACATAACATCGATTCAATTGAGTACACAAATCCTATGTGTTTTTTTTTATTATTATTCTTTTAAAACAACATGGTTTGTATTATTAGGCATCAAAGGAGCATCCATCTTTTATATATATATATATATATATATATATATATATATATATATATATATATATATATATATGATTAATAAAGTTGACTGATTGAATTTGATGAAAATGGAGCAATCTCAACCAGGATTTTCAAAATTAAGATCTAACCCTTCATTCAAATCATGACCACATAAGTATCCTTACCCCTAATTTAATGACTTTTACAACATTTACCAATTTAATTTAGGGTGTGGTTCAGAAGAGCAATCACTTTATGAGAGATAAAGAGAGCAGGTTTTTGACCAACCAAGAGATGATACTGTCACCTGCGATCCTCTCCCCCTTTCTGTCACCAGGGACTATTTTACAATTTTGAAAAGGTTATGTATCTATCTAAAAAATTGCTCAAAAAACTGCCTAAAAATTTACAAAAATTTTGTCTAATCAAAAAATCTGATAATATGCAAGATTCAGTGCAAAAAAATAAAATACATTACACAAAAATAAAATGTAGTGAGAATTTCACTAACACAATATTGTTTCGTACAAAACAAAAATTATTTCATAAACTAATTAATTTCACTAATACATCATTTTTAATAATTTAAAGATACAAATGCTTCATTTTCAGCATTTTTCTTTTGTAAAGATGCTTTTTCTTTTCAACTTCAAGTTTAACCGACTTCGATTTGATAGATTTCTTCATTACACTCTCCGTAATGTTTTATCTACAAAATGAATAACAAACATTAGGAAACTTACACTAAAAACAAGCTGCATAAACATATAAAAATAATAAAAAATATAAAATACAATAACAATATATAAAATGCAGTAAAAAAGCACTAGTAATTTTTCGAATTCAAGTATATAATGAAGCTGCATAAAACACATAAAAAATGCTTAAAAATATAAAGTGCAGTAAGAATATACAAGATGCGGTAAATAAGTATTAGCATGTTCGTCTCGTTCCGACCTTTCGGTCCATAATTGACACGTTCTGTAATTCATGACGGTTAAAAAGTTATGTAATATGTTTATTATTTAAGTTTCAATGATAATAGTATAAATGAGGATTTAATATATCTGTGTATATATATATATATATATATATATATATATATATATATATATATATATATATGTTAGTAATTTCAAGTAGATTTTTAAATATTAATAATAATGTTAGAGGTATATTAGTAAATTTCCTCTTAAAAAAATCATAAATGTATTATATATTAATATAGATAGATATATAAAAGCTTTAATTAATTAGAATTCAATGTCGTATGTTTATTACTTTAAATTATAATAATGATTGAATTAATGATATATTAATTTTGTAATTAATTATATTAAATTAAATTTAGGGCAAGTAAGATTGAATTCATGCTTCAACGACATCAACGTCCAAACTAGGAACAATCTGAGAAAATCTCAGAGCTACTGCTGCAACAGGTGATTAATTAATTTGTGGTATACGATATACTACTATTTCAACTATGAATCCATTTGAACTGTCGTTCATACACCAAAAATCTCGGTTAGTAGATTCTAAATTGATCGAACAATTGAAATAGAAACTGAAATCAAAGTATCTGTTTTGATTTCTATTTTTTACTTCAATTTGTTCATTAAATTGGTAATGTTTCATTCTCGATTTCAAGATAATACCATTCTCGAATCTACTGTTCATGTTCATCTTCTCCAATCCCTCACCACTATATCATGTATCAATTGTGTTTTCTTTTTATCATTAGAATGATGATTTTCCTTATATTCGGATGGTTTAATTTGTGCAGGTAGTTATACTCTTCACTATGTATTCCTGTTCATCAAATTTCTCATGGTATGATGAGATTTCTTTAGCTTTGATTTTTCCTATTGTTATAAAATTCTATTTCAAAATTAATGGCAAAATATCATATGTGTGAATTTTATGATTAATTATTCTGTTTCAACCAAGTAGGTACACATTTATGAATTTAAATCTACTTATTCATCTTGGTCTGTCCATTTAATTGATTCAATTTTCAAGTTCCCGTTAAGTGTTCGATGATATGTTCAAGTTGAATTTTGTTTTTATTGCCTCATAGTAACACAGTGATGATATCTTTTTCATTTTCATACGTTAGTGTCTATGTTTATATATGCTTATCGAACATTTTTAATTCTTGTTTTCTTCTTATATTTGAAGTAATATGACGTATATATAGAAGTTTTGTAATTCAGATTCAACACCTAGGGTTAGAAATGGAGAAACTGGAGATTGGATTGGAACATCAAACTGATTGTGATGGTTATGGTGTTGCTAGACCTGATCCAGGGGCTGAAGAATTAACGGGTCAATTTAGCAGTGTTGGTAACGGTGCCATACTAATTCTTGGAAGTTTTATTTTATAGTATATCTGATTTCATATTATCATGTTAGGTTGTATTACAATTGAGTTCTATAATTTCATAAATATTCCCGCAACTAGAAAAAATCTGGAATGCAGTATCCAGAATTTACAATTGAGTTACTTGCTTTTGGTGAGTTTTCATTACTTTTTTAGTTGCTAACATGGTACTTACTTTTGAGCAGCTGACAACGTTTATAGGATTGAATATGTATGTACAGGTAAGTTTATTGAAAACCCTATATGGGTATCAATACAAGTTCCAGTTTTATGATGCATTTGAAGATGATTAGAGTGTGTATATATCCATGTACGCAATACTCTCTTCATTTTCGGCCTTATTAGGGATTGGTTCTGATCAATAATACTTCTTTTTGACAGGGGCTGTGAAGGTGGGGAACTTCTTCATCGGTTTTATCCAAGGTGAATTGAATCGACACGGTTTAATCTACTGCCTCTAATAATAAATAAATTAGCCTTTCAATTTATTATAGTGAACATGATGCTATATTGAAATTTGAAAGTCTTTTGCAAAGTAATTGGTGTCTTTTAGACCTCTGTGGGTTAAAGCTGTATACTCTTTCATATAAATAACTATGTATGTTGTTTTGATTAAATTATTCATTTCGGGTTGTTTTATAAAATAATTGTTTGGTGAACAAATAAAGGATTATCATTCGGAGGTTGTATGCATTAATTAAACTTCATGGTAATCAAATTAGATAAGCCTAGCAACATGTGTTAATGTTCCATTATTTACTTGACATTTTATACATAATTAATATAGTTGTACTGACAATGAGCACATCATGTCACAGGTGAAAAAGTAGTCATCCCATGTATAGGTAATTTTCTGCTATTTATACATGTTTGCTGCAAGTAGCTTTTTAACAATATATCTCAAATGCAATATATATGAATCGTAAATTGTTTCAGGTTGTTTCCTATTTAGCTCATACTTGTCTTTTATCACTGCAATATATCTGAATACTAAATTGTACAGTTAGCTAAATTTGCAGAAAATCCAAGTTACTATCTTTTACTTCTATAGGGAAAATAAAGTAGGGGGTACACTGATCCCCTGGCTGTTCCCCAACGACCGGTCAACAGGGAAAATAAAAGTAAGTAAATGTCTATTGTGTAATTACACCAATTGTGCCTAATAGCAGATCTATGACCGTTAGATACATATACTTGACACTTCTATCTATAAATGATTAAAAAGACATTTATACATGAAAGGCAGTTTTAATATTTGGCCCCACAGAGAAATTGATATTTGATAATGGTACATGTGGATAGTTGTTGCACAGGTAACCTTCAAAGGCCATTGCATAGATAGATGCCGCTATTGGAAGCTGCACGTCCCAAATTCTCGCTACACTCTCATCAGAAAGAAAAAAAAAAGTAGGTTTGCGATGAGCTAGAACAACTAATGCCTAATGATGGTGATATGGTTGAGATGTATTTCACCCCGAAGAAACAAAGGAGCTTGTGTGATGGTCTATATGATCAAATACATGGAGCTAAATATATTGTGCAACCTCCGTTAGACGTGCACATTTGGTCTTTTACACATTTGCTATGACATAATTTTCTTGAATAGTTATCATGTGTACTTATAAATTATCGTCTGCTTTATATTTGCAAAAGTGAATATTACAAAATCCTTTAGTTCACACATGTTCTGTAATGTTTTTACGTGAAACTATTGCTTTTTGAGTAGTTATAATTCGCATGAAATATGCTTCTTTTGATGTTTTGAGAATAAAAACTGCAATTTGGAGCTAAAAATAAGTAGTTAAAACTGCATTTTTGTGCCAACAATGTTGCAGTAAAGCTGAAGCGTTTATGTATGAATTCGTGACATTTTCTACAGTGGAAATTTGAGTATATCTTGGATATTTTGAACAGTTAAAAATTGCATTTTGGAGCCAAGGCAAATACGGTCTAAAGCTGCACTTCTGGCCAAAATGGTGTATTATAATTGTAGTGAATGCTTCTATGTTTATGTAGATTGTCAAGTAATTTTGAACTGACAATAGAACTTCCGATCAAACCTTAAACCTATCTATAGTAGAAAATATTTGTTGTAACTCAGATCAATTGGTGAAAATGAATACATTCGATTTTTTTAATATAGTAGCAAAATCAACCGCTAATGATCAAATCAGACCCTTATTCAAATAAATAACAAAAATACGTAAGACATATCGATTGTTTTACTCTCCTTGACATCTACAATATGCAGGGTACTATTATTAACTAAAAAGACATGTTTCAATTACTCTGATTTTATCTACTTGATAAACTTAAGATATATACATCTCTAATTCCATTTTCAAGAAAATTTTGCAATGTCAACTACACAAATATGTCAACATAAATATTACGTAATAAAATAAAAAATATAATACAAAATCTATATTAAAATCATGTGGTATCCCTTAAATTCGTGATGTAATATGTAGAAATAGCAGTAAGTTGTTCCATTTTAAAACATTTTAACAATTATTTCATTATAGATATAGCAGTAATCTATAGTAGCAATACTATCAATGTGTCCCTAAAAATACTATCGATGGATAATCATATATACTTAAATTCTAAACATGTATGCAACGTTATCAACAAAAAATATATACATCTAATGTTATTCACTAAAATTAAATAATAAGATAACATTTGTCTTAAAATTATGAATTAGCCCGTAAATTTTGCGGGTTATAATCTAATATATTTTTATAAGAAAATAATAATAATACGTATATTAATTCGACTATCTTAGGATATGAAAGAAAAAACAAAATACATTAAAGTCAATTCTCTCTGTATGCTAAAATCATATTTAATTAAAATTCAAAGATCAGTAATAATTTAAATAAAAGTATGATTATTAAAAATATCAAAAATTAACTTTCTACAGTTTTAATGAGAGGATAATTATAAACCCACACAAAAAGGCAAAAGTGAATCTTGGAGACAACACAGCTCAGCCATTTCTGACATAATACTTCTTCAGAGTCCACAAATTCATTTTCAAAAATTTATAATAATTTTTTTATTTTTGAATGTTTACATTCTTCTCTGTCGGCATCCAGTTAAAGCTAGATCACCTTCATCACCTGGTAATTAATTTTGTTGTTTATATATATTAAAAAAACAATTCAACTTTTATTAGCATCTCACTTCTTATTTTGCAAGAATCTCAGTGATTTAATTTTGTTCTTTTGCATTACCTTATTAATAATGGGTTCATGTGTTACTTAATAATGGAAGAACAAAGTCAATAACTTTCTGATTCAAGATTGTGTTTCTTGATCCAGTTTTTGGTGGGTATGCTTTCAATTCGATATTGAGCTATTGGAAAACAAAATTATTTTTGAAGATGAAATTTTGGTCGGTTTAAGTCAATATTCTGAAAAATTAATTTGTTTTAAAACTTTGTTTTCGTTTTGATTTGGGGAAACATGCAGAGTTCTGAGAGCTTGATTTTGGTGGGCATTTCTTAGACTTCTTTATTTTGACTTGTTTCTGCTTTTTAAATTGGGAATTAGGGATTGAAATATCGAAATTTAGGTGGGTGTGTGGTAAATCCTCAATTGTGTTTTTGGATTTGCAATAACAGAGTTATGAAGCTTGATTTTGTCTAATTTTAGTTTGTGTTTTATGCATTGACAAATTAGGGGATAAAGGTCAAAACTTTGGTAGATAGAAAGTCAAATCTTTAATAGATGAAGTCTTTAATCTTTGATGACAGCTTCTGAATTATGAAAATTGAGATCGTCGCTTGTTAAAATTCTTCAAATTTGATGATTAAATCCTACTATCCTAGTCTTTACTTTTGAAAATCGAATCTTCTGGTTGGTATAAGTCCAATTTTTGAGAAATGAATTTTTTTAATCTCTGACTGTATTTTTTGAATTCACAACATTTAACAGTCTTATCGCATAACAGCCCACTTTTGTGTATTTTGTATATAAAGCTAAAGTTTAATCTTTTGAACTATTGCAGTTTGTTTTGTAAATAAATTTGTATCATTTTCATTGATTTCAGAAGTAGTTCGCAACAAAATTTTGGAGTGCTATCAAAAGGGTGTGAGTAGTTAAATTTTTTGCAAGAGACCAATCACTTTGAGGTATGATCTTAATTTTGTATTTATTGCCCAATTTTTATTATTGTTTTTGAAATAGAAAAGGATGAATTTGATGGTTTGGTCCCAATCCAAAATTTAAATACAACATATATTGCTGTACCATTCAAGTTAGATAGTGACCTTTCTTGTCTTGTCTTTAAAGCAAATTTTACATTTCTTTAAGATAAGTAGTACTACTTGCCAACACCAATTGCAACAATCACTTTCAGTGCACAGATTTACGAATTTTCGGTAAATCTAAGTTATGACTAATTGTTTCAAATATTTTCATTTCCACATGCGGATCCCATATATATGATCTGCTGAGAAACAAAGTTTCTGTTGTCGTTTTTCCTTTTAAATGCGGTTTTGAACTTGAAGTCTGTATTTTTCTCATAATGGTTAACCTCAAAAATTGCACTTTCTGTCTCTACCATGTGTCCATGTATATATATGACTTTCGTATAAAAAGGTTGATAAATGGAAAGTTCTTCCTTTAACTTTTACTATCATCTTTACACCACACCATTGTAAAATAATGGAGTGATTAAAGTACAAGTCGTTCTTAAAGCAATCAACAATGTTGCGGTCTATGGCCAAAATATACAAAGTTCAGGTTACAAAACAGTCTTTTTTGCAAACTGCAATGCTGGGTGATGGATGCCCTTTTAAGGGCTGGTTTTGAAACAACCAATGATATTACCCTTTGTGATATGAAAGCCAGTGATTTGAATCATGAACATGTATTTGCAAAATGCAAGACTCTGTCTAAGAGAATCGATCTTTATGTGTGTTTGTGTGTGTGTGTGTGTACTTTGTCTCTTTTATTACAAGTGAACCAACTTTATGATCATGCAAGATGCTCAAAAGTTTTGATCTTTATTCCTTTTCACCTTTTTTAAAAATGGGAATCATAAAGTAAAGTTTAATGATCCAAGTCATCTAACTACTACAATACCTTATTTGTTATGAAAAAGTTATGATCTTGATCTTTTTCCTCTCATTTTGGGCCCCTTTTGAACGAATTCGTTTCTTTGAGCATCTAGAATCATATTCGCCAACTGGTCCAGTTTCTGACCTTACAATTGAGTTCTTAAATTAAAAGATAGCTAATATGATTGGTTCATAGAACAAATCGAGGCTTGAAAACTCAAAAACTATAATTTGTTTATCGTGTTTGACTTTTCTATCTACTTCAGGTTCGACCTCTCTATGTTCTTCGGGTTTGACTTGTTTAGACCAGTCCTTAAATCACTTATTTGTTTCCTAGATCATTTTCAACCCATAATCTAAATTTTTTTTCATGTTTTTACTGCATGCTTAACTTTTTGATACTTGATTTTGACTTCTTTAAATTGACTCATTGATCATATTTGTGTCAAAATTGTAAATCTTTCTCACATCTTGTGTGGTTTGACCTCTCGTAATTGATTCTTAGATCAATTAATTCTGGAAATATTAAAGGTTTCATGTTTTTTTGGTCATCTGTTCATAATTCCTTCAAGTCGACTCTCATAATTCTTCAAAGTTTCATGTTTGTTGATTAGCTACTTACGATCTCTGCAGGTTTGACGCCTATAAATTGGTTGCTGGATCATTGTAGCACCATAATAAGCAATTTTGTAATCTGGTATGACATTCCGTGAATAGATTCTCATATCATTTTAATCCCAATACATTGAACAAACCATGATTTAAACTTATTTATAATTCCAACAGGTAACCATTTGATTTATGCATTTCTACATCATGGTGGAAGATCATGATAAAGAGAATAAGGTCGTGGTTGACTTTCAGTCAACCGAAGAGTGGCTGTCATATGCCAATGATCTTGTCCCATTGGCTCTCGAGAAGGCCAGAGAGGTTAAGGGTTTTCCAGGGAGGTGGAAGATGATCATATCAAAATTAGAGCAAATACCGACCCGTTTATCAGATTTATCAAGCCATCCGTGCTTCTCGAAAAACACATTATGCAAAGAACAGCTTCAAGCCGTATCCAAGACTTTAAACGAATCACTTGAAATGGCAGAAAAGTGTTCAAAAGAGAAACACGAAGGAAAGCTCCAAATGCAGAGCGATCTTGATGCGTTATCTGGAAAGATTGATTTGAATCTACGAGATTGCGGGCTTTTAATAAAAACGGGAGTTTTGGGCGAAGTTGCATTGTCGGGTTGTACCTTATCAGAAGGTACAAGTCAAGGAAGCTACAATGTCACGGAGTTGTTAGCTCGGCTGCAGATTGGGCATTTGGAAGCAAAGCATAAAGCTCTTGATAATCTTGTTGATGTGATGAGAGAAGATGAAAAGACGGTTTTACCCTTGTTGGGACGGAGCAGTATATCGGCGTTAGTACAACTCCTTACTGCTACGTCTCCAAGAATACGAGAAAAGACTGTTACTTTGATTTGTTCATTAGCAGAGTCAGGTAGCTGTGAAAATTTACTTGTTTCAGAAGGCGTTTTACCACCTCTTATAAGGCTACTCGAGTCTGGTAGTTCAGTTGGTAGGGAAAAATCTGCAATCGCGCTTCAACGATTGTCAATGTCAGCAGAGATAGTGAGTGCGATAGTGGGCCATGGTGGGGTGCAGCCACTGACTGAGGTATGTTGCACAGGTGACTCTGTCTCCCAAGCTTCAGCTACTTGTACTTTGAAAAACTTATCGGTTATACCTGATCTCCGACAAACCCTAGCAGATGAAGGGGTCGTAAAGATTATGATCGATATACTCGATTCAGGGGCATTTTTGGTATCTAAGGAACACGCGGCCGAGTGCTTGCAGAATCTGACATTAAGTAACGATGATATTAAAATGTGTGTTGTCACAGAAGGTGGAGTCCGCAGTCTATTGGCGTACTTAGACAGCGGTCTACCTCAAGAACACGCGATGGGTGCGATCCGAAACCTCGTGGGGTCGATTTCAGTTGAAACTCTAATTTCACTGGGCCTCCTTCCGAGGCTCGTGAATGTACTTAGCTCAAGCTCGAATGGAGCCAGGAAAATGGCGGCGGTGACCATTTGTCGAGTTTCTGACTCACCGGATGTAAAAAGACTCTTGGGTGAAAGCGGGTGTGTTCCGTTACTAGTCAAGTTACTTGAAGTGAAAGTGAATGAGGTTCGAGAGGTAGCAGCGCAGGCGCTTGCTAGCCTAATGACGATTCCGTTTAATGCTCGAGAAGTTAAACGAGATGCACATAGTGTTCCAAGTTTGGTTCAGTTGCTTGATCCGAGTCCTCAAAACACAGCTAAGAAGTATGCGGTTTGCTGCCTCGAGAATCTCTCGACGAGCAAAGAGTGTCGGAAGGTTATGATATCGTATGGCGCGATCGGGTACTTGAAAAAGCTTACGGAAATGGATATAATTGGGTCGAAAAAACTGTTGGAAAGGTTGCAAAGAGGGAAATTTAGAAGTTTGTTTGGGAACAATTAGATGTAAAATGTGGTTTCATTGTCTTGTATGAAACCAAATGTATGAATCCACAAACTTGAGATGTTTTTATAAGATGTTCATATTATCAACATTACAAGTTCTCATCAACATAGTTCTTGAACATTGAAAATTAAGGTATTTTTGTACCCCTGTTTTCAAGATTGTTTTCATTCGCATACAATCTACTGATTTCGTCATGGATTTCGATCGGTTCATCAGTTTTCTCTTCCAGATTTTTGAAACCGCTAGGTTTCAGCAAGCCAATCTTGATTAAGATTGTTCGCTGGTTAAGATTGGTGAAGAAGAACGGGCTATATTTACTTGTTTGCGAATATACATTTTTTTTACGAAATTTATTTCTTCGTTTAGTTAATTCCCTTTGTTTTGCTAATGGATTCGTACTCTTTTTCATTATTTTTTTCTTTTTTCGTTTACGAATTTTCCCTTTTTCCCAATTTTGTTTCCTTTTTCGGAATTTTATTTTCCTTTGCTATTTTTTCAATCTTTTTCGGAAAAAATTTCTGTAAACTTTCATTGCCAACTTTTTTTGCGCGTTATTTTCAGGCGAAATTTCTTTAACAAATGTAAACTAACGAGTTTTTTCCATTGCGACGGGTGTAAAAATATACTTCCGTACATTTTTAGATGTACGAATGTAATATACTTTTAGGTTATTTGCTTATTTCATAGAACATAAAACGCAGTAAAAATTCATTTTCCGGGCACTATAGTAAAGAGTGTTTATTGAAATAGGTATGATTTTCTCAAGTTTTTAAAATTGGATTGTTCTCTTTTTTGAAGATTTGTGCACAATTAAATAGCCAATGTAAATCTTTAATGTATTTTAAGTCGACTTTTCCTCGAATTCCATCTCAAATCCATTTTAGCTAATAGTTCTCTTATAATCACAAATTTTTTTAGTACTTTAATGTCGCACCCCCAAATTATGATGCAGCGAAAGTTAACGCGGGGCGCGACGAAATCAGGAATCATCACACAAGGATATAATGAACGACCTCTAAATGAGTCGTTTGAAAAATAGTACATTCCATTTATATAAAATATTGAAATGTATTGTTTACATATCACAAAATATTGTTGCCCTAGAGTCCGCGTTTAAAACGGAAGATTCTATTACATAACAGTTTACAAAAAGTAATGCGAAGGAATCTCCGGTAATGCAATTTTGAAATCATGCGACTCTAGTGTGCGGTCCCCCTGAAGGAATCCTACTGTTGCTGTGATCCTGAGAAATACATACTAAAACGTCAACAATAATGTTGGTGAGTTCATAGGTTTAGTTATCAAAGTATCAATGTGAACCACGAGATTTCAATGTTGTTTGTATCGCAAATCTATGATAAATAAATGTATACTACTGCCATGAGCTCATAGTCCGAAGCTTAACCGATATGAGTTTGCCTCATGCAGGTGTCTAATCCAGAACACCCGTATGAACGAATGATAAAGCGCCCGTTTGACCAGTTAGAGCTACTAACCCGGACGGGGATGGTCAATCCCAAATAGATCTATTCTTCAAAACTCGCGCTAAGATCCATACTAACGAAACTATGATGTGTAGAGGACTTTTGTGTGGATTATGAAAGTAAAACACTCATGCAATCCGTATATGTGTGTTTCTGTACTCGTGTTCATGAAAAATAGTGTCGCACCCCCAAAACACGTGGCAGCGGAAAGGTAGGGTGTTGTGTTGGGGGCTACGACCAAATCAAATATCACAACACAAGAATTACAACAAACGACCTCTATATGAGACGTTTTCAAAAATCAATACATTTCATAATTACAATGTTTATAAAAGTCTACATAGTCATTAAATTTCGAGTCAACAGTCTAGAGATTTCTACTACAATCCTGATAATAGTTACAAAATGTAGTAATGCATTCAAATCTCTGATTTGATTTTGAAAACATGCGACTCAAGTTATTGCTTCCGAGAACATCCTACTGCGGCTGGTCCCTGAGAAATACATACTAAAAGGTCAGAATAAAGTTGGTGAGTTCATAGGTTTGTAAACAGTTGATATAACATCGTATGGAACACAAGATTTCTGTTTGTATCATTCAACAATGATAAGTAATGGATTACAAAAAGTAAAAATAGGGTATATTGTTGCCATGAGCTCATAGTTCGAGCTTAATTGTGGTGTCGGGTCACAATCAAGTGCCACGATCGGGGGTGCCTCCCAGCGAGTGCCTAATCCAACACTCGCAAGAACAAATGATAATGCGTCCGTTTGACAAATTTAGTGCTTCTAACCCGGACGGGAGGAGTCAATCCCAAATAGTACTATTCACTAACATTCACACTATATCGATACTAACAAACTATGATGTGGAGGACTTTCAGGATTAGTCAAATAACTCATGCAACCATATATCGAGTTTAGTACTTATGTTCACATAAAAATAACGGTATAAAAGCAGTTGTATGTATTCTCACCCCTGGGTAAATCAGTAAAAAGGGGCTATGAAACTCACATGAGATTAGTAAGCAAGTATAGCAATTAGCAAGCAAGGTGTGTTTCCAAGTGCAACCTTCTAACGCCCTAAACGTATAAGGTTGTGTAAGTAAGTGTCTCAAAAGACCATCTATGTAAGTGGATGGTTAATGTCCACTTAAGTCAATCATGTAGGTGGAGGGTTAATGTCCACCTAAGTAAATCATGTAGGTGGAGGGTCAATGTCCACCTATGCTAGTTCACTCAATTAGAAATGCCCAATTGTTCGATTATCGTTTGTGTTTAGAAAACATATACGGCCCGTTGGTGATATTTTGTGAAAACATAAATTTGATTAATTATGTTAAGCGACACAGAGGTTAGTGTCGCAGGTTACTGCGACGCTCGAGGTGGTAGCGACATTGTCTTAGTGTCGCTGGTTTATACTGTTTGGTTTAGAGGTAGCGACACTGAGATTGGTGTCGCTAGTTTCCACTGTATTATAGATAGCGACACAAGGGTTAGTGTCGCTAGTTTCCACTGATTGTTTAGCGACACTAAGGTTAGTGTCGCAGGTTACCACTGTTTAAAGATAGCGACACAGAGGTTAGTGTCGCACCCAAATTGGGCCAGATGCGACACCAAGGTTCTCCTATGTTTTTCAAGTTCGGGAAAGTGGTCAAATGTGCTCGGTTTGACTCGAAACTTTTACATGACTCTTAAATATGTCTAAGGGTTGTAAAAATTTAGTTCCTCCATTTTTAGTAAGTTCACAAATGTCGGTTTTTTTTTTTGTGCAAAATCAGTCCACCTCTTAAATTTCCAGAAAAGTCCGAAATAAAATACAAGAAAAATCTTCCTCTATGTCTTGACTACTTCCAGTAACTTTTATAGAATTTTTAGGCAAGTCTAAATATTTTTAAATATTATGTTTGTCCTCAGAGGTCCAAAATTGACCAATCTGCACACATGCAACAAGATCTAATTTCTGGGCAAAATCTACACATTTTCAGAGAAAGTTATCTAAACGACATTTGTACCTAACAAAATTTGTGAGATTTTGGCGGTGGTTTCAAGTTATTTGGAGGTGTATTTCTCGAGTTATGGTTAAAACCCCAAGAGCCATTTTCAGACTTTTTTGGACAGATTATACCTGTTTTCTTACAAAAATTATTTAAAATAGTAAACGAACTCCAAAAATTATGAAAGTTGAAAATGAAAGATAACTTCTTGAACTTAAGTTTTCTCTTTTGAATCATCCGTTTTCATTAAATTTTGAGTGAGAAACACTCAGGTGAATTTCAGAGCATTTTCTGGACAGAAAATGCATGTTGCATTTTTGTAAGTTGTTAATGATGAAAAACGTTTTTAACATGGTTTTTGGCACATGAATCTTTTGAGTGAACATTTTAACATGTTATTCAAGTATTTTGGAGGTAGAATAGGTTTTCTTACAAAGAAATGGAAGAAGGAAAAGAGGGAGATGTTGTAGGGCTTGATTCCTTGCAAAAATCTTGAAATCCCTTGAAGAGGATGAGGGTTCTTGATAGTATTTCTTTGATAAGATATGGTGTCAAGGTTGGATTTTCTCTAGATTTTAGTGAGAGAATTAGAGTTTTAGAGAGAGGTAGGAGAGTTTTTGAGAGAAAGTTGCATGAAAATTGTGTGGAGGTTGTGTTGATCAAGAAACTAGTGATGATTATGTTTGCATGGGAGGGGAAAGGGGATGGCACCTGGAGGCCGGCCAGGTGGGGCCCACCTTTGTGGGTGTGTGATTTAATTTTTGATTTCCAGACTGTGTTGCGTGCTGTGATCGTTTACCCGTTTTTCGTGTTGAATCGTTAAATCGCTTAACGTTTCTTTGAGTTGTTTTTAACTAACGATTGGATTGGGTTATTTTTCGATTGAAGTATAATTAAAATACTTTATTTTGATTTAATAAAAATATTTATTGACCTTTGTTTGGTTGCCGAATTCGATTCGCGCGTTTTCGTTGCGTTTGTTACGTTTTATTCATAGCGTCTAGTTAATTCGTGTATTATTATATGAAATAATAATATATGTGTAAATAACTACTATTTAATTATAAAATAGATTTATGTTATTTATGAAAGAGTTATCACCAACGCCGTATAAATTGTCGGACTTCGTCCTGTTGTTTCGCGTAATTACAAATAATCACGTATGTGTATATAAACATATACAAGTAGTTACAAGTATTTAGCCAAATCAAATACTAAATACACGAAATTAAGGTTCTAGTTTTAGGTAATCATTACCCTAAAGTGTCGGGTGTCACAAATAATGTATGTATTCTCACCCCAATATTTAAAAACAGTAAAAACGGGGCTATGAGACTCACCTGAGTTTTGAGAGCGTGCGTTTAAATCAATAAACGTATATCCAAAGTGTAACTCTCTAGCGCCCTAAACGCATAAGGTTATGTATGAGTGAATGTCTCAAAAGATCATTCATGCTAATTGTCCATTCAACTAGTTATGTCCAAGTGTTTATTTATCGTTTGTGTTTAGTAAATATGTACGGCCCGTTGGTGATGTTTTTTAATAATAATTCCCGAAGACATTATTATTATGTTTTGTTTCATTGTATACTTATAAGAGTATATGTATTGCGTGTACGAATGGTGTCGTATATAGTATAGTTGTTGTCTCGCGAAAACGGTACTTTGTGAAAACATGTTTTTAAATCAGACTGTGTTATGCGACACAATGGTTGTGTCGCTGTGAATTGTTGCGACACAGATGTAGTGTCACAGAGTGTAGATTTCAGATAATTATGCGACATAAGAATTGGTGTCGCAGGTCGTGAATTTAAATCGATGCGCGACACAGGGGTTAGCGTCGCAAGTTAATACTGTTTGTTATAAGTGTTGCGACACAAGGGTAGTGTCGCAAGTTAGTATTGCTAGTTATGTTTATTGCGACACAGAACTTGTGTCGCTATGTTAACAGACTGAGATTGAGTTTTGCGACACAGGGCTTGTGTCGCAATGGTTTTGGGCCAACTGAGACACATACGACCTGATGTGTTTTCGTGTTCGGGAACTTGGTCAAATGTGCTCGTTTTGACCCGAAACTTTTACACGAATCTTAAATATATTTTTAGAACTTATAAAAATTAGAGTTACGTTTTATGGTTAACCCGAAAGTGTCGTTTTATACTCATTGCAAAATCAGTCCCTAGAGTAGTTTCTTCGATATTTATACATTTTTCGTGGCTCGATTTAACTAGGTAAAAGTCCGAATTAAAATCCAAGAAAATTTCATGGTATTCTCCTATGTATTACTTTTACAAAACATATTTTTACATAATTTTTGGTCAAGTGTAAGTCATGAAATCGTCCAAGAACCAAACATGTGTCCAGTGGGTCGATTTCCTGACCTTTTCTCAGTGTTTAGTCCATATCACACGAATTACAAAACTTCAGAAAGCAAAATGGTACTACTTTTAAACGTAACAGAAAATGTGAACTTTTCCAAGTGGTTTCAGTCGATTTGGATTTGTAGATCTCGAGATATGCCTTTTCAAAGTTGGTCAAATTTTCTATTCAAAAGGACAGTCCGGACACTTACTTTTGTAAATTCGTTTTCCCATGTCAAACGACCTCAGAAAATTACCAAACCATATGGGTTCAAAAGCTAACATCCTAAACTTGATTTTAGGCTCAAGAATCACTCGATTTGGTTGAGAAATGAGTTAGATATCATGGATCAAAGTCGGGTCAAGTTTTTGTCCAGTGGTTAATGGCTTTGTCCGATAGTTTTTCGCATTATCCTTTGGTTTTCGGTTTAGATCTTGGACATAATTAGCAAAAACGAACATCTAACATGTATATTAACATTATCCAAGAAAAACTAAAAAGGTTTGAAGAGATTCTTACAACAAAAACATGATCTATAGCCGAAATGAGAGAGGAAGGGGCTGTTGCGGTTGTTCTTGCTTCTTTGCTTGTTGTTCTTCTTCTTAGAAAAGTAGATGATGTTGGTGGTGACTAGAGGTCTTGGAAGAGGCGGAGAAATGAGGTGGTGGTGGTGTATTGTGCCTGGAAATAGTGAGAGTAGAGAGTAGGAACAAGTGTAAGAGATGTTAAAAGTGTGGTGAAAGTCAAATGATGCAAAGGATGTGAGATTAAAAGGGGTGGGGATTAGTGGGCCAAGGGGGCCGGTTCTTGGGCCTGGGCTGGGCCGAAATTGGGCCTGGCCCATCACAGGTCTCGGGCTCGTGACTTGCTCCTCGACTTCGTGTTACGTTACTCGGTTGGTTAAACGTTAATCGCGCGTTTTAAAATTTAATCGTTAACGTTAAATTTTCGCGTTTTGTTTTTGATACGAAGTCGCTATTTTAAATTGACCAAATATTTTTAACTACATTATTGAACATTCTCAAAATATTTATCGGGTTTCGTTCGGTGTCGGGTTCGATTCGCGCGTTTTCGTCGCTTATGGTACGTTTTATGCAAAACGTAATATGTTCGTATATTATCGTACAATAATAATATAATGTAAATAACTACTATTTAATTAAAAATAGATTCATGTTATTTGTGAAAGTTTTCACCAACGTCCGTATTTATCGAGTCGGATTCCATCCGATTGAAATCGCGTAGTTAAAATTAATTACGTACATGTGTATATAAAATATACAAAACAATGTTACTGTACTTAGTCTTATTTCACACTAAATACAAGTAATGATGACCTATCTTAGGTACTAATGATGGCCTAATTTGCCGGTTGTCACATTTAAGTCCAATAGTTGTTTTGATTAATAAAAAATCCACTCATCTTGCACGAGACTACAATTTATATTTTGACAATGTTGATATTATTTGTAGCAATATAATTATAATAACTACATGTTCTATTTAATACTAGCATACTATCCGCACAATGCAGCGACGACAAAATATTTCATTTGCGATCATATTGCTATTCAGCTACATATTATACTTGAGTGAAAAAAATGATATAACATTTTCTTACTTTATTTATACATATTTCAAATGATTTAATTAGTGGTGACAATTTTTGATACGACTTGAAATACAAACCCGTAAGTTAGACCGAAATAAACGAGATAGGGTTGAATTTTTAACCCGTGAGCCTACTAATCCAAAACCCGCCAACTATTTTAAATTTTCTAGTCGGGGTTGGATTAAGATCCCAGTCAACAGGTCGACTGGCCAACTAGCGTAATGTGTGTCGTGTCCGGATTGGTCCCTTTATACCTGTTAATCCATTTATCAAATTTGTTCGGGTTCATGTTGTCAACTTTTGACCTACAAATCTAAACATGCAAACCTGACTCGGCCCGAATTTCAACTTCTAGTTATAAGAATTGAAAGTTGAAAAAAATAAAGCTACAAATATCTAATCTAGCTATAAAACTGTTTACACTATTTGTATTAGATGTCGTATTAACTAAAATAATAATTTTCTATTTTTTCAAAGATGATTAAATGATAAGTTTTTACAAAATAGTAATACATTAACAATTATAAGTACTTAAAATGACTTTAAGTATTTAAGTGTTAAACTTCAAATAACGTGTTTAATAGATGGTAAATAAATTTCATTTTAATAATTTGTAATTTGGTGTGGAATTCTCTATATATTAGTATGGAAGATCGTTATAATTAAAGTGTTACATAATCTATATAATAGTGTGGAATTCTCTATATATTAGTACGGAAGATCGTTAAAAATCGCAACTAACATTTCATTATCCATTAAAGTGTTACATAATTTATATCAATAATAAATAAGAAAATTAATTATGGGGATATCTTGTAACCGAAAAATTAATTATGATATATTAACTTTATAAAGTGCATTGAATTAAGTTTTAAAAGTTGATTGAAATAGTTAAAAGAGTAAAATAGTAATTTAATATTTCTCCTTTTCATGCGATTAAGACTTTTGCTCAAACTCTTTACTATATAGTATAGCTATAATTATTTTGATTATTTTTCAAATTCATAACCTTATCTTTTGAAAATGAAGACTACATTTCAAAGGTTAACGGATTAGAATTTACATTTGACTCACCATTTCGTACTGCTGTATTGGTTATGTTCTTTATTTCTTGTCTAGCACAAACTAATCGAGCTCCGTTTGATCTCCCAGTCTAGCTATTTCTGCACCTTGAAGGCAACTAGCTGAGGGCGAAGGGAGCCTTCTCGGAAGCACAATATGCGGGACAGTTTTCCGGCTTTTTTCGAGCTTCATGCCGGTACCAAAAACCGATGCCTTACCACTTTGGCACCTTGGCCAGGTAGATCCGTCCCACTCTCCGGATCGCACCTCTGCTTTTTTGGAGTCCAATACCTATACATTCACGTCAATACTCTTTTAATTAACTTTCAAATTCATAACCTTACGTGAAAATGAAAATTACATTTAAAAAGGTTAACGAGAAAGAATTTACATTTGATTTTATTGATTATATTTATTTATAGTGATATAGTTATAATAAATATATATGTGCTATTTAATACCTTTTGATTAAATTTTAAATTTATAATCTTATCTTTTAAAAAGGAAGATTACATTTAAAATTGTTAATGTTTTTAATTGTTATTACACATTTATAGTTGTGTTTACAGTTTTGTTTTATTATTACTACTATTTTAAGTTTACCAAATTATATTATACATAAAAAATGTGTATATGCATTTTCATCTCTTTATTTATCTATTTTATTTTTTCTCTTTGAATTGCAATAGTAGTATATAAGTTTGAATAAATTTACATTGATCTATAACATTTAAAGTTTAAGGGGTGTAGGTGAAAATAAATCTAAGATTAAATAATACAATATGTCAAAAAAGAAAAAAAAGAAAAAGTAATTAATAATTTTACAGTAGAAAAAACCTATCGTAATTGAGTTATAGAAGATATGTTTGTTTATTACTACAAAATTATTGCCCCTAAGAAGGAAGAATTAAATATATCTCCTCAAAACTTGTTAAAATATCATATCTACCTATATACAAATTTTTAATGCATGTGTTTGGCGAAGAGCTTTTTGAAGCTTTAGCTTTTTGTTTTCAAATTGAAAAGCTCCTCGTTTCTAAAAGCTTCGTTTGGATAAAAAAGCTTTGAGCTTTTTATTTTTTTTTAAGTTCCAAAAAGCTTGTAAATGAAAAGCTAATCCTACAAGCTTTGAAAATTGAAAAAAGCTTTTAGTGAATATATTTACATGATTGCCCTTGTCATTGATATTTACAATTTGAGACTGGTTAGTTTATCGGCACTAGGATTCCAAATGATTTTTTGAAGTTATTGTCCTTTTTGTTTTCAATAAATTAATAAGGAATCAAACCTAATTAATTATTAACAATATTGACGACCTGACGTCCCTCAAAATATTAGAAACACTTTTCAAAATAACGGTGGACATATTCATATTAGTACTACAAGAAATATATTATGTAATACATTAACTCATAATCATTTTTGTATCCAAATCAAATATTTAATACATATACATAAATTTTGATATTTAAGAGGAGATATTTGAATCATTATTATTTTTCTTACACTAAAATATTATTTGTCAAATTTATATTTAGTTATATTTATTATTATTATTATATTCATATACACATATACTATACATATTATTTCATATTATTATTATAAAGTAGTTTTATATTATAACTATTAACTATACATATATTTTATAATGTTACCCTAATTATAAAAAATGAATATGTTAACAAAAAAATATAAATAATTTAGTTATTTATGTTATATTATTATGAGTTATATACGTTAAATATAGATATACGATTTTATTTTATTTTATTTTATTATTGTCATTTTACTCATTTCAATTACAGCTACAACTACTTACCAAACGCATTTAGAAAAATATATCTACAGCTTACAGCTTCAATTAAAAGTTATAGCTTACAGCTACAGCTACAGCTCGTTTTGCCAAACATACCATTAGGTGTATATATGATATATTATAAAAAGAAAATATGTAACTGCAACCACTGAGAAAATATCAAAATTTTAGCTAATCCCAATCTTAATCCTAATCCTAATCCTAATCTTAATTTGAATCCTTATTTAAATAAAACTCGTCAAATTAGGTAACTAAATGTGGAACTTAATTTCCTGGAGTGTGAACAGAAACATCCTCTCACTTTCTTTCATCTTACCACCCAACTTCTTATTTTATCCAAACCTTTATTATATATTTACTTATTATTTATATCCTATTCCTTGTGTTAATTTTTATTCTCATAACATAACACAATGAAGGCTTCTAGGGTTCTCGAAATCACAATAATCTCCGGTGAAGCCCTTTCGCTCGCAGGAAAACGTTCGATCAAGAAAAACACGTATGTGACCATCAAAACAGAAACAAATAACGAATTTGCCACGTCGATTGACCATGAAAACGGGTGTTACCCATCATGGAATGAAAATTTTATGGTTGAAATCCCCATGCATGCAAAATATTTTACGTTGAAAGTATTATGTAAGAATGTTTCAGGTGCTCATGTGGTTGGAATGGTTAATGTTCCGGTTTCAGATTTTATAGGAAGGTATTTTCCTAGTAATTATTTGCATTTTTTGAGTTATAGGTTGAGAGATGAATTTGGTAATCGGAATGGGATTATTAATCTTTCGGTTAAGATTAAGTCTAATTCGGATAATAATAGTGGTGTCTGTAATATTTCAATGACGGCTTGCTCTTCGTCGGGGATAGGGTGGAAGAACGGTGGATCGATGATAGATCAAGGTGTAACTCATGGGGTGGTGATGGGTGTTCCTGTTGGAAATCGATATTGAATAGTTAAGTGTGTATAAATTGGGGTTAAGTTTTTGAATTTATAAACATTTATTTATTTCTGAATTCTTTTTACTTTAGATATTGTTTGTTTGTTGAATTTGCTATAATCATGCATACTCTATCAGTCATGTGATGTTTTCTTGATTTATTATTAAATTGTAAATTGTAAATTGTAATCTCCAATATTGTTAACAAAATCATTAATGCATTGTAATTGTATGGTGCTTTATGTTATTGTTTACCATTATTACTTTAACAATGATTTAGCAACAACTCCGTTGCAATTCGTCCAGAATTTGACAATGGGAAATGGATTTTGCAAATCAAAAGAAGGTTGTTTGGTTAAAATATGTTATGAGATTGGATGATTAATGTAATTCCCTAATATTAATAGATTTATTATTGTTTTATACAATCTAAAGGATTATCAATTGACAAAGATTTAGCCAAAGTCATTTCGTAGCAAAAATATAAGCAGATTGAAACAATTGAGGCTATAATCACCACACAAAGAAAAAGAAGAAAAAATATATATATTATCGAAAAACCGAGTTAACTAGTATACTTTAGAACTATAGCCCCCAAGTCAACGATGCATCCCCCAAATTTGCGCGCAATCCGTCAAGTAGATGGATGCGGTTACAAATACATTATGACTCACAGGCTCACAGCTAAATAACTTGGCCATTTTTGCCATTTGTAACCCTTCATTAGTGCCCTTCTTTCGCATGATTCACTTTTCGACATGTTTGGGTACAAGGCGTTGGAGCAACTCCGGAGATGCATGAGCAAGTTCTGTACAAGTAAGAAAGTTGGTATAAGTATCGTCCTTAAAAAAAATGCATAATACTACAGGTGGCAAAACAAGCTGGTGGCTAACGGGTCAAAACACGAGATCATTTAGTAATAGTTGGATCGGGCTGACCAACTAACACTTCATTGTCTCGTGTCTGATTTTTATTTATCATTTATAACTATAACTACTATATAATATAATATAATAATATATAAATATAATATAATATATAATATAATATGATTATAAAAGAACAATTTTAAGGGTTATATATATGGGGCATGGGGGTGTTTGTAAAATCTTATTATTAACAGCTTACTGCATTGAAAATAAACACTAGATAAAAAAGCTTGTGTCTAAGACACTTGTCCCTCTCAAATAAGCATAGAATATGCACTTCTAAATATCGTGGAGGGTTTTTCTGGCTTTAAAAACACACAATAACCCCATAACTGGGTACTTTTAACCCACTCCGAATGATTGACATGTTCTGTTTTAGATAACATTTCACATTTAACCCGTCAGCATTGAGAAAACCCAAATCGACCCACATTGAAATAAGATATTGCCTCTCTTAAATCAATCATCGATGTAGACATGTAAATTTGTACCTTGTGGTGTAAAATTAAATAGGGCTGGAAGGGGTTTTCCGTTTGGCAAGGTTGTGCTTGGCTCCCTCAAATCATCAAAAAACGGGTGGGCACATGCGTCCAACTGAAACACATGATAATCACCAGGATCCCATGATTATTTGTTTGTCATTTACAGAAATAATAGCATGATACAAGATTCACTTACAGCGCTACATCGTAGTTTTGGTGAATACTGGAGTAGGCGTGAGACAAGATCAACCGCTTCAGGTGGCATTCGCTTTTGAAAAATCTGAAGAAAAAAAAAGAATTACTTCTACATTTCATTGCAATCTTTTAAACACATATCCACCCCAAGCCCCATGTAAACCAGCAAATAACTAGTTGGCAGTTAAACGAAGATCCAAATAGCACAACTTTCTTGGTCAACAAACCTTATGCCATGGATGAGCCTTGATCTGTGGAAACTTGAATTCTGTGTAATGAGGATTCATACACTTGATTTCCTCTCTTGTAGGTGTTCCCAAAATCTATATCACGCCACAAGAATATATAACTGTCAGAAAGAACATACAAAATGATTTTACAGCAGTGAAAAGCATTAAAAGACATACCTTGATAATCTCTACCAACTGATCTACACCACTTTCGCCAGGAAAAAGAGGCTGAAAAAAATAATAGCTAGTACAGATCAGCATAATTCAAATGAGGAAAGTATCATAAAACATGTGTAACGGACTAACGGCCCAAAAATAAAACTGGAGTATTTCAATTTTGTCATAAATTAAATAACATCTATAAACTGCACGATCATATACACATTTATCAACTTAAAGCGCAATGAATGCTCTATAAATATTAGAAAAGCAAAGTACATAAGTTACATACGTGTCCCAGTAGTAACTCGGCCATAACACAACCAGCAGACCACATATCGATCGCATTAGTGTATTCTGTTGCTCCAAAGATCAATTCAGGAGCCCTATAATATCTTGAACAAATATACGAGATATTTGGTTCCCCAGGCACCTACAATCAAACAAATAGAGGTTAACAATTGACAATGACTTGGCCGCGTTCAAATTGGCAAAAAAGGTGATTGCCAGGCATGCTTACCAAAATCTTTGCACTTCCAAAGTCACATAGTTTCAGCTGATGAGTGTGTGGATTAACCTGAATATCAAAATCTGAAATATTGAATATGCTTTAAAATGAAGGAGAAATCCGTATTGATAGTAGTTAAAAACCACAGCAAGATCAATGCAAAAGGCCAAGTCTTCTAACAAATAGATATGCTAGAAGATCTTACCAATAGATTCTGTGGCTTAATATCACGATGGCATACACCAATAACAGTGTGTATGTAGTTGAGTGCCCGACAGATCTGTGCCAAGATTAATGAGAAATCAGACAAACATTCACGTACGCATGATTAAAAAAAGGATAAGGCATCAGTCCTTAGTTTCACCTGATATGTGTACAACTGTACATATATAAGAGGTATATGCTGGGTCATCCTACTGTAATGCCTCGACACCCGATACACCGTTTCAGGTACGTATTCTAACACAACATTGAGGTACACTTCATTCTTTTCGGTTGTTGAATAGAAGCAATTCTTCAAGGGAACAATATTGGGATGATCAAGTAAACGCATTATTTGAAGTTCTCTGTTCTTGTATCTCTTATCCTGTAGCACCTTCTTTATAGCAACAGACTCACCAGTTTCCAGGCATTTGGCCTACAAAATCATAGTTACTGTTAGCATCATCTTTAGATTTAAAGAGGAGGCATGAAACACAATACGGCCTTTTGTTTTAAACTAACGAAACCATAACCAGGTACCTCAAAAACAACACCAAAGGAACCAGTGCCAACCACACGCTCCGCCATGTAAGACAGAGTCTACAGCAAAACAGATTAAATAACGTAAGCCAAACGATTACATACAAAAGTATGAGACGTGCTTAAGAAACATATGTCACACATCAAGGATTAGAAACACGGAAAAGAACACATCATCATAATATTCATGATTCAAATGGCTAAATACCTGTTTCGGCTGTCCATTTCGACCACCCACAGAAGTCACTATTACCTGACCTTTCTCTGTTCCATTACCATTGACAACAGTAGCCTCAATTTCCTGCATTGCAAGTGAATCAATAAATAACCCAACATAGTACAATACAATTAACTACAAGTAACTTACAACTTCAATTTAGCTTTTACCTTTTCTTCAGATTTATCTTCCTTGATTTTCATGTCATGCATTTCTTTCGGAAGCTCATCATAATCCGATTTTTCAGGTTTAACAATAGAAGACGTGTTCGACGTGCTTGCAGCCATATCCGTAGATGTAGCATCCATATGTTCCTCTACACCCTCTGTAAACTTTTCTACTGATTGCGGTTCACTAATAACATGCTGTGATTCTACCTCTTGTTCAACTTTTACCCTCTTAATACTAGAATCTCCACTCTACAAAAACATCAATTTCAAATGTTCAATAACCATTTTGTACAAATCAATGCATTAAACTACTGTACAGGCTATACTCAATAAGTAAAAATTACACTACTTTTATCAAACAGAAAAAATAATAATAAAACAAATTAATACTTTTCTTATCAAGCAGAAATAATAATAGAGTCTGCATTTAGATAATGTCTAAGCGCATTACATATTTATACCAGTAGCAGATCACACGACATTACTAACAGATGCAGATAAACTTAATCAACTATTATCATCATGTAAATATAATATAACATATATATTACAGGAAATAAACAAACACCTACGATTACTGTTTTCATTTAATCGTAAATCTACGAAACGTAATCGATTAAACTTACAGGATCTGAAACAGACGAGCGACCAGAAGCAATACTTTTCAGACGACGCATCACATTCATTATGTTTCGTAAATCATAACCCTAATTTCACCAAACTACCGTTTCACCGGAGCCACCACAACGGCGACGCCTCCGTCGTGAAGGAAGAATTAGCAGCACTAGACGCAACTCTCCTCCGCCGTTCCTTTGTTCTGTATCTACAGCTTTCTCTCTCTAAATCTATAGGTTTCTCTCTCTAAAGAGCAGTAATATCTATCACTTTCTCTATCTGGTCAAAGGTAGTGTAAACCTGAAAAAGAGCCAATCATTCATTCCTTGCCTCATTTTGTACACCAGTCAAACTTTTAATTTCCACCGTCGGATTTGATAATTTGCGTTTGATCTAACGGTCGATAGTGATGGTAACATTGGATGCTAGTGAAAGAGGTTTGAAATATTGTTCCGAAAATGCCCCTTCCTACAGGAATATTCTTTTGGGTACCCACTAACCACACCATGCGTCTTTTTTTCATGCATTTTGAAATTCGGGTCATATGATGAGTAGCCCGACCGGTTAACCGGTTCAATGAGCCCAACCGATGTCGCATCTTAAAATAGGTAATTTCTTAAGCATAGCCCACCATCGTTGATACTAATTTTCCATATACCTCGAAATCTAATCAACCTGGGTTTTTTTTCTCTTGACTTGTAATATAGACCGTCCGACTGTGTTGATTTCAAATCATAGTCTTCTATTATTACTCACTTTCAGTTATTTTGCGCCAACATGGTGATTTATTTTGATGTGGTATTAAAAATGGTGTCCATATTTTTCGATCATCCTGCATCATAGTTAGAATTTATTTTTATTAATATAAGTTGATGATGCATATATATCCGCGTAGTAATCCGTGTGTGTCTTTTTTAACTAATCATTAAATTTCACGTGTTCATTTAGATCCCATGACCAGGTCAATTGTACTGCCCTGTAATATCGGAGGTGTGTATGTGATGTAATGTAACTGTTTTATGGTTTCTATATATATAAATGTGTCATTTGCACAGTGATTCATACTAAATACTCCATAAAAATCTTCGTAATCACCTAAGTTGTAATGGCGATCAATGTAATGCTATGTTATATTTGTATTACTTTTATAGAATATAGTAATCTGTAATGACTTTGATTTAAATTTTTCATGATTATATCTGGATGGAAGCGGGAATGTTTCAGCTAATGCCGAAGTTCTGTAGAATCATATCGCTAATGAAGTTTATAATGATAAGGTATTTAATATCTTCAAGTTAATGGGATTCTTTTGATTACTATGTGACATTGAATTGTAACTTCATTTAACTTTGTTGACACTTTTGTTTTTGATAGAATAATCAAACAATCAAGGGAACTGACTGGTATGGTGTATGTTTTATGTCTATGATTTCATATATGTTATTATCATAGAAGGAATTTTCAATATCAGTTGTAACATCCCAAAAATCTAACTATTAAAATAATTATGATTATTAACTTTTACTTGAAAATTATTAAGATAACACATCAAAGTTAAATAAATAAAGTATATATATGATTAACTTCTTAACTAAGTTTCAAGAAGCATGAGATATCATGCATTTACCACACTTTGCTATATATTAGCACACTTCAAACGTACTTAAGCTCATGTTATGCACAAGTACCTCACTTCATCACCTTAGTCATATTCTTAGTTATTAAGATTTTACCTACGTTGGACACCTCCTAGTACCACATGCAGATAAATGATGAAGTTTTAGTGAATAAGCTACTTAGCTCATAATATAAATATGTTGATATTTTATTTGTTTCAAATCATCCCTTTGTCTCATTATCATTACACACACTTTACATTAGAAAAAGTATGGATGGGGCTATTATAGTTCAACGAAAGCAGGCTAGAGGGAACTATAAGCATCGTAAGCATGTCATAATCCTTAGAAAAGATTGAGTTTCTTGTTATTTTCAAAACTGAGATATATGCGATATATTACGTGATTACTTGATTATATGTTTAATTGCATTTAATAGCACGAATGTTGATTTTTAGATATACTATGTCACGTTAGTCGTCGGATAACCAGAAGCTGAAACGTAACGGTCGTTGGCTCATTAATATATATGTAATTTTAATGGCTGAAACATGATGGTTGTTTGCTCACATATATATTGGTACGATCAGTACACAAGCGGCCACTTGTTTGTACTAAATCGATACCAGCAGATACTTGTCACTATTAAAAGTGCTGGTATAGATAGTCGTGACATTGATAGCGCGCATGCTTATCGATGTCGGATAACGACTTGAAATCCGGTTAACCCCGACAGACATAGATATCTTGCAATATTTTCTATATTTTACGTTTTCACGTTACACGTAATCATTGCATATTGTGTGTGATATTTTTGTACACAAACACACGAAATCACTAAGCCTGTAGGCTTATGCATGTACGTGTATATCTCAGGGCACAACTAGTTGGCTCGTCAAGAAGGAAACTTGTAGAACCAGATGATACCCGAAGACGTTGTTACTTATTATAGTCATTTTTTAAACTAGTTTAAATCTTGTATCGCTTCCGCTTGTAATATAAAACTTTGATATATGAATAAAATTGTCGTTTTGTTGGAATAAATCTCGAGTGTCATATCAGTGGAAGTAAATTTCTTTGTTTATCAATTTTTATTTAGCGCAAGAAGATATATAGCGAGGAAGAGAAGTTGGATGTTGATAAGGTAACTGTTTGTCACAATGTTGCTTCTGAATAAACTTTTGACAGCCCAGCCATAAATCATCCAGGTGTTTTTGGAGCAGTTCCTGATAATAGTAAAAAAGGGAGCCCGTCAACATTTAGTGGCAGTGATGAAGATGAGGTGTGATTTTAATAATATTTATAAATCTTCCGTATTGTAATTGCATGGAAACACAGTTTACTAATAAAGTTCAATTTTTTTAATCATATAGTACAATGTTTTAGGTTGGAAACCTTATGCGATTTCAAAGGAGGTGGCTATCCTAACTATATTTCTAGATTTTGTTTGTACAGTTTGTAAAAATGTCTGTAAATGATTCAAATTCGGTTTAACTTTCAGCTTCAGGATTATATAAAAAGGCAGACTCGTCACAGAAATCGAGTAGGGCTTAACCCAGATGACATTATAACTATATCTGATGATAATGAGTTAGTATCTTAGTGAATAATAGTTAACTTAATTTATTTATAGTTTACACTCATACTTGAAGCTTCAATTTAATTCATTGTAGTAATTGTAGGGTCACGTGAGTCTTGATGTAAATGATCACTGTAATTTGAACGGCACAAACTATGTAAAAAAAACGTATAAATAAGCTTGCTCATTTAAGAGTCTATATGAAGTTAGAAGTACACTTTATCAAATATATGTAAAACAATTTATACAATTACTAAATGTTAACGTAGAAACTAATTTTAAAGCTTTTGATCAAATTCTTTTTCAGTTTTATTTGCCTGCTCCATAACTAAAGTAACTTTTTTGTTATTGAGGTTATTTTGACCTCTTGAGATTTTCTGACAGTTTTGAATTTTATTGATGAGGAGTTTACTTGGTTATGTTAATAAGAGGTTTGAGTTCCTTATATGGTTATTTATATGTCTTTCCGTGGAGTAGTGGTTAAGTGTTTGAGATTTTTTTGTGTGGAGATCGTGACTTTAGGTGCAAAGGTTTTTTTTATGATGTTCATCAATGGTATCAATTTGTGCTGTCAATTGTAAATCTGATAATATGAAGTTTGGCTAGTTTTGTTAAAATGGAGTGGTTATTTATTTTTTTTAGTTCAAATTTAAATTACGTATTCTGTTAGTTTCACAAGGTTAGAATCGTTGAATGACTTGAATCACTCAATGTTGTACTTTATCATCATCTATATAATTCAAGTGGATCTTTTCGAACATAAATTTAATTTTAATGTTTTTTTGGAGAAAAATAGATATTAAAAAATAAATTTCATTTTACGTATTGATGCCAGAAACGACGCCGTTCAGGGGCCTCATCATCTCCTATCTGTGACTCTATCTTCCAAAATATCCATAATTCCATATGCTTTCTTTTGAGAGCTCAAACTAACAAAATGTCGTCTTCTTCTTCTTCTTCACTTTCACATAGATTCATCACCACATCACGAGATTCCATATCTACTCCGACCGTTATTAACCGCCTCTTACCGCCGATCTTCCTCCGCGTCCACTCTCCAACCACCGGTGGACCTCACTTCTCTAAGTTCAAATGCTCCGCCGCCGGTTCCGAAACCGGATTCTTCACAAAATTAGGTCGGTTAATTAAAGAAAAAGCAAAAAAAGATGTTGAGAAAATATTCTCAGGTGGATTCTCGAAAACTAGAGATAATTTAGCGGTTATTGATGAATTACTTCTGTACTGGAACCTATCTGATACTGACCGTGTTCTCGATGAATTAGAAGAGGTAGTTTTATACAGTAAAATATTATATTTTTTATATGTCTTTATATATTCATCATGTATGTGTATTCTGGTAAATGTGTGCAAGATTTTTGTAATTAAAGGACCAGGTCAAAGTTTTAAAATATAATGCTGACTTATTTGTAGCTTATAATAAGTAGATTTGGATATTGCATGATAACTGAATTGATTATTGAGATAATTGTGTAATTAATTAATAATAGCTAACTAACTTTAACCAAGTGATGGATCTGTTAGGATTAGGAGATTTGCAAGACTTTAGGGCTAGTCTATTACTTCTGATTCATACTTTATTCCGGTGGTTAATGCTCCTAACTCCAAAAATACAGGCTGCTTACATAGAAATGGAAAACTTGTTTTGTGTTTATAAAAGAATATAATCTGAGGATCAGTTGCATGGATACATTTGAATTTCGTGGCATGAAATTGTGTCTATTATCTATGCTTTTAGGCATTATTGGTTTCGGATTTTGGCCCAAAGATCACTATAAAGATTGTGGAAAGCTTGCGGGATGATATATACGCTGGAAAGCTTAAATCAGGGACTGAAATAAAGGTATGTTTTGTGAATGTGAACAAGTTTTTGTTATCTTTGTTGGCCTACTTTTGATTGATAGATAGTGGTGGATCCAAGATTTCCATCCCGATTCCAGTAGTTTACCATAACATTTTTTTTTCCTGGAGATGCACTTCAGAGTGAATTTTTTTATTTTTGTAAAAGCTACAAGTAAATTCTTTGTCTTTCCATAAAAAAACACCAAAAGTAACCAATATGAAGTTGACTGAAAATATTTTTGTACTGTTTAGAATTTACGGTCCAATGATCTTTCTCCGTGTTGTTATTGTTGGTATATTTTGTAGGATGCTCTGAAGAAGAGTGTGTTGGATATCTTGATGAAAAAAGGTGCTAAAACAGATCTTAGACTTGGATTCAGGTTTGTGGAATGCATAATCTTTGGATTTAGGGTCTTATGTGCCTTTTTATATTTGCACGTTGGGATTTGTGAATGGTTGTTATTCATGGTGTTTATGTTCATAGGAAACCTGCAGTAATCATGATCGTTGGTGTCAACGGAGGTGGAAAAACTACATCTCTTGGTATGTTTAATAATAATGGATCTTATATACTCTTTTTTGTTGGTGAAACTAACAAGTTCGTCATAATATGGGTGCTGAATCATTATCTATTATCTTCGTACTCTCATGTGATGAGTGTAGAACCCGACTAATCTGCATGGTTTATATTTGACAGAAAACTTTATTGTTTCTGTTTGTGAAAAAACGTAGACTTTCCGAAAGCATTACTTTAAACGAAAAATGAATTAGTGTCACATGTCCTTCTCCGGTTCCTATGCATATTATAGTAAATCTGCCATCTCTATTTCTACACATATGTATATCCACACACCTAGAAGACATAGAATTAAGAAGCCTATCTTGATTAAATTATCTAGGGAGAGGGCTCTTCTTCATCTGTTCGATTTTTAGGTTCATAATTTAGTTTCAGTTTGGATAATAAAACCTTTTGACTTTGGTCTTTTTTCTGAATAACCTAAATTCAAAGCAAACACACAAATTTGATTCCTATTAAAAGTATTCGATAAAAAAAAACATTTCCATACAAACTATGAATTTCTTGACGAGAATGAGTGTTTTTTTAAAGTAATTGTATTATATTATCATAAAAATTATATAGTTCCGTTTTGCTTTCAGTTTTATTTGAAAACCACCTATTTTGGTTTTGTATGTAACCGAAAACAGTAAACCAAATTGAACTTCGGTCCAGTTTGGTTTTTGGTTATTTCGGTTGCCAACTGAAATTCACATCTCTTACAGTATCTGATGGTTGAATTCAGGGAAATTAGCTCATCGGTTGAAGAGTGGAGGCGCTACAGTGAGTTCATAGTTTGCTAATACTTTTATGTCTCTGCATACATAATTACATATACGGACTTCAAAATTAAATATTACTATTTTTTTTGTTGTGGCCGTTGTACTATGAAGTAATGTATTTTTTGGTTACTCAACTAATCAAATTATTTATTTGTCTGCCACAACGCCTTATTTCCATCATACTTCTGTTGAAATTTGTGTAGATTTTAATGGCAGCTGGTGATACATTCAGGGCGGCTGCGAGTGACCAGCTTGAAATTTGGGCTGAAAGGACCGGTTGTGAGATTGTTTCAGCTGAAAAAGAAAAGGCAAAAGCATCATCAGGTAGACAACTAAACTGAGTTATAATTTCGATGCCTTGGTTTTGTAGCAGCTACTATTACTAACATGTTATCTTGAAGTTCTTTTTGAGTAGTTCTATCACAGGCCGTTAAGAAAGGGAAAGAACAAGGTTTTGATATCGTGTTATGTGACACTTCTGGACGTAAGACATGCCTTCGGTCAATATCGTTACTTAACTTTCATCATAGTCGGTGCTTGCTGACCATTTCTTTTGTTATATATTGTGAACAGGTCTACACACTAATTATAGCTTGATGGAAGAATTGATTGCATGCAAAAAGGCCATTGCTAAAATTGTTCCTGGTGCCCCTAATGTACGGTACTATGACCAGCCAACTCATTTTTGTTAGATGTAGTACCCTTCTTCGTCTCATAAAAGTTGCAACAATTGATGTCATGCATTGTGTAATACAAAATGCCAAAGTGCAGTCTTGTAGGGTCAAGATAGAGGAACTTTGTGCCTCAAGATAAATAGGATTGCTGTTTTGTAACTATGAGTTGACGACAACAGGCAAATAAGCAAGTTTTTTTAGCTCCAAAATATGTTGATTTTCATGGGATGATGGAAATACTATGATCCTTGTGCCTTTAGAAGTTTAACGGGAAAATAGTAGAGCATGGAAAAAGAAGAAACAAAATAAATTTATTTTTTGCATTTCACTATGCCAACATGAATTTTTTTGGTTAACACTTTTATTTTACTTTTCTCGGTTATCTATTACTGTGAGTCTCATGCTTAGATCATTTTCTTCATTTTTCATATGGTGCGTCGTATGTTTGTACCAATTTCCTCTGGTCTTTATTTTTTGACTATCAAGTTGTATTGGGGAATCTTTATTCTGTGTGTTGCATCTTTATACCACTATATTTACTTTTTTACTGTGAGTTCTGTCTTTATTTTACATATGTACTTCTCTCTTACCATGTAAATAGGACACATGAAATGAAAATGCTGTATCGCTTAAATACGTAAACATTGTTCAAGTCTTGTGGATCTATTTGATGCTTCATAATCTTATAGGAAATTTTACTCGTATTGGATGGAACTACGGGTTTGAATATGCTCCCACAAGCTAGGGAATTTAATGAGGTGAAGCTTCCAAATCCATTTTCATGCAAAAAACATATTTCATACTGAAAGCATATATTATAAGAAAAATCAGTAAGATAAAAGTTGAATGTCAATAATTCAATTGTGGCAGGTTGTAGGAATAACTGGTTTCATTTTGACAAAACTGGATGGCTCTGCAAGAGGTGGCTGCGTGGTATGTGAATATTTTCTTTCCGTATTGGGATTCAATAAAAAAATGTTGTATTATAATGACATCCGCCGCAGGGTAAACCACCGCCTCTCAGGTCCCCCGACTGATTCTACCAAATCACTTAATTTTGTATCCTTGAAAATGAGTTCTGCTTGCAGGTTAGTGTAGTTGATGAGCTAGGAATTCCAGTGAAGTTTGTAGGTGTTGGGGAAGGGGTGGAAGATCTCCAGCCGTTTGAGGCAGAAGCTTTTGTTAATGCCATCTTCTCATGAGGCATCACAAAAAGGTTACTTTGTTTCATTACCCTTTAAAATTACAACGTTACTCACTGGATTTTAGGAGGTTCTGCGACGGTTTGTCAGATGCCCAATACCTTGAATACACACAAAGTATACATAGATGTAACTTAAGAACCTTTTGGGAGATGCGAGTGTCACAATTTTTATGTGACATCCTGAAATGGATTGTTTGTGAAATTTCTAAAACACAATTTAGTAATGACAAAGTAGAATATCATAAATTCTTGGTGGTGATGAGAAGTAGTGTAATGGTAGTGATCACTTGATAACTTTCTAACATGGCACAACTAAGGCGATATTATGAAAGACGGGGATGTTGTAATTATAATGGGGATCTCCTAATGGATGTTGTTGCAATCTTCGCATAATCTACTGAATAGACTCCATTTAGTTGGTCAAACATAGTCTATCCTAATTAATTAACTAAATAATAGAACATTATAATCTTGAAGAATGAACGGACGAACTATGGGATTGTAATTGTAAAAGTATTCAGCGCACATGCATCGTTTTTGTTGTAGTTGGTCACCACCTGCAGTGTTTTTGTTCTTCGTTGTATATTAGCAACCATAAAGGTTTGCTTGTAATAATTCAATGTTAGTACTTTAGAAACTTAAATTGGAATTATTTTTCTTCAGACTGTTTCCGTTCTAATACTTTTGATTTACATATATGCTTCAGTTTAGTCCCTCCCTAAAAGACATTAATTTAATTGTAGTCAATCTGACTCAAAATAGCTGATATAATAAAAGTCGAACATAGTCTATCCTTACTAATCATTTGTATTGTTTCAAGTGCAGGAATCACTGTTGTCCTAGATTCATGGAAGGAGTATAGTGCCTAAGAGAAGGGGATGAATAGCAGAAGAAAGCTTTCAATTTAGACTACAAAACAGATAGACCATTGGCAGTAGTAGGGTGGGCACCTGCCCCACAAATCTTCTTGCAGTTGGTGTAATTTATTTTTTATTAAAAGTGATTCGACCGATGGAACAAGAAAAGTTGTTTTTTTGAAGATGATTTAGGAACACATCGACTCGGGATAAGTATAAGTTTTGCCTTTTACTCGCCATATTATCACAATTTTTGAGGTTTTTGTTTGATCATCCATCGAGTAATAGCTTTTGTTCATAACGTTTGTATGTATAACTATAAATGTATGTAGCGTCCATTAACATGTGCACTTGTGAACTCACGATCATCATGTGGACTGATCGACCTCTAGCTTTTTCATGAGTGTATCACGTTAACAATCCGCAAGCAAACGCATCTTTCTATAAATCCACATCAATCAACTATATATCAGTAAAGGTTTTAAACATGTGAGATTAATAAATTTAGTAAAATTCAAAGTAAATAACAAAGGTATGGCGTTGACGACTGAACATATATAGAATTTGTGGTTGATGCTTGTACCATGTTTGATGGTTGATGTATCTACCTAGCTAGAAAACATCTTTATATCTATAGCCACGATCGGTTAATAAATAGTCAAAGATCGATGATAGCAACATAACTCCACGTTCGGCATTGTACTTGATTCGTTCAGAGTTTCTATAAATACTAGATCACAAGACAATTGTTTGTGTATAACCAGTATAAGTTTTCTCTTACGAACAATGTCTGAGTTGAATAATGACAATGATTATGGTTATGATCATGATTCAGACATCATGCGCAATGATTTTCCCAATGATTTCATATTCGGAGTCGGAACATCTGCATATCAGTTGTTTGTTTAATTGGTAAAAAAAAGTACTTTTCTATATAGAAGCTAAATTATTTTAACATTATTTAATTTAATTATTGTGTTTTTGTCAAATTTAATGATCCTGCTTTTTTAGAAAGACAAAAAACCATTACTGAAGGTTAATATGTTCATATACAATTATAACTTTGTTGTTCTCTTAATAAACTATTTCTTGATTTGGCTATTAATTAGGTTGAAGGTGGTTGGAGAGAAGATGGAAAAGGTTCAAGTATTTGGGACTGTTTTACCTTGAGATACCCTGGTCTCTACCTCCCTCTTTCTTTATAGATTTTATTAGATGTTTTTTATATTTTATCTAACATATAGTTTAACACTTGATCATGGTTATTGCAGGCAAGTTTCCAGAAGGTGCAAACGGATGCCACAGTGTCGAAAATTATTCAAGAATGAAGGTATATAATCGTATTATCAGCTACCACGTGACGTGCTTTCATAGGTTACATTGATCATAAGTTGTAAGATATGTTTCTTGGGTTTAAACCCAAGTCCCACATTGGAACATGTTATCAACTCTAAGCATGTATACAAGTTCATTGAGCTTCTATCACCAATTGGCCTTTGTACGAGTTGGACCGAAAAAGGTCTTGACGGTGTGCATTAGAGTTGGTACTTCAAAAAACTTGAGAAAAATCATTATTTTTCCCCTTATTGTTCAACTGTTGAAAAAATGGGTGTAAACTCCTACAGATTCTCTATTTCATGGTCAAGAATACTACCTGGTGAATGCAAAACAGGGTTCCTATAATGACCACAAACCAAAATATATACAAATAAATAAAACCATCATCTTTAGCACAAAAAATGGCCATAAATACATGAAGCTAACCAAAATATGCACAATGACTAATTAGTGCTAATTAATAGGTGGGAAAGTAAGTATGGGCAAAAGTTCAGAAGGCATCAATCACTACAACAAGTTAATAGGCGAGTTATTAGCCAAAGACATTGAGCCATTTGTCACTCTATTCCACTGGGATTGTACCAAATGCTTTGGAAGAAGAATACATGGGTTTCTTAAGCTCCAAAATAGTGTAAGTAGTTGCGATTTATCTATGTATTAATTTGTGCAGAGTTGCATTTTGCAACTTATTGTTCATATTACAAATTAGGAATGATTTTATCAATTATGCGGATATTTGTTTTTGGGAGTTTGGAGATCGGGTGAAGAATTGGGTGACGTTGAATGAGCCATATGCATTAGCCTACAACTGGTATGTGCTAGGTAATTATACACCCGGTCGAGGTGGTAAAAATCAAGACGGTGACCCTCAAGTCGAAGCATACACAGTAGCCTACAACTTACTCAATTGTTATGCAGCTGTCTATAGAAAATATCAAGAAGATTACAAGGTGTTACTTACATAATATTATTTTTACATGCATTCAACACTTTATGAGACCTGAACCCACAACTTCTTGATTGACGGATCAACCATGTAGTGACCTGCGCTGTTGGTTTTTACTCGTATTTTTACTACTTGTAATGTTATATTTTCAGACTTTTCAAAAGGGTAAGGCAGGAATTACACTCAATTGTAGCTACTTTCAGCCTTATCGCGGTTCAAGTCACCAGCCAGATATTCAAGCTGTTGGTTACACCTACGACTTTATGTTTGGTTGGTGAGAAACATAACATGATGCTTTCAGTAGAATGTGTACCTTTAACAATTATACATAAAAACGAAAACTCAAGTATGCTATAATGGCTCATACGTATTTTAGGTTTATGGAGCCATTGGCAAAAGGTACTTGGCCAGAGAGCATGCAATATTTTGCCATTCCTCCAACATCTGAATACCCAAACGGGCGGGTTTTGCCCAAATTTTCTATCGGTCAGCATAAGAACTTGAGTGCTTCATATGACTTTCTGGGAATAAATTACTATACCGCAAATTATGTTCAATATCAAGATCCATCTGATGAAATTCCTTCAGGATATGCTGCAGATTGCCATTACAAAATATCAGGTGACGGTGATTAATTTGGAGTTTTTTAATCGAATAAATTAGTGTTAGTTAGTTTGTTACTCAATTTAGCTTTTTTAATATCTTTTAGTTTTAAATTGTAGGACAAGACCCAAAAGGACATGATATCGGAGAGCCTGTAAGACTGCTTGTGGAAACACACACAATACATGCATTACAATTTAAAGTTTGTTTCCTATAGTTACTAACTCACTATATATGTCTCAATTTAATATATAGGCGTTTCAAGGCGCATGGTTCTATCTTTGTCCAGAGCAGTTTGCAGAACTCTTGGTCCTCATTAAAAGAAAATACAACATTACTAAGGATATTATCATCACCGAGAACGGTAAGACTATAAATTTAGTACAAGTTAGCCTTTTTAAATCCTTGTTATGTCTAATTTGACTTGCCAGGATCGACTTGATCAAGATCAAGATTAAATTTGACTGTCCTTGAACTTCTTAACAAGAAATTTGCGGAATAATACTTGTTAAGTTTGGAAGTTATATGTGTGTCTTGTATAAGTGTTTGTATTTAGTAAACAACAGAACACACAAATTGTATAACAAAAGCTCCAATATTATTTGTGAAAATAATACGAATACACTTGATTGTATTAGGGTTACAATGACCTTGAAGCTAACTAATCTGTATATGTATATGTTGCTATCTAAGCTTTCATACTTGTATATGAACCTAGGATTTACACAAGTTACAATGTTAAGCATGCCACAAAAGTAAACTAGACGCTCTGTTACACGTTATAGCAATTAATGCACATAAGTCAACTTTTCAAGCATGCTCTGTGTCCATAAAGTAAAATATGCTTTACTGCTTTACTTTTGGGTAGTCTGACAGCTCCACTAAGCAGTAGAAACAAGTAGCAGTAGAAACTCTGTAAATCGAACCAACAGTGGAAACAATGGAAACTGGTCTAGCAGTACTAACTCTAGAAATCATACCAGCAGTATTAATCTTGAAATCCTACCAGCAGTACTAACTCTGAGATCCTTCTGGCAGTACTAATCTTGTTCTTGTTCCAGCAGTAGAAACTTTGAAATGAACCGGCAGTAGAAATTTTTGGATAGCAGTACTAACCTATATTAAGCTTGGCAGTACTAATCTTTATGTCCCAACAATCTCCCCCTAAACTTATGTTTTCTACCCAACAACACTAAATTTCTCCAGATTTACCTTTTGACTACATTGGGGTTTATTTCTTCTACTTACTCATTCTTTTAAGATATTCTTTTAATTTCTTTATCAAAGCTGCTGCAACTTCCAGATTTGAGCATTTGACTTTACGCATCAACATGCTTTCTACCACTGCAGGATTCCATGGATAAACTTTGCCAATCAGAAAATATCCTACACCTCCATCTAACTGGCTATACATATGAACTCCACAACTATCAAAACAATACCAGTAGTTGACAGGTGAGAATTCCTTCATAAATATTCTCATTTCTGCTTCAGGCAAGTACATATGCTTCAAATACTCAAATAATTGATGATCATCATCATATCCTTTCTCTCCTCCAAACCTTTTCATACCTGCCTCAAACATCTCATCAAGATCTTTTCTTCTGAATACCTTGAGCATTGAAAAGAAGTTTCTATAGAGCTCAGTTGATCCTCCTGCTCTAACAATCTTAAAATGCCTTCTGTTTGCACTATCCAGTGTCTGATACCAATCTATGATTGGATAATCCACCTTCAAGGGCTCACAGTCAGCTGTATCAATTATTACCAGTCCTCTGCTATCTTCATCCTCCTTTTCCTTATCATCTGTAGATGGCACCTCAGTATGCACATCCTTTTCAACTTTCTGCATTTTCTGCACTTTTTCAAAGTAACCCTCACTTTGTGTGCCCTCTGCAGCTTTCTTCTTCCTTTCAAACATTTTGATACCCTTTTGAACAGGTGTATCATGCATGCCTTTCAGCTTCTTTTCTTTTTCCCACCTTATATCTTCCTCCTTACTTTTTTGGAGAATGTCCTACTCTTCATCATACATCTGTTTTAGAGCTTCAAAGGACATGGCTTGAAGAATCTTGACATTTATGCTTATTGCATTTCTTAAAAATGCTATATAATCCTTCTTTAGTTGAGCTTTTGTCTTTGGCTTAGCTTTCTGCTTTTTGTATTTAATCTCAGACTCCCTTCTCTTCTTTTCATTTAATAATCTTTCTAATTCAACTTCCCTCTCCTCTTCTGTATATCTTTGCCTTTCCTCTTCTTGTAATCTCCTTGCTAACTCTGCATCTGCCTCTATTTGATGTTTTCTTTTTAAAGGCCTATCCTCTTCAATCATTATCCCTTTACCCTTATCTTTTTCCCCAATCTTCTGTACTTTCTTTGTAGGTGTGTTTTCTGATGGTTTTTGAATGCTTACACCTTTTTCTTTTGATTTCTCTTTCTCCTTAGGGCTCTCAGACACCCTCAACAGTACTTCAGCAGCAGCAAATTCCTCATTAACTGCAGTAGTACTAACTGGCTCATTTAGCCCAGCAGTACAAACTGCATCTGCACTGGCAGTACTAACTCCAATACTAGCAGTAGTAACTGGAGCAGTATTAATCTTTTCTAGCAGCAATTTCACCAACCCATTTAACCTGGAGATCTCATCACCTTGAGATGCTAGCATTTCCTTCTGCCTAGCCACCTCTTATGTCAGTTTGGTACACAAAGCCGTCAATTCATTTAGTGATAAGCTATCCTCACCACTGTCAGAAGTGTTAACCTCTATTAGTGGATCATTGGAAGATTTAGCTAATGTCTCAGACCTAGTCTGAGCATCATTAGCCCCCCTTGTGATTTCTTGGCACCGGGGACCACTGGATGCATTGATATCCACTGGATCTTCTGCAATAGGTGAATCCAATAGAATCTCTGCCTCCTGTGTTGCCATGGATTGGGTCCTAGTTCCAATACCACTGTCCTGTTCTCCCAATTGGGCAGAATCAGTAGTGGCAACCCTTTCCATATGGTCACCTTCCTCTTCATTGACCACCTCATTTAGATCAATTGGCTGATGTATCTGAGGAAGAGGAGCCTCAGATGCATGTTTCTTAGCCCTTTTGGCTTTCTTGGAGGTTGGCTTGGGGTTCCTTGTTTTCTTGGTTTTAACAACAGGCGTGGGTTGAGAAGTAGAGGGTGTGACTACTTCTTCACCTGCTGTGGAGGGTGCACTTAGCATATGTGTAGTAAGATTTGTGACCCTCCCAGAAAATGTAGTGCCTTTTACTAACCATGTTCTCCTCATATTTGAAAATAGTTTTTGTGTATGTGAGAGGAGAACAATTTTACCACCGACTCTTGGTAGGTTAGTTAATTTATTGTCAAAAATGTGTTGTAGAAACCTTGGATACATCAAAAATTTTGAGTCAGCATGTTCCAGGTTGTACAACATTCCAGTAAAGATTAATTTTGAAAAATTGAACTTGATGTTATTAGCTAGGCAGATCAAAGCCGAAGCAATGTTACTGCTAAACTGATCCCATGAAGTTCTTTTTTGAGATATACATTGTTGCAGGGTATGAATTAAAAATTTCCACTGAGGAGAAAACACAAATTTCCAAAAAGTAAGTTTATTTAACTCCCCCTCATACCCTAGCAACAATAGGTTTTCATAAATTTGAGATACAGATAAGCATTCGATACCTTCTTCATCATGAAGTTGAAGATGAGCCCGAATAGATGCCTCTGTAACTCTGACGGTTTGCTCTGCAACTTGGCCAACAATGGTAGCCACCCCATCGACTTCTGTCTTTTCATATGTGAAATAAAAATGATGGGGTTGACAGAAAGAGCTACCTTTAAGTTGCTATGTTTGAGAAAATTTACAATTTCGTAAAAATCTTCTCCTCCTTTTGATTTTAGCAGATAAGCGAGCAGATTGTGCTTATCTGCGGTTGGTAAAACAACGTTAGAAGATGAAGGAGAAGTCATTTTAGTTGGAGAAATTGAAAATTTTTCTTTTGAAAAAGTGGATTTTGATCGCTTTTTGGTAGTTAAAGGTTAACAGTAGGTGAAAAGCGAACAGTGAAAAAGGTTTGCTATTTATACTATTTGAAAAGGGGCAGCATTAAATGCCCTAATTTTGAAATAGAATAAATTGTGCCAGCAGTACTAAATTGGGAATTTTGTACTGGCAGTATTAAAAAAAAAAAAACATGCCCAGTACTAAAATTATGCTAGCAGCATAAACCGTTTATCACAACCATCAGTACTAATATAACTAACAGTACTAGCGGGGGAAAGCAGTACTATTATATATTAGTTACAGACAGCAGTATTAACAATGACTAACAGTAGTAATGTAAACTACATTAGCAGTGTTAATAATGCTAAGCATTAATAGCGGTATTAAATAAAAGTAGCAGTATTAAAAATATCTACAATATTAACACTAGCAGTACTAAAAGCAACATGTATAGCAGTATTAACATTGACAGTATTAAAGATACTGATATTCTTATTTAGTAGACCAGTATTAATAGCAGTACTAATTTTAACAGCAGTATTAAAATACTTAACAATATTAACACTAGCAGTACTAAAAGTGACTAGCAGTATTAATATTTAACAGTATTAAAGAATACTAACAACATAAATTAGTAGATCAGTATTAACCCATGAATAAGCACAGAGTTTTACAAAGAGCGGTATTAACTAAAGATTTATTAAGAATTTATCATTCCAATGCTTGTAACCTGGAATGTAAATCTACCCACATCAAATGCTTTTGTGAATAGATCTGCAAACTGATTATCAATATGAACTTTAAAAATCTGAATTAATCTTTTCTCATTACAATCTCTTATAAAATGATATCTGATTTCAATGTGCTTAGTTTTAGAATGTTTTACAGGGTTATTTATAATACTGATAGCAGAGTTGTTATCAATAAAAATGAGAGTATTTAGAAAGGTCAAACCATAGTCCAACATCTGATTCTGAATCCAAAGCACTTGAGCACAGCAAATTGATGCTGCAACATATTCTGCTTCTGATGTAGATGTGGAAACAGTAGTTTGCTTCTTGCATTGCCAAGACACAAGTCTTCCTCCCAAAAATTGACAACCTCCTGATGTAGATTTTCTATCCATATTGGCTCCTTCATAATCACTGTCAGTGTATGCAATCAAGTCAAAAGAAGAATTTTTAGGATACCAAAGGCCCAGTTTTGGTTGACCTTTGAGATATCTAAAAATTCTCTTGACTGCATGAACATGTGACATTTTAGGATTTGCCTGGAATCTAGCACAGACACAAACAACAAACATAATATCTGGTCTGCTTGAGGTCAGATACATGAGGGATCCAATCATAGATCTGTAGAGGTGTTCATCAACATCCCCCCCCCCCCTCAAGATCTGTATGCAATGGTTTGTGTGTCTCCATTGGAGTGCTAGCAATCTTTACATCTTTGTATCCAAACTTCTCCAGAATGTCATTAACATATTTCCCTTGACTTATGAAGATCCCTTCTTTCTGCTGTTTAACTTGTAATCCTAGAAAGAAAGTCAACTCTCCCATAGAGCTCATCTTGAATTTCTGATGCATAAGAGCTTCAAACTCTTTACAAAGACTATCCCTTGTTGAACCAAAAATAATATCATCTACATAGACTTGAACTAGGAGGATATCATTTCTAATTCGTTTGATAAACAAGGTTTTGTCAATTGCACCTCTCTTGAAACCATTCTCCAACAGATAAACAGATAAAGTATCATACCATGCTCTAGGAGCCTGATGCAATCCATAAAGTGCCTTCTCCAATCTGTACACTTTATTTGGATGCTTGGGATCTTCAAATCTGGGTGGTTGGCATACATATACCTCTTCTTCAATAGTGCCATATAGAAATGCACTCTTTACATCCATCTGATATACCTTGAAGTCCTTGAAAGATGCATATGCCAAGAACAACCTAATTGCTTCTATTCTAGCTACAGGAGCAAAGACTTCATCATAGTCAATGCCCTCTTCTTGAGAATATCTCTGAGCAACCAGCCTTGCTTTGTTCTTGATCACAATGCCTCTCTCATCTTTCTTGTTTCTGTATACCCATCTTGTTCCAATTGCCCTTTTTCCTTTTGGGAGATCCATCAATGTCCAAACATCTTGAATCTTAAACTGAAGCAGCTCTTCTTGCATTGCTTCAACCCAACTTGGATCTTTCAAGGCTTCATTTGCCTTCTTGGGCTCTATCTGAGATAGAAAACAGACAAATAAAGAAGTATTGATGTCTTCTTCATTTAGTCTGGCAGATCTTCTGGTTTGCATTGCAGAGTTAATATCACCTATTACAATCTCCAATGGATGATAGGCTTTGTATTGTTGATACTGACCAGTAGATGACAGAAGAATCCCAGACTCCAAGTTTGTATCATTCTGTTATATTAGAATGCTAGTCTTAGTCAAGGATAGACTAGTTGGATCTTGATTCTCATCTACATTTTCTTCTGCAGTTACATCAGCAAAACGATCTGCTTCTAAATCTGCATTTCTTTCTGCATTCTCAGATGTATTCACACCATTTGCTTCTTCTTCTGGAAGCATTTCAGGATCTGAGGATGTATGGCCATCATCATAAGCACCATACTGTTCCTGACTTGATGTGATTGGTTCTGAACTCTGAGCTTGTTGTTGTGGAGGTGGTTGAAAAACTTCAGGTGGATCAGGTGACCAGAAGGGTAGAGTAATGTACTCTAATGGAGTATCTTTCTTCTGATTTACAGCACTTGATTCACCTGTATTTGTACCTGTATTTGATGACTCATACACATTTCTGAAAGATTGAGTTAGAGCATCAATATCAAATAACCAATCTGGACCTTTTCCCACTACACTAGGTGTGTGTTCATTAAAAGTCACATTCATGGTTTCCTCTACTATTCTAGTCCTATGATTGAATACTCTATATGCTTTACTTTGGGTAGAGTATCCAACAAAGACTCCCTCATCAACTTTGCTCTCAAACTTGCCTAGGTGATCTTTGGAGTTTAAGATAGTAACAGGACATCCAAATGGTTTTAAAAAGCCAATCAAATGTTTTCTTTTGAAAAACAATTCATATGGTGTCTTGTTATGAGGCTTTACTACTAGTGCCCTGTTCTGAACATAACAAGCAGTACTAACTGCTTCTGCCCAGAAGGTCATTGGTAGTTTAGCATCTGCTAACATTGTTCTAGCAGCCTCAATTAGTGTCCTATTTCTTCTTTCTGCTACTCCATTTTGTTGTGGAGTTCTAGGAGCACTAAACTGTCTTTCTATTCCTTTTGTTTTCACAGAATTTATTCATCTCATGATTTTTAAATTCTGTTCCATTATCAGACCTGATGATTTTAACCTTTTGATTAGTTTGGTTCTCAATCCTAGTAATGAATGATCTAAGTATTTCACCTGTTTCATCCTTAGTTCTAAGAAAGAATACCCAACTAAATCTGCTAAAGTCATCAATGATCACCAAGCAATAAACTTTCTTTCCTATACTACTGACATTGATTGGTCCAAACAGATCCATATGCAGTAGATGTAAAGGAGAAAAGTTTAAGTTCACACCTTTGGTCTTATAAGAAGATTTGTGTTGTTTCCCCTTTATACATGCAACACAATGGTCATCACATGAATATGTCTTTTCAGGTAAACCTCTAACAAGTTTGTTTTTAACCAGTTTGTTAATAGTTTTAAAATTCATGTGACACATTCTTCTATGCCAAAGATCAGACTCATCAACAGATGCCTTTGAGATAAGACAGTTTAAATCTTGTTGAGGTTTCATGTTTGCTAAGTCACAACAGTACACATTATTCTTTCTGGGAATTTTCATTAAAATCATGTTTTCATCTAGATTAAATTTATCAGAAAGAATAAAGCATTATGTGTCAGTAAAAAGAACTGTATTCTTTTTCTCTGTGATTTGACTCACACTTAGCAAATTGAATCTCAACTGTTCAACATAATAAACATCTTGAAAGCTTATCTTATCACTGTTGACAGTCCCTTTTCCTGTAATCCTTCCACCTTTAGGATTACTTCCAAAAGCTACATATCCACCATCAAGCTCCTTGAAGTTCTGCAGTTTGCTTCTATCCCCTGTCATGTGCCTTGAGCATCCACTATCAACATGCCACAAACTTCTTGGCTTGCTCTGCACAGAAAAATACAATAAAGATTATCAGTTTTCTTTGGGAACCCAAACCAATTTGGTTTTGGGTCTCCCTTGTACATCCACAAAGTCAACTCTTTCAAAGATTATTGTTTGTGGTATACTGTTGGTTTTGGAAACTTTTGATTGATGTTTCCAAGTCCAACTGATGTTAGACTTAGCAGCAGAAACTGGGTTAAAAGTGCTACCAGTATAATTTTGCCTAGCAGTATTAAAATTGGTAGCAATGTTAATATGTCTAGCAGTATTAACTACCTTAGCAGTTCTAACTGTTCTACCAGTATTAACTGGTGCAACAGTCTTAACTGAAGCAGTAGTATTCTGCTTACCAGTATTAACATTGATAGCAGTGTTAATACGCCTGACAGTATTAATTTTTAATGCTGCTTGAGTCTTTGTACTGTTGGCTCTGTTTCTGATTAATGCTGCTGTAGTAAATTTTGGTGCAGTAGTATTAACTGATTGAGCCTTGATCTTCTTGACAGTATTAACAGAATTAATTTTATTTTTAAAATTGTGATGATTAATTCTGTCAGTAGCCGTCCATGGTGATCTCATAACCCTTTTATTTCTTGGATTATGATGACATTTATTCTGAAGATGGTTTGTTTTTCCACAGATAAAGCATGCCTTCATCTTCACCATTTGAAAATTCTTTTTCAGTCTTTGTGAAACTGATTGATTCCAGTTTCTTTGGTTTCCCCTGGAAAATTGTTTTGTTTTGAGAGATGGTGATGAAGTGCTTGTTTTGCATTTACAACCAGTACAGTTAACATTTGCAGATTTAATATGTTCAATTTTGTTAACAGGTTTACTAATTGCTTTTGTCTTTTGATTTACAAATCCTAGGCCTCTCCTAGACTTGTTTTCTGTGGTTGTCTTCTGTTCTACCCTCATTTTTGTCTTTTCTTGAAACAACACTTTACCCTCTGCTAATTTCTCACCAGAAATTTTAGAAATTAGCCCAGTATGCACTTTGTTATTTTGCAACCTATTGTTTAAACTAGTGCTTGTTGTTTTAGATTTAAACTCAACTTTCTTAAGCCTATCAGGTTTAGACTCTTCTTCGTCATCATATGTCCACTCAGTTATCTCAACTTTATCAAGATCATTATCTTGATTCATGATAGGATCAACTTTCTTGACCATATCAGACATTTCCTCCTTTAAATTATTTATGTCTAAATCAGATTTAGGTGGAAAGTAGTTGTTGTTGTATGGTGGGGGTACATTATAGTAACCTAGGTCTGTTTTGATTTTATCATGTATTTGTGCCTTGATTATATTTTGTACATTTTTGGATGCATTTTCTAAGTCACAAACTTTTAGTTTTATGCTTTCTTTCTCACAAGTGACTTCTGCTAATTTTTTTGTTAGCTCATCCACTTTGTCTTGTAATACTTCCCTTTCCCACTTAGCATACTTAACATCATAGTCAAACTGAGTTTCATTTTTCTTATATGCTTCTATGATTTTTTCTAGGTTTTCTATGGCAGCAGTTGTATGTCTATGTTTAATGTCCCACTCTTTTAATTCATCACAGATTTTAAAGTTGTGATCTCTGTAATGTTTAACAGTTTTCTTACATATACTAGAGCACAATTTAACCTGTACCTCATATGGGACTTCATCTGAAGTGCTTGCAGCTTCTGTTTGTGCCATTAATGCCTGATTCTGAGCTTCATGTTCATCTTGATAGCTCCAATCAAATCCCATACCATCTTGGGATACCAAGGCACTTGTACTAACCCCCTGACCTTGAGCTTGAGCAGGAACACTTCTTCTCTGTGCTCCATTGAATCCTCCAGTCCTTTGACCATTCACCTCCTGTCTTCCAGATCTGCATTCTCTGGCAAAGTGACCCATTTTGTGGCAGTTGTAGCACTCCACTTTGCTTTTATCAAAACCAGCATTGTCTTCTCTTTTTATGGAGAAGTTGTTTCTGCCAGTTCTTTGTAGGTACCTCTTTGCCCTCATTGTGATCATGGCCATTTGCCATTTGATGTCCATTTCTTCTAGATCATCAGGACTGATCTGTTCTAGTTCTTCATTAGTCAGTGATGAAGTCACATGACTAGCAAAGAAGGCTTCTAGAACTTGATCACAAGATTTGTCCTGTGATGATGATCCAGATGCAGAACCTGTAACAACAGAGGTAGACACAGATGCTGAGTTTGGATCTACTTGTACTCCTCCTGATGACATAAATGCAACATTCTGCATATTTGGAGTGTATACAGTGGCTTGCTTCTTGCTCTCCACTTCTGGTTCAAATGATCTCAGATCATTATATAGATCATCAAGCTCCTTATCATCCAAATTACTGCCCTGCCTCAAAGCAACAGTGTACATTGTCCATTCATCTCCAAGTGATCTTAGAAATTTTCTGTTAAGATCATCTTTATCAATCTTAACATTGTGATTTTCAAGATCACCCACAAGTTTAGAAAATTTGTCAAAAACTTGTGTTAATGTTTCAGATATGACAGAATTAAAGTTTTCAAATTGTTGTTTTAACAAGGATCTTTTATTTTTCTTGGTACTCTCATTGCCACCAAATCTTTTCTCTATTGCTTCCAAAAGAACCTTTGCATCCTCACAATTTTCAAACTTTCTTTGATATTCATTAGGAATGGATATCAATAGAATGCTAAGAGCTTTAAATTCTGTCGCTCTTTCCTTTCTTTCAGCATCTGTATTTGGTGGTGCCCTTGGAATCCTAGTACCATCACCATTAACAGGATACTTACGACCATTTACACAAATATCCCATAGTTGATAGTCTGTAAGCAACATGTACTGTTTCATCCTATTTTTCCACATATCATACTCATCTGGCCTGAGTATGGGGATTTTGTTTGCTTGAGTTTCATCAGAAGAAATTTTATAAAAGTTTTGAAAATAACTTTTAAACAAACCAAATTTTGACTTCCAAAAGTTCAAAGCAACCTAATGCTCTGATACCACTTGTCAGGATCGACTTGATCATGATCAAGATTAAATTTGATTGTGCTTGAACTTCTTAACAAGAAATTTGCGGAATAATACTTGTTAAGTTTGAAAGTTATATGTGTGTCTTGTATAAGTGTTTGTATTTAGTAAACAACATAACACACAAATTGTATAACAAAAGCTCCAATATTATTTGTGAAAATAATACGAATACACTTGATTGTATTAGGGTTACAATGACCTTGAAGCTAACTAATCTGTATATGTATATGTTGCTATCTAAGCTTTCATACTTGTATATGAACCTAGGATTTACACAAGTTACAATGTTAAGCATGCCACAAAAGTAAACTAGACGCTCTGTTACACGTTATAGCAATTAATGCACATAAGTCAACTTTTCAAGCATGCTCTGTGTCCATAAAGTAAAATATGCTTTACTGCTTTACTTTTGGGTAGTCTGACAGCTCCACTAAGCAGTAGAAACAAGTAGCAGTAGAAACTCTGTAAATCGAACCAACAGTGGAAACAATGGAAACTGGTCTAGCAGTACTAACTCTAGAAATCATACCAGCAGTATTAATCTTGAAATCCTACCAGCAGTACTAACTCTGAGATCCTTCTGGCAGTACTAATCTTGTTCTTGTTCCAGCAGTAGAAACTTTGAAATGAACCGGCAGTAGAAATTTTTGGATAGCAGTACTAACCTATATTAAGCTTGGCAGTACTAATCTTTATGTCCCAACACTGGTATTTTAATCTCATGTAATCATAGGTTCTCCTGATAATAATGACCCTGGAAAAACTTGTGAAGAAGTTTGTAACGATAAATATCGAATCAATTACATTAAGCAACATATTAAAGGCATCAGAGTAGCAAGGCGGTATATTTATAGTCGATCCAATCCCTTATCATATATCTTTTCATTTATATATTATTTATCATACACATTTTTGTGGTTGTTTAATGTTACAGTAACAAGGTAAATGTGACGGGGTACTTTGTGTGGTCTTTCATGGATAGTTTTGAATGGAGTTTTGGATATACTCTTCGATTTGGTATGCTTTATATTGATTACATGAAAGACCTACAAAGGTACCCGAAAAAATCAGCAGTTTGGTTCAGGAAGTTTCTTTCTGAGGACAAAAAGGTGTCCTTCAAGAGGAATATTATGACACAAAGTGAACAACAGAACGAAGTTAACGAAACATCAAACAAGACCAAAAAAGCAATTGAAGTGAGTCAGAAGCTCAAGAAATCTAAAACTTGAAAAAGTCGTAATGATCGAAAACACATCACCTATTACAGTATATCTACTGATAAACCAACAGTTTCAGGAACAGTATATATATGGTTATTATTAATATAAAAGAAGACCATAATGTGTGCTGTTTAATAAAGTTTAGATTGTATGAATGTTTGTGAAAGTATCTTCAATAATCATCAATCATCAATAATCAATAATCAATAATACATGATAAAAGAAAGTGTAATAAGGAACATGTTTTAGTTATTCTTGTATCTTTAGCTCCTTTAACTTATACATCAATTTGGAAAATAATCAGCTTGTTTCATCTTTGCTTTTGTCTTCTTCAATTACTCGGATTCAATCATGATACTGTTGACTCGATCATCGTCTTCGGTTGTGGTTCTTTTCACAAATTCCCATTTTCCAGTAAGAAACTTTTTGAACCAAATTGCTGATTTTTTGGGGTACCTTAGAAGATTATTTTTGTAATCAACATATATCATACCAAATCGACTAGTATACCCCGAATGCCATTCATAGTTATCCATGAATGACCACGCAAAGTACCCCATAACATGTGCTCCTTGACTGTAACGTTATTGTAATTCAATGCTCGGTTTAATATTTTATGATAATTAAACTAAGTGAAATGATTTGACACCAACTAACTCACCGGTTTGCCTGTTTGATGGCATCAAGATGCCATTTGATGTATTTAAGTCGATATTCATCATCTCGAACTTCTTCATAAGTTTTATTTGGCATATTGTGTTCAGGAGCTCCTGTTACAAGGTATGAATAACACATCATCAATTATAATTCTTGTGAATCAAACTACATATAATTAACTGTCATAAATTAATAAACAAGTGTACGTACCATTCTCTGTTATTACAAAATATTTTTTAAAATTGTACTTTTTCTTGATATGTAACAAGAGTTCTGTAAGCTCCTTGGCACAAAGAAAAACCCATGAACCTTCAAAAGCCTACAAATGTGTGAGAATTAAGGTTAGTTTAATAGCTGCCAAATTAAGTACAAAACCGAAATACAAGTTTATGAAGTCATGTGCTTGTGATCGGGCATATATCTTCGATCGTGTGTTTCTTTTGTTGATAAGATTTAACTCGATCATCATTTACCTCTGGCCCTATATCGTTGTTGTCAGGGTCTTGTGCTATATATAAAACATGCGAGAAAAATTAAAACGTAAGAAAAACGCAAATTAAATCATTACCATTAGTAGTATATGTAAGTTAATTTCACAAACTATACATAAACTCAAAGAGTGAATTTTATAATGTCATACACCGATGAAGCTAGATTGATCATCAAATTTTAAAAATCACCTGTTGCTTTGTAATGGCAATCCTGCAAATATCCTTGACGAACAACAGGAGGAGGATTATTCGGATCAAATGTATCATAATATCCTACATAATCTGCCGCGTAATTTGCAGTGTAATAGTTAATTCCCAGAAAATCATACGCCTTAATCAACTTGTTGCGTTGATTATCAGAGAATGCAGGCAAAACACGACCGTTTGGGTACTTAGTAGTTGGAGAAGTAGCAAAAATCTTGATGCTTTCTGGCCAATCACCGCTTGTTAATGGCTCCATAAACCTAATTAAAATATGAAACATTATGGCATGAGATATAACTACTACAGTTACAAAATGGATCATACATGCTACAATTATCAATATTAGTTCTAGCAAACAAATTAATTATATCACTGCTACAAGTTCAAGTTTGTCGTACGAAAATGCGTACCATCCAAGCATAAAATCATATGCATACTCGACAGCTTTGACGTCATCTTCATTACTCGGACCACGCCAAGGCTTGAAAAAGTTGGTGTCGAGAGTAATTCCAACTTTTCCTTGTTGAACACTCTAAACAATAGTTATGTTTCATCTAATTAATCACAAAATATATGCAAAAATAATTTGTTTTGGTAATAAAAACCAGAGTTTTTTGTGTTGGTAATAATTCTTATGTACCTTGTAATCTTGTTGATATTTTCTATAAGCAGCTGCATGACAATTGAGTAAATTGTATGCTACAATATATGGCTCGTTTTCAGGGTCACCGTGGTCATTGACTCCACCCCTACCCGGTGCCATATTACCTAGTACGTACCCTGATAAAGTGAACCTGTAAGGCTCGTTTAACGTCACCCAGTTCTTCACTCGATCTCCAAATTCCCAAAAGCATATATCCGCGTAATTCACAAAATCGTCACTAATCAATGTTTGATGAATATATGATCAGCAGAGAGATTCCTAATATGTACTCCATCATATTAATGATTCATATATGCACACTTACACAATTTTGGAACTTAAGAAACCCATATATTCTTCTTCCAAAGCATTTGGAAGATCCCAGTGGAAAAGAGTGACAAATGGCTCAATCCCATTGGCTAACAACTCGTCTATTAATTTGTTGTAGTGGTTGATGCCTTCCAAACTTTTGCCCATACTTAATTTCCCACCTGTTTAAAGAAATAAACCATAATAGTTTCTACAGAAAGTTAATTGTCCATAATATTCGTGATTGAACCAGAAGCCGGATAAAAGTGTTGTTTCTATTACAGGTTAAGTTTTCGATTCCTTTTTATTCATCTATTTTTGATACATCGTAATGTTTAACTTTTTGCTAAAATGTTTTGAGATCGAGTTATTTTTAGTATAAAAATAAAAAATAGTTATTTTTTTGAACATTAATTTGTTATATTTATTTTCTTGATGTGATACTGAAAATGAATTTTATCTTCACCTGGTAATATCCTGGACCATGCAATAGAAAACCTATAATGCTTAACACCCATTTTCTTCAGCAACTGTACATCTTCCTAAAACATTGTACAAAACCGAACAAGTTTAATTAAAAATCAAACAAAAGATAGTCAGATAGCTAGACATATACGCAAATGTATCGTACTCGAGGTTTTTTGGTTAGTTGCATCATAATAAGCAGATCGACACAAAACGTATATTTAGGGACCTTTAAAATCGACAATACACATTTTATGTATACTAGGTACCTTCATTCTTGAGTAATTATCAACAGCGATACATCCATTCGAACTGTCAGAGATCTTTTCTGTAATCATCGTAATTAAGTGATAATATTGTCATTCATTTGACAACTAATTAATTACGTACAGAGACAGTTAGAGATTATAGTATGTATGCTGTATGCATACCAGGATGTCCAAGGGCAAAGCTATCCCAAATACTTAAGCCTTTACCATCTACATTCCAAGCACCTTCAACCTACGAGTCAAAAATAAATCGCATAATTACTACTGTAATTAGTTTAATTAACTTCTTAAAACAAAATCAAATGTTGGACGTTAATTAACAATATTTGCATGTATAAGCTTAAAAGTTAGTTATTAGTTACTTACTTGATAAGCAGATGTTCCTACTCCGAACATGAAATTACTTGGAAAATCGATACGTTTGAGAAGATAAGGATCATGGTCGTAATTATGGTTGCTGTCATTCGCCATTACGTACAACCGTATAGTAGTTGTATAAACTCGAAACGGACTCTTTTAGATAAAACCACGACCAATTATCGATCGAATGCCAGAAACAAAATACTAATATCTGTTTTTCAAAACCAAATTTAGCCCACAATAGAATCCATGTATAAGTAGTTAGCGATACAAAGAATTGAAAGTAGTTAGCAACACGAAGACTGCAAAGAATGATTAAAAATAATTAGTGTTGATATTCCTATAAGTCTTATTTGTAATAATATTCCATTTTATTTCTAAAAATATGCAACTGTGAATACTTTAATTGAGTAAAAATAAGTCTTAATAATATATTATTGGATTGATGGTACATGATAACATCAAGTGTAACTAATATAATTAGATGATCTGTATTCACTCATATAGAAAAAAGTCAAAGGGATAACAATGGAGAAAGATGGAAGTTGAGGGACCTAAAGTGTCAAACTTTTAACTATATCTTGGCTGGAAAGTATTTCTTTCATTTCTTCATTTTCAAAAAGTGTGTGCATGCGTACAACTCTCATGAATAAACAGAGATTATACGCTTGGTTAAAAAAATATATTTTTTAGAGTTTTTTGTCTTTTGAAAATCATAAAAATTTTAGAAAACGCGTTCAAATGTAAGGATGAAGTTTTCATTTTCAAAAACAGGAAATGTAGAAAATCATAAATCATTAGATTCTATTTTTTTTTAATATCTCCGAAAAACTTCAACTTCAACACATTTTGTAAATTTAAATCAACATTATCAACGAGTTAAAAATAAATTCGACAGGCAAAACAAACCAAGAAGTTGTGATTTATTGCTTAATTCAATTTTTTTAGTCCAACTTTAAAGCCCAATAACTGATTTATTGAGGAGCCCAACTTTGCTAATTGTTATGTCTTGGAAAACACCCAATTTCATAAGACTTGAGAGTTGAAACGATCAAACAAATCTGTGAGTTATCGCTTTTAAACAACTTGAAAAAATCACCATGAATATAATAAAAAATTATAATAATTTACTGTAATAATCTAAATAAAATATCATAGGGTTAATTAATTTCTAGGTTCTATACTTTATAATCAATTTTATTTACAAGACTATAGGATTTTATATCCAAATCTTGATTCAAATTAATTTCTTATGTGTGTTTAAGATTAGGCTGGTTAGTTTGTTTAATACAATATAACACGGAAACAGTTTAAAGTTCAAATTGATGTCATGTCAATGTCAATCGCTGCCACGCAAGTGATTCATAAATTATCTGGTAAAAAGTACGATTATTTTCATTTTAGCATAAAACTAGCGGGTTTGTTACATGTCGTAGTAATATGTTAGGTATGTTATTTAACTCGAGACGAAAGTGAAAGTAGGTTATTGATATGCAATGTTATTTGAGTCGGATCAGTATTCAGTTTACTCTGTATTAGTTTACAAGTTTGAAAAATAATGCACGTAACATTTAATAAAATCTGTACTATTATTTTCAGAAATAAGTTTCATAGATAATTTTTTTTTTTTTTAAAGTCAACAATTAGTGTTATTTATAGAAACTTTCATAGCAACACTCAATACACACATATGTGTATTAATTATTTGTCTCATCTTTTCTGACAAAGCAACATTAATAATACCTCTTTCATATCATGTTTGGTTAATATAAGAATGTTTGATATATTGATCTTATTTCCTATAAATTAAGTCTTCATTTCCTTAGTTTTAATAACATGTTACACAATTTATGAAAGGATTTTTGGTTTAGCAGTACAAGAGAAACTCATAAACTAAGAGGTTATGAGTTCAAGCCTTATTTAAATCAGTGAGTGTAAATATCTGTGATGATTGTGATGATTGTGATGATCGTACATAATATGTGTGTTAGAGTGTAAATTTGTCGTTTTGAACAAAAACATGGTACACAATTTCAAACAATTATTAACCTATGTAAATTGGATCTTTATTCTAGCGATCGATACCAATATCGCCATGATTAAAATATAACAACCGAATCGAGTCAATCGACCATCGAAAATGATACATGATTATTGATGTATGGTCGTTTTGGTTCATCTTCTTGCCTTCTTTAGCTTTTGAAAAGCTTCGATCACTTGCTTCGGCTTTTTTGATTTATGTTCGACTTCATTTCCTTGTTCGCTTTCGGTGAGGCTCCTATGAAGTTGTACATTTTTGTCTTCATAGAGAAACTTTTTGTACCAAAGTGCTGATTTCTTTGGGTACCTTTGTAGATTTTTCAAGTAATCAACATAAATAAGACCAAATCTAACACTATATCCAGAAGCCCATTCGAAACTATCCATGAATGACCATACAAAGTATCCCATTACGTTAACTTTCTGCCTGTAACCGTTTTACAATAGCAAGATCGTGTCATGAATATGTTGTCGTTCAATGTTCATTATATTTGATTAGGGGTGACAATTCTCGACACGACCCGAAACATACACGAAGATAAATGAGTTAGGGTTGATATTGTCAACCTGCCAACCTCATTAAATTTTCGATCGGGTTTGGGTTAACAGGACCCACTAACCCAAATTATTTAAAAAGTTTTTTTTATAAAAATTCACACCTGCCAGCCCAGAACTGAACCATGACCCAAAACTAACTTGCCAGCTCGAAACCAACGCTAAACTAACATCTTTGACCTAGTTGACCCGAAATTGACCCGCCAACCCATCAACCCATCGAGTACTTTTGACCCGCCAATGGGTAATCCCCACCTGTCAAGCGCCAACCCAAACCTGTCAAGCTGAACCGACCCAAACTATCACCCCTACATTTTACATTATGCAATCACTAGTAACAAATTTACTTCGACTTACTCTCTAGCATTTCTAATTGCTTTAAGATGCTCTTTAAGGTAATTGATCCTATATGTATCATCGCGCACTTGTTCGTATGTTTTTCCTGTTTCATTCTCATCAGAAGATCCTATAAACAAGACATCAAACTATCAGTCATAAACTGAATTAGAATTAACTGGAAACAAATTCGACGATAATTCATTTACCATTCTCAGTGATGAAAATGTCTTTAGTAACTTTATATGTTCCCTTGATATACACCAACAGTTCTGTAAGCTGTTGAGGACAAAGATAAATCCACGAGCCTTCAAATGACTGTAAAATAGGATTTGACATCAATTAATAAGCAACTGTCGAAAGAAAATTTTAATCCATACACAAAAACAAAATTCTTACCGGCTCTCCAATATAATTTCCATCAGGATCTTGGCCTAAGGCAAGGGAAACAAAACTTAGTAACGAGTTTTAAATCTTATGTATCATTTAAATAGTTTATTTTCCAAATTTCTCGTACCTGATGCTACATAGTGAGAATCCGTAGAATATCCAAGAGAAATTTCATCATCAGAAGTTGGATATCGAGCATAATTTGAAGTGTAGTAGTTTATTCCCAAAAAATCGTATGAATCAATCAACTTTGTAAGTTGATCAGAGGAAAATGTAGGCAAAACACGACCATTTGGATAGTCAGACGTTGGAGTTTGAGCGAACTTCAGCATACTCTCCGGCCAAGTGCCTTTCGTTAATGGCTCCAGAAACCTTAAATATGTGTCATCATAATGTATGTATCATGAGTACTAGTTTCGACACTTATTTGAACTACTAACAAATATTAATTGTTATCTTTCATACCATCCAAGCTGAAAATCGAAGGCGTATTTGACAGCTTGGACATCTTGTAGATTACTAGGACCGTTATAAGGTTGATAATAGGCGCTATCCAGTGTAATACCGACTTTACCCTTCTGAATATCCTACAAGAACATCATGATTCTTAAGTTAATATATTATTCGATCTGTTTCGTGTAGAAATTTTATGAAGTAATGTTACCTTGTAGTCTTCGTTGTATTTTCTATAAGCGGCTGCATGACAATTGAGCAAGTTATATGCCACTGTATATGGTTCCGTTTGAGGGTCACCATCTTCATTGTCCCCACCTCGACCTGGTGCCCGGTTGCCGCTTACATAACCACCTAGGGCGAATTGATGTGGTTCGTTAAATGTCAACCAATTCTTCACCCGATCTCCAAACTCCCAAAAACAAATATCCGCATAATTTACAAAATCATCCCTACATTATAAGTATGATCAGTAAATCAATGGACGGATAAATACTACGAAATGCATAAATAGTAAAAAAAAAATAAAAAAAATAAAATGATATGTGCTGCTAGCTACCTAGCTATACGTTACCTCGCACACGTTCAAGGTGCACTTGCACGCAAAATGTTCATTTTTCCTGTGAGTAGTTAAATAGCAAATACTTACACAATTTTAGAACTCAAAAAACCCATGTAGTCTTCTTCTAAAGCATTTGGAAGATCCCAATGGTATAAAGTAACAAATGGCTCAATTTCATTGGCTAATAACTCTCCAATTAACTTGTTGTAATGATTGATCCCTTCTATAGATGTACCCATGCTCACTTTTCCACCTATTTAATATAAATAAAAATGTTTTTTAATTATATAAAGTATTTGACACTATAATTTTATGTATACTCTTAGACCTTGAAATAAAAAATTTGAAATTTGATGACTAAAACTATCAAAGTATTGGTCATTAAATTACTTGAGCAATATTTTTTTTTCCAATTTTTGAAAACAATGCATTTTAATTACCTGGTAATATTCTTGACCATGAAATAGAGAACCTATAAGAGATGACGCCCATTTTCTTTAACAGCTGAACATCTTCCTATTTAATTTGTTTACAAAGATGTCAAATTGTATCAACCAATACATGTAAATTAAGTTATCGATAACTAATTAGTAACTAATGTTAATTTTTATAGTAATCGATACACTTTCGCTCGATCAAAACAAATTATCTTAGAAGATCATCATTTCATGGGCAGTTTCGTATGCTTCTTTACCTTCATTCTTGAATAATTTTCATCACTATGGCATCCATTTGCACCTCCTTCAATCTTATCTGCAAATGATCATGATCACGTCTCATCATATTCATATATACTTCTTAAAAGACTCATAACGTCAATTTAAACTTCACGAGATATGAGATTAAAGGAATCGATGAGACACAAACCAGGGTGTCGCAAAGCGAAAGTATCCCAAATACATAAACCTTTACCGTCTGCCCTCCAACTACCTTCAACCTTAAATTGTAACAAGTAATTAATTTAATAGATCATATTTATACTAACGTTTGTAATCATGCTTGTGGTGCAATCGCTTATATTATATTTACCTGATAAGCGGATGATCCTACTCCGAAAATGAAATCATCTGGAAAATCGTTTCGTTTGATATCAGAAGCATTGCCGCGACTACGATCAAACTCAACCATCTTTTTGCTCATAATTAATAAATATCAAACTAAGATATATAAGCTGGTTCAAGAGAAAACCTATATTAAGACTAATGAAGTTTGTAAAGATGAATAGTGGTTCAGTTGGACAAATGCAGGCTCATTTTGTCCAGTATTTATATAGACTTGTGAACAAATGGTAAAGTTTGAAAAGGTAAATGTCACCCTCTTATTGTCCAGTTAGGTAACTAGCTACTTCTATTTAAAAATAAACATGTGATATATTATTCAGTAAGACCACTTTCGACCGTAATTTTGTCAATTCTTTCATCAGTTGTGTCAGTTTAGCGCCACATCAGCACACTCAAAACTGACGAAAGACAGATACAACCCTGCTAACAGTCCTTTCGTCACTTCAATTTATGAGCTTCACATTTACCAGTTACCTACATTTACATACACTAAACAAAAATTAAAAATACATTAAAATAATATTGTTGGCCCACTTCTTCTTCTTCCCTTTCGTCGCCAAACCGACGGATACCAAGGGATGAAACGGTCCCAATGATGTCACTAAGTGACAAAACCAAGGGATGAAAGGTGGTCTAAGGGGTGTTTAAGATTGCTTATTTTATATGCTTATTCCTTATTTTCACGGCAGATAAGCAGAGATAAATAATTTTATAAAAAAATAAGCACACCTAAAAATAAATATAAAGTCACTAACTTTTTTAAATACAAAAGTGCTTACAAGTAAGAAATTTCAAACACCCAATTTTTTTATTTGTGAATTGTTTTTAATTAAGTTACATTCTTGTTTTCATTATTATTTCAATATTCTTGTGGGTCATGAGTTTTGTATATAAATAAACGTTGACGACTAATATAGCTTGGAGAGAATAATATTCTTTCTGTTTTAGGATAGCTTGGACAAAATAATATATTTTTTTTCTTTCTAATTAAAGGTAGACATATCAATTTGGTGAAATGTCCTCCTAAAGTAGCTTTAGCATTTTTTATTTAATTTGCAGCAAAACTTCTACATATTTATAAAGTAGTAAACGGATGAAATTTTTTTGAAGTTTTTTTGTGATCAGATTATTCAGAAATGCAATTATTCAGAAATGCAAGTATTTTTACTCAAAAGTATACAGTCTAACAGGAATATCACCGTGATCATTTTTGACCATTTCTGAACATTTCTCTTTAAGCATCTCAAAATGTGCAACAAGTATAGTGAGGTTGTACATATCTACAACTACCCCTTATTCATTCATAATGTAAGAAAATATATTTATTTATATTATATTGATTTGAGAAAAATTCAATGTAGAATGTTAAAAAAATGTAGAATAGAAGAACCAATAGGATTGTTACATTTCAATTACCCGTTTTCACTTTTTTTCTAAATATAAATATCTCACAAATCGTATATCTATAAATTATAAAAATTACTCCGTTAAAATCAGCGTCTTTTTATCTTTAATTAGAAATTTCACATTACATACTTTCGATGAACTTTTTTTTCATTTTCTAATGGGCATGTGAAATTTGTAATGTTAAATCACATGTGAATATATTTACAATCAAATTATATGTCGCACCCCAAAATTATGATGCAGCGGAAGTTAACGCGGGGCGCGACGAAATCAGAAATCATCACACAAGGATATAACGAATGACCTCTAAATGAGTCGTTTAAAAAACAGTACATTCCATTTATATAAAATGTTGAAATGTATAGTTTACATGTCACAAAAATATTGTTTCCCTAGAGTCCGCGTTTAAAACGGGAGATTCTATTACATAACAGTTTATAGAAAGTAATGCGAAGGAATCTCCAATAATGCAATTGTGAAATCATGCGACTCTAGTGTGCGGTCCCCCTGAAGGAATCCTACTGTTGTTGTGAACCTGAGAAATACATACTAAAACGTCAACAATAATGTTGGTAAGTTCATAGGTTTAGTTATCAAAGTATCAATGTGAACCACGAGATTTTCCATGTTATTTGTATCGCAAAACTACGATAAATAAATGTATACTACTGTCATGAGCTCATAGTCCGAAGCTTAACCGATATGAGTTTGCCTCCTGCAAGTGTCTAATCCAGATCACCCGTATGAACGAATAATAAAGCGTCCGTTGACCAGTTAGAACTACTAACCCGAACGGGGATGGTCAATCCTAAATAGATCTATTCATTAATACTCGCGCTAAGATCAATACTAACGAAACTATGATATGTAGAGGACTTTTGTGTGGATTAGATAGTAAAACCACTCATGCAATCCGTATATGTGTGTTTCTGTACTCGTGTTCATGAAAACACTGTATGTATTCTCACCCCAATAGTTAAAAACAGTAAAAGTGGGGCTATGAGACTCACCTGAGTCTTGAAAGCGTGCGTTTAAATCAATAAACGTATATCCAAAGTGTAACCCTCTAGCGCCCTAAACGCATAAGGTTATGTATGAGTGAATGTTTCAAAAGATCATTCATGCTAGTTGTCCATTCAACTAGTTATGTTCAAGTGTTTGTTTATCGTTTGTGTTTAGTAAATATGTACGGCCCGTTGGTAATGTTTTGCTATAATAATTCCCGAAGACATTATTATTATATTTTGTTTCATTGTATACTTATAAGAGCATATGTATTGTGTGTACGAATGGTGTCGTATATAGTATAGTTGTTGTCTCGCGAAAACGATACTTTGTGAAAACATGTTTTTAAATCAGGTTGTGTTATGCGACACAATGGTTGTGTTATGCGACACAATGGTTGTGTCGCTGTGAATTGTTGCGACATAGATGTAGTGTCACAGAGTGAAGATTTCAGATAATTATGCGACATAAGAAATGTGTCACAGGTCGTGAATTTAAATCGATTCGCGACACGGGGGGTTAGGGTCGCAAGTTAATACTGATAGTTATAAGTGTTGCGACACAAAGGTAGTGTCGCAAGTTAGTACTGCTAGTTATGTTTATTGCAACACAGAACTTGTGTCGCTATGTTAACAGACTGAGATTGAGTTTTGCGACACAGGGCTTGTGTCGCAATGGTTTTGGGCCAACTGCGACACAGACGACCTGATGTGTTTTCGTGTTCGGGAACTTGGTCAAATGTGCTCGGTTTGACTCGAAACATTTACACGACTCTTAAATATGTTGTTAGAACTTATAAAATTAGAGTTACGTTTAATGGTTAACCCGAAAGTGTCATTTTATACTCGTTGCAAAATCAGTCCCTACAGTAGTTTCTTTGATATTTATACGTTTTTCGTGGCTCGATTTAACTAGGTAAAAGTCCGAATTAAAATCCAAGAAAATTTCTCGGTATTCCCCTATGTATTACCTTTATAAAACATATTTTTACATAATTTTTGGTCAAGTCTAAGTCATGAAATCGTCCAAGAACCAAACATGTGTCCAGTGAGTCGATTTCCTGAGCTTTGCTCAGTGTTTAGTCCATATCTCACGAATTACAAAACTTCAGAAAGCGAAATCATACTACTTTTAAAGGTAACAGAAAATGTGAACTTTTCCAAGTGGTTTCAGTCGATTTGGGTTTGTAGATCTCGAGATATGCCTTCTCAAAGTTGGTCAAATTTTCTGTTCAAAAGGACAGTCCGGACACTTTCTTTTGTAAAATCGTTTTCTCATACCAAACGACCTCAGAAAAATACCAAACCACCTGGTTCGAAAGTTAACATCCTAAACTTGATTTTAGACTGAAGAATCACTCGATTTGGTTGAGAAATGAGTTAGATATCATAGATCAAAGTCGGGTTAAGTTTTTGTTCAGCAGTTAATCGTTTTATCCGATGGTTTTTCGTATTATCCAATGGTTTTCGGTTTAGATCTTGGACATAATTAGTGAAAATGAACTTCTAACATGTATATAAACATTACCCAAGGAAAACTAACAAGGTTTGGAGAGATTCTTACAACAAAAACGTGATCTAGAGTCGAACGAGAAGGGAAATGGCTGCTGTGACTTGATTCTCGTTTCTTCGCTTGTTCTTCTTCTTCGTAGCGGTGTAGATGATGTTGGTAGTGACTAGAGGTCTTGGAAGAAGCTGTGGGATGTGGTGTGGTGTTGGTTGAGCAGCAAAAACCGAGAGAGAGAGAGAGAGCAAGGAGGAAGAATAAGAGTTGGTTTGTGTGAGAAATGAGGCTTTTAATATGTGTAAATGTTTTAAGGAGAGGGAGGAGCCAAGTTGGGCCGGTTTGGGCCTGGGATGGGCCGAGGTTGGGCTTGGCCCATCGTGGGTCTCGGGCTCTTGACCCGCTCCTCGATTTCGTGTTACGTTATTTGGTCGGTTAAACGTTAATCGCGTGTTTTAAAGATTAATCGTTAAGGTTTAGTTTTTGCGTTTTATTTTTGACACGTAATTGTTATTTTAAATTGACCAAATATTCTTAAATACTTTATTGGACCTTTTCAAAATATTTGACGGGTTTCGTTCGGTGTCGGGTTCGATTCGCGCGTTTTCGTCGCGTATAGTACGTTTTATGCAAAACGTAATATGTTCGTATATTATCGTACAATAATAATATAATGTAAATAACTACTATTTAATTAAAATAGATTCATTCTATTTATGAAAGTTTTCACCAACGTCCGTATTTATCGTGTCGGATTCCATTCGATCGAAATTGCGTAATTAAAATTAATTACGTACGTGTGTATACGAAATATACAAAACAATGTTATTGTACTTAGTCCTATTTCACACTAAATACGAGTAATGATGACCTATCTTAGGTACTAATGATGGCCTAATTTGCCGGGTGTCACATTATAAGCTTTAAATCACTAGCTATAATCACATGCGAGTAATCAAAGTACAAATTATAAGTTTAAAATCACATAATATATTTATTTGATAATTTAATAAACCTTCAGGAAAATTTTTAGTTATCATCACATGTGATTAAACATTAAATTAGTAATCACATGTGAATAAAGTGTAAATAAATACGAATTTTAAATAATTATTTATAATTATACATGTAAATAAATATAAAGGTGAAATCACATGTGAATTATCAGTTATTATCACATACTTCATTTGAAAAACACATGTGATTAAACCTCAAATCAATAATCACATGTGATTTTGTAACATCCACCCTAAGGGTCTAGTAATATATGGATAATTTCCTAACTTTAAATTTATTATTTAATGTGTTAGGAATATTTTAATATTATTATGTTTATTTGATAATATTAGTCAAAAGGATAAATGAGTTATTGTGACTAATAAATAATTTACTGTTTTAAATTGATATAGTTATCGGTAAAATAAAATAGTTGGTTTCGCAAAATGGTTTTAGGTTCCAGACAATAGATTAAGAAGGGAACTAAAATTATAATGGTATTGGGTTAGATTAATATATATATATATATATATATATATATATATATATATATATATATATATTCTCAAATCTTCTGTAACCTTCCTAATCTCATCATTATTTCATAAAACACATAGTCGGAAGCTTGGATTTCTTTTAATCAAAATTAGAAAGCAATCTTGTTGAAATTCAAGATTAGAAAACGAATTTCATATCATCATCATCATCTTGTTCTTACTCTTAAAAGTGAGTATTTTAGTCATAAACTTGTTTTCATGAGAAATTGGTCAATCTATGAATTAGTTGTGTAATAGAAGTTTGAAAGATGTTATATGATGTTATTTAATGCATATAAGTTGTTAGAAAGCTTGAAATAGTGTTAGGAAACTGAGTTTTTGAGTTATGGAGAAAGATGGTTCGGGAATTCTGGGTTACAGTAGCGAACTTCGCAGGTTGAAGATGAACTCAGTTCGCAGTGCTTGATTGCGAAGCGAACTGAGTTATGCGAACTGAGATATAGCGCTGCGAACTGAGCTGCCTTGCGAACCGAGATTTTGTCTTGCGAACTGAGATGTTGCTTTGCGAACTAAAAAATTTACTAAATTTTCATTTAACACGGATTGGGCCGAGATTCGCATAGTCACTCGAAAACGGTCCAATAATGAAAACTCTTTTAAATGAGCCTTGGCAGTTTTAGGCCTTTCGGGGTCATCTTGGAGTCAAAAATGGCATTTTTCAGTTTTAAACATCGTTTCGGGATTTTCTGGTTTCACTTCGGATTGAACTTTTGTTTTCTTAGACTTCAAGGATTTACCTGTTTGCATAAATATGTTATTAAGATGATTGAGTAAATAATTATATAAGTGCATTGTTATGACTTGGTAATTGTTTGTCATTTCGATATTATGTATTGAAATATGTTATACAATTATGGAATGAGTTACTGACTCATTATTTGTTGTATTCTCAGATCAGCAGAAGACTCAGTAACATTCGACTTCTGAGTTGTTGGACTGAGGCTGACAGGTGAGTGGATCTGGAACTCACAAGTTTGATTTGGTTGTAACGGTTTGGTTGCAACAAGTAAACGTAGATATAATTGATAGATTGTTTGGTCCGATTTCCTGATTATGAATCTACTGCAATGTGGCCTTCAGGCATTGGTAACAATTAAAGAGGTCAACAGATTGTTGGACTTGGTTATTACAGGATTACAGACACAAGGTCTTGTACATGTGTTGTATTAAAACCTGTGTTGTGTAATGGTAGTATCAAGTTATCGGTATATTCTGTATAGGCCAATACAGATTGTGATAAGCGTTTTTTGAGGGTCATCGCGACATTAGGGTTCCTCAAAAACCACCGGTCCTCTTTGACATTATGTGTTTACGAATAATTGATGTAAACAGATTGTTATGCTAAGTCGAATTGTTAGTTTCACATTCATTCACATAGTTTTGTGCTAATCCCACCACCCTAATCCCTGCAGGTCATGATTAAAATGGGCGGGCAGGAAGATTATGTTCAAAAGAATGTTTGACCAGCTGGCAACTCTGATATGTTTTTGATAACTTAAATGAATGTTGAAATTATGTAACACCTGGTTATGTACGATGTTTTAAACAGTATATATACATTATATAAATGTTAATAATGCAATACATGTTTTGACCTACGCTTCCGAAATAAAAGAATATTTTATAGAATATGAAGAGAGAGTGTTACAGATTTGGCCATAAACGAATGCAATTCTTAAAATCTTATTTATAGTTATTTATGTGAATGAATATTAAGTTGTAATCATGTGTGAGTTAACATCCATCATTGATAAATAATTGTGTATCAATATTATATTTATCATAAATCACATGTAATTATACATAAAATCACATGTGATTATATATAAATCACATTTTTTAGACCCGACAAAAATGAAGAAAACAAAAGTTTGTCGAAACTATAGCTTGTCGGATCTCTAATTGAAGAGAAAAAAACGTTGATTTTAAATATGTAATTTTTATAATTTTTAGTCATGCCGTTTATAAGATATTTAATTTTAAAAATTCGAGTGAAAATTGAGTTTTAAAAAAAATAAAACATTCATATTAATTTTTCCGATCTACATTTATTTATTTAGCATTCTATGTTAACCCACCTAAATATTGATTTACCATAAAAGATACATTTTCTTTTGAACAACAAGATATATTTTATTAATAACAAAAGCAAACAAAGAACTTGACCATACTTACAAACGACACCCCTACAGACTTCAACAAATTCAATGAATACTACAACCACCTTAAATTTTGACTCAACCCAGTTAACTTTGACTCAAACCAACTCAATGACGTAGAATTCAAAATCTCAGCCATAAAAGATTATATATATATATATATATATATATATATATATATATATATATATATATATATATATGTATATTAATTTCTGCAATATATCAAGTCATGATCTCTTTAGATGAGATTCAGAGAAATGCTACACTTAGCGCGCGCACACACAGAAAAATAAATAAATAAATAATGAAATAAAAAGTGTACAGAATGATTAAAAAGATGTGGCACCAATAAATTAATAGCAGGTGAAACAAAATTATCAAACCCATCCTTATATTATCATTGTTATTAGGGTTTTTGGCCGAAAAATAAATCAATAATTCCCGTTTTTGTATTTTCAGGTATAGCTAATTTCATTTTTTTTTAAAATAACCACTAATTTAAAATCGAACATTTTCAGGTATAAGTAACGTTTAAAACGGTAGCCATTTTCGGGATTCGTTGATAATGATTTTATAAAGGGTTTTTTGCCGAAAAATGAATCAATAGTTCCCGTTTTTGCATTTTCAGGTATCAACTAATTTTGTTTTTTGCCGAAAAATGAATCAATAGTTTCCTTTTTTGCATTTTCGAGTATCAACTAATTTTGTTGGGACCGGCTACCGTTTTAAACGGTTACTTATGCCCGAAAATGTTCGATATTAAATGAGTGGTTCATTTTTAAAAAACAAAATTAGTTGATACCCGAAAATGCGAAAAAGAGAACTATTGATTCATTTTTCGACAAAAAGCCTTTATCATTATTATATTATTATTATTATTATTAAAATTATTATTAGGGTTTGACTATCATATACCCGTAGAGCATAGAATAAGGAACATAAAGCAAAAGTTTTTATAAATATTAAAAATTATAATAAATAAGTTTGTGTTAAAAATGTATCAGTTAGTTATTATATATATTAACAATTTGGAAAGAAATGAACAGTTTTTTTTGTCTTTTCTAAAAAAATTAAGTTTAAAAGGTAAAAGCAATTATAAAAGCCACTCTAGCCGGTTGGTTTCTGCCGCTATCTTCACTAATTATTACTAAAGGTACTTTGTAATAAAAAGGTGCAACTTGAATAGTTTAAGTACTTATGTACGTGAACAGCTAAATATTAATGATGAAGAATTTTTAGTTTTGGTTGTTAGCTATTAATTAATAATTATATTGCTTATATTCTAAGGCTTTTGAATCTTTCAATTCCATGAGGTGATAAATGTATTACGACTTGTGTATTCGAGATAGGTTCGAACTACTTTATGTGGATATTGTGATTTTCGTTACCGGATCTATTGCGACAGACAAATCCGTCACAAAATTCCATTGTAGTTGCATGTTTCTATTGTAGTGACCAACTGACCATCAACATGAATTATGATATGTCGTCTTCTTCGCGTACATTAACAAACTCTAATACAAACACGAATAATATATACAGCTTAGATCGCACGACTTGTTTATGCCACCCACTTGTTGGAAATCTATTTGAGGCTAGACCGTTTATCATTTTATTTGGTTGTTTACACTCTATATATATGTGAGCGGCTATGCTAAATTTTAAGGTTGAATAATAGAGAGTTCATGATTTTGGGGACCAAATAAAAACTCGTTCTCAACTTTAATACCAAACCACATACATGATTGTTACCAGCTGACGATAATAGGTGAGATAAATCGCCGAAGTACCAGCTATAAAAATGACCTTTGATCCAAAATGTTAGAAGTACTAAGGGTTCATAATCAAAATCAGTAATGCCTTGTGGTTCTTTCTTTCTTCTTTGTTGGTGTGGCGTATGTTCTTTAAACACATTGTTGCATGTGTAATTTGTTTATTTATAAAAGTTGAAGGGGCCATCTGCAACGGACTTACTCGTACTATTGGATATGGTCAATTATGTTTTATTGGGCTCACATATTTACAAGAAGTCCAGTTATATTTATAGGGCCAATTCAAAATTTCTATGGGCTCATCCGTGGGCCACAACCAATCTTTCTCAATTCATAGTTTTCAACTCTATATCTAGTTATTTTTACAAAAAATTATATAAAAATTAACAAAAGCTTCGAATTTTAACTTCAAATATAAGTTTCAGTTTCAGTTACCAGCTGACGATTTTGTGAAAAATATCACATATATATTTTTATAGTATTACCATACACAGTAAGACACATAATTAAGTAAAAAAAAATACTGTGAACCCAAAAGTTTTAGACATGGCAACATGCCTACCGCCCAATAATGATAATAATTAATTTAAATTTATTTCATTATAAGAAAGATACAAATTTATTAACAAGCACAACTTGGAGATTTATTTAGACTATGTAAAGTTGTTTTCGCCAACTAGAATATAATTATGCTTGCAAAGTTGCAATATACATGATTAATAGAATATAATATCAATCTTTGCTTTTGCATTTTCATGCTTTCGCCTTCTTCATTTTTTGAACAACTTCAATTGCTTGTTCAGCTTCAATCGTGCTACCGTTAACTTCATCATCTTCTTGTTCAACATCGGCTATAGTTCTTTTCGTGTGTCCCCATTTGTCCTCGGTTAGAAACTTTTTGAACCAAATTGCTGATTTTTTCGGGTACCTTTGAAGATTATTTTTGTAATCAACATATATCATACCGAATCGAGTCGTGTACCCTGACCTCCATTCATAGCTATCCATGAATGACCACACAAAGTACCCCATAACATTTGCTCCTTTACTGTAACATTATTATAGAAAACATCACGTCATATATGGTCATTTATGTTGCAATAATTCAATATGTGTTTATAAACGAATGAGTAATGATTCGTACACCATCATTCTATCTCCGTACACCACTAATTGTGCTTATGATGTTGTACAGTATAACATCATGACGTACAGTTGGTGGTATATGGTTGAAAATTGACGGTGTACGAATTATCACCCCCAAATGAATTGATAGTAAATAATTACTAGCTTACCGATTTGCCTGTTTGATGGCATCAAGATGCCATTTGGTGTATTTAAGTCGATATTCATCATCTCGAACTTCTTCATAAGTTTTATTTGCCACATTGTTTTCAGGAGATCCTGTCACAAGATATCAAAAATACATCATCATGCAATTATAACTCTTGATAATCAAAAATACAAATACAAATAAAGAAATATTATTACCATTCTCAGTTATTACAAAATACTTTGTAACACTGTACTTTTTCTTGATATGTAACAAGAGTTCTGTAAGCTCCTTGGCACAAAGAAAAACCCATGAACCTTCAAAAGCCTGTAAAATGTGTGAGAATTAAGGTTGGTTAATTTAGTTTAATACCTGTCAATATGTTTCTTTTGTTAATAAAATATATAATAACTTGTGTAATTACCTGCAGTCCTATATTGTGTTTCTTAGGGTCTTTCACTATAAATCATGAGAGAAAAAGGTAAATGTCAACAAAATCATAAACAATATATGTAAACTGATTTCACAAACTATACATAATTTTAAAAAGAAATTTATACAATTTTATACACAGATGAAACTAGCTTGATCAAGTCAATTTCTTTTTATCACCTGATGCTATGTAATGGCAATCTTTCATAAATCCGGAACGAACGATAGGGGGAGGAGTATGAGGATCAACTGTATGGTAATACCCTGCATAATTTGCTGCGTAATTTGCAGTGTAGTAGTTAATTCCCAGAAAATCATACGATTTAATCAACTTGTCGCGTTGATCATCAGAGAATTTATGTAGAACACGACCCTTTGGGTATTTGACAGTTGGAGAAGTGGCAAAAGTTTTCATGCTTTCCGGCCAATCACCGCATGTTAAAGGCTCCAAAAACCTAAAATGTGAGTTATTACAAGTTTAAAACATGAGATAGAACTACTACATTTACCGGAAAAAAAAATACTAATTAAGTTCCGTTTATTGGGGTACTAAATGGGTGATGACGCGCACATCGTGACCAAAATTTAGTAAATCCTCATATAACATATACCACAATTTTCGTTGTTACTTTTAGCGAACAATTTAATCGACAATACTTACCATCCAAGCATAAAGTCGTATGCATACTCGACAGCTTTGACATCATCTGCATTACCCGGACCACGATAAGGCTTGAAAAAGTTGGTGTCTAAAGTAATTCCAACTTTTCCTTTTTGAACACCCTAAACAATAATTATGTTTCAACTAATCAAATGATATATGAACAACGATATTGTTTTGGTAAACAAACATAAAACAAAGTTTTTATACCTTGTAATCTTGTTCATACTTTCGATAAGTGGCTGCATGACAATTGAGTAAGTTGTATGCTACAAGATATGGCTCGGTTTCAGGATCACCATCATCATTAACTCCACCCCTACCCGGTGCCATACCACCTTCTACGTACCCTGATAAAGTGAACCTATAGGGCTCGTTTAACGTCACCCAGTTCTTCACTCGATCTCCAAACTCCCAAAAGCATATTTCAGCGTAATTCACAAAGTCGTCACTAGTCAATGTTAATTAAAATAAAGAAAATTAGTTAAGAGGTTTCTAAAATAGATCGATACCCATAAGAATTATCTACACTTACACGATTTTAGAACTTAAGAAACCCATATATTCTTCTTCCAAAGCATTTGGAAGATCCCAGTGGAAAAGAGTAACAAATGGCTCAATGTCATTGGCTAGCAGCTCGTCTATTAAGTTGTTGTAGTGGTTAATGCCTTCCAAACTTTTACCCATGCTTACTTTACCACCTATTTATTTCAAGTTAAAAATAATCAAATTATATGTCTAAAGAAGTTTAGGGGGGTCTTTGTTTCGTTGGTTTTAAAATAAGGAATGAGATTAAAAATGATATAAAGTGTTTGATTTGTTGGTTTAGGAATAAATTATTGATGTAGATTGCAAATAAGATAACTAGATTAAACCTGTTAATTCTTATGAATATCAGGAAAATCTCTTCTAAACACGTTAATTCACAAAGAATGCCGCGGTTAGGTATTATTCAACTCAAATCGTAGAACGAAAATTGAGAGAAAATTCGATTTCATAAAATTCAAAAACTAAATGTTCTTGGCTCAACATGAACCCTAAATAACAAACCAGAATTTTGAATTAGGCCTAAAAACAAAACGGGTCAAACATAAAAGCCCAAAATAAATTCCCAAAATAAAAAATAAACATAAAATAGCCCATAACTTCTTCTAGGAGTCGTTTTTGGACCCTGAAGTTGGGTATACAAAGTCCATATTATTACACTAAATATATGTCAAATTGTTTAATAATATTTTATTTTTTAATTTATTATTATTAATAATAAAATAATAGCATTAATTAAAAAATTGTAGGAATTTATTTTCATATGGGACTATTCTTTCCATATTAGTCTTTATATATATTAATTATTAATTATTAAAAAATAATAAAATAATAATATAATATTAATTAAATAATTTGTTTACTGAAATTAAAATGTTGACACGTGTCATACATGCTTACGTGGTAAATTCTGAAGCTTTCTTTTATATTTCTTTAGTGTGTATATATATATATATATATATATATATATATATATATATATATATATATATATATATATATATATTATTACTGTACTCACGTTCAAACCAAACGCACATTGTCCAAAATATATCATGAAGCCATGAAGGTGATATACTCCGGTCTCCGCACCAGAAATGTAACTATTATTTGCTGATTGTTTGTTTTATACAGAGTTTCATTTAATTTAATTTTACTATACGAGATAATTGTTTAAATGAGTATTATACTCCTGTTTAGAATACGTATATATAGGTTACCACTTTTTTTAAAAAAATAAATAAAGTTTAATCAGAAGCCCACTGCCTACTGGCCCAACCATAAATCTAATCCACATATTTTGTCACCTGGTAATATCCTGGACCATGCAATCGAGAACCTATAATACTTAACACCCATTTTCTTCAGCAACTGTACATCTTCCTGAACATTTATCAAAACAGAACATGTATAAAAATCAATAAAAACGTGTCTATATGTTAATGTGTTCATAATTAACCATAAAGTACCCTTTTGTAAATAAAACGACGTTGTATTCAGATCAAAGTGTTAATTAACACTTTCAAAAAAGGGGTCTTTTGTCGAAAAATGAATCAATAGTTTCCGTTTTTGCATTTTCGGGTATCAACTAATTTTTTTTTTTTTTTAAAATGAACCACTAATTTAAAATCGAACATTTTCGGGTATTAGTATCTTAAAATCGAACATTTTCGGGTATTAAAAATGAACCACTAATTTAAAAATGAATCAATATACCCGAAAATGTTCGATTTTAAATTAGTGGTTCATTTTTAAAAAATAAAATTATTTGATACCCGAAAATGCGAAAAATAGAATTATTGATTCATTTTTCAAAAGTGTTAGCATATTTTACTAGATGTGCCGTTTTACACCTAAGACAGTATTTGGTAAAGTGTCACATTAGTCATGATTCAACGCGGTATTAGTGTTGCTTTAGCTGCATTTTGTTACGATATAAAATTTGTATCTACATAGTAGAGACCTCAAAAATCGAGAATACACTTGATGTACGTATCTACCTTCATTTTTGAGTAGTTGTCAACGGTGACACATGCATTTGAACGGTCAATAATCTTTTCTGCAATCATTCAACTAAAAATTGTCAACGCCATAAACATATAGATAGTTAGATATATATGCTATATATTTAGTGCACCGGTGATTTTAGAGTAGGAATATTTTCTTAAAAAGTGATTTTCAAACACGATGATTCACATAGAATATCCGGTCATTAAATCATTCACTATGTTCAAGTTTTCTAACAAGATATTGATCATATATATGCTATGCATACCGGGGCGTCTAAGGGCAAAACAATCCCATATACTCAAGCCTTTACCATCTGCATTCCAAGCACCTTCAACCTACAAGTCGAAATTGAGCAACTTTGATTAGGTGTAGCTAATTGTCTACCGCGATATAATATATACAGTAATATGCTTCTTAAAACAAAATCAAAAATCATTTTTCGTACGTCTTCATAATGTAAGGAGTATTATGATGTGTAATTACTTACTTGATGAGCAGACGTTCCTACTCCGAACATGAAATTACTAGGAAAATCGGCACGTTTGAGATTAGGATCGTGGTCGTAATTGTGGTTGTTGTGATCGACGATAAGCATCATCTTATCAGCCATTAGTAATAACTAAGTTTAGAGTTGTAAATAATGGTGAGAATATACATCATTGGGTGGGGCATTTATATAGCCACCCATGCATTATTTAGATGGTTAATTCATCTTTTGACCATAATAAAAAATAAAAATACGAGGAATGAATGGTTAAAACTTGCCTGCCAAAAAAGAAAATAAATAAAAAACAAATATTATATTGGTAAACACAACAAATTAAGACAGTGATACGATGTATATATACTATAAATATATTAGTACTCCGTAATAACTATAGACTCGTCAAACATAATTTATCTACTTAATTATATTTTTACAAAACCAGATCTATCAACAAGATGTAGTCTTGATTTTGTAGCGGTGAGCGTATGCTGAACCGTTAAAAGTTATTAAGAAAACAATAACAACAATCTTTACGGCTGTAATTAATTATCATCATATCTTAAGAATTTTATAACAAAATATGGCAATTTACCAGCACTAAAATAGTAAATATATTGGAGATGTTGTTATATTGTTTATCGTATTAAGTAATTTCACATGTTTTTGACCACTTATATTCCTTCGTATATTTATCAATAAATAATCGTTTGATAATAATACTAGTTTTAAGACCCGTGTGTGAACACGAGTTAATGTAAAAATAATACATATTTTAGTTGCATTGTTTTTTTAATTATTCTTAATATATAATTTTAAACCCATGTATGCACACGATTATTGTAAAATGATACGTAATTCGTTCATTGTAAGTATGTAATGTATTAAATAAATAGCTCTTAAACCCGTGTATACACACAGGCCGGTAATGTTAGTATGATATAATAATACGTATACGTTTGATAAATATGTGAAACTTGATTAATAAAACTTTAATAGAAAGGTTCCATCAACAATAAGATAATATCATACTTATATCAAGTATTGATAAGAATGCTCATATACGAAAATTGTTGCAAGTATTAGCTTTGTGATAGCCCTTTTCATCATGTCCAAAATTTTAGTTAATTTAACAAAATTACGTAATTCTATTGGCTAAACCCATGTATATACACGGGCCGTTGAATTCGTATTTGCTTTTTATAAGTATATTAATATTGTATATGATAAAAATCTATGATTTATATAAGTTAAAAAATATGCAATGAGACTTTACATTACCTTTCGGGCTATTTTTCCTAAACGAAAAGGTGAATGAAGATGGTAAACATATATAATAATAAATTCTATGTTATATGGTGATTCAAATTCAATTTAATATTATATATCGATTTTTTAAAGATTAATATGGATCGTCAAAAAATAATATTAATTAGTATATTATGTTTTAAATAATATTCAAAAATTAAATAGATCTACTACATCCCCGAATGAGGAATTGGATCGATCGTCGAAAGAATAATATTAATTAGTATATTCTGTTCTAAATATTATTCAAGAATTAAATAGATCTACTCCATCCCTGAAGGAGGAATTGGATCGAGAACCCAAACATAAAATCATATTTTAATTAGTTGATACGATTGGACTTTGAATTTTACGATTATATTGAATTCAAATCTATCTATAACATATAATTTAATTTAATTATTGTTGTATCTATCTAAACTTAGGTATCAAAATTGAAAAAAAAGTAATTTTGAGAAATTTAAGGAGTTTTATTTTAAAACTTTGATAAAATTAAGTGACTAAATTGATTAATTGAAAATTTTAATTGACGACATCATTATAGGGTTTCCTATATATAATTTAAGATATTTTTGTTTATTTCATAGAGTTCTAATGATAATAATAATAATTATTATTTAATATTTATTATATTAAATTAGCTAATGAATACGTACTCACTTGCATGGTTCGCTGATTTGTAGCAAATAACGTTTAATTAATATTTATATTGTTTGATAAGATATAAGATTTGTTATTGTTAATATATATAATAAATTATAATGATAAGGTTTATCGGGATTTATTTTTTATATGATTTTTTTTTCTAGATTAGATTATTTAAAAAAATTAATTGATTAGATTTTTTAGAAAAATTAAATGATTTGATTGGTCAATTGGATGATTGATGAAATTAAGAAATTTGATTGGTTAATAAGGTTCAATTTTGTATAGAAATTTTTTAGGAGATGTTTTCTTTTATTAATATTTAGATATTCTTTGACCTTTTATTATATTAATCTCGCACATATAGTTAAGATAAAGGGTTGTTTATGCAGAAAGTAGATTATATTATAGATTATACACAATATATATATATATATATATATATATATATATATATGATTTTTTTTATAGAGTTCTAACGATAATATATATATATATATATATATATATATATATATATATATATATATATATATATATATATATTCACGTTATTGTATCAATTGAGCATAGCTCAAGTGATACCGTGACCGCAAACGCTCAGACTCTACATATCAAGTATTAATGGTTCCAATCAACACATTATATTATTAATCACCATAATGAAGTGCCCTCAGTATAGTCTTGATGGGAGACCTTTGAGAGGCTACTCTTTAATATTATGGACTTGATCCCTATCTTGACATCTCCTATAAATAGAGGTTTATTTCTCACCCACACATCAGTATCACACTCATTCCATCAATTAAGGTGAAAGGGTCAAGTAGAAGATCAAATATCATAACGATGTGCTTATTCCATCAATTAAGTATTATGAATTCCTGATGACTTGAGATGATAATCAATTAATAACTCTTGCATTAGGGCGAAAAAAAAGTTCTAAACTTTTTCTTAAAAAAAGGTATATATTGTTAACGACAACCTTAAGAGGTTGTTAATAACGTGTACAAATTGGTTGTATTTTAATTGACATTTAGGGAGGTCAATTACAATTCAGGAAGTCATAGAGTTTATTATGCTATAAGTACAAGTATTAATGGTATGAGTACGAGTTTTATCATTTTCCAAAAAAAAAAAAAAAAAGACTTGCAGTTTGCTAATTAGAGAACTTTTAAAAAAAGCTTGAATATATTGATCTAACTTGTCTATCAATCACACAAACAAGTTTTTATATTAAAATATGAAGTTACTATCTTTAAAGTGAAAAGGAACATGATTTCTCATTTCTCATCTTAATTAAAGTTCAAGTAAAATAATTATAATACTAAGTACCTTACTTAAAAGGTGCACAATTAGTGAAAATGATCTTATATAAAAATAACTTAATGATATGGCATGACTTGCATGACACATCTAATCATAAATCACTAAAAATGCTACCTAGTTTTAACCACTTCTATAAAATCGGATTCCTTAGAGTTCATGTGGTGACTTATCATACCTTAATTAATTTTATCCAAAACATATATTTAGGTGTGGCTAAGCTACATGTGAAAACAATACAAAACTTTCTTCAAGCATATATTGCTACTTAATTAATTAATTAATTAAAAATCGATCGTTTTGCTATTATGGAAAAAATGCTTCATATACATGTCTAAAGGAGACGTGTGACAACTTCTCTATAAAGTGTACAATTTAATAGAAAATGACCAATAATAAGTTAGTTAATAAAGAATAAATTACGTTATAAAAGTAATGCTTTACTAATTTATATCTTATATTTAATTAATTATTAATTATTAAATACATTTAGAAAAAATATATACCAATAACATCATAAACAAAATCGTTTTATATGAATAGTACCTCAATTCTCTTGAATCGTAAAATCAACAAATAATACAACTTATTTAAAAAATAAAAAACTTCACATTTCACAGGTTAACTGGACTTGTAGCATGTGTTACTTCCGGCTTTAATGTGACTCGGTCTCTCGTACGTAAAATTTATTGGGAAATATAGTAAGATATTTTTTATTAATCATTGTGTAGTGTATGAATAATTTTATATTTAAAATTTTGACCTAGCAACACTCCAATTAAAATAAATTCTATGTCGACCTCATTAAATCATGATGTTTTGAAGCCACGTGAGTCGGCCAAGCTCCTTTTGGAACTTTATAAGCTCGTGATACTCGTGTGTAATAGACGTGGCAATCTTAAAGTCTTACTCGTAATATGAAAAGTTGGAAATTGAATATATGTGGCGTATAAAATTTATTGATTGGATTCTAATTTTAATATATAAAAATATAAATATAAATATAAATAATAAATAAAATTAATAATAAGAAACGATTTAAATGCATCCATCCAATAATAAATCACAATAGTCAAGAGTCTTGAATGCATTCATATGTAACAAACTCTTCAATTTTATGCAAATCTAGGTGTAGGGATTGCAATAGAAAATCTAAAGGCTATAGATGTTAACTAGACTACTCCATGACTGAAGAATTAAATAACTTAAACCGAACTCTTAGCTTATCATTACAAATAATACATTTCACAAAAGAACTGATCAAAAATTAAACACTGATGACTAAATAATTGAATATTTATGAACCTACAATTTTTTTTTTTACTTCAAATAACCCATAATATATTCATATTTTTAAAACATACATTTAAATAAAAATGACAAAATGTAATTATTTAAAAAGAAAACATTTCATTAAAATAAAATACATTAATTAAAAATATTTGATTACGAAAAACAATAAAACATGTATTTTTCATATTAGAACCCATACAAGGCCCATGAGACATTGGCCCATATATACCTGAGCCTACTTCTTTTACTCTAAAATACAACTTCATTTTCTTAAAACTTGAAGAGCCACTTTTTTTTTACCTTAAAATACAACTTTATCTTCTTCAAACTCCTCGTATATTAACTCTTGAGCATCCATTTTTTCTCCACCATTTTTCCCCGTATTTCTTCTTTACAGTTGGAAAGAAACAAAAAATAATAAAAACATTAAAAGTTGACCACGGGCCCCGCCTTGCTTCGTCTCCAGCCAAACGGAAGCGATAGAATGACGGATATATTTGTCGATTATAAAGATAAAAGTAAAAAAAGTGCTTAATAGGCCTAACAATATATGCCTAAAAATGTGCTTAACAAACTCATTGGTACACATGTTGAATAAGAGTTGGTGCAGAACATGTTTTAATTATTATACGAAGTAGACATGGATTTAGGCCTACAAATAGGCGTGCATAGCAAAACTCTTAAAATAACTATCAAAATCTTAAACCCCTATTTACTGATTGCACACCCCCTACCCCATCAAATCGTCATTTTTTTTTTGTTTTTTTATCCAAATTCTGAATTGCACACCCTCCCTAACTATCAAATCGATTTTCATAATTTTATTTTAATATTTTTAAGGGATTCATGTTTTATAAAAATAATACGTTTTTATAAAAATAATATATTTTTATAAAAAATTTATGTTTTAAAATATTTTTTATTAATTGTTTTTATAAATAAACATTATTACTATAAAAAAATGTTTTTAAGACATAAATTTGTTTTTTTTAAAGGAATATATATGATGATTTCTTTGAATGAAAAGTAAGTTCACGTGACAAAAAAATTTGATTTCTTTGAACGAATATATATGATGATTTCTTTGCTGAGAATGATGAAAATTTTGATTTTGGACAAAATATTCGTCCATTTCATGATGATTCTTTAAACGAATATTATATTTATTTTTTACACTATAATAAGAACGATTTCTCGGTAGTCATGTGTATATAGTATATATGGGATTAGTATCACAATCCAAATATATCATCCAACTCTAACTCCCTTCATTCTAATATCCAATACCCGATGCCTCGAATTATGACACTATGACGTTATTATAGACAACTATGTGCAGCTGAATGGGAGACCATGTATAAGAATCGCCTAGATATGTACACTCAACAAAACTCGAGAGAAAATTTCAATCCTGCCGTTTTTATTTATGTTTAGAAGATAAAAGTTTATTTTTATGTATTTTTATTTAGTCGATTGAGTATTGTAAATTATTGTCTAATATATTTAATAAAAATTTAGTCGATTGACCAATGAATGGTTGATTTATAAAAAAAAATCAAAACATAAATTGCTTTATATAATAAAAATCATCGTTTATAAATATTTCATAATTTTTATAAAAATTTATATTCTATAAATAATTAGAAAGGCTACAAGACGAAATAGACAAAAAACAAAAAAATAAAACATTTAATTGATTTGACGGGGGTGCGCGTCCAGGAATAGAAGGGTGTATAAATAGAATTGGCCAATCCTAAAAGATAATTACATTTTATTCAAATTTCTTTCACAAGTGATACTTAATATGCTTAAATATGTAGATATAAAAATATATCCAATCGCTATAACGTTCAAGTGTTTAACATATGTCTCTTTTTCATTCACAATTAATTTTGATTTGTGTATATCAATTAGATTTCTAAAGAACTATTTAAACATGTATTTTAGACACACTTTTTACTTTTACCGTCAACTTCAATTAAAAATTAAACAATTTTAAGGGAGATATACATTTAAAATACGGTTATATTGAATGCAACCCCCCTCCCCTGACTAGTTTGACTTTCTTTTTTGTTCTCTTTTTTAATTTTTATTTTATTTTTAATCTTTTGTTTTACTTTTTATAAATTTTCTAATATATAAATAAATTGACATAATTCGTATAAACAAACAATTAACAATAACAAATAATTTTTTATTAATTTTCTAATCATCAAAATTTACATAATCAGATTTATAACTATAACGTCTAAGTTCATAATATGATTTAGAGTACCATTATATGAAATATTATACCTTATCGCTGGAAAAATCTGACACACTCGACATATTTTTTTGTAAGAATTGAAACGTACGAGATTGTTTATAAGGTTATGAATCGATATAAAGTTTTGAATGTTATGAAAAAATGATTCGATATAGGTTCGTTTATATAGAAAAATTTTTATCCACTTTAGTCGCGTCAAATAATTTAAGCTTTAGCTTTAATCGCGTCAAATAATTTAAGCTTTTGCTTTAGTCGCGTCAAATAATTTAAGCTTTTGCTTGTGTCGCATCAAATAATTTTAATATTTATTGTTAAAATATTAAGTTATATATATATATATATATATATATATATATATATATATATTATTAAAAAAAAAGTCAAAATGATGTGATGGATGCAACATGCAAGTGGGGGGAGGGGTACCGGTATTAACACCCTTAAAATAAGTGGTGATTCGTGTATCAATCAAATTTATCATTCACCACCACTCATATATTATAAAAGTAATACATATGATTTATGTGTTATACATATTCATAATAAATAATTTATGACAAATTTTAAATAACGATGACAAATTTTCATATGGGTCATATGAAAATGGCGTAACTTGATTATTCATTCTTGTCCGGACAAGTTGGAAAATGTTATGCACGAAGATATCTTTCCGTCGGTCCAACAACTCTCCGTCTTTGGTTAATGAATAGGAGTTCCAAGTGGATCTCATCTTGGAACAATTGGATATGTAATATTTTGTAGTTTTTTTGGGTGTTCGAATGTAATTTTCGGGTGTTGTATTGGTGCTTCATCTTGAAGCTCAGCTTTAGTTCTTGTTCTTTTTAGCCTGATTTGAGCTTGTTATGCTATTCATCGCTTTTCAAAAAGAAACTCATCAAGAATCTATTAATCAATAACTGAGTATCAATGAGAAAGTATGAAAATTAAAAGTTTGTCCTATTTCTCAAACATATATAAATTTTTATTTAAAAATAAATTCCCTACTCACATGCAAACTGCAATTGCATGCCCGAGGACATGGCAAGGACACCAACTCTCGTGCCCAACCATTGGGTTTACGTGTCTCAGACACGTAGACAGCAACAAGTAATTCACAGATTGCGGTTTGCATATGGGAAGTGTATCTTTTTAAATACCATTTTTTTATAAAAATTCACAATATATGTTTAAAAATTAGGACAAAAAATTTAATTTTCCGAGAAAATAATTGCAATAAAAGTAATCAAAACTAATCTGAAACTGAAAATAACATGTTAGATTTTGGATCAGGCCTTATTCAAAACCCAAAAAAGCCCAAAAATCCAAAACGTAAACCTGTTGGTGGTTTCCTCATCATGTGAAAAAACTTGACAAACACACTCGAATCATCATAATCATCATAAATCATAAATAAGGATCAAAAAAGGGAAGACAAAAGAAGAAGAAAAAAATGAAGAAGAAAATATTGATAATTGGAGGAAGTGGTTACCTGGGTCAGCATCTATTACAATCTGTTTCAGAATCCCAAAAATCATTAGAAGATGAATTACTAATCTCCTTTACACATCATTCATCACCTCCACCACACCTCTTACTTCAATCTTTTCCAAAAGCTATCCCCTTTCAAGTTGACTTACAAACTGGTCAAGGTTTTGACTCAATCTCTCACACATTTGGTCAGGTTTGCATTCGCAACCACCATTTTATTGAATCTGGTTTATGATTATTATAATTAGTGTTCTTTTGAGATCTGAAAATTTGCCTAATTGTGTTGATTATTCCGATTCTGTTATTTGTGAATAATGAATTTTGACAACACACATTTGAAAGATTGGATGGAAATGGTGTAGAGGTTTGTGAATGGTATATGATTATGCTTAAATAATTAGCAAAAATCAATTTCAAATTCCTTTTGAAAATCTGGGCATGTAGGTAATTTAGGGACGTAAGCTTTCAAAGTGATTATTATCGATTAATTATCGAAGCTAGGCCACCCACTTGGGGTCTCATTATTGGTTTTAGCTAAAAATGAAAAACTGATTATTTTGAGTAGAAGAAAGATTACTTTACAAGTTTACATTCACATCCAAACACCCCTTTAATTGAGTGGCCTTGTAAGATCACTAATTGTGCTCGTCAGGAGTGGTATTTATGTATTTTGTAATTACGGATATTAATAATGATTTTGGAGTGTAATTGGCATCGTGTTGTCTACTTGATCATGTGCCACAGAGCAGTCTAAAAGTTTCCATAGTCATTTTGCATGTAGGGAGGGAAGTCTTTGTGCATAATATATCCGTTGCGTTTTGCAAAACCATGTTGTTTAAAGCTGAAACTAACTGCAGCAAGCTATTTTAACTTGCAATGCAGCCCGATGTAGTGGTCAATTGTGCAGCACTTTCTATACCTAGTGTGTGTGAAACGGATCCTACAGTTACCATGTCCGTGAATGTTCCTTCTTCACTTTTAAAGTGGTTATCAGGTTTCACCGAAAGCAATACTCTTCTTATTCATCTATCAACCGATCAAGGTAGTACAATGGAACCTTTTCTTTTCATTTGTAAGTTGTTTTTTTGTCACAAAACTCAACACGGGAATACGGGATTTCTTACCAGTTTATGAAGGGACAAAGTCTTTCTATAAAGAAGATGATGAGACACTCCCTGTGAACGTTTACGGGAAGTCAAAAGTGGCAGCAGAAGAATATATCATTGCAAATTGGTCAAACTTTGCCATTTTAAGAAGCAGCATCATTTTTGGGCCACAAACTATCTCACCCGTCTCAAAATCACTACCAATTCAGGTGTGTTCTGCTCATACCAGTATATGTATACATAAGTGGATTAAAAAACTCGCTTTGAAATCGGTGCTGATTATCACATCTTACATATGAAATACAGTGGATGAATAGTGTCCTCGCCAATGGACAAGAAACCACATTCTTCCATGATGAATATCGCTGCCCGGTTTTCGTCAAAGATGTTGTAAATATCATACGAATACTAGCTGATAGATGGATTTCAGGTTACATATTTGTTCAGTTATTTTTTACATTTTCAAGTTGTAGTACATGCATTTCTCCAGTACTGATTCACATTTGACTTATACGGTCAAACACTATAAATATTGACTTCAATAATCAATGTGCCTTCTTCTGTTTACGTAAAATGTTTGGTGATCATATCAAACTTTGTAAGAATTAAACAAAAAGATGGTGTTAAGTTTGTGCCAAAATCTATCTGAAAATAAAATTAAGAGGTAGTATATTGGACCTTTTAGGTCAAACCTGACACTTTTATATATTCCTGTTTCTAGTTCGATTGCGATACTAAGATTGGGGATATTTCTGGTAAATGTTCAGATGGCGAGAAATTTCAATTGCTTCTAAATGTCGGTGGGCCAGATAGGTTATCTCGGGTCCAAATGGCAGAGGAGGTGGCTCGTGTTAGAGGTTACAACACCTCATTGATCAAACCAGTGTCTGCATCATCGGTAAGTTTACTTTAACCAATTTAATCCACAAGGAGATTTGTTTCTAGCTTACCTTGTATCTGTGAAAATGCCTTAAACTCGTGGTTTTCATTTTAGATTGATCGTGGAGTCAAGTCACCTGCTGACATATCCATGGACATAACAAAGCTGATTCAGACGCTAAGTTTTGCACCTACTTCTTTTCAAGATGGTGTTAAGTTGATCATCAATACTCTATCATAAAATCATTGCTTGCATAGATATGTGCGAAAAATGAGTATGTTGATCTCCTGTACGAAAGGTTGCGTATTTAATAGGTTCACAAGTATGCGGTTTTTAGCATGTTTATGGCAACGTTCACTTTAGGTTAATGGGATAAAGAAAAAAGGTTTGTTCGTTCTAGTAAAAGGTTACGGTCTTATTCTGGGTGGCAATGCATTGATTCTAAATGTGTAAAAGAACTTGGTTCAATTCGTTTCGCTCATTCTAATTATTTGTTAATTCAGCAGTTTGTTACATGTGTGAGCTATGAAACAACATGTTACATTTAACGATCAATTCTATGTTTATATATTTGTAAAAATGCAAGATAACATTTTTGTATTAAGGAGTTTTGATGTAGGAGGGTTGGTCTATTACTTAATCTTGTCCTTTGGTGATGGAATATTTTATTTTTATTGATTGGATTCTATTGCATATTGTCAACTTGATATGAGACAGGAAAAATCTATCATTTATCTTATGTTCATTGTTGGAGTCCAATTTAAGAAGTGATTTATCGTTTGGAAATGTATCGAACTTGATTGTATCTTTCTCGTAATTATTCTATTGTATACGTTGAAGCTAGTAATCGTTGAGTTCCTATCGTATAGGTATATTACTAATTGTATCAACTGAAAACTGATATTTGGCTTATGTGACAGTTTATTACTTTTTGACCATCTCAGCTGCAACGTTGGACTAACACATATATTTAATTTTTAAAAAATGTATCCAACTTTATATTTAGGTATTGAGTATTGATTGGGAAGATGAAATATGTTAAAGAGTTTGAAAATCAAGATGTTATGAGGTGTAGATGGTAGTAATATCGAAAATTGTGATGATGACAGGGGTTGATGGTTTAGTGGTAGTGACCATATTGTCGAAAAAAATAGTGTCTTCAGAAAAAATGATGGCGGTGACACCGAAAATGGTGACGATGTTTGGAGATGGTGATAAGGTGGAGATGATAAGAGTTGGTGGTTAAGGTGGCACAAAGTGGTTGTAGTGTCGTCAGAAAAAATTATAGTGGTGACGCCGGAGATATGATGGTGGTGAGGTGATATTGATAGGGTTGGTGGTTAAGGTAGTGTAAAGTGGATGTGGTGATCCAATGACTTAGTTAAGGCAACAAAATAACAGTGAAATAAAATAGATGGTCGGGTCGGGTTATTTATACGAAACATAAAATATAGATACATTAATAATACTTAAAGAGTGAAACTTGTTATGATTGTCCACGACGAGATATTGTACCTTGAAAATATTCCATAAGTAACTCACTACTAGTACCATCTATTTTGAGGATCATTCGAACATGAACTACGTTCTCTCTTTAACTTTTAACATTTTAGCTAAAACAATAATAAAGTTTAGAGAATTAATAATTAAACAATACATTTAATAATTTAGGGATGCATAATCGAATTTCCTACGTAAACATGATACACAAATAACAATTTAGGAAATTATAATCATGAAACTAGAATGTACTAACTTATGGGTAAATATAGGGGCGGTACCATAAATTTTTTATAACGGGGGCGAATTACGTCATGTATTTGGTTTCGAATTGAGATTTTTTTCTTCAAGTAATACGATAAACTAAACCAACTCAAACTTATGTTAGCATGAATATAAGCGAATCAAAAAAGAATTCGGTTTAATTCAATTCTCAACATGAAAAATCATACTGAAGGTTCATAAATGTAGCAATCGGAACAAATCTTGTGGCTTATAAATATTTTTATGTATTTATATTATATGAAAAATTGAGAAAAACTATCACTTTTAAAATATAGAGTTTAATTATTGTTTTGTGATGGTACCATTTTTTTTATAAGTAGTTAAAAAGTTGAGAAGAAAAATAATGAATGAAAAGAAAGGTAAAATAAGATTAAAAAAGGAAAGAAGAGAACTATTAAAGAAGCTGGCGCCTGGACTCGAACTAGAAAAAAAATTGTTTAAAGGATAAGGAGCAAACTGCTAAGATGGGTTGGCAGATATTAATGTATTTCGACTTAATAGATATATAACCCTAGTTATCAAAATTTTTGTGTGAGCGTGCTGCCCACTCCTTGATACCGCCATTGGGTAAATAATAACACAATCAATAAATTGCAAACTGAAGTCTAATCTATAATCTATCAAAATCTAATTTAGTTTCCACGCATACCATTATTTAATGGTTTTGGATGAGAGCATAACATAGCAAGAGAGGCGAAAACAGTCGGAAGTTTTCGGGCCCTATTGTATTGTTTTTGTTTATTTTATTCGTTAAATTAATAAGAATATCTGGGCTATATATTTTTTGGTTAAATATAAGAAGATTGTTTACTAGACTTGTTTTAAATAATTCCCTTACTTGTAAATGCATATTGGACTGGATCGATAATCTTATAAAGCAAAATAAAGTAGATCTTATTGTACTTCTAACCTAGTTCATATATACATAAATATAATACTCGATAAATATATTTGGACTTCAAGATGGGTCAAATGACCCATATGCTAATGCACCGGGTCCGCCCTTGGTGGCGGTGACACCAAAAATGGTTGTGATGTTCAAAGATGGTGGTGATTATGGTGGTGACTTTTAAGATGATATTGGTTAAAGTGATAGTTGTGGTTGTATTGTCGGAAAATATGGTGGAAGATGAAGGATGATGATTTTTAGATTGATGAAGATGATGATGTGGACGGTTATTGGCACATATTTGCATATGTGGAAATGATTTATTGATACGGAATTGACATAGCAATGACACATTATCTTTCACGTCTGCGTAATTAAGGTGGTAACCGGTTACATTTGCATCAAGTTAATACATAAATACAATAAGACGGATTAGTAACGTGAATATTAATACGTAGAATATGAGATCTAAACGATGGATTCACATAAAATCATTTCTTGACAAATTAAGTACATTTCCAGACTATAAGTCCATTTAAAAATGTTAAAACAAATGGGTGAAAAGAGAAGTCAAAGCCTCCAAGGACCAAACCTTATAGTTAATTTACCCTTTTAGCCCTACATTGGTCTATGAAACGTCCCAGATTTATATATATATATATATATATATATATATATATATATATACTCAATTAAATTTTACAAAACACTTTATATATTAATATAATCAAACATTAACATTGTTCGACACAACTTGTACATTATTTTCACAAAATATCATATGTTTATACAGAGCATGATTTACGAGTCCGTCTCCTTACTATCTAACCATAGTAAGTCCATCACTAGCAGCCTTCAGGTTGTTTGCCCATATCCCCGCCTCTCATTCCTTTAGACATACCTATCAACACAACATATAACAAAACATAAGCTCATCGCTTAGTAAGTAAAGGAATGCGATTTAATTCACAAAAGTATCACAAACCAGACATCTCATGTCTCAATCATTCACTCATACAATTAATGCACTCAGCATATACTCATTTGGCACAATTGGTCACTCAGCAATTGGCCTACTCGTTACTCTTACGGCACAATTGATCACTCAGCAATTAGGCACTCAACTCATTTTCATGAGCACAATTGTTCACTCAGCAATTAGCTACTCAACTCATTCTCATAGGCACAATTGTTCACTCAGCAATTGGCCACTCAACTCATAGATATACTCAGTTATTCAATACCTAACCACACACGTGATCTAAGTATTGTCATTCAATGTAACCTTGTAACACAATCATTATTAACAAAATCAGACAATTAAATTCTTTACTTTCCTACTACTTACCTCGAGGACGACGTTCAGATATTTATGACTTGCTACTCGAAATACCCGTCGAGACGTTCGTATTAATTAACTCTGATTATAATTAATATTATTTAAAATATCAATTAACCCTGTGACACTACCCCCTAGTGTCGCTACACCTCCTGGCGACACTAAATTAGTGTCGCACAACACACTATTGCGACACAACCTGCGACACTAGCTCTTAGTGTCGCTATGGCAACAGTTGTAACTAACAGTAGAAACTAGCGACACAAGCTGCGCCACAAGCTGCGACACTAATTCTTTGTGTCGCAATGACGAACAGGACAGCAGCAACTTTCGAATTTAACAAGTTTCTGGGTAAAATTCACACTCTTTAACTCAATTAAGTTTCTGTAGATGATAAAGCACATACACAACTCATCCAAGCTTACTTTAACAAACAAAACCTTTTACCCAATTCTTAAATTTTTACATTTTAGTTTCATCCTCACTAACCCAACAAACTAACACTTTCAAAGTCATAATAAACTCGGATTTTTACCTTGAGATAACTTGTAATTATCAATGAACACCTCCAAGACTCAATTCCTTAACAATTCTTGATTTCTCCTTGATTTCTCTTTGATTTTGCTTACTTTCTCTCTCTAAAACTTTCAAAACACATACAAAATATGTTTCTTCACTTGGTACATGTTTCTGGAAATGTTTGGAAGAAAGGTAATATTTAATTTCTCATTTAATTACATAATTAACCCTTGCTAACCGCATCTCTACTCGACACTGCGACACTAGCCTAGTGTCGCACAAGGTTCAGTGTCGCCACCTGCGACCCTAACCCTTGTGTCGCATAACAGAAGACTTAACTTTTAATTTAGCAAATTCGAGATGTTACAGTCTAGTTGATTGCCATAATTATAATCTTGACACAAGGATGATTTATATGATTATATCATTGCCTAAAGTATTATATAGTGGATCTTTTATATGAAACGAATGATCTTACTTAATTTAATTGATATTGACATAACTCTAACATGATTTAAAATTTTGTAGGGTAAAAATAAAAATTGTTTTTTTTTTGAGATTTTTAACGGAAAGAAGGAAATATAAATGGGAGAAGAATTGTTTTAACTTTTATCTCCTAAATTTGTCCTCAAAATTGAAAAAATTTGGAGAGATGAAAGATTATATCTAAAGTTTATGTAGCTTTCTTTCTTTTCTGTCTGACCGGGGAATTCAATAACAAAAATGATTGATTTCTCTTCTTTCGTTTTTTATATTTTCTTTATTTTTAATTCTCTTATCTCGTATAAAAATTCAGAAGTGTAACCTAAATATTCAACAGAAAGTGATTAAACTGTGAACATCATAAAAGTATGCATTTGGACTTTATACTGAGTATCAAACTGGTTAGTTTATGTATGAACTTAAAGAGGAGTGCAAAGCTAGGTTTGGGATCATAGGGGAAGGCTACTTAGATCAAAGTTAAAACGGCTAGGACATGGTGACAATTTATAATTAAAGTGACGAGTGAAGGCTACTTAGATCAAAGTTAAAACGGCTAGGACATGGTGACAATTTATAATTAAAGTGACGAGTGAGGATAAAAGTTAAAAACTTGTACCCCTTTCACTTTTTCCTCTTTTCCTTTTCAACTCTCAACTTTCTTTTTCCCCTCCTCCTTCCTTCTTCCTCCCCATCCCACCCCAACCCCTATCACCACCCCGTCGCCATCACAACGATAGCCGCCACCGCCACCACCGAATTCCGGCAACATGAATTTAATTTCTACTTATTTTTAGAACTTTGGAATTATTATTTTTTTACTTTTTGTATAATTTCTTTTAACTTTTTTTTTTTACCTTTTTCTTGCTTTTGTTTTGTAAATTTAAATGTATACTTTTCTAAGTTTTTTTTAATTGTTTTTTTTTATTTTGTTTATCAAATTCTTTTTTAGTTCTTTTTTTTTGCCATTTGTAACAACCTTTTTTATATTTTTGATTAGTTTTTTGTTATTTTTCTAAAAAATTAGCAATCGAATTATATAACTATGATGCAAGTATTTTCTTTATAAACAAAATGCATGATGCAGTGTATTTAGTTTAAAAGCCAGATGCAGTGTGTTGTTATTGAATAATCATGATGAAGTGCTTTGTTACCGATAATGTAGTGTGTTTAATAATAACACGATGCATTGTTTATTTTAAAATGGAGGAGGTAAAATGAAAATTTTCCCCCTTATAAAGGCCCTTACCCTCTGAACCTTGTCCGTAAAGCTAATACAAAACTTTTAGAATCAATTTTAAGTATATATTTTTAAGGAAAATGTTAACAGTAAAAAAAAGATAATTTGTAGGGTACCCCTGACCCCCATAACATATTTAATGGTACGCGTCCGTCTCACCCGCAAGGAGCATCAATGTCGGTAAATCACATGTCCACAAATCAACCACATATGCTGAGGAACGGATTCGAACGTCTGACCTATAGATCACACATGTAGAGTATGTGCGTTTACGGTGGCGATACCACTTGATCTGTGCACAATTGTTGAAAATGTTACAGTAGTTCTAAGAATTATATTTAATAATAACTAACGTTTATCTTTTAAAAATACTAATGTTATGTTGAAATAATAACTACTTTCTAATTTTTAATTATATACTCTCACAAGCAATGATAGATGTTCACGTGTTACAATGAAAGAAAATTATTAATAAGGGTTAATAGACAAATATGTTACCCTACTTTATGAAAATGTTCAATTAAGTTATTGGACTATTGTTAGGTCTTGAAGGTCGCAAAACTTAGATACAGATTAAATAACAAGTATTTAATATATTAGTTTATATCTAAGTTATATCAAACAGGTTAATTAATCAAGGCGGAATACAAGATTAATTAAAGCACGGAATATATTATGAATTAAAGTTTTATTCACAATAAATGGTTTGTCTTACAAATAAGACAGAGTATTCAAACACACGGATTGTTTGAATACGATCCAAGTAGTATACAATGTTACAATTATCACTACAAACTTAACAGTAAGTGTGGTAATGTTTTTAGTCTAAGCTTAAAGGTCTTGTATACTAATTGTATTGGATTTGCTTTGAAGTGCTTTTGAGCTGCTATTTATAGAGTTGAGTATCAACTCTATATTATCCAGCTCAGTTAGTTGTCCAAGAGATAACAGCTCCATCTTGGGCAACTTTGCACTCTTTCCTTTTTGCTTTTCTTGGAAATAGAAAAAGCAAAAGGTAAAAGGTTTCTTTGCTGAGAAGAAAATCTTTCTTCAATGTTTGACTTTACTCAAACATCTCTTCAGTTGTATCGTAGCCTAGGGAAAGAAGAACTTCTTTTGTACGATTGTACTTTTGTTCTTTAATCCGTGCTCTTCAGTCTGTGCTCATCAGTCTGTGATCATCAGTCTGTGATCTTTAGTATGTGAAGCCTTCTGTCTTCAATCTTCATTCTTCAGATGATGAATTCATAAGTCTTCAAATAGAGCACGGCATTCTGTCTGTGAGATTTCTTCAGTCTGTGAAGCACAGACTCAGAAATACTTCTTGAGTCTGTGAAGCACAGACTCAGAAGCACAGACTCAGGAAATTACTAAGTTTTTCCCAAATACAACTGAGTTAGATTTTGACTCTTCAGATTTATAACTTGGGTTTGATTATTGTTTTTCCTAACAACTATTAATTTGTTTTGAATTACTAAACTTAATAAAACATGATATGTAAGTTACTTAACTTATAAATATTAACACTAAGATTATTTTACTTAACTTTTGAATTCAAGTAAGTTACTTAACTTATAAATATATTACAGTGCAAAAAAGTCTAATTTAGATATGAAAATAGTTTGGTAATCCAATTGAACAAATTAATAGTACAGTAACCTACTTGAATATCTTGGCAAAGTAGAGTAACATATTTGTCAATTAACCCTAATTTGAAAGATAAGTTTATGGTTATTAGTCATATGGTTTGGGTTATATATGGGGAAGGTTATTGTACTATAGTGTGTTAAGGTGGTAATGGTAAGAATGATCATGAGCCGTCAGATTATAATCCACTTAAAAAGACTAGATGGCTGGTTCGTAAATAATGCGACTCTGAGAGGTGTCACACCTCCAAAACGGTCAACGTTGGTCAGCGGAAGCAATTGTGTACGGGGGTGGGGGCGTGACGTGAGCATTGGACCATACATTCACAGAGCATATGATTATCGCAGAACAAAATAATTAAGATGCCATAAATATAGTTGTTACAAAAGCGACGACTTTACAAGTCGTAGTAGTACTATTGTTGAAATACATCAGTTTAAATGATTACAGTGTTTGAATCCAGGATTTCGTAAATATAATCAAAAGTTATATTTATATAAAGGAAATCCTGTGATTCCCAAAAGTGGCATCTTAATTCGTCTTGGGAGGTCGTTGTTCTAAGATTCATGCAGTCTTACATGAGTGCTAATTCCCTGAAAAACATAGTAGAAATCGTCAACAATAATGTTGAGTGAATTCACAGGTTTTATAAGTATGGTTTGTTATACCAAGTTCTTTTTGTAAGTCGTTGACATAAAAGTCAAATAAGTTTTGTTTTGTTGGAATGTTATTCAAAAATATCGATTCGTTGGGATGTTACCAAAAAATATAGTCTCGTTGGAATGTTATCCAAAAGTATAGTCTCGTTGGAATGTTATCCAAAAATATCGATTCGTTGGGATGTTACCCAAAAGTATAGTCTCGTTGAAATGTTATCCAAAAATATCGATTCGTTGGGATGTTACCCAAAAATATAATTTTGTTGTTGTTTGTAGGAAGACATAGACGGTGATCCCCCGAAAGGTGAGCTAAACCTGACGAGTTAAAGTAACGTAACCCAAACCCATAATCAAGCCATTACACAATTCGTTGTTTGCCTAATCGGACATTTAAATATACGCTCCGCTCTTAGTTGAAGGGGTCGTCACTCCGATAGTACTATCCGTATATTCAGGGGCTAGAGTCACCTAGCTAATGATTATGGTTGTAGCCATAAGGTCTTTGATGCGCTACACATGTAAATCGGGGTTCGTACTAGGATTCGTTGTCAAGTTCCCAAAATAGTGTGAAAATCATTTCATGAACAAATAGTGTTGTGTAACCGTATAGAAACATTCATAAGAAACTAAGTTTTCGCATATAGTATCAAAACAGTTGTTATGTTTTCCACCCCTAGTTTAAAAGCAGTAAAATAAGTAAAAGTAGGGGTTGTGAACTCACCTCGTGAGCTAATTGCGAGAGCTAGCAAAGTGGTTGCCCAAGTAAGGTCTCTTAACGTCCTAAACGCAAGAGATTGTTTATATAAGTAGTTGGCTAACTGCAAAACCATGTTAATTGTTCACTCGTTTCGAAAGATCATGGTGTTTAAAATGTGTACGATATGTTGGTGACGTTTTGTAATAATAATTCTTAAAGATATTATTATTAAGTTTGTTTCGTTGTATACTTTGTAATAGTATATGTCATGTGTTATCGAGTTGTTTTCTAATGTAGTTATTAGTTGTTAAGCAAGTTTAACACTTAGTGTAAACAAGATTTTCAATTTTGGTCCAAAGGTTCTAAGTGTCGTTTTCCGTTCGGGTTTTGTTTACCAGTCTCATTTTTGGTCCAAATCTCCTAATAAGTTACCCAAACCATTTAGTTCACAATCTTAGCCTCGATTAGTTTGGTCAACGTTTTTCATAACCGAGCTCCGTTTTTTTTTGTTGACTTGGTCAAACCTACTCGGTTTGACCCGAAATTTTTATACGATAAATCTTAATGTTTTAGTACTTGTAAAAAGTAAGTTTTATAATTTTTGGTAAACCCGAAGGTGTTCGTTTTTATCCTCGGGAATCATTAACAACTTTGGTCAGTTTTTCCTCTAAAATACTTGGTTTTGTGAGCTCGTTTTCATAAATCAAAGGTCCAAGATAAAATTCAAGAAAAATATCAGTTATTCCTCTATGTCTTGGCTACTTACATTAATTTTTCTAGAATTTTTGAGTAAGTCTAAGTATTTTTAATAATTCCATTTGTCCTCTGAGGTCCAATAGTGACCAATCTGGACACATGCATATAATTTGAATTTCTGGTGTACCAAACAAAATTTGTGAGATTTTGCCGAAAACCTCATGTCGTTTGGAGTTGTGTAGCTCGAGTTATGGACTCGAGAAGTTGGCACAAAAATCTGACCATCAGGTCAGTCCGACGCAATGTTTTTGTCAATTCGTGTTCGGGTATCAAACGGACTCAAAAAATTATGAAACCACTTGGAAAAGAAAGCTAACATCTTGAAATTAAGTTTAGACTCTTGAACCGGCCATTTTGGTTAAGTTTTGAATACGAAACTTTCAGGAGAAAGTCGTACTAATTTCCGGACAGGAATGCATGTAGCATTTTTGTGTGTTTTTAGTGATGAAAACGATTTTTAAACAAAGTTTTGGACATGATTCTTTGAGTGAACATTATTAGCATGTTATTTATGTAATATGAACATGAAAGAGTCCTTACAAAAGGGTTTTGATGATGAGAAGAAGATGAAGATGTTTTTCTTGAAGTTTGTTTGTAAAATCTTGAAGTTTTGATGTGGTGGTTGTATGGTGGATTATGGTGGATTATGGTGGCTCAATGGTAGTTTGTGATAGTGATTTTGGGTGGTGTTTGGGGCTGGAAATCTGCAGCAAAAGAGAGAGAGAGAGAGAGAGAGAAAGAGAGAGAGAGTAGAGAGAAGGTGGAGAAAATGAGAGAGTGGAGTTGTAAGTAAATGATGAAAGTGATTTCATTTGCATGTAAAATGAATGGAGGAAGTGGGAGGTGGCCTTGGGGCAGGTTTTGGGTGGGTCCCACCCCATGTGGGTGTGTTAAATTTATTCCCCAATTTACGTTACGTATTGTGGTCGTTTACCCGTTAATCGCGTGTACGTTTTAACGCGTTCGTTCGTTTAATTTGTTATCGGTTATTACGCGTTAATTTCTTTCGAAGTATTATTTCAAATACTTTATTTTATGTTTTAAAAATGTTCTTTGGGTTTCGTTTGGTTGCCGAATTCGATTCGCACGTTTCGTTGCATTTGTTATGTTTTAAGCAAAACGTCAAAGTTTTTCGCGTATCATTATACGAGATAATAATATAAGTGTAAATAACTAATATTTAATTATAAAATAGGTTTACGTTATTTATAAAAATGTTTTCACCAACTATCGTATAGTTGTCGGTTACACCCGATTGTTTTCGCGTAATTATCAATAATTACAAAACTCGTAATATTTCCCGTATTAAATTAGTGGGTTTTTGCTAGACTTACCTCATAAAAGTAGTTTAGTTTTCATTTAGTAGGGAATTAGCCTAAGACATGAATGAATAAAATGTACGGTTCCGTACCGTAAATGGAGGGTTGTCACAAGAGGCATTCTTATTAAAGTCAATACTCCAAACGTACACCTCACGCGCCAAATCTGAGTTTTTGTTCTTTTTAATAATTTTTTTACCGAAACTTTCTTTAATCTAATATAACTTTTACATAATTGAATTTTTACAAAAACATATTTCATCATAAAATCAATATTTAAATTCTGTTTCATTTAAGATCCATTTTACGTCATCTTTATAAATATTTATTTTTATAAATAAATGATACACAAAGTTATTGATATGATATATACTGTGATACACAAAAAAAAAACAAAAAAAAGACCATAATAAAGCAAACAAAGCACAATTCAAATTTTGGAGATAAATGGAACTAATAGGTCGAATAAACGGTACATCACATTATAGTTCAAATATACCATCATATGTATCCAAAATGGTTGACAGTAGAAACTTTGCTTATTTCTAATTTTATTAACTTTGGATAAAAATAACATATTACAAAATAAGTTATACTATTAGAAGAATGTTTAAATAGGAACACTTCTTATAATGAGAACGGTAGAAACTAACATTTTTATTTTTAACTTTAAGATTAACTAACTTTTTTGATTAAAAAATTATATGAAAATTATTATAAGTTTATGCTCTTTAAAATGAGATAAAAAAATTTAAAAACATGTGACACACATAATAAAAAATTTAGTGTGTATCAAAGTATCATACATAAAAGCTATGTGATACACAACTTTAATTTGTGTATCATATATTTTTTATTTTTTTAAATCGATCCAATATTAAAGAGGATAAAATTTTAATAATTTTGGCATTATTTTTTTGACAAAAAGTGTAGATATGTTGAAATTAAAAATGAAAAAGGTCGTTTCTACGGTTTTTACAATAAGAAATGATTCTACAATAACCCTCCCCCTACATATTAACGGAAAACTCAATAATAAGATATACAAACTTATTTTTGTAAAACACACACTTAATTAGTTACAAAGTTATGAACATATTAATTCAAAACTCAATAACAAGATACACAAATTTATTTTCGTGATACACGCACTTAATTAGTTACTAAGTTGTGAACATATTAACGCAAAATCGATAACAAGATACACAAACTTATTTTCGTGATACACACACTTAATTAGTTACTAAGTTGTAAACACGCAAAATCAATAACAAGATACACAAACTTATTTTCGTGACACACGCACTTAATTAGTTTCAAAGTTATTGACGTATTAACGCACAATTTCATAACAAGATACACACAAAATTACACGAAGATACACAATTAAAAAATCAAAATATTAAAACGCGCATTAACTAAAATCTTATTGAACTATCAAAGGTTCAAATCATAATCGAATAGCAACAGGCCAACCACCCAATTTCTTATCTAATAATATCAATTCAGTACTACCATTATGCAAACCTTGTTGAACACAATCGAATCGCTCGTCGCTATTATCTGATTTCTAAACAACTATCCAAAGTTTTAGTCACTGAACAACTGGAGGCTGTTGTACACGACGCCGTTGAGGTTCGTCGGAAAACGCAGGTTCATCGCCTGTATTTTTTTCTACTTGCGGTGAACATATCAGGTTGGTGCTAAACAGCTCACGCCATCTCATATGTGGTTCGACAGCGAGAGATCGAGAAGTACGATGAGGGAGAACTGAAAACTTCTCGAGGGAGAACTGAAACGAGGGAGGCGGTGGTGATCTCGCCGGGAATAGCAGGTCTCATCGTCGGAGCTTTTTGTGAAGAAGATATGTGAGAGAAGTTGAAAGGAGCTTTTGAGAAAATCAGATATAGAAACAGATAGTTTCTGTATTCTTTTTCTAATTATAAAATAATAAGATAGAGACACATGTCAACTTTCAATTGGATCCTACCATTACTACGGTGAAACAAATCTCACTTGAACCTTCGTCTATAGTTATTAAAATTTTATTTTTTGGTAAAAGTATTTTTGAATTGGGATTTTGTTATGTTTAACAAGAAAATTATATTCACTCTAAGTATCAAAGCAAAGTTAAATTTATTTACAAATTTAGTAATTAAGGGTGAGAAAATATTATGTTTAAGTTGAATACGAGAGGATCTCAATTCATCATTTTTTTTTTTTTTCAAAAAAGATGAAATCTAGTTTACAAGATATTATATAAAAAGTGATCTTATTAGGAATTTGAAAAGGAGTAACAAAATCGTAAATAGATTTCAAAAGATTGAAGACTAGGGTGTTTTTGGTTTATTAGAATGGGAATGAGGTAATGAGTTTCATCCCATTAGTAATGTTTGGTTTGTGGGTTTGCCTTTTAAAAATTTAGAAATAGGAATCACACTCACCAATTTAGACATAATTCAAATCCAAATTCAAATAAAGTGATAGAGTTTGAAAGCCTATTATCATTTCCTGTAAAAATCCATTCCCACAATAATTGTCAATATCAAACCAAACACCCCGAGAACTGTAAACTGATCCTCTGATGATCAATTGTGATATTCTTTATAATTTAATCCGATATTTTTATTTTTATTTTATTTTTGGCTAAAAACCAAAGTTGACTTGTAAAATACGCTTTCCCGAATATGTGGCGAACCAAATCACAAAGTGAAATTCCAAAAGTACCCTTTGCCTTCAAAAGACCGCGTCATAATTCTTCGGGCAGCTAAATCAATCATACATTTTGCCCGGAAAGTAATTCTTACACATCTGTCCTCTTATTCCCCTGCCCGTAAATCTCGGTCACTGTCACTCCCTCCGTTCTCGAATCCTCAAACAGTTACAACTGCAACAAGTCAACAACCTTCCTTCTGACGATTTCAATCTAACATACATAATCTCTGTATCTATATGCATACCCACTACTACGCAACCTACACTCTGTGAATATTTGTGTTCTAGACTGCTCGATTCAGCGAAATGTGGCGGAGAACGGTTGCTCGATCTGCTACTGCGGCGGCGTTGAATCTCCGGCAATCGCGGAGGCTGTCTATCGTAGCTCCGATGACTCCGACTCCTGGTCCTTGTATTGTCCATAAACGTGGCGCTGATATTCTTCATGATCCATGGTTTAATAAGGTTAGTTACGGCGATAATCACACTATGAATGAATATATCTTATATATACATAATGTATATATTATGTATATATATATTGTGTACATGATTTAGTACTGTTGCTGCCAGAAGTATGAAGTGAAGTACAGCTTGGTTTAAATTACTAGTAGTTTGTCATATGTGTGAGAGGATTTACCTTTTTAGCTATTTTAGCTCTAAATGTGGTAAAGCTGTGATCACTGATTTTTGTTCTCGAACATATATTACTTTTCAAATTTGATTTGGATTTGTTGAATTTGATGAAAAAAGAAATTGTTAACTAGTAGTTGAAAGCTTAGTACAGATTCTAGAAGTCAAGTTTTAGTTATTTATTCCTTGGTGGAAGTATAAAAAATTGTATGAAGACGGTGACTGATTGAGTATGAAAATTTGGTTTAATATTTAAGCAGGGTTTATGAGCTGTAATGGCTATATAGATTTTGAGTGTTGTTTTGTAACGTATTTGGTTACGTTTTAAATGGTCTATAAATGTGAATATAATGACGTGCAGAATGAATTATTTGATAAGTTTTTTATTCGTGCTACAGTTTGACTAGTTTATTGTTACTTGTGCTGTTCGCAAAGATTGTTTATGAGTTATGACTGATTAATCTTACAATAATAAGTTAATCTGTGACCACGTCGTTATTCAGTTGAACCTTGTGCAATACAGGGCAAAAGTACAAATGAAGTTGTTTAAATTTACATGCTCATACTGAGTAACTGAATTTCATTGTGTTTTACTCTTGATTGTTTTCAAAGTGCAGGATACTGGGTTTCCCATGACAGAAAGAGACCGACTTGGACTTCGCGGCCTCCTCCCACCTCGTGTCATATCATTTGAGCAGCAGTATGATCGTTTCAGTGAGTTTTACCTTTTGTGCGCTCTTTTCATGCTGTTAACATATCTTTTCAGTTCATCTTTGGTTTATAGCTATACTAATGTAATTACTTGATCATGGAACAAGGCTGTATAGTTCTTACGTATCCCATATTTCAGTTAGAAAAGACAATCGTGTACTATGATCTGATACTTTGTTGCATGAGCATATTTTTCATACCATGGTGAAATGCTTGTTGAAAATTTTAAGATTTTTAGGATGTTTAACTGGATACATAGACTACCTTCTGCATGTATATGCTTAAGGATGCTATTCCAAGGATCTCTTTGCAAGCTGTTATAAAAAAATACTATATCAGTATCTAGTAACTAGTAATAAAAAAATTAGTGTGTAGTCTTTCTACATATGCTTTTATAACTTCTCTTTTCCAATCTCTTTTTGTGTCAAATTTTCCGAATCTTATTGTTTGCGATAATGATACAAAGTTTATAAACTCAAGCTTCTTTATTTCACAGTGGAATCATTTCGATCATTGGAACACAACACAGAAGGCCAGCCTCTGAGTGTTGTATCATTGGCAAAATGGAGAATCTTAAATAGACTACACGACAGGAATGAGACTTTATATTACAGAGTAAGTATTCTGTTAGATACCTTACTCTATGAAGCCGTTAAAGATCGTAATAATCTAAGTAATCAGACTATGTTTTCTTGCAGGTACTTATTGATAACATTAAAGATTTTGCACCTATAATATACACACCAACTGTTGGCTTGGTATGTCAAAATTATTCAGGATTGTTTAGACGTCCACGTGGAATGTACTTTAGTGCAAAAGATAAGGGAGAGATGATGTCCATGATCTACAACTGGCCAGCTAATAAGGTTTTGTTTTAGTCCCTAAATGTTTGTATTTTGTTTATGTTTCCTTGACCCATGACGATCTATATTACTCTCTAAACATTGATTGTACTGTAAAGAAGTCATGAGAAGTGGTCTTGAAATTTTCGATCAAGGAAGTTTTATGTCAAACACGTCAAACACAAAGTGAACAAAAAAAATAACAATAACCCTGATTCCATGCATGCAACCCATGTTTGCCATTTTGCCCATGTAGCCATGGACATGTTACTTGTTTCTTTCTTCGTTATATAAAGGGAATCGGTGAAACCGAAGGAAAGGGAGGAGCCTCTAAAATAGGATAGTCATTCTACTTGTGAACAAAGACTGTGTGGGCAAGTTGTAGCATTTTAGAAAGATTAATACAAAAGAAAGAACTCCAATTATTTATCCTGTTCATCATTTTCTTCTATTCAAGTTCGTTATTCTTTAACATTCGTTTAAGACCGGGGTATTCGTTTAACTCATCAGCTGCTCATCCATATTTTCAGGAGATATGAATTTTTCAATATGCTCTCCATTTGCATTTATGTAAAATTAGGCATTTTATTCTAATTTATTTCTTCATTGACTAAGTAAAGATGTAAACAAAATATTCTAAATTTCAGGTAGACATGATAGTTCTTACAGATGGCAGTCGTATTCTTGGTCTAGGAGATCTTGGAGTTCAAGGAATGGCAATACCTATTGGGAAACTCGATATGTATGTTGCTGCTGCTGGTATCAACCCTCAAAGGGTAAGGGTTTTCTATATTATAATTATATCTTGTGTGTCATACTGCTTGCTCAAACACTTTTTGTCTACAATCCTACTTGAAAAGAAAGTGTGAGATATTTACTGTCTATGCATGCTCATACTGTTTCTCTACATTGCAGGTCCTTCCAATTATGCTTGATGTAGGAACTAACAACCAGAAGCTACTAGATAATCCCCTTTGTAAGTAAATAGGTGTAGACTAACTCGTGGTAGTTTTTTATCGGTAGAAAATCACCAATAGATTAAAGAAAACAACCCAATAATGGGCAGCATAACTGAAAATATATAAATTCTGCACTTCATATTGATTTCGTTTCAACTAAGTTTGATCTTACAGATATAGGACTACGACAACCTAGGTTGGAAGGAGAGGAGTATATATCGGTAGTGGATGAATTAGTGGAAGCTCTTCATGCCCGTTGGCCAAAAGCTATTGTCCAGGTTCATTGTTTTCTTGAGTGTTTGGAGGCTGATTTATTGTTAAATTCATATGAACATTTTTATGATTGGCCATGTTAATATAGTTTGAAGACTTCCAATTCAAGTGGGCTTTTGAAACTCTTGAAAGATACCGTAAGAAGATCTGCATGTTCAATGATGACATACAGGTTAGAATCAGTTTATTGATCTAGAAACATTTAATATTCGATAATATTGATGTTGGTTTCTTTCAAGTCGGCTCACACTCATGTCTATGTTCTTTTCAGGGAACTGCTGGTGTCGCATTGGCTGGATTACTTGGAACTGTTAGAGCACAAGGTCGTCCATTATCTGACTTCCCAAACCAAAAAATTGTTGTTGTTGGAGCTGGAAGGTAGTGTAGAAGTAATTCTATAGTACAAGATTGTTATTTCGACAACCTAGAAAACTTACTTGTTCTACTCTACGGCTTTTAGTGCAGGGCTTGGTGTTCTTAACATGGCCTATCAGGCAGTTGGGAGAATGGCAGGAACAGGAGCAAAACCTCAGTTTTTCCTGATTGATAAAAATGTATGGTATTGGGCTGGTCCTAAATCACCTCTGTTCTGTTTTTATGTTTTGTCAGTAAGTCACAAATACAAAAAGAGCTATTGAGTACATAGGTATTAGTTCCACACCAAAAATTACATAAATAGGGGGGGGGGGGGGGGGGGGGGGGGAGGGGGGGGGGGGGGGGGGGGGGGGGGGAGGGGGGGGGGGGAGGGGGGGGGGGGGAGAGATGAGTGTCTCCTTATATTCTTATATTTAATAAAGTTATATGGGCTTCGTTAATGTTCACCTTATTTGAATGCCACAAATATGTAGTTTCTGATTTCACACCTGAGAATTTTGAGTAATTGGATACAGGGTTTGATAACAAAGGAGAGAGTTGGTATTGACTCAGCAGCTGCACCATTTGCCAAAGATATCGGAGAGGTTGAAAGCTTAGGACTCTACGAGGGATCTGATCTCCTTGAAGTGGTAACTTTTTATTTAAAATAATCAGCGGTTCTCTTGAATGAGACATTTCTTCAATGTTTTTGCTTTTTAATGCATACGGGGATGCAAATATTTGGTCTTTGCAGGTAAAAAAGGTCAGGCCTCATGTTCTTCTTGGTTTGTCTGGAGTTGGAGGTATATTCAATGAGCATGTAAGTGTTTTTTTTCTTTTCCTAAATGTATAATTTTGCATGAGTAAATTCATTCCTACTTTATTTTCTGAGTTTGTATTTGTGCACAATGTCACTCAGTACTTGCAGCCGATAGAATTTCGATACAAATACTTGATCATATCAGGAACTCGTGAAGCCACAAGTATTAAGAAACTTATATTTTCTTTATTTCATTCATCCGGTGATACTTTTTGTTTTTTGTACATGCAGGTGCTTAAAGCCATGCGGAACTCTGATTCTCCTAAGCCTGCTATATTCGCCATGTCAAATCCCACATTGAATGGTCTGTCTTCATGAATCCCTTAGATCATCCTCTAAGTAAGCTATAACTTTTCTATTTATTATTTACAATTCATGAAACAGCTGAATGCACTGCTGCTGATGCCTTCAAGCATGCCGGTGAAAATATAGTATTTGGAAGTGGAAGCCCGTTTGAGAATGTTGATCTTGGTACGGTTTCTTTACACTTTATTTGTTTGGCTATCAATTCAATTTGAATTTAATTCCTTATTTTCTTGGTATCATAATCTACACCAATGTATAACGTTCTTCATGGACAGGAAACGGGAAAGTAGGTCACGTGAATCAAGCAAACAACATGTACCTCTTCCCAGGGTCAGTGCCCTTTTGACAATGGTGCTGTAGAAATATGATCATTTATTGTCAATTTGGTATGTTTGTTTGATACCTTTTGCATACCCAGAATTGGTTTGGGATCTCTGCTCTCTGGTGCTCATATTATATCCGATGGAATGTTGCAAGCTGCGTCTGAACGGTATGGTTCTTGAGTTATGTTTATACAAGTTGATAAACGCTATCACGCTTTTCAAGTTTATAGTTAAACTTTTCCGGGCTTGCTGGAAATTGTATGCAAGAACGATGCCAGTTAATACAAGCTTCTTGTGTACAGTCTTGCTTCTTATATGACAGAAGAAGAAATTCAAATGGGAAGATTGTATCCTTCTATTGATAGGTAACGCTTACTCACTTTGACTTTAAAGTTTCTGAATTTGAAAGAAAGACGATAAGAGCTGTACCTTATTGTTAGTTAAAAGGGTAGTTACAAATAGATTGATGACAGCGAGTTGGATACGCTAGCTTTCTTTATTTCTCTTCATCGAAGGCTTTTTTAGAGATTTAACAAATAGGCAAACAATTGTCTTGAAATGTTTGTACTCTTGGTTGATACTTGAGAGTTGATTATTTACAGTATACGACATATCACTGCTGAAGTAGGAGCGGCAGTGGTTCGGACAGCTGTTGCTGAGGGACTAGCTGAAGGACATGATGAGGTCGGCCCCCGAGAGCTTGAACACATGTCAAAGGTAAGATTAGAAATTAAAGCCTATACTTCCCATGATAATATTTGGTTTCATTTGAATGCGATAATTTTAAAAAGAATAAATAAAAAAATAATGGAAGAAAGTAAACAAAAGAAGTGTAAATCGCCTCAAACGGGAATTGGAGAAAAGCAGTTAAGTAGGTTATCTTATGCAATTTGGTTCTGTGTGCAGGAAGATACTGTTGAATATGTAACATCCAACATGTGGTATCCTATTTACAGTCCTCTTGTTCATGAAAAATAAGGCACATCCAGTTGTCCAGTGAGGTTATTCTTCTGCAGAGGGTATTATATCTGCAGCATTATATTATTAAAATTTTCATCTACAATTTAAGACATAGTTTTATAGATCAGGCGGATTAAATTGCATGGTCTGTTGTATTTATGCTAGGAATATGAAGTTACGACCTCTGTTTTTGGTAAAAGGAAACAAACCATTGCAATTAAATGTAACTTCCATATTCTAAAATTGCAGCAACTTTAGAATCTTATTGTTGGTTGAAGTAGGTAAGTAGAGCCGTGCGCCAGTAATGTCATTTAATATTGATCTAGTTGGCTTGTTATATCACATAGTAGGAAGTAGGATAGGATGAATACTGAATTATCGAACTTCTGATTTTGACGTTTGGGACGTTGACCAATTAAATTGCAAGTGACACATTATATTGCACAATTTTGACCTTCTAACTTTTTGACGCGGACATGTTCAGTCCCTCCTTTTAGTTGAACACCATCCACATCACCAGTGAATCAATGATTACTCATTTTTTTAAGTTGTAAGAGCAAAGGAAGGAGTGGCATGGCAAAAAACAACGTTCAAGGAACAACATTCAACACCTTGAACGTTGAGGAGTCGGCATTCAAATTTGGCGTGTGAAATTGAACTCCGTGTTATTCTTTTTTTCTTCCATTCTTCCTTTTATTTAATTTGTTCAAATCTGTTTTTGTAGACCCATTTGAACTCCAAGTTGAACGTTGAACCTGCCCCTTATAATCGTATATGTGATAAACTATAGTGCTCAATTGAACATTGAGATGAACACCGAGCACAATGACAACCACTCCTTATGCTTTTGTAGTTTAAGACCTATTTGACCATTCATTTTGTGGTAAGTGTTCAATATTTACTCTAATGACTTCATAATACACAGTTGTATCAAGTGATTGAATTAACAAAAAGAATTAAACACACTTAATATATCAAATCAATCTTGATAAATTGACTCAATAATTCTTATGGTGATTCATTTCTTGAAAGTACGATAGGTAAATAGATGGGTTGTTTATAATAAATTGCTTATACATAATTAGTACCGGTTTTCCATGAAAGGATATACAAAGCTTATAAGTGGTCCTTTAGGAATAGCATTTTGCTAAATATAGCACTAGCTGCTATCAATTCATGAGTGGTTGGTTAATGACAGATATATAACCAAGTTTATTTGTTAAGATTCATTTTTAACCATATGTGGTTGAAAGTTTTCTAGTAATTGGCGATTTTTCGTAAACGTTTGACATTTTTTATTTTTCAAATTTTTATAAAATGTTTAATTTTCAATGGGGATTAGTGTCGGTAGTACATCCAACTTGGACACGATCTCAATTGTGTGTATCCAATTATTTTCTTTTCTATTGTGTGTACTCAGTTTTTAAAAAATGCATTTATAATGTATTATGTGGTACTTCTGATGACGTGTTAATCTTTACGGATAACGTGACACGTTAAATAGATGGCGCATTAACTAAACACATCAAAAAACACAATAGAAAAAAAATTGAGTACACACACTTGATATAATTAAAATGTTTGTGTGTGACTATTAATGAAAATGGAACATTTACAAAGTGAGTAAAAAACTATAAATGTTACCTTTTTATGGTACATCAAATAGGATTACTTGTCTTTTTTTACCTCGATCAATACTAAACAAATGTATTCAATAAGAGTTTATAAAAAACTATACTAATTCTTAGCACACGAGTAATCCAAACGTTATAATTATTAATATAAATAACTTAAATTTATTATTTACATACATATGACTCATACTTTGGTAAAAGTTGACTGTTATTCCATTTTAAAATACTAATCAAAACAGATCATTTTCTCATTTGATGATCAACAACGTCGTTTATTCTTAAATTGATTAAAAGTTGACGAAGAACCTTAACAGTTGAAATGCGTAATAAAAAAGTAAAACATGTAGTAAAACGTACCGACCTGTTTTAAGAGTCCAAATCCATTCATCAGTTAAACTAAACTAATTAAGGTAAATTTCCAAACTAATCAAACATTTTAAAATGGATTAGTAAACAGTAAACACAATTGTGTGATTTTTAATATGGCATTGGGCATCTTTCAGTATATTCTTAATTTTAGAGACACACTCTCCTCCCCCCAACCCAAGCTGACGTCATCATCCCCTTCCTCTTTTACATTTTTAACCTAATTCTTTTTTCCTTAAAAAATCCGCCATTGACATTTTTCAAGCTCAACCTTCCAATTTTTTACTCTCCATGTCACGATCGATCAGTAAGTTTTCACTTCACCACTTACACACAGGCATACATATACATATATACTATTCGATTTTAATTTGAAGTTGAACGTATGATAGAACTTGATTATGTTTCAGTTAGTAAATGCTGTGATGTTTCCAGGGGAAATTTAACGAATTTTGAAGTTAAGTTATTATAATTTTAGCTTTAGATTATAGAAATGTCATTTTTCGACTACGCATGTGATTATAGTATAGATACTTATACATTCAGGTTTATTTGTAGTTATGTTTGTGATAAATTAATTCACGCACTTATAGAGTTGTATGAGTGTATCTACATGTATCATGTATGTGTGTGTATATATACACATACATACATATATGGAGTAATAAACTTTGATTGGAAGTAGAATGTATATTAGGAAGCCTGATCGGATTGAAGTATTCAATGATTGTAGTGATTTCTAGGGTACTTGTAATGTATATTAAAATTAGACATTGAAGTATTGGATGATTGAAATTTGATATTTCGACCAAGCATGTGCAAATAAATACTTTTACCTTGGGTTATTCGTTTAAGTATCTGTTTGTCGAGCTATAAGTACTCTAAAATTTCTTTTAGTACTCATTTTGAAGTAGAATGTATAATGGAAGTTTGATTAGCTGGTATTCATGGTTGTAATGTTTTGTAGGGTACTTATAGTTGATAATGGAGTTGATATCTATAAATGCAAAATGAATGTGGCTATTTGACTGTATTGATAGCAATAAGGTGGATTATGTATCTTGTACTTGACCAAAATTAAGATATGATAAGAATGCTTATATTATCAATCTGTCTGTTTCTCCATTTTAAGGTGAAATTTGCATAAGTTCAAGTAGTTATTAGAGCTTTTAGGTAAATCTGGCTTGTGTGAGTGTCCCAGTTATACGATTTAAACTCTAGATGATTGGAATTTGAATGTTCTAGGACACCTATGTGCTTACATGCTCCAAAATATGCATTTCTGTTTATCTACTGGAAATCTGGAATCAACATAACATTAACGTGAATTTTTAATCAGCTACATCAAGCTATACTGAACTACAATTGTAAGATAAGACATTTGATGGTCGATTTTTTATTTTAAAGTATCCATGTATTTCCTGCATGTATAGACATGCTTAAAAATGTACTGCATTTGTTTGCTATTTTTAAGTAGTAATATAATGATGACTTCTGTTAATGTGATCATTTCATTATAACTACATCGTGGATGATCAAATTCTATTATATCTCATGCTTGTGTGTTATCAATTATCAATTTGCTTTTACAGATAAATAATGTTGCCAAACTAAGAATGGATTTTGCCTCAATTTACAGTTAGAAAGTGAAGAATTTAGACATGGACCTTTCATGTAGTTTCCCAAGTTGTGGCGGTGAAGTTACAACTTGTAGAACGTTAAAGCAGCTGACTGTGCGCGCTAGGTTTGATTATAAATTGTATAGCAATACGCGGGTCATATTAAAAGTTGGCGCTAGGAAGAAGTTGAAGAAATTGATTGCATCTAGTTGTAGTGTTGTTAATTCAAGTAAATTGACTGGATGTGAACTGAAAAGTTGTTTGTGGAGTTATAGCAAACCTAGATGTACTTTTTGTTTACTTAAAACATCAAGAGGAGTTGAAGTAACTTGTCAGGGAAATGATTCAATTGCATATATAGATGGAAATGGGAGGGATGTTGAGTATAATGAGAGTAGTTGTGGAGAGAACTCATCGGGGGAAAATACTGAGAAGATAAATGGTTCAAGTGATGAGGGAGAAGAAGAGGAAGTGGAGAACCCAAGTCTAGATGAATTGAAAAAAGTGCTGCAAAAGGCACTTAAGGAATTAGAGATTGCCCAAGTCAACAGTACCATGTTTGAAGAGAAGGCTCAAAGGATATCAGAAGCAGCAATAGCGCTAAAAGATGAAGCGTCAAATGCTCAGGATAATGTCAATTCAACTTTGCATTCTATTGAAAAGATCGAGAATGAAGAGATTGCTGCTAAAGAAGCTGTTCAGAAAGCAACAATGGCTCTTTCTTTGTCTGAGGCTAGGCTTAGAGTGGCTCTTGATTCATTAGAAGTTGCAAAAGAAAGATATGTTTCTCCAGAGACAAATGAAAATGATGGACAGTTGAATCCACTGGGAGAAGAGGAAGCTGTATTTGTTGCTCAGGAAGACACAAAAGAATGTCGTGTGACTTTGGCAAATTGTCAGGGAGCATTGGTTCAGCTGCAGAACAGGAAAGAGGCGTTGCAAATAGAAGTGGATATACTCAAAGATTTTGCACAGAAAGCACATATGAATGCTTTGAGAGCCGAGGAGGAAGTGGCCAATATAATGCTTTTAGCAGAGGAAGCTGTTGCTTTTGAACTGGAGGCTACAAAACGTGTCAACGATGCTGAGATCGCATTGCAGAAAGCTGAGAAATTGCTTTCCATCTCTCATGTGGATAATTCTGAAAGTTCGATGTCCCAAAGTATGTTGTCATCTCAAGGACTGGCATCAAGTGATGATTTAGTTAGTGAGGATAAGATCATTCAAAGTAGTTTAGATGATGCATTGATTGATGGTTCTTTGACCACTGAGGATGTACCAGATAGCCAGTTAAATGCTCCCAGCCAAATGTTTGATGAGTCGAGAGTTTCTGATGATAGTGAACAAGAGAATGGAAAACCAAGTTTACCTTCAAAAGAGACTGAAAATGAGGCAGAAAAGACAAAGAATCAAACAAAAAAGCCAGAAACACAAAAGGATTTGACCAAGGACAGCACACCGCTAAACTCTCCAAAAGCATTATTGAAGAAATCCTCTCGTTTCTTTTCAGCATCATTTTTCTCTTCTGCGGAGGATGATACCGAGTTTACCCCGACTTCATTTTTCCAGTGGTTAATTGATTCCACAAGAACGCAAATACCTAAGCTGCTGCTTGGCTCTTTGCTTGTTGGTGCAAGGTATAACTTTCTTTCTAGTTCGGTTATATATATAAAAAAGTATGCTTATTGAATATTAATGGCCTATAATGTTTGAACTTTTTGGTACGAAATTTGCTTTCGTCTTATTGCATGATTCTTATATACATGCCAGTTTTGCTTTTTATGCCAAACGAGAAGAAAGGATCTATCAACTATTCCAACAACCTGATATTATCACCACTAGTATTGACGAAGTTTCGTCAAATGCCAAGCCTTTAGTCAAACAAATAAGAAAGTTACCAAAGAGAATAAAAAAGCTGATTGAGATGCTTCCTCATCAAGAGGTATAATGTTCTTCAACTGCTTTATATTGTATCTAGTCTTCATGTCAGACGACAAACGGTGAATGCTATTAAGTGTTGTGTTTCATGCTAACTGATTGCATGTTCAATCTATGCAGATAAATGAAGAAGAAGCTTCCCTTTTAGACATTGTATGGTTATTACTTGCCAGTGTCATCTTTGTGCCAATATTCCAGAAACTTCCTGGAGGTACTGAAATTCTAATTTTTGCAACTAGCAGTGGAGACAAGCGATATTTGATGTAGTTTATTAATATTACCGTAGCTTCTTTCTTACGGTATACGTTGTCGTAAAAATACATGTCATAATATCAATAGATTTTTGCTAGATATGTGTAGATCATGTCCTAAAAATCTTGTTTATCAGTCATTAGATAGTCTTGTCAATTTATATTTTCTTGTTAGAACATTCAATGTTTGTAGGAATACAGATTATTATTGCCTAATCATTTGATCCATCCGATTGTGTGTTTAGGCAGTCCTGTTCTTGGGTATCTGACTGCTGGCATCTTGATTGGACCATATGGTCTTTCAATTATACGCAATGTACATGCTACAAAAGCTATAGCTGAATTTGGAGTTGTTTTCTTGCTTTTTAATATTGGCCTTGAGGTTGGTAACTTAGTATACATAAGTCTAATTTAAGTTCATCTTTAGTTATTGCCTCTGTATTTGAAGAAATTCGATGCTTGAAAGTGTGCAATCTGTGCAGCTTTCTGTTGAAAGACTGAGCTCCATGAAAAAATATGTTTTTGGATTAGGCTCCGCTCAGGTAATTGCCAGCATATGGTTTTGTAAATACCATGATACTCACTTGGGCCCAGTTATTAAATCCTTGCTGACACAGGTCTTGACGACAGCTGTTGTGGTTGGATTGGTTGCCCATTTTGTCTGTGGACAGCTAGGGCCTGCTGCAATTGTCATTGGTAATGGTCTGGCATTATCTTCCACTGCTGTTGTCCTCCAGGTAATGACCAGTAGCAGAAATGAATTTCTTGTTTGGAACTTTGTTACTTTTTATTTATTGTTATAGACATTTTTGATGGCAGTGTCTTGATTTCAAACTGAACATTATAGTATAGTTAGCGTCTTTGGATACGGAACTCGACTGGTACCCTATAATGATTCAAATAATCTGCATATACTAAACTACCACTAGCACCTTTTAGGAGATGTAGGCATGTAGCAATACTAGTATAATCTCTTTTTCCCCATTGGTTAACAGTTAAATTCATATGAATGTTCTACCTGTTCAGGTATTGCAGGAACGAGGTGAGAGCACATCACGTCATGGACGAGCCACGTTTTCTGTTTTACTTTTTCAGGTATTGTAACCAGGATCACTATGAAAATGTCTCCATGATGGACTTTATTCTGAAATGGTTTTCTTTGAAGTTATAACCTTATCATATTTTCATGTTCCTTCCATTTCCTACTTTAACTGAACTATTCATGCTACTTTGTAATTCACTCATACACTGTTACCTTTTTAAATTGACTTCTTATCTGTCTCTTTTCTTACAGGATTTAGCCGTTGTTGTTTTGCTGATTCTCATACCTCTTATTTCACCGAATTCTTCAAAAGGAGGGGTAAGTATTTCAATAACACACACCATGTATCTAATTAAGCTGTTCTGAAAATCTATCTAAAGCTGTTTAATCTTTGATGCTAATACCTCTATATTTTCTCTTCAAATGTATTTCTTTTGACCCTGATTTATGTCTGTACTTATCTTAGAAGCATATTGGTAACTTGGTCTCACAGGTGTTATCTCTATGCTTCTGTATCGTACTTGTAACATGATCACATAGCTCTAGTTCCTTTATTGACGAACAATCTTTTTATGTTCTCAGATTGGCTTCCAAGCAATTGCTGAAGCTCTTGGATTGGCTGCAGTGAAGGCACTTGTTGCTATAAGCGCAATTATTGCTGGAGGACGTTTGGTAAATTCTATACATTTCTGAAATCTATGATTGAATGATTGGATGAAAAAATTATGGTTCTGAAACTGCATGTGTTTCTTGTGTCCTGACTCGTACCCTGCTGTAATAACTTTCCTTGGGCACATAATCTTTTAAGCATTCGGCATATTTGGATACGTTTGGGGCTTCCATAAGATAAACTGCTAGAAGTTCTGATACATTCTTTGGACAGTTGCAAACTTATTTTCCCTCTTGCTACTTGCAGTTGCTTCGTCCAATTTACAAGCAAATAGCAGAGATGCAAAATGCAGAAATATTCTCTGCAAATACTCTCTTGGTTATCCTGGGAACTAGTCTCCTTACTGCCAGGGTTAGTTGACTTGTGTTATTGATCATTGTTTCGAAAATCACTTTAGCTTTAATATCTCTTCTTTCTCATGATAAATGGAACAGGCTGGGCTTTCCATGGCACTTGGAGCATTTTTGGCTGGTTTGTTACTTGCAGAAACTGAATTCTCATTGCAGGTTGAATCAGATATTGCTCCGTATCGTGGCCTTTTATTAGGACTCTTCTTCATGACGGTATTCCTAGTAAACTTGGATGTTTTGATGTTTGGGAAATTTGACAGTCAAATGTTTGGTTTGGGGTTCCAGAGATTGACATTTAATATGACTTTACTATCTTCTGACGACTATAAGTGTTTTTCAGGTTGGAATGTCAATTGATCCAAAACTTCTTGTTTCAAACTTTCCTGTTATTATGGGGTCGCTTGGACTTCTGATTGCTGGGAAAACCATGCTTGTTGCTCTAGTCGGTAGGCTTTTTGGTGTCTCATTGATATCTGCAATCAGAGTTGGTCTTCTTCTTGCACCTGGTGGTGAATTTGCATTTGTCGCGTTTGGTGAAGCTGTTAATCAGGTGAGCTTCAGTGATTTAAGTTGTGTGGTATTTACTGCTTTGTTGTCAATACGGTGCTATTAATGGTGCGACTTAATGCATAATCATGGAAGAAACTTTATTCTGTTGCTGTTCTCACTATGGTTATAACTTTGAAATTATGTTATTTTCAGGGTATAATGACTTCCCAGTTATCATCTTTGCTGTTTCTTGTGGTGGGTATTTCAATGGCCATAACTCCATGGTTAGCTGCTGGAGGCCAGTTGATAGCATCTCGCTTTGAGCAACAAGACGTCCGTAGTTTATTACCTGTAGAGAGTGAGGTAATATGCCTTGTACTTTTCTGTATCTATTTTCATACGGATGGTCTGCTGCTGTAGTGTGATTTTAATAATCGAATCATTGTCAATGGCTTATTCCTTGTACTTTTCTGTATCCTATTTTCAGACGGATGATCTGCAGGATCATATCATTATATGTGGTTTTGGACGGGTTGGCCAGGTATAGCACAATCTATATCATGTTTGTTGCTGAAGATCATAAGATGGACAGGAACATGATGATTGCTGTGTCTGATCGTGGCTCTTTTTATTAATATATAAATGTCTGATTTTTTCAGATCATTGCCCAACTTCTTTCTGAAAGACTAATTCCATTTGTTGCTCTTGACGTGAGGAGGTATGGTATTTTTTACTTCTGTCCCTTAAGCTAAATTGATTTTAACAAGGGTAATTTGGCAAAAACGGTTTTTTTGGTTAATCTTGTAATAAGGGGTATGCAGAATTGCCCTCAGTTTCTGCGAAATTAAGCAAAAACCCGTTTTTTTAAGAGTGTGCAAATTGAGCGTCGTTTGCATAATCGGAAATTAACATAAAAATCCGTTTTTGTGAAACTTTTCCCAAAATAAACAGTTTTTGTTATATATTCTTTCTTAAAAAAAACCTTTTTTGCAACTTCTTTTCAAAAAACCCTTTTTTAGCAAAAAATAAACCTGTTTTTGCGAATTAACATTTTTTTTCTTTTCATTTTTTCATTTTTGCTTAAGTATGTGGTATTCTGTAACAACTTGAAGTTGATTGAATTCAGAGTACTTGATTAGATTAAGTTTTCCAAGTAATCATTTCATGATTGAAACTACTAATAAATTCTGGGGTTATATGTACAGTGGGTCACTATGTTCTTTCACCTTCATATGTTCCTTAAGTTGCAAACTCTTTGATTTCCACATTCCACTTAAGATGCACATGATTGAAGAATGTCAATAACAAATAATTGAAACCTCTACTTTTACGGTGATATGGCCAAGGCAAAGCTTTATCGTTTCGAAAGAGGCTTTTGTGACCATATACAGATATACTAGCTGATATATGTAACTTGAAGCAGGGGTTAGTTTGACTTGGACCCACAGATTATGACATATTCTCTTGAAGAACCCCACTTAATGGGAAACAAGCACATGCACACCCCTCACCTCCTAGATACAGGCTATTCTATACAACATTTGTTAAATGACCCCATTACCCTTATGGTCTGATTAAAAATAGGAAACAACATGGAATTTAACCAGAATAGGAAGGGTTTTCTTTTATCTTTTACTTAATGACTTATAAGTTCTTATCATTTGTGAAGTATATGACTAGCCTATTGATATCTAAAGTGTTCATGAAATCAGTGATCGAGTAGCAGTCGGGCGTGCACTTGACCTTCCTGTGTATTTTGGAGATGCTGGTAGTCGAGAGGTGAAGCTAATTTTTGTCACAAATGAAAACCGCAGCACATGGAATCAGTCTGATGTTTTTCCTGCACTTGAACTTGCAGGTCCTGCATAAGATCGGCGCTGAAAGGGCTTGTGCTGCAGCTATAACATTAGATACTCCTGGTGCAAACTATAGAACCGTTTGGGCTCTCAGCAAGTATTTCCCCAATGTAAAGACGTTTGTACGTGCTCACGATGTTGATCATGGACTCAATCTGGAGAAGGCTGGGGCAACTGCGGTATATATCTGTTCCACTTAGCACCTTACCTTTATTCGTCTGATCCTATTTTAGCAATCTAGCTCTGGGTAGTCAAACTTACCTTATTTGCAGCATTAACTTTAAATGCACATTCTTCTAAGCGATTCAGACAACTGTCCTGAGTTCCCTCTTATATCCTAAGGATTTTTGCTGTGAAATCAATGGTATTCTTTCCGTTTGGTGGCAGCTATAATGAATGTAAAGAAAGATACCACATATTCACGGCATAAATAACTGCACGCCCCCAATATGCATTTTGAAGGGCTAGAGGTGGCAATTTCAACCAACTTACATATGAATCAGGTCTTAGTTTATTTCGAACGGCTCAAATGGGTAAACTAAGAACTTTAGCTAAATACATTTGATGGATACAAGTTCCTAAACCATTTGTTATTAGAAGTTAAAAATAAGTAAACAATTGTATGCGGGTCGACTCAACCCAGCCGATGAAATTACCCATTCTAACCCGTTACCCAACCCACACTCTGCAGGATAGGAGTGATTTCTGAAAGCATTTGTTGTGGCGGCTAACTATTTATTTTCTCATTAAGTTATCTCAAAGATGTGTTATATGCTTTTTGTCTCTCTTCTACTTGAAAGATGTTGGATGGATGCACATTGACTTTTTAAATCAGTGTGCATAGCATTTTGCTGCAAACTAACAATTGTTTTCTGTAAAAATGCAACAAAAAGAGCCACTAGACTTTTCTTGACATAACCTACTAACACAACTGCAAAGAACGCTTGTTTTCATTCACATTTCCAGATTGCACACTAGAGTATTTCTGTCGCATTTTTACAAGAGTTATTCTTAGCTTCCAATGAAACGACAATTAGGATGGTACCAGATACCAATCAAAATCACTAAATCTAAAACTTGTGAGCAAAAATCCCTTTAAAGAGTGTGATTAGAAACTGTAGGCATTCTTCATTTCTACTACGTTTGATTGATATTTCAAGACAGTGTTCAGTCATCTTTCTTTTACACATGTATCTGCCATATGGACATACGGTATTGACGTTGAGTAACTAAATGGTGCAGGTTGTGCCTGAGACGTTAGAACCAAGTTTACAGCTAGCATCTGCTGTTCTTGCACAGGTAAGTAACAAATTCAATTTATTAAAGCTGCAATGTATTAATAAACTTTCCGTTTCTCCTTTTTATAAAAGCAGGCTTTGTTGCATGAAAAAAATATTGATAAAATAAAGTAAAACTAGTAGTTTAGTTCTAATTAGGAAATTGTTTTTCAATATTACTAAAGAGGAAACAGTTAGTTTTGTAGGAACCTGTGGCATTTATTTTCTAACATTCTCTGAAGGCTTATTTTTTTCCTTTTTTGGGGATAGAGTGCCATTTGGCTGAGGAATGGATCTTTTCATGTTCCTCGTATTGTTTAATAATGAAAAGATAACCTTCTAATAAGTCTGTTGATCATAGAGACTGTTCTCAATGTTTTTCTATTCGTTTGATAGGCCAAATTACCCATGTCAGAAATAGCAGCTACAATCAACGAGTTCAGATCCCGTCACCTATCAGAACTAACGGAGGTATCCACTCTTGCAATTTCATGTTACATTCTAGTAACTTATATAAATTAGTTTTATTGCAAGTCACATTTAGCAAACAATCATTATTCGAATAAATATATTGCATTGTGCAGCTCTGTGAAACTAGCGGAAGCTCTCTTGGATACGGGTTTTCTCGCATTGTGGTCAAACCTAAATCTCAACCTTCAGATCCTGTCGATGACAGCCAAGTCAGTGAAGGAACACTTGCAGCATGAAATATTCCCGAAAATTGAAATAAATAAATAAAAAAACCAAAGAAAAAAAACCAAAAATTTTAGATGTGTATAGCAATTATTGCCCCATTAGATATTGTACAGGTAAAGATTTTAGGTTGCATTCGTTCTTCATTGATGGATGCAACTTTCTGTTTTGACCTTTAGAGATCACCGACCCAGATTTTTAGGGTTAACTCTGCTTTCGCTATGATCTTTCTTCCTGCGAATGCAAATTAGTTTTATGATTTTTATGATTCTAATGTCAACTGACTTGTTTTTGTGGGGCCAAAATTGATCAGTTTTATGGTTAAAAATATCTGCAGACGATCAATATTGAGTTCGAGTTTGTCTATCAGTAAATGTGGTATTGTGATGAAAGGATTTGAGGCGACACCTTAAGTTTTTTTTTTTAACATATTGTCAGTTTGTATCAAGGTGTTCATGAAGCATGCAATGTGTGTCCATTAGTGATTTGTTACAGTTAAAATGTCTGCATACAGAAGATTCGATTTTGTCTATCTGTAATGTGGTAGTACGATTAACGAATGAAAAGAATTAGCGTTTGTGAATGATTAACATCAATTAATGATAAGTTTTATTTTATACTTTAATAACTGATCTAGTTATCATATGAAAAAGTGGATTTACTTCTAATCATCAATTCTTGCATTTCACCTTCATTTTGTGCTTCATTACCTGAGTTACTCAGCTTTAATGTAGTTAACAATACGAATAAGTAATTAAATATTTAATGTTATCTAAAACATCAGTTAAATATCATTAAGAAAGACAAAAAAAAAGTCATTAAGAAAGACAAAATGGCTGTTAAATTTTATACATATGGTGCTGGGAGCATGGGATCAAAAGTCTCCTAAGTTCATGAGTTCTGAACGACTGTCATATTTAGCAAGTTTAGTAATTATATATTTGAATTACAACCCAACGAAGAATTCGAAGTCAAACATGGAGTCTTCATTCATAGGAACTATTAAACTAACACCTAATTACCTTTAGTTAAAATGTGCTTCTAAGAAGCTCATATCATTTTGGCCCGGGAAATCGAAAAACAATTGTAATGCTGTATCTGATGCTTCTTCAACTTCATTTGAGCTCGAGGAGTGTGTGAATCCAGCAAATAAGTGTATGCTTTTGTGTTCGGGGTTGGATTCGAGTTCAGGTTCGGGTTCTGGATAGCTTGATGAGTGTTCGGCATCTGGTTTGGGCCCCATTTCTATAGTCATCCCGGAAACTGAAGCTTGTGAAGCTGGACTAGAACAAGTGAGTTTCTCGCTTTTGATGTTGATGTTGATGTTTCTAAAAGAGTTTCCAACTTCTGAATGCCATATGCGTAGAAAATAGTCATTGTTGGTACTTCTTTTATTAGGTGGTAGAGGTATTGACGAGGCTAAAAGTAGTGACGACTCCATTGAGAGTCGTGCTTCAGCCTCCAACCTGGCACTCTCCCATTGCGCCATGTGTCGAGTGGAAGGGGAGGGTGGAGGTCGTTTTAGAGGGCCTACTAAAGGCGAGGATATAGTGGTTGGCTCATGAGTTTGTGGGTCGATGCCTATTGATAAGAGGCGTTTCCTCAAGTGAGTGTTCCATAGATTCTTGATCTCGTTATCTGTTCTTCCAGGCATTTGGGCAGCAATAGCAGCCCATCTGAAAATGCAAAACTTGAAATCAGAGACCATTTTGGCCCATTTCATTTGTTGCTTAATGCTTACAACATTATGGAACCCTTAACCTGAAAACGCGCAATGTAAGCATTTTAAAGTAGTACCGGTTGCCAAGAATGGCGTGTAGCTGGATTACAAGCTTCTCTTCTTCAGGACTGAAAGGACCGCGTTTAATGTCTGGCCTGAGGTAGTTTGTCCATCGAAGTCGACAACTCTTTCCACACCGAAGTAGACCTACCATCACCATACAAATTCCATGATTGTGTTGTACAACATACACATGATACCCCTAAACCTAAAATGCTTCTATGATGTTTTCTACTTGTTTTACATATTTCATAGTTTTTATCTCTGTCTTTAAAAAATCATTATAAACACATCCTATATATGATTCTATCAAAAACAAACCACGAGTCCACGACCATTTTAGTAGAAATTATGTAAAATACCACTTGTCACACATTTTATTCTTTCTATTTGTTCATTAAAACAAAGCCACACTATGGTCTATTGTCTAAGTTGATGAATTTTAATTTTGATAAATGAAGGGGAATATAAAGGACAATACAACAAAGGAGTACTTCTAATTGGTTGGTTGCATACATGCATGTGATGCCAATAAGTTGCATTAACACCAACTCCTTTAAGAAAACACCATATGATAAAAGATATGATATGGATGGACCCCATAATTTAAGTTGTCTCTTTGGTTCATGACACAAAGGAATATGAGTCAATGATTACTCTCATCAACTTAATGCATACATGCAAATAAACAAGATGTGTCATCAATAATTATACTCTCCTTAGTAAAGAATACAATAATTTTTACTATTGGTTTTAATTATCTTTTTTTTCCTTTTCTTTAAAGACAAGTTTTTGAGGGGCAAATGCATCTTTTAAGAAAATGATGAAAATATAATCTCAGCCGTTGATTTATGTAATCGACGGTTCAGATTTATGACATCTTAATAATACTACATTTTGCGTAAAGTACAGTGTTTTGAATCTAGGTCGTTGATCACGAAAATAAACGGCTGAGATCGTATGTCCTTCCATCCACTCAAAATGCAGTTGTCCATCTAATCTCGCACTTTTAAAAAAAAACAATCTTTGGGAGTATTTTTGGTCTGAGATGGAAATGTCTTTATTTGATTTTGAATCAATTCTAAAGACAATAAAAATGAGAAAAGAAAAATTAGGACACACAATATTTATAAAAGGAAATCAAAGAGTTCTTTAAATGCATTTTATGATTTAATAGAAGAGTTTTATTGAATAAAATGAATATTAACATGTGTCCTAACCCCTTCATTGAAATTCAAATAGAAAATTTAATAGTCCGTATATAATAACTATATTAACATTAATTAATTCAAGAATAATGATTGCTCTGTCTACTATTTTATTTTTATTTACACTAGAAAAGAAAGCTATAATCGGTTTCTTCTATTTGTATCGTATGCTTTATTGGTTGTACCATCCATTAATTTTATGTTTGACTCGGTCACAAAAATGCAACACCTTATTTTGAGCTAATGTGTTGCATATGATATACGTACTCACCCCCAAAATATAAACCCTAAAATGTTGAGATTTGAATAAAAAACAAATTAAGCCTTTGGGATGTACAATTTTGGCGTTTCGATTCGCATATTCAACGACCTTATCGACTTAATGAAATTTCAAAAACTCAACAAAATCTTTTTTAACGATTTATAAATTTATTAGACGAGTTATTCTCATAAGCTTAAGTTAACTACTTCATAAACCGCAAAAAATGAACTTAGGGGTGTTTGTTTTAACCAAAAATTTTTTGTTTACAAAATCTAATTTGGACTTATTTTTCATAAACTCATTTTTTGGGCTTATTTGAAGCCTATAAACTCATTTAAGTTTATTATGACATAAGAACTAAGGTCACAAGCTTCAAATAAGCCCAAAAAATGAGCTTAATTATGAGAAATAAGTCGAAAAATTAGCTAATAAGCTAAAACAAGCACCCTTTAATTAGTGTATTTTTAAGAATCTCAATAAGCCCAGAAAATAAGGTAAATAAAACAAATATACATGTACATAGACATACATATGATATGATTTGTGTATGAATAAAGGAAAGCAAGAAATTGCGCGTACCGGCGAGTTTAGGAAGAGATCGCCAGCTACCATGACCATTTTTGTTGATGTAATCCACTAGAAGTTGATCTTCTTCTTGTGTCCATGGACCTCTCTTTAGTCCTGTTTTCTCACAACAAGGTGCTCTTCCCATTTTGTTTTTCTTTTTTAAAAAAATAATTCTCAATCAAAACTTTAGATTATATATATCATGTAAGAGCTAGGAAGATAATGAAGCAGTCCTAGTATATATATAATGTATGTATGTATATATCATGATTTCAGCAATAATTATAGAGAGAGAGTTTGAGGCTCATTAATGTCAAAAGAAAAAAATATATACAATTACAATATAGTAAATGTATGGAGAAAAGACATGTCAATGGGAAGAATCAAAATTCAGGTACGTAGATAAGCAGCGAGTTACATGCCGACACTACTATTTTGCATTTATTGCTACTATACATACCTTAGAACCAACTACACTGGCCTACATGTTACAATATAATGTATTTGTATTGTATTCTAGATATCATTTTTTTGTGTATTTGGTCATTGCTTTACGAACAATGTGTTTTATCAAAAAAAAAACACATGGATTGAATGTTGGGTAATATAGTTGTTTCGGTACAAAAGTTGCTCATGTATCATATCCAAGTGTGTTTTTATTAAATAGCTAGTAGAAAAGAATAGCAATAAGATGAAAATTTGACCAAAGGCTTTATACTAGCTCTAGCAGTAACTTCAACCAAGAAGTTGTGGGTTCAAGCCTCGGAAAATGTATGTATATAATGTGTAGTTTGTATATGTTGTGTGAGATGAATAGATAGTAGCGTTTTCGTTCTAAATAAAAAAGATGAAATATGTGCATATATGTCATCCTTGTTGGGACGCATGTGAAGCATAATGATCGAAAAATGAGGTCAACTCGAAAATGGTTGTCACGATGACGTTAGAAAGCCTATCGTGTTGTGATGACCAAATGCCAGAATCTGCTGTTTCTTTTTGTCAAAGTTAGCCTAGCAATTCCTATAAATATAAACTCTATGTAATTGTAACATTTGATTTAAACCAGAAAATTACTACTGAAATTCTTTAGTTTGGCCCTGAGCTAAAGCTAAATGGATTGTCGAGATCAAATATAATCACGTAATTTTTTTTAAACACCAAAATTATAAAAATATTAGCAAGAAATGCTAGATAGTACAAACATCGACAATAGATAAAAACACTCAAACACAACCTAAAAGAAATCTCCCAAACAATGCCATAACCACTCTTTGAAAAAACGCCTAATACTAGAGTAAAATAACCTATATATAGCACCCACACACTCGCTTAACCACGTAAAAACTGTGTTTGTTTTGTTCGTGTGGTATTTATTGTTTATTTATTTTTAGTGTTCGTGGGTGTAACCACATTTACATGTGTGCGTTGTTTGGTGCCGCTAAATTTATGAAAACTTTTGTGTATGGATCACAAATGCTAATCTTCTTCTCTATATGACCATATAGTTTGAAATTTGGGCATGTCTCCTCCATATAGTGCTCGTTTTGTTAAATATAAGCTTAACCATTGAAAAAGAAATGACATTAAGTTAGAGAAACAACTAGAAAAATCTAATAAAGGGGGCAAAAACAAAATTATTTTTGTTTCTATAATTAATTTTATTTTTATGGGGGCAAAATATTAAAATGACACCCTAATACCTTTTTTAAGTTTTATTTTTACATATAGACATAACAAAATGAATCATTTATTTGTCAATGCGAAAACTCTTAGCATCCATATGGACAAAAATGTTGATCCAAAACTCATGCCAAATAAAAGCATTGAAAACTAATATTTAATGTTATGCTTCCCTTTTACAAGCTCCCGCCACCATCAACTCGTACATATTTTACCAGGAATTAAATATTCTCGAGCAAAATTTTATAATAATTGCAATATTAAATGCAAAAATAAATCAATAAATATAGAGAGAGAAAAATAAGTAAGCTAGGGTTACTTGCAGTTAAGATGGTGATAATAGGTGAAGAGAAATTTTGCAGCAAAGCAGAAAGCATTAATGGCGAAATAAGAGATTGGATTCGCAGAAAACCAAAAAAGGACATATATTATTATTGTGTGTACGTAACAGTAGTATTGTCCCTTCAAATCATACATACATATACATATACATGTATATACATACATACATACATATATATATATTTATATATATATATATATATATATATATATATATATATATATATATATATATATTATGTATACATAGATATATAGATTATTGTATGTATAGGTTGCAAAGAATGCATTTAATGACGATGAGCATTTAATCGAAGAGGGAGGGGCCATAGACACCTACACATGCGTACGTTGCCAGATAAATAATATATATACACGTTGCATAGTAAATAAGTTTATATGTTTGATGTTTATTTAAAATATATATTGTAAAACGTTGATAATCGATAAAGCTCGGTGATCTTCATGAACTCAGTTTTCAACAAAAATATGTGAAAGACAAAGTTCAACTTGACTCAAAATGCCGTTAAGAAAATCATTGCAACTTGTGGGGATTGCAATTGAGTATCTTTGTATGTAATAAACTTTGAATTTAATGTAATCGTGTATTTATTTATCTTGACGATGTAACAACTTATAATGATGTCACGTGTCACCTCATATATACAGCTGACATGCAAATAAAAGTACTAAAAATTACATAACAACATTTTTGTACACTTAAGCCTTTAACATTGATCAAATCCAGAGTTTTGTTAAGATTTTTTTAGTTTGTAAAAAATTAAGCGGGGAATTTGGATGTAAGTCGAATTTGAATATGCATGGCATGTGAAATGCATTTAATAATCGAAATCAATAGGTGCATGTGAATATACGCATGGCATGCATGTTTCGTATGCAAACAGCTAACACAACGTAGACGGATCATGCAACGACAATTTTCTCAATAAATCGCCCTATTTTAAACATATAATAAGTAAATAATTTAAATTGGCTATAATTATAATTATGTACGTGTGGGGGACCTTCAATTCCCATGTTCTCTTCAATTCATTATTGACGAAGACAGAGAGTTATTCAAAAGTAAAATCTAAGCACACTGTTAAATAGTACGAGTAGTACGTCATGCATGCTGTATACTTGTATATATCTTTTTAATGTTTAATTTGTTTCTGTAATGATTTATGTTTAGATAATAAGTATTATTTGTAACAAGTTATCTTTGTAACCATCACAAGATAGTCTAGTAAGTAGTGTCTGAATATCCCAACAAGAAATTTCATGTTCAAACCTCATGGAAAGGGTCGCGGGAATCTGAGTAAAAATAATCGCCCTGATCTTCGAATAATCTGAGCTAGGAAAACCTACTTCGTTTGTAACAAGTTATGTTTGTGTTGGCAAAAAGACGATTTAGATCCTACAACTTGTTACGTTTGCTTTAACTTTACACCCGCACAGTAAATTTTGACATGCAAACATACAATAGATAAAAACTAATTAACTTATCCAAATTAAAGTTCTGATATCATATAAGGAGTAGAATATACCAAAAAGAAAAAAGTAAATCGTGATTGAAAGTAGCATAAATAAGTGTTGTCTCTTCAGGCAACACGTACTACGTTAGCAAGTCTGCTATCATATTTTTTCTGTTAAATTTTCTAATTTTACTTTTGAATATATTTTTAGATTTTTTACATACACATAAAATTTAATTATTAAAGCTTTCATAAACTGATTGTCAAACATCAAGATTTAATTTTATGTTTTTATTGAAGAAAAAGGCACTTCAAGGTTTTAGTATCTTTAATTAACCAAATTGTACGAGGTAGGTGGTATGTATATTAAGATTTCAAAGTATGACACATTAAATTATATTTGCTTACATTTTTACATCAATCAATCATTTTTTGCACTTGCTGTTATATATGTGACATGGGTTAGTTGAGCTAATTAAGCTTATTTTCATAGAGTATTTCATAATTTTCAATAATTAGCTTAATTATTTTCTTTAATTTCGCTCAAATATAATTTAGGATCGATTGACCGAACAAGATCAATCGTACTCCCTACCTACTTTTTATTTGTATTGACGAACTATATTGACATATTGACTGATCTTTTTTTCTTTCTTTTTTTGCATACGTTACACTCCTCCCAACCGTGACAGAAACTGACAGAAACCGACGGGCCACGTCAGGGTCACGTCAGCTTCTTTCACAAAACTCGGAAACTGACGGACCCCTGTCATCAGTGCTCCGTCAGTTTTTTTTCCAGGGACCCACAACTAATAAAATAAATATTTAAAACACAATAATTTAAATAAAACACATTTCATTAAAATAAAAAACTTACAATAATTAAATTAAAAAAATATATTACAATAATTAAATTAAAAAAAACATTACAATAATTAAAATAAAAAACGATTACACTAATTAACGACTACGAAAATTTGGTGGGAGTTGCGAAATGTGATCGATGAGAGCATTGCGAAGTTGGTGATGAACCTCCCGATCGCGTAATTCGTTGTCCATACGCAATTGAGTTTCAATCCTTTCTTGCCACGAACGTCTTGGTGGGATTTCCGGATATTCCTCCTTTATTTGACACATATTTCGTTTGTCGTCCCCGGTTATCATATTGTGTAGAATCACACAAGTATACATGATTCTTGATATTTTGTTGGTGGTATATGGTCTTGCCGGGTTCTTGATGATTTGCCAACGGCCCTAAAGCACACCGAATGCTCGTTCCACATCTTTTCTTGCAGCTTCTTGATATCTCTTGAAGCGCATCTCTTGTTGTGTCAGCGGATGCTTAAACGACTTTACAATAGTGGACCATTCCGGATAAATCCATCGCCTAGATAATAGCCTTCGGTGAATTCCTTGCCGGCGATCGTGAAATTTATTCGGGGAGCTCTATCTTGTAGTAAATCGCTAAACAAATCCGATTGATTTAATACGTTGATGTCGTTGCTCGAACACGCTGGACCAAAGAAAGCGTGCAAAATTCACAAATCGTAAGAGGCAACTGCTTCGAGCATGATCGTTGGACAACCTTGATCACCTCTAGTGTATTGACCTTGCTATGCTACTGGGCAATTTTTCGAAGGCCAATGCATACAATCGATGCTTCCGAGCATACCCGGAAAACTATGCAACTCGGCATGACGCCGATGTAAACGTTGCACCTCTTGTAGTGTTGGTTTTCTTAAATACCCGGTAGAGTATAGATGAAAAACACATTTACAAAAGTTATCTAAACAATCGTACGATGTTTGTTCACCCATATGTAAGTACTCATCAAACACATCGGCATCACAACCGTACGCCAATTGGCGTACGGCGGAAGTGCATTTTTGCCAAACGTTAAAACCAAGTCTACCGGTTGCGTCAAGTCGTTGAATAATGACTTGCTCATCTGATAACGTCGTCGGAAGATATCCGCCGGAAATATTGGATCCTCGACAAAGTAGTATAGATACAAACGTTCACCCATTGCTTCACGGTCTCTAGGAAAGTATCGTCGGGGTGCTTGTGGTATCGGGATCGGAATATCCTCTTCGTCGAACGAATCGGAGTCTATCGAGTTAATTATATCGATAGCAGCCATCAGATCGAAAACCACCGTAATACATTGCAAATCTTCAAGATCGGAATCGGAAGACATGGTGGAAAGATTGTATAAATATAGATGTGATAGTGAAGAAGTGTGTGAATTGTTTGAAAATGAAGGTGTATATTTATAGAGTAAAACGGAAGTTTTTTTTTTTAAAAAAAAGCTACGACTATTTTTCAAAAAAAAAAAACGAAAAAAACAACATCTATTTATATATATATATATATATATGTTTTCCTATACGCGTCTGGTCCGTACGAACAAACTGACCCATCGTCAAATAACCGAAGGTTAAAACCGACGGGTCGAACCGACGATTTCCGTTGGAAGCACTCTTAGATCAGAAAGATAGAATAAAATATATGCAGTTAAATCTAACACCACTACATGCACTATTTACATGTAAAAAGAAAAAAAGACGTTAAATTTTAATTAATTATTTCTTAAATAAAATAAGAATTTTGCTAAATCCGAGGTTTGAATAATTCATGGGTGGTCAATAAATGTTAGTTAAATAACTAACTTAATTTGTTGAAGTCCACTAACGTTTCTTGAAATTTGATGGTCTTTGTAACAGTTACACTTTAAACTTAGTCATTAATTAGCCATTAGGGTTATATATGTTTTGCAAAGCATCATCTATTTCTTAACTAAACAAGTGATCGTGATATTTCCACTGTATATCTATAGAGGTGGGTTCAATGTAAAATGCTAAAAAGGTGAATAATGGGAGAATTCAATAGAATTGCTCCATTTCTTTAAAACCCAATTTCCACTCGTGTCTTTAAAATCAAATATCTCACAAACGGCATGACCACAAATTATAAAAATTACATATTCGAAATCAACGTCTTTTTCTCTTCGATTAGAGATCTCACAAGCTATACTTTCGACAATTTTTTTTTCATTTTTGTTGAGTCGTAGAAAATGTGATTTTACGTATAATCACATGTGATTTATGAGTAAATAAATTATTTTTATGTGATTTTAAACTTATAATTGTAAATTTAAATATTCACATGTGATTATAGATAGTGATTTAAAATTTATAATTTGATTGTAAATATATTCACATGTGAGTGTTAAATCACATGTGATTTACTATTACGAATTTCACATACCCAATATAAAACGAAAAAAAAAGTCCGTCGAAAGTATGTCATGTGAGATCTCTTATTAAAGATAAAAAGACGCTTATTCAAACGGTGTAATTTATATAATTTATGGGTATACGGTTTGTGAGATATTTAGCTTTAAAAATAAAAAGTGGAAATGAGTAATTGAAATGGAGCAATCCTATTGGTTCCTTCATTCTACATTTTTTTACCCTTCTACATTAAACTTTTCTCTATATCTATATCACTAGAATCTGATTTCTATGCTTACACTAGATCTTATAGTATGCACTTTAATAAATTTTTTGAACCAAACTTAACTTAAATGAGACCTACCATAAATAAATGATATCAAATCTATATATTCTAAATCGTGCGTGTATTTTTTTAGTTAGAAAACCAGCATGATCCTTATTCAATATTGATCATTTAATTTTTTTAATAAATATAACAATTAATAATTTTGGAAATGATACGGTCTATATTTGGCATTTGAACTATAGGAACCACATAAGTCAACGGAGTCAAAGAAGCAACTATAATTTCAGCGTGTGGGACCCATCACAAGAATTTAATGTGGTCAAGGGAGTCAACAATAATTATTGCCATGTCCATGACCCTAAGGAAGGAAAATGTATAGCATGTTTTCTTGCCTCCAAAAGTTATGATAGCAAAATTAAATTAAATAAATAAGTAAATAAAAATTTACATTCAAATTTTTGTACCTCTTTAATTGTGTAGAACAAGGTTTTGTCGACTTCTGTTATTATCAATTTAAAAAAATCATCATTTTTAAAAAGTTGATTTTAGTATTAAAAAAATTTTAACTTATAAAATGGAGACTTTTGAAAGGAAAAAGAACATAAGATACACACTAATTTTGGGTGTTGATTTTGTCGTTTTTTTTGTCACATTTTTTTAATATCATTATTACCCGTCCTATCAACATCACATAATTTACTTTTTTATTTCTAATTATTTTCTTTATAAATAATAATGTTTATGTTTGAAAAAAGTAAGTATATATAAATTTCTTGTTTTATCCATTTTAATTTATGTCTTTTCATTAAGATAAATATTATAGTATTTCTTTTTATTATTATTTTATATTTATATGAAAAGTGTTCTAGGTTGGTTGTTAATTACTTTGTTTGAAGAGTTTAAATACCTTGAAGGGGTGATGACATTGACCAAGGAGGGTAACGAGTGTGCTTGAATGTTGATATTTTCGTTTGTCATTATCCAGTTGTTAGTATAATTACTACCCACTTCGTCTCATTATTTCACTTGAACAATAATTACATTGCTGACTAATAAAAAATCATTTTTTTTCACTTGGTTTACATTGCTGAGTGCTGGCCAACAAAAATTCATACTTTTTTCACTTAAACAATTTTTGATCGATTGAAGTTGACATATATAATTATTTTGGCACATCCAGAAAATGAATTAAATACAATTAAAATTAAATTGAGAAGGAGGAAGTATAAAAAGGTGTAGAAAACTACGTTGTTACTCGAATATCAATACTTTTTTGAAATTTAGGTTTTGTTAATCGTTTTAGTTAATATCAAAACTACTTGTCAAAAGTTTAGTAGTAAACAAAAAGAACAAAGTATACACAATACTGGAAGTGGAAAGTAAGGTAATAATGTAATATGAAAGTGTTATCAGTTTTTCATGACAACTAATAATTTTTCGAACAATGAACGTTAACTTTTGACTAGCATTAAAACAGAGTTTTGACGGTCTCTAAAATTTGAAAGCCATGTACGGTTCGCGCCATTTGCAAACCCTCAGGTACGGCTTAAAAATATAGCTCAGTCACCGACAATATATAGCCTGATCAATAAATGGAGGAATTTGCTTAATCTCAGTTCCGAGCTCTTGTTCGATCCTATACCTGAAATAAATAAAAGCAAGTCTGCTAAAGAAGGAAATACCCTTTAAAAGAACAAACTCATGGAAAAGTCTAAAGAAACAGAATGCATACAAATTGAAACGATCTTCGTATGTGATCAGATTTACAGCTAATCCAAGGTGTCCAAATCTGCCAGATCGACCAACCTGTATAGAAATTACATGAAAGTTAAGAAAAGTAAACGCTTCAGAGATTGGAATCATATAACTAGATTTTATCCAACCGTACTCTGTGCAGATATGTTTCTGAATTCTTCGGGAAGTCAAAATTGATAACCACGTTTACTGCTTGAATATCAATACCCCTAGTAAATAAATCTGCAATTCATTTCTTTAAAAGTGTTAACATATTAATTGAGAAAGATAATTCGTTATAAAATATAGAAGTCATACCAGTACAAACAAGATTCCTACATGCACCGTTACGAAAATCATGAAATACTCTATTACGATGATCTTGGAGCATCTTTGCATGAATGTAGAAACAAGAGTAACCAAGCTCCGTAATTTTCTTAGCTAAAAGTTCAACCCGATTCACAGAATTGCAGAAAATAATTGATTGGTTGATTTGCAGCTGTAAAAAATGGATCATACTTCCTTTTTGTTTATAGTAGAAACTATCATATCATATAGAAGAAAGAATATAACTAAAGAGACTATAAACCTTTGAGAAAAGAGTATTGAGGCAGTGAACTTTTTGCCTTTCTTCAACAAAAGCATAAAATTGTGTTATACCCTTAAGTGTGAGCTCATCCATGAGGTTTATAACATACGGCTTACGCAAGTATCTTTCTTTAAAATCCTTAACTGTAACAGGAAACGTTGCTGAAAACATTAAAATTTGACGGTTGGCAGGCGTAAAGTGAATCAACTGCTCTACCGAAGGCTGGAACTCAGGTGACAAGAGTTTATCCGCCTGCAATGAATAAAAACGCCATTAAAACATCCTCTATTTGGGCTAAAAACGTAAATTATTAATGAGTTAACAAGAGAAAAATTGTAAACCTCATCCATCACAAGCATTGCACAATTTTGCAATTTACAGATTCCCTTATTTGCAAGATCTAATATTCTTCCAGGAGTTCCGACAAGTAAATGAACCGGCTGATACAATCTCATTATGTCATCTTTTAAGCTGGTCCCACCAGTAGTAACCATGACTTGGATATTTAGGTGTTTTCCAAGTTCTTTGCAAACTTGTGATGTCTGTAGAGCCAACTCTCTTGTTGGAATGAGGATAACAGCTGCAAAACATGCAAAAATTAAAGAAAATACATACATAAAAGATAACGTATCAAACATAACAACAAAATATGGTTGGAACCTTGAATAACATTGTTATCTTGATCAATCTTTTCTAAAACGGGAATGCAAAACGCAGCTGTTTTCCCTGTCCCGTTTTTAGCTCTAGCAAGAATATCGCTTCCCGTGAGAGCAATGGGAATACTTTCCTCTTGAACCGGAGATGGCCTCTCAAATCCCTTCTCATATATCCCCATAAGCAGATCACGCTTAAGAAAGTAATCTTCAAATTCATTTCCTTTAGTGGCCGTCACATCCTAAAAATGAATTCCACTACAAATTAACTTCCAATGTTTTCCCTCAACAAATGATTACGTGACAATTCAAACTAATAAAAACAAGCACGTATACAGAAAAAAAAAAAACTCACCACAAATGTACAATTCATGCGATGCATAGATACATAAATACATAAATATAGTCATAATTGACGACATCTAAAAGCGTACCTCTGTCCTGTATCGAGTGTCAGCTGGTGGAAGCCTTAGCTGTGCTTTCCAATCTTCCGAACTACGAAAGGAAATTACCATTCAGTACAAAGAAAGTGCCAAATGGAAACATTCAAAAGTTATCATATTTATCATTATTCACTAAATCTAAATAAATTAACCCAAGACTTCAATTCAATTCCATATGAAACATCAAAACATTATAGCAAAACCACAAAATTTTGTTTCCATCAGAATATTATTACAACTTCACAGTGATATTATATTCATACTTTAACAAATTTACCTCAACACGTTAATCTTAACTACATATGTATATAAATATTAAGAAAAATGTAAATATACCTAGAATCATTTGCTTGTGACAGTATACTCTTTTCAACTTCATTAGTGGTGTTTGAGTTGTTTCTTCTCAACCACTGTTGTTGCTGTTGAAACTGTTGCTGCTGCTGCTGCTGCTGTTGATAATTTCTCTGCTGATGAAAATTAGGGTTTGAGTTTCCGTGATAATTTCCACCACCGCCGCGGCTAATTCCCGGCGGATACCTACCTCCACCACGTCCGTTGTTATTCATATTTCAATAAAACCCTATGTTTTATAAACAAGCGAATCAATTTAACCCTAATTTTCAACGGAAAACAAAAGAAACGAAATTTGATAGCGGATCACAATTGCGAATGTGTTATGGAAATAATTTGAAAATATATATATATATATATATATATATATATATATATATATATATATAATAATAATAATATATATATATATATATATAAAAAAATGGGTCGTCGTTATAATTGCGTTGCGATTGAGATATCGAAAATGACTGGAATTTGAAGAGGGAATAAAGAGAGATGTGATTGAAGTGATAAATTGATTTTGGACCTTTTGGTGTATATATGTATTTTGACTTTGGAAGTCAAAGTGGAGAAAGAAATGGATGAGACATGCTTGTATGCGGGGAAACATTAGGGTAAAAATCCATAAAGTTGAAAACAAATTATATTTTGTAAATTCAAAGTGAGTGATTCGTCACTGTCAAAATATCTACCGTTGTTCGATGACGTTGTACAATACAATAGTATAAAACATAATTAGTGGTATGGAGAGAATTTTCAGTGGTGTATGAGTCTCACTCAAATCGAAAAGTGTCAATAATACTTATAAATTTCATTTCAAAAGATGATGTGCAATGAATAAAGCATAAAATATATGTGTTTCAACTTTAATGCTCGTACGTTGTGCATTTAGTACAAAACTTGAAAATATTTAGATAACTTGAAATAAAATTTGAAAGTGTTAGCAATATTAAAATAGATTGTAATCCTTGCATTGTGTATAAGCTACTTGTAATAAATGTACTTAGGAACTCTAGGTATATAAACATGTAGTTATGCTTAATCATGTAACCTTTCAAGCTCAATCAATAAGATTTACACACATATAAAGGTGAAAACAGCCAAACACTCCCAAACCAAACCCTAGTTCTTACAAGTTTAATTTGATTCATCAATATATTGATTAGATCTTGGTTAACAATTGGTATCAAAGCCATATAATTATGTATTGAACTGAATCTAACAATTAATTTGAACAAACAATGTGTTTTCAACAATCAATTGGTTGAATTTTGATAAAATTAATTTTTGATAAAAATTGAGACTTTTTGATAAAATTCGTTAGATTGAAGAAGTGCTTGCTACTTAAGAAGCGCAAGTACCCTTTTTATTCACTAAGGATGAGATGGTGCATGAGCGGGTCGATGATGACAGTGGGGAAGCCCAGTCGAGAATTTTTTTTGTTAAAATCCACTGTACATATTGATCTTTGTGAAATCGCGAATCTAAAGAACTAAAATTCATATCATTTCATTGAGTTTGGATTTTAACCTAATTTTTGATAAAAACTGAAAATAGTTCTAAGTGTTCTTGAGAGATGATGAACAATTGCGCAAGATCTGTGAATTTTGGAGAAGGAAGTCTATTGCGCGAAGTTTAGACTGTTAATGAACAGTGCGTCATGTTGGATCATTGCGCAAGTTCTTGTGTCTGGAATATGGAGTATTGAGCTAGATAGTTTAGCATTGAAAATGAGTTTATTGTGTAGGGAATAAAGCATTGCGCAATATTAAGTGTTGTGGTTTAGATTGTTATTGCGCAATTTGTGTTACTGTGATTGAAAATGGATCATTGCGCCAATTTGGTAAATTTTGGACTGATTTCACCAAACTTTGTGGTTTAGATCTATTGTGCTATTATTTGAACAATTGGAGTATTTCACCATAACTGGATATTTGCACTAGTTTATGATGTTTGGGGATGAAGACTATTGTGCTAGATCTGATCTTTGCGCAAGTTTATGATCATTGCGCTAGATTTAAATAGTTGGATCATTGCGCTATTATTGACTAAACGAGTAACCATAGCGCAAGTTTCTAAACTTTGGGACTCATTGCGCCATATGTGAATTATTACGCCAGAATTGTGACCAAGTGTTTTATTACGCCAAAGTTTTCCGTTGCGCCATATTTTGCTGTATTACGCCACATTAGTGTGAATGTTCAACAAATTAATGAAACTGGGTATTTGTTTGGTAATGAAGCTCTGAAGAACACATTCAATCAAAATCATCATGTTTTTGTGAAATTGATCCATTAAAAGGCTTCTAATTGTGATCTAACAAATAATCGATCAACAAATTCAAGTATAATCTGTTCAAAGTCACTATTTGTGATCGATTTGTATACCGAAAAGTTCGTGTTCTTCGCAACTGAAAATTTGATCGAATTTGATCACAATTTATGTTGAAAGTGGACACGTAATCGGTTCAAAAGTTTCATGTGATTGTATTGAAACTTATTTGATCCTCATTTGGAGTTGCAATTCACTCGAATATAGTTCTCGAATTCACATTGTTTTGTGAAAGGAAAACAGGGTATATAGCTTGAGGAATATTACACCATTAAAATTGAAGTATTACGCCATTTAAACTTGGGGTATTACGCCATTTTCGTTAGCTGAAATTAGCACATTACGCCAAGTATAATGACATTTTTACTTGGCGCTGTTGGTTTAACACCACTGGATCGTGTATATGTATGTGTGCATACATTTTCGGTAGTGATAGTAAACAATAAGAGACTAACAATTTACTGGAAAAATTCTTCACTAGATTATGGGAAAATACAATACGTTGGAACTGAATGAAAACAAAAGCTGCTTCTGCAATGCATAAATAAAAAAAATAACTTAAAAATAATAACGTAAAGAACTGACAGTGGAAGGAGATGTAGTCAATAACTCCTCCATGTTTCCAGCTACTTCTCCTAAAGACATGGAACTCCTTCAACGTAAAATTACTAGGTCAGCGATCATGAATTGGGTCACCAAACTTGGGCCTGTTTTCAACTGGATCAGCCCAAGTCCACATTAATCTTAACATTCTCCCTCTTAAGATGGACTTGGCTCGATCTTGAGTATTCCAAGTTCCTTACGCATCTCGATGAAATTCACCCTTGCTAACACCTTAGTAAGAATGTCAGCCTTTTGCTCTTTTGAATTCACAAAGTCCACTGTAATCAGCCCATTCTCTGCACATTCTCAAATGAAATGATACTTCATGGTGATGTGTTAGCTTCTTCCATGAAACACTGGATTCTTCATTAATGCTATTGCTGACTTGTTGTCGACACAAAGCTTGAGTGGTTGTTCCTTGTACCCAGTCATTTCGATCAGCAAGCCGCCGTCGTGGCGTCCATAAGCTCTGCTTCACAAGTTGATAACACCACAGTCTTTTGCTTTTGTGATTGCCAGCTGATTGTACCCACATTATCCTTCTTCACTTTGAATACCACTTTAATCCAATAGGTTTGTGACTTGCAGGTAGATTAACAAGCTCCCAAGTGTGATTTCTATTGATTGCATCAAGCTCGGTCTTCATTGCTTATCCCCATGCTTCATAAGTTGATGCTTCTTGGTAACTTGAGGGCTGTTCAAAATCAACAAGGAGTAATTCATGAGGTTCTAAGGTCACATGCTCAGCTCTTTCATAGATTTCATCTAAAGTAAGATAACCTCTTGGTCCAGTCTGGTTCAAGGAGGTCACCGAGTCAATCGAGGGTGAGTTTTGGGGGCTGTTTTGGTTCGTTAAGATTGCTGGGATGTGCAGGTTGTTTTGGTTAGAAAGAACAGATAGTTGAGGGTTGTTTTGGTGGGAAAAAATAGAATATTTGTGACAACCCTCCAATTACGGTACGGAACCGTACATTTTATTCATGCATGTCTTAGGCTAATTCCCTACGTAATGTAAACTAAACTATTTTCATGAGATAAGTCTAGCAAAGCCCACTAATTTAATACGCGAAGTATTACGAATTTTGTAATTATGTATAATTAAGCAAAAACAATCGGGTGTAGCCCGACTACTACACGATCGTTGGTGATACGAATTTCATAAATAACGTAAATCTATTTTATAACTAATTGTAGTTATTTACATTTATATTATTATTACATTATAATTATACGCGAATCGAATAGACATTTTGTGTAAAACGTTACGTACGCAACGAAAACGCGTGAACTGGACTCGAAAACTAAACGAAACTCAATAAATATTTTGTTAACTCAAAATAAAGTATTTTAAATAATACTTCAATTTAAAAATATCTCAAACATATCGTTAACTAAAACGACACGAATAAATGTTTAACGATTTAACGTTTTAACACGAACGACGGGTTAACGACCACAAAACGTAACACAAATTGGGGATTTAAATTAAACACACCCACATGGGGTGGGACCCACCCAAAAATCTGCCATGAAACCACCTTTCCCCATGCTTCATAATCATTTCAACCTCCTAACACTTCCACTCATTTTACATGCATTCCCATTTTGAATCATTTCACACACTTCACACTTTTCTCCTCCATCTCTCTAAACTTCACTTCCTCTCTCTAACAACTGAAACATCAGCCACCAAACCACCACCCTCAGCCACCATTGACCCCCACACAACCACCTTTGACCACCATAAACCGCCATACAACCACCACTTCAAAAACTTCACCATTTTACAAGGAATCAAGCTCTACATCCTTCTCTCCTTCTCCCCATCTTAATACTTTGTAAGGAAACTTAATCTTCATCTAAATTTACTTTAATAACATGTTAATAATGTTCACTCAAAGAGTCATGTCCAAAACTTTGCACAAAAATCGTTTTTATCACTAAAAACACACAAAAATGCAACATGCATTCTGATCAGAAAAATAGCTCGACTTCAAGGAACAGTTTTTTACTCAAAACTTAATCAAATTGGTCGATTCAAAAGGCAAAATTTAAGTTTAAGATGTTAGCTTTCATTTCCAAGTGGTTTCATAATTTTTGGAGTCCGTTTGATAGCTGAAATTAATTTTATGAAAACATGTAGACAGTCTGACCTATAGGACAGATTCTTAGTCCTTCTTGTTTGAATCATAACTTGAGCTACAAAACTCTATATGACATGAGGTTTTCGGCAAAATCTCACAAATTATGTTAGGTACAAATGTCATTTGAATGACTTTCTCTGAAAACTTGTAGATTTTTCATAGTAATTAAAACAATGTGCATGTGTCCAGATTGGTCACTGTTGGACCTCAGAGGACAAGTGGAATTATTTAAAATATTTAGACTTACTCAAAAATTCTAGAAAAATTACTGTAAGTACCCAAGACATAGGGGAACTACTGAGATTTTTCTTGGATTTTATTTCGGAATTATGAATTATGAAATCGGGTCACGAAAAACGTATAAAAACTGATGAAACCAAAACCAGGGACTGTTTTGACATGCTTTTAAAAAGGACACTTTCGGGTTTATAAAAAATTATAAAACTTACTTTTTATGAATTTTCAAACATATTTAAGGTTTGGGTAAAAGTTTCGGGTCAAATCGAGCACGTTTCACCAAGTCAACAAAAATGAGCCTCAAAACGATAATCGCGAACCAACTTATAAAGCGTTAAGATTTTAGCCCGAAATGAGTTTTGGTAATTTTATGTTGAGACTTAGACAAAAAAAAAAAACGATACGTATAAACTAAACCCAAATGAAACGCATACTAAAGCAACTTAGAAACACATGACATTTACTTTTACCAAGTAAACAACGAAACATAAATAATAATAATACCATCAAGTGTTATTATTTCGAAAAACGTCACCAACGTATCGTACACATTTTAAACACAATGATCTTTCAAAACGAGTGAACAATTAACATAGTTTGGCAGTTAGCCAACTACTTATATAATCAATCTTTTGCATTTAGGGCGTTAAGAGACCTTATTTGGGCAACCATCTTGCTAGCTCTCATACTTTAGCTCACGAGGTGAGTTCACAGCCCATACTTTTACTGATTTTACTGCTTTTAAACTAGGAGTGGAAAACATAGCAATTGTTTTTATACTACATGCGAAAACTTAGTTTCCTATGAATGTTTTCATACGATTTCACAACACTATTTGTTTATGAAATGATTTTTCATACTATTTTGGGGAACATGACAACGAATCCTAGTACGAACCCCGATTTACATGTGTAGCGCATCAAAGACTTTATGGCTACAACCATAATCATTAGCTAGGTGACTCTAGCCCCTGAATATACGGATAGTACTATCGGAGTAACGACCCCTTCAACTAAGAGCGGAGCGTATATTTAAATGTCCGATTAGGCAAATAACGAATTATGTCGTGGCTTCATTATGAGTTTAAGTTGCGTTACTTTAACTCGTCAGGTTTAGCTCACCTTTCGGGGGATCACCGTCTATGTCTTCTTACAAACAACAACGAGAGTATATTTTTGGGTAACATCCCAACGAATCGATATTTTTGGATAACATTCCAACGAGACTATATTTTTGGGTAACATCCCAACGAATCGATATTTTTGGATAACATTCCAACGAGACTATAATTTTGGGTAACATCCCAACGAATCGATATTTTTGGATAACATTCCAACAAAACGGAACTTGTTTGACTTTTATGTCAACGACTTACAAAAAGAACTTGGTATAACAAACCGTATTTATAAAACCTGTGAATTCACTCAACATTATTGTTGACGATTTCTACTATGTTTTTCAGGGAATTAGCACTCATGTAAGACTGCATGCATCTTGGAATGACAACCTCCCAAGGCGAATTAGGATGCCACTTTTGAAACATGTTTACGAAATCCCAGATATTAAGATGGTGACCATTTAAACTGATGTAATTCAACAATACTATAAATACGACTTTCAAAGTCGTAGCTTTTATAATAACTATATTTATGACATCTTAATTATTCTGTTATGCGATAATCATATGCTCTGTGAATGTATGGTCCAATGCTCACGTCACGCCCCCACCTCCCAACACAATTGCTTCCGCTGACCAACGTTGACTTTTTTGGGTGTGTGACGATATTGGGGACTGCTTTGATTCGAAAAACCTGAGTTTGTTTCGGGACTGTTTGGTAAGTTTTGTGAGGGGCTGTTTTGAGAGTTTGTGGAGGGCTGTTTTGTGGTGTAGATTGAATCTCAAAATGAAGCCCGTCAGTAGTTTCATTCGCCTTTTCATTTGATTCAATCCAGTTCCAACCTTTTCCTTCATCAAACACCACATCATGGCTTACTCGAAGCTTACGATTTCGAGGGTCAAAGAGTCGGTAACCTTTTGTTCCATCTTCAACCCCAAGATAGACCATTTTCTCACTTCTATCATCCAATTATCTCTAATGTAAACCTGCAACTTTAACACGTGCCAAACAACCAAAAACCTTTTAAGTGTTGCAAGTTTGGCTTCTTACCTGTCCAAGCCTCATATGGTGTGATGTCAGAAAGTGCCTTGGTTGGTAATCGATTGAGTAAGTACACCGAATGTCTTACTGCTTCTCCCTAAAACTCCCCTGGAATTTCATGCCCTTTAGTAGGCTCCGAGCCATCGCCATGACAGTCGGGTTTCGCCGTTCTACTACACCGTTTTGTTAGGGTGAATACGGTGTAGTAAGATGCCTTCTGATGCCATTTTTTCCACCAAGTATTGTAAGAGTAATAGGTCCACACACGACTGCATGGATTAGTTCAAGTGGCGTCTTTGAGCGATACTTTGCTTCATCGGGAAAGGATTGTCTCGATTGCTTTGCCACCATACACCATCACAAATCTGATGTGGGTGCTTTATCAATGGGACTCCTGCCATTTTCTTCTCCCCCAAGTACTTTAAGGCATAGAAAATGACGTGCTCAAGTCTTGCGTGCCACAACCAATCAAAATTCTCACAGGTTGACAGTAAACACACTGCCTGACCTGTTCTCAAAGGTGTCTTGTAAACTCGATTAGGGGACCTTGGTGTTTTAAACAACAAAACTTTGTTGCTATCAAATACCCACAAGTATTTACCCCATAATTCCATACGCTTCCATTCTTCTGTCAACTGGCCAAGACTAATAACATTACTTTTGAGCTTAGGGATGTAATATACCTCATTTAACAGCCTATGATCGTCATTCTTGCATCGAACAATATCGAACCTTTGCCTTTGATGTCGACAGTGGATCCACCTCCAAAACGAACGTAGCCTGCTACATTCTCGTCTAGTTCGTGAAACTTTGATTTTGATCCCGTCATGTGATTGCAAGCTCTATTGTCAAAATACAAACTATCAAAATCAACACGATTTTCCCCATCCAAAAGAAGGTTAACAATGAGTTTTTTTTTCTTCAAGTATCACCGTTAGAGGTGACATCTCTTGAGAAATGGCCATCATCAGAGTAGGTTCCTCATCAACAACTCGTGTTAAATTAGCTTCCTCGCCTTGATTTTTACTTGGACATTCTGATGCAAAGTGACCAAATTCATCACATGAAAAACATTTTACTTTACTTTTGTCCTTTTTCGGTGTGTTAGAATTGTGTCGGGGCTGGGGTTGATAAGTATCCCGACCTCTGTCGCGTCCTCGGCCTCGACCCTGACCACGACCTCTACCAACGTGGCCTCCACCTCTGCCCTTTGAAGTGAATGAAGAATCTTTATCATCGTGTCGTTTTGAACGAGAAACTGACTCAGCTTGTGTAAGCAATAACCCTTGCTCACTGTCTCGCTCTCCGAAACCGCGAAGCCTCTCTTCGTGGGTCTTGAGACGACCTACGACTTCTTCTACTGACATATTCTTTAGATCACCAAATTGCTCGATAGAGGTTACGATTTGCATAAATCGCAGCAGAACAACTCGAAGAAGTTTCTTTACCACTGAAATTTCATCAATTTTTTCTCCAAGTGAACGAATACGGTCACGATCGTGGTCAATCTCAAGGCAAACTCGTCAATTGATTCGCCATCCTTCTTACGAATCTCCTCGAAGTCACTTCTCAAGGTTTGTACCTTTGCCTCGTTCAGCACCCATATTCATCGTTCGAAGCGTCTCCCACGCTTTCTTTTTCCGAATCCTCTTCTGCTAGCATGAGTAACACGTCCTCCGGCACGGCTTGGTAAATCGCAGCCAACGCCACACGATCCACACGCTCTTCAACTCCCTGATTTTGTACTGCTTCCATTACTCCTTGTGCTTGCAAGTTTACTCGCATCTTCAAAGCTCACACCGAGTAATTAGTCTTTGAAAGCATCGGGTAACGCAAGGTGACACTGCCTTTTTCACCGACCCTCTAAACACCTTCATCAACGAACGAACTTTCTGATCCCGTCATTCTTGGCTTTGACATACACTTGGTCATACACAACGAGGCTCTGATACCACTTGTTGGTTTAAAACCACTTGATTGTGTATATGTATGTGTGTATACGTTTTCGGTAGTGATAGTAAACAATAAGAGACTAACAATTTACTGGGAAATTCTTCACTAGATTATGGGAAAATACAATACGTTAAAACTGAATGAAAACAAAAGTTGCTTCTGCAATGCATAGATAGAAAACAAAATAACTTAAAAATAATAACGTAAAGAACTGATAGTGGTCCTCCATGTTGCCAGCTACTTCTCCTAAAGACCAAGAACTCCTCCAACGTGTAAAATTACTAGGTCAGTGATCAAGAATTGGGTCACCAAACTTGGGTCTGTTTTGAACTGGATCAGTCCAAGTCCAGATTAATCTTAACATGCACATTGTTCTAGTTTTCCGATTTTGTTCTTGAATGTTGAATAGCGTAATATGCTTCTTTCTGTTAGTTAAGTGCGATACAAGGATGGCGTAATGCGCTACTTTTGATTTGTGAAATTCCCCAAGTTTTATTTTAATGGCGTAATACGCTTACAATTTTAGCGTATTGTTGCAGGTTGTTATATACGGGTCAAGGGGAAAGGAGAACCGGATCATAAAGTGAGTGTGGATATTGGATCTCAAAATATATTTCGGGTCACGTGATTGAAAAACGGGTAAAGCTTTTTTTAATCGGGTTGGCCAAAGGATTCAGATCACATGGTCGTTAAAAGAGTTGGATTAAAATTTGATTTCACGGGTCGGAAAGATCTTGGTTAACAGAAAGTTCATTGCGCGTTTTGAGTATTTAAAAAAGGATATTTTACACACGCATACATTTTAAAAGGTATAATGAGTTCTTTTAGCTTTTATCCTGATAAATATTGGCATCTCAAGGGTGTTTCAGATCGATTATTTAAGTGTTCATCTTATTATTATTATTTTAAGAGTAGATAGATAAGTAGATTTAAACATCATAATAAAAACTATTTATTTATTTAGTTTTGAAAAGAAAATAATAAAATAAAGTACACAAAAAATAGTACTTAAAGATTGATCAGAGCTATCCCTACAATTTATATCATGAGAAAAAGGACTACAAGCAAATTGAACATAAGGTGTCAAGAAACAAAAGGAAGCCTTTCCCTAAGGACGATACGACACCTAAGGCAAAGTGCAGATATTAATACATAAACTACAAATCCCTTGTACAAGGGCCTGAACTATCTCCATCAAATTAGAGGGAGCTACAAACAGACGAAAATTTCGAACATAAAGCAATGTACAACTTCGGTGCAAAAGATACAAGTCATAATAGTCTACGGTCTCTACCACCCTTCATAGATAATTAAAAATGGTCATAATCTTTGGATCAGGTTCTGTAAAATACGATAACTACTGAAAAACAGTCGTTAATAAAGCTCAAGTTTCGGAAAGCAAACGGCTTGAATCTGGAAAATCTTTATGCAGGGATCATGTTGAACTGAAATCTCGAAAGCTGCTGTGGTATCGTTGAAATAACTGGTCCATATCTCTGCACATTGTAGATGAAATATTAAGGAGAGAAGGTTGTATTAATACCAATTTCTGTACAGTTTGAGTTGATGTTAATCACTTGGCTGTTATAAATTATCAGCACAACTAAACTGGAGTAGTATTGAGTTGGGTCCATAAGGTTTTCTTAATTCTGTATTTTACACTTCTAACAGATCAATGAAGCATCCAACCCACACACGCACACGCACACACACACATATATATAGGGGAACGTTCAAGAGGGAATCACTTTTTTTTGGGGGAAGGGGGAAGCGTTATTATTCGTCAAGAAGCATCTTATCTTTACCAATCAAAGTGTCAACAAAAAATTATTTTTACCGATAAATAGTAATGAAAATCGATGCTATAAAGAATATATTCACGGGTGAACTTCATTTTTAAGTCATAACATTAGTTGATTAATATTTATTTAATAAATTGTTAACATTCATCATCATAATGAATGTTAACTAACATTCTTCACGATGAATGTTAAAACATAACATTTTGACAAATATTTTTAATTTTAACATTCATCATAATGAATGTTAACTAACATTCACCGCGATGAATATTAACGATTTTGGATATAATATTCATCATTGATGTTATGCCAATTTCCCGTCCATCGATCAAAATATCACCAAAAAAAACATCAAAAATAAAATAAAACGGGAAATTGGCATACCTGAACATTATCGTACAGCTCAAACAGTGGAACAGCAAGAAGTTTCAGATTTTTGGGCACTGCAAAGTACTCTCTTTCCGACAAGTGTACAACATAAAGTTTCTTGCATTCCTGAATTGCAAAAAGATACATTGAAGTGAGCCCATTTCATAACAAATTTAAACCATAAACCCATGAGAAAAGATGTGTAATATATAACGTGACCAAAAATAGTATAAGAAACAGATATAATAATAAATCTGAAGATTCAACGATCCTTAACCTTGGGTTTCGAGATGTGTGGAGGGCAATATGGGTACATAATAGTTTCAAAGTTTGGCCTCCACCATACAGCCACACACTCGCCAATCTGCAAAGGCACGAGCCAATATTAATAAGATACACAAGTGAACTGAGGAGAATATTCCATTGTTAGTTGACATATCTAAAATAGACTTTCTTGATTCAAAACAGAGGAATATAGTGGACCAAAAGGAATGCTGTATAATTTTTAATGTTTATTTAAGCCCAACAGGTGACTCTGGATATCAAATGATACGAAATGTTGCATTATTTTGGGACATCTTAGAAAAAACTACTGCATCTAGTTGGGACAGAGGAAGTATGATTCTAGAGAAAAATATAAACTTCGAGAGATGGAAATAATCTAACGAATTTGGCACTGTAATCACATCAGCAAGCAGTATTACCATCAGGCTTCACTCAAATGACTAAGAAACAGAGTTATCGCCTTTCTAAAATAAAAAAATAATAATAAATCACTAAGAAATAAAGTTAACATTGCCTAAGTTTACAATATTGATGGTTAAATATGAAAGTTCAATATCCAAAGGTTCTGCTTGGGAGATTATATAATTTTGTTTCTAAAGGAAGAACAAAGAGATCAATGAAATTCACTAGACAGATATTATTTATGTAATGGAAAGTAGATAACTTACTAACCTGCCAATTAGGTTGCATATTAGGTGAATTAGCAGCAAGTTTGCTTGACAATTTCCTTTTCAAGCCTTCAATTTCTGCAAGATAACAAGTAGAATATATACACACACAGAGTCAGATAAAGAGATTTCTGTAAGGTGGTTTATGATAGTTGAATAAGATATACTACCATTTTCTCCAGGCTTCAGCCGACCACCAGGAAGTTTACAAAAGGTGTTTCCAATTTGCAGAAGAAGAATGTGAGGATGATTATGCTCTTGCACCTGCAAGTTCGTGAAACATTTTAAAACAAGAGTATGCTAAAGAAACAAAGATGGTTGATAATTTGATGTGTACAGATTCATTATCCTAGTGAACTCAGTTGTCAAAATACCATTAATTCAACTACAGATAATGGAGAATAAGATCAGTGATGAATGACGTCTAAGAGCCACCATGTAACGATACCTTGAGATTGAATTCCAAAAACATGTATCAGGGTCCAACAATAGATTTTTATACGGTGTAGAACCTTGGTAATTCGAAAGCAAACCAACTACTTCTAACGATACACAAACAAACACAAACTTTGTAATGAGCATTTTTGATAGATGACATAATATTAAACTTCACCTTCTAACTTGGTAATTTATATCCATATTATTCATTCTTATGAACTTAGTGTTCTTTTTCAATTCTTTTTAGCATTTTTGCATGACTGATGGTTCGCTTGCAACAAAAAGACAAAAAGGACAACTAAAAGTTAACATAGAGCTCTGAAAAAATATATATGAGATAACAAGTTGATATTAAGATTGTAAAACTTGAGGGTAGTGAACAATTAAACATGATAACTGTCAAGTTCAGAAGAGCAGAACACTAACCAGTAAGATTGCTTCAACACTGGTCCTCATACCTTCCTTCAAATAGCTGTAGAACAAAATTGTTTATTCACATCGTCAACTTTTGGCAACATCCAAGACAAGAAAAAATTGATAGTACATGGCTTACTCAAAGCTAATAACTGAATCAAGAGCTATACGCCATAGCTTATCTTCATGAACTATATATACAAAAAAGAGGCAGTATGCTAATCTTATCAACCTTTAAACAAAATTCTTGGTTCTTTTTCATGAGAGTAAAATCAAATCATACATCCACAAGGATTGTGAGACATCATTTAAAGATACTCACATCATGTCTTCCTGCATTTTGTTTAGAACGAGCACGCTCATTTATAGTATTTCACTACTGGTAGTGTGTTCATCAATTACTTCCCATAAATTAGAAAAGCTCAATATTAATGTTCAAAGTCCAAAAGTTAGACCCTCTTACCACAACTGCCAAAGTTTATCTCTTATCTTGAAAAAAAAAATGGAGGATACTTAAATTTACAACTAAAACCATGACAGATAAATAAATTTATAACAATAAATTTCAAGCTTGTGGCAAAAGAAAGTATTTTATATACAATTTCTAATTACTAGGTCATAATAATCATATGTGGAGAAAAGAATAATGAAATGCTAGGGAAAAATAAATAAATAAACTTTCATAAAAAAATGTGTAAAAATCACAACCTTTTGGCTGTGATCAAATAAACATTTACTAATTGTTATCTGTAAATCACATTCAAATAAAACCCCCAAATTATTCATTAGCAAATAAATTAATTAAATTGCAAACGCATAACTTAACCTAACATATTAAATAGAAATAAACCCTAGAACACAGGATCTCGAAGAACCCTAACTCAAAAAATAGCCTTCTAGGTTTTCTTTCCCAATTAGCTCCAGAAATCAAACTAGTACAGAAATACATATAATTGTATGTATGTATATGACGTATACTTACTTTTGTTTCATACGAGCAAGACGATCAGCAACGGAAGTGTCTTTTTCCATTTTAGGCTCTTTGGTACCAAAAGAGTAGCTTGATAAAGGATATGTGTTTACGATTGATGATGATGAACTCACCATCTTTCTTTCTCCTTTGATCGATTCTCAATTTTAGGCAATTGGGTGTTCTACTGTTTGATTTAGGGCTACTTGTTGAAATAAGAAATATATAGAAGACCTGTATGTAAATTAAAAGGGACAGTATACTAGTTTGTGTATTTAAATTTAGGGCTACTTTACGAAAATATTACCGAACTATTAATTTGTTCGATAGAATTATTAAATTTAATAAAATATTATATAAGTTATTTAACTTATGTAAATATTAACGATAAAATCAGTTTACTTGACTTTTGAATTCAAATAAGTTACTTAACTTATAAATATTACATACAAAAAAGTTATAAAAATAGTTTAGTAATTCAATTGAACAAATTAATAATACAGTAACTTATTTGAACATTTTGACAAAGTACGATAATATATTTGTCTATTAATTCTTAAATTTACTTTTATAAATAACATTTATATTTATACTTCATTATTTTTATTTTATTTTATTTTATTTCATTTCATTTATATTTTATATTATATCTTTATATAAAGCGAAACTTGTGAATCCTATAATCGTCTTGTCACATATCACATAAGTTTATGAAAGAACATAAATGTAACAAGAACATAAACTTAGCTCACAAATGTGAAAAAATTTAAAAATAAAAAGTCAAATATTTTTTTCTTCTATAATATCAATTACAAACTCTATAAGAACGTGCTTTCTTAAAAGAAGATGAGAAGAAAAATGAAATGAAAACGTGATATTCTCAAACCTTTATAATGATAAAAGTGATAAAGATTGTAAAATAAAATTATAAAAAATATATCAACTATAGACTAAAAGGTCTGTAAATATTTATATAGTTACTGTGTATTATTTTTAATTAATAAGGATTCCGGGAAATTTAACAATAGCTCGATTTAGGCTATGTGCATGTTTGGTTGAGAGAGAATTCACAAACGCGGAGATGTGAAATTTAACGAGAAATGGAATGGGTCCTTTGTATTTTCATTTCCATCTCAAAATGCAAAAAATACGTAGAGGAATGATATTTCTAAAGTCAAATATCTCCGTGTCTATTGAGGGAGAGTTAGTTAAAATGCAGGAATGTAATTTTGAAATGTTATGTGTTGTCGTAAGATGGTCATATACTACTAACGAGTTTGTTGTAATTCTCTTGGCATATGGTAGATTCGACCAGAGTCAAAGAAGATACTGTAAAAAGCAAAAGAACGTGAAAGGTTGATGAATTAACGAAGAAATTCAGTTATTAGATGAACTCGATTGGTCCAACATTTGGTCCTAGAATGTTTTGTTTTAATTTTACATGAACTTAAGTTAATGTTTGTTTAATTAGTTTTTTATTGTATAATAAAGGTATGTTAAGACTTATATATGTATCGTTTTATAGTTTTGTTACACTACCATTTCGTAGTGAAATACAAAATATAAGAATCTTACCAAACTTTTTAACGAAGATACAAGTCGGGACTCGCGAGTACATATAAGGCCCAATCTAGTCCGGCCCATATTTTTTCGGCCCGTTAAAGACCAAGCCCAGTTTGTTTACATGGATCGGATAGATACCTCCCGAAAGTTTAATTCGATTTGCTTTGTCTATTTTTCTTTAATTTAAATTATTTATTATTAATTTATTCTTATTTTATTTATTTATTTATGAAAAAGGTTACCATCCACCATGTCCAAATGAAACGACGGTGCATGTTTTATCATGATCGTTGTATAACAAATTAACATTAATTATTTGTGAACGACAAACTATATCAATTATAATAAATGTCATGTCACATCCTAACTATCTTGAATACTCCACTCGACAAGAACAACACAATCAACCAAAAATTGGATGTGTTTAACACAAAGGTTGAGCTCTAATTTTGACAAATCTTCCATCCCTGTTTAGTAACAAATTATAGAACTAATTATTGAAAAAATAATTTCCGATAATCTCTTTAAAAAAATATTTTTTAAGTAAATTAAAAAGTAATCTCCAACTTCAACTCTAGCGACAATCTTCAACCCATATATATGAAACATACCCAAAGGGACTCTGGATTTTGATTTTCAGGGCAAACCTACATACTTTGCATTAACTTCTTTAAGTGTTTTACCACCATTAATTTTGCAACAAGATTAGTTTATAATTATATATTATATTCTTACTAGATTATAACCCGCAAAATTTGTGGGCTGATACTGATAAATAATTGTTAGTACAAATTAAAACTATGTTTGTAATTAAATAATTGTATGTTATAATGTTTAATATGAGATATGAGATATGAGATAGGTGTATGATATGATTATTGAAACTTGAAAACCAAAATAATAATTCATAATACATTACGGATTATACAAACACCATGTTTGATGTCACTACAACGCATGTTTTTTTAAAATACTTTTGCATTAATTTTATAGCAAATTTTACTATTTAAGTTAACATGGAACTATGATTGACATTGTAACAATGTTTTGAATTCTATAGTAAATGTTCTATTGATTGTTTTGTGTAGATAATCGACTATTGCTATGTGGAATACAGTTAAAATTATTAATCTGGTTTTGTTGTTAATTTGTTAAGAGAATGTTTGGCCTAATAGTTATTAATGTTTGAATAGAAGAATAAATGTGTTTGTGTATATGCCAACTTTGCATATAGATGTATAATAACGATGTATATCATTTAAAATAGTAATTTTAGATCAAACAAAGTAACATGAATAAATAAATAAACAAAGTGCAAACAAGATCAATATGATACCTATATGCATGGTTACGGAAATAAGATTAAATAATGTCTGGTTTTCGTGGTAGTCTTGGCATGTCAGGAACGTTTATAAACATCTAGTAGGCAATGACATTCACATATGGAAAACAAATCTTGAAGATCTGCATTATGTTGTAATCTTAGTAGAGATTGACGTTCATTCATACTAACTGTTTGAGGTAACATAAAACATAAGTTTGCATAGAGGTAAAATGGAATCCATTGAGTGATCGAAACGTAATATGCCATCACATTCCATTTTTAAAAGATAAACACGTAACGACCGATTCAAGTGTTACTATCAATGTATAACACCATATAAATAACTGATCTTTATGTCTATCATACGTGAAATATGTACACAAAACATATCTTAATTCTTAACCACGACAATAGATCATAACTTCATACAGGTCATTTAGTTGGGGATCAAAGAATCAGTTTGATACCTATTAAACTTCTAAGCTCTTCCCATTATAATAAAAATATATCGCCTATGAATATCCACCAACCGTAAACGCATCAGACATTCAGACGCTACATATTTCCCAATTCCAATCTCTTTCGATAACGAAACCACCAAACTATTCCATGTTAATAATGTTTTGCAATCACAAAGTTAAGATTAAAAATCTCGCCAGAATGTCAGCGTTATCCCACCGGCAACCATTGAGAGAAAACAAAATAATCACGGAAAAAGTAAAAGAAGAGAAGAATTTACTACCTCTGAGATATTCAGGCATGGCAACCAATTACAAAATGGATAACTTTTTCACCGGTGACGAAACCCAAGGGCTAGCTGGTGCCATTAGGAAGAGACAATTGAATTTTTTTTACTAAATCATAGATACAATAGCACCACTATACCTCCATGACGTCTTCGCTCAACAAAAGATCAAGCAGCCAAGCTTTCACGCAACACTGATAATGTAACTTGCATTCAACTTCTTGTCGTCATCTATCACGAAAGTCAGAAATAATAATCAACTTATATTATATACTTCACCTTCAACCAATACGATCCATTTCATGCATTTCATTTTCAGTTAATCAAGTGACATTAGTTTCATTTTCATTTCATGCCTTTCATTTTCACTATATATGCCACCAAGATCCTCGATTATCTGTGATATAAAAATGAACACTAAAAAAGAAAAAGAAAAAGAAATTAAGGGCAACTTATATGCAATAACTATCATAAACTACACGCTTGGTTATTATAGTAATTTCATTCATGAGCTCTCCTTTCAAAGTCATGAGCTTCTAATAAAAAATAAATCTAGCTACCAAATATTCTGCACGGCACCAATAAAACTCGCACTCTATCCATCAACAACAAAATCACAGTCATACTTTGGACCAATTGATAAAGGTTGGACCAATGCAAGCACAATAAACATTCAAAAAGGCAATTAATTTAGGACTCAAGTCGGGGCCATATATAGTCTTCAAATACACTAAGCAGATCCAAATTAAATTGAGCCAAAGAAATATTAATGCGAATACATTACACTTGCAAAAGGAAAGATAAAAAGTAACAAACCTTAACAACCCAATTTTGATCTAAGGAGACTTGAGGTCGTTAAATCTCGAGGCACTATAGTTGAATTGCCACCTTTAGTCAAATGGTTCAGAAGAAGCCCGAAGCGTACTCAAATTTATACAGCCTCTTAATCATATATATTATGGTTCCTAATTTCAAAGAAATTCAGAACTTGGATAAAAAGGTGTAACCTGTTATTACATAAATCTAACCTGTTTTTACATCAACCCGTTACCTAACCTGCTTTTCACCGATAGCCCAATGTATCCTTCTGAGGCCTATATGAGATTTTGTTGCATATGTAAGTTTCTATTTTTTTCAGACTTTTGTATGTGTCTATTTCAAGAATAGCATATACAGAAAGGGCCAAGTAATATTTGAAAGTGAGCAATTAAGCTTCGTGACTATGATACACAAACACTAATTCAAGACACACACCAAACACATCCTCCTCTTTAATTTTTAAATATATTTGTCTTAATGATTGTGACCAAGCAAAAATATACATGTATCAGTTGAAAGCAAGGTTGATTATTATTCGTCTACAACAGGATTTTGTATTAATTTTGTTAAGGAGAAGGGAGCTAATATAAAAATAAAAAACAAATCTGGACTTTATATCGAGAACAAAAGAATGAATATTCTAGTGTGATTGTTTTCTTTATTATGTTACTTTGTGCAAGAGGTTGGAAAATGGACGGGTTGGGCACAATGGGTAATGGGTCAAAAAGTATAGTTTTTGGTACAGGCCAAGTTGGATGACTCGAAGCACCTTTTGTCCAAATCTTTGTAAATTTTTTATAAATTATGAATGTGTTAAGTCTGATTACAAATGCTATAGAACTTCAACAATAATCTAATTTATGAATTATGAATAAAACAGCTGTACGCATCAATATACTACATGACGCGTTAGAGATAAAACATAAGACAAACCGTCCCATTCTTTTGCATTTTTTACTGCTCATATGTTGTTTATATGCAGTTATTTACTGCATATATGTGCAGTTTTTGTGCTGGAAATTTACAGCAAGTTCGTTGTTTTTTTTACTGCATGTTTGCTGTCCTTCTCACTCTGTTTATGCTGTTTTTTAGTGTAAGTTTGATGCATTTACATTGCTGATTTCTACTTTAAATTTTTTGTTGTATTTGCTGCTGTTGTAGGGTCAACCGATTGAACTGGAACCAGTCAACTGGTAGGGTCAATCTAAAACTTGGTTTTTAAAACCTTGTAATGTGTGGCATACTACTTTTGATACGGAATATATAATGTGGTAGAATAACACACTTAGCAAGAATCTAAAAACAAAAGGTACGACATATATTTTTAAATCAAGTGTGTCTTACCCCAGGATAATGTTTCAAGACTCGCAAGTAATGATCTAAAGCGATATATATCTTCTCAAGATGGCCTGAAAGTGTATCAACTTCATCACCTATAAGATCGTCCTGGATCCAAAAAAATGTCAACAACTTGATAAAAGTTTCTTCAACGTCAATAGCATTTGGTTATTACTCTAATACATAAATAAAAGGGCACAAATTTACTACTTGCATCATTTTTCCGTAAATTAAGTATGGGAGATGTTTACTAACTGAAACTTAATAGCAGTTTCATATATAAATAATCAGACATTGAACAGTGAACAATCACATTACAGGGCATAAAAATATGCTTCGATAAATTCATGATTAAATCTTAATATTGATATTTAATTTCTTCTAACACAGTAAAAACTTTGTTAATTCCGAATATTGTATAGAGCGTTTTAAGGTAAACCCCAACCCATCCCCTCATCGCTGCCCAAACAACCCATGCTAAAGATTGATTTGGTTTTATTTGGTACCCGCCAGATTTGACCATTAAACGAAATCAAACCCAGAATTCAAGTATGTACCTAATATAGCAAAGATTTACTTTTATGTTGATACGAATCAAATAGTTCAGGGGTGTCTGAGTAATTCATTTAAAGCATACAGATCTATCTTGATTCGTATCATATGTCTCTAACAAAATCTAAAAGAATGTGAGTTCAAGTATGTCAGGCTTACAACATCAGTTTACCATCACTGTTAAGAGGACTATCACATTATAAGGTCAAACATGATACTCCTGAAAGGCTACAAATTTAAGTAAAACCGTATGTGTAATCTTAACTTCAAATTTATACACAATGCCCTAAGCTGTTACATTATAGTCAGCAAGCGAAATTAAGAAAAAGGTTATGATCAGATTATAGGAGCAAGTGCGTACTGTCAAAACCTTGAATATAATTGATTCCAAATCTTCCCCAAGTAGTCTGCCAACCAGCCAGTTACAAAATGTGCAGTAGCACAAACTAAAATCACAATATGAAGCATGAAATTGTGTCAACTATCTCTCTACAATGAGACTATAAATGCATAATATAACATAAATCTAGATTCTTACAAATTTATATGAAGTACATGGATGCCAAATTCCACCATGAGCTCTCTTCTACTAAAAAAATAGATAGAATTTTATAAGCAGATACAGTGACAGTTGCAATAGTATCTTCATTGGCTTCGTTACGTTTTTTTAAAGGCATTGAATTCCTTACGATTAGCCTGTTGCAATCAAATAACCTTGATCAAAGTTGACCATCATTTATGTTAGTCAGACGTAAATTGACCAAAAAATTGAAATATAAAGGTAATACAGACATATGATAATGCCTTCAAAGTGAATGTGTCTCGTACAATCGTTTGCAGCACGCAATCTAAAGCGGTCATATATAGTTCAAGTCGGGTAAGGGCCTCAAAGGATCACTTTTTATCAACAAACCAGTCAACGATTTTTTTTCTTTATCTGCTTCAACTATTCTGATAAATTTTATTATTCTGTCTGTTTTGCTTCGAGTTATAATGGAGTTAAAATGGCTCGATTCGTGTTCGGTTTTTTTCTAACGGGACAACCAGGTGAAATAAAAATAAAATGCCAATTATAATAATCTTTTATTGAAGTTGTAGTTTTTAGCTGGAGTTTTAACAGGGGACCGTCAACACTGCTGGGTTTCAAAATTCCATAAGAGGTATGGCTTGGCAAGAAGGTAACTTTCACATACCTTAGAGTTTTCAGTTATAATGTTTATGTGAATACTAGGGATGTAAACAGGGATAAGCTTGATGCAAAATCAAGAAAATACACATTTATTGGGTATGGTTCGGATGATATGGGTTATAGATGTTGGGATGATGATTCTAAGAAGATTATTCGCAGCAGAGATGTCATTTTTAATGAGATCACAGTTTATAGTGGCAAGATAACGGTAACTCCGAAACATGATTATGTTGTATATGATGGTGTTCATGTTGATGATCTTGCAGGTCCTAGTGGGAGTTCAGGAGACCATGAATTGCTGGATAATTGTGAGGCGTCAGGTGATGGAGAAAGTTCAGAGATCGGAGAAAGATCTGAAGTGAGTGGGAGCTCAGATAATGTAGATGATACTAGTGACACGAATAAGTTTGTCACACCTATACTTCATATATTAAACTATCTACTTTTAACATAAAATGGTGAACCTGAGTTCACTTGAGAAGAACAAGACCTGAAAGAATCCATACAGTGGGAGCTTGCTATGAAAGAAGAGATGAGTTCACTTGAGAAGAACAAAACCTAGTCGTTAGTAAACCTACCTCGTGATAAAAGGGTTTTGCATAATAAATGGGTGTACAAGATCAAAGAAGAACTTGATGGTAAAAAGAGATACAATGCAAGGTTAGTGGTCAAGGGTTTCCAACACAAAGAAGGAGTTGACTCTTCTCGCCGGTTGTGAAGATGACTACTATTAGATTGGTGCTTATTATTATTACTGCTGAAGACTTACATCTAGAGCAACTGGATGTGAAGACTGCTTTCTTACATAGGGATCTTGATGAAGACATTTATATGGCTCAACATGAGGGTTTTGAGGTAGTGGATAAAGAGAAAATGGTTTGCAAATTGAAGAAAAGTCCGTGTGAGTTGAAACAAACGCCTCGGCAATGGTACTTGAAGTTTGATGACTTTATGAAGAGGAGTGGATACATGAAATGTGACATGGATCATTGCTGCTACTTGAAGAAATTCAAGTCCTCCTATATCATATTGTTACTTTATGTTGATGACATGTTACATGCAGGTTCTGACATGGCGGAGATCAAAAGTTAAAGAGACAATTGTCTAAGGAATTCGAGATGAAAGATTTGAGAGTTGCAAGGAAGATTCTTGGTATGAGTATTTTCAGAGATAGAGTTGAAGGTTCTCTAAAATTGTCTTAAGAAAAGTATATTGTGTAAAACCCCAAATTTTTGTAAGTTTATATTATATAAATGTATATTACTTAAATAATTTCATTTGTATTAGTTGTTAAAATACAAATATTATTGAAGAGGGTTAAAAATATAAGTAGTTGGGTTAAAATGTATATGAGCTGAAACCTTAGGGGTCGAATGTGCCTTTTTATGTAAGTGGAGGGGGGAAAGTGAAAAATGCATAATTTAATCTCTTCTTCTTGGAAAAATCTGGAAGTTTTGGTCTCTGGTGTGTGTGTGTGAATATACGAACTGGAAAGGAGGGAGACACCAAGAAGAAATCGAAATTTAAGCAAGGATTATTGAAATTAAGCCTCTAACCATCAAATTCTACATCCCTAAAGTAAGAACATCCTTCCTAACCTCTTAAATTGATTGTATTGATGATCCTAGGTTATGAACCCTAATTGGGGTTTGGGAAAAAAGAGACTATTTGAGGTGGGTACTTGGTGTAGAGTGATTATGTAAGTGTTTTTGAGTTATGGGAACTCATGAAAGTAATGTAAAAGTGAAGAAGTTAAATAAATAATTTTGAGGTTAACTATTAAATTTTCACCAAGTATGTACATATATGTGAATTAGTTGATGATGATGGTGATTATAGGTTGTTATTATTGTTAAATGACAACTTAGTCATCTTCAAGTAAGTGTAAGGTTATGAATTAAGTATATGAGTAATTAGTTAGAGATTTTGGGTGTGTGAGGTAGCATACTTGAATCCTAGCTAATTAGATATAAATGAGTTAAAGTTTAGTTCATATGTGTTGTAAATAACTCATGTGTATGTATGGTTATGTATAGGTGATTAAAGGGCAAAAGTATACTTGTGCTTGTTTGATTACCATTGTATGGTAAGTAATGGAACTGTATGTAACTAAGTAATGATATTTTGGAATGGTATGTAATTAAGTGGTAACACTTGGATTACAATGAGTAGTCAAGTGTGTGCCCTTTTTGTATGTTATGGTTGAAGTGGGATCATTGAGATATAAGAGTATTCAATGGTCACACTTAATGGTGTAATTCAAAAGGGGGTGATTGAGATACAAGAGTATTCAATCTACCATGCTCTTGACACCATGGTATGGACTCTTTGAGTCGAAGTGTATGGAATCAAGGATCTTTAATTCGGGTTATGTCGTTGTGTGATTATTAATGTAATGTTATGTTTTCCTTTACTTACTAACCATGTTTACTTACCATTATGTTATTGATGTATGTAGGTGAGCTAAGTGGGTCACGAGGCGATTTAGGTAAAAAGCCCAAACGAGAATATAGGTGGACTTGCTACAAGCTAGTAGTAAGTAATCCTTTCAGTCATGCTCTTGATATGTAGAAACGCCCAAATTGTAAAGTTGTTGATCATTTAAGTATGATCATCATTTGGAACAAAGTTTTCTATGTATGAAGTTTATTTGTAAAGTATTATGTTAAAAATTATTTTGGGTTGAAATTACCTCTTTTGCATGTTGAATTGGTATTGGTCATGTTACGTTGTTGAAGATTTCTCAATTGGGTCGTTTTGTGTGATTTGGTTCCTTGTTATTATGTCAATGTTTATATTCAACTTCTGGAAATGTGGTTATTAAGGGTGAGTAGTATTGTACTCACTTGATTACAAAATAGGTCCAAAATGGTTATATCTCGACCAAACACCTGAAACCATCACGAACGCGAATTTTGGAAAAGTGTCAATTGAGGAACATTTGTAATGTTATGTGAAATGTGTCTGCAAAATTTCGCGACTTAGTTTAAAACGAGTCAAAAGCTATGCACAATTGAAATTGAGCTTAAAACCTGAGTTGTGCAAAATTTCATTTTACCAGGACTATGTACGTAATCGCGTAGGGGTCACGCGATCACGTACCTAGTGAAGAAAATGAAACAAAAACTTTTATGTTGTAGGTATACGCGATCGCGTACCCTTACCGGGATCGCGTACCTTACTAAAATTTGAACAGAAACTTTTCATGTACTGAGTACGCGATCGCGTACCCTATGGTAGGATCGCATACTCCCTCCTTGAGTCAGGTACGTGATCGCGTACCAGTTCCCAGGTTCGTGTACCACAAAAGAAAAACAAAAAAAATAAAAAATCTTGGGGCGTTTCATATTGACAAGTGTTAGAGAAACTCAACATGAAAGATGCCAAGACACATAATATGCCTTTGGGTAGCATCCTAAAGTTATCCAAAGATTAATCACCAAAGACGGACGAAGACGAGGCAAAGATGGCTAAAGTTCTGTATGCATCGGCAGTTGGTAGTTTAATGTATGCGATGGTCTGTACGAGACCGAGATTGCTCATGCAGCGGGAGTTGTTAGCAGGTTTATGTCTAATCCGGGTAGAGAACATTGGGAAGCGGTCAAGTGGCTTTTGCGTTACTTGAGAGGCATTTTTAATATTGCATTATGTTACATTAAAAAAATATCATTTTGAGAGGTTATACGGATGCTAAGTTGGATGGATGTGACGATTCGGGTAGTAAGGGGATTGTGTTTAAATTTGGTAAAATGCTGGTTAGTTAGATGTCTAGACTTCAAAAAAGTGTAACTTTATCAACTACATAAGCCGGGTATATGGCTGTAGCGGAAGCGAGAAACGGACTTATTTGGTTGAAGAATTTTCTGGAAGAGTGGGACAAGAAACATGACGGTTGCGTCTTATACTATGATAATCAGAGTGTTGTACATCTCGGTAAGAATCATGTGTTTCATAGTCATACGAAACACATTAATTCGAGGGATCATGCCATTCGTGAACTTGTGAATGATGGTACTCTGTTATTGAGTAAAATCCCTAGTACGAAGAATCCTGCTGATATGTTTACCAAGGTGGTCACAACTGAAAAGTTGAAGCTTTGCGTAGCTTCAACTGGCCTTCTGATAAACTGATGATAGAAGGTGTCGACTAGAGAGTTAGAGAGTTTATTTTGTTCTTGGATTTCAATATGTGTAGTTGAAGGGCCTTTTATCGAAAGTCTATCTTGTTCGCGTTTAATCAGTGTGCGTGTTCCGATTGGTATTGCCGGTATGGAGAGGCGGATTCGACTTGGTTGAAATGGAATCAAAAGGGTTTAATAATGATGGGTTTTGTCCGTTCTTCAAGTGAGAGATTGTTGAGTATGGTGAAGAACGAACAAACGGAGTTGAACAAATTTGAAAATGGTGAAACATGAAGAGTATCTTTCAGAAGGTAAACCAAGGGTAATTTGGTCATTTACTAATTGTTAGTGGTCTAGGATTTTAATTTAGGGAGATAATGTGTCGCTAGTTGCACAGATCCTGTGTCTACATATGATTTGGATCGCCCGTAGTTTATGTTGTCATATGAACATTAATAAAGATCACGCACAATCCAAATACAACTGCATGTAAGATGCCCTACAACTGGAAACACAATTGATGGATAGTTTAGATGGGTTATAAAATCCACAATATAAAAATAGATTTTTTCAAATGTGATATGTATGTTTGGTAGTAGTTTATAGAATAGAATTAATGATACTAGTAAGCAAATTATTAATCAACTTTTTGTTGGACAGGGTTCCATGCATAAGGAGAGGAGGAATAAAGTTCACAATGCACGGTGGTTACTTTCTTCCAAACGGGTAGACTTAGAGTAAATTGTCACGGAAAGTTTCCTCGTTGCGAGTTGTTGATGGAAGCAGCTCTACCCGGTAGGTTCTTATGGTCTACCTGGCGGGTACCATGCCGGATCTGGTTCAACTTCTTACGCTAGTTTAACTTGTTCTTTATTTACTATATATTGTAACTCTCTTATACTACAAACCCTAATCTACGAAAATAATATTAAAACTCTCTAGTTGGCCGTGGACTTAAAACAATCATCCCGATTGTATATAACCACGTAAAATTCCTTGTGTCGATTTACTTTACGCATTTGCTTTATCCGTTTGTTAATTGTATGGTTACATTTGTTCAATTGTTTGTGTTGTTTTGGGTCTTAAATACCTAACAAGAAACCCCACCCAAATAAAAGCAAAAACCGTAAACATATGCTCTTTTGCTCGTTGTAATCTTTAAGGGGCATTTGAGTCTTTTACATAATATTAATCCACTATTTAGATAGTCATTATTGATAAAATTAATCAAGGGTCCTAATTAAAAAGTTTAAATAATTTGATGGTTAAGATTAGTTTAGGAGATGTTAGTTGACTAACGATATCCTAATTATAACTTTCTTATAAATATATAACAAAGAGATTTGATAATTATTACATAGAAATACTCTCAAGTGTGCGTAGATAAGATTCAGAATCAAACCTAACTTGTCTCTGTAACATACATTGTTTGATTGATGCTTTTTGTCCCAACAATACAAACAAATCTTATAAAAATAAAAATAAAAAATATTATATTAATTAAGATATAAGAATTTTAAGTAAATTCCCATCCAACGTAGATTCTAGAATCAAGTTCTTTAACTTTTACTTCATTTGAACCATTGTTTGATTAGAATTTTATTTTAGAGAAGACATGCAAAATGAACACGACATTCATAGTAAGACTAAAAACTTAGACATCATCCGTGCTACTATAAATTCACTTCACACTTAAAAAAGTATATAAACCGGCCAAATATACGAAAAAAATAAGACAAGATGAAGCGAACCACGCTTATCGTCTTGGTTTCCTTTCCGTTGCTTGTTACATTGTTCATATCATGTGTCGAAGCACAAACTTGCAAACCGATTGGGAGGTTAATTGGTAAAAAACCACCTCACGGACAATGTGTGAATGACCCGGATTGTTGCAGAAAAGGCGAGTTTTACCATACTTATAAATGCTCCCCTCGTGTCACTAGACATACGAAAGCCACATTAACTATCAACAACTTTGAGAAGGGTGGGGATGGTGGTGGAGCGTCAGAGTGTGATGGTAGGTACCACTCAAATGACACGCCAGTTGTTGCATTGTCCACTGGGTGGTACAATAGTGGAAAAAGGTGCTCGAGGTTTATCAAGATACATTATAGGGGTAAAAGCATTAAAGCTAAGGTGGTTGATGAGTGTGACTCGACAATGGGGTGTGATGCAGAGCATGGGTTCCAACCACCTTGTCGTAATAACATCGTGGATGGATCAAAAGCCGTTTGGGAGGCTCTTGGGGTGCCTGAGGGTGAGTGGGGTGAAGCAACAGTTACTTGGTCAGATGCATAATTATATTGGAAGCTTATGATTTTTTTGAGTTTTACGGTCATCGTGGTGAATAAAATGACAAGTATAATCAAATAAAACTAATCTATACCCTAATATATACTCTAATATATACTCCGTATATGTTATGATGATTTCCTTCATGAAATGAAATTTCAAATTACCATTTTTGTTTTCTTTTTTCTCTTGTGAAAGTAATTAATTACCCCCAACGTTTTTCTTATTCTCAATAACATGACCCATTCCCAAATTAATTACATTAAACTATGGTGCATGCTCATCTAATTAACCAAGATTATAAAATCTCAAGTGATCAGAGAAGAACCATCATATATCATAAATAATAATAGTTGGTCTTTAAACGCGTGTATACACACGAAGCCAAAGAAGAACCATCCTATATATCGTAAGAATGACAATCAAAATGAACATTCCTATTTTTAAAATTGGCTTTAAGCTATAAGCCAACATTAGATACTTCGAAGCACATTTTATATTAAGTGCTTCCTAGTTTGAACGAGATTTGTGAATTATAATGGTGATCCCAAATATTTACCATATTTTTCTCGTATTTACAAGAGTTTATACTCGGATAATAATAAAATAGTGCTTATATTTTTTATTTAAAATATATACGTGTCATCCCAGTAATCTTGGCCCAGAGAACCTATCAAGGATTCCAAGGAAGTAGCCTTGTTCCCCTCGACAAGAACATTACAAAATACAAACAAAACCATCTCTTTTTTGTTCCTTCTAGATTTATTATCCATCAAGCTAGAATCCAAATAAATACGAGTAATACCCTTAGTAAAAAAAAACTAGATTTTTTACTTTAAGCTAGAGTAAATTAAATGAATGGTCCCGGTGCTTTATCCCGATTTACTGTGATTTTGATGCGAAAGGTTTACTTTTATACTTTTATCTCATAAATAGTCTCCTTCATTTAAAGCGACTAAAATATCTTTATATGTACCATATAATACACTGAAAGAAAAGTAAGAGAAGAATATTGAAGCCATCTTAGTTCGATATGAGACCATTTATAAGGCGAAAGTTAAGTTATTCGATTGAAAATGTGAAAACAAAAGTCGATAGATGATATTCGTACATCGAAATGTAAACCACTTAGACCAATTATGCAATTTACTCTTTAAGCTTTGACGGCTAACCTAGATACTTTGTCTGGATAACATCGATACTTTGTCTAGATAACTTAGACGTTGGAAACTGACATTCTAAATTAATGTACATAAACTATATTAAGATCCAGAATCAAAACCCAATTCTTATAATTATGATAATTGGGATTTATTCCGGTAATACAAACAAACGGCCACAAAACTCCAATTGTTAGCTTAACATAGTAACTTTAACCAAATTTACATACCAAAGCATTAAACTTTTTAACCTTTCCAACACAAGACAAAAAACCCGTTACTATATATTTTAATTTCCCCTCACCAAAATCTTTACCATCAATAAAATGAAGCAAACAACAATTCTTTTCCTCATTCTCTTTTCCCTAACCGTTACATTGCTCGTATCGTGCCTTGAAGCTCAATCTTGCAACCCGAGTGGAAAACTAAAAGGGAAAAAACCACCTCACGGCCAATGCGTGAATGATCCAGATTGTTGCAAAGAAGGCAAGTCATACACCACCTACGAATGCTCACCTCCTATCACTACACATACAAAAGCGACTATGACGATTAACAACTTTGAGAAGGGTGGGGACGGTGGTGCCCCATCCGAGTGTGACAACAAGTACCACTCAAATGACACGCCGGTTGTGGCATTGTCAACCGGGTGGTACAGTAAAGGAAAAAGGTGTTCAAAGTTTATTAATATACACTATAAGGGTAAGAGTGTAAAAGCTAAAGTGGTGGATGAGTGTGACTCTACCTTGGGGTGTGATGCGGATCATGGGTTCCAACCACCGTGTCCTAATAACATCGTGGATGGATCGAAAGCCGTTTGGGAGGCACTTGGTGTGCCTAAGAGTGATTGGGGTCAAGCAACGGTTACTTGGTCTGATGCGTGATCACACTTGAAAACGGTTAAATAAATATGGAGTTGTTTGAGATTTGAGTGTAGCTCACTATGATGAATAAAGTAAAATGTAACAATAATGAAAACGAGTTATTGTTGGTTAATAATCCCTTCTCGTAAAGGAATCCGAACTACCATTTAAGTACTTTTTTTAAGCAAATCAATAAACAAATTGCCTTTCAATATTACATACATGTTATAGATTTTCTTATTAGTTTTGCATGTTTGTATACATTTGCTCAATTTTTGGACACTTGTGTTATGGTATAGGGGTCATCCTTTATAAATGCATACGAATTTGTAAGTTTGGTGCTAATCTCATATCCTATATCGGAAACAAAGAAAAGACCAAAACATTAATTTCATGGGCCACTCTCTATCACCAATTAAATTTAGATTGGAATCTTATCCGGACATTCGAGCTTTGTATGAGTTGGACTGAAATTTGTCATCACAAGTGATATCAACTTTTACACTTTGTACAATCATTTTAAGTCGTCAACATAAAGAATGGGTATAGGCGTATAGCACATGGTGTTTAAGGTATGTTTGTGTTTAAAATTTTTAGATCTAAACCGCGTAACAATCCGTTATTTGACATTTTTATTACACTCTTTATCTCTACCGATGAATTTGATATGTGAACGACTGAAATTTCTAAGCACAGTTTTATAGGTATGAATTGTATTTTTATGTGTCAAGATTCTTCTTAAGGTATATATTTGTATGATGATGATGATGATGATGATGATTGTCTCATTTAAGATCAAGAAGGTACAACTGTAACATATCCACATTGTGAGTCGTGAGATGAGAAATTACCGTCGGTGAGTTTTTATATCGGCTAATGGAAGAAGCCCGCAATGAATTAATTAGAGGCCCAGATCTACGGCCCATTTATAAGGCCCATTGAAACACAACTCTCAAAATTAATGGAGTTAGATGATCGTAACGGATCACTCAACTTATTAAATTTGGTCAACTTTCCGTTTTTGGCATTCAACGGTTTGAGAAAAAGGACTACCTTGAGTACCTTCCCCTTTTTTTTTGGTACAAGAACTTGACGGAAATAGCAATCCTTGGATATTAGCTTTGGCCTTGTTTGATTAATTTCCTTCAATAAGAAACTCTCTTTATATGTTGTTGTAAGCTTGTTTTTTGCATTATTTCAACTATTTCTAATAGATTTTTTAACCATGTAGAAGACAAAAACCACTTCACTATATATATATTCACTTGCTTCACACCACAAAACATCAACAAAAGATAGAGTAAACATAAAAGGAAGCAATCTACTACTCTAATCTTTCTTGTTATCTTTTCTCTACTTATCACCTTGCTCAATGCACACGTGGTTGATCAATCCAAACATGCTCAGAAGTTGATACACAAATACTCGTCTACCAATTCACCTTGGCAGAGTGTGATGGTGCGTACCAATCAAATGAATCATTAATCGTGTCTTTGCCCACTAAGTGGTACGGACACGGGAAAAGTTGAGCGCTTTTCAAAAACCATTTGCTTGCAATGCGTGGACCGGTCAAACAGTACGCCCACTAGAGCCTTCATACTATTACTAAAGTACACTGAACACTCACCCAATCTTTCTTTTGATGTTGTCAATATATCTTACAACGATAAAAATGTACAACCTATGGTGATCGATGAGTGTGACTGCTCCAAAGATACTTTGGTCGGGTCTCAAGGTGTTTGGGAGGCTCTTCAGGTGCCAAAAAGTGCTTGGGGGGAAATCGAGGTTACTTGGTCATTCGAATGATGGAACTCAAAGTGTATCGTGTGATGGGTTTAAGCTAAATGCGCTCTGAATTAACTGTACCGTTATATTAAGTTTTCATTTATTTTCTTGTGTAATTGATAATGTAACCAACAAAATGCGATACTAGTAATAAATGGAACGTACTCATGTTGATTAGTAGCCTACACAATTTCGGTTTCTATGTAAGCTTCGGTCATTTTCTAACCAAACTCATGCCTCGAGACATCAGCCACATTTTTTTATATATTCAACAATCAACAGCAATAAAATGATATACAAGCTAGCTAGAAGCAAACATACATGTTACAATAGTGTAGATGGACCAAATCATTCTAGTTATTGGGCTTGGAGAAGAACTTTGAGAGATGGGCCTGATCCTATTTGCTTGAAATGGGCGTTAACTAGTGCTTATACTGGGCCTTAGAAAGTGGGCCTGATCTTATTTCGTTCAAATGGGCGTTAATTAGTGCTTCAACTGGGCCTGATCTTATTTGCTTCACGTATAGATGAAAAAAGGAATTTTCGGTCCATACTTGTCCATCAAGTTAAACATGCGCATTAGGCCATTAGGATATTAATAACAACACGGAAGTGTCATTTTCACAAATAATTAACAAATTACCACACGACTTTATATTTAAATAATAAATATAGAGTATAGAGTATAAATAAATAAATGTCTTTCATAAGAAATAGATCCTTGCTTTTAACTTTTCTGTTTTTCAAATAATAATATATATTAAATATTAATATTATATTATATTATATATTATATATTATATTTGAGTGTAACAAACAAATATACACAAAACTCCAATTACTTTGTTACAATCAACTTTGTAAATACAACCTCCAATTTGCCCTTAGTAACAATGATCATTTATGCACAAGACAAAAACCACAATCCCTATATGGCTATATATACCCTTAAACCCCATGTTCTGTTATCCATCAAAAATAAAAATGAAGCAATATGCTCTTATCTTCCTCATTCTGGTTACCTTATTCATATCGTTCATCGATGCTCACGCTGGTCATGAAAGAGCAACTATGACCATTAACGGTTTTGAAAAGGGTGGGAGTGGTGGAGGGCCGTCTGAGTGTGATGGAAAGTACCACTCAGATAACACATTGATTGTAGCATTGTCTAGTCGATGGTACAATTACGGAAAAAGGTGTAAAAAGTTTATCAATATTTATTATAAGAACAGACATGTAAAAGCTAAGGTAGTTGACGAGTGCGATTCAAGTAGAGGGTGTCCAAATGATATTGTGGACGCTTCGAAAGCCGTTTGGAAAGCCCTTCGTGTGCCGAAAAGCCAGTGGGGCGAAACCAAAGTCACTTGGTCAGATGCCTGATCGATAAAACTTTTTTTCACTTTCTAATGTTAAGTTGTACTAAAATAAATTACGAGTATATCCTCTATCTCGTGAATAATTTAGAGTTAATGCATCGTATGATCATGTTACTCTATAGAAAAAAATGACAAGATCATCGTACTTATAAGTTATAACTATTATATTATTAAAAGTAATCAACATCAACATAGCAGATCAAAAAATTGTGTGTTCAAGTCACTTTTATTCTGTTAGTTGTTACGGTAAATAACAAATGGTTATCGCATTAATTAGTCTAGCTTGGTATTAAAAATAGAGATAAATCGCATAAATTTTCCTTTAAGTTTACTTCAAATTTTATTGACAATCATTTACAAAGTTTAATTAGATCAATCATCTTCTTTTTTTAAACTTATTACGCTAATAGTTCTTTAAACTAACGATCGTTAATTCTCCGTTAAAAAGAACCACATGTGTTATTATTTAATTTTTTTTAGTAAAATATAAATTATAATTATAAAATATAAAATATGTATAGATAAGTTATTAGGTGCACAAAACATCATTTGCATATTTTCAATAGCATTTAACAAATTCATAATCAAATTCGGTTCTATTCTGCACTGAAATATCAAATTTATAGTTCACCACCATCTTTCACCACTTGGGGACCCTCTGTCACCCATTCATCTTATCTCGTCATGACTTTAATTGCCACCGTCTGTCCTATTTTGCATCCATTCCTAACTCGAAAAACATCTCAAACGAAAACCTTAACTTCAAAGTAAAACGACGATGAATACTATGAACTAAATATGTTACTCGTAATCTTTAAGCCACAAATGTATGATTGGGTGGTGAAAGATGGTGATAGACTATAAAACTTGATGTTTAAGTGGGGAATTCGAAAATGATGTTGTGCCGCTAATAATATACATATACATATTTTATAACTTATAATTTATATTTTACCCAAAAAATTAAAAGAATAAAAAAAATCACACGTGGTCTTTTTTAACTGAAAATTAACGATTGTTAGTCTAAAGGACTTTTGGCGTAACAAGTTTCAAAAAACGGATTGTAATTAAATTTTGTAAAGGACTGCCAGCAAAATTTGAAGTAAATGTAAAGGATGATTTGTGTTGTTTTCTCTAAAAAATAGTACATTAATCACTAAATTGATTTTTTATTTTAAGTAAGAGCAGAGTAAACATACGGTATACTGCGAGTGATTAGAGTAACACTACAACAAAAATGTCTAACTTTTCATACATCATTTATTTTATATAATTTTAAAAAGTGTAATTTTTTTATGAAGTTGTTTACACCTATAAATGTGTAGTAAATATTCACATTTTTAAATGTAAAGAAATTTAAGAAATCATGATATTTTTCACACTTATAATAGTAAAAGGAACATAATTAATTTATAAGCATGAAAATCCTTGGGGATTCAAAAGTAAATACTTGTATATTTAAAAGTGTGACAATTATTTTGTGTCTCTCAATCTCTTCGTGATTTCTCTCGCGTAGAAGATGTTATGTGTAACGAATTTATTTTATTTTAGAAATGTAAACAAGTTTTGAAAGTGTACATGCTTGTAAGTTGTAAGCGTGAATATATTTTTGTATGAATTTCTATATTTCTTACAAATTACTAGTATAAACATTTTATACGTGTTCATAAATGTGAACATTTTAATTATATTTTTACACTTTTTAAAAGCGAGAGAAAATGTAGTGTAAAGAATCAACATATTTATTTGCATCGTGTGATTTTACATACCAAACATTGTTATATATTGTATGTCACTTTAACCTATAAGAAATGAAATTTGTACTTATTACTAGTCTCCATAATATAAACCCACAAGAAATAATTTGTGTATAGTATGTACTTCTTCTATTCTACTTTAAATGTTCACCAACATATTTTTTAGGATTTAGGATGCCTTGGATTATTGTCAGTTTTACTCTAATATTCAAAGCAAATTTAAGTGAAATGTTTAACTTAAGAAAATTACTGATTGATCAAATCAAAAGTTGCACACTTTTATTACGTTGTGAGAAACTTCAAGCATTATTGGTTCGAACTTATTGAGCGAAAAACCCTACAATTACCCTTCTCGGATGATTATCTTCTTTGAAATTGCTTGATTATGGAACCCTTTTATTGTTGTTGATCTTATAAAAAGAAACTCAAAACGCTTCAACCATACTCATTATTAGATCAACTTTCAAGTTTAAACATGATCATGCATCCGACCAAGTAACTCCGGTTTCTCCCCATTCACTTTTAGGCACTTGAAGCGCGTTCCACACCGCTCTAGATGCATCAACAATATTATCTTTACATCCTTTAGTTGAATCGCACTCGTCAACCACCATAGCTTGTACGGTTTTACCTTTATAATTTATATTGATGTTCTTAAAACACCTTTGTCCATGATTGTACCATCGGGTGGACAATGCAACGATGAGATCGTCATCTGAATGGTACTTCCCGTCACACTCGGCTGGCCCTCCACCACTCTCACCCTTTTGGAAACCATTGATGGTTAGAGTTGCTTGTAGGTCACTAGAGTGAACAGTTTTTGAAAACATAAACAAAGAAAAAAAGATGGAAAAGAGAATGATGAAGCTAATTGTAGGTTGCTTCATTTTCTCTTGTGTAAAATTGATGGTATTTGGTGATTTAAAGTGAGTTGATGGATGTTGAATATATAGTGATTGTAATTTTGTCTTATTTACGAGTGGTTATATTTCTCAAGTAAATTAGTTGGAGGTTAATATTACAATGCCAATGGAGATAATTGCATTGGTGGATTTGTTTGTATCAATGAAATTAAATTGATTTTTTATAAAAACAATAATCATAGTATTAGTGAGGTAAAATGAAAATTGAAGATAAAAGCAAGGATCTATTTCATATGATGGGTTATTTTCTTGAACATAAACCCTTTAACAAATCAAATTCTAATTCTAATATCCCCTGTTTATAGAACAAACTAAAACAGGGTAATTATAGGGTTTTTCGCTCATTGAGTTTGAACCAATGCTTGTAGTATCTCACAACGTAATAAAAGTTTGCAACTTTCGATTTGATCTATATATTCTTGTCTAGCTTGTAAAGAATGCATTACTCTTGAGTGTGTTTCGTGTATCTCTCTGTGGTTGGACTCATGATCACCAGCTATGATAATTAAAAGTTTTAATATTTTAAAAACGTAACCAACTCTGTTTAAATGGTTTGAATGATTTTTAGAACATAAAATCTACATCCTAACTCACTGACCTAATACATACAACCACAAATATATACATCCAATGCTTCAATGTGATACTTGAACTCACAACCTCTAATTAATGAGCTTCTTTTATACCGTCAGGTCAAACGCCCTTTAAATAGTTTGAATTTCTTGATAAGTCTAGTTACGAGTGACAAGTAGTTGAAGTAGATTGCAAATTAGTAATAAATAGTAATTAACACGTAGGGTTGGAAACATGCATGCATGTATTATACCCAATAAAAAACTATATTGTAAGATTCGAAAAAAAAACATTATTTTGTAATTAAAAGTTCCTTAGTTCAGATACTTTTAAACTACAAGTCACCATCTCAATTGATCTTAGATTCACCAAAATAACTTGACCTAATGACAACAAAATTGAAAAACAACAAGAAAATTGAATTAATTGAATATTAATTAATACTCCAAAGCATATTTAATTTGGAGAGGAACAAGAACAACCACATATTCGTGACAAAGATTTTATTTCATATACACCTCAAAATCATATTTTGGAAATAACAAGAATTAACATAATATTAAATATGAGAACAAATTACTTGGCTAATTGATAAAAGATTAATTATACACAAAACTTTACGATCTGATTTGTGATCATCATCAAAATGGTTATTTGTCTCACGTCAGTTTGTATCAAATTTTCTGTAAATATTTTGTTACTATATCATTTCTCAAACTCTTACAATGGGTACATTAGTATTAGTATTAATTTAGTTGATAAACATATTATTATTCCCATGAAACATAACTCTTGCTATGCTATGATACATAAAAAAGATTAGGATTAAAGATATAAATGAACAATTTACTCACTTTTTTGTATCAAAGTAAATAGCGTACCCATTTTTATCAAGAAATACAATTTAAGTACACTAAATATATCTGACGTGTCATGCCATGTCATTAAAAAATATACATGCCAGTCACATGTCATCAATGATGATAACCAGACGGTGACTAAAATATCATATTACTAACATTGGCGTAAAACTTAAGAGTTAGTTACTCACATTAGTAAATAAAATGAGTACGTTACTCACTTTTGTAGAAAAAGATAAGTACGTTGCTACTTTATAACTTTAACCCAAAAGATTACCAACCAATCAAATCACAAAGAAGGAAAGAAAAAAAAACGATGCTTCAAAATGAATGGTGAGATTTGGACAAGAACAAGAACAACCCAAGTGAATCATTAATCACTATGTGAAAAAACATATGGTTCAATGTGAACCAATCAAAACCATACTTTTTAACTTTTATCACATTTTATAAATTAAATTAATCACATTAGAACAAATTAGATGGATATTGTTCACTAAGTTAGATGCTATTTATTATTATTAAAATATTTGGTTAGTCAGAGTAGTGTGTCGTGTTACTTATAGTGGCTTTTTATGCGATGAATTCAATCATCAGAATATTCGTGCCGTTTGTAAACTAATTTTGCATTTGAAGCTTGTGCTTATCATTCAATTCTATTTTGCTTATCTATTTTATCTATATCCTAATAATAAATTAATAATAATTGTGTTCGTTTATTTGGTAAATGTTACTCTTGGGTGAGTTTATCGAAGTTACGGCCTTTTTCGTATAGTCTCTTTAGTCACACGATCATGGGTCTTCAGAAACATAAGTGTCCGATCCTCTACGCTTGAGCCAGCATTAGTTGGTCCCTGTGGTTTACACCAAATATAGTCACACGATAATGAGCTTTCAGAAACATAAGGATCCGATCCTTCACGCCGCCACGTGGTTTACACCAAGTATGCAGATATAGGATCCTCTGAAGACATTTGGGGACTTCATGCTAAGTCTTCTAATGAGTCAACGTGAAGTATACTACCACTTGCTTATGGTCTTCAAGTCTTTGCGTATTTGTAGGTCACAAATAATTTTGCATATCCTGACAAAAGCGGCTCATAAAATTTACAAAATATCTAAATCGAATATAGGAAAGAATATCAAAGAAAATGTTGTCTAGACGTACAACTTTAATCCGTAATTTTTTGAATCAATGCAAGTATGCAACCCTTCATCAAGGACTAGACCTTGATCAATATTTAGCTGTGAAATTGTAGGGAGTTAGCATTAGAAGTAGTATTTCATGCGTATATCAATAGATGTTTGATATAAAAATGGAGGAATGGTAGTTTGGAAGTGCAAATATTTTTATCTAGACGGTCACACCTCTTGTGAAGATATCATAACGTCCACTGCTTGACAAATTTAGTGATGGTTAAATGTTTGATATAATACATATTTTAAATATACCAGTAAACTACTATGAAGGTAGTGAAAATTCAATTTTCATTTTAACTGTTAATCGATGATGATAGTATATTTCCTCTCCCGAATGTGTTAACAAATAACAATATGTAAATACTTGATACGCTTATGCGAGTTCGTTCCCTCCCATATAATCAGCTGTTATCAAATGACAATCATTCTAAATTAACTCCCATATAATTAGCTGTTATCAAATGACAATCATTCTAAATTTAGAATATGTTCTCATAAGATTCACGCACTTGACTTTATGTAAGATGTTAGAAAGGATTTAGAGAGTTACTCTTTTTTAAACTACGTAAGACCACTCCCAATGATGTTTCGGTTGGCAAAGTGGCGCAATTGGCACCACCCTTCAGTTGGGTGCGTCAGGTTTTTTCTTTGGTTTGGTGACAAGAAAGTGACGGATTGGTTTGGTGACAAGAAAGTGACGGAGGTGGGTGGGGTTAAATGTTTTTTTTAGTATATGAAAATAAATGTATATTGGTAAATGTGAGTCTCTTAAAATTGAAGTGACCAGTTATAGTTTGTAGTGTTTAGTCAGTTGTTAGTCAGTTTTTGAAAGTCCTGATGTGGTGCTAAGTTGGCACCAACTGACGAGTTTGTTGAAGTCAATTTTAGTCACTGGTTGGGAGTGGTACGCGCCACCCTACCCGACTGGTACTTTCTCAATTCTCAAAAATAACTCCAAATCTTCACCAATTTAGCTCGTTTCAAGGTTTCTTTAACAATTGTACATATATTCAATTCCAACTCAAATAAGTAACGAAAATTCATAGAATTTACTACAAAATACGTACAAATGACACGATATCGCGTAAGATAAATATGGATAAAATGAGCGATATCATGAGCATATCAATTTCATAACTAATGCAAAAGTTACCTGTTAGGTTAATTTATTTTCATAAGAATCACTCAACATAAGAAATAGATCCTTGCTTTTAACTTCACTATTTTTTTACCCTTAAAATATTAATACCTATTATTATTATTATTATTATTATTATTATTATTATTATTATTATTATTATTATCATTATCATTAATTGAGATTCACTTTCACTGATACAAACAAATTCACAAATACATTGGCATTATAATATTAACATCCAACTAATTTACCCTAAGAAATATAACCACTCATTCATACATAAGACAAGATTAAACTCGCTACATATTCAACATCCATCATCTCAATTTAAATCACCAAATACAATCAATTTTCCATAAGAGAAAATGAAGCAACCTACACTTAGCTTCCTAGTTCTCTTTTCCCTCTTTTGTACCTTATTCGTATTCTCAATCAATGTTCACTCTAGTACCCTAAAAGCAACTCTAACCCTCAATGGTTTTGAGAAGGGTGAGGATGGTGGAGGGCCAGCCGAGTGTGACGGTCACTACCATTCAGATGACGATCCCATCGTGGCATTGTCCACACGATGGTACAACCATGGACAGAGGTGTTTTAAGTACATCAATATAAACTACAAAGATAAAAGTGTACGAGCTATGGTGGTTGACGAGTGCGATTCAACTAGAGGGTGCAAAGATGATATTGTGGATGCATCTAGAGCGGTTTGGAGCGCGCTTCAAGTGCCTAAAAGTGAATATGGAGAAACTGGAGTTACTTGGTCAGACGCATGATCATGTTTAAACTTGAAAGTTTATCCAATAATGCATATGGTTGAAGCGTTTTGAGTTTCTTTTTGTACGATCAACAAAAATAAAAGGCTAGGGTTTCATATTTCAAAGAAAATAGTCCTTTAACAAGGGCGATTGTATGGTTTGTCGCTCATTAAGTTCGAACCAGTGCTTGTGGTATCTCACAACATAATAAAAGCTTGCATCTTTCGATTTGATCTATAATCTTGTCGCGTTCGTAAATATTAATGCATTACTCTTGACTCTTGAGTGTGTTTCATGCATCGCTCTATATATGGTAGCAAACTCTGTTTAAATGGTTTGAATTACTTGATCGAGTCTAGTTACGAGTAACAAAGAAGACTGCAAATTAATGATACCATTAGCGTCAATTATACATATTAATGACGTTAATTAACACATAGTGTAACACCCTCTCTTCATATTCTATAAAATATTCTTTTATTTCGGAAGCGTACGTCAAACATATTTGCATTAATAACATTTATAAAATGTACATATATATATTGTTTAAAAACATCGTACATAACCATGTGTTACATAATTCCAACTTTCATTTAAGTTATCAAAAATATATCAGAGTTGCCAGCTAGTCAAACATTCCTTGAACATAATCTTCCTGCCCGCCCATATCAATCATGACCTGCAGGGATTAAGGTGGGGGATTAGCACAAAGCTAAGTGAATGAATGTGAAACTAACAGTTCAACTTAGCATAACAATCTGTTTACATCAATCAATCGTAAACACATATCGTCAAAGAGGATCAGTGGTTTTTGAGGAACCCTACTGCCGCGGTGGCCCTCAAAGAACGCTTATCACAATCTGTATTGGCCTATACAGAATATACCGATAACTTGATATTACCATTTCACAATACAGGTTTTAATACAACACATGTACAAAACCCTGTATCTGTAATCCTGTAATAACCAAGTCCAACAATCTATTGACCTCTTTAATAGCAACCAATGCCCGAAGGCCACATTGCACGTAGATTCATAATCAGCAAATCAGACTAAACAATCTATCAATTATATCTACGTTTACTTGTTGCAACCAAACCGTTACAACCAAATCAAACTTGTGAGTTCTAGATCCACTCACCTGTCAGTCTCAGTCCAACAACTCAGAAGTCTAATGTTACTGAGTCTTCTGCTGATCTGAGAATACAACAAATAATGAGTTAGTAACTCATTTCATAATCATATAACATATTTAAGCAAGCAGGTAAATTCCTGAAGTCTAAGAAAACAAAAGTTCAATCCGAAGTGAAACCAGAAAATCCCGAAACGAGGTTTAAAACTGAAAAATGCTATTTTCGACCCCAAGATGACCCCGAAAGGCCAAAAACTGCCTAGGCTCTAAGAATAGAGCCTTGATTATTGGGTCGTTTTTGAGTGACCATGTGAATTTCTACCCAATCCGAGTTAGTGAAATTTGTCATTTAGTCGCTACCCTGAAAACACGCAATTTCAAAATTTGCAAAACAAAATTTTAAAAATCTCAGTTCGCAGTGATCTCGGTTCGCAAGACCAAATCTCGGTTCGCTTCGCAATAATTCTCAGTTCGCAGCAATATTCAGTTTGCAGGGATCTCGGTTCGCTTCGCAATAAATCTCAGTTCGCAGCCCAACTCGGTTCGCAGGGCAACTCAGTTCGCAAGGTTCAGTTCGCGAATCTCAGTTTGCAAGACAACTCAGTTCGCTTCGCAATCAAGCACTGCGAACTGAGTTCATCTTCTTGCAGGCTGCGAACCGAGCCTGCTGTAACCAAAAACCCGAACTTTCTTCTTCCAAAACTCACAAATTTGACTTCCTATCATTCTAACAAGTTTTCTAACACTTCATATGCATCAAATAACATCTTTCAAGCTTCAATTTCACAATCAATTTACAAATTGACTAATTTCATGAAAAAATGTTATGAACACTAAAATACTTACAGGAAACAAGATGATGATGATGTTGAGTTCAATTTTAACACAAGATGATGATGCTACAGATGATTTAATACTTCACAGAAAGTTTCTTCAAGTTTGAAATTTTCAGTTCGCAGGGCATGAATATTTGAGAACGTATATGTGTAGAAGTTTTGAGAATATGTATGTATATATATATATAAATCTAACCCAATACCATTACAATTTTAGTTCCCTTCTTAATCTATTGTCTGGAACCTAAAACCATTTTGCGAGAACCAACTATTTTATTTTACCGCCAATTAGATTAATTTAAAACAACGAATTATTTATTAGTCACAATAACCCATTTATCCTTTTGACTAATATTATCAAATAACATAATAATATTAAATATTCCTAACACATTAAATAATAAATTTAAAGTTAGGAAATTACCCGTATATTACTAGACCCTTAAAGTGGATGTTACACATAGGGTTGGAATCATGTGTATATTTGAAAAAACATTATATTGCAATTAAAAATCCCTTAGTTCAGATGCTTTTAGATAGGTAGATAGTTAAAATTCCATCACACATCAATATATTGTTCATTTTTAGTGTTAAATTCGAATATAAATTACTTTGCGCTTTAATTTTTTTGTTTGTTGTTATAATTATTTGTCAAGTTCACATTTTTATATCTCTTTTAGCTTAGTAAAAGATCTGAACTAGTTAAATCTTATAAACATAATATAGTAAAACTTTGTGATATCATCAATTTATAAATTTTTAATTATTCAATTGAGTCCCTTAATTTCACCTAATTTTAAAAATAAAACTATTTAAAATTATTAATTTTTAAAATAAGAATTTAAAGTTTAAAAATATATAGAGTATAATTTTAACATTTGATTTTAAATATAAAGTAAAACTAATAATCTAATATATTTTCATGTCGACATCTTAACTTGATAAAATGAGAAATAAGTAATTTTAACATTAAACCAAAGACACCTATATGGTTTGATCAAAAGCTTTTATTATATAGTTGAGATTATTCATTTTATTAAACACCTTAATAAGAATTGACTCGGATACAAAAATAACCTACTGATTGACTCTTTGCTGAGAAATTTACTTGATAAATTGTGTTTTTTTCCATAACTCTATTATAGAACTGAACTGGATATAATCTTAATTCTTTGTTTTTAAATGTTAATTATTTGACAACCCAATCAAATAACACCATATCGTTTCAGGTTAATAACATACACAAAAAAAAAATTCTTTTTCAAAGGAGGTTCCTTTCTTAGAGTGGAAATTGAAGCACATAATTTCAAACGCAGTAAATAATTTCTCCGTGACAAGGATAGTCACCAAACAAATAAGACGACAAATGTGATGTATAAAGAGATCTTACAAAGGATATATTTTATGATTCGTATTCAACGTAATCGTTTATAATTGCAACTTACCATTATTACTTCAAACTATTCATTTGCTTATGTATAACTGGATACCTTTACAAATAAATGTATTTTGACTTATATAAAATGTTTACTGCCGTTGAAAATTTACGATCTACACTCTCAATTTCAATATAGACTACCTAAAGATATTTTAATTCCAAACAATATTGAATATCTCTTAACTCATAAAAACGTTCTAATATATCACATAGCATATAAGGATTTTTTTAATATATTTGAAAAATAATTACAAATTCATCATACCGTGTATACACACGGGTTTTAGAGCTAGTTTATTTATAAATAAGAATAAGTAATAATTAATTCAGAGATATATAACAGAACAAAATGTTAAATGTGCATTAATTACTGTATAATTTTTAAATTTCTATAGATACTTTTGGTTGAATGAGTTTGTGATCATGATTCATGCATATCATACTGAAAGTCTGAAAGTGATACATTATGCATATGTATGACATCTTTATGGATCTTTCTTGACATGTTATGTTAAATTAAGATAATAAAATGAAAAAATTTAACATTATATTTAGCCCTCAATTATTCATGATGTTTCTTTTTGACATATATTGTTCTATCAAGATTCTGTTTTAAGCTAGGATACAAACATACAAATTAATATTCCAAAAATTGTTACATTTGCATTGTAGTTTCAACCTATCTTACATGCACATAACTCCCAATTAAGAAATCTACCATTTAAGCCAAGACAAAAGTAAACATCATTATATATATATATATATATATATATATATATATATATATATATATATATATATATATATATATTCACTTTCCTGCACATCAATGTCATCACACAAAATAACATCAACAACATTTTGACATAACCATTAACTAAAGAAAAAATGAAGCAATCAACATTTGCCTTTCTCATTATCTTTTCCCTACATGTTACCTTATTCATATCGTACGCCAATGCTCAATCTGGCGACACAAAGGCAACCATGACGATTAATAGCTTTGAACAGGGTGGAGGTGGTGGCGGGCCATCTGAGTGTGACGGCAAGTACCACTCGGACGACACGCTAATTGTAGCATTGTCATCCAGATGGTACAATCACGGAGAAAGGTGCCATAAGTTCATAAATATATATTACGACAGTAGAAGTGTACAAGCTATGGTAGTAGACGAGTGCGACTCTTCTGGAGGGTGTGCTAATGATATTGTTGACGCTTCTAAGGCCGTTTGGAAGGCCCTCGGGGTGTCTAAAAGCCAGTGGGGTGAAACTTCGGTTACTTGGTCAGATGTGTGATTGTATTTGATGATAAATTTTCATAAGAGTAAACTTTTTACGACTTCCTTTATGTATCATATTGAATAATAAAGCAATGGACAACGATTATATTTACAACTAAGACTTGCACAAAACAATGGTTAGGTAATGACAAATACTCTATTTACACATATGAGTATATGACTCCGTATTTCTCTGAATATACAAAGATTTATTCAGTTACAGAAAAAATCAACACACTTTAAATGTAGTTAATTAGATTAATGAATAAGACGTACAATATTACTTAATTAAAACATTTTTTTTATCTACTTATCAAAGCTTTGATTTTATTAATTACTCCCATCTGTTTATGTTCTAATTGTAATTTGCTAGTAGAGCATCTATAATCCGAGGTTTTTTTAAATCGTTTTTCTATTCGAAAAAATCTTAGGATAAACTTTCTCTCAATGAAGTGAAGAGGTTTTTTAACAATAGATTTGAAAAAAATAAAGCTTTTTCCCTTTCAAAATACTTTTTATATTTTGAAAAATGCATTTAGTAATGTTAAAGATACCAAATATATGCCATCAAATAACAACAAATAAAAAGTACGAGTTAAAAGATTCAATGCAAGTATATATTTGGTGCATATGGTTAACACCCTAAAATTATATTTGGACAAGAACAAAGACACCAAATCCTACAACGTGACAAAGATTTCTTTTATTATTATATATATGCATTTCATATGTTCAACAAAATAATTTAGATATTATCTTTCATCGTTTCGCAACAAATCATACAATATTTCCTATTTTTTGCTTGCATTTCTTCAATGACTAGCTTGTTGAATAGGTCAAATCTTGATTTTTGCGTTTTTCATTGGCTCTTTACTTGCAATTTTTTAGTAAAATAATAATTAATAATAACAACAGCAATAACAATAATAATAGTAATAATACCCTCTTTGTTTTCAAGGATTACACCTTCATTTTCTTTTTCATGAGAATAATAAAAATGTAATGTTGGGATCTTTAGTAAAAATTTCGTTTAGAGGGTGCCTGAGATTGTATTTTGTTGGGCTTATTTTGATTATCACGTTTGCAAATGCAAATAATCAGAATGAAATGTGTCATAAAAAATAATTATGAATGTTTTCTTTAGAGAAAAACACAATTTTAAAAAGTAAATTGAGATACTTTTTTGAAACCACAATTTAAAAACGCAAAATATATTTTGAAAACACAATTTCAAACCTCATCAAAATTTGAAACAATAAAAATAAACCGAAGAATAGACAACAGTCTTTTATATGTTTCGAGGGACCAATTCAAACAATGGGTTAAAATTCACACGTTGCAACCAACATTCTAGCAAACATAGAATCAAGAATATAATTTTCTATTAACTTAATAGTTTTAACTTTTAACCTACATATATTCATTCATTTTGATCCGGTAACACAAACAAAGATAGTAAAACTCCAATTGTTAGATGGACATATATTGTAACTTCTACCAAATTTTATATTTTAGAACCTTAACATTTTTAGCCAATTGACAACAAGACAAAAACACAAGTACTATAAATTTAGGTTTCCCTACAACAAACTCTTTACACCAACTACCATCAATAAAATGAAGCAAACAACATTAATCTTCATTGTTTTCTTTTCCTTGTTTGTTACCTTGCTCACTTCATGCACCGAAGCTCAATCTTGTAACCCGAGTGGCAAATTGAGAGGTAAAAATGCACCTAATGGCCAATGCGCAAACGATCCAGATTGTTGCAAACAAGGCAAGTTTTACACGACGTACAGGTGCTCCCCTCGTGTCACTAAAAGTACACAAGCAATAATGACGATTAACAACTTTCAGAGGGGTGGGGATGGTGGTGGGCCGTCAGAGTGTGACAATAGGTACCACTCAAATGACACGCCAGTTGTGGCATTGTCAACGGGGTGGTATAATAGAGGGAAAAGATGTTCAAAGTTTATTAATATACACTACAAGGGTAAGAGCGTAAAAGCTAAAGTAGTCGATGAATGTGACTCTACCTTGGGGTGTGATGCAGAACATGGGTTCCAACCACCCTGTCGTAATAACATTGTGGATGGATCTAAAGCCGTTTGGGAGGCCCTTGGTGTGCCTAAGCGTGAATGGGGTGAAACAACTGTTACTTGGTCAGACGCATGATCACACTTGAAACCCAATTCTCATTAGTATTTTCCTTCATGGAAGTGAATCTGAACTACGGTCCGAGTACTTGTTTTTTCGCAATGTTCCAAGCTAAAAATTTGTATCCCTTATTCTCTTAAGTCTCGATAATTAAATAGATAAACTTATATCCAAGCTTTTCGATCATTTGTCACTTGCATGATTTAATCAATAACATACGGTTCGAGTACTTATTTAATTATCTATACACCCTTATAAATTGTTTAACCATTTTCTTCAATACCTTACATGTTTAAGGAACGGAAATGACATGAATACCTCTACTTAAAATGAAATAGACCAAACTACACTTAGTTAAATTTAGAAACAACTTATAACATTGAAGATATAATTATCAAATAAGATAAGATGCAATTTAGTCCATAAATAAACAATACTACATTTGGAAATAACCCAATATTATGCCAATCATTTTTTTATAAATTATTCATTTTTACACTTTCAAACATTATTGTCGCTAATCAAGTTTCACAAAGCTTAGATTGAAGCCAATATTTTGCCCATAATTATTAGCTCATCACTTTTTGGCTATTATTTTGAAAATATTTGGATGTGTTTACGACTTTACGTTAATAATATTGGTGATGGCTAATCTTTACATCATTTGTTTCAATCATCATCACTATCGACATCTCATCGGTACAACTATTGTCCCGTCGCATCGCACTGGTGGTTGCTTGTGTCGTTAAAGCTTCTAACAAAGATTTGAAAAAGCTCATGGACAATAACACATGATACTGAATGCAATCACAACGAGTAATTCTCCCTGCAATTGATATGATAAATGTACTAGTTTCACGAGAACGGACAAAATGACTTATTAATTAACACAAAAAATGGGCATATTTTGTGGTTTTAAGTCACTTTTTTTTTTTAAGAAGTGCAAATACTGACACACACCACTACCAAGAGTATATACATTTATCCATATATATGTACAATTGTCTCATCCTCAAAACTTAAACCCTCAACATCATGGTTGAAAGGACATCTCGATACCAAGAGTATGACACTCAAACTTACAATTAAATGTGTAGGTTTTATGGATTTCAAACTGTTCATATGACTCAAAAGTGCAATTAAAACATGTAAAATCGTTCAAGTCTGAAATTTGAGTCTTTATTTGATAATTATAATCATTATCATGTAACTTTCAAAAACGACATACATCGAAAAATACTGATCAACGTACGTATTTGAAAATTAATTTGATGTTCGGTTACTTATGTTATCCCACATTCTATCATATGTATGCAGAGTTTATGTGTTTTATTTGTAACATACAGTTAATAAGATCCAATCTTAATTTTGAGTATGACATGATGGAGTTTTAACTTTTTAGGTATTAGTTCTAAGTACTGTTTCTTTTCGTTCTTGTAGTTGTTGCATTAATCATGATAGATAATAGAAATGCTTTAATGTTGATTTACTGTTTTATGTGGTTCGATTATCATATTTCAGCTTTGTGAATAATATGAGGCTACGTATAATTGGTATAGTACGGTTCAGTTTATCATTTTTCCATTTTTAAGGCATTAATGAATGAGGTGCATGGCAAAATCGGGGAATAAGAAAAGGAGATTTCAAAATGAATTCTATAAAACTAAAGTATCTTGGTAGAGTGGTAACGATTGCTTTTTCACGATTTACAGAGGGGAGGTACTCACTCATGGTTCCAATGGGCTTTAGCCCGAGTCTGAACCTAGAAAAAGTTTTAAAAAAGTCCGGTCTGAAAAAACTCAGCCCAAAACCCTGAATGACCCGAAAGTCTTAAAAAGGTCCGACTTATTCATAAAAATCTGGTTTGACCGGGGGCCCGGGCCATCGAGCTAAGCCCAAATCCTAAAAAAGTATGAAAAGGCCCAAAAGCCTGGTTTTTTTAAAATAAAGGTCAAAAGCGCGAGCTTTTTCGGGATAAAATTCGAACTTTTTCAAGTTGTATATAACATATATATTGTATTTATACAAAATATATTTTTTATATTATATATCATATGCCTTTTAAAGATGAGTATATGTCAAATTTTATCGATAGATACGTAAATAATTAAGAAATATCGTGGGCACATAATATGTGCAGGTTATAATATACAACCATTACTTGATTTTTACCCCAATTGATACTAAAATATGCTAAAATTATCATTTATATAGTATTAAATATATCCAATAAACAATTGATACTTATATATAAAAATAAAATAAAATAAAATCGGTCCAGACTTTTAAAAGTCCGGCCTAAGCCCATTTGACTCGTTCGAGCCTTAATAGGTCTAGTTTTTTTGTCAAGGTCCGGGTTTAGCCTGACCGGGACATTTTTAAGCCCGAACTTTTCTAAACCATAAAAGCCTGCACTTTTTTAGGCTTGTCTAGGTCCGATTCAGCCGGGCTTTGTGCACCTCTTCGGTCAATACACGTAAGATGTATATGTGCTGAAGTCTAGTATAGATTGTTTTCATATAGCACATCCATGGTTTCGTATCGACATTTAGCATTTAGATAAGTAACATAAAGCAACAAGTACTTGTTGCAATATGTTTCGAGTAATTGGTTTATTCATGAACATACTAAGTATCGACTTTTTTATAATTTATTGTAACTTTTGACATAATTGTCTTCGTAACTATCCCCTATAGAGGGTTACATTGTTACTTTATAGTAATTCATACATTTAATTCACCACACAAAACAAACAATAATTATTTATTTACTATTTATCTTAATCTTAAATAATCTTAAATTATATATAGGAAATCCATTGATGACGTTAATTAATAATTTTCAATTAGTCAATTAGGTCCTTCAATTTTATAAAAGTTTAAAAATAAAACCCCTTAAATTTTCAATTTTAATTTAAATAACAATAATTGTTATTGTTTGTGACACCCGACACTTTAGGTTAATTGTTAAACTTAACTAGAAACCCTAATTACTTGTATTTAGTTTGTATTAGGCTAAATATCTGTAATTACCTGTATATTTGAATATACACTTACGTGATTATGTGTTTATCTATAATTGCGCAAAACGATCGGACCGACACTACATGCGGCGTTGGTGATAATTTTTCATAAATAATGTAAATCTATTTTATAATTAAAATAATATTTATTTACACTATATTATTATTATTATTATTAATACGCGAAAAACTAGACGTTGTGCATAAAACGTGACAAACGAAACGAAAACGCGCGAATCGAATTCGGCAACCAAACAAAGGTCGATAAATATTTTAATAATACTTCAATCGAAAGATAAATCAATCCAATCGTTAGTTAAAAACAACTCAAAAAAACGTTAGGTGATTTAACGATTTAACACGAATAACGTAAAACGGGCTTGAGAAACTATTGTACAAGCCCAAGGCTCTAATTGGGCTACCCCAACCGAGCCCAAGGCCGGCCCATGAGGCCCAAAAACCGGCCCAGCCCTTTGGCCCAAAGGCCCACCCTATTTAAACCTACATTTCTTTCATTCCTCACATTCCACATTTACATTTTCACACACACACACACACTCTCAATTCTCTCTAACCACTCTCTAAAACTCTCACATCCCTTTCTAGAATCTGACCAAAAAAAAAACAGCCCTAACACCACCACCATCACCAAAAATCCGGCCACCATCACCACCATCATCATTCACCATACTTTCAAGAAGAAATCAAGCCGAAAACGCAAGAAAACGAGCTCTCAAGGTTCATCTCTTTGTGCTTTCATCCTCCTCTTTGTAAGAACTTAAAAACCCTTCTAAAATACTTCCATGAACATGTTATAAAGTTCACTTAACAAGGAAATGTCCAAATCATAACATAAAAACGTTTTTCATGTTTAAAAAGTATCAAAAACGTCACATGCAAACTGACCAGAAAAATGACCCGACTTTGGGAGGATGTTTCTCCCTAAAAAATTAACCAAAATGGACGATTCAAAAGGCAAAACTAAGTTTAAGAAGTTAGATTTCATTTCCAAGTGGTTTCACAATTTTTGGAGTTCGTTTGATACCCGAAATGATTTTTACAAAAATATGTGTCCGGGCCGTCCAAGAACTCAGAAATTTATCCTTTCTTTTTTTAATCATAACTCGAGACATACACCTCCAAATGACTTGAAACCACCGCCAAAAGTTCAAAAATTTTGTTAGGTACAAATGTCGTTTAGATAACTTTTTCTGAAAATGTGTAGATCTTTTCCAGAAATCCGATCTTGTTGCATGTATCCGGATTGGTCACTTTCTGACCTCAGGGAACGAACGGAATTTTTAAAAATACTTAGAGGTACCCAAAAATTCTGTAAAAATTATTTTAAGAAACTAACATGTTAAGTAACAACATAGATTTTTCCTGGATTTTTATTCGGAGATTTAGAACACGAAATAAAATCGACAAAAACTGACCTGTTATAGGCCCTGTTTCGCAGAAGCCCAGTAGTCTGCGACACAAGCCTTTTGTGTCGCTATAAAATGAATCGTCACATTAGCGACACAAGCTTTTGTGTCGCCATAAACCGAATCGTCACATTAGCGACACAAGCTTTTGTGTCGCCATAAACCGAATCGACACATTAGCGACACAAGCTTTTGTGTCGCTATACACCCGAAACGTCACATTAGCGACACAAGACTTTGTGTCGCATAAACCCTTAGTGTCGCATAATACCCTAGTGTCGCACAATGGCGACACTAGCCCAGTGTCGCTAAAAACACAAAAATCGATACGTTTTCCTTAAAGCAATATAAGCATAAATAAAAATTTTCCTAAAAACAGCTCGACCCTAGCCAGGGGCTCTGCCCCTTGGACCCCGCCAGGGGTTGCCACCCCTTGTACCCCGCTGCCAGGGGCTCTGCCCCCGGACCCCCGTCATTTATGGGCTTCGCCCCTTGTCGCACTGATCAATTACCCATAACTGGAAAATAGAAAATGCGTAACATAATGTATCAAATCTATGTTTTCACAAAATATCACCAACAAGCCGTACATGCTATCTAAGCACAAACGATAACTGAACAGTTGGACATTTCTAATTGAGTGAACTAGCTTAGGTGGACATTAACCCTCCACCTACACGATTTATTTAGGTGGACATTAACCCTCCACCTACACGATTGGCTTAAGTGGCCATTAACCCCCCACTTATACAATCACTATAGATGATCTTTTGAGACATCTACTTACACAACCTTATACGTTTAGGACGTTAGAAGGTTGCATTGGAAAACACACTTGCTTACTATTTGCTACCTGCTTGCTAACATCAGGTGAGTTTCATTGCCCCTTTTTACTGTTTTCTAACAGGGGTGAGAATACATACCACTGCTTTTACACTGCTATTTTCATGTGAACACAAGTGCAAAACTCGATATATTGGTTGTATGAGTTATTTTACTAATCCTGAAGTCCCCCACATCATAGTTTGTTAGTATCGTTATAGCGTGAATGTTAATGAATAGTACTATTTGGGATTGACTCCCCCCGTCCGAGTTAGTAGCGCTAACTGGTCAAACGGACGCATTATCATTTGTTCTTACGAGTGTTAGATTAGGCACTCGCTGGGAGGCACCCCGATCGTGGCACTTGATTGTGACCCGACACCACAGTTAAGCTCGAACTATGAGCTCATGGCAGCAATATACACTATTTTTACATTTTTGTAATACATTACCTATCATTGTTGAATGATACAAACAGGAAATCTTGTGTTCCATACAATGTTACATCAACTGTTTTCAAACCTATGAACTCACCAACTTTATGTTGACCTTTTAGTATGTATTTCTCAGGGAACCAACCACAGTAGGCATGCTCTTGGAGGGAGATAGCTCGAGTCGCATACTTTTCACAAAAAACAGAGATTAGCTTGCATTGTATTATGTTGTAATCTTGTACTAGATGCGTACTCTACTTTTGGCAAAACTTATGTAAACATTTTAACGATGTAATGTAATGATTTTTGAAACGTCTCATATAGAGGTCGTTTGTTGTAATTCTTGTGTTGTGATATTTGATTTGGTCGGCGCCGCCAACGTACCACCCTACTTTCCGCTGCCACGTGTCTTGGGGGTGCGACATTGTTATATTAAATAAATTAAAACAAACAAAAAGTAAACATAAAAATAAAAAGTGGTTGATAGAAATTCAACAATCATACTAAATTAACGTTTTGAATTATTTTATTTCTTCTTTTAATTACTAAATCATAATATTTAACTATTACTTTCCCATATAATTTTAAAAACATCGCTTGCTACTTACAATTCGAATACAATCACAATCACAATAAGATTTAAACGAAAGAAAATAACATTAAATAAATTAAACTACAACTACAAAATTTAATTTATGAAAACTTATATAGCTAAAATTAGTCTAATTTATCACATATCATAAAAGGATTATATCAATATTTATGAAAAAAATATAAATTCATCGGGCCATGTAGGAAACTCATTAATGATGTCATCAATTAAAAAATTTCAATTAGTCAATTAAGTCCCCCAATTTTACAAAGTTTAAAAATAAAACATTTTAACCTTCAATTTTAATTTACATAACAATAATTGTTATCACATATCGTAAAAATCTTCTAATTTATCACATATCATATAAGGATTCTATAAATTTTAATGAAAAAAATATAAATCCATCGGGCCGTGTGTATACACGGATTTTAGGACTAGTAATATAATATAAGAAAACGAAGTGTGATGTCATCCAATATCTAATTAACCAATAGAATTAATAAATTTTGTTCAATTGACTAAAATATAGAATTCATCTTAAATGATACTTTATTTTTAAAATAATTATATATAATAAATAATAAAAAAAGAATCATGTATTTATCTAGAATAGGAATATTATCCTAATCCTAATAATTAAGTAATCAACATTCATTATTTGTTTTTAATTAATTTAATAAAAAAATTTTCAGGACTTAATTCAAAATTATTTATTACTTATATTATATTTATATTTTACTTATATCTATAACTTTTTTATTTGTTTATGATAAACCTTTTAGTAGAAATTGCAATAGTTACTTTTGGTATTTTATATTTTGTCATAGTTTTAAGTTGGTCATGTTTGTTTAAATTTTTTATATAGTTTTATGTTTTTTTTTTTACCTTTTTGCAGCAAATTTTGTACAAAAATTTTTATGTAATATATATATATATATATATATATATATATATATATATATATATTACTAATATAACAAAATATATATTATTAATCAAAGTTTCACCTATTTATCAATCTATAAGATTTTAAATATATTATGCTAATATTAAATAGTCCGTGTGAATACACGAGTTTTCAGGCTAGTTTAACACGTACATTATTACTATATATCTATACAAACACGTTATGCATAAAGAGATTTTAAAGAAAAGTATAAACAAACAGGCCCGTATTCTATAAATTTGTACCTTGATTCATGATTTTGTATCTTAGTTGAATTTCCAATATTGCGAATTGAAGTTTCAATTTGAAATTGAGATTCAACATCTTGTGGGATTACTATCAAACAAAAAGAATTTTGACATAATAAAATTGGGAATCAAATTTACAAATTTGAAAAAATTAATGTATTTTAACACTTCACGGGATAAAAAGTCATTATAATTCAATTTCAGTAAACCTAGACCAAAAACTAGTTGTTAGGGTTGATATTTATATTAAGATATGTATAGCGTTGTATTATTGCATTATGAGAGATGGAAACATAACATCTAATTATACATATCTTAATAATTTCTTGGTAAGATCACATGATTTATGTTTATGTTGTCTTAAGAGATTATTTGAAAATGCATATTCTAAAGTTTACATGAAATTTTAAAGATAATTATGGTCTTTTTAAGTGCTACTGGTTAAAGCTATTCGAATGCCGATTATTATTGATCTTGAACCGGCCACTCGGGCAACATAGTTTTTAAACCATGATGAATAAAGCACTTAACAACATCCAATAAAATCCCAAACATCCTCTAACTTTTCCGTTTGTCATTCGTAAGAACTAGTCCACTGCAAGGACCTTGTCAACCAACCATACACAACAAAAATTTACATTTAATAAAGCATATAAAAGCCAATTATCATCACATCTACGGTATAATTTAATCTAAATATAATTCGATTTTGATACAACTACAGTGCAAAACAAAGAATAATACCGTCTACAAAGTAAGTGAATTACCGTGACGATAATGGCACATATACTTGACTATAATCATTCGGAACCATATCACATCCCGAATATGATGAAATAGGATGAACTGAGACGGTATGATTAATACTAACTTAATACCCGTACGTGTATTATGCAGCATTATTAAATAAAACAATTTTTCTTTGTGTAACTTGTATATTTCAGCGGCTTGAAAAAGGTTGTTGCGAAAACAGAGAGTGCTCAAACAGAGCATATTATGCATTTAAAATAAAAGTTGCATGTAATCCATATCATAATAGTTATAATAATGTTAAGAGTCACCCAATATATTCCACCAACTAACAAAAAATAACAAAAACAAGAACACAAAATCAAATATTTTCAAAGACAATAATTTAAAATATTGTATACCTTCATTTAACTCCAAATTACACAAAGCTTCAAAAGATGAAACTATGATCTATATAACCTTTTTCTTTTTGTCGTTTTTAAGAAAAGTTACAATTTATGATAAATAATTACGACAATGATATGTTAAACATGTTAATTGGAAGAGAGACCGAACACACATTAACTTTTGAAAGTTTGAACTGTCAGTGAAAAAAAACATAATACATAGACTGACGGTGTGAGTGTGAATATGTGTAAATCACATTTACAATCATGCAATTAACTCTAAAGAAAATGCATGGAAAAAGTAAACGTATTTTCTACCTACTTTGTACATTTTAACTCTAATATGACGTTATATATGTACAAGATTCACTAGGTTTTAGTCTCCACCTACGTTATTTTTTTTTTATTTTTTTGTGTATTTTCTTTTTCCTTCAATGATTTGTAGAAATGGTCAGTCTATGAAATTTTTGCGTTTGCCTTTGGCATCTTGCTTGCATTTAGCAACTTACAGTTTTTGCATTTGCTTTTCGGTTTTTTCCTTGCGTTTCTTCATCAATTTAACATTATTTTAACTATGATCAAGACAAATATCCCCACTATATATTCCATCTCCCCCAATCAATTTCTTCACATCCAAAAAACATAAACAAAAGATAAAATGAAGCAATGCACACTTATTTTCCTCATCCGTTTTTCTTTAAGTATCATCTTATTCACATCATACACCAATGCTCACTCCTCTAAGCTTCGCAACAAGTACTTAAGAGGCGAAAGTGCCACTTTGGGCCAACATGTGAGCGATACTAATCATACCACGTACAAACGTTCGCTCCTATCTAATACAAGGGCGACTATGACACTTAACAACTTTGAAAAGGGTGGAGATGGAGGAGGCCCGTCTGAGTGTGACGGTCAGTATCACTCAAATAACTTAGTTATCGTGGCATTGTCCACTAAATGGTACAGTAGCGGGCAAAGGTGCTCAAAGTATATAAACATATATTACAACAATAACAGTGTACGAGCTAAGGTGGTCGATGAGTGCGACTCAAATAGGGATTGCGGTGATAATATTGTGGATGCATCTTATGCAGTTTGGGTGGCCCTTCAAGTGTCGGAAAGTAGCGATGATTGGGGGCAGGCCCAAATTACTTGGTCCGATGCATGATGCAATTCAATTATGTGCATCATATGTAGACGTACTTAAGTTTATTTCCTTTCCGAATAAAATGCTTTTGTTATATTCATAGCTAATTATATATAGTGTAATCAGCAATGTAATGCTAGATATTTTATGTGAACATGCTCTTCTTAAAAGGGAACTTTATATTGGTATTGGGCTTTTATTTTCTCTAGACAAATTTGGGCTTTTCAGTGGGCTTCGAGTCCTATTAAGCTATCGACATTAGTTTGAGCTTAATTCATAATACTTTTTTTTGCATTTCTGGAACGATTAGAGGTAATTCAAGGCCAACCTTTTTGTACTAGCCTTTGGTTTCTTGTTAGACTTGAAGCAAAGGTCAATTTTCAGTTTGTATCTTCAACGGTTCGATAAAAAGGAGAACTTTCACTTTTGGTATTCAATAGTACTATACTTCTTCGAAAAGATTGTTGCTTTTGTTATTGCCGTGAGTTTGTTTTTGGCGTTTCTGCAACGATGTAACATATAATTTAAACATGCACAAAACAAAAATCACTTCACTATATATTCGATCACCTTCTCCATACGACAGACCAACATCAAAACTAGAGTAAAGATAAAATGAAGCAATCAACTATAATCTTTCTCGTTATCTTTTCTCTACTTATCACCTTGCTCACTGCATGCGTCGAGGATGATACCAAGCACAATAGGAAGTTGCTGGCCAAACCCTCATTTGGTGCCTCCAACACTGGTATAAGCGCAACTTTGGCGATCACCAATTTTGATAAGGGTCCTGGGAGTGGAGGGCCAGCTGAGTGTGACGGTCAGTACCACTCAAATGATATGTTGATTGTGGCGTTGCCCACTAGGTGGTACGAAAAAGGGAAAAAATGCTTTCGCAATATTGATATATATTACAACAATATAATGGTTCAAGCTCAAGTGGTCGATGAGTGTAACACAAAAGATACAGTGGTCGCATCTACAGCCGTCTGGCTGGCTCTTGAGGTGCCTGAAAGTCAATGGGGGGCACTCCCAGTTACTTGGTCATTTTAATCATGGAATTCAAGTGAAGGACATGATGGGCACTCTCAGTTACTTGCTTTATGAATAATGCCCGTTAAATTTATAGTTTTCATTGTATTTGCTTATCCGAAAAAGTGCGACAATAATAAAATGAAGCGTTTAGCAAGTAACTACTCGTGTAAATGTTCCTCTTGAAAAGAAACAATTATGTTGATTAATAGCAGAAAACTCTCATCTGACTAATTCGGTTAGCTTTGGTATTTTCTTTGGATGATGATATATACACAACACATTCTAATGCATCGTCACTACAAAATAAATCAAATTACTGACTTGGTGACTGAAAAGCAAACAGTCAGTAAAGGCATATGTGAGACATTTTATGACGGAACTCAAGTGAGTGAGTACAACAAAAAAGGAATAAAAGGCAAATAAATAACTTAACAAACCCGCGTGCAGTTAATTTTCAATCCCATTTCAAAAATTAAAGTATTAAACCCTAATGTTGCTACTCTGGCGATTTCCTTCCGCTAACAACACAGGCTCCGGTGTAAATTATCTCAATACATACACCTTTCAGGTTTCTTTATATATATCACTAATTTTCGATTCTGTGCAGTGTTAAATCAGTTCTCCAAATACTTGTAAAGGTAGAAGTAAGAAACTCAGCGTACGATTTGTTTAATCGACAGAGCTTTTAGATAATGTACGTGGATATTGGATCGTTATTTGCTGTTGTGTCATGTTAAACTAAACATGTGTAGTCTATTTTACAGTTTGACCTTCACAAGCATTGCATGTGTGTGTGACTATTCTAACTCATGGATGGAATATTTGCTTCATGAAAGTAGAATTATGTTTATTTTAACTTAATGAAGCAGTAGATGATATTCATATAACTTATTTATAGTCTCTATAATCACTGTAAAACTTATGGGTACGCACTACTACAAAAAATGGAATAGGAACCCCTAAAAGAAACCGGTTTTTTGAGGTGGGTGAAAAAACCGGTTCCTAAAGAGAATAGGCACCGGTTTTTACGATTTCTTGCGTACGTCAGAAGACGAAACCGGTTTTTTAAAGAAAACCGGTCCCTTTATTATGACAACAGGAACCTGTTTTTAAAAGAAACCGGTCTAAACTTTAGGAACCTGTTTTTGAGAAAAACCTGTCTCGATGCGACTCTTAAACGGCTATTTCCTTTCCACAGAACGATTTTCAATTCACAGACACCAACAAGTTCAAACACATTCACTCCATTAAACTACCTTAAAAAACACAAACCCCAAATCCACCAACCAAATTTCACATAGATTTATTCTATTAAATTATCTCAAAATCACAAAATCCAAATACATTTTAACACTTAAATATAAGGTATAAATATCTCTCTTGCACTTAAATATGTTGTAGTTAAATTACTATATGCCATCATATCTTTTCTTGCATTTAAGTATGTTTATTGTATTACTTACTCTTACTCTATATATATATATATATATATATATATATATATATATATATATATATATAATATCTATGTATTTCTCTTAAATCTAATAGAGATTAATTTTAGATTATCCCCGTTTGGGACTGCTTTTTGAATACTTTGTCTCATTTAGGATGTGAAACCATATTAACTGATTTAGTGATTAAGAAATAATTGACATCATTTCCCCTTACTCCTACGAGTTTGCATTTTATACGCATACTTAGGGAGTTAAGGGGAAATGCTGTCGATTTTTTCTTAATCATTAAATCAGCTAATACGGATTCACATATGAGACAAAGTATTCAAAAAGTGGGTTAGGTGGTCACCCACAATAATATCACTATGTACTCATGTCATGCATGCATGCATCTTATTAAGTAATTTATTTGTATACTTGCAGATGGATCGTAGTAAATGGATGTACGAGATACCACGCCATAGTCCTGAATATCTTACAGTGTTGTCTGAATTTATAAAAGTTGTCGAGGTGGATCGGGTGAAGAAAGAAAAAGAGAAAGTCTCATGTCCTTGTAAAAAATGTCAAAATTTCAATAGTTATGCGGATCTTAGTGTAATTAGCCAACATCTAATAGTGAACGGGTTTGTGGATGAGTATGATTGTTGGTCATGGCATGGAGAATTATTAGTAGATAGCAAGAAGGTGGTTTATGAATGTAATGTTGATGGTAATGATGAAAATATTGATTCATGCAATGATGGTTATCATGATAATTTGGACGGTATGTTACATGATTTGGAGGGCAATATTGATGAAAACAATTATGATAAATTTCAACAAGTTTTTACTGACTCAGAAAAACCGCTATATACCGGTTGTTACAAGTTTACCAAATTATCCGCTGTCTTAAAATTGGTTAACTTAAAAGCAAACAACAGCTGGAGTGATAAAAGTTTCACAAGCCTTTTAGAGTTGTTACATGAAATGCTACCTGAGGATAACGAGCTGCCTGTTTCATACTATCAAGCCAAAAAAATCACGTGTCCAATGGGATTGGAAGTCCAAAGAATACCTGCATGTCCAAATGATTGTATATTATACAGAAATGAGTATAAAGACCTACACGAATGTTGTATATGTGGTACGTCAAGGTACAAGCAAAAAAAACAAGCAGAATTTAACAACGATGTGACAAAGAATGGCCCCTCCGCTAAACTATTGTGGTATATTCCCATCATACCTAGACTGAAACGATTATTTGCAAGCCCAAAAGATGCAAAATTATTGTGTTGGCATATCGAAGAGCGTAAAAAGGATGGAAAACTAAGACATGTGGCCGATTGTTCTCAGTAGAGGAATATCGATAATATGTATACAGAATTTGGAGAGGAGGTTAGAAATATACGATTTGGACTTAGTTCAGATGGAATTAATCCTTTCGGAAACATGAGCAGTCGTCACAGCACTTGGCCGGTTCTTTTATGTCTATACAATCTTCCACCATGGTTATGCATGAAACGCAAATACATCATGATGTCTTTGTTGATCCAAGGTCCAAAACAACCCGGGAATGACATTGATGTGTATTTAGCCCCGTTAATTGACGACCTACAAACTTTATGGAGTCCAAATGTCCTAGTATATGATGTGTATAAGAAGGAGAACTTCATTTTGCGGTCCATGATTTTTTTCACCATAAGTGATTTTCCAGCGTATGGAAATTTATCAGGATACGGAACCAAAGGGACTAAGGCGTGCCCTCTTTGTGAAGATGACACGTCATCGAGATAGTTAACACATTGTAAGAAAACGGTGTACATGGGGCATCGAAGATCGCTTCCAAAAAGTCATCCATATTGTAGAAAAAAAAAAGACTTGTTTGATGGTAATATTGAGAGTGGTAGTGTACGACCACCATTGAATGGAGAAACAACGTTTGCCCGAGTTGAACACGTAAATGTTGTGTTTGGGAAAACAAATACAAGTCGGGAAAAAGGGCTTTGGAAAAAACGGTCATTTTTTGGGATCCACCATACTGGAAGCATTTGCATGTCCGACATTGTATTGACGTTATGCACATTGAAAAGAACGTTTGTGACAATTTGATAGGCTTATTGTTGAACATTCCAGGGAAGTCGAAAGATGGACTTAATGTTCGAAATGACATGGTCGAAATGAATATTCGACGAGAGCTCCATCCGGTTGAGAAAGAAGGAAAACGACCTTATTTGCCCGTATCTTGCTATACCCTATCAAAGGTCGAAAAAACAAAATTTTGTCAAAGCTTGCATGGTGTTAAGGTTCCATCCGGCTATTCTGCTAACATTAAGAGTTTGGTGTCGATGAAAGACTATCAACTTATCGGTATGAAATCTCATGATTGTCATGTTTTAATGACCCAAATGATTCCTATTGCAATTCGTGGAATACTTCCAGACCGAATCCGACGTACAATTACAAAGCTCTGCTTGTTTTTTAACATGATTCATTCGAAAGTAATTGATCCCAATGTTTTGGATACATGTCAAAGTGATATTATCCTTACTCTTTGCCAGCTTGAGATGTACTTTCCACCTTCATTTTTTGATGTAATGGTCCACCTCGTATCTCATATTGTCTATGAGATAAAGGCTTGTGGTCCTGTGTTCTTACGGTACATGTATCCGTTCGAGAGATACATGGGTTTCTTAAAAGGGTATGTGAGGAATAGGCGTCGACCTGAAGGGAGTATTGTCGAAGGATATGCATCTGAGGAGGTGATTGAATTTTGTAATGACTATTTGGAGGGTGTCGAGAATATTGGTCTACCTCAACCTCGACACCAAGGTAGACTTCAAGGGGTTGGGACAACTGGAAGGAAAGTGGTCATTGCCGAACAAAATGATATTCGTCAAGCACATTTTACGGTCCTCCAACACATGATGTCAATTGCCCCGTATATACAAGAGCACATGACACTGTTAAAAGCAAAGAACCGTGACAAGGCCGATATGTGGTTGGCAACCGAACATAACAAAAGTTTCTCATCATGGTTGAAAGAAAGAGTAAAGAAAACAGATGTTGTGGATCAATCAGTGAAATGTTAGGGTCCGGTCCGGATATTATCGTGACAAAATACCAAGTCTATGACATTAACGGGTATACATTTTACACCAAACAACAAGATGCGAAGGGTACCTTGCAAATTAGTGGAGTTACACTAATAGCCTCAACCACAGAATTCTTTAGGGGGAATCGTGATGCAAGGTCGAGGATCGAAAAAAACTCTTACTATGGTGTCATACAAGAAATTTTGGAATTGAAAAGATGAAAAGATGAAAACTTTATGTAATTTCTATGTATAAAACTTTAACTTGGTATGTTTATTTATGTATACCTGTTTGTGTAGTATTGTATTGATATTGACTTGCATATGATTTATGGACATTGTTATAGCCCCCCACTGAAAAAGCAACGGCGTCTAGGTCTGGAAATGAAGGAACTTCCTCCAGAACAACGCGAGCGTTGATTCCGACCAAGAGTGCATCTACCGTAAACAAGGAATCTGCCAAGAAATTAATTGATACCAAGAAATTACATGATACGTACTATCGTAAAGTTCAAAAGAGGCCACTTTATGTGAGACAACTTTATGACTACTGGATGAAACGGGAGAATCCTAATGCGGGGGAAACGTTTACGGTTGATAAAGTGGTCTTTGGCGAAGACAAGAATCCTTATTTTACAATTATGCCACTAGATATTATGCGATTGATGACGAATGGGTGGCTTGATATATCATTTGTCACTTGGTTCTCGATGTAAGTAAATTAGCTTTTATAATATTCTGTTGGCTATGAATGTTGTTTTACATTCTAAATATATATATTCTCATGTATATAGGACGTGTTATAAAGTTCAAAATCGGTTGAGTAAACCAAAGAGATGCGCATTCTTAAACCCGAATCTTGTCTCACAAGAGATATGTACAGCAGCATCCGGGAAGGTCATTGATTACATCAAGTCGGCAACCCAAGACCATATTAAATACTATATCGTACCTTATTATCAAGGGTAAGTGCCATATGCTACTAAGTTTTTTTATACTAGTGCAATGTAAATTGTGTATAATCGCTAAACTGTTACAACTTATTAGAGATCACTGGTCCTTGTTTATCATATGCCCTCGCAACAATCGGGGTTACATCTTGGATTCTATTCATCAAGACAAGATTTCACGGAATTACCTATTAACAGACATTGTTGACAAGTAAGGTTTTTATCAAATAATTCATAGTTTGTTTGTGTTATATAAATCCTTAACAAAATTTCGCTTGTTTCTTTTTAGGGCTGTTGGATGTCTCTCTTGGGCTCTATTTACGGTAATTAATCTTTACCATACAACATCAAGTTAATTCTATGATTCGGGGTACACGGGTTAGGGTGTTCTCGAATAAGCTCAGATTTGAAGTTATTTTGGGTTTTGGGTTGATTCTTGTTTGGTTGTTTTTGAAACCCTATTCTATATATTTGATATAAGTATTGTGTCACGTAAGGGTGTTAAGCATGTTAACCGGGTTGGGTCAGGTTTTTCACAACGCTACTTATAGTTCAATTCCACTTTTACTAAAATATTGTGTCAGCAACAAAAGAGAAGTTGGACTGCAGGTTTGGGTCAGGTCATTTTTAACATTGTTACTTTTATTTGTTTGATGTATGCTTACTTGTAATTAAAATATAGTGCCAGCAACAAAAAGGGAAGTGGAAGTGCGGGTACTATATCATGAAATAGATGCATCAATTTATTCTTTTTGAGCAGCACCAGTTTCACGAGAAGGTAAGTGAATGGGAAATAATACGTGCATTTTGTATGTTGCAATAAATCTCTATTTGCTTACTACGGGTTTTTTTTTTTTTTTTTTTGTCTTTCATATAGATTCCCTGGAACACTATGCAATCATTTAACGCAAATGAGTTGGATAGCATCGTTGGCATATGGATATCAGAATTTTTATCAAAGCGTTGATCAACTATGTTTAGTGGTACTTAGTATTGATTAATCATGTAATTTTTGAACATTTCATGGGTTGTTGTTTGAACAAACCAATTAGATTGTGTACGTACTGGTTTATCCAGTAACATTAATACGAGTACTGCTTGTTTGTTTTATATTGTATATTGCTTATTAATTGTGATTGTATAAACAGGTATTTGTTCTGTTATGTGTTTGTTACAGTGGAAACTGGCATACTAAATTTATTTGAAAATTCTATTAAAAAAAATTCGTACAGAAACCGATTTTCAGAAGAAAACAAGTCTCTTTTGTCACGCAAAGAAACCCCTTTTTATTTAGGAACCGGTCTTTTTACTTACAAAAAGGTACCGGTTTTCTAAAGAAAACAGGTCTTTTTTGTCACGCAAAGGAACCCCATTTTTATGTAGAAACTGTTGGAAACAAGCTACGTTGGATCAAGAACAGACTATAAATATGCAAGATTTTAACACACAATTGAGACAATTTTCTGGGTATATTTCTTGAATAAAACGAGATTACAATACATGAAACTGAAAGCAACAACTCTGCTATTTAAAAGCAGTAGATAACTGGCTATAATACTAACTCACGAACATAAACGTGACTACCTTGGACACCCACGTGCAGCTGATTATTTGGTACCCATTATTTCCACTAAACTCGGTCAACATAAAGACTAAGTCAGTATTACTTCCAATACTCACCCCCTTAATTCTGACTTGTGACATCGAGATTCTTCACCCCCAAAAGATCTCGCATCTCTGTGAACTTGACTCTTGGCAAAGCTTTAGTTAGAGTATCAGCCATTTGTTCTTCTCCACTTACATGCTCTACACAAATCTCTAAACAAATCAGCTTCTTTTCAACACACTCGCGTATGAAATGGAACCTTGTATCAATATGTTTGCTTCTGCCATGGAACACCGGGTTTTTCATGAGAGCTATTGCAGACTTATTGTCCACGTATAACTTGACACTTTTAGCTTCCCAACCAGTAAGATCTTTCAGCAAACTTCTCAACCACAATGCTTGACATGCTGCTGATGTTGCAGCCATGAACTCAGCTTCACAAGACGACAAAGCTACTGTACGCTGTTTCTGAGAACACCACGTAATTGGGCTACCCGAGAAGTAAAATACCATCCCCGTTGTGCCTTTGCGATCAACCAGGTCTGTACCATGACTGCTGTCGCTATACCCAACCAACTTCCCGTCTCCTCCTTTTTGATATACCAGACCATAATTGATTGTCCCTTTGATGTACCTTAGAATCTATTTTACCGCTTTGAAATGACTTTCCTTTGGAAATTCCATGTATCTACTGACTACTCCAACCGAGTAACCAAGGTCTGGTCTTGTGTGAATCAGGTAGCGTAAACTTCCAATGAGACGTCGGTAATCTGTGGCATTTATTGGAACACCTTCTTCATCTTTGGTGAGGTTGAGCTTCGGCTCCATTAGCCACTTTGATGGGTTGCATCAGCCATTCCAGCTGTTTGTAGTAATTTTTTCGCATAACCAGCTTGACTAATCATGATGAGGTTACTGTCTTGTTGAACCTCTATTCCAAGATAGTAGGATAGCTTCCCCAAATCACTCATGTCGAATACCTTTTGCATCTGATTTTTGAATGCAGCATACTCCTCTTCACTTGTACCCGTCACAATCAGATCATCGACATATACTCCTACTATCAGTACCGACTTCAATTTCTGGCATTTGTAAACTGCTTGTTCTTGTGGGCACCTTTGGAAAGCCTAACTCCTTCAGTATTTTGTCGAGGCGAATACTTCACGCCCTTGGTGCCTACTTCAACCCGTAAAGGGCTTTGTTCAATCGATAGACCAAGTATTCTTTACCTGCAATAACAAACCCATCAGGTTGAGAGACATAAACCTCTTCTTGTAAGTCACCATTCAAGAAAGCTGACTTCACGTCTAGGTGGTGAACTTTCCATCCTTCCATCGTTGCAAGGGCCAACAACATTCGAATGGTTTCTAGACGTGCCACAGGTGCGAAAACTTCATCATAATCTATCCCTTTCCGCTGCACATATCCCTTTGCAACCAACCGAGCCTTGTGCTTCGTTACATTACCATCTGCATCCTTTTTCAATTTGAATACCCATTTCAATCCAATGGGTTTTTGTCAATGAGGTAGTTCAGTCAATCTCCAAGTATTATTCTTTTCGATAGATTCAAGCTCCTTTTTCATCGCTTCTTGCCAATCCCGATCACATGCTGCTTCTAGGTAGGTTGTTGGTTCATCGTTAACAAGCATCAACTCTTCTGGTTCATCAACTATCGGTTGCATTTCATTATAGATATCAGATAGGGATCGGAACCCCCGAATAGGTGTGTGATCATAGGCTGAAGAGCTCACGTTTCCACTATCTCCAGAGGTTGTAACCGATGTGCTCCCTGAAAAACTTGTTGAATTTGACGAAGTACCTGGTTCACTTTATGTCGCTGATGAAATAACCATAGGTGATGGTGGTTCATTTGCACTAAACTGGGGTATCATATTCGCATTTGTCTCGTTAATTGGAGCCTGGTCGCAATTGTTACCTTCTGTTGTTGTGTCAAATTGTACCTTAAACCATTCTGACTCCGATGTGGGCTGACTATCTTGGGCTACAACCCAATTCCACTTGACTTTTTCTTCAAATACTACATCACGGGCCAACACCACTTTATTTTCCCTCGGATTGAACATGCGATAAGCTTTGCTTCCCCGTTCAACACCTAAATACACCATGGGTGTGCTGCGATTACTAAGTTTTGTAAGCTGATTTGTGGGTTTCTTTACGTACCCGACACAGCCAAACACCTTCAGGTGATGAAGTGTTGGTTTGTTTCCCTTCAGGCCTTCATACGGGGTCATACCCTTCATCCCTTTTGTCGGGATTCGATTGAGAATATAAACAGCATGTCGAACAGCTTCTCCCCAAAGTGTATACTTTCATCGTCTTTAACAAGGATCTTGTGGCTTCAAGAATGCTTCGATTACGACGTTCTGCTACACCGTTTTGCTGAGGAGAGTAAGGGGATGTTAATTGTCTTCTAATCCCTTCCTGACTACAGAAATTAGTGAAGTGTTGGGAGGTAAATTCCCCCCCTCGATCATTCCTTAAACCCTTTAATTTCAGTGAGTTTTCTTTCTCAACTTGAGCCTTAAACCTTTTGAAGGTGATGAATGCCTCATCCTTCGATTTAATCATAAATACCCACATGTAACGAGTATAATCATCAACTAACAACATGAAATAACGGTTACCTGCCTCGGTTGACGGGGATATTGGGCCACACAAATCAGCATGAACAAGCTCAAGAGGTTTGCTTGCTCGCCATTGAGCTTCTTTAGGGAATGGCTGTCTCGTTTGTTTCGCTATCATGCATCCTTCACAGACTTGTGTTGGGTGCTTTATGTTTGGTACACCCCGTACCAAATCCTTTTGAACCATCCATTCAATGACGCGAAAGTTTACGTGACCCAATTTAGCATGCCACATCCACGCTTCGTCATCAAGGTTTGCTACTAAACACACGGGCTGAGTTGTATTAAGCGCTATCTTGTACAAGCGGTTTTTGGATCTTTGCACCTTCATCATTAAGCGACCTCCCTCATCATGCATTCTGAGAAATTCGTGCACCATTTCAACTTTGTATCCAATCTCTGTCATCTGTCCGAGGCTTAATATGTTGGTGTGAAGGGCCGGAATGAAATAAACCTCCGAGATAAGTCTTTGTTCACCATTTTTACACTCCAACAATATTGATCCTTTACCAGCGATCTGAACCTTCGAACTATCACCAAATCGCACCTGCCCGGTAACGTTTTCATCAAGTTCTGTGAAAAAATTTCGTGCTCCAGTCATATGGTTACTAGCTCCATTGTCTAGATACCATATATTTGCACCATTTTCGTCCTTCGCCTCATTTTTCCATGGGAACACCTTCTCCTCATTCAGCAGTACTAAGGATCCCATTTCTTCACCACAAACACTTAACAACAGTGCCGGTTCCTCCTCTTGAGTCTGAGTTAGATTAACCTCGTCCCCTTTTTCTTTTGGTGTTCGACACTCAGACGCGTAGTGGCCATATCTGCTACAGTGAAAACATTGTATATGTTTCTTATCTCTTGGCTTCTGATGGTTGTTACCAGCATCCCGCTGCCCACCGTGACCACCTCGACCACCTTTTCCACGCCCTCTACCACCCCGTCGTTGTTAATTAGATGATCCACGACCCCTACCATATGACGATAAACTTTCTCCCGAAGTTTTCTGGTTTGAGGTGCTATCCACCTTTGTAAGTAGTAGAGAGTTTTCACATGAGGCAGTTCCACTACGAAGACGAAGCCTGTCTTCGTATGCTTTAAGTCTACCAATTGCTTCCTCAAACGGCATGGAATCCACATCCGAGTATTGCTCGATCGACGCTACCAACTGAAGGTATTTATCAGGAACCGAATCGAGCAATTTTCTTACCAGTACACTGTCTTCAAGAGTAGCTCCAAGGCTGTTGTATTTCGAGATCATACCGCTCAATTTTCCCGCAAACTCATCTATAGACTCTCCGTCTTTCATTCGTAGGGCCTCAAAATCGCTTTTAAGAGTGTGCAATCTCGCTTTTTGTACACGATCGGCGCCTAGATATCTCGTCTTCAACGACTCCCAAACTTCTCTCGCCGTTTACTTCTTGGCAACTTGCAAGAGTATGTCTTCTGGTACCGCTTGAAAAAATGAAGGCTCGAGCCGACTTGTTCTTCTTCTCGTCCACAGCCACTCCTGCCGATGGTTCTATGGATTCCCATAGCCCATGGGCATCCAGAATGGCCTCCATCCTTATCGCCCAAGTGGTATAATTCGTTGACGTCAACATCGGACACTGAAACGGTACACCACCGCTTTCCTTTCCCAACTGCGTAACGATCGACATGTTTTCAAATCTGGGATACTTGGGCATGAACCAAGCTCTGATACCAACTGTTGGAAACAGTCTACGTTGGATCAAGTACAGACTATAAATATGCAAGATTTTAACACACAATTGAGACAATTTTCTGGGTATATTTCTTGAATAAAACGAGATTACAATACATGAAACTGAAAGCAACAACTCTGCTATTTAAAAGCAGTAGATAACTGGCTATAATACTAACTCACGAACATAAACGTGACTAACTTGGACACCCACGTGCAGCTGATTATTTGGTACCCATCATTTCCACTAAACTCGGTCAACATGATGACTAAGTCAGTATTACTTCTAATAGAAACCAGTCTCTTTTCTTACAAAAGGGTACCGGTTATAAAACCGGTCTTCACTTTAGAGACCCCTACTAATAGGAACCGGTTATGGAATCGGTGTCTAAGGCCTCCAAAACCGGTTCCTTTGCTTATTTTTTGCACGTATGATAAAAGTTTCATTATTACGTTAACAGGAAAATGCATATTATTTATTAACTCCTCTATAATCATGTTACTAGAACCTTGTTGGAAGGATTTCAATTCCTCGAGTGATTATACCAACAGTGAGTTCATAAGGAGCAGATTCATTCTCGTTCTAGCCATATACGGCGCACGATGATCCTAAGGTGTGTTTATCCGTGGTTCCCTTATATTTATAGAACTTAGACCGTAGCAATTAGAAGAAAAAAAAAGGTTACATTTTACAAATATAAAGCCTTTTATGCAATTTTTTAAAGTTCAATTATCGTGAATGATAATCAAATGTTGAGCTTTTCTTTAATATTGGTGTTTGTATCATCTAGCATCTTGCTAGCTTTTTAATATAATTCTGCCGTTAAAAAAAAAAAGACATAATTAAAGTTCAAGAATAGCTCTACGTACCGTTGATGTAATTGAAGAACCTTTTTGTCCTAGCCTTTTGTTTCTTGTTAGACTTCAAGCAACTACAAACTTTCAGTTACTGTTTCAACTGTTCGATATAAAGGAGAACCTTCAGTTTTGGCACCTTTGCTTTTGGTATCACGGTGAGCTTATGTTTTGCATTTATTCAACGATAGAACATAGATTTTAACCATGCACAAAACAAAAACCAATTCACTATATATTCACATTCTTCACACCACACACCATCAACAAAAATAGACCAAGTATAAAATGAAGCAATCCACTATAGTCTTTCTGGTTATCTTTTCTCTACTTGTCACCTTGCTCGCTGCAAGCGATGAGGATCAATCCAAGTATGGTAGGAAGTTGATGGCCAAACCATCATTCGGTACCTCTAACCCAGGTACAAGCGCAACTTTGATGATCACCAATTTTTATAAGGGTCCGGGCAGTGGAGGCCCAGCTGAGTGTGACGGTTTGTATCACTCAAATGATATGTTGATCGTGTCATTGCCCACTAGGTGGTATGAAAAGGGGAAACATTGCTTTCACTATATCGATATATTTTACAACAATTTAACTGTACAAGCTCTTGTGGTTGATGAGTGTGACACTGAAAATGTTGTGGTTGCGTCTAAAGGCGTTTGGCAGGCGCTTCAAGTGCCTGAAACTCAATGGGGAGAACTTGCGGTTACTTGGTCATTTTAATGATGAAATTCCAGTGTATGTTACGATGGGCACTCGCAGTACGTTACTTGCTTTGATTATGTAACCTACAAAATGTGACAATAATAAAATGAAGGCATGTTTACAAGTTATTACTCGTGTAAATTAATTTTCTTCTTAAAACTTGAAAGGGAACTTTATATCACTAATTTGGTTTCTAGATTAGCTTCGGTATTTTCATGGATAACCTTTTTTTATGAACTCTAAGAAATTTATTGAAGATCAATACGTAGAGAAGGAAACGATTTGTTTTATAAGTTTTTAATAATAATTAATTATAGGACTTAATTTAGGGTTAACTGTACTAAAATGAGATGAGACAAATAGTATTATTTCTAGTATCTTGCTTGCTTCTAATATAAATTTGCCGTTAAAATAAAGATGGTTTATAGCAGTGGCTTAACATATATCTAGATAGTATTTGTGTAGAGTATAGGGGTTCAGTGTAATATACAAAATGTATGTATCTATATAATACATGATCAATACATGAAATACATTTATTGGGTTTATTCATAATATGATATGATGTATTAAAGTTTACTTAAAATTTTTATTATATGTCTCAAACTTGAAAGTTTTTATTCGGTTTATCAAACTTTCTATTATATGTAGTATCGAATCCCATACGACCAGTAAACAAGTGATCACTTCACGTAACGATTTTATTTACATTACTGATGACGTACGTGACAACTTAGAGCATATCCAATTAATAAAAGGTTTTTTTAAGGTGTTTTTCAACAAAATAAAAATAAATAATGAAAAATAAAAAGTTAATTGACTATTTCTCATTAGACATAAAGACTTTTTCAATAAGTAACTATGTAAAAATCTGAGTCTTTGTCCACATACCTTTTTGCTAATATGTGACTGTAACTTTTGAAGAAATGTTATTCTGAAAAACTTTTTTGGTTGAAGTACATAGCTTTAACTTTATATAAATAAAAAGTTAGTAAATTGAAAATGAAGTGTAAATTGGGGATGTCTTTTATGGCTATCGCGTTAGCAAAATTAGTTTGTAATAATAAAATATGTATAAAATAAAATTCTATAAAAAGAGAAAACAAAAAAAAAAAAAAAAAAAAAGTTCTTGGATCACCCATTTTGAAGAAAGAAGTTGTTAAAAGTATAGTTTGATCAAGCTTATTTTGTATTTATACATGTGGGGCCTTGTTTGTGGTTTCTAGCATTGTTACAGGGTAAAGTATATAAGAAGTGAAAGCTGAAGGGCCTGGATGCAATTTCTGTAAGCTGCTGATGTTAAGTGAAGAATGCAGTAAAGATGGAGGGCTATTCATGATATTCTGAATTTATATATAATCAAAAGAGAGGCTAGGGTTTGAGATAATCAATTCATTCATCACATACGGCTCAAGTTCTAAAACCCTAATTTCAAGTCTTATAATTCTTTGGTATTATTTTCTGGTTCAATCACACCTTGTGATTGTTCAGTAATTGTTAAGCATTTATTCATCTATACAGTGTTAGCAAGTTGATATATACTTTTCATTATCAGTGTGTAAGGTTGGGATTCTGTAAAGTATTTGGTTAACTTTGAATATTGTGAAGTATTATTTGGAAGAGTTTATCGGCATAAGTCAAGTAGTCAACTTTAGGTTTTTGTCTTTAACACGGTTCGAAAAGGACATCCTTAATTCACTTTTGATATTTCTAAGGATTCGACAGAAAGAGCAAACCTCGGATTTTAGCTTTGGCCTTGTTTGAGTAATTGTTTCTTCAATAAAAAAATAAAAAAAAAAAAAAAAAAAAAAAAAAAACCTTTTCTTTCGTATTTGTCGTGGGATTGTTTTTTGCATTTTCTTCAACGATTTTACATCGATCTTAACCATGCACACGACAAATTATACTTCACTATATATTCAATCACTTTGTTCACATCGCATGCACACCATCAACAAAAATAGACTAAATAGAAAATGAAGCAATTTACAATAATCTTTCTGACTTTCTTGTTATATTTTCTCTACTTTTTACCTTGCTCGTTGCTCGCATCGAGGATCAATCTGATCATGGTTGCAAGTTGACAGGCGAAAAGTCAATCGGTGCATTTTATGCTTTTAGCTCGACTTTGACGATTACCAATTATGGTAAGGGTAAAGAAGTGAAGGGCCCGTTGAGTGCGACGGTCTATATCACTCAAATGATAAGTTAATCGTGTCATTGCCAACTTGGTGGTACGCCCATGGGCAAGCGTGTAATTACTATATCAATATATTTTATAACGATATAATTGTGCAAGCTCAAGTGGTCGATGGTGACACTCCAAAGATATCTTAGTTGCGTCTAGAGGCGTTTGGCTGGCCGTCAGGTGCCCGAAAGTCAATGGGGGGAAATCAAAGTTACTTGGGCATTTGTATGATGGAATTCGAATTGTACCACATGATGGATATAGCTTACGTGCTAGTTTCCGAATAAACTGTATCGAGTTATATTTAAAGTATTCACTGTATTTTCTAGTGTAATCAATTATGTTATCTACAAAATGTGACGGTATAATATAAAAAAGTGTTGAGCAAGTCATTACTAGTGAGAATTTCCTTCTTGAAGAAAGGGAAGTTTATCTGTTTATGTTGTTAGGGAAAAAAATCACAGGAGAAACTTTTCGGATAGTTCAGACATTAATTTCTTTGGACCAACATCTGTTACGTTAACAATTCAAATGTTAGGTGTTGTTCCATACTTTTAATAGTAATCGACACTTTTTATCCTTTAATTTTTTAATATTTACATTTTTCGTCTTTCTTTGTAACTAATTAATTACATCTAAGGTTAGGTGATGATGTTAATTACACATAACATTTACCCTAATTTTTTATATCGATTTTGATCAAAAGATAAAGCTTGAACTGAATAAAAAGATTAAGCTAAATTAAAATATAAATTACAAATTTGAATTATGTATTTGAGATGAATTAATTAAAATTTAGTGTAACGATTTTGCCACGGACCTTTTTACTTCTCACACAAGCATATAATTGGAAATGACAATTATACCCCTCAAACTCTTATCCAAATTAATGTTAGGAAACATGCTTCTTTTTTCTCTCATTTCACGTTTTACTCTGCACAACACCTTCTACCTTCAAAATTAACAAAAAAATCAAAACATAAATTGAATTTCACAACCTGTTCATTTCCATTTTATATTTTTATTCCACGTTTAATCGCGCAACTATCGACTCGGACTATACTTCACAACCTCTTCATTGTCCTACCTCCAAACTGAAAACCCAAATAGTATACAAGATAATCAACCGAAAAGTATTGAAATGAAGAAGGATAAAAATAATAACAAATAAGGTTAGAGATGAATTGGCATGGGGGAAAATAAAAGATCTAATTTTCTATGGGTTCTCTTCAACTGGTTGTTTTTTCAGCGATGGAGCTTATACGATGTCGGAATCTAATCAGTCTAACACCTATGAGGTAAGGTGAGTGGTCCCGTTACTCACCAAACAAAAGATTAAAACATAAATAATCACAATAAGAACACAAAGAAGATATCTTTCTAAATCATATGTATTAATCAATGAAAAACAACTCAAAACTCCAATCTTATTAATCAATAAAATTAATAAGACGAATACACAACTTGTATTAGTGTTTATAACCTTGGAGCTGCGATAAACAACCTAGAGGAATAGGGAAAACGATCTTTCTTACGAGATCGTGGTTTACCAAAAGGTAAGACACTTCTAAATATCTAGGGTTCTCTTTATTTATAGAGTTACATTAGGAAACAAATATCTATTAGGAAATTAAGTCCTCCTATCTTTCAAAGCCGATCTTCAATATTTAACTTTATCTTCAAGTGTTCTATAAGTCGCCTTTAATGTTTTCTAATCAGTTTACACTTTATCTCATCAAATCTATAGTGTGACATAAAAATTAATGTTACTTAATTTTTCCAACATAAGCTCACCGGAAGTTAAGATAATATAGGAGGGAATACTATGCACCGGTTTTTAAAGATGAAATGCAGAAGAAAGGTCAACTTTCAATTTTTGTCTTCGTCAAGGTTTGAGAGGAAAACAGCATTCGCTTTTCTTATTCACGTTTACTTGTTCAACGATTTGACGGAAAAAGCAATCCTAAGTTTTTCTTTTTGTTGCATTTCTTTACTAAAAACGTTCGCTTTCGTATTTGTCACACTCGATCGGGCTTGTGTTTTTGCATTTCTTCAACGATTTAACATAGTTTTTAACCAAGCACAAGACAAAAACCACTTGACTATATAATCGCTTTCTTCACACCATCAACAAAAGTATAGTACACCAAAGATAATTAAGAATGAAGCAATCTGCTATAATATTTCTTGTTATATTTTCTCTACTTATCACCGTGATCAATGCATGCGTTGAGGGTCAACCCAAGCATAGTCGAAAGTTGATAAGCCAAAACTCAGGCGGTGCATCTAGCAATATGATGTCGACTTTGACCATTACCAATTTTGATACGGGTGCAGGCAGTGAAGGGCCGGCTAAGTGTGACGGTTTATATCACTCAAACGATACACCCATCGTGTCAGTGCCTCCTAGGTGGTACGAGCAAGGGAAAGCGTGCTTCAACTATGTCAGTATACTTTACAAGAATATAATTGTAATGGCACTAGTGGTCAATGAGTCTGATTCCGACGATACTTTGGTCGCGTCTAGAGCCGTTTGGCACGCCCTTGGGGTGCCCGAAAGTGAATGGGGGGAAATCCAAGTTACTTGGGCATTTGGATGATGGAACTCGGATGGTATCATATCATATGATGGGTTGGCTTAATACGTGCTAGTTTCTGAATAAACTGTTTCGTTATATTTAAAGTTTTCATTCATTTTTAATTATTTTTTTTCTCGAATGGTAAATGGTTATAGTGAATATTGCAAGGATATAGAAAAACTAGATCAATTAAAATTACAACCATAAATGATGAATAACGTCACCTATATGATTGGAAAAAGAATATAGAAGCTATGAACCACTTGATTAATTGTTGAGCTACACATACCCTTGGGAGACAATTCTACTATTGATGATGAATTAAACTCACGGTGAAACAAACTCATTTCTTGCATTGATGTTAATAAAATAGATGGTTGGGACTTGTGCCCACCGGCCGGTACACCAAGCCTACCAGCCGAGCCTACCAGCCGGGTACTCAAGTACCCACTTAGTACTTCACCGGATTTTTAAATTCTTTGTTTTCTTCTTTCATTGCTTTAATCTTCACACCCACAACAAATTTCTTGTCATTTTTCTTTTCAAAAAACATTTACAAGTCTCTTACCTATTTTACACGGTTCGTACTCCTCTAGTTACCTTTTCATTTTCTAACATTAATTACAAATTTTTTTATATGTATGTTTATGTTTATATTTTTATAGTACTTTTCTAAAGGTAGAATAGACATTTAATTGTCTAAAAGTGTAATACTAACATATTTTTTCACAACTACGTGTTTTTTCTCTTCACTTGGTACACATTGTTATTAGTTCTTTAATTCAAATAAGATCGGATCATATGGATGGCGTACGATCTTATAGTGATCGAGATTTTAAGTAGAACCCGTGGGTTCAAAAAAATCATGTAAGGATCGAGGAGATTTCACTAGTCAAGATCTTAAATCGTAAGATCCTAAAATAAAAGGCTAGAGCTCAACAACCTGGCTTGATCTTAACCTTAAGTTGTATTTATATTTGACGGGCTAAAAATAAGTGAAATTTATTCAAATGCTTGTAATCCTATCTAAAACCGGTTCATCAACTAGTCTACTAACAAATTATGTATCAAATATTAGTATTTGACTCAAATTCTATTATTTTTTTTAAAGGAGTTATTAAGGTTATGTATTTTCCATATAAATAGATGTGTTAGGGTTTCATAACGTGTGTAGAGAAAAAAAAACTTGTGAGGGTATTCAAGACTGTTGAGAGTTGAGCGTCTCCATTCTTGTAATCGTGAAATTTTAATGGAGTTTTGTTGTGGATTAACCTTAAGGAGGTGAACCACCTAAATCGTTGTGTTTTTTTTTGTTTTTCCGTTTGTTTATTTATCGGCCATATTACTTGTATGATTTCTCATTGAGTTCATCGATCCTAACAAGTGGTATCAGAGCGAGGTTGGTTAAGAGGAATCACACAACACTGAGGCAACCAATACGAGAGACGGAAAGTTCATTTTTTATGTTCGTCACTTTTTGCACGGCGTTAGGAAAATTGACAATCTGAGTTCGTCAACCGTTGGATCGATGTGTTATTTGAACTGTAGGTTTGTAACATATAGAACTACAGTTTGACCGTTGGGATTTTCGGTTAGAGATTTCGTTTAGGATATATCGATTGTCGGAGTGAGCAGTAGATTTTCCGTCAGTTTTAGCGCATCTTTGGGAAAACAAACATCACGGATTCGTTAACCGTTGGATCATCGTGATTTTTGGACAGTGGGTTCAAGACATATATATCTACATACTGACCAGGGGAATTTGCGATCAGAAGTTTCGACAGAGAGTTACAAGTTTTCGAATTGTGTGGACAGATTCTGATTTTTGGGGAGGATGGCTAGTGATACGTCAAAGTTCTCGATTCCCATATTTGATGGGAAGATGGATTTCACGGTTTGGAAGATGACAATTGAAGATGTGTTGGTTCAACAGGGTATTGATGAAGCTTTATTAGAGACACGACCGGAAGCGATAAAAGAAGATGTTTGGAAGAAGATGCAAAAGAAGGCTTCTAGTACCATTAGGTTGGCACTTGCTCCTGAGATCAAATATAGTGTTTTGAAGGAGAACACGCCAAAAGATATATGTGATAAGCTCACGAGTATTTATGCATCAAAGTCATTGACGAATCGACTATGTATGAAGATGGATTTGTATTCGTTAAAACTCGAAGAAGGAGGTAATATGCATGATCCTATTAATTTCTTTTAATCAGTTGGTGTGTCGGTTGTCTAACGTGGATGAGGTTATGAAGGATGAAGAACAAGCCGTATTGTTGATGTCATCATTACCTAGGTCATACAAACCGTTTATGCAGACTATGTTGACAGTGAGGACCACTTTGACACTTGAAGATGTGCTTACAACATTGCGGGATAGTGGGAGAATGATTGGAAATGGTAGTTTCTCGAGTGGGGAGAAAGTATTAGGCACAGAGGATCGTGGGAGAGGAAGAAGTTTCAATCGTGGTAGTTCAGTAGAGCGTTCGAAGTCTCAAGTGAGAGGAGATCGAGACATGAGCAATGTAGATTGTTACTATTGCGGGGAGAAAGGTCATATGCAGCTTCGTTGTCCTCAATTTCGTAAAGATTTGAGAAGCTTACGAGATTTGAAGGGAAAGAAGAAGAGCGGCGAGGAAACAAATGTTGTGACAAATGCTGATGATGAGTTTATGTTGGCAGAAACTTCAAGCGGTAGAATTTTGAAAGAAGAAAAACCAAAGTGGGTGTTAGACTCTGCGGCTTCTGTACACATTTTCAATGATCGAGCTATGTTTGAGACGTTAAATGGGAAGGGACAATTCGGTGAGATAAAAGTTGGTAACAAGGAGAAGACGAAGGTTGAAGGTGTTGGACGTATACACTTCAAGCTTCATGATGGTAGTGTGAGAATCGCTTTGAATGTAAAGTATGTTCCGAGTGCGACAACGAATATACTTTTACTTGAAGTTTTGACGTCTCGTGGGTACCGTTATGTCGGAAGACGGGATACTTGCAAGGTTTACAAAGGAGATAGACTGGTTCTTCGAGGGAGGAAAAATTGAAAGAACTTGTGTTATTTGGATGGAGAATCTTTGGAAGGGAGGAGTTATTGCCAAAGCAATAAAGAGAAAAAGATTGAGAAGCGAGTGCATTTCTCAGGGGAAGATGAAGTGTTAGGGAATTCGAGTCAAGGGAGGATTTATTAGTATTTGACTCAAATTCTATTGCCTTTTTTAAAGGAGTTATTAGGGTTATGTGTTTCCTATATAAATAGATGTGTTAGGGTTTCATAACGTGTGTAGAGAAAAAAAAACTTGTAAGGGTATTCAAGATTGTTGAGAGTTGAGCGTCTCCATTTCTTGTAATCGTGAAATTTTACTGGAGTTTTGTTGTGGATTAACCTTGAGGAGGTGAACCACCTAAATTGTTGTGCTTTTTTTGTTTTTCCGTTTGTTTATTTATTGGCTATATTACTTGTATGATTTCTCATTGAGGTCATAGATCCTAACATCAAATTGTAAAAATGTAACAAAAATATTTGTTAATGAATCACCCAGCTGTAAAGAAAATGTCAACTTTCGGTTTTTGTCTTCAACTGTTTGATAAAAAAGACAACTTGCAGTTAATTGGTACTTCAAAGAATAGACAGAATGATTTTAGCTTTGGCCTTGTTTGATATGTTTTCTCAATAAAAACCCTGGCTGTTGTATGTTGTTTTAGGCTTACTTTTAGTTTCTTCAATGATTTAACATAAATTTTAACCATGCACAAGACAAACAAAAACCAATTCACTATATATTCAATCACTTTGTTTACATCATACACAATCGATAATAATAGACCAAAAATAAAATGAAGCAATCAACTATAATCTTTCTCGTTATCTTTTCTCTGCTTATTACCTTGCTCACTGCAAGCGTGGAGGATCGATCCAAACATGCTCGGAAGTTGATACATGAACAGTCGTCTAGCAATACACCTTGGGCGACTTTGATGATCAACAATTTTGAGAAAGGTGGAGATAGTGGAGGGCCGGCTCAGTGTGACGGTCAATACCACTCAAATGAATCATCTATCGTGTCTTTGCCCCCTAAGTGGTATGCACAAGGGCAAAATTGCAATACTGTTGTCAATATATCTTACTATATAGATGTACAAGCTATGGTGATTGATGAGTCTGATACATCTGAAGACATTTGGTCGCGTCTCAAGGTGTTTGGGAGGCTCTACAGGTGCCTAAAAGTGCGTGGGGGACATCCAAGTTACTTGGTCATTCATATGACGGACTTTGTATCATATGACGAGTTTTAAGCTATGTGCTTTCGAATACACTATACTCTTTATGTTTTAGGTTTTTATATATTTTCTAGTGTAACCGATAATGGAACCTACGAAATGAGATAATTAACAATAATAAATGGAACTTTATATTAAATAGTTGCGAAAAATTTCATAGGATTAATTTGGTTGAGGAAATTTTATATAATACCACACTAGTTAAAGTATCTAAAATTTTAAAACTAAAACTCATGCCTCTGAACACAATTTTATATATTTTTTAATTATTTTAAAGCTCGGCTTTTTAATTTTAATAAAATGATATGCATGCTAGGCTGCTAGCAAGAAGGTAGAAGCAAAAACAAAGATTACAATAATGTAAATGAATTACAATAATGTAAATGAACTTTATTTTCTCTCTTGAAAGTTGAAACCAATGTTTTTAAAACCCAACCGGACCGGGCAATCGAGAACCGGACTGGATCAAGCTAAAAAACCGTTTGTAAAGCTTGTTTGGACAAAGGCCAAATTGATTCTGAGGCCCAATTGATTCTGAGGCCCAACTTTTGACAAGAACTCTAATACTACTTTTTTGATTACTTCTTGTCATAAGTAAAAGGAGAATTATTTGCTAAGAAATACAACATCATCACCATTTGAATACGTGTGGAGGCTTCATCCCAACAGTTCTTATATATATAGACTACCAAATTAAGAATAAATCATTTTTATTGAATTTAAATATAATTTTATGTTTGTATAATTTTTTAATTTCGAACTTCATTACATATGCTTAAAATTCATACAAAAATGTTAGGTTTTTAATTATGATATAAATTATTTGTCATACTAATAGAACTAAATACAGAATAAACTCTGACGTGGACATAGAAAATTCGAAGGAATGGGATACCTTCGTGAAAGGAATGCAAGACTCTCCCGTAGCTACTCGTAATGTGTTAGGTACATAAAGCAGTTTAATGAGATGTCTAGGATCTCAAGAAGTTTTTAGGTATGTAATCATACAAAAAAATTTTGGTATGTCAACATTCAACTTGTATTTGGTATAGTTCTTCTATACGTATCCAATATATACAAACCTTTACCATTCAAAATATAAAATACAAAACAAACAACCCGTGTATATATACGGATTTAAATCTTCTAATATAATATATACTAATCACTATGTATAAGTAGGTTAATTGAACATTAAAACTCTAGCACAATCTTGGTTTTTTGTTTGAGTTTCTTCTACAACTTGATGTAAACATCAACCTTTTTGTCCTAGCCTTCCCTTGTTTGAAATTCTTCAACAATTTACGCGAAAGTCAGCTTTCGGGTTTAGTCTTCAAGAGTTTCGGAAAAAGGACAATTAACCTTCACTTTTGTTAATCACTTGTATTTTATTTCTTTTGTAAAGTTACGGAGTATCGAGTTATCAACGGGTCACTATAGGCACAAGACAACTAACTTGTTGTAGAAGCTAGTTATCTTTCTGTTTTGGGTGGTGATATTTCCACCATCATTTTTTATAAATCCATCAAAAGTGTGTATTAATAAGTTATACAGCATCCTGTTAATGCACATTTGCGGTGGATTTATCGAAAACGATGGTCTTCCGTTTTTGTTTGCTACTGTTTGACAAAAAGGACAACCTTAATTCACTTGTTCAATCTTCTTCTAGGATCTGACGGAAAGGGCAATCTTTGACTTTGTTTGCTTAAGTTTCTCCAAAACGGACTTTTCTTTCTCGTATATAAAGTAGGATTTGTTTCACATATTCTTACGCACCATAAAACATCAAGAAAAGGATCCAGTAAACATAAAATGAAGCAATCTACTACTATAATCTTTCTCGTTATCTTTTCTCTACTTACCACCTTGCTTACTGCATGCAATGAGGATCAATCCAAACATGGTCGGAAGTTGATGAGCAAAAACCCAACTCCGGGGAAACTTGTGATCAAACATTCAATCCGTGCGTCTATCAGTACAACGGGGACGTTGATGATCACAGATTATGAGAAGGGTGGAGACAGCGGAGAGCCGGCTGATTGTGATGGTGTGTATCACTCAAATGATTTGTTTCTCGTGTCATTGTCCAGTAAGTGGTACCACGATGGGCAATATTGTAATAAGGGTGTTAATGTAAGTTACAACGGTAAAAATATAGTCGCGTTGGTAGTCGATGAGTGTGACTCTGATGATGAGTGTTCTGATGATGATGTGGCGGCATCCAAAGCAGTTTGGCGGGCCCTTCAGGTGCCAGAAAGTCAATGGGGGGCTGAAATTCAAGTTATTTGGTCATTCGTTAATTAAAATAAAATTGTACAGTATCATATGATGGATTTAAGCTTACTAGTTTTTTGAATAAAATGTACCGTTGTATTTAAAGATACTTTGGTCGCGTCTCAAGCTGTTTGGGAGGCCCTTAAGGTTCCTAAAAGTGAACGGGTGAAATCGAGGTTACTTGGCCATTTGTGTGATGAAATTCGAAGTGTATCACATGATGCATGTACCTACTATATTTAAAGTTTGCATATATTTCTAGTGTAATTGATAATGTAACCTACAAAACTTGAGAATAATAAAAACAAACGGATAAAGAAACCTTGTTTGGGCAATGTGTCGATGATTCGATAATAAATCTACGTACAAGCACAATATATCGTACAACTATATAGATGTACAAGCTGTGGTGATCGACGAGTCTGACTAATCTGAAGACACTTTGGTCGCGTCTCAAGGTGTTTGGGAGGATCTTTCAGGTGCCTAAAAGTGCATGAGGGGATATCAAAGTTACTTTGTCATTCGTATGATGAAATTCAAAGTGTATCGTATGATGGGTTAAAGCTATAATTATGCGATTTCGAATGATTTGGATGATAATGTAACCTACAAAATGAGATAATAATAAATAGGTTAATAGAGAACACAAATGCATGATTTCTTTGACATCCCGTAAAATAGAGTTGCTAGAAGCATAGATACTCTAAGTAACTAGTAAAGTAATTGTAAATCCCTTGTGGGTCTAGTGCAAAACCTTGAACATCAACACTCTTGTCTTGTACGGAGTACAATTTTTGGTTTTTTGTTTGCATTTCTTCTACAAGTTGATGTAAACAACTAAACACCAACCTTTTTGTCCTAAGCCTTTCCTTTCGTTTGAGAAATTCTTCAACAATTTACGTGAATGTCAACTTTCGATTTTTGTCTTCAATATTTTGATGAAAAGTTCAATCTCTACCCGTCTACCGTGACATAGTTAACGGTCAACGCCTTTTTGGCCTTTTGTCCTCGCCTTTAACTTTGTAATTCTTCAACAGATTGTTGTAAAAGTCAACTTGCGTTTTTGTTTTCTACAGCTTGTTCGATCTTCTTCAAGGGCTTGACGGAAAGGTCAATTGGCTTTGTTTGCTTAAGTTTCTCCAAATTGACTTTTCATTCTCGTATATAAAGTGGGATTTGTTTACCATATTCTTACACACCACAAAACATCAACACAAGACGGAGTAAACATAAAATGAAGCAATCAACTATAATCTTTCTCGTTATCTTTTCTCTACTTATCACCTTGCTTACTGCATGCGTCGAGGATCAATCCAAACATGGTCGGAAGTTGATCAGCAAAAAGGTAACTCTAGGGCCACTGGTGAACAACTCAATCCGTTCATCTATGGGTCTAGGAGCGACTTTGCTGCTCACCGATTATGAGAAGGGTGGAGACAGTGGAGGGCCGGCCGAGTGTGATGGTATGTATCACTCAAATGATAGGTTTCTCGTGTCCTTGTCCACTACATGGTACAATGATGGGAAAAATTGCAATAGGGCTGTTAATATAAGTTATAACAGTAAAGATGTAATAGCGGCGATGGTTGATGAGTGTGCTGACGGGTGTTCTGACGATAGTGTGGCGGCGTCAAAAGCTGTGTGGCGTGCCCTTCAGGTGCCTGAATCTCAATGGGGGAATGAAATCCAAGTTATTTGGTCATATGTTAATTGAATTCAAACTTTATCGTATGATGGATTTAAGCTATGTGCTTTCAAACAAACTATAGCCTTTATATTTAGAGTTTCATATAATTTTTTCTTGTGTAATTGATAATGTATACTACAAAAATGAATTTTATAGGACTAATCTGGTTAAATAAATTTTACATAACAGCACACTAGTTAAATTATCTAAAATATTCAAAACCAAAACTCATCCTCGAAACATAACATGCAACCACAATTTTATATTTTTATTTATTTTATATTTTTCTTGTAATAAAATGATATGCAAGCTAGCAAGAAGCAAAAATCGAGATTACAATAATGTAAATGGACTATCTTTTCAAATGGGCCGAATCATACTAGTTGTTGGGCTTAGAGAAGAACTTTACGAGATGGGTCTGCTATAGAATAAATACATGAGCGATGAGATAAATAAAATTAATGCTTTAATTGGGCTTAATAAATGGGCCTGATCTTATTTGCTCCATAGTGAACACAAAGGAGTTTTCTACTTTTAGTTCTGTTTTTAAAATTTAAAACCCAAATACATGCTAATCTTGCACAATCTTGGGCATTTCTTTTACAACTTGATGTAAACACCAATCTTTTGGTCCTAGACTTTCCGTTCTTGTTTGAAATCTTTCAACAAGTTACACGAAAGTCAACTTTCAGTTTTTGTCTTCAACAGTTTGAGAAAAAGGACGATTAACCTTCACTTTTCGTATTCAATTGTACATCTTCACGGATTTGATGGAAAGGGCAATCCTCCGAGCTTCGGCTTGTTTGACTATGTTTCTATGAACCAACCTTTAGGTTGTTTTTTGCGTTTCTTCAATGATTTAACATAATTCAGATGGATCTATATCCACGTCCATATCCATTTATTTATTTTTCCATCGAATCTATATTTATTTACATCCATTAAAATTTGAAATTATCCATCCATATCCATGCATATCCGGTACATTAAACTGGTTAATGGATATTCAAGGGTACGATGATGATATTGTGGTCCATTCATTCATGTGCCTGAAAGTGATTGGAGGAACTCGAATTTACTTGGTCATATGCATAATGTAGTTCGAACGTTCGAAGTGTACGGGTTTAAGCCTACAAATTTTCGAATGAACTACTCTGCCCGTTATATTTAAATTTTTCTTTTTATATCCTACTAGTATAAAATTTACAGTGTAACCTACAATGTACAAGGTTTAAGCCTTCGACTTCTTGTTTGCAATTCTTCAACAACTAACTATATAAAACTTACAATGTAACGTACAATGTACAAGGTTTAAGCCTTTGACTTCTTGTTTGCAATTCTTCAACAACTAACTAAGTCAACGTTCCGTTTTCATTTTGAACAACTTGTTCGATCTTCTTCAAGGGTTTGACAGAAAGGTCAACCGTTGGCTTCGTTTGCTTAAGTTTCTCCAAAATGAATTTTCTCTCTCGTATTTAAAGTGGGATTTGTTTCCCACATTCATACGCACCACAAAACATCAGAAAAAGATAGAGTAAACATAAAATGAAGCAATCTACAATAATATTTATCGTTATCTTTTCTCTACTTATCACCTTGCTTACTGCATGCGTCGAGGATCAATCCAAACACGGTAGGAAATTGATGAGCAAAAATGCAACTCAAGGGCGACTTGTGATCAAACATCCAATCCGTGCATCTATCGGTGTAAGGGGGGCTATGATGATCACCGATTATGAGAAGGGTAGAGACAGTGGAGAGCCGGCTGAGTGTGACGGTGTGTATCACTCAAATGATTTGTTTCTCGTGTCATTGTCCACTAAGTGGTACAACGATGGGCAAAATTGTTATAAGGGTGTTAATATAAGTTACAATGGTAAAGATGTAATAGCGTTGGTGGTTGATGAGTGTGACTCTACTGATGAGTGTTCCGATGATAGTATGGCTGCGTCTAAAGCAGTTTGGCGGGGCCTTCAGGTGCCCGAAAGTCAATGGGGAGATGTAATCCAAGTTATTTGGTCATTCCTTAATTAATTAAATTCAAACTGTATCGTATCATGAATTTAAGCTTATTTGTTTTAGTTTGCTGTATTTAAAGATATTTTGGTGGCGTCTCAAACTCTTTGGGAATTGGGAGGCCCTTATTCCTAAAAGTGCACGGGGAAATCGAAGTTACTTGGCCATTCGTATGATGAAATTCGAAGTGTACGTATCACATGATGCGTTTAACCTACGTGCTTTTCGAAGTTACATTGCTTTTATAGTGTTCTCGTGATAATACTGATGATCAAAAAGTGGATGAGTGAGTTTAAAATATTCTCAAAATTTATTTTTATTTTTCAAATCACTGTTAAACTGCGAAAAAAAAATCCAGCTCTCAATTAAAACATCTAATTAGAACTTATGCATCCATAATATAACATCTTTTTATTTCTTTTTTATTTTGAACAGAAATTTTTACCATAATCAAATGATGGGTTTGTCTAATTTATGCACCAAGACATATGTTAAGGTTTATTAAATGCATTCAAAGCTTTCAGTTAAAAAAAATTAATTTAATGAAATTGTTGATTTCCTTTTATAATTTGTGATAATCATAGAAGCTTTTAGTTTGATTACCAACTCTTACAACTTAATTTTTTTTTTTTTCAAAAATGATATGCAAACTAGCATGAAGCTAGAGGCAGAGATTACAAATCTATCTACAACCTTTATAAAGGATTTTAGACTCATTTCTTCGATACTTAATATTTAATATATTAAAATTCCCTATTTTTCCCTTTCATTCACTCAAATAATTAATTAATATGAAAAATGTTACTTGTGAAAAGTCTTGACATTTTCTATAAAATGTATATGTACAATATTACATAATAATATTATTATGAAAACTCTAATATACATATACATACGTTTTATTTATTTAAATGGAGAATTACATGGATGTCTTTCAAATTTTGAAGTCGGACACACAATTTTTTCCTTTATTATATTAATGCCTTTCTAATTTGTTTTTTATTTAATGATAACTTATTCTGATTACAAGTTCATTGTTTTCAAGGTTTTAAGGTTTAATCTGTCACTAAATTATTAACTATAGGATCATATTTCATATTATCATCAAACTATATTATGTCTTAGATTTACGAACAATCATCCGTATCAACTTTGTCATGTTAATCACATCATTATTTGATTGATTTCAAAAAATTTTTTGTTGCATTACGCGCGAGTAAAGTTGACCAAAAAAATTGGGTCCCGACCCGAAACCGAAAAAAAAACTGAACCCGAAACCGGTTGAAACCGGTTTTTATAAAAACCGGTTCGATTTTTTTATAAAAACCGCCGGTTTGGAAACCGGTTTGGAGTTTATCGTTGGCGAACCGGTTTGTAACCGGTTTTACCCGAACCGGTTTGGAAAACCGGTTATAAAAACCGGTTTGGAACCGGTTTTTTGAGCTGTTCGAAATATAGCCGTTTCTAGCCGTTTTTGACCTTTTTTTTTGTTTTTTTTACCATTTTGCCATCCTAAAACTATTATAAATAGATACATTGGGTTTGGTTTAGTCACAACACTCAATCTTGCTAATTCTAGTTTTTAAACACTCAAAACGCTTACGATTTACGTACGAAACTCTCAAAAAATTCTCTACCACTCTCAAAACGCTCTCGAAACGCTATCAAAATGGCCACTCAATCTTCTTCAACTTCCTTCGGTGTTAGTTCTTCAAATGCACCAACTATTGTTCAAGTTTTGGTATCCAAACGAAATCCCGATATTTGATGTAATTACGACAAAGTGTTATTGTCGGATGGTTCCACTAAGGCATTTTGTAAACGTCGCGGGAAATTTTTGAAAGCCGACTCCAACTCTACTTTGAAATCACATGCTACAAAGTATTGTGACGGAGTCAAAAGTAATCCCGAGTCGAGTCAAGCAACAATGTCATGGGATGGGGGTACTTTTACATACGAAGCGGAGCGGTGTCGAGAAGCATTTGCCGGCTTTGTGATTCAAGAAGCTTTGCCGTTCAACCACTTCGACAACCCTCGGCTTACTAGGGTCATTCAAAATACTCTTCAACCGCGATATAATCATGTAAGTCGTCTTACTCTTAGACGTGATGCTCTTAAATTGTGGAAAAATGCTAAAAGTCAACTAATAATCGGTTTTGAAAACTTAAATACAAGTGTATCATTAACAACCGATGTTTGGTCGGCTCCTCATGGTTTGCCCGGTTCGTACCTTTGTGTTACCGCACATTGGGTTGATCCCGCAACTTGGCAAATGATGAAACGTACCATTGCTTTTGAAAACTTTGACTATCCTCACACGGGTAAAAACTTATTTTACATGTTACGAGATGTAATGAAAATGTTTAAAATAGAATAAAAGGTTTTTTTAATCTCATTTGATAACGCGAGTAATAATACAAACGTCGTTCAAAGATTAATACTAAAATACGAACCACCTTTGAAAGACATTTTCTACCATAGTAGATGTGTTGCACACATCATTAACTTGGTTGTGCAAGACGGACTAGTGGTTCAAGAAATAAGCGTAGTAAAAAACGCGTATAAAATTATGTTACAAGATATATTTTGTTCGGGTAAGGCTAGATACAAACATTACATGAGATTATGTAAGGAAACGGATTCCATCTTTTTAACCCCTAATTGGGACATGCCCGTAAGATGAAATTCGACTTACAACATGTTTATGTGTGGTTTACGGCAACGCGACACTTTATACGTTTTTCATGATCAACTTGTTCAAAAAGGTCTGGTGAAACGTCCCATTTTTTTTTTTTTTTAAATATACTCGATTTAATTTCTCGGTAACATTTTATATATAATAAAGTAATATTCACATGGTTATCACAAAACATACATTTTGTCTTTACAAAATGTTACACGTTAATATAGAGCATGATTCTACGAGTCTCTCCTCTTACTATATTGTCATAGTAAGTCCATCACTAGCAGTCCTTGGGTCGATTTCCCGGATCCCCACCCTTCATACCTCTTGATGTACCTATCACACACAACAATCAACACGTAAGCATTTTGCTTAGTAAGCACAGGAAAGGTACAATCACATGTAAGTAATTAGCACAATTGATCACCAGCAATTGGCAATTCAACTCATACAGCTAGGCACAATTGATCACTCAGCAATTGGCCGTTCAACTCAATCTCATAGGCACAATTGTTCACTCAGCAATAGACCTCTTAACTCAATCTCATAGGCACAATTGTTCACTCAGCAATAGGCCTCTTAACTCAATCTCATTGGCACAATTGTTCACTCAGCAATAGGCCTCTTAACTCAATCTCATAGGCACAATTGTTCACTCAGCAATAGGCCTCTTAACTCAATCTCAAAGGCACAATTGTTCACTCAGCAATAGGCCTCTTAACTCGTATTTGTAATACAATCGGTATTCACATAATCAACCAATTAAATTATTTATATTCCTACTACTTACCTCGAAGGCGACGTTCAGATATTCACAACTCGCTATCCGAAATACCTGTCGAGACGTTCATATTAATCAACTTTTTATAAACCTCTGCGACACTACCCTCTTGTGTCGCTACACCTCCTGGCGACACTAACTTAGTGTCGCACATCACACTATTGCGACACAACCTGCGACACAACCTGCGACACAAGCTCTTAGTGTCGCTGTAGCAACAGTTGTAACTAGCAGTAGAAACTTAGCGACACAAGTTGCGACATAAACTCTCTGTGTCGCTAAAGCAACAGTATTAATTTGTGACACTACCACTGCGACACAAGCTGCGACACAAGCCTTGTGTCGCAATGACGAACAGAACAGCAGAACTCTTCTGCAAATACATGTTATCTGGGTGATTTCAACACCCTAATTCCGAACCAGTTTCAATAATTGATCATCATATGCACCAAACCAGTTCAAAACACTTTCAAACTCATTTTAACCCACATAAACAATTTACCCCCAATTTACTCATTTTTAAACTCAATTAAACTCAATCTTTCATCTTTTATTACTTGAATTAAATCCCAATTTCAACAGGGGTTTAGGTTCCTTACCTGAATTTGCAAGGAAACACCTTCAACAATTACTTTCCAAACTCAATTCTTGATATCTTCTTGTTTCCTTTTCTTTTCTCTCACTAAAATCTCACACACACATACAGGAACGAATTGGAGGTGTTTACTGTTTTCTGGAATGTTTTGGAATATAATTTTCCATTAATTTCACGCCAAATTACACAATTAACCCCTCACAACCGCCTCTCAGCCCGACACTGCGACACAAGCCTTGTGTCGCACTGGGCTTTGTGTCGCTACCTGCGACACTAGCCCTTGTGTCGCATAACAGTACTCAGCTTTTAAATTTAACGAATTTCGGGGTGTTACATCTGGCAACATCATTTTCCTCCGACTATTGGGAGGTTATTCAAAAGATAACCGAATTGCTCAAAGTTTTTAAAACCGCAACTACTTTATTATCGGGTGTTTATTATCCCACGAGTCATTTGGTACTTAATCAAATATTTTTAATGAGTTCAAAACTAAGCGAATACGAATTTTGTGGTAATGTATATGCAATAATGGTGGCTCCCATGAAAGCAAAACTAAGAAAATATTTTAAAGGGAAATGCCACCGGCAATTAGTTGTGCCGCCGCGTTAAACCCATGTTTGAACATTTTCGGGGTGGAATTACTTATCGATAACATTTGTAACAATTTGGATTTGAATGATGAGGACCCATTTTTTGCACAAAATACAAAAGACTATTTTAACAAATCTTTTAAGGATTTATTTGGTCATTATTTTCAAAAATATGGTTCAACAACAATGGTTTCTTCTAGTTCGGCTTCCACAATGTTTGCTTCATCATCTTCTTCCCGAGATCCAATGATTAATTTATATAATAGTTTAAGACAAGAAAACCATAAACGGGCAAGGGGTGATGGTGACCAAAGGGCCACTAGCAAATATGAGAGATATACCGGAACGGATTTTTTAGCCTCAATGGGACCCGAAGAATTCGCACATTTTGATATTTTGGCTTGGTGGAAAGGGAGGGAATCTCAATTTCCCATTCTAACCATCATGGCCCGAGATTTACTAACCGTCCAAACTTCTACGGTACCTTCGGAATCCACGTTTTCTCTTAGTGGCAGGGTACTTTCCATACGAAGAACAAGACTCACACCGGCCTCATTAGAGATGTGTATATGCTTGAAGGATCACTTAGACGCTGCGGAACGTATACAAAACGTTTCAAGTCTTGAAGGTGAATTGGAATACGAAGAAGATATACACGATATCGAGGTGGAAGCGGGTATGACAATATTACTTTCCGATGAAGAAATTGCTCTCGATCAAGCTTCGCGAGAGGCTTCCTCCGAAGAAGATTTCGACTTTTGAAGACTACCCAAATTGAAGATGTTAGAAGAATTGAAGATTAATAAAAGTTGAAGATTTTTGAAGATTTTTGAAGATTATGAAGAATTATGAAGAATTATGAAGAATTATTGGTTTCAATAATATTTTTATGAAAATTTAGAAGACTTTGTTTTAAGTTATTGTTAGGTTATGTTTCCATACCTAATGTACTAGCATTCTATCGGAAAAAATTTGAAGAATACGTTGGTTTTCCCTAAAACGTTTAACGCTCGAATAAGATTGAATTATATAGAATTATTGGTTTCAATAATATTTTTATGAAGATTTAGAAGACTTTGTTTTAAGTTATTGTTAGGTTATGTTTCCATACCTAATGTACTAGCATTCTATCGGAAAAAATTTGAAGAATACGTTGGTTTTCCCTAAAACGCTTAACGCTCGAATAAGATTGAATTATATAGAATTATTGGTTTCAATAATATTTTTATGAAGATTTAGAAGACTTTGTTTTAAGTTATTGTTAGGTTATGTTTCCATATCTAATGTACTAGTATTCTATCGGAAAAAATTTGAAGAATACGTTGGTTTTCCCTAAAACGCTTAACGCTCGAATAAGATTGAGTTATATAGAATTATTGGTTTCAATAATATTTTTATGAAGATTTAGAAGACTTTGCTTTAAGTTATTGTTAGGTTATGTTTCCATACCTAACGTACTAGCATTCTATCGGAAAAAATTTGAAGAATACGTCGATTTTCCCTAAAACGCTCAACGCTCGGAAAAAAACCGAATTATATAGGAAAACCGGTTTGAAACCGGTTTTTGAACCCGAACCGGTTCCAACCCGGTCCAAACCGGTTAGGGTTTTTCTCCCCCTCAAACCGGTTCGGTTCCAACCCGGTTTTTGACTTTCGAAAAAAAAACCGGTCTGGTTTTTCAACCCGAACCGGTTTTCCGGGAAACCGGGTTTTGTTCATCCCTACGCGCGAGTAATTTACTGGTTTACAATTATATAACTTGACTTTCTTTTCTCTCTTGAAACATACTAGTTTTTGGGCTTGGAGAAGAACTTTACGAGATTGGCCTGTAATAGAAGAAATACATGAGCTAAATGTAATCATGCTTCAATTGGGCCTAATAAATGGGTCTGCCTTATTTTCTACATAGATAACATGAAGGAATTTTGGGTCCATGCTTTTCCACTTTAACCTTAAAAACAAATACATGCTCTCTTTGATATCTTCGTGAAATAGAGTTTCGTGAATCACAACGTATAAAAAGGTTAGTTGGTCATTAACACTGTTGCACAATCTTTGGCTTTTTGTTAGCATTTCTTCTACAATTTAATGTAATGGCAAACCTTTTTGTCATGACTTGGCTTCTTGTTTGAAAATTTTCAGCAATTTACACGAAGGACAACTTTCGGTTTTGTCATTTTTTGAGAAGAACGAAAATCAACCTTCATTTCTGATATCCACTTGTACACCTTCGAGGACTTGACGAAAAAGGGGATCATCAATTACAGGAGTTTAGCTTTTTGGGTCTGTTCGACTAAGCTTCTTCAAAGGAACCTTACCTTTTGTATGTATCGTGGGCTTGTTTTTTGCATTTCTTCAACGATTTAACATAGATTTTAACCATAGACAAGACAAAAATGCTTCACTATATATATAATTCACTGTCTTAACATAACACACCATCAATAAACATAGGCTAAAGATAGAATGAAGCAACCAACTATAATCATTCTAGTTATCTTTTCTCTACTTATCATCTTGCTCACGGCCCATGCTTCTAGCAATACAGGGGCGACTTTAACGCTCACAAATTTTGAGAAGGGTGCAAACAGTGGTAGGCCTTCCAAGTGTAATGGTGTGTATAACTCAAATGATTTGCTTCTCGTGTCATTGTCCACCGGGTTGTACAACAATGGAAACAGTTGCTATAAGGGTGTTAATATAAATTACAATGGTAACAGTGTAACAGCAGTTGTGGTCGATGGGTGTGACCCTCACGATGAGGGGTACTGTAGTGACAATATTGTGGCTGCCTCTAAAGCTGTTTGGCGGGCCCTACAGGTGCCTGAAAGTGAATGGGGGGATGAAATCCAAGTTACTTGGTCATTCCTTGATTGAAGTACTCAATGGGTATCGTACGATGGGTTGTTTACGCTTACTTGTTTTCCGAATAAATTGTACCGTTATATGTGAAGTTTTCGGTGCATACTGTGTATTTCCTGTTGTAATGTTATATGTAACCTACAAAATGCTACAAGAATAAAGGTTCTGTTAATTGCTTCATCTTACTTTAAATGGGACACAAGTTTTACAATCTTATTGGAAGTGCATTTATCAACTAGCAGTCAATAACATTTTTAGTACTAATATTTAATACTGCAATAAGATGAAACGCGTGTATTATTTGATAGAAGCAATATAGGATAAGTGCATGCATGTAATTGTATTTATGAAGTATTTACTATCCAACTTCATTTTGATATATATATCAAACTTTTCAGGTTATTAATGTCGTATATACATGTCATGTTATTATTTATAATCGCTCACATCAGTCATTTTTGATGATGTGGCGATAATGTATCAAGTGATATAGAAAATTGTCAGCTGCTACTTCATCGAGAAAATAGACTGTTGGATAAACACGTTATCGAATAGATACAGTAGCAATAACCGAAAGCTTTGAGTTATAGTTAAAATAAAATTTTTAAACATTTATCCTAAACAGTTGCTCGTTTTCCGGAGTGGCAGTCTTACTAAACCGTTCTCGAATATAATCTCTCTCTCTCTATATTGCTCTCGAAATAATTTTCTTTTTCCCTTTTTCTTCTCCGGCGATATATCGATTCTCCTATACAGTTTGTGCTTCCCTTATCGCTCTTTACTTTGTTCTTTCCAATTTATTATGAAGACCGAAACTCTCTACTGTTACTTGTAAGTTGAGTCGCGGCATATTCATCGATTCTTGCAAATGTTATGGGGTTTTCGTAACCCCTGCTTGCCTGATTCCGACGAGGTTGCTAAATATCGGCCGGAAAAGATGTTGGGGGTTTAAGCTAATGCTTTTAACGTTACCAACATCCGCCTTCAATTTATCCCTTTTTACCTTTACATTTTGAAATATTACAAATGTCATGTTACCCAAATGACCCCTCTTGGTTCTGTAAAGTTGTTGCTTTCGAAATGGCATGTAAAGGACTTAGTAAGGTTCCGACTGTACCCCATTTCAGGAAATTTTTCCGGCTAGGACTTGGTTGGTTGCTTTTATGTTCATGTTTACTTTTGTTAGGTTTAAACAAGCATCGTAAAATTAGGTGTTTATTTGACTTTTGAAGTAAAAGTAACCTATTATGGCTGTAAAAGTCAAAGTTTGACTAAATTAATATAACTGGTATTTTCTTGAAAGTTATGTTCAATTGCAGATTAAAGCTTCATATACAAGATGTTACAAAGGAAACTAATACATTAACATTATCCTGAGACATAAACTAACCAACTTGCATACTCACTCGGATAACCCAGAATTACATTTTAAAAATTACAAATAACCTGCTTATGTTTTCAACCCCACATCAAAAAAAAAACGTCGAAGTACATTCACCCATCACTAATTGAGCCTTTTTACTTGCATTTCTTCGACAATTTTAATATAATTAAAGGTCAACCTTTTGGCCCTTAGTCCTAGCCTTTGTCTTCTTGTTTGAAATTCTTCAACAACCTTAATTTTTATATTTTCGATCTTCTTCAAGGATTTGACGGAAAGGGCAACCTTTGCCTTTGTTTTCTTAAGTTTCTTCATCACAACTTTTCTTTCTTCATCACAATTTTTCTTTCTCCTATTTAAACTCGGATTTGTTTCCCATATTCTTACGCACCACAAAACGTCAACAAAAATCGAGTAAACATAAAATGAAGCAATCGACTATAATCTTTCTCGTTATCTTTTCTCTACTTATCACCTTGCTTACTGCATGCGTCGAGGATCAATCCAAACATGGTCGAAAGTTGATGAGCAAAAAGGCGACTCTAAGGCCACTTGTCAACAGCTCAATCCGTGCATCTATGGGTGAAGAAGCGACTTTGCTGATCACCGATTATGAGAAGGGTGGAGATAGTGGAGGGCCGGCTGAGTGTGATGGTATGTATCACTCAAATGATATGTTTCTCGTGTCACTATCCACTGCGTGGTACAATGATGGGAAAAATTGCAATAGGGGTGTTAATTTAAGTTACAAGGGTAAGGATATAATAGCGGTAGTGGTCGACGAGTGTGACTCTAGTGATGGGTGTTCCGATGATAATGTGGCCGCATCTAAAGCAGTTTGGCGGGCCCTTCAGGTGCCTGAAAGTCAATGGGGAGAAATCGAAGGGGTTATTTGGTCATATGTTAATTGAATTCAAAATGTATCGTATGATGTCTTTAAGCTTATTTGTTTTTTAGAATAAAATTGTACCCGATGTATCGAATGATACTTTGCTCCTGTATCAAGCTGTTTGGGAGGCTATTCGGGTTCCTAAAAGTACTTGGGGAAATCGAATTTACTTGGTCATTTGTATGATGGAATTCGAAGCGTATCATATGATGCGTTTAAGCTATTAGCTTTTCGAATAAATTGTACCCGTTAGCTATATTTAAAGTTTTCATATATCTTCTAGTGTAATTGATTATGTAACCTACAAAATATGAGAATAATATCAACAAATGGATAAAGAAACCTTGTTTGGACAATGTATCGATGAAATGGATTAATAAATCTACATATAGAAGAACACTAGTTAAAGGCTTAAAGCATCTAATTAAAACTCATGCCTCGACACAATGATGTGAATATATGAACTTTCTTTTCTCTCTTAGTCTCTTGAAACTCATGCCTCGACACTAGTTAAAGGCTTATGTGTTTGTAATAATGATTATGAGTTAGGAAGAACCAGAAAGATTAGGATTCAAAAAAGTGAAAAAAAAAAACACTGTTTTATAGTTTTTAAAGTGATTAGTGTCTGAAAATGCATCAAACTTTGATACGATCGGGGCAGGCCGTGGACCTCGAGGGCTCTGTGCCAATATCACATAATAGGCCCCTTTAGTAAAAATTAAGTATATGAAAATCGACCCTTCAAAAGTACAAGAATAGGTTCAATTCAATCCAAATAATGACCTGTAATCTATAATTGCTCCGTTATTACGTGCTCTTTTAATGTCACTGTATGTTTTTACTTGTGAAGCGTCAATGGGACTTATAAACTAGATTTTAACGATTCTTAAAAGTTCATTTGATGATTCACATCTTATGTTTCAATAACAATTTTGTTAAAATGATACCTGACATTCGAACAAACCACGAACAAAAAACTATTTTTAACTCTGAATTAATTACTTATAGTATATATATAAACACAACAAATTACATAGAAAATGTTATTTAATGTTTATATTATTGACAAACAAAAATTAAAAATAACAAAATACATGTTAAACTATAAAATATATGAAGTGTCCACATGTGCACATATCAAATGTGCACATATGAACAAAAAATATAAAATTGATTTTAAATGTTATTTTGATGTTTTCTCAAACTATTTTACTTTTAACCTTAATCTACATCAATGTTCACATGTGATTGAATCATTAAACGTGTTAAAATCCCTAGAATTTAAAAGTTCTTACACTTCTGTACCTTTTTGTGGTTCTCATTTGAACCTCTGGCTATATATAAAGGGTTGTGTTCTGGTGAAAAGAATAAGTTAAAATAAAAACGGTGTAAAAGATCTCAATTTGTATTCACAATTTTTTTAGTTGTAAATTTTTATTTTTTTCGCTTCACATACGATTTTTTATTGTGAACCCATACATTTTTTTTATTTTCCACAAAGTTTTCGTTGTGAACATTTATTTTTTTTTTGCTTCACAAAAAGTTAGAAATTTTTTAACTATGATGCTTAATTTTTTTAGCTTTATATAAATTTATGAATGTGTGAAGCTTAATTTTTCAATCTTCACAAGAGGTGGGTTCAATGTAGAATGCTAAAAAGGTGAAGAATGTGAGAACCAATAGAATTGCTCAATTTCTTTAAAACTCAATTTCCACTCGTATCTTTAAAATTAAATATCTCACAAACGGCATGATCAAAAATTATAAAAATTACATATTCGGAATCAGCGTCTTTTACTCTTCGATTAGAGATCTCACAAGCTATACTTTCGACAACTTTTTTTTTCATTTTCTGTTGGGTCGTAGAAAATGTGACTTATATAATCACATGTGATTTTATGTATAATCACATGTGATTTATGAGTAAATAAATTATTTTTATGTGATTTTAAACTTATAATTGTAAATTTGATTATTCACATGTGATTATAGATAGTAATTTAAAACTTATAATTTGATTGTAAATATATTCACATGTAAGTGTTAAATCACATGTGATTTATTATTACGAATTTCACATACCCATTAGAAAATGAAAAAAAAAGTTCGTCGAAAGTATATCATGTGAAATCTCTAATTAAAGATAAAAAGGCATTGATTCTAACGGTGTAATTTTTATAATTTATGGATATACGGTTTGTGAGATAATTAGCTTTAAAAAAAAAGTGGATATGGGTAATTGAAATGGAGGAATCCTACTAGTTCCTTCATTCTACATTTTTTTACCATTCTACATTGAACTTTTCTCACTTTCACAATTCGTAAAGTTTATGTGAAGCTAAAAACAATAAGCTTCACATTTTAAAAATTAGTGTGAAGCAAAAAACAATTAACTTCACACTTTATAAAATTGTGAAGGTCAACTGTTTTCACCGTTTATATTTTATCTCCACCCCTTTTTATATATATATTTTGATCCAAGCACTGCGATCTGTTTTCACCGTTTTATTTTATCCCCTTATTTTTACGTGATCTCAATTATATATATATATATATATATATATATATATATATATATATATATATATATATATATATATATAGTTAACAATTAGATTTGGGCCCAAAACTTTTTGGACCCTGTGTGCAGTGGCCCAGACTGCACATTCTCAGGGCCGGGCCTGAATACGATCTAAATTGTGCGTACTCAACTTTATTTTTTTATTGTTTGTGCTCAATTTTCAAAAAGTATATTTGTAATGTATTATGTAGTACTTTTGACAATGTTTCAATCTTCATGGATGCTACATGACCAAATGACACCTTAAACAGATGACACGTCATCAAAATGAATAAAATAACATTTTTTGAAAGTTGAATTCATACAATATATAGAAAAAAATTAGTTTGGTACATACAATTAACATCATTTTTAGATACTAACCCTTTTATAAACTCAAAAAGATGAATGTTATGGTTATTATTATAGATATGCATGTACACACACGAGGCCTTAAAAATTTTCAGGCTTAAAACCGTAACTTTTAACAGTTTTACCCTTGAGTCTTTGACTGCTTGTGGATCATATGCAATACCTTGATTCTAATAAGTCTTGTATGATCAATATACATAAGAAGCTAAGGTTCATTGATCATCAACACTTTTGCCAATCTTTGATCTTTGTATGTATTTCTTCTACAGTTTGATGTAAAGGACAACTTTTTTGTCCTAACTAGGCTTCTTGTTCGAAATTCTTCAACAATTTGCAAGAAGGCCGACTTTTGGTTTTGTCTTCAACGTTTGAGAAAAATTAAAGGACAATTAACCTTAACTTTTTGATATTCACTTGTACTTTTTCAAGGATTTGACGGAAAAGGCGATCATCAATCATCGGGTAAAGCTTTGGCTTTGTTTGACTAAGTTTCTTCGAAACAACATTTGCTTTTGTATTTGTCATGGGCTTGTTTGTTTGCATTTCTTCAACGATTTAACATAGACTTTAACCATACACAAGACAAAAAAATCTTCGCTATATATTCACAATTTCTTAACATTGCATGCAAACCAAATAGAAAATGAAGCAATCTACCGTAATCTTTCTCGTCATCTTTTCTTTACTTATCATCTTGCTCACTGCATGCGTGGATGATGAATCCAAGAATGGTCGGAAGTTAATAGGCAAAAATGCATCTAGCAAAATGAAGGCGACTTTAACGCTCACCAATTTTGAGAAGGGTGGAGACGCTGGTGGGCCGGCTGAGTGTGACGGTCAGTACCATTCAAATGAATTGATTATCGTAGCATTGCCCACTAAGTGGTACGACCACGGGAAAAAGTGCAACGACTTTATCGGTATAACTTACAACGGTAAAACAGTAGAAGCAATGGTAATTGATGAGTGTGACTCTAGCGACGGATGTCCTGATGATACTTTGGTTGCGTCTAAAGCTGTTTGGCGGGCCCTTGAGGTGCCTGAAAGGGAATGGGGGGAAATCAAAGTTACTTGGTCCTTCTAATGATAGAATTTGAAATGCATCATATACGATGGGTTTAAGTTAGCTTACTTGCTTTCGAATAAATTGTTTACTTGTCAAATTTAAAGCTTGGATATATTTTATAGTGTAACTGATAACATTGTAACTTACAATATGTTACATTAATAACAAATGAAGCTCTAGGCAAGTTACTACTTGTGAAAATTTCCTACTTAGATGGGAACAACGTACGAACAAATCCTAGACAATAACTTGTAGTCAGGGCCGGCCCTGGGCCTGGGCTGTGTGGACGACCGCCCAGGGCATCACATAAACAGGGGCATCAAGTGTGCAATGCAGATTTGAAATTTAGAGATGTGAAAATACTGATTTTTGAGCAGTTTAATTCATTTATATGATACTTTTAGTTATAAAAGATCTTTTACATAGTTATACCAGTATATTGAAGTCGTGAAATGAAAAAGGGAAAAAAATTGTTGATTTGTGATTAATGAATCAATCGAGTTGCAGGTTTGTTGTTAGGAGAAAGATGACTCCACTGCTTTTATGACGTATTTTCTTTAGTTCCCCTCATACTATTATACACAATACCATTTAAACCTCAACTTTTACAATTTCAGTTTCACTCCTCTTTATGAAAGGAATAAAGGATAAAACCACACTGATATATGTATACAAAATATAACACTAATTTTTATAATTATTTTGAATTCTAACCTAGTAATTTTATGAAAAATAATTGTCTCCGTTATTATTATGGTTACATGCCATTGAGTTTGTGAAAATTAATTCTTTAAACTTTTGTATTTTAGTTAAAAGTTATAAGAACGTACATATAGAAAGATACACATTATGGTTAATGGACAGTGACCTGAAAAACTTGTTTGAGGTTTTATAAAGAGAACATGAAATATATACCTTAAATTTAATAAGAAATACATAAAGATTCTATTGAATACTTATTCACAACCTAATTGGCATAAACATATAAAAGTTACTCCGTAACTTTTAAGTACGGGCACTTCTCAATTGTTTCGCCCGGGGCATCAAAACTGTCAGGACCAGCCCTGTTTGTAGTTTGATAGAATAGCCAAGTAAAATTAAATTAAATACATAATAAAAATGGTTCTTTTACGACATACCGAATGCATACACTAAATACATCAAATTTGGTGCAATCAAGGAATTAGAGTGTGCCTTATATGCCCCAAATAGATGTTTAACATTTACAAATCACCCGCTAAACTATTCTTACGTTCTACTGATAATTACTTCAAAAAATGTTCAATTAATCTTTAAACTACGAACTTAATTTACCATAACTTTTTATTTATTTAATTTCATCTAGCTTTAGTTACGTAACTTCTTTAATTAATCGACGTTTTAGTTATTATACTTTATTTGAAAAATATCTTTTATTTCTCCAATCATCAATTATACAACTCAAAGTATAACACATCTATATAGATAATACAAATTAATAGCTTCTACACAATTTTTAGACTTGTATAGTAAAAATATTTTAATCAAAAGAGTTAATATTACACCAAAATTTAGTACAAATTGTTCAAAAGTTTGATATTTGCACCAAATGTTATGAGTCAGTTTGAGAAGTCATATTACACCAAAACACCACATATCTTGGAGATTGTCTTATATAGGCAGCCACTATGAGAGAATTTCCCTTTAGTCCTTCAAGTTAGTTTCTTTAATTTTGTGGACCAAATCGCAACGTCTCTGTTACACAGAGTCAGATTTAGCCGGCTTCTTGTTCACAGTTCTTCGACATTTTAATAAAAAGGTGGACTTTTTTTTCCCTTGTCTTCAATAGTTTTGTATTTAAAGGTGGACCACATGTTACACACCATTAACAAAAGCCGATCCAAGAGAAAATGAAGCAATCTACAATAATCTTTCTCGTCGTCTTTTCTCTACTTATTACCTCACTCACTGCATGGGTAGGGGATCAATCTTACCATGGTCATAAGTTGATACACACACACTTACTCCGTGCATCTAGCAATACAAGGGCAACTTTAATGATCAGTGATTTTGATAAGGGTGGAGATAGCGGTGGGCCGGCTGAATGTGACAATATGTTCCACTCAAATGAAATGTTTATCGTGTCATTGCCTACTAAGTGGTACAAAGACGGATAAAAGTGCTTTAAGTTTATTAATATAAATTACAACGGTATAAATGTACAGCCTATGATTGTGGATGAGTGTAACTGTCCTGACGATATTGTGGTCGCGTCTAAAGCTGTTTGGAGGTTCCTTCGGGTGCCTGAAAGTGATTGGGGGGAACATGTTTTTTTCATCGCATCGAAGCTATACCAATTACAACTAGAGCCTTCAAAATTTGATGGCGCTCTATTCTAGCACATACAGCACACGTCAATATCCTTCACGATACAATGTTATTGTAATCAAAAGAAGCGTTAAATGACTGTTAAGCTTTGAGTAATATTGTGATGGAGCATATTTTTTTATTATTCTCACCCAACTCTTGGAGCAGAGTAACCGTTTTATGCGTCGCAAAGGTTGTTGTATCAAGATTTTAATTATATGTCTCAATTTTTCACATCCAATAATCCACTAATAATAACTAGCATTGTACTCGCGCAATGCGGCGACGGTATTTAAAAAATGAAATTTGATGTCGTTAATTAAGATTTTACGATTTTATATTTTTTCAGTGTTGTTTGATGATTTTGTTTGTGATTCAAATGTATATATTTGTTCAAATTGAATGTGTATATTTTTTTAAACAATAAGTTATGTAATGTAAAGATTATGTGACAATAGTATTAAAAAAAAAATTACAATCCCTCCACTATACAACGAAATACAAACTTGTAAATTGATAATAGTTGTATGTTTTTTTTTTCTTAGTCATATGTTAAATTGTGAACTCGAATATGATTATAAAGAAGATGAATAAAAATACATAATTAAAATAATAAAATAATTATATGTCCAATCCTTTATATATAATTAAAAGAGGATACCATAGACAAATTTGAACCCCTTGATTAGGTAATTTTATTAGTGATCGACGAACTAGATTATTTCACCCTAATTACACCTAAGCCCCTTTAAATATTTGTTAACTTTTTAACTAAATTTTAGATGTAACAATAAAAAATACGCACTGTCAAACTGTCGTATACTTCAAAACCTCTTCAAAACCCTGGAACCCTACTTGCCTCCTTTGATTGCTCCTTCTTCTTCATCATCATCATCGTCATCGTCATCATCATCATCATCATCATCATCATCATCATCATCATCATCATCGATGGTTCAAGTAACTAGATTCCAACAAAAGATAGTTATCAAAAGCCATGCAACTTCGATCATCATCAATCGCATCTCAGGTAAATTTCTTTAAATTTTCTCAAACCCTATTTCCCATGAGTCGATGAGATGATTTCTTTCAAAATTAAAGTTTGACAGGTAATTCTGTCGTTATATTGTGTTTTCTTGACATGTTCTTCGTTTTGATGTTGATTAGGGATTCAATTTCTGGTCCAAATTCTGGTATCTTCACCTCTCTTATTTTGTTTGTTATTTTGTTAAGGTTTAAATTTTCGTTATTTGATTGATTTTGTTTGTGATTTGTGCAGGTTATTTTGTTTCAAGATACGGGTTACGATTTTTGTGAGTTTTCTAGATTATCCATTTACATTCTGATTTTCTCTTTAAGCTCTTTGGTTTTTATCTTTATGTACTTTGATTGTTTTGTAGTTTGAATAGCGATTCTGGATTTCATTATAATGTGTTATTATAATTATAATCATGATGGAAAAGTTTGATTTACATTTAAAGTTTGTAATCGACATGTCTTTTTTATTGATTCAGTGTGTACAACTTTATATTAATTTATTGTTTTCTATTGGGTGAATTTTACAGGTAACATGGTTAATCTTGAGAACAATTTGAATTAGATGCTTATGTGTTCTTTACAGGTATGGAATTTTTCAATAAAATATTCATGTTTCTATCAATGGATGTAAGATACATCTTTGTTTATTTTGGGGTAATCGGACTACGTGTTTATATAGATAGATGGGTTTTGTTCAATTTAAGATTTGATTTTGATTTGACGGTCAATTAAAGGAATTATGTTGGTTTTAGTGCTGCCGGTAGATGCTTTGAGGACCGCCTTCGATTTCGACGCTGGAAAACAAAGTCTTTGGGTTAGCATCTCAACCTGCCATTTAATTTTCATCTCAATGTTATTCTTCAAATTATATATTAGAATTTTGATGTTTCGATGGGATTATTGGACTGATATAACATGAACGATTTTGATTTTAGTGGGTTTTCTCACCCTGTTGAACTTCAATTTCTGCTAATATGTTGCTCTCAGCTAAGATTTAAGATTTAAGATTCAAGATTTCTAATTTTTATTGTATTTCAATATGTACAGTGACACAATATTGAAGAAGGCTTTTATGGTTATGTTATTAACTATATATATATAATAACTATTGAATTCGTCTTTCAGAAATAAATTTGTCATGTTTTGAATGGTTGAAGAAATTTCATAAATTAGAAATTATAATACTGATTCTTTTTATTTTCTTTTTATTTCATCAGCTTTTAAGGTTGAAGAAATACACCCAACACTATCATGAACTATGTTTATGTTTAAATGCACTTCAACTATTTGTTCAAATGTCTATGTTGCTTTTGAGTATTTAAAAGTGATATTTGAGCATATTATCTTTCTAATTCTTTCATACTGATCATCAAAAGCTTATGCATATACACATCTAGAAACAGAGTAGTAACATTTTTCATCATTGTAGCACTAATTTGTTTCAGTATGTTTCATAATATTTCAAAAATTAGGTCCCTCGTATGATGCACAGTCCAGATGATATAAACTTGAAGGTTGCAATTGAAAGGACTCATAACAGTTCACTTTAAGGTGAGTTTAAGCCTTTATTTATTAGTCCTGAATTTCGTTGTTTAAGAAGTTTCCTAATTATTAAGATTTTTGATAGCGAGAATGGGGGATGATATGAGATTATAATAATATTTTGATATGCTATAGGGCTACTGTTAATGGAAGGGTTTAGTTTAAAATGTCATTATGGTAATTTTGGCTTGCCATGGTGTATTTATGGGCCACTTACGGTTATTTAGAAATTCTCGGTTATCCGTTTAGTGGTCTTTTATGCTTTGAAACCCGAAGAGTTAGAGGGTGATGTTGCTCGGTTATAGGTACGCAATAGTGGCTTTAGCTATATTTGTAATGTTTAATTATATAGATCAATTTAAGTTGAAAGGTGGTGCCACTTCAGAAATAGCTCTAACTTTTAACTTATTTTTGTAATGTTGGAATCCTGCAACTATCAAGTCTATTGTAATCACTTTTGGTCAGTGTTGGAATAATGTCACAAATAAACAGGGCATGCAATATGGCAAATCACGTCGAACAATTCAGACTCAATTTTTTGGGGTGTTTCATTTTACGATTTTTTAATGTGCACATGGTTGTCATTTTTTGTTAAGTAATTTATTGTTCAAGTATTTTTCGTGTAGGACTCGAGGTTAAGCTATATGTTCAAGTAGTTTTGAATTTCGTTATATATTTGTTTAGATTTGATAAGGATGGTATGCAAGTGTGTGAATTCGATATCCCATTGGACAATTACATTAACAATCAAAGGTAGTAAAGCTTCTTTTCTGAGTTTATATCTCAAGATAATTTAACATGTTAATAAAGAGTATGATTTTTCGATCATTTGATTGCTGAAACTGTACTCAAAGGGTCTGATGAGAAATTGTAACCAAACCAAATGAATTAATTGTTGCTACTGAAAAAGGGGAACCTGCTGTGACGATGTTTGAATACGGATTCAAGTAAGTACTATCAATCTCCATGGAATGTAATAGGTTCTCTATTACATGTATTGTTTTATTGTTTTAGTGTCAATTATGTAGAGAAAAGATTTTTCATTATATAAGCATGCATCTTACTTCAATAGCATTGATCCTCTATCACCATACAAAATTTGAACCGTAAAAAATCCATCCAATGAGCATACAAACTCCAGAGGGCCAGTCCCAAGTTTTGATGTTACGTCTGAAAGAGTTAAAGCAACTTTTTTTTGTTAGTGATCCTGTTGATTGGAGTAGAAATTGTATTTGAGATATTCATGTAGCTATTCTCTCTCTTTTTTATTTTATTTAGAAAAAGAATATCTCTTTATTTCTCCCATCCATCATGTGTGTGTAGTTGGTGGGAATGATGGTCTTAATTTTGTAGCTTCTTTGTGACATTTTGAGATTGACCGGTCTTCCCGAAGAGAAGCTCGAGCATCAAAACATGATATGTATTTTGCAGCTGATGATCTTGAATATCAGGTCACTAAATACATGTATTGTATTAACAAATGTTTCTCAACTATAGATAGTTTATGCTGGATGCTCTAATTGCCAAGTGTCGTATATAAAAGGATTTTGGGTGACAATTTTGACCCACTTAAACTATAGTTCGTTACGATTAAAATAGTTTTATTATTACATTTCTTATTTCCTCTCAATTTAATCCGTGTAAACTGTGAGGCTAATATACAATATACATCAACTATAAATAACAATAAAATGCCTAATGTGAAGGTGATAATTGCCAAGAGCCTTAGAGACATGGGTTGGGACTCCAAAAAGAATGGTATTTATTCTTCAGCTATTTGGTTGAACATTCATCTATGCACCATGGTGTGTCTGCAAAGAACTTCCTCCAATCATGTGGCCATTGTAGGATTTAGTTTGTGAACGATTTAGTTTCTTCAATTCTATGTAAATTGTTAATTTGAAACCTAGAGGTGGTTATTTAGCGCATCTTCTTTTGAATGGCTTAATTTGGCTTATGTATTATACTTTGTTGTTTTATATAAGCTAATTTCACTTTAGTTGACAAAGAGGTAGCATTATTCCAGATGTTTATTTGACACAATATGAAAAAATTAATATACTATTTTATATTTTAGATTTATAACTTTTAATTGAAAATTTTACAAATTTAAATGTCGTAATCTGCGTTGTCGCGGGTCATTCACCTGGTGAATATTTAAAAGTTAAAAATGAAAATGTTGAAATTAAGGTTATTATGAAAATGTTGAAATTAAGGTTATTAAAAGTAAAAGGGCAAATGTTTTAATGTTTTATTAGTATAGTATAGATATAGATAATGTATAAAAAAAATTGTGTAACAAAAATATGTTGATGGGTCACCCATTGGGCCGGGCCCATATGATCGGTTATTATAAGACTTTTTCTCTTCTGTGAATAAAAGACCTTCGGCCAACTAAACATCAAATAGGATCATCAACACTCGTGCACAATCATTGACTTTTTGTATATTCTTCAATGTTTTGCCGGAACTTCAATCTCTATTCTTGTTTGAAATCCTTCAACAATTTACAAGACAAACAACTATCGAATTTGTGGGTACTTTGAGAAAAACGACAATGAACCTTCACTTTTGAGATTCACTTGTAATTATTTAAGGATTTCACGAAAAAGTGGATCATCAATCATTGGATTCTAGCTTTGGCTTTGTTTGACTAAGTTTCTTCAAAACAAGTAAACAACCTAAATTTCCTTAACATAACACATTAACACACTATCAATTGACAGAAATAGACTAAACAGGAAATGACACAATCTACTATAATCGTTCTTGTTATATTTTCTCTACTTATCACCTTGCTCACCGCATCCGTGGATGATCAATCCAAGCATGCCCGGAAGTTGATACACAAACAATCAGTCCGTGCATCTAGCAATATAAAGGCGACTCTAATGCTCACCAATTTGGAGAAGGATGGAGACAGTGGTGGGCTGGCTGTGTGTCATGGTCAGGACCTTTCAAATGAATTGATTACCGTGGTATTGCCTTCTAAGTGGTACAACAATGGGAAAAGTTGCTATAAAGGTGTTAGCATAAATTACAACGATAAAAATGTAACAGGAGTGGTGGTTGCGGTGTGACCCTAAAGATGAAGGGTATTGTACTGATAATACGGTGGCAGTGGTGGTCATTGAGTGCAGCCCTCCTGATGAGGGGTATTGTACTGACAATATGGTGGATTTATCTAAAGCCGTTTGGGAGGGCCTTCAAGTGCCTGAAAGTGAATGGGGAAACGAAATCCAAGTTACTTGGTCATTGCTTGATTGAATTTAGAATGTATCGTATCTTGAGTTTAAGCTTACTTGTTTTCTCGAATAAACTGTATAATATATGAGTTTCCATTACATTTCCTATTGTAAAGTAATTTATAATATAACTCACAAAATGCGACAATAATAAAGATTTGCTTCATTAGTTTACCTCAACATATATGGGATGCAAGTTTTACAATCCTAAAGAAAGTCCGTTCATCAACTAGCTACTATGTTAATAACATTCTTTAGTTCTAATACTTAATACACAAATTACGTATGAAAATTGTAAAAATGTAACAATAACTATGTTGATGGATCATACATGTTATGATTGTGAAGGTTAACGTGAACGGGGACGGAGGTGTGTAGGGGGGACGATTGGCCGTGGCCACCCCCACAAAAGTAGCAGGAACGTTATATTATATATATTATATTATACATATATATATACTTAGATATACATGTTCTGGTACAATTTTGGCCCTTTCTCTTAACAAAGTTAATGGCCCGTTGGATAGTTGAATTTGATCATAATATTAGAGGCAGTGCCACACTTAATGACGACATACAAATCTAGGATCGAGTTTCAACTTTTCAAATAACTGATGACTCGTTGAATTTATTCATCCAAAACTCATTCAAATACTTTATTTGATTTTGAGCAAAATTCTGCATGGTTATCTTTCATCCACAACTCTTTCAAATAATTTGTTTTAGGATGTTTATTTACCGATCTAGACTTTATTTCTAATAATCTAGTTGTTTACGATGATAGGATATGGCTTTGTTCACCTTAGATATCTTTTTAAATGATTTTTACACTTCGTATAATAACAAGTACTTTTAACTCTTGCATTGTAACGGTAGTTTTCTAAAAAAAATAGACTTTAATATGAAATAAAATACTTAAGAGTTACAATATATAATAAATTGTGAATTATAGTTTACTTTAATAAAAATATGTAACATTTCTTCTAACAATTTAAGAAATGATTAAATAGTAAATTTTTCTTCAACTTAAACTTCAGTTTTAATATGTTTGTTTTTCATTGTCAAGTAATAGTTTTTCTTTACGTAAAATTTATGACATAAACAAAAAAGGATATAATATTTAAGGTGAGATTTGATTTCATATTATCAAATATCGTACTTAATAACAAGGCCTTAGTGTCTCAAAATGCAAGTAAGTTACACTAAAAATCTATTGTGTGCCCTACTTACGAGTATGTGTAATTGATTTTTGATGTAGTTTACCTAGAAGAGTCATATGTATAACATATAATATATTTTTTTATCCTAGTCACTTGCACCTTAAACGACACGTGCTCATTTACGTGGATTTATTAAATATTATTTAATTTAAAAAGTAAAAAAAATTAAATTTAGTTTAGATTACATTTAACAAAAAAAGGTTGAAATACCTTTTGTTCTTATTTTTTACATTATTAATTCATCTCTATGATTTTCTAATTACATTTAACTAATTTACCTTTTCTATTTTTTATTTTTATTTTAATCTATTAGAGTAAACCTGCAACTCCTCTGTAGTTACAAAAATCTAACGAACCGGAAAAGTTTCTGGCGATATACATGTTTCCGGCAACAGATCTGACCGGTCGATCTAGATTTTTGTTGTTGAAGTAACAACCAGCCTGAGTCAATTTTGTGTGTGTGCGTCAGTTTACTTAATCACCGGCGCACCGCACTTTCTCCGAACCCTCTCCGTTGTCAGTCGGCTTAATCACCGCCACCGACGTTAATCGCCAACATAATCAACGCCAAAAATAACTACAAATGAGTTAATTTCATGGATGGTGTTATATATACTGTTACTTCGGCGGCGATCAAAACTCCGGCAACGAGGGAAACTCCTACGAACATTAGATGAAACTCCGGCGAAACATGAAAACATGATCAGAAATTAACCTACAAGGTAGGTAGCACGGTAGAATCAGCGGCAGTCTGCTGAATCTCAATGAATCCTTGCTTATGTAGCTTGTTTGTAATTTGTTATCATTTGGGTTTATAAATCTTATGATGTTAAATAGATTAATCATGTAGAAGAACAGATTTGTCATGTTGAAGAAGTTTACTTGTCGGATCTATGGGGGCAGATGTATGCACAAAGAGAGGATAAGGGTTAAATATATCTTTTTAGTAATATGACATGGATATGTGATAAAAAATGGTATGACTTAGCAAGCCACGTATACAAATGACTCGGAAAAAGGTACCAGGGTAACCGGTTAAGGGTTCAACCGATCAAAAACTACATTAAAAAATACTTTTTGAGACTTATTTGCATTAATACACATAATTGTAAGTAGGGTATACACAATAGATTCTCAGCGTATGTTAGTAACATTTTGAGACACTAAGCCCTAATAACAACACATCTTTAATTTGTAAAAAATTGATAAAATAATAACGACACTTATAATCTTAAGAAAAACCTACCAATATTGTGTTTATGTTTCTCTTTTATACCGAATTAAGTATTTAAAATGCGAAATGATAAGGTGTTTAAAACTTTATATAAGATAAATGTATATAAATTTTCAAGAATATATAATTCTGTAATAATAACTAAAATATATCAACTTAAAATATCTAACTTTGAATACATAATTGAAATGATCTTTTTCAATGTATATCAATTTTATTCATAATTAAATACACATAAAAACAACTATTATTCATGACACTATTACACAAATAGTCATTTAACTTCGTCAGATGTAGAAGTTGATGATGTCAGTATGTACTAGTGTTTGAATTTTTTTTTCTCAACCATATCACAAAATTTTGACTCCGTCACTGCCACACATACGAAAATATGATGGAGTCTCGTTTATTTTGAGGCATAGAAAAAGTGACATTTTTCACATACATAATCTTTGGCTTTGTGTTTGTATTTCGTCAACTGGCGATTACCGACAAGTATTTCCTACAGGATGAAATGAGAAGAATTTCGTTTTCTTCTATGTAAAGGTCAACTTTCCATTTTTGTTTCCAACTGTTTGATAAAAATGTCAAACCATCACTTCTTCAGGAATTTGACGGAAAGAGCAACCATTGGCTTTGTTTGCTTAAGTTTCTTCAAAACGACTTTTCTTTTTCGTATTAGACATTTGCTTTTTTGCCATTTTCTTCAACGATTTAAGATAAATTTAACCACGCACAAGACAAAAAAACCGCTTCACTATATATTCACTTTCTTCACACCACAAAACATCAACAACAATAGAGTAAGGATAAAATGAACCAATTAACTATAGTGTTTCTCGTTATCTTTTCTCTACTTGTCAAATTTCTCACAACATGGGTCGAGGATCAATCCAAGCAGGGTCGAAAGTTGATAGGCGAGAACGCACTTCCAAAATATTGGGCGACTTTGACGATCACTGACTTTGAGAAAGATGGAGACAGTGGAGAGCCGGCTGAGTGTGATGGTTTGTATCACTCAAATGATAAGTTTCTAGTGGCGTTGTCCACTAAGTGGTACGAAGACGGGAAAAAGTGCTATAAGAATGTTAAGATAAATTACAACGGTAAAAGTACAGTAGCGATGGTGGTGGATGAGTGTGACTCCAATGATGGGTGTTCTGATGATATGGTGGCCGCGTCTAAAGCTGTTTGGCGGGCTCTTCAGGTGCCTGAAAGTCAATGGAGGGATGAAATTCATGTTACTTGGTCATTCACTCGTTCTTATGAAATTAAAAGGCATTGTTTTAAGAATAAAGTGTACCGGTTATATCATAAAGTTCTCATTATATTTTCTAGTGTGATTATAATTGTAACCTACAACGTGATACGATAATAAAATGAAGCGTTAAGTAAGATATTTTATAAGTTCATTCTTCTTACCCAACTCCTTCAAACAGGCATTATGTATTTGGGATGAATAGAGTAAACAAATTTGGGCTATACTTATTAGAATTTTTCTAACGAAAGTCTTTAGGGCTACGTATAAAATATTCAGACATGCATTATTTTGTTATACTATGAAAATAATCACCTCACTGACTTTTTAATAACTACTCAACTAACCTTAATGTACCATCATTTATGCACAAAATATTTTCTTAAACATAGCCCTAAAGACTACTTATTATTCAAAGGGGTAAAATCATTCAAAATTTTATTCAAAGATATATATATCTATCCCAGCAATTAAAAAAAGATAATTAACCTCTGATTCATCCCATTATTAGGCTGCCACGTCACACCTCGAATGCCATTTTCCCGCCAAAAATATATGTGGGATTGCAACGATTGTTATTTAGAATTTTAAATGCATAAAAAAAGGAACCAATATGTCGGTTCATACATGTAGATAACCATTGCCTACTTTATCCTATTCTATGCACTTTGCTAAAACATTTTAACACCATCCTATTGAAATTCATTGGTGACCCATTCTTAACAAAATTTGTTTACCTTTTAGTCTATTTTTTTCTTGCGACTCTTTCTATATATATATATATATATATATATATATATATATATATATATATATATATATATATATATATATATATATATTTATTGGCAAATCTACAAAACTAGACGATGTTTCATATGTTTCCTTTTTTTTCTTTATGTATTGTAATTTCTACAGGTTGTTTGAGAAACACGTAGATGTAGATGTGCGGAGAGGTGTTTGCCATTTCCAAAAAATGTAGGTGTGGATATCATTGGATTTGTTGTCAACTTTTTGACGTGAAATCCGGTATGGTAAATATCTTCCCAGGTTTACTTACAAACTATAGATTAGTACGAAAACCGTCCCATTTTGCCGTGCAACTTATTACATAAAGATGATCTTTAGTTTCGTTTTAGATATGGTGATTAATCGTTGTTTGCTTCTTAACGACAAATTGATTGTTAGTTACTCCGTTATTCATATGTTTATCCATAGGGAGTTTGTAATAACATGTTCGATTACAATGCAACGACACATCTGGAAACCATCATATTTGAAACTTCAATGTACATTTCTTTTGATAGGTAAATTATTCTTAAAATCACAAATGATATTATTAAGTTATTTATTGGATATTTCGTGAATTTATACTCACTGAAATAATGTTGTCATTGGATTAAGTTTATGACCATAATATGTATAAACGGACATACATGCATTTCAACTTTGTCATGCATATTAAGTGTGATTACACCAATATAAATTTTGGTGTTAATCTGGGTGACATGTATGTTTACAATTCTGACACTTTATACTACAACAGGATTTATGAAGACATGAAGAGCTTTGATGCTTTTTATGAAAGTAGTTTTTAATTTCTTGCACTATTACTTACTTAAAATTTAAACGAAAAATATGAAGAAAAAAAAAAATACAAAACGTTGAAAAATACCGTGCATCGTACTCGTACGGGTAATATGATACTGTATATATATATATATATATATATATATATATATATATATATATAACTAAATATGAATCTATAAAATTGTAACAAAAAATATGTTAATGGGTCACCCGATGGATCCATTATAATTCACTGGTACTCGCAAGACTTTGACTTTGACTTTGTGTTCGCTTTTCTTCAACGTTTTTTAATATAACGAGTTCAATAGCGCACATTATGATTGTGCTATTTGTTTTGGAGCTTAAACTAAAGCCGATGAAACTACTTTCTGACACCAAGTTAACTTGGAAATAGAAATGCTACACAAACTTGTATATGCAAAAGCAAAAGGATACGATGAAAAAGTCATGAAATTAAAGATAGAAGAGATGAATTTTTTCTTCTTCATTGATTGGTTCATCCTTTTCTACTATAATTTTCTTGTTTTCTTTTTCCTCTCATCTTTGGATCAATTAGTTAAAATCTTAATTGCTCAATAAGACTAAATTATATCCAACATAATTAATGATGACACAAAAAGAAAAAATCAATGAAAGGCTAAAAAGGAAAAGGAAAAAAATAAATATATGTTAAATCTTAAACAATAGAAGCATGAAGTTACCTTGTCACGTTATACGTAACGCCTACATGAAGTCATACATAAAAAAAACCTAAAAATTCAGACGGTGAGTTTGAAAATGTTAGGAGGCGGACCAAATAATTCAGTAAAAAAAGTGTCGAATGATTCATAAATAAAATATAATGGAACATAAATATGTCATGTGCATCTTTTGCAATAGATATCGTATGAAGATTATCTATTTCACAATGAAACCATGTATACAGACATTTCATCGAACAGTTGGAAGGTATTTTGAAGGAACATATCGTATACTCAAGTTTCAGTATGTTAAATGAAATATATGCATAGCAAATAAAACAAACTTTAGGATAGAAGATGGTGGGTGAGAGAGATAGAAATAAGAAAGAAGAAAGAAGAATGGAGGGGATGAGTACCGAAGAAGAAAGAAGAAGAAAAAGAAAATTCATTTCATCTAAATCTTTTGTTTTTGTTGAAATGGTGGGGTCAGGGTTAAGCTACCTATTTGAAAAAGGGAAAGTGATGTTGCCTGAGATCAAACTCACGACCAAGGAGTTGTAACAAAACATGATTACCATCCTATATAATTTAGATTATTCTTCCATGTCAAAACTATATCTATTGTTTCAGTGTGCTAAAATACAAAAAGATACTATTCATCGTGTAATATCAGTTCGGCTACTAATTAATATATATAGAATAGAATGTGCAATCTCTACTTATATGATATCCCTTCAGTATTTTTTATTTGCACCTCTTCAACTATTTGATATAATTAAAAGTCAAGCTTTTGGCTAGCTTCTTATTGGCCATTCTTGAACAATTTGATGCATAGGTCCCAAATGTTCATTAAAAAAGACAACCTTTTAAGTTTTAACTCACTTCTTGTACTCACTTGTTCTTCTTTAAGCATTTGACGGAAAGCGCAACCATTTCAAAACAACTTTCCTTTTTTCGTATTTGATGTGTGTTTTTCGGCATTTTCTTCGACGATTTAAGATATATATAACCTCGAACAAGACAAAAAAAAACACTTCACTATATATTCACTTTGTTTGCACCACAAAATATCAACAAAAATAAAGATAAAATGAAGCAATTCACTATAATCTTTCTCGTTATCTTTTCTCTACTTATTACCTTGCTCACTACATGCGTTGAGGGTAAAAAACATGGTCGGAAGTTGATAGGAAAAACCTCGACTCAAGAGCAACTTGTGAACAATTTTGATCATGGCATTCGTGCGTCTAGCAATACACTTGGGGCGACTTTGATGATCACAGATTTTGAGAAGGGTGGAGACAGTGGAGGGCCAGCTGAGTGTGATGGTGTGTATCACTCAAATGACTTATTTCTCGTCTCATTGTCCACTGAGTGGTATAACAATGGTCAATCATGTTATAAAGGTGTTAGTATAAATTACAATGGTAATAATGCAATAGCGTTGGTGGTCGACGAGTGTGACTCTAATGACGGGTGTTCTGATGATATTATGGTCGCATCTGAGCCCGTTTGGCGGGCCCTTCAGGTGCCTGAAAGTGAATGGGGAGAAACCAAAGTTACTTGGTCATTCATTGATTAAATTTGAAATGTATCGTATGATTTAATAAACTGTACCGTTGGTGTTGTATATCTAAAGTTTCCATTATCTTTCCTATTGTAAATTTATAATAATGTAACCTACAAAGTGTTACAATAATAATATGAAGCGGGTATTTTTACTATTTAGTTATTCTTACCCCAACTCTTCAAGCAAGTCATAACTCGATCGCATGTATTTGGGACGAATAAAGGAATAAACATATTTGAGTTAAAATCATCCAAAGGTTTATTCATAGTCAAATTTAAACGTAACATGCTTTATTCTTTCGACTAAAAAATTTACTTCTTAACTTACTATGTTGATAACCATTTACAGTACAGTAATAGTATTTTTTGGCACCAATTGGACTGTTTTTCACTTGGTAATACTAATATATGTTCTGCGTTTGTCAAATTACATGCATATATGTTTTGTGATCAATGTCATGTGTAATCGCGAAATTGTTGTCGAGGTGCATATATGTTTTGTGATCAATGCCAAAAGGTGGATGTGTAATCGCGAAATTGTTGTCGAGGTGCATATATGTTTTGTGATCAATGCCAAAAGGTGGATGTGTAATGGCGAAATTGTTGTCGAGGTCCACGCAAGCGAACGGGTTATGAGGCCAAATTGCGCATCATCGGTTAGTATAACAACCACACACCGATGTGTCATGGATGGCCATAGAGTTGACATTAAAGATATAATTAGTAACTGATGAGACCCATCACAATCTTAACTTAATCAGCCTTATATCACTCTATATATAAGCCGGTTGATCATTGAGTCATTGACACTCGGACAATCTGAAAACACGAGTGTTTCCTGTTTATCTTGAGACATAGAAAGGGTGACTGTTTTGCCATTATCTTGGGTCTTTGTTTGCATTTCTTCAACAATGACAAAAAAACCAACGTTTTTGTCCTCTCCTTTGGCTTTTTCGTTTGCACTTCTTCAACAATTTGATGAAAAGGTCATCCGTTTTTGTCTTCGCGTGTGGCACTTTTCTTGATTTCTTTGTGGATTTCACACAAAGGTCAACCTTCGCTTTCGAGTTTTCGCTTGCGTTTCATCAACAATGTGGCGGAAAGGTCAACCTTTGGTTTTTGCCTTTGGATTTTTGTTTGAACTTCTTCAACAAAGGGTCAACGATTGTTTTTGTATTGGCGTTTCACTTTTTCTTACAACATCTCAACAACTTGACAGAGATTTAACCACACTGAAGACAAAACCCCCTTCTCTATATAATCAATTTCTTCACACTCAAACACCACCAAAAACATAGAATTAAATAAAAATGAAGCAAACAGCAGTTATCTTTCTTGTTCTCTTTCTTCTACCAATTACATCATTCACATCATGTGTGAATGCTCGGTCTAAGCTCGGTGAGAGGTTAGGAAGCAAAAATGCAACTATGGGTGTGAATAGTTTTGATCGTTCCAGCACTAACAAGCGCTCACTCCTTGACACTGGAACTACAGAGGCGACTATGACGCTTAACAGCTTTGAGAAGGGTGGAGACGGTGGAGATCCATCTGAGTGTGACGGCGAGTACCACTCAAATAACTTCCTAATTGTGGCACTTTCCACTCAGTGGTACAATCATGGGCAAAGGTGTCGTAACTATATTAATATATATTACAATGATATAAGTGTAAGAGCTCAGGTGGTGGATGAGTGCGACTCCAACAGGGGTTGTCCTGATAATATTGTGGATGCATCTTACGCTGTTTGGTTGGCCCTTCAAGTGGATCAAAGTGACTGGGGAAAAACTCAGATTACTTGGTCAGACGCATGATGCTATTCGATAGTGCATAAGATAAGCTTGAACACATTTGCTCTGTGCAAATATTATTCTAGTTGAATTAATTGTTTTTATTATATTTCTTAGTGTAATGTAATCAATAAAGTAACCCCCAATAATAGGAAGACTAATAAAGTTAGATACCAGTGAAAACTTTGTTATAGAAAATAACCTAATGTTATTATGTGACTCTCATGTCGATGACGACAGTGACTATACCTTACGTTCTCGAGTTTAAAAAAAGAAGAAGAAGAAATACAGGTACATATAGAATGCAACAACTCGAGAACATGAAACGGGCATGCCAAAAATAGCTACATTAATATGTCCAAGACTTGCACCTGATCAATTCGGAACTTGAGTTTAGTTTCAGACGAGAAGGTGCAAGAAAATTCAATTATGACTATGCACAAAATCACTTCCATGTTGTGTAACTGTATTCCTAAGGGAGTAGGTAAAGTGGTAAGAAGAAAACATCACCTAAAATTGATACATCTATCTCACAAAATGAGCTTCAAGGGATAGTGTTAACTGGAGCCAGTAATAGAAATGGTGATTTATGGCACAGACCCTATATCCTTGAAGTACTCATGCTCCAGTGCAGCCTTTGCTGTAATTCTTCTGCTGGGATCCATGTAAAGCATTTTCTGAAACAAAATACCCATAAAAGATTCTGTAACCAAGACTTCTATAGCATATAAGCAAACAAAAGACGTATAATCACACCCTACACCGATCGTCAGATGAGTTTTAACTGTTGGTGGTAATATGGGCCGGACAACTCAGCACGGTTTGGATGGATTAGGAAACACTTATTATTCACCTTTACATAAATGAATTGAAATTGTCTCCTTTGTTGTAGTATACTAAAGCTACACAGAGTACTTTGGTGCATGTGATTGACAAGCAGATGTGTGAGGTTAGCCATTGGTTTGAAGACCTTATCAACATTTCTATTTTAATTTCAATGACAACCTTCTCTAATGATGAAGGAAAGTAATAAACATTTACGTAACATGTAATGATGCTGGATACAAATTCAGCATATGAGACTTGATTATAATTCATTCATGTAAGGATTAGTTTGAACTTACACGTAAGAGATCAAGGCCGGATTTATCAAGATTTGGAACCACAGTTGCAAGGTCCTAAAATTAAAGGATGCCCTGTAAGTTTTTTGAGAAGACTAACACAGATCATAAGCATTGCAAATTAGGAAGGACTAAGTGGAAAATTCATCACCTTTGTCGTCCACCTTGGAAAGGTTGACTTAAAGTCAGGCAAAGAAGTCACCCCGGGCCATGTATCTTCTCTTGGAGTTCCCATTATTCTATAATGAAAGAAAGAACAACCAGAATATAAATTAAAAAGGGAACACACATGTTGATTTGTGTGTATGTATATATGCACAGACTATGTGAATTTATCAAGAATACGTTACCTGAAAATATGAAACAACTGGTCAATCTCAGAGTCTCCGTCGAAAAGTGGATTTTGTTTCACCATCTCAGCAAATATACAACCAATTGACCACACATCAACAGGAGTAGAATATTGGTGGGATCCAAGAAGAACTTCTGGTGCCCTATACCACAGTGTCACCACCTGGAAAATTATATCAGTGATTCAAGTGACATGTACAACAAAGGTGGTTACTCCTTATAATCATAACTCTTAAGTAGCAAAAAAACTTCACATGTGTCTTTACTTATAAATAATTATTAGAAACACATTGATAGTATGGCCAAATTGTGAGAGAGCAAGAGAGTGATGATAGATAAGTGAGCAGAAATGGTTAACAAACAGAAAATGTTAACTCATGTGTTAAAATTGAACAGAAAACGCAAAAACCATTTAATACCTCGTGTGTTAACGTCCTGACAGGAATAGCAAATGCCCTGGCCAACCCAAAGTCTGCAAGCTTGACAACATTGTTTTTACGATCTATCAACAAGTTCTGAGGCTTTAGGTCTCTATGCAGCACTCGATGAGAATGACAATAAGCAATACCACACAATATTTGATATAGGAACATCTGAAAGTTAAAGAGGATAACCAGAAATTACAAAATGCGAGAAAATGTTATAGGTATTTTACCTCTCACTTCCCACAAACTACAATATGTTATAGAACTTGGATCCAACATTAATTTAACTATGTTGAATCCCAGATTTACTCACTTTTACAAGACGAGGATTCTTTGAGAACTCTGGACAAGAGTCCATGTATTTCCTCAAGTCCAAGTCTAGGTACTCAAAAACCATATACAATCGTTTATCAGTATGCACGACATCATGTAACCTGTCAACAAACAATATATTCAATATATAATCCATTAGGCAGCACAGAAACTAATAAGACACATGATGTAAATGCTCAATTAAGCTACATTCCCAGGACTTTAACAGATCGTATACTCAGTAATCAAATTCACAATTGGGATAACCAAATTTTATAGCTGACTATTGCTCAGTTGAATTTATATAAGTTTCCTAGCATTGAAAAGTACCTGACGATGTTTTCATGCTCCATCTCTTTTAACAGGGAGATTTCTCTTATAGCTGTGCTAGGCACTCCCTCGTCATTTTCCTCCAGACGAATCTTCTTCAAAGCAATAATTTCACTGGTTTTTCTGTCACGAGCCTTGTAAACCACACCATAAGTTCCTTCACCAATCTTCTCAACCTTCTCATACTGCGGTGGTAGAAAATATCACAGGTCCAGTAGGAGAAAAACATACTTAAGTACTAAGGGAATCCCTTAAACATCTTGTACTCATACCTGTTCCATCAACTCTACTAGAAACAAACTCTTTGTTCAGAAAATGATCTACATCAACACAACACCAACAAAGAAGATAAAATTCAAACACAAAATGATATAAAGTTACACAGGTGTAGACTATTTGCAAAGTTAAAGGTTTTACTGTAAACAGAATCAAGTCGTATTAGTTGCAAAGTCAAAGGTTTCACTAAATTAACAAGGAATTTATTTGAGGTTACTGTCAAAACCAAAATGGAAGAATCCATTACATAAATTTACCATAAAATCTATGAAATCCAGCAGCTGGATTATTTCATTTCTCATTGTCTATTAGTTATAACAATACTATTGTGTCTTGATAATCATTAAATAAGCCTCTAAAAGCCATACTGATGCAAACTTAGAAGCTAAATTCAAACACATTTTAAATGTATTAATGTAACAAAAAATATGAATATTACTAGAAATAGTACTCGTTATAAAGCAACAATCATTAAACAACAGCTTATGATTGTTCATTTCCCAGTTAATCGGACAGGAAGCAACCATTAAGGACACGTCAGAACCTTAACATTCATGAAATATAATAACATTTTGTCCGAGTGCCCTAAATCCTCACCACCAGAACGATTACTTTTCCAAACATATGCATGTGAAACATATTATTAATCTTCCTAAATAGTCTTCAGTTCATACTACTAAACAATCACGGTACAACTATACACTACAATAATTGATTTTATCATCAATTAAACTGGTGAAAAATAGTAATAATCATCTCAATCAGCACAGAAAAACCTCTACAATATAATCACTTACAAACATCACAATCAAGTCAAACTGAAGTCAAATATCATACATACATAACAATGTGCACATTTCACCAACAACTTTTGCTGCTATAATTACCTTCATATGAAGTCAAACGTGAACCAAACTAACACCGTTTGACGTAAATAAATGAACGAAATGTGAATTCAATCGATCAATGTGAGTTACACAGATAACATGTGTTTACTTAATGTTAAACTAAGAATTAATCTAAAAAGAGAACGACGATGAAGTTAGATCGTAGTAAAGCATGGAAACCCTAATTTTGAGAAAGTGAAAGAGAGAAATTGTGTTAGTGGTGAAACTGACCTGTGTGTGTTGCGAAGAACGAAAGCTTTTAGCACAGAGAATAACGTGGAGTTTTCTTTCTTTTATTTAAAGAAAAATAAAATAATAAAAGTGGGTGGGTCTCTTTCCAAAATCATTGGGTATTTTTACCCGAAAAGTAACACGTGGGTCAACGACTGATGCTTCTTCAATAATTAAATTCAGAAAATTAGCCTTTAGAACTTTAGTGTTTGGATGTGATTATAGTGTTTAATATCATGATAATCGGATAATTAGGTTCTTTAGTATTTGACAAATTAGATTATTAATAATTTAACAAGTAAATTGACAAAAACGTACATGCTTATACACTAGTGAGTTATTATCAATCAAATCAAATTTATAAATAAAAATAAACACCAAATAAAAGTTATCTCACTACGAATGTTGTTTTCAAAAGGTATTTTTCAATAAGTAATTTAAAAATCTTAACATATATATATGTTTTATGTTTTCTTTCGGTTAAAATTACTCATACTCCAATTGCAATAATTTAAGGACGCAACATAAAATAATACAAGTATTGAATTATTATTGTTATATACAACTTGATGGAATTGAAAAGTAAAAAAGCTTCATGTGAAATAAATGAGGGTTACAGCTGAGAATAAGAAGTCATTTAAGGGCAATCGTGTAATTTTAATAAGAGGGGCACTATAGCGTTTTGCTGCAGTAGGTACCTAGATGCTTTTCCAAAACTGCGTTTTGGAGGTGTCAAAACGTAATTAATCAATTTTCAGAATTTATTTGACAAACACTTTAAACAAACTATTTACGTTTTCTAATCGTAATAATTTAAAATCACTATTAAAACGCAATCCCAAACATCCCCTTAAATTACGTTATTTTGTTTTGGGAGAATGCAATTCAAGTAATACGTTACACGATATAAAATATTTACAGAGTATTTTTTTTATGAATAAAGATGCTACTATACCAATTTGAAATCAAAATCATAAATTTTAACTTGTGATCTTGTTATGTACATATATATATATATATAAATTAAACACCAATAAGTATCATTTATCTTATATCGTATTTACTTGTTCGAAATTACATTTACAATGTGAAAAGACTTCGACTTAAAAGTTGCAACTCTAGAAAACAATATCGGAAAGAAAAAAGATTGCTAACTAATACTTTTAGAACGATGATTCAACTTACTATATAATATATGATATAATAAATATCGATATAACATTCAACATATATTGATAACGAAATTATAAATTACAAAGGAAAAAACATTTTATCTACTAATACGAAAAATTGGAAATAGTAATGTATATTATTGGTAACTTTGTATACACAATAAGTTTAAGCATTGTCCGACTTTATCAAATTACAAATTAAGCACCATTTGTTTTGCCATAATTGGCATTAGACACTAGGAATGACACATTTATGTTACTTGTTGAACGAGCACCCTATATGCTATCAACCAGCTATTAAAAGTATGTAAATTATTACTATGGAGTATGAACAAGCTATTAAAAGTAACACATAAAGTAAACTTTCACATATTTACATTTCAATATTTCATAAATGCCTTTGACGTAGGAAGTTTCCAACATCAAAGTAATCTATACATTTATATTTTAATTAGAGTAAAGTAGTTGTCTATTATTATATTCTCAGTCTTCAGGTCGGGTATTATGTGGATACATTCTCTTGACCGTTATTTTCATTTAACCGCCAGTCTACGACCCTGACGAGTGTTAACTTAGTATGTTATCTTAGGTCACGTTTGTCGCACACGAGAGTTATATTGTTTTTACTGTCAGTCCCCGAGATAACGGAAATGAACTGAAATAACGGAAAAAATTAACACTCTTTAGGGTCAGGGACTCGCGGTGAAACAAAAATCCAGGCCAAGGGCTGTATCCGCACAATATTCAACCGGGAGTACTGAGAGTGTAATCTAGGGATAATCACATAGAGTGGCAATGTAATTTAATCTTTTAATTATAATAAATAGCAGTTTTATTGTCAAATAATAAACCTTTTTCAAAAGAGCTAACGAAGCATAAATGTTTAATGCAGTTATGTAAATACTTCATAAATACAAGGACCTAAACTAAAATACAAATAAAGGCGGGTAACCATCCAGAAAACAACTAAAATTAAATTAAAATATAAAAAATAAATAGAAATTGCAGTTTGAACTTTGAAAACCCAAAGCTAATCAATCAACAATGGATCATCCCGATGACGTCGACAAGTTTTCTTCACTAATCATACCTAACTGCCAAATCTCCGCTTCTCAGGAAGCAAAATTACAGTCTTGCCCTTTCGCACCTCAATCTGAGGTGTTGCCGGAAAATGACGCTCAGTCGTCGGAAGACGCGTCGGAACAGGCCACCGGAATATTAATGGTTTCGTTAAGTTCTGAAGAGTACCAAACTCCTCCAGAACATGATCGATCTCATTCTGAAAACTCGAGTAACGACGGCCACGTGTCGCCGGCAGCCGTCGATCAGGAAATGAGAAGTCGTGACGCTGACGCTGACGGTGAGGCGGTGGTGGTGTTGGATGATGATGACGATGCTGATAATTGTGAGCCTGTAATTGATTTAACTAATGAGATAGATAATTTACCGGTTTCGGAAAAAAGTGAACATAATGATACACTAACTGCTGTTAATGATAATACTAATGAGAACGATGATGAAAATGATACTGATATGGTTAATGATATCGACACTGAAAATTTGGTTCCTGAAACTTGTGAGACGGAGATAGTGGGTTCTGTCAATGAGAGTGCACATGAAGTGTTTGTAGAAATGCCTGAAACAGAAAATGAGGCTGCTAGAGCAAGTGGTACAGATAAGAACTTATTAAACAAAGGGAAGCGTAAACTGCCGTTTTCATTGAACGAGCAAGAGAAAAAGAGTGCCCGCTATTCTAAGCGTGAGACGTTTATGGATTCCTTGAATCGAGTTTCAAAGATGTTAGTAGGGGATGCAAAAGGTAAGGTTGGTGGTGATGAGGAAATTGATTTTTACACGACTGCGAAGATGCGGGGTATGACTTTTCCTCGTCCTCACTGGTGGCCACCTGAAGGTTCTGAAGATTTAACATGATGAATTTTGTAAATTAATATTGTTACTTTTGACTAGTGATGAGTGATGTTAGTAGTTTTATATATTCATCAGGTTACGTCTATATTGTTACTTTGATTGTAGATTTATACGGAACTAGCTTGATATGTATGTATGAAGTATCTTTTTGTCACCTTCTTGTGTTGGAATTTACATGTTGGCACTTAACATTTCACATGTTGTCATGTGTAAGTTCTTAGGTATTTTCCTAAAAGTTTAAAAAGTGCGTGTCCCATGTTGATGGACCTTTCAAAGTGTTAGAGCGTATTGGAGAAAGTATATACAAGATGATAGATTATAGTGTTTCTGCTACATTCAATGTAGGAGATCTTTCACCGTACTTAGACGATGAAGATTTGAGAACAAATGCTTTTCAAGAAGGGGAGATGATGCAAGAGTATAAAGAGAATTAGGGTGTGTTTGTCCCGTAAAATTGGTTGGTAATGGGTGTAGGTATGAAAGAAATAAAAGTAAAAGAAAAGGTATCATTGTGTAAAAGATTGTTTGTTTTGAAAGATGAAATTGAATACGAATCTTTATTTTAATGAATGATCGACTAGAATAGAATAGAATTACAAAAATAAAGGATATAAATTAGAAATCGGAAAATGGAGAAAGATGATGTGACAAATAGAGTGAAAGATTGATACCCACCTTCAATTTGAGCAAGTAAACCATGAAAATCCTTCAATATTATTGGATTTCGTAGAAGCATTAAATCTTGACTTTGAAATCCTTTGATGGAACCCATCCCCAATTAACAAACACCTTGTCCTGGATTCATTCCCTAAACCATTTCAAATCCCATAAAACAAACGCCCCTTAACTTCTAAGTCGTTAGTTTTGAATATGAATGAGTATATTGTAAAAGATAATGGCTACAAAGTTTGACAAACAAGTCCAAATTCGATTGCACATGTCTTATCCAAATTCTACAAAACATGGGGAGCAAGTTACAACACATTAAATAGTTAAAATACAAAATTTGGTGCGATTTGGATGATTACTTTGGTAGGCAATGTTATTGATAATAAACTCTTAAGTTTCTTGTTCATATATTCGGAGTTGTTCGTCGTATTGTATTTGTCTTCACGCATGTGAGGCTGATGACACCCTTGAAAATTTTATCAATAATTGTGGTGATTATCTTTATCGATTATTGTGGTGATTATCTTTAAAATAATGATGATAATAATAATAATAATAATAATAATTTACTCTTGTATAATCAATTTATAAACAAAACCACCCCTTCCTTTATGTTAGGGGTGTTCATCGATTCGGTTTACGGTTTCCTCAGTTTATTCGGTTCGGGTTGTTCGGTTTTGAATTTTTTTTTAGCGAAACCAAAAACCGAACCGAAACCGAACCGAAACCGAACCGAAACCGAACCGAAAACCGAATTCGGTTCGGTTTCGGTTAAAACCGAAAAACTTAACTTTTTTTCAAAAACACCTTTCAACATACAAAACTAAGAAATATGCACGATTATACGATACCAATTATATAAATCTAACTATTAATAATTGTTATGTGTTAGCCAAATTCAAGTTTATAAAGCATAAAACTGTCAATGTATGTGAATTTTAATGTCCAAACAAAACATTTATTTTTCACAAACACATGGTAGCTAAAAAATTTAAGTTTTCAAGATGTTAAACTCTTCAAGTCTTCAATCGAATTCGAAAAATCACACACACACACACACACATATATATATATATATATATATATATATATTAATATATAAATAATAATATATTTATTAAATCGAATTCGGTTTTGAATTCGGTTTTCGGTTTAAACGAATTCAAAAAATTCAAAACCGAAAACCGAATTCAAATTCGGTTTTCGGTTTAACCGAATTCGAAAAATAAAAAACCGAAAACCGAACCGAAAACCGAATTCAAATTCGGTTCGGTATTCGAATTAAACGTTTTTAAACCAAATATTGAACACCCCTACTTTAGTTGTCGGCGCTTTCCTTGGCCGAATCTCTACTTTACGAAAACAATATTATTTTTTATGCTTAGCATGGAAGCACAGGAGAAAGGACATTGTTTGGGCCCTCGAAAAGCCATAGTTAGTTGTTGTTTCCATTTGGTAGTTTTTTTTATTGTTGTTGTCATGATTCGTGAACTAATACAATATCTAATTGGATTAAAAATGATTTATTTCTATTCTGAAATGTTGATGTAGTTTGTTCTTGTTGACTTTTCTTCTTCTCGTGATATTTAATTTGACTAATATTTTGAGGTATATTTGCCTTATCAACTTTATCATGATATATCTTCTTCTTGTTATCACAAACTTCACTATAGGGATAATCCATGCGATGCGCGGATCTAGTATGTTCCAATGTTTTAAATATTTATATTTTTAAATGTGGCGATTTTGTTAGATTTCAATGTTTGGATACTCATATGTTTAAACATCTATATTATATACTAAAGGGGAAACTATGCTCACATCATGAAGCTGACGTGGCCCAATCTAAAACAGTTTTATTGATGACGTGGCGTCATATGGTGCAAGAGTTTTTATAGGTTTTTTTTATCTTTTGTAAGAGTTAAAAAAAATATTTGAATTACTGGTTTTTATGTTTCTTTAGATTTCTTCTAGCTCGATTTTTGTTTCAGATTCCAAAGAAGGTAGGGCGATGAGTCGACTTAGGCGAATTTGGTTATAGTCATGCGTATGGTATCCATCTTTCTTTCATTAGAATGATTTTAGATTTTGGTTTCGTTTTTAATTGGAATGTCGATTTGTGTAGGTTTGAAGTAGGTGTGGTCTTCAATATTGTACCCTTAGGGTTTGATTTTGTTATCGTAAGGAAATTTATGTTTGATTTCATTAATTTATGTGTTTTGTTTGATTTGGTATGTTTAGATTTTGGTTTGGTATTTATGTAGTGTTTGTTGTAGTATATGATGGTGGCTCATGCTTTCATGGTAGTGGAATGCGGATGCTCCGCCTTCGACATCAATTCTTGAAGACAAGGTTTGCTATATTTTATTTGCTTTTGAAGTAGATATTTGTTTACTCATGATTTTATTTGTTTAAATGTAGACTTTGAATGAAACATTATTTTCTAATTCTAGACTATTCTCTTGAGTTCTTATTTGTGCTTCTGGGATTGTAGGTGGATCTTTTAATGGGTCATTTGAGCGGTACATGCTACAGAAACACCTGTTAATATTACAATAACCTATGTTTGATATGTATTTAGGTATCTAATTAATCTAATGTTGCAATAGATGAAAGATCTTCATTGTAGAGATATTTGAGTTTTTATCGTTCAAGTTATTTTGATGGGTTGTTATCTCATGTTGTAAGATGAATTTGAGTAGAAACTTTACCATTTAGCTTAATTGCATTATCTTTACTGGAAATCGATTCATAAGGCATTCATAATTCACAATTATATTATTTTTTGCTTTTGCCTATAAATGCCATGAGGACTGCCTTTGACTTCGATTCAGGAAGACAAGGTATGCTACACTTTGTGCTTATTTACAATTTACGATTTGATGAATTAAAACTGTTATTACTTTCTACGATTTGATGAATTCACCGAGCATCCCTTTTAGAGATTTATTGCTTTTACTGTTATTACTATGTTTTTTTTTTCCAAATAGATTTAATGTAGATTTTAATTTGCAAGCATTTGTGATAATGTGCATGTTTTTGGGTATTCATCTTCTTATTTAATGGGTTTTTTTTATAATTAATGTGAACACGAGTGTTATTCTTTTGTTAAATAACTTATTGATTTTGGGTTTAAGTGTAAAATGATAAATTGAAATGCAAAAATAAGTGAGTTTGTCTTACTACTTTCTCAACTTTGATTATGATATGATTAAAATATTTTAGAACTCCTAACTTTGTAAGGGATATTTACTTGGTATGGGAGAATCGGTTTGACCCCTACAATAGTTAGTCTATTTGAAGCTTTTTATGTCTTACTAAATTTCTGGTAGTTTGAGTGAAATTAAAACTGGGCTTAAGATAATGAATTTATATATATTTCACTAAATTTCTTCTTGATGTGGTTTTTGAGTTTAGAGCATGTGTCATTGCCCATTGGAAAGGGCCCTGATGGTTTGAGAATGTTATATCAATGCTTAACCGTTATGTAAGTATTTTCAATAATTTCATGATACATGTGCTATATAACTCTTTTATTATATGGTTACACATTCAATTCCTTATTGAAGGAGCAAGCAGTAAGTAATTATTAAGTTGAAGGTAATTATTAAGTTGAAGGAGCAAGCAGAAAGCGATTATTAAGTTGAAGTGTTGTCCAATTGGTAGTTTATTTTGCTTTATTTTTTGTTTTTGTTTTTTCAGATTTCTATCATATGTTGTGTTTATATAGTTATGTGATTATCAAGTCAAGGTATATTTAGTTTGATCTCCATCTGGTTCAAACTTTTACTATATTGACAACACGAACATCTCTGATGACTTATTGTGCTAAAAAGATCTTGCATTTTGTTTATGGATTAGGTGACCCAAAACAGTTTCATTCACAAAGAGTAGAATTTTTTTAGCATCAATGGTTAGTCGATAACTGTTCTATTTACATGATTTGGGTCAAGTTTTGAAGAACCAAAGGTTTGCAATTTTGAAGCAGTTTGGGATTTGGAGTGTAATTGCAAGCTGTCAAGATAATTTGGAATCAAGTTTTGAGGATCATTTTGACCATAAAAGGCCAAAGTCCAGAGGGTCATATTATAAGCATTTTAATGACAGGTTTTATAGTAATTGTTGTGATTTTGTCATGTTTTTAGTCTTGGTTATTCAGTTTTGTCCCAGTTTCCTCCCATTGATCAAGCCACCTACGAATTGTTTGAACTTGCTAGAAATAGTGTCCTTCTAGAGGTGGCAATTTCTAACCAATTATGTGTAAACTTTAGGTTGTATTTGATCTCAAGTGGGTTAAATTACAAAAATATATTTAAAAGCGGAACAAGTCAAATGGATTTATTACAGATTTATCAAATAAACTTGTAGTTTTATTTTTCGTCAAACCCGTGTAGTCACGGGTCACTAAACTAGTTGAGGAACTAAAAGTGGAACACATCGATCATAATTTTAACGCTATATGAAATGTTTTAATGATCTTTATTTAAGGGTGGTGATTAGTACACCTTCATTTTTTTTATTTGTACACCATCAATTATGATTTAAGGTGTTACACTGTAGAACACTGTAAAATAAATTTTGTGGTATACGGCTTAAAAAAGGTGATGTGCAAATCACTTCCCTTTATATAATCCTTTTTGATAATATTTAAAAAATAAATAAATAATATTGAGTAAACATCAGAGGATGGAGGACAACTAACTCTTAAAAACTTTCAGATTATGTAAAAAATAACTTTTTTTTATCGATATTAATGATATTTTAAAATTTTTGACTCTTTAAAAGTGAAATAAGAACAACATTTTTTTTCCACACTGTATATCAATAAAATGGGAAGGTTAAAAAAGATGCGTATGTTGTAAAGTGACAATTTCTAGCTAAAAACATTGTTTGGTAATAGTCACCTTTTCATTGTTAAGGTTGCAATAATTTGTTGAGCAATGTGTATGTTCATAGTTTTAGCAAACACAAACTTTAACGATTAATATAACTATTTAAACGTTTTATTGAACAACTAATTTGAATTTACATCTACGAAACATAAATTATTCTATAACGATCAAATATATACAAATACATAAATGAGACATTATATAGATTTGAAAAGGAATATATATATTATAAAATTACACCTCTTATCAGTTGCATAAAAAATTATAATTAAGCTGTGTGATTAAAACTAATAAAACCTTCAGAGAGAGAGAGATGATGATGAACTTGATCTACCGAAGTTTGTACTCAAATTACAAAATAAATGAAATTGAGATCCCTGAGTTTGCAAGATGATAAAATTTTTGTCAAATTAGCAAAACTATGATAAAAGCTATCTCTCTTATATATTAAATGAAAAGCATATTTAGGTAAGTATTTTAAATTTAATCCACCCTAAAATAATCTAGCCCCTTCAATGATTAAGTCTATTAATTATGAGCTATTGATAAAAAAAATATTAATTGTGATTAGATAAATAGCATAGCCAAATTAGCACAAAGACACAAATACCCTTAATCATTTTCACTAATTACTCATGTTTAAGTACTACTTAATAGAGGATTAAATTGATAATTTAAATATCTTTTCCAACCGTTGACCACAACTAGCATCTTCAACTTTTTGGAAAACAATTGTGGTTAAATATAAAATTAAAAAAATTCAACTATATACAATAGGTAATTTATTATATATTTATACATTATTTCTTACCACACACTCATCATTAGTCTTAGTTGAAGTACCTTATTGATAATTATGTACTTCTATTTACTACTTCCTCTGTGTCAAAATTATTGTTACTCGAAAAAAAAACAGTTTAATAAAAACATAATCACTACTGCTTTCTATTTCTTAACTTTTGCAGAATGACAATTTTACCCATAACTAATTAATTACTCTTTTCTTAAAAGTTTGTAGTAATAATTTAAAGTAAGGGTAATGTGGTCATCTTTATCAAACTTTTCTATCTATTTTTAGTAGTGGACGTGAAACATGAACAATTATATTGGGACGGAGGGAGTAACATTTATTATTTTGTATTTGGAAAAACAATGATCAAACCTAAGTTATAAATTTGAAGTGTCAAAATCTAAATAGTTGTAGTTTTGAAACTAAGTGTTTTAAAGTCTGTGTATTCTGAGTTTGTGTCACATACTAAAGAATCAACCTTAGTACACATACTTAAGCTTTGCCACAGACTGAAGACTTCACAGACTGAAGACTGAATAACACAGACTGAAGAACACAGACTAAAGATTAAAGATTTAAGAAAGAATTCTTCTTTCCCAAGGCAAATACAACTGAAAAGGATATTTGACAAAACGTCAAACATTGATAAAAGTTGAAGAAGGTCGACTGCGGTAGAAAAAGGAGTCTTCACCTTTTCACTTTATCAAGTTCTAAGAAGAAAAGTAAAAAGACATTCTTTGGAAAACATGTTTGCTTTATGGAAGATTCCTTTATCTTTTGGATAATAGTTTGAGTTGGTTAATAGATCACAGTACCTTGCATGCGTACTCAGTCTATAAATACTCAACTCAATCTTCACACAAAATAACTAAGACCAATAGCATTATTCAGTTATATTATTCAAATAGTCTTAGTAACACTAGATTATATTCATTAGTTGAATATATTTTATTATACATTCAAGCTACTTAGTGTGTTTGAGTCTTTGTAATCTCTGTGATACATACTTTGGATTGTGAATAAAACGTATTCATTATATTCATAACTTGTGTTAGTCTATTTTTGTTTCCGCCAAGAATAACAAGAGTTTGATTAACTTAGATATTGTGACATTATATTAAATTCTTACATTGTGCTCTCGGGTATCTGTTTTGTTAAAGGTCGCAATTTGAACCCATTTAGTAGTAAGAACAAATATAATAAGGTAATATTTATACAGCAATACTCATTGGATGCAAAACCGTGACCTTTTAGCCACTCCGGTTGAATGTATTATGAAAATCCCAATGAAGTATTGTTTGATTTATGTAGCCTTTTAAGTTCTTAATCATAATAACTTATATTTCTATTTGTTGTAATTATTTAGATGGGGCAACTTTTGCCTATTTAAACTTTAAGTTTTAGGGGTGATGATCATCTGTGGACAATTGGAAACATATGGTCATGACAATAAATCAGCATAGGTAGAAAGACTTTCTTCCTTCATAAACTACTAAGGAGGCCCGTCTTTAGTTTTATTAGAAAAAGAAAACAACTTAAAAACGATTAAATTGCAAGAAAACAGTTTACTGTCTTAACTAGTCTTGATTAATTAACTGATTATTTACATCCAAAGAATCCCAAAAATTATAACATGGTTTTGCACTAAAGGCAAGCCTTAGGGTAACCATCACCACGAGTTCAACCATTCAAGTACAAATGCAAAACACAGCGGAAACATTAACTATGCACAAATACTCCCTTTCCTAATACAAATTTTCTATTATCTAGCTAGCTATGCGCTTTTTCACTAATCATATCAAAATGATTATGAAACTTTTAGGAAAATGATTATCATCCATGCAGCAGCGTAAAAACTCATGAAAGAAATATCTCTTCTATCTTCCTCTCGATATGGTTTTATATAATCCAAAAAAGTTACTTGTATCTCCATGTACCACCAACTATTCCATTGAAAATTAGAAATATTAGAAAATTGGAAAATTATACAATAATCAAATTAAACTTACGGGCGAACAAAGAAATATGATAGACTAACCACATGAGCTTAAATGATATGTATGCTACACATGTTACAAAAATATTCAACTTTACATTAATGATAAGAGATTTATAAGTGTGCGTAACAAAGTTTTCTCAAAGCAAACACAACTACTGATTCTTTCATTACAACATAATAATAAATTTATTATCAATCATTAATATAAATATTAAAATAAAAAATAAAACAGTAAATCAAAATCAATATCAATATCATGTAAAAACTGTAACCACCAATTTCAACGATGGATACACCCAATTCACGTGTACTCCGGCAGTTTCTTTTGTTGAAGCTTGGCGTCACATGTAAATGAGTCAATAATGGCTATATAAAAACTGCAACCACCAATTTCATTTTTTGTTTGTATCAGCATGGCTCCAGTAGTTAGATGAACCCATCAGACCTATTTTTAAAAACTAATCGGCCCATTCTGTTTCTATCCAGTGGCAGATTCAAAAACTATAGTCATGGGTAGCACAGAATAGTATGTAGCTTGTTTCGTTTTGTAGCCCGCAAAGACCCAGTCTTATTCAAGATTTATATAGAAACAGTCTGATAAGTTAAGGGTCCTGAATGCTCAAATTAATAACCTAATAAGGATGACCAACTCTTGCATCAAGCAGAAATTGAACCTTCGACCTGCCCTTACTAAGTCAAGGGTCCAACTAACAGCACAATTAAGCAATCCTTACTCTGATGCATAGCAATTAATTCAATGTACTAACAAGCCTGCCAAAATATATGGAATTTTTATAAGTCACCTGCCTACTTCTTATAACAGTTCATATCCATAAGAACATTAAGTCACATAAAAAAAGAATATCATAATACGATATGCATAGGCAACACCAAGAACAAATAAGACCTTAAGAGTGTATAATGACACTGAACCTCTTGGTGATAAATAATGCAAGACAAGATCACAGAGTGTCTACATGTTCAACTGAAGTGGTGGATGATTTAGGACCCATGTCATATGCAACAACTGAAGGTAGCTAAATCAAATTAGGCAATAGTGCAGTCACGAATTCAAATGGGACTATCAAAATCCTTCACCTTCCAGTGTCATAGTATGTAATAATCTTCCAGAGTTGTATACATTATTCAAGGTACTTTTATACATGATTTTAAGGATGGATATAACATTTTGTGTGCTTACCTAGTTACACCATCTAGAAAAGAACATAAGAGCTCATCCCCTGCGAAAGACCCTGTCCTGACCCTCTCCACAAGCCCGTGGACATTCTCCACAAGCCCGTGGAGGGTGTACAAGTGAGCGAAAAGACAGTGGATCAGAATGACAAAGGGAGCAGCCATTGTGAGGTAAAACGTTGTTTCAAATGTCGAATACCATGAGATTGTAACAACTGTATTGCCATTCTTTATTATGTAACGGGGGAAAGCTGCATTTATCACGAATGTCACCACTACTGCTGTCATATGCATCTTAAACACGTTAGCTGGAGCTTGGTGGGTGGCACCTAACAACGCTATAGAAACACCAAAAACTTTCAGATAGACGGTGTAAGTATCGATGTTGGTCAAACCCCCTTGCAACAGCTTGTTGAGTTTAACGGTTTGTCTATTATCATGAGCATACAAATAGATTATATTGTTTATAATTGAGATTATATTGTACTTAAAACTAAAAGAAACAAATTATATTGTTTATAATTGAGAATTACTAATACAAATTGAGATTATACCGTAGCTATCGAGTACAAATGCAAAACACATTGGAAACATTAACTATGCACAAATACTCCATTTTCCTAATACAAATTTTCTATTATCTAGCTAGCTATGCACTTTTTCACTAATCGTATCAAAATGATTATAGAAACTTTTAGGAAAATGCCTAAGAACTACTCGTTACACAATGACAACATGTGAAATGTTGAGAGCCAACATGTAAATTCCACCACAAGAAGGTGACAAAAAGATCCTTCATATAAATCTACAATCAAAACTAACAATATACACTTGGTGGTTGCGTGGGCTTATTTTGTTGCTTATTGGTAGCTTATCTCAACACAATAAGGTTATGTTTTAATGATCGATTGGATGAGCTTATTTGCTTATTTGTCTCGGGAGTTTCATAAGGTTGAAATAAGCTCTATTTTTCTACCTTATAAGCAATAAACAACAAAAATAAGTCCACTCAAAGAATGATGGATATTTAAAACTACTATCATCAGTCATCACTAGTCAAAGTTAACAATCTTAACAAATTTCATCATTCTCAATACATGTTTAATCTTCATAACCTTCGAGTGGCCACCAACTAGCTAGGCGGGGGAAAAGTCATATCACACATCTTTGCAGTCACATAAAAATCAGTATCTGAATCACCACCACCCTTACCTTTTGCATCCCCTACCAGCATCTATGAAACACAATTCAAGGAATCAATAAACGCCTCGTGCTTAAAACTAACAATTTACACTTGGTGGGTGTTTGCGTGGGCTTATTTTGTTGCTTATTAGTAACTTATTTCAACACAATAAGGTTATGTTTTAGTGATCGATTGGATGAGCTTATTTGCTTATTTGTCTTGGGAGTTTCATAAGGTTGAAATAAGCTCTATTTTTCTAGCTTAATTACTTGCTTATAAGCAATAAACAACAAAAATAAGCTCACTCAAAGAATGATGGATATTTAAAACTACTATCATCAGTCATCACTAGTCAAAGTTAACAATCTTAACAAATTTCATCATTCTCAATACATGTTTAATCTTCGTAACCTTCGAGTGGCCACCAACTAGCTAGGCGGGGGAAAAGTCATATCACACATCTTTGCAGTCACATAAAAATCAGTATCTGAATCACCACCACCCTTACCTTTTGCATCCCCTACCAGCATCTTTGAAACACAATTCAAGGAATCAATAAACGTCTCGTGCTTAGGAAACTTGGTCTTTTTCTCTTGCTCGTTCAACGAAAACAGCAATTTACGTTTCCCATTGTTTAAAAACGTCATACCACGCATCTTCGTAACTATCTAATTGTTGATAACAACATAATGATAATGACGGGGTTAATGATATCGACACCGAAAATGGTTACTAAACCTCGCGAGACAAAGTCAGTGGCTCGTTTAAGGAGAGCTCATATGAAGTGTTTGTAGAAAGGCCTAATAGGGAACAAGTGGGTGTTAAACTACTAGTGTAAGTGGCAAGAAAGTTGACATGAGCTTCTTAAATAAAGGGAAGCCTAAATAGCCATTCTCATTGAATGTGCAAGAGCAATTCTCCTGAGCACGAGGCCTTTATGGATTCTTTGAGTTGTTTTTGGAAGATGATGGTATGGGATGCAAATGGCAGGGGTGACGTAAATATTTTGATAACTAGTGTAAGACTCGTGCGCGATGCACGACATTATATTTTCAATTAATGCCTACCACACGTTTTGCAACGTTTCAGTAGCTTCACAAATACATCCAACGTAAGTTTAGAAACTACTCCTTGAAAAAGTTGCTCAAACGATAAATGTTTCCCAGCTAACACGTATCTTGTGTGGCGACAGTGAAGTGAGGTTTTGTGAGGTTATAGACGAACTTTATATCACATAAATAACTTTCATTGTATATCTTTTATCGTTAATACATCGACCTTTATAATTCACGTAAACTGGTCAACAGATAGAGAGCCTCCATGATTATCATTCATGCAGCAGCGTAAAAACTCATGAAAGAAAAATATCTTCGATCCTCCTTTCGATATGGTTTTATAAAATCCAAAAAAGTTACTTGTATCTCCAAGTACCACCAAATATTTCATTGAAAAGTAGAAATATTAGAAAATTAGAAAATTATACAATAATCAAATTAAACTTACGGGCAAACAAAAAAATATGATAGACTAACGACATGAGCTTAAATGATATGTATGATACACACGTTACAAAAATATTCAACTTTACATTAATGATAAGAGATTTATAAGTGTGCGTAATAAAGTTTTCTCAAAGCAAACACAACTACTGATTCTTTCATTACAACATAATAATAAATTAATCATCAATCATTAAATATAAATATTAAAATAAAAAATAAAATAGTAAATCAAAATCAATATCAATATCATATAAAATCAAAATAGTAAAGCAACCACCAATTTCAATGATGGATACACCCAATTCACGTATACTCTGGCCGTTTCGGTTGTTGAAGAACACTATTAAGTATCAACAAATAACATTTATCAACAAAAATTCACAATCAATCGATTCGATTATTTATTATTATTATTATTATTATATTATTAATAAAATAAAAATAGAGACTGTAATAATTATATAAACCTTAGGGTTCGGCAGATGAATAGCGATAGCGACTTCGAAGAGGCCGATACCGAAACCGTGGTCTTGACTTTTAATCTTGTGCTGTATTTTATCTGATTAATTAATAATTCCCGATTGCCATGCATTAGAATCAGAATACAAGTCTAATAACCGACTATATCTATTATTTATTCAATTCAATGATTTTTTATTTTTTACTTAACTATAATAATCTACATATACATCTACAATCTATCTATCTACAATACTATAATTTTTGAGTTTTGTTACAGTTAATGATTTGATTAATAGCTTTCAATAATAGTAATAAGTATAGTAATTAAGTAATTTATTAATCTATATAGTTATTTATTTATATTCAATATTTAGCTTTTGATTTTTGTTACAATTAATGATTTGATTAATAACTTTAAATAATAGTAATAATTAATTAAGTAATTTGATTAATCTATAGTTACAGTAATAAATGGAATTCTATAAGATATGAAAGTCTACTTGTAAAAAACCTTAGTAGTAAATCCACTTTGAGTTCCTTTGAGGTCCATATAAAAGGATCGTATTCAGGAACTCAATATTGTTCGTAACATAAGTGACACGATGTAATTAACTAATTATGGCGAGCAAGTAATAAAATGAATAAATAAAATCATTAAGAAACTTATCAGATTGTATGTAAGATGGAGAAGTTTATCACATCACAAATAAATAATAAATAATAAATAATAAATAATAATCATAATCATATAATCATTGTAATAATTCACTTCAAAATGAATGGCCCATGAATTGCTTTCAATATATATTAATCGCAATTTGACGAATGTTTTTTAATTAATCTAAGCATCTAAAAATAACCCTACAACGATATTAGAGCACAATGAGTGGTTGCTATTGTGTTCGATGTTCAATTCAGTATTCAATTGAACACTGAAGTTTAACATATGTACGATTTTGAGGGGAGCGGTTCATTGTTCAATTCGAAGTTCAAATGGGTCCACAAAAATTGTGTTTAACCAATCAAATAAAAGGAAAAGGGAAAAGAAAAAAGAAGATAAAAAAACGAAAAAAAAGTCTTGAACGCAGCTGCAACCAACGTTCTAGGCTAAATACTGACCTTGAACGCTGTACTTGAACACCAATCCGGTATGGTGAATGCCACATCTCGGCACCTTGCTCTAAGGAACTCACTATTTTTGTAACAAACGATAATGTGACTATGTAAAAGAATACAAATAATTAAAACAAAAAATCTAATAGCATGTGTATCACACGAGTTACCACAATCTATATGAACAACTTTTAACCGTGTGAGAAAGTGAACTTATGCTACTAGATAAATGGTGTTTGATAGTTTATTTATAAATATAAAGTATATTCCTCATGGTAATACTTGATTCTAAAACTTGATTTTTAAAGTACACCAGAAAATGGTTATTTTGTTACAATTCTTGATATTATATTATAACCTTACCAAAACTACAAGTCAATTGAGCGGGCAATTTATGAGTGAAAAGTCGAAATTTATGTGTACTATATTATTATTGTTGATAAAATTCATCCCGTTAAGGAATTACCCACTCAACATACATGGACATATACACTTACTAAGATTTTTGGGGATAGATAAATATTCCATTAGCTGTTAATCTTAACACTTTAATTAGGTATATCCTGTTTAATTACATATCAGGTAAAGAGTGTTCTTCAACTTAATAATACCTTATTAAAGAGGTGAATCGGTTGCAGGTATAATAGAAGAATTCATTATCCAGTGGTGTGATTTCTGAATCAGTGATTAATAATGGAACTGAGTTAAGGCATGATACATTTACGAGTTTTGTATTCAAAATGTGTAGTTTATTTAACTCATGTTTTTTGCTTGACATTTAGTCTTACTAATATTACCAACATAAAGACCCGTGAGCTATGAGCAACATTATATTTTTTTATGTGCAAGCAACTGTTTTTGTTATTGAAAAAGTTCTAAAATACTTAATAACTATCGATAAAGCAAAAATTAACCATTATACCCTCATTTCTTTCTTATTTATTCTGACTCTAATTATTTTTTGTGGATGCTTTTATTCCTTCCATAGCTTCTATAAGCCGATTTTAGAATATAGAGTTACGAACTTACGATAACACATCACTAAATTGAGACTATTTATTTCAACTATAAATTCAATTCAATTGGATTATCAAAATAAACATGTAATCTTTAAGTTATATTTATACCAGATTCCCGTGTATACACGGGGTCGCTGAATGTGTATTACAAATCGGCTTATTAAAAATTAGATAATTGAAATTACAAGTGAAATTGATTTATTAAAAGACTAAATTGATTTATTAAAAATTAGATAATTGAATTAATCACAAATGTTAATCTTATATTCTTATATTATATTTAAAATAAGATATATACTCATAAATTATATCATATGTTCATTTTTTATTAAGTTATACATAACTTACCAAACATAGATACCGAGATGATTAAGATGAGTTTATCTTATTAAGATAGGTGGTTAAAATATATATAGTTTGGATCAAATAAGAACACTTCTAAAATAAAAACGTCTAAGAACACCTCAAATGCACATATATATAAAATAAAATCATTAGATTTACACTCACACATCTCAAATATACAAAGAAAAATTGATTTACATTTCTAAAAATGTACAAAAATTAAAAAAATGATAGATGCACATCTATAAAGATAATCATGCATCAATCATTTTTTTCAATTTTTGTGCATTCGTAGGAATGCGCATCAATTTTTCTTTGCATATTTGAGATGTATGTGTGTGAATCTAATGATTTTATTCTATATATGTGTGCATTTGAGGTGTTCTTAGTTGTTCTTATTTTAGAAGTGTTCTCATTGAAACTATACACTATATATATAGTAGGGATCAAGAAGGAAGTAATTTTTTGAGGGAATGAGGGAAGCTAACCATTTATTCACGATGAATGATAATCAAACGTAAAAAAAAATATTTTTATCAAGAAGTATTAATCAAAACCGATGTTATAACTACTAATATTCATATATAAACTACTTTTTATAACTTATAATATCATATGATGAATATAAAGAGAATTTTCTAATATTCATCGTTAATAAATGTTAACCGATGGATATTATTATTTTATTTGAAAAATTATTTGTTAACATCCGTCAATGATGAATGATAATCAAAACGTATAAAACCATATTTTTACCAATAAATATTAATCAAAATCGATGTTATAACTACTAATATTCACCAATAAACTATTTTTTATAACTTATAATATCATATGATGAATATTAAGGGAATTCGTTAACATTCATCATTGATGAATGTGTAGCTTATCTCTTCTCTAGAAAATAGTGCTTCCCTACAAAGTCGATCCCTATCATATATCATTGTTTGTTAGTAACATACTAACATTAAAAGATTGAGGGGGCAGAATTCGAAAGCTTATTACAAGAAGAGTACTGATAATTAGACTTAAAAATCAACCTAACTCATTCATCAGAGATTTCTCTTGTCTAACCAATAATTGTATTAAGCTGATTTTTAAGTATATTTATTTAGGTCTATCAATCATTACTTATTTAGTCTTACTGAAATATAAGGCGTTAGATTAATAAATTGTAATATTTAGAAAATATTGAGGATTCAATATTACAAATGCAATAAATATAAGGGTCAAAATAGAAATCTTCTAATTTTTACAGAATATTTATCAGATGAAAGGTCCTTTAAAAATGTCAAAATCCCCAAATTGAATTATCTCCTACGGTTAGGGTTTTAGCGCCGTCGATTCATAATCTCCGTCCACCATAACTGTAAAAAACAATCAATTGAATCGGAATAGTTACCGTAAAACAGTGAATCGGAGATGTCGAAGAAAAACAACCTGTCTCTTAGAAAAAAGCAGCACGAATTCGAGCTTCGAAGTAACCATTTTTTTCAATACAACATTATTTCTAATTAGCTAGTTATTAAATTGTAATCTAATGGTGTTTTTGGTGAATTAGGAGAACAGGAAGCGAAAGAAAAGAAAGCAAAGAAGCTGCAAGCTAAGAAGAACAAGATGAAAGTAAGTAGATTTTTTTTTTATGTATAATGTTTGTATTAGTAAATTTGTTTTTATTTAATTTAATAATGAGAATAAATAGTAGAAAGGAAAATGTTATATGTATGAAAAATGTTATATGCATGAAAAAGCCACTGAGTTAATCTCAGCTATTAAACGTATACTGTATAATTCATTATGTCGGAAACAAGAGGTACAACTAGACGTTTAGACCAAGCGTTTATATTAGGTTGTTAGATAGATTGCATGTTGAATGCATTCCAACTTCAAGATTAATTCTGTGGGAGTACAGAACATGGGTTCCTTTTCAACGTAGTGAATTAAAATGAATGCTTATGAGAAACAATCTACTAAAGACTTTACCCAAAAAAAAAAAAACAATCGACTAAAGCAAGTTTATAGACTAGTTACTGGAAAAGTGTTGATGTCGAATTGGTATCAAATATTGATTCAATTTTGCAGGGTGGAGTACCGTATTAGCTAGATTTTAACGAGACCTGTATGATGACCATGCTACATCAGAAATGAGTTGATGCTAGTTTGCTACTTTAGGAAAACATGGATTAGTATTATGTTATGCGTATACGAATATGATAAGTACTAGGTTGGATTGACAAAACTAAAAACAGGAACATCTTTTGACCTGGAAGAACCACTGCGTTGTCCTTGCCAATTGTCCACATGAATTGGATTAGAGACAATGGATGTTAAATAGTGGCTTTTTCTGTATGTTCTTGTTTATACTTTCCCAAAAGCTTTTAAGTAGTTCGGTTTTCAACATTAAAACGGAATATACCTTGGATATAATATTATTATTTTCAACATTGAAACTGATTTTGGTTTTAGCTTGTTATTAGATAACAGATGTAGAGCTTAATCTTAATTGTATACCAATTTGTAACCTCATGGATCCAACTTGAGTTGATATAGTCATGATAGCTTCCACTTGTATCTTACCCAAATATCTTTAGTTAAAGGGGAAAATCAATTTCTTTAGTTATAATGAAATCCTAGTAGCACATGAGGATATAGCAAAAAACTAAATCACGTAGACAAATATCCAAATCATGTAAATGTAGACAAGCAGCCAAGTTATGTGAAAATTTATGTGTTTCTTGTGAATCTTGCTGTGTGTGACAGATCTTTGACTTAAAGTTTGCTATTTCGATATTTGTAAACTCACTCAATCTATAACTTTTCTGATTAGGTGGATGGAAGTGCAAGCAAGAACAAGAAAAAGGGTAGTGGTGGATTTACAGTAGGGAAAAAGAAGTTGAAGACTAGAATGACGCCTTTGGTGAAGGTTAAAGCTGCTCAAGCAATGGAACTTGACAATTGAGGTCGAACTCTAGTAGTTTAATCCAACAGATTTGGTTGATAGTAATATTTCAAAAGAAAATGCTTTACATCACGTTTTATGGCAAGAAAGTGTTGCCCAAGTCTTTCTTCCCATTTCAAAGATCTCTAGCAATCAGCATCCGTTGTATTTACGTGAACCAGTACTATAATTCAAGTTTTGTTTTATCATTTATGTTCTTTTTAATAGCATATACTTTCATTTGGAATCTATATTTTAACTCCTTATTCTGTAGCTGTGATACCCACCTAAAATATGTGATATGCAATTTTATTAGAAACTAAACAAAGGGACCAAATTGTTAAATCACATAAATTGTTGGACTTGAATTGTAATTTCATTGAAACTTAAAGAGATAACAACGTGTAGATATAACATTCCCGTTTGAATCGGACTTGAATGACGGTTACTATACCGATAAATACTACGCACAATCTCATCATCATCATCATTAGAATACATAACAAAATTTTAAAACCTAGAACGACACAAATTAACAACGAAGGTTGGAACGGTAGTAAAGGTTTACTTGTGTATTGTGTCTCGATAGAGGCTCGGTTCGGTTTCGATTTCTTGTTCCGTTTCAGGTAACCCATATATGTCCCTGGCCTTGTAATGTACGTATTAGTTACATACTTTAAGAGTTATATTGATTGGGTTTTGAGTAGTGTCAATTAATGTGTTATGGTGATAGGAGTAACTATCATTCTAATTATTGTATTTCACGCCAAGTATCAAACTCATATCGAATCGAACTAGTTCGATTTGATTTATAGTGTTGCAAGTCAATAGAAATCATATTAAAAGTGTGGTTCTTAAATATTTATGTTTGAGATATCTTAAATGGTGGTATAATCTACTGTTAGTAAGCTTGTTGGTTATCTACTCTATCAATAATGAAATCATATAAAAATTGTCCTATTAAAAGTGGAAACAAAGGTGAGCTATTAAACAGTGGATGAAGAAATAAAAAGTGAGCTACTAAACAGTGGATGAAGATATGAAAGTGGGCTATCAAACAGTGGACGAAGATAAAACAGTGGATTATAGGTAAAGGTAATTACAAGTTGCCATTAAAAAGAAAGAGGCAAATTCAAATAAAAAGGTTTGATAGAGATTGTGGATTAAATCGTTAATGCTTATGTGACGAATTGATATTGAAATTTGTGGTTAAATGTTTTATAAATAATTATATGTTAAAATCGTGATTCTCACAAGGCTTTATAGCTGACCCAAATGTTTTTTAAAACTTTTGCAACTCAGGTTAGTAAACGAAGGATAAAAATGTAGACTATAATTGCATGAAGAAAAGAGAAGATTAGAGTGTACACGCTTCTGCACGCACTCTGATAAAGTGGGTTGTTTCAGTAGTTCAAGAATAACATTGCAAAGATCGGCCTTTCTCTTAGTACGTCTCGAGAAATCATCGGTTTAAGATCTGCAAATATCATTAGAGTTATGCTAACTATTATTACTATTAGATATTTGGTAATGAGCTGATATCTTTAACAAATTCCTATAGGTTTAAGATTTCTATATTGAATAAATAAAATATTAATGAATTGAATAGTTGGTATCACATTTTTATATTTCTTTATTATATTCGATGATTTTTAGGATTAAAAAAAGAAAATTAATCCCATAACCGATATGATGAAGACATAAATTTTATGTTGGATGTGGTGGCTTTTGGAATCATACAAGTATATAGAACCATGTCGCCCCCCACACGTTATTGTTGGCTTGTTCCCTAGTATTTTCATCTTTCTTTTTTTTTTTTCACAAAAAAATTATCTATTACTTTTTAAAATTAATTTACTAATAAAAATTTATAACTATACAATTATCATTCAGAAAGAAACAAAATTATTTATACTTATAGTTATCTTATGAATTATGATATGTACCGACGCCTTTATAAACTTTATTTTTGAATCACGAAGATGCATAAAATAACTGCGGGCTAAGAAATGTATTTCATTATATAATATAAAACGTCTCCCTTCTATCTTAATTCGGAAATTACTTAACTACCCTTACTAATCTATTATTCTTTCCTTTTATACACTCACTCACTCATGCACAATCTAACAATTAACAAAAACCCTCCCTGTTATCCACTCACCATTTTAAGCACCTCATTCTCATCTTTCACGGAATCATGTTTACAATGACATCAGTCAAGATTTATATTATATATTCGAATTAATTTACAAGTCTACAAATACATTAGCGTTTTAGTATTTTCGTATAAACATCTACGCCCCTGCCTATGGCTACATTATTTTTAAATATTTTCTATCACCTTTTGTCATTGATCATATAATAAAACACTCAGAGAAACGCAAACTATCTTTGAAGAAATTAATATATGTCGATAAAATTGGAACTAAAAAATTATGACATAAATATGAAACACATCTTAAAAACAAAGCATAAATACCATCATTTTATAGTATGCATTTACACCAGCACAATTACTGCAACGTAAAACTATTATCACCCCGCCGCATTGCACAGGTACAAACAAATGTTAGTTACATATAAAACGTTTTGCTACTTATCTTAAAAAATGTACTCAACTATAGCAAATGACTAAATTACCCTCGATAATTAATTCAACTTTTAAAAGCTTCTCAACAATTATTCTTACCAAAAAGGAAATGTCAACTTATTATCATCGAGATACTTTAATTTAAATAAAGTATAATTACATATATAAATTGTAATAGTAATAATTATACTGTTTGAAAATAAAATAGTTTATAAAATTGAAAATTAATACAAACTAAATTTTCTTTAATTTTATATTCATCCATATTCATATAGTAATCAAACGCTAAATGAATTAAGTCTCTAACACGAATTGGATATGAAAAAATGTATAATATAAAATTTCTCTCGCAGCTGTGCGCCGGTTTGATGGTATAACTTAAAACACAAAACAATAAGTAAAATCAACACATCATTTTTCAAATGGCACGATTAAAACAAAACTATGATAAAAAAATATATATATATACAAATAAATGCGGTGTCATTTTTTGTCATTCTAGTATCAATTAAAAATGGTACACCTATGATACGTTTTTTTTTTTTTTTTTTTTTTTAACTATTTGCACCTTACAATTTATTTATGTATCTTTTTTCTTTAGACAAAACCCCATTCATTATAGTTGGTTGATTGAACACCCACTAAAAACTCAATTGTTTCATATTATAAAAACATGTTATTTTAATTCACAACTATGGATATAAAAACTAACGAACACACATGTATCAGTTATGAAATTATTATGTATAGGGGTAAATTTGGTATTTAGGAAATAAAATGTGGATCCTTGTGTGAAATCGGAAATGGGGTTTAGCAGCTGATTTGATTTGATCATAAAAAGGTTTTCAATTTGGACTCTGCTGTTGAAGATTTATAAAAGTTAGGGTTCTTTTTGGGTGTTTGTGATTCAGAATTAGAAAGGTGGAAGAAAGTTGACTTTTTTACTTTTCTTACTAGTTGACTTCAGAAACCAAGAGATAATTATATAACTAAGGTATGATTTTTATGTTATTTTTTAGTTTTTTCCTTTTGGGTTTATCTCTTTGGAGTTTAATGTATGCTCAATATAAAAGTTTAATCATAATCACATCATTTTGGTTGTAATCTTTTAAGAATTCTGAGCTTATTTTTTCTTTCTTTTTTTATGATATTTTTCTAAATTATAGATCTTTTTCTTCATTCTATGCTGATCATTCAATGATAATTCTATTGATATTGTGTTTGTTCATGAGTGAAATCAAGATCTTATGGTTATGTTAATCAAGCATGTTGATTGAAAGTGGAGTTTACTTGGGATGAATCTGTTTAATTTGATGAACTGATATTGCTAAAAATAGTCAATTTTTATCTTTTGATTTGGTAGCAAATCTGGTACTAAATTTAGATTGAGCTTAGTTTCTATATTTAGTTTTTTTCCCCTTGAAGATGTTTCTATTCTAATACTTTCTATATAGGTAAGTACTGAGTGTAGTTAATCTTTTTATAGGAAAGCAGGTAGGTGTTGGGTTAATCTATTGAAAGAAAACAACTCTTGTCAATTTCAAAGTTAAAAAATGAATTGTTCATTTAATTGATATACAAAAAGTCAACAGAGAAAACAATTTTTGGGAATTATAAAATACCATGACCCCAAACTGAATTGAGAAGTTTTGTATTACATTACAGTGGTGTTTGGATGTGTTTTTTCAAAGTGATTATTGCATTAGGGTTGCATACATAAAGTTTTTGTACATTCGCTGACGTGTATTGCTTTCTTTTTATAGTGAGAAGAAGTCTATAGCATGGGTTCGCTTTGTACCAAGCTCATTCCTTGCTGTCTAGTCTCGGATTCATTGGTTCTCGAGGATCTAAATGCTAGTATGTTTTCAGCATGATGTCATAGGTGGAAAAATGGGTGGGTTGGGAAGGCTGGGTAACTGGTCAAACCAGATGGGGGTTGACCAGCAACTCCTTTTTATCTTAGGGGGTGCTTGGTAGGAGGTTTTAAGGGGTAAGGAAAATGATAGTCATTGAAGATGCTTGGTTAACTATAAGCCAATTAATCATTATAGAGTATTGGGTAATGAAGCATTTCCTGTTAATTTGAGGGTTATGGGAATCATTACTTGTAACTGTCATTAACTACAATTATGTTTATTTGGTTTTTTTTTTTTTCGTTCTTAGCCAATCACTACACAAAATAACCACAGCCATCCACCAATTTGATTTTTATTATCATAAATTCCTTCTTCATTTGTTTATCAATTTGTTTTTTTTTTTACTTGATAGAAGTAAAGCAACTAACCTAGCTCTTATCCTTAATTTGATAATTTATCTTAGTTTCTAAAATTTGGCTGTAGGTACAGATAAAACAAAACCTTATTCTGCTTAAATTTTATGAAATATATCATATTTTCATAGATCTTTATTCATATTTTAATATCTGTTGTTAGTGAATTCTTTTTGTCTATTATAAATGTTTTTTTTTCCATATCAATAATAATAATAATTGATTATAAATAATATTTAAGACTTGAAGCTAAATATTGAAATCAAATTGCTTATGGTCTAAAGTAGACATAAGAATCAAAGTGTTCTTAAACCAAGCACCATCAAAGATAATGATAATCTCCATTCCATTCCTTAGTATTCCCTTTGACATTCCCTTTCCGATTCCCCTATTTGAACCAAGGGCACCCTTAATTTCATAAAAGTACGAGTAATATATCTATTATGACTACAATAACTGTTGTTAAAAAAGATCTGGTTTTATGAATTTAAGAGGGAGGCTGTAAACACTTGATCCTGCCATGAGTACCTTTTGAGTTTTAACTTGTTCAAGCTGCTCTCTTTTTAGCTAAGCCTGTTTAATTTTACCCTTTTGTCCCATTTGCAATAACTTCTAACTCAATTGACCCATTTTCACATATTGTGTGGTTTTATTGTTACTGCAGGGAGCAAGGAAGAGGAGTTGAGTGACCCAACTGCATTCAAAGAATTTAAATTAGAGCAACTTAAAAATGCCACATCTGGCTTTGCTGTTGAGAACATTGTTTCTGAGCACGGTGAGAAGGCACCGAATGTTGTCTATAAAGGGAAACTCGACAATCAAATGAGGATAGCTGTAAAGCGCTTTAATCGCTCAGCTTGGCCTGATTCTCAACAATTCAAGGTACACTAATAAACGCACTTTCTTTGTAAATGTGCTAGAATTGTATGCATGTTTTGTTCATTGTTTTTGTTTAATGTGCTATTACTAAATAAAATAACAATGCAATCATTTTGTAAATATCTCCGTCATTGAATCACTATATTTGAATGATGAAGTTTTCTTGAATTTTTAGTATTGACGAACCCCTGAAGAAATAGGATTTTATGGACTTTATTGTCTTTATATATGTTGATATGTTGATTGGGGATAACATGTCACTTGTCATGCTAATTGTTATTCAAGATTACGCGTACTTATCGAAAGTATGAACCAATCATTGATTTGATATTTGAGAATGTACGAAAACCATCAGGAAGAAGCAAAGTCTGTGGGCCAGCTCCGTAACGTTAGGCTTGCTAATCTCCTTGGTTGCTGCTGTGAAGATGATGAGAGATTACTAGTGGCTGAATACATGCCGAATAATACACTTGCGAAACATCTTTTTCACTGTAAGGAAGTCTGTTTTATATAAATAATTAATGACCAATATCTCTTTACTAAACAATTTAAGAGGTTGGTTTACACTCTTTGGGTAGTTTTCAATCTATTTTGCCCATTGTTAGAGATAACTTTTTTTAGTTCTATTCATTTGACCCATTAGCAATCAAATACGGAATGTTAACACATATGGTCCATTTTCATATAAATGAGTTGAAATCGCATGTTCTTATGTGTTTTCTTTCAATATTGTGGCTTACTGTATAAGCTCCGTTGAATTAGGGGAATCGCACCCAATGAAGTGGGCAATGAGGTTACGAGTTGTGCTACATCTTGCAGAAGCTCTTGAATATTGTACAAGTAAAGGTCGTGCTCTTTATCACGACCTCAATGCTTACCGAGTCTTGTTTGATGAGGTAAAGTGTGTTTTTTGTTACGTTTCCTCATTCTTGAATCTTCATTGGATTCTAATTATTGATGCATCATATTCTTACAGGATGGTAATCCAAGACTTTCGTGTTTTGGGCTCATGAAGAATAGTAGGGATGGGAAAAGTTATAGCACAAATCTTGCGTTTACTCCTCCCGAGTATTTGAGAACAGGTATATATTTACATTAAAATTGCAAACATTTTCTACTTCTGAAATTCTTCAAGCTAGAATGACCTCTTTGCCCATTGACGATCGATAATACCGATTTGCGTCCCCAAAATTTTCTTGTAGTTATTAAAGGGTATTTTGGTAATTTGTCAAGTATTCAACCACTTGCCTGATTTTTGTGTAGGGAGGGTGACTCCAGAGAGTGTCATCTATAGCTTTGGGACTCTTTTGCTTGACCTTCTTAGCGGGAAGCACATTCCTCCTAGCCATGTAAGTATACACATTCTCACTATAGGTGAAGACCCCTGTATAGTCTTTCTTGAAATCGTATATACACAAACTTGATTTTTTGCTTAGGCTCTTGACTTGATAAGGGATCGGAACCTTCAAATGCTTACCGATTCATGTCTAGAAGGACAATTTTCTGATGATGATGGAACCGAGTTGGTGCGTCTGGCTTCTCGTTGTTTGCAATATGAACCCCGTGAACGCCCAAATCCAAAGTCGGTAGTGTCTGCTCTAATTTCTCTTCAAAAAGAGACTGAGGTTAGTTGACATTTTTGCTTTCAAATGAAAAATATAAACCAAAATCAACATGTTATAAATTTGATAGCTAAAGAATTTCGGTTTGGTTTGTGTTTTCAACCATACTGAATCTAGAACCTACTTTTCAAAATCTTCAGAAAAAACAACCGAACCAAATCGAGAACAGTTTGCTTTTACCGAATTATTGCATGCTGTTTGTAGGAACTAAAGATCATCTTAAATTCCCCGGACTCAAATCTTTATGGAGTTTTTTCCTTCTTGTCATTTAGGTTCCCTCACATGTATTGATGGGCATCCAAACAACTACTTCATTCTCACCTCGATCTCCACTTGGTGAAGCTTGCTTAAGAATGGATTTAACTGCAATGCATGAGGTCATGGACAAGCTTTCGTATAAAGATGACGCAGGACAAACAACTGAGGTTATATATTCTCTCGATATAAACTATTCTTTTGTAATACGTTCTTGTGATTTGCTTTACTCGAAATTGGTCGGTTTGGATAATGGGTCATTGCAGGTTCAGGTTAGGACAAACAACCAAGATTATAAATGGGTTGAAATTGTTACCTCTACTGTCCTTATATAAGAAGTAGCTGTTACCTTTTTAATTTTCAAAAATTTGTAATGTTGATGATTGTTTACCAGCTTTTGATACTTTTCGAATTTTGTGTTTTACGTTTCAGCTCTCGTTTCAAATGTGGACCGATCAAATGCAAGAATCATTAAACTCGAAAAAGAAGGGTGATGCCGCATTTCGGCAAAAAGAATTTAACACTGCTATCGAGTGCTATACACAGGTAATTTCTCTTGTTCACTTGTTTATTTATCTACAGATGGGAACAACCCATGTAGATCATTCAACCATAGTTGTTTTCTTATATTTTGCGTTGTTAAATGTTAATATTCGAATTGATTCTTGCTTCGATATGGTATGATTTGGAGATCGAAAGTTGAAGGAATGCACCTTTCTATATTTAAATTTGTACATCTTAAACTTTTGGTTAATATGCATACATGATTCTGAACCTTTTGATAAATACATAAATACTCATGAACCTTTTGATACATGCGTGCATACATATAGTTGGTTACCTGTAAACTGTGTCTTTCTTTGTCTGCAGTTCATCGAATATGGACCTACAGTATCTCCAACTGTATATGCTCGGCGTAGTTTATCGTACCTCATGAGCGACATGCCTCAAGAAGCTTTAGGTGATGCTATGCAAGCGCAAGTCATCTCACCTGTGTGGCACATTGCTTCATATCTACAAGCCGCCTCACTTTTCGCCCTTAAAATGGAAACCGAAGCACATGTGGCTCTCAAGGAAGCTGCCACTCTCGAAGCCAAGAAAGCTGGAGCCACCACCAATGGACAATAACCAAGTTGTTGCCATTGTTGTATACTGTAAATCTCTTGTTATTTATAGTTGAATTGCTTCTTTTGTACGAAAAATGTGAACCGATAAGACGGTTCTTTCATATGCGTAAATGACGATTTTGCCATTGGGCCTGATGTTGATTTCTCATCTTTTTTTCTTTTTACATGTGGAGTAAATTGTGTATTGAGAGATAGGAAACAGATTTGGTTTCTTAATTTTGTTGGGAAACCTAATTGTAAAGCAAGAACTCAGTTGACAATACATGTGTAGTTTGTGTACAACAAGACTGTGTTACCCTTCTCTTTGTTTCATAGTTGTTCAGTTCTGTTTGACATTTTGTTCATGGATTTGTTGTTGCTTTAATACCCTTGGGTGCGAACGTAGAATCGTTAGGTTCGAGTCATGATAGCAATTTTTGTTGGTGTGAAATGCCCGAGGAAGTCGAAGATGAGAACATATTTATCAAATTTTGTCTTCAAGTTGAGGAATTTGGGTGCACGTTGTTTGGTTTTGGTAAAAGAAGATGGTATGTTCTTACTTAAAAGATCTTCTATTACATTTTAACTTATAAACCCTTTAAACAAGCATATACCAAAACCATATACTTTTGATTCGTTTAATTATTTAAAAATTTAAACTTATTCTTGCACATAACCGCCTAATTATCCACAACTTTTTCAAAAAAAATAAAAATAAACTTCACTCACCTAACCGTTTTTAACCACCCTTCACTCCACTAACACTCCTTTTCAAACTCCCATCTCAAAATATGCTCTCAGAATTCATTCAAACCCTAACCCTAATTTACATCCATGACAACCCCCAAATCCCCATTTCAATCTCTACCCTCATCTTCATTCTCTTCTCAATCCAAAATTCCCCTAAAGAATTCCCTCAATTTTCCCTCCAAAATCACCTGTTCCCAAAACCCAAACCCCCAATCTCCACCAAAGTCCATAACTTTAATCTCAATTCTCCGATCGATCCCCGATTGGGCTGACGGAATCAAAGAAAGGCGTATGAAACAAAACAGACCGCTGTATAAACACGAAGATTGGGTTCGACACCGTAGCTCATTAAGACACATTAGACATTTGTTATCTAGTCTCAGTTCTAGAGTTATTTTATCATTAGTACCACCTGTGATCGCGTTTACGTCAGTGGCTGCATTTGTAGCGAGTTACAACACGGCCGTGTTGTGGCATTTGTTGCCAGAGATATTTCCGGTATTGAGAGCTTCTTCGTTGCCTTACCAGTTGACGGCACCAGCGTTGGCGTTGTTGTTGGTTTTTAGAACGGAAGCGTCGTATTCGAGGTTTGAGGAAGGGAGAAAGGCTTGGAGTAAAGTGATTTCGGGGACGAATGATTTTGCAAGGCAAGTGATTGTTAGTGTGGATAATGATTCCTGTTTAAAGGCTTCACTTTTGCAGTATATTATGGCGTTTCCAGTTGCTCTTAAGGTTTGTAAGTCAGCAGTTATGGTTTAATGTTTGGTTATTTGTCTAATTATCGTGCTTAGGATAGGACTGTCAAACGGGTCAGGTTGAGGTGACCCATAAATGCTTGTCTTTGTAAAGTTCATCGGTATGTTAAATACAGAGTATACGATTAATAAATATGATTATGAAATTTGATATAATCATATAATATAGATTGATTATATAAATCAGTTTGGGTGGTTGTAAGTGTATGTAAATTTCTGGAATTTCACCCTTTGACAAGCTATATAAATGGGTTGAAATTACCCTGTCAAATCGGTCAAAGGTTACAACTTTATGGGAAATGGGAGCACTGAATTACGGAGTAATACGCTAATGGAAAAAAGTGATAACTAGTTTGTTTAAACTCAGATACACCATGCTAAAGTGTGTCGAATTTTAAATCCTTATTAAATTTTTTTTTGACAAATCACCTCCATCACACAAACTTTTGTGATCTCTCTGATTTTTATTTTTGGTTGCGAATGTTTACAATTAAACTTCTACATTATTATAATGGATTCTTTTGAAGTCAAGTGATGTGTACGTAAATGGGAATAGTGTTTCATAGAGCTGATAAAAACAATCCTAAGTTTCTTTCGTTCTTTATTAGATATAAGTTTTGAATCCTGCAGTTGAACGAGTATTTTAAGGATGTAAAACAATCTTTCTTTAGTTTATATATAATCTTTGAATGCAGTGCCATTTGATATACGAATCTGATATAGGAAGAGACCTTGAGTATCTACTTGATGAAGATGATTTAGCAATAGTTCTCAGTTCAAATCATCGCCCACGCTGCATCATCCAGTTCATCTCCCAAAGCATGAAGCTGCTTAATTTGGAAGAGCCAAAGCAGACTGTGTTGGTAAATTTCTATATGAGAATTTTTAAGATTTGACCTCAAAGTCAAAATGTGTGTGGAGTAAAGTTTTGTGCATTAAATTGCAGGAATCAAAAATCACTTGTTTCCATGAAGGTATTGGTGTATGTGAACAAATCATGGGCATTCCTATCCCTCTTTCTTACACTCGTTTGACCTCAAGATTTCTTGTCCTTTGGCATCTTACACTTCCAATCATACTATGGGATGATTGCAATTGGATTGTGGTTCCTGCTACCTTTGTTAGTGCGGCTTCTTTATTCTGCATTGAAGAGGTCTCTCTCTCTCTCTCTCTCTCTCTCTCTCTCTCTCTCTCTCTCTCCTCTCGAAGGTCAAAAGAATTATTTTTCAATATGAAATCAGTTGACTAATCAAATACTCTATTGTCATGGATTCTGTTGCAAACTTAATCCCAACATATTCTCTTTTTTAAATTTTGCTACAAGGTTTAATAAGTTTTTGAAATTTTGGATGAAAAATGAAAGGATGAATCAAAATTTTGAAGTTTATTAGTCCCTTTGACTTCAACCGTCAAACGTTGCATATTTCAATAATCTTGGTACAGAGAGGGAGTGACATACATGTATCTCGATAGGAGACGCCTAAACCTGATTTCATTACTTTCAAATGGAAGTTCTAATTTCTCTTTGTGACTATGATTCAACCTTTAAGGTCAAATGTACTACTGAATACTAACTAGATTTGACCTTTTGAAATATATATATATATATATATATATATATATATATATATATATATATATATATATATATATATTTTGGATTCCTGACAAACTTACTACCGAGAAATTTGTAGCTATTCTTATTACCAGTAATGTAATAGTCGATTTTTTGAAAAGTACCAATAAATTCCGAAGTCTTTATGAATCCATTTTCATGTAGAGTCAAACATTGACCATGTTATTCATTTTAGATAGTTGATACTGAACTTGTTATATGGGAATCTACAGGTGGGAGTTCTCATTGAAGAGCCATTTCAGATGCTTGCTTTAGATGAGCTCTGCATACGAGTTTGTGATCACGTACAGGAGGCAATGAAAAGTGAGAAAAAAATTCGAGAAACTCTGATAATGAAAAATCAGGCTGCATCCAGGACCAGGAATCCATCAACAAATGGGCACCCAACAGTTGGAGGTGAACAAAACAATCTAACCAGTCATCCTCGCGATAAGTGTTAATATGCTTATCATTCGTCTACAGCATTTACATCCGATATTTGAGAACCACAATCACATTTTCATCCACATCGAAAAAGTGAAAATGTTGAATGTTAAATGACCAAAACGGATGCACCCCGCATGTTGTATCATGGCCTGTTGTAGCTATAGCTTTGTTAGTGGTATGTATATGGTTAGTATTTTTGGTAATTAAATCAAGGCTGTTATAAATTTAGAATAGCTTGCTGTTTTAACATAGCTTGTATGTAATTATGTATGATTAGGAATTAGTTTAATCCAAAATATGTTACATCAAACAATATACACAAGCATATTAACAAAGCGTTTCTTATTAAGACTAAATGTAAAATTTTAAGGTTTTACTATTTTAATTCATTTGTCGGCTAATTGAGTAAAAAGTAAAAACTGCAATTTGTACACAACATTAAACAACTTTCTGTAAGGTATGAGCCCAACATATGCAGTAAAGTAGAACCTGTATGTAAACTAGTGAAGCACTTGGGCTTGGACCCAACTAGCCGATGGTCAAGCCTTTGATGCACTTGTATAGTTGTATGGCCTTGTTGCATATGGTTGAGTTTAGTTTTACCTTTACAAACTTATTGAAATTTGGAAGCACAATTTAGCGGCTTATAAGCTTCAGCTTATGGATTATCTCATGTTAAAGTGTATAAGCTTATAACTCGTTAAAAATAAGTTTATCGACTTTTTCGAATTTTAGTTGACCTATTAACCGTTAGAGGAAACTTACCGAGTACCCTCTTTAATTCTTACATTAATTTGACTGGCCCAACTCAATATATCGCCAGACCGAAGTTCACTTACAGAATAATGAATGGTTAATGAGCAAATACGTAAACATGAACTCAAATCCTACACAGTAACGCGAAGTTTTTTAAATAGAACCCATCGAATTCTTAATATGTCGAATCAACCAAAACAATTGAAAGCGGTTTGAGCCGACCAACCAACGTAGTTTAAGTCGACTATTAGACATATTAGTCAAATTTTCACATATTTATAAATTCGTTATCATAGTTTTTGAGAAGAAATAAAATAAACAAACCTTGGGACATATTAGTCAAATTGTCACATATTTAAAATGGACTACTACTTTTAATTATCTTAAAATCACAAGTCAACTCCATAAACTATTCATGATCGTTTTTTTTTTATTTTAACCAATTAAATTAAATATTCCGACTCAATTTTAAATTTTTAATGGCATGCACGTCTACCATAAAAACCCACACATTTCTTGAAAGACTTTGTTTTAAAAATAAATTGAAATATTTAATCAAACTGCCCCATGAGTTTCTGTTTTCATTTTTGTGTGTAGGTAGATTTTAGAACTTATATAGACTAATTAATTAATTAATTCATACTTAATTTGATATTTGCAAGTTTAAAAATATGTTGGTCATACCGTTATACCATGTTATGTCGTTAACGTGGTCGGTTATATACAAGAAGATACATTTACTTTCAATTTATTAAGTCAAACTTGATTAACTAACTTAATTAAATCTAAGATAACCTTGATCTAATTCGTCGGTCATGTTCGAGCTTAAACTCGAAAATGATACATTTAACATTAAGTTTGTCACAACAAAGAAAGGTTGTTATGTATTTAACGATAGTTATAAATATCTCAAGTCAATAAAAAAGTTAAATATGTGAGATTCAAAATCGCTTATTGATTAGAGATCTCGTTCCTTCAATAGGGGATGCAATGATTCTCTTTTGAATTGATCACGCTCTGTATATAAAAAGTTTACAAATAAATTCTTACAAAATCGGGAAATTTGTGACACATTTTGTACCGATAATATTAATTTATTATTTTCTTTTGTCATTATGTTCTTTAATAGCACATGAGTACATGACACATGTGTTTGTACGATCGAGATAACTTGTTAAGCTTTTGCGACTTCAACAAATTTCTTTCCATTTTATGTTTGTTGATTTCCGTTAATCCGCCGATGCAAGTATAGCAATTTTGAGTGTTTATTAAATGTCATGCCCACTTCTCTTGTATCGAGAATTGTACCTCAAATGCCTCTTTGATGTTTATATTTTTTTCATTAAATAAAATAAAATATCAAGATCTAAGCATCTTAATTGGACTTGAAACAAATAAATACAAAAAAAAAATATCACTCCCAAATATATAGTCTATCTATTAATAATAAAATGTTAGTAATTCTCAAATATATGTATTTTTTTTTCTTTTTTCTTTTGCTTCTACATCTATTCCTTTTAATATTTTGACTTCGATTAATTTATTGAAAAGTCTACCAACAAAAATAAAAATGTGTTCCCTCTAAGCTTGAGAAGGTGTTTCTATATAAACACAATTACATAAGCTGAATGGACTCAGTTTAATCAAAAGTGACACAAACATTGTTTTGCACAAGTCCTCATCTTATTGAACTTTTAGAAAGTTGTGCAGAAAGAGTTGCTAAAAATGAAGAAATTAGACGATTTAGAAGATTTGAGTTTACATTCATCACCAATGGATCATGATGAATCACCTACACATAGTGGCAGTTCTTTTGCTTATGGTAGAACTAACTCAGAGACTTCAGGTTTTTCTGAAAATTTAACAGATGATTTTAATAGCTGCTCATCAGAAGCTAATTCTCCGATGTCTTGGCAAGCCACCGCGAGATCACCTTATCGACCGACCCTTTCAAGATTCGGAGGAATGAAGCGTAATCATATGCTAGAAAATGATGATAAAGTCAATGATCAGAAACCTACAGATTTGGGTCAGTTTTTATTGCAATTCAGCACCTTTACTCTTAATGTCAACAAAATCTTGATAAAAGAAGAAAATCAATGTAACAAAACACTAGTCTTTTCTTTCTTTCTTGTTAAATTAATGGCTCTAATCGGCATATTAGTATGATTCATTTAGTGGTTACCTTAAACGTTCACGTATGCTGCAGAGCTTGAGATGATGAAAGAAAGATTTTCGAAACTTTTATTGGGAGAGGATATGTCAGGCAGTGGCAAAGGAGTTTCAACTGCAGTTACCGTCTCTAATGCTATAACGAATCTATATGGTATCTAGTAGTCTTTTTTTTTCAAATCATTTTACAAGCTGTATACTTTTATCATCCTTACTCAATGATTTTACATTTTGTAACTTTCGGTCTTTGTACACTGTAGTTTCTATGTTTGGGCAGCATCAGAGGTTAGAACCATTGTATAAAAATAAGAAGATGATGTGGAAAAAGGAAATGACTTGCTTATTATCTGTATGTGATTACATCATTGAATTCGTCCCACCGTCGGAAAACTTACAAAATGGAGGATCCATGGAGGTACAATAATATAACTTTAATTAAGAATTATAATTGCAAAAATGAACCATGATCTTGATAGATATAACTCCTGTCTGAAGTCCTTTCTTCATGCGAATTGTAATGCTCTGTACATTGCCACAAAACGCTGCAAGTATTGTTTGTTTTTGCAAGCCTTTTTGGCATTTTTGCAGTAACTGTTCTAGACTTTGATGCAATTTCTGTTTGAAGTTTTGTTTACTGAATTTGCCTAAATAATTTCCAGATGATGATTAGTCGGCCGAGATCAGATATAGATATCAACCTTCCTGCGTTAATAAAGCTCGATGCACTTCTCATAGTAAGGCCATATATTGATCTTCTGTATGGTGATCATATTAGGGAAAAGTAGCAATTATGCTGTTACAAGACTTGCTAATTCTTGCAAACTGTTTATTTTGTAAAAAAGTGGTTCTTTGGCAACAAAAAATCAATTAAATGTTTGAGCATTTAGCACTCATTAATCTGGATAAAATTTTGTTATAAAGGTATTACAATTTTAATAGAATGATGGTTGTTAACATGAACCTTCTGTTTCTAATATAGGAAATTTTGGAGAGTTTTCAAGAAACGGAATTTTGGTATGACGAACCAGGAAGCATGTCCAGTAACTCACGTAGCGAGTCATTTAGGCGAACTTCTCAGCCTCTGAGGAATGAAGATAAATGGTGGCTGCCTGTCCCTTGTGTTTCCACTGATGGCCTCTCGGAGATGGCCAAGAAGCATTTGAAGCAAAAACGTGATGCTGCGAACCAAATACACAAAGCAGCAATGGCAATCAACAGCAGTGTACTCTCCGATATGGAAATACCACACACCTATACTGCTTCCCTTCCAAAGGTTTGGCCCTTTGCACAAAATAACCATCATGATGACATTATATTATAATAGTTAGAACAAAAAAAAAAGAGATAAAAACTTTTTCACATGAGAAAAATAAAAAATTATGGGCAAGATTCAAGTATAATGACTCTTTTAACCAATGTTGTGGTTCATACTTTTAAGTTCACAATGACACAATCCCACCACTTTCGCAATAGAAGTCTTTATAAAACTTTTTGTTTCTTTCACTTTCAGACAGGAAGAACGACGATAGGGGATACAATATATCGATACATGAATTCTTCTGCAGGCAGATTCTCCCCTGACTACCTCCTTGATTCTCTCAACATAAGTTCGGAACATGAAGCACTTGAGTTAGCTGATCGTGTTGAGGCCTCAATGTACATATGGAGGCAAAAAGCATGCTCAAATTATCCAAATTCGTCATGGGAAATGGTAAAAGAGAACATGGAGGGTGAAAAGAACGTGGTGCTAGCCCAAAGAGCAGAAATGTTGTTGTTTAGTTTAAAACAACGGTTTCCTGAACTTGCACAGACAACATTGGACACAAGCAAGATTCAATACAATAGGGTAAGTACACGAAACTTTTGCTATGATCTGGTAGTTACAGGTATAATGGTTCAAAATGTCAAAAAAAATAAAATTCCTTAAATTAAATTCTAATTGATATGTGATTTACTTGTAGGATGTGGGACAAGCTATATTGGAGAGCTACTCAAGGGTTTTGGAAGGTTTGGCATTCAATATTGTTGGTTGGATTGAAGACGTCTTGTTTGTAGATAATACCATGGCAAACCAACACGAAGAGTGTTAGGCCTTGTTGCAATTTTGTAAATTTTTGTACTTTGAGACATATAATCTAATCATTTAAAAGGTTAGCAATGGATTTTAGGCATATCTCTAAAACTGTTAGCAACAGATGATTTTTGAAAGTTTAAATAGAAATCACATAGTACAATTGAAGTTGTTGGATGCTCATGTTAAAAGGGTGTGAGCACTTTTGGTGTGTATAGTACAAATTATAGCATCAACCGTGTTAGTCGAATCATCAAAGTCTAACACACTTTTTGTGAATGATCCATTTTCAATTAGTGTGAAAAGATTGTTTTGCACAAATTGTATTAGATTAAAGAGACCTTAAAGGATAGTGATATTACGCTTATGATGAAAAATGATCTCATATCTTGCTAAATCAGAACCTCCTTAGTTCTTTCTGCTTAAATGATCTATAAATCATGCATCAATAGTTACAAATTATTATATTTATATATTCTTATTTCCATCATACATCAGTCAATGAACCACTTCTTAGCCTTAAAGGAGTGATGGGCTTCTTTGATGATGGTTTTGAAGAGGACCCCTTGAGAGCTTCAATCTTTGGTTTGCATTTATCATAGTTTCCTTTGTTTTCCTCCAAACATTTCCTCAAAGCTTCATTCGCATCACCACCACCACCATTACTGCCACCACTGTTGCCGCTGTTGTGACTGTTGTCGACGCAACCATTCTTGACTTTTGCAGATCCACCATCCACCCCTCCTTCCATTATTGATCAGAGAAAAGAAATCCCAAAAAGAATTTGTAGAAATAAAATTAAGAGATCTTTTTCTTTATACACCCTGTAAAGCAATGAATACGCATAAAGATCATGAATTGTGATAATGGGTTCTAAAAATAGAAAAGGTAACAAAAAGAAGCTAAAATTTAGTAAAAAAATTAAAAAGGAAATGGACAAAAATATAAGTATATTAGTAAAATTCAAGAATTAGGGGTGTTTTTGGGTCTATATGCTTATTGCTTAGTTACACCAACATATTTCTAAACACCCTTTCAAAATTAGTTACCACTTTAAGGCAAGCAATCACAAACACCCCCTAAGACATGGGTTCCTCAAAGAGGAAAAAAGATACAGTAATTAATTTTTAAAATCATAATGGGTTCCCAATAAAAGTAGCTTTCACATTAATAACATCAAGAGAGCTTGGAACTTGGGGCATTTGTTTTCCATATGACAGAAAATAAATAAATAATTATATAATAATGGAAAAATAAACAACGACTTTTAACATCAAAAATAAGGAATTTGAGACTGGACTTCTTAAAACATTAGAAGCATACCCAAGAATCAAGAATGTAGGTCATGGAATTCTCAAAAACTCTGAACTAATGGTAAAAGCCAAGATTCTTAGGCATGGCTTTCACCAATATTGAGCTCATATAAAAACAAAATCTTGGCACAGAGGTTTCTGAATAAACTGGAACTTGTATCAAAAATCAATAATTTGAGACATGGGTTCTAATAAAAATGCAGAAACTGTAGAAAAGTCTAAAATTGGAACATGAGTTTCACAAAAATAAAATAAATATACAAGATAGATTAGTAAACAAGAACAAAGAACACAAAGCAAACAGGCAACTTTTCAACTTCCCAGATGCAAAATAAAATAATTAACTGAAAATTCAGAACTTACTCTTAATTATTATCACTGTGTGCATAAAGCACACATAGAGACAGACACTAGATGATGATGCTGAAAAAAATGAATTGTACCACAACCACCTTATTTGATCAAGGGATCACAGAATATGCAAGCTTCAACTGGTCCATAGGGTCTACTGTTAAAAGTTAAAGTGACAGGGCAGTTGAGTTTATATTGTTTGTGACAAATGGGATTTGTCTTTTACCATATATGTTGTAGTTATGTGGGGTCTACTTCAAGTCATCCATGACTACTCAGTAAATGGGGTAATACAAAACATCTCATGAGTTGATTTAGTTGACTGCGATAATTGTTCAACAGTTGCACAATGACATGGATATCGCCCTACTATTTACGGGTTAGAGGCGACCATGGTTCGGTTTGGTTTAGCTTTTGAATATAACTAAACCCGAATAAGAAAGCTCGGTTTTTCTAAAAAAAAATACAAAAATTTGAGACCATTTGGTTACAGTTAAATTGGCCCCAACTCAAAATTTGGTTTGCCTTCGGTCGATACTTACAAAAGTTCAGGCTTTAAAATGCTTCTTATTTTACATCCATATTTTTTTTACTTTTGAAACAACAACTATAAATTTAAAACTTGTTTTACCTTAATTAAACTTTGCTAGAATGTAGACATTCTAATATACCGAATAAACCCTTAATGATAACGTTAAAAAAATATACTTAAAGTTCGATGATATATTAAGATTGGGTCAATTTCGAGTAACTCAGTTCGCAGTATAAGGCCAACACAAAGCGAACAGCAAGTTCCATTTAATCCGGAAACCAAAAATCAAGCCATCAGTTTTTGCTTTGTTAATCTTGAATCGGTTGTTAATCATGTTCGTGGTTCACTTCCACAAATCTTTCAAGGTCATGCGTGATCTTCATTCAAGTTTATGTAAATTTTAGTGGCAGTATAAACATGTTTTTTGTAGATAGTTTTAAAACATTTTATCGGATCTCTATACGCATCACTAAATAAAATAGGACTTCTAAAAACATGCATCCACTTTCATGTAAATCATCAACAAAGCACAAAACATCTAGAGCAGAAATAGTCAAATCCAAAGCGGGGTACAACTTTCACTAAATGAGATACAAGTCTATATATAAGTTTATTGCTCTAGGATGGACTATTCTAACTGTAACAAAAAGGAATTACCTTCCTAATAATACTCCATGAGCAAACAATAATAATTATAATAATACACAAGTATGTGAGATAAGGGGCATTAAAAGAGCTTAGTGTTAATATAATTCTAGCTCAATAAAATCCTAAAAGAGCCAAGAACACAGACAACTGCCAGATCATTCTGTCTTTCTTTTGACATTTTTTTCGCTCAGGTATCCGTCCCTATATATACAACAAATCTCCGAACCATGGGGTTCAGGACTGAGCCACTATAGTCCAAGGGGTTAGTCACCGAGCCAGGTCTGAGCCAAATTAGCCAAAGGAATGCATCCGGATGCTCGTTGTAAATTCCTGGCTACCCATGCCCGCAAAAGAATACGATCAGCCCCAAAAAACTGTTCATTGTCATGTTAGGACAAGAGCAGGAGAAGGCTGACCCGGATCCTGACCCTGACCCTGACCCCAAAATGGTAATTTTACAAGTTAATGATCACCTGAACCAGGGTTTGACTTTTACTGTGACTTTTGGAAAGTAATTACTCCGTATCAGCTGTCATCATCTATAGCACCAATATAAGTTAGATCCATTCTCCTCACCCTAACCGCACCCTTGAGCCAGCTAGATGCCTTTAGATTAGCATGATCACTTCCTGCGATCGCAGCTGCGTTTATGGAAGATGGGCCTGATCCTGCTCCATCCTCCAAAAAGGTCCAAGGGTCAATAATCTCTTGATCAGAGTCGGGTTGTGAGAACACAGGCTTGGTGACCTTTCCTGGCCCGTTTGAGATGCTGCGTGATGAAGAAACTTGATTGTTTCTAAGACTTGAGAGAAGTGGTCCAGGAGTTGATATGCTTGGTTGAAGAAAACCGAGAGCGGAAGGGGGGACAATGGGGGGCTGGCAAGACATTGAGACTCTCACAGAAGAGAAAACAAATGGCATGGCGGTCTGAATCCGCCATCTGACTGCATCCGGTAGCTGCATGCTATCCAACTCATTCTGCATCATTTTAGCAAATATATCATTAAGATACACCAAATTCTAGTTGCAGTAGTCGGTCTCCAAACGCACACCAAATTATACTTCTAAATGAAAACTAAAAAATTAAGATAATAATAAAATATAATATAAACAAAACAAATTAAGGAGAAAAAAGAAGAAGAAGAAGAAGAAGAAGAAGAAGAAGAAGAAGAAGAAGAAGAAGAAGAAGAAGAAGAAGAAGAAGAAGAAGAATAAGCAGAAGAAGAATCCAAACAAATTACAAAAGTTGGCCTTATTTTGAGTAACAGCTGTCTCTCCCAAGAAACCCAATTAACGTCAACTCAATGATCAGATACACCATACAAGACCATATCTCATAATCTATTTGAGGATATATCAACGGATTTATTGTTGTTACCTATTTCGACAACATAATACTATCATTTCTTATCGATTATGGAAATACCAATAATGCTTATTTTACCAAATAAGATTATATAACACTAACAGAATGATTATGTATATTTGAAAGTTAACATGATTTATACCTGCAAGCTTTCTGCGACTTCACGATCGTATAGAGTCGAGTCCCTGGTACCTTCCAGCGTTGACTTAGAGATAGACTTTGGCCTGAGCCAGTAGGGCTGGGAGCCGCTCAACAACGCATGTAGCACCAATAATAAACGATCAAAGAGACTTTCACCAAGATCAACGGTATCGATCAAAGACTCCACCTCTCTCTTCATGGATAACCTTGAAGCTGGGTTAGAAAGATCTGCATCCTCATGAACAACCCTACTTCCAAGTAGACGAAGAACCACTGAAGCAAGCATGTGCCTCATGTTACGAACTGATGGCTCCCTGACAAATTGAGCACAGGAAATGAAAATTAAGTTATTACGAAGCATTTAGCATAAGGACAAGTTTACCAAATTTTCTATCAAAGTTTACTACAGCAGATGATAATGATATATCCTTACAAGTTATAACAAAATTCTATTACAGTACCGAGATCACGTTGACACTAACAAGTAAAGGTATCAGTTTCCGTTCATTTATGTGAAAATGGTTCAATTTTAGTTGTCTTTTGGTTGTAAAATTTCCTAATTTGCTTTAGTGAAAAAGTGGATCATTATTAATAACAGATTTTGAAACCTTAACTATATAAAAAACATTTACATAAATAAATAAGAAATAGACAAAAAAAAAAAAAAAAAAAGTAAAAAATAGGGAGATCAATCTCAGCCAGTTTTGAACCGCTTATTTCAGCTCGAAAATCAATTTTGCAACTCATACCAACAAGTAAATTGATCTATTTGGACCCATTTACTTGTGAATGTCTTCATTAAGGTTGTATTTTTTATATCTAACAGGTAACATATAATGTACATGTTAGCTACACATGGTAAAAGTTCAAAACTTGCCCAAAGTGTACTTCTAATGCATAAAACCTTCTAAATTATTAGTGAACAATATGGCCTATTTCTGACACTTAACTTAGCTGTTTAAAAAATGGGGTTCAAACTTAAGATAATAAGTGTTTCAGGTCAAGTCAACCAACCTGACTAACTTTGGAAGTACAAAAAATTACCTATTCTAACCCAAACCCGTCAGTCAACCCACCTATTTTGCCACCCATACCAACAAGTCATCATTCAAGCTGGTCCCAAACAATAAGTTGTAACAACAGAAGTCATTAGCATACTTACCCATCAGCACAGATTACAGGAAGCAATCTTAGGAGTAGCTGTAAACGCAACGACATTGAAGCACGCAATGCTGAAGGTGAAGGCAGCATCATTTCAACAGGTCCTGCAGGACGTCTAGCCAATCCAGGACTACCACCTCTTATACCCTTACGTGTATTCCCTTTAGTTACAGGACCTTCAATCCCAGAAGCGACAGTTCCCGTCGGCTTATTAGTGACTCCATGAGTAACCGTGCTTATCTGCTGCACAATTTCGTTCATCTGCTTAATTAAATCACTAGCAAAAGTAACCCGTGAGTCATCAGAGCTCTGATCAATGCACGGAAGAAGTAATTCCACCAACGCTTTTTCTGTCACATGTTGTTGACTGACTATAAACGCTTCAACATCTGAAACTTGACTGAATTTTCTAGACTGTCGTTTTGTGTCGGTTCCATTTCCATCATCAACTACCTCACCTTCTTCAAGAGACACCATCTCGAACTTCCTCTTATTCCTCTCTTTTGTGGGACCAGGCCCATCAGGAGAGGAATTACACCAACCCCATGGTTTTGAAAACTGAATCTTGGTTGACAGACCTTTGCTCTCAGCAATATTAATTAGCCTTTGCCGAATTGATTTTCGACCAAAGAGGACATCGTGACCTTTAAGGAACCATTTTGCTTGCAACAGAACTTCATCCTCCAATGACCTCCCGAGAAGGTGCACCACCTCAGAGAAAAGAGGAGCAGCATCGGGTCTGACCAGCAGCCGGGTCAATACCATCTGAATGAAGTTATTTTCATTCTCGGAAGTCCCCACATTTTCATTATTTGGTGAAAATGAGCGTAAAGCGTCTACTAACGAAGCGTCCCGAGCTTCTACTTTTTCAATTACGGCTTGCTCGTTTAATAACAACCGGAGCTCAACCCATTGCCAGTGAAACTTAGCGGGCTGCAAGGTGTCCAGGATATGTACAAGCTTATCGAGAAGCTTCATCTCGTTTAACTCGGTATGCCCAGACGCCCGTATACCATCATCGTGAAGAAGAATTTCATGTGGCAATTGACAATCAATAATGGCATTTAGAAAGGTTCGGGCTCGTAGAGGGACAAAGGCGGTGAGTTTTGAATGCATATCGGGCCCACTTAAGTCCAGCATGCCGGCAAACTCGGCGTCACTAGTATCGGCCGATACAATATCGTATAATGTAGCACATTCTCTGAGACACACGTCACGGAAGGGTAAATGCTTTATGGCATCGGAGATAGCAATTGTTAAAGACTGAAATAATTGGGATACGTTATCACGGGCCGCAACATTTGCATTCAGAATGAATCTTTTCCATACCAAAAACCCAAAAATAGCAAAAGCAGGTGGAAAAACGAGCTTAATAGGAAGCATTCGTTGGATCCTTGATAATGCTACAATAGAAGATTCACCCAAAAGCTCAACTATAAATCCATCAGAAACACTCCTACAGTTCCCAACAAGAACCCTAAACCAATGAGCCGAAACTTCAGCCAAATTATCAATTTTTGAATCACCAATAGACCGTACGCTCCCATTTGAGTTTGACCTAGTGCTCTTTACAAACTGAATCACATTTAGCCCTTCTTTTAATCTGAGAACCGTTACCATCCTTTCAAGGCTAGCAATACCCTGAAGAACAGCCCCTATAACAAGTGCGGATATAGCACCTGTCATTTTAGCAGCTTTAGAAAATGTCGTTTTTCCAGCACTATTCGAATTATCGGTAGACATGGGATCACGGGTTTCTGGAGAAAGTTGTAACTGACCACGAGAGGCCTTTGGAGGGGAGAAAACTTGGGTTAGGGCGGAAGAAGCTTCAGTTGCAAGCGCTATTTCGAAAACCCGACTTTGACGTTCTCCAAGTGCATCTTTTAGTAAAGAGAGACACGTAAGATGAATGCGTAAGATGTGTCTTGCAAAGTTTAACGAAAGAGGGGTTATTTCGGGAATTTTAGCAATCACCTGTCCGACATTACTAACAATAGCAGAAACGGCAAATGCCACTAAAGTTGGGTCACCTTCTTGGGCTGCACCACCCGTTTGTCTCATGCAATCCAATAGCCCTTTTACAACCTGTTGAGCTATCGAGAACCCGTCATCTGATTTCTCCACGCTTGGTCTTTTCAATGGGCCACCTGCAAAAGACTTCTTTTCCTGACCATAAAAGGCAGGAATAGCCTCATCGATGAGTCTCTGAACTGTATCCCTCATACCCAAACCAACCCTCGAAATGCGAACACCGCTTATTTTCTTAAGTAAAAAGTCATCGAAATCTTGGACTCCTGCAGGAACACCAAGTGGAAAACCAAATTCTCCATCTGATGATCTTCCAGATTCAAGTTCCATAACAAGTCTTTTATCAGATGTTGTTTTGAAGTTCTTTACCCATTCAACAACACTCACTACTTGACCGTATTTTTGTAACATCTGTCGGGAAAAGACTAATGCTATTGAACCAGAAACCCGTCCATTGGAAGCCATAACTACCGAAGCACGATGCATCATGGCGGATAATGTTTCAGGAATAAGATCTGCTGCAGCAAGTATGTTTTCATACCTGTACAAAAATATCTAACATCAGGAATTTTTGAAAATAAAAAACTTACATGACAAACTAGCTTAGAAACTGGACATGCGGACACCAAAACATGCAGAGTTAACACAAGTAGATACTGATACAGTTAACTTGAGGCAGTTTTGACCCATTCACTTACAAATGGTCGACTTGGGCTGTATTATTTTTTTCAAGCGGGTCATATCAAAAATTTCAGCTAAAGGAGGAACAAGTCAGACACGTTGAAAGACACCCCAAGTCTATTTACAGTGCATACAACCTCCTTAATTGCTTTTTTAAAGATTTAAGATAATTATTGTAAAATGTCTTTGTAAACTTAAATATCATATTAATTATTTACAAATACTGTAGGAAGAAAATAAAAACGAACGAAGAAGTCCTTGCAGGTCAGCCCAACCCAAACAAAGCCCGTTTTAACCCAAACCCGTTTTAACCAGTTCCCATCTTGCCACCTGTACAGATAACTATTGATAGTAACAAATGAAAGAAAACCTTCTGAGAGATGATAAAATAAACGGCTCTCCAACAGCACACAATTGATTTTCAGCATTCCTCTGTACAATCATAACATTCCTCCCACCATGGACCGAAGGACTTGTGTTGACAGGAACTTTAGGCAACAACCAAATCAAAAATCGGGCTGCAGAAACTAAATCATCACAAACATCCATCAAATACAAGATTGTGGAGAGTTCATCTTCACCAAGCTTCCATTTTGACAAGCCTTTATCATCAACAGGGGGGACACTCCTACCATACGAACTAACTTTTGCCGCAGTCTCAGTGATCTTTCCAGCTTCATCAACAAGCTGCCTCACAGTACCAATCAACCACACCACAATAGCCCGCTTCTCATCGAACGGCACCCGTTTCAGAGCTTTTCCAATTGAAGCAATGTCTCCAGAAAGGACAGTTCTAACTGTATCCGCTGTTTTTGGGACGTCGTTATCGTTACTGTTCCTGTGGTGAGGACAATTTATTCGATTATCACATACATGACTTGTAGATGCACCCTGGCTACTCTCGATTCTAGCAGCTGCTAACTGAGCAAGACTCGAAGTCTTACGCACCACTTTTTGTCTGCCTCTCGAGGCTTGTTTGACTGGTTTTACCGGTGGATCAGCTCTAAAAGACTCTAATGACTTGAGACCACCCTTTCTAACCCACCAAACGTCCTCATCATCAGACATATACAGGCTCTTTTCTTCTACTTTTTGTCTCTTCGCTCTTCTGCATTCTTCACATCCAGGTGTTCCTTCACTAATAACAATTGGCCCAGTGGGCCTTTTAACAGCAGTAGACTCATCAACACCGTTCACAGTAGGGGTAGAATGAGAATTTGGGAAATGAAGAAGGACCGATATAGAATTCATCACTTCCTCGATCTTGGAAGTTCTATTGATGTTTTTATTTGATAATGAATCAGATACCAATGACTGTACTTTCCACTGATCTTTTCCAAACTTTTGATGGTTCTTTTGCTTCGGCATAGAGTTGATATTTTTCGAATCGCCGAGAAGTTCATGAAGCAAGAGACGTCGTTCATTTGAGTAAATATGCATAGCTTCGGATACAAGAGATGTTTCGGCAATTTGAGCTTCTTCGATTGCACCTTGAATATACAAACATGGAAGATGTTTCAGCAGTTTATAATGTCTCCTCCTTCGGTCAAAGTCAACCATCGAGTCACTCCGACCCATGACTCCACTAACAATAAGCTCCCTCACATATGCTTGAGGATAAAATATTCCAGATCGAATGAGTTCATTTATAAGTAACTGAACGCGTTTGAAACCTTCTCCGCTCTGGGCTTGGTGTTGATCAAGCCAGCACACAACAATATCATGCAACGGTCCCGGGCTTTGAAAGAAATGTGACAGATCCTTGACTTTTCTAGGGACAACTTTTGACTTGCTTGAGCTACGCTTGCTTCTCATCTTCATCTCTAAAAGCCGAGTAGCAACATATATCTGAGAAAAGTCCCTTTTGCCACTGAACTTGATATCACTAGGGGGGGTAGTTCGAAAATCCCTGAAGTCGCACGTTGCCCACTCACAAACAAGAAATACAGAAGACACGAATGACGAGCTAATTGTACCGATCCATTTAAGAGATGACCTTAGATAAGAATTGACCTCTGATATCCACCTTTTATCACCTGTTTCCTCACTAAAATCTTCAAACATACACTTGTAAGCGATAGTAATATCTCCATGTATAAGAACCTTATCTAATTCATTAACGGCTTTCGCTACATTATGACCCGGTTGGCCAGGCCGTGCAGCTCTTGCAAGATTAATTGAGCACTTTTGAATTGAAGAAACCACCAAATCAATGGACAAGGAAAGCCCGTGAACCTCGGGCCCTTTCTTCCCACCTTCACCACTTACCCGTGTTATCAAACTTCCGTCATTTGCTGCATTTGAGACCACACAAGAGGGGAGTGGAAAACAATTTAAAGCAACAAAAGTATCAGGAACAGCAAGTATTAAATATCGAAGAATTTCGACAAGGGCTGATATGGTGTATGCCCGCCTAGAGTTATCCACAAGATCTGAACCACCTGGAGACGGTTCTTGGATAAAACGAACAGCTATACCCACAAGGTTGCGGACGTAATTTTGAGATAAGACAATAGTTTCTATCACACCATATATGATAGGCAACAGCAATTGCAATATCCCAAGTAATTCTTTCTCCTGCAAGTGACAAAAACAGTATTTTTCTTGCATGAGTGGGATGGAAAGATGTAGAGGTGGTATTTCGAAAGATTGACTTAAGAATGGAATGGATCAAGTCGATATGTTTTAAATCTAAAATGGGTCAAATAAATTAAATAATAAATATTAAAGAAAAAAAGAAAAAAAGAAACAATTTAAATGAGTCTAAGGTCGCCAAAAATGTATTTTTAGAGCATAAACCTCCTAAATCGTTTTATTATGACATCAAAATACTATTGAAACAATGTAGCCTTATAATCCGGCAGACTAATATCTTATAAAAAAGTAAGGATCTGCATAAAAGTGTTTCGGGCTGACCCAACTCATCTAATTTCAACCTGTACCAAGAAAGTACTTGTTTTGACCTGAAACCCAACCCGGATACTATGATTAAATGGATGTGAAAGCGATTACCTGCAACTGATTCAAAACCCAATCAATGATTAAGGAAGGGAGAAGCAACCCTTCTGCATAATGCCACTGTATGATTCGCACCACATACCACCATTTAAAATGTAAAGATGGCTCCTCACCATCAACAAGAGCCACCATCGAGTCACTTTTGTGTTGGATAGACCCACCATATGCAAACTGGGGTGATCGGTCCTTAGAATGCACGGTAGAGTGAGAATTATTTTTTGAGAGAAATTCATCCAAAAGATATTGCAAGTACTCGATAACGTCTTTTGTCCACTGGTCTGAACGGGAAAACCGTGCTTTCTCAGGTGACCCAGACGATGTACTAGAAGACCCTGGTCGAACCTGCAATATAAAATCAAGATCTGCTACATTCGAAGAGTTGATAATAAAAGCTAAAAATGGCTACAAGAAAGCAATAATCTTTACCTGATTAAGATATGTTACTTTGATATACCAAGTAGCCCTAAGTAGTGGTACGTTGTTTCTGATAAGAACTTCAAAAAGTGATTTTCTTCTATAACCATGAGGAACGTGATCAGCCAAAGACCGTAAACGTTTATGCTGTTGAGACAATCCCTGTAGGATAAGGCTCAAAAGAGTCAAACAATCATGTATTGTTTTTTCATGCGGTTTTTAGTTAAATATATAGCAACAACGTTACCACATATGCATCAGAAAAGTATCATACTATGATACCACTATACTTCACAATGTATCAGGAAGACAAACCTCAATCCATTTCTTGCGATAATCTTCGCCGCTCGCTTTTTGTTCGGGAAAAACACCAGGCTTACTCAATAAACTACCAGTAAGAGGGACTCCATAAACTTGACCAGCCTGTAACACACACAACTCAAGCATTTAACTAACCATTACATATGGACTAAATGGCAATAGCAGTTACATTACTCCGTCAATATATACATGCAGACAACATAGTACCTTGCGTTTTTGCGCTCGAGATTCATTAATTGCTCGATGATACTTTCTAATTGCCTGCAGAAAATCATGATGTCAATAAGAATGCTTAAACTGAATGGCATTTTAATGATGACAAATGTACCTCCTTGCACTTAAGGATAACAGGCTTGGTAAAAGTAGGAATCTGTGATAACGATATCTCTCTGGACTCCTGTAAAAGAAAGTTCAAATTTATATGAACCGCCAGCACGATTAACTTTTAATAGTTTTTGAAGGCATACCTCAAGCCCCTCAACGGTCTCTCTGTATCCAGCAAGCACATAGTCTTTCGTAAGTGTCTCCTCAGGGCAATTTACAGTTGGAGGATGAAAGTCAGGTGGGGGAAGCCTGACAGCAAAAAAGAAAAAAAAAGTCGAGAGCATTTTTAAGGTTAATATTGATTTTTTTTTTCAAACTTCACATTTGACATGTATAATCATTTTAAAAAAGACATGCTGCTAATATAAAAAAATTAAATTGAAAACTTTGGGAACATACTACAAGAGTTACCTTGAATTCAGCGCATCTTTCTCACACCTCAATTTGTATGGTGCAAGTTGAGAAGGGCGCCTAAAAACAGAATTAAGTCATTTCAATAAGCCTCCCATGATGAATTGTCAAACAAGATGCAGAATAAAACAATTATAAGTTATTATATATAGTACAGAAGATACATTTATAATGTATGTTGCATATACCTAGTGATGACAGCTAATTAGCAATGCTTACCTATTTAATGGAAAGTTCGCTGGAAGCGCAGACGACTCGGCTCGGGATGTATCCCTGCCTAATGAGCCACCAACTGCACTGTTATTGACTGCACTAGTGCAGTTGGTAGCATGATACCGTTGCATTTCTCCAAACTATGACCCGCATACTGTCACCCACATCGAATAACTAAAAAGTACCGTGTTAATACAACTGTATTAGATACTGCAAACAGAACTCTAAATACTTATTTTGGCTGAATCACAAAATCCACAGTAATACATATAAGTTAAGTGAAATTTAAAAACTTCAATTAAAATCAAGAGAAACCATATTTATTAAGCATGTCATTTACCATCGTAAAAACATATCTCTAACATAAAAGGAAGGCAGGGAAAAATTAAATTTCTACATGATACCTTCTCTGAAAACTCATAATTTGGGGTGAACTGGCATGTAAGTGTAGAAGTCTATAAATAAAATACCCAATTACATATAGAAATCAGAGTAACAACAGCTGGATCTAGCATCATTCAGAACAATTTTGTGACTACGATAAACCACATATATTAAATTCCGCAGATAGTTTAGATTGCACGAGCAAGTTCCGTGACGAAAAAATACAAATAATCGCTAGTTCATAATGGAACTTGTTTCCAAAAGCATTAGTAAATGATTTACTCATTAAATGGCATGCAGGCATGGTATGAGTTTCTTAAATTTCATAAAGAACGTAACAGTTGTACTGCATCCTGAAATGAAAGGGTAATTAATGATATAGAGGATGACACCTTGTCAAATATAGAATTCAATAGATGATGCCATAAGCAATAGTTTGCCGCGATTGAACAGCTAGCATGTTGCCAATTTAACAACTTAAGTTTATTTCCATTGCTGCAATTGCATAAAGTACACAAACCCAGGTATGGAAACTTTGTAATGAAACTTGTGAACATAACGCAATTACGCATACAGTAATATACAGACTTCAAATGAAGCTGCTAGTAGTACAGCCTACACCTTCGGTTTAAGTGGCTAAAAAGCTAGACCAAACACAAATTTAATTCCGACTATCAGTCCACACAACAGTACCCAAGTTTGGAACTTGTTTAACATAAAACATCGAGTTGTAGCCCTAACATTCAATTACGGTAATAAGCAGGGTTTATCATCATATCTAATACAAAGAACCTAGCTTCAGTTACTTAACTAAGCACAAAAAGCATGTACACATTCTCTTCATTACTAGCACACAAATTTTAAACTCCAAATTCACTGCTTGCTACAAAAAAACATGGATTGATCAAGAAGATCATAGTGATCTTCAAATTTTTAGCCATACACTCTCAAAATTTTGAACTTTACCATATACCTGAGCTCAGAGTGTACTAAAAATGTCAGCTTTTATACAGTATAACATTAGAAGTAGCTAAATTTAAATGCCTACAATCCAAATTAAACTCAAAACACGATGAAATCATAACAAGCAATTCTGTAGCAAAACACAAATAAAATCTATAACATGACTGCAAAATTAAGCATACCTTTGTAATCAAGCAGAAGGCTTTATGAAATAAACCCTAAATCAAGTTGTAAACATGCAAAACCCAGCTGTTAAGAAGTTCGAAAATTGAAACTAGGGTTTCTAAGGGCTGTCAGTGAAACTAGGGTTTTGAATCCCAAGAACAAGAAATCAACAAGGGTAAAGTGTACGATGTGGATTATAGATACAAAATTATGTATAATCGAATAAAAATGTCGAAGAAGATTAGGGATTTGAAATTTCAGAAAGACGAATCGTGTGTATACAGAGATATATTAGATACAGAGAGAGATTGGGGCTTTTGACCCTTTTCTTTATTTTTTTATTTTTTTTATTTTTTCTGGATGATGACGATGACCAAACTAAAGGGGGCAAATTTGGAAATTTTGTATAGATTTAGGACAATGTTAAGTTAATTAATCCAACTTAGGGACAATAATTATGCCTGATTAATGAATTGTATTGAGATATTACCAAAAGATCCTTTGGGGTTGAGTGGATTAGCTTTTTGAATGGAGGGTAAGTTGGTCATTTAAATATTTGGTTTATTTTGACTTTAAGGGGTCAAAGAGTTAAGACATGTTACATGTATAAAAGTAGTCAAAAGAATGCCTTAGCTGGTCAAACTAATAAATGCAAAAGGTTAAAAACTAAACACTTGCCTTACATACTTGTAAAAATCTTTTCAGTGTTTATTGGTTTATTATTTTTTTTATATATATAAAAATGCCGATTATATATTACTAAAACCACAATACAAAATACAATAGCATTACTCCAAATTACAATCTGTAATTAACGCAAAAACTAATACTCAAAAAAGCAAACAAAATGACATACTACAACAACAATGATCAACCAAATTTATTATTACTGGCTGAAAATTACAAATTTATGACAAGGTTTAGTAAAAAAAAATAAAAATTAAAAAGAATACTAATCGTATAGCGTATAATGCTATTTTAGTTTTTCACACATATATAATGTTCTTTGTATTTTTTAAGTGATTATGAATATTAGAATAAAACTTCCCAACAAAGATTCATTATACGCTTATTCTAGATTTCTTTCTAATAAATAAAATATACGTTGTTTCCACCGGCGTAGTCAAAATTTTAGCTTCGGGTGAGCCAAATTGAAAGCGGACGTTACACATTATGTTGCTATTAGAGACATGTTTAAAATAATACATTTCCGGAACTAGTAAAGATAAACTCGAAGAATTTTCAAAACCTAAACCTACTCAATTTGAGTTGATTCGGACAGCTGACTCTTGAGTCGGTTCAATTAGGTTCAACTAACCTGAGTTGACTTTTGATTCGAGTTTTTAGTACTTAAAATACATGACTTATAAAGCTCGCAAACATTGTCATATCTAGCTCAAGTTAAATTTACTTTTTACCATTTTTGTTTATTTTTTCAACATAATCATGTTTATGTTTTTTTTAAGATAAACTAACGTAGTTACCGCGCTATGCAGCGGTGAATACAAAGTTTTGTTATAAATAGTGACTCAACATACATTATGTTTGTTATTCGCCGACATATTATCTATGTATAACGGTAACTTTTTCGTATTGGGATACATTAGTGAAGAGTGAAAAATATATGGAAATGCTAAAATAATTACATAAGTTAAATATATTAATGTTTGAGTCTTAAATCTTAAAAGTTTCTAAATATAAAATATCAAGATGCTTTATATATTAGTATACTACTCACGCGATGCAGCGGCGTAAAAAAAATATTCGAAGTGATATTGTATTCAATGACATGCAAACATTAAATTATTTTTTTAAAAAATACTCGTATTATACTATTTTCTTACTTTATTTTCTACGTTATGAATCAAATGATAAAGCAAAACCCTCAAACCACTTTAATATTTGGGGTTGAGTTTGGGTTACGATTTGGGTCAACATGCGACCGAGTACTCTGAAATTTTTTATTTTCAACGAATACAACAACCCAAATCTATTAACTCGTTTACCTACATAGGTTATGCGGTTCATATCATATTAGTTAAGTTTGACATGTTAGCCCGTTCACCGTAGTTCGAGTTTAGGTTGTGAAGTTTTGACCCGCAAAATCTGAATCCTTTAACCCAAAAACCGTCAACCATTTTAATTTATTGGGCATGTTTCACGCGCATAAGTTGTGGTCAACCGGTTAAGCCACCAACTCGGAAATAATTATTTTAAAAAATTACATATTTTGTAACCGAAATTAATTATGATATATTAACTTTATATTAGACTGTATTTAATAAATGTGTTCCAAACTTAATTAAGATAGTTAAAAGGGCAGAACAGTAATTTACTATTACCTTTTTAAAACTTTCCGTCAAACTCTTTATATATTACTGTAGATAATAAATTAGTCAAACTCTTTATGTAGAAGTATCAGATAATGAAGATTAAAAAGTTCAAACATTTTATTAATAGATGATTTTTATATCTTGATTATTTACATTAATAAATTCATCAAAAGTAAATATTGTGTTACATATTTTGTAACCGAAATTAATTATGATATATTAACTTTATATTAAATTGTATTTAATATATGTCTTTTAAATTTGATTGAGATAGTTAAAAGGGCAAAACAGTAATTTACTATTACTCTTTTTAAGACTTTGTGCCAAACTCTTTATATATTTTTATATATTAGTATACATATATTAAAATATTTATTATATACAATTGCACATGAAAGCTCTGTAAAAGATGATCGATCAATGTTCCATTATGCAACATTGAGAAGGAATATCATAGATTAGAAACATATACAATAACTATGTTTCCATATTGCTAAAGATTACGAGTTAAAAGTTACCATTGTGATTAACGAAATAATTGCCGTAGCTTTAACCGATTTTGCATGTTAGTTATAGTAATCATATGTTTTCTGAAACAAGTACAACCTTAACACTTCATTTGGTTCACAAAATTCCTTGAAATCTAATTGAATTGATACATGAAATTCATAGTGTTTAATATTTTATTTTCTAATGTTTGGGTAATAACCACAAAATGCATTGCAATCTTGAAAAAGATAACAGAACGATACTTAGATTTGTATGAACATGTACAATTGGTTGTACAGATTTTGTATATAACAATGTACATTAGTAGTCTGTATTTAAGATCAATAATAATAGTTTTGTATGCAAATGTGCATCAGTTTCTAGAAGCTTCCAAAAGATCAAAAATATTTTAGCCAACAAACCAGATGCAACTATTGGAGTTAAATTAATGTAGCAAATTTCTAAACACAACCATGCCAATTTCATTGATGTTAAAAACCATCCACCAAGAACACAACTACCCCAATGACCCAATGTAACAGCTCAAGCTGCTCAACTACATTTTAAAAATAAAATAAAACACATTTTCAAACAGATAACAATATAACACCTAAGAACATACACTCCGATAATTTTATAACTTGGCAGAAGTTAAAAACCAACTTCAGGCATTATTTGGTGGGAAAGCCCATTTATATAGTTCTGTAACTGTAACTGTATCTACAACTACCATGTAATAATAACCAAAAAAGATTGTATATCAACAAACAACAAAACCAATACACACTTACTCACTCAAACACATCAAGCTCTACATGGTCACTACTGTCATCTAGTTAGTAAACCACTGACAACAAGTCTATAATCCCAAACTTCTGTTCTTATTAACTTTTATAATGGACACAATCAATGACTAAACTGAAGAGGGTTTCATCCATCATATCTTCGAAGATCGATTCATCAATCTCGGCCAGTAGTTCACTCGAGTCAGAACGAAGATCCATCCATGTTCTTGAAATTCCCAAATCTTTCTTTACAAGATGATCCAAAGAAAGCGGATAATTGTTTTTTAAATGTAACTCGATTCTTTCCCATACCTCGTTTATCAGGTTCACTCCTTTTGGAACAGGCTGAATTTTGTGTTTGGTGAATGACAACTGAAGAAAGAAATCAAGGTAACAATCGCATACCTCTTTGAGAATTTCATTTATTGAATCAAAGAGGAGTCGTTGATCATAAGAGGGTTGACTGGAAAAGATTTCTACTTCATCGAATAAAGAGGAATCGAGTATTTGAATTGAAGAAAGCCATCTCTTTTCAAATTCATCCCAGTTCAGATCAGAAGCAAGCAGCACGGCTTCAATGTATTCAAATGCAGATTCTTCATTTTCCATACAGTTTCTTGAACATATATCTTGATCTTCAAACTGAATGCAGAGTGGTTGAATTGCATATTTGACTGAAAAGTTATAGACGAGGTTAATGTAGCAATATTGTAATTATTTCTAAGACACCATATCCGTACACACAGTATATGTCTATATATACATAATATTTGCGTCCTACTTCAAACACAGTGATACATTCATTTTATATTTGTGGGGCAGAAAATTATACTAAATTCTTCTGTCCTACATTATTTTATTCTAATTATCAATCAATTTCAAGAAAGTATAATGGAAAACATCGAGTATGGATGGAGAATCGGTTCCGTGAAAACGATGTGGATTGTGTTCGCATGTTTAGTGTTTATCCCGCTTGGAATGGGACCAGTGGAACCGCCGCCGATCTCAGTGATTCTGTTAGTCACGACCTGGAACTCACAGAATCACCGGGATCGACAGTGGTCCCACTGGTTGCATACCAAGTGGTTGAAACACTAGGCAAGCAACCACAATCAACATTGTGATCACAGAACCGATACCCCTACCATACTCGATGTTCTCCATTCTTCTTCTTTTAATTGATTAATAATAAAAAGGATACTGTAGGACACAAAAGTTTAGTATAATTAAATTTCTGCCCCACAAATATAAAATGAATGTATCTATCTCTGTGTTTGAAGTATGATGAAAATGTTGTGCATATATAGTGTGTGTACGAATATGGTGTCTTTTTGGCAGATTGGGTCGGGTTGACCCGATACACTTTGGTTAAGAAAAGTTAATTCGTTATGCATAATCTCTAATACGCTTACAGGAGTTTTATCATCTCAATAAAAATATAATTTCTAAAAATTACTTGATAAGTGCATTAAAAGTACACTTTGTATACTTTCAACCCATTTAGCCCTTTATTTTAAACGTTCGGAGTAACAATAAGCTGCAACAACACGTTCAAAAGTAAATGGGAAATTGCCACCTTTACAACTTCATTACCTGGAATTTTTTTTAACAAAGAGGTTGCAGAAGGTAGTTCCTCACCACATTGAGAACTGGTGCTTGCAGGACTGATTTCATTGTCTGAAAATAGTGGCTCGAGAACCGATACAGGACTAGGTCTCCCAGTTTTATCACTTGAAGTACTTTCGGGTTCTTCGATCTTATTAACAAGTGAAGACCCCATTGGTGAAGAAAACTCATTTTCTTCAAGTAAATCCTAGAAATCAGCAGAAAGAATGTTTAAGTAACAATCAAATTTTAAAAGCAGTAGTAAAAAATATTAATGAATGAATTTTGAGACTTTTAGGACGTAGCATATGAAGACTCAGAAAAAAAAGACTATAACGTATGGAATATTATGTTGCAAAATGGTAATCAAGATCTTGCAGACTAGTAAATGATTCAAAAACAATTTGAAACACTCGTCTGTGAGTTTTACCGCTTTAAAGCATGTAGGAGATCTTTCTTCATCGGACACTCCGACAATCGCACCATCATGTTCATCATCTCGGCTTTCCGGAGAGCTACATGGTTGACAAGCAACCTCCAACATTTCTATTTCTTCTTGGTGTTCTTGTTTTTCGATCTCAAGCACTCCTGCTTAAGTATTGAAAAAAGATATCAACTACAGAAGTAAAGCATGCCAGTACAGACTCCCTCACAGATTTAACACCATAATTCTTACTATCAATGGGATGAGTTCCTTATACTTTATATCATTTCTTTTCATATATTAGAATAAAGTTTAGGTGGAAAAGTGGGCGGGCTGGCGATCAGATACGGAACGAAACAGACACACCTCTGATTATTTGATCCCAGAAGGCTTTTTGCCCAAAAGTTACTACTTTTTAATGAATAATCAGTGTGTGAAATATGATTACTAAAATTCTATGATTTCATAATCTACTTTGTTTGATAAAATGGTTTAAGAGGTTTTCTGCATTGAAGAGGACACTAGGCCGATTTTTTTTAAGGGTTATTTAATAAAATTTTTTACCATTTGAACAGTTACCGGTAAAACATAACCAAATCCAGTAATGCATCTAATTGCCACCTCTACAAGGATGTACCTTGAGGGCTTGTATTTTCCACCATGGAAGACGGAGAACCTTCCCTGTATGCATCAGGCTTGACTTCATCTTTAGGTTTCTCATCAACATCAACACCGGCGACACACAGTTGACTCTCATTGACCGCATGAGAATTCCCACGAGGACACAATCTCATTTGTGCGGTCACGAAGTCGCCTTCGTTATCTTTTCTAGGACTAGAACCGGGAGAAAGAGAGTTATATTGTGGATATGAAAGAATCTTCCCTAAAGTTTTCGGTAAGCTCTCCATTATCAAATTCGCATCGTCATCACCACCACTTAGCATCTCTGATAAATGTTTCTTGGCCTCAATGTAGATGTTAGATATATGACGACTGGAATTACCATTTTCTTCATTCTCTCTTTGTTTAATCTCAAATTCTTTTAATTTTGAAACCCTTTCTATCCTTTTAGCAAATCTTTCAGTATAGAAATGATCTCTATTCGGCGAACTCCACCCGTTACTTCCTTCAACAACTGTTTTCTCGTTACCTCCCGGTTTCAGTTGCTCTTTTCCCATAGCATTTTTAAGCCGCTTTTTTATTTCCATGAATGAAAAGTGGGAAGAGATTCTTTCACTATGAACATCAGTCTCCACTTTGAATAGAATATCCGGAGAATTAGGCTTCAAAATGACGATCCTGCTTAATGGAATACTTTCTTGTGACTTGCTTCTCCTTCTGAAGAAGTTTTTGTGTTTACGAGTAACGGGTATGTCTTGTTTGGGATCGCTTGTCTCGTGTTCTAACGGGCTTAACTTTGACTTTGACTTTGACTTTGATTTTGATTTTTGGTCTTCATTTGGATTGAGTGAAGCTTGGTCTTGAAGAAGTTTTAAGAACAGTTCCTTGTTAGAGCTTAACATTTGAAATGTGTCAATAAAATCTTTGGAATGTTCATCATTTGACTTTTCATTCATGAACGCTTCAACTGCTGCACTCAGTTTCGCTTCAACAATGGAAAAAGTTCGATTCCGATCTTCACCTTCATCAAGATCACGACCATTTCTTCTCTGATAAATCATCAAGATTTCTTTCATTAGAGCTTCAATATCACTATAATGTGATGTCTTCTGAGATGAAGCTTGATGACTAATGGAGGTTACATGATCATCAGAAGGTTTTTTTGCAGTTTTTTTAACCTCATCACCATCTGTTTGGGTTGTGGAATCATGTTCACTGACCATTTCTTCTTCCATGAGTTCCTTCACACTTGTCTTAACCATATCAAGGATCGGTTTCTCACTTTCTGTAACATCCTGATTACATGCGAAAACCATTAGGATCGATAGTCAAGAGCGCAATAATAGCAGCAGGAAATGAGAAATCAAACACAAGATAATAATATGGATCGACAATTTGTCTACATCCATAATGAGTAATAACAGGCCAAACAAGCTCGGGTTGAAACGGGCCATCTTATAATACTAGCCGATATGGGCAGGTCATGTTGACTAATGACTATGCTAAAACAAACACGATTATTAATCTAAATCTTTGAGTTATCGATGTAGAAGGTTGCATGCATTTAAAATATAATTGGGACAATTTTCAACTCTTTCAACCCAATTTACCCGTTCCCCTGTTAGCCATCTTTTTTTATTTGACAAGTTTAGCATAAAACACAGCCCATATTGATTGATTCATAGGTAACTTGGTTTTTAAATTACCACTCTAAACATTAAGTTATATTCTCACCTCAATACTAACATGCCTATCTTCAGAACTCGTGAGAATATCAACTTTGGCGGTAGAATATTCAGAAGCTGCAAAAAAAACCTGAGAATTGTAAGTAATGACTCAAGAAAAGTGTGCTTGATCAAACCACAGACAATTTCATAAATTCTACAAACTGAAATACTGTTCTTGTTTGTTAACTAATCTAGATGCTTACCAAGAGTATTTTTATTCACGATCCGTCTATCTGTAAGCAGCCTTCTAGTGGTACTTCTACCATGGCGGAAGTCAAACATACTAATTAAGCTCCACATACAACCTGTTTCATCTTTATTTTGTTTCGCTTGGCGTCTTTTTGATCTCTTTGCCATAGTGAAATGATAATTCTTTCTTCCACGAAATGAAATTAAGCCTGATCAAGAAAAAATCAATATCTATAAGATTAGAAGAAACGTAATAAGACCATATCAGTTTAAATTCGAATAATTAATGTATCAGTTTGTGACTTTGTGGACTGTTTCAAAAAGAAAAAACATATATATAAAAAAACTATATAGCTTTATATAAAATTATGGCACCATCGAAGTAGCCATCTTTTTTGCAAAGAAGACACAGAATGTGCATTCAAACACATGTTTATCCTAAATAAGGTAATTATAGGCGGTTGATGGTCATTTTTGGTGGAGTACCTTAGGGTGTTTGAAAACCTAAGGTTCCATTTCTTTATATTTGTTTCCTCGGTTCTGCATTCCCCATTTGTGATCCCTTAATTTTCTGAGTGAAAGATAAATTATGAACCACTTACAAAAAGTGCAGCACTATAAGTCAATAGAAATGCTAAATCATCTCATGCATTTCTGCCATTTTTTCACAATTTTCGTTGGTCTTAGAAATCACTATCAACCAAATCAATATGTAAATATAAACACATGCATACATATTAGGAGAAGTGAAGTTAATTTTAATAGGACAGGACAAATACAATAATAAAATCATTAATCTACAGAATGCGAAATTTCGATAAATGGGATGCAGACAGAAGAAGGTACCTGAGGTTTTAGAGGCCTTTGATGATATCAACAAGAGCCAAACAAAAAACACAACTTTGCAGCTGGCAAATGTTCCTTGTAGAAAACCAAGATAATTATTCCAATTTCAAATCCTCAAGCTTTACAACAGAGTAAAGTTCAAGGAACTAGAGAATTCTTTGGTTGGCAAGGAATCAAAACTTTATACTCCCTTTTTTTATCTTTTCACCCTGATGGCCTCAAAGAAAGATTCGCATTCATTGTAGTCAATTTCACCTTAAACTTTCAAACAATTAGAAACTGCTGTTCTTGCTTGATATTTCATCAAAGCAAAACCACACTTCATCGATGTGATTGGCAGTCAAATTACTTAAAGAATGTGATCATCAACACCTTAGAAGACATGCAATCTTGCCTTTCAAGATTTTGAAACCCCAAAAAGCACAATAACTTTAGCCTTAAAACATCAACATTTTACGAACATTTATATGAACCCATAATATATTAAACTCAACTCCATGTGGGATGTGGGTATCTCAAATTTCAATCTTTTTTCTTCAAAAACTAACACCCAATTGAAACTTTCTAAAAACTTGTCACCATCTTAGCGAAATTGTCATAAAGACACAAGCTTTATGCTGCAATACAGCTTAAACTTGATAGAGATAGCAAAATTGATAGAAGCCCATATGAATTAAACATGAAATTCACTTCTTATATCAAAAATACAATATGATTAATAATAAGTAATTGTGATGATGATTGATGACTATGGACAAAAACTTCAAGAAGAAGGAATACCAATGGTGATGAAAAATGGAAATGGAGTTTGGAAGAGGAGAATTGACACCTAGGTTTTCATTGATGATGATTGTGGGGCCATAAATCCATCACAAACACACACTGAATTCACGCTGAAAACACATACATACAAACACGGATACACAGATAGCAGTTTCATGAAAGAGAAAGGAGGCTCTGGACTGAAGTTTAATCCCATGCCCAAGTATCATCAATATTATCACCCTGTGACTCTGCCATACACAGAAACACACAGAAACACAGTCACCCGCAGATTATATAGATACAGTATAATTGTTTTGTATATATATATATATATATATATATATATATATATATATATTATGTGTTTATATATCACACTTCACAAATAACAAAGCTCAATTGACTAGCATTGTTTGAGAATTGAAAATATAACTTTTTGTGAACGTGAGAGCTGGTGGGGTTGAAAATTGAAATGGCCTGATGGTGTGCTTTAATTAAAAATAGATTTTTATTATTACAATTATTTATATTTGGCTAGATAGATATAAATACTATTATATTGTATATTATTATTATTATATTAATTAAAGGTTTTTCTAAGTTTTAATTTATTGTAGACAGTCCAACTACCAGTTTATCCCATCCTCATTTGTTCTTGCTCATTTTTTATTTCAATTATTATTTTATTCCTAATATATATTGGACTTTTTATATTTGTCAGCTTGTCTATTATTTTATTATTTAGTATATAGAAAGTAGGTAAAATTAGTCCTTAATTATTCTTCTACCTCATTTGTTGTTGTTATAAACATAGATGAGTATAAGTTAAATCATCACATTTTATCTACCATTGTGATTTCAAAATTTTCGAACCCATTACAATTTGCATATTGTTCATCTTAAATAGGTACACAAATAACATAAAACATAATGAAACGATAGTGTTTGAATACTAACAAATTTAATAAAATTGCACGCCTTGATGAAAACCAAGTTAAATGTTCTAGACACTTTTTAGTAGTTATTATTAAAGATAAAAAACTGAATTATCGAAAGTACATTTAGGGTCCATTAATTGTTTTTGTTTTAACTTTTAACGTAGAGGGCAAAAAATAGATCTAAATCATGTTGTATGGAAAGTGATATTTATTATTGCTTGAATTTTGCAACAACAACAAATTTGTTATGTTAAAATCAACCATTGTTAAAAGAAGGTTAAACAGTTAATATCCTTAATAATAATAATAATAATAATAATAAAACTAGGGAATCAAGTCAATCAACAATTATCTTATTCAATTCGATAGGGAATTAGTGACTAGAGAGTAGAGTATTAGTTTTTGTCTTGATTGTTATATCCTTTCGATTTTTGGATGTTTTGATGTGTTAGAATAATTTTAAAAATTGGATGTGGTTACATTGAAAAAAGAAAAGTTAGTTAGTAACATAGAAAGTCAATGAAGATGTGCATTATAGTTAAAGTCATGTGCCTCATAGTTAAAAGTCAAGTTGAATTATAGTTAAAAGTGAGGTGCATCGTAATTAAAAATCAAGTGCATCGTAATAATATATTTGTTGGCCGTTAGAATCCGGCAACGACCGTGGCAGCCGGGATTCAGCATCGGCAGGTGGGCGGTGGCTGGTCAACCAATATCGTAGAGTTATATCATAGTTATAAGTCAGATGTATCATAATTACTTCCATTTTCTTCCTATCTTCCCTTAAAACCTTTTTTGCATTATATCCGATGTTAAAAAATTCTTTTGAAATTTGAAATAAGTTTTAGAACAACTGTCTCTGGTATTTATATTATTCCCGACTGTTGTTCATATTTTAAATTTTAACTAAAAATGATGTATAGACTTAAGTCTAAAAATAAATTTAAAGACAGTTGATTAGAGGTAATATTAACTAAATGATATTTTTAATGTTTTATATATTTTAATCTAGTAACACAAAGATAAATCACCAAACTTTCAAACAAAAATTTGTTTTAACCTTCAAATTTTGTTTTAATATTTGAACACCTTAACTTATAGTTTGATCAAAATCTAATCCTTTTAGTTTGTTTGACCTTTAAATTAACCCTTTTGATAACTCGTAACCGGTTGATGAGGTAGCATTAAATAACATAAGTTTAAAGATAATTTAATCATCAAACTTTCATTATTTTTTTTATTTAATCATTCAACTTTTTTTCCAATTTAACCATCTAACTTAGTGTTTACTAGTTTTTTATTATTTATTATCTAAAATATAAGTTAAAAGGTTATTTAAGATGAAAAAGATATTTCATTAACTATTGTTATGTACGTGTTATATATTTTATTATTTTAACATATAATAATATTGTATATATAATGTTATATTATATTTCTTTTTTGGATATTTAATTTAAGTATATATAATATAATGCTTAGAAGTTAAGTAATATTATTATGTCTAATAATTATAGTCTTATGAAAATTTATTTATAATGAATGTATGTTGTTATTTTATATAAAATGTTTTAGAGAAAGTTATTTGATATAATAACTATTTTTTGGTATGTGATGTAGTAATTATTTAGAATAAGTTGTTTAATATATATATATATATATATATATAAGAGTTTGCGGGTAAAACCATTACTTATATAGAACTATAGGGATTAAATTGATTTCTGAAAAGTTTAAAAGTATTAACCTATGGTAATAGATCGTGATTGTTTTTCTAACCGGTTATTTAAGTTAAATGGTTAAAACATTAAAGAAAAAGTCGAAGGATTAAAACAAAAAATATATATAAGTTTGATGATTAAACCAGTATTAACCCAAACAAATAAAAATCTATATCTATATATATAATTAAAATAGGTTAGAATGGAGCAATCCTCACCTTTCATTAGCCTCCTTCATTCACGACCTTACAGTTTAGATTTATTCTTACTTCCAATTATGATATTTAATAAAGTGTGTCCATGAGTTTCGTATAATGACATTTTTTATCCTTATTATTTTATTAATATGTGTTCAAACTCATAATTAATGAAACATATAATAAAGATTATGACCCTTGATTAGGTTACTATATTAACGATCAACGATCTAGATTAGTCCATCATAATTACACTTTACCCCCTAATTATTTGTAAAATATTTAATTTTAAATTGCATCAAATATAAAATTTTATATGTACAACAATTTCAATTTAGTCGCCACCGTTGTCGCGGGTGTCACCTTTAAAAAATATTATATTAAAATTAAACTAATGACCTATAACATTCAATCTTTTTGCTATATAATACAAAATAAATAAATAAAAACTTTTCAATTGTATTTTTATATTAACATTATACATATATACAATATGACACTTTAAATTTAAGACACAAATTGAAATATTGATTTGATATGAAAAAATTTAAATTTAATCGTCCATGTTGTCGCGAGTAGTTTAATATATATGAAAATGTTGAATTATCATCGTAAACAAAAGATTTAGTTGCATACATTATATTATATAAGTTTTATAAAGCATGATAGTATTCGAATTGTAACATTTAAATATTATGTAACGTTTATGTTTGTATTATAATCTTTACGAGTAGATAAAATTATAAAACAAATGATATATAATGAGACTAATATGAGACTAACGCAAATAAGATATTGTTTTTTACTTATTTTACTTTCACCTTACAAAAATTAAAAAACAATTATTCCTATCTACATAGATATGTTATATGTGAATGAATGAAACGATATAAAATCTATGTTTCTTAATTGTTATACATAATTCTTATAACATTAGTCTCTTTATTTTCTTTGACATAATTCTTATATTATACTTACTTAAAATTTAATTGATTTAAAAATCACACGGCGCGAGTACTTCGCCCATATATAGTAATAATACAAAGAAATCAGTAAAAACTAGACACAAAGTCGCTGCCGACGGTTCAGGGGAAATTTTGGACAGAGGAACAGCAACAAGACTACATCCTGGCCCACAGCTACTATTGTACATGGGCCCATAATACAAACTTTAGAACCTGTTGGGCCCACTTCTTCAAAGTCAGAAAAATAATGCATGTCCAAGTTAAGGTAGATATACAATCATACAAAAGACGTATTCACGCGAGAGTAAAATTTTTGGGCTTATCCTTTTATTAATTAAAATTGGAATATTATAAATCTAATGAATTATATATATTTATCTACTTATTAAATTAAATTAAATTAATAAATTTTCAGTTTAAGTACCTAGGTAAACTATATTATTCAACCACTAAACTATATTATATTAATTAATAATTAATAATTAATTATCTATCGAATGAGTGTCCATTGCATAAGAGTGTGCATGAAGTTGTAATTGGACCACATTTAATCATTTGGACATTAATATTTGTAACTTCTTAAACTTAGTTGTTAACATGTCTTTAAACGTAACACATATTAGGAAAACATTAATATAACTCTTAACTTTCTAATTAGGCTTAATATTGAGGACCAATATATAGTCCAAATTAACACCATAGTATAAAAAAAGAATACAAACATACGATTTTTAGTATATATATATATATATATATATATATATATATATATATATATATATATATATATATATATTAGATGAAAACCCGTGTGATGCACATCAATCTAAATCATGCGATATTTTATAAATGCAACGATGATTATCATTCATTCGTTTGATAACAAAGAGGATATCTAAGTAACGAAAATATCAAAATGTCATTCGTTAGCCTAGCTTATATAAATGTAAGAAAACAACACACCCTTTAATACAATCATCAATTCAAGTTACTACTACCATCTACGTCAAATCATTTAAAAAAATAAAAATTTCACTACATAAGACATGTATACAAATATATATATATATATATATATATATATATATATATATATATTATAAGGGTGTACAACGATCAATTGATCATAAAGACGTCACAATAGCCAACAAAGAAGCATAACACATATAATTTTTTTAACAGTAAATACGGAACAACATAATAGTTATTTGGCGTAAATAACACAAATAATTTTTCCCCACCAAGTTGGTGACTGTCGGTTATTTAATTTATATATAGGATTGACTCAAATGTGTAGTTATACTTCTGATCAAATTCAAACTTCAATTGACTAATTGTTGTAAGATGGAGACCGAAGTTTTATGGTTACAAATATCTTTCTTGAATTTTTTTCATCTTTTAAATTCTTTAAATATGTATCTTCTTAAATTTAGCAAGTATATTTGCCGATTACAGTTTGATAAGGATTCTTCCTTTGAAATTAAATATATATTTAATTTGATATTTAAATATTATCTATTTATATTTATATATATTTATATTATTAGTATTAATTGAGTTATTTTGTAGAATAATCAATAATTAAAATTTTGGCACGTGTCAAATTGTGGAGAAACTTTTTACAGTATATTTGTCTACGTGGCAAATTCTAGAGCAACTATTTATACCCCTTTGGTATATATATATATATATATATATATTTTGACACGAGCAATTCATTCTAAAAACAATTCATCGTAATAGTTTTGAATTTTTCGTTTTATATAAGAGGATTAGTTACCATTTAAACCATTTTGTACGGAGTATTACTTTAGTTAACATTTGTCACTTAAATTCATAATAATAATAATAATAATAATAATAATAATAATAATAATAATAATAATAATAATAATAATTTTAATAATTGCTATGTAATTAGTTATAGGTAATAAACGGTTAAATTTTAGACGAATCAAATGGTTATGTATATCGAAAGGAATCAAAGTAAATCAGATTCCCCCACCTTGATATGTTAAATTTGATGGTACTTTCTCGTATAACATACTCGTAACAAAGGACAAAATAAGTGCAAATCACGTATTCATGTAATTCATGAATTAAAAGGGAAGTATAACCCAGAGCCTCACTGTCATAACTACTAGGAGAGCTGAAAAGTTCATTGTCACATTAACACTACTGTAGCATGACTTGCGAAGAACTGACCAACGATATTTCACTCCATATCAAAAAAATACACATAACTTACCAATTAGATCTCACAATTACCAATAATACATTTATTTATTTAATATTTAAAATAAAATAGAATAACCTTGTTCTCACCTTCTCTATGCTCATCTTCATCGCTTGAAGGACAAAACGATGATAAATGAACGGAGGATGGGCCGTAGCCATGACCGTCCTCCGTTCTTCCCTCGAGAATGCCAAATAGAACGCTACGATAACACTCCTCTTAAGTACACGTGTGATAGTCTTATACAATAATTATTCATGAATTTGATATGAAAATTGAAAACATACCTTTTTAGTAAATAACCAATAAAACTCATTTAATAATATAATTAATCAATCAATATCAATTAAGGTAATGAAATGTAAGCATCTAAATGTGGAAAATCACTCATCATATAGTGACCTTTTATCTTTGCTTGTCCAAGAAGAGAGACACTTAAAGTTGAGGTGAGTGAGATGTTGGGGACCAAAGAGACCCCTACCAAATACTTCACTTAAAGTCGAAGACTAGGAAGACGAATAACCCCTCGTAGAAATATTTGTTCCCTTCGTTTATATTTATCCGTTCTATTCTATTTTGCGTTTACTTTTAGCTAGGATCTAGCCGAACTGAAATGTATTAGAATTAAATGCATTTTATGACATTTCAATCTGACAATAGCAACATAAAAAGATCACCCCAATTTTGATAAAAAAAAAAAAAGCAAAGTAAGGGGGTCAAGTCAAATAGTCTTATTCACAATCTACATACTATGGCAGGAATGTGGTACAAGGAATTCCCGGCGTCTCGTAGAAAAAGAGTATAAACGAAAGGCTTTTTATAATTTAATTTTTTATCATAGTCATAGATAATCATAATTACTAAAAAGAATTTGGTTCTTTTTACAAACTTGATGTTGTTTTACAAACTTGATGTCGATTAATCCGCGAGTCTAGAAATTCATTTCGGACAATTGAACCTTCTCGAACTGTTTCTTTTTAAGAACCAAAAATATTTGTGCCAAAATAACAGATGCGAAGAAGAACAAAAGGCCTTGTAGACGTAATGGATCTTGAAGTACTATTTCTGCATCTCCTTGACCAAATCCGCCCATATTAGAATTACTTGTCAATGGTTGATCCAATTTGATAGATTCACCTTCTGAAACAAGAAGTTCTGGCCCTGGAGGGATAATATCAACCACTTGACGTCCATCATCAGCTATGGTTATTTCGTATCCCCCTTTTTCTTTTCGTAGGATTTTGCTTACTATACCTGATGCTGTAGCATTATAAACTGTATTGTTACTCTTGCTCCCGTCAGGATAAATTTGGCCCCTTCCTCTGTTTCCGCCTACGTATATAGGATATTTTAAGAAGTGAGTGTCTTTCTTAGTAGCGGGGTCGGGGGAAAGAATAGGAAAGGTTATTTCACTATATTTCTGACCAGGAACAGGGCCTATGACAAGAATATTTTTTTGGTTGGGGCGATAGCTCTGAAAAGCCAGATTGCCCATCTTTTCTTTTATGTCGGGGGAAATACGATCGGGAGGCGCTAATTCAAAACCCTCTGGTAAAATAAGAACCGCCCCCACATTCAAACCCCCTTTTTTACCACTAGCAAGAACTTGTTTCACTTGCATATCATAAGGAATTCGAACAACTGCTTCAAATACAGTATCGGGAAGTACCGTTTGTGGTACCTCAATATCCACTGGTTTATTAGCTAAATGGCAATTGGCGCATACAATACGTCCAATCATATACGTGCGGTTTGTGTATGTTACATCGGACAGATCGTATAGTTGCCTTTCTAAAAACAAAAAGTGTAGAGCGTACGTGATAGACTGATAAGACACTTTTGTAATATTTGAAATTGTAAATCACTTTATTACGTACAAATGATCACTTTCCAATACTATACAAAAATTAAGTCGTCCACATTTCTTAAGTTATAGTTTTTTTAACATAGCTATCTAAACAATTAAAGATAATAGAATAAATTAGTTAACAGTTGGTGAAAATGTACTAAAAAGGGTGTTTGAATAGTAGCTTATTATGTTTGCAATCTTTGGAGACAAATGTTAGTTGTGGATAATGAATGCCATTTCCGTACTATTCCAACACGAGTTGATGTGTGTATGAAGATATATATGCATATATATATACTATTCAAACACCCTTTTTAGTACATTTTCACCAACTGTTAACTAATTTATTCTATTATCTTTAATTGTTTAGATAGCTATGTTAACAAAACTATAACTTAAGAAATGTGGACGACTTAATTTTTGTATAGTATTGGAAAGTGATCATTTGTACGTAATAAAGTGATTTACAATTTCAAATATTACAAAAGTGTCTTATTAGTCTATCACGTACGCTCTACACTTTTTGTTTTTAGAAAGGCAACTATACGATCTGTCCGATGTAACATACACAAACCGCACGTATATGACTGGACGTATTGTATGCGCCAATTGCCATTTAGCTAATAAACCAGTGGATATTGAGGTACCACAAACGGTACTTCCCGATACTGTATTTGAAGCAGTTGTTCGAATTCCTTATGATATGCAAGTGAAACAAGTTCTTGCTAGTGGTAAAAAAGGGGGTTTGAATGTGGGGGCGGTTCTTATTTTACCAGAGGGTTTTGAATTAGCGCCTCCCGATCGTATTTCCCCCGACATAAAAGAAAAGATGGGCAATCTGGCTTTTCAGAGCTATCGCCCCAACCAAAAAAATATTCTTGTCATAGGCCCTGTTCCTGGTCAGAAATATAGTGAAATAACCTTTCCTATTCTTTCCCCCGACCCCGCTACTAAGAAAGACACTCACTTCTTAAAATATCCTATATACGTAGGCGGAAACAGAGGAAGGGGCCAAATTTATCCTGACGGGAGCAAGAGTAACAATACAGTTTATAATGCTACAGCATCATGTATAGTAAGCAAAATCCTACGAAAAGAAAAAGGGGGATACGAAATAACCATAGCTGATGATGGACGTCAAGTGGTTGATATTATCCCTCCAGGGCCAGAACTTCTTGTTTCAGAAGGTGAATCTATCAAATTGGATCAACCATTGACAAGTAATCCTAATATGGGCGGATTTGGTCAGGGAGATGCAGAAATAGTACTTCAAGATCCATTACGTCTACAAGGCCTTTTGTTCTTCTTCGCATCTGTTATTTTGGCACAAATATTTTTGGTTCTTAAAAAGAAACAGTTCGAGAAGGTTCAATTGTCCGAAATGAATTTCTAGACTCGCGGATTAATCGACATCAAGTTTGTAAAACAACATCAAGTTTGTAAAAAGAACCAAATTCTTTTTAGTAATTATGATTATCTATGACTATGATAAAAAATTAAATTATAAAAAGCCTTTCGTTTATACTCTTTTTCTACGAGACGCCGGGAATTCCTTGTACCACATTCCTGCCATAGTATGTAGATTGTGAATAAGACTATTTGACTTGACCCCCTTACTTTGCTTTTTTTTTTTTATCAAAATTGGGGTGATCTTTTTATGTTGCTATTGTCAGATTGAAATGTCATAAAATGCATTTAATTCTAATACATTTCAGTTCGGCTAGATCCTAGCTAAAAGTAAACGCAAAATAGAATAGAACGGATAAATATAAACGAAGGGAACAAATATTTCTACGAGGGGTTATTCGTCTTCCTAGTCTTCGACACAAGAAAAAGGGTGTGAAAAATCCTTTTCTTGTGTCGAAATAATAATGATTCTTTATACTGTTCGTCAAACATTCCTAGTGTGAGTTTTTATTTTTTACAGACGGATCAGAATGTTTTTTAGAGTTATTACGTAATTTTTCATAATTAAAATAGAATTAATAATTATAAATTACATATACTATAGAGAAGGGGAATTTTGTTGAGTAAATAGAACTTCTTGAATTAATTAATTAACTTATAATTATAAAAAAATCTTATACTTATTATTATTAAGAACTCAACGGGACCTTCTCCCCTAAATCAGACAAACAAAGAAGAGAATCCGTTGAGTTCTTATACTTTCATGTCTACAACTCAATTCATCGGATTACTACAGGGATGAACCCAATCCGGAATATGAACCATAAAAGAAAACGCCTACTAAACCGATCACAAGAATACCAGCTACAGTACTTATTATCCAAAGAGGAATTCTTCCAGTAGTATCGGCCATTTACCCCACTTCCCTCCACATTTCATCAAGTGGTCATGTTAGAGACATAAACAGTCATGGATAATTATGAGATGAGATCCTTCCGAATGGGCTAAGAGAGAGAATAGCTAAAATGATTAGTCTATTATTTTAGTTCTCTCTCGTTTTCTTAATTGAAGAAATAATTGGAAATTAAAACAGCAAGTACAAAAATGAGTTATAACCCCCAGTAGAGGCTGGTACGATTCAATTCAACATTTTGTTCGTTTGGGTTTGATTGTGTCGTAGATCTATAATTCGGATTAGGTTTATCGTTGTATGAACTGCATTGCTGATATTGACCCCAAAAAAGAAACGGTAGGTACAGCTAGGCCGTGAACAGCCAACCATCGCACGGTAAAAATTGGATAGGTTCGATCTATGGTCATTGAGGCCTCCTAAAAAGATCTACTAAATTCATCGAGTTGTTCCAAAGAATCAAAACGGCCGGTGATTAATGGAATTCCTTGTCGGTTCTCTGTGAAATACTCGTTTGGCCGAGGGCTTCCAAACACATCGTAAGCTAAACCAGTGCTGACGAATAACCAACCCGCAATGAATAGGGAAGGTATAGTAATGCTATGAATGACCAGTAGCGAATACTGGTAATAATATCAGCAAAAGAACGTTCTCCTGTGCTTCCAGACATGCTGAGCTCCACATATTCTTGTACATTCAAAAGGGGATCGATTCCGTAAAAGATTGGATCAGTAAATGGAAATTCACTGAAAAATTCTTTGTGAGATCGTCAATATTGTACCGAGGGCGTCTTTAGAGTATACCGAATCAGTATAGCTATCCTTCTTCTGACACATCAACGCACTTTGAATTAGTATTGGAAGGAGGTGCTAAATAATTTATTTCTTCCTTTACTTGTTGTTTGTTGATGTAAAAGAATGTCCTATTCAATTCAATCAATTTAATTTAAAATAATCTATTTCTCGCCATTATGAGTTTAGGGCTGGAAACGAGGATCAGGTAAAATGTGAATCTGATAAGGTAGTTTCTAATAATTCATGAAATGAAATTTCATTTATTAGAATATTCCCACAATTGTAAGTAGATGTGATATCTAAAAATCTTTGTTATTCATAGTATTAGAAGCGCTTTTTGTTGAAATCTTTTCTTTTTTTTTTTTAGGAATTTGTTAGCCGTCTAGTAACAATTAAGAATATAAATTAGAATTTCTAATTTTATTTGATAAACGAAAAAGAACAAAGAATGAAATAATTGGAATCACTGATGCATATATGCATACATTGTTGTATTAGATATTAGATTAGATCGAAACTGAAGATTCTTTATTGACTAACTACAAAGATGGGTATTTCTAATATGGAAAGATACAAAATAGAATAGAAATGACTAATCTTATAATATAGTTGAACCAAAACACCTATTTTTTTTTCGAGTGATCATCTGATAACTTTTTGTTCTCATTCATTCAAAATATAATATTATATGAGTGAACCTATTTCGGAATCTAATTAGTTAAAATTATTCTAAGATTACTGTTCGCTCTAGAATAGAAAATAGATTCGATACAAAAAAAATTATAAAAATAGGAATAATTTTATAATTGATTCCATTCCATAATGATTCGAAAAGAGTTTCATTTTCATTTTAAAACGAAATTACAAGACCCAGTTCTTATTATTTATTATTTATTATTTTATTCGTTTATAAGTTGAGTTGAAAAATGATCCAAGAATGCATTCGCTGATTGCAAACGTGGTATGGGTAGATGTTACAGATGATGAATCAATTTATTTTTCTACAGTTGTGACTTTTTCCTTGTTAGTGCTGTCTATAATGATAGATGAATCAAAAACTTTCAATTGGTATTTTTTTCTCCTATTTTGCAAAAAAGTAAACTCAGGTAAGTACTCTTTTATAAACATATGTATAAAAAGAACATATTTCATTTAGCTCCTTAATGCCTACCATAACTAGTTATTTCGGTTTTCTACTAACGGCTTTAACTATAACCTCAGCTCTATTTATTGGTCTGAGCAAGATACGACTTATTTGAAATAAAGTGCACAATTCGTAAAAGTAAATCTTTCCGCAAACTTCTGCGTATTTCTAGTTACTTACTGTGTCAATTGCCAATTATTGGTCATTGAGATTCATGGTAATTCGGATTAATATTTAGGTATAGATATTACCTCTTTTTTCTCCTTTCAAACAAATTGAAATGATTGAAGTTTTTCTATTTGGAATCGTGTTAGGCCTAATTCCTATTACTTTGGCTGGATTATTTGTAACTGCATATTTACAATACAGGCGTGGCGATCAGTTGGACCTTTGATTAATTAACATCTCTTTTTTTTATTGACCTCCTCCTTTCTTTAATATCCAGGAGGTCAAATTAAGATTCGTGTTCCAGTTAGTGTTTCAGTCGAATTCGATTGAAGAAGATCTTAATCATGCTCTGTAGGATTTGAACCTACGACATCGGGTTTTGGAGACCCACGTTCTACCGAGTTGAACTAAGAGCGCTTTCTTCTCATAAAATATAAGACTGTAAAGAAAAGGATTCGCCCCAATACATCTTGTATGCATACACTATATGGTATCAGCAGAATCATAGATTCTATATGATATGTCCAATGTGAATTGATCTAAAAAAATCCCTCAATACTGCTCAAAAGAGCAGTAATAGGTAGGGATGACAGGATTTGAACCTGTGACATTTTGTACCCAAAACAAACGCGCTACCAAGCTGCGCTACATCCCTTCCATTGGTCTACATTGTCATTGTAGAGAATTCCTGTCTTGTTTTCCACATCGTTATCGCCTCTATTAAAATATAGAATTTTTATGTCCATTTCGTCTTTTTGGTCTCATTTAACATATAATAATAGTAAAAAACTTCTATCTATATGAAATATGGAACGGAACCCCTAGGAAAAATAAATGAGTTGGGCAATTTTGGGGAAGAAAAGGACGTTTTTTTCTGTATAAAATAAAGTAAATCTTTTTATTGGATGATTGTACATTTCAATATGTATTATCTTCTGTATTACATTTACAAATTACAATAAAATGAAGGAGTTTTTTCAATGAAAGATCTACAAACATACCTTTCTGTGGCACCGGTACTAAGTACTCTATGGTTCGTTTCTTTGGCAGGTTTATTGATAGAGATTAATCGTTTTTTCCCGGATGCATTGACATTCCCCTTTTTTTCATTCTAGTTATTGAAGTGGGAAGGAATAAAGAAGTAAAGAAGATTATAGATACAATTAAATAGCAACCCCCCTCTTTTCTCTTTTTTCCCTTTTTAGAATTAGAATAAGGGAGGAAAGAGAAAGAATAAAAGTGCATTCAACAGCTGGGAGATTCGGGTTCAGGTTGGAATTAAATTAATATGAAATTTCCCTGTATTAAACTTCTATGGAAGTCGAATAGAAACTCTGGTTGCAGGGAAAGAGTATTGTACAAGATACTTCTATGAAATATTGTACTGTGATTTGAAATATAGTTTAGAAATCTTTCTATCTTATTTCCTATATTGGTTGTAGTGAAATCTTGCATAAGAAGATAGCAAGTTACAAATTCTATTTTTTTTCCTTCCTTTCTTCTTTTTCGTTTCGGATTGAAAGAGGAAGAGTTGAGTAAATGAAAAATCCAAAGGAGGTTCATGGCCAAGGGTAAAGATGTGCAAATACCGGTTCTTTTGGAATGTACCGCTTGTGTTCGAAACGGTGTTAATAAGGAATCAACGGACATTTCCTGATATATTACTCAAAAGAACCGGCACAATACGCCTAATCGATTGGAGTTGCTAAAATTCTGTCCATATTGTAACAAACATACGATTCACGGGGAGATAAAGAAATAGATCGAAGCGAGCACATGCGCTCTTATCTTACAAGGAAAGGAAAAAAATGACATTTTATATATAACATATTTAACATAGTTAAAGATAATTATAAACAAACCAAATCCTATTTATTTATTCTAATTAGAGATAAGGCTGAAATAGGATTTTAGGGATAAGAAATAAACTAACCAAACCATGGATAAATCCAAGCGAACTTTTCTTAAATCCAAGCGATCTTTTCGTAGGCGTTTGCCCCCGATCCAATCGGGGGATCGAATTGATTATAAAAACATGAGTTTAATTAGTCGATTTATTAGTGAACAGGGAAAAATATTATCTAGACGAGTGAATAGATTGACCTTGAAACAACAACGATTAATTACTATTGCTATAAAACAAGCTCGTATTTTATCTTTGTTACCTTTTCTTAATAATGAGAAACAATTTGAAAGAACCGAGTCGACCACTAGAACTCCTAGTCTTAGAGCCAGAAAAAGATAGGTTTACTCTTTCTTCACTTGAATTCAAATCCCCATCCGAACTGAAAATCGGATTGGTCTTTTGTTGGAAAAATTCAAGAATCCGGATTGAATTCTCGTGTCGTAAGAAAAAAAATAATAATCTGGGAAGAAGAAATTTTTTTATTGAACGTGTTGATTCATATTTATTTTGACTACTTTCTCATATTTTATCATATTCTATTCATTCATTTTTATTCGACCTTCCCGGAGTTCATTCTCCGGGCAACTCCGTTTAATCAGTGGATTCCTTCCAACTTACTTCTTTTATGATCTCATTGGAAATCATATAAAGACAATTCCTATTTGAGATAGCTATTTGTGCAAGTATTTTACGATTAAGAAGCAACTGTCTCTTGTACAGATCGTTTATTAACCTACTATAACTATAGCATACCCCCCTTTCACGAATTGCTGCATTTATTCGAGTGATCCACAAACGACGAAAATTTATTTTTTGCTTATCCCTATCCCGATGAGCCGAAACCAAAGCTCTTATTTTTTGTTGAGTAATAGTTCGAGTAAGTCTTGAATGAGCCCCCCGAAAGCTTAATGCAAATAAATGAATTTTTGTTCTACGTCTCCGAGCGATATATCCCCGTCTAATTCTGGTCATTGAATAAATGAAACTTTAACGAATAACTAATAGATTTCCTTTCTTTTTTCAGTTATTCTTTTGCCCCTTTCCTAGTATATTAATAACAAAACGGATTTTTCCAATGTATAAACTAAAAATTCCAATGGCTTTGGCTACTATAACCTTCCCAACCACGATTTTTTTCTAGGCATTTCACCTCGAAATACGATATACTAGGTATTAAAAAAAATAGCATGATAAATAAATAGTGAATTCCATCGTTTCTATGGTTACTTCTTAAACGGTGAGGTCTTCTCTATACACCGGAGCCTTTACTTAATTTAATCAATGTTATTGCTAACTTGTATAGTTCACATTATTCGGCTCTACCCATGAATTATCTAGTAATAGGTCTTTCACAACGAGCTCTACCTATACAGTAACGGTATACGTATTAAGTACCATAAGGCTTGAACATACAATTCATTGATTGACGGGTTTTTTCACATATCGCTAGGCTATAAGCATTTTGGTTTCATGTACATGTTTTTCGTGCAGACATATAATTTTGTTTCAAAGGCAAGTCAAAATGGGGTAAAAAATGACAATTAGAACACTAATTAGGTTGATTAAAATATATATTTTGTGATAAAAATGTGATGTGTATGTGACCATTACAATTAATATAACCACCTTGCAGGAATTATTCCATGCATATAGATAAAACAAATTCAGAGACATATAAAATGCTGCCATTCTTTTGTTTGTATCATCTGATATATATGGTGTGTATTTGTCAAAAAGGATGCCATATTATTCAATTATAAATCTAACATCTTCCTAATATTACCGTTCTGCAAATTCAGGAACCTGAATATTTAATATTAATTTATTTGAAGATCGTCTAGTCTTTTACTTTTGTACTTAGCCTAGTTATTTCTCCGGATCTTGTATTTTGTGGCAAAAGGTTCATAACCGGCAATCACTTATCTTGTATTTGGTTCGAACTTATTTTTGTATTTGGGATTCATTAAACCAATATGTTAAAGCTAGAATGACGTATTCCTTAGCATTGGATGCTTTTCGATCGATTTCTAGTTTGGGATGAAGTGTGTCAAAAAGTAAAAGGGCTTTCTTAAAGTTTGTGACATTTTATAGCCTAGTTTTTCTTTCCTATTCAACTTATATTCAACGTACAATTATGAACAAATTAAGTTACATTTTTACAAGTTTTTTACAAATATAGGAAAATAAACATAAGAAGTAAAGATGGAAAATTAAACCAAGTCGAAACGAATTTTTAATTGAGTCAAATTGGATTAGGATGAAGCTTCCACACTATTTTGTTGAGTTTGGCTCAGTGCGTATATAATTGGTTTGCTAAAATATACGTATAAAATAAAAATAAATATTTCTCCAGATTCAAATGAAAACCACTAAATAATACGTATTTGTTTATACGTGATAAACTTCATGCGTAAAAAAGGTCATAAACATTACGTGTAAACGCACGTAAAAACACATTTATTTATACGTGAACAATCTAACAATATTCACATGTAAACAAAACGTTTAAAGTAAAATAAAACCAGTTTATACAATAAAATTAGGTATGGGTTTTAAGGTTTTATTTTTCTTTATAAACATTTATATAGAATATAGATATTTTGACATTATTATATGCGAATAAATACGTAATTTTTATAATTCTCACCGTTCTCAGTATTTTTACAGTTTTGATTAAACCTCCACCTAACAAAGTAACTAATATTGTAGGTTATAAGCATATATATACTCATACACTCAAAAGTTGCTATTTATTTGACACATTTGATCCTTCCTATATTTTAACAAGGTAATGTTATTTATTCTTTTATATCTATACAAGTTTCTTAAACTTTTATTGGATAATTAATTCTAAAATGTTATTAAAATATAATAAATACAAGTGCTAATCACTTTAATGATTGATGGTAGGGATAATGACCCATTAGTTTATCATGGAGTTGGTTTACCTGCCCAAAAATATTTATTAACAAAAGCAAACTTGTCACGTGTCATATTATCAACCCTTTGATCTCTTGTTGTTTAACATTAGCAACCTCAATGAAACATAGTTTAAGAATGGGGACCATAGTTGGTAATTAAGCTTCATCACCTAAAACTCTAAAAGTATTGATTTTGGTAATCTTTCCCATTAGAGACAAATTATTTTCACTCCTAAATTCCTAAAGACAAAGAAAGTATCATTAACTTGACATTAATATGCCTTTCTTTAATTAGTTAACCATATATTTAGATTGCAAGTGACAAGTAGATGTGTAATTATCTTTATTCTAATTTACCTGATTATCTCGCATTTATTAATTAGTTAGTAGACGATATGAATACATGCTTTCGATAATATATGACAGAGTCGATGAAAAACTGAAAACTAAAAAAAAAAGTAAATAATATTATAAATAAATAAGTACATTACCCTGTTTATGTGATGAAAATTGAAGAAAACATATTTTTAATGATGCTAACCTATTTTTTAATTGTACTTAAGTTCAACCTTATTCTTATTGAAGATTATTAATAATTAGGTCCAAGAGACCAAAAAATCTATGCAACCTACCTATTTGAGGTAGCTAATACTCAACAATAAGTTATACGCAAAACATCATCTACTAACTACTATATTATTTTACCTAAAACTTTAGTTCTTAAATTATTTATTTAGTTTGTTTTTTAGCTAAAAGTTTAGTTAAAGTCTTGGTTCACAAAACATAATTTGTTGATGGAACTCAGTTTCACCTAACTCGAATTTCACATATTTTTTTTAATTTGGAGATTTAATAATAACTCTATTTCATAACTTTTATGTAAATTTTTAATTTTATTTCATCACAAAAAAGCATTAGGATAGGCGTGTTTGGACGTCCATTTTAGAAAATATTATGTTGTGTTTATTATAACAAAAATTATGGCATAATCATTTGCTAAAACTTTTTAATAGGAGACAATTCTTCAATTTCATTATGTTCAAATTTATAATTTGTAATACAAAACATATAATTTAATAATATAATAATAATAATAACTAGAACAATAACTGAAAAAATCCTATCCTATATGTATATAAATATTCAAAAATTGAAAGGTGAGTTTGGTTGATGTAAAATATAAATGAACATTATTTGGGCTTCTTCAAGGGAAACCTATCGGCCCATTAGGCCTCTTCTAGTATATATACGTTCTCTCTGGTAAAATTGAACCCATAGCAATAATCATTTTGAAAAGTTTAAAATTTTCGGAGTCATTTCCAAATTTCGATGATCGAAATAGATTGGTCCGTATATACATTTTGTGTATCACGAGTTTTTTTTACTCGCGCGTTGTGGCAGGATGTAAAAAGTGTAAAGTTTTAGATGCACTAATGCAACTCTTCAACGATATTGTCCACGATATTGATTAATAGATTAACTAGAAAAAAAGAGTTTGATGGTATATATTGAATAAGAAGTCGTAACATCCCATAGCTAGATCTTGGACAACATTGTTGAAGAGAAGATTTATGTGGCACTCGGTAAAAAAATTTAAAGAGTGTATGTCGACTCTTCAATGGGCGATCGGTAGTTTAGACGGACTAAAGATTTGCATACTTCGTGTTCACCAACCTGCAGAGAAGATCCATTTTAGTAATTTCTTTTTCAATCCCCTTTTCATTTATGTTACATTTATCAATTGGTGATCGAACTTCAATTGGTTTGATACATGCTAGTTGTGATTTGATGCAAATTTTTAATTAGTTGTACGTGTCAATATTTGATAATTAATGTCGTGATCTATTTCAATGGGAAAATCTTATCGAATAGACCTACTTGAAGCACGTCAAGTCGCGGCATACCATGAAATGGAGAGGCAAGATATGCACCAGCTTCTTGACAAATATAACCAAGTATGTCAGAAAGTAATGGTATATTCTGTTTTTCGTACTATTTGATCAGCGATTGATATCGTTGCTAAAGATATTTTCAGAGCTATGTTTTTCAACCGGCTATATATATCTAACTGTTCCTAGTTGAAGTTTAGAATTTCATTATTTGGACACACAAGTAGTTTTTACCCAATTTTTAACTATAATTTTGTATTTGGATCGGACTGATTACATTGATTAGCTATGTGTGGAGGTGCAACATTTTGAAATGGATTCTATGGAGAAAGGTATAGTTGAATTCATACAAAGGTTTGTCATGAGAGGAGCAGCAGACAGACAACATTTAAGGTAAACTATAAAAAAAGTTGTCGTCTTGCATAGATATGAATATTACATGGGTTAAGTGTCAACAAATGTAACAAAATTTTACTGAAATCTGCCGTGTGTATTCAACTTTTCAATTCAAATCTTCTATTATGTGTATTCAATTTTCGATTTATTACTATTTGTATGAAATTTGACGTGCCACTTTGTTTGGAACCTCATGTAGTAACTTATATATAAATAGAAGCTCGAGAGAAGTTCACACATAAATTTCCGCTGATCGTTTGATATTTTGTTACACTTAAACATTTAAGTGCTTACTAGCTTTACCTTGAGTGAATATATAGAGGAATGGAAATTAGGTTCTCGAAAGCTATCTACGTACGTTTACAAGCAAGTGCTTCTTGTCAAATCCAATTTATATGCAAAGGAAGAATCATTTTCACTACGAATGCTGAACCTAATTAAGCATCGATCGAGCCATCAAGGAATCACAAAGATCGACCGAGTTGATATCAAGACCATGCATTTTCGACTTCGTGATTCTAAAATTGTGGGATGATTTATTATTATCAGCTATAAAGATTAATATTTATTATTATTATGATGTATACGTGACACTTCTTTACTTAAAATGAACTTCTTCTAGCCCATAATATTACTGGGTCTTTCTCTTCTCGTGTAAAATACTTGTACTGTAGTTATATTTACAACTAATATGTTAATGTTCTCATCTAAAGGCCGGATTATAACGATAATGATATTTAACCAGTCTTGCTTTATCATCATTATTTTAATACAATGGTTACTTAATCCTAATTTACATATATAGCGTTGGGTGTGGAGTCTGATCCATGATCTATTCATGTGGAAAGACAGAGATGTCAGAGATAGGCGATGATTACTCAGGGTGGAGAGTGACAGGATCGGATTCACATATATATGACGAGTTGGCTGGAGTCACGCAGAACTAAATAGCTGTCAAGAGCTGGTCGGAAGTCCACGCGAAATTGAGTCTGGTCCGAGCACGAAGAATCCTAATTTCACCCTCATAAATTTACCAATTGTAATTGTAAATCATTATATCTTTTGAGTCAGTTAGCCCTAATATACACTGATTGAGTCCAACCACATTATATCTTTTCTTCTCTGTCGTTTACTTGTGTTGTCGTTGTTTGTTATTATTTCCGCTTGTAGAGGAGAAGATTTGGGTTGAGCCTTCCAATAGATTGGTATCTGAGCATTTCGACCGGATACCCCAACAAATAGTATCATAATATTTATTACCAACCATATAAAATACATCAATTGTAAAACGAAAGATGAATGTTATTAAACAATATTTATCTAAAGTACAGTCAAGATAGTGACTTCATCTGTCATTTTTCCTCCTCTTCTTCATTTTTTTTTTCATTAACAAAATCATATTGAAATCTATGTCTTTTCTCAATGGCAAAGAATACAGACTAGTCTCGTTCCATAGTGGTCCTTATGATGATGACAGTTAGTGGCGGAACTAGGATGAATTCTTTGTGTTATATGATTTTTTTCCTGTAAAATTTACATAAAACATAAACAATTATAAATGTACGATTTGAACAAATATATAACATCAAAAAGCCGATTTTAACTAAATAAGGCTATTAAAGGACTTTTTGCTCATTATATTGGGCAAATCTAATTTATTAGTTACACTTAAAAAATTTATTAGTTGCACTTCTACTAAAATAACAAAAATTTACATATTTTACACTTTATGAAATTTTTTGATCAGTAACACGTGCTACTTCAGTTGTCATAGTGGTTCCGCCCCATGACACATAGTTAGAAACTTAACTAGATATATAGTTTTAACAAGATATTTTACTTCTTATATTAAATTGATGCAAACTATTAATCTTGTAAACGACGGAAAAACTAATTTAACTTGCATGAAAAAGTTTACGATCCTCTATAATCTAAAAATAAAAAGTATATTCTATTCGCTAAGTTATATTAAAAAATAAAAAATTTGATTCTTTTTGCCATTTGATATTTTGCAATGACTTAAGTGTCTGAAAATGTAATAAAGTATATGACAAAAACTCTATTGTGCATTAATTTTCAAAACTTATATTATGCATATCCAATTTTCGTTTATTGTTAATTGTATGTAATTTGACTACACAAAATATCCATGTGCCATCAATACAAAGCCCCATATCAAAATATTACATACAATTACCAATAAATCGAGTTGCATACATACATTAAAATTTTAAAAAGTTCATACACATAATATAATTTTTGTTATAGTTTATTACATTTTCCTTGACACTGCCGTTTGGCAATCTTAGTTTTTGGCATATCTATTTGCAACTTGCTTTGTATTAAGCCAATCATTTTGTTTTGTTCCATTGCCATTAGCATATACTCCGTGTACTTTTCTTGTCGGTTGATTACGTAATCACAAGTCAATAAAGACTTGATCAATCTTTAACTTAAAGCCTATGGATTGGAGACTTATTGTAACCTTACGAATACCAAATTACCTTAAAATTCAATATTGTTTTTTAGTCATTTAATGCTATTGTTTATCAACGAAGCTTCCTATATTTTTTTGGGTAATCCACATCTTTTTAGTCGTACAGTAAATTACATTTGATATTTTACGATTAAAATGTGTTAGTGTACGATTCAACTCTCATAATTTTTTTTAAGTTTTCATATATGGGCAATTGGGCATATGGCCATATATCAGGCCCACATGATATTGCAGGGTCATATTAACATAAATTTACATGCATCAACATAGAAATATTGATAATTGCATACAAAACACCACATTAATCGCATGAGAAATGCCAGTCTTACATAATTTTTATAAATTGATGTGTCTTTCTGAGTTATACCTCCACATCACATCTCATATTTGACTTCTCTAATCAAATTTTCTCACGGAAGTCCTAAGAGCTTTTGTTAATGCTTTGAGACATGCATGCAGAATTTATACCTTTATTAAAATTGAGAGGGTCAAAATAAATTCAAGGGAGAGATAAAGTTTTTTATGGTTATAGTATATTATATATATTTAATGCAGTTATGAAAGCATTAACAAAAACCCTAAGGACTTCGGTTAACAAAATCCTAACTACTAAAGTAAGACACATAATTAAACTCATAAAAATAGTGTCAACAATAGTTGTCGATAAATTCATGATGTAACAAAAAAGTTGTAGAAGTGGACAAGTGGTACAACTCATAAAAATAGGTTTGTTAATTATATGATGCTTAGTAAAACAATAAAAATCACATCATGGATTTAGATATGTTTTCAATTCGGTTATGGTTGGCATAAATTTATCAATAAAGCATCTATTTAGGTTAATCAAAATTTACAAACTGAACCAATGATTACCTAATTTTTCAACTACTTCGATTAAGTTCTATCGCCTAATTCAGTTATGATTGTATTAATTCGTTTTCTTGCTCACCTCTAACGATGGCATACAAAACAATACGACGACAACTGCAATCTACCATCATTAAATTTAGCGTTTTCTCTTGTTACATCCTTATTTTCGATCATCAACGAATGTTTACAATATTTGGCACTAGAAAGCTACCTAAATTTCGTTGTCTAACCACAAGATACAACCTGTTTGTAACAAAGCAAACACTTCGAATATTCGATCAGTCGTATTATAACATCCTCATCCTCATTTTAAGTATTGAGAAATTAATAACTCAAATTGTTGAAACACAATTCATCCTCATCATCATATAGGAATGATCTGATGCAATACAATTGTTCTTTATTTGATTATACGTTTGAAAAGGCTATAAATATATTTTTGTAAGTTAACGTCAACGTTGACTGCTCCTGAAGGGCATCTCCTACAAAGAATATTCCTATCTACCTCAATTCTATCGATTAATATATACAGTAAATCATATCTATGGTTTTTTGGGGGTAAGGAATGGGTATAAATATATACTATACTATGTATCATCATGTAAATAAATAAAATACAATAAAATTATAGTAAAACCTAACTTTGACTTCTTCATATATAAACCGTAAACTAACCAAACGGTCCCGGCTTGGAAACTTCACACCCAAGGAATCATAGTTTTGTTGAATTGTAAATTTGGTCCTTCTATATTTCTCCATCCACATTTTCTACCAATACACGAAGGACTGCGAGTGATATACTGGAGGAAGGTGGGGATGACGTCAAGTTGAAAAGATGTTTAATCGAACAAAAATAGACGAAACATATTGTTTGTTGGTTTAACATTTTTCACGATAAATGTTAAAACATAACATTTTGACATATATTTATAATTTTAACATTCATTATACTGAATGCTAACTAACATTCACAACGATAAATATTAACGATTTTGGATATAATATTTATCAATTGATGTTATAACCTACAAAAAGAATTCATCAAGGAAACTTAACATTCATAGTATCGATTATGGTCAACATTTATTAACTTTTACTTTTTATTTTTTGACATTTGTATTGACGAAGTTAAGATGCCCCGCGATGAATATTACACTTATCTTTTCTCCAAAAAAAAGTGATTCCTCTGAATCATCCCAATATATATAAGACAATTGACTAAAATTATAAAACGTTTATACCAGAAAACTAAAAATCTAAAACATATAATCAAATTCAAATTGCCCAATCAAATTACCGATTATGTGCTTATAATTAATATCCCTAATGGCACTATGGTTCAACTTACGTATCAAACCGAGCACCTATTTAGATGTAGCTTTGTGTTATGATAAAGAAAGAACAACTTTATAATTATTATATTCCGTATTTGTTTATTTTATTCTTGAGTACGAACTTGTTATTGATATAATAAAACTTGACAAAAATGTAATACCAGTTAATAAATTAACCTAAAAGTACAAACTCATTGTTAGCAATAGTATTAAGCAAAACTAATAATACAAAGATAAAAAAATAACAAGTTAGAAATAGTCCAAGGACCATTCCTGTGTAATTATAAATTTGTAATTACTTAAAAAACCTTGACAGAACGAAGCTACCATCATGGAGCCCGGTATGTATTTGCACCTGTAATTTCTTCGAAATTCAACACAATAGAACTACTACTTGTTCATTATAAGTTATTATATTATTAACTATATCTATTTGAATTTAATATATCGACATATGTATAGTCAATGAAGGTATTATATAGCTCAAAACAAGAAATCCCTTTTCAACGAGCAATCAATCATTACTACTTTTTTTAACTTCTTTTTCGATATCATCGATTTCATTTCTCCAATTACATCTGTTTTTAAAGTCCTCGTAATCATTTTTAAGTTTTTTTGGCCTGCAATTTAAGGTTTTATAACATGTGATTGAAGTTTAGGGTTTCAATTTCACATTGAATGATAATTTACACGCATGTGTAAAACCTGAAAGTATATGTACAAATGATCAATTTTAGCATATGAATATATATTAAGTTTGAGATGGCTGTGGTTAGTTCTGCATCATTGGAAGGTGCACAAAGGTTGAATCAGATAATTAGGTATCCTGTTGTTGATACTTCAGAGGTCATGGAAATTAGGGATGAAATTGTTGCGGAAACGCGTCATAGAGTAGTCGATAATGATAAGGTTTACGTGGCGGTCGGGAAAGAGATTAAAGATAGTCAGTCAACTCTGCGGTGGGCGTTACATAAGTACGGAGATAAACAAATATGCATACTTCATGTTCATCAACCTGCAGAGAAGATTCCCATGAGTAATCTTACGTTTCATTGTGTTTTGTTTCTCTATATTTGTGTGTTGTTGACGATATTTGATTCGATACATGTTATTGTTATGCAGCTTGATGATAATTGTAGTAAAGGTATTACCGTATAAAAAATTTCTGACTGCCTAGTGATGCTAATTAAAGATGCATCAATTTTTTCATAACATAGAATACAATAGAATGATAGACACTTATTTTAAGTGTAGATGTTACATATCATTATCGCATCTTGGATTGGAGTGTCACAGGTTTTTTTATACACATTTCTTAATGTCTACTTTAATGTTCAGTGGGCTCAAAGTTTCGAATAAACCAACTTGAAACACATCAAGTCGAGGCGTACCATGAAACGGAGAGGCAAGAGATGCTCCAGCTTCTCGACAAATATAATCAGATGTGTCAGAACTCAGGGGTATTATATACTTTCATGCTCTTTCAGGGACGTAGATGTCACAATTACAGCCCATTAACTTATGAATGGGTCGATTTGGGTTATGTTTTATCTCTGGCGGGTAAATTGGGTAAAAAATAACTATCTAACAAGGAAGCGGGTCAAATGGGCCGAATAGGTCGATAGTCACCCAAAATCATTATATTAAAAAATTACGGAGTAGACTATGTTTGAAATAATATGATTACTGTAATCATATTTGACTTGCTATTTACTTACATGAAAATTTTGATTATGTTGGCCAAAAAGTATTGGGTCAATTTAATCGGATCTGACCTGACCCATACCAAAAATTACCTTTTTTGACCCGTTATCCAACCTGCATGTTTTTCCATCTCTAGGGAACTGTTATTGTTGCTAAAACCTTCATGTATTTGACCATGCAAATCCCAGTTTTAAACCTTGCTTTGCGGGATCATGATTGTGTGAATTAATTAGGTGCGTGTGGAGGTGCAATATATTGAAATGGATTCTATTGAGAAAGGTATTGTTGAATTCATACTTCAGCACAATGTCAGAAGGCTCGTCATGGGAGCAGCTACAGACAGGCATTATTCAAGGTAAGTTCTAAAGAAGATTCACAGTTTGCATTTTTATTGCATGGATGTATGTTACAAAATTTGTGCTTACCTTATTAGTTATCACCGTTACGATATAGGAAAATGGTAGATCTGAGATCCAAGAAAGCCATCTATGTGCGTTTACAAGCAGCTGCATCCTGTCAGATTCAATTTGTATGCAAAGGAAATGTCATTTTCACTAGGTAAGGCTGGCTTTCTACTCTTGCGTGTTGTATATATGTAAATTTATAGTATCTCTTTACAAACACGTATACGATAAACACGAACTCCAAAATCAAAAGCAAAACAAGTTTATTACATCATGTTATTGGTAACCTTAGTTGCATTAGGATGAAGGCAATTTGGCTGCAAATTAAAAGATACCAGTGCTGGAAGTCTTCAACTTTTTTCATTAAGCAGACCACCGCGGTCAGTAGTCTTCAGTTTTTCCAGCAAAGAGTACAGCCGTTGATAGTCCTTGTATAATAGTGAAATGCAACTCACTTGGTTGCATTATAATTGAGCTACGTTTTCCCGTATTCTAATTACTATAAGAAACCATCAAGTTTGAACTACGTATTATAGGTCAACTGGTCAAGGATAAAAAGAATAATTGCAACATCTTTTAAGTTATGGATACCGTACAAATATCACAGACAGGTAGAAACATATTTCAAATGAGAATTCCAGTTGGGTTGAGAGTCACATGATATATATGTTATTGTGATCGTTTTTAAAGCACAAGGTATTCAGTGAAGTCTGAAAAAACTTGTTTTGGCTCAATCCGACTCGAACAAAAAAAACCTTTTGTATTGAACCCGTTTCCCAGCCTGCCTGACCCGCGCGTTTTCCCACATCTACCAACAAGTGTCTGCATTGGTAGGTCTAAGTTTGCTGAAACAAATCATTGAACTTTCATCAGCCTTATATAGCAGGGATTCAAAGCTAATTAAATTTATGTGTTAAACTAACTATGATACTACTTCAATACAGGCAAGGCAGGTTGGATGGACCTGATGTTTCAATGTCCCCGCAGTCACTTCCATCAAATACAAACTCTGATTCTGGCTTAACGCGAAGATCTGTTAGTGAAAGAGAGAATAATATACTACAGCCCGATAATCCTAATCAAGACTACCGCAGAGTCATGTCTGACAGTCGTACGACCAGAATATCATCCTCATTATCAAATTTCAATGTTGAGTCAACTCCTCCCAGTAGGCTGAATCCAGGAAGGGCCTCTGATGAATGGAGTGGGTTTTCACAGAGAAGTCCTTCTGTAAGTTCACGTCTGTCCACATCTTCGACCGAAATGGTGGATGATTTAGGACCCATGCCATATGCGATAACTGAAGGTAGCGAAATCGAATCAGACTATAGTGCAGCACATGGATTCAAAGGGGACTATCAAAATCCTTCGCCTTCCAGTGTCATAGTATGTGAATTGATCTTCTTGTCGTATGATCAAATATGTTGATATGCAATTTTCTTTTTGTACATTTTTTGTGTTAAAATGAGACATTGTGAATCGTAATCCTAAGCAGTCGGAACTTGATTATTTATTACTAACATTTTGCATGAACTGTAGCAGGAAAGAGCTGTGAATGATGAGCTTTATGTTCAGCTTGCACAAGCAATGGCCGAGGCAGACAATTCCAAACGAGATGCATTTGAAGAGTCTATCAGGCGCAGGAAAGCAGAAAAGGATGCCATTGAGGCTAAACGCAGGGTAAGCTTCAAGTGTTGTCTCAATATAAGGCTCTTTTAATAGTGATTATCTTCATTAATTTGTTCTTGATCTATTTTTTCTTTTAACAAAAAGTTCTTTAAAAAACCATAAGTTTGTATATCTTCATTAATTAGGCATAATTAGAGTTTCATGCATACAAAATGTGTATATCTATAACCCAGTAGGGTATCAGAGTAGCATGCTTTTCCACGAGGGGAGTTCCTTTGCTGTATGTATATGTCTATATATATGTCACACAATAATATTAAATGTATATTTGTATGTGTTTGTGTGTATATATATAAAACAAACATGTGCTATACAAACAATGTTCAAAATCTTATGCAAAACTTCGTTCTAAAATAGGTTGTAAATTGTAATCATGGGATTCGAACTTTTATATTAAGGGTAATTTCATATGAATGTAGGACTTGTTTTAACTTTGAATTAACTGTGTACGCCCATCAATCTTGTAGGTTAGAGCATCCGAAAATTTGTATGCTGAAGAATTGAGACGAAGGCGAGAGATTAATGAAACACTAGAAAAAACCAAGGAAGAACATGAATATGTTAAAAAGGAGCTAGATGAGGTTGCAGAAGAATTACGTATGGCACTTGAACAGAAGTTAGTTCTCGAAAGGCAAGTTGCAGATTGTGACCATACGGTGCAGGAGCTTGAACAAAAGATGTTCTCAGCTGTTGAGCTTTTGCAGAGTTACAAAAAGGAACGTGACGAGTTGCAGATAGAATGTGATGATGCGCTTAGACTAGTCGAGGAACTGAGGGAGAAGCAAGCAGAGGAAGCTTCAAACTCAAGTGTCTCTCACTTCTACACTGAATTCTCGTTTTCCGAAATTAAAGACGCCACACGCAACTTTGACCCATTTCTTAAGATTGGAGAAGGGGGTTATGGAAGTATATACAGAGGTTTTATTCGGCATACTGAAGTGGCCATAAAGATGTTGCACTCGCATAGCCTGCAAGGGCCTTCAGAATTTCAGCAGGAGGTATGATGGTTTCCCTTTCTCTTGCTCTTTTTAGTCTTGTAATATTTCAAATATCTTTAAATCTCACCAATCATGTATTAGTCTCTGTATTACGGATACAATCGGGCAAAACCGCCAATACAGAGATGACAAAAATGGCTGCTTGGGCAGGTTGTGTAACAGTTGCAAATGGGTAATATATGGGCCAAGCCGGGTCAGTTTGGCTTGACCCATGGGCTATACTTTTATCATTTTCTTGGGTTATATAAAGAGGTATTGTATTAAATGTGATACAAAAAAGATACTCTAAAATAAAGATCTGTTTTTTTAATAAAGCTATTGTGGAGGTTGTAAGCATTTGAATACACTTTAGGTGACTTCTTATTACAAAAACTCTATATACTTGCTAAAATTGTATTGTATTTTTAAACTATAAAACCACCTAAATGGGTTTATTCAGAAAATTACAATATTATTGAATTTAGATTATTTTATAGTCATTTTTGACAAACTAATTATTTTTAAAAATATTAAACATTTGCACAAAAGTGCTTGGGGTAAACTTAAAACAAGCAGACCTGTTTTGATTTACACCAAAGTATACCGATTTTGACATAGACGCGTTTTGACTGGTTACCCAACCAGCTCATTTAGCCACCTCTACCTCGTTGTGGCCTTTATTGTAAATAGCTTTTATCATATGCAAAGGCGATGTAAAGAAGGTTCATCCTGCTTCCTTGTTCATAATTTTTTTGGGTGTATCGGATGAAATAAATCTACGATTTTCTGATTTGTTGGTCGGCTAGTATCTTCTTATGAAGTGTAGAATTAATTTATCTTTATTCTTTGCCTTTCAGGTCAACGTCTTGAGCAAACTGAGGCATCCAAATCTTGTAACCCTAATAGGTGCCTGCCCGGATGCTTGGATAATAATTTACGAGTATCTTTCTGGAGGAAGCCTTGAAGATCGACTCAACTGCAAATACAATACTCCCCCGTTGTCATGGCAAAACAGAATCCGCATTGCTGCTGAATTATGTTCGGTTCTCATTTTTCTTCATTCTTGTGGCATCGTTCATGGTGATCTTAAGCCTGCTAACCTTCTTCTAGACAAAAACTTGGTTACCAAGTTAAGCGACTTTGGAATCTGTCGCGTGCTCTCCCAAAACGAGTTTTCAAGTAACAACACATCACTGTGTTGCAGAACCGACCCAAAGGGGACATATGTGTACATGGACCCTGAATTTCTTTCTACTGGGGAGCTTACTTCCAAGTCAGATACATACTCTTTTGGTATTATATTGTTAAGGTTATTGACGGGTAGGCCTGCTTTGGGGTTGACAAAGGAAGTGCAAAATGCACTAAATAAAGAAAATTTGAAGAATATTTTGGATCCTACGGCTGGAGACTGGCCATTTGTGCAGGCACAACAATTGGCTCTTTTAGCAATGAATTGTTGTGACGTTGCCCGTAAAAATCGGCCCGATCTTGCGTCTGAGGCATGGAGGGTGCTTGAACCGATGCGGGTTTCTTGTGGCCTTTCCTCGTTTAGATTGAGTTCAGAAGGACGATGCCAGATTCCACACTACTTTATTTGTCCAATCTTTCAGGTTAGGATTCAGTCCGTATTACACTGTTCTAACACTCCTGTTCAGTGTTCAGTATTGTCTTATCACTAGTAATGGAACATGACGTGTGGATGGGCCAATTTCAGCCACATTATGTAAAGAGTCGGCTTGAGTAAAGTATTAATTTACGAATCAAATGGGTAAAACTAGAGGTGGAAAAATGGGTAGGTCAGGTTTGTTGGGAAACTGGTTTGAGCCAGAACAGGTGATTTCTAAGACGCGTAAGCCAATGCTAGTCGAGCTGACCCGTGAATTTTATTATTTTCATCTGTAGTTTTATAAACAGTTAATATATTATTTATGCTTACAAAAACTACATTTGAAGTACAGTAACGTTTTGATTTAGTGATTTACTCTCGCCTTTAACAAGAATCACTTGTTGGGATCAAATCTGCAGGAAATTATGCAAGATCCTGTGGTTGCGGCTGATGGATTTACTTACGAAGCAGAGGCTTTAAGAGGCTGGTTAGACAGTGGCCATAAAACTTCACCCATGACCAACCTCGAGTTAGCCAACTCCAACCTTGTCCCAAACCATGCGCTCCGGTCTGCCATTCAAGAATGGCTCCAGCAGCCTTGAGCCCTTGAACCGTTTAATTCAAACTTAATAATCATATTATTGCTTTCATATGTATAGATGAAAAGGTCCAAGTGTTTTTAACGTTAGTATATATACTGCTGTTCCAAACAAAAGTCTAGCATTTTTTTTTTCTGTACAGTAATGTTTTTAATCGTTGTGTTTTACTTCTCCAGTACCTTGCAGTTGAAACTGAAGTACAAAATCTTCCCCTGTAAAACTACATTAGATAAATTTGTGTAAATTTTGTTGTTTCATCCATACGTAAAATTAAAAACTTGTAAGAACTACAAGATAACGTATTTGTTCGCATGTGATTCGCTCCATTCATATGTGAAAAGTATGATAATAATTAAAAAAGATTTAGATTTAAAAAAGGAAGTGAAAAGTATATCAAATTAAAAAAGTTAAAAACATGTTAAAAAGATTTAGAATGCTTTAAAAAAAAGTTAAAAAAATATATAAAAAAATATGAGAATAATAATAATTTTTTTTTTAACGAAAATGGATGTAAAAATAGAATAAAAGAGGAGGAAATGAGAAAAGAAAAAGATAGATAAGACACTTATCAATTTTCCGTCGACTTATATCCAATTTCATAATTAATAATCTTGTCTTTCACGTTTTCTGAAAAGACATTATAAGATGGTTCATTGCCTTTCCATGTCAACCAATTATATATGCAATATGCAATCGATTAATTAATAATTTTAGCCCGTTTACCCGTAATGGGATCTTCGTTGAACTTGAATCATTAAACAGAACCCAACTGAAACAAAATCATCAACCCGTTTTAATGTGGATTGTTTGTTGACTTTGGTGTATTTAAATACTTTTCTTTACAATAGATGAACCCAAACCGATATTAATAGGCAATAGCCCGCGTTAATGGTTCGGTTTGGTGCAGGTAGTCTGAAAATTCCATTACATAAATAAAACAAATATACAAATACAGGTAAATTATCCGTGTAACAAACTGCATGCAAGCTTAGATTAAACATGTATATTTTGAGGGGTTTAAATCGGGGTCAACAATCTATTAACCCACAAACTTTGTATCATATTAACACGAATAGTCTCTTTCTCAATTTGTTCATTGACGGATGTATCTAGACATCGATTTAGTCTAAAACGGGATTCAACGTCGATTGTGTTGACCAATGATGTTACTAAAGATTTAGGGTTTATATTTTGATTATATATTGAACTTTACACATTTTACTATTGTTTACATCCAACTTCGCAACCTCTTACTAAAAATATAGGGTTTATAAAGTTTCGTCATATTCTACAAACGATTCATTGCGATCTCTTGTAACAAGGATGTACCATAATATTATAAAATAAAATTAATATATTTCATAAACTTTGTGTTTGGGAGATGACAACTGGAGTTGATGGAGTCCACCATCATGAATTTGCACTTGTAATTCACCAAAAGTCAACAAGAATGTTTTATCAATATAAATGTTCCAAATTTACATGTTTGAATGTATCATAGATTCATAGTCTTTAAATGTATCTAGCTCAAAACAAGTAAACCTTCTTTCAAGATCTAATCTTTATAACTTTTCGATAACTTAATTTTCAGTTTGGTTACTTTTGTCACCATCTGTTTGGACTCTGTTCAGTTGATAATGTGTGTAATGTATTGGTACATGTAGGTTTCTATGTTAGTTAAATAGATTTATATGAACACATATGTAGGGCCTTTTAACATAAGAATATATTAAATTACATTAGGCAGTGGTCAGTTCTGTATCCTGTAGTTGACACCTCAGAGATCATGGATCTTAGGGGTGATATCGTTGAGGAAACACCTCCTATAGTTGTTGAAGATAAAACTTACGTGGCGGTTGGGAAAGATTTGAAAGATAGTCGGTTAACTCTGGAGTGGGCGATAGAGAATCGAGGAGGCAATGAGATAATATGCTTACTTCATGTGCACCAACCTGTAGACAAGGTCCCCTTTGGTAATCTCTTTATACTCGTGGCTTATTTTCTTTGTCATTGATTTGAATTCATTTAGTAAGATAATAATCTGTACGGTTTTGTTGATCTCTACTCTAATTTTCAGTAGGCATTATGTATACACAACAAGTTTCAACATACCATAAAACCGAAAGGCAAGCTATGCTACAACTACTAGAGAAATATAATCAGATATGTCAGAAAGCAGGGGTACTGCATAATTTATTTTTCATAAACCCTTTATTTATCTATTTGACAATGCGAATTTCTAGTTTTAATTCGACGTCATGGAACTGTGAATCTTTGAATATTAACTAGGTGGTTGCGGAGGTGCATTATATTGAAATGGATTCTATTGAGAAAGGTATTGTTGAATTTGTAGTTAAGAATAATGTTAAACGGCTTGTCATTGGAGCAGCTGCAGACAAGCATTTTTCAAAGTAAGTTTAGAGAAGCTTCGCTTCTTGCATTGCCATTGCTTGATTATAAATAAATATCACATATATCCGTGCTTACGTTAACTTGAAAACAGGAAAATGGTAAACTTGAGGTCCAAGAAAGCCATCTATGTACGTTTACATGCAGCTGCTTCTTGTCAAGTTCAGTTTATATGCAAAGGAAATGTTATTTTCACTAGGTATATCTGGCTCTGACTCTTGTGTGTTCCACTATATTTAAAATATGTAATGAAGGCTTTCTTTTAGCTATCAAGTTTTTTTTTTTTTTGGCCCGTCATAGATAAAATGCCACCTCTGCAGTCTACGTAGGTGGCAGGCAGGTAAGGTGTAAACTTGTCGAGTCTAGAAAAATATTTCATTCATTCAAATCATATAGGCCTAGAATACGGTTAGATATGATCAATAGTTAACTGAATCTACGTGGAAACTAACGATGCTATTACGTTGTGCAGGCCAGGTAGGTTGGATGGACCTGGCGATTCAAGTTCATCTGCATCGCTCTTACCAAATACAAATTCTGATTCTGGACAGAATTTCTTGATGCCAAGATCTGCTATTGAAGGACCGAATACAAGATTACATCCGAATAGTCCAACTCAAGACTACCATAGAGTCATGTCCGGAAATCGTGAGAGCAGAATTTCCACCTCATCAGTAGATTCTAGTGTCGAGTCAACTCCTGTCAGTGGGTTGAGTTTAGGTAGAATCTCTGATGAATGGAGTGGGTATTCAAAGAGAAGTCCTTCAACAAGTTCACGAGTGTCTAATTGTTCGACTGAAGTGGTTGATGATTCAGCATCGATCACATATGCAATAGCTGAAGGTAGTGACATTGAATCTGAATACGGTGTAACGCCTAGATGCAACGAGGACGTTCAAAATCCTTCACCTCCCAGTGCCCCGGTAAGCAAAATATATGCAAGTTTTTTTGAGAACTTGGCTCTTATGGAAAAAGAGAAATTCTTGTTGCCTCCTCGATTCTCTATCACCATATTTTTAAAGAGAATATGTAGGTAGCCTTATGTAGGGAGGATTCTGGTGATGACACATGTCCTGATGTACCATATTTTTAAAGAGAAATTCTATGGTTACAAATTTTTATAAAACGAACATACAAAATGATGCATCAGGTGTTAGCACCAAATCCTTCATACACTTATCTCTATAAGACCCCTTTTTACCCGATCCTTCTCCTGTATTTTGCTATCTTAAGAGTTTGGAACTTGATTATACATTAACAGCCTATATGAAAATATGACAGGAAAGAGGTATGCATGATGAGCTTTATGATCAGCTTGAACAAGCCATGGCTGAGGCAGAAAGTTCAAAACGAGATGCATTTGAAGAGTCTACCAGGCGCAGGAAAGCGGAAAAAGATGCCATTGAGTCTAAACGCAGGGTAACTTTAACTTATTGTCTCAACATAAGGCTCTCAAAATATACTTTATCTTCTTTGATTTTCTAATTCATGTTTGTATCTTACCTCTATAAGTAATAAACATTACGGGGTACAATAAATTCCATAAAAGAACACAAGATTTTCTAAAACTAATATATCAGCGGTCCATGAGAAGTGGTGCTATACAGGTTTAGACTACTATATTATCTGTTATAGCCAAACATCTAGTTTATGCATACAATATTTATATATGTATAATACAGCTTAGGAACAAGAGAAACTTGCTCAAAATGGAATGGGTCCGTTTGACCCGCACTTTTTTGTCTATTTAAAAAACTTATTATAAATAGTTAATGTGCAAATTATGATTACAAATTACAATCTTATGGCATTAATAATTTTACTTTTTCAGTAAAATGAATATAGGAGGTTGTATGCATAAAAAGAGACTCTGGGTAATTTCCCATCTGTTCCACCCATTTGACCCATTCCCTTTTCACTTTATTTATTTGACCCTTTTGAGATGAAACATAAGCGCCATGTTGACACGTATCATAAGTAAATACTTTGAAATCAGTACCTTTGAATAAAGTTATATGGATCTGTGTGTGTGAGTTTGTAATACGGCCTTAAGTCTTACAGGTCAAAGCATCTGAAAACTTGTACAATGAGGAATTGAGACGAAGGAGAGAGATTTCCGAAACACTAGAAAAAACTAAGGAAGAACATGAAAGTACTAAAACGGAACTAAACAAGGTTGCAGAAAAACTACGTATGGAACTTGAACAGAAATCATCTCTCGAAAGTCAAATTGCGGAGTTTGACCATACAGTGCAGGAGTTGGAGCAGAAGATGTTTTCTGCTATTGAGATGCTGCAGAATTACAAAAAAGAACGTGATGAGTTGCAGGTTGAGTGTGATGGCGTACTTAGACTTGTAGATGAACTTAGGGAAAAACAAAAAAAGAAAGTTTCGAGCTCAAGTGTCTCTCAGTTCTACACTGAGTTTGACTTCTCAGAAGTCAGAGACGCTACTCGTAACTTTGACCCATTTCTCAAGATTGGGGAAGGGGCTTATGGAAGTACATTCAGAGGCTTTCTTCGGCATACTGAAGTCGCCGTAAAAATGTTATATGCACATAGCCTTCAAGGCCCCTCAGAATTTCAGCAGGAGGTAAGAGGTTAATGCTTTTTTCTTGCCTGAATTCAGTTGTATGCAATTTCATATATGGTTCGACAAGGAAGTTTTTATGGGTACTATTGTGTCAAAAGTACCAATACCTCGAGGTGACCAAAAGTGGATCTGATCTTATTCTTTACATTTCAGGTGAACGTTTTGTGCAAACTAAGGCACCCGAATCTTGTAACTGTAATAGGAGCCTGCCCAGATGCAAGGATAATCATCTACGAGTATCTATCGGGAGGAAACCTTGAAGATCGACTCAACTGCAAAGACAAGACTCCCCGGTTATCATGGCAAGATAGAATCCGCATTGCTGCTGAATTATGTTTGGCGCTTATTTTTCTTCATTCTTGTGACATTGTTCATGGTGATCTAAAGCCCAATAAACTCCTATTTGACAAAAACATGGTTACCAAGTTAAGTGACTTTGGAAACCATCATGTGCTCTCCCAAAACAAGGTTTCAGACAATAACACTTCTCTGTCTTTCCAAACTGACACAAAGTCAGATACATACTCTTTTGGTATCATATTATTAAGGCTGTTGACAGGCCGGGACTCTTCGGGGTTGATAAAAGAGGAAGTTCAGCATGCACTTGATGAAAAAAAGTTGAAGAATATATTGGATTCGACAGCTGGAAACTGGCCATTTGTACAGGCACAACAGTTGGCTACACTAGCTCTGAACTGCTGTGATGTTGTTTGTGAAAATAGGCCCGGTCTTGCATTTGAGGTATGGAGGGTGCTTGAACCAATGCGGATCTCTTGTGGACTCTCTTCGTCGAGATCCAATTCCGAAGGACAACGCCAGATTCCACCTTACTTTATTTGTCCAATCTCTCAAGTTAGTTTTCGCTTCTTATTGCATTGTTTAATCTTCTTCTTGGGGCTACTTTTTATCCTTAGTAATGAAACATGAAAATGTTGGTGCGCCAATTTTAACCCGTTTATGTGAAAATGGTCAATTTTAGGCTTCAAGTATACCCATTGTTTAGTCTTTAACAAGATTCAGTTCTCATGGATCATATTTTGTAGGAAACTATGCAAGATCCGGTGGTTGCTGCTGATGGATTTACTTACGAAGCAGAGGTTTTAAAAGGATGGTTAGACAGTGGCCATAACACGTCACCCATGACCAACCTTAAGCTAGCCAGCACCAACCTTGTCCCCAATCACGCACTTAGGTCTGCCATTCAAGAATGGCTCCAGCAGCCATGAACCAATTTCTTTTACATTCAGTTATCATATTATTATTTACATGTGTGTATATGAAAAAAGTGATAATTATTGATTCTTCATTGTGTTTATTGACAACTAACATGCACATATTGCATTCTTTTGCGTACAAGTAACGTTATTTGATCTTTGTTTGCTAGTTACCTGGCAGCTCACCTTGTAACATTCAGAAAACTTGTATATAATTGTTTACAATAGATCAAAATACAAAAGCTTAAAACAGACAAAAATGCAGGCTAGCTGAATAGACTTTATTATATTAATCATGATTTTGATTACAACTATTATATACGTACAAACGGTAAATCTTGAGTTAGGGAGAGAGTGAGAGATGACAAAGCAGTTGATGGAGACCTCGATGAATTTGCACCTGTAATTTCTTCGAATTCAGCACTCCTGTTTCATTAATAGAATATATATATCTTTAGTAAGCCATCTAATTTTTATTAGAAAAGAAGCAACAATTTACAACCATGTTCAATTCCAAGAAGCAGACCAAGACACATAGGAAGGTCATTAACAAGGAAAAAGAAAATGAACATATCAGTCAATGATCCTGTTGCTACTGGATGAGGTCTAAAACATGTATTAGTTGTTGGTGCTACGGGTCCAAACAAATTGGAAAATCGGTTCAACAGATAACGAGTACATTCTTAATGTTATATTTACAGTAATAATAACTATATAGTTAAAATAAGGAATGAAAGAATGTAAAGTACTACTTTTATGAGGTAACTTATTATCTGTTAACTTGTTAATCGCTTTATTATGAAACTGTAAATTTTCAATTTTATTGTGTTTTATTTGATATTACGAGAAATATTTTGTGCTACGGGTCACTTTCAATCGTGGATCCACCTAACATGGTCCACGTGACCGCTTGCTAAATCGATCTATGTTTTGGAGTGAAGATAGCAAGTGTTAATATAATATTTATTCTATACCTATATATATATATATATCTCTATCTTTGAATTCATATATTTAATTTATATGTGTTTCATAGTCGATGAATATATATGGCTCCAAACAAGGGCCAATCAACTAAGCATTGTATTTTTCGATAACTTGATTAACATCGATTTCAGTTTTCCTGTAGTTTGATAATATCCGGGTTGATACACTTAAACTTATATGTTGTTTATATAGAAATGATCAATTGTAATTAAGAGCTTTAGCATAAGAAAATATTAAGCTCTAGATAGCTGTGATCAGTTCTGTAGCGATGGAAGTTGCACAAAGCATGAATCAGACTATTAGCTATCCTGTTGTTGACACCTCAGAGATAATGGAAATTAGGGATGAAATCATTGAGGAAACGTGTTCGATGGTTGTCAATAATAAGATTTATGTGGCCGTAGGAAAAAATTTGAAAGAGAGTCAGCCAACTCTGCATTGGGTGATAGGCAATTCAGGAGGTAGAGATATATGCATACTTCATGTTCACCAACCTCCAGAGAAGATCCCCTTTTGTAATCTCTTTTTCCGTTGTTATTCTTTTCTTTTTATTTGTCTTTAGTCAGTGCTCGAGATTTAAGGAACTGGACTAACGTTTGGTACATGCTATTATATTATGACTTTCAGCTGGCATCATAAATACACATCAAGTTGTGGCATACCATAAAGCGGAGAGACAACATATGCTAAAGCTTCTCGAGAAATATAATCAGATATGTCAGAAAGCAGGGGTATTATAAACTTTCATACTCTTTCGAGGAATATTATTGCTGAGAGACCTTTTTTGTTATTTGACCATGTTTTACGGGATCATGATTCTTTAAATTAATTAGGTGTGTGCAGAGGTGCAGTATATTGAAACGGATTCTATTGAGAAAGGAATTGTTGAATTCATACGTGAACACAATGTCAGAAGTCTTGTCATGGGAGCAGCTGCAGACAGACAATATTCAAGGCACGTTATTAAGTTGCTTCACGGTTTGTGAATATTACATATCTGTGCTCACCTTACCATGGAAATATAGGAGAATGGTAGACCTGAGGTCCAAGAAGGCCATCTACGTGCGTTTACAAGCAGCTGCTTCCTGTCAGATTCAGTTTATATGCAAGGGAAACATCATTTTCACCAGGTATGCTTCATTTTTACTCATTTTTTATGTCGCATGTTGAATTAACTTCTGGTTAATTACCGTATCTATCTTGTTAAAATTCGAGTGCATACAGGCCTTGACGCCTTGTACAAGTATGATAGAAATTGCATAGATTTGAGATTCTCTTCTCATGTATATATATAAATTTACATGTTCCGATCATTATTCAGTTGACATAATGCGTATATTTTAGCTTTGTAATAGTTTCCACAAGAAATATATTTGAGGCTATAAGAATATATTCTGAAATAAATTATTGAATATTCGTAAGAAATAAATAATAAGGCAGCAAGATATGGTGAAAAAGAATCAGAAGTTAATTGAATAGAGGTGTCCATTTCTACCCAATTTTTAATGGTTCGATTCGGTTTCTGTAACGGGTCAAAAGTGTAAAACGGAAAGAAACAAAAACCAGACGGAATAGTAGGTATAAAGTAAATTGCCCAATGTTTCCAAATTAGTCCAACTTCGTACCTTTCCGGCTCCTTTCGCTCATCCATTCCGCCTGCCCAGACGCGGCGCCTTTTCTCATTATCATCTACCGCCCTTTCTTTCCTCTCCGCTATTCACGCATGAAGATCGTCGTATGTATGCTCGACTGGAGTAAGGTGCCATCGGACGTCCAACAGGCAGTCTCACGATCGGATATGAGTGTCCGGAAGTTGTCATTGTATACTCCCGCGGGTCGGAAGGCGGCGGGGGAAGGAGGGGGAGACACTAAACGGCGCTATTTAACGCTTTGGTTCGCCCAATACAAGAACTACAGCCCAAGCTTAAGGCTAAAGCCCCGTTTTTGCAACAGTTGCGTTCTTCTATGCAAGACGAAGACTTAGAAAGAACAAAGAAGTTTGGATCCGAAAAAGTATAATAACTGTAAAGGAAACGGGTCAAATAAGTCAGATAGTTTGAAAGTCAGTAAATCTTTATATTTTCTAAATAAAATTAGACTATAATGAGCAACTTATAGCTTTCATGGGCATATTTTGCGCGCCATTTTTTAATAAATTATTTGGACAAAAAGTGCTCAGAATCAACCCGACCCGGTTTGTAAAAAATGCCCGTTTTGACCCGTTACCCAACTTGGTTGACCTGTCCATTTGTCATAAAAAAATGGAAACTAACGATGTTACTCCGTCAATGCAGACCAGGCAGGTTGGATGATCTTGGCGTTTCAAGATCATCTTCATCATTACTACCAAATACAATCTCCGAATCTGAACAGAATTCCATACTGTCAAGATCTGTTAGTGAAAGACAGAATACTAGATTACAGGTCAATGGTTCCATTCAAGACTACCGCAGAGTCATGTCTGACATTCGCAGGACTAGAATATCCACCTCGCTGCAAGATTTCAATGACGACTTGACTCCTGTTAGTAGGTTTTATTCAGGAAGTGCATCTGATGAATGGAATGGGATTTCACAGAGAACTCAGTCCTCGAGTTCACGATTGTCTACTTGTTCTAGCGAAGTGATCGATGATTCATCGTTAATTGCATATGCAATAAATGAAGTTCGTGAAGTTGAATCGGACTTTGGTGCATTCAAAGGGCATGTTCAAAATCCGCCACCTTCCAGCATCATAGTATGTAAAATAATACTATCATCCATTTATACTGTTACAACCAGGCTTTTGTTAAAGTATATTTTGCCATCTTAAGGGTTTGAAACTTGAATATAAATATTAACAGTTTATATATCAAAATACAGAAGGAAAGAGGTCTGAATGATGAGTTTTACCATCAGCTTGTACAAGCCATGGCCGAGGCAGAAAATTCCAAACGAAAGGCATTTGAAGAGTCGATCCGTCGCAGGAAAGCAGAAAAGGATGCCATTGAGGCTAAACGGAGGGTAGACTTCAAGTCCGGTCTCAAAAGAAGTATCAGTATGAAAAGCTATAAAAATTACAAATGTTTTCATGAAAGAGGATAGTATTTCTAAAGCTAAATATAACTGGTCCAATAGTAGTGGTATCGTAATGAAGCATGCAGGCACAAACCTGTTGCTACATATGAATTGTCTGTAGAGTAATGCAGGTTTTGACTATTATAATATCTGTTACATCAGCATAAATGTAGTTTTCTACTTGCAATATGCGTATAGCTATAATCCGTCTCAGGAATGATAGTAACATGCTTTCCCACTCCCTACTCTAAGGGAAAATCATCGGTTTTATGTACACATTTAATTTACATAGAAAATGTTATATGTATATAATTGTTAGTATATGTGCATGCATTTGCATTGGTATTCAGAAAACAGTGGTCCGGCTGGTTTAGTAACAGGTCAGTTTAAACCAGGTAAGTTTAATCACATGTCGACGTGGTTCAGGTCACGTTACCGACCCACAAAGACTTTTTTTCTTTTGCGAACTTTATAAATAGTAATGTATATTGTTTTTAACAGAACGATTTGGCAAGCTTTACATGTTGAGGACATTTTAGGCCACTTTTGACTCATTTCCATTTTTAGCTTTTTTTGTTCTATTTTTCCCATCTAACCTGTTAGAGGAAATATACAATCCAAATCTACTCATTTATTTATGACTTTATAAACGACTCAAAATTGCCCCCTCTGAAGTCCATTAATCTTACAGGCTAGAGCATCCGAAAACTTCTATGCCGAAGAATATCGAAGAAGGCGGGAGATTGAAGAAATGTTAGTAAAAAACAAGGAAGAATATGAAAAGATTGAAAAGGAGCTATATGAAGCTGCAGAAGAACTCCGCATCACACTTGATCAAAAATCAGTTCTCGAAAGTCAAATCGCTGACTTTGATAATGAGGTGCAGGAGCTGGAACAGAAGGTGTTCTCTTCTGTTGAGTTGCTGCAGAATTACAAAAAGGAACGTGATGAGTTGCAGATAGAGTGCGATGACGCACTTAGAATTGTAGAGGAACTGAAGAAGAAGCAAGTAAACGAAGCCTCAAGCTCAAGTGGCTCTCAGCTCTACACTGAGTTTGACTTCTCAGAAGTCAAGGACGCCACTCAGAACTTCGACCCATTTTTCAAGATTGGAGAAGGTTGTTATGGAAGTACATTCAGAGGTTTTATTCGACATACTGAAGTGGCCATAAAGATTTTGCATTCACATAACCTGCTAGGCCCCTCAGTATTTCAGCAGGAGGTATGACTGATATGCTCTTTTCTTGCTTAATTTTAATCAATATAAGATCTAAAATTGCTTTGTTGCTCAGCAAATCACGAGGCTGCATGTCTTTTTGGTACGTTTGGGCCAAAAGCCACCTACTGTTAGTGATGCTTTATTCAATAAAATGATTTTACTTGAAGGGTGGCATAAGGGGAAGCTCGGACGGGTTTGTGTACTAGGTCCAAATGGGTAGTTTTCATTATGGGTTAAGCCAGGTCTGTTTGGGTTGACCTACCAACATTTATTTTGTTATTACTCTTCTAATAAACAATAGTCTAATCTTATATAAAAACTATTTATGAGGTCTTAAAGCAATTTTATAATTGGGGTGGGTTGTGTAGCATGTCAATACGTGCAATCTTTAATATGTTTCAGTTGACTTACAAACATTTCTTTTGTTATTCTGCTCGTTTTTTATAATTATTTGATGTATTAACTATGATTACAATCTAGTTTTTTTATTAAATGAAGTGATTTAGGAAGCTGTAAGCATGTGGATACACTTTTGGAAGACATTTGACATGTTTTACCCTTTTTATTACCCTTTTTATTACCCATTTGACCAGTTACATTTTTCGGCATGTTTTACGAATTTTGACTTTGTTTCTAATAAAATATAACCCAAATCAACTCAAGTTTAGTTAAAACTAGCAAAATTGCCACATGACCACAACTACCAATATTTATGTAGTCATTGGTCTGCAAATTATTTTCTCTCTGAAGTTCTGAGTTAATGCATTTTTCAGGTTAATGTTTTGAGCAAAATGAGGCACCCAAATCTTGTAACCCTGATAGGTGCCTGCCCGAATGCTTTTATAATAATATACGAGTATCTTTCTGCTGGAAGCCTTGAAGATCGACTCGAATGCAAGGACAATACTCCCCCATTATCATGGCAAAACAGAATCCACATTGCTGCTGAATTATGTTCTGTTCTAATTTTTCTTCATTCTTGTGGCATTTTTCATGGTAATCTGAAGCCCGCTAACCTCCTTCTAGACAGAAACTTGGTTACCAAATTAAGTGACTTTGGAACCTGTCACGTGCTCTCCCAAAACGAGCCTTCAAGCAACAACACATCTCTTTATATAGATCCTGAATATCTTTCAACTAGAGAACTTACTTCAAGGTCAGATACGTACTCTTTCGGTATTATATTATTGAGGTTGTTGACGGGCAAGCCTGCTTTGCGGTTACCAAATGAAGTGCAGTTAGCACTGAATAATGAAAATTTGAAAAATATATTGGATTGTACTGCTGGAGACTGGCCGTTTGTGCAGGCGCAACAGTAGGCTCTTCTGGCAATGAACTGCTGTGATGTGGTCCGAAAAAATAGGCCTGATCTTGCAACCGAGGTATGGAGGGTGATTGAACCGATGCGTGTTTCTTGTGGAATTTCTTTATTTAGGTTGGGTTCAGAAGGACAGCGCCAGATTCCAAGCTACTTTGTTTGTCCCATCTTTCAGGTTAGTTTTCACTCTTATTCCATAATCTAATCCTACTGTTCAATACTGTTATTTACCTAACATCAATTGTATGTGGGCCAAATTTAAACCAATATATGTGAAAATGAGTCCGTTCAGTTACACCCAAATTGTATAATTATTGAACCTTTTCTTTTAAAAACAAGATAATTTATGAAATATATAAATTTGTAATCAAATTTGGGCACTAACTCTCTATAAAGAATTTGGACAACTTCATTGGGTCAATTTAACCTAAACCAACCCACAAAAGTATAAAAAGTTAGCCATTTGACCCGTGACCCATGGTGCCTGATTCTTTCTGTTGCTACCAATAGGTTTCTTTCTACAATATACACGTCGTTTGATTTTTACGTCACTGGCATACATTTTTACCATTTAATAAGATTCACTTGTGGGAATCGAATATGCAGGAAATTATGCAGGATCCTGTGGTTTCTGCTGATGGATTTACTTACGAAGCAGAGGCTTTAAAAGGATGGTTAGACAGTGGACATAACACCTCACCTATGACCAACCTTAAGCTAGCCAACTCCAACCTTGTCCCAAACCATGCGCTTCGGTCTGCCATTCAAGAATGGCTCCAGCAGTAAATCGTTTCATTACACATTCAACTATCATACCGTTACATAGATGTATTGTACAATAGAAAGATAAAATTATCAGTTCTACACTGTTTTTTTGACATGGTATATATATGCTTCATTCTTGTGTGTACAATTAGAATTAACTTGATCTTTATGTACTACCTTAAATTTCTTTTTTTCTTCAGAAATCCTAGTATAGAAGTCTCGTGATTGAAGTGATAATTTATTTAGTTTTGTAATGTGTTTGGATTGAAAGCACACATATATATAAAGTGAAAACCATATTATTTAAACATGACATGGTTGATAAAAAAAAATACAGCATTTCGACTATAAATTTATAATATACAGTAACAATCGTCACTATTTATAAAAAAAAGTACCCTAACAACAACTAGTAATATCAATATGCATCAATGATACTGATTTACTATAATGATTATATTGTACATATATTATTTGTTTTTTATATACCAACCACTATATTTAATTACTAAAAAATGCCAACCATTGATACTTTATCTATGTACTTTCTAAAAACCTTGATTATGGAGTAATATTATTAGTGAAGTCAATAAGTCAATAAGTCAATAAGTAGGAATAACTCATGTAGGAAGAAGTCAATAAGTCAACTTAATAGTCGCTCCCTTATATTATATTATAATAAGTAGATTGATTTATTATGAATCAGCACTGCAATTTCTCCAAAACTAACAAATCTGATTGGTCAATATAATACTCTCTTTTCTTCGAATTTATTATCTACGTGTGTATCCTATAGCTCAAAAAACTCCAAGAGGTCAAACTAATCATTGTAAATTTTTTTGATAATCAACATCAGTTTCAGTTTTCCATTAGTTTGGTGATATCTGTTCTAAAGTTTTTCAAGTTTGCAGTTTTGTTTTCTTATCATGGAATGATATATATCTGTACATATGTGTGTCCAGTTTCAGTGTAGAGAAGGATTTTAGTTTAAAGCATTGGTGTAATGTCAAACTGTAGGTTTGTATGTAGTTTCCATAGATATGAATATATGTAAGGCGTTTAGCATCAGAAAATATCGAGTTGCAGATTGATCTAGTCAATTTGGTATCAATGGAGGATGCACAAATGATTAATCAGATATTAAATCCACTTATTGACACCTCAGAGATCATCCAAATTAGGGATGAAATTGTTCAGGCAACAGACAAAGTCTACGTGGCGGTTGGAACACATTTGAAAGACTGTCGGTCAACTCTTTTGTGGGCGCTACAGAATTCAGGAGGTAGTCAGATATGTATACTTCATGTCCACCAACCTGCAGAACCGATCTCCTTTGGTAATCTCTCTTTTAATTGTGACTCATTTTTTCTATTTGTTTCTTAGTCGATCATCGAGTTGAATTAGTTAGGTGACCTTGTTCTATCCAAACAAAAGAAATCAGTTCGGCTAATGTTTGATACTTTGCAACTTGGTGATTTGCTAGATTAGATAAGTTTGTTGCTAATAGTTGTAAAATATATGATTATTATATAGTTCCTCTAATCATGTTATCACAATGCGAGTTCCTCTTTTCTAAAAAGAGAACTTTAGACCATCCTCATTGTGTCGTTAGAACATGGGATGCTGGATTGAAGCATTATAGTATTTCTATAAAATTTGTGTAGGCCTTTTTTATATTATTTGTTTCTCTTGTAATTGTCAGTGGGTCAAGTAAATCACCTTCAATCACATCAAGTAACAGCATACCATGAAACCGATAGGCAAGATATGCACCAGCTTCTTGACAAATATAAACAGATATGTCAGGATACAGGGGTAACATGCTTGTTGAAAAACCCATTTTTGTTATTTGAGTATGCAAAAGCGCAGTTATTAACCATGTTTTATGGGATCGTGAATCTTTAACTGAATTAGGTGTGTGTAGAGGTGCAGTATATTGAAATGGATTCTATTGAGAAAGGTATTGTTGAATTCATACTTCAGCACAATGTCAGAAGGCTTGTCATGGGAGCTACCAGAGACACGCAATATTCAAGGTACGTTACAACCTACAAAGAAGCTTTACAGCTAGTTTACATTACCATTGGTTGATTATAACTGCAATATAACGTTTACGTGCTTACCTTAACTAAAAAATATAATAGAATGGTAGACCTGAGGTCCAAGAAAGCCATCTATGTGTGTTTACAAGCAGCTGCTTCCTGTCAGATTCAACTCATATGCAAAGGAAAAGTCATTTTTACTAGGTATGACTCATTTTATACTTTTGGGTGCCACAAGTTGAATCAAATATTTTCCAGTGACAGGTACAATTAGATACCCACATGTAACCTGTTTATGGGTAACAATTAGTTGGCTAAACAGTTTAACCAATTTAAATTTGGGCAACAGATGCCAACAGGACTTTGTCCTAGCGGTATCAAGATAACCCAATTAATACTTGGGTTATGATTCTACATGAATGCAGGAAAGGCTGGTTGTATGGAGCTGATGAACCGTATGCTCCAATTTCCTCAAATACAAACGCTGATTCTGGAAAGAGTTTTCTGAGTTCAACATCTGTTAATACAAACACTGATTCCGGACAGAGTTCTTCGAGTGCAAGATCTGTTAGTGAAGGACAGTATTTTATATTACATCCCGACAATCTAAATCAAGACTATGGTGCAATAACTAGATTCAATGAGGACATTCAACTCCCTTCACCTTCGAGTGTCGTAGTATGTGAAATAATATCCTTGTGCCTATTAAGTGCTATCATCTTGTTGAATAGTTATATTTCGCTATCTTAAGTGTTTGGAACTTGAGTAGTTGTTAATATACCTACTTTAATTCATATGAAACTGCAGCAGGAAAGAGGTATAAATGATGAGCTTTATGATCAGCTTGTACAAGCAATGGCTGAGGCAGACAATTCCAAAAGAGAGGCACTTGAAGAGTCTATAAGGCGTAGGAAAGCAGAAAAAGATGTCGCTGAGGCAAAACTCAAGGTAAACTCAAGTTCTTGTCTAAATATTTAATTTAATATACCTTACACAATAACACTATATGTATAAATGTGTGTGTTATATGTGTATATATAAGCAAATATACAGTGACATACAAATAATGTTCAAAATCATATGGAATATCACCTCCAAAATAGATAAAATATCAAATAATCGATATACGGCCATCAATATTGCAGGTTATTGTAGCCGAAAACTTGCATGCAGAAGAATTGAGAAGAAGGCAAGAGGTTGATGCGACACTAGAAAAAACCAAGGAAGAACTTCACGTGGCACTTGAACAGAAATCATTTCTAGAAAGTCAGAATGCAGATTTTGTCGATATTGTACACGAGCTTGAACAGGCAATGTTCTCTGCTGATGATCAGCTTCATAATTATAAAAAGGAACGTGACGAATTGAAGGTAGAGTGTGATGATGCACTTAGACTAGTAGAGGAACTGACAGAAAAACATGCAGAGGAAGCCTCAACCTCAAGTGTCTCCCATTTCTACACTGAGTTCGACCTATCTGAAGTCAAAGATGCCACTCGAGACTTTGACCAATCTCTTAAGATAGGCAATGGGAGTTATGCAGATACATACAAAGGTTTCCTTCGGCATACCGAAGTGGTTGTAAAGGTGTTTTACCCCCATAACTTTCAAGTCCCCTCAGAATTTCAGCAGGAGGTATGATGATTATTAAGGCTTCATGTCTTCATTGAACTATATGATTTTACTTGAACATGGTACACCGTAGGTGGTTGGCTGGGCGCTGGGTCGTGTAATAGGTCAAAACGGGTCACTTTTAATATTGGTCAAAGTGTCGAACAAAGTGAATATGGGTTGACCAACCAACACTTTTGTCTATCCTTTTGCATTTTATAGATAGGTGGTGCACTAATGTGATTGTGAAACTATAATATTTAAAAGATAACATTTTTGATAAAACGGCGTAGAAGGTTATAACGGTAATCATTTTGGGCTACTTTTGACATGTTTGACCAATTCAGCTAGTTTCATTTTTGCAAGTTGTGAAATCTGACCATAGTAAATAAGTGTATCGAATTTTCCACCTCAACCAATAATACTTCATCCCATATGTGGTTCTTTATTTGATAATATGATTGCTTAATATGCTGATGTTTTTGTCATCGTCTTTTGAGGCTCCAAAACTATGCATCTAACATTATTCATTACTTTTTAGGTGAATCTTCTGAGCAAAGTGAGGCACCCAAATCTTGTAACCCTGATAGGCACCTGCCCAGATGCTTGGATGATAATTTACGAGTATCTTTCTGGAGGAAGTCTTGAAGATCGACTCAACTGCAAAGACAATACTCCCTCGTTATCATGGCAAAACAGAATCCGCGTTGCTGCAGAATTATGTTCTGTTCTTATTTTTCTTCATTCTTGTGGCATCATTCATGGTAATCTTAAGCCTTCTAACCTTCTTCTAGACAGAAACTTGGTTACCAAATTAACTGACTTTGGAATCCATCGTGAGCTTTCCCAAAACGAGGTTCCAAGCAATAATACATCTCCATATATGGACCCTGAATCTCTTTCTACAGGAGAATTTACTACAAAATCAGATGCATTTTCTTTTGGTATTATATTGTTGAGGTTATTGACGGGTAAGCCCCCTTTGGGGTTAAGAAATGTAGTCCAGTCAGCCTTAAATAATGAAAACTTGAAGAATATATTGGATTCTACTGCTGGAGACTGGCCATTTGTGCAGGCGCAACAGTTGACTGTTCTAGCAATCAACTGCTGTGATGCTGTTAGTACAAACAGGCCTGATCTTGCAACCGAAGCATGGAGGGTGCTTGATCCAATACGTGTTTCTTGTGGACTTTCTTCATTTCGGTTGGGTTCAGAAGGACAACGAGAGGTTCCACACTACTTTGTCTGTCCAATCTTTCAGGTGCGTTTTCAGTTTTTTACCAATTTGTATTAAAATGAGTCCATTTGTGTTATATTCAATTGATATCGAGTCAAATAGGTCAACGTGTAGAGAAAGCCACCCAAATTCTATATTTGATAAAATCAATAATTATTGAAATATACAACCCCATAAGTACAAAAGGTTGACCCATTTGCCCGTTACCCATCCTTCATTATGTTACTTATACGTATACGTCTGTTTCGAAAAATATCCACATCCGAGGCTCTTTTCACCTAAAAATGTGAATATAAACGCGCTTTTCTGTTATAAACTTGACTTCATTTGCATGCATTTTTACTATTTAACAAGATTGGGATAAAATTTGTAGGAAGCGATGCAAGATCCGGTGGTCGCTGCTGATGGATTTACTTATGAAGCAGAGGCTTTAAAAGGATGGTTAGACAGCGGTCATAACACCTCACCTATGACCAACCTTGAGCTAGCCAACTCTAACCTTGTCCCAAACCACGCACTTCGGTCTGCCATTCAAGAATGGCTCCAGCAACCATGAACTGTTTACTTTTAACTTCAACTATCATATTAATATAATATCATGATGACTTATGTACATGTGTATATATGGAAAGCTAACTTTTTATTTAAATTCTTCTTTGGGTTTATTGTAACATAGTTTTTATATAATTCTTAATAATAATAATAATTGTTTGTACAACAGTACAAGTAACGTTACTTGATCTAGAAATTTCGTTTAAGTTTTTTATTTTTTGATAACTTTCTAAATATTATTTTAATAAGAGAGAAAAAAGTACAACATAGTTTAATTTCCATCATTTTATTTTATGTAAGATAGTAACTATATATATAACCATTTTATTTTAAATTACATTAAAAGAGTTTAGAGACTTAATCGAAAATCAAATAAAAATTTAAGGACTTAAACACTCACACATACATTACATATGTTTACTCAACAAATAAACCAACTTTATGAAATTAACCAAGTTTTAAATAATAGTTAAGTGACTTAACTCCATAATTAATTATAGTATATCAAGTTCATTTTAGAGAGTTAATAACAACTAATTGATTTAAAATTCACGTGATCCTGTATATTTAACTATGAGAAAATACATCTATCATTGTTAATTTGCGGTATTTTCTTTGTTTGGAATAAATCTTTTTAATCTTATTTATCTAATATGATCATTGGACGGGCTGGAACGGCTTCTTCGAAAAATATCTTTCTATGAAAATAACATAATAAAGATGTGGCATGATTAGGGATGGCACCCGGAGGTCACAGGTACGGATATGCCAAACCCATTACCCATCCGCGTGGGTTTTTTCAACTTGCGAACTCGCGGATATTTGTTAGCGGGTTTATTATTCGTATCAGCAACTCACGGATACCCGCGGGTCACGAGTAAACCCACGGATTTTAAATAATACAGATATTTTATCAAATAATCGAAAAGATTTTATATAGTTTTGATCTAAAAATGTGTTTTAAAACATGTTCAAATCAATGAATCGTAATTTTAAACAAATTAAATTTTTAAATTTTAAGGCATACGAAGTAATAGTTCGATAACTATCAATTTATTTTATATTTTTTTTCTTGATCGTTCTATAAGTTTGCTATTCGAATCATGAATATTATACTTTTTAATCTTTGTATGAATAGTTTCTTTATATATTGTTAAAATTAACCATTATATATACATATATGTGTCATAAATTTTACAAATCCATTCTGAATATGTTTTGTAAGTTCACAGATCGAATTAACCGCACGTAAAAGTTTATATACATCAACCAGCGCGACCCGGCTAAAAGTTCAGACCCCTATCCTAACCGTTGGATTTTGCGGGTTTACCCGCCCACAATGAACGGTTGCCCACGGGTCACGGGTTTTTCCTCGCCCATCGCCATCTCTAGGCATGATCTTATTGGTTTAAACACGTAATCAAAATAACCGAGGAATCGGCAACCTTCAAACGTTGGTACGGTACAAATTCGCGAGACACTTGCGATTGCATAATTGGCAACCAAAAGATGGCGGAAACAGTTGAAAACCCGACTCCGATACCAACAGGATCCGAAAAAGCTTCGAATACATCATCTAATTTTACACAATCCGATCCTAAGCAGGTTTGGAATTCTGTCTGTGATTCATTCCATAATATGCATAATTAATTACAACCTTCTATTAGTATCGTTTTTAGGGTTCCCTTTGCTTACAATTGATTTCAAATTTGATGAATAAACCGATCTGTAGCTGAATTGTTGAATCTGTTTTTTAGTTAATTTGTATATAAGAATATATTTTTCCTTTTGCTAATATGTTCAAAACCCTAAGTAGATTATGGATATTGGAATATTACATTATTATAGATATTAGTATGCTCAATATTGATTGACCTAGTCACCTAGGCTTATTGCTACCTATTATCTATCTTGTCCTGTGCTGCATTATGTTGAATGCTGCTTTTATTTAACATATCGAATAGAATTTTCTGCTAGGTTTATGTTAGTGCTTATTTACATGTGTACTTATATATTTTGGTGTTGATTCTTGTATGGAATCATATTAAGTACTTTTAAGGAACACAATTTTGTTGTAAACTAGTGTAATGAAGTATCTAAAAGGCCCCGTAATACAAGTAAACTGTGAAAGGTTATGGACTCAGGACCAAAATGGATATCACCAATATCTTGTGGTGATTCCTAATGTGCAGACAAATAACTTGGATTGGATTTTAAATTAAAATTTGAAAATTTTGATATTTTTAGTTCAAGTTGTTTGGAAAGTTCGATATTTGCCTTGCTAGGAGCATGTCGTAGTTATGTAAGCCAATGGTAATCCGGAAACTCTATGTAACCCCTTATTTGTAACTTGATCCTTCTATGAAATATTAAAAATTTCAATGAAGGATAACTTACGTCAAAGCCTTTGCCTTCATAGTCTCAGTCACCTTTTGTTGCAGTCACCTCCAGTCAACAGTTTTGCAGCACCAAATGGCGAACTTCCAATGTTTCCGATCATGTACCCGATGCTTGTCCCTGCCGTATTCCCTCCACAGCAGGGTCAGGAGCTGACAGATCATGGGGCAGGCCTATATGCAGTCCCTACTTTTCCAAATTCATTCATGGGACCAATTGCTGGATTTCCATCAAATTCTCTCATCCCTTTTACTTACAACATTCCCACGTAAGTTATCTTTCAGATTTTATAATTGCTCTTTTATTTTTTCATAAATTTAAAATGTTTCCACTTCATAGTTTTTGTATTCATCCGTGTAGTAAGTGATTGTGATTGTGATTGTGATTGCATCGCACCATTTTTTTTTAAAGCAAAAATATTATTAATATTAGATCACAGTACATCAAGGCAATTTATATACATACATGTTTGACCACTTGATCCACTACTACTCCACACTTTTGATACCCGAATTATACTACACTATCAATCCTATGTACAAGACATCATTTAACTTATACTATGTATATATTCACTTCTTCCCATTGCTGTAACTAGACCCCAGTAAGTATCCATCGCCAACACATCCCAGCGCCACAAATAGCAGAATGACTACAGCTACTGTATTCCTTTTCCTGAATTACCCAATTCCATTTCTACATAACAGACTTGAACAACATTCTTTTGGATCACACAACCATTGGTGCCAACTAATACTCCTTTTTTTCATTCTCTTAGAAACCCAATCAAAACTCCTCACCTTTATCTCTTTAGGCAGAACTGGTACACACCACCACTTCCTTCCAAAAACTTTTTGGTTCCTATTTTTCCAAATCAAGTATCCACACACCCACAAAACTACTTGCCATAACTCATGACCCATCGTTGTTCTCTCATTACAATTATTTCCACAGAAGCATTCCTCTATACTTAAAATAACCATATTCCCATTTCCCCACCATTCATATACTTTCTCCCATATCTCCATAGCATGTTTACAAAAAATTAAAGCATGCGCTACGGATTCAACATCATCATCACACATAGGACATCTAGCCGAATTTAAATCTATACCTCTTTTATCAAGCTCAACTCGGGCCGTAAGTCTCCCTTTCGTAGCTCTCCAAGGAAGTAGCTTGTTTCGCATTGTCTCTTGGCTTGTCCCCGATCCACTCAATATCTTCTCATCAATCTTCTTGGCTAGATTGCATAAAGATTATTCAGATGCTCACATATACATCCTTGAGGGAAATCTCATACTTTCTTTTCATATAATGGGAAGAAAAAAATATTGGTTTCATCCTTATGATAGATAATTATTATCGGATGGAGAGGATTCTTGTTTGCACAAAATGTGTACTTCTTGTGTTTAATGTCATGAGACTGATATTTTGACCACCCCTCTCCAGTTGGCAGAAAAAGAAGAAAAGAAACATGAGCATTTTGTCAGTAAACATGAAACTTCTGCTAGAATATTGTAGTTGAACTTGGAGGCTACATCTCTTGAATATTTATATAACTACCTAAATTATATAAGCCTTGCTCAGGGGCGTATGTTGAAAATGTAATTAGTATATAAAGTTGCTTGTTATACCAGCCTCAATGAACTATACAATTGAATTGGAGGTCGTGTTGATATTGTTTAACTTGTGGTTAGATGAAGATTAGAAAATTTAGAATATTATGTTAAGAATATTTGATTATGTGAAATATTATCTTATTAGAAACCGTCTATTTGTGACAGTGGACCGAGTCCTTCTGAAGCTGGAACCGGGGGTGATGAGCAAGCACAAGTAGGACAGCAGCAGCAACAAGCTGGACAACAAAGGCAAGTTGTGGTCAGGAGATTCCAAATTGCGATTCATCTCGATTTGATGCTTATATTAAAGCTGGCAGCTGTTATTTTTTTGTTTAACCAAGATGGCTCGAGAAAAAGGCTTGTCCTACTCATCTTTTTTGCTTCACTAATCTATCTGTAAGTCATAAAGCTCCATTGACTCATTTTGTTTTTCTCCTTCGCTGTTTCCTTTCATACTCCCTTATTTGCATGTAAGAGTATTTGTTGCACTTTGAGAGTCCTGTGAGACTTTGGAGTTTAGACAACTTTCAACTTCTTGACGTATTAGGCTTAATACTTAATATTCAAACGGCATAAACAATCTTGGATTTATCTACCAGTCATAACAAGTCCTTTTGTAATATGTGTCAGGTATCAGACCGGAGCTCTTGCGCCATTAATACGGTGGCTCTCACAAGGAATGCAGCGGGCGGCTGCACCTCCACAGCAACAAAGACCCGCAGTTAGGGCAGATAATATCCCTGCAGCTGCTGGGCAAGAAAATGAGAATGCTCCTTTGTTAGGTATTCTTTCTCTTCTCACTAGCCAGTGCGTTGATATATAATATAAGAGCATAGAAAAGTGAATCTTACGACTCTCTAAGTAGATTAGGCAAAATGGGTTGGGTACTTGGGTGAGTGGGCAGGTAACAGACTGACAGGTGTCTGCTTAGTCGTTGAATTAAGTCCCTATTTCTTCATTCAAAAGTTTCATATTACAAAGTTATGTTAGGTCTATTATGTTTTTTATCCTGTAAAGTTAAAGAAACTTTGTTATTTTTTGCGTATATGTTACTTTTGTTGTAGTTATAGCCTTATAGGTGTAATGTGTGTGCTCCATGAATGGGATAATTCTATAATTCTCATTCTACATTGTAATAATGACCCGGAAGACTTAAATAACGGGACCCAAGGATAATATATATAGGTGACAACGTAAATACTGATGATATACAAAATCTGACCTACTTTCGAGCGGCAGTCATCTCTTCCAGTGACACAACTCAAGCCTAAATAGATCACTAAATCAAGCATTGCGTACCTCATAATTCCTATTTCCATAGCTACCTATTTACAACTACAGTATGGTTACTATATTAGTGTATTACTGTTCCCAAATATTACGAGTATGACTTACTTAATTATGTGAATATTGTTGTCATGTGTGGCTCTAACAAAAACAAACTCTTATCAGATGGACAAGCTGGAGGTGAAAATGAGAACAGGCAAGCGGGTGATGCAAATCAGCCTTTGAATGGACAAGAGCATGGTGTGGTGAATGAAAACAACAGATGGTGGGGAATCGTAAAGGAGATACAGTTGATTGTGTTTGGTTTCATTACTTCTCTTCTCCCTGGGTTTCACAACATTGACTGAGAACCAAAATTGTTAACTGATTATGTTTATACAATCAAGTGCTTATAGATCGTAATATGCCACAGACTCGGCTGTTTTAAGTGATGAAATCCCTGACAGTTGATGTTATATATTACGCATTTTAAGAAACTTGTTAGTGCTTTTTTGAAATAGTTTGGTCATGGGTTCTATTGTTTTGCATGTGTCATGGACTTTGGTTTGCATCGGTCTAGACCGACTAAAGTAAAAGATCGAACTGGGAATGGACTTGAAATGGCTATATTTGGTTTAGTCAATCTCCTTCGAAATTTCTTTATATTTTCTATAAAGATACTACTTGACTCCAATCCGTATTCAAAGTTTCAAACAATCATTAGTTTTTATCTTAATGTTAAGATGTAGAATAAGAATTAAATTATAACTGCAGAATATAGTGTGCGTTAAGATGATCAATACTCAGAACTTTGCTTGATAAAAAGAAATGTACTGTAAATCATAATTAGAGTTAATTTAATATGATTTGGAAGCTAGTTTGTGTCGTTATGAAGCAATCAATTCGAATTAAAATGAGTAAAAATGACTGTATATTCTTGTATTTATGTCTGTAATCCAACAATTTGGTATGAGTGGACAAATTGATATTGTAATTGTAATTTAGCTAACGGCTTAATCGATAACAGAATGTAACTCGCTTTCAGCCCCTCGCCATTGTGTTTGAAAAAAACTGTCCTTTTTTATATTGTATGTAGCATACTTTCATCTTTAATTATGTAGATACAATGTAAATGATGACATGACCGAGTTAGTAAAAATTGAGTTTAAGTTCTTATAGTCAGTTGAATATGCCACAATGTAAATTATTTTCACCTTTTCATCGTATGTGCATACTTTCAGTTTTCATTATACGTAGACTACACGCTATAACATGTAATAAAATGACACTAGTACTTTAAACCATCTGGACAGCATAAAAGTATACTAAATGAGCAGATCAATCTCAGAAAGAATTTAGGTTTAAGCTTGTGCGTCTCACAGCCAATTTATATTGACAAGTATAAAAAAAATGGTATATGAACTTTTGTGGTTTTCAAACAGTACCAAAATGATAATAATCATTCTTACAAAAGAAATGAACTGCTAACACCAAAAAACTAGATCTTCATATAAGCAAGAGAAACAGATTAAACACAAGAATGAAGGCTACAGAAATATAAATGAAAACCCAGAAGGGTACAAATTCCATCTCCTCTTCAAGCAATCCTTACCTGTTAGACGCAACAATCTCATTATCTAAAAGACGATAGAATACTACTAGTTGGAGAAGGCAGATTGGGCTGGTTGAGAAGGGTTGGGTAAACATGTCAAAGCGTGTGATACTTTAGCACATATTGAAAAGGGGCGGTCCAGTTTGATCTGCAAATAAATTGTCAATCTAACATTAGTTATTAGTTATAATAACAATAATTAATGTGTCAAGTATAACTACAAAAACTATATCATTACAGCAACAATTTCAATTTTTCAATTAAATATATCTTACGAGTTTTGGACAACTTTCATCCCAATTGACCTGTTTCCTATTTAGCTATTATTTTTTATTTCACTTTTTTGTTCTGTACAGAAATAAGATATACCAAATCAACCATTCATAAATAAACAAGCAAAAATTGTCACCTCTACTGTCATTCAGCTTGAGGGTTGCAGGTTAGCTATGTATAGCCTTCTCCTGTTTTGTGTCCAAGTCCTTACTGTTGATGTATTTCTATGCCAAGCCCTGTTTTACCTGTCTTTTTTTAATACTGGAAACAGAGTCGTTATATGTCATAAAAAAATGTGAAGTTTGCAATTTCTAATATACATACATACAACCAAATACTACAACGATCATTTAAGAGAAAATATGACCAAATTTGGCACCAATCCATGTCACTAATTTCAATCATGCTTCCATGCAATACCTGTTTTTCCTGCATTTCCATGAAAGCTAAACACAAAATCATTATATCTCATTAATAAGTATCAAGCTTTATATATCACAAACATGTCAATCACATAAATAATATACAGAGTACCAATTTGGTGGCCATGAAAATGTATTACCATCAACCACTGTCCCCACTTTTAAGGAGCACAAATCTTATATAACCATATAAGTGTATTGCAAAGAGTCGTTTAGTAGAAAAATTAGGAGCAACTATTATCACTCAACCATAAAATGCAACCTCAGTGTATATTGCAGACATGGTCCTGTGACTCAAATCCGTTAGCTTCTAGTTATAACAAAGTAAATTAACCAAAATCTTACTGGAAGTTGATCCGTACACTCTTTGTGCAACCCTGTGATAGTACAGATTCAGTTCCTAAAGGTCCATATATGTCTCATATCATATGAACTCAGACGATTAAAATAAACCTTTTAGATAAAATTACAAAATAGCATTTCTTTAAAAAAATTGCTATCGAAAGTCTCCATGAGGAAACCTAGTGGGTCATATAAAAACAAAATAACTGTGTCTTGAATAGGTTGGGGGGGACTCAAGCAATTAAGCATGGCTAAAGTAGCCATACAGAGCCAGCTCGGCTCGGGATCAACAAGCATTTTGACAAACCAACTCATAAACCCTGACAAGCCAGCTCTCTCATCTAAACCCTAGCTCTGACTCACGCATTACAACTTGTTGGCTATTTGTGGAAATGAGTCATAGATAAAGAATAAATGTCCAATAAACATTGAATGAAAAAAGAAGAGAAAAACCAAGGGATGGTATACGTACTTGTAGTTTGCTTTGCAACCATTTAGGTTAAAATATATAAACTTTACCTCCTTTCTTGCTTGAAGGTAAAAAAGCTCATGGAGTCCCTGGATACAACTAGCAAAGTATGTGATTTCCTTGTGAAATCGTTTCCCTTTTTTTTTTCTCCTTTCCACTTTGTGTATGTACTTTGTAGCCATAACTGATATTGTATTTTGTCCTTCGATACATCAAGAAGCATGTCAACATGGATGTTAGAAAAAAACAGCCTATCTTCCAGACCCAGTGGATCCTACTTGATGTAATATTGACGTTTTGCCATTTCTATCACCTTTGTGGACATTGGGAATTGGTATTTATGTTTTTCATCTGCTATATCGTGAAATAGCATGTTTGAATTGAAGGTACTGCCAGCCCTTCGCATTGAAATTTTGCATTGCTACCATATCCATTTAACAGGATATAAAATTCGCTTTGGTTGAAGATAAAATATCACTCACTCTCTCTGGCCACTATAAGTTTAACCTCCAAGCAAGGTAATCCACTTTTCTGAATGACAAAATAAAAAATATTAGAGATAAGGGTATTAAGAATGCATTCATAGCCAAAACTGAATCCTTCATGGAGTTAAATAACATAAAAAAGAACGAGTGTGCTTTCATATCTTATGACTACCAACATATATTTCCAGAAAGTAAAGGAAGTGAGAAGATATTAGGGCACTGTTCTTATCGCTCATTTAGCATCTTTGATTAATCAGTATCATCACCATTTAGTAATGGGACGGACAAAATGAAAAACTCCGTATATAACAGTAACTGGAAAAAAGGGAAAATGGAATACTACTATATAATGATATAATTGGAATAAACAGGAGGATTATGCCTTCAAGTACACTCTAATAAGAAACCAGGCAAACGATCAAGAAAATGCATATTTGTACCAAACCGTAAGATTAACTTAATGAGATGAAAATGGTTAATATACCTGAATCGTAGATTCAATTTCACTTCAAAACATAAGAGACAAGAACTTCACTTATGTATCTTTTATCTATACAGACACTAACTACGAGAATGTTGTCTTCTCCCCTTAGTCATTCTTTATTTCATGTAGTTGCTAAGAAGATTTTGATCAATAAAGGAAAATGTCACGGGAAGCCACATACTTTGCGAAGTGGTCCACTTAGGTAGTTATAGTTTCTTTTGCACTTATCTGGTAACTAAAGTTTCTTTGCCTCTAAGTTGTTTTTTACACGGTATAATAATGAATTTAAATTGATGCAGCAGGTACCAAACTTTGCAAAGTACGTTGCTATTCCATGAACATTTGCTATCAGTAACCAAATACAGAATACACCTCAAATGAAGTAAGAAATTTAGAGTAGGAATAAAGTGAAATACATAAAAAAATAATGAATGAGACAAGATTTCAATTTGCTGATTCAATTAGATATGTGTGCTTTAGGGATCAAATCAAAGTGCGACTCGAATTGGAAATTGTTTTATTATGACCATTATGGTATTGAGGTTTTAAGTTGTGTAGATATATTCGCTGTCATTGGGTGAGGCACTGGCAAGAAATGTGAAAATTGAACAAATAACATATACTATGCTAATCAATGAAAGAAAAAGACAATAACCTATTTCGAAAGACGAGCCAAATCTTCTAATAGTTGGGGTGAGTATATATGGTCATCTGTCATTTAATGAGATACATAGATTCTCCTAATGATCCTCACTCATTACACTCTCTTTACCCAATTGTCTAATAACCTAAGATATTGCAAGGCCCAAGCGCCATGCAATGGGCCTAACATAATGGTATAATCCTCCATCCCAAAAAGATAATCACATTTCAGTTTTAATCTTCCCAAAATAGCTGTTCGCTTATAAAATGCTTGATTAGAGCTTACTATTTTCCCATTTTACCCTTGATTACCGTTATCATCAAATTTTGCAAGTTTTATATGTGTTAATTCACTTGCCTAATTTTCTAATAAGCACTCCATGAAAAGCCATAAGGCCCAAGGCCTATGTGTAGATCTAACATAAGGGTATACTCCTCCGTCGTAAAAAGATTGCCCGTACTTCTATTATTGTTATTTTCCCAAAATGCTTGTGCAATTTATAAAATGGGTGGTTATAATTTTATTATATTTTCCATTTTACACTTACCATTATCACCAAATTTTGCAAATTTCCAAGTCAATTGGTATCTTAAATATATCAAAGGTGGAATTTGCATTTTGCTAATTATAATTTCTACCAAACTTAGATGCATTAAATTGTGCATTTTTTTTGCTTATGGGCAATAATTTTGAATCGTGGGGTATTTATTAAGTAGATTTCAAAGTTTAAACACGCAAACGTGAGCACAATTTGTCTCAAAATATATTAAAAGGGGAATTTTCATCATGTATACATAGTTGCATACAAAGTACTATATCGCATGCATTATAACATTTTACTATTTAAACATACCACAAGCTCTCATAAGTAAGTATTCACTATGCTTAGTAATGGCTAAGTGCACCATGAACCCCAACACTTAAACGGACCAACTAAATATTAAGATTATGTATACCATCTATAATACATTTGCACTTCATGACTTAAAAGCTGAATTTCAGTAACTCTTTAAATAGACGGAAAGAACTTGAATTGTTTGTCTTACATATCAATGAGGCACAAATGAAGGTGGAGGATTTAAAACTAATGAGAAAGGGTGATCCCGCATTGGTTTATAAATTAGATATTGGCAGATTCTCTCCTCTCTCTATATACATCACATGTCAATCTTTAAAATTAGAAGTCAATGAGTCATTGTATGATTATAATTTGAAAACCCAAAACTCGAATGACCAAGTGAAATACTACTTTATAGTGCAAAGTTAAAAATAAAAAAAAAAATAAAAAAAACTAAAATCATGATTTGTTTGTCTTTAAAAGAAGTATTATAGACTTTCTTGAATTTTGCTTCGTCCACCATAAACCTTAACTCCCGAGGCCCCGACCAACTTACGATTATCACTGACTTACCGAGATCGGTAAAACAGAATATTAGATATCATTGCATAGCACGGGGTTCATGCTAGTTGTAAAAAATCCATTCAATTTTTTAAACATGTATTTCACAACTCAAAGGTTCAATTTCGTTATCTGAAGCACAATAGAGATGTATTTAAGTGAAGATTACTATTGATAATTTGGTTCTTTTGCATAAAAAGAAAATCTGAATAATGAGCTCGCCCATATAGATATTTTAGCCTGGTTCTCCACTTATAAATATATCCCTTGGTAATTGAAACCTCCTAACTAAGGATCAATGATATTGACTTGCTAGAGTGATCGTGGACATAGGACATGATTTTGACTAACTAGTGTGATTGTGGACACAGGTAGTTCTATCAATCGAAACCACGTATATACTTGTGTTATTGTTTTTGTGCATATTTTTACTTTTTCTAACTTAAATTGATCCTACGTGTGTAATCTCTTAGTAGCAGAATAAACCTACTTCAAGATGTGTAGTATTGGCACTCTAGTGCGGTTGTGAACGTAGATCATTCCTTAAAACGAGACTACACTTTTACTTGTGTTTGTTCTTTTGTGTGTTTTTACTTTTTGTAGCCAGGAATTGCTCCTACTTGTGTGATCCGATATCCAGGTTTGCCAAAATTCCTAACAATTTCCACCACTATCAACCCTCAAACATCTCGCTACAGCAACACGAACGAAAATTTTGAATTCTGTTGAAAAGGAAAATATAGGTTGCTAAATGAAGATATAGAACTTCCTAACGTCGAACTCATGCTTAAAGAGTATCAAAGTTAAAAGCATGAGTAATATAACCATTTTGAGTTGCAAAAACTCATTAACGTATTCATGAAACAAAAATTTAGATTTAGCAAGTATCGTATCCTTAGATGATACCAAAAAAAATAATCCTTCCACGGATCTTTTACCTGTTGAACCTCATTACCTTATCTCTACAAAAATACAATAGCCGAACTGATTCCGCAACCAATAAGCTAAACTCGTGCGTAATGAAATAAATCCATGTGAAGTTACTTGAGCTACTTACTTGAGCTAGCTTAGTTATTTTCAAATTATATGCTTAAAATAGTGTTATTGTGTCAATTTATGACTTCATGTCAAGTAAACATGCTTACAACCGATAGACATTAAGTCTTTATTCGGTCCCAAATTGTATTTATATTTATTTATAATGGTTTTTTGTATGCAAAAAGATTGTGCCCAATCCTAAACACTATGTTAAAGCGCAAATCTAAAGCTTCCGAAAAAAGGCAATATGCGTCTCTGTCTCGTCCTAAATCGTTTTTGGTACTTCTGCAATTTTATCATTTAATTATTTATTATTATTATTAATGTGTATATGATAACTAGCATCATACTCGTGTAATACAGTGATAGCAACGGCGCTAGTAAAATTAGTGTTTGTAGTTGCGGTGCGAAAGACGATGTTTTTAAGGTTTGAAAGTTGAGATGGGTTACGAAGACGGCGGTGGTAGTAACAAGTGGGTATGATGAAGGTCGATTAGTCGTGGTGGCGGCTGATGGTGGTTGTAAATAAGGAGAGAAAAGAGTGGTGTGTATTTTTTTTAAGTGTATCGTATGTGTTTATCGTGAATTGTGTTGGTTTAGGGTGGAAAAACAATGAGGTGTGGTTAGAAGGATATAAAAAGGAAGGCACCGCATAGATCAAATCATAAGATGATTAAACGGCTGAATTCCCATATCCTTAATTTCAAGACCATTATCTTAAAACTGGGAGGACCCTACAAGATAAATGCTTAATACTATAGAATATATTATATCTTTGATCTTTGATTTAAAAACTAACCCCTCAAATGTATTATTTTATCATAAAATTGGCCCATTATGTGTTTGAATGTGTGCACACACCATTTTAGGTAATAATAATACACTAAGAAAATAGAATGGTAGCCAAACTATAGCTGCCTAGAACCCTTCCTTTCACACAAAGAGCACTCTACAGCATAAGATAAGTAGAAACGTAGAATAGTCTCAAACCATAAAATTCTTCACACCAAAATGTAGCAGAGCAGATTAAAGAGCATAGTAAAATTGCAGCAAGTTGATTTAAATCTTTGTTGCAGATAATTTAAGAACGTCAGGAAGTGCGTGCATTTTAGTTGCCTTAATGCGTAATTATAAGCAACAACCTTAATGGGAGTACCTGTCAATTCACTCCTTTGAACAGATGTATCCCATCGCCTATATGACTACTTAAGAAGAACTGCTTTGTTTATCTTTTCCTTTGTGGTTCTTCTTAGATAGCTTTTTCTCCTTTCTACCTGCAGCAGTGAATTTAATAAGCTCCACCTCTGAGTATAGAATCAAGTCAGGAGACAGAGAAACTGAATTGGTATTAATTATGCCAGCTAATATTTTGAACAAAAAATGTAACTCGAGAGCATGGCAAAATACCAGGAAAATCTATATTATTTGAGCTCTCTTGAGAAACAAACATGGTTGTAACAAATCAGACAAAACAGAAATAACATAAGAATTAGAAGTAACAAAAAGTACATTAGAGAAACAAGTATGCACACTCATGAGGTACCTTCATTTTCTCCATTGATAAATGACATCAGTTCGTCAATAGAACGATCATCCACGGGAGGTGCTTCAACTGAAACATTCTGAAAATCAAAGCCCAAATACCATGAGACTAAAAGATGGAATGCAACATGGAGTAGATTTGTAGGCATAATCTTAAATTATCTGTGAGTAGACAAACTACCTTCAGTTTCTCTTTTTCTTTCAATTCTTTCCTCTTTCTTACACCTAACTTATTCAAGAGGCGGACTTGTGGATCATCAGTACCTATTGTAATGGGCTTCCACTTATCTTCCTGCATCAATCAAATCTCTATCATTGCTAAATTCTTATGAAGTAAACATTTCCCTGATAACAACAAGAGATAACATCTCAAATATATACTTGCAAAAACAAGACACCTCTGTAATATCGTCAGGTAGTCCAAAAGTTTGACGAATCTCTTTCTCAGTACTCCTCTCAATAAAAATTTTAAGTGAATTACAAGTGAGATCAACCAAGGGTGACAGTTTCAGACTGTCAGCAGCAACTGCCAACTCACAAAGCCTTTTACCATTTGCATGAATGAATTTCTCGTTAAAATGCTTCATCTCCTACACACATGGGAATTGAGAAACAGAAAAAAATTTACATATCTATCATTACTTGAAGGAAATTTTTATAGCTTGGCATCATATATCAAGATTCACACTCCTATGGTTCAGATCTCAAAGGGGTGGCTGTTTTAACAATACCCTTATAAATGCAGCTTCAAACATGCATCTTCAACTATTAAAATATAAAAGTCAACAAAATAAAAAGAATATATCAGTTGAGAGCATAAATACCAAGTTTGAATGCCCACGTAAACAATGGAATCGACAAAAATCCAATACAACACCAAGTATGCTGCTAGTTACCCCGTCTGGAAGATGGACCGGGTTAGTTTTCGAGAATCCGATGCCGGCACACACTTTATGACATATTAAAGGACAAAACAGAGCCACATCCTGTTCCACTTGTTCAATAGATCCATCAGCAGTTCTAATCCATATGTAAGACTTCATCATCTGAAAAGACAAGGTTGAATGAATTATCAAGGATATATCCCGAAAATTGAAAATATTTCATAGGAGAGAGTAGTTTCGTTCATAAGCTTTATTTAGTGTAACGGTTTTGTATATGAGTTTAAAAGCCTAGCATAACTCAGTAGGCTTGGAAAAATTCCATATATTCATAGCCAAAAGACAAGTCCTAAAATTTTCATATATTAATATCTCACTAATGCGTAGTAAATAATTTTTCGAGTATTACAAATCTAAGTCAAGTGAAAACATACCCTCCATAAAAGCAATAGCACTTGGATCACTTAGAACGAGGGAATGGGTAAGCTAACTATAATATTAATATAAAATTATAATAGCAGATCTACTTTGATACTATCAAAGTAACGGATTTAGGGTTCCTAGTACAGTAGTTCTTGTGCATCTAATATAGCCACAGGTTAATTGCTCACTGTTATAAAGTGCAAGTTTATTTTTTTCTTTTGTGTGTGTTCTACCAAAAACGATAATTTAATTGCAATAAAAAGTTCAAGCTCAATGCTTCAAAAATTAATCGATCAAACATATAACATCCACAAAAAGTACAACAGATATCAAACCAGTAAACACTGATGATGACAGAGACAACAAATAATTAGGTTAAAAAGGAAGACTATTTTATGTAATACCTCTGAATTGCTTGCCTTAACTCCTGCCATTCTTCAAATGACCTGTGTGATATTTGAAGACATTAATTTTAGAGTAAACATTTAAGTGAAGATCATCTATATATTATTCAGAAAAGTTAATGATATATTAACAGCACAACAACATGAGCAACTGTAATCGGTTAAGCAATCAGCTACTGTAACAAGAGGTAATTGAAAATTAGGGCTATGAAACAGTAATCGATCAAGCAATCAGCTGCTGTTATCTAAATCAATTACACAATCAAACTGAAATTGTATATGAAATGAGTAATTATACATGCAATTAGCAAAAAAATAACATGCATTCCCACAATTATTGAGTAATTGATTGCGTACCTCAACGATGGCTAGACAAAATTGGGTGGAAATTGGGAGAATTTTGGGTAAATTGGGCGGTGCTGGTATGCAAGTGATACAAGTATACAACTGAGGCGAGGGTGAAACATGTCTGTTTCTAGAAACTTTTACATTTTAGACCCTTGGACTATTGTCTTGTTATAAAATATTGACTACATGAAAAATCATTCATGCTACTCATCCATCAACTAATAAACAGAAGAAAAATATTTAGATATTTTGATTTTTTCCTAAACCTAATAAAAAGATTAAGACATGTTGCATGATCAAATATGAAAATTAGGAGAGATAGAGTATATAAGTCATGATTCGTGTATTGTGTGAGTTGTGTATGTTTGTAGATTTATTTCAAGATTTATAAATGTGACTATTGAAAAGTTATACTTAGCAAATTAAATTAAATATTTAATTTATTGATCATGGTTCTTCGCATCTAATTCAGATAAACAGAGAGAAAATGACAGATTGGTGATATTGTATTGTGATGCTTCTTTGGTTCCTCAAATCATATCAAAACGGTCGTCTATCTTGATCTCTCACCCACCAACTCATAATTAACACAGTTGAACACTTAACCTCCCACGATAAAACGGTTGCAACACTATTGGACCACCAACTCCACTATATCATACCACACATATCTCCAATCTCCCACACATACCTCCAATTTCCCAGTTTGAACTCGTAGATGATGTGTTTGCAACACCACCGCACCACAAGTTGGGTCTTTGACCCAAACCCTTCGTTGTCCATATTTCTTTTAGTATATATATTAGTTTTAGTCAGAATTATATTAAAACTGATCGATAGTACGTACTTGTGACTATTTTTTCAATTAAAATTTTGAATTATGAACCATTAGACGATATTATAATAGTCATAAAATTGATGGAATAATAATGGTAATGAAACTCAACAAATAGTGCTATCGATTTTGTAATTGTAGAGTGTCCTAGGAATGTGCTCGTTAAGTTCAAAATATATCGATAGATATCTAGTATATGGTTGTATTTTCTAATAGGTTTTAGTAATATTCTTCTTTATATTCAAAGAGTATTTGAAATTTTTTAGCTAGGTGGACTACACGTTTGTTTATATATACATACATATACTTAGAAAGAGAAAGAGATATGAGTTTAAATAAGAAGGTTAATTTTTATGAGAATGTATGAATAACTTAAAAAATACTTTTTAACTATCCAAAATATATTTTTATTTCAAAAAATTTTCAGTGATCATTAACAGAGTGATGTTCAAATGAGTACAACAACTTTCTGTGAGAATGGAAGAACCAATAAGAACGCGCCACGTGTCATAAAACTCAATTTCGCCCACGTTTTTATAAATTAAATATCTCCCAAACGGTAAGTCGAAAAATCATAAAAATTGCACCATAAAAATCAGCATTTTTTTTCTCTTCGAACAGAAGAAGAGCCTGACTTTCTATTATATTAGTCAAGCGCTAGCACCCCTATAGAGTAAGGATGTCTTCTGGATAGCTTCCACTGGTGGCGGGCGGGCGAAGGGTCCAAAGGACACGTAGCCGGGGAAGTCAGATTAGCTCTCTAAAATGAGTAGAAAAGAAAGTCTAGCTTACCATTGAGTTAGCAGCTACCGGTCAGTGATCTCAGTTCACCCTTAGCATAGTAAAGGAGGAGCTCTCCCCTATATAGCAGGGCCTGTCTAGTCTCTTACACAAGAAGGTAGTGATCTCAGTGAAAGGCTAGTGCTTCAGACTGTTAATATTAGAGGGAGGTTCCGAATGAATAACCGCCTATTTTTTTGTGTTGTTTACTTAGCGGGTATACACTGGCAATTTCAAAAATATTATTTTCAATATCAAAATATATAGAATTTTCGACAACTTTTTTTTCCGTTTTCATTGAGTTTTGTAAACGTGTAACGCATGTGTTACCAGCAGGTAACACATGTGTTACTAATATTGTACAATCATAAAAAAAAAGTCGTGGAAAGTATATCATGTGAGATGTCTAATCGAAGAGAGAGAAATACTGATTCTTATGGTGCAATTTTTATAATTTTTCAATGAGTCTTGAGATATTTAATTTATAAAAACGTAAGAAAAAGTAGATTTTGTAACACGTGGCGCATTCCTATTGATTTCTCTATTCTCACAAAAAATTTCATTCTCATTTTAACCTCACCCATCAGTAATAAAATAACTTTTTGAAGCTATGATATAAAAACAAATAAAAAATATTAACTTTTTTCCAAAAAAATTTTACAGTCATTACTGTTACTTATATAACATGATTATCATGTGTTCGACATAATCACAAAATATGACTTGATAAAATAAAAAAACGTCAAAATTTTTTTATTGAAAAAATAGTTTCTAAAAGTTATTTGAGTAAGGAGCTACGAAGAAATTTTTATAAAATAAAGTATTTTGGATATTTTAAAAGTGATTTTGAAGTCATTCCTACGTTCTCACGAAAATTAGCCTTCTTACTTGAATCCATTATTTTATATATATATATATATATATATATATATATATATATATATATATATATATATATATATATTAATCTTTTGGTAAATATGATTTAAAAGCGACAAAAGACCATCTACCAAAAGCGACAACACAATTTTAAAAGAAGAGCATTGTACCTATTAGGGATGTTCATGGTCCGATTTGAGCAAAAAAATTCAACCAAATCGGTTAATACAGTTTGACATTTTCTCAAACCAAACGGTCCAAATTAATGTGTCAAACCAAACCAATTAAAGCAATTATAACCGATTTGTTTTGGACGGTTTGACGGTTTGAACAATTCCTTTTGTATTTAATTAAGAAAAATTATGTTAACTAACATTCAACTTGCATAATACAAGAAATAGTTCAATTGTTATTATCTTACTAGTTTTCTAAAGATATAACTACATAAAATAATACTCCGTAAATAATAGTCAACAATATCATTCAATAATAGTTAACTTTCATACTATTGCTTCATAATTATAAGTTTTCTTTACTATCTTTGATTTGAATTTAATTAATTGTATATTGGTCTATTGGTTATATAATTTGAACACTTTGCATACCATAAAAAACAAATATAGAATTTGCTTCTTAAAGACATACACATTTAAATTAAACATATATACATAGCGATTTATATAAGAACATACAATGCGGTCCAGTTTGGTTTAGACGACCGGTTTGAGTTTTTAAACCACAAACCGAATCATATATGACGGTTTGAAAAATCCAAACAGCTAGATCAATTACGAAAAATGAACTCGGTCAAACCAACCAAATCACTTCAGTTTGACCGGTTTAAACGATTTCAGCCAAAACATGAACATCTCTTGTCTCTTATACCTGTAAATAAATAAATACTAGCCAGAGGTACATCTCGTTCCATTTTCCCTCGCGATAGTAACTAACTAAAAGATGATAGAAAAAAAGGGATGAGAATGATTTGTTACCTTAGCCTAGTGTTTTAAACAGCGTTAAATTTTTAAAAAACTTACCCATATCATTACTTTAATTTCAACTTTTTATGTTGTTACAAAGCCCACAATAACTTTACTATACGTGTAACATAGCAATTAATGGCCCCATGATCCTTTGTACTCGACACTAGTGGACCTTTACACCTTTTTTCTCAGAAGTTCATAACTTTCCACCACTTTTTCCAACTGTGATGTAATTGCACCCAAAATTGGTCAATTTAAGCAAAAGTTACTTTTATTTGGTGTCTTCTTGAACACTACTGTATGTATAACATTCACCAAAATTCGTGAAATTGACAACCGTCATATTTTAGAACATCTCACAATTATTACTCCATTTTTGAAGTGTTTCTTAAACCTTTTTTTAACATCAAATAGAATTCAGCTAGAAAATACAAAGCACCAAAGAAAACATATCCAACCTAAACCACCTAGATAACACTAAATACGAGAAAAATGAAAAATCACCCTCACCTAAGTTCTTTTTAAATTAACGTAAAAGTTATACTACTTCCGTCCCAATTTAATTATTGTCCACTATTTATTTCAACAAATTAGAAAGAATTTTATTAAGTATATATAAAATCTTATTGGTTAACAGAGTAATCGATGTATTTTATGGAGAAAAAAAATTATCTTTTCGCAGTGTACAGTTGAATTGGTATTAAGGGAGTATATAGTATCGGTAAGATGTTACATATAATTACTTGACTTCAACATTGAAAAGAAAAGCATTTAAATAACTTAAAATATTTTCATGTAAAACAAGTAATTGAAGTCAACTTCTCTTAGAAATGCATTTAAAACTCTCAACCACGTAAAGGGCATTTTCGTCATTACCTTACATCTCTCCACATTTAAATCCCTCTCCTTATTTCATTATTCAGCTACAAACACTTCTATACAGTTTTTTTTTTTAAATAAATAATATCCAAAAATGTCGTTGCCAAAGCCGGAATTCGGTGAAAAACTCTTCCCGCCGATCACAAAATGCGAATTCTCCACCGTCAGCCACCGTTCAATCGCCGCCGATCTCGACGGAACTCTACTTAAACAAAGTTCCGCGTTTCCGTACTACATGTTAGTCGCAATTGAAGCAGGCAGTCTATTTCGCGGCCTAATTCTACTACTATCATTTCCGATAATCGCGATCGCGTACATATTCATATCCGAAGCGCTAGCAATCAAAATGTTAATCTTCATCTCGTTTTCCGGACTGAAGGTTCGCGATATCGAGCTGGCGTCACGTGCCGTATTACCGCGATTTTACGCAGCGGATGTGAGGAGTGATAGTTTTGGAGTGTTTGATAGGTGTCAGAGGAAAGTTGTGGTAACGGCGAATCCGGTAGTGATGGTGGAAGCATTTGTGAAGGATTATTTAGGAGGAGATAAAGTGCTAGGAACTGAGATTGAAGTGAATATGAAGACGAAAAATGCGACTGGATTTGTAAAGCAGCCTGGTGTTTTGGTCGGGGAGTTGAAGAAGGCTGCGATTTTGAAGGAGTTTGGTGATGAATCGCCGGATATTGGAATTGGTGATCGGAAATCGGATCAGGATTTTATGTCCGTTTGTAAGGTTAGTCTAATTTTACATATTAATTTCGTATTCGTATTAATATTAATTAATACTCCCTCCGTCTTAGCCACTTTGACTCTCCACGTAATTTTAGAATTATTCACTAATTACATTTTTTATCAATCAAACATAAACTATACTTCTAAAGTTTTTTTATTGATTAAACATCAAAATGTACTCTTATAATAGGACATACCAAAATAATAACCTGAACACTTTAAATGAGACGGAGAGAGTATAATTTAAGTTTATATTTATACGGAGTATATGTTTCGTTTTGTATTTGGTATGTTGTTAATTTATAACCTGTGTAAGTTAATCGAAACTGACTTTACTTGATTAGATCTCTGCATTTTGTATCTCTTTTTTTCATTACCGGCTAGTGTCTTATTAGTATGTTAATAAAATTTTACCGTTAAAAATAAATAAATAATATTTGTATAGATTACTACTACATATGTTTAGAAAGTACTTATGAGTTACGAATATTCAATGCAAACATTTATAGGGCAAAATTGCCGAGAAATATTTAACAAAACTAATGTTACTAATTTATCAAAAGCACAAATATATATATACAAATGAAATTAGGTTAAAGTTTAAGAAATAATGAATCACGTGAGTCTCATTAGAGAGAATTTTATCTGAATAAAGTCTGTGTGACAAATCACGTGACCATTAAACGGCGATTAATGGAAGAAAAATAATTTTACTATGTTGTGGTGGATAAAGGTGAAGCAGTGATGGTATTGGTAGTTATATCTGATATCTGTATTATCGGTGCATATTTATGTGTTATCCGAACTAGCTACACACATTAATTTAGTCTAGTGGTTGGTGAACAAGAACGGTGTGAAGTGGCGTGTTGTACACTCGAATAAATGATAGATCGGATATGAATATGACCACTTAAATACTCAACTTAACCATCTTCTAGCAGAAACCACGTGGCAATCCACTAAAGTTAGGGCCAGTTTTTATTGTGAAAAAATTATGAGGGTAGTTGGCCAAAATTTAAGGTAGAGAGAGACAGCTTGATGTTGACTTTGGTTAGTCCAAACTTTGGATAGATGAACATTCGTATACCTATTTCAACTATATAAAACTATGGAAGTAGGAAGTATCATGTAAACCAAAGTATGCATCGTTTGCTGCGAAACTTTGAATGAAGCAAACTAAACGGTTCTAAACACTCGGTTATACTAAAATAACTACTCTTAACCCATTTGACAGATTTCATTTTTAGCTAATTACTCTACTTGACAAATTTTAATGTATTAAAAAGAAACAAGTTGACCCATTTTACTCAAATGGATTCAAATTTCCCATCTAACACGAAAGATTAACAATGCTACTACTGAATTATAGATTCAAAGAATAACTATACCTTATGTTGTACAATAAGAGTAGCTAGCTTCTATTTGTATGTGTTAAAAGATTGAACTTAATTGGAACTTTTTCATACCATTCATCATCTCTCTTGCATATTATAACTGTGGTGTGATAGGCTGATAGCTTGTAATTCTAATTATTCTTTGTTGTATGTTCCATTTGATCCATACAACATCTCTGTTTTATGACAAAACAGGAAGGTTACATGGTGCCCAGAGACAAATCAGCCACCATAGTATCACCAGACTGCCTAAAAACGCGACTGATCTTCCACGATGGCCGCCTTGTCCAACTTCCAACACCGCTAAATGCTCTGATCACCTACATTTGGCTACCATTTGGATTCATCCTCTCCCTAATCCGTGTGTACTTCAATCTCCCACTACCCGAGCGAATTGTCAGATATACCTACGGTATGCTCGGGATCAAGCTTGTGATTCGTGGAAACCCACCTCCACCACCATCACCCGGGACCCCTGGAAACCTCTATGTGTGTAACCACCGGACCGCTCTAGACCCCATCATTATAGCCATTGCACTTGGGCGCAAACCATTTTGTGTGACGTACAGTGTAAGCAAACTTTCGAGACTCTTATCACCAATCCCTGCAATTGCTCTGACCCGTGACCGTGAAGCTGATGCTGCCCGGATCAAAGAATTACTCCAAAAGGGCGATCTAGTGGTTTGCCCCGAAGGAACCACATGTCGAGAGCCTTTCTTGTTACGGTTCAGTGCCTTGTTTGCTGAACTAAGTGACAGAATTGTGCCAGTGGCAATGAACCTTAAACAAAACATGTTTAATGGGACAACAGTTCGTGGGGTTAAGTTTTGGGACCCATATTTCTATTTTATGAACCCAAGACCAACCTATGAAGTGACGTTTCTGGAGCGGTTGCCTGAGGAAATGACGGTGAAAGGTGGGGGGCGATCATCCATTGAGGTGGCGAACAATGTTCAAAAGGTTTTGGGTGCTGCATTAGGATTTGAGTGCACCAATTTGACAAGGAAAGATAAGTATCAGTTGCTTGGTGGGAATGATGGAAAAGTTGAGTCAATGTATGGCAAAAAGTGAACGAGTGTTCGTCACATGTGTCGAGTTTAGCCCACTTTATTAATTACTATTGATTTTGGGTCAAATGTTTGTTTATCGATCAACTTTTAAGTGGACAACCATAAGAAAATTGGATGCTGCGTGTTAGTTGCTATTAAACAATGTTGGCTCCCTGTTAGTTTTTACATGTAATTTTGTAAGAATATTCACGGACTCAAAAGAATTGTAGAAGAATCTCTTTTTTGTTGTTGTTATTGTTGCTATTTTTCAGTTTGTAAGTTGCATTTTCATCTTGTATACTATTAAATCAATAAACTGTCATATGACTATAGTTAGAAGTAGAACCGTAAAAATGTGGACTATTTCGCAGATTGCTCAATCGTGGTGAAGAGTCATATGACGTTATAACACACCCAATTTCTTGACATCTGACTCCAGAATAGATTATAGTAGTACGAGTTAAGTAACACATGTCCGTCAGTAATTTTAAGGCATCACAAAATTCCAAATCACTTTCAAGAGGATTAACCAATATGATTCCTAAAGTATCTTTTTAAGCTGCTTGATCTCTTGAATCTTCCTCGAGCCATACTCAAACCTGCACTCAGTCAGTATCAATTATCATCCTAGCCTAACATCCTCGGGAAAAGTTCAAGTTCGTCATGACCCATTTACAGCCAGTTTCTTAACAAAGCTTAAAGAAAGAACAAAACGTTTTGACCTGACCTGGCATGATATGCATAACAACGAACACCCTTCTTAAATAAAAACCGGATCAAGCTCCCATGAGTCCATGACTAACTTGTTGCTTTGCATAACAGATTATGAGGAAGACTGAACACAAGTATAGGAGTTACCAAGCAAATGAATTTTAATGTTACCATCTTTTTTACACATTGAGAAAACAGAATTCACAAAAGCATAAACATAGGACATAAACAAGCAACTTTAGCTCTCTGATTTTGGTTTTCTTAGAAATAGGTCAGTTGGTGCTCAAACACAAGCTGCTATGCACACCCATAAAACCAACTTTTCTCTCACTCTATTTTCGTCATCATCATCTGCACCACTAAACTTAATGATCGTTGGAGGTGCTGCCTCTAATGGAGAAACCTCGTCTGTTGCCACCAACAATTGCATCTTTAAATCGGGATATAGGCCCAATCATCCTCCCAAATCTCTGTCAAGAATAAGAACTACTGTAATAATAGAAAACAATTCGTATTTTCACCCATAAAAATGATTTCACATTCCATATAAAGTTAAGTTTCCAGGATACACAAAGTAAATTAAATAAACTATAAACCAAGTAAAATCAGAGAACAAGTTTCAATTCACTGCAGCAATCACCATAACAGGTATAGAATTATAAGGTGTATTACTGAAATGACGTAGTCCTAAGCTAAGCTATGAAGTTCTCACATATGGCAAGATTAGGTAGACCTTCCGTTAATTTCGTATTCAGTTTTAAGAATATTATTCCTACTTCATGCATAATTCCAGACACTAATCTAGAAGACAAGTCTTTTTATTATTAACTTCTTTTTTTTACCTCTTTTTTCATTTTCACTTCACTTGTACACACTTCTCTATGTTAAATTTATCATCTTTGCTTCCAAGTGTAACACCATGAGCACTTGGAGTAAGGAATCATCATGCAGAGACTGTTTGCCAAAGATCAAGAAAGGTAGGTCTAGAAAGACCCACAATGCTATAGAGTGATCAAGAGTTCTCCAAAGTAATCTGGAAAATCCATGCATCTAGCAGTCTAGTCCCTTTACAAAGGTTCTTCATACTATAATGTTCCTACAAGACAGACACCTCCATCGTTCATATAGAGGTGGCAATTTCTACCCATTTATTTATAGAATAGGTCAATTTCCACCCTTCTATCTATGTTATGTTTTTTACCTCTAATGAGTGAAGCAGGTAAAGTAATAACATAAGTATCTATAAAAGGGAGCACACCATATGATGGAAAGTTGCCAAGTGTCTTTTTAATGCATAAAATCTCTAAAATCGTTCTACTAAAAAAATCACATATAATGCATTTATTTAATTGATTGTATAAATAAACATTAGACACAGCTTTTAGATCATCCGGACCCCACCCATTTTGAACGACGCTAAACCTGTTACCCAACACACTTAAACCATCTCCGGTTTATAAGAACCTACATTGGAGGTCTTATAAAATAAACCAACAATTCACACGTCATTCCTTGTTCTTCTGTGGTGTTGCCTTCTAAACTATTCAGCATTCACTTATGATTTACATGGCTCAATTTGGGTATGTTTTTAACACTGCCAACCCTTCAAAGGAAATGCTAGTCTGTGATGCTAGAGTGGCTGTTATACAAAATATACAAACATAGTACTAGATTTGACCAGAAAATATTTAAGGTTACCCGGTTTATCCTACTTCAAACATCTGAATAAAGAAATCAGAATCATGGTATGTTCAATTACAGTCTACCACAATTACTTGAATCATTTCCTTGTAGAACTAATGCTCAGGGGGTTTCTTTATAACAGACGATAACACTTGGAAGAATTTGTTAACAAGCACTATCAACTGTAACTTCCAAATTTTGGTACCATTGAGGAGGAGCATGATAGGGAATACGGAAAAGAGGAGACCATGACGATCCAAGAACTTAATATTCTCTCAGACAACAGCTTATATATTGTTTCTTCAAAATTAACATTATCTGTCTAAATGAATAAAATGAGCCCCTTATGCATCAAAAACAGATTTAAGTATCATTAATTTACAATTGCAACATGGAAACCAGATTTATTGGACAAAATTTGCCATGCATGCAGTACTTGTATGCGTTTCTAAGGGAATACCAGACTAGTTGTGTTGTGACAACCATGTATCAACAGAAAAAGAAAGTTTGGACTAAGAGGTTGATAGATATATAATAATATATTAAGTTTCTTCTTAAAGATGAAATGCAAACACACATACCCAAACAAAAAAGATCAAATTAACATCTGATTATGAAATAAATGTAATTGCCTACCTCATCATAAACCCCAGTATGCCACTTATGATGCAAAATTTGCCATCTTTCTTGTTGCCATTGCTGGCCAATAATCACAAGGCCCATCACTGCAGCAGCAATGAAGATGGACCAAAATGTATTGGCCTCTTTTGCATGATCATATAAAGAAGCAGCTTGTTTCTTCCACCATGCTGAATATGGCAGGCCAAATCCATCATACCTATCTTCTTCAGTTTGTTTAGGTAAGGTTGGAACATCTGAACCTAACACTGAATCTGAAGATCCTATAGACTCCGCCAACACTCTGTCTTCATCTAATATGTTTGACTCACCCATAGTTGGTTCACTATGAAATGAATTAAACTTGGTAGAATTGTAAAAGCTTTGCTCTTTACCTGCCAAATTCAAACCTGGCAAATTTGTGCTATCTGCAAACTCCACATCACTAATTGTCGATTTGTTACCTTTCTCATCAAAAAAAGGAATTCCACGAAAAACATCAGACTCCGTTAATTTCCCGATTTTCCAATTGTCTTCATCCTTAGCATATGATTTCCCCCCTTCCTCTTTAATTGATTCTGACAAACCACATTCTCCTCCCTGTTCACCAAGGATCTCCGCGTTTTCAGGTTCCAATGGTAAATTCTCATGCTGACTTGGTGGGAAGACAAAATGACCAGACATAAACAACGCGTTAGAAGTTTCATTTTTATTTGTTTCAACCACATCACCCTTCTCTCCACCTTTAGCGTCTCCCATATTTGGACCAGGAGCAGCAGCATACGTGGATGCTGTTAGTGATACAACTTCCCAGTCAGCTCCTCGAGGGGCCATTTCCTCCCCTTCTTCTTTATCCGCCATCTACCAAAATATATTTTCCTGAACCTTTACACCCAATATTCCACGTTAGTCAAACAAACAAAACACGACACTTTCTTAATCAAACATAATAATAATAACATACATCGCCACAAATTTCCATATAATCTAACAGTCAGTATCGTCGATTCATTTCTACTTCGTGAAATTTCTATTGAAGTATTCAAATAATGATCAGCCACATTCACTGTTCACCATTCAGTGAGGAAGTATTAAATGTAACCTACAATTAGTATAAATCTTAGGATAAGCAAATTCAATAGACCTGACGGAAGTACATCAACGGTGCCATTTAACTATATATCAAAAGTTAATTGTATTCCATCGATCTATTAATATGAGCTGATTTATTGGGTCAAAGTCCAAATCATGCTGTCAGCTCCCATGAAACTAACAACTTGTCAACTTAGCTACACCTTAACTCCCAAAGTAGGGGCAATGGCACTATCACACCAACAAAATTTAGGTACGTATTTAATTTCAATATCAAAGTCAATCATATTTCTATTGTTTCATTATTCACAATAATAATACCAAATAAACAGCTGTTAGAACCACAGATCAAATCAATAAAAAAAAAACCACCTACAAATTCTACTAATTCAATCAATTAAATTAAGAGACTATGCAATACGTGTATACATACACGTTAACTGCTAAGCAATTAGATGAAACCTAGATCGAATCGAAAATATATATACATAATTGAAACAATACGTTCATATTTGAAGTTGAAGCAATTAAAATTCATCGATGAAAAGCTGCATATTTAAGTAAATCATGATCAGATCGTTTGTACTTACAATTGTATATGGAGATAGATTTATAAATTGAGATCGGAGAGCGGGGAGTAACTCCGGTGACCGGGAAAATGATTGAAACTGCGTTCTCGGGACTATATATATTATGTTGTATGTATTTGTATGTGATATTGATATGACGTAAAAGGAGTAAAGAGATAAAGGGCAACCGGGTATAGTCGGTGATGTTGAGTAGATAAGAGGATATGGTTACCGGCAATCGCAGGTTAATAACGTCGTGTACTGGAAATTCAATAATAGAGTCGATTACAAAAGTAATCCTTAAAATATAAGTAGATTTTTACTATTTGTCCCTTGGGATATGTATGTTGTATCTTATAGTCCCTACATAACAATTTACCCAACCTTTTAAGAACTTTTTAATACATCGCATTTAGTTACGAAAAACTTTCACACTTTTTCTGAATACTTCTTTAAGAAAATTAGAAATTTAGAAAACGTGTTCAAATTTAAGTTTTCTCAAAAAAAAATTCTAAGAAAAGGAAAATTTCAATTTTCCTTTTTTTAAATTGAAAACTACTTTTTATGGGTCTTTTTAAGTTTTATATCTCTACTTTTTCAGGGAAAAGGAAAACTCCATCTTTCATAGCGATTCGAGAAAAGTAAAACACTCCTTATTTCCTAGAACTAGAAAATAAAAAAAGAAAAATAGAAAAGAAATTCCTTAACTAAACGCGGCTTTATAACTTCGTATTTTTTTTCTTAGATCACAAGTTTCACCTTTTAACTTGGAACTAATTAAGCTAAAAACACTCATGCGTATCTTTGAAGTTAATCAAAAGTTGAATTTATAAAATAAAAATGTTACATAGTTTATACGAGACACGCTAAAACTGACAAATGTAAATTTTCTTGTCGTTAGTTCTAATTTATATGGATAATAGAAAGAAGTTTAGTTAGATCTCCTTTTGTGTTAGTTAAGTTTCATTAAAGTAATAATTTTATTAATTCAAGATAAACGACTAATATATTATTGAAGAAAACTTTGACATGAGCTTAATCCATCTACGGGATTTATGTTCTAAATAATAATTAAATAACACCCCTAACTAGCAATCTTTTGCTTTCGTTTAATAAACAGGTAATATGATAAATAAATTATAGAACAAAATATAGAAAAAGTTATTGAAACGGTCCACTTTATCAGAGTACGTATCTATCATTTAAACGTTTACACTCTAATCTTTTCAAATATCGTCATGTAATTATAGTCTACATTTTTATTCTTCGTTCCCTAACCTAAATTGCAGAATGTTTAAAACATTGTGGGTCAGCTATAAAGCCTTGTGAAAATCACGGTTTTAACATATAAACATTTATAAAGTTTTTCAAATAAATCATTTAACTAACAATTTAGCAAACAATTTTCAATACCACTTTGTCACCTAAGCAATAAAGACCAATCCAACAAGCTATTTTAATTTCAATTTCCATTTTTTCCTTTTATCCACAATTTGATGGCAAACCGTAGTTTTACACATCTTTCACTTTTCCACTCTTTTTTTATGGCAAACCGTAGTTTACTCTTACACATAGCCCACTTTTTATTTCTTCGTCCATTGTTTAGAGCCACTATTTGTCTTCGTCCACTTTTAACCCATCTTTTATGCGATTTCATTATTATTCATATATTGGATAATCAATACGCTTAGTGAAGATTTTTATTTTCACATTATCAAAACATTTATTAAACAATAAAGTATTTATAAACACATCATAGCATAAAAATAATATTAAATAAACAATTTATAGAATAAGTACAACCCAGTAAAAAGTCACGTGAAACTCACCTCGTACATCGATTATCCATTATATAAACATCGAATGCTCGTGATGACCATGAACAATAATCACTCTTATCATATAAAATTAACTTTTCTCGGCTTACTTATAAAATTAACTTTTCTCGGCTTACTTGCTACACATCTACGCCCCTTTTTGTTTATGTTCTTTTTTCTTAATTTTTTTTAGAAGTAAAACTCAAGAGGTGTATATATAATCGACAAGTAACTAATTTGATTCTACTATAATTCTGTTATAATGTATCCTATAGTACGTACGATATTTATCCAAATCCAAATTCCCAATATAACTCAACTACCATTCTCAATATTGTTTGGATACACATTTACATTAAATCCCCTCTATTTCTCTCTTTATTATTCTAAACCCCTCGAGATTTAATTAAACACAATTAAATATACACAAAATATATCTCCAAAAATTCGGGTGTTACAATATAGACAAATCTCCCCCGCAAAGTCGAAAGCCATGACTAACCGAATACCTTCAGGTTTCAATTAAAAATCATGGTGGAAGGTATTTGTTAACCATAATTTTAAACTTATAAAGGACTCCAACTTCTTATCTCCTTTCGATGTGAGACGGGTTGTTACAGTTATGGCAAGGGAAAACAAACCTACAAAACTATAAGTATAAGGGAAAACAAACCTACAAAACTATAAGTATAAATGAAGATGAAGATGAGGTAATTATTTTTATTTTTGGGGCGTTATAGAAATATGAACAATTAAAGGACGTATTTATGAAGTTTGAATATAGTAGAGGGACTGTTTTTGATAAATTTGGTTGTCAATAATATCTACTGCGGTTGCTGTACGGATAAGATGAGTTTGGGCTGGGCCGTTGGGAGATGCATTGCGTGTGTTTAGGGAGAAAGTATTTACCGTGCCACGTAGCCTTTTACGTTTTTTTGGTCATGTGTAGGGTACAAGTATGAGATTCGTTCTAGAGTACAAGTCTTTAAATTTTCAAATACGGAGTAATTTACATATTTTCATTTTCTCTTTATATAGAAAAAAAGAAAAAAAAACTTATTAAACGGAGAGGTTACGATTTAATACACATATTATACGATTTAACACACATATTATGTACAACTACTCATTCACCACAAATTCACCACAAATTCTATATACTACTATTTTGAGTCAAACTTGAATCACAACATTTTAATTGATAAATTTATAACTACCAAATGCCCTTTATTTTTTTTTAATTTTTTAAAATGATTTGAATATTTAGAGTTCATGGTATCTAATAATATAGTTTTTTTATTTTCATTATCACTATGTAAGTATTTGACCCGTTGATATCTAGATGTCCTTAATATGTTCATCAATTTAATGATCGAGGTTTTCAAATCCGTATTAGACAAATGTATGAGTAAATGATTGTCTGAGTTTGTAGTTTGAAAAGGTTCATTTTAAAATTAAAAAAAAATAATGTTAACAATAAATTTGATTTAAACTTTCAACGAACAGATGAATATTGTTGGTAATATGACGTGTAATTAGCATTAGGATAATTCAAAGTAACATTATTGATTTCGGGCACTTGAAACAAGACAATAAACAAATAGATTTTATTTATCTGTGTTTGTAAGATCGAGTGTTTGATTATGTAATTAATACATAAATACGATGGTTACTAAACGTTGTATGTTAGTTAAAGTCAACAAAAAGTCACAATATTTTGTAAAAAGTTGCAGCGCTTTGTTAAAAGCTATAACTTTTTTTCATGACCAGCACTAGCAGCATCAAATGAATATGTTTCAATCGGCATTGGAAATGTAGCTTTCAAACATATTATTTTATCAGGTAAAAAGCACCGAATGATATTGCATTCATTCAGTGTTGTTTCTACAAAATCATACCACACACCTTGACTCCTACCATGTTCAAAACCAAATTCATATAGGTTCATATGGGCGAGCACTACACACCTCCTAGCCCATAACAAAACTTCATATGATATCCATTATTCGATCTCTTGTAAATCTTTTACACTAAAATTACAAACAATAAAATAAATATTACGTTATTTTAACCTCGATTTCGTTTTAATTCATTACCAACGTGTTTTCAAGAAGTTGATCAATGCTTCCATGAAGTCATGAACCAATTCTAACATCTCATGATCTTATCACATAAACAGATATAATTTCCATGGATAAATGTTTATTTCATTTATAGACATAACTATTATTCAATATGATCATATTCAGACTAAAAAAATACAGGTCAGTAATAAAAATATAATGATTCGCATATCTTAATTTGATGTATTTGTTGACAATAAATCATGTTTTTGTCTTATCTGGTTGATTGGTATTATAGATTATAAAGATAAATAGATTTATAGTTAAATAAAAACAACAAACCGATCTTAGCTCAGTTGGTAGAGCGGAGGACTGTAGTTGTCAATGCTGAAATCCTTAGGTCGCTGGTTCGAATCCGGCAGGTCGGACTATAATTTTTATTAAAATTTAATAGTTTTAATTTCCAATTTCCTAGACGGCTCGAGACTAAATGTTATATTTATGGAAATTATATTATATAATACATTGCTTTAAAACTACTATATAGGTTTTTTTAATTTGGAGTATATAAAACATAAAACAAAAAATAGAATTACGAAGAGAAAACCTAAAACTAAAAACTAATATGAGAAAAAATAAAAATAATGAATTCAGAAAATACATAAGGTTACAAGAACCAACTCTTCTTATCAGAATTCACAATTGTAAAAGGAGACGACGAAAAAATGATGCAACTATGGTCAATAGGAGATTATAGGCTACTACGAGTTGATTATCTTGTGACTACTTTTTAGATATAAGTTGACTCAACTCGTACGAGTTTTGCATCTATGTGTATGATGTATCTTTATGAAAAAAGAATAATCAAAGATGTACTTAATTACTTATAACCATACAACACGCGTATCATTTTCATATTTGTCTCAAGTGAGACCTCAATGACGACCCTTTAGTTGTTAGGTTACCCCAATACCACCGGGTCATAGGCACTTTGGTGATACATGTCTCATTTAACCAAGTTACATTAGGCTGCAATGACCACTAGTATATGGGGATATAAACAGGTGATATATAACACCAGATATGAGTCAAAATTCACCTAATGCATACCAAAATCACTCACAAAACAAAGATAACTTTACCCATAAATCCATAATATAAATTTAATATCTTAGATAAAAACAGAACCATTAAAAAGTCATCTTTCAGGCTAATGATGCTATAATGATCACTAGTACCTGTAATTAAAAGAAAAGTTTATAAACTGATGATGGGATTCTCCTTACTTATGGTGAAATGATTATCTCCTTCGTACAACACTTGAAAAGTGATGCACAAAACATTGTAGCTAAGTTGATTGGACAGGCTACGCATCGGCAGGGCCTGCAGCCGTTGCCTCACCTTCCGAGCTGTGATAATCATCACTTGGCTCCTCATCACTTGACTCCAGTTTTGAAACAACACCCACATCTTCTGGCTTGGCGAATCGCTGAATGTACTCTTTGCGATGCAAAACCATGCAGAAAGAACAGTTTATCAGTTTCAAACAGATTAAAAACTAAAGCTTGAAACTTTGTCTTGTGATTAACTATTTCTTTTCAAATGTAACAACTTGGTAAATGCAAAAAGCACAATCAAAACCTAAAGCAACTTGACACCATAAGCTAGCAAAAACTATTTGTGACGCTTATATCAATCTTGCTAATGATTTAAGAATTCAAGATCATTGCGTCTGTGATAAGGCCTGTTCTTATTATATGTTCAAGACTAATTTGTGACTGTCACCACTTAATAACTAAATAACAGGCAAAAAAAATGACATTCTATGAGTTTAAGTTAAGCTTTGAGTACCTTTGACTTTTTCATCATAAGCCCGTTTGTTGCGAATCAGAAGATTTGCAGCCTCTTGATTCATTGCATCGTCAGCATTCGGATCCTTCAATAGTTGCGGAAGGAAGAACTCGAAAATATGGACCAAGTCTATTAAGAGAAAACGATTTGGTATCATATCATATTTTTGTACAAGCCGACACAATATAACTTTTTAAGTAAGGCTACTGGGCCAAGATAAAAAATAAATAAATAAAATTTGTTTGTTTTATGGTCTGTCCCACAAAATTATCGTTTCCATGACCCGATACCATGACTATGGTGATCATAGCACTCCAAGGCCTGCTCTTCTAATTCTGATTTAAGTGCGCAATTTGATTTTATGCAAAAAAATAGATCTAAAGATCAGGTAAAAAGTTGCTGCAACAAAATAACTTTTTTTTTTTTTGGGAAATATGAAGCTATGCAACTGCTGACAACGATGATCAAACAGTAAGTAATTACCACTCATGGAGCTCCAATCCTGATTAAGCAAATTCACACAGACCGAACCGTGTCTGTAAAATGTTTATATATGCGTAATATGTAAGATTCTAAATTCCAAAAATTTTGTCATCAGAAGTACATAAACTGTCATTAACAAGTATCAAAACTCACAAAAGGAAAAAAAAAAAAAAAAAAAACTTACTCAAAGTCAATATTAGGATGGTAAATTTTGTTTGCAAAAGCAACAGATGGAGAGGAATAGGGGTAAGCATTTGGAAGCTCAACATTTACCTTCCAAAAACCTCCAAAGTAAGGGCCTGCATATTCATGTTAAAATTTTAAAGAAATGGGAAATCCATTAGCACTGAGAAACTTAAAGTTATGCTACAAATATGATGAGTTATACAAGACAAAAAAAATGCATACAAAGAGGCATAAGGGAGAATTCTCATATAACTTTTTCATGAATTGTTTGGATTTGTAAGGGAATATCTTTTCCATAACAAGATCGGGATATTGACTTTTTATAGTCAAATACTCAAATGGATCATCTTTAAAAATTCAAGATTATATGATATGAGTATATGTTGAAGATAATGAACAAAATTATATGATATTTCTTTGAAGGCGTAACACAATATCATCAATTTCTTTAAACCTATACAAATAAACATCTTCAAAATCATATGAATGGTTGGCTTGACTAGAAAAAGTCAAAGCAGTCACTGGTTTTATAACTCGGATAGTATAAACAGAATAAAAGTTTATAATCATACCAAAAATGAAGCATCATCCAAACCAAATATGATACAATTCTTTGAGGTGTCAATTCGGTAAAATAATTAAGAGGGTTGCATGCTTAAAAAATATAATGTTTGACCTATTTACATGTGTCTAATTGTCTAGTTCTTTTTTACCTATTTAAACCCGTCATGATGAAACATAACCAAACTTACACATTTCCTAGTAAACAAGTTGAAAATGCCACATTAACCTATTCTTAACGTACTTTGCATATAAGGGGAATATAATCACCCAATAACGTTTAACATAGGGGTATATGAGAAGCTAATCAAATAATAGGTTGTGAGTTTAAGTCTCACTGCAAACGATATCTACATATATGTGTAATTATTCATAATATTCAATGTAGGTCGTAAGTTTTCCATTTCAAAGAAGTTAAGAACAAGCTAATTAAGTAATCGATTACAACGAAATCGTAAAACATTATACTTTGAATGTGACAAATTGTCGCAATTTAAGATGCAACGGTTTGCCGTTTCAAAAGTAAATGAACAGCATAATTAATTAATCAATTAATAATACAAAACCAAGAAACATCATACTTTAAATGTGACGGATTGTCCGGAATTTAAAATGTAACGATGCATATAAAGTTGTTTAAAGAGGAGCCATAGGGCTCGATTCCATGATTATTCATTCAAACCATTTCTCGAAATGAGATACACTTTTTTACGATTTAAAGTAAAGTAACAATATAATTAAGGGCATAACATTCAACTGTTGACAACGTAAATGCTTTGTAAATGCTTTGTCCTGTTGACTAATTATCAAGCAAAGAAAATTTATATTTTTTATTTTTAACCTTAAACTTTTATACATATACATAAATAACCCCTCGTCTATAGCTAACTGCACGGAATATTTTTCCTATAACTAATTAATAAATATAAAAACGTAAAACATCCTAATTTGAATATGACAAACTTCCACAATTTAAGATGTATGATGCATATAAAGTTGTTTAAAGATGAGTCACATTTGCTCGATTTCTTGATTCCTCATATAAACAATTTCTTGAATTGAGATACACGTTTTTAACGTTTATATATAGTCATCATAATCAACCCGAGATAATATTATATTATTCATAATTACAATAACATACTTATTACTAGTTTTTTTTTTCTAATAATTTAAAACAAACATCAACATTTCCTTCAAATCAAAACACATATAACATCCATATAAAATATTCAATTTAATAAAGTAAAAACAGCAACACGACCAATAAGCATACAGAAAAAAAAAATGCAACATAACATAAGCAAAAAATAATATTGACCGAGAAAACTCTTTTATCCCTAATGATTACAAAATGAAAATCAAACAGATGACATCTAAGTTAAATTTCTAATCATCAAAGCAAGCACAGTAATCATGCGCTTAAAGATGCACTTACATATGTAATTATACGGGTAAAGGGAATTGACCCCAATAAATTTTACATATGTAATTATATATAACATGTAGATACGTAGTGGATTCGTCGTTTTAAAAGTGCATGTGTTAACCCATTATTACTAAATATGATAATTAAAAATAACATTATCACATTTGCAAATAATTTAAGATCACAAATTCATTCACATGTGGAATTAAATATGAAACTGAAACTTACTGTCAGCTGGCCCATTGAAAATTACAGAAAATTCTTTCATTTCATCATTCTTCATCTCAACCTGACAATCATTCATCATCCTGCAAGTTCCAAATCAAATAAATAACTTAAACCGAAAAGGAATAAATAACAAAAAGTTTAATAAATGAAATTTGATTTTAAAGAGGTAGAGTTAGAGAACTAACAGTTTCATCAAGTCTGTTTCTTTACGTTTGCTTGGAGAAGACATGATCCAGATTCAGTATAAATGATTTTCAGTTGGTTTTTGGAATTTGTTTCTTGCTGTTGGGTGCGTTTATGTTATCAGTAGATGTATATATAAGCCGTGAGAGCCATAAAAGAGGGGTAAAAATACTTGATTAATGGGAATAAAGTAGAAAAAGGTACTCCTTTGTATCATGTAAATATTGACAACTATTATTATTTGTCTGGGTTAAATGTATCAAAATATATCAAAATAGAGTTACGGATATATATATAGTGTGTAACGGAATAATTCAGATTTTCACCGTTTACAATGAACTTGTTATTTATTGTTATTTTATCACTTTATGATATTTTTAATTGTATATCATCTATAAAAGGTGTCACGTGGATCTTTATAAGTTGTCATGTCACTAAGATACATCAATGCTAATAAATTTAAAGTTTATTTTAAACAACAGAAGCCCAAATAGTTTGATACACTTTATTAATGTCATTTCAAAAACTTTAAATCTATTTATTTGTAGTTAAAATTAAACAAACATGCATATAAATTACAAAAGTTGTTATTTTATATCTTGTATTATTTTTCATGTAATAGCATTGCATCTTATGTGCAACACAGTAAATAATTTATCATTTTTATATTTTATTATAGATAGACAATCATGTTTAGCTTGAACTTATTATCAAATGCATGTACACATAAATTTTCTATTTCTTTCATGTTTAGGGAAGGGGGAAAAAATAAAAATAAATTCACTACCCCTTTCGATTTTGTAAAAATTAAGAATTGTTTTATTTGTTTCAAGTTAAAAGAAACAAGAAGAAAAAGAAAAGGAAAAGAAACCTTTTTCCATTGATAAAATCACACTGAATGCCATTGCATGTAGTATGCTCAACATTATAATTTTAGCTGTTATTCCACATTGTCCTGCAGCACAACTACAAGATGCTCATAAAAGGCATTGACATGCTATACTACACATGATGAAACCATTGTCCAAGTCGAAGCTGCTTCAATGGAGGACCAACATCGGGCGTCCTCTTTCGTGGACACTTCCATTTTCCAGAACGCTCGTCGATATTTGTCACATCTCCCAAAATCTTCCTTCTCGCACTTTCATCACCATCCTTCTTCATCTTACCAGCACATGAAGGGACTCTCTTTTGATTCCCACACATCGATTTGGTATCTTCTTCTTGTCTGCGTTTGCTTTTGATTGAAACAAAACCATTCTCATCACCTTTTGCTTCTAAAGAGTTAGCTTCAGATGATATTTGATTAACATTTTCAGATGAGTTCAAATTGGCACTTTCATTAGGTAACTCGGTTGGGTTTTTCACGTCTTCTGCTGAACCCTTATCACACTGTTCTAGTGTTTGATTGCAATTTGAATCATCAGAAGGAACATGTGACAAGTTTTCGTCTTTTTTAACCTCCTGCAACTTCAAACACTAAAACCAGTTTACTGCTAAAGAAGGGAATTTTATTATTGTTGGCATAACATATATCACCAGCTTTATCCAAGTGATTATGTATCACCAATTTAACTTTCTTTAACTGGGTTTGCTCTGATACAATCAAATCTATAAGGGGAGCCCAAGACAAACCAAGTAACATACATCATTTTATTTTTATTTTTTACTTTGTACATCACTCATATACAAAGAAAAGAAACTCTTTTGCTTACCTTGTCATTATGAACAACCATGCTTTCTTTATGATCAGAAAGAAAAAGATCGTCCATAGTATTCGTTGTTGGAGATTCATATGCGTAGCTTGAGAACCAATTCTCAATGCCTGGAGGTTCTGATTCAACTAACAAAATACAAAAGGTTAGAAATTTCAAATCTTTATGATTTTAAATAGATATAGATATTTACAACTTGGTCCAGCTATTAAGTTTAAGGAGAATGAATGAGCAGGTCCACACTCCACAAAAAAATTATAAGATCGCATATTTTTCAGAAAAGTTTATGCATACCAGGGGAGAGCAAAGGCAAATCTGGAGAGGCCAAAACCTAAGAAAGAAGATGAAACTTGTAATAAGAGATCTAAAGATTATTTCATCTATCCTTCAAAATTCACAAGTTAAATAAATTCACTTCATAATGATGTTAACAAATGATAAATCAAGAAATATCAACCGACTTACATGGTTCTGACACATGTCCGCTTTGACAGATTGGTTACATTCGATTAACACACTTGACTTTTTCTTCTTTATCATACCATCAGTCTTCCCACTTGTGACCAACTCTCTTGAGCTTTCCGTTTTTTTCACTGTGTCTCTACTACTACACTCGTTTCCGTATTCTTTATGTTCAGAAAATACAAAATTATCGTCGGTTTCCAGCACAAGGGATTCATATTCATAGCTTGAGAACCAATTCTTGATCTCAGGAGGCTCTGATACAACAAAGAGATGTCAGATAGTTTAAATGATTGCCTTTGAAAGCATAAACTCAAATCCTTCATGACAACTTATAAGCCTATTAATAATTAAATGAATATATAACACTATTCTAGTGTTACAATGTTACTCATAAAAATAAGACATTCCATTATCTCAAATAAACATCAAATCCGAATTACATACCAGAAGGAGGCAAGAGAGAATCAGTAATACTCAGCCCCTAATAAAGAACAAAAACAAATTCATGATCAGAAGAAAACAACTTTTACATACATACTAAACACCAATAGTACAAACTCAAAAAAAAAAAATAATAATAATAATAATAATAATAACTAAGCATAGATTATAACATGATAACTTTATAAGTTTAGTCAACCAAATATTCGGATGAGCAAAGACCTTCCATCCCATCATCAAAGTTCATTTTTAAATTTTATTTTTTGTGTCATTGCAATCCTTAATCACAAATAAAAATCCTATATAACAGAAACTGCAAAAAATAATTTTGTAGTGTACCTGATTAGCAGTATGCTGATTATCACAGCTAACTGATTTTTCTGCAAGAGAATCAGAAGTCTCAACGAATCTAATAAAGTTTATTCAATTAAGTAGACAGAAAAAACAGCCCACTAACCTGGTTCTCTCAAACCGGCAAGGGTGTCGGTGCCAATCATCCTAGCTAATCGTTTAATCAATTCGGCGTTTCCGATGAGCGATTTGAGCTGCTTACTAATACTAACGAGATGTTGTTTATTAGGACTGGAGTACATGACAAAAATTACTTAGCAAACATCATACAGAACGTGATATGGTAAATCAATAGCATAAAAGACAAATAGACATAACATTATTACAAATTCAGTGTAATTTCTTACTGGTTAAATAATGAAGTTGCCCCTTTTTATATAAGTAATTAGCATTTAGCAGCAGCTACCGACGAGCACAACAACAGATCAAAAATATAAAATACACACATATCCAATAAGAACTAATTAAACATAAACATGAACATATTAAATAACTGTAAATGATGAAATTAGGGCTTAATTGATTACCTTGTTGGTTGGTCGAGAGTAGAGAGAATAAGTGCGTGATGAGAGAGTGAAGAAAGAAATCGGCAAAAAGAAAATTTGAGATGGCGGGAATACATTTCAAATTTTCATTTTGTATTACATTTTATTCTTTTTGTTTTTTGTTTATTAGTTAGAGGACGCAAATTAAATTGACGTATTTACGAGACAAAGGTCAATATTTTTAATTTCTTTTAATATATTAAATAAAATATATTTAATAAACTGTAATATTAACTAATTATTACTTGTAAATAAGGGATTCTTTAATATGTGTTTTTGGGGATTAAAAGTTTTTCGCTAGAAAAATACTTCATTTGCTCAAAATGTCGGTATCTGATAAAGATGTGTTAGATATATTTAATTGGTAAGTACGAAAATAAAAGTAAAATACACGTGTTAAAAACTGTATAAAAGTTTAGTGTCACTCTTTCCTTTATATTTATTAGGCATGTTTCACTATTTCCTTTATATATTTTGGCATTTTTTTATTATATCTAATTAGGCACATATGAAATTGCTATATAATTACAGTAATATTAATTAATATAAATATAAATGTAATGTAATTACAGTAAGTTAATTAGTTTTCATGTTTGTTAACTAGATGTATTGACATGAAATGAAGTTATTGAATAATTATAATTATAATTTCAATATTTCAATAAATAAATAAATGGTTAAACCTCATAAATTTCTAAAGACTTTCCAAGTTTATATGTAGCTTTAGAAAGAAAAAAAAAAAAAATATATATATATATATATATATATATATATATATATATATATATATATATATATATATATAGTTTTATTATTTTACAATGAAATAAATAGTTTTTTTAATGAAATATAATTTTGCAAGCAAAAAAGATACTAATAGCTTTTCTTCATCATAAATGCTCTAAGCAAAAACTACAATATTCAGTAATTCACCATCGATACTTGTAGTGTTTGTTTTGTTTAACAAAAATTCACAGAAGCAAGAAAAAACACATTCAAATTACATCATCTAGCATTTAAATGCACTTTCTTTGGGGAGCAAAAGATTGATCCCGGATCATTGTTGCTTGCTTCATTTCCAATTGTCTCGAGCTCATCATCGCTATCGATGTTACTTGGATCAGATCGGTTCTGGTGGGCCCTACAACGAATAAGATAGACGTTAAAATAGTAACTAACCAAAACCGCCATACTCTTGTTCTTAAAATGGGTCGTCATATCATCCCAAAAAGTTATGCCCAAAGACACCGGGTTCGCCTTTATTATATCCTCGAACTTTTTTTCTTCATCAGGAGTCCAATTGAGAGCAACATTCTCACCCATTTCATCGATCTTCCATTTATTGAAAGCGGACCCCAGTTCAAGTTTGACCCTGTTTCGTTTCTCAGTAATATGAAAATTAACACATTCTGATGAGCCTGGAAATTGACATCCACACGAATCTTGTCTTCCTTTTCCAATTCTTTCTAGCTCAATTAGACTACTTCTGACTTCAGTTTTTGCAAGAGGCCAGATGGGAGTCCCGAGCCATTTGAGATCAGGTTCATAAGCCTGCTGTCCAGTCCACTCAGGAACTATGGCTTGAAAATTTCGACCTAAAGGGATACGTTTACGTCTAAAGTTGTAACCATAGAAAGAATCTTCGTCCTCTCGGTCACTCAAGCTGCCAGTGGAAGATGACTTGGGAGAATCTTGAACTGAAGGTTTTCTCGAAGAATTGACCGGCTGGGTCTCTTTAGAAATGAGCCTTTGACTATATCTTGCTGAAGACTTCTCTGTTCGATCATCATACATTGTCGGATGCATCCTTAGATTCTTCTGCAAAACAAAATAGAGTTAGAAGATCAATAATCAATTGATTATTCGATTCTGATTTTTCCAGCCACAATAATCACTTTGAGAACACACATCCAAATAGGGTAAATTAAGTACGGCAGGGTGCTTTGTATGTATTATGCATGTATAGGTGTACGTCTTCATCTTTGCATTTTGTTATATATGATATATATTTATTTATGAACCAAATACTACAACGTACACATTACTACTCCATATATTACAGGCTACATTCGTCCTAGATAGAGTTCACTTTTGACTTTAAATATTTATAACTCAAAATGAGTAGCCCTGTGACATCATAAGCAAAAAAGATAAATAGCTTATTATACAGAAAGTCCTGTAATGGGCGAACCATGACTGTATACATCTCTCAATAACTGTTGTACAATATTAATATAGATGGTTAGGTTAACGGAAATGATCGGTTTCTCAGTACTAACCAATGGCAACACACAACTCAGTTTCAAACTTTCAAACCGGCTAACCAAACTAAAGCTCCCCAAATTGGTCAAACGAGCCAGATTGCTTCAGTTTGACTGATGTCCTCGGTCAGGCTAAACTAAGAACACCGCTAGATGAAACTAGTCAGATACACAAGATACTTTTCAATTGATATTCTAGTACTTAGTAGCTTATACGAGCCTGCAAAATGCATCAGGAATAACAAACAATGCACATTTACAGAAGATGAGAATCCAAAATGAAGCCAGGAAGTTTATGTATGCTCAGTTGGGATCCGATATAAACAAACCAAAAGGTTATCCACACTGTTTTTATACCGTTCATAAAAAAATTAAAACATTCTAAAAGCTCAAGCCTTATCATGTTTTTCTAGTCTAAACTATCAAGGAAAAGGAATGACAAGCCTCCATAAGACACAATGTTATACTTTCAGAATAACAAATATGCTAATATAAACACAAGTTACGAATTTTCATCTCATTAAAACAAGTGACCAAATGTCCCCTTCCTACATCCCACATTCTCAACATTTGAAATCACAGCTAGAGACGGCCATTTCAACTCATTTACCCACCAAAGGGCCAATGTGGACTATAATTTAATTCTAATACGTCAGAGAATAAATATAAAACGAGATAAAAAGGAATGGTCAAAAGTCGCCCAAAGCGTATTCAAATGACACGAACTAAAACAATACCCATTTATACCTGAACCCATTTTAACGTATTATCACAAACCCTCCAACCCAACCATCTTAACCTATTATCTGAATCCATTTTTATAGTTATTCTCTAACTATTTCTTAGTCCACTTGGCTCTTAAAATTTTGGTTTTAGTAGTAATAAGTTAACAAATAACCCCCTTTACCCCACCCTCAATAAGCAAACAGAACCAAAACCATTTTACAATTCAGATGTTCAACTAACCCTTAAAATCATTAACAGATCACATGAGTTCCTCAAGATGTGAATGTTAAACCCAAAACAGCATAACGAATTAATAGTTCTAATGTAGTAGCATAACAAATGTAGTTATAATGTATTAGCAATGGCATTTCACCTAAGCATACCAAGATTTCATAACCTAAATCATACAAAAGACAAACCATAAGCATGTGTACATCCCATAACCATCTAGTTAATCAAGTTGGATGACTAGTTAAACATAGACCTAATGTCATTTCACAGGTGTGAACATAAACAAAACTGCAAAAATTGCAAAATCAAGAAATGCAACTCATATAGTCTATCGAGCACTATGGTTTCAGCAAATTCAAAAAGACTCATATATATAGCTTATTGAAAGTTGAAACAACGGAATTATCTGATTAACTGAAACTACCTGCCAAGCTTGTTCGACTTTTGGATCAACATTAGGCTTCACAAACAATGCCTCTCGAGCAGATAAAACCTGCTTCCATACATATTCAGTTCCATAACCCTTCCATTTAGACCTACTGGGCAACGACCCAATTGCAGGATCACAAGGATCTTTCGACACTCTTTTAACCCAATCCAACAACGGCAAATAACGCTCTCGTTTCCTCTTTCGACTTGACTCGTTTTCTTCATTCGTACCACCGCCCGATTCAATAGCCGCGTCATCTTTAACATCCAATCCTTCAACAGACCCAACGCAACTACTCAAATCTTTAACATCCGTTTCTCTCTTTGTGCCCCCCATATCCACAAATTCTTTATAATCTTTCATCTCAATATCCGAAAACAACTTTTGAGAATCAACAACTTTCATATCAACATCATTAGAACATGATGTCTCATCTCTAACAATTTTACAAAACCATTCATCTAACAACTCAAGATACTTGACATAAACCACCTTCAAGCTAGCAGAAACATCCGAATGGCACCCGATTTCGTTAGCAACCAAATCCCAAACACCATTTCTTGTTACACTTTCATACCCACCTTTCTCTCTTACACACAAATAAAGCCTCAGCAAATCAATTGATTTCCCATCACCAAGCATTGGGGGAAAAGGTCTAAAACAATTAATTTGACAGATCTCTTTTAAAAACCTAGAAACAATTTGATCAAACAATTTCCCAAATTTATTATCAATATCTCCGTACTTTACATAAACCCCATTATTATGTATCTCTTCAAGGGTTCTTACAAAATCTAATGCAGACCCATCTGTCACTTTAGACCATCCTGCCATTATTTTCAAGATTTTCAAAACCCTAATATAAAAATTAACAAAATTCTACAAATATTAACTAAAACAAAATAACAAGAGTTGCCCAAATAAGATATAACAAAGAGACTCTATAACAAATCATATTAATAAAATAATAACTTTAAAAGGGGTTACAAGAATCAAATAAAATTCTACAAAAAATGAGTGCTACTCAAATAAGTTTATTTACAAATTTAGGGTTTTTATTGAATATTTTCAGTTTGTAAGATGAAACGAGGGAGAAAATTTTAAAACCCATTTGAACTCCCCGCCTTTTCTGAGAGAGAGAGGAGGGTGGAAGAGACATTTCAAGTTTTTATTTTGAACAGAAAAAAAGGAAAAAAAAAAAAATCAAAGGGAAGAAATGTTTACCAGTTTTCTTTTTTGTGAAGAGGAGGGCCTTGTCTTTGTGTGTTTCCTTTTCTTTAGCCCCTTTGTCTTTTAATTATTGAAAAGGGGGTTTTTTTTATAGGGAAGAGATTGAGAATAAAGGGTGAAGAGATGTGATGGAAAAAATTAGGGTTTTTTTTATCTTAAGAATTGGGCAAGAGAGTGTGATTATTTATAGTGGGGATGATGAATCTAACAATCTTCTTGGTTTACTAGGATTTTTAGGGTACTTTGGTAATTTTATATGTTTATATGTTGTATTTTTTGGGGATATATAGTTGGCAAGTGGAAAAGAGGGTTTCAAACTTTACAAATAAACACAAATTCATCACTTCGCTTATAGTATATGTTTTGATTGATCCATCGTGGGATTTGACTAACGGTCTTACATGAAATCGTTAGTTGATACAAGAAAATTGTTTAGTGATATGTCATTTTTATATTTTGTCAAAAAAGAAATTCAAGTTAAAACTTGTAAATTTATTGTTGTTGTTAATGGTTTACACAGTACTGTGTTTTATTGTAGTTTAGTGGCGAATTCAGAAAATATAATTACTTATAATATAAAAAAAAAATTGAAGCTCACTTTACTTTGTAGTTTATTTAAATAAGTACACCGTCTAAAAATGAATGGTATGACTCTTAAAAAATAATAAATTTTCAACTAATTTTATACTAACTCAGTTTAATTGATTGATGTCACGTGTCACCGCTGAGTACAACGTAAGTCCGCCCCTCCGCCCCTGTTGTAGTCTTCTTGTAGTTATAATAAAATTCACTAACATTAAGTATTTTTATCAACAAGTTTTTATGTAATGTTATGCGTTTATTATGACATATGCCACCTACGATATAAATGTGGGTTGTGTCAAATCTTCTTAAAATTTAAAATTTATTAATTTTTAATAATATCGACACTCGTGTTATATATTACTAAAAAGGTAAAAATTAAGTATGATACGAAACGTTAGTGTGAAAAGGTTAACAATAAAGAGTGTGGTGATGACAACATTAAGAAGAGGTGGTGGTGGTGGTGGCGATGGCAGCAAGTTGACGGTGGTGATGGTGACAACGACATTAATGGTGGGTGTGGAAAGGGGATGATGATGAATGAAGATGAAGATAAAGATTGGAATGTGTAGATATATTTTTGTATAAATAATATAATATATAAAGTTAAAAAATAAATTTCCTTTTCCCAGCCATTACTACAGAGTATAAAAAAGTAGAGTGGGGTTCAAATGAGAATGAGAATTTTTGTGAGAATGGAATGCGCCACGTGTCACAAAACTCATTTTTCCTTGCGTTTTTAAAATTTAAATATCTTAAGAATAACTCGTTGAAAAATTATAAAAATTGCACTATAAAAATCAACATTTTTGTCTCTTCGATTAAATATCTCACAAAGTATACTTTCGACAACTTTTTTCGTGGGTTTTACAAATTGTACAATATTAGTATCACGTGTGTTACTCGCTGGTATCACATGTTTTACTCGCTGGTATCACATGTGGTAGTTGTTTTCAAAACCCACCAAAAAATGAAAAAAAAAAAAGTCCGTCGAAAGTATACCTTGTGAGATCTCTAATCGAACAGAAAAAAAATGTTGATTTTTATGGTGCAATTTTTATGATTTTTCGATTTACCGTTTGGGAGATATTTAATTTTTAAAAACGTGAGAAAAATTGGGTTTTGTGACACATAACACATTCTTATTGGTTCATATATTTTCACGAAAAGTTACCCATTTGAATATCACTTCAAAAAAGTAATGTCATTTAAATGTTCACATCAAAATGATGTGCATAAAGTACATCTCAAATATATGTTTAAATCGTATTATTCAACTGTATCATATGTATTAAACATTTGAGTTTATTATTTCAAAATTTACAAAATATTACACGGTTTGCATCATATATTATATATATTTATGTTTTTAGAATGTATATTTGTGTGTTACTGATTAAAAAAATTATATATACAAAATGTATTTTTTTAAATTATATACATACAATAGTCAGTTAAATGTCAAATAAGTTTTTTCTTTTTTTACATTAACTCCATTACCAAATTTTTAAAAACAATTTATAACAATACAATAGTCGGTTAAATGTCAAATAAGTTTTTTCTTTTTTTACATTAACTCCATTACCAAATTTTTAAAAACAATTTATAACAATGATGACCTACATCCCTATCTATACACCTTATTGAGAATATGGAACACAATCCTTCTCGACGTCTAATTTATCTGGTTTCAAACAATACATGAGTTAAAAATAGATACTTAGGTCAGTACAATTGGTTCCGTCACTTTTACATCGGTTCCAACCGACGGAGCCAACACTAATGGCACGGCCCGTCGGTTTGGTTTCGTCGGTTTGGTACGTCGGATATCCGACGTACCGTCGTTTTATTTTTCTTTTTTCTTTTCTTTTGTGTGTATATAACTAAAAGTACATTGATAAATATGAGACTCAACTATTAAAGTGACTATGTCACTGATGACATGGGTCCGTCAGTTTCAGTCAGTTTTGAAAAAAACTGACGTGGTACTAACGTGACCAATCATTTTCAGTCACCACTGGAAGTGGTCTTAGACCAAAGCCAATGGCTTCTTCGGTTCCCTTCTTCTCCCTTTCTTCGGTTTAGACACCATTGGCACGGGTTCATCACTTTCTTTCTTCGGTTTCCTTTATTCGCTTAGCCGACGAAAGGTTTGTAAAAAAAGTGGGTCCAGCTTATATTTAATGTATTGTTATTTTTAGTTTAGTGTATGTAAATGTAGGTATATTGGTAAATGTGGGGGTCCAAAATTAAAGTGACGAAAGGACCATTGATAGTGTTTAATCAGTTTTGAATGTGTTGACATGACAAAACTGAAGAAGCAAATGAAGAAGCAACAGCTGAGAGTAGTCTTATAACTCAAATCTAATAATCCTAATTGATAGGGTATCTTCAAAATCTTGAAATGATCAACTGTTGATTATATATTGATCTTCAAGTCTTCTAGACTCACATCTTCAAGTCTTCTAAAGTTACTGTTCATTATTTTTGAAGGCCTCATGCTTAAAAAGAAAGGATTAACTAATGAAGGGAGTTATCCCCCGCAATATAAAATTTGGACCCAATAGATAAAAGTTTATTTTTAAATACAATTATACATTAACGTTAAAGAAATTGTTATAAACATACAAAAGTAACGCAATAATTATCTAATTAAAAATTGTTATGAACATACAAAAGTAACGGAGTAATTAGCTAATTAAAAATTGTTATAAACATACAAAAGTAACGGAGTAATTATCTAATAACTCGACAACGATACAAGTTATCATTTTTAATTAAAAAGTGCTATTCTCCGAACAATTTTCAAAGCAAAATTGTCGATCCAACTTTTGTAATCAATAATCTCTAGTAAAACCTCCAAATTACTATCGATATCAATTTTTTGAACCTTTATGAAATTGTGAACCACAAGTACGACATCGACAACTTACATTTACAAAAATAGTTAACAATAATTTAATTTGCAATGATCACATTAAGAAAACAATCAACCCATTTTGACCGTTGCTACAATTACAAGAATAGTTAACAACAATGTATTTACAATAATCACATTAAGAAAACAATCAACCCATTTTTAAAATATGCATAATATCACTATATCACATATTGACACAAGAGGAGAAATTCTTGAGCAAATTTAACTCCGCATAGACTCCATTAGAATTGATATTAGATTGTCCACTCTTCTTCGGCACGTCTTTCGACACGTCTTTAAGATTACTATAACATGATTAGGCCATATTCTAATTTGGATTGTGGAGTTAGTAATTTGTACAAAGGAGGCCCACTATTTTTTTCTCCTTTTTAGTGTAACGGTTGTATTTTTCGATATTAAACATATAATAACATCATTTGTTCATAAAATTTGGAGGACCTAAAAATCGGTGACCATGTACGCTGACACATAAAACACTTGTCAATCTCCACCACTGATAATCGATTATAAAATATTAGATTAGATTATTTACGAATGATACAACATAAAATATATATGAAAAAAAAAAGTTCATATAAATTATGTGATGATTTCTCTAGGAAATTAGCTGTTAAACAGAAGACAGTAGTGATTTTTAAACAAATGATAATCAAGTATTACGTTTTTCTAAAAAATAAAATCACGTTAATTAATTTTTTAAGGTTATAAAATTCAAGCATAGCATTTGTTTATCTAGCGGCATCAAGTCCACTCATCAATTAAGAACTAACTAAAAATGTAAATGAAAAGCCGTATTATCTCTTGTTCGATTATTTCATAAACAAGATATAAAATAAACATATAGAAAATACGAAACCTTAACATAATAATGGGTCAAGTCTGCTCTGTACATGACGAGCTAATATATCCGGTAACACTTCCCTGCGGCTGGAGCTGGTGGTATTTGAACGCTCAATTTGGATCGGAACTCGATGAATAAGGATGAAAGAAGCCATTTAGTAAAAAATATATGCATACTGATAACGAGAGGGGACATGAAGAACATGAAGTTGTCCGGTGGCCACTTTTGCTGATGAAGTAAATCTCACTCTGTTTTCGTACACTGATGATGCACATGATTAGATAATATGTATACGGCACTCATATTATCACGGGTAGAAACTATGAAGCTGTAATATAATAATGGACCGAACCCGTGTTATACACAATGAGCTAGTATATCCACTAACCAGAATTTAGTGAGATTGTTGTTTTCCAGTATAAAGAGTAGATTGATAGCTATGTTATTAGCTTCAAAACAATATCCACTTTAATGCTCTACAAAAAGCTAAAACAGTTGCTGGTTTTAACTTTTTGAAGAGCTAAAGTGCTGAACTGTTTAAAAATTAGAACTGCTCTTTCTCACTTCACCCCCCCTAAAATGTATGAACCTGCTTTAGTTGGATATCCACTTTAATCATGCAATAACAACTTGTACATCATGCAATAAAAGCTGCTTCCTTTTCCAAAATAAGACGGAAGCTAATGACAAATCATGTAACAACAAACTTTGTGGATCATTTGTGTCGAATTCTACATACAGGAAGCTCCCAATCTCTAAGCTCCGTTCAATCGCTGACCCAATAACACACATCAATTAATTTACATAGCCAATCTACAACATCTAAGTAGAGATCAAATAAGCGTTCATATTTAGTCTCTTCAATACTATGACACTAAAACGAATAAACGCTTATTTGATATCTAACAAAGGGTAGAAACAACAATGATAAACTAAGTACAGATCTTCTTGGCCCCCAAGACAAATCTGTGACTGTTCATGCTAATAAATTATAATGTTGAAGAAGAATTGCTTCTATAATTTTTTTTATGAAAAAGCGCATCATAGAGCTTCGAAGTCCATTTCCTGTTACAAAAAAAAAAGAAGTAGACATAATTTGTTAGCCCTAGCTTGATGCCCCAATATCTGCAGGTTCTTGACCGACTCAAGTATCTTATCAAACTGACAAATTGAACATAAGGGCAACATAAAGGAATCTAGACACACTAGATTGTGCATCAGGTTAAAACTGCAAAAAAACTGATTTTTTGATTATAACATACAAGTAAACATTTCTCTAACTTTAAAAAGATGATTATCTGCTTCTAATTCTTAAAGTTGTGGTGTCACACTATAAAAAGAAAGACAGCTACAGTCTACATATGCTAGGGAAAGAACCCAATGTAAAAGAGCTTTTAATACCTGACTGCAGATGGGGCAAGTGTCGCTTCTTTCCATCCACTCGAGAATGCACGAAAGGTGAAACTGATGGTTACATTTTGTTACAATTTTTGGGTTATCAGCATCATACTCTGCATGTCATAAATGTTCATGTTCAAATTCATCAACCATCAACTTCAAAACGATGAAACACAACTATTTGCCCCAAAAATAGACACGATTTTTGACTTTCAAGAGTCAAATGTATTACCTTTTGACTAGGAAATCACCAGGATTAATTAGTGGATGAAAAAATTGATGACCCCAATAACTTGCAAAAGAATTGAAATTGAACATAAAACATAAAAGTTGGATTACTAAAATGAAAACCGGACTCTAATTATGGGAAGGAGCAAATGCTAGTTTGACCTAAAAAGTCAAATTGCAAATCTTGTGATGTATTTACCTTCAAAACAAGTGGGACACATATCCTCTTCATCCATTCTTGAACAATCAAGACTTTTCGATGTTTGAAATCCAACATCAACCTTCTTTGCAGACTCAGGTAAAGGGGTGTCATCATCAGCTTCATTGTCAATTTTTTTAAAATTTACAGGAGTTGCAGTTGGTTTCTGATAACCAAGATCACCGAAAGCTTGCCCATCGGGGGCCGTGTTTGTTGTTTGTGAAATTCCTAAAACCATATCAAATGGAATAGGTGTTGGTGGAGACCTGTAAGTATCCGGTATTGAAGTGTCAAGATTTACGTCAATCAGTAATCTAGTGGAGAATGAACTATCACGAGGTGCTGTCGACTCTGGTTCCTCCAAAGTTGATGGACACTGTAAATTTAATCATAAAGATCAGTCTTCAATAAATTCAGTAGAACAACACTTAAAATAGAAACATACATTAGTAGCAATATTGTTGACTTTTTAGGTCCACTTTCCATTTTCAAAATATTCGGAAAAAAGGTTGCATTTTGTTACAAACTCAAGATCAACACTTCACAAATTGTTAGAAAGGTTAAACATAGAAGCCAGTTGTTTCTTGATATCGAACTAACCAAATTCATATCAAACAAACTGAAAAAACCAACTTCATACTTTGAACGTTGAGAAAAACTACACGCACATAATAATAGACAGGGGTTCCGTGGAGCTGGTATTTTCGAGATGAAGAGCAGCAACCTCCCATTATGGGTTTCTTTTTTATAGTTCTGCTGAACCTTTCCTGATATTCAACATGAGCCCACTTAAGAAACCTACAATGATATCGACCTAAAAAGTAAAAAGGGACAAAAAACATCTGAGAATCAGCTGTACAACAAAACAACTAAAATCCAAAAAATCAAAATCCGCCCATAAATTTCAAACTCCTGAAACATTTTACAGCAAAATCATAAATTTCTTCAAGCAAATCCATCAGAACACACATACACTTAAAAGGATGTTCGCATGTGCACTTAAAATGGTTATCCCGACTTGTAGTCATAATAACCGATAAGTTATTGTTGAGATAAATGTAAAATTACCTAGGTATCATATCTTATAACATATTATGGCCTTATAAGTTGATACAACAAAAACGCACGTCTAAACACTCATCAAATTTTGAATATCAGACTAAATTGGATGTGAGTATTGAAAGACTTGAAATGAACATATTTCTTCTAAGATAATTAGCTGATAAATGAAAAAATGCACTAAATTAGTAAATAGTCTAAATCAGTTTATTATTGCAACTTGTTACATATTTCTGTAAATCTTTATTACTCTAAAAACAAGGGCCCTAAAAACAAAATCAGATTCAGTAACATTTCAAATCCCAAAAACATTTTACATCAAAAGCACAAACCACACCTAGATAAATAAATCATCAAAGAGCACACAAATTTCATCAACAATATCAGATATCCCCAATAATCCATTATAATAGTAAGCAAATACGTAAAATTTAACCTGCAAAAACTACAAGAAAGTTACTATTTAAGCAAAAGTCTAAAAAACACACTCAGTTCATATTTCAGCAAAAATTTCAAAACCCATAAACATCCAGTTCATATAATCTCTAAATTTATATATTATGAACTAAATAAATATAAATCATCCTGATAACTTACCTAATAAAAGTTGTGTATTTCTTGAAGAAAGCGGCTATGAAGGAAGGTAGTGAAAGGATGAGAAGTAAAGTGCAAGTGTTTACGAAATCCCACTAATAATTATAATTTTAAATTGTTTAAGTTTTAATAAATAAAAAGGAATAAAAATAAATTTCGGTGGAAAATGAAAAAGGGAGTTGGAGAAAGAAGAACGTCGAGTCAAAAAGACGGAATTTGATAGGCACAGTTCAAGGGAAATGTTAACTCATTGACTGAATTGAACTGATGACTCCGTTCTTGTTGTACGGTACAACTTTGAAAGTGGAAATGGTGGGTCCCTTTAGTTGGCTGCTTTTGCTATCAAGCCGCCAAAATAAACAGAACACAATAATACTTGGACCGGATTTGAACCGTAAAAAAATAAATAACTAAAGTGGCTTCGCCCGGGTTCGAACCGGAGACCTTCAGTGTGTTAGACTGACGTGATAACCAACTACACCACGAAACCAAGATGCTATTTTAATTATTTTACTATATATATTCACCAAACAAATCTGTATATTTTTGTTGATATACCTACGATATTTTGGAAACATAAATAAACATTATATATAGATAATAATATACCATGTCGCACCCCCAAATTTACATTGCAACGGAAGTGGGGTCGGGGCGCGACTAATCCAGTAATCATTGCACAAAGGTAAAGCAAACGACTCTATATGAGACGTTTTGAAAATAGTACAAAAGTAGTTACATTGATATAATTAAGGTTTACATCAGTCTCGAGTTCGTGGGATGAAATCCTGAAGATTCTAGTACATAACGATTATACAAAAATAATGTAAGAAAATCTTCATATACGTAAAATGCATGCGACTCGAGCTAATAAGCAATCCTGTGGGCAACCCTACTGTTGTTGAGTACCTGAGAAATACACGCTAAAAGGTCAACAATAATGTTGGTGAGCTCCTAGGTTTACATAGTTAAAATCATAGTATGAACCACAAGATTTCAAAGTTATCGTAATAGCACGAATGCCAAAGTAAATCATAGTATACTATTGTCATGGGCTCATAGTTCGAAGCTTAACCATAGTTGGTGTCTCCAGTTAAGTGTATAAACCAGTACACTCGGATTACGAATTATCATGCGTCCGTATAGTAGTTAGAGCGACTAACCTCGGACGGCGGACTGTCAGTTCCCGATAGATTTATCCATAATGTTCGCGTTTAGTATTAACGGACTATGATATTTGTTGGAGACCATCGTAGTTTGGTTTAGTTACCCATGCAATCCGTATAAGTGTTTTCATAGTACTTGTGTTCATAAAAACAGAGCAGTGTATTCTCACCCCAAAGTAAGTAAAACAGTAAAAGTAAAAGTGGGGCTATGAGACTCACCTGAGTTTTGTAAGCAAATATAGCAATTAGTGGGTGTTCGTGTCCCAAATGCAACCTTCTAGCGCCCTAAACCCATAAGATTGTAAGTAAGTGGGGGGGTTAATGTCCACTTATGTATGCAAGTGGAGGGTTAATGTCCACTTGTACTAGTTGTTCATTCAACTAGTTATGTCCAAAGTTTGTTTATCGTTTGTGTTTAGAAAACATGTACGGCCCGTTGGTGACGTTTTGTAATAATAATTCTTAAAGACATGATTATTATGATTGTTTCGTTGTATACTTATAACAGTATATGTATTATATGTGTAAGTTATATCGTATGAAGTATAGTTGTCATTACGCGAATTCGCAAATCGCAAGTCAGAGGGTCAACATGCAGGTCAAAAGTCAACTCGGAAGTCTCAGTTCGCAGGTCAAAAGTCAACTCGCAAGTCTCAGTTCGCAGGTCAAAAAGTCAATTCGCAAATCTCGGTTCGCAGGTCAAAAAGTCAATTCGCAAGTCTCAGTTCGCGGTCAGCAAGTCAACTCGCAAGTCTCGGTTCGCAGGTCAAAAAGTCAATTCGCAAGTCTCAGTTCGCGGTCAACAAGTCAACTCTCAAATCTCACTTCGCAGGTTTTCCAGAAAAATCATACATTTTGTCCACGCGATTTAACTAAGTAAATATCTGAATTAAATTTCAAAAAAAATCATGGTTACTCTACTATGTCTTAGTTATTTTCAGTAATTTTTTCGGAATTTTTAGAGATATTTAAGTTGGTCAAATAAAATGGTAAATCCCCTGAGGTCTAAAATCGACAAATCTGGATACATGTTCAAATATTTAAATTCAGAGAAAAATCTACACATTTTCAAAGAAAGTTATCTAAACGACATTTGTAACTAACAAAATTTGTGAGATTTTGGCGGTAGTTTCAAGTCATTTGGAGTCGTGTAGCTCGAGTTATGGACTCGAGAAGTTGAGTCAAAAATCTGTCACCCGAGACAGAAATGCGACATGTTTTTGTAAAATTGTTTTCGAGTATCAAACGATGTCGATAAATTATGAAACCATTTGGAGATGAAAGCTAACTCTTTAAACTTAACTTTTGCCTTTTGATTCGTCCATTTTGGTTGAGTTTTGAGCACAAAACTTTCCCTTGAAGTCGGGCCAAGTTTCTGCCCAGAAACTGTTAAGGTTTTTATATTTTCAAAAACGATTTTCGACTTTGGTTTTGGACATAATCTTGTTAGATGGACATTATAACATGTTTATATGTGTGTTTCAAGTAATATAAAAGAGGGATAGAGTTTCTTACAAAGAAGTTGATGAAAACACGAAGAATGAAGGTCGAAAGCTCGTTTTCTTGCTTTTTCTTGCAAACCGAAAGAGATGATGCTATGGTGGTTTATGGTGATGCTCTTGGTGGTTTGTGGTGGTGATGTGGTCTGCTGGAAATCGCAGAGAGATAGGGGAGAAAAGGTTGGGACAGATTGAGTGAAGATGGGAGAATGGTTGAGTGTGAAAGTGAATGAGGGAGTGAGGGGATATGGTGTAGAGTGAGGGGATATGGTGTAGAGTGAGGGAGAGGGAGGTATGGTGTAGAGTGGCTGGTTTTAGGGGGGGCCCACAAGGATGTGGGTTGCCTAAATTTTGTTCCCCAAGTTTACGTTACGCGCGATACTCGTTTACCCGTTCGTTTCGTCGCTCGTTTAAACGTTATACGTTTATTAATTAGGTTTTTCGTTACGATTTTAATCACGTAAGATTTTGATTGAAGTTTTGTTTAAAATTTTTCATTTTAAGTTATTAAAATAATAATCGAGTTTCGTTCGGTTATCGGGCGCGCTTCGCTCGTTTTCGTCGCGTACGGTACGTTTTGCATAAAACGTAAATTGTTCGTATATTATTGTATAATAATAATATAATGTAAATAACTACTATTTAATTATAAAATAGATTTACGTTATTTATGAAAAAGTTTTCACCAACGTCCGTATTCATAGTTTTGAAATCTTTCAGATCGTTTAGCGTAATTATAATTAATTACGTACGTGTGTATATATATACTAAACGCTACTGTACTTAGCCCTATTTCAAACTAAATACCAGTAGTGATAATCAAGCTTAAGGTAATTCAATACGGTTAAGTGTCGGTTGTCACATACCAACACGTAACCTAAGTTTTTAACCTTTGTTTATTTAATGTATTTAATGGATGAAATTTCAAAATTAATGAGGAAATGATCGTTCACACAACAAAAGAGTGTTATTGAACTGGCGATACAAAAAGTGAGATATATGAACTAAGTATGTTAATGTGTGTAAACCGCGAACCATGCGATTAACTCACTCTTTTATGTATTTATTTTTAAAGACAAACTTACACCACATATATTGCAACACCCTAAAATTTGTAAGTTTTATGTTTATATAAAAATATATTAATTAAATTTTTGTAATTGAATTTAGTGTTAAATACAATTATAGTTTTGAGGTTAGGTGTGACACCCCTCAAATTTAGGTGTGATTACGAACATTAATCACGTGCATGTCTTAGGCTAATTCCCTACTTAAGAGAATTCACACTATTTTTATGAGATAAGTCTAGCAAAGCCCAACAATTTTAATACGTAAAGTATTACTATTTTCGTAGTTAGTTATAAAAACGCGCAAAACTATCGGAGCGAGTCCGACAAAAATATACGATCGTTGGTAAAAACTTTTTATAAATAACGCAAACCTATTTTATAATTAAATAGTAGTTATTTACGCTATATTATTATAGTACAATAATAAACAAACACTTTACGAAACGTACAGTATGAAACGCAATCACGCGAATCGCGCTCGACAAATAGAAGGAAAACTCAAATATTAATATAACAATTCTTTGTTGAGCAAACAAATTAATTAAACAAATTTGGGCAAGTGGGGATCGAGTGGAGCCTACAATAGAAATAGAAGTTCTGCAAACCCAAGGCTTTTTAGGCCGGCCCCTTTACCCTTCCCAATGTAATATCATCATTTTAATTACTTACACACACAACTAAATTGTCCATTAGTCAAAAACTCTCAGAACTTTACCCAAAGTTTTCTCTCATTTTCTCTTCTCACGGCCACACAACCAAAAACTTTTCCAGCTTCACTTTCACTCCCAAATCTCATCTAAAATCACAAGGAAACTTACTGGTAACAAGGAGTCAAGCTTCATCATTTTCATACACATCTCGTTCGTCACACATACTTCGGGTAAGAACACATTTTTCTCAAACTTTCTTTGTTATTCGTAAGATTTTGTAGAACTAACATGCTAGTAAGTTCACTCACAAAATCTAAACTGGAAACTCACTCGAAGTTACCCTAAAGCGAACACTTTAAATCTACCAGGAAATCATTTGTATTTTTATCTCAAACATCGAACGATTTCAGGCTTACCAGAATATACGAAAACTTACTTTTAAGAGTACAAAAATGTTGATATTTGCCTTATGATAGTTTCGGGTCCAAAGTAAACTCATTTAATCGAAACCCTTAAACTAAAACGAATTCCAGAAACGAACAGTGGAAACTAATAACTAGCAGTAGAAACGATTAGCAGTGGAAACTAGGAAATGCACTAGCAGTACTAACCGGGTAAATGAACCAACAGTAGAAACTACGTAAAATGTACTAGCAGTAGAAACCACGTAAAAGTACACTAGCAGTATTAACCACGTAAAATGTACTAGCAGTAGAAACCACGTAAAAGTACACTAACAGTATTAACCACGTAAAAGGTACTAGCAGTGGAAACCATGTAAAACATGCTAGCAGTAGAAACAGTGGTAACGGAATTGAACACACCAACAGTATTAACAGTGGAAACTAAGTGAGCAGTGGAAACTCGATGCGACACAACCGGGGTGTCGCAACACTTACAACGAACAGTACTAACTAGCGACACTAACTTTTGTGTCGCAATGTTTACAACTAGCAGTACTAACTAGCGACGCAGCAACCAACAGTATTAACTAGCGACACTAACCTTTGTGTCGCATTAACCTTAGTGTGTCGCACTAGCCAAACAGTATAAACCCTTGTGTCGCTACCTTTAAAAATCAACAGTATTAACTATTTAACACTAAACCAACAGTAGTAACTTAAAACTTGAATGACCACCCGACAGTACTAACGGGCGAACATATTCACTAGCGGACATATCACCAGTTCACTACCCTATTTTATGTTGTGACACTAATGTTAACCACATAAGAAAATAACTTGGAAACACAAGACTTGTAATTCTACAAAGTTAACAACGAAACGCGAATAATAATAATAACATCAAGCATCCTTATTCCGAAAACGTCACCAACGTATCGTACAAATTTTAAACACAATGATCTTTTGAAACGAGTGAACATTTAGCATGGTTCGGCAGTCAGCCAATTACTTATATAAACGATCTCTTGCGTATAGGACAATAAGAGACCTTACTTGGGCAACCATTTTGCTAGCTCTCACACTTAGCTCACGAGGTGAGTTCACAGCCCCTACTTTTACCGTTTTTACATGCTTTCCAACAGGGGTGAAAAACATAGTTACTGTTTTACTATTTGCCATAATCTACCACTATTATATAATTGCTTTCAATGCTTTTATACAACTGTTTATGATCGTATTCATACTATTGTGCAACTATGAAATGAGTTTCAAACTTTTATACGAACTGTTTACAAAAACGTTTTACTACTTGTGATAAACCGGAGAACGACCGGTAACTTTTGATACGCTGGAGAACGACCAGCATTGTGATAAACCGGAGAACGACCGGTAGTGTATTACTGGAGAACGACCAGTACGTAATAAACCGGAGAACGACCGGTATTGTGATTCGCTAGAGAACGACCAGCATGTTATAGGCCGGAGAACGACCGGCCGTGTTAAACTGGAGAACGACCAGTATTTGATGAACCGGAGAACGACCGGTACTATTTTGAAAAAGCTGGAGAACGACCAGCAACGTATTTTCAAACTTTTGGGTAACATCCCAACTAAACTGTATTTTGGGTAACATCCCAACTAAACTGTATTTTGGGTAACATCCCAACTAAACTGTATTTTGGGGTAACATTCCAACGAAACCACGTCTTGAATGTTATGGCAACAACGTTTTACAAACAACTTTGGTTTATCAAACCATACTTGTAAACATAAAACCTGTGAATTCACTCAACAATTTTGTTGACTTTTTACTATGTTTTTCAGGGAATTAGCTGCACATGTGAGACTGCATGAATACTCATGAAACTAGGCGACCCACGAAGGATTTAGGATGCCATCTTTTGAAGCCAATGGGATTTCTTTGTATAACTTAAACTACATTTCTACTTCTACGATTCGATGAATCGTAAACTTTTGTAAACGATTAGTTATGGCATCTTAATATATATATGTTCTGCGATAATCATATGCTCTGATATGTATGAATGTCCAATGTTTACGTTGACGCCCCCACTCGAACTAATGCTTCCGCTAACCACCTGATAAACATAAATCATAAATTTGGGGGTGCGACATTAGAAATATAAAAGAACTATAAGTTGGGGGGTTGAAAGTGTTAAGAGTGTAAGTGGAGGGTAGAAAGTGAAAATATACAAATATATCTCCCTTCTTCTAAAATCTGGAAGAATCAAATCTAAATGTGTATGTATACGTACGTACGAACCAGGAAGCCAAAGAAAGAAAAAATCGAAATTGAAGCTAGGTTTGGTAAATTAGGGTTCTAAACTCTAATTTAACTCAACTAAGGTATGAATAACACCCTTAATCCTCTAATTTGATTTCCTTTGATCATTTGATATGAACCCTAGAATTGAATTAGAGAGAAAGAAGTTAAGTTGAGATGGGTATTGGGTGTAAAATGAATATGTAAGTGTTTTTGAATTGTATGAAATCATAAAAGTGATGTTGTTGTAAGAAGAAGTGTAATGAATGAAATGAAAAGGTGAATTCTAAACTTCACCTTGTATGTAAACATGTGGAATAGATAATAATGGTGATTATAGGTTATTATTATTGTTCAATAATAACTTAATTACCTATAAGTATGTGTAGTGTTATAAGTAAAGAGTATGAGTAATTATTTAGTGATTGAGTGTGTGAAGTAGCATACTTAAATCCTAGCTAATTAGATGTTAGTGAGTTAAGTCTAGTTTAAAATGAGTTGCAAGTAACTCATGTATATGTATGATTATGTATAGGTTATTGAAGAGCAAAAAGTTACTTGAGCTAATTGATCACTAATCTAAGGTAAGTAATGGATAAGTACGTGTTTAATTTGAAATACGTGGATTACATTGAGTAGTCAAGTATTTTCCTTTTGTATGTTATGGATGAAGTGGGATCATTGAGATACAAGAGTATTCAATGATCACACTAAATGATGGAATTCAAGGGTGACTTTGAGACTTGAGAAACCTCAAAGGTTATGCCTTGACACCATAAGGTGGGACTCTTCGAGTCGAATTGATAAGAGATAAAGGATCCTTAATTCGTGTTATGTTGTTATGTTAATATTAATATTAATGTTATATCTTCCTTTACTTACTAAGCATTTTGCTTATATTTATGTTGTTGATGTATGTAGGTGAGCAAAGTGGGACTCGGGATGATTTGGGTAAAAAGTCCAAACGAGAATAGAGGTGGATTTGCTACAAGCTAGTAGTAAGTAATCCCTTTTGATCATGCTCTCGATATGTAGAAACGCCCAACTTGTAAGGTTGTTGATTTTTGAAAGTAATCATCTTTTGTAATGAAGTGATAACTATGAAATCATTTGTAAGGAATGATGTTAAAGGTTGTTTTGGATTAAAGTTACCTCTGTAAATGTCGATTTAATGTTGGTTATGTTAAGTGGTTGAAAGTGTCCAAATGGGTCTCCCAACGGGTCATTTCGTTAGAACTAGTTGAAATGATGGTTTGGACGTTTTGGCGTGTATTGTTATGTTGAAATATGCAATTAGAGTTGTCGAAAAGTGGTAAGAAAGTTGAATCAAAATGGTTGCAATAATTGGTTCTAAAAAGTGTCAAAATAGCCACTTTTCGGATTTAAGTCCAAAACCGTCGTTAGTGTGAATTTTGGAAAAGTGCCAATTGGGAAACCTTCATTATGTCATATTAAATATGTCTGTAAAATTTTGTGTCTTGATTGTAAACGAGTCAAAAGTTATGCGCGTGCGAAGTTGGGTCAAAAACTTGAGTTTTGCTGAGTTCTGGGTTTGTGCATGGTTACGCGATCCCAGGAAGATATTAGGATCGCGTAACATTGAAGAAAAGCTTTCTGGAGCGATTTTGTACATAGTTACGCGATCCCAGAAAGTTGCTAGGATCGCGTAACAATGAAAGAAATTTTCTGGTACGATTTTATGCACAAGTACGCGATCACAGCAGATTGTTAGGGTCACATAACAAAAAAAAAAAAAAAAATTAGGGCGTTTCATATATCACACATAATTATACATCCACAAATTGACAAATATATATACAAAATTGCCTTTTACGAGGCTTGAACCTAAAATCTATAAATTGATAATTTTCTCCCATACCATCAAAGTGCAATTATATGAACGTTCAATGCTATTTCGCCTTTAAATGTACTATATGCAGGGGCGGATTTGATTTATTAGGATGGGGTTTTTGGAATTGTGGGCCTCCATCAAAGTAGGCTTATAATATATTTATTACATATAAATTTTTAACATAGTCAACATAAAATGTGATTAAGCCCCCTCTGAAAATAGCTCATTATGAATAAGAAAACATTAAGATGACCCCTCTATTACTCATTATGAACTTTTTCTCAAGGAAAAAGATTACAAACATTAAGTTTAGTTAAATTTCTACTAAAATTTTTGAGTGCTAACTTTTGTCCCAATGATGTAGATTTCTGAATCCGCAACTCTATACGTGCAAATTTGGACAAACACGTAGACGATCAACCATTTGCTTGAAATAACATATGGGTTCAGTTCAGAGGGGCATGATGCAGTGAAAATTTTAAAGGTAAGATACAGTGTTGTTATAATGCAGTGAACGTTTACGATATATTAAATCTGAGCCGTAAATTACATAAATCAATGGGTGAAATTCCATATCCCTTGTGCCCTCTCTAACTCACATGCCCAATGATCCCGAACTATAATGTATAGAACTATAAAAGTGTCTGCATTTTTAAAACACCACTTTTAAAAACTATGCTTGATAAATGCTTGTGACATTAGAATGTTAGATCAAGACTTAATCATTTAAAGGCAACCATTTATTTAATTCATTTAAAGGCAATAAACGTTGTTTATTTTCCTGTTTTTCGAACGTGTCCTTGGCCATCTCCGTCACTATCTTCCCCCACCTCCGCCTGCTTTGTCCTTACTCTCAACTCTTTACATAAACAAAAAGACATAAAATCAATTCAAACTCTCAACATACAAACACAAATAACATATATACCATTAAAAATCATTTTGTATGATCAAATACAACGTTTCGAAAAGGTATAAATGGGAGTAATCGACGTCATAACGCGAGTAGATGCGATATGCAAGAAGTACGAAAAATATGATATCGACAAACAAAAGGAAGCTAACAATAATATTAATGCCAACGATGCATTTGCTAGCCTTTACACGGCTATTGAATCTGATCTTGATCAAGCTGTGGAGGTACTTGAATCCTTATTATTATTCTACGTATCAAATTTCTTTGTTGTATGTATCATGTTGTTGTTAGATCATTAAAAGTAGTTGTCGTTGTGTAGAAATCGGAAGTAGCTGCCGCAGAGAAAAACAGGGCGGCTGCTGTGGCACTAAATGCTGAAATCCGAAGGACTAAAGCCCGGTTGCTTGAAGAACTTCCAAAGTTACAACGCTTAGCTTTCAAAAAGGTTTACATGCTCAAACACAAACACTTTACAACGTATCATTTATACACAAACTTATAATTCTAATTTGGATCATATATTTGTTGTAAAATAATGGAGTGCACATAGATCGTATGTAATTATAATCTATTGAACCCTAGCCCATCTATATAATTCAGCTCCGCTATATACAATCTTAAACTGTATTTTGTAACAGTTGTCTTGTTAACATCCATATTTCCTAGACGTGAAAATATGTACGATAAGTTGCCAGCATCTTACAAAATATCACTTTATTGAGGTTGATTTATAATGCATAGGTGAAAGGGCTTTCTAAAGATGAGCTCGAGGCACGAAATGATTTGGTCTTAGGACTTAAAGAGAGGATTGAACATGTGCTCGATGGGACAACAAGCAAGCCTCGACAAACGTATGGTTTGGAATCATCGAGTTCGAATGGAAGGATTAAATTTAGCTCAACTTTAGGTAACATTTTCTTGAACACATGCGCTTAATCTCAGGGTTCTTGAAAATTTGTTGAAGTTTTATTTCATTTTCATTTAATGATATTTTTCAGATGGAACCTTTGATAGTAACCATTATCAACATACTGACGAGACCAATAACTTTAGACAAGAATATGAAATGCGAAGATTGCGACAAGTATGTACAACTTGCATAAGTTTCTAATCTTACTGTCAATTGGACAACATATATAAGAAGAGACTAGTGATGTGTACATCAAACTTTTTGATGCATACATCAAAATTGTACTCTATCAATGCGTATGGTACAACATGATGCATATATTTGGTATATGCATAAAAAAGTATCGTGAATATTAGCAGTTGAGTATTGGTTTTAATTTTACGCAGGACGAAGGGTTTGATGTAATAGCAGAAGGACTGGGCACCCTGAAAAACATGGCCCAGGCCATGAAAGAGGTTTGGCATCTGTGTAGTTTAATGCACGAAATATTTTCCCTAAAAATATATATCAAAATAAAAAGGTTATATCAATAACATAAAGAAAAATGTAATTTCTCATTTCTGCTGTGTAGGAAGTTGATAGACAAGTGCCTTTGATGGATGAAATTGACGATAAGGTAACTGTATTCAGACGTTGAAAGTCAAGCTACATAATCGTAATAATTTTAGTAAATTGTAGTTCATAACTCTCGGTCAAATCACCATACTCAAGCTCAACTCAATTCCAGGTTGATAGGGCAACCTCTGACCTGAAAAGTACTAATGTGAGACTTAAGAATACAGTGATAAAGGTAAATTTACTTAACATATTCTCTCATTTGCTTTTTTTTTTTTCTTATAACCTCAGCCTTGGCAAGGCTATGCTCTACCAATTAAGCTATTTCTTGTGAATCTTTCAGTTGAGATCTAGTCGAAACTTTTGTGTCGATATCATACTCCTATGTATAATACTTGGTATTGCTGCATACCTATACAAGTAAGTTGATTCTCAGTCAAGTATATATGGTACAACTTCTGTACAGTATATTGTTGCAACATTGTTCCTTGTATATATTGGTCCCACCTGTATAGTTTTACTGAATCTAACTAAATACATGTATTATATTTCTTGCTTTTGCAGTATACTAAAGTGAAATTTGCAAGGTCAAGATTCAATATCATGTTTTTTATGTATTTTTATGGTTATGTCATATGTGTATACTTTTTTTTCCCCAACAAGTTAAGAAACATGGTATATCTGGTTTTGTAACTACAAATTTTGTGGTCATGTCATGGACTCATGGAAACATATTTTTCACTTTTCAGCCCACTTGCCTAAATGAAAAACTTTATTGGCCCATTCAACAAAAGACAAAAGCCCATATAACTGAGTAACTGACAATGTCTCATTGGCCCATTCTTTTTGTTGTGTTGTGTGCATCAGTTTTCCCACTTTCTAAGGGTAATTTAGGAATTTTAGGAGGCCAAATATTCCCGGTGAGATGATTTGTAGGGTCGATTATTAAATTTGGAATTACATGTACACATGCATACATGAATATGATCATGAAAAGCTCTTAATTTAAACAATTGTATATCAAAACTAATAATTGAAGGGGGTTTGAAATTTGAATAGCCATGACAAACAAACATACTACATATTTATTAAATTATTTAAGCAAAAATGTGTACTTAATTTTAACATTTATGGAAAAATAAAAAATAAAAATTTACTAATCTATAATGTAAAAAGACACTAACATTGAAAGTCTCTCCTAATCCAATTTCCCTTGATCTGCGGCGAACCCCATTAGCTTTCCGGCATGATTATGGTTGTATTTTCTGGCTCATTAGAGGATGGTGTGCCATTAGCTTTCCGGCATGATTATGGTTGTATTTTCTGGCTCATTAGAGGATGGTGTGCCGGAGTTGGACGCTAAGGCTACCTTTTCTTGATTGTACAATTTGCTTAGTTCATGGTAATAAGGACAAGTTCTTGAATCCAATGACCTCTTCTTGTTTGCACCTTTTGTTTTCCTAAAGTACTTGTTTATATTCTCCCACTTCTCTTTACACCTTTTTGCACTTCTTTTGTATCCCATCTCCAACATCCCTTGTGATATCCTCTCCCATAATGAACCACCACTTTTATGTTCCTCACTAGTACCTACACCAATGCCATTATTCACATTACTCCTTATGTTTATCAATGCCAAAACTTCATCTCTTGGCCATCGTTTCCCAATATCATCTTTCATTATCAGCTGATACTGATTAGGCTTTTCGGTGATCATATCCAAAGAGCATGTTTTAGTAACTTCACTTGAGGATAAGGGCTTGTCAATGTTTGTTACATTAGTTTGAAGGTCTTGTAAGTCCACATCAAAAGGGATTTGAATCTTTTGATCAAAAGATGTGATCTTGCTAAGAAACTCATTGATTGTAGATTGCCTATCTTTTGCCATCTCTTGTTCATGTTCTCTAATTTGAATTTCCCTTTGTACCCTTTCCATTTCTTCCTTCCTCCAAGCTTCTTCCCTCTTGATCTTCTCTTCATCGCGATTCGCCATGTCCTCAAGTAACTTTTTTTGCATTTCTTCTTGTTGTGCCATCATCTTTTTGACCAAGTCAATGCACAACCCTTTGACCATCTTGAATTTCTTGTGCTTTCTCTTCCTCTTCTTGCTTTTTGTCACTTGTTCATCATCTTGATCAGTTGGTTGTACTATTACTTGAGCAATTGGGTCAATTGGGTCTTTTTCAAAATGACAACTTTGCCCCTGATCCTCAAGATTTTGTTCATCTGCTACTTTTTCATGTACTTTTGGTTGTTCTTGGCGACTCATATTTTCAGGTGATTCAATGGTGACCTGATGGTGAGTGCTTTGGTCAGCATTATTATTGTACAGATTTTCATCAAGTTCTTCACTTATCAAGTACCTGCTGCTATTTTTGTTGTACCCTATGGTGCTACTAAAACTTCTACAAGTTTCCTCTTCATACTTTTCTTTGCATTTTTCTGCACTCTTTTTGTACCCCATCTCTGCCAGCTTCCTGTAGCTCCAACAACCATCACAACAAAATTTATAACCATTTAATTACAATAATACATTATTACACACACATATAAAGATTAATGTCTGCAGCTTCAAATCTTTCTCTCTCTTCACAGACTGTACCTATGAACAATTCTGAAATCTAAATGAGAAAATAACTACCCACTTGCAAGGTGGGTGCTTGCATTTTAACCTTATCAAAAAGGTTTTATCACTTTTAACTTTAGTATCAAACATCTTTCACTTTTTAAATTGATATGACTATATTGAATTCATTTGAATGTATAAATACAAATAATAAAGAATATATTGGTATAAAACTTGTACTAAAAATCTAAAGTCATAGTTCATGTATATAGAAGTATAAATGTAATTAGGCACTTCAATCAACTGCAAATATACATAACCATAATAACATGCATACAACATTTTGATTTGGTCACTGTAATACAATTAGTCTATAACTTTGAGATCTTACATCAGTAATATTAAAATCGATCTATTTGATCATTATAATTATCAATACTTGTACTTCAATTCGCAACATATTAATTCGCCGGAATTGAATCGAATGAACTTCATTTTATCTAGAGATTTAGCTCAAGGTGCAACTACAGTTCTATGTTTATGCATGTACCTTATGAATAATGATCTTAGATATGCTATTAGTTTATATACAAACAACATACTGAGTTGGATACCTTAAAAGAAAACGGTATATGTATAAGGACAAATTAAGAATAATTAAGGAGGATGATTACCTGGAAACATGGTCCCACGTGAAATCCCTAAACCAATTTTCTGAACTAGATTTGATCCTCAAAAGTTGGATAACTTCATCATTTGACCATGTATCATTCACATCAATTTCGTCAACCATTTTGCCTTGATCATGAGTACCATTGTACTGATCTACTTGTGTCGGTGTTCGTAGAAATTGATTGGATTGAAAAAGGGTTTGATGATGATTAGGAAGATGATGAGTAGGAGGGAATAAAACTGGATCAAAAGATAGAAAATTTAAGTTTGATGAAGTTGAAATTGGTTGTGTTTGAATCAAAGAAGAATTTGGTGGGATGATTCTTGAAGAAGGTGTAGATATGAATTGGTGAAACTGCTCAACAGGAACTCCATCAAACATAGTCTTATAAATTGGATTTAGTGAACTGAAATTAAATTAAAAATCACTCACTGATTTCAATTCACACAAAAACACTTTTTACTATGTGTAAAATAAAGCAAAGATCTTGAAAAACACCACCACCAGGGAAAGTCTTTTTCTTGAATTTGTCACTTTTAGTTAACACATAGAAACACACTGACTGTACTGTTAACTGTTGAACTAAAGATATCTCGAAAAACACAGAGAAATTAAAACCACTTACTTTTACTGTATAAATGAAATTATTGATCTATTGAACAAAACAACAGGATTAAAACCCTTTTTTCTGATCAATCACTTTTAACAAACAAATAACCAAAACCCTTTTCTCACCGGATCACTTTCAATTACTGTGTGTGAATTTGAATGAGTAGGAAGTCAAGAAGATGAACTCGATTGAAAACCTACCTTTCTCTTGATCACTTATATATCATCACACACTTTTGACACACAGAACACACTCACTGTGTGTTAAAAAAACAAAGAAAAAAATACAACAAAAATCCTTTTCTCACTCACTTTTTAGCACACACTTGAGTGTGTGTGTGTGTTATATTATATTTCTCTTTCTTTCAATTTCAATATATCCTGTCACGATTGTCATGGTTTCATCAAAGACTTTTGTCTTGTATGACAGTTAATTATAGAGAGAGAGTGTGTATGTATGTTTTGTGTTGTGTACACTGTATAGTAGGCCATGAATACTGAGTGGGAATCAGAACAGCCCAATCAGTGGACAGCACGTGCGAGTAACGTGCACGTGCCAACCACACACGTGGGACTGTGTGTTGGCACGTGGTAATGAGTGTGTGTGTGCTTAAGAATCCTATGTAGATAGAAAGAAGGACAGAAGGCAGAAGAGTAGGGGGGGCCTTGGATTGATCATATGATGGTGTAATAAAAGGCAATGAAATGAAACAGGAACACGTGAATGCATGCACAGAAATGGGACCGTGTTATTTATTCATCCACATATCACAACAACAATATTACTTGATACCCTAACTTAATTCTAAATAGATGTACTGACACTTTGATTTGTATAAATTACTAATGGGGTAGTCATATTTCAAACTTATATACATCTTTTAAAGTTGAAATAAAGTTATAAACATTAAGTTAGATATGGAGTATTACTTTCTGAAAACTCGTATAGTTGATAAAAGGCGTTTGGTATAATGATATATATTGGTTAATAGTTCTAATAATTCATTTCTTGCTTCGTATAATCGGTTCACTTTTTGCTTAGTAAGATAATTGATATCAATGGCTTTGTGGGTAGTACCTCTCTTACTTTGATGATTTGCTTTCGATGACCGTTATTGCTTGGACGTCGTCTCGTGCCCATAACTTTTGCATCATTAGATGCTTTCAATCCAAAATCTCCACCATCATATTACCGACATTGTGATGAAGTTGTGCATTAAGTTTCAAATACCAGTATGCAGTATACCACATAAATGTGTAGAGAGAAATTTGTTCCATGTGATCCAAGTCCATCTTTCAACTATCCACTGTTGCGACATTTATAACTTTTGATGGAGCTTTTAAAATAACGTAGCAAGTTACAACACTACGAAGAACTGATTTTGTTAGTGTCAAGCTACCGCCATAAGAAATGTTCTCGCTTTGCATTAAGAGAGTTTTATTTATCAATGAATGGTAACCAACTTGATTCTTCATCGTGTTGACGCCCATTGGAAGGCCAAGATAGATGCATGACAGTTGAAATGCTTGACATCCAAGATTCGAAGCAAAGGGTTCTAACTTCTAGCCGCTTAACACCCACTCCAAATAATTTACTTCCGCCGATACAGGTGTATACTTTTAGACAGGTTGCTATATATGTAGTAACATCTTAGGATTCGGAAAAAAATTTGTATCTTCTTGTTTGTTCATTTCTTTGCTCTAAACACTCAGAAACACATTAAAGTATCATAGTTTATATTCATTGTAAATTCGTACTATACGTAAACTCCAAACAGAAGTGTTGAAATAGCATATGAGAAAATTTTAAATTATGCCACATCAGAATTTCAGAGGAGAATAAATTTCTCTAGAGAATTCAAAGTAAAGAATTAAGAGAGATATTAGGCTTTAATCAGCCCACTTATATAGAAGCTTATACTGTTATACAATACAATAAGCTCGTGGCGTCGTACCAACCCCTGTGCAAATTTCATGGAAGGCAGCATACAGAAAGAGTCGTAATATTCATGACAAAGAATATTAAATATAAAATTGTTTATTTGTTCATAATTGAATAATTACTACAACACAATGATGGGATGAGGTTATCAAAGTAGCATCACATTATATAGAATCTAACAAACCAAGAGCTTATATACTGCATCAACAAGAACTGTGCAGGAAAACATGTTCCGAAACAAGTGAATGACTTTGTATAAGTATCATTACTGGCTTTCATTAAATAACAAACCATCATTCATGAGAAATTCAAAGAATGCAATTAGACAAGTATGTCCAAAATCATTCACATGCAAACTATCTTTCTTTTGACATTTTCACTAGAAAATAGTTACTTATTTTGTCATGAAAAGCCAAGTATGATAGTTTAAAAGATCAATCATTTGTTTTGGAAACAATCAAACTTACGGTCTATAGTTATCTCCAAACTTGAGTATCCATACTTCATCCATGCTTAGTATATTTGGATGCATTTGTAAGAAATGTTCGAGTTAGACATTGACCACAGTAGACTTCGGATAGTTAGACTTGAGATTGATTTCAGATACATCTACGGGTACTCGTGACCATCCAGCAGAATTTTTGGCCTCAGTCTTTCTTCGCATAAACAGAAATGCAATTGCCAACAAACATACGGCACCACTCAATGAGAGTAAACGACCCACTTGACCACCCGATTGGGTTCTGGAATCCAATTGGTTAACAAACACTTCACCATCAAGACTCTTCATTGAATTATCCATCTTCCATATCTCCAACCCATTTAGTATACCATCAACCGCATGTGACCTGCTCAAACTTGAAGGACCGATATCAACTCTAATAACATCAGAGAACTTCTCAGAATCAACCACAAAATCAGCATAGAACGGTGAAGCTAACATATAGTTTGTGAGAGCCGAGAGATCAAAATTCTCATAAACCAAATCCCCATTCACATAAACATTAAAATAAATCATTCCAATCGAAATACTCGCAATATCACAGAAATGCAACCTAACAAGATAGCTAAAACCTTTTCTTACAGGGAAGACCCAAGTCATGTTCAATTTCGGGATTGAATCATTCAAACTAGATATGATTCTTGCACTGTTGTACATGTTATCTGGACCAACTTCACGACTTGCACCACCTCTACGGTACTGAATTCGACCATCAAAGTGACTTTTGCTGTAACTTTTCAACGAACCATCACTTGATTTCAAAAACTCATCATCAGGAATCCAATTCCTCCATAAAGAATCATTAAAAGGAGTCACTTTAACACCACCAACACTAACCCTATATATAGTCTCATATGCATGTTTCACATACTCATCAGGAATCAAATCTTTAGGAGCAGAAATAACCTCAATCGCATTAACAAATGCAAAACTCGACTTATCAACCGGAATAAACCTAATCACAAGCTCATCATCATCCACAGATATTATAAAATCCTTAATTCTAGGGTTTCCTTTCGAAACAGAGTAATTATGTAACAACACATAACCATTAGCTGAAACATGAAATTGATCATGACATGTACTACCAGTATTCCTAAAATCGAATCTATGAAAATGAATACGTGCCAAATGCGTCCCTTTTTCTTTAATTTTGAAACTGTAATGTGAAGGTTTCGTGAAAACCCTAGCAGTGTGATAAATTGGGGAAAAATTGGGATCTGGCTTCGTATTCTTCAACGCGACTGATTTCGTTGCTGATACAAGCGGTGACAATCCATCACCGGAGAAGATTCGGTGGTCAAGGTCAACAGTTGTGGTGGTTGCGATGGTGCCGCAGTCAATTAGGTAGTGATCGGCGGGAGAGAAAGCGGAGATGACGGTGACTGTAATTGCGAGTGAAATGAAAAGAAGAGGTTTGATTTGAATTGACATGATTAGGGTTTGATGATTCTGGTTGCGAAATTAATTGAATTTGTGAATTGATATGGAAAAAAGAATATGTTTTGATGAAACTTTTGGGTGTTGACAACGCGCTGTTGAAGAAGCTTCACTGGCATATTTTTCTGTAGACTTTTTCAACTTAAAAACGGTTTTTGTACGGTGGCACATTAGTTTCTGTATTTTATAGCTTGGCCACTAAAGTATGTATTTTGTTCTATTTTACGTGCCATATATCAAAATATATTCACAAGTTTATTATTTGCCGACAAACTGAAGGGAGGTTGTACAACAATCAAACTGATAAAATTCATATTACTTGTTCCTACATTTACCAAAGCTAAATAATTATTTGTGCAATAGTATTATAAATATATATATATATATATATATATATATATATTTTAAGTATATTTAATTATAACTAAAATTCATATAATTTTTTAAAAAGATCAATTTAGTTAGATATATATTCTATATTTTACCATCCAAAAATATGTAAGTTGGTATAATTTAGTTATTGTTATAAAATTATATATTTTTAAAATTCATATATATTTATCTTATATAAAATTTTAAATACCTTATTAATATACGTGTTATCTTTTAATTTTAAAATACTTAATTCGGTGTAAAATATAAACACAATATCGATAGGTTTTCTTAAGATTATGTATTGTTATTAAGTGCGATACTTAATAACTCCTATATTTAGCAAAGTTAAATAACTATTTGTGCAATAGTGTCATGAATAGTTTTTTAAGTGTATTTGATTGTAACTAAAATTCATATAAATTTTTAAAAAGATCAATTTAATTAGATATGGATTCTTTAATTTACTATCCATAAATATATATGTTGGTATATTTTAGTTATTGTTGTAGAATTATATATTTTTGTAAATTCATATACATTTATCTTATATAAAATTTTAAATACCTTATTAATACACGTGTTGTCTTTTAATTTTTAAATACTTAATTCGGTGTAAAACATAAACACAATATCGATAGGTTTTTCTTAAGATTATGCGTTGTTATTAAGTACGATACTTAATAATATAAACTAAAATTCATATAAATTTTTAAAAAGATCAATTTAATTAGACATGAATTCTTTATTTTACTATCCAAAAATATGTAGATTGGTATATCTCTACACCTTATAAAGCATTTAGGACTTTTCTTCATTAGTTTAGTGGTTTAAAGAAAGAAAATTACTAAAATGCCCCTACATACAACCAAAGAGACTAAACTACCCTTATCTATTAAAGTTTAAAAAATTTGTATTTTCTCTAAAGGATTTCTATAAAGTCAAACGAGTTATATATTGGAAATGTATTCTTTTCTAAAAAAGCAAAACATATAATGTCTCTGACAAATCAATAATTGAAATTTTGGAAGTAACCTTCCATGTCAAATATTTTTTTTTCCATTAATAAACACATATATGTTTTAAATTCTCACTAATTTAATGTTCTACATATCATGTATCAGTTTATTATTTTCAATAAATATTTACGATGAGTTTATTAGTTTATAAAGGGTGTCGTGTATATATATATATATATATATATATATATATATATATATATATATATATATATATATATTATATGAATTGAAGTTATCATATACAACAAAAAATGGCAGTGTCATCAAATTCATAGGTACAAATTAAAAGGATTAAAATTTACAATTATAAATTGTTCTAATAAATTATTATTTTTAATAAACTATTAAGTAATATTGATCTTGCAAGTAAACTCAAGTCAATACATTCATAGAAGACGAATCAAAATTGTCTATCTTAGTTAATACATTTCAAAACCCAGTCATTTGGTTAAAAGATCAAATAAATTTTGTATTTTTGATTTAATGATTCATGTACATACATGTTACAACTTAAAACAAAATACTATCATATGATTTAAAAGATGTTATTGCATCAACTTCGCAATTGTAAATCATATTATTTGTCGAGTTTTTAACTTTTCCCTTAGTGTGATTTAACGTTACCTACTATCTTGACAACATATAAATCACTTAGAATTTTATTTTTATGTTGATTAAGTATCTAAGTTACTATATTGCACATATGAAACACCCCCACTTTCTAAATATCATTTTATATTCGAAATATAGGAAGCGTCTGGTCTAAACATACTTTTACAATATATGCTAAAGTTATATCGTTTAAAAACATAAAACATACATCAGTTTGGGTGTTATACAGTACAAATCCCATCATTATGTATCAAAACAAAATCAGAGTAACTGGTCGTCAAACATCCCATTAAACCAAAAGCTTCTTGCCCATCAATTAATCAAACATTAACCTGCAAGAAGTAGGGTGGTGGGATTAGCACACGGCTAAGTGAGAAGAACTGTAACCAACAGTCTAACTCAGAAATAACAAATCTGTTTACAGCGAATAATCGTAAACACACAACGTCAAAGAGGACCGGTGGTTCATGAGGTATCCTCCAAGGAACACTTAAAATCAACTGCAGGCCAATACAGTGATTAACCGATAGCTTGTTACTATCTTCACCAACAACAGTTCCTATCAACTATGTGTATAAGGAACCCCTGTTTGGCCAAACAATAGTAACTAAGCCCAACCAGTGTTGACCTCTGAATATACATATCACATATGCCCAATGGCCAAATATCACATAATCCATAATCATCATGGATAATATAAACAACCCAGACTAAACAATCTATCAACAGTAGTATTACATTACCCGTTGTAACCAAACATGTTACAACTGAATCACACTGAGGATCACAGATCCTCCCACAACTCAGAAATCTAATATCACTGAGTCTTCTGCTGATCTGAGAATACAACAAATAATAAGTTAGATAACTTCCATAACAGCCTCATTCTTATCACAAAGTCATAAACAGTATTAGCTACCACATTTGAACATTCAGTGGAAACTAACTTCCAACAGTGGTAACTGCTTCATTTATGAAAGTCTAAGTATAAATTCAACTAACAGTGTTAATTACATAAACAGTGGAAACTACTTACAGTTCTTAACTAACAGTGTTAATTACATAAACAGTGGAAACTACTTACAGTTCTTAACTAACAGTGTTAATTACATAAACAGTGGAAACTACTTACAGTTCTTAACTAACAGTGTTAATTACATAAACAGTGGAAACTACTTACAGTTCTTAACTAACAGTGTTAATTACATAAACAGTGGAAACTACTTACAGTTCTTAACTAACAGTGTTAATTACATAAACAGTGGAAACTAGTTACAGTTCTTAACAAACAGTGTTAATTACATAAACAGTGGAAACTACTTACAATTCTTAACTAACAGTGGTAACTGCTTCACAATCAAGTTCTGCTAACTGAGTTCATCTTCAAGCTGCGAAGTTCGCTGCTGAACCCAGAAATTCGAACTGAATTCTTTCAAAACTCACGAATTTGACTTCCTATCATTCAAATAAGCTTTCTAACAACTTATATGCATCAAATAACATCTTTTAAGCTTAAAATTCACGTCAATTCGAGAATTTGCTAATTTCATCAAAATACAATTATAAACATCAAATACTTACAGGAACAGAGTGATGATGAGGATGTTACTGGAATTCATTTTTGTAACAAGAGGGTGATTATTCTACTGTTTTAAGATTTCACAGAAGGTTTCTTTCAATTTTTGGGATTTCAAGTCGGTTCGCAGGAATGTTTAAGAAGTGTGTATATTTGTGTAGAAGAATTGAGAAAGTATGTATATATATATTAATCTAACCCAATACCATTATAATTTTAGTTCCCTTCTTAATCTATTATCGGGAACCTAAAACCATTTTGTGAAAACCAATTATTCTACTTTACCGTCAACTAATTCGGTTTAAAACAATGAATTATTTATTAGTCACAATAACTCAATTAATCTCTTGACTGATATTATCAAATAAATATAACATATCAAATATTCCTAACACATTAAATAATAAATTTAAAGTTAGAAATTTACCTGGATTACTAGGCCCTTAGGGTGGATGTTACAACATATCTATAGATATATAAAATAACAAAATAAACCATCCATTACGCTATGATTTAATTTAAAATAAAACTTTATTTTTTAACGTTGTTGATTTCTTTTAGCTTGTGTAATAAACTGTTATCTTTTTCAACGTTATTATAAATCAACATTTAAGTAATAAAACATGCTTTATCACCACTAAAATAGAATTGCAGTAACAAAATCTATGAGTAGTATAAACAATAAAACATGCGAATCGAAACTTGACTATTCAACTCGGCGCAATGCGTGGGCAGACTTCTAGTTTTAGTTATTTTTGTAAAGTTATATATATATATTTGAATATTCATATTTATCTATCTTATATAAAATTTTAAACACCTTATTAATACACGTGTTGTCTTTTAATTTGTAAATACTTAATTTGGTGTTTAACATATACACGATATCGTTAGATTTTTCTTAAAAGTGTATGTTATTTTTAAGTGTGATACTTAATAATATAAACTAAAATTCATATAAATTTTAAACAAGATCAATTTATTTAGGTATGGATTCTTTATTTTACTATCTAAAAATATGTAGGTTGGTATATTTTAGTTATTGTTGTAAAATTATATATTTTTATAAATTCATATAGATTTATCTTATATAAAATTTTAAACACCTTATTAATACACGTGTTGTCTTTTATTTTTTAAATACTTAATTCAGTGTAAAACATAAACATAATATCAATAACTTATTCTTAAGATTATGTGTTGTTATTAAGTGTCATACTTAATAATATAAAATTAACTATTACCCTAAATATTATAGTATCTTTTTATGTGAAACAAAAAAAATAATTACTTGATAAAGAGAAACAGACATATTAAAATATGAATTACAAGTAGGAGAAATTTGCATGCTTTTATTAAGGTAAGCTATAATTTATATTTTATTGCGTAACTTTTATGGATTAACTTTATCGGATTATATAATAACATATATAAAAGATTACGTTAGTATTTGTTTCGTGAAAGAAAAAATAAAAAGAGTCATTGTGAATCTATTTACTTTATTTATAATTTGTATACACATCAAAATAATTGAGCTTAATAGTTCGTGTGTTAAAGATTTTACTTGGTATTTATAGAATTGTATTTCGTAGTTAGCATTTTAGGATATATTATAGAAAAAATACCAATCAATGTCCAAATTATACGATATCAATATTAACACAAATTATATAAGCTTTTATAGCTTTTATATCATATCGGAGTTTATTTAAAATAAAAAACTATCGTTACAATGAGCGGGTTAAAAGCACTTCTTACATATGTTGAAGATCTTAAAGTCATACTAAAACAATTGCCACTAACATAAACCACTTTCATACTACTTGAAGTATCAAAAACTACAGATAACCCATTGAAAGATTGAAACTAAAATGATGAATCCCAATAATATCGGATACCAAATTTGCATGTCGAACGTTATTGATCCAAAACCATAGCTCACTTGAGGGGTCTCATTCACATGTCCAATTATATCTTTAAAGTTTATGGATCTTAGGTTAACGACTCTAAAACTGAATCTCGTTCTGGTCAGAGGCTTTGGGGTACCCGTTGTACTCCAACTTTACATTCAATGTTGCACAAATAGCCCGAAACTTTAACTTTAATGACCTCATGATATCAGTTACAGACTCATTTTCTGGTTCCAAAATCGGATAGTTTGATACCAATTCATCCATTTCTTTAATGTTCTTCTGAACCCTGGTTGAGAAGCATGTTGGTTCAACTCGAATAGCGGACTTCCAAACGTCAATGCAGCCTCTATAAAATCCCAACTCCTCACCGGTTATAAACCCTGTTTTCAATCCAACTTCACGTCCATCTTCTCTTCCAGAGGAAAAACCGGCATTATAGCCTTCTTGAAAGCCTTCATTCAAGTGAGTTTCTTCTAAATTTAAGGATGCACCAAATATGTCGTCCGGAAGATCCATACAGCCGGACAATGAAGAGCCTAAAGGAAGAGATTATCGTATTAGCAAGAACAAATCAAGATTAATCTCACTTTATAAATGGCCAATTCACCATGTTTACTTCTAAATGGGTCAATTTGGTTTATGCTTATCCCTTATTCCTTTGCGACTCAAACGGGTAAACAAAATATCTTTACAGAAAATGAGTCACGTGGGTCAACTCGAAGGTCGCTCAGAAGTCTATATATAGTAAGGGGGTGTTTGGGGGAGCTTATTTTCCAAGCTTATTGCTTATAAGCAAATAAGCTAGAAACTTGAAGCTTATTTTAAGCAAATAAATAAATAAGCTTCATAAAATGGGCTTATCCAAACACTAAAAGGTGAGGTTATTAAGTAAAAATAAGCAAATAAGCAATCAAAATAAGCCTCCCCAAACATCACCTAAGACCTCATAAACCACTTCTATGAAATAAATAATTAAATGATTTAAATCTAAGATATATCATCATTGAAAGGAATAAACTTTAGTAATCATATTTGGCAGACTAAATATATTTTAAAAATTAATATAAATAACAATTTTGGAGATGAAGTGTTCTAGGTCAATCCAATCTTACATGTACCAAAATGACCTGTCTTGAACCGTTACCTAAGCCGACTGATCCCACCCATTTTACCACCTCCATCCATCTTCATTAACGATAAATGAGTGCTATTGTGTATTTCAGAAAGTATAAACAAGTAGGCACCCAAGAATTGTCACCCAACTGTTAACTCTAATTACAAACACGATTTAGAACGATAATCTTTATTACAGCAGCAAACATGATATCAAGTCTAGCATTGAACAAGAACCCTCAAAGTAAAATTTTAAACAATCACAAGCTTAAAGGGATCTATTTCCAAACAATCTATTTATATTGCAATTCTAAATTTTGGTCCACATTCGATAAATTTGCGAAATAAATCTTTCCATTACTTCAAATAAAGTAATAAACACACTTGTTTAATAATGTCAACTGCAACTATGAGCTATATATAATTCTTATCTGCAATCCTACTTATTACTGCTTTTACTCTACTGTAAACAAATCTATGTGCTTGTATTTTTCAAATTAGGATTCAATTATCAAACAAATTATAAATTTGGATTTTTTATTTAATAAGTCAGGTAACAAGTATTGAAGTTGAACTACAATATTCAGAGATCAAATACAACATCTACCATCTACTGATGTTATCCAAATACACAGACAAATAAGCTCAACTGTAAATAGATACAATTTGACAACGAATTTTGGTTCCCAAATTGATTATTCAAAACTATAATATCGAAACCCTAGATAACAGTTTCGATGATAATTCCCCAAATATATACCTGAAAAGGAAATCAAAGAACAAACCTGGATTGGAATCCCAAGATTACAGTAAACAAATTACGAAATAATATGAACGATGGTGATTTGATGATGCTAAAAACAAATGCTCTAAAAACAAATGCTGTGGTTTGAAACTTTGATTACTGATAACTTTACTCTGGTTTTTATGTTAGCCCATTGGGCCTTCTAAAAATTAAACTGGCCAAAATGACATTTTCTCTTTTACACGATAGCGACGCCGACCAGCCCTACCAAAATTTCACAAAAAGGAGAGTAAATTACATTTCCGGTTCTTTTAAGTTATTTCCAAATCGAAGTTTTTAATAGTTCATCAATTTGACCCCATTTTTTTCGCTCCCTGTTCCTGGGTATTAGGACATTCTCCCCTACCCATAATACTCTTTGTAAACATACTATAATCATCATTTGTCATATCATATATATTATTAAAATAAAAGTTACTAGCTTAAGTAAGAATGGTTTATGGTATAAGGTATTGTATTGTATTGTATTTGAATACAAGAGTAAGAAGTGGGCTTTTTTTTTACAATCCTAGGAAAAACATGATTTAGCTCATCTCCAGCTTCAGTTATAAACTTCAATTTCAGTCCATTATTATCATAAACACATTTACCCTTTTCAATTAGATATTCAATTAGATAGAAGAAATGCATCTAGGATGATAATAATATTTAGGCTAGTCACCATATTCAATTTTTAAATTTGTCAACAAGTTTACACCAATAGTTGAAAAATCCCTATCTAAAAAGGTCCACGAACAAATCATTTCCCCTGCACAACTTATCATGATTGTTTTATTTAATAATATTAATATTAATTTTTTATATAGTTTGTGGTTGTAACAGTCCTAAAAAAGTAATATGATGTGAATCAAGGTTTTAAAGTCGGTTCGGACCGACTCCGGAAAGGCTTCCGGTTCATATTAAACCGGTTTTTGACCAATTTGAGAAAATGTTCGGACCGCCAGTTTTAATGGTCCGATAGTTGGACCGGATCGGAACCATTAAAAACCGGTTTCGTCTTTCTTTTTCGAACAACTAAATACAAAACAAAAACGATTTTCAAAAATCAACCCCTAATTCGTTCCCCAAAGTATAGAGCCGTCTTCACCCAAAAAAATTTCCACGGTTACACCCTTTCATCTCCGGCGACAGTTAAAACCCCTCCATATCCGGCCATCTTCCATCATCTCAGCCATCACCCATCTCCGGTCATCACCCTCCATCTCCAGCCATCTTCCATAACTCCTTCTTTAGTCGTATTTTTTTACTTTATCTTATTTATCATATTTAATTCACTCACTAATTAGTATAATTAAAACAGAAACCATGCGAAGACAAAGAAGACAGAAGAAAATGGTATTTGAAAGAAAATAAGTTGGAGATGAAATAAAGTGAGTGTAGTACAGGGAAAAGTGGAAGGAAATGGAGTAATTGTGTGAAAGGAAATGGAGTAGGTGTGTTACGAATCTTTTTTTTTGTTCTTTTCTTGAAGTTCCCAGGTGATTTCCCATCTACTTTTGTTTGATGTTTTCGAATAGGGGATCCGGGTGAGCATGAGAGTACCGATTATCTTTTTTTTTTTTTTCTAAAGTGAGTACCGAATACGGTACCGTTTGAAGTGGAATAGTACCGGTATGGTAAAAGTGTACAACTTTGGTACCAAAAATATAATAGAATAATAAGTAAACCTATATACGTATTTTGTACTTGATAAAATCCAAATAAGATAAACATCAATGAATCTCAGATAAAAAAAATTCATCATTAAGTGACATAATGGATAGTAGCGAAGAAAAATATATATACAACACGTTACTTTGTACCGTGTTAAGTGATTTGGTAATGACACAAATCACGATCCTTAACTTTATATTAACAAACAATATATTTGAAATTCGATTTAACTAGGGTGCTAAAAACGTGATTGTTTGTGTGACAAAAAGTACTAGCTAGACTTCAATAAAATTACAACTGTATTCATACGTGAGGGTCTAACTCTAATTTTTTACTTCTTAATCACTCAAAAAATATCATTTTGTATTTATAGACATATCATATGATCATAGAAATGATGTTTCAAATAAATGTTTTGAAAATATAGAAAGAACCTAGCGACCTATGACAAAGAAAAACATATATATTTCGGATATGGTACCAAAGCGGAAAAAGTGAGAAAATACCAATACCAAACAGGAAGTACCGGTTTTCTTTTTGGCCCTAAAGTGAGTACCGAATACCGGACCGTTTGAAGCGGGATGGTACCGGTTCAGTACGGTACTAGTACGGTACGGATGCTCACCCCTAAAGGGATCCCTAAACTCTATCTTCAACGTTATGTATGTAAAACCGCCGTTCAACTCACTAAACCGCTAACACTGGCGGTCGGAACAGTCGAACCGCAACCGGGCCTCCAATCGGTTCAACATATAAACCGGTTACTAAAACATTGATGTGAACGTAATATATATAGCTGAAAAACACCCTTATCGAGGAAAAAAGGGTTAAAATCACCAAATAATAATCAAATTTCTCAAGTGTTCAACTAAAGTCAATCATACTTTTATTCTCTTGATTTAACCACTTAAGTCTTAAATAATGTTCAAATATAATCACCAAATAATAATCAACTTTATCAAGTATTTAACTAAAGTCACTTCTATTTCTATTATCTTGATTTAACCACTCAAGTCTTATATAATGTTTAAATTTTGCATATTACCAATTTTTATATCATGGACATTTATTTATATAAAAAATGTTGGCACAAATACTATATATATATGTAAAAATATTGACATGAAAATTTATGATCCGATCTCGTTAATTAGTCGTTAGTTTAATCTGTTATATCATACTATGTGTTAATATTTTAGAATTAAACTTGAAAAAAGTATAAAATGTCAGTGCAGCAAGGCGGTTGCACAAGTTATCACCATTAAATAATTATAATTTACATATTAGCATTGTTATCTAAAAATATTTTCATGTCACGTAAATAAAAATTAGTAATATTCTAAATTAGGCTACTATGATAAAAATTGGACACTTTATAAAACTTAAGTGGTTAAATGAGAAATGGTTAAATGAGGGAAAAAAATGTTTTATAAATGGTTAAATGAGAAAAAAAAAAAAATGAGTGAATTTAATTGGACACGTGTAAAATTTAATTATTATTAGGCCTGGTGACATAAACCCTATAAAATAAACACAATTCCATGTCATTGTTTTATTTTTTTTAAAAAACAATCCATGTCAACTTTTGTATTTAAAAGAAATACCTTTCAACCATTTAATTACAAAATTAATTTAAGTTTACAATACATACATGAACACACAATAAAAGTTGAGAGATATAATCAAAAGAAAAAAAGTATGGGTGACTCTTAGTGAACACTGAATAAAAGTTGAGTGATTAAATCAAGAGAAAAAATATATGAGTGATTTTGGTGAACACATAATAAAAGTCGAGTGATTAAATCAAGAGAAAAAAAAGAATAAGTGACTTTGAGTGAACGGTCATGAAACTTCGTTATTATTTGGTGACATAAACACGAAAAAAATAAGGTTTTTTTATGTTAAAAAACTTTAACAACTACCATTAAATTAACAACTTTGCTGAGATAAGAATGACGGGTAACTATACCATAAACATCTAGAATCTAAAACTCATATCATATATGACACTATTATGTTCAAATCATCATTGAGTTTCAACTCAAAAAATTGAGTTTTCCATTCCCAACTTGCAAGAAAATACCAATATCTTTGAACATAATGCTAATCTATTCTAGGTTTTTGTTTTGACTTATAAGAAGACACAATTATATAAAGTGACCTTAATCTGATCAAGTTAGACTTGACTTGGTATTAAAATGTAGATTAAACTATGAATTAGCAGTCATGAACTGTTACATTTGGTCAACTAAAATATCACTTATTTACCAAACCTGCACAATCTGATATTTATATAGATGTGTTATTACTACACAATTAAGAACACAAAAATGTCTTGAAATTAATCAACAAACAAAGTACTACTTCTAGTAATCATCCCCACCATAAAAATGAAACAAATCTGCATATAACGGTATTTCATTCACCTAACTATAATGGCTAAAACATACCTTTACGAATTCAACAAAAAAAAATGCATCATTGTAATGGAATCTAAATTACATTATGTCAACCAAACAAGATATGGAATGGAATACAGATTACTCCGAATTCATCGAACCAAACGGGGTCTAAGTTTGTTCAAGAAAACCATCAACCATAAAAACTGTTGGTTACTGTGTAGGTGAGTCTTTGAAAATTATTTAATAAAAATAGAAAAAAACAAAAAATCATTTTAACACAACCATACAAAAGACTGAAAAAAAAAGGATGAATGAAAAAGTGTTGGTCGTACTATAAATAATAATAATAATATAATAATAATAATAAATAAATATAAAAAAGGTATAAACAAGTTCACGGGTAACCCACCATATATCTTTCTACTAGTAGTTCAAATTTCAAAAGTCTCTCTATTCATATTCATAGTCTTCTCATAAGTCAATAAACCTCAAATCATCAAAATTTACAATCTTGATAAATATGTCTGTGTTGGAATCAAGTTCTGGTAGTACAGCTACAAATATAAAAGGGGTTGTTACACATGATGGTCGTTATGTTCAATATAATGTTTATGGTAATCTTTTTCAAGTTTCTACCAAGTATGTACCTCCAATCAGACCAGTTGGCAGAGGAGCTTATGGTATTGTCTGGTTAGTAATTTCTTTTTTATTATGTTTTATCTAGAATTAGCATGATTTTTATGTGTTGGTTTTGATTTTCATTTGGGGAGGGATATGAATTTTGTGATTTAGTTAGGGTGGTTGACTTGTTGATTGTGATCCAGTTAGTCTACAAAATACAAATAATCCATTAAAGTTAGGGATACGATGTTACAAGGAGTTACAAGTTTTCTAAATTTAGCTCTTTTTGCTAATATACTAGCCAAAATATGTTTATGGAATAGGAAAGTTCACTAATAATGAGAAAAGTTCATGTTTTCATATTGTTTTATTTCTAAAAAAGTCAGGAACTAGACCTCTGTCTTTTTAGTAATTTGCCATTAATTGATAATTGATCAAGGTTATTGGAGCATATGAAACGAATTACGAGGTTATTGGGGCATAGCGAACTGGCGTCGTGTTAAGGAATATTTAATGTTACTATTGGATTTGCTTAATGTTATGTGAAGCGAGTTGACCTTTATCTTCATTTGCTCCAGTGCTGCAATGAATGCCGAGACACGTGAAGAGGTTGCCATCAAGAAAATCGGGAATGCTTTTGATAACAGAATAGATGCCAAAAGGACTCTAAGAGAGATTAAGCTTCTTCGTCACATGGATCATGAAAATGTGAGTTCCCTTATTTGAAGATATTATCTTGTGTGCATAATATCATCTTCCAGTTTGAAAACCACCAATGTCAGTTACCCAATTTTATGGTGCAGACTATCATGCCAAATGCTAGTGTGTACTGTCTAACAATCTAACACATTGGATCTGGGGCCTAAATGTTTGTTTGTTCAATTATTATACCTAATCTATTTATTTTTAAGTGCGTGTATACATGTATGTAAATTAATACGAAAACCGTTCATGTTCCTTGCTTTAAATAATAGTTGTGAAGGATGGACATGGGCCGGTTTATTTAAGATTAGTGGGTGGCTCAGTCATTGCACCTGGTGGCTGGGGTCATCGAAACAACATCCATCTAACTTTTTATCACAAATTGAAGTTTTTCCTGCTCATTTATTAATTTTGTTTAGTACTTTTCCATACATTAAAAATTATATTTTTCTTCTTTCTGCTAAAGGAATAAAAAGATATTATTTATTATAGAGTTTATATGAGTTCGGCACCCATTTGACCTCTTCCTTGTTAGCTAAATATCACTTGTATTATTTCACTCATTTGACCCGTCAAAGGTACATGTAATAACCCAAATCGACCCATTTCCTTAGAAATGGATTAAAATTACCCCCTCTACTTTTTAGAATGCCCATGAAACACTTGATGCATATTTTTGTAGTAAGCTCTCAAGTTGAAATGACCTATTTGGGTGTTCAAGATCTCTGAGTAGTCGAACGTTGCAACTTTTATGGGATGGAGGGACTAGTCAACAATCAAGAATTAATTGTTACTCGAAAGAGAATTCATTTAGTTTATTATGTTATTAATTAATCGTGTCTTTGATCCTTAGAAGTAGTAGGATTCTGATACACAGTGAATACACATGGTGTGTTGTGGATGGTTTTGGACTTACTCTTAGGACTCTTTCGCAGGTTATTGCAATCAAAGATATCATACGGCCTCCACAGAAGGAAAACTTTAATGATGTTTACATTGTTTATGAGTTAATGGACACTGATCTTCATCAGATAATACGCTCTAACCAACCTCTCGCTGATGATCACTGTCGGGTTTGGCTCCATTCCTTAGTTACTTGCATCAGATTTAACACTGAATTTGTCAATACCAAGCATACAAATGATGCTCAATTGCTCATAGTGTTTTAGTTAGTTTGAATTTCCCCACAAATTCAAATTCTTTTTAATATTTATGTGTGACTTGTTGCGAAAGAACTATCGTTTTTGAAGCAGAATGCTCACATGCATGCTACAATTTGTTGAAATGGGTGATTTTGGACATAAATGGTCAGTTCAAAAATTGTCATTCTTGGCTTCTTGCATATTTTCATTTGGTGTATTTTAGCAAGAATGGCGGTTCACAACTGAGTTGGCAAAATGGGTGGGTCTGGTAACAGATTAAAACAGGTTTGGGCCAAAAACGTCTACTTTTTAGTACGGATTAGGTTGGGTCTGGTTGACCCAAAACATATAACTTTTTGCTGTCAGGTCAGGTTGACCGAAAACACTTTTAATCCATAAATTTGGAGTTTTGTTGTAAATAGCTAGTGTATCAAATATGATCACAAAATTTATGATATTTTTATCGTAATATAGTTTTTTTAATAAAATGAGTATAAGGATGTTTTATGCATTATAAATACACCTTGGGCAACTTCCAACCCATATGACCATTTCCTTCTAAGCTACCTTTTTATTTATATTATTCTCCTGATCCGTTAGAGATTAAATAATCAAATAACTTGAATCAACCTGTCAACAAGTAAATGGGTTAAAATTGTCACCTCTACTTCAAACCATTGACCCCTTGAATTTCATGATGTCATGCAGTATTTTCTTTACCAAATACTACGAGGACTCAAATATGTTCATTCTGCACATGTCTTGCATCGTGATCTAAAACCAAGCAATTTGCTTATGAACTCGAATTGTGACCTAAAAATTGGGGATTTTGGTCTCGCAAGAACGACTTCCGAAACGGACTTCATGACAGAGTATGTTGTTACTCGCTGGTACCGGGCCCCGGAGCTGCTCTTAAATTGTTCAGAATACACAGGAGCTATTGACATCTGGTCGGTAGGTTGCATTCTCGGTGAGATCATGACTCGACAACCACTGTTTCCAGGCAGAGATTACGTTCATCAGCTCAGACTAATCACAGAGGTAGAGGTTTTATCACATTGAAACACCCTAATACAATATTAAGTTTGTATTGTTATGGAGATGGGGTTTTGACCATTTGTTTTTTTGTTTGACTTTCTTTAGCTCATAGGTTCACCGGATGATGCAAGTCTTGGGTTTCTCAGAAGTGATAATGCACGAAGATACGTTAGACAGCTTCCTCAGTATCCAAGGCAACAATTCTCTGCTAGATTCCCAAATACATCTCCAGGAGCTGTAGATTTACTGGAAAAAATGCTCGTCTTTGACCCAAATAGGCGTATTACAGGTGTCAAGCTTTCTTCACTAATTATACACTTTTTAAGCATACATACTCTTTTCAAAACCCGTAGACGCTTCCTTATGACCTATGACGTCAAAATAACAAATGTTCAACTTCAAAGTCAATATAAATAAAAACACAGCAGCTTGTATGCATGCCTAAACTTGTATATTCTGTACATATGTATGCATGTGTATATATGTTTTTCACCCCTTTCATGGACTTAACATATCGTCCAATTTTTTTATTTTTTTTGGGTGAAAACTGTAGTTGATGAAGCACTGAGTCACCCATACTTAGCACCCCTTCACGAAATAAATGAGGAGCCGGTGTGCCCTAGGCCTTTTAGTTTTGACTTTGAGCAGCCATCATGCACCGAAGAACATATCAAAGAGCTTATTTGGAGAGAGTCTGTGAAATTCAATCCGGACCCGATTCACTGAGGTATATGTATGTATACGTGTGTAGTTGATGTGTATAACTTAGACATTGTGACATGATCTTAGGATTACTGTATCACCCCCTATAGTTGTTCTTTCAAGATTAAAAGTACGAGATCAACACAAAGAGCGTATAGGGTTTTACTTCATTTGTTTTTTGTTTCTTTTCTTTTCTTCCCTTTTTTGATGTTTATTTAAAGCTTTCTTTAACTTCCTGAATCTACCTCTTGTAATATTAAAATGGTCTATGAAGAAGATGAAGTAAGAGTTACCCTCACTGCTTCTATTCTCAAATTTAACTTCCAATTACTTGGTGATGTATTGTTTCCCAAATTCAGAGCAATGTACAAGCCTGGATGCTCAATGTACAAGTCTATATCTGTGAAAGGGGTAGCTAATGTTTGAAAATTATGTGTGACAGACTGACAAGTGTGTATCATTTGTTTATCCTTGATTTTGTGTTAGGCCATTTCCAGGTTATAAAATCTGAACTCTGAAGCAACACTTGTTGAATGAAATACAAGTCACTGTATCAAACTGTCACTTTGCTAAAGGGGCTAGCTAGATTTTTGTTTGAATGAGATTTATTTGTTTGTTTGGTCATTTACCTTCTTAATTTTGGAATTTTCCCTTCCCGACGAAATCTTTTTTAAGAATGAGGTGGCCTGTGCCCAGCAAAATACAAATATGTACCACTTTAAATGCTTATTAAAAGCAGACTATGAACTAGAAGTTTCGCTTGAATAATATGTGTATTACTTTTTCAAGTTGTTGGTTTATCTTTTGCTTCAATTCTGGAACAGCCTGTTTTTCAACGTACGTTCAGAGCACAAATGTTGTGTATATCATTGTATAAGCAAACTTCAACGTTGCAAATGGGCTTAGCTTGTTACAGGTTGAATATTTTTTGTGCATTATTTCTTGAATCTTGACTTACCTTGTCGACATTAACCTGATGTACATTACTCCAGTATTTAAATTAAATGCAAAACACAAAAAAAAAAAAAAATGTGTTGATTGGTTAAAAAACATTTAAAAGTTGACATGATCAAATCGTGTCTCTAAAAGCTCGAATCTTCTGAATTAAGCATGATCTTTTATGGTAGTTTTTATATGTCATATTTTCACTACAGTTTTTAACCATCTGAAAAAAGAAGTGATTTCCTTCAAATTTTATGTGATCTCTACTAGGCTTCAACTATACAAGCTTACAAGAATCTGATTCTCAGAATTGGTCTAAGGCTCAAAAGTTTATGTCAAACAAAACCCAGAAGTCTGTACATCAGGTCTAGGATCGTGCCTTAGGCGGGTAGAACCTGAGTAGAAGAGAATAGTTGCTCCATCTTGTATTTAAAGATCAACAAAAAAGATTACAAACAATCTTAAGGGAAGTGCTTTTCATGCATCAAGTTATATACCCATCAAAATCTATTGATCAAGTTCTGTTATGTATTACATTTGGTGCTTTTTAGCTAACTTTGTTCTTACCCCAAAATCCTCCTCTACTAGGCTTCAGAAGTTGTTTAAATAAAGCCGTTTTTGGGACATTCCAGTGCTCTACATGCCTGAAATATTTCCCACAATTTACTTCAATGTATATCTACAAGAATCCGTTGAGCAAACTGTTTAGAATTAATTTTACCTGCATACTTTTCCTGATTCTTTGCTAAGATAATACTCGGTGTAACCTGTTGCTGTAATGCAATTAAACTGTCAAGACAAGACAAAAAAGTGTTGACCAATACATTTGAAATTTAAATGCAAGAAAAGCATAAGACTCCACTAGGAAGGCATGCGTCTATGTTTGTACACCATAATACGTAAAAGAAAACAGCATATGAGACAAACGAGTTGCACAATGTTTTGGGTAAATTAAGCCTTCTTGGCGAGGTATGGGACTCATGTTAGATAGGCTTATTTTCTTTTAAGATATAAGCCAAACGTACCTGAAAGTATAGGTTTCCATGGGAACGACATGGTGCAACTGAAACGCCAATGCCCGATTCCTTTATCCTACAATACAGTTAATTCAAAATCAAGACTCTTTTCCCAAAACAACCAAAGAAAAAAGCATATATAACAATTGTACTATAACCAAGGTTTTTCATATCAACATACTTCCTCTTTTGACATAGGATTATAGATATTTGTGACTTGTTTGAGTTGTTAAAACTCTTAAAATTATCTAGAGGTTGCTTATAGGTGGCAATTTGGGCGAGTGAAGAACCAAAATGGGTTTGTATTTGACCTGCCAACACCTATTTATTTATTTATAATATGATTCGGAACTATTATAAAACTAATGATCCCCTTGGATGTGCAGTTAATAAAAATATCATATGGAGTTCGACATGTTTTCCTTTATACATAGATTCATTGTTTGATCCTTCTTTAATAAAATGTACCCCAAGTTCACTGATTTATTCATATACATAGGTTGAAACCGCTTCTATGTAGATTATGAGTTGAAATTTCACCTGTAATTATTGTGAATTAAACGATGTATCAATCAGTACTGATCATTTTAAAAAAATGGTAATATCACGATATAAGAAGAAATGTACCTGCCTAGAGAGATGCACATACCTCAAAATCTTCCCATTTCATGAGCTTCATGTTTGATTTCTCAATAAGAGATCCAAAATTAGTACAATTTCTTTTGAATCGACGTAGGCCTTTAAATGAACCAGCTGGATCAGCAAATTCACAGTCGTTTTCGTATGCATCAAGTGTAACAGCACCTGAAATAATTATAAAAGTTCACAACATTTGAAATCAATATAATTCAAATTCAGAAATATTTTATAAACAGACTAAACAGTGATTATAGTAATTGCATTTTACCAGTAACGAAATAAGACCTCCGGAAATCATCTTTGATAGTTTGAACTATAATTGAACGGTCAATTACTCCAGTTTGATCTTCAGCAAGCACGTTGCCTCCTTCAACGACGTTATCCGGTGAACGGAAAAATGAGGCAGCAATTCCGAGAAGCTCGGAGCCATACCAAGCAGTTTTGAGCAGCAAGTTTCCAGACTCGGATCCTGCTCTGGTGACTGATGAATCAGTACTCGTTGAGTTATCATCTGCTCTGGTGCACCGGATAATCGTGAAACTCAGGTTGCGATTTGATTGGAAAGATCGGTGGATGGGATGGTGGTGAAGAGTGACGGAAGAAGTAGTAGGAGAGACTAATGTGGTTGCCATTTTAGCCACAAAAAGCATTCGACCGTTTTTATGGTTGTTATTAATTTGATTTTGATACTGTAAGTATATTCCATATAATAATTAATAATTAATAATTAATAATTAATAATTAATAATTAATAATTAATAATTAATAATTAATAATTAATAATTAATAATTAATAATTAATAATTAATAATTAATAATTAATAATTAATAATTAATAATTAATAATTAATAATTAATAATTAATAATTAATAATTAATAATTAATAATTAATAATTAATAATTAATAATTAATAATTAATAATAATAATAATAATAATATTAAAAATGGAAAATATCACGTTTTCACAAGTCTTTTTTCAAATTTTTAGCCTTAACTATTTATTTGACAAATATGAATAATAGTTACGTAAACATTTTAAACTTGGGCCGCCATGAATGAATGACTGAACTAGTGAGTGGTGACAAATTGAATGCAATTGCGGGTTCATATTCAACATCATTCGGAAACAACTACATGTTTATGCAGAATAAAGCTCAGAACAAAACATGAACATCGAGGTTAAGCATTTGAATTTCTGTATATTTATCACAGCATCGTACAACAACTAAAGAGGATAATCGCTCAATAAAATACAAAAAGGGTGGTCATTATTCAACATACGACCTTAGGTTGTACTCGATGGTACATTTCAAAGAAAACAATGTGTAAGTAGAACGCCAAAAATAACACTCGGGTTGCACACTATATAGAACTCGTATTTGCTATTTCTCACCAACCAGAGCATTATTTCACATTTTCACAAGGGCAGTCATTATTTAGAAACGATATGTGACATACTCTGATCCAATGCACAAATCAGTCATAACTTATTGGAAAGATTTTTACCACTTCACATAACAGCAGATTGAAATTTACTTGTGGATTTGATTTCAATGTTCTGCTTTTCCATCTGATATGATAGATTCACCTTACGTTTGAGCAAAAATGGTGTCGAGAAGCTTCTTGAGTGAACGCTTTCAGAATAAAAACGATCTAGACAACTGGCTTTCAGCAAATCATGCTGATAACAGCAGGCAGAATAGAGAACTTTCTTGGAAGGAATCCCAGATGCTCTCCGTCAGATTGAACAAAAATACTGTTGGTTCCCACAACCTCCTCTACTTCGATTGAAAATGCACTACATTGTGGAAAAATATTATTGGAAAAACCAACTACAACAATGTCACACCACTCGAGCAAGTCGAGAAGATAATTTAAATATATACAAGTTATACAAGCTCACCCTCTATCTGTACTATGTAAATCCAAATTCATTTCATGAAAATTACATTATTTTATTTCTTAGTTATCCATCAAAATTTCAATACCAGAAAAAACTTCAACATACAACTAGAGGTGACAACTTTGACCCATTTACTTATTGAGGTTGATTTGTGTTATGATTCATCTCTTGCAGGTCAGATGGGTGAAAAATTCTACATTTATAAATCTAAAAAGGATACAGAACCTCCTAATTTGTTTGATTAAAGGAAATATTATTATTGTAGTTATAGCTTTCATAATCAAATTGAACACAAAATCACAAATTACTCATAAATTTTTTGAAATAAGGATCGATCACAATTCGTTGAAAGTTTGAAACAAAATATAATCAGTTTTGATTAAAAGATAGCTGGCTATACATATGTGTGGTATCATATGACAATAGCTAAGTTGAGGAGTTCTAGATTTATATTTTATTTGGCAATTATAGAATGTAATTTAAACTTCAAACTTGTTAAACCGTGACAGCAAAGGAAATAGGCCACTCACAAAAGCTATGGTTTATGTAATAACAATAATGATTAAGAATGAAGCACTGAGTTCTGAAGAGTGGATACCTTCTTGACAAGACATTATTCACCGACAAATGCGTTCCATTGTACAGCCTATGTAGTTTCAGAATAAAGTCATACCATTTAAAATCCTGAAGTGTCACCACCTGTTACGAGGAAAAAATCCAACATTAACTGCAGAGTTAAGGTTACCAAGATTTCACAAGCAAAGTTTTCACAAATATCATAGGTAGCAATTTCGACCCAGTTACTTATGAATGACTCAATTTGGGTATGGGTCAAATATAAAAAAAGCTGAATGGGGAACAGGTAGAACGGGTTGAACAAGTCAAACAGGTCAGAACTTGCCCAAAGTCTACCTTAATGCATATAACTTCCAACATCACTATATTCAAAGTTTCTTTTTGTTCAGATAATCACAACTAATACGTCAATTTTTTTATACGTTAAACAGACGAACAAAAAAGTGTATGTGGGTCAACCCAACCCTACTGGTCCGCGCATATTAACACCTCCAAAGTATATGAGACGAACTCTATATTGCACCTCAAAGTTTCCACTTGAAGGGTGGGCATTAGGAGTTATCCTCATTCCACCACCAAAGAATTGTGCATTTCCAATGCAGAGAGCTGTTACCTTGGGATATACTTCCCACTCCCCGTCATTCACCTAAAATAAATCATATCATGCCCAGTTCAGTGGCAATGAACAAAGGCTTAAGGGGAAAAAAGGATAATGAATCACGATTAGTTCGAGACAGGGAAGTACTGACTCTGATCTTTAGATCCTGGTTGTGGTGCCCAAAAAAGGCTTGCAATGCACCAATAACATAGCACAAGTTCCCAAATCTTTTGTATTTAGATGCATGATAGCCTGCTTTTGCACTCCTGAAAGTTTACATAAGATAATCAATTGAAAATGGGCATCTCCTCTTTTCTTTCTTTCAAAACACTGCTAAAATTAGCATATAACATTATAACCTTAGGACACAATCTACAATGGGGTGATTAGGTAACGGGTCAAAATGATAACTTTTTCAGTAGGTCAAACTGGGACGGATTAGGCTGAACCAACCCGCAGACACTTATTACCCAATTATTTAATATTAATATTAAGCAAACATGATTATAAAAGCTATACAGACATAAAATAAATAATTAAAATATAACTTGTTCCTGATAAAACTATTTAGGGTGTTTTTATGAATTTGAAGACACTTCGGATGACTTTCAAGCCGTTTGACCTGTTATCTTTTAGTTAATTCTTTAGCTTAGCCAATTTGACCTGTTAGTGATAAAACATAACCCAAATCAACCCATTTATATGTAAAATGGGTCAGATAATTCTACCTCTAATATTGAGGATTGTTCTCATAATTTCTAAAGGCGATACACTTACAGATGAATATCTGCAACATTTATGAAGTAATGCAAATCTCCACCTTCTTTGGTGATTACTCCTACATCAATCCGCGACCTAGCCCCTGCAGAACGCTTCCATCTCAAAATTCAGAAATTATAATGTTTCCAAAAGCAGCAAGTCAACCCCTCCAGACAGATACATGTACTACCAGAAAAGAATATTCATAACCTTTAACTAAGCGTTCAATGGCGTCAACAGGATCATTTGTCCTAACAAATTAAAGAAATTGTGGAGGTATATTGAGATAATGATTGATGTTGTGTTAATATATCAAATACCTGAAAGTAATCAAGGCAAGAAGTACTAACCAGCCAAACGTTCTTGCAAAATCAGACCCGGTTCCCAAGGGGATCAACTGCAAATGCATAGTAAGACAGATACCTTACATTAACTAATATCATTTTTGAAATTAGTACTATAGGATTATGAAATAACAGCCTGTGCAAACACTTACACCAAGAGCTGTTGTATGGGGAGCCTTTGAATCATGTTTAGAAACTGGTTTTCCACCCCAGAAAAATCCATTGACCACCTGACATTTATAAGAGCCTCAATGCATGATACATTTTAGATAAAATTTATGGCCATCGCCAATTTAACCACTAAACTACCCCCTTTTTCTTTTTAAGGAGAAAGTGTAACTATTAAGAGAGATAATGTGTGTTACATTGCATGTTTTTTGTATATATCGGGATTGTGGTAAGTTTGATGGTGATATTGGTAGTAACAATAGAGTTACCCAATATTTCATTATAGGATTTAAATATTCCTCTAATGGGAACGCGGCAGATAGTTTAACCCAGTCGACCAATATTAAGGTTGACCTCCTTATTTAAGACACATGTTCATTAACTACAAAATGTTCTGCAAACAATACCAAGAGTATGAAAGGGAAATGGAAAGAGCTTTGGCATTGCACACACTAATTAAATCATATTATTAACATCTATTACTCGTAATAACTGACAACTGCAGCATGTGCTACATAATGGTTAACTTATCGCCAATATAGTGAAGTAATCAAGTTGTGTAACAATATAACAATACTTGATAATGTGTTTATTCTTTCGTATGTCAATAACTTAATGATGTGCTTCAGAATGATATCCAATGTTATATAGTCTACAAGTGTCAGAAACATGAAGAACTTGGAGTTTCAGTTACTAACATTTGTGTATGATATCAAGTTGATGAACATGTGACTGCAACTTTAATCCTAGATTCTTAGATGAAGAGTTCGTACAAACAAGTACATGACTGTCATGACAAAGTACTTCACAAACCCAATGTGCAGGAAATATAATCATTCTGAAAAGAAATTTCACCTCGTGAAGTGTCCCATCACCCCCAACTGCCACAACTGCATCAGCACCCTCACGTATGGCCTACCAACATTTGGTCCATTTAAATATCTGATAATTAGAAATAATATAAGTTCAGTGCAAACATAAAGCCTCGACATGCCTACCTCCCTTGTTATGTCTATCGCATGAGATGGACCTGAAGTCAAAGATTCACATATCTGTATAGAAATGAAGAAGGGTCAACACATATCATCAAGCTACGCCATTCAAACACATTTTCTAAATATACAACTTATATTTTAGAGGTGACTACATATGGAAAACATGGTTTCCTCTGTATACTTGGTTTTCTTCTAATTGCTTTTTTCCTGTTCCATCCTTCTCTATGCTTTTTACTTCCGTTTCAGATAATCTTGGAGGCAAGTAATGTTTGGTTACCAATTATTTACTAATTACAGTTGACCATTATTTGCTACTGTGAATTCTCAGAACATTTCGCAGTTGTGGAAAGAATTTTGGAAAACACACTCCTTAGATATCGGATATGACCATTTCTTGGTGTATTGGCGTTCGTACATTACATAGATGATCTTGACTTCCGTTTCAAATAATCTTGGAGGCAAGAAATCTTTGGTTACCAATTATTTACTTATTAAGGTTGACCAATATTTGCTACTGTGAATTTTCAGAATATTTTACAATTATGGAAAGAATTTTGAAAAACGCACTCCTTATATATCGGATATGACCCTTTCTTGGTATTCCTACATTACATAAATGATTATCCTTAGAAACTTATATAATCTCTGACAATGTATATAATTAGTCTGTTAGGCACCACCCTCCATAAGTTAACCTATAACCACCTAAGCATCTAATGTTCACATCAAAAACTTGTTTGTCCATATGCAACAAATCAAGTCTAAAATTGCCTACTTTTTTATTCAGAAAAATATGTTCACTCAATTACTGTTTTTGTCAAAACGTAATTCAGTCTGACTGCTGACTCATATACGTGTTTGCCAGTCATCATGTACTCAAAATATGATGTCTTTAAGACAAACACTAATATCATTAACTTATTTTGGTCAAGCTGAAGCCTACTGCTTCCTACTTTGAGACTTCAAAATTTCTTTCCGAAGGTTACAACTAAACCCACATATGTTCTACTACATTTTCCTAATAAACAACCTAATTTATGATCACGCACAAATTACTAAATGCAACAACGTGCAGAATTGCAAATATGTACGACAATCAGTATATGAAACTAAGCACAACTGAATTAACAAATAGCAGATTAAAAGAAGTCTCACATTACAATCGCTACCGAGGCGAGACCTAAGGTACGGCAGCAGCTTCTTCCATTCTCTCCCTGTACGACCATTAGCACCTTAAACAGATCAAGTGCAATTCATCAACACCACATATTACTATCTACTACAAAATCATAAATGAATACACAAGTACTAACCTCGAGGATTGACGATGAAAACGAGGTCACGGCGATGAGAGGATGAGGAGGATCCAGTGCAGGTTGCGGCAGAGAGATCAGATTGTTCGGCTCGTAGAAGCGAGGGTTTAGCCGCCATTGATACAACCGCCATGCCTAAACAAACCATCTGTAATTTATCAGTGACGAATTAGTCTTGATGTGCGTGCCTGAGAGTTTGTGTGTAGTGAAGATAAGTTAGATAACGTGGTTGGTAATGGGGATTATAAAGGGGGTTATGGTTCTAATTTTGTGTAATCATATGTTTGTTTGACTGCTTATACTACAAAATTTGTTGTCTTGTAAATTCCCCATTCGATTTCAAAACTAAATTATAAAACGTAGAGTATTAATCGTGTGATTACTGATTTAATGTTTACTCAGTAGTGATTACAATTTTATTTTTATGTATTTTACTGATAAAGTGTCACGTGTTATCCGTAGAGATTGACACAATGATAATTTCGAAAGTTGTATACACGAAAATAAAAAAGATAGTTAAATACACACAATTTAGATCATATCCAAACTGGAACACTAATCTCTATCTATATTAATTAATATTTACGTGAATGGTTTATCATTTTGTGTTTACTACATGGATGGTTTTCTCATTATAAATAGATATAAGAACAATTTAGCTTCTACCGTTTTGGATAGTTAAGGACTACTTACCTATATGTTTAAATTGAAAATATTGAAGGAAATTGTGAAAGTTGAAGATGTTATTTGAAAGATATTTGTTAACAGTCAACACACAATAATATTTTAATATATCTTTGTCATATACGAGGTTAAAAAGATTTTTATTCCGGTAAGACGTTAGATTGATTTTAACGAGATTGTTATATGAATATATGCGCCACGTTTTGTATTTACATGTAGTTTTGCAAAAAAACTTAGCTATATATCAAAATACATAAAACTGGAATATACAATCTCAATTTAAATATATCGTATTGTAGCTGATTACGCGCATATTACTAAATGTTTCGCGCATGTTACTAAATGTTTCAGGTCGACTAAACAAAGTTAGCCTTGAAATATTGGATCTATGATGATTTAAGTTGGAGACATGTCGTGCACAATGCTAAAAATAGGCCTATACGAGTGCATAAGTACGAAGGAGAGACTTGCATGTACCATTGGATCGAAATTCCTAGACTATAAAGACTTAGCAAATTTGAGCTTCACAATCTAATTTTCCGGTTCCTTCTGCTCCATTGAGTTCACCACCGTAGAACTCAATAGTTACACCTACTTGTTCGACTTCTCTGCTAAAGAACTGCACACACTTATTCGATATTTTTTTTAGAGTAGACGAGTAGTATCGGTTGATTCGGTTTTGTGATTTATGTATAAAAGTTTTCATCCTCTTGTTGATGTATTGTTTAGTTTAGTTTATGTTTAGAATTCGTTGAGTGTTTACGATTGATAGTGTTACTTTGATTCTTGTTATTCCTGAAGATCTTCATTGTTGTTCGTTTCTAGTTTCTTTACAATCAACATCATTTTCATGCGAATTATATCATTAATTAAATATCACACTTTAGTTTAATATATATATATATATATATATATATATATATATATATATATAGTCAAAGGTTCAAATAAGAACCAAAAAATGTACAGAACTGCGATAACTTTTAAATTATATGAATTTTCACATGTTTAATTATTCAATCACATGTGATTATTGATGTAGATTAATGTTAAAAGCAAAATAGTTTGACAAAACCTCAAAATATTCTTTAAAATCGAATTTATATTTTTTGTTCACATGTGCATATTTGATCTGTGCACATGTGAACATTTCATACATTCATTAATTTAACATATTTTTAGTGATTTTTAACCTTACTTTGTCAATAATATGAATATTAAATAACATTTATATGTAATTTGTTGCGTTCACATGTATAAAAACAATGTAATTTAAAAGTTCTCGCAGTTCTGTACCTTTGTGTAATTCTCGTTTGAACCTAACCATATATATATATATATATATATATATATATATATATATATATATATATATATATATATATATATTTACGTTTTTTGTTTTTTCCTTATCAACTTACTTTTAATTTGTGTTTTATGCTAAAAGTAAACCTTAAACATCTACCATCATGAAAGAATCCACAAATAGTAAGGAGGCGTTTAGTTAAAAAAACTCCTCCATTTTTTCGGAAATTTTTTTCTGAAAAATTAGAAAACGCGTTCAAGTTGGAGTTTTCCGGAAAAATTTCTCAAAAAATGGAATCTATTATTTAAGGTTTTCCACCTTTCCTATTTTGAGAAATGAAAACTCCATCCCTTACATGAACGTGTTCTCTAAATATCTTATGATTTTCAATGGACACAAAACTCTAGAAAAATGGAAAAGGAAAAAAAAAGATATTTTTCCGTAACTAAACACGTCCTAATTGTCTTTTCTTTTTCTACTTGCCAAAAAGAAATATTGCACTACGGTGTTCAATATTTGATTTAAAACCGTTAAATCCGAATACCGAACCAAATTTGAATTCGGTTTTCGGTTCGGTTTTCGGTTCGATTTTCAGTTTTTTATTTTTCAAATTCAGTTAAACCGAAAACCGAATTCAAAAACGAATTCGATTTAATAAATATATTATTATTTATATATTAATATATATATATATATATATATATATATATATATATATATATATATGTGTGTGTGTGTGTGTGTGTGATTTTTCGAATTCGATTGAAGACTTGAAGCGTTTAACATTTTGAAAACTTAAATTTTTTAGCTACCATGTGTTTTATGAAAAATAGATGTTTTGTTTGAACATTAAAATTCACATACATTGACAGTTTTATGTTTTGTAAACTCGAATTTGACTAACACATAACATTTATTAATAGTTAGATTTATATAATTTGTATTGTATAATCGTGCATATTTTTTAGTTTTGTATGTTGAAAGGTGTTTTTGAAAAAAATTAAAGTTTTTCAGTTTTAACCGAAACCGAATCGAATTTGAATTCGGTTTTCGGTTCGATTTTCGGCTTTGCTCCCGAAATATTCAAAACCGAATACACCGAGAAAACCGTAAACCGAACCGATGAACACCCATGTATTGCATGTATATGTTCATATATTTTTTATTATGTATACGAAAAATATTATTAGTCATGCATGTTATAAATCATATATAGTGAAAACTTGTATAATTAGCTGTTTCACAAATAGAGGTGTTCAATATTTGGTTTAAAACTGGTTAATCCGAATACCAAACCGAATTTGAATTCAATTTTCGATTTTTTATTTTTCAAATTCGGTTAAACCGAAAACCGAATTCGATTCAGTTTTTAGTTTTGAATTTTTAGAATTCGGTTAAATCGAAAACCGAATTCGATTTCATAAATATATTATTATTTATATATTAATATATATATATATATATATATATATATATATATATATATGATTTTCGAATTTGAGTGAAGACTCGGAGAGTTTAATATTTTGAAAACTTTCATTTTTTAGCTACAATGTGCTTTGAAAAATAAATATTTTATTTGTACATTAAAATTCATATACATTGACAGTTTTATGTTTTATAAACTCGAATTTGGCTAACACATAACAATTATTAATAGTTAGATTTATGTAATTTGTATCGTCTAGTCGTGCATATTTCTTAGTTTTGTATGTTGAAAGTAGGGGTCTTCATCGGTTCTGTTTACGATTTCCTCGGTTAATTTGGTTTTGAATTTTTTTTTAGCAAAACCGAAAACCGAATTCAAATTGAAAACCGAATCGAAACCGAACCGAAAACCGAATTCGAATTTGGTTCGGTTTCGGTTAAAACCGAAAAACTTAACATTTTTTCAAAAACACCTTTCAATATACAAAACTAAGAAATATGCACGATTATACGATACAAATTATATAAATCTAATTATTAATAATTGTTATGTGTTAACCAAATTCGAGTTTATAAAGCATAAAACTGTCAATGTATGTGAATTTTAATATTCAAACAAAATATTTATTTTTCATAAACACATGGTAGCTAAAAAAATTAAGTTTTCAAAATGTTAAACTCTTCAAGTCTTCAATCGAATTCGAAAAATCACATATATATATTAATATATAAATAATAATATATTTATTAAATCGAATTCGGTTTTGAATTCGGTTTTCGGTTTAACCGAATTTGAAAAATTCAAAACCGAAAATCGAATTCGAATTCAATTTTCGGTTTAACCGAATTCGAAAAATAAAAAACTGAAAATCGAACCGAAAACCGAATTCAAATTCTGTTCGATTTTCGGATTAAACGGTTTTGAACCAAATATTGAACACCCCTAGTTGAAAGGTGTTTTTGAAAATATGTTAAATTTTTCAGTTTTAACCGAAACCGAACCGAATTTGAATTCGGTTTTTGGTTCGGTTTCGGTTTTCAATTTGAATTTGGTTTTCGGTTTTGCTCCCAAAATTTTCAAAACCGAATACACCGAACCATTACACAGAAAAAATCGTAAACCGAATCGATGAACACCCCTATTCACAAATGCATGATTGAACCATGAACAATGACAACACACTCATAGTAGTTCATAGGGGTGTTCATTATTCAGTCTGAAACCGTTTAAATCGCAAATTGAACCGAATTAAAGTCGAAAAAAATTCTAATTGAATTTTAGTCGGTTTGCGGTTCGGTTTACACATTTGATTTCGGTTTTCGGTTTTAAAATTTTCAACTCGGTTAAACCGAAAACCGAATTCAAAACCAAATTCAAATTAATAATATATTAAATTATTAATATATGTAGTATAAATGTAATATTAAAATTTTTTAAACAAGTCTATTTACATTTTAACCCTAAATTAACTTTACATCTTTTACTTTTCAAACTAGTTTTACCCAAACACACTAACAATTACAAGCCAAAATCGTTTTTTTAGGATTATTTGGTTAAATTTTTTTTTTTTTTCGGTTTTTCGATCTTACCGAAACTGAACTGAATTCGAATTCGGTTTTCAGTTCGGTTTCGATTCGATTTACAACTTTGAATTCGATTTTCGGTTCGGTTTTTAGTTTTGCTCTCAAAAAATTCAAAACCGACCAAATCGAATAAATCGAGAAAGGCGTAGACCGAACCGATGAACACCCATAGTAGCTCATCATATCTTATCATATCTGTACAAAGGCACGCCATGCCGACCAATTTAAATTAATTCTTTCTCTTTTATAAATTAAAAGATGTAGAATAAATTAATTAATCAACTTATTATATCAATCAACAAATGGTTTGTCTTTTCTTACATCTAAACATCATGGAATAAGTCGTTCATTGGACGGTCTTTAGAGGAAACAAGTTTGGTCTTTCCCAAAAATGCAAGCTATATTATATGGCAAAGTATTTTTATTTTGTTCATTTATTTTATTTTATATGTATATACGTTTTTATTATATAAGGAAAAAAATTGATCAATGTATGTACCTGTAAATTCATTAAAGTAGGGTATGTAACATTTCTTTAATGCACAAGACCATATATGAAAAAGCGGTGTTCATAGTAATTCAAAATCGTAAAATCGAATCTAAAATCGTTGAACCGTAGCGAATTAGGTTAACCGAATTGAACTTTTTTTATTTTTCGGTTTCAGTTAACCGAACCGGTATTTTTTCAATTGTTTCAGTTTTGGTTTCGATTCACAATTTTGGCACAAACAATTAACCGAAAAACCGAAAATTTTAAATTACTATTTTTAATATGTACATATAGAGATATATAAATAATATTACTAACTATCTTCTATTTTAGAATAGGATTATTATATTTTTGTATTTGTATTAGTCCGAATATTCATATTTTATCATTTTAATAGTTAAATTTTTAGTTTTGTAACTACATGGTTCGGTTTTTATGTTTTTACGTTTTGTACCTTATTAAAATGCTTTATGTTTGTTGTTAGAATGATCAACGTGTAAAATTTGTAACAAATATCCGTCAATAAATTTGTATATGTGTGTTAATAATTATATTTTAAATGACTATGAAATAAAAAATGGTTAAATTGGTTAACGGTATAACCCAACCGAAAAATCTAGTTAATCGATCAGCGGTAAACCGATTTACCGAACTTTTCAGTTTCGGTTTAGGTTCAAGAAAACAATGAACTAATAATTCGGTTAACCAGCTTTCGGTTAACCAAACCTCCTGTTAACCGAACTTCCTGTTAACCAACACCCCTAATATGAACAAAATAAAACAGATTGCAAGGTCGTAATATTTGTGTGCAATATTCGAACTCGAAATCTCATAATTAATAGTATAAAAAAGAAAAAGAAAAAAAAAACATTAAGCTACATAATGAACTAGAAAAAATCAATTTTGACTTTCGACTATAGACATTAGTTAACCGGTGAACAAAATATCGTAATCGAAAGTGATTTCTTGGATGCTTTGAGAGAAGTTAAGAACTAAAATACAATGATTGTTTTTTTTTTAATTAGACCAACATAATCTATTCTATAAATTAAAAATTGGAAAATATATATTTGAAAATACATGTTAGAAAATGACTTTTAATTAATAAAATATAAAACTATGATAACGAAACTATTGTTTTCTGAATTTATCTATGAAAATGATTATTATTATTATTATTATATGTATTAAAGTAAATAAAAATCGATTAATGTTTTATTGTGTTATACAATAATATAATACTCCATAATATAATAATAATAATACTAATAATACTAATAATAATAATAATAATAATAGTAAGATCTTGATTCAAAATTCTCTTTCAAGTCTTCGGTAGCCTCCAACTCGTATCTATATATATCATGGCATAATGAACTCTGATCATACCCATCAAAAGCTCATTTCAAAGGGGTTATACTCTGTGTTTTCTATTGTTTGCAATGAAAAGTATTTGTTAATTTTGTGATAATTATTTTTATTAATGGAAATATCGCCAATGCTTGCTACAGAGAGTTTCTCGTTTAGTTGGTTGGCAAACCACAGATTTTCTTTCGAAGAAGAAACAGAACGCTTCTTGGATGACACATCTAGCGATTTCAGTTTTGGTATCTCGGACACCACCTTAGCAACGAGTGCAGATGAAATATTTTGCAATGGTTGTATTGTTCCTAAACAATTCATTGTGTCGAAATCAGCCCCGTCTACACCTTTCAAGTCTATTAGTCCGTATAACATGCAAAATAGTCACCATCGCAACATCTTAAGGGAATGGAAAAGATCGTCAAAGCGAATCATTGAAAAGTTATTAGGTTTCCTAAGACCTAGAAAAAGTATAAGGGTCGATGATTTTGAAAATTCAACTTGTCATATGCCGATGATGTATAAATCTTATTCCATAGATGGTTCGTATGATCTTGATAGCTCAATTTCTGATGCAGTTCTTCATTGTAAACGATCAAATGGTATTTGATGCTTGTTAATATATCAGTTCATGCATCGTATATTCATTCGATCACCATGTTAATATGTTTATCATAATCTCATTTATAGTCTTGTGAATTATATAAATTTAATATTGTACCTAATGTATTTTGATCTTTGGATAGTAATAATATATTGCACTTAATAACTTCAACATGTTACATATAAGATGACATTGAAAGGATAAGAAATAAACGTGAAAAGCAAAAGGATCTACTATTCTCTATTGGTGCCTCCAGCCTGCGGCTCCATGCCAAAGGCGCGGAAGGCTCCTCGACAACTCTAACTCTCTCAACAATCGATATGTCTTTAGGCACTCTGTTCACTACCGTTGCCTTTCTACCCTCAAAATCTTGACTCTTTTCAAGCACACCGTCCACCATTAATCTCACACGTTTTTAGTACGTTGTTAATACAAATCGTGTGTCCTCTGTTCGTTTATCGTTACTACATCTCGCTGATCCACCACGTCCACTTGGTTGAATTGTTTTGCTTGGACCACATCAGTTTTTTGCGACATTTGGTTTCAAATCCCTTATTATTGCTTTGCAAGGTTCCCTTCTTTCGTTGGTTCTAATCCTCTCAAGTTTGGTTCCACACAATTTCAACGACCAGATTATGTAAGCGTTACAACTTCAATGTTTTGTTTTTCAAACCATTTCAGTGTCGTCCAAACAAGTTTTCATCCTTATTATGTACTATATGTTTGGTGGGTTTAATTTGTAAAATACTCCCTCCGTCTCAAAAAATAAGTGTATTACTTACTAATTTGGATTGTCTCAAAATAAGAGTCCAAATTTTATTATAGTCAATCAGAAAAAAATTTAGTAGCTACTATGAGATGTTATTGGTACTTTTAAATATCGTTCATTGTATGTAAATTTTTTTTTCGAGTAATACCAAAAAAGAAAAGTTTTTTTTAGCCTTACCCAAAAAGAAATTTTTACATACAATAGAGGATATTTGCAAGTTCAACATATACAATAGAACAAATAAAAGTATGTCTAATAGTAAAAAATGTAAAATTTAATACATAAGGAAACAGTAAATCCTTTCTAAAACTGTGAGTATTCTGAATGAGACACTTATTTTGAAACGTAGAGAGTATGTGTTTTGTGTGTTTGATTTGTGGAGCATGTTATAAAATTTTAGCCTTCAAATTCATGTTCAACGGGCATCAAGTTAGGTTGGTATCCTGCTCTCACAATTTATCTATTAATTTAAGGTCTTGAGTTTGGAGTTTCAAGCTGTTACCTACGTTTTATTTCCAAATCACAATGCATCAATTTATGTTGGTATCCTGATCTCACAAATGTAACACTTGGATCATGAGATCCTTTACAAAACCTCTTGTTTAGTATATTTTGCCAAAAAAAGAAATAAAAAAAGATATAGTTAACAGTCCAATCTTGATTGACCACTTGGCTGATTTGTAATCCTTAATCCTTAATTTATTTACTTGTTAATGACTTTATATCATCTTTGGTAGGAAAGTAGAAACTGAATGTTCATTTAAGAAATATGTATCTTTTAATTAATCTATTAATATTAATTAAAATCCAGCTTATGCCACACTCAAAAGGGTGTGCCTGACAATCCCATACATGCATAATCGTTCAATTCGAATCCAATCAACAATTCGTGCGGAATTCAAAATTGTAAATTGCATCTGTGAATTAATTTTGAACAAAATAACGAAATCCACACACAAGCACATAAATACAACTGCTTTATATTTAATTGGAATCAATAGTTAGAGTTACACTCGCTCAAAATACAAATTTGAAGAACTTGTTACAACGAACACAGAACAATCCTATTTATAAACAGATTGGCGATACTATATAGCCTCTGCGACACTACAGAGTGTCGCCACAGGCGACACTTGATGAAAAAAATTATTTTTTTCATAAGCTCACGCTTCTAGTACTATTTGATATAAAAAAAATTTAAGCTTAATAAAAAAATAAACTATACAAAAAGCTATTTGGAATAGTTTAAAAAAATAAACTTCAAACTTATAAAGGTGAAATGACATTAATACTCTTTATATCATTATTTATCATACGACTTTCTTATCCTTTTAAGTCAATTTACATCGATAATCATCTATAACTTTTATAAGTAAATTTAAGGTAACTAAAACAAGTTCAAACATCAAAAACTTTACAATTATTTAGCGACGTAAAAATTGTAAATAATTATATATACTTTAATAAGTAGTAAATTAAATTAAATTAAATTAATGGAGTACAAATTAAACAAAAAATATAGCCGAGGTTTCAAGACAACACCAAAATGGAAAATTTTAGAGCATCCTACGATTCGGCAACAATTAATATTCGAAGGTAAATAAAATGTGTTAGAGAAGTCTCTTTTTGAGTAATCACCTCCCTGCTGGGACCTTCGATTTCCATCAACTTTTAATAAATAAATTAAAAAATTATAACGATAGCAAAATGTATGAATAAATAGATCTGAAAATAAAAACCGGACTGAAAATGAAATAAACCGGTACGGAGATCTGTATTCAATTGATATTCGAGAGCAAACTTGGCCGAAAGCGCATTATTTTAATTGCACTCACTCCATAGGTCCCTCGTTTTCATATTAATCAATAAATTTATCAAATTGAAAGAAAACAAATACATTTGCTCAGTGAATACGAACACAAATAAGAAAAAAGTGAATCATCTTGTGAAATTGATACACAATCATCGTAATTTTTCCTCGTTTCTCTTCATCGCAGCTCAATTTTAAAAACCTAACAATTGCAAGCTAAATATCGAATAAAACCCTAGCTAGATGTTTACAGAGATAGGGGATGCTTGTGCAGCATATGTGCTTTTAGTGTATTATAGGGTTCTTTGAAAGCCCTAAAATATACAAATAGATAGATGGTAAAAGCTTGTAAACTATGTACATGGGCTGGGCCCAGTATAATGTGGCCCAGTATAACAACCTTCTTTGTATACTTATTGGTAAGCCCAAGTTGAGATATCTTGTTTCCTTGAATAACGATTTTTTGGAAAAATGTCGATAATCGTTGATCCAAACCGAGCCATAATTGGCTACTTATTTATCTATAATGTGTGTCATATCCGACTCCTTCGAGCATTGTGGCTAAGTGACTATGGGTTAGTTATAACGGATTGTTGGTAGCTTCCTAGTACAAATATCACAGGCAACAAAAATATCTGTTGTATCTCCTAAAACAGAAATTAAAATGTCATTCTGTATACGATTTTGCGATTCTTAATATAATTTAGGAAGTAACAATCCACATTATAACATCCAATAAATTAAAGCCTTTTTTTTTTTTTTTAATATACATCAATTCAATCAAATCAAATCAAATATCAAATAGATATAAAAAAATAACAGTGGGTGGTAAATTTTAATTCATAATACAACAACTTTTGTATTTATCTAATTTTGAATTTGTTTATTCAGATTTTAGGAATTATTTATTTTTTAAGGTAGGTTAGAAATCTCAATCACTTAAAACAGAAACACTTAAAAATAATCGGAATGCTTATGCTGTAAGCAAATTGAAATACACCGTTACTTAATAAAAAGATTACGGTAATTGTTATTGTTAATTATTCATCGGAGTAAAACACTAATTCCGTATATCACACAGATCTACCAGGCGTCCGTTTGATAATCAAAATCCGATTCAGAAACTTTTGCACACGTATCTTGCTTGCTTAATCTCACCGACAATTGTGCTCTATTTTGCGATTCCATTTTTTCCTGATATTTTTCTCATCAAATTTTAATCAATCGAAGAAGGAGATATGATGTGGAGCACGACTCTTGCAAATTTAAAAGAAAACCTAAACAAAATTGCGTTAGACGTTCACGACGACGACGATGATAACGGAGATAATTACGAGAGGCAATCGGAGATCTCTAATTCTAGATACTCTTCGTATTCTGATCGGAGGTTTTCTGGCCGGTCTATTTCTCCGATAGCCAATGGTCTCGATTCAACTTCTAGTTCAGAGGTAATTTTGGTGTATTATTGCTCTATTCGATTGATTTATTTAAATTTAGCTAATTTGGAGTTGGTGATGTGTGATTTCAGTTTGAATTGATTTTCCTGCAATTTGTGGTTTTTAGATACGCTAAGTTAGGGTTTTTGGTTAGGTTTCGAGAATAAAGTATGCAATGTATTTGTTTGGAAACTTTGGATATAGCAAATTACAAAGTATCGTGTTTCGTTGCCTTAAGTTTTAGTATTGATAGCCTTTTTAATATTGCGTTAGAATCGTATGCAAGTAGATATTATGCTACTGAATGAGCTTATAGCGTGAAATATAGGTTTATTATCTTTAAATCCAGAGCAGTATAGTAGCAGACTTGCAAGCCTTGTAGGTGGCGGATATGTTTGTTGATGGTTTTCGATTGTCACGATTGTTTGAACACATTGTATCATATGCTATTGTTTTTCTATGTATAAAAAGATTTCATGGAATGTGTTATCTATGTGAATGGTACTTGATGCCTTGAAAGATGATTATATGAGGAAGATATAACTACAAGTGATCATTATGCAACCTTGCATATTGCTTAATGGGGATGGGTATCTTGTAGATTGTTGTTTTGTTGGTTTACGTTACACCATATTTTATGATGGCTGCACATTGCACAACTTCAGATATGTCTTCGGAATTTCGAGTCACTTCTATGAGAAAATGATTTTATGGAAAATTTTGCCATTTTTATTTAAAATTATGCTGTACTGCAGATTGAGCAATACAAAGCAGAGATCAAGAGGCTTCAGGAATCGGAGTCGCAGATCAAGGCACTATCAGTTAACTATGCAGCTTTACTAAAAGAAAGAGAGGTAATCAGTTTTTTGGATCTGTCGTTATTGTTGTGAAATGTACTAAGAGTGCTTCCGTAGAATGTGCAATCAGTTGTGTAACTACTTTATATACAATCTGTGGTTGCCACTGTCTTTAAAAGTATTTCTTAATACCCTGAATATCGATTTCAATTATTTTTCCCTCTACATCTATATGTTGTGAAAATAAACCTTTTAGTGTTGATATGCCGTCTTAAAAAGTTTGCAACTCTAGACCCGCCATTTGCAAGGAATTTACAAAATGGTAATAGATCTAATAGCTGCCACAATGGCAATGTTGCAAAGTCGGCCGACTAGGGCGACTAGTCGGATATTAGTCGGCTCCAGCGAAGGTCACGACTCGACCAGGGCCAAGTCGCTCAGATTGGTCGGTCAACGCCGGTCAGCGGTGGTTAACAAGTCAAGTTCGTTCGATCTATGGCTTGGATGTGTTTCTCCATTGCTTTTTATTGCTAAATATGAGAGAAAATAGAGAAAAAGGTGGTAGAATAGAGTAAAAGATGATGAAGATGCAGATGAAGATGAGATGTAGAAGAAGAAGAAGAAGATGATAACGAAAGATGAGATCAGATATGGAAATAGGGATTAAAGGGACAATGAGAGAAAAAGTTGTACTTTTCAAGAAAAAGTCAAGAGAAATTTACATTTTAGTCCCTTATCTTTAAAATATATAATGTTTTCATCTATATCTATATTTAGACATAATTTTGAAATTTATTATTTAAATGTATTAAAAGTAAACAAAAGTCAAAACTCGACTAGTCTCCGACTTGGCCGACTAGTCCTTCCGAGGTCTCGACCGACTCGACCCCGACTAGCGACTTTTGCAACCTTGCACAATGGTATGTCAAAGTTTAATAGCTGCAATGGTATGCCAAGTAGGAATCTACTTTATTAAAAAAGGTCTTTGGTGGAGGGAGATCAATTGGATGAGCCACCGTATGAGTAGGCCGTTTGAGGTTGCCGGTATTTCAATGTAGCCGATCCCAAAAGGGCAAGGAGAAAATTAGTCAAGCCTCTATTTTTCCTTTTTTTTTTTTTTTTTTTTGTTATGAGCTTGGCATTTTGTTTCATGTATTCAGGTTTCATCCTTTGTTGACCTTTTCAATATTTGGAAAAATAATTTTGTTAGTTCAAGATTGTAAAGGGCGGCTTAATGGATAGCCGTTCAAACATTTTTTCGCTTCATATGACCTAATCTTCTTAGTGTTCTTCCCCTCCATAATTTTAGAGTCATAATTATATATGTAACTAGGACTGCTAATTACTTTAAAAACTGATCTTTAGGTTCCATATGCAGGACCGGATTTCTCGCCTGAATGATGAAAATAGTTCGTTGAAGAAAAATCTTGATGCATCTAGAAGTGAGAGTTCAAAGACTGCATCAAATAGCCCATCATCCAAGGTAGGCTTATGATATGTAGTTCTAGTTATATAATTCATTTGTTGGGGAGTACTGTACATCTGTTAGTTGCTATAGGTTTTGAGTATATAACTCTTTACTATATCCGATTACGTACTCAGTCAGCTTTGCAAGCGTGTTTCACCCTTGTTTTGTGTGTTTGGGCTTGTTTCATCTTTCTACATCAGATAGTGCTGATGTTAACCTCCTTACCCTTTAATGTAAGTATAACTTGCTAAATGGACCGCAGAAAAACCGCTCTTTTGGAAAGAGAATGCAGAATGGTGTTGCATCAAAAGAAGATGCGCTAGGAAATGGAGTTGCACACTCTTTGCAGTCCACCATGATCCAAAATAAGATGGGACGTTCAAGCAGTGAAGGCAGTGAAAAGGTAATACCTGCTTGTTCACTTCTGTTGGTGAAGTATGTATGTTGCTGATAGTTTTTTAAGTCCAGAAAATGGATTGGCTTTTGTGTGGCAACATTGCCATCAGAGACTATTTATGGATGTGAAATGATATCCTTAATTTTGCTTCCTCAGTGTGAAATGTAGCATGCTAACATTAACAAATGGATGCAAGTATGAGCCCTGTTACCTTTTTTTTTCTTTATCTAAACTATTATTTCGTCTGTGGTTGTAAATTCTTTTCTTGCTGTAATCGAAAACAATTACAGGAATTTGAGGCTATAGTATCCCTCTTGTATTTTCTGATTTTCATGATGTGCTTTTTAGTACATAATGAACGAATTTGACGACAGATATCTGAATAACTTCTAGGAGCTATCTGATTTATTGGAGGAAAAAAGCAGATCTCTTGCAACACTGCAATCAATGCATGAGCAACAAATAAAGCAATTACGAGAAGAACTTGACAAAGAACGTGGAAATTTGGCAAGTATGCAATCCAGGTTCCAAGGTATCCTTGTGTGGAAGATTGATTTTGACTACATTGTTCATGTAATGAGATATTTTCTGATGCCAAAAAGTTATTTCTAGAGGAACAGAAGTTGAACAGATCTTTCCAGGAGGATCAGAATTCTTTGAAGGCGGATAAAGAAGCTGTAAGTATTACATATGGTTACAAAGATCTTAACATTGAACCCCATTCTTTCTATTTGACCCTTCCGTTATCTGGTGATAACAACTTACCATAATATTGAGCAACCGCATGTGTCCACTCTGTTTTTAGAAAGGCAAGGTATATGAAGGCAATTTGTGACTTTGTTATGGTTTTGCAGACGTTGGTGGAGATGAACAAAATCAGAGATGAGCTGAGCAGAAAATCATCTGAAATACGACATTTGCAGATGGAGTTGAATAGAAAGGAAAATGCAGTAGCAAATGATGCTGCAGAGGGTCTTAAAAGAATAATAACATCCTTGGAGAAAGAGAACAGTGATCTTAAGGTTGTAAAAGAGGAAAATTATATTTTAAAAAGTGGCAAACTTTTGTGTTAAATGTATCACAAGTTGCATCATATTTATACAACTTATTCTGTTATAGATGGAGAAAAATGAACTCAAGGTGGCTTTGGAGGTTGCTAATAAATCTTTGTCCCCAGTTTTAAATGGTGTACATGAGGTTGGTTTGCTGTAGCTTTATATTTGTGTCCGTTTTATATTCTATTTCTTTAAAGATATGTTCTTCTTTCCATAATGTTATTTATGCAGAATGCTATTTGTGTGCAGCAGGTAGCTGGAAGTTTTCCGGGCAAAGAAGAATTGAAAGCCTCTATACAGAAGTTGGAGAAAGATTTGAAAGAAGCATCTCGGGAAAAGGACAAGGCATTACAGCAGCTGAGTCGGCTTAAGCAGCATTTATTGGAAAAGGTTCCGTACCCATAACTTTATCTCACTTTTGTTCCTCAATCCTTCTCTTCAAAACTCGTATGCCACAGCCGATGCTTTAGCTATGCAAATACCCACAAACACACATGTTGATGATTGCATTCCAGTCTATTTAGTGTTGCGCACAGTAGGTGTCATATGTTCATAATTAATTTAAAATATTATACTCGCTGGATATTTGTTTGATATGATCTGATTTTGTTTAGGAGTCGGAAGACTCTGAAAAGATGGACGAGGACAGCAAGATCATTGAGGGGCTACGAGAAAATAACGAAATTTTAAGAGCTCAAATAAGACACTTGGAGAAATCTCTGAATCAGGCAATTGCTGGTCAAGAAGAGGTTAAAATGACGAACAACAATGAACTTCAGAAGTCTAAGGAAGTCATTGATGATCTAAATAAAAAGGTGGCCAGCCTTAGAAGTTCAGTAGATGCAAAAAATGTTGAACTTCTAAATCTTCAAACTGCTCTTGGTCAGTATTATGCTGAGATAGAAGCCAAGGTAATCTTGTTATCATTTTATGTTTTGATTAGCACCACATGTATCGTAGTAGATGTTGAAAGCAGCTTTGTTGTTTGCTATACAAAAAAATATGTTTATTCAGGAACATTTGGAAAGGGAATTGGCTTCTGCGAGAGAAGAATCTGTTAGACTGTCTGAGCAATTAAAGGTTGGTTCTCACTCGTGTGCTATCTTGTTTAAATTTGATTTAATCCTTCCTATTTCGTATTTGCTTACAAAAGACATCAGGAGTCTATTAGCAAGATATCAGGAGTCTAATACTGGTATGAGCAGACATTAGGGCTTGATAAACATGATTAGTAATTTTGGAAAGAACACTTCTCTATGAACATAAACATAAATGAAGATGCGAATTTGTAGCCGAGGACAGCTAAGGTAATGCCTTATAATTTCTTCCATGAGAAAAAAGAAATGGGAATAGAAGCAGTTTGCTTTTAGGGAGAACATGTTGTGTGTTCTTTTCAAAGAATTAGAATCGTTGCATAATCATTATTTTTTTTTTTTACCAAATTTGTTAATGTGAAATATACTTAATTGACATTTTGGAGCTTTAAACTTCTCAATGATGATTGCTCTAGGGCAAACCTTTTGGCTGTTTTCTTGTCTTTCTTCTAGAAAGGATTTCTTATTTTATTAGTAATATTGGACATTAAACTTCTGAAAGATGATCGGTCTAGGGTGATTTTTTGTTGGAGGTTAAGTTTTCTAGAGTAAATGAAGAATCTTTGTGGGGGATCTCAGTATCGTGTTGCTGGAGTTGTATTCTGAATTTCAACTACTTTGTCGAGTGATGCTTCGTATGATTTATTCATACTGATGTGTAGTAAATAGCTTAAAAGTAGAGAGTGGTATTGATTAAATCTAATCCATATTTCTCCTCTAGGAGGCGTTTCAACAAATAGAGACAACAAAGCAGGAAATGGAGGAATCTTTGGAGAAACTTCTACACGCTGAAAGACTACTAGCAGAAGGAAAAGGGAGAGTAAATAAGCTAGAAGAAGACAATGCCAAGCTACGTCGTGCTCTCGAGCAGAGCATGACGAGGCTCAATAGAATGTCGATGGACTCCGATTTTTCCGTTGACAGGTTAGTCTTTTTAGTGCTTATTGTGGTAATCTAATAGTGGATTGGTTTACATGAGCTTTAGGAAGTATCCCCTTTGTGTGCGCATGTCCATATGTAGTTGTACCAGTTTGTCACACAACATGTATGCGTCTAATAAGTGGCTTCTTGGTTTTTGTCTGATGGTATGATAACTACGTCATAAGTCCAAACCAACTTTTACCGGTGCTTGTTGATCTATTTATTTAAGTTTGTTGAAAAGGGGATAGGTTTTGCATTGCTCTTGGAATTATAGGTTATTGAAACTCTAATACGTGATCCTAAAACAATAATCAGCAAGTTCAAGCAGTAAGTCCAATAGTTTATGGTGAAGAAACTGATCATAGTGATCATATAATGTGATGATCTGCAATTCTATGGTGATTTGTACCACCCATTTCCTCAGATCCTTGGCAATAGTAATCAATGTGATATAGATATCTCAGTCCAGCATCAATATGTGCTTCTCTATATAAGAATTGCATTTCCAATATGGTGTGCCTAACTACTATAATACCAACACTGCAAAAGGCCCTCCTTTTCTAACCAGACACCCAACTCCTATAGTTCCCAGTTGAAGTAGTTCTGATATAAGTGAGATTTTTGTATGCCTGTTTTTCAATCCCCGTCACATGTTATTCGAGCTTCCATGAGGAATGACTAGCATTATCTGCAGGCGTATTGTGATCAAATTGTTGGTGACTTACTTTCAGAGGAACCACAGTAAAGAGGTATGAACTACCCTCTTTACTTGTATGCCTGCATGTACTTTTGAATATTACATTCCAGATTCTCACCTTTTGTTTCTTTCTTTTTGTAATCTTCACTAGATATGGTATATGTTCTCTGGCAATAGAGTTTCTATCCGCATGTGTGCCAATCACAAATTAAAAAACTAAAAAACACATAAACCCATTAACTCACAATTTGTTTATCTTGGTGCTTGTAGGTTCTGGATCTTATGGTACGCATGCTAGGATTTTCTGAAGAAGAGAAACAAAGAATTGGGCTTGCTCAACAAGGAGCGGGTAAAGGTGTTGTTCGTGGTGTTTTTGGTCTACCAGGACGTCTAGTAGGCGGCATTCTAGGAGGAGCACCCACAGAGAATCCGGGAAATATGGCATCCGATAACCAGGTATTTAATTCCGTTCCACATAACATATCTTTTAGTTATGTAGATCTGGTTTTGTAAAATTTCTATGCGGCTTCCTTTCATATCTTTTAGGTATACATTAATCAGTTATATGAATTTATGAACAACTAGAACTAGTAAACAAATTCTACACGTGTAAGGGTACTAATACGCTTGTTCCTTATGACAAAAGAGTGCGTGCTTTGAATTGACAATATCATAAAAAATCACAAAAAACACTTGTTGAATTGATGCAAGTTTTGTAGACTTGAGCCAATATAAAAAATATCATAAATAGAATTGTAACATTGACCTTTAGTCTTATCAGGTAAATTTAGCTCAAAAGTTTTGCCTGTAAGCAAAATAATTTATCAATATGCACGATCAATCGAAAATTACCGCAGTTTTCATGGGATGGAGTAGGGAATAAACATGATCGTTACTTTTTCGGCAATATTTCTGGACTGGCTACCTATTGACTCAGCTCCATTAGAGCACATACTTCTAAGTTTCCAAACCAAGCTTCTGAGAACTTTTAGGTTGTTTTGGTTGGTTTTTGGAACTAGTCATGTTACTTCTAGTACTGTGACCCGTGGCTTAGTAAATCAGTTGGACCCAAAAGCATATCTCTCTAGTCTGAGGATTTACATAACATTGAGCTAAATTTGCATAATACAACGTGATAGAACTCAATTAATAAATATACTATCTTGTACTCCGTAGCTAGTATAATCAGATTCACTATATCAGAAGATGGTTTACAAAGGTTTTGCTTGTTTTGGCTTGTTTGCAAAACTGACCTTTTTATCCATTTAGTGACACTATTACATGAGCTAATGCATGATAATGATTTGTATCTTGTAGTCATTTGCGGATATGTGGGTTGATTTTCTTCTCAAAGAAAGTGAAGAAAGGGAAAAGAGAGGATCCTCACAGAACGGTGACGGGTCTAAAGAAGGTACAAGTCCAATTAGCACGAATAATGCTTCGTTCCTGACGGAACAACGTATTTCAGAATTTTCAACAGTTCCTCTTGCCTCACCGGACAGCAATCCTCGATTCTCCAGACAAATTCCCAGATACTAATTAGTAAAGGTTTTGGTTTGTGTAGTTTTACTTTACATATAGTTATGTTCAATTTATTCTTTAATTTACTAGTTGTAACGGTTGTCTTTTGATATATAAGGATTATGATTATGACAATATGAAGGTCTTGCACCATCAAATGCTCGTTTGTACATTTCAGAATGATGATATATATAGTCAGAAAAGAAAGTTCTAGTCTTTTTTCTAGTGCATGAGTAAAAGGTACTGCCCTCATCATTCAATCTTATCACAAGTAAAAACCTTTTCATAAGTTTCACATTCAACCTTAAAACTCTCAAATTCGGATAAGTGAATGCTTTTGTCTTTCATCAATCTTGTCTTCAAGTTAATCTGTACACAAATTTTCCCACGGTCAAGGTGTTATGTTAGTGTTGTGTATCTTGGAGATGCTTGTTTAAGTGACTATATATCACTTATACAGGCATATGGGTAGAGTAAGGTAACTAATTTACTATATGTAATCAAAATTAATCCATCAACACTCTGGGTTTCAAATTTGAGCTTTTGGCAACATGGCAGAGATCTTGCTAAAATCGCGAGTACATTGTGTGTCAGATTATAAAGAAGATTCAGAGAAGGTGAAAAGGCATAATTAAGCTTTTCAGCTTGTTCGTTTTAGTCTTCGGTCGTTCAGTCTTTTTGTTAGTTTCTGGCTCCAAGTTTTGTGACTGCCAAATAAATTCGGGCTCAATTCATTCAACAAGTTCTAGCCAAAACTAAAAACAAGTAATGTTAACAGACTCCAGATTCACATTCAATAACAACAAACATCAGTTGAAAACTTGTACATGTACAACTCGCTAAAGGATCACAACACTTGACAACTAATCAAATAAAGACAGCATACCACAACATATGTAAACTAATCACCAACACTCTCAGTCCATAGCCAAACAACGAGCACCCTAAGCACCAGAAAATCTAACTTCAAGCTCTCTTTTTGTCTTTCAATGGTCCTCTGGGAATTTTACTCACAACCTTGGCATCAAATACTGCATACTGTTTCTTGATCTCGATCATTGCTTTCTCTGCAAATGCATCAATTTTGTCCTCGTACTTCTCGTATAGAACCGGGATTGTGTGTAGAAGCACAAAAGCTGTTTTCAGAAACAAGTGAATCCATCTTAGTTGTTAGTATATGGCTACAGAATGAAGGGCATATGATGTGTGATAACGATCAGTATCAAACTTGAAAAAAAATTACTTGCAATTTTGAACAAAGATTTATCGATCATAAACTCTGATCCACACAACTATACAACTTATATTCCCTATCCAATTGAGAGATCGGATCTTACACATTATAGTGCCTAATAGTTTAAGACCTACACTTCAAATCACAAACAAATACATTTTTCCAATTTGTCAATGAACTAAAGTCACTTATCCTCGGGTTGAATTTGTTAAACAGATGACAAATGACATGACATGTTGCAGTTAATAGGACTAAACCGTTTACAGAGTAATAACATGTAAACTCATTTTATATTTTATCCTTTTCCTAGTAACTATCAAGACAAACCAAGGGGATGTGACAGATAAGAGAGAGATCGTCATTACTTATGTAAAACAATGTCAAGAAATTGCACCAGCTCCCCACAATGGAAAGAATCCAAAGTCCAGCAACAACCTGCCAACAATATGCAACTTACATCAAGTTAGCACAAAAATAAGTCAAAAGGAAGCATACGGAAGAGGTAGCAAGGGTAAAAAAAGTGTTGAGGGTGTGGGTGTGAAATAGAGTAAACACAGTGAGATAAAATGACATAACATACAAAAAGAAACTTCTTTAAATCCCTCCCAGATGCAATATTCCGAAGCGTATCAAGACCCTGATTGATTTCATTCCTTAAACCAGCAGCAAACTGTAAGTACTTGTCCTCAGGAATCCGAACTTCAGGGATACGTGGAGGGGACCTGTAAATAGACCAGTCAGTCAATGACCTCAACATTACATCTACTAATCTAGTCAAACAGTCTAAAGCTTACTTATTAATGAACTTAGAAGCGTTGGACCAGAGGAAGAGAACAGCAAATGCAAGTATCAAAACGTAGCAAACCAAAGTAAGCAGATGGTACTCAAGCAATTCAAAAAACACCCACACTGCAGTTGCTCCACCAAGTACACTGGCTGATATCTTCTTGTTCCTCCATAAGAACACATCAGCAGCTGCATACAATAACCAAGAAAGACATTAAGTAAAAAAAAAAAGACCAGTAATTAACTGAAGGATATAACACTAAACAAAGGGACCACTCAGTGAGGTGACATATGAAGAAAGATCCTGGCAATAAAGAACATAAATCATCAAGAAAGTTGCAGCTTCTTTAAATACACATTACACACAATTCATCATTTTGTTAAATCTATATCAAAATATTACCATAACTTATTAATTTTATATTCGGGAATAATAGACACATAACAAAATGTCATCCTTTTGCCTGTGAATACATCTGTCAATTCGACGAAACAAGAACTAAAGTTAATATTAGAAGCTAAAATGAATTCTTCTCAGCATAAATTTTCAACATAAATACATCACAAATTATATATCTTTAGCTCTTCTAATTCATTACCTAATCCAGAAAATATAAAATATCTAAAAAATGAACATAAAATCACCTAAATAACAGTTTAATCACTCAAAGCACAACAATCAGTACAACACTCAATCTGTAACTAATCAAGTAAACTTCAAATTATAGTTCACCAACCAATAAATGAATATATTAAATTAATTAATTAATACTGCTTACGTTTTCCACCACCAAAAACTTTATGAACAGGTTTCTCTCTACCAAACAACCGATAGATCTTGGATTTCATCGAAGAAGAAGACGGTGGTGACGTGGCATCATGATGCTTCTTCTTCAACTCATCATCGTACTGCTGCTGATGTTTCTTCTTCTTCTTATCGGAATCAGAATCCGACGATGAGGAATCATCGCGCTGAGTAACTTTATCCATAAAAGACTCGATTTTTGGTTCGATTTCGTCACCGTGTTCCGCCATATCAACTGAAATTCGAAACCCTAGCTAACAAACAGTTGATGGATTGATAATTCAGAAACGATTGATGATGATGATGGAGATAAATTTGGGACCAGGTGGATGATGCGTGAGGGTTTAAGACTTTATATACACGTGTAACATGTTCAACAAAAATGATTTAAAAAATGTTTCGTGTCTACTTTTTTGTTGATTCATCTTTTCTTTGTTTAAAAAAAAAAAAATGATGACTATTTTTTTATTTAAATACTTAATACAATACATACAATAACTTATTACATAAAATACATTATCAGAAGCGTACCTTTAATATGTTATTATAACTTTTCATGTTTTAGTTAAGCAAAAGGTCATGAATAAACATAGTGTAAATTTTGTGAACTTCAAATGGACCCCTCATATATTTCAAACATATAACTTTGCAAAGTGACGAGCATCACCTAAATGACGCCGTTGATACCGGCCTGTCACTTGGCGGTGTCGATTTGGAGCTTCTTCGGTTTGAAGACGAAGAAAGGGACGAGGTGGTGGGGCTAGCAACATTAAAAAATATTTTATTTTTATTTTTTTCAATGTATAAAAATAAATATTTACTGATAATATAGGGGCTAGAAAATTAAACTGACTAGTCAGAGTTGATATAATATCAGATGAACCTTTTTTTCATTTTAGGAAAACAAATTCATCAGCAATGGTTATTTTCAGCTAGCTAGTTAACAAAACCGATCTCTATACCTGAATTGTGTGGTTGGAATTATCATTATCATATATTCCCTTTAAATTAAATATATATATATATATATATATATATATATATATATATATATATATATATACTGAGGTGGGTTCAAATAAGAAGGTTAATTTTCGTGAGAGCGTAGGAAACACTTCAAAATCACTTTTTAACTATCCAAAATACATTTTTCTTCAAAACTTTTTCAATGATTACTAATAAAATAACTTTTGGAAGTTATGATATAAATATAAATAAAAAATATTAACTTTTTTTCGAATTTTTTTTACAGTTGTTAATGTTGTGATTAATTAAGATAATCACAAAATATAATATGATAATCACATGTGATTATTCTCTAATATAATGTGATTCTCATGTGTTCGAGATAATCACAAAATATGATATGATAATCACATATTATTCATGTGATTATTAAGTTATAAAACGTGATTATTATGAATAAAAAAATTAATAAAAATAATTAAAAAATAAAAAAAACGTCAAAAAAAATTTATTTGAAAAATAGTTTCTAAAAGTTATATGAGTAAGGAGTTAAGAAGAAAATTTTGTGAAATAACGTGTTTTGTATAGTTAAAAAGTGATTTTGAAGTGTTTCCTATGTTCTCACGAAAATTGCCCTTCTTATTTGATCCTACGACTATATATATATATATATATATATATATATATATATATATATATATATATATATATATATATATATATATGAATAGGATCTTGTGAAAATAAGAGATAAAATAAAAACGGTAAAAACAGTTGACCTTCACAATTTTATTAAGTGCGAAGTTGAATTTTTTTTTTTGCTTCACACTTAATTTTATATGTGAAGTTTATTTTTTTTGGCTTCACATAAAATTTATGAAACGTGAAGGTTGAAAATTAAGCTTCACACGTTCATAAATTTATGTGAAGCTAAAAAAATTAAGCTTCACAGTTAAAAATTTCTAAATTTTCGTGAAGCAGAAAAAAAAGAATAAAGGTTCACAATGAAAACCTTTTGAAATAATAAAAAAATGCAAGGGTTCACGATAAAAAAACGTACGTGAAGCGAAAAAATATAAAATTCACAACTAAAAAAATTATGAATACAAATTGAGATTGTTTTCACCGTTTTTATTTTAATTCCTTATTTTCACCGGAACCCAACAGTCTCATTGGTGAAGCCCCCAAGAATCAACTACCTATGCATCCTACCAACACCATCGATCTAGTCATTGATTTTTTTAGTTGAGTAATTAGAAAAAGTTAATGACCTTTTCTATGGGTTTAGGTTTGCTTTAACTCTCCGAAATCGACAAAACTAGATACGTTTTTGAATTTAAATGGTATCTAAACAAACAACTAAATATGGATTTAAGAACTAATAAAGACTAGCAGGGGCCGCATCTATGGTTGTTGGTTACTTACTCTATTTGCAATATATTCTGTTGCTGCATATATTATTTTGTTGACATAGTTTGCTTTCACTTTGCAATTGGATGTGGATATATTTTCAGATGCAAAGTGGTTGATTGGAAAGAATTTTAGCGATACCAAAGTGCAGGACGACATGAAGTTGTGACCTTTTAAAGTCATAGAAGGTCCTTCCAAAACACCAAAGATTGTTGTCACATACAAAGGTCGTAATAAGGGATTCACGGCCGAAGAAATTTCATCTATGATCCTTGGTAAGATGAAAGAAACTGCTGAAGCCTACCTTGGACAAGTTGTGAAAGATGTTGTTATCACCATTCCGGCTCATTTTAATGATTCGCAACGTCAAGCTACAAAGGATGCAGGCATTATCGCTGGCTTAAATGTTATTCGCATGATCAACGAGCCTATACATCAGCTGCAATCACTTATGGTTTGGACAATAAGTCTCGCGAGCTAAATGTGCTCATCTTTGATTTGGGTGGTGGTACTTTTGATGTCTCTTTAATGACTATTAAGGGAGGGGGTATAACTTTGAGGTGAAAGCTGTTTCCGGTGACACTCATTTAGGAAGTGAGGATTTTGATAACCCCATGGTGGACCATTGTGTTCGTGAATTCAAAAGGAAATGTCGTAAGGACTTAAATGGGAATCAAAGAGCATTAGGGAGGTTAAGATTTGCTTGTGAGAAAGCAAAAAAGGATTCTCTCATCCAGTATTCAAACGTCAATCGACGTGGATTGCTTGTACGAGGGGATTGATTTTTCTATGAAATTTACTCAAGCTAAATTTGAAAATCTGAACCAGAGCATGTTAATTTGACAGCTGCATCAATACTCTAGACAAATGTTTAAAAGATACAAATATGGAAAATCACGTAGATGAGATTGTTCTAGTTGGTGGCTCAACAAGGATACCTAAGGTTCAAAGTATGTTACAAGAATATTTTGATGGTAAGGAGCTTTGCAAGAGTGTTAGCCCTGATGAGGCTGTTGCGTATGGTGCAGCCGTTGTGGCTGCAAAGTTAAGTGGTTACACTGATAATAAAAATGTCCGTGATTTGGTGCTTGAGACGGCACTCCTTTGTCACTCCCGCGGTGTAGAAATAGTTGAAGTATTTGATGTTATGATTCCTCGAAACACTCCAATACCTTCAAAAAAATCCAAGATGTTTTATATGGCTCGAGATTATCAAACTTTTGCACATATCAAGGTGTATCAAGGTGAAAGAGCAAGATCTATAGATAATCACTTGTTGGGGAAGTATACTATTTCTGGAATTCCTCCTGTTCCCTGGAGAATTTCAACATTCGAAAATACCTTCAACATCGATGCCGATGGTATCCTCACAGTAGCATCAAAAATATTATCGACTGGTAAGATGGAGAAACTTATCGTCACCAATGAAAGTGGGAGACTCTCCAAAGAAGAAATTGCGAAGATGGTTAAAGATGCTGAAAAGTACAAAAACGAGGATCAAGAATTCAAGAAGCGTGTGGATGCAAAAAATGCATTAGAGAATTGCTTATATGACATAAAAAGTATGATCGAAGAAGATGATTTTAAGAAAAGGGTGCACCCGAAGAGCTTGAAGAAAATCGAGAGTACCATGCCATCACAACCATGTGGCTCTCGGACAATCAAAATGCAACTGCAGACGAGCTTCAGCAGGAGAAGGTATATATATATTAAATCTTTATATGCATATATGTTAATTTTAATTACTTTTTAGATTTAATTTTCTAAGCTTAATTGTGTTTGTTCTTATTAGATTACGTTGACGAGTACGGTGCAACGCGATTTATCTGAATCAAGGCTGATAAATGTAAAAAAGTTAAGCAGCTCGTTTAAAAGGCTACTTAAGGTTTGCAGATCAAGAGCGTAACATGAATGCAACAGTAACAATTGATCTGGGACTCCCAGAACAACTTAAGACATCAACCAAATAGATTTTGTTCCTTTCTTAGTGATCTAACTTCATCTAAATCTTATTCTTTTAGGTATATATATATATATATATATATATATATATATATATATATATATATATATATATATATATTCAAATATGTGTTTCAATTCAATACATTTATTTAGGTATGTTTATGAAAGGTGGTCGATCAAATGGATGGATCTGATACGTGAATAACAGGTCAAAACAGGTGTGGTTCAAAATGGGTAACTTTTCTTACGGGTCAATATGCTAATTGAATTCATAGCAATATTTTTTCTTGTTGACAACTTGATACTTATTACAGAGAACACCATATTAATTAATTGAAGGATATATAAGACTGGGATTAAGATAAACAAATAGATTGATTTACTCTAGTATTCTAGTTATAATGATATGATATATATCAAGTTATTTAGTTACCATTTTACGTATTTTGTTGTTATAATTAAGGGTGTTCATAATTCGGTTCAATTTGATTACGAACAAAAATGAACAATAACTAAATATATTCATTTTTTCAATATCAAAACTGTTCAATTTTTAGTTTTATCATGATTCGGTAATCCGTTTTGTATATGGTTCGGTTTCGTATTCGATTTATAACCGAATTTTTAAGACTCGGTAAGCTAAAACTTTTGAGCTACAACATTCAACTTATACTGCAAACTAAATAAGATATCCCAAAGTATTGATCACTAGAAAGCACCCAAGACATTAATTCAAAAAAGTCTACATAACAACCATTACCAAATAAAGGTTCGCATCAAACACAAAAGTTCGATAATTTAAACAAAACAAAATAAAAATATAATCAAAACCAAAAAACCTAAACACGATGAGAAGGTGATGTTGGTGATCAGTAACATATCCAGGAGGCCACACAAAAGCTCGTTTATAGATCAACATCAAGATTTTCCAAACCTTCATAAATATCTTCATCCTTACTAAATATCTTCATCCTTACTATCGTTTCCATTATTGTTGTTGTTATTGTCGTCGTCGTCATCCTCAGGGCTGACACCGGAGGTGGTGGGGACGTTGTTGTTCATGAATATTGGCGATAGATGATTGTGGCAGCCAGTGTATTTCAAAATAAGTGAATCAGGGTCGGACTTATTATGTTCCACACGTCTTTTCGCCGTGCAATCTTTAGTAGTGCATTTATAATATTTCCTACTATAAAAATCGTATGTGTAAGATGAAGAATAATAAACAAACCTAATTAGATAAACGTAAATATGTACCTAATAAATAGGATATAACATACAATATATTCTACCAATAAGAGAAGGTGAGAGAAAATATTTTACAAGTAAGTGAGTTAGAGCACCTCTAACGAAGGTCCTTTTTTTTAAACTATTTTATGCAGGAAAAAAAACTTTAAAACGTTTTCTTCATTGGAGGAAACTTTTTCTTAACTTAATAACTTTTTCACCAATAAAGGTTTTTCTAAAACTTTTTTACGTAAATATTTTTAATCCCTTTTCTCTTGTACTTAAAAACGTTAGAGTAAAACTTTTTTATAAAAAATTTGATAAAAACTGACGTGGATAATAAAAAAGTATTTTAAATTTTCTTTTTTTATTATTGTAGATGTTCTTATACTCATTTTTCGATATATCTAATTAGACACATGTACCATCACTCAGGTCAGACATAAACTCAACAAATCCATATTCACATACATACATATGCACACACTCACATGTAATAACATGTTTTTCATTGAAAAAATATACATTTAATTGTAATATCTTAAATTGTATTTAAAAAAGGTATTATGATGGTATATTTGAAACCAAATTTCACGTAATAAGATATGGTATAATATGTTTGCATTTATCAATTAAAAAGGTAAATTAATACCCGACAAAACACACTTTTTCATAAATGTAATATAATATTTTTTTACCTTTTTAAGATAAAAAACAATATTTGTTGACTTTTGATTTTCAGGTTGAACTTTCAAATTCAGTCAAATTGGAGGATGGTCTTTACCTTTATTTTTAGAAGTCCATATATTTTCAATAAAGAAATTTTCTCCATAAAACTCTTTAATTAATTTCTTATCAAAAAATAAAGAAATTAAAAAAATCACTATTTGTTTGATAGTAGAAAATTAAGATATAATTATAGAAAACATAAGTGCTATAAAGTAAAGAGTTGTATAATTAGCATATGTACATATGCCTACAAAAATTAAGAAATTAAAAAAATGTAAAAATATAGAGGCAAATTACCATCTATAGTTGTCAAGATTCTTATCACCATATTGTTTCCAAGACCATGCATCAGTAATTAGTCCCTCAGGAGGCATTTTGTAAAACCTTTTTTCCTTTTCCCTGTGAAACATACATTAGAAAACCTAAATTATTCACTACGTCCATTTTCATTATAATTTGTGGAAGAAAACAAAAAAGAAAACCAAAAATTACAAAAACTTGAGTGTAGTTATTACTTGCAAACAAAAAATAATATTTAAAATATTTATTGACCAATGATGTTTTTCGAAGCTTAAAACGATTATGATCAATAATAATAATCGATTATTTTTACCTTTTCTCGGAGTTTGATGAACATTGCCCATAGATCTTTCTACATTTGGAGCTACCACTAGACTGTTGTGTCCCTTGGTGAGAGCGTTTTTCCGATTTGTTAATTTTGAGAGGGGCATTGAAATCTTTGAGTAACCTTTCAATATTGTCTATATTCATTGGTGTGGGTGTGATGGTGTTGGTTATGCTAGGAACAAACGGGGTGCTGGTGGGGGCAATAATGGTTGACGTAGATGCAACAGTCCTAGAACGAAAGCTATTAACAATTGCATACAATGTCCCATCAACGGGATCATCCATGGTGAGGTCGATTTTTTTTCCGAGAATGAGAGTTTTTGTGATGAAGAATTGAAGGATGTGGGTTATGTGGAATATCAAACCGAAAAAACCAGCAATTTATAGATAGGTAATTTGATTAGCATTTAGTTCGTTATTAGATTATAAAGTAAAATGTTGTAGATTAGCAACCTACTTTTTATTTTGTCTTGAGGTATGCCACTTATTATTTTATTAATAATGTAAGTAATGAACTTTTTAATTTTTTGTCATTGTACGTAACTTGCAACTTGTAAAGAATAGAGTACAAGCAAGATAGAACGTAGTAAAAAATTTTAAACGCTTGTACTCTATGCTTTGACGATTATAAGTCGTACACATCGAGACGAAAATTAAAAGTTCATTACTAACATGTATAATAAAATGGGTAAGTTGCATAGGATGAGTAAATCGCTAATCTACATCATTTACCTAGATTGTATATATAAATTCAAACTTATGTATATTGTAAAGGCAACACAAAACTAATATTTGTTCGGGTTTTTATCTTGAAGTTAAAGAATGACTCACATTGTTGGGATAAAAAGATTAGACTGTCAAGCTTAATATAGGTTAGTACTGCTATCCAAAGTTTCTACTGCTGGTTCATTTCAAAGTTTCTACTGCTGGAACAAGACCAAGATTAGTACTGCCAGGAGAATCTCAGAGTTAGTACTGCCAGTATGATTTTCATGATTAGTACTGCCAGTTCGTTTTACAAAGATTAGTACTGCTGGCATGATTTCTGCAATTTGTACTGCTAGACCAGTTTCTATTGTTTCCACTGTTGGTTCGATTTCCAGAGTTTCTACTGCTACTTGTTTCCACTGCTTAGTGGAGCTGTCAGACTACCCAAAAGTAAAACAGTAAAGCATATTTTACTTTATGGACACAGAGCATGCTTGAAGAGTTGACTTATGTGCATTAATTGCTATAACGTGTAACAGAGTGTCTAGTTTACTTTTGTGACATGCTTAACATTGTAACTTGTGTAAATCCTAAGTTTATAAACAAGTGTAAAAGTGTGTATAATATAACAAGTGAGTAAGCTTAGACAGAGTTTTATATATAGATTAGTTAGTTTTAAGGTTATTGTAACCCTAATACAATCAAGTGTATTCGTATTATTTTCATAAATAATATTGGAGCTTTTTGTTATACAATTTGTATGTTCTGTTGTTTACTATATACAAACACTTATACAAGACACTCATATAACTTCCAAACTTAACAAGTATTATTCCGCAAATTTCTTGTTAAGAAGTTCAAGTACAGTTAAAATTTAATCTTGATCTTGATCAAGTCGATCCTGACACACATGAAGGCATGAGGCAACCTTAAATGTATACGGTAATTTATTTATGAAGTTATACAACATATAAAGTTTATTGGATATGAATATAGGATACGATGAATGTCCTTATATAAAAAAGACAAAAAAATGTGTCATTGTATTTTTCACATACCGGTGTAAAGTAGATTTAAAAAGAAGAAAAAAACTAGATTTACCAATAACGATTATTTCCTAACAAATCTAACGAGAGTTACATTCATCATCATATAAAAGTGGTTACAACATAAGATATCTATTAAGGAATAAGAATACTGTTGTTACGTTTATGGATAGTTTGGTACGTACTTCTGAATATCGCCGCCGCCAATGTATCCTACGTAGAAATTATTTGTCAAACGGCAAAATATTAGCGACAATGTGTGTATGATGACTAGCTGACATTTTTATTGGATATGTCTTTTGACGTGTTATTTTCTATAATATTAAAAAAAAAATATGACATTTTACTTTAATTTCACTATTTCAAAATATACTAATCACCCGCATTGTAAATCTTTCACAATTCTTATAGCTTCATTTTAAAGTATAAACGTCACATTCCTTTCGTGAATTTTTAAAACCCTACATTAGGTTAGAGTTTAATGTAAACTCGACTCGTTTGCACCTCCAGTTTGACGTAAAATGATGTTATTAAAGAAAGAATTTAGAATTTAAAGTTAATAGTATATAATCAGCAAAAGAGAAACTTTCAACAAGGGTCAATCTTGATTAAAAAGGTATTAATCTTCACTCCACTCGGTGCCCGGTACGCAATGAAGATCAAGATACGGAATGTCATCTTTTTTGCACGTGCTAAATGGCGATGAAAATATAGAAAACTATCTCATCGTGGTGGAATATTGATGAACTTCATTTCTCCAATTTAAATGAAATCTTCAATATCCATACCACGTCTCCACCGCTCTCAAGAATACAAACAAAGCTCTTCAAAGTTGTCATTAAAGTGGCAACATGGCTTATTTGGCGATTTAAAAATGGAGATGCGATACAATAGTTGATGAGGTAAAACTTTTATCCTATAATTGGATAGTAGGGAGATCAAAGCTAAACTCGTTAAATTGGATTGTTTGGTCATGTAACCCAACTTCGATAACTCTAAACACTTTATAATTCTTTTGTCTATCTTCTTACTAGTTTAATATAATTCGCTGTTAAAAAAAAGTATATAATCAGCATGAAATACAATAGATTTGACTACAGTTTACAACTTCGGAAATGTTGTGCTAAGAGTGTGAAAACTAAAACTTTGTGGTAGATATTAAAAACACAAAAAACTTTGACACCCTGTGGAGTGAGACCCTATACAGTCAGTTGACTTTTGTTAAAGTCAAAGGGTTTTTCCATTCAACCGTTGTATGTCACATTGTCACATGTCTTTCGCTACAGGTATTTATGATCTAAGATACGCATATATGTTATCAACTTCAATTCACATGTCTAAAATAAATGTTTAATGATGTGTTCTTTTTCTTTTTTTTAACATGTGTTGAGCAAGAAGATTACGATATGAATGTAACTAATAATGAAATGAGTTATATTTTATATTTTATATTATGTATCAAAAGAAAACTAATTATTTATTTAACTTAATATATAAATTTAAGAATTTATTAAAATCATACAAGAATCAATATATAAAAATTATAAATATACTAAACATTTTCTATTCTTTTTTTTATTCTTTACTATTAATTATCACCATTAGTTTTGATTTGTTTACCTCTTATTTTATTAGATGCATATCTATATAGGCATTTTAGACATATAAATTGTTATTTTCAAAAGAAGAAAAAAAACATTGGTGTTATGATCAAATTAATTTATTATTCTCATTGATAAATAATGAAATATGTTCTCTCAACTTGCATTAATTATTACGGAGTATATTATATTTGTATATGTATATATATATATAGTAATGTTCAAATGAGTACATCAACATTTAGTGAGAATGGACGAACCAATAAAAATGTGTCACGTGTCACAAAAACTCACTTTCTTCACGTTTTTAAAAAAATTAAATATCCCACAAACGGTAAGTCAAAAAATTATAAAAATTGTACCATAAAAATCATCATTTTTTTCTCTTGATGGATTTTGTAAACAACTATCACATGTGATACCAATGACTATCACACGTGATACCAATGACTATCACACGTGATAACAACGAGTATCACCTGTGATACTAATATTGTACAATTTGTAAAACTCATAAAAAAGTCGTCGAAAGTAAATCATGTGAGATGTCTAATCTAAGAGAAAAAAATGCTGATTTTTATAGCGCAATTTTTATAATTTTTCATAAGCCATTCTTCTAATATTTAATTTTAAAAACGTGGGAAAAATTGGGTTTTGTGACACGTAAAACATTTTTATTGGTTCCTTCATTCTCACCAAAATTCTAATTCTCATTTAAACTTTACTTTACATATATAAAATGTATGTATATAAATAAAAAATAACAAAATATATTATTACATTTGATATATATATTACATTACAGTTACAAAGTATATAATATAAATACAGCCATTATTCCTTTGAATAACTACTTGTTATGTATGTGTGTATTTATTTATGTAGCAAATAATCAATTATTATATATCGATTGTTTTCCTCACTCTTGTACAAACTTGTACGTCGTAACTTTATTTTTTTCTAAAAAGGCAAACCTACTATGTACGACTACAAATACTACTAGATCGTTCTGTTTTTGAAAAGGGTTATAACTTGATATGTTATTATAAAAATAGTTTTGTAATCATGTCTAATAAGCATCAATTTTTATGTATTTCCTCAAACCTTATAGTCTTTTAGAAACCCGGTAAATACCGTTATGGAGTACTAATTAAATTGTAGGAGGAAATAAAGGTTCAACTAATTATAGTACCAATTTTATGCTTCAAGATTGCAATACACAAACGGTAAATTCGGTGTTAAGTTCCGTACTAATTCAATAAAAAGGATATGTTAGTTCAAAATGGTTAGTACTGCTAAGCTTTCAAGAGTTAATGTTGTTGGTCAACGTTTCTACTGCCCGTTCAAGTTAATGCTACTGCAAGAGTTTCTACTGCCAGCATAATTCAAGACTTAGTACTGCTGGACCAAGTTTCAGAATTAATACTGCTGGATGGATTTCTAGAGTTAGTACTGCTAGACTGGTTTTCCAATGTTTCTACTGCCGGTTTTGTCCAGAGGATATGCGGCTCAGTGGGCCTGCAGTTACCTAATCTTCACAAAGCATGCACAACAAAGCATGGAATGCTTTACGACAACAAACTATGCTTAGATAGTTTGACTTCCATGCATTAATTACAATCACGTGTAATAGAGACTCTATGTTTTATTAATAGAGTTCCATACCTTAGAGGCATGGTGCATGTTGTGAAAATTGTGTATAAAGATAGATTAGTTGTGAACTTGTTTCATACACTTTTTAATAGACTTTTCACAGATTAGCCAAGTGTGAAATAGAATAGTTAGCTTCAAGGTTCTTGTAACCCCAATACAATCTGTGTATTCGTATTATTCAAGTAATAATATTGAAGCTTTTGATATACAAACTCTTGTGTTTTGTTTATTACAAACTGTCATTCAAACAATATATCTTCCAAACTTAACAAGTATTATTTCGCAAATTTCTTGTTAAGGTATTCAAAGCTTAAGTAAGTTTAATCTTGACTGTGATCAAGTCGATCCTGACAGGAGACTAGAATCAAGATCTTGCAAGTCATTAGTTTCATTAAATGTAACACGTCCGTTTGAGATCAATCATTTTCGACTGGTGCAAGAGATATGCAATTTTTACACATGAACAAATATTAAAGATAAATAAGAAGAACAAAGACAATGATGTGTGATGTATCATATCTTTGTCCGACGTGCATTGCTCTCACAATGTGCACTTTCTGGGTTAATGCCAAACGGAATTAAGCTTGGATGCAAGCTTTGCACTTCTGTAGTCGTCTCTGAGTTGAACAAACCTAAAATTTGGATCCATAATTGGAAGTTTTTTAGCAAAGAGTAAAACAGACATAAGCAGCGTGAAAGATCAGTGTCTTGATTAAGAATGGGTTTATTCAGGTGATGTTTCATCTCTAGCAGATATAGTTAAAGTACATGGTGGAACGGAAATATGTCAAATGGGTTGAAAGTCACCCAAGGTGTAATTTTCAATGCATAAAACCTCTAAAATCATATTATTGAAGAAGTGAAAGTATCATTGAAATAATATCTATATTTGTAACCATATTTGACACTATAAATGAATACGAAATTTGGAAAATTGGTGTTTAGGGTCAAGCAGCACTTCAGACCTGTACCAAGGTTACCCGTTAAACCCGAATTCTTTTTGACCCGCCCATTTTTCTACCTCTAATACATATGTATAAGTATAAGTATGATCTACAAAATAAGTTATGTCCTCACAATGAAATGAACCTTTTTGGGACAAATGTCATTTAGAGAATACTTGCCTTTGGGCCTCTTTTTTTATGCTTGGTGTGCCTTCAATCAGACTTGCCAAGCTTTCAGGGGCAACAATAAAGATATTCGCCATACTGAACAATTAAGGATTAGATTAGTACCATAAGAAAACTACATGCTAAGAATAAGACCCTCTTCATAAACAGGCAAGAAACGAGTGTAGCTTACATGCTTAATGATTCAAATTTCTCATCAACTGTAGGAGTGTTAAAGTTCCGTATAAAATCCCCATACTCCGTGATATCACGTTTGAGCTTCAGTCCTCCACTGCATAATGAGAAAGATTGTCAATCTGTTAAAATTGACATTTATAATCTTATAATATTAGTATAATAGTATACTATAACAAAAGAAAGTCTATTCATGCAACAGTTATTTCAAAAGACAAACTCTTCATGAAGAGAAATTAGCCGCAAGTTTATGTGATAATTGTTCACATTAAGCAGTGATGTTACCTGGCATTAAAAGAGAACTTTAACCAGTGATTAGTCACTGCTTTGTGCAAGCGATTTCCCTATGTCAACAAAGTAAATGTGTTATCACTTTAACATGTGAAGAATACATGATCTAGAAATATTAGAAACCTAATCAGATAGCAAAGCATATAGAAAAAGAAGGGGAAAAAAGATGATCTGCGCTCAGTAAAAAAAATCAGAAAGAAATCATTATTTCCTCGAGATTATGTACTGTCGTCTATGAAATATGTACTGCTGTATAGTCTATAATCGTTAACTTCCATCTATAAACCAGAGAGGAATTTTGAATACATATTATTGTAAAACATTTAACTGTACAGAAAGTCACTTATTATAACTAAAAGTACAAAAGCATGAGCTAAAAAGGAACTGTGTACACAATGAGGTAATAGGTTAAATTGTTAAAAGGTAAAGTCGTTATCAATAACAATACCAGGTAACCATGACATTATGACAGGAAAAAAATAGAAGAAATGACTTAAATGCATCAATTGAACAAGGTCACAGAAAATTCACATGATAGATTTACTCGTACCAATTCAGTTAGGAAAGATTGTTTGTTAAGACCTTCTAGTGCAGTAAATGCGGACTCAAGCACACGGGAGAGATATGATACAACTCTGGTAAAAATCATAATTCAGTATTAAGAAGGATAAAAAATTATAAGAGCAAAAAGAAACAGGCCGCAATAAAATGTCAACAAAAGCAGAAGAGAATTTATATCGAAGGAATCTATCGGATAATGAGAACACTTCTGCCGATTCAAACACAAGTTTGTTACGCAGCATGAACCTTGTACACGCAGTTGTAGGCCGAGGATCAGCCAGGAGGCCATCATCTAGTGATTTAAAGTCAGTTGCCTTTTGCTCGTTTGAAAGCAACCGTTCCACCTGAAGAATAACAGACACTCATTTTAGTGGTATAATAAAAGTGAAACTAAAATTTATCAAATATACCAACTATATTACATATGGTTTGGAAAATTCCAATATGAGAAGGTGTCATCTTATGTGAAACAATAAGAAAAATTATGGAGCTCAATCCAGACCTCGGCAATAACTATCTCAATGCACTGATGGAGTCCTCTACATGCAGAACTCTCTGAACTGGACATAGCTGCAGCCATTTCCTCACACGAAGCAGCATGTGCACCATCCACGGGTAACAGAAGCCTTGAAATAGAATTTGAAAAGTACTGACAGAAGAAAACACAAGCCATCATAGTTTTCAGTAAGCATTTTATCACATTACTAAATAATAAACCATGCATACAGCTGGATGGTAATAGACATACTTGCTGTATTATAGCTACACTGCTTCCACAACCTTGTAAAGCAAGCATAAAAGATCTAAAACTGTTTTCACCAGCAGCACCTGCAGCCTCTGCCTACATGTCAAATTTGGTTTGTCATGATCATGCAACAAATCAGAGTGATATATTTATTTCAGATAACCTCTTCTTAATATACAGTTATCTATTATGTATGATCAAGGGGTGAATAGAAAAGAATTACAGCAGCAGAAGCACCAGAAGCCACTTTTCGACCGAGAACAAACCTCTCCCTTTGAGAAGCAACTTCCCTGAGGCCTTCTCTAGCTCTTTCAAGCCCTTCTGTGGTATATTGCCTAACCTGCAGCACGAAAACAGAGGAGCCAAGATAATCATAAATAACCACATAATGACATGGGTATACAATGACGACCTAAATTGGGTATATAAATTCACAACTTACTTGGTCTAGAAGGCAAGTAAACACAGCTTTAGCATTGTCTGCAAGAATCGCAGGCTGTATTAACACAAACAAGCAAAACAGTTAGAAGTTTCTAAATCCTCAAATTTGAACACGTTTACCTTTCTCCCAAAACATATGTCTGCATGAATCGATATCTCTACAGGTTTCGAATTCCCAAAACATGCAAGGTTTGCATCAATCATAAATTTACCTGAGGTGAAAACAGTTTGCATCTAGAAATTGCTTCTTCATTCCAACTCACAAACTCTGTTACCACTGTAACAGATATTGAAGCTCCTTTGGATGATAGCTGGCCTTCAGCATGTAGTTCATCAATCTGCATGACATTATTCATGATGTAATCGCGGAGAGAGACAAGAAAGATCAAGACAGACAGAGAGATGTGAATGGGAGAAAATTGTAGGAAAAACCTTTGCTTTGTAGAGTTGTCTCATAGATGCTCGTTCAAAATCAACATAGATATCTTTGTGCTCTAAAAACAGAGCTTCTGTTAAGCCTGTATCAGCAACAAATAAGGTATTTCAGGACAGTAACAAGTATGGATAAATTCTTTATGCATTTTACACATCCCACATTATTTAACATTATTTACCTATGGCATAGCATATTAAAAATTTCAATTAATTTGACATCAAAGCTACAACTAATAATCGTGATGGAAATTATTATGTGAATATCACATCGAAGTGTATACTTGGTAAATTAGAGATGCTATAGACGACCTTTCAAAATGATGATTTTCCGGCAACCCCAACCAACCCATGCCAAGCCGCCCCAGACCCATCACATGAGGGGCAAATCAAGATCAATTCAGAAACGGACACATCTATGCAAGAATAATCGTTTTGTAATTGAAGATCCTACAACTCAAATCCAATGAACATTTGGCAGCTCAATTCAGATAATGGACCGTTTGGATTAATTATTTTTTTGATAGATTGGTATCTAAAGTTTGGTTTCGAATCTTGACCGGTAACAAACTTATTTTACAGCCATCACATGAATCTTTTACCATCTAAAGCCTAATAACAGGTGTTGGGTCATAAATAAAGCAATCCAGAAAAGGAAATAACAATGTTGTACCTTCAACATCTAAGTCACCACATCCCACATTGCATAGATTTTTGGCAAGCTCCTGTGTCCTCTCATATCCCACTGCTAGCCTTCTGAGATACTGAAACCATACGACACAAAAGCGAAAAATGAAAGTTAAGCCTAAGCATTCATCCACACTAATGAGCAAATGAGGACCTACGCTATACTTACTTGCAATAAGCCACCTTGTTTCATAAGAGGTGGATTTACTAGAGATGGTTTTACCAATAGCTTCTCTAGAAGGTTTGGGATTCGGTCTTCCATTACCCTCTGCGACATCAGCAACATGAATTGAGCTACCAAGGGCTGTCACTAACAAGTTACAAGCATATACCTAACATATGATTTTTCTTTGAAAATACCTGAACCAATATTGACATGACATCATTGGGACAAGGGAATACAGCCCTGATGGTGGCGGATTCTTTTCTGACGGTATCTGTAAGCCATTCGTAAAATTTATATTTACATTTTTTAGATATATATCGAGCAAATTTTCTTCAAAATCTTTTTAACTAATTTCAAAACTTCCATACCTGTTATCTGTTTGTACAGTTCTGATAGTGCAACGTCGACATCAACAGGATTAGTTGTGGAATCCTGGTCGCCAAGAACCAACCTAGAGTCTTCATTCATGACCTCTACATCAAACATTGGACGTAAACCCACATAATGTTGCATGGCACTGGTACCTCTGTTAAACTGAACATACATATGGTAAGCTGAAAATTAATCTTTTGTAGATATTGTTCCCCAAATTCTCTTTTGAAAAGGTAATTGGTCATTAAGTCAAATACTACATGGAGGCTGGACTTTATAATGGATATCATGAATTCTAAAACAAAATTGTAGAATGAGTACCTGCGAAAGAATTTTTGCACACTCTGCCATATTAGTCAATTCTCTTCTCTGAGATGCAGAATCAAATCGAGACAACAACTTGTTCTCCAGTTCTACATAAACATTCATCAAAACATACTTCATTTGTTAGCAATACAAACCTAAAAATCATTACATTTAATTACTTCCCCCATACCAAAGTAAGTGAACTTTCCTTTAAAACATCCCAAAAGATAGTCACCTTCCAAATTAGGTTCCTAAGATTTAATTATTTGTTGTTCTTTGTAGATTGCAATACTAAAAATGGTCAGAAAACTTTTAAGTGCAATGAAAAATTCAAACTTGAAACAACATACCATTGCAGTATTCTTGCAGGTTGGTAACCGCAACCTCCAGCCCTTTACTAGCAGTTGAATTTCCTGATTGCATGGTCGCACCATGTCTTCCAATATCTTCCTCTGCGAGTGAACCTAAAATGGAGGATAAAAACAGAAGCACTCAATTTCCATACTTCACAAAAGAAAAAGGTTTTGAACTATACTTGAAAGGAGATATTTTTAAGACTTTTGTAGAAAGAAGTTACATACGCAACTTTTGTGCAATAGAAGCGGCCTCGGCTACACGCTTGTCATCAGAAAACAGTGAGGAAAGTTGTATCAGGTCGCCTTGGCTACTGTTGAATTCCATCAGGTACTGAAGAACCAAAACAGACATGTGACATTAAAACTTTTGTAGGGGAATGATAATCATTGTTAACTATATTAAGTTAAAAAGACCTTTATGAGCTCCATAGTCTGACTAGCAGTCTCCCGCTGTGAATCTGCACTCTGGTAACAATAGTTATATTACAAATTGGCAACAAAACAATTAACATCCATCAACAATGAAGCATTAATTACAGGTATCAGTAACGCTTCACCTGCAAATGATCCCCAATCTTAGCAGCTGTCTGTCCAACACTAGATATACGTGAATCCAATCTAGCAAAGCTTTTAAATATTCCATCTACTCCCTTTTCTAGCTGAAAGTTGAGATATAATCAAAATCATTTAGAGATATAAATTCATTTTGGGCCGCATTGAATACTTCTAAGAGGCTAGAAATATGTGATTCATTAGGATTACAGTTACCTCTCCGAGTGTCTTTCTATGTTTAGAGTCTTGTGCAACAACGTCCTTTTTAAGCTTTTGTAATCTTCCGTCAATCTATAACAAATTTAGGAATTGTTAAAGCAATAAACTTTTTCAGATCATAATGCAGAGAGAAATATGGTCAAAAGATAAGAAAAGATAACAAGAATAAAGTTCGTATTTACCTGTTTCCGAAGCTCGGCTAACTGCGTACAAGAATCTTTAAAAACCAACAATAAAGTGTCTACTTCAGGAAATAAGGGACTCGAAAGCCCTTTGTCAGTTGTATTAATATTAATAACCCCGTCAATTAAGTCTACGTCTTCGTCTATGAAAGATGGCAACAACCCATTAACTACGTTTGCAAACAAAGCATCATATGAGAAGTCCCCCTTCACAAAAATAGACAGTTACATCAAAATTTAGTTAGTCAATAGATAACAAAACACACGGTCACACAATCACAGAAAATGAAGCTTTACCTTGAATTTTTCTATATCTAATCCAAGTGATTCACTCTTGCGTTCATCTTGAGTCATCTACACAACAGAAACAAGTATATGTGATTCAGCTCTTTTGTAACTTGATTACAAGAAATCATACAAGCAACTGCAGTGATGCAACATCTAATACTGTAGATACTCTTTTCAATCAGATATCTTGAAAGTTAACGTAAAACAGAGAAAGCTGGTTGTACTTTATAGGAACCATTATCATACATTTAGGGTAGTAAAATTCAAACATGATCAGACATTGAGAAAGTTCATGTGATATAGATATAAGGTGAATTCAAGTTTTTTCATATGTTACAGCTAATTACTGTTTAATAATAGGCATCTTAATACTTCATCATTGTAATATACAACTGCATTCAATATCGATTTCGTATAAATTCAAAACAGTAATAAGAATTTGAGTTCCTCCTGGTTTTCATAATCAGCTAATGAAGATGAGAAACACTGATGATGTGATAAATACTGGATTTGTAAAATCATAATGTATATATCTATATCTATATACCAAATTGCAATTTACGTTAAATACTTACAAGTAGAGATTATTAATTGTCTGGTACATGGTAAATGATTTACCTCTGAGACCGACTACGACGAAGAGCGATGATGTATCTCGATTGATTTTAAGAACTTAATTTGTTAGATCACAAAGGGCAAAAGTGAGATGAAAGAAGAAGAAGTGCCCTGTTCTTGCGTTCCATGAGCAGCATGAAAATATTATTCACCGGTGTAATGACGTCTCTACCCCCACCCTCTTTATTTGGCCCAAAGAAAACTAAACCTTTTTCTTAATGTTGATCCGCCCGACAAGTATTAACTAAACAAAATTACACAATTCGTCTTTAAAATTTTATTGACGGTTCTTTTTAGACTTTAATTATGCAATTCATTCATTTGTTTAAAACTCGTTACGCAGATAGTTTTTATACCAACGATTCGTTAAATATCCCGTTAATGTCTAAGAGTCACCAAGAAAAAAACTTACCATAAATGATACACTCTAAAGAGAGATACTACACAACACACAAAAAAAGAAGTTAAGCTTCTAAAAGATCATGTAAAGTATAGTTCCCTCTCTAAGTAATTAAAAAGTTTAAAGGATTAAACCAGTATTTTTCAACAAACCATAAAGACGAACGACGTAATTAACTCCATATTTATAGTTGAAGATGTAAAAAATAAATATACGAGTAACATAAAACTATGTTCTTTGTTTGTGAGCTAACGTAAATATTTACATAATTAAAAAAACGAAGCATACATGTTGAAAGGTTATCCGCACAAATTTGGGTAAACACGAAACTATGAAAGGGACGAGTATGAAAGGTAAAAGGGCTTTGAAAATGTCGAGCGCCTCCATCGTAATTATACACCTTTCTTTTTCAAACCAATAATGTTTTTGGATATGGACGTTACAAATAATTATACAAATCGGTATTTAAATTTGTATCAAATTTCACTTACGAACTTTAATTATATAATCCTTTAACTTTAAACTTGTTACGTCAATATCACTTTAGACCGGTGCACCTTATGCTCAAGGTCTGTTGTCATGGATACCACCAAACCAACACGAGAAAAAGTGGGTCTCGCTTCAATTTTTGTATGATTTCCTTTTTGATTTCAAGTGTAAAAATAAAATGAAAATTAAATGAAAAGTGAGTCCGATCTTTAGTTGTCATTAGTCGTGAAAATTTCATCGTAGTTAGTCGTGAGATGACAAGTCACAACTAACCATCGTCAATGTAGGTGGTCTAATTATTTATCACACATCCATTTGACTTTTGAATTTAAAAAATAGGCTGTCAAGGGACTCAAGGGGGTAATGGTTAACTCCTAAAAAAAAGGGAGTATTATGCAAATTAACAAAGTTGTCCGAATGAACTAGAAGATATTCTATTCACAACTTTTCCGTCGAATAAAAATGACCACACCTCTTCTTCAGCCTTCCTATTTTTAAACAAAATCCAAATCCGATACCTCGCCGGAAACATTTCCGATGGCCGTTCTTTTACAGTCCATCTCCGGGCTTACTCATGTTAAGTCTCCATTCATCACAAACCATAATACAATCGGTACTGATCTCTCAATCGATAGAAACAACAGAAGGAAAAGAGTTAGGGTTTGCTCCAGAATCAAGGATTTGGAGCCCTGGATTTTGAATGATGTTACAGGAACCCGTAATTCTGCATCGACGTCAGTTAAACCTAGCAAAGAAGATGAAGAAAAACAGAATTATTATGTGAATACTGGAAATGCAATTCGGACTCTGAGAGAAGAGTTCCCTGAGCTCTTTTACAGAGAGCTCACTTTTGATATATACAGGTATGTATATGTATATGATTTTGTTTGTTAATGGATTAAATTTATTTTGATTTTGATATTCTGTTTTGTTTTTGGCTCAACTGGAATTACTGCTGCTATAATGAGTGTGAATTGTTCTAAAGGTTGAACCTTTACATCAAAAATATATGATCTATTGTGAGAAACTTAGAATGCATGTTATTACTACAGAAATATGCCAGTATATGTATAAATGTATGTATAAATTTGTTACTGAATTTCAGCTCTTTAGGATGGTTAGATATTGTTATAAATTTGGCTACCATCGACGAACATCTGCAGGTATTCAGCCTTAGTTTTGTAATACAGCTGATATATAAATAGAGAAAATGTTGTGTGGTGTCTTATTGGATTCATCATGTTTAAATTTATTTCGAATAAAAAAACGAATAGCAGAAGTTGATAGTCAAAACAGGCGCTATCATTTGTTTTTCTATATTGATAGTTAGTTAATTAATCGGCTTTCTTTGTTGCTTGGAAGTCATATTCCACATAGTTTCATGGATGCTAGCGGTGTGACTATGGTTCTTGACTTCTTTTGTTCAACTATAGGGATGATATTGTCTTCAAAGACCCACTCAACACTTTCTTTGGAATTGAGAATTATAAAACGATATTTGGTGCATTAAGATTCAATGGAAGAATCTTTTTCAAGGCCTTGTGGGTTGACATCATAAGTGTGTGGCAACCTGTTGAAAGCACGATAATGATACGCTGGACTGTCCATGGGATTCCTCGAGTCCCATGGGAGAGCCGTGGACGCTTTGATGGTACATCAGAGTACAAGCTCGACAAAAATGGTAAAATTTATGAACACCGTGTCCATAACATAGCCTTAAACTCTCCTCCAAGGTTTCAAGTTTTATCGGTCAATGAATTAATCCAGTCACTTGGCTGCCCCTCAACCCCAAAGCCGACTTATTTTGAGATTAGTCAGTATCTTGCTTCCCTTTCAGAATCAAAGATGGAATCATCATCACATAAAAATTAACATTCTCGGTTCTCACATCAACGGAAATTTTGATCAGAGTTCAGGTGTTGTAAAGCATACTATATACTGGCGTCGACTATAATTTGCTGCATATGTTTGTTATCTGCAACTCTATAGCCGTAGTGTAGTTACTGAGGTTTTGTACTAGATATATCATGTATATATCATGTATGAATGATGTACTATTTTGTATATATTGTATAGTTTGAACCAAGTTTTTTGTTAAAATGCTTAACTTTATTCTTTTCTACTGAACTAATTTCTGCTTGTGGTGAAATATAAAAACCTGATAACTCTAACCACATTGATTGATTAACAAACAAATACTAACATTTGTATGACTAGTACTTAACTAATTATAAACATGTAAAACTGTCTTCAACCTTGTTACACTATTACTTCGATGTTGGCAAAGGATTGTTGTCATGCTTAATTACTTTTATAATCGATATATGAACTCTTTTATTTATGTCATCCGGGTGATTATAAGGATCATGATCATGTGATGTTGGGGTTCAAGATAGGACGTTATGTTACCTTACAAAAGTAAAACTAGATAAATTAAAAATTCACTTTAACTTTGAATTGTGACTTTAAATCGAAACAATAAGAAACCTTGAAACCGACTAAACGGTATAAAGGTCTTAATTGGTCGAATGTGCCTCTTTAATACATTAAGAAAAGACAGGAGCCAGAAAGACTCGGTCCGATAACTGTTATGAATGTGAAGGAGTGGGGCGTGAAAATAGTATGGACCTTGTCTACGGGTTCATTGGGACACTACCTCTCATGTTGAACCCAACATGAGAGGATCATAATCATTTTCTTTATTTTATCTTAATTACATATAATGCATTTTTATAATTGTCTTAATAATGTATTCAACATTGTCTAAAGACTAAATTGACCTCTGAAATAATTAATATATATTTGACTTTGTTAAATATGGTAATACATTAATACACATCATTAATATCTTTCAGTTACCTTTAAATTAACATAGTACATCAATTTACCTTTAAATTAATCATTTGAATACATATTATGTTATTGTTGCAAACATATATGTAAAATTTTATATTACATTTTGACCTGAAAATAGTTAGGATCATGATACAAAATATGTATTCGAAATAATTTCAGGATGTTTGTCGAAAAACAACATCTCTGTTTTTGAATTTACAAATTACACAAATTTTCATTTCCTGAATTTCGCTGCATAGCGCGGGTATTTTACTAGTTGTAATATAATGGAATATATTTTAGTTTTTTTCTGAAAAAAATATTGAAATATCTTGATCTTTATTGGTTGGAAATTTTTTCATTGTCAGTCAGACGATTAAAAGTTTCTTTCGTATATCTACTCTTAGAGCATCCTCAATGAAAGCTTTTTATAAAGCTTTTTTATGCAAAAAAAGCTTTTGAAAACCTTTTTATCATTGGGGGAAAAAAAATTTCAATCAAAAGCTTGAGATTTCTCAAGCTTTTGGTGTAAAGCGTTTTTCCTTAAATATTTACACTTACACCTCCTAATTTGGTATTAAAAAGTCATTGAAAAGCTTTTTACATTGGAGGTAAAGCTTTTTTATAAAGCTTTTTTGAAATTAAATGATGTGGCATCTAGAAAAGCTTTGAAAATTTTTTATTCATTGGAGGTGCTCTTGTAAAACCTTACGTGTCATATGTACAAAGAGAAAGACGCCCGTGGCGGGGCAAATGCTTGAAATTGGGCGGTCATCCAAAAAGCCACCGAAAAGTGATATATCAGTGTCACATCTAACAATGCACGAATTCATATGTTAGAAACATAGTAATCGGGTATGTGGTCTAATTTGAAACAAAAGTTTATGTATATTACTAATGACATCTACCCCTATAAATAAATAACCACATATTTGAGAGGAAGATTTTTTGCAAAATGAATGCATTAAGACTTATTAGTAATCTCCTCTTCATTTATCTTCTTCTGATTAACCTGATTAATAAAAACTCATTGACAAGATACATTTGCTCTACTTTCTTCTGCTGACATTTGTTTTCTTAAAATATAAAAAAATGTTGATCTTCTTTTGTTAATTAGCTTCAAGTATAGGGGCCTTTATGAAATTAAACCTTAATTCAAGGTCTCCACCGAAAATCTGGTAGATTTGGATTTGGATTTCAACTACCTTTCACGACTCGCAATAAATTCTTCCAATTTTTAATAACTTGCACTTAACTCTTCCCCGCTACATCTGCTTCACATTTTCCCCCAAATTCTTTATACCTTATTGCTAAACAACTCAGTTCCAATCAAAACGACAAACACTTTCTTAATTTCATGGACAAATTCTTTTTAAATCCGCATGTCATTTGTTAAATTCACAGTTTACGATCTACGCTAGGGTTTTTATTTAGAGTTCATTGATCACGTGCTCTTGATTTTATATTCGTTACTGTATTAAGTGTGTGAGAGTGAGAGTGATGGAGGTGGAGCACTTAAATCAAACAATGACGTTTGATGATGCGTCAATGGAGCAGAGTATTGGATTTGTTAAAGCTCTACAGGTTTTTATTCAATTTTAATTTCATTTCTTGCTCATGTGATATCAGATCTGAGTTTGTTAATTACATGAAATGATACTTACAGTCTTACATGCTGTTTGTAAAATATGTTATGTAATTTTAGCTTTCATGTATTTGATTTCTGTTATATCCGTGAAGCTAAATGTGTGATTCTTTTTATGTGAATATATTGTAATATTAGGGCACAAAAGTACCTAATCAAGTCAAAATGTATATGGTTAGATAATTAGTATAAAATTTAGAGTTAATTTGTGATTTCTATTGAAGTTAGTTCGAATTTGGGTGGTTCGAGTCATTTAGCATGTTAGTTGATGCAGAATGAATTAGAGTAGCTCAATTCGTGATTCTCCTTACGCGAACAAATTCTATTTTACGGCAAAGGTTCACTAATTAAGTCTAGTAGTATAGAGTTACTATGGAACGTAAGCTTGAGTTCGGTTCAAACTTGTGACTGGCTCATAGAGTTTGGTGGTTTGGGTCGTTTAACGTCTCCATTGTCATGTGGAATGAACCAAGGATAAGAGGTTCACTAGAAAAGAAGACCAGGGATTTGGTTATTACTCTTTAAAGTCTTGCACATTATAGAATAATATATTCTAAGGTATATTGATAACTTATATTCTCAATGTGTCAGTAGCAATTTGTAGCGGTTGTTGAAGTAGAAATAATTATTGGTCACTTAGCAGTTAGCACACAGATTATCTCACTTATAATAAAGCATTTGTTCCTACAATAAGCTCACCGAACAGAAGAAACTAATGGTGCTTCTGAGTTCTGATTCCCACCGGACTGTAGGAACCCCATGTATGTGCAAGTAAGGTTGAACACCTGATCAATGGTTCCATAAGGTGAAATGAGGTATGAAATATGGAGAAAGAAAGAAAGGTGGGAAATGGTTAAAGGAGTGGATGACAATTGAAGCACCAAAACGGTTTTCAATGTTTTTTTTTTTTTTTTTTTTTTTTGCTATATATATATATATAATATGTTAACGCCTGTATGTTTGTTTTGGGATATGGTAGAACTACTTGCGTCAGAACTACAGTTTTTTACTCAACATTGTTCCTGAAGTTTATCACAAGTGCTGAGTTATTTATTTGGCGCGTAGAATTATTCTGTCATAGCTATGTATATATCAGTTATCGAATTATCGCTATTGTTCTTATAATTTTGCCTTCACTAGCGATATCCAACTTGGTAGCTGTTACTTTACTAAACTGGATATGTGTTTGTGCTATAATCGTGTGAACTGTTTGCTGGAGGCTGCTATTAGTTGATAAAATAATACCTAATTGTTACATTACTAATCAGTTTTAGCTTTTTATGATGTTTTAGGAACTCAAAAACTTAAGGCCTCAGCTTTACTCGGCCGCAGAATATTGTGAAAAGTCGTATCTTCACAGTGAAAAAAAACAAGTGTGAGTATCATCTTACTTATTACCTATTAACTTGAGTGATTAATCTTATGTTCAGTTGTAGATGGGAGATTTTCATTTTTAGCACTCATACCCCGTTTTACATAGTAAACCAACAATGTGTGTGCAAAAGTGAAAAAGAACTTCAAATTTTGCAAAACATCATGATATTTGGACAATAAGTGCCAAGTACTTGTGCACAATTTGTCCAAAGTTGTTCGTTCGTGCATACTGCATACTACAGTGTGTCTGTGGCCATTATTGAAGGAACGATAGGGGTCAGTTTGCACTGAAAAACCAAATATAGTGGTTCTGAAAGTCAAATACCATAGGTGAAAATGGAGAAAGAATGGATTTGAGTATAGTGCTCAAATTGTGCATTATGTCTTTTTCAGTTATCAACTTATTAATGTGATTGATTTTGCAATCAATACACTGGGTGATGGTGAAAAATATAAACCTTTCTATTCAAAATAAACACAATGGTTCCTTGGTGGGATGTCCCGCAAAGAAATATCCTTTTTTGAGCAAAGTTTCAATCTAGAGGTATTCATTTGTATGCATGGTGCTGCAGGGTCCTTGATAATTTGAAAGATTATGCCATTCGAGCTCTTGTCAATGCTGTTGACCATCTTGGCACTGTTGCCTATAAACTGACAGACCTTATAGACCAGCAAACTTTAGAAGTCTCGTCAACTGAGTTACACGTTACATGTTTACATCAGGTACTGCTCGTTGAATCTTCTTCTTAGAGGTCTGTAAACCAACATAATATATTTGATGACATCTCAAACCACCAGATTTGGCTTTTTGTTGCAAGCTAAGTACCATTCTTCCAATTATGCAAACAACTAAAAAAAATAGATAACAACACATTACAAGAACAAGTGATTTGGACAAATGTCACTGATTACAATCGCTTTTTTCCATCTTGATATCTGGTTTGTCCAAAATCACTTATTTTTGCAGACTCAGCCGTTTTTTTAGTATTATCATAAGATCAATGTTTTCTTTTATTGGCAATGAAGATCCAAGTATGATGGTTCAGAAATCAAATCACCCAACATATTATGACAAACTGTTTTTTGATGTTAAGCAACTTCTTACATGCCAAATGTATACGGATAGAGAAGCTATCAGGCAGCAACAGTTATTAGCAGTTTTACCAAGGCATCACAAGCATTATATTTTACCCAGTAAGAATCTTAGCATGACTCTGAATTACTGAAATAGTGCTCAATACAATCGATATGTAACAGCTTAATACTTCTTTGGTATTGCTAGATTCTGTCAGCAAAAAGGTCCATTTTAGCCCACAGATCCAAGATGTAAGACAAAGTCACCTTCAACCACGACCTCGTCAATTTACTTCAGGTAACATATACTCACTTCACATACGATAGTTACAACAAAATAAGGGGTTGAGTTGTCAAAAGAAAACTGCTGTAATACCCGTCCTGGGAAGTTTATAAGTTAAAGCTGTCTATATTCCCATTATTGTCATTATAAATCGATTGATTCACAAGATTCCGTTAGTTGTCAGTGAAACGTGATTGATGTCTTGAACCATCATGTTTCCCTACTAGTTCCAACAAACCCTCTTTCTTCCGAAATGCAGATAGGACACCATAATTGCAAGCATAAGCAATTTGTGACCAAAGCTTGATAGCTTTATTATTTTCCTCTAATGCTTCTTATTGTTCTAGAGTTAGTTGTTCTTACATTTAGGTTCAGTATTTTCCTCTAATGTCTTTTCTGTAACATTTTTTTTAATGGCCAAGCTTATATTCAAGAGAACAAACAAAAACAGAAAAGGCTTTAGGGAGAGCCATTACAGCGAAATGAAAGAAACAATACTGAACCTAAATGTACAGAGCCAAAAGAACCAAAAATCCAAAACAACAAAGCCAATTACATTAAGAGCAACCAGTTGGGTTAGGGTCCAACTAAACCGCATATTTGAGATCTTTATTACAATTAGAATCAGAAGAGGTCATATACTTATACAGTGCAGCTAATGCAGGTACCCCTGCTGCAAATACTCTTTCTTGGCATTTAGCAACAGAAACCAAGTCTACTTTGAAAGGGAGTTCACGCCAGTTAATGAGGTAACCTACGTTGCTACTACTATTAATCATCTCTTTATTTACACAAAATGATTTTAGGCTTTATTTATTTATCGATTAATCATCTCTATTTTGTGGTTCCCATATTCATTTTTTCTCACATGAATCAAATGAATGAAGTTCCCATGTTTTGTGAGATTCTTTTTAGAAGTTTCTGAAAAGAAATGTGACACTTGGTTAAATATTTGCAGCATTGAAGATCCCAAAACTGCTCACCGTACTCCTACATCTGTTCACACATCAAGTATGCCTGAGTTTGTAGAGCTTGCTATATTAGGTATATATTTGTTGCTGGAAACTAAATTTTAGGTACTTTCCTATGCAGATGGTGAAGAGAGCATGCAAAGAATATCATCGACAGGCCATCCTCAATTGTCTAATGTAGGGCCAGCTTCAAGTACAGCTATGCAGACACTTGGTATCACACGCAGGGTAGGTCAAAATTGCAACAATGTTCGTTTTAGGAAGTTTCAGCAAACTTGAATCCATTGCGTTTCTTGACAAACTTACAAGTGAAATGTGCTTAGTTTCCATCAAATAGTATTGATGATTTTGATTTTGATTTTGCTTTGCTTCAAAGAAAAGGTTATTGTCTTGGAGATCTTGTGATATAAGATTGATGGGATTTATTTTTTACAGGATCCGGCTGAGGGTCCCAAACCAATGACACCATTCCGATCATTTGATGATCCTAAACGTGAGCGTGTGCGTGCCCCTGCTCGCAGTAAGAGTCTTTTGTCAGCTTTCTTTGTGAAACACAAGACACCCAAACAAGCCATTTCATAGAAGGTTCGACGTAGTTGTATCCAAACGCCAGGTACAACTTTCATTACACTTATTACAACGTTATTGCTCTAGATCAGACAATATTCCTACTCTTTTTAATGTGAATCGATCATCATTTTCCCAAAGTGAAAAGACTTCATTACACGTATATTGTTACCGATGGGAGTTATTTGTGTTAATAATCAAATTTGGTTACACTGTGTAGGATCATATTACAGATTCTTCCAGTAACCTTTATATGGAAAAGAAGCTCTCAGAAGGTTATTTGATAGGGCGGGCCTATGCAAGGGTAGGAATTGGTTTAACTGTGATGGTATCGTTGAATATGGTTGTACTTTGGAGTTGTGTATATGTTGTTACTAATGCATAAAATTTCTCTTGTAAGTAGGACTCATGAGATATTCATAGAAAATCAAACAATACTCCGCTTTGCTCTCGATGTAGTGAAGAATTCGTACCATTTCATTTTAGCGATATTATATTACACCAACACCACTTGCTAAACCCTACACAAAAAACTTGAACTGTTTGATATAGTTTATATCATTTTTTTAAAAGTGCTTTTTTTTTTTGGGTAAAAACAGTTATAACTTGTAAGTAAACTTATTTCGAGTATATTGAGGGTGTCAATGATTTTTGAGAGTTATTATTTTCTTTAGAATGACAAATCTACTACATATCCCACATATATATTATATATGTAAGTATACAATTACACATATATATGAATTTCTTCCAATGAAGCAGATGTTCAAATTTTATTTGATTAACCAACGCGAAATTTTATTTAATTAACCAACGCCACTTCTTTGTTGAGGAAAGTTCAATTGAAAAATTACTGTTCAATTTGAAGTTTACATGAAATTAAAAGCTATTTTAGCAGCATGATACTATAATAGGAGACCAGCTTGGAATGCTCTTTTTTGATATAGCAGCTACAAATAGGGGATTGACTCGCAAAAAAAAACGAGGTCGCCATTTTCGAATCAGACTCAATCATGACATTTGTCCACTCATATTGATAGAGAATAAACCCTTGCCTTTCTCATTGATTTGTTAATTATATATATACACCATACAACATGCTAACTGCCTATGAGATATTCTAGGAGATAATATGTATCCTAAAATACACGATGATTATCTTTATACGAAATACATAATATCCATTCCTATTATGCTAATACACCCCCGCAGTCGAATCGGGAGAAGCACGAACGTTGAGACTGTCTCGAAAGTCATCAAATAGGATACGCGGTAGACCTTTGGTGAAAATGTCAGCAACTTGATATCTAGACGGAACATGCAAGACACGAACTTCACCACGAGCAACTTTCTCACGAACAAAGTGAATATCCATTTCAATATGCTTCGTTCGTTGATGTTGTACGGGGTTACTCGCTAAGTAAATGGCACTTACGTTATCACAGTAGACCAGAGTAGCTTTAGAAATTGAACAATGTAACTCCAATAATAAATTACGCAACCAGCTGGTTTCGGAGACAACATTAGCTACTCCACGATATTCGGCCTCGGCACTGGAACGAGATAACGTAGGTTGACGTTTAGAGGACCAGGAGATTAAGTTATCGCCAAGGTATGTACAATAACCCGAGGTAGATCGTCGCGTATCCGGGCAACCACCCCAATCCGCATCGGTATAAGCAAGTAGAGAGTTGATGCGTGTAGGATATAAATGAATACCGAAATCTAGAGTGCCTCGAATGTAGCGTAGTATGCGTTTCATGGCCATCATATGAGTGTCATGAGGAGCATGCATATGTAAACACACTTGCTGCACAGCGTAAGAAATGTCCGGTCTAGTAAAGGTGAGATATTGCAATGCACCAGCGATACTGCGATAGTGTGAGGGATCGGAATATGGATTTCCAAGATGAGCCGGAAGTTTGGATTTTGTATCCACGGGCGTTGGGGCAGCTTTGCATGAGCTCATACCCGCACGTTCAATAATATCCATAGCATATTTGCGTTGGTCAAGAAACAGTCCTTTGTTGTGACGTGTAACCCGTATGCCAAGAAAATAATTTAAGGGGCCAAGATCTTTCATCGCGAATTCTTCAGATAAGCTGGCCATAAACTGATGACGTAGAGAATCATTGGAGGTGGTTAAGATAATATCATCGACGTATAAGAGCAGGTAGGCGATATCATGACCACGTTTGTACACGAACAAGGAATGATCCGATTTACTATGAGTAAAGCCAAGTGTATGTGCATAATTGGCAAACCGTTGGTACCATGCACGAGGAGCCTGTTTCAATCCGTAAAGAGATTTTTTAAGAAGACAAACATGATTCGGGTGGCTGGAATCTCGAAAACCCAACGGTTGATGCATGTAAACAGTTTCATCCAATGTTCCGTGTAAGAACACATTTTTTACGTCTAACTGATGAATTGGCCATTCTTTGGATATGGCTATGGTGAGAACCGTGCGAATAGTAGCAGGCTTGACAACGGGACTAAATGTTTCATCGCAGTCAATACCAAGTTGTTGAGAGCGGCCGTCCCCAACAAGTCGAGCCTTATAACGTTCAAATGTGCCATCAGATTTAAATTTATGGCGAAAAATCCACATAGAACGAATTACACTCATGTTATGTGCGAGGTACAAGGATCCATGTCTTATTCTCAAGAAGCGCCCGAAACTCGTCATTCATGGCATTCCTCCAATTAGGGTCGGATAAAGCATCTTTAGGATTACGTGGAATAGGAGAGGGTTCGGTTAAAGACGCGAGATTGAAATGGACTTTGGGTTTAGATATACCTGACTTACTTCTAGTGTGGATGGTACGAGGGGGTGAAGAGGGAGCAGTACTATTACACGATGATAAGTCAGAATAGTTTGGTACTGGGCCTGTGGAAGGTGATGGGCCAGAAGGGAAGGAAGTGGATTGGGCCGTAGATGAGGAAGGGGCCGCCGATGGTAAGGGGGAGTTGGAATGGACTGGATCAACATCTACAGGTGGGGCTTGGGTAGATGGATGGGATGAAGAGTTAGATTGGGCCGAAGTAGAGTTTGGGCTGGAAGAGAATTGTGAGATAATTTCTGGATGGAGTCGGCTGGACAGAAATTGGTAGGAGGTAGGAGTTGGAGAGAATATTTTGGCAAACGGAAATTGGAATTCATCAAATCGAACATGACGGGAGATAATTATTTTATGAGTCGTTAAATCATAACATTTGTATCCACGATGATTGGGTGGATAACCAAGGAAGACACAAGGCATTGAACGGGGTTCAAGTTTGTTAATGGTTGATGAGGGAAGAAGAGGGTAACATAAACAACCAAATACTTTTAGATGATCGTATGTGGGTTGCCTTTTGTAAAGAAGTTGAGCAGGAGAAAGATTGTTGATTAGTTTAGAGGGAATAATATTTAGGAGATATGTTGCCATCTCAAGAGCATGGTGCCAAAAAGATGGAGGCGTGGATGAGTGTGTAAGAAGTGTTCGAATCATATTATTGATCGCACGAATTTTACGCTCGGCCTTGCCATTTTGAGAGGAAGTGTGAGGACAAGAGAATCGGAATTGCATGCCATGTTGGTTACAATATTGGTGAAAGTTGGAGTTATTATATTCTGTACCGTTATCACATTGGAATGTTTTAATAGGCAGATTAAACTGAGTAGAGATTAACGTAGACAAAGATGAGAAGAGGTTAAAAACTTGTGACTTTTTAGTGAAGGGAAAAGTCCATAAATAATTTGTGTAGTCATCAAGAAACAATATATAATATTTGTAACCATTATTACTAAGTACAGGGGAAGTCCACACGTCACTATGCAAAATATCAAATGGCATTAATGTAAACGAATTAGAGTCACGAAACGGTAGTTTAACATGCTTGCCAAAAACACATGATTGACATAATTTGTTTGTCAATGAATTACAATGAATTAAATTTTTATTGCTAAGTAAACGAAGAGCATCATTGTTTGGATGTCCTAGACGATGATGCCACAAATTATTAGATAAAGCAGTAAAAGTTGATGGAGATGGCAAGGCTCGAAGAGATGAACTGGAGAGAGGATAAAGATCACCAATGCTATTAGACCGCAGGAGGGGCATTCCCGTCTGAAAATTGAACACAGTAAAACCAAACGGATCAAAAGCAATGGTTAGATTATTATCAGTGGTTAGGCGACGCACAGATATGAGATTTTTAATTAAGTGTGGAGCATGTAATACGTTGGTAAGAGTTAAGGGAGGAAGCGGAGAGGAAAGATGCTTATTACCGACACCATGAATAGGTATGGAATTACCATTTCCGACAAGAATATGACGTGGTATATTTAACTTAGAATAAGACGTGAGATTACCTGATGATGTTGTCATGTGAGAAGTTGCACCTGAGTCTAAATACCACTGCTCATCAGGTGGATATAATGACATAGTTGAGAAAGCTTGGTCAATATCTGTGGGAATTGGTGAAGCCGTGTAGGCTTGTGGAGCAGTGGGGCGTGGGCCCAAGATACCAGAAGTTGAGCCATTGTTGGGCCTGACCCACGATTGAGACGGAAAAGCAGGTGGTGGAGTGGCCCAAGGATACATATTCCAGGCCCAATAAGGTGAAGGGTGATGTTGGGCTTGTCCTCCACGGCCTCTGCCACGATTCCCAGATCGGCCGCCTCCACGAGTAGTAGAATTTTGTCTACTACGAAAGCGATTGGAAGAAGGTTGTTGTGGAGCAGAACCGGAGGTAGCTTCATTCGGTTGAGGATTATTCTTTGAAGATGAAACAGGAGCTGTCGCAATAAGAGCACCCCCGGAAGAAGATTGTGCAACCTGCTTTTGTTTCCTGGTTTCTTCTAAAATCAGTCGAGATCGGGCTTCATAGAATTGTGGTAGTGGATTTGTTTGTTGAAGAGCACCAGCGATGTTGTCATAATTTTCATTCAAACCTGCAATTAAACGAAGAACTAGACGATCGTTAGATACCGTAGAGCCGACGTTGGCCAACTGATCCGCAAGCATTTTTAACTCCTGACAGTATGCGGAAATAGAAGAAAATTGATCTAGACATGTGTTCGCAAACTGTTGTTCTAGATAAACGGCCCGGGAGTGCTTATTGTCTTGAAATATATTCTGCAAACGTATCCAAGCATTAGCTGCAGTCGTGTCCGGTTCGAGAATGGTTTGAAGAAGATCAATGGAAATTGTTCCATAGATCCATTGTAGGACGATTGCATCGATAGTACTCCACTCTGGATCAATCGGTTTTGGTTGAGTTGAGCCGGATTCCGTGGTGGTCACCGGTGGTATGATGTGATCGATAACTTTGTAGGCTCGGCAGTGGACCTTAAACAACTCAGACCACGAGATGTATTGATTATTTTCGAACGTTAATTGAATTGGTATTGATTGTTTAATGTTGGATACGGCTAAGGCAGGGTGAAATTTCGTGTTGTTGTTGGTTGTCATGGCTGCCGGATTAGAGAAAAGAAAACAAGAGAAGAATTAGGAGAATTAGAAGAATGGCTCTGATACCATGATAGAGAATAAACCCTTGCCTTTCTCATTGATTTGTTAATTATATATATACACCATACAACATGCTAACTGCCTATGAGATATTCTAGGAGATAATATGTATCCTAAAATACACGATGATTATCTTTATACGAAATACATAATATCCATTCCTATTATGCTAATACATATGAATAAGTTAGATGACTTGTGTTCCTTATGAGCAAGAGTTCAACCGTGAGAGAGGATCAAAAGCGGATCATATCTCACCTGAATGTAAGCTCATAGAGTTCAAACAATAACACTCGAGAAAATTCATTATTGTCTATAAGATATATCACAATTGAGCTTCACGCTATTATTGATGGAGGATCAACTTAAGTGATGTCACTTGAGATTCATGACAAATAATCGGAAACGAGGGTGTGGGTGATGTTGAAGAAACACTGAATTAATTCACGTACAACTAAATTTAAAATTAGTAATGTACTACGTAATTTAGTTTGTTAAAAGTTTATAGTTGGAAAATATAATAAATAAATCATGATTATGATTATTTATTATTTTTATATTTGAAGACAATTAATGTTTTACGGAGTTTGAGACAAATCCTAATCCATTCCCGGGAATGCATCTCGAGATGAAAAACTTGCAACTTTTTCCCTTATTATTGAAAAGTTCACTTTTAGCCCCCCGAATAATAATTTATTGCTATTACAGTCCTATTGTACCAACATTTTCACTTTGTAGGTTTTGTAAATGACGAATAATATACACCTAAAGATAACATGAAACAAATTTCAACTAAAAAGCTAAAAGAAGCTTACGTGGAGCTCTAAGCTAACGGAATATAATTATACAAAATTTGACGAACAATTTTGTACTCACTAATAGAATAGAAAAATAAATAAACTAGCTCTAAATAATGACGATTTGTTTAAATATTTAAATCTAATATTCTTAGAATCAAACAATAAGCTCTGCATAGTGATGGGATTGGTTAACTATTTAAATCTCATATTCTTAGAATCTAGACTCTTTTATATATAAACTAGTTATAAGACCCTTTTATAAATACGGATTAATGTAAAAATGATATATATTTTAGTTTTTGATTGTACTAAACATAGTTTTTCTTTGATCAATATAGAGTTTTAAACCCGTGTATACACACAGTTAACGTAAAATGAAACTAAGTATAATTTTTCTTTTATTAATATAGTGTTTAAATTTTAAACTCGTTTATGCACACAAAAACTGTTAAATTATTACTTCATCCGTCCATTGTATTTAATATATAGAGTTTTAATTTAAAATCGTGTTTACACATAACACATTTAATATAAAATGAAACTTAAGCATAATTTTTTTTAATTATTATTAATATAGAGTTTTAAGCCCGTGTATGTACATGAAAACTGTTAAATGAATACTTCATCGATTCATTGTGATTAATATATAAAGTTTTAATTTAAACCGTGTATACACATGACACCGTTAATGTACAATGATACTTAAACATAGTTTTTTTAATTATTATTAATATATAATTTTAAACTCATGTATGCACACGATTATTATAAAATGTATACGTAATTCGTTCATTGTAAGTATGTAATGTATTAAATAAATATTGTTTTGTTTCATAGAGTTCTAATGATGATAATAATAATTAATTAATTAATATTTAATATATTAAATTAGCTCATGAACACGTACTCACTTGCATGATTCGCTGATATATAGTATATAACGTTTAATTAATATTTATATTTTTTGATAAGATATAAGCTTGTTATTATTAATATATATATATATATATATATATATATATATATATATATATATATATATATAATAAATTGTAAAGATAAAGTTTATGGGGATTTATTTTGATGTGATTTTTTTTTCTAAATTAGATTTTTTTTTCTAAATTAGATTTTTTAAGAAAATTAATTGATTAGATTTTTTAGGAAAATTAAATGATTTGATTGATCAATTGTATGTTTGATGAAATTAAAGAATTTGATTGGTAAATAAGGTTCAATTTTGTATAGAAATTTTTTAGAAGAAGTTTTCTTTTACTAATATTTATTTAATATATTAGATTAGATTAGATAAATAAATAAATAATGTATGTATGTTAATTACATTAACATTGTCATAAATATAGTTATATTTACATAAAACTATAATATTTTTTATGATTATAAGTAATAAGAAAACAATAATTTGATACCTAAGTAATATATGTAACAAATGAGTGTAAGTCGAGTTCGAGCTCAATAAATTTTAAGGATTAAATTTTACATTCAGTTTTACTCCGCACATTTACACTCCAAAATAACGAATAACACGTATGCATTCGAACACGTATGCATTCACCCTTTGAGTTTACGTATAAGTGTATTCCGCTAAGAAATTATATATTATATATTGTATATATGGTAGAGTTCCAATGAGAACACTTCTAAAATAAGAACGGTTAAGAACACCTCAAATGCACACATATATAAAATAAAATCATTAGTTTCACACTCATACATCTCAAATATGCAAAGAAAAATTGATGCACATTTCTAAAAATGCACGAAAATCGAAAAGATGATTGATGCACGATTATCTCTATAAATGTACATCTATCGTTTTTTTATTTTTGTGCATTTTTAGAAATGTGCATAAACTTTTCTTTGTATATTTGAGATGTATTAGTGTAAATCTAATGATTTTATTTTATATATATGTGCATTTGAGGTGTTCTTAGCCGTTCTTATTTTAAAAATGTTCTTATTTGATCCAAACTCTAATTTTTAAAACAAGATGTTATCGCACTTTGGATATGTAAACTTTTTTTATTCAAAGGTATATATTGTACATATTAATATTAATGTTAATTAAATAGGACCCTAACTAATACTCCCTTCGTCCAATATTGTTGTCCACCTATCTATATTGGTATATTCCAAATTAATTATCCATTTTCAAAATCAACCGATTTAAATATCTCAATATGGTAAAAATGAAATTTTATTAGTGGTCAACTGATCTATGTGTTTTTTGACGGTAACAATAATTTTGTGATGGAGTGAGTAATAATATGGAATATACTTTTTATGACACTAATTTATTAAGATATTGTATGTTATCTTATCGTGAGAAAAGTTCATTAAAGTACAACTTTTTTTGAAAAAATAGAAGTAACAATGAAATTATGAAAATTGCATCATAAAATTCAGTATTTTCTTCTCTTCGGTTAGACATCTCACAATGTATATTTTCGACGAGTTATTTTTTCTTCATTTTTTGGTGGGTTTTACAAAATACTAACACAAGTGTTAGTGTTTAGTTGTACATTTAATTTAGGGTTACGGTTAGGGTTTAAGGTTTGAGTTTAGTAGGGTTTAGGGTTTAGATTTTAGTAGGATTTAGGGTTTAAGTTTTGTAAAGCGTTTAGGGTTTAGGATTTTGCAAAATATATTACTTGTTAATTAACATATACCATGAATAAATAATGTATATGAATATTAAGTTGTAATCACGTGTTAATTAACATATACCATGAATAAATAATCATGAACAAATTTTGACTTTTTATCATAAATCAAATGTGATTATATTGTAAAATCTGGCAAAAAAAATGAATTTTTTTATCGAAAGTATAGCCCGTGAGATCTCTAATCGAAGAGAAAAAGACGCTCATTCCGAATAAGTAATTTTTATAATTTATGAACATACGATTTGTGAGATATTTAATTTTAGGGATAAAAGTGAAAGTGGGTGTTTACAAATAAATGAAGCAATCTTATTGGTTCTTCCATTCCCTGCTTTTTTACCTTTCTTACTTTAACTCAACCCAAACAAATGAATCTTATCTTATAAATTATTACAATATACTTTATGTTGTAGTAAATGCGTTTCTTAAGCATAGCTTTCTTTGATTACCACATCACCACAATTTTTTCTTTAGTTCAAATTAATATATTAAGACATAATAACAACACTGATAACAAATAAATAATAAATAATTTACCTCATTACGTTTTTATCACCTTCATGTTACAATTTCAACACATCTACGCCTTTGTATTTTCTATCACTTTCGTTTTCTCATTCCAAATATTTGCAAAAAGAATTAACAAACTTTGTTTGACCCACTTTCAAATTTGTCATATTTATGTTTTCTCTATAGAAATGTACACATTTTATTTTACACATTTTATCAAACGCTTTCACTTTTTGAAGGAAAGTTTGTTTAACGTCCTTCACATTTATCGTATTTGTATTTATCTTACGACATGTATATATGTATTTTGAAAATAATTATCAAACATTTTTGCTTTCTTAATTATTTTTGTCAACAAAATATAAGTCTCTTAGAGGATACACAATGTACTCTTTCTTTAGAAGACATTTATCCTTTTGGAGATACTGAGAGACCCTTGATAACTTTGAGAAAAATAAGGAGGGAGTATTTAGCTGAAAACTTTTGTTCTAATATGTGTAGCTTTGAAAGAAAAAATATATAATTATTTTATAAATAAAAGTTAGTGAAAATGTGAATTCAACAAAAAAGGCATTAACGTATTTGTCGATTAAGGATGTAGATGGACGCACATTCAAATTACTCGATATGAATATGTTAGTTTCTTTATAAAATGAATGTAACTAATTTTTACTAGATCTTATTAGGGGTGTGCAAATTTCGGATAGAACCGAAAATACTCGAGAACCGAACCGGGTTAAAACTTAACCCGAAATAACCTAAAATATTTGGTGCGGTCCTCAGTCTTCCAATTAGTACATTTTCGGGTCTCGGGTCGGTCCGGACCGGACCCCAAAAAAACGAAATAAGAACAAACCGAAAATTAATGTATAGATTCCTTAAATATTGTTACATGAATAATTGTCACACCTTAATTATTTTGTATGTGTGTGTGTGTTTGTATAATATAACTGAGTGTAGATGAATTGTGTTCGTATATGTGCAATAATTATATGGTTATGCATATCAAAGTTATTGTACGTGTAATATGTGTTAATTTTTGTATATCCCGTGTTGCAAAAGACAAATTATAATGAATTTTAGTTTTCAATATGCATATTTTCCGGGTCAGTCTTGTGACCGGAACTGAATGGACAAAAGTGAAACCGGACCGAAACCGAACCATATATAGTTGTCCGGTTCTCGATCCTTGTTTTTCTAATAGTTCGGTTCTTGGGTCAGTTCGGTCCTAGCCCGGTTCGATTCGATTTAGGACCATAAACAACCCAAAATCTTATAACTGGTTTGTTTTCCCTTTAATTTAAGAATAATGATCTATCAAATGAAGTTATTGAAAGTGTTATATGTTTTGTTTCCATGCTTAGGCGATAGTAAATAAGAAGATATAAAAGTTTTTTCTTATTTCGATTAAGTACCAATCTTAAAGATAATATACATGTAAAATTATAAATAAATCAACAGTAATCTTTTTGAATGTGGGCCGTGCGTAGCATGACCTATTAATTTACTAGTATTAATATAAATAAATGAATTGTTGCAAATTACTATTTTAGTACACGACCAAAAAGCACTTTTTGCAAAGAACAATCAAGGGTCTAATTGACAAAAGTACTAACAAATTTCTAAAAAATAATTAACAAAACTTTACATAACTAAACACGTACTAATCAAACATTTAAAACTAGTTTTCAAGTTATACCTTTTTTAAGATACAAGAGATGCATTGAATTGTTTGACAAACATTGACACCCTACATCATATATCTTAATTAATATTTTCACCATCATTAAATTCACCACAAATTATACAACCTATCAATCATATCACAACCATATCATAATATATATAAATTCCAAGAGCAATGAAAGAATAGGATATGAAAATAAGCTAATTTAATTCAATCATAATATATATAATTTATTATTACTATTACTATTATTATTATATTATAATTATAATTATATAATAAATATAAGTAAAATTGTAAGACATGAATAGATAAACATCTTGCTATACGTATATCCAATTTTGTAACATTTTGTGATTTTTTTTGTAGTCGTCATTTAAAATGAGTCACTTTCTCCATTTTTGTTATGGCTATTGCAGCGGCTGAAGCCGCTATTAAATTCGCTATTGTTTTATCAATTTATCGTAATAGAAAATCCAACTCGTATAAATCAATCGAACTTAATGTTATATTTATTTATAAAAACACTTAATTTTCTTGAAAAGAAAAATGATAAATAAAAATTGAATTCCTAGATTTACTCCATAATCGCTTTCAGAAGATTAAATCAAGTACAAGCCAGAACCAGAGTTGACTCAAATTTAAAGCAAAAATCCACCGCAAAACAAATACTCCAATCTCCTTATAAAATTTCTCCTATTATCTCTCTAGCAAGAAAGACAGAGTTCACAGGATCTCTTGATTTATTTCTTTATACAAAAACATAATAAAATAAATAAAATAACATATTGAAAAAAAAACAATTAGTCCTTCTGCCATACCTCACTCATTCTTCCCCACTTAATTCTTTATCATCATCATCACTATATTTGATCCCATTCTTAGCTCAAGAACAACCCCTTTATTTCTATTTTCAAGAAAACCATTGATTACTCATCAATAAAGAATAAAAGATTCCATCTTTTTGATTTTTTGTTGGGTTTTTGTAAGATTTGCGATTTGGGTTTTGTTATATTGGATAGGAATGTAAATGGGTTCTCTCAGTCCGGTGATTCCGTTACAAAGAGATTCATTACTTAAATTTTCACCAAAAAATGACAAAATTAATAATTCGTATACCCAAAGACCCAGATCAAGACTTTCAAGATTTATGATATTGAAGAAGATTGATTACTTGCAATGGGTTTCTGCTTTGGCTGTATTCATCTTTTTTATGTTTTTGTTTCAATTGTTTTTGCCTCTTTCCATGGTGGATAAAGCTGATAGTGATTTCTTGAAAGAGAGAGATAATGATAATATTGATGTGGATTTTGAGAATTTATTAAAAGAAATTGGTGGGTTGGATTTTGGTGAAGATGTCAAGTTTATGCCCACCAAGCTTTTGATGAAATTCCAAAGTGAAAAAAATATTAATGTTTCTTTTGGTGGTTCAAGAGCAGTAATGAGGTTTGGGAATAGAAAGCCTCAGCTTGCTTTGGTGAGTATTTTAATACTGTATTGTTTATTTATTATGTTATGATTATTATTATTACTTTGAGTTTTTTGTTTGTTACAAGTCCAAAAGTTAAAGTTGTAGGCCATATTGTTCTTAATGGTGTTTCTTTTTAGCTGAAGTATTTATTAATTTCCATTTGTAGGTTTTTGCAGATCTGTTGGTCGACTCACAGCAGATATTGATGGTCACTGTTGCAGCTGCTCTGAAGGAAATTGGCTATGAATTTGAGGTGCTTTTTTTTAATCTTGGTTGTTACATAAGAATGAGGGGCTTCTTTGTGGATTTTTTATGATTCTGTATATATATGTGAGAACAATCTGTATAGTTTGCTACATATGTTACTCTATTCATTCGTTTGTGACTTATCATAAGTAATTGATTAAAATGTGATGTAATCATTTAGGTACACTGTCTATGCTAAACGATTGGTTCCATTAAGGACATGCTTCATGTTCTTCGTTTAGTATTAACCTTGTTTATAACTCTAGCTGATATATTATTACGTCGTACAGTTTAGCTGAGTTTGAACATTTGATGGCTAAAATTAGCCTTGATGCTAAAACAGGGACACATGGATAACATTAAGCTATTATTGAGCTAGTAAGTCATGAGAAGTCCTTTTTGGGCTCAAGACTACCGCAAGGCACACCATACTTTCTATTGATTTAATGCTTATACTTGTGCTTGTGAATTCTACTACGTCTCTTAGATGTTATGTTGAAGTGGATGAGTTGCTGCATATGGGCACTTATTGGCATGAATCCTACTTAAAACCTGTACCAACAATATCCAACTAAGACCAAGTAGATTGGTCACATATACATCTTCATAGCTTGTTCCGTGTTAGAATGTCTATATAGCATAAGCATCTGTCAATTCGCTATTGTTTGTATATATGTGTTACTCTTTTGAGGTAACTGGGTGCTTTTAATTAAAAAGCTAGTGTTCTTGTGAGGAAATGTTGTATTAGAAAGCTAATTTAATCATTCCCATAATTCACTACTAATGCAGGTTTACTCACTTAAAGATGGGCCTGTCCATTCTATTTGGAACACTATTGGAGTTCCAGTCAATATTGTGGATGCTAATAATAAAACTGGCATTGTGATCGATTGGTTAAAGTACGTTTATTTATGTATTAGATTTACTTACAAAAAATATCATATAATGCTGTACTCTTTACGTAAGTAGGTACCGTTTTTGTCAGAAGCAAAAAACTGAACCACTTGATTTAAATTTGTTGAACCAAACTTGTAACCTTTGGCTTTATGGCTTATACATATTGAATTAAGTACAATGTTACATTCAATATCGTGTGCTTTAACTGTGGTGTATGTTCTTGTAGCTATGACGGTGTACTCGTTAATTCTCTTGCAGCAAAAGATGTCATTTCAAGGTAAGTGAACTTAGTTATGGACCTTATGGTCACTTTTTGTCCACTGATGGCAAAAATTTCAATATAGCTGTTGCAGACTTTTGCAGGAACCGTTCAAATCTGTACCTCTTATATGGACTGTTCATGAAAAGCTTCTTGCTACACACGCCATGAAATATGTCTCGAGCGGCCAAGTTGAGCTGTTTGATGATTGGAAAGCAGTTTTTAATCGGTCTACCATTGTGGTTTTCCCAAACTATGCCCTACCGGTATGTATTACTTAATGCTCTCTTTCTATATTACCGACTTTTGTATCTTACATTATTCTCTATGACATTTTACATTTTGATATTGTGGGTCCCATCTGTATGACACGATGAGAATGAAAATGTAATTGTAGGTCTCGATGGACTCACAAACTGGGGTAGACCTAAAGTATGTTGAGATTTCCTACCCTGGGAATGAGAATGAATTTTAGAAAAAATATAAAAACTACATATTTGTTAGCACTTAAAACCCTGTCTTTTTTTTTTTAAATCTTAAATTTTACCTGTTTACAGATGTTTTATGCAGCATTTGATGCTGGAAACTACTTTGTTGTACCCGGGTTACCTTCTGAAGTGTGCAGTGTAGATAACTCAGGGATCGTTCACAAAGAAAATGTGCGTGTAAATATGAATATCGGGGTTGATGACTTTGTTATTGGAATTGTTGGTAGTGAGTTTCTGTACAAAGGAATATGGCTGGAGCATGCTCTTATTTTAAAGGCTTTGCTGCCACTTTTGTCAAAATTTCCTATTGGTGACAATTCAAGTCCTCGTCTCAAGATTATAATCTTGAGTCACGATTTGACTGTTAATTACAGCGCAGCCTTGGAGGTAAAGTTGTTCTATTAGATATCTTTCTTTGTTTTCTTGATCCCAAAAAAATGCAATACTTCCCTATTTAGCTAGTTTTCAAGTTAAAGTTACTTAGTGGTGTTTCGATGTGCATTTTAAAGTGATTATTAATTTATCATGACTTTGATAGTTTGAATCATATGATCTGTTAATAATAGATATATATAGCATGGTACTTTTACATATGTCTCGCCAGCGAGTCTTCTTAGAAGAATATTTTATTCAGAATCACTTTCACATCCAAAACTGATAATTAAGTAGAGGATTAAATGTTGCATTTTCTTGGGATGGAGGAAGTACGTGACACTTGGTTTTTACAGACTTTTTATTCAACCAACTTGATGTTAATTTTCTTTCTTGTAGGAAATTGTTTCAAACCTTAATTACCCAAAGGATACTGTGAAGCATGTTGCCATCGATGAAGATGTTGGTGTTCTAAGTGTAGTGGATGTTGTATTATATGGGTCATTCCTTGAAGAACAATCTTTTCCTGATATTCTAATTAGAGCAATGTGCCTCGAGAAACCAATAATCGCTCCAGACCTATCAATATTCAAGAAACATGTAAGCTACAACCTCTCATCCTTTGACTTCTTGTGTCACTTTCATCTGAGAAATTTACAGTATTTATATGTTATTTTACATTTTGTCGCCACTTCTCTCTCTTTTAGTAGTTACTGTAGTTTTTATTCTAGTCATTGTTTTCTTCTTGAAAAACTAATTGAGATTCTTCTCAATTTCAAAGTTGGAAGTGATTTGTTTGATTTTAAAAGTCAAGGTATGAATACTTATAGTTTAATAATTCATATTAGATTGATGACGGGGTAAACGGACATCTTTTTGCAAAGGAAAATTTAAAGGATTTAGCACGGATAATGCTGCAAGTGGTGTCTGAAGGGAAACTATCGCCATTAGCTAGTAATATTGCATCAACAGGCAAATATACTGCTAAAAATATGATGGCTTTTGAATCCATTGAAGGGTATGCTTCATTGATAGAAAACGTTCTGAATCTTCCTTCGGAAGTTGCATCTCCAAGGGCAATATCAGAAGTTCCTTCTAATATTAAAACAGAGTGGCAATGGCATCTTTTTGAAGCTATTGCAGATCGTAGTTATGTAAATAGAACTTTCAAGACTCAACATTTTTTGAAAGAGGTTGAAGATAGATGGATTCGTACTCTGAAAGAAGAGAACTCAAGCGCTATTATAGCCAATGACTCCTTTGTATACAGTTTATGGGAAGAAGAAAGAAGAGACCAGATGATGAAAGCTAAAAAAATGAGAGAAGATGACGAGGTAATAAACTGTTTCAATTAAAAAAAAAATTCTATAATAATATTATAGTTTTTTGTAGTATTAATATTTATTACTTTTTTTTTTTTTTTAAAGGATAAAAAAATGCTGACATATATCCAGACCTGTATTATAACTGACCTGTTTTGACTCGTTACATAACCAGTCCTACGTCTAGTAATTTGTTATAATTTGACTACTTTTATTAGAATTCGAAGTTGATTACAAGATCCTTTTCTTTACAAATGGTGAAGAACAAAACAGTTCGTTCACCCTTACATATACGTACAAGTTAGACCCACCTGTACCACCATCTGACGTATTAAGGACTTTTGAGGTCTGATATTTGCTTTTCTTTAATGCAGCTGAGGGATAGAAGTGAACAATCAAGGGGAACATGGGAGGAAGTATACAAAAATGCGAAGAAAGTTGATCGGAGTAGGAACGATTTGCATGAGAGGGATGACGGTGAACTCGAAAGGACAGGTCAACCGTTATGCATCTACGAACCTTTCTCTGGTCAAGGATCTTGGCCTTTTCTGCACCTTAACTCACTATATCGTGGTATTGGACTTGTAAGTCGCTCCACTCTCATTGCAAGTATATCAAGAGTCAAGACTTCTACACTTTGCATCTAGGTTTAATTATTTTGGATAGTCATGTTTTTTCTTAGCTTTTAGAATATACATCTTTTGTCTTTTTGGTCAAACATTAAAGGTCTTCTGAATCATTTTTGGTTCAAAAAACAAACCGTGATCAAGTAGGTTAAAGCTTACATTTGTTAATTCAATGATAATGTAGTCCACAAAAGGCAGAAGACCAAGAAGAGATGACATTGATGCACCTTCTCGTCTTCCTATTCTGAACACAGCTTATTACCGTGACACTCTTGGTGATTTTGGAGCATTTTTTGCTATTGCTAACCGTATTGACCGCATACACAAAAACGCTTGGATCGGGTTTTCATCATGGAGATCTACAGCTAGGAAGGCAAGTTAATCTCTTCAATACCTTCTTTAAACCACTATTTAACTACCAATAAATTCGTTTGATCTTTATATAACGTTTGAAAAAAGCAGGTATCTTTATCAAGAATTGCTGAGATTAGTTTACTTGAAGGTATTGAAGCTCAAAAACACGGTGATGCTGTCTACTTTTGGGTTCGTATGGATACAGATCCAAGAAACCCAACACAACATGATTTCTGGTCTTTTTGTGAATCAATAAATGCCGGTAATTGCAAGTAAGCCTCTGCTACTTACATTTGGAACACATCTTTTTCTGCAAAAGGTAAGGTTTGATTTAATCTTACATTCTTATGTATGATTTCTACAAGGTTTGCGTTTTCGGAAGCTTTCAAGAAAATTTACGGGATACAGGATAACTCAACTGTTGTCCCTCCGATGCCTATAGATGGAGACACGTGGTCCGTTATGAATAGTTGGGCCATGCCAACCAAATCCTTCCTCGAGTTCGTGATGTTCTCAAGGTATATGGATTGTTTTCGATTAGCGAATTTACATAAAGAAATAGGAATGCAGTTTTAAATGTTGGCATGATATTTATAGGATGTTTGTGGACGCGTTAGATGCCCAAGTTTACGAAGAGCATCATCAAAGTGGTTTGTGCTATCTAAGTATGTCTAAGGTAAGGTTATCTTTAGTTGTACACAAGTTATGTTCAATGTTTTGGCCCAAAAGGGGTCATATTGGGTTATACTACATCTAATGGCTCAGACGGGTATATTTTGAAGAGTTAGGTAAATTGGAAACAATGTGAGTGGGTCAAATGGGTCAAAATTCACCCAAGGTGTAGTACTCAAAATGCATAAAAGCTCATAAATTGTTTTATTTCAAAAATGAGATTATTGTAATTAGATAGTTATTTAATTAAATTTAAAATAATAATAATTTGTAAATGTTTAATAGAAGAAAAGACAAAAAGTGTTTGTGATTTGTTCCCTGGAACCACACCAGAAAAGCATTTGTTAGTTACCCAACCCGCCCATTTAACCACCTCTAATTGTTACAACCTGGTTTAATGGCAGGACAAGCATTGCTACTCGAGGGTTCTAGAGGTTCTTGTAAACGTATGGGCATACCATAGCGCAAGAAGAATGGTGTACATAAATCCCGAAACTGGAACAATGCAAGAACAGCACGATTTCAAGAAACGTAAAGGAAACATGTGGATCAAATGGTTTGATTACAACACACTCAAGGCCATGGATGAAGATCTGGCTGAGGAGGCCGACTCTGACCACCAGGGAAGGCGGTGGTTATGGCCTGTAACCGGCGAGGTGTTCTGGCAAGGAATCTATGAGAAAGAAAGAACTAAATTGAGAAAAGAGAAGGAAACAAAGAAGCAAAAAACACGAGCCAAGATTCAGAGAATCAGGAATCGAACTCACCAAAAAGTGATCGGAAAGTATGTGAGACCGCCACCAGAGAACGGGACGTTAAGTCATACGAATTCTACAGTGGCAGTAAGATTTTTTAGGTAGCAAAGGTGATTCTTGATAGTTTAGTGTTGATCATCTTCTTAACAGTGTAGTAGTAGACCAATTACTTCAATTCTTTGTGAAAAATATCAACTTTCTTTTGGGAGTAGGTTAAGATGCATAGAGGTTTTCTTTAATAGTCTATTAGAGGGTTTTTGTATGTAAACTGCATCTTTTTGATGATGATAATTAAGATCCTAATACTAACTTTACCATTACTCTCTTTCCAACTCCAAGTGTCATCCTCAAGGGTGTGCAAGTGGTGCTACGACACAGAACCCCCGAAGTTTTAGGTCTCAAAATTTCATGCATAGTGTATTATATGTATGTATATATGCATATTAGTAAGTGTTTGTATATAAATACATACAATCATGTTTTTTGGGGCCTTCAAATAAATTATTGTTACAAAGACAAAACAAAAAGATATTTGCTTGACCTTTTTAACCCGGAGGCCCCAAAACTAAAATGTCTTCTCAAAACAATCGATAACAAATAATAAGAATATTAAACCATAAACACATATTAAGCTTCAATTTTTAACCCGTTTGTAACATGAACGATTGCCAAATAGATTATGTAAAGTTAGATAACAATAAAAATATTTTTAATGTTAATGGTTTTAACGTGGAGAATAATAATCATAATATAGACATTAATAATGGAATTGAAGATTTTGATAATCAAATTCAAGTAATATCAACAAAAATGTAAATGATTATCGAACATAGTATACTTATGGAAGTCTAAATTTATTTTTTTTCAAATTCTTTTTTCGTGAGATCGATTTGCCAAAAGAATCATTGGAAATGATAGAAACTATATTTTCATTATTTTATCTTATTTTACGTAAAAAATAGAGAGAGAAAATGAATCTTACAGACGTCTCGTTCTTCCGATTACACAAATTTTTTAAAAATATTAAAATTACTATTTTTGGGTCTCATTTTAAAATTTTGTACGGGGCCTTAAAAAATTCAGGACCGCCTGCTAAGTCCTATTATACTATTGCTAGAATTCAATGGTGAGTTGTACAATGCATATGAAAGTTATACGTAAAGTTTTAGCATAGAAGCAACATAAATTACACATCTACCACCATAATAATCATACAGAAAACCAAATTAACACAACCAAGCAAGATGAACTTGTAACTACATCAGAAGAAAAATATAATCAAGAGATAACAGCATAGTTGCTACTTTATTTAGTTATAGCATAAAAGCTTATTTATTTGATTGTTACGTACAATCATACATGATGAACCTCCCACTCAAACGCTGCTCTTAATGGCGTCACTGTACCTTGCAACACTATCGAAATACCGATTCCAAATCATGACACCTCCATAGTTTGCAGACTGCTTAGCAAACGGTATAACTTTCGATATCAATTCTTGGCTTGGAATATGACCGGTACCGCTCGCAGAAGGTGATGCTGGTACTCCAATAAAAATTTTACTATTGGATAGTTTTGACGTCCATTGACGCCATGAGCTCATAAAACTATTGAAATCGTTAGATTTGTACTCGCATTGAGGATTATTATAAAACTGAATCCAAACATAGTCAAATGAGTTTGCTTCAAGTGCACGCCCAAGCTTTGCATCTGGAAAAGGACATTGTGGTGATGCTGACAAGTAAATATTTTTGCCACTTTGCTGACCATGCTCACGTAACCTTTTGGCAAGAGCGATATAATGAGGATCGCCGTGCTCTATATCAAAGTCAACACCATCTAGAACAGCATCACCAAGTGGTCTTGAATTTGATTGGCCTCCAAGAAAGTTGTTCCATATGTAATCTGCTAAAACTGTGGCATCATGACCTGATGACAAAGTGTAAGTGTCGATCCCACCCCCTATCGAGAGCAAGACTTTGATACCTCGATTTTGACAATTACGAATGCCGATGCTAACCCTCTCGCACCCCTTAGGAATGTTAGGATCACAATGACCAGCGAGGTTCATTTGAGGAGGTTGGCCATTGCCAAATTTAGAGAGGAAAGCAATGTTTACGATAGCGTAATTTCCAGAGTTACATGCCTCTGTGAGCTTACCCTCTTTTTCATCTTGACCCCAGTATACCACAAGCTGGCCGGCCTCGGATATTGAGGCTAAGGCTAGCCACACCAAAAGAGTGGTGAACAAAACTAGTAAGTAAAGTTTCATATCTATCTATTGTTTTGTGCTTTCATTTGGTGTTGAATGGTTCCTTATTTATAGAGGATAGTTATTTGTAGTTTTGTACACTATAACAACGTATAACAAGGTTCACGTGCATTTTGTGATAGTTTAATGGTAAAGTTGTTAACTCTAGGGCTTTAGGCTCTTGATATTTCAAAAAGCCCTCCAAATTTTGCAAGACTTGATACATTATAATAAGATAAAACTTTTCAAAAAAGAAATAATTAATTACTTGAAAATGTAATGAACTAAGGTCTGTCATCTATAGTGTACTCAACTATTCGGGCTTACATTATGTCACTACCAGAAAAAATGGATTTTGGGACGGACATTTTCGTCCCAAATCCGTCAGAAACGGTAATTTCCGACGGATCCTGGCCATTAGAAAATAGCTCGTCGTTAAATTTTTTCAACGGATTTCAGACAGCATCGTTTCCGATGAGTTTCTGACAGCCGCGTGTTTCCGACGGATTTCCGACAGCACAATTTCTGAAGGATTTCCAACGGCCCATTTTCCGACGGATTCCCAACAATCGTTCATAGTAATACACGTATACGTACATACAAACACAACAAACATACAAGGCGTTAGTGTATATGTCAAACAATTCTTACATTAATCGTATAAAACATACTTATTCGATAGTTTAATATGACTACTTGTACTTGTATGGTGTATAAATAATAAAATAAATATAATCCGTCCCAAATCCGTCGGAAAATCAAAGATTTTGGGACGGACCAATAAGTATATATATATATATATATATATATATATATATATTAAACATTTTAACAAAAATAAGGAGATACACACTCATCTATGTTATCTAAATACATAAGAACATAAAAAAAATCAAAATGTATATATACACTTTATCACACATACGAATGTACATATGTCAACGCTCGTTCATAGTAATACATATACACATACACGTACATACGTACAGAACAAACATATAACGTATTAATTTATATGTCAAACAATTGCTACATTAAATGTATAAAAATAATTATTTGATAGTTTAATTTGACTACTTGTACTTGTATGGTGTATTAACAAGAAACATAAAAAAATCCGTCCCAAAATCTTTAATTTTTCGACGGATTTGGAATGGACCAATAAGTTTATATATATTTTTCAAACATTTTAACAAAAATAAGAACATACACACTCATCTATCAACGGGTGTTCATATAAATTTATTTTAAAAATGTATATATACAATCTATTATGCGTACGAATGTACAAACATTAACACGCCTTCATAATAAAAGTATATATATATATATATATATATATATATATATATATATATATATATATATATATATATTACATAGATACACAACAAATATCAAGCGCCAATGTTTATGTCACACAATTCTTACATTAAATTTATTTAACACATACTTATTTGATAGTTTGATTGTTTTACTACTTGTATGATGTAAAAATAAAAAATCAAAAATCAAAACTCAAAACTCAAAAATCAAAAAGTTTGTCTCAAATCTGTCCCAAAATCTTAAAATTATTGACGGATTTGGAACGGAAGGTTTTTAAACATTAGTTTCATATATTTATAATATATAGCGTCGGTAATCCGTCAGAAATATTTAGATTTATAGACAGATTCGGGACAGATTGTTTACCGTCGGAAATCTGTCCCAAAACCATCTTTCATATATCTCTATTATCCGTACGTTACAAAATGGTCGGAAATCCGTCGGAAATTTGGGACGATTGCTAGGCTGTCAAAAATCCGACGGAAATTTGACACGGCTACAAGGTCGTCATAAATCCGTCGGAAATTTGGGACGGATTTTTGGATCGTCGTAAATCTGTTTCTAATTTCAGTTTTTCTAGTAGTGTGTGTAAGGAACTTGCTATTTTGATTCATTAATTATATGTAATTTATGATATTTTTACTGGCGTGTCATCTATATAAAGTGTTATTTGGCATCCTTAAAAGTTGTCACGTCACTAAAATACATAAAATATATCAAAATAACAAGTTTCTTAGACCACTCTCAACCAGTGACTGAAACGGACTCGTCAGTTAGTGCCAACTTAGCTCCACATCATCACTTTCAGAAACTGACTAAACATTAACCCTAACTAGTCATTTCAATTTTAAGGGATCCACATTTACTAATATACCTTTATTTCTATACACTAAAAAGACATTTAACCCTACCTACCTCCGTCACTTGCTCGTCACCAAACTAAAGAAAAAAACGGACGCGCCCAACTGAAGGGTGGTGCCAATGGCGCTACTTTGCCAACCGAGGCACCATTGGGAGTGGAAAACATTTAACCCTACCCACATCCGTCACTTGCTCGTAGCCAAACCGAAGAAAAAACGGACGCACCCAACTGAAGGGTGGTGCCAATGGCGCTATTTTGCCAACCGAGGCACCATTGGGAGTGTTCTTACATACTTTCGAAAAGGGTAAATCTCTAAAACCTTTTTTGACATCTTACACAAAGTCAAGTGCATGAATCTATAAGAACGTATAACAAGGTTCACATTTTGTGATAGTTTAATGGTAAAGTTGTGAACTCTAGGACGTTAGGCTCTTGATATTTCATAAAACCCTTCAAATTTTGCAAGACTTTATACATAATAATAAGATAAAACTTTTTATTAAGGGAATAAGTACTTGAAAATGTAATCAACTAAGGTCTGTCATTTATAATGTATCCAACTATTGGGGCTTACATTATGTGTAAGGAACTTGCTATTTTGATTCATTAATTATATGTAAGTTATGATATTTTTACAGACGTGTCATCTATATAAGGTGTTACTTGACATCCTTACAAGTTGTCATGTCACTAAAAGACATATAATATATTAAATAACAAGTTTCTTAGACCACTCCTAACTAGTGACTGAAACTGACTCGTAAGTTGGTGTTAACTTAGCGCTACATCAGCACTTTCAGAAACTGACTAAACACTGCAAACCCTAACTAGTCACTTCAATTTTGAAGGACTCACATTTACCAATATACATTTATTTATAAACACTAAAAAAACATTTAACCCCACCCACCTCCGTCACTTGCTTGTCGTCAAACCGAAGAAAAAACCTGACGCGCCCAACTGAAGGGTGGTGCCAATGGCACCACTTTGCCGAATGATGCACCATTGGGAGTGGTCTTACATACTTTTACATACTTTCAAAAAGAGTAAATCTCTGAATCCTTTCTGACATCTTACACAGAGTTAAGTGCATGAATCTTACGAGAACATATTCTAATTGAAATTATATCAAATTGAGAATGATTGTCATTTGAAAATGGCTAATTATACGAGAAGGAACGAACTCACACAAGCGTATTAAGTATTAACATCATTGTTATTTGTTAACACATCTGAAAGAGGAAAGATACTATCATCATCGATTAACAGTAGAAATGAATAATTGAATTTTCACTACGTAATGAATAATTGAAAGATACTATATATATATAGTTGTACGTCTAGATAACATTTTCTTTGAAATTCTTTCCTATATTCGATTTAGATATTTTATAAATTTTATTAGCCGCCTTTGTCAGGATATGCAAAATTATTTGTGACCTAACAAATACGCAAAGACTTGAAGACCATAAGCAAGCGGTAGTATACTTCCGGTCGACTCATTAGAAGACTTAGCATGAAGTCTCCAAATATCTTCAGAGGATCCTATATCTGCGTACTTGGTAAGGGACCAACTATGCAATATGGTATTTTGCAGGGGCGTTTGAAAATATCCATATTTGAATTCGATATCCAAATCTCCGATCCGAAATTATCTGAAAAATAGATTTTTAATATATACTTTTTAGATTTATAGTACTTATTTTGTTGAATTTTAGTAATAAAATCTAAATCTTGTAATTGTTTACTCCCTCCGTCTCAAATTTATTATTCACAGACAAAAAATACATAGTTTAAAAAAACATAATTATTACATTGTACGTTTCTGTACTATGACAGTTTTACCCTTACATTTTACACATTTTTTTGTGACATACATATAAAGTAGGGTTAATATAGAAAATTTAGTTAATACCCTCATACTTTTAAAAGTGGACAATTAATTTGAAACATACAAAAAAGGAAACCCGGACTATAAATATGGGACCGGGGGTGGGGTGGGGTGCAGTTTCTTAGACCGCTCCCTATCATGCGTCGGCCACGGCTTCGGTTTCAACCGACGGAACCGACGCCATAGGCACGGACCGTTGGTTGGCCGGGTCGGTTTGAAGCTTCGGTTTGGCGACGGGAAACTTTCTTTTGCGAGGCCCGCGTCACTTGTGTTTGTGTGTAACGTTCACAAAAAAAAAAAAAAAACTATTCGTTGAGAGGTTTAAAAAAAAAAATTTATTTTCAACCCCATTTTTACACTATATATATACACACCTTCATACTCGATTTTCATACACTAAACACTTTCCAAACTCATTTCATACACAACTTTCATACGCAAATATAAAATACACTTGAAAATTATAATGTCGTCATCCGATTCCGATAAAGAAGATTTGAATGCCGTCATGGCCATCCGCGATCCGATCGCTAGGCTAAATACTCTCGACGCAGAAGATTCGGATTCGGATTCGGACGAGGATACCGAATTTACATTTCGTATTCCATGAATAAGACGTTATTTACCTAGAGATCGGTTGGGTGCCGGACAACGTTTATATCAAGACTACTTTGCCGAGCACCCGGCATTCCCACTAGATTATTTTCGACGTCGTTTTCGGATGAGTCGCCCATTATTTATCCGTATATGTCAAGGTATATTATTGTACTCTCGCCTTCCATTACCCTCTTACTTTGCTTTTTTTATCAAGGTATGGATAAGGAATTACGCGACCGTGCCGTGCATCATCGTCTTTGCAAAGCTCTCATCGAACACATTGTTACCCTCCCACCACATTTCCGATCGCGTTAGCTAGTTGTATTTTTTTTTTTATAAATGTATTTTTTTTTCAATAAATGTATTTTTTTTAGGATTTGTAATGTTTTATTTTTATTTAATATAATGATTTTAATTTTAATGAATATGTTTTATTTAAGTTTGTGTTTTAAATAAATAAAGAAATTAGTGTGTGGGGCCCAAGAAAAAGAGAAGTGATGTTCACTATAGGCAGTGAAGCGTCAGTTTGTGTCAGTTTTGAAAAAAGCTGACGTGACGCTGATGTGGCACCAACTGATGCGTCAGTTTGTGTCACCTGTTGGGAGAGGTCTTACGTGAGTCTTGTTTATACCTTTAAAAACCAAGCTATTGTACATTTAGAAAATATTTTTAGTATTTTCGATCAAAACTTGTTTATACCTTTAAAAACCAAGCTATTGTACATTTAGAAAATATTTTTAGTATTTTCGATCAAAACAATTGATATTTATTTCGTATACATATAGTTTATACTTATATTATTTTAAATTTATTATTAAATACTTATAAATATAAGTACTTGATTTTAAAATGTAAAAAGTTGAAACAAAATATTTATTTATTTGATTTGGGTTCTCGGATAACCCGAAACCCGTATTCGAAATTTTGATTATCTGAAATTTTAGAAAGGGTTTTGGTTTTGGATGCTGAAATCTACTATCTAAAATTTTGAATATGCAAACTTGGAATATCTGAAAATGAACACACGTAAGGTCTGTTTGGTGAGAAGCTTTTCAGAGCTTTCGAGAGCTTTAAACTTTTCGATTCTGTGGAGCTTTTCAACTATTTTAAAAGCTTCTAAAAGCTCATATCTGAAATGCTAGAAAGAATAGCGTTGAAAATTTTTAGAAGCTTTTTTTACCCATATTTACTATAGTTATTATTTATTATATTAAATATATTAAAACAAATAAAAAGTAAATATAAAAATAAAAAGTGATTGATAGAAATTCAACAAACATACTAATTTAACGTTTTGAATTTTTTTATTTTTTTTAGTTACTATAATAAATAATAATATAATATTTAACTGTTATTTTCTCATATAATTTCAAAAACGTCATTTGCTACTTACAATTCTAATACAATTACATCACAATAAGATTTAAACGAAAGCATATAACATTAAATAGAATAACTACAACTACAAAATTTAATTTATGAAATATATACTACTAAAAATATTTTAATGTATCACATATAATGCGAGGATTCTATCATGTTTTATAAAAAATACATACAAATCTATCGGACCGTGTGTAGGATTTTAGAACTAGTGGCTTTATATATGGGTCCTCTAGCTAATTAAGAGTAAAAATTCAATAATTAACTGCTAATTACTTAATTAACCTTCTTGAAATTAAATTAGTTTCTTATATATCCATTTTGTTTGCAAGGTTGGAAATTGAAAATAGTAATAATTAATAACATGTTTTGAATCATTAATTTGATCCAGCAATATATATACGTCGGTGCGTATCTATTACAATTTGATTGTCACATGTTGGATTATATGGTCTATACATTTGATGGCTTTAATTTAAAGTTTTCAACTGTTTTTAAAAATATTCAATTTCTAAATGTTTTAATCTCTAGCTCATTTCGCTTTTCGACATGAGATCATAAATTCATAATTAACATTGTTATTAATGAGCATTTATGAATTTATATGATTTACTTATCGTTGCTTTTGATTTGTGTTAGTGAGTTTTTATTTTTTAATTATTGGGGTAATGAACTTTGTAGTACGTTAAATTATGTGGCATACTTTACGAAATTTTATAATTATGTCATTAATTAAAATTTTCAATTAATCAATTTGGCCCTTAATTTTACTAAAATTTTAAAGTAAAATTTCTTAAATTTTTCAAAATCATTTTTTTTCAATTTCGATACCTAAGTTCGGATAGATACAACATTAATTAAATTACATTATACGTTATAGATAAATTTGATTTCAATGTAATCGTACAATTCAAAAGTTCAATCGTAAATTACATGTACATCAATGTTATCAACCAGTAAAAAATATGATTTTAAGTTTGGGTTTTCGATCAAATTCCTCCTTCAGGGGTTGAGTAAATCTATTTAATTCTTGAATATTATTTTAAACAGAATATACTAACTAATATTATTCTTTCGACGATCCATATTAATTCTCAAAAAAATCGATATATAATATTAAATTAAATTTGAATCACCATATAATATAGAATTGTTTATTATTTATGTTTACCATCTTCTTTCACCTTTTTGTTTAACGCTTCAACCAACAATCAAAGCTCTCCGATAACGGTAGATCCTTAAGGAGAAGATTAAACACCATTCAAAAACAAACATTAATCATATGATTGATTTTGTAGGTGTTTCTTTTTAAGTAATTTTAATACATGTGCAAATTATGTATTTATATCATGTTATTTAGAGCTATATGTGTAATTATGTCATATTATTTTCTTAGTATATACACGCTTTTTATGCTTTTTTAGTATATATTGTGAATTGTGAATGTGAATTGATCGAAGGATTTGGGTGAAGATTGCCTATTGAAACAATACATAATGTGAAATTACCGTACACAATTAAATAATGGTACAAATTATATAAAACCCTATATTTAATTAGTTACCATACACATTATATGATTATTTTACTTTATTCTTAAGTAGAGCCGGCAATTTGAACCCAGAATCATGAAAAATGAGTTATATTAGGTGATTTTAGAAAACAACAATGCTACTTCAAAACATTGATCAACAGAACAAGGTTACAAACTAAAAGGCTTGATGAAGATGTTATTAAAGTTTAGGTAGTCATACGGGTAACATAACTTATATTACAAGAATGCACTTTATGTTGTATGATAAAACGATAACATTCCAGTTTAATCGAAGACAATATCATTTGGTAGTCTTTTATAATTCTAGTTTAATCGAAGACGATATCATTTGATACGATAGAATTTGTATATCACGACTCACTTTTTGGTAAAGCCATTTTTTATGATGCAAAATATCGTAGAATCTTAGATCTTTTACGATCAAACTCGTAGAAAATCATTATTATTGGGCTGAACTGAAAATGGGCTTGTTTGAATAAAACACACCCGTATTTGGATTGGACCAGTCAAATGTGAACGTACTAAATATAGAGACGTGGCAACTGGAAATATCTGGAGAGTTCCGTTGTTGCTAAATAAAGAAGCGCGAGAAAGGTCTCGAAAACCGTAGACAATAACAACGACCACTATAAATATCAAATATGTTTGATCAACATTTATTTCATAGAAACAAAGGAATTAAACAGCAAACGAGCGAAAACAAAACAAGTTCGGATCGGGTTTGTGGACCGTACGTGATTGAACTGATAACCTGCCTATTGTTTGGATTCTGTGGAACCGATTTGGTGGATACTTCTATTTCATATTTGGATAATTGGATCTTCTTTATTCCTGTAAGTTTATTTATTTCATTTTCTTCTCTTCTTCTTTGTGATTTTGTTGTATTTCATTTTTTTATAATTTTCTAGTGTTATGTTTTGTTCCTGCCAAAATTAGGATCATATGATAAATGTTTGATACGCAGTCTGTATAAAGGTTTGATCCATGAATCATCACACATGCTTTTTAGGCCCTAACGTGTATGCTCGATCTAATGTCTGCGATTAGCTAATAATCTGTTCCGATTTCAGGTGTTAAACGATTTTTCGTACTAAGCGTGTGACGACAATGTATCCTGGCTCTTACTACAGTCACACTAGTCCAATGCCTCCTTATTATTATGCCCCAAATGATAATGATCCTAAACACAAAGACACCCCATCTCATATGAAAATGGATCGTAATCCCCTAAATTCACCATATCATCAGCCATGGCCTTATGCTCCCAGTTACTGTTATCCATACCCACTAGACTATCATAGCTGTTGCAACCATGGCTATTTTGGTGGTGGTCCCTACGGTTTTCGACCTCCTTACCCTAACTATCAACCGCCACCACCGCCACCCGCGTTTCACAGTTATGGATTCTATCCACCGTTTCCAGGGGCTTACTCGATTCCACCTCCACATTATTCGGTTGAGCAACCAAAGTATGATTATGACAAAAGTAAGCATTCGCCTCGTCATTGTTGTGGATGCAAGCATCAGGAAGATGAGAAGAAGTCGAGTATCGAAAAGGAAGAGCGAGAAGCTGATAAGAAAACGAGCGAGTCTTTGGTTCCTTTCTTCTTAAAGAACTGTCCGTATCCGATCATGTGGGTTCCTCCTGAATACATGAACGCGGAATCAAAGGCGACTGAGAAAGAAAAGTATTCCCATGAGCCTGTTTCATTGAAGACTCTAGAACCAGCAAAGCGAGAGGGGAATCGTGAAATAGATCGTGATCAACAGAGTGGGGACGGTGGTCATGGTGCTCCTTTCCCTTTTCCGTTATTTTGGTTGCCATCTAACAAAAATGAAGTGGGAAACGACATGAAGGGGAACAATGTCGATTTAGTAGCTCATAACGGATTGACTGCTGAAAAGAAGAAACAAACAACAAAAAACGATGAGGCTGAGTATGAGGCAAGTGGTAAACATGTTGTCCAGAAGGTGATTCCGGGGAAACAAGTGGGCACGGATGAGGAAAAGAAAACACCGAAACGCATAGAGACAAAAGCAAAATCCGATTCTGTGGAGAATACAGCTAATGGGACAGAGGTAAAGGCTTCACCAAAGGCATCGAAATTACCTCCCGTTTGTTTACGTATCGATCCGCTACCTAAAAAGAAGAATACTTCACGGTCACCTAGTCCTCCTGGTGACAAAGAAAGATCAAGAGGTCCGTCAGTTAACGATCCAAAATCTTCTCAACAGCATACACATATGTCAGACAGCCCAAAGAACAACTTAGAGAAGCAAAGTAAAGGCAAGATCAAAACAATTGAGGTGACCAATGCTGCCAATAACGTCGAAAAGGATGGTCTTGGTGATCATGCTGATAATGTATCAATGAAGAAAGGGAATGAAAGTCGAAAGGGAGTATTACAAGGTCAATCAAGTGAAGGTGTAATTTGCGATGCGAAAGAGAAGAAGAAATTATCGGAATATGAAGCAGCTTCAATCATACAGTCTGTGTATCGTGGCTTCGAAATGAGGAAATCACAACCATTATTGAAACTGAGACAAATCTCTGAAGTTAAAAAACAGGTTGTCGAGCTGAGAAATCGTATTCAGGATCTAGAATCATCTTCTACCACAAGTGCCAATGATAAACAAAAACTTATTATTGGAGAGACCATAATGAGCCTTTTGCTGAAGTTAGACACTATCCAGGTAACTATCTATATATTATTGACATTTTCATATCTACAGTTCTCTGTTTATTCCCATATGATTGTGGTGAATAGAATGTATTGAAAATTTTATCATGACATAGGGTTCTAATGCCAGTGTTATGATATGCTATTTATCAGGGTCTGCATCCAACTGTACGAGATGCAAGGAAATCAGTGGCAAAGGAGCTTGTTGGTTTGCAAGAGAAGCTTGATTCTCTAACATTTGAAAAACCCGAAACCCCGATTGAGGAAAACATATCTAGTGCCGAGCAGGTTGTACATACTAAAGATGATGTTATCCAGGAGGAGTCTGATCAAGGTCATGCCCAATCGGACAACGATGTTAAACTTGTGGAGTCTGATTCTGTTTTATGTGAGAATCATGAAATGCAAGTTATTGATCCTCAAGATCATGATGGTGCAGAAGGCCAAATTACCCAATTTGAGCCACAAGAGGAATTGTACAATGAGGAAATTGAGCAGCCTGTAAATGATGTCATCCAAGAAAAGTTTGATCAAGCGCTAACTCAATCTGATAGCATTGATGGAATTGAATCTAAAGAGATTGTAGACAATTGTGGTGCAGAAGCTCACGATACCAAGCTGGTTGAACAGAGCATGAACACTGCAGAGTTTCAAAACGACCAACTTCAAATGTCAGGGGAGGGAGAGAAGTCTGTAGAAGATGTGATCCAAGAGAAGTCTAATCAAGCACAAGTGAAATCTGATAACAACGTGGAAGCAGTGGAGTCTGAATCTGATAAGAATCATGAGGTAGAAACTACAGATTTTAAAGATGATGTTGGCACAGAACCTGGTGATATGACTCATGAGACACTGGTGGAAACGAAAAGTCAATGGAGCATTGAAAATTTGGAAAGTGAGCAGCAAGTAGATCAAGAGAAGCCGGATCAGATAGAGGCAACATTTGAAACCGATATTGAGAATGTGGATTCGTGTGAGCATCCTGAACTCGAAGCCATAGAATCTCAAGATGAAGGCGATGTTCAAACACATAATATAGATGCTAGCATGGTGGAGATAAAAGCTGAATTACCAAGAGAAGATGCAGTGAACGCGATTCAGGAGGACTTCGTTGTGTCAACAGAAGAAGCTCCCAAGGCAGATGATGTTGACAGCTCTACAGAGATTCTAGTGGAGGATCTTGGAAGAGTTCCATCACTATCACTTACGAGCGGTGGTGATAAAAGACTAATGGAAGAAAACGAGAAGCTAAGGGCGGTGACGGAGGAGCTGATGAAAGCAGGGAATGAACAGTTGAGTGTGATAAAGGAACTGACAGGAAGAGTGAAGGATTTGGAGAAGAAACTGTCCAGAAATAAGAAAAAGGTCAGAGTAAATAACAAGTGCAGGTCTCGTGGTCGTTGTATCGTTCAAGAGGAACTTAGCGATTGCATTGTGTGATGGGCGTTTGAGCACATGTGCCTTTTCAAAAGTGTGTTGCATTGTTACTTATAAATAAACTGGTCTTTCTGTTTCACTATTCTATTTTTCTTCATTGTTGGAAACTTTATACCAGTTTGTAAACTTATTGTGTTTGTAATAACAATGAGTAGCTTAGCTTCTTACTTGCCATACATTTAAGCATAATCAAGAGTCGATTACTAATCCATAACGCGCTGCATTTTCGCTTCATTTAAATTCTGTACCGAGCTCTTGTATCACTATTAATCGTATACTCGAATTGGTTACCTTGTGCTCTATTCGACCAAAACATGATCACAGTCAAGCATTATTACAGGTACTCCAATTTAGATTTACAAAAAATTAGTAAACAATAAATTAATTAATTAATTAAAAAGCCCAAATAAAAGAAAAGACCCAGCCCATTAGACGGTTAAGAGCCCAGTAGTATTTTAGTATATAAACCCAACTGCCACCATCACAATTTTCCGGCGAGAGATAACTAAACAAAAAGATTCATCACATCTACATCGATGATCTCTCCCCCATCTCTATCTTTTCTTTGATCGATTTCATTGATCTTGATTCCTGCAATCTGAAACCATACCAGATAATTCTAATTATCTAAAGAGATGGAAATCACTACTGTTAATAGCAACATGGATGATGCAGTAGTTGCCGTACCTGAAGAAACAAGAATTCTTGAGATCAACTTGATCTCCGCCCAAAACTTAAAAATCCCTCGTTACGCAATCACTATGATGCGACGTCGTATGCACACTTACGCTCTTGCTTGGGTCGATCCGAACAACAAGCTTCGCAGCGATCTCGATCGCATCGGCGGTGAAAATCCTACGTGGAACGATAAATTCATTTTCCGTGTTTCTCAAAACTTCATCAACGGTGACACGTCAGCCGTTCAATTCCAAATTTACGCCGTTGGTTACATTCGTGATTATTTCATCGGCGCCGTTCGTTATATTTTAAGTAGTAGCCCTATTTCGTCACGATCAGGTGACGTCAGCGGAATTCCAGGTTTCTCTGCGCTTCACATTCGTCGGCCGTCCGGTAGGGTTCATGGCGTTTTGAATATCGCAGCGACGGTTTACAATAGTTCGGACTTTCCGTCGTTGACCGGAATTAATGCGATTTGTTTCCGTGATCTGATCGGAAAACATAACAGAAATGATTATAAGTTCGGTGAAAGGCAACTGTCACGGTGTCTTAGTCATTTGAATGGATGTAAAAGGAACGAACAAAAGGAATCGGAATCTGAAGCGGAAGAATCTGGTGAAGAATCTGTTTGTTTCTCCGACGGAACGGATAAAACTACGTCGTCATCTTCGTCTTGCACTACAATTACGGCGTTTAGGGACGGTAATACTGTTGGATCAAAACTTTTGGTGGCGGGAAAGAGAGAAATGAAATCGGACGGTGGTGGTTTGTTGTGTGGGTTATTGATGTCTCAGTTGAAATCTGGACCGTTGGATTGCTAAAAATTAGATTTACAATTGGACGGTTGAGATTAGCTGTTACACTCGATAGTTGTTTATTGTGATGTTCTTAGAAAAATATATCCACGTAAAAAGATTCATGGCTATTAGGTATTTTTTCTTTTTTCATTGAATAATGAGTTCTATTTTGCCTATAAAAATGAGATGAGATTAAAAAAGTCATTAGTCAAGTTTGATTAACCTAACTCTTAATTGAGATTTATGTGAGTGTTGACATGTTTTTGGACAAGATTTATGTAGGTATGATATTTATGTAGTAAATTGAGCCAAAATTGTCTTCAACTCATGCTCGCCTTGACTCATTAACTAGTTTAATAGCTCATTACCCATGCGATGCACAGTGATGTCAAAAAGATAGTATAGTCTGATAAATATGGGGTTCATAGATTTGATTCAAAAGAAAAACGAAAACTTGGTCGGTATACGAAAAGTAACAATTTCCAAACTTTGATTGAGAGCAAAGATTTAGGTTACATAAAGGATACAAATTTTGTAAGAACTTTGGCAATATAGTTCCGAGATGATTTCAGAAAAGTAAGTTTAACAATTAAAGGTCATATGGACACAATTATAAAAACGAATGTAAAGCAAATGATATATTAGAAATAGCCATGTAAAATTTAACAACCAAAAGTTGAAGGGATATATAACATGAATGTACGGAAAAGGGTAAACTGCAAATTGCTAAAAACAGTACTTAGAGAGCATACAAAAGACTTGTTGAACATAGCAAAAAGGATTCTAATGTATAACTTAATGGTTCAAATTGCGAATTAGTTGAAGACTCTCCTAGATGAGAAGGTCGGCTCCACTACTTGTACACAATACACGGATAATGACCAGCTGGTACATCGTATGCAATGTTAGAAAACCATGAATCAATGATGAAGGTTTTCAACGTATGAAAGTAATATTATTTGTCTCATTTTACGGTTTTCCTTATTCACATGAAAAGTTGGCCAGTCGGTATTTTTTTTTCATCCCTACAAATAAAAAGTTAGAAGCACGTAATAATATAAAAAATAACATAAGTGCGACTATCAATTTTCTTGTAATGGTATATTTTCTTCTTTACTAAAACTTATGTTTTATGCGAAAACCTTGACAATTATGAGCTGCTTGATAGGTCAAATACTAGCAATTGAGATAATTACCAAACAAATAGGAATGGGTAGTGACACTCAATATTTATGTGGTTGCAAAAACAACGCACATTCCTTTCTATGTACCAAAAGACAATTACATGTAACAACAAATTTAGTGTCATAGTAAATTTTGAAACACGTGCTTCATATTATTCGATAGAATAGAGGAAAAAGAGACTACCAATGTTAGTCATGGTATCCATGTCTATCAAAGTGAATCATAAGGTAAAAACCCTCCGGAATAATAACTCGAATGTGGCTAAATCATTGAACCACATATATATGCACATGATTCATTAAAAACCTGTTGACAATCAAAAGTTGATGATTGATGGGGATATTGGTGAATTACCCAATAACATACATAGATCTAAGCAAGATGTAGATGTTTGTCATATATATGTTAATATTTTTGGTGTTGCAAAATATATGTAATGTTACCGTTTCAACAAAGGAACTAAAGTGAGATTCCATAGCATTTGGCAATTTGCCTGCAACATTATGTTAATAAGGTTTTTCTGAGAATCAAGAAAACACAAAATATCATAGTATTCGACTTCTTTAAACGATTGATAAATTCAATAATTAGATTAAAAACTTCAACCCTGCACACAATGGGTGACTGGACAAAGCTCTCTAGATTCGTTACCATTTCTTCTGCATCCAGGTAGAACTCATCTGAAGTTAGTAAAACAAAAAAATAATTCACTACATCTTAGAATTTATGGTCACATAATTCAACATAACTACATCTCCAACAGATATATCTGCCATCTTACCGGAAATTTTCATTGAAGACTTTCATCAAACAATTGGTGTGCATAATCTCAATACCAGTTTAAGAATGATTCATCAATATTAAAATATTCTAAATGTATCATGTTATTTGCTATACATAAATTAAACATTGGTGAAACTACAGATTCAAATTAATAGTCTAATTTTAGAAAAGTAACGGTTGAAAAGAATGTTTCAGACAATTTGAATAAAGTTGTAATTCTGTTGGCAAAAGCATAAAAATCCTGAAATGAAATGCGAAATTGGTTTAATAGAAGAATGATTAGAAGTACGTTTGTGTTCCCAAAGACCAATCCTGCAATATACGAAAGGATTTCATCAACGAATTTGAATTGCAATGGTATTCGATTTTTAAGCATGTGCAAATCCTGGTGTTTGTAAAGTGATAACTTCAATTATTGTGAAAAGTTGTTAACGGATGGGATTTTGAGCAGTTACACGAATAGGGTGAAAATAAAAGATGTAACCGAAAGCATTATCAATTTGTGGGGCACTAGCGGCAGTTTGAGGGGTTGAGATTAGAAGGATTGTAAATTTTTTGAGGCAGTTATTTATCTAGCGATAATCATACGATATTTACGTACTTGGTGAAAATTTTGGCCGGAAAAATGATGACGTGGACAAATCACAAAAGGAGTACAATATCCCTTTTTATCTATTTGTTAGGATAGATAGATAGATAGATATTCAAATAGATATAATTAGTTTAGTTCGACGTTGATGGAGATGGAGATCGCAAATCACTACCTGTTTGTATTGATATATTTGTTAATTTTTTTTTGACTTAATAACTTACCGCTTTGTATTGATATATTTGTTAAATTTTTTTTGACTTAATAACTTACCGCTAACGAGAGCTTTTTCTAAAGTTTTTTGTACAGAAAAGCTTTTCTTTTCAAAAGCTTAAGATTTTTCAAATATTTGGAGTAAAACCTTTGTATTTGTTTATGAGTGTAACTTTTAAAAGAAAAACAATTTAAAGTTTTTTTTCATTGGAGTTAAAGCTTTTTTAAAAAACTTTTCGTTTATAAGTGTAGGTGGCATTGCAAAAAAGTTTTAGAAAGCTTTTGTTGTTGTGGATGCTAGCTTCACTTAACAACTGAACGCTTTTATATATTTGGTCCTTCATCTTATTTATAAATACACAACACAATATCTTTTTCCTTTAGTTTTATTTACAACACATTTCTTATAGCGGTTCTCACTAAATCAATGTATGAAATCTAAGATATCCTTTAGTATCAAAATAACATTTGGTTGGATGCTAATAAATATGGATCATATAGTTGGTAATATTTTAAGATGTGATAGGACGATATATTAATATTAATTGACCATTTAATGTGTAAAATCTTGTCGACTGATAAAAACTTGAAATTTAAAAGAATCAGAAATTATTTTTACAAATATGCGAATTACTTGTAAAAGATTAGTGAAAATTCTATGTAAAAAATTGGATATTTTTAAGTGTAACGTGCAATATGCCAATTTGTACATGTTTGAAAATCAATGTTTATAAAAAATTACGAGTACTTGCTTTGTTCTATCCAAATGGAGTGAGTGTGTGCCTACTTTATGCCGACACCTACAACGTGTCGCATTATTGGTCTAACACGCCTGATTTGATTTAATAAAAAAAATATTTTGTTTCGGGAATTTTAAGAAAGAATAATAAGTACAACAAGCAGCCCCTAAACTAATGGAGTATTACGTAGGTAGTCCCTAGTCTCTCTGACGACCAAATAATTCTCAAACATACCAAAATCCTTCGTTAAAATTCCCTCGAATGTTCCCACTTCGTGCACACACATCCATGAGAACATGAGAAGTAGCTATAGGACCACCCGCTTATTTACGGTTTACTTTTGAGTGTTCCCTTTTAAACTTGTTACGAAAAAATAAAGAAGGGTATACGTAAAGAAATTTTACTTCTGTATCGAATTAAATAACAACTTATTTTATTACTAATACAGACAACGAACTTTCAAATTTTAGATCGAATTAGGTAATATGTATTACATGGCATGTTACCGTAATGCCACGTAATGCCATTATAATAATGTCACGTAATACATATTAACTAACTCGACACAATATATGAAAGTTCGCTACCTACATTAGTAATAAAATGAGTTTGTTACCTAACTCGGTACAAAAGTAAAAGTTCGTTACCGATCTCCAACTTTAACCCAATAAAGAAGCTTTAACCCAATAAAGAAATATAAATATATAATGGAATTTGCTAAATGTAGCCCTAAGGACTATGTTTAAAAATTAAAATCATGGATAAAGTGGCGGTACATTAAATTGGTTGATAGAAGTTAAATTCAGAAAGTGGGTAGTTATTATCAAGGTACAAATTTTTTATGCGTATCTGAATTTTTTAACTATAATCCTAAGGGCTGCTTTTAGAATTTTTCATATATAATTCACAAAATAATACTTCATCCGTCCTAAAATAAATGTTCTATTGATAACTGAAAAAGAGTTTTAAGTAAAATATAAATATTTCTTCCGTTACGAGTCTGATTGTCAATTTTATCCTTTAATTTAAACATATATATTTGTGAAAAAGTCTAAGTTAGGATAAGAAAATAAAATTGATTATCTATTTTAGGAGATGAACATTTATTTTAAAATATAAAATAAATATTTTAACACTTATTTTAAAACGGAATGAAACGAAAAGGGTAACGATAGTTACCAAAGATTACTCAAAAGGATACATTTTTAAAGAAAAGAAAGAATAGAATACTAAACATCTAAAAGTGATTAAAATTTCGCACCAAAAACAAAATAAAAATAGAAAAAGGTTTAATTTTTGTGGTGTATAAGTCAACCTACAGACAATAAATCCCTTCAAAAGCTGCGAAGTGCAAAGAATACTACGTTCCGAGTAATAATAAAGGAAAAGGAAAAAACAGGGAAATTGAAAATTTTGAAGAGGGAAAAAAAGGTTAAAAAGAGATAAAAAGCAAAGAATTGATTTTGATGGGTGATGGAATAAAGTTGAAAAATGGGATTATTATTGGAAAAAAAGCCAACAAAACAGTCACTACACCTTCATCCTCTTGGAAAACACTAGGATTTCTTAATAATAATTTAGATTCCAATTCCTCAATGAAAGCTTGTGTTTCCGCAAGAACGATTGGTGCTAATCTTTGGGAAGTTGAACCCCAATTCAATTTAATCAAAAACCACCCGGATCATCAACGTCATGATCATGATCATGACGGTGGCCTGATTCACCAACCTCGCCGGCGCCATCCACCTGTAAGTTTCTTTTTTTTTTGTCAAGTTTTTTATTTTTATTTCTGTATTATTATTTTAAATTAATTCTGGTTGTTGGTTATTGGTAGCAATATGAAGAAAGACAGTAATTTGGTTTTAGGTAGATAATTAGTTTCATACTAGCTGCAAACAAACATTTAGATTAGAAGTATTTGCTTGATCATAATTCATAGGATGCATTTGACCACTCTATTTGCATAAATTCATTTTGGGAATGTTGGCTCATGTTTCACTCATTTGGTGAAAGGGCTATTTTGATTATGTTTTTTCCAAGAACTTTGTTTTTGGTCCGAAGATAGAGTCTTTTTTCTAACAATGAAAGCAGGACAAAAGCGAACATTGCTTTTAGTAAGAATAAGCGACTTTCGATTAATTATGCAAACTATCCCAAAAGGTAACCAGTTCTTAACATCCTTTTGCGAAATAGCTCATTTTTGTAGAGGTTCGTCATTCTTGGCTATTACGTATATTGGCTCATTCATGGTCACTTTTGACTTTTTGAGTCATGGTTCTTGTTCATTGTAATTATTGGTATATTTTGTTTATATAGCCGATTGTTAAAGCATGCTAGCTGGATTATATGGTTCCTTTTGGTCAATTCGAGTTGCTTTTTCTCGACTCTGGTGAACTTCTTGCTCAAGAAAAATGTTTGACCTTTTTTGATCAACCATGGGCTCTGTTTCTCTACTAAAACTTTGGTGGATAGTAGTAGTTGTTTCTTTATTCGAATTCGTTGATTTAAAACGCTATTAATGTTTGTAGTGTCATCAGTCATAACTTTGAGAATTGACTGGACCGTTGTTTTCTCCACCGTTGTCCAACAAAGAGAGTCCCCTTTTGACTTCGTTAGTCAAAGTTGATACTTTTGGAATTCAATTGTAACATAGGTGATGTTGAATTATTTATTTCCAAATAACTAAGAGTTTGAAAATATTATATGTAGTCTAATGTAGCATTTTGTCCTGGAGGACCTAGCTTCCGAATAGCTCTTGTCATTTTTGAAGCTATAAATTTCTTTTATGACACTAGTAGGTCAACGTTGAATTTCTAAGGGAAACACTAGTCTTATGAAAATTATGAGTTCCTGAATTTGATCTTTGTTCCTGCCTTCATTTGATTCAGCCAGAAATTGAGACTAGTTCGAGGAGAAATATTAGAGAATTACCTAGTAAAAGCCATGTATCAGCCACAGAAAATGATCAAGATCTGCATCAGGTATCATCTGCAAGTTGCTGTAGTTCAATGCAGGTATTACACTTGTTAATTACATGTTTTTTTCTCGAGAACAATATAATAACTTTTTTTATTTGTTTATATTCATAGGTGACACCTTATGCCCGTGACGTAACCCCAGCTGGCTACACCCTCAAGACCTCAACACATCTGCTTAAAGTTCTCAATCGAATTTGGAATCTTGAAGAACAACATATGTCAAATGTGACTCTAATCAAATCATTAAAACACGATCTTGACATTTCACGAGCACAAATCAAGACACTAGTGGAAGAAAGGAAAATTGAGCATCAAGAAATCGATGACTTAAAAAAGTCAACACACGAGTGGAAGGAAAAGGCTGTCCAGTCAACAACAGACGAGATTTTGGATATAGAATCTGCATTCATTAGAGAGAAGAAAGCACGGATTTTGCTTGAAAGTTTGTGTGATGAGTTTGCGAAGGGGATAAGAGATTATGAACACAAGGTGAGATTTTTGCAGCAAAATTGTGGTAGAAAAGATCCCATTGTGAGCAAGAACGAACCTGATCGCCTTATCCTTCATGTTTCAGAAGCGTGGCTTGATGAGAGAGCTCAGATGAAGTGTCATTTATCTGAAAACACATCAATTTCTGATGACTTACGCTGTGAAATTATAACGTTTCTTGAGGCCAAAAAGAAACTATCTCAGGGTATTGGTGTTGAAAATGAAGAAATTAAATTGTGTGGAGGCATCACTGAGTCATCTCCAGTGTTGGTGTCAAGAATGATAGACCGGGGTCCTGGACCTGCTGAACCATCTGCACACTCGATGTCAAGAGTGAAGGACCTTGGTCCTCGTGATCGCGAAGAAGTAAAAAAGAACACATTGATGGCAAAATTACTAGAAGCAAGGTTAGAAAGCCAGTTTTCTAAATCAAGAACAGTAAGAAAGGCAAAGTTACCTTAGCTTAGATTTTTCTTTTCTTTTCCTAAATACGGAATCCTCTAATATCAGATCATAACGCTTAAGAGTTACACATGTATGATAACATATGATCCATTGTTCTGTTGTTGACCTATGACTCTGGAGACTAACTGTTACAGTGTTAGATGCATCCTTGGCGTTAATTATTCCGTATGGGAAAATGATCATACATTTACTTGTGTCTCGCTATTCGAAACTGGAAACTGAAATAAGAATGTTGCGCTTTAGTTTTACAAATGGTAATGTGAATTCAATCCGGTGGGTCAAAATAACCCCTAACCAAGCTAAACTAACATTAGATCCGGAGAATTTGTCATTGTCATTATGTTAACTGGATTCTAAAGCTGTCAATAAAAATAAGTTCAATGCGTTAATAGTGATATGGTAAGCGTCAAACGGTCAATCATATGGTCATTTGATCATAAAATATAACAAATTGACGCGTAAAATTCTTGGTTATCGACGACCTTCCGAAATCAGAACTATCAGCATCAAAATATCAAACCAATATACTGATAAATGGTTTGTGATGCATCTGATAAACTACGAATATACGAATAAAAAAATCCGAAAGTTCTTCGATTACAAGAGCCTTTATTTATAAGCTTAGTGATTCTTGATAAACAACTAACATAATCTAATATTAATTGAAAACAATATCAAATTAATCTAATTAAACATTAACCAAATATTATGGGTAATGTTCAGAGGTGCAGCCTCTATACGAGGGGCAGGAGGGCAGTCAACTTTCTATCTCAACCCTTGACTTTTCCGATAAGCGATCTAGATTACTGCATTTTAAACGTAAAATGCAGTAAATTTAAAATGTAGTGAATCTGCATAAAATGCAGTGAATTTAAAATGTAGTGAATCTGGACTGTTGATCAAAATATCAAAGGCTGAGATTATTTCTGCCCCTCATGCCCCTTATATAGGGGCTGCTCCTCTGATCCCACATCAAATATAATTACTAATAAATCTAAACAGTATCTCTAAAATATATCCTCTCATACTCCCTCGCAGTTTGAATGGGAGGCTTCCACATGAACAAACCGGAGCAAATGTTGATTACTTTCTTTCTTTTCGTCTTTTTCTAATTTGATTACTGTTTGACGACTTTCTCCTTTCAGTAACTTGTTTTTTTGTTTCACGTTATGGCTTGCTTTACCTTATATAGGAGTAATAATTTTTTGATCAACTATATTCGAAGTCAACAATGATCTTCGTTGTTAAAACAAAGAGTTATGTGAAAAGCTCTAATACAATATAAAAGGAGTTATGTGAAAAGTTCTAATACAATGTAAAAGTAAGATATTATTGATTGAATGAATTGATAAATGAGATTACAAAAGAACTATATTTATAGACTATACTAAACTTGATGAATAAGAAACCTAATAGAAAACTAATACTAATTATAAGCTAACTAGGACACATATATTAAATATTAATTATAAACTAACTAAGAAAGATTTATTATCTTAATAATATATTCTAATACGCCCCCGCAGTTTCAGCGTGAGAAAGACGAGCGGTCAAACTAAAGCAAGATTTGTAGAACAAAATTCATTGATATCATAGTATCTATTTGCTGGCGACCGAAGGATAAAGTTTTTCGATTGATTTTTCGCTAGAATCCTAGCTCTGATACCATGATAAACTACAAATAAATCTTATTATTTTTCTCCTATAAAATAGATTACAAGAGCCTTATTTAAACTTAGAGATCTTAAATATAATATAGAAAACACCCTTATGATGTCCTCAATAAAATAAACTCTGAATTGATCAATTGAGTCCATTAATTTCATTAAAATTTTAAAATAACACCCCTCAAATTTTTCAATTTTAATAAAAACTACAATATAATTATTAACGAATTCTAGGATGCATGATTCGAATAAGTTGAGTATATAGTTTTGAGATAAGTTTAACGTTATTATTTCATTATTTGAGTAATTGACAACTCTTAACTATTACAACATTCGTAAATGCTAATAATAATTAAAGAAACGAGTTTTATTTTCTTCTGTTTATCAGCCTTTTTTTCTATCGGATTCTTAATTTTTGTAAACTAAAACAACCAGATCTATTATTCAGAATCAATATATGACTACCAATTAGATTGCTTAATATATACACACAACCATAACTAATTTAGTCTTAAGCTTCATTGCTTAATATATACACACAATCGCTTCCGTTGCGCATAGCCGTCGCTATTGTCAATATGCACTTTATGCATTCTACCTTCTAAAAGCTAAAAAAATAAAAGTAGTCCATATATTAGTAAGGGCACGTTTAGTTATGAAAATCTCTTCAAAATTTTCAAACTTTTTTTAAGAAACTGAAAAATTAGAAATGTGTTTAAGATGATGTTTTCCGATTTCCCAAAAAAAAAATGGAATTTATGATTTAAGGTTTTCCACCTTTCCTATTTTGGAAAGAACTTCATCCCTTACATTTGAACGCGTTCTCTAAATATCTTATGATTTTCAAGGGACAAAAATCTCTAGAAAAATAGAAAAGGAAAAATGAAATAATTTTTCCATAACTAAACACGCCCTAAGCTTCTAGTTTTCTTTCTCCTTTTCCCCCTCTCACCAATTACCTTTTAATCTTCTCAAAGTAGTTTAATTTTACTAGCCTATTGCTATTTTGTTACACAAAAAAGAAAAAAGAAATTAAAATGTTAAAAGATGTTGTTGCTATCGGCCAACGACCATCTTTGCTTGAGATATCGCTTTATTTTGCTCTTGCAGCCGCTTTACTTTGCTTTTGCTACAGGTGTATGAAGATTCGATCTCGCTTGCTGTCGGATGTCTTCAAAAATAAATTAATTATTGCTTTAATGATTTTGTTGCTTATTTATGTTTTTGCTTTTGCTTAATGATTTGTCTCCACTTGCTGTCGGATTTATTTATCAATGCATTGATTATTATTTAATGTTTTTAGTTTTCAACTCTAATCAGAGCTTTCGCGATTTCGCCGCTCGAATTGCGGGGTAGTATTAGCTGGTAGTATTATGTTAGTTAGGTAATTTGGCCCAAGTCTGGTTGTGGCCTTAGGGTCCGTTAGGCTTTAGTAAAGTTTCAAATGTACTTTATAAAAGTTGCTCAATAACACATTATAACCTACGATGTTTCATAATCTAACAGCATCAACATTAACGCATAGGTAGATATTCAAACTGTTTATGATCGAAAAGCTCAAAAACACACATAATAACGGTATATTGATAAATCGTAATTGAACCAAATAACTAATGACTTAACTGTAGATATAACGGTAATCAACCATTTTAACATTTACTTTTGCTTTTGCCTTTTTCTAAACTGCAAATTAACAAAATAAAATTTTGATATAATTATTAAATTATCTTTATAAATTAAACTGGCAATTAGCTACTCGTATATTCATAAACAATCAACTATAAAAACATACTCACTCGATCGTTTAACGTAAGAAAGTGTGGCCGGGTCCATTCTGTAACACGGTTAACACGTCCATTTTGATTTCATGGCGATTTCTTCTTCCGACAGTGTGTGAACGCATGCAGACGTGTACAAATGTGGCTCCTGAAACCTAATTCTAAAAAGTAACATCTCAACACTAACAACATATTCGTGCTTTCCTGGAAAATTAATGTAACAAACAAGACAACAAAATACTATAGTATTCCTGTATGATATGATATGATATATAGGACCGGAGGGAACAACAATTCCACAAACCGCGTTTTTTAATCTCATAAATAAAAAAAAATAATTAATTTATTATATCTTTAAATTATATATACTAGCTCATTACTCGTGCGATGTACGGGTATGCTAAAAGGTATTTTAGTTTTCTACTAATTCTAAGTAAGAATGTGAAAGGAAAAAAAAAAAGCAAAGCTCTTTGAATGTATAAAATTCAAGAGTTGAAAGAAAACATGCCATCATTTAAAACTAAAACGTAACTTTCTATTAGTGTTCATGATAAAACCATAATCAAATTGTTATTATAATACAAACAACAATAAAGCAGTTTATGTATAAGGGAGCCATAAGATCTTATTATGTAATAAGTTCAAAGACGTTCCTATGAAGAGATTGTTTTTTCTTTTGTGTTAGATCATAATAATCGGTAAATGGATGAATGAATCTTATATCATACAAAGTTTCACGTAAAAAAAAGTCCACCAAAAATACAATATCCGTGTTTCGGAACCGCTTGTCAAAAGGCACAATCACTAAATTCCAATATAAGATCGACTTCATGTTCCTTGGCACTTTCGATAAATCATCATAAAATGAAATGAATACTTAAATACAAAGCACAATAGCCAAAGTACTAAACAAAACAATTGTGTACAAAAAGGAAGAAACAAAAATTGTACATGAAAAAATTAGAAGATACCACAAAAACTGTCAACCATCATCAAAATATTTCTTTATTTGCAAAAAAGAGCAAGCATGAAAAATCTATCAATAGTCACATGTATCTCATCCTAATTCACGTGGGAGAAATAAATGAATAAATGTTAAAACAATGTTTATAATATGTAGTTAATTATAAGATCGTGGAGAAATCGTTCCATTCCAATAGAGATTAAGTTGAATAAACTGATTTAATAGGGCAGTGAAATTCAAATGTTGAGAGAAAGTAGGAGAAAATGTAAAACAATTTATTTTTCATCATAACCGATACGGTGGTGGTTATCAAGAAGACATACATATGTTATATAGTTAGTTATTATTTTATTTTTCAATATAATTAATTAACCGAATATATATGTCTGTATAAACAGTTGCAAACCCTCACAATTTTGGCGGGAAAAGAATTTTGATGTTGCCACATAATAGATCAATAATCCTTTTATATTTTTTGGGATAGATGTCTACGAAAAAGAAGATTTAATTGTACTCTTATTCCTCGTGATTTACACAAAGTAACATACTTTGTCTTTGGAGTTTGTCCTTCACTTTTTGCAATAGAAGTTCAACGATACAATATTTGTTGCATAAGCGGTCCCTCTCTTGTTAAATTTAAATTTCTGTAACTTTTCAACCGTTAAATACATCAAAAATGATCATTTTATCCCTCGACCAAAATGGAACATTCTTCCAATCTTCTTCCACCGTTAGTAAGACAATCTCTCTCTAAAATCTCCCTGAAATGGAGGCCAAAAAGGTCATTATAATATATTTAACAGATGAAATATTAAACTTAACAAGGTAATGAACGTCTATGCAACAAATTTTCTGTTTTTAAACTTCTAATAAAAAGGTGAAAGACGTGAAAAAGATGTGTTACTATTGTGTAGCACAACGATGCAACTAACTCTAAAAATAATAAATTATATATCACATGTGGTTTTTTCTAGTGATATAGTAGATCACTACTTTGAATATATTTTTGTGTAATTTTCAAATTTAGCTTAGTTAATGTCGAATTATACAAAGTTTTAAACTTCACATAGCTTAAACTAACGGTGAAAATCATTACTCTTGGACTTTAAAGTGGTAGTCATTTAATTATTTGGACTTTGACCATATAATTCTAATTTCACACGCATAGATTCCGTACAAGTTGAACAAGCATAGGTGGTAGTATTAAAATATCATAGTTAGTGATCTTGTAATAATTTGTTTAAAGATAATTATTATTATGAAATGAGATCATTAGAGTAAAACAATTATCTATAGCATGAGAAAATCAATTAAATTGTGTCATGTATACAAAAATTCATTTATCCGATCTTTTTTAAAGTTAATTAACTCACAAACGGCAAAACCCTAAACCTTAAACCCTAAACGCTTTACAAAATCCTAAACCCTAAACCCTACTAAAATCTAAACTCTAAACCATAAACCCTGCTAAATTCTAAACCCTAAACCCTAAACCCTAACCGTAACCCTAAATCAAATGTACAACCAAACACTAACTATAATAACCGACATTTGAACTAGCTAAGTACTATTATGATTAATACGATTAAAATAATATATAATTATATGGTAATTATAATTAGAATAGTAATAATATAATTATATGTGTAAAAGAAGTAATATTAAATTTATATAACTAAATCTTAGGGTGTTGAGCCGAGAGAGCAGAGAAACAAGCATAAATTATATTAGATCATTAATAAAATGGCTTTTGGCTTTAGTCAAAACCCACACCCCTTGTGAGCAACGAGTAGAAACGGAACATTTGTTATTTGTTACAATTCTTGCCTATAAATATATTGGTGGATATCATTAGAAACAATGATCACAAACCCCCAAAGAAATTAATAAATCGTCAAAGTATTAATAAAGAAGCTACAGAGCGGTGTCAGGGAATTTGTGTCGGGTACCGGTAACGTATTTTGGTAAGTTTCCTAACTCTTTAAATCTGAAGTATATTGTATATATAAACCTTCATATGTATACGTCGATTCACTGATGTTAATTCGGTATTGAAAATCTTAAGATTTATCAACATTTATAATTGTAAGATTCTAAACACATGTTTATATGTTAAATGAAATTAACGAATTGGTGAGAAGGTTAATTTTAAGAGAATATAATTGTATAATGAGATTGGGTCAGCTTCTGAACAAAAATAGGGACAATAATTAGAAAAGATTATATAATTAGTTGAAGAAGATGACTTAGCCAGATATTTTTTTAAAAACTTCGAACTCTTTTAAAATAGAATTGTCTCAGTTCATGCTTCTTTGTCATGTTGAAATTTGAAATCTGCTTGGCCTATAATTTGTGACTATTTGATTTCATTGTTTGTACTTTGCTGTTAGACCCGTTTGTAATAGACCATTTGTTTGGTTAGTGACCTTTATTCCACTCTGGGTATGCGAGTTATTTACTACCTACGGGGGTTCCATAGGGGTGTCATTATGGCACCGATAGCGTCACACTTACTGTAGCGGTGTGATTAGTCTACGGCGTCTCCTCTTTGTGTGGTGTGATAAGGGGTTTTTAGGAGGCGTATTGGTTAACCATAGCTTTTGTTTTGTATTTGTGTTTGACTGTGGATGGAGGTGTAGTGCCCAACGCCTCATTCACCTTTGTTGGTACATTTGGATCTGCAGTCCGTGTACCCTTTTGTTTTGTTTCAGAAGCTCGGTTTGAAGTACCCCTTTGAACTCTTTGAATTATTTGTTCCAATCTCCTAGATGAATCTTTGCAATATCATTTGTTCGTTTAGTTTCTTTATATCCGCGCACTGGGCATTTGGCTCAGCCGCATTTTCTTTCCATGTGGCAGGCGATCGTGCAGTATAGGAGGAGCGAGTCGAGAGAAGGATCCGTGAAGCAAGAAACGTTAGTACACACGTGTATCTCAGCTACTATTAGTTCTTTTACATTCTATTGAACCATTTTGTATGAGAACTTGTAATGTATTGCAATTGGTTATTTTGGGAGACTTTGTTCAGATTTCATTTTAAGAACCTATATTATGGATTTATGAATTTTGCTCTTATGTTATTTCATTATTGTGATCTCTGTTTTCGCATTCGAAAACGGGATGTTACACTAACACATGTGTTAGTAATTTGTAAAACCCACCAAAAAATGAAAAGAAAAAAAAACTCGTCGAAAGTATATACCTTGTGAGATGTCTAATCGAAGAGGAGGAAACGCTGAATTTTATAGTGCAATTTTCATAATTTTTTGATTTGCCGTTTGTGAGATAATTAATTTTTAAGATCTTGGGGGTAAACGGATTTTTATACACGTGGCGCATTTCCATTGTTGCTTTCATTCTTTCAAAAATATTGTACTCTAATAAACTTTTCTCATTATTTACACATCGGTACTAAATGAGATTTAAACTCTATCCATTTGATTTTTGATTTACCTTGATGACAATGGGTTAAAGACCATTCGGTAACTAAACTATTATTTCGTATTAGATTCGTAATGAGTTATTATACAAAAACTTATAAAATTAATTTTTTAAAATTCTACAAGTTGATCCTCCCATATGCTTAGTTTTGTATATGAAACTTTAGATCGCGCGGTTCTTGAAACGTGGTAATCAAATATATGCTTTAGTTTTCACGTGTAACTTTTCTTTTTCGGATACGTTGTGTGTTCTTGAAAGTACATAAGGTATGTCGTTGAACAATCAAAATACAAATAACTCGTTTTCCTAACCGATTTTATTTCAAATATGTGTCATTTTTTTCATTTTATAACGTTGAATATGTTTTATAATAGTTTCGACATTTTAATTGATAGAAGTAAGTAAAGTTGGTAGTGTACTTGTTTTTTTGGAGCATTTTAACAAGGCATTTTATTTATTTATTTATTTTGATTTAGATTACTATTACTATGCATATAATTTCTAAGAAATTTAATCTGTTTGTTGACATACGGTACTTAAGGTGGAATGTACACTATTTTAATTGAATAACACTGGATCGACTTGATTGCTTTATTTCCAAAGACTAAAATAAGTGAAACAAATTACTAGCTAATTATAATTAAGATCGTCTTTAAGAATACAAAACGGTTTTTTCTTTCATTTAAATTTAAAGAAATGTAAAAGAAAAATCATATTATATAGGGACAAAAATAAAAAAGCAAAATTGTCAATAATCAGAAAGGACAAAAACTCATCTAGAATTATCATATTTCTCCATATTTTGGTTCACGAAGGTTGATCCACGTCGTAACACCGAATAGTTTTGACATCATATTTATTGTTTTGTATTAATCTAACAATCATAATTCTAAAAACATGCATATACAAGATAATGCTTTTATTTAAAAATATTCCGTACAGCAAAACTGCACGGTTATAAATGTGCAATTAGTTTTAAATTATGGATGGAATATGTATATTTGAGAAAGTTGAAGAGTTAAAAATGTAAAATATAAATATTTTCATTAATTTCTGTTAGTCAACACTACAAAGTTTTATTGATGTTGACAGCACAAATGATTTGTATATCTTATCTAATCTAAATATTAATAAAAGAAAATTTTTCTACCTTCAATTTTGTATAAAATCAACCCCTATTGACCAATCAAATGCTTTGATTTCATCTCACTCTCAATTAACCAATCAAATGCATTATTTTAGCTAAAAAATCTCATTTGAAAAATATGATCAAATTCATTTATCCTTTAAATAAAAATGTACATAAACAAATCAACATCAATATAATTATAACAAACGGAATATATGTTTCTTTTGACCTACACATTCCCAATGTAATATATAATGTTAAATTCTCTAAAAAATCTGCTTAACGTATTTGAGTACGTATCCACTCAATGCGTTTTGGAAAAATCAATAATATCTCATGTATTATAATGTATGAATAATATACATTTTCATTTTAACAATCACATACATTATTTATATATTGAATCTATCCCTTTTCCTTAAACATCTTATATATATACATTGCTTTGAAAATTCAATTCCTTTTTAACCTAACATTTAATTCATTAGAATTCTACAAAGCAAATGCAACCTAAAAATTATTGTGTATGTCTATAATGATTAAAGAAATTTATTTGAAGTGATTGATGAGCTCCAAAAATTACATGTAAAGTATTGTTACCATCAACACACCGAAACATAAGGAGAAGAACAAACAAATTATAATTCGGATACAATTTGTGAAATTGAGATAACTGATACATTTGAACGGGTCTTATACTCTCCAAATATACTATAATTGACACATTTGAACGGGATTTATACTCGCCAAAAATACTTAATTGTTTGAAACTTCTAACTTTAAAACTATATTCTTTAATATATATCAACTCTAAATATTTTGACTTCTTTGCATAAGGAGATCTTTCATTAGTAATGTACTTCATTTCCTTGGAATATTAATAAATTAATGTCTATATATATTCTTTAATAAATATACAGCTAATTAAATTAAATTTAACTTTTTAATTGCTTATCTAACTATTCTAACAATGTATTCAATAACGAACTGTCTATTTACGTTTTTACTAAACTACCACGTATTTATAAATGAGTTTTCAATATATAAACATCAATATACTTTATATAAATATTCATCGATTAACATGTTTCATCTTATTAAATCATCTTACAATTTCTGTGTATACACGGGTTTTAAACCTAGTAAATATAATATAAGAAACACATTTATGATGTCATCAACTATCTAGGTTTTATTAAATCAATTTAGTCCCTCAATTTCACTTAATTTTAAAAACAGAACCCCTAAAATCTCTCAAATTTGATGATAGACTATAAATAACAATACTACGGGTCGTTTGCAAAGAAATTTGAACTTTTTGTTACCTATTTGTGTGCTAAGAATTTTTACATTAAACAATCCTAACTCTTTTTTTGGAAAAAAAAACCCAAAAAAAACCTCTATTATATTTTTTTTATTATAGTTAGGCAAAGATTGTATTTAGTTCCTTACATTGTTAAGAAGAGATATCAAATTAGGTAGCTAGATGGTGAATAAATACTCTACTATAAATAATTTACTTTCAAACTTAATGCTTATTATTCAACTCATATAAAAAGTTATAACTTTATTATATACATCATCTGCATACTTAAAAAAATCAAATAAACATTCAACGGCTACATGTGTATACACGAGTTTAAGATCTAATATATATATATATATATATATATATATATATATATATATATGTGAGTAGGGTTCAAATGAGTACAAGCCTTTAAGTTAAGAATGGGGGAATACATATGAGCCAGTGGATCTTGCAAATCAAGGGTCTAGATTAATACATCATTTTAATAAATAAAAAAAAAGTTTATATCAGATTTTGGGCGGAGGGGTAGTATGGTATTTTTACCATTTAATTATTTTCATCAGTTTTTTGTACGGATTATTTCAATTCAACCTCGCTCTCTCTATTGCTCAAACCCACAGAAACCCTAACAAATAAACTTCACAAATCGTCGATTTCGTGCTTCATTGATCAAATTGATACTCTAAATAAGTGTTTTCTTGTATCACGATTGTTCGAATTGTCATTTTGGCTGTGAATTATTACCGATTTCGTTTTGTGTAACCCTAAATCTCAAAACCTCATTAAAACGCAAATTATCACTGATTAAACTTTGATTCCTTCGTTCTAATGGATATTCATCAAGAAATCGCACCTGCAACATCTTCAAAATCGCCTCTTCGTAAATATATTTTAATTATTATTTTTAATTTAGTATCAGTAGTCATGTAATGATGTTTTTATACTATTTTGATGCTGGATTAGGTTTTGCAAATACCAAAATATTGAAATTAGTTTTACTATGTGTAATTGCTTACTCTTTATAATAAAATTTGAATGTAGTGAATGTAGTTCACACCTAATTTCAATTTTGTAGTTGTATGTGTGTATGTATCTATGTTGTTATCACCTAAAATAAGAGTATGATGAAAAAGTTAGTTAACTGTGTTATTCTCATTCATGTTTAAATTTATTTTAAGGTAATTATATCAGCAAAATTGATTGTTAAAATGTGTACTTTGCTATGTATGATGATATATGACTTCAGTTTTAGTTTATTCGAATGTATATTAGTGATTATATTATGTAGATGTGGGATGGTGTCAAGAGCACATGATGTTTTGTGGTATGTTTGATGGTCATGGTACATGGGGACATTTTGTTGCCAAGAGATTTTGCAACTCGTTTCCATCATCCTTGTTATGCAATTGGCAAGAAATGCTAGCTGAAGGCTCAATTGACCCTGATCTCAATTCGCAGTCAAACTATGGACGAATTCGTTCATAAAGACTGTGGACGAATTCGTTCATAAAGACAAGTGCTGATATTGATCAAGATCTAGAGCAATATGTTCTTAGAATACCTGGTGAGTATCTCTTATAATATTCTTTATGGGTGGCAAGTTTTACCATTTTATATTTTAATATGTCTGGTCGGGGTTGTATTTTGTAACACCCCGAAATTTGTTATATTTAAAAGTTGTGTGCTGTTATGCGACACAAGGGCTAGTGTCGCAGGTAGCGACACAGAGCCCAGTGCGACACAAGGCTTGTGTCGCAGTGTCGGACAGAAAGTCAGTTTTTAAGGGCTAATTGTGTAATTAAGTATGAGTTAAAATAAAAATGTGTTCCAAAAATATTCCAGAAACCAGAAGATATCTCCAGGTTCATATTTTTAATGTGTTTTGAAAGTTTTAGAGAGAGAAAGTAAGCAAAGTCATAGAGAAATCAAGGAGAAATCAAGAATTGTTAAGGAATTGAGTCTTGAAGGTGTTGATTGATAATTACAAGCTATCTCAAGGTAAGAATCTGAGTTTATTATGACTTTGAAAGTGTTAGTTTGTTGGGTTAGTGAGGATGAAACTAAAATGTAAAAATTTAAGAATTGGGTAAAAGGTTTTGTTTGTTAAAGTAAGCTTGGATGAGTTATGTATGTGCTTTATCATCTACAGAAACTTAATTGAGTTAAAGAGTGTGAATTTTACCCAGAAACTTGTTAAATTCGAAAGTTGTTGCTGCCCTGTTCGTCATTGCGACACAAGGCTTGTGTCGCAGCTTGTGTCGCAGTGACGGCGTCGCAAATTAAAACTGTTGCTTTAGCGACACAAGGAGTTGTGTCGCTAGTTTCCACTGCTAGTTAGTATTGTTGCTTTAGAGACATAAAGAGTTAGTGTCACTGCTTGTGTCGCTAGTTTCTACTGTTAGTTACAATTGTTGCCATAGCGACACTAAGAGCGAGTGTCGCAGGTTGTGTCGCAATAGTGTGTTGTGCGACACTAATTTAGTGTCGCCAGGAGATGTAGCGACACTAGGGGGTAGTGTCGCAGGGTTAATTGATATTTTAAATAATATTAATTATAATCAGAGTTAATTAATACGAACGTCTCGACATGTATTTCGGGTAGCAAGTCATAAATATATGCACGACGTCCTCGAGGTAAGTAGTAGGAAAGGAAAGAATTCAATTGTCTGATTTTATTAATACTAATTGTGTTACGAGGTTGCACCAAATAACGATAATTAGATCACGTGTGTGTTTAAGTATCGTATATCTGAGCTGAGTGGCCAATTTCTGAGTGATCAATTGTGCCTATGAAATTGAGTTAAGTGGCCAATTGCTGAGTGATCAATTGTGCCCATGAAATTAAGCCGAATGGCCAATTGCTGAGTGATCAATTGTACTCATGTATATGTGAGTTAAGTGACCAATTGCTGAGTGATCAATTGTACCCATGTATATGTGAGTTAAGTGACCAATTACTGAGTGATCAATTGTGTCTAGCTGTATGAATTGAGTGGCCAATTGCTGAGTGATCAATTGTGCCGATTGATTATATATTGAATGTAGTAAATGTATGATTGAATGATAAATACTGTGAATGCATTTTTCCTTTACTTACTGAGTGATCAATTGTGTCTGGTTTATTGTATTACTGTGAATGCATTTTTCCTTTACTTACTAAGCGATGTGCTTATGTATTGTTGGATGTTGTGTTGATAGGTACGCCTAAAGGGATGAAGGGTGGGGATCCGGGCAAGCGACCCGAGAGCTACTAGAGATGGACTTACTATGGCAAGATAGTAAGGAGTCGATCTTGAAAATCGTGCTCTGTATAAACATATGAAATTTTGTGAAGATAATGTACAACTTGTGTTAGACAATGTTAATATTTGTTTATATTAATATATAAAGTGTTTTGTAAAATTTTAATTGAGTATATATATAAAAAAAATCTGGGATGTTTCATATTTCTATCTTAAATGGGTCAAGTAAAAAAAACTAGCTGAATTGGAAACGGGTCGAAAAGGCTTAAAGTTACCCAAACCGTATATGTACACAAAAATGAGAATATAAACAAAAAAGTCTTTGCTAATCAACTTGTTTTGAGAATTTGACCCATTACCCACTTCACGCCCTGTCTAAAAGCCACTTCTAGTATTTTTTTCCATTTCATGTTAGTGGATGTCTCAGAACAAACTTATGGTGCGTGCAGAGGAGGCTGAAAGGATAATTGAGTGCAATGGGCATGTTTTCTGCTTAGAGGATAACCTTGATTTGCACCGTCTGTGGCTGCCAAATGAGGAATCACCTGGTCTTGCTATGTCACGTGCATTTGGTGATTATTGTAAAATAAAATTCGGACTTATTTATGTTCTTGAAGTCATACAACGACATATAACCAGTAGAGACCAAATTATGGTTCTTGCTTCTGATGGGGTACGTTCTTGAATCCCAAAAAACTTAAAGTTGTAGATTTACTATCACATGTGATATCATTTACTATCACATGTGATAATTTACTTTATATGTATCAAGCTTTTATATGTTTTCTTTTATATATTTAGTTTATATTTTATTATCACGTGTGGTACTAATCATTATCACATGTATTACTAGATACTATCATATGTGTTACTAGTTACTATAACACATGTGAGTGTGGACTTGATCACGAGGGTCATCTGCAGAATATGAAACTTATCCATTATGCGGATCAAGTATGCAATATGTTATTGCACGCAATATGTTATTGCACGAGGAAAACACTCACAAAGATCGTGTGCACACTCTTTGTTGATCAGTTTATGCATGTCCACCCGTGGGGATTGATAGAGAAGTAAGTCAAATATGCCATTAGAAACCAGAAAAAGGAAGCCGATGATTTAGACAATGCATCAGAAGACCTTGTTGAAGAAAATGTCATAGAGCCATTGTAGAAAACTAAAATTTGATAATGTTATAGATTACAAGTGTTAAGAAAGTTTGGTGTATGCTTTTGAATTGCATGGTTTGTTTATAATGTACTTATATATTTTAGTTGATGTTTTTAATTCTGAAAATATATTTTGGTATCAATTACTTTCATCTTTCTAATACACTATATATTCGTAAATAAAAGAGTACAAACAAGTATCACATGTCACACATTAATGGTAACATATTTGATAGTAATAATATCACATGTGTTACTAACAAGTAACACATGCGTTAGCAACCAGTAACACATAATATTCTTACTTCATTACACTGGATGTTTTTCTTGAAAAACATATTTGTTTTTTTATTGTATCAATCTATGTTTGTGAAACATTTGACTGCGTTTGAGCACCCCGCGTCTCAGAAACTCAGAAAAAGAGAGAGGACATCGGTAATGGGTTTTAAGTGGAAGATGCATGAAAATGGTCAGCATTGTGATATGTTTGCAATGATGCACATGGAGGAGTACACCGGTCAGCCTCTTAGTAAATGGGATTGTGGTCTGGATATCGAGGGGCGTGTGCAAGGAATGCAACTTATCTGTTTCCTTAGATCATTTGTAATGATGTACAACATTTTTTTAGCTGATGTGTTTTAATGTTTTTTGAAATGCTTATGTTTTTTTATTTTTAAGCTAAGCTTGTTTATAATTTCAGTCTGTTTTTAACCTTAGAATTGTTTTTTAGTAACAGTTGTGTTAGCAATCATTAACACATGTGGTACTAAACAAATAATAAATGTGTTACCAATAAGTAACACATGTGTTACCAAGCATTAACAGATGTTTTATGAAACATACTATATTTTTTTGGGTTATTATGCCTTTTTGATTTCGATCCATTTTTAGATTTTGTTAAATCGTTGTAAGTTGGTTTTCTATTAGATCATGTTTGTGCTGATGTACAATCATGCGCTGTTTACTAACACTTGTGATAGTAACCAGTATCACAAGTGATTGAAATTAACTAACATATATGATACTTTAAAGTAGTATCACATGTGGTAGCAACCAGTAGTTTGATCTTAACACACGTACAAAGTAAAATTTATCACTATATTTGTAAATAATAGTAACCAGTATCACAAGTGATTGAAATTAACTAACATATATGATACTTTAAAGTAGTATCACATGTGGTAGCAACCAGTAGTTTGATCTTAACACACGTACAAAGTAAAATTTATCACTATATTTGTAAATAACATAGCACAAACAAGTATTACGTGTCACGTATTAATAGTAACATATTTGGATAGTGATACTAATCGGTAACACATGTGGTACTATACAAGTAACACATGTGGTACTAAACCAGTAACACATGTGTTAGCAACTATTAACACATGTTGTATGAAACATGCTATATTTCTAAAAAATCAAATCAATTTGATCATGTTAAGTTTATGAAAAAAATAGTATTCAACAAGCAGTATCACATGTAATTGAAAATTAAACAACTATTAAATGTTTTCAACTTCTATAGTCTAGTATCACATGAAGTATCACATGTGATATTTAATATGAAAAGAAATAATTGTCCATTTTCCCTAGCCTGTTCTTCTGCTATTTTCCTCGCCTCTGCTTCCGCTTTTTCCCTTTCTTTTGCTTTGGCTTTTGCCTTATCCTCGGCTTACTTTCTATCACATGAGCGATTGTTATGGCCCTTGACAAAGACTTGTTAATAAACTCCATATCTTATATAATACGTGTATACGTCTTGAAGCTTATCAAACACTTGTCTTACATATGGTTTTATTTCATCGGGGACGTCCGGTATCCAGTATAAGGTCCCACCTAGTGTTTCAATCTCATTTGATAAATATGGAATGGTTTTTGGTGTAAGTGTTGAACCTGTAAAAGAATTTATAAAAAAATAAGATTGTACATTAACACATGTGATAGTAGAGAGTATCACATGTGATATTAACAAGTATCACATTTTGATATTCATTAGTAACACTTTTGTTAGTACCCAATACCACATGTGATATTATCAGAAAGATAAAAACACTTATTAATTAGTAACTGATGCGTATTAAGTTGTCGTTAAAAATAACAAGTTTTAATTGATTGTAAAATACTAAAGTAAAACCAGGCAAGAATACCTGTTCGTATTATAGTATAGCTTTGGTAAGACCGAGTCGAACCACGGGGAATCGGTGTAAATTAAAATAATTAATTAAACCTAAAATTACAAATTACAATTAAATAAGGGATGCGTTTTAGTTCCGTACGAACGATTTTTAATAAGAAAACTAATTAAAAAGATAAACGATTAAAAAGATAGAAAGTAACTTTGAAAGTAATCAGATAGATTAGCATGTATTTACTTAGAATTGTGATTCCTCGATTCAAATTTCAGATATGTTTATTGTTGATTGTTTATTATAGTGATTTCAACTTATATGGACAGCCTCCTGTTAAGGTTAACTAATCCCTAATAAACCTTACCTTAATACTAGATTCTCTTGAATACACTGAAGCGTGTTATTAACATAAACTATATGCTATTATGTAACATCCACCCTAAAGGCCTAGTAATATACGGGTAATTTCCTGACTTTAAATTTATTATATAAATGTGTTGGGAATATTTAATATTATTATGTTATTTTATAATATTAGTCAAAAGGATAAATGGGTTATTATGACAAATACATAAATCATTTTTTTAAATTAATCTAGTTGACGGTAAAATAAAATAGTTGGTTCTCGCAAAATGGTTTTAGGTTCCAGACAATAGATTAAGAAGGGAACTAAAACTGTAATGGTATTGGGTTAGATTAATATATATATATTGTAAGTCCGGTTGTGGCGGATCGATAACGAGGTTATCTACGGTATTAAGATGCGGAATCCCTCAATACTAGTTATAGGGTCTATAACGAATTCTTTCGCAATATATTAGCGAATCAATTGTCTAATTGCTATGTATCGATTATAACGAATGTTAACGATCAATACCTAGCCTTTAGAATGTTGGAAAACTCTCTGGAATCGCAGGTCGTCTGGATGTAAGAATTGGCCAAAATCAATTAGGTTTAAAACCTAATTTACATTTATACTCGTCTCAGTTCGCAGGTCACTGGGCTCTGCGAACTGAGTCAGTTCGCAGCCCATATTGGCCCAGCGAACTGACTCGGTTCGCGGTCAACCTTGGTCAATATTTTTCAGCATTTTGATATTTAACTCTAAAATGTTTACCAAGCAATATATTTCATTTACAATTCAAAACCAACGTACCAACTTGATTATAATTACCAAAAGTCTATTACAAGCTAGATCTGTTGTCACAAAGCATGTCTCAACATATACACTCTTATTCTAAAAACTTCTACACATATACGTTCTCAAATATTCTACACTCTGCGAATTGAAAACAAAACTTGATGAAACTTTTTGGGAAGTATTAAAGCACTAGTAACATCATTCTCTGGTTTAAATCGAACTCAATATCATCAGCATCTTGTTCTTGTGAGTATTTTAGTGTTTATAAATTGTTTTTATGAAAATTAGTCAATTTGTGAATTAGTTGTGAAATAGAAGCTTGAAAGATGATATATGATGATATTTGATGTATATGAGTTGTTAGAAAGCTTGTTAGAATGATAGGAAGTCGAATTTGTGTGTATTAGAAGAAGAAAGTTCGGGAATTTCGGGTTGCAGTAGTGAACTTCGCAGGTTGAAGATGAACTCAGTTCGCAGTGCTTGATTGCGAAGCGAACTGAGTTATCTTGCGAACTGAGTTGCTGCGATGCGAACTGAGTTCCTCCCCTGCGAACCGAGTTGGGCTGCGAACTGAGTTTGCTGCAAAGCGAACCGAGATCCCTGCAAACTGAACATTGCTGCGAACTGAGATTTATTGCGAAGCGAACCGAGATCACTGCGAACTGAGATTTTTAAAATTTTATTTTGCATGGTCACTCAAAAACGGATTGGGTAGCGACTAAGTGACAAATTTCACTAACTCGGATTGGGTAGAAATTCGCATGGTCACTCAAAAACGACCCAATAATCAAGGCTCTATTAAGAGCCTAGGCAGTTTTTGGCCTTTCGGGGTCATCTAAGGGTCGAAAATGGCATTTTTTAGTTTTAAACATCGTTTCGGGACTTTCTGATTTCACTTCAGATTGAACTTTTGTTTTCTTAGACTTCAGGAATTTACCTGCTTGCTTAAATATGTTATATGATTATGGAATGAGTTACTAACTCATTATTTGTTGTATTCTCATATCAGCAGAAGACTCAGTAACATTAGACTTCTGAGTTGTTGGACTGAGACTGACAGGTGAGTGGATCTGGAACTCACAAGTTTGATTTGGTTGTAACGGTTTGGTTGCAACAAGTAAATGTAGATATAATTGATAGACTGTTTAGTCTGATTTGCTGAATATGAATCTACGTGCAATGTGGCCTTCGGGCATTGGTTGTTATTAAAGAGGTCAACAGATTGTTGGACTTGGTTATTACAGGATTACAGATACAGGGTTTTGTACATGTGTTGTATTAAAACCTGTGTCGTGAAATGGTAATAACAAGTTATCGGTATATTCTGTATAGGCCAATACAGATTGTGATAAGCGTTCTTTGAGGGCCACCGCGGCAGTAGGGTTCCTCAAAAACCACCGATTCTCTTTGACGATATGTGTTTACGATTAATTGATGTAAACATATTGTTATGCTAAGTTGAACTGTTAGTTTCATATTCATTCACTTAGCTTTGTGGTAATCCCCCACCTTAATCCTTGCAGGTCATGATTGAAATGGGCGGGCAGGAAGATTATGTTCAAGGAATGTTTGACTAGCTGGCAACTCTGATATGTTTTTGATAACTTAATGAAAGTTGAAAATATGTAACACCTGGTTATGTACGATGTTTCAAACAATATGTATGTATTTTTTTAAATGTTATTAATGCAATATATGTTTGACCTACGCTTCCGAAATAGAAAAATATTTTATAGAATATAAAGAGAGGGTGTTACATATTAATCCTATCAACAGATCATTAAGATTCATTCAGCGACATCGTGTTAACGCAGGTCTATAATTATCGGGTAAATAATTATCATATCAATTAGATTATATTAATTGCTAGTCTCTTAACCTATTACCGGTTACAGTCTCAAGCCACAATTAACTAATAAATTACTTAATTGCAGATAATCAATCAACTTATACAAACGTTAGTTATAGCGTAGTCTTTTGACCACGTTAAGTAACAATTAATTAACACACAATTAATATGGATCTTTCAAATAAACTTAATAACCATTCATAACTTGAATCAACATAAACATATCATAAAACCTTCATCTAATAATCATTCATCTAAGTAAATACAATAAAAGAATTAGCTCATGTTTATAGAAAACAAAACCAAATCTAAAAACATGTTATTACACATAGTAAATAGAAAAGATTAAGAATCAAACCCAAGAAATCGAACTAATCTTCGTTAGGGTTGAAAACCTTCAAACCCCAACTTCCTAGCCTCCAAATACCTCCTTAAGTCGACCTTTAAACCCTAGAACCGAATTAAGGGTTACTTAGTTCGTATGTAATTGTGTATGTTTATGGGTTGATAATGGCCTCTATTTATAGATTTTAGAATCGCGAATCCAACCTCCGGTTGGATTTTTCAACCGCTGGTTGAGTTGGAATTTAACCCGAAAACCCGGCTTTTGACTCGCGTACTCGACCGACTTCCATATTTGAGTTCAACCGCCGGTTGGATATTCCAACCGCCGGCTGAATGTGGATTCCAGAATGTTCTGCTTCACGGCTGGGCTTCTTCTTGTTGGGCCTCCATCTTTATTAATCCGATTTTAATTCTATTCTTTAGCCCAATATCTTATTTTCTTTAGATTCTTCTTCTTTCAAAACTCAATCTTCTTGGTCTTTAATCTTCTCTTCATTTTCTTCACTTTTCAGCTCGTTTTTGTTCCTTTTATTTATTTCTTCAATTAAAAATCTTATTGCAAATATAAACGAAATCAGTAATATATATATAAATAATTTGCAATAAAAATACTTAGAAATAAGAAAATATTATACTATAAATAAGATATTATTTGATGTTATCAGTAACACATGTGTTAGTAACAGTATTACATTTATTAATAACACAAGTGTTAATAACTAGTGATTGTCACATGTTACTATCACATTTTTGATCATATCACACGTGTTACTATTTTTAGTTGGATGACATATTCTTTAACAAATCACAAGACACTACACGCTATTCTTTTTTTTCCAGGAGATAACATGTGATACTTATTTTATAAACAAGCAAAAAGGAGCCAAATATTATCACACATGATACTAGTAACTATAACATGTGTTACAATGAGTTGGAAGAAAGATAATAAGTGCTTCTGTTGTGATAAAATCAGGTTATAAAATTTAATAAGAAAAATACCAATTATCTAGACTAAAACACAACTAGGCAAGTGTACCTAATCGCACAATAGTATAGCTAAGGTAAGATCCAGTTAAGTTCGTCTCCACATGGAACAATGTATGTGTATTTTAAGCAAATAATTTATCTAATAATTAAACAAATAAAAGCAATTAAAAATTGGGAGTTTTGTGTCTTTTAACGACAAACAGTCAAGAAGAATTTTTAAACTAATAATTAACTAAGTAAAGCGATTAAAAAGATAATTTTACCCAAATAGAGAAGATATACTTGTTTAGACCGTTTAACATCTAGCTTTTGGATATTTGGATTAAGCACTAGATCATATTTAGTCCACCTAGAAAACACAATTCGGATTAACAAGTTGTCACTAAATTAATCACCTAGTTAGGATTATACAATCCAAGTATCCTTGTAATTTAAAACCTCTCAACTATGAAAAATGTAATCAGTGAAATCACAATATAACTAATGGTTATACTTTCATAAAAACCATTAACCATACAAGATATCTCTAAATTATGGTTCACCAATATTAATAATCAACTAACCAATTCAAGTCTTCTAATCACGTCTAATTAGAATCCAAAATCAATTACTCAATTTACAAAGCAACAATATCACGCAAAAGTTATCACTAATTGCAAAACAATGAAGTTCACTACTTGAATTAAATAATCAATCAAAAATATCAATCGTTTGTTTGTTACCGAGAAATCAAAGTATATAAATCCAATCACGAATTAATATCCACTCTCTAGATGTTAATTAAGCCTAAACAAACATCAAAGACTTAGCCCATAATGGTGGGTGAAGTCAAACAATAAATGAAAGACAAAATCATGTTCATAATCAAATAATTAATGAACAAACCAATGTTTATGACGTATGGAATTAATCTTCTCGCTTAGAACGGATGAAAACCTTCAAATTCGACTTAGAATATCTCCAAAAGTCAGCCAAAATCGTCTGAGTTCGTCCAGAGAAAAGCTTACCCTAATTTATGGGTTTAAATACGTATTTATAATGTTTTCTGGCCGACTTACCTCTGGCGACGCGATTGTAAAGGATCGCGACGCGATCAGTATGTAATAACGACGCCATTTCATCAGGAGATAGCGACTCTATCTGTGGTAGATAGCGACGCGATTAAGGGCTCTAGCGACGCGATTTAGCACTTCCAGATTATGTTCAACATTTTGTTCCATTTTAGCACCAAATTACTCCATTTCAATCGCAACTCAACTAAATGAACTTGAATACAAATTTAAATCGGTTAAGTATCAAAAGTTCATCAAATTAACTATAATTACGACAAAACATACTCAATATGGCTATAGAAAATATGTATAAAACAAGGCATATCAGCTTCTTACCCAACATATGGCTTTATCTCATTCGGGACTTCTGGTACCCAGTGTGTAGTTCCACCGGGTGTTTCAATCTCATTTGAAAACGTATTGAATGATTTTTGGTATGATCGTTGATCCTGTAAAAGAGTTTGTAACAACATAAAATTTTGTAACTAGTAACACATGTGATAGTAAGTAGTAACACATGTGGTAATAAACTATTAACACATGTGATAGTAGTAGATATCATATGTCACTATCACATTTTTTAGTTAGATGATATGTTTTCTTCTAACAAATCACAGGACACTACATGTGGTACAGTATTGTATAAACAAGCATAAATGAGCCACATATTATTACACATGATACTAATAACTATAACATGTGTTATCAAAGCACCAATTACTTATACCCTCTCCATTATTCTGTTGCTCCACATCAGTAGCTTTACATTCCTCTATTACAGCCATCTCTTTGTTCTGCACCATAATAGGTTTTTGATTTATCAGGTATCACATATGTTACTAAATCGCAATTCAAGCTGTAAGTTGTTTTCATCTGTTTTTGATGAAATTTAACAACTGAACCGAATCACATGAATTACATAGATTACTGATCTTCATTCGTTACTATTATCACATATGCTACCATACTAATTTTGTTGTGATTCAATTGAACAGAGTTTCATGATCGTCGTACAATTGCGCATTTTTATTCCCAATCGAATGAAAACTGATTGATGAATCAGTAGAAATCAGTTTACAATTGCGTTTTCGTTAACCAAATCGTAAATAGCATAACTTAATAACGTGTAAATCGCATACATTCGCACGAAACACGATCGATGAAACTCGCACAACTAAAACCTAATTAAATCACAACGAATCTGCAGAAATTGATTGTTCGTTGTTTAAATTGACGTATTTGAGTCGAATTAATGTATTATGTACCTTCGATTTGATGTATTTTGCAATCGATTTGAAGAAGGTTGAAAACCCCCTGCGATTGTATGTACGTACATGTATGTATGTATAGTCTGTATGTAATAACAATAGATATATTAATATTTATTTTTTCTTTTTGATTTTCTATTTATTTAATTAAAATTAAATAGAATGTATAATGACTAAAGTGCCCTTCCACCCTTAATGAAAATGTAACATTCTTATTGGTTCCCCTATTCTCAACACTTTTGTTATTCTCATTTGAACTTTACTCATATATATATATAGACAAGTCCGCTGACTAAAATTAAAATATTAAATCTTTTATTACAATGTCATGACTAAAATTGTTCCTTCTCTAATGTGATCGTTTTTTAGATAACATAAAAAATACATTTAAACGATCGAAAATCATTACTTATTAATTAATTGGTGTTATCAAACAAATTAACAGTACACATTGTTATTAAGATTAGTCACGTTAGAAGTATATAGCTAGTTTGACTACTTTCAACCCGTTATGGTATTTGAGATTACATTTCTAAAATAACTTAGTTACGTAACTCATTAAGTTCGTGCATAAATTTAATTATTCTCAATGTTACATGTACAAAAAGAAAGTTAAAATCTTAAAATTATATGAAGGGTACGAAAAAAATTAATTTTATTTCACTTGTAGTTTTGTACGAGCGAAAATTTTAAAATGTCATTAAAACCTTAAAAAATTTCTTTTCACGTATTTTAAAATAAAATATCTTACGGAAGCGGCTGCTGGATGACCCTGGACGTTCGGTAACCTCGTAACCTTCTGCGTACGTTATTTTTAAATTGTGCTTTCACACCTACAAGTGGCTTATTGCCACATGTATAGATTTGGGGAAATCGTGAAACAGGGCCACTAAAAAACTTACGTTGTTCACGCGCGATCTTGTTTTATTGCCAAAATGCAAGTACATTGAGTTTGTTTTTTTTTTTTTTTTTTTTTTTTTTTTTTTTTTGTATTATTGATGATGCATGCTACTTTATCCTTTATATTTGTATTTTATTTTAAAAATTACCCATCTACAAAAAGATAGTTATAAAAAATTATTAAAATTTTATTAATCCTGATAATTTATTATTAAGTATTTTTAAGTCAAATTCATTTTTAAAGATATAATTAAAAAATATATTGTATCAACGTATCATAATATTTTTTTTGCGGAATGACAATGAAAGTGGGACGGAGAAAATACGGATTAACAATCTCTTGAATACTATGACTTTTTGGAAAAGAAAATTGATAATAATAGCACTAAAGCTATAAGAAAAATATGCATTTATTGAAATAATATTGTGATTTAGAATATTTTGTATATGTTTGACTTCAACCCAAAATTAAATGCTAAATTGATTATTATTATTACCATTAAAATTACTCAATCTACCAATTTATCATCGATAATTGTAATTTTTTATTGAAAAGTAGTGTAACGGAATACAAAGAACATAGATTTTACCAATTGTACTTTTCTGTCTATAGTGAATCATTAATTTCTCTCTCTTTTTAATATAGGTAATTCTATACAAATAAAAATACTTTTAATTATTAAGTTTTTAAATTCAAATTTTCAATTAACATGCTTTATTTGTACAATTTTATTTTATTTTATGATTTTTGTATTAAAATTCAAGATTTCAATGTAGAATAATTCAAAGTCACGATCAATTAAATAATTTAGTTTCATTAATAAAAGTAAAAAACCATGAACTCCTCGATCTATAAACAAATAAATGTATTCAAATATAATTGAATCGAATCGAATATTTCAGTTTTTTAATAATCAAAACCGTTCAGTTTCGGTTTCTCTAGGATTCGATTTTTTGATTTTTCGATTGCGATTCAGTTATTTTCGGTTAATATCTAAATACTAAACTTTGATCAAAATATTTAAAATTTTGACGGTGATGTAATTAAAATCGTAAAATAAGATATCTTAAGAAATAAAAGAAATTCATTAATAAGAGAGAGAAGATTAAAAATAAATTTACTTGGAAATTGCATAAATTAAAAACTTTGCTAAAAAGTAACGTTTGAATTGGTAGGATTAATAAATTAAAAATAAGGTTGGTATATTTAGTAGGAACTTTTAAAAAAATACGGAGTATGAGCATCAGTAGAGGGCGACGCACACAATCATCGTCATTCATTTAGTTGTAGTTTTTATATTATTTTTTTTTGTCTCTCACTGTCAACTTTTAGATATAAATACAACTACTTAATTATTATTAAATAATATTAATAATTTAATAATAAATTATTATCTTTGGAAAATGGAAATATGAAGATGAGAATCAAGGCAACAACGCGGAAGTAGCTTTGAATATTCTTTGTTTCTTCCTCCTTTTTCATTTTTTGTTTTTTGGTGACTTCCATTATTTTACTCTCACATCACGCCCAATTTTATTTAATTAATTCAATAAATTAATTAGATATGCTACGAAATTTCATGTGTTTTTTAGCAGTTTTTGGGGTCCATTCTTACGTCATCTTCTAGATTACCTTTCACAATTTATCAATTGTAGGTTTTTGGCGCAGTAAACGAATAAGAGCACGGGGTACGGTGATACTGTCACTACGGTGTTCTGGACAGTGTTCTACAGAATATTGTAATTGAGGATTTTGTGGTGTGGTCATAGTGTTCTGGACAGTGTTCAGGAGTTTTTTATTATTTGTTTTATTTGTTTTTTTAATGGTGATAATTGTATAAATTAATATATAAAAAACAAATAAATCAAATAAAATAAGATTTAATTTATTAAAAAGACATAAAAAAAATTACAAGTCCTAAAATTAAAATACATAAAATAAACAAATCAATCATCTCCCGCTCCCGTTCCCGATCCCGAAGCTTGCAATTCATTCCACCTCTGTTCACGATACACTATAAGCTCTTGCCGGTTGTTGTAGTATATGTCACCTTCCTTGTAAAACACCAAAAGCGCGCTTAATATCCTCTCGTGCGGCCGATTGTTTCCTACTGAAATAAGCCCTCTTTTGATCAATCTCGCTTGAAAATCTCATCGGCAAGATAGTACCCTCTATCGTAATCCAAATCAGCCACTGTATATGGAACTTGGGGAGCGGAGTCATTTAGCAAATTCCTAAACAAAGAAAACGTATTAAGAACATTTAAGTCATCGTTGGATCCCGCAACTCCAAAGTATGCATGCCATATCCACAAGTCGTACGAAGCGACAGCTTCAAGCATAATCATCGGATACCCATGTTCGCCTCGGGTGTATTGACCTTTCCATGCATTTGGACATTGTGTCCAAGCCCAATGCATACAATCTATGCTACCAAGCATGCCGGGAAAACCATGAAGCTCGTGATGCTTATCATACAAACGATGTATGTCTACATTCGTTGGTTCTCTCATGTACACATTTGAATATAAATCAATAACGCACCTTGTGAAATTTTGTAAAGTTTCACGAGAAACTCTTGCTGACATTTGCAAGTATTCATCAAAGGCATCCGGAGTTGTACCGTATGCCAATTGACGAATCGCAGAAGTGACTTTTTGAAGACAAGTAAAACCCGGTACGCCACGTGCATCGGGTCGTTGACGAAACCACAAAAAATAGTCGGGAAGTGGTTCGACGGAGTAAGAGATAATATCCTCTCAAATTCTTTGGAATAAACGACGACGCATTCGAAATCGACGTTTGAAATATTCATGCGGATATTTCGCATTTTCGATAAAGTAATCGTTTAGTAATGTCTGCTCCGTCGTGACTCGGTCACGAGGTATGAAACGACGTGAACGAGCCGTGGAACTTTCGGCATCTTGTTGCTCATTACGATACTTACGAGCAAACATCATAAGTTTGTACGTGGTTTCGTCATCGGATGATGAATCAGATGACATTTTTGGATGAGTTTTTGATTGTTTTAATTGTGTATGTGAAAGAGTTTTTGAGATAGTGTTTTTGAATTGTGGTTTGAGATTGTGTTTGAGGTGTGTTTAAATAGTAAAAAAAATTATTATTTTTGGATGAATTTTGGGTTGTTTGAATTGTGTGTGTGAAAGTGTGTTTTAATTGTGATTTGAGATTGTGTTTGAGGTGTGTTTAAATAGAGAAAGAATTTTTTTTTAAATTTATGCCGTTGAACGGCTATATTTTTTTAATTTTTTTTTATAATATATACATATATCCGTTGCAATGCAAAAACACGGGGAAAAAAAAAAGAAAAACGTTGCCGTGTCACAACGTTCGGAAGGAGACGGCGAACCGGAAATTGGACGAGAACGCCGTCGGGAACGCCGTCCCGGTGCGGCAGAACGCCGTCCGACGGCGTTCTCGTCGGAAAACGGCGACGAAAACCCCCCACACCCCGTGCTCCAATGAAAGTAGTAGCAGTAGGAGAATGCACACAAGGTGTTTGTGTTTATGCGTGAAACAAAATTAGGCCATATATGGGGTCCTAGTCCTTTTTGAATTGGTCTCGATTGAAATTTGGTCTTGTGTTTTCAATTATGAATTAAAAGAAATACTTCTTTTTTTGTAGACCTCAACTTCTTAATCCAAACCAACTCTACTTGTATAATGAAATTTAAGAAAGAGTCAAGATTTTCTTGAAAATTTCACACTACTGTTTTAATGTATGTATATATATACATATATGTCCCCTCTTGCTTCACCTCTATTTCCACACACCTTCCTTTGATCACCTTATTTTACAAAGAAAGCTCCCTTTGCTTTTGGTACCAACCAACTAACAATATATATCCCCCCAACCCACTTTGGCCACTTCATCACATTTTTAATTTAAACCGTCCAACTTGCATATGTGAAATTTTCAAATCTTCATAATTTCCAAGCACAAAACTTTATATATGCTTGAAATCCGTTTGTGCTTCGCATCATCAATTTTATCCATAAAGATCATAACTTGATCTTGTACACATTCAAAAAATCTTTACTTTTTTTTGTGAGTGCATATTCTTTGTGTGATACCCAAATGGAAACTGGTCAGAAAAGGCCTTTGATCACTGCGCTAACTCAAGGCAAAGAGTTCACTAATCAGCTTAAAAACCATCTTGACAATCACATGTCAGCTGAAACATGTGATTTTCTGGTTGAAAATATACTTTCTTCCTATGAAAAAGCACTTTCTATGCTCAATTGGAGATGTGCTATTGATGAAGCACCAACTTCTTTTGATAAAATTAGTCCAAGGACTGAACTTTCTGATCCTGCAGATTCAAATTCTCCTAATAACTGCAACAACAAAAATATCTTTAAGAAAAGGTGAGCCTTGGAATCTTGATACTTTAATGCACTGGTTCATGAGTTACTTTTAGTTCTTTTTTGGGCTGTATTGGAATTGGATTTCTAATTTGATTTGGTGGTTTTTGTGTTGGCAGGAAAACAATGGCAAAATGGAGTGAACAGGTGAAAGTGTGTTCAGGGACTATGGTGGAAGGTCCTCTTAGTGATAGATATAGTTGGAGAAAATATGGTCAGAAGGATATCTTAGGTGCTAATCATCCAAGGTTAGAAACTTTAATCCATGTCTTTTTCCCATTTGAAGTGGTGACCCCTCAAAAGTTTAAAGTTAATAGCTTTTAGATTAGAATATTCATGGACCTAAATATGTCTCTCATGGTTTTTAAACTACTTTTGACTACAAACATCAATGTGATGATCAATTAGGTAAATTTAACGGTACAATTATTGGTCTGTCAACGGTATGTTTTTACTTTTTTTCTTTCCAAATATGGTATTTTTATCATTAGCAAGAAAGCGACTCAAATGACTATTAATGTCGAAATACATGTCTAAAGCTCAAACACCCGGTGAAAAATTCTACAAGCAGAAAAATAATGATCAAAATTGGGTTCATATGAATTTATAACTAGCCCAATTTACTTGATCTTATCTATAAAGGAAATTTATTTGTTTACTGTATAGTCTCTTCAATTGCCACTTGTTCATAAGGGGTAGGGCTATGTTCACTGCATTTGGTTATCAATATACTGGCCCCTAGGCAACAAAACAAGCCTTTAAGGAAAGAAAGTTGATGTCCTTTTTTTTTTGTACGGTATCCTGACTAGAAAAAAAATATAGAATGAATCTAGTACACAAAAGGTTAGATTTTTTATGGTATATTTTGGTTGGTATTATGTATTTTGTTCTAATTTTTGGGTTATCTTTTATACTACAGGGCATATTATAGATGCACACATCGACACGTTCAAGGATGTTTGGCAACAAAACAAGTACAAAGATCCGATGAAGATTCATCGGTCTTTGAAGTAACATATAAAGGAAGGCATAGTTGCATCCAAGCCACTCAACTATCGAAAGTACTAGAGAAAAAACCAAAAAAAGAAGAAGAAATTATTCAAGACCCGAGACCAACAAAACACAGGTGTATGGACCGTGTGCTTAGCTTCAAATTTAGTAAGGGTAATGCTAGCGAAGTTCCTTCCTTTTCGTTTGCCTCAACACCAATTGAAACCGAAAAGTTGGAGAATCTTTTCTATGGAGGATCTGATTCAACAACTTTTGTTACTCTTGACCACAATTTGCAGAGTTCGGATTCTGATCTTAGTGAGATGATGAACTCAACACCAAATTCAGCAACGAATTCACCTTTCGGAGATTGGGATATCTCATTTGATCATGGAGATTTTGATAGTGACTTTCTTTTTGACTTCACAAACTCGGAGATGTTCGTTTAAAACTATGATTATTGTAGATGCTCTTGTTGTTGGCAACAAGGGGAGAGAATAGTTAGAATGTACAAGGTTTTCTAGCAAGTCCTAGTTGATGTAGTGCAACCAATGCACTCTATTATATTCCTTTTCTTGAGTACATATTTTTTTCAAGAAAAATATAAATAATGTATGTCTTCTGGCGATTTTGCCGACAAATAAAATTGTTTTTGTAGCATTAGTATCTCAAGTTCTATTGCACATTTGCACATATCTTCATTTATTGATCAGATGATTTAACGTATAATTATATAAATAATAAATAAAGTTACATCAAACTAAAAGTCAAAAACTTTAACTAGGTCCAAAAACACAACATGTGCAAATAAGATGAAAGAACCTATATGAAATTATGAGGAACTTTACCCAACGACAGTTGGCCCAAATTAATCAATGCATATGGGAACCATTGTGATTTTAGAAAAGACAATAACTTAAGTAAGTACTATTTTATTTCTCTTAACTATATGAAATTAACTTGAAAACCTTTTGAGGTAAAGAACAAGAGATTGCAATTTGCACAAATAACTTCAAAAAAATAACTGGTTTTAACTATTACTCTCTTCGTCTTCGTCCCAAAAAGAAAGTCTCGATCACCAACAAATTTTTAATCTAAGACATGTGTAATTAAAAGTCTGATACTCTGATAGAATATATATATTGGGAGATTCAAATGAAAATCACTTAAAATTTGAGAACTTATAAAAAACACTAGAATACATGATTATTCATATTTGTATAATGTCAAAATATACATAAAAATGTTAATAAGAATCGATGAAACCTTAAAATCCGAAAAATTATGTGTTAGAATTTATTTTAACTAACTTTAATCGATTTGTTCACATGTGAACTATTCAGTTGTGAACATATGTGTTTTTACGTAATTTTGCGACTTTTGATATTTTTTTGTTTCTCATTCGAACAAATAAAAATGTTCACATGTGTATAATGTTAATCACATGCGAAGAATCACATATTTTTGTAGTTCTCAAAAGTTCTCAACTTTTAAGTGGATCTCATTTGAACATTCCCCTATACATATATATATATATATATATATATATATATATATATATATATATATATACACACACACACACACACACACACACACACACACACTACTATATAATTGATTTGAGACAAAGTTTTAAAAGGGAGAAATAGTCAATTACTATTATACCCTTTTACATATATTATTAAATTATAAAAAAATTTAAGGACAAATACAATTAATTAAAAGTTAATACATCATAATTAGTTTTAGGTACAAAAAAATATAACCTCATAGTTATTTAATTATTTTTATAATTCATGTAACCAAGTTATAAGGATGGATATTAAAATGTCGGTTACGATTGATTTAGTATAATTATAAGTGAAAATATAGCGGGGGTTTCGATTGACTGGTTAAAATTTTTATTACAAAAGCTAACTTAGTTTTTTCCTGGAATAACGGGTTGGAGGAGTAACCTAAACCTTGACCTAACCCGACTAGAAAAGTTAAACGCATTGGCTGTTCTAACTTAGCAGGTTGACGGGTTAGAAGTGCCACTCTAACCAGTTTATTTACTTCCTGGTTTCGTATCGAGTTTCAATTCGTGACGAGATCGTCCGCGAATATTAAGAAAATGATATACTACATACTACTATGTTCTTAATTATACGAAGATATGTTAGATAAATATAATTTTTTCACGTAAATTTTTTTTCGCGCTACATTGTGCGAGCAGTAGGCTAGTGTATATATATATATATATATATATAGTCAAAGGTTCAAATGAGAACCAAAAAAGATACAGAACTGCGATAACTTTTAAATTATAGGAATTTTCACATGTTTAATGATTCAATCACATGTGATTATTGATGTAGATTAATGTTATAAGAAAAATAGTTTGACAAAACCTCAAAATAACTTTTAAAATCAAATTTATATTTTGCGTTCACATGTGCACATTTGACCTTTGCACATGTGAACATTTCATATATTCAATAACTAGTTTTAAGACCCGTGTATAAACACGGGTTAATGTTAAAATAAAATATATTTCAATTGATTGTACTAAACATAGTTTTTTTTATCAATATAGAGTTTTAAACCTGTGTATACACAGTTAACGTAAAATGAAACTAAGTATTTTTTTTTTATTAATATAGTGTTTGAACTTTAAACCCGTTTATGTAGACGAAAACTGTTTATGAAGCTTTATTTGTTCATTGTGATTAATATTTTAAACCCGTTTATTATTAATATAGAATTTTAAACTCATGTATTCACACGATTATTGTAAAATGAATACGTAATTCGTTCATTGTAAATAGGTAATGTATTAAATAAATATTTTTGTTTGTTTCATAGAGTTCTAATGATAATAATAATAAGTAATTAAGTAATATTTAAAATATTAAATTTGCTCATGAATACGTACTCACTTGCATGTTTCGCTGATGCGTAGCAAATAATGTTTAATTAATATTTATATTGTTTGATAAAACATAAACTTGTTATTGCTAATATATATAATAGATTATAAAGATAAGGTTTATGGGGAATTATTTTTGACATGATTTTTTTTTCTAAATTATATTTTTTTTAGGAAAAATAAATTGATTAGATTTTTTTAGGAAAATTAAGTGATTTGATTGGTCAATTGGATGTTTGATGAAATTAAAGAATTTGATTGATTAATGAGGTTCAATTTTACATAGAAATTTTTTAGGAGTGGTTTTCTTTTATTAATATTTAGATTTAACATATTTTTAGTGATTTTTAACTTTATTTTATCAATGATATGAACATTAAATAATATTTATATGTAATTTGTTGCGTTTACATGTCTAAAAACAATGTAATTTAAAAGTTCTCGCAGTTCTGTACCTTTTTGTTATTCTCGTTTGATATATATATACTAGCTTATAACCCGCGAATTCGCGAGATAAAAATATGTTTGGTAAAATAAATTGATTAAAAATAGTAAGAAAGAAAAAAGTATGAATATGAATTATATTTTTGTTTTATGAAACATTGTCATGGCCTCTTACACAAGGTGCCGATTCAACGGCCAAAATATAAGAACAAATTCTTAAATCATTAAAATACGATTCATTCTCGACCCTTAAACAAATCCAACACTTAATCAAATAGCGATAATCATAGACTTTTGACTTGTCTTGCGTTTACAGCCACGGGTTTGTAAAATACATTCAACGTCATCCCTACAATTTTTATCTCCTCCTGACAAAACCTCGAATACAGTTGGAAGATCATTTATCATTTGGAAGAACCTTTTCCTGAAAATTGAAATCCAATGAATAATAAGAATGCATCATAGAAGGTTTCTTTAAGGTTCAAACATGGAGACCTATATTTAAGTACCTTACAAAAATTAGGAGCGATTACGTCAATTAACTTAAACAAAAATACGCATATTATTAAACATACATCTCATCAAACCGAGCACAAGCAAGAAAAGTATGAGCAACACTTATACAAAGGGTATCAACATATGGATGATGCTAAAACTGATACTGAGATAATATATGAACAAAACAATAATCTTTCTACAATGTATAAAATGATGTACTAATCTAGAAAAATCCTACAAAACCATTATATGTCCTACTTACAAGCTAATCTAAACTGATGTACACACAAGTATATGTTGATAAAAAATAGCCGTGTACTCACATTCACCGTGTCAATGTTTTTCTCCCTTAGTAGATAGCGAGGAGTTTTGATTTCATTTGATCTCTTAGCATAGCCACTTAGATGATGTACAATAAGCTCGGGTAAGTTCACATCAACTTTTATATATTGCAAGCACCTGCAATTTTGATTGCAAAAAATGATCAGAAAGCATACTCATATATCGATGATTTAGTTTGCTATATCTATGTGTTCGATCGAGTTAACTGATTAACAGTAGTGGTGGCTACGTTTATGTTAGTCCTTTTCAGATGAATAAGATCATTGAGAATGATCTCACACTCTGCATGTTACTTTCACTAAGCAAAAGGTAAACCTTTTATGTAATCATAAATATATCTATCAAAATCCCTCACCAGTTGAATTTCTTGATTCCGCCCTGTGTGAATGGATCGAATGAAAAATATATTGACCCCAATTAAAATCCCGGATTTAGAGGGTTTAAAAAGTCATCCGAATTAATTGTGATAAATATTAGTACTCATTTGAATATTTTTAAGTTTTTTTTCTTTTTTTTTTTAATTTAGATTAGTTAAGTTATTAAGAGTAATTTGATAAGATCAGCAAAAGGAAGGGAGGTTATTGCATAGACATCCCTTAATGATTAGATCAATGGTTATTGTTAAGGATTAAAATTATTGAAGGGTTAGATTTATCTATAATAGGCTAATGACATTTAGACATCCTAATTAGGTTTTCATATAAATACAAATAAAATAAAATAAAAGGAGAAGGAGAAAGGAGATGTATAAAACAAATAATAAATCTTCATATTTTGGCTTTTCATATTTAGTCAATGGTTATATTTGGAAATTAAATGGATATTAAGTGGATTTGAATTAGTAATAATTACGGGTAACTAGAGGTAAATTTGTAACTTAACCAAGACTAACGATAGTTATTGCATAGACAATTTAAAAAGATTAGATCAATGGTTATAGATTAGGGAGGTTTATGTAATGAAGGGGTTAGATTAATTTAGGAGGATTAATTATAAGTTGTCTATATAATTTAGATTTTCTTATAATAGTAAAATGATAATTAATAAAATAAAAAAGGAGATATATACCCTCGCATTTAAGTCACGTTTGAATTTGAATCGATTTTTTTTTTTACGTAACATCGACCTTGAGTCCTTGACTAGTTATATACTTATATTATATATACTTTGTAACGGACCCGAAATGGGCCAAATTGGATCTGAAGATAAGGTTCATTTTATTTCCGGGATACTGGGCTAGACCATAAAGCCCAAACAATCGGACTCTTTGGTGTATCTGATCGATCAACGCCCCCACCTTCCAATTGATCGGAGATTTGCATTTAATAATTGAAGAAGACAACGAAGAAGAAAACAGAGAAGAATTCAGGATGATATACAGGAAATGGAGTTTGTTAACCGGACCAGCTGTTATGTGCGGTGGTGTTGCAGTCGCCGCTCTTGCCGTTAATTTTATCTTTAAACAAGTCAGTAATTCCTTTTTTATCCCTTTCCTAAATCGCTACAATTGCTAGGGTTTGATTCACGTAAAATTGGCTTTGTTTGTATTATTTGATTTCAATTCCGTATGTCGATTGAAATTCGTGTTGATTCGTTTTATGTGTAACCTAAGAATTAAAAATTAGGGATCTATGTTTATGTTATATTTGACCATCGTATAATCTAGGTTTTTGATTTAAACCGTTTAGAGTTATTAAGCTTTCTTATTTGAACAATAATTGTGAAAATTAGACCTTGATTTAGGATCTGGAATTTTAAGTTTATAAACATACTACCTCAGCTAGCTAGATATGTTGTTGTTAACTTTATAAGATATTAATTTGAAGAAATATGAATACAATTGTCTAGTTTGAATGATCGTCTTCAAATTGATTTGGTTGCAAGTGTGTTAATCTGTATGCAAGCCAAGCTAATTGATTTAAATAATTTGATGGTTGCTGGTGGTAAGTTTCATTATTTGTACAATCAAACGGTTGGCATGAATCGCGTAATAAGAATTTTATTTGTTGCTTGTATTTGCGTGTTATCGTTGTTGTGTGAAGATGTATGCCCATTCTTACGAGTTTTATGCTTATTGTATATGCAGGATCCCTTTGCTAAACCACCAGAAAAGAAGCAAGTCAAGTAGAACATATGCCAAGAGGTGAATTCACATCTTTTGAGGCCATGCTATGTTTCCCTGTTAAATGTTCATTTCGGCTTGTAGTTTGAAAATGTGTTTTACAGAACACAACTCTTTACTTGAATAATGATGGTAACTCTTTCAATCATGATATGAAGGCAGTATGGTTGTTTATTTAGCTTCTTGCATTTGTGGGTTGTATGTTGTGTTTTTATTGCCTGCTTCATAATCTAGCCCATTACATGAATGAAATTAGTAATGTATAAGACTTGATCATTCAGCATGCTGCATACAGTTTTTTGGATAAGAATGAAGATATTATGCTCCTAGAAAAGAGAACTTAGACTCGTAAAGGTTATGTACTCAAGTCAAACAAACACATTCAAAAGCAAGCGTAATAGCTTCTTTGGCTTTACCACTAGGGGGAGATAGTTTGGGGGCGGTGTGGGCATCTGCCTTAACTAACTATTTTCACTTGTATGTTATTTGTGAAGAGGGATTGACCAAAGGGATATCATTATTAAACGAGTTCATTTTGATCTTTACCTTTTGGATGCCATATTCAAAAAAAAAAATTCCTTGGTGATCTTAAACAAAAGAAACCATCAATTACATCTCAGACCAACCATCAATTACATCTAAATACAACCACTTTCCCAGCTACAAAAATGAAAACAAAATGACAGTCAAAACATCTACAACGAAAAAACTCTTGTTTTAACCTCTAAGGCCTGAGCAGTATGTTCATTACTAGATCATTCCATGAGTCAATTGGCCCAGGCAAGCACCAATGCAAGCAATCATTCTGAATGTAAGTGCTCGTATCTTTCCCGTCAAACGGGTGAAACGCACGGTAGGGACCAGGATGCCCGTCTGGCCTTAACAATGCCAAACGAGTTGTATCAAACAGTTTCAAAGCCGATCCTTTTTTCAACAGATTTGAATCGTTAACTGCCTTCTTGAATTCTTCCATTTCAACATCTCTCATTATCATATCGATATCTCTCAATCCTATCTCACCTTCTTTAAAAGGAACTGTCCTATTACAATACCCTCCGGTGTTCCACTCGCCGTTCTCGAAATGATCAGGTGTAGTGGTCCGGAACAAGGTGTAAACCTTGTGGTCTGACCTCGTGATGAAGTCAAGAGTCGTCTGTAAAGCTCTACGGTATGCATAATCAAACCCGAGCTCTGATATGTTTTCTTTCTTACAATTATGACACCCGACAATTGTGTTGTTCTCATAGTAGACTGCTGTTTTCAAGAACCATTTCCCCGCAGCTATCTCTATATAGTCAAAGTTACCAAATTCACTGACCCATTCTGAATCAGGCTCATCAAGATGCAGACGAACTGCATCAGAGGAATGTCCATCATTATCTTCAAAGATTTTGGCTTCTGTTAGAAAAGGAGACCAAATTACTGAAAGTGTAAAATCATGCGACTCAAAGAGCCATCTTTTGCTTCTGTATTCCTCGTCATGATACACCTCTAATGGGCGTTCCACCTGTAAATCGTTACAAATTTTTGAGTCGGAACAGTAATTGTTGACACAGAAGCCATCCAATCATACACAATTCCACCAAGTTGCCATTCATCTATGTGGCAAAATAGTGGCTCAAGGGAGTTGGTTTTGGATCAAATGAACAATTATTAAACATGGCGTAACATGTTGGCCAGAAACACTTGCTGTTTGTAAGAAATTGTTCTTTTTTGTTTGTTTGTATAATTTGTTTTTTCTTTTTTATCTGCGTTGAAAATGCAATCTGGCACGACTCTCCTTCCAGTAGACTTTGACCCATTTCCCTGTTTGTAATTATTTTCATTTGACCCCTTCGACCCAATAGACTTCAGGAAAAGAAAACAATGTATTGACCCATTCCTCAGTCAATGGGTCAAATTTCTAGTTCAAATTGTGTCCCTTTCGGACAAATCCAGCAAAAATGTCATTAGGAGCAACTTAAAACACGAAAGTGCTATTACTCCGTATGATACTAGAAGGCTCAAGTAAAAACCAGACCCCAGATTACCAAATATAGAGTATTGAAGTAGTGGAAACTGGAAAGTCATACCTGAGAAAGAATGCATAGCAGTGATTGCACATGATTGCGTGAGATTGAGTCGCCAATGAACGCCATAGACTTCTTCCTCATAAAATCAAGAAATCTTTTAGGGTCAAATCTGGGTAACTCGCAGTCTCGTGGTCTCCACTTCCAGTAGATATAACTCGAATCAGGCCTCCCATTTTTCATACAGTTCTGATGATGTTCGATTGTGTCACAGCTATTGTTAGTGTATTGTGGACTGCTGTAATCCCTAACCCACTCTCCAGTAAATATGTCACAAATTGGTGAACCTGGACAGGAACGAATATGTCGCAATTGTTGAGTATTTTAGAAACATGTTTGATACTATATCCAAAAGTGCGACTAGGACTGGCCCCCTAGAATCGGACCAGGACCAGATCGAGACTGGGTCATTTGGACTGCTTGAAACTAGCTGAACACCACCGAAAACACATTTCGAGACAGTCATGAAATCAGTCAAGAATGCGACCGGCCTACCGGGCAAGCTCTGCCTAAGGATAAAGCCGGTTAACACACGGTCCCTCAAGTGCCCAGGCTACTCCTTAATAATTTTTTGTTATTTGGTTGGTTACTATATTTACTCATTACCAATTTTGAAATTATACTTGTTTTACAACGAATTTGGTTGATATTGTACATTTTTGGATATTTTTAATGTTTTGAATGAGGACAGAAGTCATTATCTAGTTTTCTCTTAATATCTTTTAATTTGTTTAATTATTAATTATAACAATCAAAATGAATAGCTTAATTAATCCCATATAATTGTCATGCAAAACTTTGTTATTAATAACAAACATTTTGAGATAAATTTCACTTTCAAATTGTTTACACAACCACTAATTTCCAACAACAAAAATACACAATTTCAAACTTTTCCAAATATAGATATGAAATTATGCAAGGAAAAAAATAAACAAATAATGCACGACATGATTGCATTGCTCTGGAAATAAAAAAAAATAACTAAATAAAGTAATGAAAGAATGATGTCATATCATATGATGATGATGCATGTAATGTGAGTGATTGATGATGCTTGTAAATGAAGGTAGAAAGAAAGATAGACACGTACTATGATCGTCGGCCGGAATTTGACCGGAAAGTGTGAAATTAGCATCCACCACCACCGACGTGGGTGACGAACTGGTGTTAGTATCGTCTTCTTCAATCACAGGTGGAATGATCTGAATGTAAGATGAGAAATAGATACGGTATGCGAAACCCATTAGAATTAAACAAGCAATGATCTTAACAAACATCTTATTAGTGAATTGCTTTTGGTTCACCGGACTTGAGGAGGAATTAGTCATGTTTAAACGATGATGATGATGATGATGATGATGATGATAGTGAAGAATTTGGTGTTTTTTTGGGCATAAAAAGAGAGAGTGTGGTGTGGTTGGATTTTAGTAAATGGAGATGGAAGCAATAAATATGTTGATGTTGACTGTTGAGTGTGTGCGTCGGTCACCATGTATGGTTTGGTTTTAATTGTTAGCACAACTGTACATCTTTTTTTAGTCTTTATACTCTAAATCCATCCAACTTTTAAATTAGACTAATTTTGGAGTCACTTTGATGTTGAGTTTCATTTTGATGGTCAAATGGGCTTGTTAAGTGAAAATAATCACTATTTTTGCTAGAGCATCTTCAGAAAAACCTTTTTCTAAAACTTTTTTTAAAAACTTTTTACTATTTGAAAAAACTTTAGAAAAAGCTTTTAAAATTTTAGTGTAATTTTTTTTCTAAAGCTTGAGATCTATGGAGCTATAGATATGCTAGACCTCCCTTCTTTGCATTATTTTATTAGCATTATAATTATAATGGAAACTCCTGTACTTTAAAAGCTTTTGTTCATTGTGATAAAAGTTTTCTTTTTTTAAGCTTTTTTGCAATAAAGTTTTTCTGGAAAAGCTTTAGAAAAAGCTTACATTGTGGATGTTATTACAAATAACAAGAACTTATCTTTGGATGATTCATAATTGGGAGGTGATTTATGGGTATACATTTTGATGTGTACACTACAATGTTAAGTTATCGATACATGATTTATATGAACATCGATGTCCTCAAGCCCCACTTATCTTCCTTCTCCATCCGTCTAGGCTTGAGAAAGACGGAGGATGATGGCTCCGTGCCTTTGACGTTCATCCATCTTTTTTGAGAGAAGAAGTGAGTTTTGTTAAGTGTGGAGTCTGATATAGCCATTCAGGTGGAGGAGCACTTCTTCAGAGATTACTCTAGTTAGAAGAAGTCTGAAAGGTTCTAGACAGTCAGTTTGGGTAGAAGAAAGTATAGTTCTGGGTAGTTACTTCGGCTTGGCCCATGTTGGAAAATCCTAGTTTGTACTCTATTAATATGTCTCATTTATAATTGTAAACTCCAAATTTCACAAGAGATAAGTTTGCCCTAATAAGATCAATATCTCTAGTTTCGGTCGTGGATTAAACTTTGATCACATCGATCATTGCTCAAACACGTTATATGGTGTGTTCTTTATTATTATTGTTTACTATTGTCTTGTCGTTGTTTGTTCGTTATTATTTCCGTTTGCGTTTGTTTAGTTGATTGGTGAGGATTGTCTTGTCGTTGTTTGTTCGTTATTATTTCCGTTTGCGTTTGTTTAGTTGATTGGTGAGGATTAGATTGAATCCTCCAAACAAGTTTGACATACCATAGTGACGGGTCTTATTGAGTATGCAATGAACTCGCCTAGAGTTCAAATATTTATCTAGAAAGGAATAAAATTTCGGATTTTGCAACAACTCAAAACAGAAGGTAACAACTAAAAAGATCTAAAAGACACAATCTTTATTCATAATTTAACCATGAGTTTCAAGCCCAGATGATAGCAAACATCGTTAACCAAAAGCTGCACTAATGTAACTCTTAACTACATTGTTGCACAGTATCTGCAACACATTCTGGTTAGCAGCACTCACACACCTTGGTGTCTTGTACTGGTTCAACACAGACCCTTGTTGCACATAATGGTCCAGAATCCTCTGGAACGTTCCCCTCGAAAGAACTCGAAGCTCAAGTGGTCCAATTGCACAGGTCTTTCGCGAGCTCACATAACCTGCATCAACAAAAGACATGTCTAAACAGTTGCAGCACTCTTTCAGTATCTCATCACTTGCTTCCCCACTAACTTCCCAAAAGATCACGTAATGGCCCGGCTCTGACACGAGGTCAACGTGGCTAGTAAAATCAACCACCTCGAGTCTTTCAGTACTTAAGAGCTTAGCTGCTGTTTCAACTGATAACTGCAGATCTTTCTCAGTGTTCTTATCAATGTTGATGGTTGGCATTAAGTTTCTTCTACAAAAAAACTGGAGCTTTGGGGTTGAGTTATGGAATCCAGTTACCTTAACCATGTCCCCAAGGCGATAACGGTACAAACCTGCAAAATTAGTAATAACAACTTCGTATTCTTCACCGATCTTGACATCGGTCAAACCCACTGGTTCGAGCTCATTCTGGGTCGAGTCAGAGTCAAAGTCAGAATCAGGGTCAACGAGTTGACTCACGGGTAAAAACTCGTAATAACCTATATTAGGAAGCACAGCAAAACTCGTCATTTCAGGTGGTAAGGTCGGGTTAACGTTTACTCCAATCCATCCTTCAGAGGACCCGTAATCGGCACTTTGTAAAGGTACTTCTCGAGCATAGTGTCTGAGTTTTTTCAAATATGGTTCCATTGAGCCTGTCATGATCCCGTAAATGTACTTTGTGTTAGGAAAGATTTCGGGGATCAACCCGTGCCAGTCTATTAAACCAGAGCATTTCCTGTGAATTTTGTCAGCTAATTCAGGGTTCAGTTTTAGAATCTTGGCCATCGCGGTTCGGATAGATGGAACTGTGATTCGGGCAGATAAGACTCCGGTTCGTAAGTCGTGACAGAGTTCTTCCCAGACTAGTTCAAATGTCCTAAAGGAATGAACAATGCTATGTGCAAAAGAAGAAGAAATTACTTGAATATCTTCATGAAAAATGAGTCCACAAAGGAGATGACAGTATAAAGATTGGTGATAATCGGCTCCGAAAATGACTTCATCTGGGCTGCAAGCAGGGGTTTGTATGGCTTTCATTGTTTTCTTGAATTCTTGGCTACGGTACACATTTGTAGTCGCGGTTGCTGCTATCAAACCGCCTTTTGTTGTGAACTGCTTGCTACTATAGATAAAGTTCAAAGCTTTCCCATTTGCAATCGGAAACTCCCTGATCCCAAAAGAAGAAGTCTTACTCTTTAACCAAAACAACTAATACATTCGAAGTTATAATCTAATTTTCTTTCTGATTTTCCGATTATTTATGGTGAAAACATCATATTTGTAGGAGCTAGCAAGTATGAAGTTGTGATAAGAAATTCGATTACTACTACTTTACTATCAATTATTCAAAGCACATGATTAGCTAATTGTTTTATTCTATCTGAATTGTTTAAGTTGTAACGATCGTTTAAAAAAGTTAAAAAAACACATCCTAATACCCCAAAGTGACATGTAAACCACTGAACATGACATTGTTGGACTGTCCGTGAAAGTCAACCACATCAAAGTGGCATTCCTGGATTTGACTATCCATCGAAGTCTACCACATCATAACTGTTGTTTAACAATATATACATACCTGTTTCTAAAGGCAAAAGAAGTCTGAAAAATCTGCATGGTATTTTCAGTTATTTTGTCATTGTAAGGTACATACTTGCGCTTCCCTTGAGTAGTTCCAGAGCTGCAAAAACGAGGTGAGCGATAAGTAAAATGACCAAAAATACCGCTGCAACCGAAACTCAGGCTAACGAATACACACCTTAATGAAAAAGTGGTGATCGGCTTTCCAGTAAGGACCGGGTAGGGTTCACCATCGACGATTTTCTGAATATAAGGCTCAAGATCTTTGTGGGTAACAAGAGGGACACGGGAACTGTAGGTTTTAGGATCAGTTGTACCATCAACATTCCACTTTTTCAAGTACTCTGCTTCACAATTATCTTTCAAGATTTTGTTTAGAGTTTCAATTTGGATCCTTTTGGCATCTTTGGTCAAAGCTTCAAACTCTTGAATCACTTCTTCACTATTAAATTCTTTTTCCATTGTCTTGATGTATATATCCTGGAATAAATATATCAATAGAAAGAAGTTTACTGATATAGTTGTTTAGTAATGTACTAGTTTTAAATAAGTATTCAAAGTTAGAAGAAGAAGATCATAATGACATCAAAACTCAAACTTATACTGTAATGAAATTTAGACTAAAATCTAAAAATGATCAGCAAAAGGAAAGTGTTGTTTTTATGTCAGATTTATGAGAAAGATAATATGGCTTTGTTTTGTTGTTGACTTTAAGTCAATTTAGTCAAAGTCAAATCTAGAATCTTACAGAAGAAACATAAAAAGGGAACCTTTTCTGTTTGTGGTTGATCAGTAAAAAGTTACAACTACAAGTCTATTAAATTAAATATAATGATGAAAAGGCACATTTTTTATTCAGTGAACGCATGAAATCCGTAATATGAAACAAGAAACAAACCGTTTGTTCATGGCCGATGCAAAGGATGGAAGAAAACAAGGACCACCATATTCATGTGTGTTTGACTAATGGTCAACGAACATAGATTTGTCTGTGTTGACTTGACTATCAGTCAACTTAGAAAATCAAGTTTTCTATTTCTATATATATATTACATTACAGTCATCTTTATCCAAACAAATTTCAGTCTATAGCACGTACGTATATTATACACATACGTACGTAGTGATCAAAAAAGTTGGACAGAATATACATGCATATAGGAATTAAATAAGCAAACCCACAAATTAATTAAGAAATTAATCATATGTATAAATTAAAATTAAAGGTGCATACTGAATTGAATTGTACTGAAGAAACACACTATATATAGCTATAGCTAGAGATTTAAAAAATTAAAAATGGTTGATATTCTGTGTGGGTTTATTTTCATCAACTAATTAAGCAGCAAGAAGATTCATCTTCGTTAATGTCGAGTAAGTATAGTATTTTTCTGGAGATAGAAAGTTGAGAAATGTTGAATTTGGAGAGAGATTTGTGCTTTGTGTGTCTACGAATATATTTTTGATTCGATTTAGAACCAATGAATCACATCATTGCTTGCGATCCATCTTAAAAACTAAAAAAAAAAAAGGCCTGCGAACACGAACGGGAAGGATAAAAGCGAGTTGGTATGCTAATACCCCATTCGCAAATCAGCCCTTCCCATGAGTTATTCTCAACAAATAAGTTATTCTATAAATGAAATATAGTAATATTAAATTTAGGTCTACCCATCATTTTTATTTCTTTTATTCTTATCATAGAGTTGTAACTACTATTGTAATTTCGTAAATAAATATTTCATTTGAACTCACCTCAATTATGAGGAGTGATTACCGAAATAAACAAAAGTTCAAGCTTCGATCTTTTATTAAAAAAACTTTTTGGAGTTGGTCAAAGTATGCTACGGGTCAAGCTGTAGAAAGTATAGCAAGACAACTCGAGACAGAGGGAAAAATACAATGGTACTTTATTGCTTAGTCTAGCTTTTACAGAAGCTTTTAACAATTTATGTCCTGGTTGTATCATTAGCACTTTTATTTGCTAATCCTTTTGTTTACTATTATATTTTAATTTTATTAGAAATATCAAAAATAAAAAAAATCATATTCTATTGCCTTGGACTTGTGCTTTACTTTTTCGAATTATAAAAGAAAAACATACGAAATGTGTGAAATTAAAGAAAACTATATACAGTAGAACCTCTATAAATTAATAATGTTAGGACCGGTATATTTTATTAATTTAGCGAGATATTATTATATCGCTAAATTAATAAATTATTAACTTAAAGAGTTGGCTTATATTCGTGAGTGTTACGAGGTTCAAAGCATTGAAGAAATTATGGCGGATAACGTTCAAAATCCGGTTGATGATGAAGTTGATGATAATTCAATACCTTTGGAATCGGTCACTCGAAAAGAAGCATTGCAAGCGGCAACAACTCTTCACAACTTTTTGTTGCAATACGAGAATACAATGCTTCAACTCTTAAGTGCAATGATGAGATTTAAAGATGAACTCAATATAGATTTGAAGTTCACAAAAATACAAGTGACTATAGATTCATTTTTTACTAGACAATCCTAAAATTTTGGAATATTTTAGTAATTATAAATTTCTAGTTTCGTTGGAACCAATATATTTACATTGGAATTTCAAAAAAATTATTGTTTTATTATTTTATCGATTGGGGTTCAATTTTATACTGGTCTCAAGTTGAGACTGGACAAATTATTAATTTTATCGAGGCTATTAATTTATCAAGTATTAAATTATAGAACTTCTATATGTGTATTTTATACGTGTATTCTATGTATGGTGCATGTGCATCCACGTCCACGTACAATTACAAAACAGAAACCATTTGCCTTCTGGCAAAGGCCACTTTGGAATCAAGTGCATCGCTACATTACATGGCATTTTGGTCTATCGTTTGGATCTATAGTGCTACTTTTCTGTCATATTTTATTTGTTCACATCTTGATTATCTTCTCTCTTTTTTTTCTAATAATAATTGTTCATTTGACAAAATGACATTTATTATCCTCTGTTTGACTAATGGTCAACGTAACATAGATTGAAAAGTTGTAATAATAGTGATAAATGAATAAATTTATATATTGTAGATTTAAACAATTAATTTGGGATAAGTTAACATATAGCTATAGCAATAGCAATAGCAATATTATATATATATATATATATATATATATATATATATATATATATATATATATATATATATAAACAATGAAATGAAATGAAATATGAATTATGTTAAGCCTAGTAATTTAAGCAAGGCGCAAACCGATACCGAATCTTATGAAATCGAAATCGTGCCTACATTATTACTAACATTCGTTTAGTTATCGGGTCGCAGTTGCGATTGAGCCTAAGGACCTCTAACTCGATCGGCTCTCTTGCAGTGCTAATTTTATGCAAAATTTACGTTTCACATTCTTAAACATAAAGATTAAAGATTGAACGCAATTCCTTAATTGTTTTATAACTTTTACGACATTCTACATATAATTAAATAAATAATATTAGTCTATAACACGTGATAATTAAAATCTAATAACTGGATGTTTAATATCGTATATAAAAAATAAAATAAAAATAATAAATAAATAGAGCAGTACGTACCTATATTTTCTTCTTCTTTCTTACGTGTTTGTTGATCGCGAAAAGAAAATATATGCAAATTTACTCGTGGCTACCAGGTTATTTATAGTCGGTTGATTGAATGTTCCTTAATGAAATCGTTGGTACGCGATAGTTGAAAAGTAACATTTATAACTAATAATTATTAATTCCACTGTAATTAATAATAGCTGACACTTTTTTTATCTATAATTTTTAATGGATATGCATGATATAAATGATGCATGATGGAAATATAAAGTAATACGGTTACTAAAATATATCTGAACACACATGCAAATGTGATTACAAAGTTTGAAAATATACTAATTTACATTTTTCTCTATTTTACTTCTATTTGATGGTCAAAGAAGTTGACTTATTAATTAGTTTTTCTTAAAAAAAAAACATTTTAGCCTTTAGTACTATAATTGATAAAGTTGTATATATATAAGTTATTATAACATTCAACTAAAATTCAAAGGGTGAACATAAATATAGAAAGAGACAAAGAATTTATAATGGTATTAGTATAACTATTGATGCATGTCCAAAAGTTTAAGAGGTATTTGTTATGAGGGTTTGGGAATGGAAGTATGAATTTGAAATGATTGTCATTGTTTATTTTAGTGTTAATGGGTATGACAAAACACTTGGGAGGAAGGTTTACACAAACCCAACTAAATTGGAGGTTTAAAAATTCATTATTTTTTTTTTCTCTATATTCTCTCTCTTACTTTATCAATGTAGGTCACTCTTTTAGAGCGTAGGGATTGGTGACACTGTATTTACTGTTCATGGAGAACATTGTGATATGAAAAAGTGAAAGACACTATTTTTACAGTGTTATGAGATTCTATATTTTTTTATAATTTTAGAAATTCAAATAGTTCCATAAATTGAACCAAATAACAAAATAAATTGAATAAATCATATCATTCATTAAAGTAAATAAAAAAAACATTACAATTCATAAAAAAGTACATAATTTAAAGACAATAGTTAAAAAGTCCTAATAATTAAAAATGCGTTAAACATAGTAATCAAATATCTCCAATTCCCAATCCTGATCCCCGGTTGTATGGTCACCCGTTACTCTCACAAATCTTCATCTTTTCCAATTCTATTATGAATTTCACTTGTTCCGACAAGTGGTCTGTCGGCATGAACAAAGTTCTCAGTTGGGCTTCGAGGTCTTTTGTCTTGTAGTATTCTTGTTTATCGATCTGGATACTTTCAATGGTTTTTGTGAGCGAGTCATCAAAGGAAGCACGAGACGAAGCGGCGGCGGAATCCGTTTTTTGAATTTTGATTTTCTTGCTTTTCCCTTTTGACGTGGGATCGGATAATCACTAAATAAACCGGCATTTAGGTTTTCGTTGTCGTATTCATTTTCCGCTGGTGTCATCCAAGTCGTTCAAGTCTACTGTTTCGCGAAGTTTTGGAACGTTTGGTCTACCGATGACAAATGGATCGGGATTTTTTCACTTATTTTTGTCATTCAAAAAGTCTCACAATTGATAATTTGTAAACGTTTTATTATCTGTTTCCAACCGATATAGGTTGTCACATATTATTCGAAAACCGTGGGGACCTTCCCCACTTCTCGGTTGTGCTTTAAGTCGCGTGATAATACCTACATATCTTTGGAATTCGATGTTGAGTTTCGTCCACTATGCAAAACAAAGTGTCCTTGCCACGTATGAATGACGGATTGCGACTATTGTACTCATCCATGACAATATACCAAAACGAACCACTAGATTGCACATTCCCTCAGTTTGAGTCTTTGGATACGGCAATTCGTCCTCCGGTTCCCAAACGTTGCAGTTGGAAATGGTCTTTTTTTGGTTTAGGTTGTAAAGGTTCAGTCGTCATTTTTTCCCCCTTATTTTGCCCAACTTCATTTAGACGAGGTTGGTGTCGGGTTTGTTTCGCTTTGTGAATGCATGTCGGGTTGTTGCATGTCGGGTTGTTGGGTGGTTTGAGCTTGACGCCATTAATGATAATCATTATATTCATTGGACGGTATATTAGTTGTTTGTTGTTGGTGGTGGAATTGTGGTTGATTGTATGGTGATTGAGTGTATTGTGCTTGTGGGACTTGAGTTTGTGACATTTGATATTGTTGACCAAAGCCCAACAATTGTACGTTTGAGGAGGTGGGTGTTTAAGGGTTTGAATATGATGAACATTTGGGAACGGGGAAGGTGGTATGGATTGTTTTGGTTGTTCGAATTTTGTGACATAGTTTGAATTAGAGTGAAAATATATATTTTGAATTGTTAAAGATGAGATGAGAATGATTGTTTTGGAGTGTTTTGAATTGTGTTGAAAGTGTTGAACTTATAATGTAAATAAAAGTGTTTATAAAACGAATATTTTTTAATTTATTTTTTTACATTTGACCGTTCCCCATTTATTTGAATAAATAATAATAATAATAATAAGAAAATCCCGGAAGCACCGTTTTGGCTCAAACACTGAATGGGAAAGCCGTCCAGATCGTCATTTCGACGTGGCAGAACGCCATCTGGCAGTGTTGTTTTCAGTCGGAACGGTAAAAAAAGAGTGTCACTCCGTATTCGCTTATATCCCCGTCTTTTATTTTTATTTTTAAAATAATATAACTTTTTAGTTATAAAATAATAATTATATAAAACAATATTCGCTTTTCTCACTTTCTTTCAAACCTATTATATCTAACAACCAAAAGTCACCTTAATGAAATTTCTAAGGGCTCTATCTTGTTAAACTTTATAATACATGCTGGTTTGAAATATATTTATATTTTGTTTTATATATCAATTAATTAGTATCTTAGTTAAGTACAAATTGAATGATCAATGGTTCACTTAAATCTGTGTCAACAATTGATTCGGTTGAACTTTATTAATGCCATTGGCATCAACACATCATTTGAGCATCACTTACTTCAACTTCTCCATACCGACGTTCAAGTGACGTGTTAGTATGGAGCCCGTACAAATATTTTTTTTGTTTAGTATATATAAATAAAGGTATATCGGTAAATGTGGAGCTTAAAAAAACTGAGTGATGTGTCAATGTTGATAGTGTTCAGTCAGTTGTTAATCAGTTTTTAAATAGTATTGAAGTGACGCTGATTTGACACCAAATGATATATCAATTTCCATCAGTGGTTGAGAGTAGAGATGAACAGAACAATCTAAAAAATGAAACCGGTCCTAAAAAAACTGGACTGGAAAAAGACTGGTCCAGTCTTTGGACTACCAGTCAGTCCTATTTAGTTCCTACTTTCAGCCAAAAGACCGGTTAAAAACTAGAGTGAAATCAGTCCAGTTTAAGATCGGTTTCAGTCCAACAACCGGTTAAAGACTAAAATTGGTTCTGAACAGGACTGAAACCAGTTTAAAACAGGTTAAAGACTGAAACTGGTCCTAAAAAGACTTAAATCAGTACAAGACTAGTAAAAGACTTAAATCGGTCCTAATTATTTTTAAAAAAAACTTTTAAAGTTTTTCAATATCATTTACCATACTCATGAATAAATTTATATACTAAACTTTGTCCCATTCAATCATTTGTGACTTTAATGCTAGACATTACAATGCTAAATTGTCAAGTTTACTTATGTAATTAAATTCTTCCAGCCGTTGAGTAACTTGTCCATATCATAGACCCCGACTGTGATCTTGTTTGAGATATTGTAACTAATACTAGAGACATAATGGTAAGTTGTCAAATTTACGATTGAATTGACTATACCTAATTAAATCTTCCAACAGTACACTAATTTAATTATTTGTCAAACGGCTATATCTCAACAGTAAATGACATTAACTTTTCTTTGATTTTCTTCTTTAACTCCATTGCTATAAATAGAAGTATCTAACTTTGTATATTTCGCTATCTCTTTAGTATTCTATACATTGTCTCCGATTCTTATCCTACTAGCATATTTTGCTCTAAAATTTTCAAGACAATGGCAAGTGCAACAAACTCCAATGTTGGTTCATCGTCAACACCGAGTAACTCTTCGAAAGATTACATAACTCTTTCGAAGAAATGTCATAAGGCTGAAGTATGGGATCGCTCCAAGTCATCAACCCCGATCGATGAATTAAATGCATACTGTTAAATGATTTTTTAAAATCCATGACCCCTGAACAACTTTCCGATCTTAATATTATTGATTAGTGGCAACGAAGGGAAAAGGATTGCCCGGTTTTGGCTGACATGGCCCGTGACCTACTTAACGTCCAAGATAGCACCGTAGCTTCGAAAATCAGCTTTTTCTTTTAGTCGCAGGATTATATCAGAACGAAGAACAAGGCTCTCGGATGAAATCGGTGGAAGTTTGTGTTTGCTTGAAAGACTATTTGGATAGTTGTGAACGAGCTCAAGACCAAGAATCACTTGAATATGCACTTGATGAACTACAGATACAAATACTTGACGTAGAACGTAGCACCCTAACAAGTCCTAATGAAGACGAAAGTGATAACCCCAGTTACGACTTACATACGATTAATGAAGACGCTGAAATATTCAACTTGGATTAAAGCAAGAAGCTTAACATATATAGATGTTCAAGAGAATTGATTTGCAATGAGAAGTTTGCTGTGTTTTGTTTGAATGAAGAAGTGAAGAAAAAAAAGGAGATTTCCATACCGAGAAAGTGAGAATCACGTTAATTATTTAGAAAGTTAAAGCAAGACATATAGTTGTTGTGAGTATTAATGATCTTGTGATGGCAGTTGGGGACTTCAACATTTTATTAATTTAATATGAATGATATTATTTTTATTTTAGGTTCGAATAAAGTATTAAATCGTCATACATTTATTGGTCAATTGGCCTATCTACCGTGAGAGTTTGAATGTTTTTTTTATTGACTTTCGTTTAACCATCTGACTTGGGAGAATTATTGGTTTTTACGATATTTTCATGTATACGATTGTCATTTAATTTGAAGTTTAAAGGCTTATAACAAATAAAAAAGTATGGAGACTTCTAACAAATAAGAAAGTATGGATTGATTAATTTTTATCAATATTTATACTTTAGTGATTAATTTTTTTCAAAAAATTGGCAATATAAAATATCAGTTAGAAAGGAAAAAGAATGGAATAAACTGAAACTGGTTTGAGACTGGATTGTCAGTCCTAAAAAAACTGGCATATTTGAAGAAAAATTGCTCTAAAACTGATACAGTCCTAAAATAAACTGGTCTTTTATTTTCTGTAAAAAAAACTGAATTGTTTTGAGTTGGACTGAAAATCGATTTAAATCAGTCCTTGCTCATCTCTAAGAGTGATCTTATAATACAAGAAAGTAATAATAAGTGTAAATTTACTAAATCAATGTGTATGCGGTATCTTTCTAAAAGTGTAATAAAATAGAAAACTAATACCAAGAAATACATGAGTAATAAATGTAATGGAATAGATATTGGATATAAGTTATTATTTTATGATGAGTATAGTGAACTGGAGTGGACGAATGATATCTCTATGATATGATGTATTGTTAGAAAAATGAACAATACATGTAAACTAAATAAATAATTATTTATTAAGAGTGAGGTTTAAATGAGAATGAGAATTTTTTGAGATGAAAGAATCAATAGGAATGTGTCACGTGTCACAAAACTCACTTTTTCTGACGTTTTTAAAAATTAAATATCTCAAAAATGGCTCATTGAAAAATTATAAAAAAGCATCAAAAAATACATTTTTTTCTCTTCAATTAAACATCTCACGTGATATACTTTCGACGTTTTTTTATGGGTTTTACATTTTTTTATGGGTTTTACAAATTGTACAATATTAGTATCACATGTGATACTCGTTGGCTGAATAAATAAAGTCTTATGCAATTAATTATTGTTTATTTTATGTGTTAAACATTTGAATAGCTAAAAAAATAATCACCATTAATTGATGGAATAAATAAAGTCTTTTTAGTATTCATTCTTTAAGTCAAAACAGAAGGTCCTAAAATCACTTCCAACAGTTGCTTCTTCAGTTTTGCTAGCTCAGCATCACATCAGAACACCTAAAACTGTTGAAAACTGATTAAACATTGCCAACAGTCCTTTCATCTTTTTGATTTCTGAAACCCACTGACTATTAATTTAATTTTTTAAACATAAATTAAATTAAAACTCTTTAATTAAAAATTTAAAAATATTACAATAATAAAAAAAAACATTACAATAATAAAAAAAAACATTTCGATAATGAAAATAACACATTACGATTGAAAACACGAACATTAGATAAACTCTAATTTTATTTTGTCCCATTTGGCGATTAGTTGATTTGTAGTATGTTTCACTTCAACTCTGGAGTTGTAGTTTTGTTGTATGGTTTGTCAAAAACTTTTTTGCGTTCTTGAAGTTCCAATCGAACCATTTTGGGAAGCGTTCTCCCACTCTTCGATCAAGATGTTGACCTCATTATCGGTCTATGGCACGGATTGAAACGTCCCATTTTTTTTTTTTATACTCAAATTAACTTTCTCAAAACACTTTATATATTAATATAAAGTGACAACCACATTGTTTATTACAAACCCGTTTCTCATCATTACAAAATGTTACACGTTATTATCGAGCATGATTTACGAGTTTCTCCTCTTAGTATCTCGTCATAGTAAGTCCATCACTAGCAGCCCTCGGGTTGCTTGCCCGGATCCCCACCCTTCACAACTCTCGATGTACCTATCACACACAACAATCAACACGTAAGCATTTTGCTTAGTAAGCACAGGAAGGGTATAATCACATACGAACAATTTAGCACAATTGATCACTCAGCAATTGGTAATTCGACTTATGCGGCTAGGCACAATTGATCACTCAGCAATTGGCCCTTATGGGTACAATTGATCACTCAGCAATTGACCACTCAACTTATACAATTTAACTCTTACAGCTAGGCACAATTGATCACTCAGCAATTGGCCGTTCAACTCATACAGCTGGGCACAATTGATCACTCGGCAATTGGCCGTTCAACTCATACAGCTGGGCACAATTGATCACTCAGCAATTGGCCGTTCAACTCATACAGCTGGGCACAATTGATCACTCAGCAATTGGCTGTTCAACTCATACAACTGGGCACAATTGATCACTCAGCAATTGGCCGTTCAACTCATACAGCTGGGCACAATTGATCACTCAGCAATTGGCCGTTCAACTCATACAGCTGGGCACAATTGTAACACAATCAGTATTAACAAATTCAGCCAATTATATACTTTACATTCCTACTACTTACCTCGAGGACGACGATCAGATATTTATGCATTGCTGCCCGAAATACCTGTCGAGGCGACCGAATTCAATTAACTCTGATAATACTTAATATTATTTAAAACATTAATTACTCCTGCGACACTACCCTCTAGTGTCGCTACAACTCCTGGCGACACCAGATTAGTGTCGCTCAATGCATTATTGCGACACAACCTGCGACACTAGCTCTTAGTGTCGCTAAAACAACAATTCAATTAACAGTAGAAACTAGCGACACAAGCTGCGACACAAGCTCTTTGTGTCGCTAAAACAACAGTACTAAGCAACAGTGGAAACTAGCGACATAAACTCTTGTGTCGCTAAAGCAACAGTATTAACTCGCGACACCATCATTGCGACACAAGCTGCGACACTAGCCTTGTGTCGCAATAACGAACAGAACAGCAGCAGATTCCGATTTTAACAAGTTTTCTGGGTAAAACTCACACTTTAACCCAATAAATTTACTGAAGATGATAAAGCACGTAATAAGCTCAAACTCTTACCTGGAATTGGTTTCAAAAACACACAAGAACAATTTCAAAGATCAAATCTTTAGCAACTTCAACTTTTTCTTGCTTTCTCTCTCTAGAATCTCGAAATCTCACACACATAATGGTTCTGGAGGTGTTTACTAGTTTCTGGAAAGTGTTGGAATATGATTTATTTGTAATTTCACACTAAATTACACAATTAACCCTTCAAAACCGACTTTCTGTCCGTCACTGCGACACAAGCTTTGTGTCGCACTGGGCTCTGTGTCGCTACCTGCGACACTAGCCCTGTGTCGCATAACAGTAAACAATTTTTAATATAACGAATTTTAGGGTGTTACACGGATGGTGATGTTTAGGTTGCTGGAAATGATTTTGAGAAAAATTATGGGGAAGTTATGACATTTTTATGTGTTAATATGGATGTATAATGTGTGAATTGTGTGAAATATTGTAGTTGTTGTGTGTAAAAGAAAGTGAGCATTGTGTGTGAATTGAATTTTGATTGTGTGTATATTTATAGTGTGATGTGATTGGGGTAGGATAAAAATGTTAAGAAAATAAAACATAATTTTTTTTTTTTGAAAAAAAATGGATATTCGTCGAAAAACGGATATAATCACATGGGCCCCACCCAAAACTTTAATTTCGCCAAGAAGGAAACCGAAAAAGGCAACCGAAGAAGTGGTGACAATAGTTTCGGTTTAGAAAGATTTCATTGGTTTTCAACCGAGCATTGGTCTAATACATCACTGCCTATCTCATAATTTTTTTTCTTGGCAAACTTAATAATGGTATATATTATTAATACTTCGTTCATTACCGTCCAAATATGCCAAATTGTCAGCCTAACAATTAAATATTAACTAACTTTGCATTTGTAACATGTTTACCATGCCTTGTGTTTTCACTTTCACTTAAAACTCAGAAAATATGAAAGATGAGTATCAAGAAAGCACTAAAAGGTATATAATTGTAGGGATAATAATATGTGCAGTTCAACTTCATAAATGTTTTGGTTGCTGATATCATTAAATGAGGACCATTTGTGTAACTATATAAAAGTTGAAGGTTAAAAGTATAAATTATAAAATTTTGTTAGATTTCTGATTGGTTAATGGTACAAATCTTATGTGCTTTCAACGTTACAAATTATGAGCCCATAATTGTATTAGTTCTAACAAAAGTAAGATTATTACTATGAACACACAAGATATCACTTGAATTCACTTTGTGCTCGACTTGTTCCTTAAATCATTTTTCTCTATTGAAGTTTTGTAAATCCCACAATGTGGTCAAAATGTCTTGTTAGAATTCTGTATTGAAGTCGAGGTAAGATTGGAATCTGACAAGAGTCCTTTTGATATTCTCCAGTTCCAAGATTAAGCGAGTGGCATTTAGAATTCATTGTTTCCCCCGAGAAGACAACGATGGCGGTTTTGACCGTCCTCTTGGATTTACTGTGGAATGAATATTCCAATAATAAGACTTCCACAAATATATTGGTAACTGGTACAAGTATCTAAGAAGAAAAAGAACCTGGTTGTTTCTTGACTTTTACTTCAGTAGATCTCTTTGCTGATGTGGATCTCTTGTTTATCATTTCAGGATTGATGGAATTTCTCCTAGATCCCATATCTTCCGTCTCTTTAAAACTTCTTGGTAAAACTTCAGAAAAAAAAGACTTCTGTTCATAGATCGAGTCATCTACAACCGAGTTAGTGTCACTGTTAATAGTACCCTCTTCTCTTTGACTTGAGTGTGACTTTTCTTTCTCTGCCACATTGTACGCAAACATGTGAAATGGGATTTGTGACAACAGGACAACGTTGTTATTACTCCAAGAAGGAAACTTCTGGAGAAGTCCTGCTTCTATTTCACAGTCGTCCATGGTTGGTGTTGGCAATGGCAAATCTGGGTTGTTGTGAGCAGGGTTCAACAACAAAAATCGTTTTATGTAACGAAGAATCCTGCATATTGATGAAAAACTTGGCCTTTGATTAGGATCATCATGCCAACATCTTCGCGTTAAGTTTGTGAGATATTTTGGAGTATTAAACTGAGAAGGAAAAAGTGGCCTTTCTCCTGCTCTAATGTTTCGACTCATTTTATCGCCTTGAAGATGGCCATCCTCAAAAGGTACTTTTCCTGTTAAAAGTTGAAAACAAACCATCCCAAAACTATACACATCAGTCTTTTCTGTGAATGTATATTTCCCATTATTTCCTGATTGTTCTTGTTCTTCTAAAACCTCAGAAGCGTACCAAATGAATGACTCATTCTGAGTCAATGGTGTTGTTGACGTCAGCCCATATCCCGACACTTTTGCATGTAAGTACCCATCTGTAGAAACATTTCTTGCTTTTACAAGAATGTTGGAAGGGTTTAACTGACCATGATAGATATTTTTTCCATGCAAATACTCCATTCCTCGCGCGATTTGAATCATAAGATCAACTGCAGCTGTAAGAGTGAAGGCGAATCGTTTTTTAGTACCATAAATCTCCTTGATATAGCTTGAAAGATCACGGCTTATGAGTTCCGTAACAAGTAAAAACTCTTTATTTTCATCATCAGTGAACCCACAAAAAAAGTCAATTACATTCGGGTGAGACAACGATAATCCTTGAGATATTTCGCCGTTTACTTTTTCAAAATTTCCTTGAAATTGCCTCAAAAGAAAGCTTCCACCTATCCATTGTATCTCCTTGTATTCCTTTCCACTACCCAATCTTCGTTTAATATGGTAATCCTTTGAATTCAATAGAATAGAACTCAACATTGTATTTCCATCCGACGGCCCAAATTCGCTCAAACTTGTCAATATCACATCAATGAGTTGCAGATCTTGTTGCTTTGTGGCTGATTTTTAAAAAGAACCCATTTATCTTCTTCCCAAGCGGAATCAATTTGTTTGCACACGTCTTCTGAAACCAAGTACTCTTTCCCGAATCTCCATTGAAACACCATCAAATCTTGACAATCTTTTTGATACTTCATCGCGGATACTAATCGTCTCTTTTTCATCTCATCTTGGCCCCACCCTGATGATTCTCCAGCTGTCTCACTCGCTTCGATGACAACAGGAATACAAGAAAGCACATTATGGATATGAAAATCGACAAGACTTTTGTTTTGGTAAAATGTTATTGATTGTACCCACCAATCTTCTGGTTCTAAACATTGGCGTATGTATATGTCTACTTCTTTGAATATTCTATGAAGTTCCTTTAATGGTTGCTCGATTACCTTCCATTTCGTATTCTTCTCGTTGAATCTCAAGTTTTGTTTCATTTCATTCGCTATAGATTCGTATGCAAGGCTGAGGATGTCGAGTAGTAACCCGCATTGGCATCGGTTGAATTGGATTTCTTACCGGAAAACCATCAAAGCTTTTAGACTTCCGACAACTTCTCCGATTTGCCTGAATTGCTCCATTCCGAATTTCGATAATTTTGTGGTTAGCAATACAAAAGGAGGCAACTTTTAGATTTTGTTAACTAGAATAATATTTCGAGAGATGAAATTATATATATTTTGTTGATTATGAGGCAAGTGGTGATTATTTCCGCGAAACCCAGAAGCAAATCAGCATAATTTGATTAAATTTGATGAAGATTTCTTGGTCAACATCAAAGACTTTTAGGTTATAGGATGAATAATTGTTTTTGCCTGTCTTTGTTGAAAACCATAAGATTGAATTTATACCCCTAATTATTGGAAATCAGATTGATAAATTTGATTTTGCGGGAATATACCTAACATTTGGCAGCTTCAAAGGACCGTTAGTTACTGAGATTTTATTGTGTTTATAGATTTAATTTAATTTGTCGCCATTTCGTTTCAGTTTCGGTAAATTACTATAAGCGTCCTTATAGTTATTGTGATTTTACACTTTCATGTAATTATGATCAAATAAAAATCCGACCCGATCCGAGTATTAGCTACCTAGAAGCATGGATGCATCAAGCAAGTTATCTTTTAATTTTATTTAGAGAAGCAACTGTTTTTAAACTTGTATCAAAGGACACTTGAGTTATTAAACCATAAATGAAACCAATAGAGAATCGTACTTCAAGAGAGCACATTATCCGATCGACTATAGGTACACAACGTTTTAAATGAGTCGAGTCTGGCTCAGCTAGTTTAATTTTAAATTAACTCGAGTTCTACTTGATATAGCTGAGTTTCACAATACAATGTCGAGATTGCATCGTGTATATGTAGACATTAAATTAATAAGAAAAAACATTACGAAGTTTATATAACTCTAAAACGTTTAGAAAAGCCTAAATATAATAAATCTAAGTTATTTAAAATTATACTTATCTAATTTTCGATTCATATACGTGTAAGCTCTTTTATTTACTACTAAAAGATTTTACTTTTAGGTACATTCTTTTATAATTAAAAAAAAATGTGTCAAGTAAATCTTAATCATTTAAGTGTAATGGTAAATGTGGTATTGGCATTTCATATTAGTTTATTTGATTTATGGTTACATATAAACGATTTGTTATTTAAACTGAAACTATATATAAGATATAAGATGGAAACAAAAGTTAAAATGGCTTATTATGATAAGTCATGTTAATAATAATATGTTCTCCTTTTTAAAATGTAAAAAATGTGTATGTTATGTTTATTTACAGAAAAATATCTTTATTTTTCCTTTTATGTTTTTCTTAAGTTTCGTGTCTTTTGAAAAATGAAGTAAACTTAGAAAACGTATTCAAATGTTAGGTATAAAGTTTTCGTATGACAAAATATGAAATGTATAAAACGATAAATCATATATTATTTTTTCTTAGAAAATTTCCCCATAAAAACACCAACTTACCACATATTCTAAGGGTGATATTTTTTTCACTTAATTTGATAATCCACTATAACTGTGCATCATTTGTGTGTACAGTACAAATACTTAATGCACAATTATGATAGATTTATCAAATTCAATGGTGAAAATATCACCCCACATTTTCTAATTTTGCTATTTTGTTAGTTTTTTTTTGGGAAAAATATAATGGCTGGAGTTTTATTTATTTTATCTATATTTTTTATTAACTACATCAATTTTATTTGAACGCCTTTTTTAAATTTTTATCGATTTTCAAAGTCACAAAATTCTAAAGAAAACATAAAAGAAATAAGTGAATGATATTTTTTCGAAAGTAAACTCGACCCTAGATTTTAATAAGTCGGAGTAACACTCGTTAACTAGTATAATACCTGGGTGTTGCCCAAATTAACCGGCAGCCATACACTAAGTTAATGATTTATTACGGCCAACATAGGTTGGTTGAGGTTGGACTAATGGTGATATATGGAAAAAACGAATGAAATAAAAAGGTGTATAAACACAACTACAAATCAAGCAACGAATAAAATAAACAACTTGTAAGAGATAAGTGTACATAAAAATAGATGCATGCAAACTATATCCAATAACGTAAAACAAAAATAATATTCGTTACATAAAAGGAAAAGGTAAATGTTTGCTAAGCAAAAAAATAAATAAAATACATAACATGGGAATAGAAGTCCGTATTTTCAAGGAAGTGATGAAACTGCTTGGGTTGATCCACAACTTTTGATTTGATTTGAATGTAAAAAATATACAGGGAGTATGATCATGAGAAATTGAGATCGTGGAGGTAACAGTTAGGGGGTATAGTTATCGAAACAAATAACCGTGGCAATTGTTTACTCTCGGCAGTTGCAAGACCCAATTCTCTCATTTTCTATATATAATAATAGATGAAAGTCCAATAGACACTAGGTGATTGGGTATAGTATTCTATATAAAATAGATGAAAGCCCAAGTTTTAACCTTATGTGGTATAACATTTTATATGTAAAATTATATATACGTCGATAATAATACAATTCATATGTTCTGACAAAGAAAACTAAAATATTTATATTCCAAAAGAAGATAAAAGGAAGCATGGTAATGAAATATTATATGCTCGGTGACATACAATGTTAATGAATATAACATACCATTGTAGTGACATTGTTAAAGTATATTTGGTTGTTCATCATGTACCACATTAATTAAGTACAAATGTAAAATGCAGTATCGGATTACTATCCGTAGACACCATAAAAACAAAATAGACACCATAAAAACAAAAATAAAATGAAGTATCAGATTACTAACAATGATCATCTTTCATCGCCTTTTGGGTAAATGTAATGCAAAATAAACACCATCTAAAATAATAATAATAGAAAACCATGATCCAGTCAAGTAAACGACATAAGTAAAAGAAAATCAAATATTTTTTGTTGACAGGAATAGAAGTTGGAAAATGCTCATTGAAAAAAATAAACTCCACTAACTGAAACTCCTAACAAGAGTGTTCCAGATTTAAAGTCAACAAAATTTTAAGAGTTGAGATTGAAAATCAAAGGAGACGGTTAGAGTACCCCGCGACAATATATATAGCAAATTCCAAACACTTGTATTAGAAGATGATGATTAGTTATATTTAAAAAAAAAAATTAATAGCAGTAAAATATGGGAGAAGGAAATGGTACAAGTAGCGCGTAGCATAGAAGCTCCTGTGGGTGTGCAAATCAACAACGGACAAATCGCCGGAGAATGAGATGCAGTGGTACGTCGTCGCATCGCTCCTCACGGTTCTCACCAGTTCTCAGGTACGTGCCTACTTTCGCTCTCTCTTAAAACCCTAATTGCAACATCTCAAATCTTCACGATTCAATGTCTGCTTTATCGAATTAGAACTACCGATTTGCTGCTACGAGATCACTCAAATTTAGTAGAATTTGAACTTCTTTTGTTATTATGCAAATTTAATTAGGTCTAGAGTTGAGTGATCTATATGTTGCGCGTCCAATACAACACTGACTGATTAGCACTGTTCGATACGTTCGTCTTTTGATATGAATATGAAATGAAGTGATTGAGTTTGCTTGTGAGTTTACATGTTTAATTGCTGCAATGTATAGTTTGCACCTTTCACGCCATTGTTTTGTTGTACCGTTGTTTGTGCCTTAGCTAAAGAACTTACTGAATTTGTTTAGTCATTTTCTGTAAATACTTTTGTAATGCGGTCCATACATGTATATGTACTTGATTTTTGATGTACAACATCATAAATTTTGTGTGTAAAGTTTAATCTGATCAGCTACTAATTGAGCATTTTCTATTTCGTCAATCGTGGCAGGGAATTTTGACTACATTGTCACAGAGTAACGGGGGATACAAGTATGATTATGCAACTATTCCTTTTCTCGCTGAGGTCTTCAAGGTATTTTATTTCTTCTTGAGACTAGATATAGTTGATCTATTCAACGTACTATTAAAGTAATAATTCACTTGTAGCAGAATTGGGTGATGATGACACATGTGTGTAAGGAAATAATTCTGTTTTGGGGGTTGAGATGATTGGGCATTTTGCATTTTCTGGATGCTTATGTTTGATAATGGAGTATACAGTCTCACCTTTTATTATGCAGATCCGGTTTATGATGGAACGACTGATTGGTTTGCTTTTGGGTTGCAGCTTTTTGTATCGAGCATCTTCCTTTGGCGGGAGTGTAAGAAATCGCCCCCTCCCAGGATGACAACAGAATGGAAGAGTGTTCGATTATACCCTATCCCCTCTATTATATACCTTATCCATAATAATGTTCAGTTTGCCACCCTGACATATGTTGATACATCCACATATCAAATAATGGGAAATCTGAAAATTGTTACTACAGGAATATTATTTAGGTGAATTCCTTGATCTTTTTCTAGAAGTTATTGTACAAATATCAATATAATAGATTTGGAATTGGATCCTCATTTGATCTAATTTGCACTTAAAAGTAGTTGTTATGAAGTTAAGGGATTATTTAATGTTTTAGGCTGTTCTTGAAGAGGAAGCTTTCCAATTTGCAGTGGATGGCAATAGGTCTATTGGCTGTTGGAACAACCACTAGTCAGGTGCCATTAATATCTCCTTAACAATCAATGCCCGTGTTTCCATCTTTGTACCTATTGGCTTTATATTGTTGTATCTGACCTAAGCAATAAGCGGATAGACAATGAGAAGATTTTATTGATCATATATTAACCAAGATTAGATATTGTTAGACTTATACAAATAAAGGGAACACCGATCTATCAACTGATTAACTAATGTCCTGTAGAATCTACTTGTGAAACTTTACCTTATCGGTTATTGTTATTATAGGTTAAAGGATGTGGAGAAGCATCTTGTGACTCCCTATTCTCATCGCCTATCCAGGGGTACATGTTGGGCGTCTTGTCTGCTTGTCTTTCAGCCCTAGCAGGGGTTTATACCGAATTTTTAATGAAGAAGAATAATGACACCTTATATTGGCAGAATGTTCAACTGTATACGTAAGCTTCTTCATTCTTTATTAAGTCCGCTTATATAATAGAGGAAATGTGACTGTGATGTTAAAGTGCTGGCTGCTGATTATGGGCAATATGTTCATTTTAGGTTTGGTGCAATTTTTAATATGGGACGGCTTTTTCTGGATGATTTCAGAGGAGGATTTGAGAATGGACCATGGTGGAACCGCCTCTTTAATGGTTACACTATTACAACATGGCTGGTGGTGTTAAATTTAGGTTCCACTGGTCTTCTAGTGTCGTGGTTGATGAAGTATGCTGACAACATCGTAAAGGTTCCTCTTTTCTTCCGACTTGTATTTATTTTTCATCATCACTATTGTGGTGTGAACACGTACCTTTTAGATTCTTCCTTCAGATGTTTCATATTCTTATTATATTTATTCTTGGAGTTGTATTAGTTTATAGGGTTTATTGTTTCGTTATGCGTTAACTTTGGACTTGTTACTGTTGTATGCACCCAACTTTTAAACCATCTATTGTATGATGTAAACCTTCTAAAACCTCTTGTTGTATGCATTTAACTTTTATTGTATGTATAGAACTTACAAAAAGTGAGTCAATTTATGTAGTCAAAAACACGCAAAAAATATATAATAGAGGTTTTAGAAGGTTAACCTCATACAATAGATGGTCCAAAAGTTAGGAGCATACAATAGTAACAAGTTCAAAGTTGAGTGCATAAGGAAACAATAAACCCTAGTTTTTATGGAGAGAATTGCTCTGCTTTGTGGGCCAAACGTCCAATGAAATCAAACCCTTGGTTTTGCATTGTTCTTCCGCTAAACCAGCCCATGCTAGCTATTTGATTAACCAAATTAAATTGGTCAACTATATATGCAAACCTGTGCATACTGTTCTTTTCGCTTTTCACCTTTGTTTAAAAGTATCATTTTATGCTGCTTGCAGGTGTACTCCACATCAATGGCTATGCTGCTGACGATGGTTTTATCAGTGTTCCTCTTTACTTTTAAACCAACATTACAAGTAAGTCATTTTCTGAACACCTAATGGATAAATAATTGCCATTTTAGTTTCTCAAGGGTGACTCTGTCACCAGTCGTTTTTGGGGAACTTTGTTTTTCTCAATCATTTAGACGCATTAACAAATGAATTCAAAGGTAGCATATTCATGTATATATGTATCTATACTCTTTCAATCAACTGCATGGTTATATAGTACGGTGGATTACTTGAGGCCCATATGCTCAAGTTGGTTGTTAGATACTACTTAAATGCTCTATACTGGCCTTCTTTATCAAAGATTCACTAACTGCTCAGGAACCAATGTGGATGTGGTCATGTAATTAGATGCATAACTGCTGCCAGACACTAGTCACATTTTATAATGATTAATGATTGCTGTTTGTTAAATATACTTAAAAGTGCGAGATTCTGTTACTGTGATGGAAGATTTTTTTTCAAATTTTTAGTTTTAATTTAAGTTTGTTTAAGATAACTTCCCTTTTTATATGCTCTAACAAATAAACTACTTGAATATATCTTCATTACTTGGTTCATATTAGTTAGAGCCATGTGGAAACCAACTTCGATGAACCTCAAGATACAGAAGCAGATTATGTTTCCTTACTTTTTTTTATTTTATAAATATACATTTAAACTATTTTGATTGTTGGTATACTTACTTCTGGTTCACATGTATGAGTTTCAGAGCATTCGTTTTGTGTATGTATGTGGTCTAACACAATGTAGTTTTACATATACCTTCCACTTCACATATTAAAATTATTACTTTTCTTATGGTTTTGCAGCTCCTTTTGGGTATCATAATCTGCATAATGTCACTGCACATGTATTTTGCTCCTCCCAGCACACTTCTAGACCTGCCTGTGGCTGCAAAGGCAGCTCCTCAAAATGTCATTGAAGTTTCAGTAGACCGCAAAACGGATTCTTGATTCATCTTCGTCAAACAAACAAGTATAGGTATGCTGCTGTTTATTAAAGATCATCTTTCAATATGTTCATTTATTTACGTTATCCGTAACTAATATTTTCCAAATTCTAATTAAGGTGTCTCATATCTTCTACTCAGAATTATCGTGTTATTTAATATGTTTCATGACTATGTCACTATGGATAGAGGATGGTAAACAATGAAGAAATCAAGTTAATTGATGCCATTGAAAAATTATCAATATCACATCATGCAACTTTAACTGTTTAAATCAATTTAAACAATCAAAGGTTACATGGTGATTCTTTCTTGGAAGTGCACTTTTGCGTAATTTAAATAGTGGTGTTTTGCAGTTACCTGTTCCTTAGAAATAAAGCCAGTTTCTCTGCTAGTGCTAAGCATCTCTCAATTCCTTAATGGTGTATTGGTTTTCAGATGGCTGATTGTTCGGTTTTTGTGATAAACTCTGAAGCTCTTATTATGATATAAATATTCAGATTCATCTCATTTTCATTTTAAATTTTTTTCATTTGATGGATCATGGATCGCACTTATATGGTGTTAGAAGAGACAGAAGCGTGATTGTAGGTTATATCGACTTAGTATATTAGAAACGTATATGAGGCTTACAAAATAGAGAATGTAGGATAACGGTATGTTAGGTTCTAGGTTGAACTTGGATCCTGTGGGGAAATTACTGTACTGTCTGTTGCAACTGAACGTATTGAGTGTTCCAACTTGTGTTCGTGGAGTAGAGTGACTTTTGTAACCACCTATTCATATGCATCTAGATTCTAGGGTGTGTAATATGAATAGAAAGATTCTGTCATTGTTATGTTTACAGATCAAATTTATCTAGGTCCACCAAAGTTGTATTTTTGGAATCTCACTGTTAAATACTCTTTCATTCCAAAAACAAAGAAGAAGAATCAATGTTTGACTTGACATATAGTTGGCGTAATAATAAGTTTGAAATATAAATCAATATCTTGGTTATTCACCCAGCATGGGAGAATCAATACCTTGGTGGCATGATTAGTTTCATCCCTACGAATCTCTATGTACTTGTCTCCAGTTTGGAGAATTTTATGCCCAAAACTTGGTACCATGTAGACACAAGTTCCCATGGTATCTTGTTCCCCCTCTTACTGCATAATTTTTGGGTCATCACTTCATTTCAGTATGTTTTTAGCCTTATACCGGTTAGTTTGCTTTCAAAAAGAAATGAAAATGAAACCAAGAGTAAAAAGAATATTACTGAAGATAAGAATATTAAATGTATTGAATGAATCTAACTTTGTTTGTTTGTAAAATGCATGTCGTAGCAGTTAGTTGATGTAACTTGGTTTTCTGTACACATTTGGGCACAGTTTTCTGGCATATTACTCGTTTCTTGAATTTTTGCCTCCTCTGCATTAAATCACGGTTTTCTTCCAGAACCAGTCAACATCAGCGTTGACCAATGACCATATACATGTATATCAGCGTATACGATATACCTGCTACATATTTCTGTTTTCTAATGTAATTGAACTTATATTCTTTGCTCAACCCTTTTGTTGCAGGGCATGTGTGGTGATTCTTTGAGCAAAGGGGAAAGAATAGCTTGCTCTTTGCTAACCACATGGCGCTTCATGCATCATCAGACGTGGTTTGGCCTCATTTTGTGGTACCAATGTTTCGCTCTGTTGAACTAAAGATTTTATGTTACATGTTTTTCTTTTATATTATTTACTTTTGTCATCTGTCTCTATCTTGTGGGTCCCATCACAATGATCTTCTATTTTAGAGTCACCTTTCAGTTATACTCGTACAAAATAACTAGGATGTATGTAGCGGAATCTTTCTGTTCTTGAGCCGTAAATAATATTTTAGCATTCTATATTGGTTCAAATTTGGAAAACGACTAGGGCTTATCGACTTTTTTTTTGCATCGTAATTCTTTTGTTGCTATAAATCATCATTCGATTGAGATTGTGTGTTTTTAGATAAAAGTTTGACGCTCAAATATCTTTTTTGTCATTGCGTATATGGTGCACCAATTGATCATATTAGAGTACACTATTTGATGCGAATGGTACAAACTTTTTGACTACTTTGGCCTATGAAGTAATGGAACGGTATGAGATCTTGTGTCTAAACAGTCCATTATTTGGTATTTTGTTCGGTTAGCGAAAGACGCCCAACAAAATACGAAATCTAGATGCCGATGATAATCTGTTGCTGAAAGCTCCCATTGCCAACTCCGCCATCTTACGAATATGCAACCCAAAAATGTGAAATATGGTTGGTCGTATTTATATAATTTATTTTCATGTGTGTAAATAACATATAAATAAAGATGTTAATTAGTCAATAAGTATTTGGCAAATTGTAGTCTCGTTAATGACTCTAATTTGTATAGTTTAGAAGATAATAAATGTATTTTCTCGGTTAATGAAAAATATCATTTTTTATGATCTACAAGCAAACAAATGGAAGGACGGCGTATATTTGTATATTAATATTAACAAGAAGTATTTAACTCGAGTGTTAAGGCGGAATAAAAATATTTATATTAGTTTATGAAATAATTTGGTATATATGCAATTTAATAGTCAGTGTTTCATATGTAGTCAAATTCTCTGAATGGTTTAAGGAGCTATATATGGAAGAAACCTTATATTCATGGTCAATTGTTTTATTTGTCAAAACAATAAAAGTACCTAAAATGTTTACGGTCTTTACTTTAACTTTAGTTAGAATTAGATGTACATACTGTTTATTTATTGATTAAACAATTACTTTAAAACAATTACTTTAAATTATTTAAGATTTATATAAGTAGTTTTATTTATATGACTTTTATACCATATCCATATAAAAGATTTCAAAATAATTTTAACAATTTTTATCCATACTCATTTCTCTTATTCTTCCCTGACATCAACACCTACATATCCATAATTAACTCATTTTACACAACCTCTTATTGATCATAAAAAATTTCTTACTCATTTTATAAATATTATACTATACGCTATTAGATTACTTGTATTTTAGAGAGAGATATTTTGAACAAAAAAATAAAATGCAATGAAGGGAAAGAGATGAAATGTTATGTATATGTTAAAAACTTACGAAAATAATAAACAGAGAAAGCAATGGGTAAAAAGGTGATTGGTCATGTACTATTAATTTAATATTAACTTTTAAGCTAATTCTTCAAATATGAAGCTAAAAGTTGTAAAAAATTTGGCTCCATACCATGTATCTCATGATTAAACTATGAATACACGTTGTATAGACTTCTCATATTTACAACATATCTATCAATTCACTTATATTGTACTTTTTTGTAAACTGATAAACACATCTAAATTGTTTTTTTTTTGTCCAATCGAGTTAAGTGGTTAATATTATAATTATTATTTTTTTAGTGACTCATTTATACTAAGCTAGTAGTGTAACTTGAGATCAACCGATTTACTGTTGATTTAAAAACAATTGTAATTAATGATAAAATTTTTTTTGACACTTACGCTAAATAAAACACATCTAGATTGTATTTTTTTTATCAAATAGAATTAAGTGATTAATTAAAAGATAACACATTGATTAATTGAGCGTTTTGAAAGTGTTATTTAAGTAAAGTATATGCAATTTACAAAACATACACTTTAAAAATTATAGATAAAATATAGCAATTTATAGTTTTTTTTTTTGTATGGTTGAATAAAACATTCAAATTTTAAGCTAAAATAATTTTTATGTCAAAAAAAAAAAAAAAAAAAAACTTTTTTAACTAATAGTAACTCTTATTCACCTTCTGGTGAAAATAGAGCTTTCCAATTCCAATATCGGTAAAGATGGAACAAAATAGACAAATCCAACATTTCCAACCCTCTTTCATTCGAACCCAATTCAAGTATTTTGCCAAACCCAATTCAAGTGTCCAATCAATCCCTCAATCATAGGCCCATACTCCCAAACCCAAACCCAATATCATTATTCTATTTTTATCTATAGTTAGATTAGAAAATAAATCATAGCGGTTGTCATGGGTGGTGGGAGGAGAGGACTAGTGTTTTTGTAATGTTACTAGTTACTACTACTAGCATTACCCATTCTTTCCCCTGCATTTGCCCGAGCTCCCTGCGCCGGCCCCTTCCAGCGACGCTAAAACATTCATTCAAACTTTTCTTTTTTGTCTCTAAGTTTAGGAAATGTTCTTGGTCGACATGGGGATGCAATTTGCATAACACGAGAAATACTGTTGAGTTTATAATATGATTGTGTTTATTTTACATCTTTTTCTTTCTTTTGGTGTCGAATAAAAGATACCCAATTTTACAATCCATAATGTGAATTCTTAGACATTTCACTATAATTATTACTATTTTCATATTAATTGATTCAACTATTTTCTACTGGATTTACAAAAGTGGCCCTCGACAACAAAATAACTTCGCTTATTGAATAAAGTTCGAGTTTTGCTGTGCTGCAGGTACTACTATCGACCTGGGGATCGCTTATGGACTGATGATCGCAGCATTGCTTCTAACTTATCTCATCCACCCCTTGGATGCCTTTTCTCATGGCCTCTATTGATTCATAAAACTATTATTATACATAAGATATCCATCTCTGACTAAGGAGTACTTTTTCCATCACAAAATTGGTTCCTTTGATTGTCTAGTTCTATTTTAGCATTCGTTAACCATCATTACAGTTGTTGCAACATGACGCAACAAACCTGTTAGATTTGTTGATTAAAACATTGTGGTGTGTAGTGTGTGTTAAAGGGATATAATTGGGTTGCATTAATGTCTCCGTGTAAAATCTTGACCGTTTTACCTGGTGACAAAAATCTGGCGACTTGTCAGCTCTATAATTCATATATGCAACCAGTTTGATCTGGTATTTGAATTGTTTTTTATGATCAAAATGATCACATTCAAAGAAACCAGTCAATGGATACTATACATGTAATTGACATAGATCAAATTAGTTTTGTTTAGCTATCACATTAGTTATGCAAATTGTAGATTGTATCCTACAAATAGAAACACATAATTCCCTAAATATGAGGCTCCATTCATTTCACTGCATTTTATTTCGTGGGGTAAAGCAAGTAGAATTGTGGTCAACAAAATAGTTGACATGAAAATTAAAAAGGCAGTGTGCCATGTATTTGCAGCAATTGTAATTTAAACTATTGACGAGTTTCAGCAGGAACCTGATATTTCCTGTTGTGTAAAACATACTTCACCACTTCGTAAAAGGATACTACAATTCCAACCGACGGGCCTGCACGTCCGACACGAGGCCCGACTCCCATGAATAGTCCCTTCATTCCCCCATCCCTGTTACAACAGATTGATCAATCAACAGCTTAAAAAATTAAAAAATCCTATGGTTCGGCTATGGAAGTTTCAACCTTTTCAAATTTTAGAGAGCCAACAAATGCTATTATGATTGTGTAATATGTACCCTGCCGGATATAAACAGGTAATTTGTGCACAACTTTTACATGAAAATCCTTATGACTGCATTGTTTTAATATATTGACTGAAGGAGTGATAACAGTGGTAAGCTGCTTACCTCCATATTTCGACCAATGTTTGTCTTGTGGTCATTTTCAGTGCGCGTACTTGATCTTTCTGAAAGTGTTAAAGAAAAACATATTACCATCATAACCAGCCAGTAATGGTAAATACAGAGAACCAAATATTATGATGTAATAGGCTTATATTAAACAAAGGAAACAAAGCCAAATGGGATCTATAACTCTTAACTCAGCGAGAGCATATTAGAATGTCCAGACATCACACATAATTCATTATGTAAACGTCATTGGCCGAACTTCATAATCCAAACTGAGGATCATAATGTTTAGAAAATTCCGTAACAGAGAAGGAGAACGAAAACCATACAAGGTTATTTTGACAAATTATCAAGTCAATTAATAAGAATCAGCGTGACATATTGATGAAATTCTAAATTTCCAGGCACAAATATCGAGGACAATTTTCTATATATGCATATGGACGGTGGGGCAAGGCAAACAGTTCCCATAATCTTGGACCAATCCACATACCTTAGATACAAAAAATCCCCACGCCAATATCGTTACGTATATATGAAGTGTTATATCTGGCACACATTTCCAAAAACTATATGTTCCAATGAAAGTGACAAAAAAACTATATGTGCTTCATATCATAATTTATGTTTGATGAACCAAAAAGCTCTTAAAGTTGTGACCTATAATTGTGATAAAAATATTCAGGGCGGAGCCTTTCAACATGATATAATCATGCCTCCCTACTTAGTGAGGCTTCTGACATCATAAAAACTTGTAATTATAAAGGTTGTTTGGGATTGAATCATTTTTCAAAATATTCTACTTTATCATTATGATCTCCAACCCTGAAAACCACAAAGTTCTGGTAACATTGCTTGCGATCAACACACAGCTTTTTTGTTGATGTTTATATTCTACGCATACTGAAATAGTAAGAGGTACCTCTATTTGACGCCGGGTCTTAGCGACGTCCAAAGGACATGTAAACGCAGCTGCAAGGCATCCTGCAACAAAGCCAGCAGAGAAGTTTGCACCAAGAACAGAAACGGGGCTAGTTCTGTCACCTGACATCGCCAATAGTTGTCTCCTGACCTGAAAAAAAGCAGGAACATATTATATATTTGAATTTGAATTTCAGCTTAACATTGATGATACACACAATGCTTTAGGTTGCAACTCTTACTGGCTCAAGCGTAGTCCAGCAAATTGCAGAGAATGGAACATCACGAGCTAATTGTGCCCCAAGGCCAGTCCATAAGAATCGAAAACTATGTAAGGCTGCATAAGAATGTGATACACAATTACTTGCTGCTGTACAATCCAACTTAGATGGGTGTTGTCATTTTGCAACATGGACCAGGATCAACTTACAATTTTGAAGTTTATTTGTGCTTCTGTTTGCGGTAATGACCTCTACGAGCGTCTTCCACACTCCTGGAGGCCTTTTACCACTATGGGTATCTTTAAATGCCTGTAGCAAAGGTTACCATATTCAAAATTTTCACCTCATAAATCAAATACAAATCAGTGCTTTATGTGTGAATGCATGTTTAGACAACTTTCTTTAGAATTGGGTAATGTGTTTTGACACGCAGACTATCACTGATACCTATTAAATGCAGATAATACTTTTGAAGCGTCACTTTACCTGCATACGGGTTCTTGCAAGTTCAACAGGATAACAAGATATGCAAGCCAGTGAACGGGCAACACAACCTGCAACTAGTGGGACATAAGGAGTCATGCTTGGTGCATTCTGTGATGAATATTCTTCCATAAAATTGCAGAAAATGTCATAACAAGGCAAGTAGATGCCCACCTGGTAACAAGTATTTGAAATTATAAACCAAGTACTTGAATCAGTAATTTCCACCTTCTCTGATATATACTAAATATAATTACACAAGATTTAGTACGGACTTACTGTGGGCACAGACAATGCTAAACTTGCACTTGTGCCTCTCCAAAGTTTGAGAAATCCTTCCTGCACAATTTAACTCCACTTTCAGACCACAAGGTTATTGACTCAGCTTTACACTACAAACACAATGACACATGTAACATCCTATACTCTTATGGTCCACAAACTACGGAAGTGATTATACGCTGAAACAGCACAGGTACTCCAGTAAGCAGTGATGGAATGTTGTTAAATTCTATCTGTAAAACATCAAATCTAGCAAACTATTTGTAAAGCACTGTAATCCAAAGATGTAGTGAAGCTGTGAGCATTACAGAAAGATACAACAAAGTCATGAAATTTCCGCGAACTCTAAAAAGTCACCTAACTGAATGACCAAAGGAATACAAAGCATATGATAAACACAAAACTATGACAAGTTATCAGGAGCTGCAGGTACAAAGGATAGGAATGTAACCTGGCGTATAACTTTGTAGAAGACATCTAGAGTGCCTTTATATTGAGAAGATTGCGGAGCACATGATGGTTCGCCGAGTGGTGAGCGGTAGCACGATGGAAAACATCTTGTATCTGGTAACATCTGTTCAATAAAGATGCCGGAAATAAGACATTCTTGTTTTTTAAATACAACTTGTTTGCTGAAACAATGAAAAGAGGAAGGTATGATTAGCATTATACAGTATTTGTTTCAAATGAGCATTTTGTGTGACTTAAATTCTGATAAGGAACACCAGCTGCTTGAGCTTGCAACCTTGTCTGCATTCATTAATCCACCAAAAATTAAATTAAAATTAATGAAGAAAGACAGACAGGGGATAACAAAAATGAATGAATGATGGAATTAGGGCCTGGAATATAATGAATTGATTCAAAATGAATGAGGATTTATTCAAAAACAAATTAACACGATTAAAGTTAGGACCTTGGCGACATCGAGGGGGTTAACTATGATGGCTGACAAAAACGCAGCACCGGCGGCTGATAACGCCCTTTCAGAGAAACCCATATTCATATTCGAATTAGATGCTGATGATGATGCCATCATGAAATTCGATGTTTCAATTGAAGAATCGGAAAATGAAGAATCTTGATTGGACAAAACCTCATGAGTTCTGCCTCGGTGACGACCTCACCATTTCTTTGATTATTACACTACTTAGGTTGAAGCCGACGTGTTTAACGTATTGCCTAAAGAAGAAGAAAGAAATCGGGAGCTATCTACAGCTAAACATTTGTTATGTTTGAAGAAGAAGGACACAGTCACACAGATGATGATGATTATGATTCATGTCTTCTCGTTTTTATTTGCATGGAATAAAAGAAGGCATTTCGTGGTTTTCAACCAACTCACAAAAGTTGGTTTTTTCAATCAACCAACATTTAATCTTTCAACCTAAATTTGTTGATAATTATTACTCCGTTCATTCCAACCAAATCATCTACATTTCCACGTTTCTATTTTTAATTGTGTCCAAAATTTTTACATTTTTATTTTTAGCTGTCCTAATATAAGTGTTCATTTATGATATTTGATCGGTGAAGATGGTAGTTACTGGGAAATTCTAAAGCTTTGTATATTGTCAAAGTAGACATTTTGACTGAGACGGATGTAGTAGTTATTTTAAAACTTGTATTAATTTTTAATTTTTAATTTTTAATATAAGCTATACCTTTTGTAATATACCATAGGTTTAATAATCAGTCTAGACGATGTTTCCTTATGTATCATACTAACCAAATCATCATCATTATAATAAAAATTAGGTTTCGTCTAACTTGAGGTGCGGAAGCTTATGGTCGGAGTTGAAGATTGTGGGTTTGTAGCTGAAAATTCTAGTGGTTGAATATTTTTTAGAAGCTACTTGAATTTTGTTTACTTATATAAAAATAGATAGATTTTAAGGAATTATTTTTTCAACAATTCTCATTTTTTTATGTTAACAATTAGGACATCTAATTCATAAGGACCGAAGATTATTTAAATTGAAATCTCAATTCTCTATAATTCTCTAGAATCTCATGTGTCAAACACACTTGTTAGTAGTATTTATAGCGTTAATAGTTTATGTACACTTATATTAAGGTCAAAATTCATTTTAGTACTCTGAATTTAATTGATTAGGTCATGTAGTATCCAGAACTATCAAATAACATATACCCTGAACTTGAAAAATTGATATTTTTTAATTCCTTCAACTCACGTAGTTCAAGATACTACAAAATCTAGTGAACCCAGTTCAAAGTGTCAAAATATATTTTAGCCTGTAATTTTTTGAGTTTCTTCTGAAGAAAAAAATTGAGGTTAAAATGAAATATTTATAAACTTGAGGGGCGTAGAATGTCAACCAAATTTCACTCTAATATTTTGGGTCGTGTAACTTCGAAGAATACATACAGATCAAAGATCCAGTGGCATCCTCTAAACCCCCAAAAATGGTACGCAATTTCTAGGGTTTCAATTAATCTTAACAACCTGATCTCTTAAATTTAACTTCTGATATCAATTTTAATTTCAATTCTTATAATAGGCTCAATCAGCAAAACCAATTTCAAGCCCTGTACCGGATGTTTGGTATCCATCGTTAGCTGTGCTCATGCTCGCAATCGGCCTTGTTATCACCGCTTCTTTCTTTATGTAAGTGGATCTATTTATTTTACTCTGTGTTATGTTACCCTAAATTGAATTAAGCTAATTTAACTGGTTGGATGTTTTTGTACAGTTTAATTGTGTATTAATTTGTGGAGTAGTATTTACACTATACTTGCTATTTGCTCCTGATATAAAGATGCAAATTTTTATTCTTCACAAGCGGTGTTAGTTTGTAGATAGAGTTATTTGTGATCAAGGAGCTCAACAAAATGATATCAAATTGGACATTTAACAAAGGGAAAGGATTTTACAGTTTGTGGTTTTGGTCGAGTATTTCAATATTGTGTGGTGGTTAAGGAAAATAGAATGAGGATAATAGAATGCTTACTGAAGCATTTTGTTAAGGTGAGTGATACATTTTAGATGTGTAGCATAAAATATAGACGTTGGTATTCGTTCCTGAAAAATTGAGTGTGTTAATTTTTAATCTTATAATTTCTCTGAAACTAAATGGTCTTGCAATTTTGAAATATGAAGTACAAACTGCCATGCCAAGTAACATAAAATCCAAAACTCATCAACGTGAAGTATATACTAATTTGTATCTCCTGTAAAGGGGTGTCAATTCAAATGACGCCAAGAAACGAGTTTATGTTCAATTTTGAAAAATATGGACAAGTTGTGTCAAAAATTGAACTTTAACTGAGTCCTCTATTTATAGAAAAGTGAACTTTTACTTCTTTACGTGTTTTGTGTTAAATGTATTCTCCTATGTGTGTCACAAATTTAACTTTTACTCCTACTTCTCAAAATATAATTTTAGAGAAGTTAGCATATACCCCCACATTGACAAATTTTGGAGTTTATGTTACCTTAGAAGTTTGCCTAAATATGAATAAATGATAACTGCATTGAACTCTGTAGCAAGTATTAGAAAATATGATTTCATATTTGCAATGGATGGCCATAGGGCTTTAGATTAGTCTGTTTGATAATGTATTTGGAATGATCGTTTCAACTATGTGTATCCCCTTCTTTTATAAGCTACTGTTAATGTCAGTTGTTCATTTGTCTATAACGTCTTATGAACCATGAACTTTGCATGATGCTCAACATGACGGTATCTTAACTACTTGTCATTGAATCACGTTTATTCAATTTTGAGTTAATTTCAAGTTACTGGGTGAACCACAATGGTTGTTGCTAGTAATGACTCAAATTTATTCGATTAGCTGTGTATGGTAAATCATACAACTGAGGCATGCCATACATGTCTATAAATCTATGTTCTGATGCTTTGCAAATATTCAAAAATTGCAGCGCTTGTTGATAAATATTGACACATATATTGTTCGTTTTGCTGTTATTACACTTTTATTTAGAAGAAACGAAGAACAAGAGAATATGTAAATGAAAACACATCAGGGAATATTATAAATTTATACGAGTCTGAATAGAAGACTATTTCCATTAAGATATTGGATTTGTGACTCCATATGCATGTGGTTTAATATCAAGACAAATATGCTGCGGGATTATTTTTTGTCATAACATTGTTTAGGTGCATCTTCTTGTTCTTGATTCCGATATCTGATGTGAACTCTATTATGATGCATGGAGCAATTTACATTTGTGGCTAGTTCTATACGGTAAACTTTTAATGCTTGGAAAAAACCAAACAAATAGAAGCAATATGAATGATTAAATTCCTTAATAGATTGTGATGGATGATAAAGATTATATTTGTTGCATCTAATTTCTTGTATTGACATTTTCTTTGTATGCACTTGTCAGTTTAGTCTGTTATTGTGTCTGATAACGTTTAGTTATTGCATCTAATTTCTTGTATTGAAATTTTCTTTGTATGCACTTGTCGGTTTAGTCTGTTATTGTGTCTGATAACATTTAGTTGTGCAGTTATGAAGCGACCTCTTCTAAGAAAAGTCGGAGTCTTGCTAAAGAACTTGTAACAGGGGCAGTGGCATCTGTCTTTTTGGTACGTCACTTGTTGAATGTCATATAATTTTCTTTTCAATTGTCTGATTTGATTTGATCAAATGTTGTAAATTGGGTGATTTGGGTAACGGCTCAAAAAGGGTTTCTTTCAAAGATTGAAACTGATACTATGTAATGCGGGCCAGCTTGACCCAGAATAGTTTTGAAAAGTAATTGTTTTTAGCTAAGTAATTATCGTGTCTAATTGATGACAGATATCTTATTATATACGGAGTAATATCCTAACATTTTTTAATATAATGAGTTTAGAGAGATTTTATGCACTAAAAGTACTCTACGGGCGACTATCAACCCGCTTGATCAATCTGACTCGGATAGATATAAAACACGGCCTAGATTGACCCATTCATTAGTGAATGGGTTGAAATGGCTACCTACAGAAATGCTGATTAATTCATCAACTTGTTTGTGTGATGCAGGGCTTCGGATCCTTGTTCTTGCTCCTTGCCTCTGGCGTTTATGTCTGATTAATCGTTGAGTCTGATCTGAGGCTGGATTTTGTATTGCAACATAGTTAATTTGGAACCCCCATAGTTTCTTATAAATTACTACATTTTGAACTGCATTATATGTTTTTTACTGAGTTGCCTGGCAATTCTATGGCGCTATATTGAGGATAACAGTTAGTGATATTCCCTTTCCTGCCTTCCTATGTTTCCAACTGTGCATGCTGTTTGCACGTGCCCACACTAGAATGTATGGGTGATGACTGTGCACTGGACCGAACCAAACTGAAACCAAAAGACGAGACAAAATTAGAACCGATAGCCTGAAAACCAAGTAGTTAAATTTCTAAAATACAAGAACTTAATAGAAATGTAGGATGTTGGCTCAGTCATGGTATGTTAATTTACGTTTACTCTTGGTTGTTACAAACATCTGATGATAATTCACCGTGTAATATACAGTAATACGCCTTTAGCCTAGCTCTCTAACATTGAAGTATTGAAGATGTTAACAACTAACAAGTAACCAGCTAAAGGTTTTGTTTTCAAATCTTAATAAAAAAAACTAATATTAAATTTTAAGGTGTGTGCATATTTTCTTTCATGAATGATAATATATCGTTCAGTTATTCTTAATTCCTATGAAAAGCCATCTTCATCTTCATGAATTATATCATAGTATCACACGTAAAAATTTTCAATACAATAACCCAAACAAAAATTTTCATACAATAAACCGAACAAAGAATATTTCATCAGTTTACCCGTTTACTCATTTTATATCTATAAAGTAAAGGTACAATCTGAATAAAATTTAGTCTTATTCAAAATTATATCTCATAATTGAATTGAATCTCTATTTACATCAAAATAATAAGGTAACCTATAAAAAATCAAGGAAAATAATCATTTTCAATAACAGGTTGTGTTCTAACAACTGTGGCAAAAGGCATTTTACTTTGGCCAACATTTGTTGTGTCCAAACCTTCATTCTTTTCAGCCTCCTTTTCCATTCTTCCAATCTTTCTCATCCTAAAAATTCTAAGTGTCATAACAATGATAAATCCAAACACCAATAACCCCAAAACCCCTACACCAAATCCAAATACCCACCATTTCCACAACTTCCCACTCTCCTCTTTTGGCCGCCCCAATGGATTCGACGGTTGGGTTTGTACCACAATCGAGAAATGCCCTTGGTCTCGCACGACACATGTGTCTTGTAGGGTCATGTTGATCATTTCAAACGTTCCGTTTGAGTAAAACATAACACATTTTGCATTCACATTTTGTGGGACTGAAATATTTGGAAAATGGACCAAAATTGGGTCACCAAAGAGGGTAAGGTTCACCTTTGTTGCCAAAGTGGTCAAATTTCCAATTTGGCCTGTTGAGTTTTTCGATCCATAGACATTGAAACCAACAACAGGAGCAACAAAAGTGTGATTTGGTACGTTGTAGTAATTAGACGAATGGTTGCTTAGATTTGAATAGATCATATCTAGCCTTGTGAAATATGGCAAAGTGAATATCTTTGGTGGCATATTGAAACCACTATAATTGGCACCTTTCCCCCAATAACTATCTCGTCGTAATCTAACAATTGAAACTTGAATACCTGTAAAATTTGAAGGCAAAGATGCGTTATACAAAACGCCCGTTTGAGGGTGTTTTGGTAGTGAATTATGTGCAAATTCTTGAAACATATCATCTAACGAACAAAAAGTAGAATTGTCCATTGCTTGGATTCCTCTCAATAAACATAACGAACACAATGTCACAAAACTAATACTAAATCTTGTACCAAACCCCATGAACTTCAACATGAATAGCCCGTTTTTCCGCTTGTTTCACGTTGACATCGTTGATCATGAAAAACCGGCTTGTTGCTACAAAGTTTCCGGATTTACCCTCGGTTGACAAGCATCTAAATATAAAAGATCAAATAAAAGGGTAGTTTTAGAAATACAAAAGATTAAGTCTTGCAAAGGCCAGAATACAATTGGTGAGTTTGTGATTGTGTTATGAAAGATGTATTCATAAAAAAGATGAAGAAATATTGAGGGATTATGATAGGGGTAGGGGTAGGGGTATGTACCACCTCAAAAGTAGAGTTAGTTGAGAGTTGTTTTAGTTTGATTTATGTATGTTGACAGTTGGATTAAGGCATATATATGTGAGATTTTGGTGTATTTGGGGACGATGCCAACGAGGTTATATATGGAATTTGGACAGACTCACCTGGATGGTTATGAATACTTTACTAGTAGTTGATGTATTATAAGTATATCATATGCAAAACAACTATAATATTTAATGAAAAGTAATTAAGAATCTTTATAGTTTAGTTTGGTATTGTTTTAATCGGAATAATAATAATAATGATAATGATAATAATATGTCTAGCTGTGTTCTCTGCTTTTTTATGGGATTTAAACCAAACTTTACTAAGAATTCGAAATTTGATCAATTAATTGCGATTTGGTTCAAGAAAGAGTGGCGTAATCGAAGCTAAGTTAGTTGTGGCAGTTTCCCTATTTTATTCGTGTTTATTGTTCCTTCCTTATCTTAGTTTTAAAATTTTAGGGTGTGTTTGTTTTGATGGTTTAGAGGATAGAAATGAGATTGAGATCGATATCTATTTAGTTGTTTGGTTAATAGTTTAGAAATAAAAAATGAAAATCAAACCCCATAGATTGATCTATTTCAATTCTTATACCAATCTTTTATCAATCATATATCCATAGTGATTCCTATTTTCAAACGAAATGTATCCTCCCCATTATAATTTTTTGTGTATTTATTTAACATTTATTTTCATTTAGTAGAAAAATATCAGTATTACTTCACAGAGTTTAATTGGTATGTCAAAATGAATTGTGAAATAATAATAATAATAATAAGTGCAAAAAATGTATCAGATAGGATTAGAATTACGTTGAATGTACAATGGCAAACCATCTTACTTCAATTGTAACTTCACTTTAAATTATTATATTAATAATATTAATATTAATATGAATTAATTATTTTGTCACTAGGAAAAAAAGTACAATACATGTGTCAAACATTTTTTCGAATTAGGTACATTTTTATCTATCTGTCTATCTATCTATCTATCTATCTATATATATATATATATATATATATATATATATATATATATATATATATATATATATATATATATATATATAATATGTACATTTTAAGTTACACTAAATAATTTTAAACATTATTAGTTATGGAAAAGGTTCAAATAGGAACACTTCTTATGATGAGAACGGTAGAACGATCATTTTTATTTTTAACTTTAAGATTAATCAACTTTTTTGATTAAAAAAATATATCAAAATTATTAGAATTTTATGTACTTTAATATGAGATAAAAAAAAATTTTAAATATGTGATACACATCATAAAAAATTTATTGTGTATCATAATATTACACATAAAAGTTGTGATAAACAACTTTAATTTATGTATCATATATATATATATATATATATATATATATATATATATATATATTTAATCGATCCAATATTAATAATTTTGACATTATTTTTTTTGTAAAATGTGTGCATATATTGAAATTAAAAATAAAAAAGATCGTTCCTACAGTTCTTACAATAAGAAATGATTCTACAATAACCCTCGCATATTAGTTATATAGTAGTTTTTTTATTCTTTTTTATTTTCAGATTAGACCACTTGTTTGTTTTCCTTATTACATGAAGCTCTCCTAACCTTTATTGGAAGAGTATTTGTGTCTTTTTAAGTGGGAGGATAATTCAACTTTAGTTTTTATTTTATTTTTGCATTATTGCAAAACTAATTGTGAGTTTGTAACAAGGTTAGCTGCTAATTGTAATCATTAAATTAGATTTGATTGGTTGATTGTGTTGATTATTAAAAATCAAGTCTCTTATGGTTTGGATGCTCGCCGGCACCCGGCAATTCAACAATTCCTATACATTTGGATGGTGCCTATTCCAACCTTTGCTATGTCAACACTTGCTAAATAACTAGTAGTTGTTGATTACATGGTGTAACAATCCATTTTGTACTAATTTCTAATGTAGTAATTAAAGCTAAACAACTATAAACATACAATATTATCTCCAAATTTATTGTAAATGGTGACTTAAATTGGTTGTCATCCTTGTATTAACATTAAATCGGCTATATATAATGACTTTAGGCGAAATTCTTTGTTGCAAATTTCAAGTATTTTCTTAAAATGGCTAAGAGCTTTTCATGAAACATCATTTAATTGTATTCTACCACTAGCACTACCTTTAGCTACAAGCTTCGGTCACAATTTCCATATTTGACAATTTTTTCACCAACATACCATTTAAAAAGATACATTAAGTGCTCGTGGATCTTTATAAGTTGATTGTAAAAGTAGAAGCACAATAAAACATAAATTTGTACTTTCAATAATATTACATATGCTATGCATACGTATTGTAGCCTAGAAAGGTTAGAGAAGGAAAGTTTGTGAGTTTAGGGTTCGTTTGCTTGGTGAGAGAGTATAACAATGTGATTGAGTTTCATTCTCATTTTCTAAAGTATTTTTTGAATATTGGCAATTTGGCATATGTCCAACATTGAAGGTTTCATTTTCAGTTTTTATACACAATACTCTATTCCAAATATGTTACTTGTTCTATCACTAGTATTTTTAACCACCACGATGCAGTGGTAACTTTTTAAAAAAATACATTTTAATTTGAAATAAAATCTATACAAGTTTGTATAAATAATGTAAATATTGAGGTCGTATAATTTGAATAATATAAGTTTGATTACAACAATAATAATTCAATAATAATTCTAGTAATCGTAGTTCAAGTAAAAAGTACTATATCAAATAACAATAATAATTATTTATATGATTTTGAGACATGTTTAAAAGTGATAAAATGCATATTATCAAATATCACACTTAATAACAAAACATTTTTAATTTGTAAAAAATGCTAAAATAGTGATGACACTTATAATCTTAAAAATATCTACCGATATTATGTTTATGTTTATCTTTTATACCGAATTAAGTATTTAAAAATTAAAAGATAACACATGTATTAATAAGGTTCTTAAAATATTGTAAAAGATAAATGTATAGAAAATCAAATGATCTTTTTTCAATGTATATGACTTTTAATATAATAAAACATTATATTATATGTTAATCATTTAAAATGAAGACATTTTATGAAATTAAAAAAAAAAAGTTACTCCATCCGCTCTAAAATAAATGTTCACATTATAATTTATATTTGTTCCAAAATATTTGTTCACTTGTAAAAGATAACTATTAAACTTTCTATTTTACCCTCATTTATTTCTCTCAATCATTTATTTCTTAAATAAATTCAGTTAAATTTGCCTTGAATATAAGAACAAAATTGATATTTACTCGAACCTATTTTAGTTCACATAAAAAAATTGTCAGAGAACAATTTTTGTAGGAAGAAGAAAGTACACAAACAGTCATATATATGTTGGAAGTGATAATTCTCCAAATTATTTCCAAACCCTTCCATCAAACATCTCCTGTTATCCTGTAGTTCATTTTAAAATTAGTTAAAATTCAAGGCCCAACTTTTATGAGCCAAAAGTATCGTTGATGTTTACTATTAAAGCCCAACTGATAAGAGAAGAGGCCCAACCCTGAAGAACCTATCAAACCGATTCAAACGTGGATTACGAAGATAGGGAACTTACCAGTTACCAATAATAAATCCCCTTTTGTCCACGTGTCGTATTAAAACAATCGTTTGCAATTTCTTAACATCAAATTCTTTTTTCAGAAAAAAAAAAAGAATCATCCAAATATCTTTCACTTGCACATGAGAGAAATCAACGATAATATGAGTGAGGATCTTCATTATATTTGTAAGTATTCAAATGGAATCATGTACACTAGTTTTTAGATATATTATACAATTTAGTCCGGGGGAATCATCATTTCTAAGAGTGTGTTTGTCTGGAGAATTTTAAGGGATTTGAGAGGATTGAGAGTTTTAGTTTTCACAATCTCAATCTTCTCATCTCTGTTTGACAATAATATTAGGGTAGAGATTATTAAAAAAAAATTCCCGAAAATTCCTTTTCAGAGAAGCTTTTTTAAGTAACTTGAAAAAGAATCTCCAGCTTCAGCCACAATTTTCAGCTCCAGTTAGTTGTTATTGTTGAAGAAGGTTGAAACGCGCTGGATTGCGTTAACAATGTTTTAAATGTGATTATGAAACTATATTAAAACAATATTTGTATAAACTTTTTCTACAAAATCATTTGGGAGGTTGTATCCATTTTATTTTAACTATCTTTTATTGACCCACTTGACACGTTAGAGATCAACTGACCCAATTATAATGTCAATTATAAGTAAATGGATCAAAATCGGTCGTGTTTTATGAATATGATAATACACTGATTGTATATACTCGTTGATTTCATCATTCAGGCACATATGTTTAATTATGCAAAACTAAACCATTTTAAATCCTTCCTTGTACTAAGGTCACACATTCAGAACATAAAAAAATAAACTTAGAGTGAGGTTCAAATGAAAATGAGATTTTTTTATGAGAACGAGAAAACCAATAGGAATGTGCCACGTGTCACAAAAACCCAGTTTCCCTCACATTATTAAAAATAAAATATCTCAAAATTGACTCATTGAAAAATTATAAAATTGCACCATAAAAATCCGACGACTTTTTTTATGGGTTTTACAAATTGTACAATATTAGTTTCACATGTGATACTCGTTGGTATTACGTGTGTTACCCGCTGGCAAAATCCACCAAAAAAATGAAAAAAAAAAATTCATCGAAAGTATACCTTGTGAGATCTCTAATCGAAGAGTTGCGGATCTTTGTAATTTTTGTAATTTTTCGACTTACCGTTTGTGAGATATTTAATTTTAAAGCCGCAGGGAAAAGTGAGTTTTCTGACATGTGACGCGTTCTTATTGGTTCATTCATTCTCACAAAAAATTAACGTACGCGTTTGAACTTTGAACCTCACTCTATGTAGCTAAGTTGATCAAAATTTGAAGTAGAACATTAATTATTGAAAGGAATTATTATTTGGTTATGCGCTCAACTTTACAATTATTACTATTGTATGCGCCCAACTTTTATACTATATCTTATAAATATAATATAAGAAACACATTTGTGATGTAATCAAGTAAATTAAACTTTTAATTGAGCATTTAGGTCCCTTGGTTTACCAAATTAAGAAACTTAAACCTAAAAACAATAAAACTATACATTTATACGTATTTTATACTTCAATAAAAATCAATCTTCAGGTTTACGAAGTTTTTGATTCAATTTGCTTTCGGTTAAGAGGCGGTTCAATTTATTTTATGGTTGAACGTTTGACTTCTCATAGTTGTGAGTATATATTTTATTCTTTTGATTCAATATCTTTTATGAATATGAATTTGGACTTCAATTCACTTAGACTTATGTGGTTATGATTTCACAATTTGCAAAACAATTATAAATACGAGGGGAAAAAGAAAGTGATCGATAAAGTGTAGTTATGCCCTCGGGAATCACCATGAATCGATCATAACATTATGGACTTACGGATCATTCATGACTCTTTTATATGAATATAAAATGACAAGGATACCCTCTATAGTCAAGATGATTAATAGAAAAATTAATTCATCAAATTGTAAAATATTCAGCCTATTAGAAGGAAATCACATTTTAGTACCTAATTTCATTATTTTTTTAATCTATATTTAATAAAACAACGACAACGATTGGTAATTTATAACCGATAAACAATTGATATAAAAAATATGCAAGTCAACAAAATTGTATGCATATAAAATCATCTTATATTATCAAAAAATATGTAAGTAAGCTATCAACAACATTCATATGACAAAACTTTTACAAATCGAATTACTATAACAGAACGTCGTTCATCAATACTGGGACGACCTACATATGATGGTAATTGGTTATACTTGTAACATTCTTTTACAAAGAATATAATTTATGCTCTGTATTTCAACTTAATCGCTTATACTTGCAACATTCTTTTATTTCTTCAAACTATTCATTTGCTTATGTCTACTATATGTATTTTGACTTATATTAAATGTTTACCGTTGAAAATTTACTTTCTACACCCTCGATTTCGTATTTTAGTTTCAAACAATATTTCATATCTCTTAACTGATAAAAACATTCTAATTTATCATATAAGGGCTCTATCGATATTTATGAAAATCAATTATAAATTCATAGAGCCGTGTGTATACACGGATTTTAGAACTAATATTGTATGAGGTGAACTTTATAAAAACTCTATTGTATGCTCTTAACTTTCATACTCTATTGTATGAGGTAAACTTTATAAAAACTCTAAGTAATATGATATAAATTAGACATTCTAAAAACTCTTTTAGAAAAGTTCATCTCATACAATAGAATTCAGATAACGAACGATAAACCCTTCTTGAAATATGAAGACCTGCTCACTAAAATACTTTAGCCTAAAACAATAATGATAATAACTTGATAAATTGGAAAAAGACCATACCCTAATAGATATGATGCCCATTGTTGCATACGTAATAGATGCATGTAATGTAAGATCCTATGCTACATTGATACGAACAACAAAATATATAGCAGGTAAATTAGGCTCAATTAGAATCTAACTCCCATTTCAATTTTGTTTTTGGGTCACTTGGACCATAAAAGCATTTGTACTTATCGATTCCAAACAATCCCAAATACAGGTATCGATAATCTAATTCATCATCAATAATTTTACAAACGCAAAACTTTATAAAAACATGTAGCTACAATGAACACCATTAATGTCTTAACGCTTATAATCAGGCTCTGGAAATTCCCAGATGAACACCTGCTCCATCAAAGATTGATGCTTGAAGAATTTGAATCCGAAATTGTGGCAAAAAACTATGGCCTTGAAGGAGTAGGAGATGTTGGAGGTTTAAGATTAGGGTACTGCAACAAATGTGAGAATTAAGTCGAAACAAAAACAGTTAGCAGCCTTCAAAGAGAAAATTAAGTGCTTAAACTGTATCCTTGATTACTATTCTACAAGGGTCTTCTGATTGAAGAATTGAAATTATCAATGAAATGCATTTTTTTTTTCCGGAGACCATAAGATCTATGAGTTTAAGTGGACATTAGGCGTTTAAAAATCATTTCTATGATAAAAGTATACAAGCTATCATTATTTTTTTCATTTTGGGGTGGAGAAAACTGAAACTCTGTCAATATGTATGACTTTTTGTCAGGTCAAACTTACTCTTCCGGTTCATGCTTATATGCAAATTCAAGTGATTAGATTGTTTCTTTATTCTGAACCTTCAAGGGTGTCATGGTTTTCCTCATTTAGGATAAAAAAGATTGGAACTTTGTCTATAATGTATATGAACTTTTGTCAGGTCAAAAATGCTCTCATGATTTGAGGGACTTACTAAAGGTGAATTTAGAGAACTTACATAAGGGTAAGGAGATAGCGAGTGTGTTGGTTTAGGAAGTGCTTCTTCTTTGACTTCTATTTTAGGGACCGCATTAACTTGTGGAGGAGGCTCTACTGGTGCTGCTGGTTCTGCTTGTACCTTAGGTGGTGCTGCTGGTTCTGCTTGTATCTCAGGTGGGGCCGAGTTAGTGGACTCAACAACAGCTTCCTCGGTGGTTGTTGTTGGTGCAGGAAGTGATTTGCTAGTCACTGGCGGTAGAAGTGCTTTCCCAATGTCCTGAATTTCTTAAATCAATTAGTCACTTACATTCAAACTGAAAGTAAAATGCATACATGGTTTACGTACCTTGATCTCCTCTAGGAGCTCTTTGGGTCCAATTTTTGTGGCAACAAATTCATTGAATTCTTGAAGAGTTTTTTTCCGATCCTGCCATGAGTTTACGCAATTATTGTGACTTCAGTATTTAGTGTTTGGATAAAGTGATATACTTCTAATTATCTCATTTCTCAGTGTTATGATCAGATTCAGAAAAATGGGTAAGAAAATACGGAGTAGCTGTTTATCTACTCTATTATGCTCGTCTCAATAATAACTTTCAAAATGCACATCTAATGTCCATATTAAGAATATATGATCATTAATGAGTCTAGAACAAACGTACCAAATATACATAAACGTGAAGGATTCTGTTGTTTGTTCAGACATAGAAGTAAAAGCTTGACTTTTGAGGTCAAACGATGAACTTTTGAGGTCAAACAATGAACTTTTGACTCATGGATTAATATAAAATCTCTATATTGCTCATTATCTTTTTTGTTTATAACTACATCAAACTACATAATATCTAATGAAGGATCCTGACTTCAGTTTTTGGCTTTTGCAACAATTTTTAAGTCAATTTCTCTTTGAATGGTAGTAGATTTGACCTCGGAAGTCAAAATGATATCAATAAGCAAAACAACAAAAGCAGCGAAATAAAAAAAATACCTCTGCAAATAGTAGTTTCTTGGTGACAAGTTGGACTATTGCTGCAGAACCCAAGACTTCAAGTATTGTTTCAACCTGACAAGATCAGAAATTACGTACACTGAATTCAATAATATGAAAAGAAAATAGTTTTCAGTGAAGGACAGCTTCAAGATCCTAACCTCGGTAAATGCTAATAAACCAAGTCCAGTAGCTGCGGCGATGCCAAAAACTACAGATACAGCATCAGAACCCTCCTGGAAGTTGATTCATTTCAAGATCTTCTCTTAGAAAACAATTGTAAACTCAAAGCTATATATTTATAAGCCCACGACAATAATTCAATATACTTATTGAAAGAACATAATTGAGCTACACATGTGTTTGTATGGTGATACTTACACCGAACACGCCATCAATTGCATCAGTCAAACTGCTAAAGTCAAAAGCGAATGCTTTTTTTGGTACTACCCATGGAAGACCACTGTTCTGCACACACGGTGAACAAAAAGAACCCATAAAGAAGTGAGAAAATGGGTTTCGAGGAAACAAAAACAGAATGGAGGAAATAACAAACCATCCATCCACGGGGTCCTTCTGCACCGTCTTTAATAGCATAAGCAGCTTTGAAGCCATTTACTGTGACCAACTCTGCAACAAGTTCAGAGCTCCCATCGAATCTGGCTTCATCTCAAATTTTATAGTTTTTGTGTGTTAGTTTCAGAAAAGAATACAAAAATCTTCTACAAGTCAACAACTTCCTTTAACATTGATGAATTTGGAGAAGGGAGAGGAATGATTAGTCTCAGATGGAAATTTTAAATCTTACTCAAGATTCATTTACATCATTCACTTTATATAGTAGGTTGCATATTTATTATTCCCTGAATCGGGTCAATAGGACCCATATTCCCAGTTTCAACGTAGCTTACGAAAGTCAATCTAATTTACTTACATAACTACAACCAACTATGGACATGAATTTAAATGGAATGTTGGCTATAGCAACAACATTAGTGGACAACCAAAAGATCAAAATGTTTCGTCAATCTGATTGGATTGATTGTTTTTCTAACTATTATATCGGATTTTTCATTGCAAACTAACAACATTATCTCAAATCAGAATTATCACATTTGAAAAGGAAGTAACTTAGAACCCATCGTTTTTGTGATCTCAAATTCCCAACAGGCTGCAAGAATGAGCAGTTTTGGACAACCCGATAGTTCAAAAAGTAATATTTCCTAAATCCACTGGGTGTTTGAATGTGTATTTTCTCAGTGAAGAATTAAACAAGTTGCTTAAAGCTAGGGGATAATTAGGTAATGCTGGATTTATCTCAATAATCAGTTTGCGTAACACGACACCTTACTTGATTATCCGACTCCAATTACGATATCCTTAAAGCAAATTAACAAAAAAAAAAAATGTATTGTGATAAATTAGGCTTACCCAACACTCGAAACTAACTATTTTGACTTCAAAACACAGCAGCCAAATTAGTCTCACATTCAAACACCCTTTAACCTTCTAAGTAACTATACATGTAGACATTGTTGATGATACATTTAGCATATGTATAACCTAAATAAACAAACCATTAAAAAAAGATGGGGAGCCTTACTTGTCCAAAACAAACAATGTTGTATTTTCTGGTTCTTTAAACTTCAAACCCAGCTTCTTTAAGAAGCCTTGTTTATCATCACCATTATAAGCAACTGTAACTGGCTTCTTTTTCAAACCTTTAATATCTGGACTACCCATTGACCTAATCTCAGAAGTAGGCCTAATATCAAGCAATTGAGTATTTCCATCATCACCCAATTTTTCATAAGCAATTCTTGCAGACTCCACACCCCATGGCTTATTACTTTTTCCAAACACTTGTGAGAAAATAAATGGGACTGCCAACAAAGTGGCCCCACCAGCTAACACCAACGGATTCTCAACACCAAAATTGATTAGACCATCAATAACACCACTAACATCAATATCAGGTGTTGAGAATGAAGAAGAGTCAGATGTTGTTGATTGATTAAGTGCTTCTTCATAAGTAAGTGCTTTTGCATAAGCAGAATTGAAAAAAGACGATGATAACAGGACTAAACTAGTGCCATTGAATTTCGGTTTTGAGATTTTGAATTGAGGGAATGTTGTAGGTGATAAAGTTGAGTGCTTTTTGGTGGGTTCTGGTTTAAGAACTGAAATGGGTTTCAATACAACTGCTGCATTCATGGCTTCCATTGGATAATTCAACTTTCTTAGAATAAATTAAAAAGCTCAAGTTAAGTTAAGAAAAGATTGATGATGAAAGCAGCATGAGAAGGAGAAGTATTAGATGTTTTTTGATTTCTGAATTGTTCTGGACTCAGGAAGGAGCAATATGGGTAGAGATGCTGAGGTGGAAGGAAATTTGATAAAGGCTCCAATGATTGAGTGACATGTGGCAAGTGAGGATCAGAAATTTGGATGATCATGTTTTGTGTTTTGTGTGGTGTAGAAATGGGATGAAAGAAGGAGGAGGTTCTGGACCGTTGGCAATAGTAGATATGATTATTTTACAATCAAGGTAATCAGATTTCAATGATCACATAATCAGTGGTTTGGAGAAAGATAATTATCCAAATAATTACGACGTTATTTAATCATTTATAGTTTAACAAGCGACTAATTATATGATTTATATTTATATTATATATATAATCATCAGTGTTTTATGATATATTGAAAACGAGCCAAAACCCTCCAAATATTCTACAAAAAGGTTGAAAAGGACCTCAACTGATAACATCACGTTTGTTTTTACAATTCTGCAAACAATTTTGCAATTATATCATAGAGCTCCTACACTTTTGTCTTTTTTATATAGATATTTAGTATCATCTCTTGCAAATGTAATACCAAAAATCAGTCTCTGAAAAGATTATGATTATTGCGGTTATTATAAAGTTTTGACATTTATTAGATAAATAGCAATATAAAGATCAAGACTCAAGAGTATTTTCTCAAAACTTAACTAAACAATTTATGCTTCAAGATCAATCTAGTACAATAAAACCTATATAGTAGTACAACAGTAATTCTAGTACAACCCAAGACATACAGTACGACACGAGTAAACAAAACTAATAAGACCCCAATGAGATTTTAAGTAAGATTGGTATAGACAGAAATAAACATGTAAAACATCGTTGTTAAGTTTAAGTCTTTCATTAATTAGCAATGAGTAGGTTTCTCATATGTATCACAGAATTCATGATAACTTCATTGATGCTATGGATCGAGAATACAAATATACCCATTCTTCTAAATGTTTAGATTTACTGAAATGATTTAGATCAGAATACCATTATAAATCAATCTAATCAAAAGATCCTAAGTAGAATGAATATTACAAGATGCTTATCCTATACTTCAAAGTACATACATCTGAGTTATAGAATATCAAAGAAATAATCTAACCCTTGACCGATTTCCCAAATGGAAATGCCAGCACCCCATGAGCGAGCTTCATCCAGCCGCATTGCAATCGACAGAAGGGATGGGTAGAACACGACATGCTTCACATGTTGATTTTCATCTGAATACAGGAAGAAATGTTCTGCACTTTTCTTCTCCCATTGCAATTGAGGCTTATGCTTCTCCAACAATGAAAGATAGTCTCTTCCAAGAATAGCCCCACCACCAACGCCTGCAGCAAAGAACATAAAACAATCATTTTATATTCTTCATTTTCAGCTCTACAAGCATTTTCAAAGACTTCCATCAATTAGGCCAACTCTCAGTTTCGCTTTGAGAATACTTTGGTTACATCAGACTTAGGAATGATTATACAGAAATATTTTCAAAATCTCATCTTCTGCATTAACATTTGTGTCAGCAGAACTAAATGCAATTAACTGAACATTTAAGACAACTGAAAGTATTGAAATCCTACGTACCTCCTTGTAGGACGTAATCATTTCCATAAAAGTTGATACCTAGAAATATTTTTTGAGACAAGTTCTGAGAGACATCAGTGCGGGAACCGAGGAGCAGCTGCATAGTAGAATGGACCCACTTGAGTGGTGCATTGGGACCTGGATTTTGAGGATTTGAGAAGTCATAAGTCATAAGGGAGTAACCATCCACATAATCACCCAAACTTTGCAAATCTTCAGGCCCAAAATCATAATGCTGGAGTCTATCAGAACGTGGTGGACCAATAACATATACTAATTGCAGACTCTGCTTGCTGTCCTCCCTATTTACAAGCACAGAATGCATGGTTTGTCCCAACTTCTTAATGAACTGCAGTGCCTGGTTTTGTATACAAAAGAATGCATTCTTGTTACATTATCTAAACTAGTACTAGTTACAACAAATTCATCTAGAACTTTACCAGATTCCGCATGTGTGGATCATTTAAGACACCATACGCAGCCCATTTTGACCAAGATTCTAGTACAATGCCATCAAAATCCATCTCCCTGTACAGTCAAAAGAACAATAAAAATGTAAAAACCAAATTATCCTATAGATTGCGTAGAGGAATAGAGGAACTCTATCCCTTTTGAGGTAAACCCCTCGTCTCTGTTAATCTCGCAGTTGATAATATAAGAAGTTAAGGAAGAAAGACTAAGAAAATTTAATAACATGATTGGAACTACTATTGGTGGAAAATACTTACTTGCATTCAGCTAATATAAGGTTAAGTACTTTAGTCCTTCGCTTCTTCTTTTTAAGTAAATCCATGGGAGTGGCTTCAAGTACAACTCTAGGTAATATCTGTCAATAAAAAGCCAACATGGAAACAAAAGACTATAAGGAACAATAATCTGTGCGTACAAGATCAATAAGAAAATCAATCTCTCACATAAGAAACTAGGTGCTTGATATATTACATGACATATCAGTCAAATTTTCAAATGTACACTTGGACATAACTATGAGCAACCTACAGCAACCAACAACTATATTTGAAATTTGCAAGAGTGCAAGTAAGCCTCTCTCGAATTTTAATGTAAATAGAAAATAACTCTAGAACATTTACATTTTCTAGTAATTAAAGAACCAATTCGATTTCCCAAAGTCAAGGTGTGGCTCTTTACAGAGAGGATGGTGTCAGGAGCCTAAAAGTAGCATTCATTTTCTATGTAAAGCTTTGTAAAATTTTAAGTTACACAAATATATGCCATTAATATGCTCATATATTGATGTTTACCTGATTTTATATCTGAATATTTTAGCACTCAAGTTATCTTCAATGAGGACGTAATCCATTTGACTGAAAATAGCTAGAGCTTATATATACAATTTATCACCCCAATTTACAGCATAAACCATGAAAATAAGTGAGTTGACTGTACCAAAGCATGTCCCTTCATTCTAAGATCTGAAATCCATCCTTTATCAACGTTATGCCTTCCTTCCAGAACAAAATCAGCCCCTTGGCTACAAAAGCAGGCCACAAGAGAGCATGAATAGTGTATAAGATAGACGGAAGCTGTTGAGAGTCCATATATACAATTATAATAGACTACTACAGTCAACAAGATCATCAAACCACCATCAATCAAAATGTGCCAATAAACTTGTTCAATTAACTCAGTGAGAGAATTAGGCAGACATCCTAGTAAAGGTTTAAACACAACTAGTCAGGAGGTAAATGAGACTTCAATCATAATTAAGTCAACACTACCTTTTTAGATCATACCACACGGGTGCTATATGAGTAACCTTAGAGTTGAACTCCTTTGCCATTTGATATCCCTTTGAATTCCTGCACCATTTCAAAGGCGAAACAATTATTTTAATCATGTATGAGCTTGGGGGTGGCGAAGATGATGTGGTTTTAGAATGTAAACTAAAAAACAACCGTGAGGAGGATCCAGCTTCAAAGAGTCAGATCCGTAAACGGGTTAACTTAAATATAAGTTATGTCCCTTTCCAACTCTTGCAATTATTGTTGAAGTTATACACATAGACAACTAAACTACATGAGCAACCTCAACCACAACTAATTGACGGTGCAATTAAAGTCTCAATGGATAGATTATAATATAAAAGCAATCCTAATCCTATATAATATATCGGTAGTCATTGAAGATCCTAACAATGCATGTTATCCATGACAATCATTTATTAATTTCACAGCCATTTTTATCAAGGTGACAATCAGTGTGGTGTATATCTCAATAAACATAATAAGTACGACGACTAGAAAGTCGGGTATTGGTATCCAACTATATCAAACTATCATATCCAAAATCTATATACACAAAAAAAAAAAAAATTATCTATATGTTTGAAATGGAGATATAAAGAAGCAGTGTTTGTGAGAATGCACCTACCATGGTGTAACGTAGGCAAGCACAGGGTAGGGAAATTGCTGAATAGATGCATTCTCTGAAACTTTATCATTTTCCTGAAAATCACCAATTAATATACAAATAAAAACAATCAAACATTCACAACTTCTCCTATCAATGCACAACACAACACATAGCAGAGTAATCATAACATTACCAGAGACTACGCAAATTCGTATGAAATTCACCTACTTAATTCGCTTAAAGCTAATGAATTTTTCCATTTACTTAATACATATTAAGAACAAACAAATTAATCATTTAATCAATCAAACAAGGTATGACAGTAAGTTTATAGACTGGTCACATACATTGAGGATTTGTTGGTAATTGATGCCGGCCTTTACAAGGCCTCGTTGATACACGTAAGGAAGCGAAGCGTGTTGTAAGTTATTAGACGCACTGGAAGCATCTTGTTGTTTTAGGTATACAGTAGAAATGGCGATAAGAAAGACGAGGATTGAGATAACTACTACACTGATTACAAAAGTATTACTGCCTTTGTTTTTTGGATTCACAGAAATTCGACTTGAAGAGTAATCTCCATTTGAACTGGTTGCTGATCGGCGATCATCCGTCGGTGCTCGCCGTACTCGTTTTTTGGTCATCGCACTTCGGTTTCTTTCCAATTCCCACTAACAAAACCCCACCCTTTTTAACAACTTATAAAAAGCTCCCTTTACTATTTACAGATCTTCATTTTAAACCTTTAAATTTTTTTAATTTTTTTTTATAATTCTTTAAATGATCGGTTACATACACATGTACATATACATATACAATACTCGATATTTATTAGTTGTCAACATGATACTTGCTATATTCTCTTCGTTACGTGGATTGTGATATTACCTTTAAATTATGTGTTGTTTGTGTCAATTAAAAAAGTTGAAAGTATATTAAATTATATAATTACAAGCTTCTTTAAATGTTGGGTTAATATAAAATGTTGGGTTAATATACCGGAGGATCATTGTACTCTTCAAAAAAGTTCATTTGGGTCATTGTACTATTTTTGCATCATTGTACTATTTTGTGTCTATTCAGATCATTGTACTAAAAAACTTATACCCCTAAGTTATTATTATACTATATGAAAATATGCATTTATTTCATTATACTATTTTTTTCCCCTTTTAGATAACTAAACTTTTGAAACGTGATATTCAAATAATTAAAAAATTTCAAAACAGCTATTCAAAAATATCATTATACGGTTCAAAAATATGTGTGTTAATTATGGTTGTGTATAAATGTTTTTCAACAATAAATTAAATATTTTAATTAATGGTGGTGACTAAATATTTCAACATTATGCGTGTGTAAAGTAGTAAACGAACTAAACAAGCTCAAGTGATGTTTATTCGTTTATGTTTGTTCATTTATGTTGGTTTTTGTTTGTCGACTTAATAAATGAACATCAACGAATTCATTTTTTTAAGATCGAACAATAATAAAAAAAATTCATTTCGTTTTAAGTGTTCATGGTCATTTATTCGTTTACAAACATCATTTGAGTTTGTTTACAACTTTACACACGCATAATATTCAAATATTTATCCACCACCATTAATTAAAATACTTGATATAAAGTTGAAAAACATTTATACACAACCACAATTAACCTACATGAAGTGTATAATAATATTTTTGAAATGCTATTTCAAAAAATTTGAATGACTTAAATAACATATATTAAAAGTTCAGTTGTCTAAATGAACCAAAAAATAATATAATGAAATAAATGAATAATTTATATAGTACAATAACTTAAAAATATAACTTTTTTAGTATAATAACCTGAATAGACGCAAAAATAGTACAATGACCAAAATGAACTTTTTTAAAAAGTAAAATGACCCTCCCGTACATTACCCTTAAATGTTAGTATGTTTTTATCATGCTACCAATATAATACTTGTTATTATGTTCTATAATTTTATTTTTGTTTCGAGTTCTATCGTACTTGTTTCCTTCTCCGGTCAAACACTGTTGTTTTAATCAATATATCTCCAGACTGACTAAACGTAAAATTTCAATTATTAGTTTGAAGTTTTATACCGTCAATTAGCTTATATAAGTTATGTACAACATTGAAACATATTTGACTGTATTTTTCACACATCGACTTTTCTTTATATTCACATGGTCAATTTTCAATTTACACTCCATTGCACCTGAAGTTAAACACGATCTAATCTAATCTAATTTCATGTTAAAGTAACTAATCTTTACTTGCAGAGGTTAGTATAGTAGGATAAGGGACCTCTTGTGCAACTTTGTTAAGTAGAAGGTCTTGATCGGATGATACTCGTAATATACAGGGGGGAGAAACTTAAAAAATGCAGCTAGTATGTTGCTGAAGATAACGCATAAACCCCAAACGAAGAAGAAAAATCATCAAATTGCTCCATAAACCCTAGCTCGTGCTGCTAACTCCTTAATCCTGCATGCTGTCAGTTGGTTAGTTGATAATTCGGTATTTTCAATTCTTCTTCTTCAATTTCTCTGCTACTGCGTACATATGTATATTGAAATTTGTTCTTCAATTCAATGATTGCTGCATGATAGCTTTCTTTAGTGATTTGTTTCCAACTCATTAAATTCTTGCAATTTTGATCTAAAAAAATGGCTTCTTCTTCTTATTCATCGTTTACGACCACCAATACTACTTTACCTTTATTTATTATATCACAACAACAAAACAAAACATCATATCGACTACAAAAACCCACTAGATTGTATCCATTGGACAAGTGTTCAGCTGTTTCAATTTCTAAAGAAGAACAAAAGACAACCTTTTTTGGCAAGACTTTGAATTTGCAGAAACTGGTTGTTGGGAATGATAGGAAAAATCATAATCTTGTACAGCCGATTCAAGCTTTAGTTAAGAGAAGGAAAGAGCTTCCTTTCGATAACGTTATTCAAAGAGATAAGAAGCTTAAACTAGTTATGAAAATTAGAAAGATTTTATTGTCTCAGCCTGATAGAGTTATGCAACTTCGTGATTTAGGTCGGTTTAGAAAAGCTTTAGGACTTCAGAAACGTAGGCGTTTCATCGCCCTTTTAAGGAAGTTTCCTGGTGTATTTGAGATTGAAGAAGAAGGGGCTTTTTCCCTTAGGTTTAAGTTAACGCCCGAAGCTGAAAGGTTGTATCTTGAAGAGATGAAGGTTCGAAATGAAATGGAGGACTTGTTAGTTGTGAAGCTGAGAAAGTTACTCATGATGTCTTTAGATAAACGTATACTTATCGAAAAGATTGCTCATTTGAAGAATGATCTCGGGCTTCCTCTGGAGTTTCGTGATACGATTTGTCAACGCTATCCGCAGTATTTCAGGGTTGTCAGAACCGAAAGAGGTGCTGCGTTGGAGTTAACTCATTGGGATCCTGAGCTTGCGGTTTCGTTCGCTGAGTTAGAAGAAGAAGATAAGTTAGCAAGAGAAGCGGAAAAGAGGGATTTGATCATTGACAGACCACCAAAGTTTAATAGAGTTAAGCTACCGAGAGGTTTACAGCTTACAAAAGGAGAAATGAGACGAATATCTCAGTTTAGAGACATGCCGTTTATTTCTCCTTATTCGGATTTTTCTCAACTGAGACCTGGTACGGCTGAAAAAGAAAAGCACGGTTGTGCTGTTGTACACGAGATCTTAAGCCTCACAGTTGAGAAGAGAACGTTGGTAGATCACCTTACTCATTTTCGAGAAGAGTTTAGATTTTCTCAACAGCTTAGAGGGATGCTTATACGACATCCTGATATGTTCTATGTATCCCTTAAAGGAGATCGAGACTCTGTTTTCCTTAGAGACGCATATCGTGATTCCCAATTGGTTGACAAGAATAAGTTGTTGCTCATCAAAGAGAAGCTTCGTGCACTGGTTTCTGTTCCTCGTTTTAGAGGCCGTATGGTGAGAACTGACTCAGATGCTGGTGGTGATCAAGATGAGGATGAAGAAGATGAAGAAGAGGAAGATTGGTCGGATTTGGATGATATAGTGAGCAATGAAATGGGTGACGATGTTCAAGATGATGATGATGACAATGACTATGATGATGATGAGGGGGATGATGACATGCCTCCTGATTTTGATGAAGGCGATGAAAATGGTAGAATGAGTCAAAGCAAACAAGCTAAGCAGAATGAAGAAAAGGTTCTTGAGCCTGTTTTCCCAGACGGCAAGCCAAGAGAACGTTGGTAGAATTAGATAATATAATGTTGTATACTGATGAACGCCTTTTAATATGCGAGGTTTATCTCTAAAAAGGGTCATAAGGACAAGTTGTGGAGCAGAAACACAGGCATGGGTCTGAGTCATAAGAGCATAAAGGTGAGTCAAGGAGCAAAAAGGCTACTCCCTTGTAACCAGGATGCAATGGGCTCGAGTCATGGTAAACTTTTTTTCTACAGCTTGCAAGGAGAAAACTGTTTAGGAAGAATTCATTTACATGTCTTGCAAAGCTGATCATTGATGATACACTGGGGTCAACTTTTTGTTTCCTAATGTTATGTAATGTAAGGTCCTACAAATAACTACACAACTATAAATTGGATTTATTTGTGGTAAATTTCTTTGTGTTGGTTGGAAATTGAAGTATGGTTTGTAATATATTGGATCAAATAGAAAATATTTTGCCAACTTGGTGACGACTTTGTCAAAAGTTTCAAAAGTTAAATAAATTGAGTAACAATCAAGTAAAAAAAAATACTACATCCGTATCAAAATTATTGTCCCATTTCTGTTTTGGTAGGTTTCAAAATAATTGTTAACTTTCAAATCAATAATTCAAAATGCTTCAAAATGATAAAGATGAATTTTGTTGGTCGTTAAATACTTAAGTGTAATAAATGTATTCTTTTTAAAATGTATTTTTTGTCTGATGATAATAATTTTAGGATGGAGGGAGTATTTAAGTATGTAAGTCAACTCTGCATTTATATTCTTAATTCTATTGTCGAGTGTCGACCGTAAGACTCCTCCCAACCGTGACGGAAACTGACAAAAACCGACGGGTCACGTTAGCGTCACGTCAGCTTTTTCACAAAACTGACAGAAACTGACAGGCCCCTGCAATCAGTGTTCCGTCAGTTTTTTTTCCAGGGACCCACAACTAATAAATTAAATATTTAAAACACAATAATTAAAATAAAACACATTTCATTAAAATAAAAACATTATAATTAAATAAAATAACATTACAATAATTTAAAAAAAAACACATTACATTAATTGGAAAAAAAAGACGATTACACTAATTAACGACTACGAAAATTTGGTGGGAGTTGCGAAATGTGATCGATTAGAGCATTGCGAAGTTGATGATGAACCTCCCGATCGCGTAATTCCTTGCATACGCAATTGAGTTTCAACCCTTTCTTGCCACGAACGTCTTGCTGGGATTTCCGGATATTCCTCCTCTAATTGACACATATTTCGTCCGTTGTCCTTGGTTATCATGTTGTGTAGAATCACACAAGCATACACGATTCTTGCTATTTTGTTGGTGCTATATGGTCTTGTCGGGTTCTTGATGATTTGCCAACGGCCCTGAAGCACACCGAATGCTCGTTTCACATCTTTTCTTGCAGCTTCTTGATATCTCTTGAAGCGCATCTCTTGTTGTGTTAGTGTCGCACCCCCAAATTATGATGCAGCGGAAGTTGGGTCGGGGCACGACTAATCAGAAATCAGTACACATAATAAATAACGAAGGACCTCTATATGCGTCGTTTTTGAAAACAGTACAAAAGTATTACATTGATAAGCCAAATGTTTACACCAATTTATGAGTTCGCGAATAGTTCTAGAGATTTTAATACATAATTAATATTACAAAATAGTAATACAAGGAAAATCTCCGATGTTTGTAAATCATGCGACTCGAGCTATTGTGTCCTGGAGTAATCCTACTCCTGTCGTGAACCTGAGAATACATACTAAAATGGTCAACAATAATGTTGGGGAGTTCATAGGTTTAGATATCAAAATATAAATGTGAACCACGAGATTTCATAAGTGTTGCACGCATGCAAAATGATGTATACTACTGCCATGAGCTCATAGTCCGAAGCTTAACCGATATGAGTTTGCCTCCTGCAGATGCCTAATCCAGAACATCCGTATGAACAAATAATAAAGCGCCCGTTTGACCAGTTAGAGCTACTAACCCGGACGGGGATGGTCAATCCCAAATAGTACTATTCCTTAATACTCGCGCTAAGATCCATACTAACGAAACTATGATGTGTAGAGGACTTTTGGGTGGATTATAAAAGTGAAACTCATGCAATCCGTATATGTGTAAATCTGTACTCGTATTCATGAAAATAGTGCATGTATTCTCACCCCAATAATTAAAACAGTAAAAGAGGAGCTATGAGACTCACCTGAGTCTTGAAAGCGAGCGTTTAAGTTAATAAACGTTTATCCAAAGTGTAACCTTCTGGCGCCCTAAACGCACAAGGTTATGTGTGAGTGAATGTCTCAAAAGATCATTCATGCTAGTTGTCCACTCAACTAGTTATGTTAAATGTTGTTTGTTCTATGATTACGTTTAGAAAAACATGTACGGTCCGTTGGTGAAGAGTTCGAAGTGATATTAATTCTCAAATTAATATTTTTATGTTTGTTTTGTGTTTTAATTTGATAAGGTAATCATACCTTAGGTGTTTCCCAGTTGTCTCTGTATGTATTTAACATTAGTGTCTCAAACATAAAATAGAGTAGCGAACTTGTGATATGTTCGCTAGTGAATATGTTCGCCCGTTAATGCTGCCGGTTGATTATTCAAGTTTCAAGTTATTACTGTTAGTTTAGTGTTCAATAATTAACACTGTTGATTAATGCGTCACTAAGGTTTATACTGTTGGCTAGTGCGACACTAAGGTTAATGCGACGCTAAGGCTAGTGTCGCTAGTTAATACTGTTGGTCTTTATGTCGCTAGTTAGTACGGTTAGTGTAAGTGTTGCGACACAAGGGTAGTGTCGTAGTTTAATACTGCTAGTTATAAATGTTGCGACACAAAGGTAGTATCGCGGGTTTGAAATGCTCGTTGTGAATGTTGCGACACTCGGGTTGTGTCGCATCGAGTTTCTACTGCTCACTTAGTTTCCACTGTTAATACTGTTGGTGTGTTTTACTCGGTTACCACTGTTTCCACTGCTAGCACGTTTTCCTTTATTACTACTGTTAGCACTTTTCCTCGGTTACTACTGCTAGTTCATTTCCTTGGTTACCACTGCTAGTTCATTTCCTTAGTTACCACTGCTAGTTAGTTTCTTAGGTACCACTGTTAGTTCGTTTTTTAGTTACCACTGCTAGTTCATTTTACCTAGTTTCCACTGTTAGCGCATTTTACATAGTTTCTACTGTTAGTGCATTATTTCTTAGTTCCCACTGTTAGTGCATTTTACCTAGTTTTCACTGTTAGCGCAATTTACATAGTTTCTACTGTTAGTGCATTTTACATAGTTTTCACTGTTAGTATATTTCTACTGCCCGTTATTAGTTTCTACTATCCGTTTCTGAAAATTTGCTTTTGTTCGAGGGTTCTGATTCTAACGACTTCGTTTTAGACTCGAAAACTCTTATACGTTAAATCTTAATATTTTTGCACTCGTAGAAAGTAAAACTTATATGTTTTAGTAATCCCGAAAGTGTTCGATTTTTGGCACAGGAATACCAACGATTCTCTGGTAGATTTAAAAGGTTCGTTTTAGGGTAACTTCGAGTGGGTTTCCAGTTTAAACTTTGTGAGTGAACTTACTAGCATGTTAGATCAACAAAATCTTACGAATAACAAGATAGGTTGAGGAAAGTGTGTTCTTACCCGAAATATGTGTGACGAACGAGATGTGTAGGAAAATGGTGAAGCCTGACTCATTGTTACCAGTAAGTTCTCTTGTGATTTTTGGTGAGAATTGAGAGTAAAAGTGAAGATGGGAGGATTTCTGATTGTGGTTGCCGCGAGGAGAGAAAATGAGAGAAAATTTTGGGTAAAGTTCTGAAAGTTTTGACCAATGAAGGGTTAAGTTGTGTGTGTAAGTAGCCAAAATGATGATATTCCATTGGGAAATGTGGGTGCCGGCCTAGGAAGTCTTGGGCTTGCAGAACTTTTATCCAAGGTGGGCTCCACCCGATTTCCCCACTTACCCAATTTATTTAATTGTTTGTTTGGTTTAAAGGAATTTTTATATTAACATTTGAGTTCTCCTTTTATTTGTCGGGCGCGATCCGCGTGTTTGCGTTACTTACAACACGTACAAGGTATCATTATAATATAAGTTAAATAACGACCTATTAACATCGTTACGTTATCTAAGAAGAGTTTTTCACCAACGTCCGTATTTATCGTGTTGGATTTCATCCGGTTGAAATTGCGTAATTAAAATTTAATTACGTACGTGCGTATAATACAATATACAAAGTGTTACCGTAATTAGTCCTATTTCACACTAATTACAAGTAGTAATTACCTATCTTAGGCAATAAATGATGGCCTAATTCGCCGGGTGTCACAGTTAGTGGATGCTTAAACGACTTTACAATAGTGGACCATTCCGGATAAATCCCATCACCTAGATAATAGCCTTTGGTGAATTCTTTGTCATCAATCATGACATTTACTTGTGGAGCTCTATCTTGTAGTACATCGCTGAACAAATCCGATTGATTTAATACGTTTATGTCGTTGCTCGAACCCGCTGGACCAAAGAAAGCGTGTCAAATCCACAAATCGTAAGAGGCAACCGCTTCGAGCATGATCGTTGGACAACCTTGAACACCTCTAGTGTATTGACCTTGCCATGCTACTGGGCAATTTCTCCAAGGCCAATGCATACAATCGATGCTTCCGAGCATACCCGAAAAACCATGCAACTCGGCATGATGCTGATGTAAACGTTGCACATCTTGTAGTATTGGTTTTCTTAAATACTCGGTAGAGTATAGATTGAAAACACATTTACAAAAGTTATCCAAACAATCGTACAATGTTTGTTCACCCATATGTAAGTACTCATCAAACGCATTAGCGGCACAACCGTACGCCAATTGGCGTACGACGGAAGTGCATTTTTGTCAAACGTTAAAACCAAGTCTACCGGTTGCATCAGGCCGTTGAATAAAATATGTAAAATAGTCAGGTACTGAAAATTGGGAAAACGATATAATACCTTGACATATACGAAGAAATAATGATTTGCTCATCCGATAACGTCGTCGGAAGATATTCGCCAAAAATGTTGGATCCTCGGTAAAGTAGTCTAGATACAAACGTTCACTCATTGCTTCACGATCTCTAGGAAAATATCGTCGGGGTGCTCGTGGTATCGGGATCGAAATTTCCTCTCCGTCGGACGAATCGGAGTCTATCGAGTTAATTATATCGATAGCAGCCATCGGATCGAAAACCACCGTGATAGATTGCAAATCTTCAAGATCGGAATCAGAAGACATGGTGGAAAGATTGTATAAATATAGATGTGATAGTGAAAAAGTGTGTGAATTGTTTGGAAATGAGAGTGTATTTATAGAGTAAAAATGGAAAGTTAAAAAAAAAAGAAAAAAAGAGAGGTAACTTCTATTTTTCAAAAAATAAAAAAATTAAAATAAAATAATAATATCTACTTTTCAAAAAAAAAATTCTTTCCTGTTCGCGCGCCCGGGCCCACGAAAACAACCGAACCATCGTCGGTAAATCGAAGGTTAAAACTGACGGGCTGGTGCCATCGGTGTCGGTTTCGTCGGTATCAAACGACGGTATCCGACGAGCACAGTTGGGAGGAGTCTAATGTATTCAAGGTCTTGGCGCGAATAGTTCACATGAACAAGTTAATATGAACTTAAAACGATAATATTTTATTATTATAAATTAATAAATAAATAACAATACTCTAATAGAAATGAAACAAAAATGTGAACATAAAAAGTTTTTTTTTACAGTGGACATGTGAACATAAACAACTACCTATTACTCCGTACATTGTATTTAATTTTAATTTTAATAATATTTTAAAATAAGTACGTTTAAAACCAGTAAACCATATCTATCTAGAAAAGAAGAAAAAATATATAAAAATTAAAGGAAAAAAAGCAAGTGGGCCACCCACTAGTAACTTTAATAGACCACAAGAATACCAAGTCAATGTACTACATCATTTAACGTGGCGTTTGAGATCGAGTTTTGTAGAAATTATTTGTAAATGTAAATAATTAAATATAAAATTATTGATAAAAAAATGATTTTTACGTTTGCAAGAGAAAAAAAATGTAGTTTTGAAAAAGCATGTTGATGGAGATATGCTTCTTAAAAAATGTAAAATCTAATTTAAAAGAATTTTTTTAAACACAGCCCTTAGGGCTGTTTTTAACACGCTTAAAAGTCTTGTACAATAAAAATAATCGCCCTCTAAAATTAATATTTAATTGGCATGTACAACACTTTTAAGCACATTAACAACAGCCCTAAGGGCTATGTTTGGACAAATCCAATTTAAAAACACAAGTTTCAAATATCCTATAATTACCCTTCATTTTATTAATTTTCATATAACATAACTATTAGATATTACATAAATAGCGTATAATTATAGAGATATGATATATCAAAGTAGCTAACAACAACGTTAAGCATTCTTCAATTTTACTATTATCTTATTGACGGTGGTTAATAATATTTCATGCGATAGCCGGTCGAGTTAGTAGGGATGATAATCGCTGGTGTTAAAAAGTTTAAGGATGAAAATGTAAATATTTGTGTAAGAAAAGAAAAGAAAAGGTGGTTAATAATATTTCATGCGATAGCCGGTCGAGTTAGTAGGGATGATAATCGCTGGTGTTAAAAAGTTTAAGGATGAAAATGTAAATATTTGTGTAAGAAAAGAAAAAGAAAGAAAGAAGATAACTTTTTATAAATGTGGTTTGGTCTTAACTGGTATAAGATTAGATCAATTTCTTCTTAATTTAAGAATAATAATAAAATAATAAATATAAATATAAATATAAATAAATAAAAAGAAAGAAAGAAAGAGGCAGGCGACAAAGGAAGACTTTTGACTATTCAGAAAATATTAAAAAAAGTGAGTCTACTCCCCCAACGAACGAGACGAATGCGATTGGGTCCATGCATGGCTGCTGCACCACAGAAACAGTTAAACTAAATAACCTCGAAATTTCTCAAAATTTGACTACCTACTGTGCCTTTGTATAATTCAGGTCTCATCATTTCATCAAATATCTAAACCTCATCGATCGATATATCATCATCTCATCTTCATTTGCAGTTGCAGTTGCAGCTGCCAAATCATCTTCATCATCGTATATATCGTAAGTAGTTTTCTTTTACTTAATTATCAACTATTTTTTTAGTTTTCTGTTGTTATTGTTATAGTTAGTTAGTTATTTTATAATTCTCTGTTCTGGTAAAGATTTTGATTTCATTTGTATATAGCTGTTATCATCATATCATATGATCATGGTATTTTATAGTAGTTTGTTGATCATGTAACCGCTTACGATCACAAATAAGTAGCTAAGAAATTAAGGATCAGGCACATAATTAATTATGTTTTTATTTGTCAGTTGATTCAGGAGTGTTTGCAACAGAATGCGGTAGCTGTTTGTCGATCAAGTACATTGACAACAAGAGCATCAATATTTTGGATATGAATTTCAAGCAGGATCGATACGTAAGGTTAGTATATATGTTACAATACCTTATTACCTTACTTTTTTCTTATGGATACTTTGATATATAATTATACATAAATTACCATAAGTAACTGTTACTGATCACTAATGTTGGTTGTCTCTTGCAGGTTTAAGGATGCAAGATCAGAGCAATCTTCTCCTAGTTACGATTGGCGTATACCCACTAATTATGGAGCTCATTTTCATATGAAAATCAAGCCATATTTTAGCTCACTGATAAATAGCATCCATAGAGGATTAAATCAGGCTTCTGCAGGGGTCAGTGGATTGAAAAATTCACTGATCTCTTATCAGTCAAGTGATAAACCCACAGTAAAGCGAGTTGTTCATCAGAAAAAAATCCTGGACCCACAAGGGTCATTTCTTCAGAAATGGAACAAAATATTCGTTATCATCAGCATTATTGCTGTATCCTTAGATCCATTATTCTTTTACATTCCTGTCATTGACAGCCATGAAAAGTGCCTAGGCGTGGACAACAATATGAAGATCATTTCTAGTGTTCTTCGTACGTTGATTGACCTCATTTATATTCTCCATATAATATTCGAGTTTCGCACTGGATTTATTGCTCCTTCTTCTAGAGTCTTTGGAAGAGGGGAATTGATTAAGGACCCTTTTGCTATAGCAAAACGATACTTTTTGTCTTACTTTATCGTGGACATATTATCGATTCTTCCACTTCCACAGGTATGTCATCGATATTGTACCAAAATCATTTCATTTGATTAATACTTGTTGATCCCGATAATAAAATGTTAATTAGTTTGGCTCTGGTTCTAACATTTGATTTATGCAGGTGACAATTTTGATCATCATACCTCACAGAAAGGGACCGACCTCATTAGTCACAAAGGATTTGCTCAAGTTTGTGATATTTATCCAATACATCCCACGGTTTCTTCGGATGATTCCGCTATACCGAGAAGTCACAAGGACATCTGGCATATTCGCTGAAACCCCGTGGGCTGGAGCTGCTTTCAATCTCTTTATCTATATGCTAGGCAGTCATGTAAGTTCCATAATCATGTTCCTGATTCAGCTACTGCAAGAGTTCATGCTCCAAAATTATTTGTTTGATAAACTTGATTGTGTATTACTATAGTCTGTCTCTAAGATGCTTTGCGGGTATGCGTTGGCTCTTTGTGTGCACATAAATACTTTTAGCAAAATTGATTAAAAAGAACTTCATTTTGGTGTCCGTTAAACGTGTTTCAAATTTAAATATATGTTGCTGTCAGGTATTTATGTTAAAAATTATATTGTTCCTATAAGTAGTTGAATACCATAGTATAATATGGTTTGACAAAATGTTGTGACTGAACAAGTTTATTCCTACTGGAACTCATCTTGCAGATACTTGGATCCTTCTGGTACGTATTCTCTATAGATAGGGAAGATGACTGCTGGCGCGCTGCATGCCAGGATAACAATTGTGATGTCAAGTATCTATACTGTGGAGAACATCGTGTGGGGGACTATTCATTTTTAAATAGAACTTGCACCGCTCTACAACCAGATCAAATAAAAAATTCAACGGATTTTAACTTCGGCATATTTCTTGATGCTTTTGAGTCTCACATTGTAGAAACCAAAGATTTTCCACAGAAGTTATTATACTGCTTTTGGTGGGGTTTGAGAAATTTAAGGTTTGTGCATCCAATTCTAGATATTGACCACTTTGATTCCTTCTATAGATTGGTTGGAGTACCTTACACCGATACTTTGTTCCTAAATATTTATGCTTGATTGCCTCTCTTTTTTTCAGCTCACTTGGTCAAAACCTCAAGACAAGTACCTACGTATGGGAGATACTATTTTCCATCTCAATCTCCATTCTTGGATTGGTCTTATTTTCATTTCTCATCGGCAACATGCAGGTACAATCTTAATAAGTCAATAATTTTACTGCTATTTGCACTAGGATTGACTTTGAAGGCTTGCATATCGATCAGAATAAAAACTTGTGCTCTTAATACTACATGCATCAATTATCAGATACTCAAATTTGTGCTTATGGTTTGGTGCAACAGAAATATCTTCAATCTATGACCGTAAGAGTGGAAGAAATGAGGGTAAAAAGGAGGGATGCAGAACTGTGGATGTCCCACCGCTTGCTTCCTGACGAACTTAAGGAGCGTGTGAGGCGTTATGAACAGTACAAATGGCAAGAAAATAGAGGAGTCGATGAAGAATCTCTCATTCGCAACCTGCCCAAAGACTTGAGAAGGGATATAAAGCGTCATCTATGTTTGTCTCTACTTAAGAAAGTCAGTTAAAACCTTAACTTCTTCTTTTTTTGTACTTGACATACTTTAGTAAATTCGGCTAATTTAGGAGTGAATGTGTTGATGCAGGTGCCGATGTTTGAAATAATGGATGAACGATTGTTAGATGCTATGAGTGACTGTCTGAAGCCAGTTCTTTACACAGAGAATAGCTACATAGTCCGAGAGGGAGATCCAGTAGATGAGATGTTGTTCATCATGCGTGGAGAGTTGCTAACCGTGACAACGAATGGTGGAAGAACTGGCTTCTTCAACTCTAGTAACCTTAAAGCAGGCGACTTTTGTGGAGACGAGCTTCTCACATGGGCACTCGACCCAAACTTTTCGCCAACTCTTCCCCTCTCAACTAGAACAGTACGACCCGTTACAGACGTAGAAGCTTTCTCTCTCAAAGCTGATGACCTCAAGTTTGTAGCCTCACAGTTCAGACGTCTACACAGCAAGCGTCTCCAGCATACTTTTAGGTAATAACAACTCAAGCTTCAAGAACTATATACCACATGGTCTTTCGTACTACCGATAATTAATAAAACTTGATGTCACGTATGCAGGTACTACTCACAGCAGTGGAGGACGTGGGGAGCATGTTTTATACAGGTTGCGTGGCGCAGACATTGTATAAGGAAGCAAGAAAAAGCATTGTCGGAGGAAGAAAAGAGACTGCAGGATGCATTAGCAAAGGCAGGTGAAACCTCCTCCCCTAGCCTTGATGCCGCCATTTATGCATCCAGGTTTTCTGCCAATATATTACATAAGTTGAGGAATCGTTCACATAGTACAAAATTATTGCCGCCTATGGTACCATCCCTGCTGCCACAGAAGCCAGTAGATCCTGATTTTAGTGATGAGGATCTTGCATAAGGTTCTATGTACAGATTCTCATTCTCCGAAGGTTATCTTGCAGTAATTTACGAGCAGCACATATTTTTATTCACTATTATGTGCTTTGTATGGAATTATGTATGCAGTTCTGTTCGTTTGTACAGAATTGTGAATACCAATTATATATAACTTAAATTCTCAAGTATCTCATCACAATGATAAAGAGACTAGCTATTTGCTTCCAAGACTTTTAATAAACATAGTGTGAATTTCAATTACATACTCTTGGAATTGCGGATCCAAAAGAGACGTAACAAAATGACACAATTTTTTTTCATATACATATGAAAATGCATCACATACATACTACACACCTTCCAATTGAAGAACACGCTACTTTGAAGTAGAAATAGAATAGACATCTAATTGCTGGTATCTTAAAATAAACTTTGCTTAAATGTCGATCAATAGTAATCATTTACATTGTAATAAAGTTCACATTAATAGAAACTAATAGGCCATCTGAAAATGGTGTGTTCATCTCCTGCTTTTATACATATCATCCACCACACTCTGCAAAATAGCCTCATCGTTCGTCAAATTGGCAAATGACTAATATAGTATGTTTTCTTTTGGTAATCAGACCTAGTTTTTAGAACTAGCTAGAGTAAGAGCTAACCTGGTAGTATTTGAGAAGCTGGGCTCTCTTTTTCTTGAACGTTGGAGTGATCAAATCACGATCCATGTCAAAGGGTACAGGGTCAAGGTGAACAGCTTTTATGAATTCAAAACCTTTTAACTGGCAAAAAGCACAACTCAGAATAAGTTCAAACTTGTCATAGACTTCATAAATCATACAGATACTGTTTAAATACGGACTCTTTTGCAAATACAGATACTTGTCATAGACTTCATAAATCATACAGAAAGAAAAAAAAAGGCCAAACCTTCTTCTCTTTTGCAATACTTTTTAGTTCTCCAAGAATATATGCATTGGTCTTGGGATTTTCACAGATGATAGAGAAATCACCAGGCACTCCGTTTTCTGCTGCCCACTGTTCGAGTGATTCTTTGTTTGGGTTGACAACTGCAACAAGGAAGGACTCAAAGCTGTTGCCGTATACCCATATCTGGAACATGTAAGAATAAAACTTCCTTAAATTCAACCCCACAAATAAAGCTTGACTACATCAGATATAAAAATGGGGGTTTGACTGACAAAAAGAATTACCGAATCAACACTGGGTACAAGGGAGAATATGCTTTCCAAATTCTCAACTGAGACATACTCTCCTTGTGAAAGCTTGAATATATTCTTCTTTCGGTCGATAATTTTCATGCTTCCATCCAGTTGCCACTCACCAATATCCCCTGACATGATTAATTTTAGCCTATGCTGTCAAGAAATCTGGTTTTAATAAAAGAGGAAAGAAGACTGTTTAGCAAACCTGTGTGGAACCAGCCATCTACAAGCACTTCTTTGGTGAGGTCTTCGCGTTTGTAGTATCCCGAGAACAACGACTTCCCACGTAACAATATTTCTCCTCTTGGAGTGCTCGCCAGGGCATCGTATCCCATTTCAGGGACTGATATTAAACATACGTCCACGTTTGGCAATGGGGGTCCCACCGTACCAGTCATTGATAATTCATTTGGTTGTGCCACAAATGATCCCGCACAGGTTTCTGTTAAACCTATACAAATACATACCAGAACTTTTGTTTAACAATCTATCAATCATATTCAAAGTCAAACTTTGCAATAGAAGATGGCAGATCTTTTATACCATATCCTTGAAGAACATGAGCACATGTCACCACTCTTAAAAAGGTTTCCACAGAAGTAGAAAGAGGTGCGGCTCCAGATAGAATAAGTCGCATGTTTCCTCCGAGACCTTCTTTCACCTTTTTTTTTAAGAATTATGAGAGGATAGATGTATGTTAATAGCAACTCAACTGATGGCATCTGGAAGAAAGGAATTGCGACAAAAATAGAGATAAATAGACGTATTGTAACCGCATCCGTTACCTTACTAAAAATAATCTTATCAAACCTTGGTGCTGCCTCTTCATGTTTGTACCCTCTACTCATGTTATGCAGTTTGCTGCAAAATGAAGCAATTAAACAGTAATAAGTGACTGGTCATTACGAATTGTTTTCGTATATCTTAGTAAACTTTAAAGGACAATAAGAGCAGTCCTAAAGAGTAGTATCAGTATGTACTGTCGCAAATTTTAGTGAAGGTGGGAGTTTCTTTGAAGGCAGTTTGCTGCAGATTGTTTTCTCATATCACTAAAGGCTAAAAAGGTTCTGAAACAAGTTTATCTGACTTTATGCCCTATCTGATCTTCAATCTCTTAATGTTTTTTTTTTTCAGCTCAAAGAATTTACAATATCCTTATGTGCGAGTCGAAATGTCATTTGGCCAGAAAACTACATAAAGCATTCTAACTTTAAAAGAACTACAACAATGCAAACAACTATTTTCTTAATAATGTTTTTCACTGGTTATATATATATAAATAATCTTATAGATATGGCTGCAAGAAAAAACTCACTAGGTGTAGGCAAGGTTAAACAAAGTTTGCTTGAGGAAACCACTCGAAGAGATCTTTTCTACCAAACCTGAATAGAAAATTGATACAACTTCATGAAGACAAACTTCTTAAAAAAAGTGCAAAGAAAGGTTTTTTTTAACACTATTATATTGATCAAATATACCTGAATAGATTCTATCCAATACACGGGGAACAGCACAGAAGACAGTTGGCTTTAGCTCTTTGAGATCGTCAATCAGTAATTTGATGTCCTGAGGATGTGCATTGAAAAAGTGACCTCGGAATCTATATATTCACAAACACATACATAATAAAATCCCTAAAGGTCACTATGACTTACCCCACGCCAAAATCCTATTGAGGCACCGGTAGAAATGAATAATTCTTCAATGACCCGATCAAATATATGGGCTAAAGGGAGATATGAAAAAAATACATCGCATGCACGAAACTGATCAGAAAAAGAAACAGGGCATATCTAGTTAGATTAAATGGGAAAACTATGATAAAATGATGAGATGTTTATATGCATTTACATTAAAAGGGAAAGGAAGTTTGATGCAACAAAATGCACAGAATAAAAAGCGTCAGTTGTGAGTTAACCAACCTCTTCACTCATGCTCTCTAGGTGATGTTTTACTCCAGACAAGATGGAAAGAATGCTTTCATTGGTTATCATAACTCCCTTTGGTTCGCCAGTGGTTCCACTAGTGTACATGATTGTACAGATATCACTTCTCGTCTTCGAAGGCAGGTCAAATTGGTCCTTTGTTTCCTTCAAATGTTAATCAACTAACCTCATTAGCCACATATAGTAAAACAAACAAAATTTCATAAGGTCCTAATTTTCTAATTATATTTAACTGCCAAAAATAATAACTAGCTTTTGCATATAAACAAAATAAACAAACATGTTGGTACTACTTAACAACCAGTTCTTACCAGATGCAAAAATTCTTCCCAAGAATAAAGTTCCAAACCATAATTTTCAGCCACTAGCTTTTGCTCATTTGTAATTGTGCCAAAGCTAACAAGAGCTATAAAATACGCAAAGGCATGTTAACTCATGAGCACAACATAAAAATAGCTATGACAAAAGCAGAGGATAGAACTCACTTTTCAAGTATGCCCCAGTATCAGGAAATGTTTTTAGTACCTATAAATTATTAAAAAAATTATCAGCTATGAGAAAACAAAGAAACAGGACACTATACGTGGCTAAAAAGTATTTAAACAAGTCCAAGCATCATAATCCTTTAATATAGTGTGACACATTTTCACAGCCTACCTCAGAAACTTTATCTTCCTCTGCAAATATAATTGAGATCTCTGCGTGACATATTATGTATTTCACTGCACCAGCACCTGAAAAAACATTGCTGAATGTCAAACTACTAGGTTATGATGGTCACAATGAGAATGGTGGGATGAGTTCAATTAAGATAATATTAATCATTCAGATCATCTACAGATGCAACTGCAACAATTTGTTAATGCAGCCTAAAAAAACTTCTCTAACATCAGGCCACGAGCATATTGAGGATACTGTTTCAAATACGCTTAGTTCTGAAACAGTGCTCATGTGCATAGTTTGCTACCTTAAATAAATGTACCCAAGATTCATAACATATGACAGTTACCGCACAAAAGTGGATCTTTCTCAGGTTAATGTTTTGAAAACGTACCTAAAGTGTCATATAAAGGGACACAATGAAGGCCATGAGCATTGCAGGCCTGCAGAAACTTTAACACAATCAATGGTAAGAAAATGTTGAAAATTGTTGAAAGTAAGAGATGTATTAATTATACTAAGCAGAAAGTTATAATTTTCAAGTCAATACTACAACCCATTTGGTGCAATTTTTTCAAGTCAATACTACATTTGGTGAAGGTGAATGAAAAACTGCTGATATGATTAACATTACCTGCATGCTTACAACCCATTTGGTGCAATTTTTTCCATATATCCCACATCGAGCACCCTGAACATGAGAAACTCTAGTGGTAAGTTAAACATACCTAATTGTGTTAAAACTGCTGTGACTAAGGAGTAATATTCAACCAAATAGTGAAGCATGTATAGATGATTTTCCGTACTATAAGTAGGAGACAAATGAAATGCAAACCTTGTTAATTCCACGGCTACAGATAGAATCTCCAAGCTCTAATACAGTATCATATACTTGCTTGTAAGTTAACCATGCATACTTACCAGCCTGGATTAAAACATGCAATGAGATTCAATTCAGAAAAGGGTTAAAGCCATAGATTGGTAACGTACTTTCACTTTTGTTCCAATGTTGGTAACGAACTAATTTTGTTACCAATGTAGGTAATGTATCAGTAAAAAGTGCTACATATTAGTAATGTACTTTACAAAATGTGTTCCAATATAGGTAATGTATACTTATGAATCATACAAAGTACATTACCTACATTGGTAGTAAAATTAGTTCGTTACCTATATTGGAACACAAGTGAAAGTACATTACCAATGTATGACTTTAACCCAGATAAAGCCATAGATTGGTAACGTACTTTCACTTTTGTTATGAAATCATAAAAACAGAAAAACTACTAAGTAAGCATATATAAGTACCTTGCCATCAACGATCTCCCGTTGACCAAGCATTGGATTATTAGGATATTTATCAACTGATGAACTGTGCAGCAAAAATGTTTATAACATGACAGTTAAATGACCAACCGACCATCAACATAATCTTTTGTTAGCTAAATATGTTATATCATCATAAAGATATATGTATAGCTAGCACGCAAATATTCATTTCTAAGATCCCAAAACTATTATGAAACAACAATTTACACAAGATAGTGTTACCACACTACAACGGTTAAAATTGCAGCAAGATTATCACCACTGATCTATGTACTTGCTATTTATGTGTTGATATGAACCACGTACTACTTTGTACAGTTTAACTGTTTGTGTTCGCTTACATGGCACATATGTAGCGTTAATATGGCATTTCTTGCTGATGCGTCATCGACTAATGACGTTATATATAAAACAGACTGTTTGAACACAATAATAAAAGATGAGGGTTGGAAGTGAAACTTTTAACAAGTCATCATCTTTTTCAATGAGTTTGGAACCTGATTTTTTTTTTTTTTTTCTGACCATTTCTTGCTAATTTAAAAAAACAATTTTTAGATGGTCAAAGTGAAAATAGATCAAGTTTTCAACTTTTTGCTTGTTTAAAGGTATGTGAAATGGATGATACAGATTATTTAGGAATAAGAAAAATGAATATTATAAACGGTTGGTCGGTTTTTTTTACAAACTAATGCATACACTTTTTAGAAAAATGCATTGATTACACTCTTTAATTATAAGAATAAAATTTCATTTTTATCCATTTTAACGTTTATATATTAGCTGAAATTAAAATGTCAACCATTATATCGAGAGAAAATTATATAGAAACATGAACAATAAAAATGAATCGAAGTCGTATCTCTTTTCACTGTGTATGGATTTGAAATTAACATTTCAAATCCAATTGGCCAAATCCACCAAAATGTTTTTGGTGGGCCCTGATTTTGATCTAATTGTTATAGCATTAACCATCTATAGAAATTAAGTTATACTTAGCAATCTAAAATATGCATTAATGGAAAATGATTGATAGGGTTTGTCTTATCCCTGTTTACTTCTTTTAGAGATGTTTATTTGTTGATAGTTATATACAACTAAATTTGACCCATATGCATATCAAACTATATGTTTTAACAAACTTACTTAAGATAAATTTACTCAAATCTAATTATTTATGACAAATCAATGTCCATAGTTATATATTTCCACATTCAACAGGATCACATTTATAAAAAGAATCAAATACTAGAACATTTATGATAAACTGATCTTTATTAAATTTTAAAAGGGAAGGAAGAAACATAAAGAGAGAAAGAATGAGGCATACCGGAAAACATCCCAGCAACAATCGATGCCTTTAGTGAGTGGCCGGAATCCATCTTTCGCTAGCACATTCCGGTAAACCGGACCAACAGACGGCCTACCACCTTTCGCTTCTTTTGCTTTTTCAATCTCTACCACATATTTCTTCAAACCCATGTTTTTTTTATGTTTTCTTTTGATTGAGCAAAAGTATGAATCAAGAAAAGGCTGATCAATCAGTCAATACATAAACATATAAACATAATATAATAATAGTAATAATGAAATAAATGTATATGATGGTGTGTTTAATTTGTAATGAGTTTTTGTAGTAAAACTGGTAAGAAAGAGAGTGGTGTTGTTGGCCTAACAAGTGAGAAATAGAACTTGGCAAGTTACAGTTGCAGGTGACTTTCCCACCAGAAAACAATGAATGTTAGGGATGACTGATTATAGAACAAGTAGTTCAACAAATTACTAAAATTTTGTCAACAATTTTTTCTTTTAATACCTATTAACAATTAATGTTATTTGCATTGATTATTCCAAATCATTAATAAGTCAAGTCACACAGACAGTTCATATTGTGTACAAGCCTGTAAAATTTTATTTTGTTATGGTAATATCTACATTATTTCAATTGTAATTTGACAATCAATTGTCATTGTCATGTCTTTATTATACACTAAACGTACTTACTCGATACAATAAATGTATATTGTATTGTATTGTATTGGTATCAACTGTATTAAGTAAACGCTGTCTTGTATCATCATTATTTGCATATTACATTATAATATAATAAGAATTGGTCATATGTTGAGCCACCTTCGTTTGTTAACAAGCTCGGATTTGTTACGAGTCATATTCGTAACAATGTTCAAATGTCTTTTTCTTTTTAATGTTATGTCATATATAAAATATACTCTAATTGTAAAAGTAGAAGCATGTATCAATAAAATTTATCATTTATGATATTCAAGTAACTTATGTAGTTTTTCATTAATGAATAAAATGTAGAATGGTCCTTTTGGTTATTTGTGTGAAATTTTGTTGTTTCTGTTTTGATAAAAGATTAGAAACAAATAGAAAACGACACTACAACAACCCTTTTGCTTCTGAAAAAATAAGAAAAGTATATAAATTTATTGACCGATATACTGTATTTTACTAAATAAATAAATAATAAAATGAAATAGACTATCAAGATGAAGATGACAACATTTGAGTTTGATGACCAGAAATATGATTAAAGACAATAAGACTATCAGTCAATGTTGTGGACACAATTCAATGATAACAGTCATGAAATGTCATGAATTCAAACCAATATCATATAATTTTGGAGTGAATGATTTGTACCACTTTATCTGCATACTTATTTACATATTTGTTGTCTTAAAAAAAACTAGATATACGTGTATATATATATGCATCATGTTTTTGAGCCGACTAAAGGCTGCTGGGACTTGGGATCAGGTGCACGCTTTCTGTACAAAGAGCCAGAGGAAGCAGGGACATCTGCAGAATGTGTGGCAGCAAGTGGCTGAAAATTGGTATTACCAACAAACCAGTAGAGTGCCCATTTCAAATTGCAGAGGGTATACTTGAGAGCTTTGGTCCAGTTCTCCTGTTTGTTGAAGCTCTGTGTTATTGAATAGCTTTCAACTTTGTCGTTCTCGATCCTGTAAAGGGATAGGGAGGTATAAGAACACCATTAAGCATAGATTTATGAACACTTGTTGGATGTTTGTCTGGACTTTTATGTAGACTAAGGATTGATCAAATTGCCTTAACCAACTATGCTACATATAGTATGAGTCATAAAAATTTGTAATTATTTACCGAAGGATCAGTAACACTAGTTATTTTGCTTTTCCTGATTATATTTGCCTAGGAAAACCGAATACTACTTAAGGTAAGTCAAGATGTGAAATGCCTTAAACTATTTTAGCTAACTGAAGAAAGCTGCTTTGCCTAAGGGATACTCGTATAAGATTGAGATATTTACAGAGGACATAAAGTAACGAGCGGGAGCCTTTTATTTGTAATGAGAGAACATTGAAGAGAGCTTACTTGTAAGGAAGCTTGAAACATTTTTCAGATGGTATGTTGTTTTCTTTATCCTTGGAGTTTGCGAATTCTGCGAAGTCCTTAAGACATGTCAAGAACAATGTCATTGCCTTGTCATATCGAGTGCTCCAAAACAAATTCACTGGACCAAACCTATGTAGGGATCAGCAACATCAAAGAATACATAAGCATCAACTTAATAATCTCTTATATGCTGACGGTATAAAATAGTTTGACAGTCTAACACATCCATCCAAGATGGTTGGTGAGGTCTTCAAAAACAATATGGTGTCACCTAGAGGTAGATATTTAAGCCTATTTAACTAAAATAGGTCAATTTGTCACCAACAGGTCAAATGGGTAGATTCGCCAAGGAAGAAATAGATCATATGGGTAATAGTGTAAGACAAGTCGTTACAATCTCTTAAATCCCTTTAAACAAACTTAGGTTATTGTTCCAATAGTTTAGTTTTTCTCATCATATTAATACCTAAAAAGTTTCAAAATTAGATACACCCTGACATAAAAGTGTTGGCGGGTCAACCAACTTCAACCTAAACAATATTGACGGGGAAAGGGCAATGATTCGCACTGAAACAATAACCATAAAATAAACAAAAATAAAAAAATAAAAAAAAGTAGTAATGATCCATTCAGCTTATAAAGGAACCCAGAGTTGCAAATAAGGAATTCATTGAACAATCAAGATCCATTAAGGTAGCATATAAACTTACAACTCATAAGTATTGTTGCTGCTGTCCATTATTCGAGGATAACTCCCCATAGGAAGGATTTTTATTCGGTATCTGTTCAACAACAGGTTAAGGAATACTCGTATCAACAGAATAACATATACTTCAATCATAACCACTTTCATCTTCCGAAAAAATATCATAAGAGACTACTCTTGCTAGCCAAAGTGACACACATAGTATAATAATGGCATATTGCTATAATCTATATAAGTACTTATAGAACTTATTTGAATAGAAGAAGCAACAAAGGATACTGGAACTTTGGTCTGAAGTATTGAGCCATTGTATGAAGCAGAAGGCAAGCTTGGCCCCATGCCGCATTTATCTCGTCCCACTCTACCTGAGTATTTGTCAAAATTGCAACCAAAAAACAAGGTTAACTAATAAGAGAAACAATGTTACCAAAATCTAATGAGCATCTAGCATAAGCTAAGATTTTCTCCACGTGAATGGAGCACATCAACTATTTTACTTTTGCCTACAGGTAACCAAAAAAACTTGATAGCCTTTCTCTACTTGACAACATAACCGTCTGCGGCTTTATTTTGTGCTTCGTAAGTACGATACAGATGACAAAACTTATTCCAAACTGAACTTAACTCCAATTATGAAACACTAAATGGGTGAGACACAATCTGGTCCTGCACCACATCCCAAAAACATTCATGGAAAAATGCTTTCTATGTTGACCAATTTAGATAGACATGCCATATACCGGAATTTTAGGGAGCCTTCCCAGCCTGAAATTGTTAATTGTTCCAAAATCTCCATCATACCATATTGGAAACGCATCATTAAGGACATTAGTTCTCTTCAGAAGTTCTAAATGTGCCTGGGAAACTTCAATTTTGGCCAATATCGCGTCTCTCTCTTCCTGTCGTAAGAAAGATTATAATAAATCAAAAAGCCAATTTTGTATTAGAAGAGAAATGTGTTTGCCAACATGTTGATGTCAAAGAAATATGTCTTGGCCAAGAAGGAGCTATTGCAAAGAAATGTTATGTACGTCTAACATTTCTCTAATCGTAGCAGGTAAAACATGCAGAAATACATAAAATAAGATGAGCCTGTGGTTCCATTTTATTGCATAAACTTACCTGATGGGATATTAGCTGAAACTGGAAATTATTGAACTCATGCCAATACCTGATAACCAGACACATAACAGTTGGTAAACCCTTCAAACGGGTGTAGTCACTGGGTCTTGTTGTATAATATGTCAATGATAAAGAACTTACCGTTCCTCCAACTCTTTAAAGCGATGGGATTTAAGCTCAAGTTCCTTCAATTCACCAGTTACTTCATTGCACTGTTTTTCGGTTTCTAGGATTGCTGCTTCAAGTTTACGTTCTTCTTCTTCTATCTTCAATAACATCAAAACAAAGATGTAAGTGCAACTTCCACCAGCAAAAGGCAAGAATGAATGTGATCAGGAAAGTAAATACAGGAAGTCGAATGAGTAAATGTATAAGATCTGACCTTTAGTTTTTCCCTCAAAAAGTCAGCCTCAGTAAGCACATTACGCGGCTCTCCCTCCAAACGCTGAAGGCAAGCTTCATAAGCCTTAATGTCACTATTGACATCCTCAACCTCCTTATCAAGCTTATCAGATAAGACCCTCATGCACTCAAGGCATAAAGGTTGATCAACCTGTGTTTGGGTTGTGGCAATCTCGAATGCACGGTTCAAAACAGTTACGGTTGAGTGGAAGCCAGAATGATTTGATTGTGTTGGAGCGCTATTGGATCCTTGAGATGGAAGATGATGTGTAGAAGGATCAGAGTTGTAAACAGAGGCAGCAGGTGGAGGCAATACGACAAATGATTCTTCCATAGCAGCAGCAGCTTTTCCTCCAGTAGCAACAGCAGCGTCATTACGTGATGGTGGACGAGGAGGAACTCCAGATGATGATGAATGGTTATTGCTGTTCCTTTGTTTTGGCAACACAACAAACGACTGATCCATGCGAGTGCCCCCTAACACACTACCCGCTCCTGCTCCATGCATGGAAGAGCCTGAATGTATCAAACCACCCACCCATTCATTTTTATTCACTCGCATGCATTTGTTTTCAGAGGAACATTCATTTTTAGAGCACAATCAATGAAATAACTTGCATCACATTGCATCATGGAATCGTTTGTGTTAGGGTAGGTGAAGTGGTCTATTCTAACTGTAAAGTAAACTAAGATTATTCAAAATTCCTAACCCTAACTGATGTTACTTTGTGTCAAGTTATAATAGAGAGCTAATGCTGCGGCTGCTAAATTTTTAGTTTTATTTTGAGCAATTCCAACTAATATGTATGTATGAATGTATAATTCAGCAAGTAGTAGAATCATTTTAGGCCAAAACTTATAAATAGTAATAGTAAACCCTAAGCAAATAAATAAACAACAGTTAAAAACAAAGGAGGCTCTAACCGTATGATCGATAAGTGGAAGAAGATTCATTGGAATCAACGACGCCGGTAATGGATAGGCTGTGGCGGCAGTTCTGACAGACCCACCGTGGCAGATTCGGGTCAACCGGCAGGGTCTTATCCCCGCCCGTATTAGTAGTCATATTCATATTACTATTATTGTTCTTCATATCATCTCTTTTTTAAATTCCTTTCGATTGCATCTGTGCGTGAGGTTTGTTTCGCCAACACACTTTTACAACAACAAGAAGCAAGCAGCAGGGAATAAATTAAATTATTAATTAAAATATTATTAGCAGTTTAAAGATCGACTGGATTTGATTTTGATTAAATCCAAAATTGGGGATAAACCCGACCTGTAGAGTGTTGCTGTTACGATTGATCGAAGAATATAAATAAACGTTACAATTCACACCCTATACTACATTATTTTACAAGATTACCCCCTTTTTTACTTGTTTCAAAATTAACTAGTAGTTTTTAAGCCTAATTTTCAATATTGTAATGATTTTCTAATTTCTAACGTTTGTTATACTATATCATACCCTGCAAATTCGAAGACTACTACATGAATTTATAATATAGATATTTCGGACTATTCTGTCTAAATAAATTTGTTTTAAATTTTTTATATACTTTAGTGTTTTAAAGACTAAAGAAGTATTGTTTGATTTAGGTTTTTCTGAAGTGGGAAGAATTGTCGAGAACATCTACAGCATATTGATGTTATTTTTATATCTATTGATGAACATTTTCTAAATTCGTATGAGGCCGATATTTTAATGTAAGTATGTAAGTAAATAACTTTATGTGGAAGTTTGACCTGTAATTTGTAGGTATTATCAGAAAATGCAATGTTGAATAGAATGTTAAATGTAGAGATGAATACCTTTATAATTATAGTCAAGACAATGTATGACACAATTGATAAAGGGAAACTTTTAATATTATAAAGAATAAAATACGAAACATCGGAGTGTAGAATAAAACATAGAATATGCATCTAAATTGAGAATAGTAATTCAATACAAAGTATAATTAACTATTATCTGAAACATATTAAAATACTAAATTTATTGAACTCATGGTAGTGTTTGGAGTTGTCGACTGTTGGTTATGTAAAACTATATTACGCAATGACATTACATATTGATACTAAATCATGGAGGTAACCGTTATAATGCATTCTTAATAGAGAATTACGTTCATTAAGTCTCCGTTGTGGATGTCGAGCTACATACCGTTGTTGAGGTAATATAATATGAAGATATGCATTAAGCCATTGATTTATATATTTTAACGTAAATTCATTGACAGCAATTGAACACATAATCGTTTCATTTTCGTTTAAATAATGAAATCCATTATCTGATTGAAAAATATATCCATCGTAATGCAAATATACATACATCAATCACTCGTGGAACTTGATCACTTATTGATGCAAAATTTGATCCATAAATTTTACTACGAATTTTCAAACTACTTACAAATTAGTATGAATTTTGTTAAAAATTGTATCTAAAATAAATTGTAAATAGTAAATTGCTACAAAAAACCATATGTATTTATCATTGTTGATATTAGTTGTAAAAAAGAATTATAATTTGTATTTTTATTCTAATAATAATATAGAAAATTTATTTTGATATTAGTTATAAATTTACATATAAGCATTGATATTACTACATCATTTATATTGACGTAATAAAATTTTTATTATATACATTTAAAAAATCAAAAAGATCTAAAACATATATGCTTCATTAACATATCCCTAACCTTTAATTTTAGAATTAGAATAGATTTTATTAAAAATTAGTTTCTAACATATAACAATATTTTTACGTAGCAAATAAGTTTTATTATTATAAATATAATATTATTGTCATTCTGATTAATGTAGCAAATATTTAAACGTAAAATTTAGTTATTGTTGACCAAGATAAGCTCCAATTAAATCGGAAAAGTTATTTGTGTGTATACGTTGTATATTGAATGCTGAATTATTTTATTAATTAATTAATTAGATGTTAATGCATAGGTAGTTATGCAAATATTGTGAGGGTAAATTAGTCTTTAGGTAGGTGGTGAAATGCTATATTTAGGTAATCATAATTTAGATTTAAGATCAATGTTTATGATGTATGGAGCTTAATTATCTAAGGGACAAAATTAATTTAAAATTATATAATTTAAGAAAGTTTATCTAAATATACTTTTCTTTTAATACGTCAATATAAATATAAATAATACAATAATAATAAAAATAAAATAAAATAAAAAGATATGATTTTTTTTAATCCTAATAATAACCGGGTATTAATCAATAAACAAAGTATCATGTTGATTTTTAAGATATCTAATCTAATCTAATCTAATAATATAATAAATAATAAATATAAATATAAATATAAATAATAATAATAATAATAATAATAAAAGAAAATTTCTTCTAAAAATTTTGTATGCATAGTTAAATTCTATTAACCAATCAAATTTTTTAATTTCATCAAACATTCAATAATCAAAAATTAAAATATGTATTCATTTTTACATTAACTCGTATTTAAATACGGGTCTAAAAACTAGTAGATACTATCATACCAACTTCATATATCAAACATTAACCTATAATGGTTCTAAGGCTGCTCCCAATGGTGTTCGTCACTTTTCGTCGGTTCCAACTTACGGAACCAACACCGATGGTACCGGCCCGTCGGTTCGGTCCGTCGGTTTTCCGACGCCCCGTCAGTGTTTTTTTAGTCTTTTTTCGCGTGTGTATATAAATAAAGATAAATTGGTAAATGTGGGACTCAAAAATTAAAGTGACGGTGCCACTGATGGCAGTGGTCCGTCAGTTTCAGTCGGTTTTGAAAAAAACTGATGTGGCGCTGACATGGCCCGTCGGTTTCTGTCAGTTTCTGTCACGGTTGGGAGGAGTCTAACAATATCACAAATTGAAATTTTTTATAGCACATCAACTTCATCTAATCTCTTGATGTTACTATTAATCTTTTTGTATACTAAATTAGTTTTTAAATCAGTGTATATACATTGACCCGTTTAATATTAATATTCGTAATGTATTAGGAATGTCTTTTAAATTTGGATATAGATAGATACATTCTTTTTCTATTAGTTATTTACTTGAATTTAATTGTTTTTCAAATGATGATTTATGATGTCATCATCTCCTTAATTTTAGTCAAATTAATAAAATTAAATAATTTTATTGTTTAATTGAATTTTTAATGACATCATCAATCACTTTCTAACGGTGAAAAACTATAAGATGTCAGTTATTGATTAATTAACTTTATTTACGTCATCACTATTACGTAACCAATATCTTTAAGGGAAATTATTTGTACAGCTAACACCACATCAAGTAAAAGATGTTTATGTCTCTCGATAAAATGATGTTTCAAAGCGTTAAGAAAACAAATCTTTTTCTTAAACTTGTTGATTAGAAGTATGCTCATTTAAAATTTTGAATCATGAACATACGTATTTATACTTATACGTACGCGAAGATAATCTCTACATACTTGATACAAACAAATTATCATATCTACATCCTTGGTACAAAAAATATACCAAAAAAAAAAAAATCAACCACAAGTTTCACCAAAAATAAATTATATTTAGAAATATGTACGTAAATTACATATCGGATAAAAATGTTAAACTAAACAAGATCTGTAATATGTCTTCACTTAAACCAAAAACTTTGTAATTCAAGCTTGGCTGTAGATGAATGGATCATGTTTATCAAAAGGAGAAAGTCCTTCATAATTCCCAGCAGGGTCATACTCACATACGACATAGGTGCTTTTGCCCCTACAATTCGTTAACGCACACCCGACCTTTTTGGTGTCTCGCCACATTATTTGCGTATAATGACCACATTTTTGGCGTGGCATACATGTATTAGTTTTCCTGTTATAATACTTTTGTTCTTTCACCCAAGCATAAACGGCATCTTTTGGGGTCCATTTGAGTGACTTGGCAGCATTACCCCAAAAGAGGTTTTCGCCATATGGTCCATCTGAATGTTTTAACGCGCAATCACGAGCATGGGATAATGCATGTTTGCGTGCAAAATCAGCGAGTGTTTGATCATAGGTAAATGGTGGCAAGCCTTCATTGAGACGGGCCTTATTATGGGCGTCGAGAAATTCTTTGTCCTCTTGTGGGGTTGCGTTTGTTTTATACGCTACCAGCAAGATAACAAGGACATTTGAGAGAATGTGGATTATGTATTGTTGTTTCATTGTCTGAGAAAAACAGGAAGATTTTGAGATAGAATTAAGAGACAGAAAGGAGAGAGAGAGAATATTTACTCAAGTCAAAATTCAATAGTTTTCCCACAAAATCGACAATCCACCAACTATTTTATGTGAATCACATTTAACAACATTCATATGTATATATTTATGCAAAACATTTTCACCCTAAAAAATGGCAATACTTTTATTTATTTAATTACTAGACCCCAAACCCGTGTATATACACGGACAATTGAATTTATATTTATTTTTTAAAAATAGATGACCAACGTTTTTTGCCTTCGACGTAGTTGACAAAGAGAAGCGATCAACGTTGATAAAACAATAGTGGATGAAGTGAATGTGGGCCCGACCTTTTATTTTTAATATTTTTTTATTGGTTAAATATTTATTCGTGGGTTACTTTTCACAATTTGTTCCACAATAAATCATTATATATAAAAATGGTTTAAAGTATTAAATTTAGTGTTAGAGTTCACATTCACTATCAAACTAGACCGGTTTAGGTGTTCTTGAGTATAAAAGTAAGTTATTAAGGTGTTTGCATATGAATTTAAACACACAATGAACTTTGAAAGTGAAATATCAACGTAAAGAGTGATTACATTATCGATTAATCTAATTTAATAATAATTTATAATATAATACTAATTACTAACTTATAGATATTTTAGGACGCATATACCATTGATTTGTAATTTGAATATAAAATAATACTCGGTGAATTTTTTATCACACGTAATATCTATTCATAATGTAACTTTTAAATTACTTTAACAAGCATAACTATATTAGTATTATGTTTATAAAAGAGTTTTAAGTGTTTTGTAAAGAGTTATTTATTTGTTATCATAATTTACGAATAATATTTAATGTGATTTTTCATGCCATTGATTATCGTTGGTAGGGGTGTTTATTATTTAGTTTTACTGAATAACTCAACCGATTCATATATAGTTTGGATATATTGGATTGGGTTATTTGGATTTAGTTTGGTTTTTGGGTGATACCAAATAAGGAATCAGTTTAATGGTTCGATTTTAGTTTAAATATTTTCAATTAAGGACCACTGGAAAAACCGAATAAACATCAGTTGTTAATATTTGTCTTTGATAATTCAATTTTGATAGCTAACATACAACTTTAATTACTCATATAACTCAATTACCTTAAATACGAATCCATTTATCCAAATGACGCAATATGAACAATTAAAATATTTTTACTTAGTATTCGGGCAAATCAATTATCTTAATAATCTAAATCATAATTTAAGACTCTTATCTAGCTAAACCGAAATTCAGCCGAATAACCCAAACTCTTATTTGGTTGGTTTGAATTGGGTGACATATAGTTTGAATTGGGTCTCAAGTGGATTAATAGTTGACCAAAAGCCAAATAAACCAAACCAGATAACCCTATTAACCAGAAACACAACCGATTAAAAACTCCTAGTCGTTGGGATATCCGTATGCCTACTTTTGATGGATAAATTCACTATATATAACAAAAATTAAAAATTTAATTAGTAATTATCATTTTGATTATGAAAAATATGTATATTAAAGATATTATATTATGAAATATTAAGGACTTGAATATCGGTTCATTACTTTCACCAAATTTAAAACGTTTATGGTTTCAAAATGTATTAATTGTTACGCCTTTTATAGTTAATTGTGGCGAACTTTAAAATTTTATATTGTGCTTATTTAAGTTCTAAAAAACGTATATTGAATGCATTGTGGACATATTTTGCTACATAAATAAACATGTTTGTAGTAAGTTTTATATATACAATGGGAAGTTAAGTATATACAAATAGATGTTTTTATAATTTAAATGCATACGATAGACATTTTAAAAACTCGTCCATGTAAAGTGTATAAGTTTAATACATTTTGAACAATAAACTCATGTATATATGTTATTATTATTATTATTATTATTGTTATTATTATTATTATTATTATTATTATTATTATTTATACATCTACATTAATAAATTAACAGTACCTCAAATTTACCTGCTTATCTATAAGAATGGTTCTACCATCTTAAGTTCTTTTTCATACCTTATATTTTTTTTTTATCGTAGATTAATAATTGTTAATAAATTTATCACCTTAAAATTTTATTTAGAAGTATTAATGCGTTTGATTTTAGATAGTTGTTAGATTAATAGTTTTGTAATAAATGTTTGATATTTCTGAGAACTTCCTAGATGAGTATTATTATTCTGCCAACATATTTTTGTTTTAGATAATTGTTTTATATTATATTGTATTATATTATAACAATTAGCATGTTGATATAATTTCTAATTAACTAATAAAACATATCCATGTATTCTAAATAAAAAGATTTAATAATACATATTATATTACAAATACATAGAAGTTATAGAACATCCAGAATATTTTATTATTGTATTATTTATATATTTTTGTATTAGTTACAAATACAACACAATTTTTATAATACTTCAATAACAAAAAAGGTAAGTAAATAAAGGGACCAAATTGTTTAATTGGATCTTAATTTTGAATGATGACATCGTAAAAGTGAATCAAATATTATATTTAAGATTACATCAACATAAGATTATATTCTTTTTAAAAAATAGATTTAATACAACTTAACTAATACATACATCAAGCTTTTGCATTGCCAAATGAAAACTGGGGACGAAATTGCAAATTAAGAATGAAAAATTAACAGATCAAAAGGCAAATTGCTGGTGAGTTAATCAAACTCCACATTTGATGGCTACAACACCAGATGAAAAGGGACAAAATCAACTACCATTGTCTCGGTCACACGAAATAAGAATACTATTAACAAGTGTAACAGCTGACAAAAAGTTTGTTTCTACCAAAACAAAGACCACAGGTACAACATATGAAGCAAGTTGTACAACTATAGATGAATACAGGGAGAAGCAATTACTACCTCCGGTCCATAAAATTGCAGACCTCACTATTTAGTCTTGCATTTCTACGAGCTGTAGAGCTCCTATAAATGTGCAAGCCAAACAGAACAATCGGTGCAATTTTAATGTGAAGAGGGAGGCAATGAGAAAACTATATAATGAATTGACAAACGAAGTTTCAAACGATTATAAGCCTACTAGAGGGCGATATCTATTTGGCCCATGCAACTGCATCAACCTCGGTTTGGGCGGATTTATACAATTCCAGTCTCTTGGCCAAGTCCATCCGCCTCTGCATTATTGCTGGATCCTCGTCCAACAACTTAGCCAATTGCTTACCCTGTCAAAGTGGCAGACAAGGTTACCAACATATAAAAGGGACGAATATTGATTGAAAGAAGAGATTGGGGTGGGCAGCAGTCCCATTTGTACACAAAATTTAGACAGATGCCTAACATATGCCTGGCATGGACTATTGACCTGATGTCCAACTATTTCCCCAAAGAAAATGGAATATGTAAAATCTCTACGTGTTAAAAGACTTAAGCCCGTCCATTTACAACATGCATTTATTTCTACAACATCAGGCTTCTAAAGTTTTTGGTAATTGTAATAATTGTTTGAGTCGATAAAAATATATTCCATATTTACCTTTATAATATAAGCTTTTAACTAAAGAAGATACATTAAGGGTATTTAAGAAATGTATTAACAGAGAATTTCAAATTTTGAAAAGATGGAGTATGTAATATGTATGAGACCCAAATGTCCCCACTCCCCATTATCTCCATCTTACAAAGCATACAACTATGCAACTGATACTCACCTCCTTTGCACCCAACTCAGTGAAGAAATGGTCAAGTAAGCTACGTTTAGCCTCACGCACTTGACAAAAGACAACAGACTTTGGGATGGAGTGTCTTAAAGTCCCAACCACCATATGGATGTAAGACAATACATTTGATCCTGTGTTGGTAAAAGAAATCAAGGGCAAGTTATATTGAATAAAGATGCGGCCATATGGAGATTTATGGTATCAGGTGATTCATTGTTGCTTACCAATTCTACGAAGATAAGAATCATTATATCGATCAAAAATGGAGTGTGTTGGATTCCCTCCCTTTTCAATATCTTGTGGAAGCTTCCGGAAGAAATCAACTGTCAAATAACTGCATTCCATATCAACTAGCTGTATAGTAGCTCTCTTGCTCTCGTTTCTCATCTTATCCAATGATTCACAAGCTGCATTCATAACTTCCGCTCTGAGGGATGGGTATTGCTTCAACTCCTGGACATGATCAAGGTGAGACAAAAGTGAGCAGACTTACAGCACGAGTCAAAACGGCAAGGACAGAAACACGTAGCAGATAAATAAAGAGAAACGACACAAAAATGGTACCTTTGACTACGCACAAATGGAATATGTAACAAATTTTTATTACATGGAGTCAATATTCAAAAACACCATCTCTTCTGACCCGTTTGATCAAATCATGTAGAAGTAGAACAGGTTAGAGAGTGGGGAACAGCGGTGATTTGTTGGGCGAATCTTTTTAATGTAGTTGTAGGTTGTAACTGAATCAACGGACTATCACACCCCTAGAATGTGACGTGTAATATTACATCACACTCTTAACAGATTTAATTTGAAGATTGTTCACTGATTCTTCATTGGGAATAATTAAAACCATGTTTGTAATTCATTGATACAGTTCCTTTTGAACTATGAATAAAATAATATGACTGTGCAAATAATAATACCATACTATATAAACTAATTAATAATTTGAAATGAGAAGATACTTGTGCTCGCTTTTTAACATAGCACAAAAGAACGAATTATGAGAAGGGTCTTGAGACTAACCGCAGTTTCATTAATTGACTTGTGTACCAGATCCTTCAGTATACCATGAACCTGAAGCCAACAAGAAAAGAGGATTAAATCAAATATGCTACGAAAATTGTGAACTTTTATCTCAGAACCACAATATCATTTTACAAGGTGTTTGGTGACATAATATCATCATAAATGAGTTGAATTTATAACCTGGCCAAGGTCAGGATCTTATACAAAGTATACCAAACCGTAACTTTTTAACGACGAATTGAGGATTTCTGACTATTGTAAAACATTTTGTGTCTGACCTTTTTGTGTAAATCATTCAAATTTATAAGAATTACATACTTGAAAAGAAGACCCCATATAAACCCCTCCATAAAATGTATAAACTTGGGTACTTACCGCATCAACAGCTGCCTCAGCAGGACCTTTGATAGTAATTAAGGTAGATTCAATAAGACGGCGATATCCTTGTTCTGGAGCTATTAAATGAGGCTGATATCCGTCAGCTTCTGTAATTAGTTTCCTCACATTTTCCATAGCAAGTTGTTTGTCAAATTGTAACCGTTTCAAGGCAGCAGGAAGTTGATTATCAAATACGCTGTACACTTTGTCACCACCTGGTCGTCTGTAAAGCGTAAAGGGTAAACAATTACAGATGCTCCAATAATAACATCAAATACTTAAAAAAGGAGAATACTAATATCAAGAGCCTTCTAATACATACATCCCATCAAGATGTTCTTTAAACGTTTGATCAAAAGCACGACATATTTCCATAATCATATACAACTTTCCCTGCAATACAGAGAAAAAAGACGGATACGCAATAAAGTTAAAACGGTGCACGGAAAGAAAACCCGCTAATGACACGAGAAAATCTCAAGTCACAGTTCAGCATCACCATAATGATCTTTCAGATTCATAAATGCATATTAAGCAAAAAGAAAATGTTTGTTAATAGAGAAATGCTTACTCCGGCATCAGTTGCAATGGGCTTCCCAAGACGACTCAATTCTTGTTCAAGTTCAATAATTGTTTTGTTGATGAGAGATTGAAGGCCTGGAATTCGTGACTTAATGACTGTTTCCAAATGCTGAACCATGTAATGAATAGCAGATTAGATATCTTTAAACCAAACACCCAGCATGCTGCAAGATCCATATATACTTGCATACAATTGCAAGTACGTGTTGCTTCCTGATTCTAAAGATGATTAGGCTTACCTTGGAAAGCACTTTCCCCAGATGCTCAGAGCCCATTTTGCTAGCAAGATGTCTGTACTCTGGAGTATTAGCAAAGTACTCCCGCTCCCTCCTCCGAGCAGCAATCATGTCAACACTTTTGTTAATGTCAGCTTGAGAACGGTTGACAACACCAATCCAAGGAAACTTCAGCTTATACGATTTTCCCTCCAACATCTGTAAACCCAGAGAGAGGGGTGAGCAACAGTCAACCATCCCATCTTGATTCAACATAAACAACATATAACAAAAAGAAAAAGAACCATCAGCTAAGCAAGAAACCAAGGCTACTACTCTTATAATTACAATTTTACTTTGAATGAAATAGAGCCAGTCAGCAGCAGGTCAAAACACATCTCAGCTAAGCAAGAAAACAAAGCTATTACTCTTATAATTACAGTTTACTTTAGATGAAATAGAGCTAATTGAATGTGACAAATGCAATAAAATGCAATCAGGTTGCTTGCCCATAAGTGAACCATCTCGCATCGCCATGTACGATGTGACAGGTACACTAACATAAGCATAAGCACACAGATACATACATCCACACACAAAGAATAGCTTTGCATTACATAGGATTCGAATGGTCAGCAGCAGGTCAAAAAAATATCTCAGGCGTGCAACAAAGGTAAGGACCAACTCATTTATCCATCTTCATCTTATTCAAAGATTATAGCAAATGGTCTAGCATAAAAGGTATCGTTGCTTAGTTTTATGTAGTCCTAAGTAATGCAGTTCCATTTGGGATTCAAAATAGGACAGGATCACATTTTATTGCCTTTGACACCATATCAGAGTTACTAGTACCATGGAATAAAGGGTCCCTAAAAAAGAATCACAGGTATAACAACTTTTATGTCAAAAACTAGCTTACATCAACTGCGTCAGTACCCTTGTCCATAAGATCAATTTTCGTCAAAACTCCAAAAGTCCTCTCCCCTGTATAATCGCATATAACAAATTAATTATTTACTATTTAAGTAAACATCAGGTCGGCTGTCATATGATGTTTCTCACATTGTCATATGACAACCGACCTCTATTTCCATATGTAGAAAATGAAATGTAAAATTTCTCATAAATCCTATTTATAACAAACTTCAGCAGTCTCCAGTATAATAATCAACTATTTACCATTCTATGATGTTAGAGACTGTTAGAGCAGGATTATTCTAACTGTCTCAGCGTACATCTTTTAATTTGATAAAACAATGTGTGAAAAAGTCAAAAATAAAAAATAAAAAAATGATCTTGGTTGGCAGGAGAAACAGCCAGAACAATGTTATTGCATGGAATGAACAACTTCATCCAAGAAACAATGATTTACACCGAAAAATCCAAAAGCTAACACATGAAGATTGTATGAGAACAATCACCTTGTGGATCTACTTCACGAGAAATTTTAATGGCATCGGATGTAGCAAGATCCTGGTTGGCGGGAGAAACTGCCAGAATAATGCAGTTAGGCTGCAAGGCAAGCAGTTAGACAAGTATATTAATATATAATGATCCCATGACAGCTCCAAGTAATCTATACGCTATTGAGCAAGACAATCTATTATTTTAAAAACAGCAACCATGAATTGATAGAAGTTGCTTGAAAGTGTTCCAGTGTAGCCAACTGAATATATTATAGAAATAGAAATCTGCCGACAAGAAAATATGGGCTAAAAGGTCGACAAGTTTTATCGGGCAAGTAAGAGCGAAAGCGGTAGTTGTAATGTCAAAGTTGCCTGTCATGATATCCTCCAGAACAAAGAGACTTGCTGCTTAAACATCTCCTAAAAAGATAAATGGTACAAGATATCATTTAAAATGGCGAGTGCAACACTCAGTTTAAATATAATACCTTCTCAATGTATGACCGCACCATGTTTTCAATGTCTTGCACAATGCTCTCTGACTGACCCTCTATAGATAAAATACAGATGTAAAATGAGGGAACCTATTGAAACCAGAAGTTACTCAAATTGGAAAAAGTCATGATGCCAAACTCACCAACAGCTACTTTTGTCAGACCAGGAAGATCGATCAAGGTCAAGTTTACAACTGTCAATATCAAACAGTAAAGAGTGAGCTGTAACCTAAAACTGCAAGAAACTAGCATATAAATGAATGTAGAATAGAAAAGGTAACTATATATTTCCTGTGACATTATTGTAAAAGTACAAAATTTTGCAAGCATAGGTCAAACTTGTCACCAAATAAATAAGGTATAGTGGTAATATGTAGCCAGGATGCTCGTGTTTCTTATCTCAGGCCATATTGACAATTGTGATTTCATGTATAGTCAATCCATTTATACTAAGTTTCGACAATTTGTGAGTGATAGACTGATAGTCAGGAAAGTCTTTGCAGTTTGCATGCAATGTGTCCTTTGCCCTAAATTACATGACTCATACATGTTACCGTCCATTCACAAAGGAGTAACCTTACAGGTGTAATACTCTAAACCAAAACTCAATTAAAACTAAACATAGCTCTAGAATCACTGCAGTTTGGATGTCTCCTTTTCCTTTAGTTAAATAACCTGATCACTATTATGTTCAAGTCTTCAGCAAATGCAACAAGTCATCACTTATAATTTCTAAGTCAAAGGGGCCTTTGGCCTAGCGGTATTGGATTGACTCATCAACCAAAAGGTTGTGGGTTCAAGCCCACTTGAGATGAGAAGGTGTAGATAATAGGTGGATGGGGTATGTGAATCTTTTCCATTAAAAAAAATAAAAATAAAAAAAGAACCCAGTTATTATAAATGATAAAGCTAAGAAGGTCTACATGACAAGTGGTCCAAAAAATCTAGTAGACTCAAGCATACATGGACCTTTAACAAAAAGTGTTTACTCCTTTCTGTAAGTTATAATTCATCTAGCTAGTTTTACTGGGGAAAAATAGACATAGGAAGGATGACAATAAAAAAAAAAAAAAAAGACACACAAGGCAGGCCATCTCACCATTGGGTGAATAGATGCTGAGATATATAGGAACCGATGAAATCTGTTTGCTTCGACCTGTCTCACGATCAGTCTCATCAGCGATCTCTTTCCTGACAGCAGCTGCACAAGAAAACAATGAGTTTGGCATCTAAATTATTAAAAGCAAATATAGAGGATAAAAGAGCCTACGAATAATGAAGCTACAGGTGTTAAAAATAAGAGTGCACACGGACTGATAATCAAAACAGATTCCTCTCTAAACATACCAAAATCAGTATATCTCTTTCTTGGTTGGTGAGCAAACTCTGCGTATTCTCTTCCTTCGTCAATTCTATGAAGCTGTAAAACAAGAGGACGTCGTGTAACAATCCCTGCACAAATATATGTGTATTTCATTCATCTGGTTGATAGCAGTTATATGGGAATGCAAAGAGAGAAAGATAATGTGCACGAAAAGTGCTAATCTTAGTTACCAGATCCACGAGGCAAAAAATCCTTGCCAACAACGCTCTCCAGCACAGATGACTTTCCAGAACTCTAAACAGACACATGGGGGTGAGAAGACAAATAAGCCATGAGAAGTTTATCGTTTTGGTCTCAATAATTCCATTAGAAAGTAGTTTTTTTAATTAACCATGTAGTTAATTCAAGCATTGGAGACACAAACCAGCAACCATAGTGAATGAAAAGCATAATATCACTGATCTACAAATGCATAATCAATTAAAAGTTAAGCTGGAGCATATAGATGAGAAATTGGTGTCATCCAATTAAAATAAGAACCAAAAGCAGACTGTGAAAGACTTGAGGTATACAAAATACAATCACAGTATTGATGTGAAAACCTTGGCATATTGCACACCAAAGTCAAGTAACAAATTGATATTAATTAGGTTGAACAATAGCTATCGTGTCATGTATGTATACATATAGAGAATAGAGAAGGTTGAAATACAGCTAGTGAGCTGAAGGTGGTCGAACAATATTTAGTCTCACTAATTTGAATTTAAATCTGAATCAGAATATAAAATACGGCATACAAAAACTGTATAGCAATCAAACATTAATTAATATAAGCTTACATATAAAGCAGCAAATATGTAGATCTATAATCGATAAAAGTTTAGGTGAGCTGGAGTTGTAGGTTATATTATTATACAATTGCATAAACCAAACAAGCTTGGCCTAGGGTTTGCAGATGAGATTTCAGGTAGCACGAATTATCAAACGGATCTGAAGCGTGAGGGACGGAATAGTAAATAGATCTGGATGATACCTGACCACCGACGACGGCGATAGTCGGCAGGGCGTCCCAAAGTGTCGGCAAAGAAGATCCTTCCCCAAAATCACCAAGTGCAGTACATGCTCTTTGTAGCTTGTTAACCAAATTTATTAGATTCTCCATTTTTTTTTTGTTTTTTTAGAAGGTCAAACAGATCGGAGCTCCGATTAGATCGGTGGAGATGATATAGAGTTAGATTTGGATTGGATTGATGGATTCAAAGGAGTCAAAAGGAAGGTGAATGAGATTATAATGAAAATGAGAAGAAAGTTGCAACGGGCGAAACAACTTTTGAGGTGCGGTGAGGTGAAGGGAGTTGTCAAGTTTGTGGACCTCTTTGTACTTTTGTAATAGCAAAGCTAACTTATTAAATTTTTCAAAATTTGAATCTTAGATTTTCAAATTCTTATAATTGTAGGGCCGAATGTGAAAAAAAAAAATGAATATTGTTCGTGAGGAAAAGTGTATGATCCATTCTGGAATTAGAGGGGTGTTTCATGTTTGAGATTGGTTATCTAAAATCACGCGGAGTGGGGGATTGAATGTAAATTGTTCAAAATTTGGTGTTCAATTCTGACATTCAAAGTCAGTGTTCAGCCTTGAATGTTGATTGTATATGCGTTCATGAGTTTTTTATTTCTTTTTCTTTTTTCTTTTCCCTTTTCTTTTTATTTGATTGGTTAAACACAAATTTTATGGACACATTTGAACTTCGAATTGAACATTGAACAACTTCTCTCAAAATCGTATCCGTATTAAAGTTCGATGTTCAATTGAACACTGAGTTGTACATCGAGCACAAGAGCAATCACTACGTGTGCTCTAAGTGATCATATGGTTATTCGTTTATTTGGATAGTAAATCTAAACCCTTTGGACATCTTCTTATGACTTATGAAAGGATTTTTACATTCATCAAACAAAGAACAAAAAATACATAGACACAAAGGTGTTTTTTGCTAGTCCTTTCAATTTTGTTCTTGGGCAGACTGTAAAAGATAGAACAATATGAATACTAAACACTTACTTCAATATTGCACTCAACAAATAAAGTTTGCTTCTTATTAATACGATAACAACTGATGGGACTTTTATAGCCAAAACAATAAAAGGCATGTTGCCTCATATCCAAAAGAAAAGCCAAACAAATAGGAACAAACTAAGATAAATTCAAATACTAACTAGGTAGACTTGATACTCCAAATGGGCTGAAGAATCGGTCTTTATTTATACTAATTCCTACTAAACGTGCTACTGAATAAGTCCAACAATCCCTCCTTTAAGCTGAATACTATAAGTTATCAGCTTACTTTGGACATCTCGACTAGACCCAGCAAATCTCGGAGCTTAATGAACTGTTCCTTCTTGAGAGGTTTTGTCAAAACCTCAGCAGCTTGGTCTTGAGTGTTGCAGTAAGCTAACTGCACGATTCCAGCATTTACCAACTCCCTTAAAAAATGAAACTTTATGTCAATATGCTTGCTTTTACCATGGAACACAGGATGCTTCGAAAGTTGAATTGTTGAGCTGTTGTCACACTGAATTATGCTGCTTTCTTCTTTCTTGTGACCCAGTGCAACTAAGATTCTGTTAAGCTATACACATTGACAAGCACACGCCGCAGCTGCCACGTACTCAGCCTTCGTTGTGGACATTGTTACTACTGGTTGTTTTTTCGATGATCAAGATATGGCACCTCCAGCCAACAAAAACACTGAACCAGATGTACTCTTTCTATCATCCAAATCTCCAGCAAAATCATTGTCTGAATATGCCACTAGGCCTGAGTTTTCAATACTTTTGTATAGTATTCCCAATTCAGTTGTACCTTGAATGTATCTCAAAATTCTTTTTGCTACACCCCAGTGTTGTTCAGTCGGAGACTCCATGTACCTGCTTATCAAACTCACTCCATAAGTAATATCGGGCCTTGTTGCCGTCAGGTACATGAGGCTGCCAACTAATTGCTTGAATCGTGTTGAATCAACTCGTGTTCCCTCTTTGTCACCTGAGACTCTTGTTCCTGGAACAATTGGGTTTTCAACTGCATTGCTATTTTCCATCCCAAATCGCTCCAAAACATCTTTCGCATATCTTCTTTGGCATATAAAAATTCCTCTGTTCATCTGTAAGACTTCCATTCCTAAGAAATGTCTCATTTTCCCAAGATCAGGCATATCGAATTCAGTCATCATCGAGCTTTTAAATGCATCGAACCTCACATCACGACTGATGACAATCTTGCGGTTGGTCGGATCAACAAACCTATATGCTTTGGATTCTTTGCTTACACCAAGAAACGTATCAACAAACCTATATGCTTTGGATTCTTTGCTTACACCAAGAAACACATGAACTTTACTTTTCTCATCAAGTTTGTGTCTCTTCTGATCTAGAACATGAACGTAAGCTAGACATCTAAAAATTCTAAAATAATCAACACTTGGCTTTATACCTGACCATGCTTCTTGAGGAGTGATGTTATCTAGCGCTGAAGTGGGACATCTGTTGAGAATATGGACCGACCAGTTTGCTGCTTCTGCCCAAAATTCCTTTGGCATATTCTTTTCATCTAACATGGAACGAACCATATTCATGATCGTCTTGTTTTTACGTTCACCTACCCCGTTCTGTTGCAGTGTGTATCCTGCCGTGAGTTGTCAATTAACTCCATTTTCATTACAGAATTTTGTGAACTCATTTGAAGTAAACTCACCACCTCTATCTGTCCTCAAACATTTGATTGTAGTTCCTGCTTCGTTCTCAATCAAGTTTTTGAAATTCTTAAACTCATTTAGTGCTTCTGACTTTTCCTTCAACATATAAATCCAAGTTTTTCGAGAGAAATCATCGGTAAAAATAAGCATGTACCATTTTTCACTATTAGATATGGGACTTATAGGTCCACATATGTCCGAGTGTACAAGTTGCAGCTTATGTGTTGCTCTCCATGAACTTTTCTTTGAAATCGAATCACGCTGTTGCTTTCCTACTAGACAATGAGCACACAACTTCTGAGGGTTTTTTATTGTCGGCATCCCTTCAACCATTCCATTATAAGCTAGCGTTCGGAGACCTTTGTAATGCAAGTGCCCGAACCGAGAATGCCATAGTTGGGCCTCATCTTCTACTCGGGTCTGATAACAATTAGAAATCTTTTGTGCAATGACTGCTTTGAAATAGAACATACGATTACCACTCATTTCAGCTTGCATGATCAGCCCTCTACTCGGTTGAAATACTTTGCACGTGTCCTTTTGAATCAGAAAGGCCAATCCTTTTTCCTGTAGTTGGCCTACACCGAGTAGGTTGATTTTGAGTTCAGGAACAAAATACACATTGGTAATTACCTGAGTAATACCACTGACATTCATGCGTACATTCCCTCTCCCAACCACGTTGATTCTGTTATCATTCCCGAGCTTCACAGTCTGTCTAAAGTTCTCATCTAATTCAGTGAACCAGGCTTTGTTACCACTCATGTGCTTACTACAACCTGAATCAAAGAACCATACTTCTTCAATAGAAGTATTATGATTTTCGACATACGCCATAAGCAAGAGTTCGTCCTCTTTATTCATCTCTGCAAAATTGATTCTTTTTCCCGACTCTGGACATTCAAACTGAAAGTGGCCCAGTTTGTGACAATTATAGCATTCCACAAATAGCCTTATTTAGTGATGATCTCCCTTTTCCTCGACCCTTGTAACTTCCACTTGCGTTTCTACCTCGACCTCTTCCAAATCCTTCCTGTGTCACCTTCAACACCTGATCTTCTTCTTGAATTCTCTTCTTGAATTTCTGCTCTTGAACTATCAGCGAACTATGAAGTTCGTCAAAGTCAGACTACTGATGTCTTTGGACTCTTCAATTGACACCACAATGTAGTTGAACCTCTCAGTGAGAGTCCTTAATATCTTTTCGATGATTTGTGACTCGTTCATTACTTCTCCAATATTACTCATGCTGTTCACTATCATCATTACTCTGCCAATATAGTTGGTTACTGTTTCTCCTTCCTTCATTTCTGCAACTTCAAATTCTCTCCTGAGAGTTTGTAATTGTGCTCTCTTCACCCTCGTGTTGCCTTGGTATTTCTTCTTCATAGACTCCCAAAGTTGTGCAGCAGTATCCTTCTGCAAAATAGTCTTCAAGATGCTCTTGTCGATCGATTGAAAAAGGTAATTTTTAACCTTTAAATCTTTCAACTTCAGTTGCTCTCGTTCAGTCTTCTCAGCCGCTGTCTCCTTTGTGCCTGCTACCGGCTCAACATAGCCTGGCTTAATCAGGTACCACCACTCCTTTGATCGGAGAAGATTTTCCATTAGCATCTGCCAATGATCATAAACTTCGTCAAATTTTGGAATACTCAGCAGGTTCTGGCCTTCATTCGACATTCCTAATCACTCTCTTTTTCTTAACGAAGAAGCTTTTGTACTGGCTCTGATACCAATTGTGAAAGATAGAACAATATGAATACTAAATACTTACTTCAATATTGCACTCAACAAAGAAAGTTTGCTTCTTATTAATACGATAACAACTGATGGGGCTTTTATAGCCAAAACAATAAAAGGCACGTTGCCTCAGATCCAAAAGAAAAGCCAAACAAATAGGAACAAACTATGATAAATTCAAATACTAACTAGGTAGACTTGATACTCCAAATGGGCTGAAGAATCGATCTTTATTTATACTAATTCCTTATACTAATTCCTACTAAACGTGCTATTGAATAAGTCCAACACAGATGGGGTGAACAGAAAGGAAGTGGGGTCAGGTCATTTTATTTTTTTCTTCCTTTTCCTTTAGTTATAAAAGTATATAAATGTATTATGCGTTTATTAGTAAACGTGAGGCTAATAAAAATCAAGTTTTTTAATTTTTGATAGACAATGAAATGTTTCTGGTCAGTTGTGGCATTGATGGAGTTAGTTCTTCGATTCTATCAATATTCATAGCAAGTGGCCTTAATAAAAACGACTTATCTACTTAATTTAAAACCGTAAAACACTTAAAAATAATCATACTAATATGTGGTTACTTTTTAAGTAGAAACATCCCTAAACATAAAATTCATTTTTATTAGATAATGAACGAACTTCTTTACGTGACATAATTTGTGAAAATGTTCAAATTGAACTTATACTTGGTAAAAACTTAACTTAATTTGGTTTGGTATTATGCCAACCCCAAACCAAATCAAGTGGTTAATCCCAACATGTAAAATCAAATCGTCATTTTATGCGTTGTAAATGTTATTTCAATTTTTTCGATTTGTGATTCGATCTAAGGCGTGACAGTAACCTCGTTTGTACTATTTGATTGTTTTACTATGTGGATTTACTTTTTATAGTTAAAAGGAAATAAGTTTCCAATACCATAATTAAGGTATTTTAAGTTTGATTAGGAAATCATTTGGCTTGTCAATACCACGTAAGTTTGCATGTCTTTGGATTTAAATGAGTGACTTCATGTGTATACATAAAAAAGCTAAAGGTTTAGAATGTAAAAATTTATTACTTATTTGATCATTGATTGAGCCGGTGCATCTAAAATTTGTGACATCACGGGCGACATCCCCTTAATTTATTGTTTATATTTTATAATGATTTTGAACATATGCATGATTGTAGTTATGTAAACAAATCGAACAAACACTAACGGATCTTGTTCATGTTTGTTCGTTTAACTTGTATCGCTTATCTAATGGTTCGTGAACATGTATCCGAACAACATCTTGTTCGTTCATCTAGATTGTTCGTGTTCGTTTTATGTAGTTCGTAAACATGTTAAAACGAACATAAGTGACTACAATGAACAAAAACAAGCATGCATATTACACAGTTCTTGATGGCTAAAATATTGAAAGCATAAAACTAATTGGGAAGATGCTAAAATTTAAAGAATTAAAACTAAATATTTATTTATATTTATTAAAATTAAAATTTTGTTATACATGCTATACAAATAGATATGAACTTAAGCAAAGTATTATAATTGAACGAACACAAACAAAACAAAATAAACATGATCAAACGAATAGTAAAATGTTAATGAATGTTTAGAAACGTAAATGAACGAACGAGACTCTTGTTTGTTTATTCATTTGATTACACGAAATGATTTTTGTGTTCATGTTCATTCAATTAACAAACAAACAAACGTAAATCAACTTACCGTCGAAAAGTTTACGATTTTCTACTGAAGGTTCAATTCGTTTACTACATGATTGGTTTTGTGTCGTTGGATTTCATTGATTTTTAATAAAAGCAAATAATACTAGAAGTTACTTATCAAGTTATCACTTTGAATTTGTCTACAAGTGAAAATGATTTGTGTTGAGCCTTTTTCAAGCATAAAATAACGAACCATTCCAGGATATTCTCACCTTTACTTTTTTTCTCTCTTTTATTGTTTCGTTTCTCTCCCACCTCTCAGTGAGTCCTGTGTTTCATCAAATGCAGAAAAGAAGAGAGTCCCAATAACTGTTTCATGGACCCAATCATCAGCAGCATAACAACATCATACAAGTATTCATCTTTCAACTTCAATATCTCCCCATTATTTACTTCTTCAATCACAAGTTTAAAAAGACCAATAAGAAGAAGAAACATCTATCTTTCTTCCTCTTCAAGCTCAAAGTCAAACCCTCCTCAAAACCCTAATACTACATCTTTATGGCACAAATACACTTCACCCATCAAAAGATTACCAATTTTGAGGTCAATCTTTCATGGGTTTACCAAAAAATCAGTACTTTCTGATCAAGGGTCAGATTATTTGCTGAATGGAGGCCTTGGTATGGCTCTCTTGAGTGTAACTTCAACTGCAAAGGTTCCATTTTTAATTTATTTTCTTTTATTTATTCATGTTATGTTATGTTATGTTATTCTTTGTAAATATTGATTAGTTACTTATTATTGTTGTAAAGGTTCGAATTAGCCCATTTGTTGCAACACTAGCTGCAAACCCAACGTTTGTGTCTGGATTTTTCGCGTGGTTGATGGCACAATCGCTGAAACTAGTGTTGCATTTTTGCTTTGAAAAGAAATTGGATTTGCGAATAATGTGTTCATCAGGGGGAATGCCATCCTCGCATTCGGCTTTATGCACAGCTTTGACTACTTCAGTGGCAATATGTCATGGAGTAGCAGATTCCTTATTTCCAGTATGTTTAGGGTTTACTTTGATTGTGATGTATGATGCCATTGGTGTTCGTCGCCATGCTGGGATGCAAGCAGAGGTAAGAATAACCGTATAACTACTGCGAAATGCATTGTTGTTCCAATTTACTTTTTCTATGAAGTTTTATGACTGTAAGGTCAAAACTGTTATTTATCTCAACTTCAGAATGCAATACAGTAGCTATTAACTTTACTCAAACAGTATATCCTTTTGGTGTATGTTAAAATGTTTAGTGTATGCACAAATAGGTGGAGCGTAAATCTAACGAACAATTGATGTCAACTTTGGCTTACAAAATTGTCCTGTTGACCTTAAAAGTCAAACAACATCTTGATTTGTATCAACTATTACCCATTCAATGTTAGAGATCATCCTTTTTCCCAAGTTCCCCCATTATATTATTTTTCACAATGAATGGAATCTAGGAGTTGTTTTTGGTTTACACTTTATGTGGGCTCATTGCCTATTTTATTTGTTTCTCATGGTGAACTTTTACTCGTATAGTAACGGTTTAGTGGAGGATTACATTAAAGGTGTTAGATTTTATGCTTCTAAGGTCATGCCTGATGATACGTAGAGGTGGCAGTTTTAACCCATTTACCCATGAGTGGTCTTATAGTCAATCTGAGGTATCTTTCATCTTTAAATGGTTTGGTAATATCATATAAATAGCTAAATGGGAAATGGTTCAAATGGGTTGAAAGTCGCCAAAGTATATTTTTAATGAATACCAAGTTGCTTTATTCATTTCCTGTATTATAATCACAGTGATACAGTTTTTGAAACCTATACAATGCATTAACTAGCTTTCTAAAAATGGACAAAAAAAAGTGTTTGGGTCAACTGAATTGCTTTTGACCTGAATCTAACCACCTGCCGCACCTTTTACACCACCTCTAGTGACAGCGCTCAAAAGTATGCACTTAGGGTCTCTTCCAGGAAACCCAAAAGTCCAAAACAAACATTGTAGTATCAACATGAATATTCATTATTTGATCCTTCCAATGGTCATCATACACATAGTTCTACTCAGTGTCTTTAGTTGTGATGTAACCATGTACTCGTATAATTTGATAAGATTACATCGAAGTTTTCAAGGTAGATGATACTAGACAAAAACTTAGCCTGGGGTGATTAACTTTGTAACCAGACAAGTTGATGAGCTGAAAAAAAGATTGGGTGTACATTTACCTTTAATGTCTTACTCATGAAAATGCAAAACGAAGAACAATAAGATTGTATCTGTACTTCATGACCCTCTCTATTAGTACTTTTGTTTTATCCATCTCCAATCTTATAGAAACCATAATCTAACATAGAAGCATCCATTAACGGACTTGCTTTTAGAGGAATAATTGACATTTGCGATGTTCTTACTAGGCTATGGATGCGTTAGCCGTGGTTTTGAGTGAAGGAAGTTGGCAACAAAAGTAGAAATACAGTGGTTATAGAAAAGCCAGCTGCTCTTTCATTCCTTTTGCTGTGTCAAAAGGTTTTGCTAAGTCTAGTTTAACTTGTGTCTGAAATCACTAATTTTGAAGTTGTCTACTTTTTTTATATATTCTCATCTATGCGCAGGTTGGGTAATAAGAAAATACTATATACTTTAATGTATGTACAGGTAGGGTAGTAAGAAAATGCATATACTTTGTTTCAATGGCTTAATTGCAAGGAAGGGGAGCATTTGGCATACATCCTTGTTAAGGTTTTCTAAACTCTGGAAATTTATACACGAACCCTGTCTCAGCTCATTAAAGTACACAGAAACTTGGCGTTTACAAACTAAAATGACAAAAATCAAATAGAATTTTTCAAGAAGATTGTATTAATTAGAAAAGATATAAATATCCCAGTATCCCACTTGTTTAAGCTTGCATCCGCTCAACTTATCTGATCTTGATTCCTTCATGACCGTCAAACTGATGAACTGGCAATGGTCATGGTAAATCTGTCGTTAGTTTGTTCCCTATTCATGACCAGAAGTGCTGCTGACTTTGATTATGCTATGTGTATTCTTTTTGCTAATAAATTGCTATATTTTGTGCAGGTTCTCAATCTGATAGTTGAGGACTTGTTTCAAGGCCATCCCGTTAGTAAAAGAAAGCTCAAGGAACTGCTGGGCCACACCCCATCGCAGGTCGTTGCTGGGGCTCTGCTCGGGATCCTGGTGGCTTGTTTTTGTTGTCAGGGCGCCTTTGGTGCGATCTGATACCCATTCAATCTCTCTGCAAACACCCTGTTGGCATTGAGATATAGGCCTGATGATTTTTGGTGGATTACTGAATTGTATATTTAACAAGAAACAAGAAGTTTTCATGTAATCCCAAACACAAGTTGATTGCATATATAGGTGTTATCAATATTTCCTCTATCTTTTGCTGTTCAGAGTAACCAATGGAAACATCGGTATCGCGTCCATTCAAATGTTAAACCTTATCACAGACTTTTGTCTGATTTTCAACCATACACTTAAAAAGTCATGGGGTTAAATGGCCTTCAGTATCATATAGGCTATATTTAATGATTATGGACTATGGAGGTTCTGCATAGCCAAGTGAAAGCATAGCATATGGATGCTGACCATACTAAACACCTTCATTAGAGCTAAATGTATACACAAAAGGAACAAATCACGCTCCAATTGTTGCTTTATATATAATCAGATTTTTAACAGTTTCTTTTAAGAGCTATTTGGACTATTTGGATTTGGATGGATAAATGTATGTGAAACAACTTAAACTTTTTTCATAGATTGCTCATTGCTCTAATAAGCTAATCTAAACATCCCATACAAATAAAGATCTCTTTTTAAAATTTAATTTATCATTTTCAATGTCATTGAGTTGACAGTTGTAACGTACTCCTTTATATTGACCTATTTTTTAAAATCAATGCTATTTATTATTAATAATCATTATATTGTTATTTTTAAAAGAGTGAAACAACATATAAGATAAAAATGGTACATAAATTTATGAAAATAAAAATAAAGAATTTATTAAAAGTGGAAAATATCACTATATTGAATTACAATACAATAACTACAATTAAACAAATATATAGTTAAAATTATTAGTAGAAATTACTGATATATAATTGTCAATTTAAAGAATTTTAGAAATAATTAAAGATAAAAAGAGAAGGATTTTTTTGGGAGAGAAGAGCGAGAAGGGTTTTTTGTTACTATGATTCAGTATTTTTATTCTAACTATAAACTTTTGAATCATAGCAACTAAAGAGTAAATGTTATTAATAAAATATTAAATCAAAGCAATTAAATATACAAAGTTATATTAATAAAAAATTTGAATCATATCAATAAAGTATTAAATTATAGTATTAAATAAAGTATTAAATTATAGTATTAAATAAAATTTCTCCCTCTTTTTTCTCTAAATTTCTTTCCTTTTTGATCCTATATATATATATATATATATATATATATATATATATATATATATATATAATATAAATCTTTATTTATTATTGATTTTTACTTAAATAAATACCATTTTCAATGAAGAATAATTAATTAATTTTAAATTGAGTTATTAATATGAAATAAATGTGATTGACAAGGATTGACGATAGAGCCAAATTAGTGGGTCAGGATTAAGTTTAGGAGCGTAAATTACTCGTTAAATAACAAGTTAATACAATACTAACTAACTTAGATCATGGATGGATGTTTGTGTTGTCTTCGCCAAAAAGTCAGTTAAAACTTTATTCATTTCAACGTTGGAACCAAAGCGCATATAATATCGATCGTCATCATCATCATCATCGCAGCTCTTAGGTAAGCAGCAGCAGCAGTTAGTAGCAGTTATTACCACAATTAAACCAATTTGGATCGATCATCTTGTAATCTCGTTTTTCTATTTGGTAATATCTCCTTCATTCTACCAGTAATTATATTTTCCCTTTTTTGATTCGACAAAATTAAACCCTGGATTTCGATTTTTTGTGTATTAAAAAGGGTCGATTTTCCCTATAGGTGTTTAATTTTGATTTGATTTGATTGGATTGGATACTAGAGAGAGCGCCTCAAGCAGCTACTTTTATTCTTCGTTTTCTAGGGTTTATTTAGTTCCACATTTGAATTAGGAATAATAATTTGATTATATCGTCATGGATGCATTTTGGATGTAGAATTAGTTTTCAGTTGTTGCAGTTTTAGGGTTTCAATTCCTACCGGCATTTTTTCGAGGCTCAGTGATAGTATCATCATTAGTAGATATGTCATCAGGTGGTATTTTAGCAATTCACAACCCCAGTAACAATAATGACAACCACATTATTCCTATGCTGCTGCATAGCCAAGAGTCCATTGTTATTCATTTGGCTATGTCAGGTTCTGTGATTCCAATTAGGGTTTTGGAGTCTGATTCCATCCAGTCCGTCAAACTCCGTATTCAAAGCTATAAAGGCTACCTTGTTAAGAATCAAAAGTTGGTTTCTGGAGGTAGGGAATTGGCAAGAAAGGATTCTTCTGTTAGAGACTACGGTCTTCAAGATGGGAATGTCATCCATTTGGTTGTCAAGCTTTCTGATCTTCAAACGATTCATGTCAAAACTTGTTCTGGGAAAGACTTTACCTTTCATGTTGATAGGAAGCGTGATGTTGCTTACGTTAAGAAACAACTTGCGAACGACAAAAACAAAGATGGTGATATCCTTGACCAAGATATCTTGTGTGAGGGTGAACAGCTTGAAGACGAGAGGCTTATACATGATATTGGCAAACATAACAATGATGGTGTCATCCATTTGTTTGTAAGGAAGTCTGCCAAGATTAGAGTTACTCCTATGGAGAAGGATTTTGAGCTGACCATTGTTGCACCACAAGAGAATACCAATCACAGTAATACTAATAGTAAGAATAATTTAAGTGAATATCATGCTTCTGCTTATAAGTATGGTGCAGGGTATTGCAGTTTAGTTGCAAGAGATCCTGTGAATGGAGGAGACTTTTGGTTGGAACCACTGATTGTTAACCCTAAGGCTGTACTTCCCTCTGTGGTTTTTGACCTGATTAGCTCTACTTACCAAGGGTTGGGTAATGAAAATTACCCAAAAAGGTCGTCAGAAGGGACGGGTGGAGCATACTTGATGATGGATGCAACGGGGACCAAGTACATATCTGTTTTCAAGCCGATTGATGAGGAGCCGATGGCTGTAAATAATCCTAGAGGATTACCTTTATCGGTTAATGGTGAAGGGTTAAAGAAAGGAACCACGGTTGGTGAGGGTGCACTGAGAGAAGTTGCTGCTTATCTTTTGGACCACCCAAAAAGCGGACGCCGATCTTTCTCTGGTGAAAACAAAGGATTCGCTGGTGTTCCGCCTACTCTGTTAGCTAGGTGCATGCACAGAGGATTTAATCATCCAGAGGGTGTAAAGGAAAAGGTTGGATCGTTGCAGATGTTCATGGAGAATTCTGGAAGCTGTGAGGATATGGGTCCTCGTGCTTTTCCTGTAGAGGAGGTACACAAGATCTCCGTGCTGGATATTAGGATGGCAAATGCTGATAGGCATGCTGGTAATATATTGGTAAGCAAAGGAGAAGATGGCCGATTTGTGCTCATTCCAATCGATCATGGTTACTGCCTGCCTCACAGTGTAAGTTTTTTCTTGCAATTGTCTTTAATCTTGACTATTAGATGAACAGCATTGCATTAGGTAGTCAATGATATCAAAAATCTGAATTTGTTTAACTTGGATATGGTAGATAAGATCATGATTTTACCTGATTTCATGTACTGCATTTGACTTATTTGTGTTATAATTCAAATTGTTTGTTAGGTTGCCATTGAGGCTTCGTTAAGTACATAAGTTTAAGATCCATAAAAATGTGGTTTACTGTTGTTGTGGATAACCAAAGAAAACACAAACGATCCTTATTTGTTTTTATCATTACTTGGATTACTAACTTTGTTTTAGTTTACTGGTTTCTCCTTTTTTAGTAAACTATGTGTCAAATCAAGCGTGGGATTTTATTTGGACAGAGGGAGTTTTATTATATACAATATAGAAGAATAAGTGATGCCATCAATCATTCAACATGGTTCATTTTCCCCTTTCCTCTTTCCCTTTTAAAAGAGGATGCACCTATATGTATGTAACCCATTGGAGTATTTTGTAGGTTCTAATACAGATTTATTCCTGTTAGGATTTTGGATCTCAATTGTATACTGTTAAGGAACTTGTAAATGTAATGTGAACATTGAATTTTCATTCAAATTAATGTCCAGAGACATCTAAACAAGAAAAGAGGGGTTCCATTTATATACTAATAATAAAGTGAACCAGATGATGGTTAAATCATTTGGACTTGACAGGAAAGTTACCATCTTAATTGCCATTGAGATTCTCAAGTATATAATGATATGATAACATCACTTTTTAATGAATAAGCACCTATTCATTGTTTTGCTGTGTTGCTACAGTTTGAAGATTGCACTTTCGATTGGCTATATTGGCCACAAGCTCGCCAACCATTCAGTCCTGAAACTGTTGACTACATAAATTCTTTAGATGCTGAAGAAGACATTGCTCTACTTAACTTTTATGGCTGGAATTTACCTTTGGAATGTGGTCGTACTCTTCGAATATCCACCATGCTCCTCAAGAAAGGTGTTGCCAAAGGGCTCACCCCTTTTGCCATTGGAAATATCATGTGTAGGGAAAACCTGAATAACAAATCTGTGATTGAGGAGATTGTTGAAGAAGCAGATGATTGTGTTCTTACTGGTTCAAGTGAAGCTGCATTTATGGAGGCTGTTTCTGAGATCATGGATCGTCGTCTAGCCCAACTCTAACACTTCTGTACAAGTTATTACAATTATATGTATGTGTAGCACCCTATGCATGTTGTATGGTACATATGCATGTATTGGGTGGATGTGTTCCTTATCCAGAGTGTTCAAGTTATTGAGGTTGTCTCTGTTTTAGCTGTTGATGTTTCCATTTTATAGGTGTCAACTGCATGATATATGATGAAGATTTGATTTTAGGTGATTGTATGTCTCACGGCTCAAAACTATTACCTAAGTAATCGAAAAGACAGTTGTGCATTTGACCAATGGATTTTGTGTTGGTTTTTTTACTGGCTCAATTTTAGGTTTAAACCAACTACGTGCTTTTCAAATTCTATTAGGTGAAGCAGTTTTATTCTTAATAGTCGAAATCCTCTTTTTTCGTTTTTCTTTTCTTAATTGAAATTTATCTTGTTATACACCCCAACCCTTTTTAGGGAAGTTGATTATTTCCCAGATACCAAGCCTTGAAGCTTAAGCAAATTCCCAAATTCTGCCGTTTGAAGTAAACTGGATAATAGAACTAATCCAACCAGTAAATGTTAATGAAATATTCAATTTTCACAAGTGAATGAAGCATGATGATAAATATGTAATAACATTCTATAATATTTTCATCATATCATCCCACAACAACATACAAAACTTTTATTTCCTTTTTATCAATACAGCACACCAAGTCAACATTTCTGACTTTCTTCTGCATTTACAGTTCCAATGCAGACTTGATACAATTCAAGCTCCTCAGTGTAGTGGTTGAGTTCAGTCTCAATTCCAGTTTCCCCTCACCCGCAAACTCGATACAGCTTAAACGACCTAATATCTGAAGTAATCATAACAATGAGTTGAAAACTACAAATTAATACATACGGTTTTTTTTTTTCATCTCCTTCAACAAAACCTAGCAGGACCCATGAAAATGGAAATATAAACCCATAATTGTCTAGAAAATATTTACACCTTTTGTTATTTGCAGCACAACTTGTAAATAAGACATTGCATTAAGCTTCAAAGCTAGAAAAAGATTTGGCCACAAATGCATACTCAGATTTCTATTGCTGTTATGATGTCATGAGTCATGACGGTATGTTGTTAATAAAGTCATGGCGCTGGTACTGCAACACTGGTGTGTACAGCACTTACCTGAAGAAGAAAAAAGAGAAGAGTAACTACACCAAAGATCCTGAACATATTACAGTTTTCAGGATAATCTTCATTTACAAAATTGCACGTCTCATATTCTTTTGTCTAATTGTCGTACTTGTATATTTATATAACTACCAAATTAGTCAAGAATGAAACTAGTGAGCAAGCAATGTTTATTACATGATGTATAATGGTCAAAGAACAAACTTTGTAGCACATCATTAAAACCTAGTTGCCTTGGAGAGCAAAGGGTCAGACAAGTATCCTGAAGAAATAAAGTCATGGCACTAGTACTGCAACACTGGTGCGTAAAGCACTTACCTGAAGAAATAAATAAAGAGATGAGTGACTACACCAAATATCCTGAACATATTACAGTTTTCAGGATAATCTTCATTTTCAAAATTGCTCCTGTCTCATATTCTTTTGTCTGTATTAGTAAATTTATTTAACTACCAAATTGGTTAAGAATGAAACTACTGAGCAAGCAATATTTATAACATGATGTATAATGGTCAAAGAACAAACTTTGTAGCACAATCATCAAACCTAATTGCCTAGGAGAGCAAAGGGTCGGACAAGTATTGGTATCCTTACCCTTTATTAAATACAATTTGCAAAACGCCTCACTTCAAAAATACGGTAAATTCAAAAACTAAAAGTTCTCCAGATGTCAATCGTAGAAACTACAAATAGGGCCTGTTTCAGGAAAAATAAAACCTATAAAGTGAGACTCTTTGGAGCATAGATAGCACTTTGTACTTCTGTCTGCATTGCAAATCAAGCAATCTCAGGTGTAATTTGACTTGTGAGGTCAACATTCTAAATTTTGACATCAAGATTCATATGAATCCAATTATTTTACTATTAATTGATACTTTATAACGTATGCTACTAAGGAGTAAGATGAAAACTATTGGGATCAAATATGGGATAGCCTTATACTTACAGTAAAGTCAAACTTGGTTCGACATCACAAAGGTATATCATTTGGTTGGCTTCTTCAATTTATTGATTTTCTTCATTGATCTTCTTCTGAAAAATCAACAATAAAGAGACATGAAAATCGGCACCCAATTTTTAATGGAGAGAATGTACTCCCACAGATTTCCGTCCTACATGTCAACTGAAATTACCCATTGCTTTCAAAAAGGTCAAAGATTTACTATTACCTGTTGGTGGGTTTCTTGAATCCAAATACACCTTTCATAACTGAATCTACATCCACATTGCGGCCTTTCATGATTTTATCATGGTACATCTTGCTTCCTATCTCAACGATTCTTTCCTCAACTTCTTCAAGTGTTTGATCCACATCCAGTTTCAGTTCTCCTTTTCTTATAACTGTAACATTGAAACCGTTTGCCTTCGCTTCCCGGTAGGTATCCTACATAGTAACACGTGAAGACCAAAATCTTCATAACAAAGCTCAACAATTTATTCTTTTGAGAAGCATAAAACTAAATCATACCACTTGGAGATTTGCTCCAAATTGATTAAATAGAGCCTGGTTTGACTACTAACCTTTGGCGCTTGAGGCACAACAAAGGCATTGCCATTTCCAATCATTTCCATATGAGCCTGTATAATATAGCAAAGATTCTTGCAGTCACCAGCATCCTCAAAAGCAATAATATGATGCGGTTTCGGATCTAATTCAAGATCTGATGCCATCTCCAATGAATAGAAACCTATTCTCTGATCTCCATCTCCATCGATATATAATTCAATACACTGCAATATTATGAAATTAATTGCTTATTATGACACAATATCTCTCTAGATATTCGCAAAAAGCCAAAAACATTAATTTGACTTTTGAGGCCAACGACACTAATTTGCAACTCCAAATATTGATAAGAACTCTTCGAATTCTGAAGCAGGATTTGTTGATTGCATCACGACATATATAAAAACATTGGCTTTGTATTTTTAGCAAAAGTCGTCAGTTTTAAGCTTGACAAGTTATAGTTATGACCACCAACATAAAAGTAATCTGAAAAGCATAATTACCACTAAAAATGGGAGATCAAGCCACCAATAGTAATCTATTTCCTCCTCATCGCCATACTCGCTGTACTTGCTCACAACAGCTTGTGGTCCAAACAGTTCCATTTCCCTCTTCAACTTACTGATTTTCTCTGCAATTATTTTTTTCCCTTTATCGGGAACCTTATCCATTATATCAGCAGCATCCTGTACTTCTTTCTCAGTGATCCATCTGTCCAAGTCCTTCCCGATTTCCTTCATAACAGCTTTGGTTTCTGGATCATTCTCAGCATTATAAGAATCTATAAATCCACGAGACCATTTCTTTGTGTGCTGCCAAAACTCTTTCCCAGATTTCTTTCCAGGTTTAATGGACCCATCACTCCCTTCTATCACAGTTTTTGATCTTTCCAAATTCTTGCTTTCATCTTTTTCATCGCTACTAGTTTGAAGATGCGGATTTTGTGAATCGCTCTTTACAATATCCAAATTCCCCAAGGTTTCAGCAAAAAGTGCCTTCCTTTGATCTAAATAGTCATCAAGGAACTCTTGACTCATTGTTGTAGCTGGTGGGGGCCCCTTCCATCGGGGTATGATCTTCTCTGGAGGATCATACAAGCTAATCCCATCTAAACAAATTACCAAAATTATGTTTAGAATGATATTTTAATAAATTTAAAGTAAAGGCTGAAATATTTTGTCCTTCTAACATATCAAACACCAAATACAAAAGAGAGAAAAAACTTGTTTTGAGAATTAACTTTAAAAACGAAAAAAATCCTAACCTGATACAACTACCGTTACAAATGTGGCAAATACTTCATATAATGAATTTGATGCAATCATCAAGTTTCAGTTTAATGCTTGAACAGTTCTTATAAAAATTTAGGATGAATATCAGTACACTTGGCATCAAGAGTCTAACTATGCATCTTTTGGTAGAACAGATATAAGAGGGAAATGCATCATAAATTATGACACACACGCAAAGTACATATTGTTAGAAATTAAGATCAATTACTACCTGCTCCATAATCAAGGTTTTCAATATTGGAATGAAGATATTCATGAAGATGGCGTAGTTTCTCATTTTCCTTTTCAACCTTTTTCTCAAGGCCTTTAAAAAACAAGGACTTATCTTCAACATCCATAAGATAGAATGGATCTCGGCCCATCAACTCATTTTCTCGTACTTGGAACACAATTTCTCTAAGCTTGTCATCTTTCATCCATTCAAATTCGCTTTCATTTTCTTCATCACGTTCAAGCATCTTCAGCTCAGTGACAAAATCCGCATCATCTTTCACTTTCTCTCTAGCTACCATGTAATTGTTTTTAAATCCACCTCTGATCTTCTCAACCAATGGCTCAAATTCATGAAAATTATCCTCCACCCACTTCTCACGATCTGCCCTTCCTAACTCCCCACCCACCTTTGAATCACTACTTTTCACACTTCGTTCTTGTTTCTCATCATTAACTTCAGCATTGTTGGTCAGAACACTACCCTTGTATCCCAGATTTGAAGACTTGTTTCTACTTGATGCACTAGTAGTATCAGAAAGGCTATCATGACTGGCTATAAAACTTGGAACTTGAGCTTCCTGGTTGATTATTTCTTTATTATCATCAAGTGTTTTCTTATTATGAAGATATTGTCTTGCTTCCTTGACAGAAGTAATAATCCTTGATTTGGTGCTTCTAATTGATTTCTTGTCGAGTAGTTTTTCTTCTTCTGTATCTAGAAAGTTTAATATTTTGTTTTCTTCTTCTTTTTCAACACCACCTTGATTGTTATTTGGAACTACTACTTCCAACCTTGAGACATCTGCATCGCTGTTGTCTTCACTAGCAAAAATTCTAGTAACATCACCATCAAAAGATGTGACGGGATCAATAGTGTTCATTTTAATTATTTCATTTGGTTGGTGTTGGTTGTTTATAGTTTCATCATCATTATCCACATCATCTTCCCCATTACGTTCTGTTTTTTTCTCTGTGTCTCGAGCATGCCTCGCCATTGCTCTAATTTCTTGGATTTTGGCATCAAATCCGGAAGAATCATCATCCAAAGGCTTCACATTGACAATGGTAGCCATGAGGTGTTGCTTATCTAGTTGGGGCCTTTGTTTAAAAACATCCATTTGGGTGGTATGATCCTTATTAGAATCTTGATAAACCTCCACATTAGAACTAGTACCAGTCTCCTTTATGGAATGATTATTTTGTTTGGCCATCCTAGCTTTCATTTTTCTTCTCAACATCTCCTTATCTAACTTAGAATACTCCTCCGTATCTCCCTTTGTCTTTTTAGAAAAGGTATTGATAGCCACGAAAAAAACAAGAAAAGCACCACAAAATACCGAAATACGAAGTTTGGTAACAGGTTTAGCAGAAGTAAAAGACTGAATAGTGTCAACAAGAAAACCTGATTTCCAACTATTTCTAACCTGCTCCAACAAATTGTTCTTTTTGTTGTCGGTGGGATGCGAAATGATAATATCTTGTTGTTTTATGAGGTCAAATTGATTATTAAGACTGTTACTGGGAGGTGGTTTTGAAGTGTCAGCAGCAGCATCAGATTCATTATTGTGATTATTATTATTATCAATTGAAGCTGAATACTTGCCTCTAAAAATTGATGGGTCATCAACAAGATTAGTACTAGTAGTTGTAGTATGAGTAGTAGTAGGATTTTGATGCACCTGTTGTTGTGGAATGAGCTTTTTTCTGAGATGATTTTTGCTGTTTCTGCTGCTGCGCTTGTTATTAGTAATGGTTGGTCTGTCGGAATGAGCTGATGATGCTGATAATCTGAAATGATTTCTGGGACTGTACAGAACAACATGATGATGATATGGGAATTGAAATAATAACGGGGATAGTGATGATTTTTTGTTTGTATAAATTTTGAAAATTTGACGAGGAGGATGAAGAGGGAGCTGGGGTTTTTGGGTGGTAGATACAAGAACCGTCATCCTGGGCATATGAGATGCATACAATCAAATATATAAACCAATTAATCAATCAAATTCCAGTTCACTTATGAGATGAGATGAGAAACAAGGAGGATTTTGGGTTAAAATCCTATTCAATTCCCCTGGAATTCAATAAAGTACAAACAGGAGAATTATCAAGGGTTTTGGTTGATACAATTATGGGGGTTTTTGGCTTAAATGAACTCAAGTTTTTAAGCTTAAAAAAATCTTTGTAATTTGACTATAAATTTGAACTTCTTATCTTAAATAAATAAAAAGCTAAAATATATATAAAAAACTTATGATAATAATACAATAAGCTACACAGTATTTAATCATTTTGTCAAACAAACAATATTAACCTGAAATTTTATTTATTTCGATAATAACTCATCATATGAGTTGGGAAGGAATATTAATAACTTTAAAGTAGCAAAAAATAACATACAAAATATTTAAAATTAAGAGCGAAGGAATATTAATAACTTTAAAGTAGCAAAAAATAACATACAAAATATTTAAAATTAAGAGTGAGGTTCAAAAAAGTACATAATTTTTCAATAAGAATGAAAGAATTAATAAGAACGCGTCACGTGTCACAAAATTCACTTTACGCACGTTTTTAAAAATAAAATATATTTCAAACGGTAAGTCGAAAACTCATAAAAATTGCACCATAAAAAATCAACGTTTTGTTCTCTTCGATTAAAAATCTCACAAGGTATACTTTCGACAATTTTTTTTTTCGTTTTTGTTGGATTTTGTAAATAACTATCACATGTGTTACCAGCATGTAACACAAGTGATACCAGCAGGTAACACATGTGTTGCCAGTGTTACCAGCAGGTAACACGTGTGTTACCAGCAGGTAACACGTGTGTGTTACCAACGAATACCACATGTGTTACTAATATTGTACAATCATTAAAAAAAATCGCCGAAAGTATATCTTGTGAGATGTCTAATCGAAGAGAAAAAAATGATGATTTTTATGGTGCAATTTTTATAATTTTTCAATGAACCATTTTTGAGATATTTAATTTTTAAAAAAGTGAGAAAAAGTGAGTTTTGTGACACGTGACGCATCCCTATTGATTCCTGCAATCTCGCAAAAATTTTCATTTTAAAATTAATTCAAACTGGCGTTGAAACCACCGCTCGCCCAAATAGTTTTGATTCATTTATATCCCATTCACAGACAATCAAAAGTCTTCATTCATTCATGTATATGTAATATTATTATTTTCAATCGTTGGGCTTGGCCGGCAATCCATGAGTTTAGGCCCAATACAGTTTATGGAATCATGGACACCTCAACGTGACTCGTGACTCGTGAGATTCTGTGTACTAGTTGTGCACAAAGTCCTACCGTGAACATAGACTTTGGGCACCTAGTATCAAATGGTGCACGGATAAAAAGACATCAAATTGTACGGAACCTAAAAAAATACAAACTATATTGTGTTTCTTAATTCTTACCATATTGAGGTATACAATGATAGTGTATGATATGATGATATGAATCATATGATGCATTTCCAATGACAGTCTCCTCTAATCCCCTGATCAAATACCTCGATCGATGGAACTAATTACCCCTTGCTAACGTGACCGTTTGACTATACAGTCTATAGTTTGAGGTAGACCTGACAGATCTATAAATCTAATTCGTGGGAGTCAAAGTGTCATTAAATTGTAAAGCAATTATGCTGAGCAAAAATACAAAGGTAGGATAGTATGTGTTCAAATCTTAATAATGGCTGAGATACTTACAAATGAAAATGAAAATGAAACATTGAAACAATCACAAAAATAGCTCTATTCATGTGGGAATAGGTGCACGACTGCAAGGTACTATATAAAAAAACAAAAATGACCACTTAAACTTTATTTTGTATAGTTGGGCTTTATTGGGTACGATCCCATTTAGTTGGGCTCTTTTCACAGAGGCCCGGCTAGATCCATCAAGGGACCTCAAGATCCATATTCCATATAGCTTTGTATTATATTATACTAGCATAATAACCACGCAATGTAGCGATTTATGATACTATTTTGTGAACAATCTTGATAAATAGAGATGGTTCTAGAAATCGGTATGAGGTGTTCAACTGTGATGAAGGAGAATCAATACATTAACAACTTTTAATATTCATGTTTTTAAGAAAAAAATTTAGAAATTTAATTTTTTTTAACTTAACATCTAGATAGATTGTTATGTGGTATTTGTTTTCACTATCACATTTAATTTTATTTATCAATATTAATAATAGTTAATTTAATTCTTCAATACTATTGAGTTGTGTAATTAACAATTAACATAAATATGTTTGACTTATAATTAGTGGGTAAAGTAAATACTTTGTGTATAATAGACGTTAAGGGTGTGTTTGGCACGGAGCTTTTAAGGACTTTTAAGGACTTGAGCTTTTACTTTTTATAAGCCCCAACTCATAAGCCTTGTTTGGAAGCAAAATAAAAATGGGGCTTCTTGAAAAAATAAGTCCCCAGAAGCTTTTAAATAAAAAGCTTTTTGAAGTAACTTTTGAATAGAAGCCCAAGCCCCAGCTCCAATCACAAACTTCAGCTCCAGCCTTTTGTTGCCAAACACACCCTAATTGAGCAATCAATTTTCAATAGTTGTCATATCACTAGTGAATGGTAGAATAGACAATTCCAATAAGATAAAAGACTAATTTTAAACATATATTGTAAATATTTTATAAGTGTTTTAGATTTATATTAAATATATTATACTAATTAATCAAATCGAATACACGAAAATCATAATAGGTTTATAAAAGTTGTATAAAGTCTAGATACAATCAATCAAATCGAATAGTTAAGAACATTAGAGTCATAGATCCAATTAATAATACCATAGCCAGATATTTAATCAATAAATGAATAAATATGCTGGTCCATATTATTGCGAAAAAGTTTATATTTAAAAACACACAATTCACATGAAGAAGAGTATTTTTGTGGATAACATATATAATATTTATTTATTATATTTATAATTTATAATATATTAAATATTACGAGTAATTGTAAACTAATACGGAGTAATAAAATAATGTATGAAATCAGATGTAGCGGGGGAACTTTGGTCGTTCGGATTTGCGCATCACATGGGCTTGGGCTCCGCCTGTTACGCCTCTCTTTTCGTTCTAATATTTGACACCTGCTTCATTATTATTTGTATTTCTATATATTCTTAACAACATGTAAATTCTTTTACGAGGTTGATAAAACTTTGGTTTCAAGAGTTAAAACTTTAAGGATAAGATGCAGTGTGATTATAAAGCAGTAATATATTTATCGCGCAGTGTACTTACGATGCAGTGAATATAGACTATAAATTAAAAAAATCAAGGACTAAAATTGCGTATCTCTCATTCCCTCTCTAAGACTCTGCCCCTCTGACCCCAAATCCAAAACTTTACACGTTTATTTCCATAAACTCATGATTTTTTTTTCATTTTTTATGGTGATTGTGAATTTTTTGCAAGAATAGGGTTTTTCACATTTATTTGCACTCATGGTGCGAAAAAAAAAATTGTTGCGAAAATGGATTACTCGCAATTCCCAATTGCGGACTTCATTTGAGAAGTCCGCAATTCGCACTATCGGACTTGAGGTTTTGTAGAGTTTCTGTTCACAATTTGTCAATATGTAGAGTTTCTCTATTCACGATTTGTCAATATGTCGGGTTGGTTGGAATTATTAAATGAGGTATGCAATTTCCACTTTCAAACCCCAAATTCAAGGTTTTTTTGTCAACTTACATTGTGTTGTCAAGTCATTGCATTTATATATAGAATCAAGTGTCAAATAATAAGAAATCCGATGAAACATGCATGCTATATTTAGACATAGCTTACATTGTTGAGTTCATACCACATAAGCTAAAACACTTGCAAATTTACATATTTCGGTGCTCTTCTTGGAGTTCATGATTATCTATATCTCCAACATCTCTAAAGAAGTTCATCACACCTTGTGAGAAGGTTGACAACTTGTAGCGTTATCTTTAGGTGCATTATTCGAGTCATCCCCATCATCCTCGATTCGCCTCACTTTCTTCTTCACTATGTTGTGATCTATCATCATCCGACTTATCAAAGCCACCATTATCATTATCATCCTCACTATTACAATTAAGCAAGGGAAATGGTGTACTTGAGGGGTTAGGATTAGAATGTGTATTTTATTGTGTTAATTCTGTCACCATTTCCACATAAATTTGACCCCAATAATTTTCATTTAACCCGGCTAAATAGTACATCGAATCTAAACTTTCATCGCTACACAAAGTTATAACATTATTTTTCCTTGAAATTCATAGCTTAACGATATTTTTAACTTAAATTGGGTTCTTGCAACCCCACCACAAGAATAAATTAAATCAACGAATTCATCATATCCCATTTTATGCCTAATTACAATTGAAGTAGACATTGTTTGTTATCAGGTTTGATAAAGCCATTTTGATATTCGATATTACCACCCCCAATATAAATTTACCATAAACGGACGTTCTAGAGTCATGACAAAGAATATACGAATTTGTTACTGCACAACAAAAATATGAACGTTTAGGAAGCAAAAATAAAATACCGAAATCATAGTTAACATTACGTTTATAGATTCATAAGAAAACTAAGTTAGAAACGTACCTTTGTTACGTTTTGTGTCTGACATCAATAATGATAACTTGAATTTTTTTTTTCTTTTTTTAGTAAGATGAATGAATGATAGAAGTAGACAAAATATATAGATGAAAGAGACGAATTTATTTACCTTTTTTATATCTCACATATGTTATCTACACTGTTATTGAATCTACCACTATACTTTATCATCTTATGTGTACAACCATACAAAGTGGAAAATAAACTTATCCCAAACCCTAAATTATGTCAAAACCCTAAAGGTGATGGAACCTGTTGGATTTATTGAATTTTGGAGTTTGTAATTCTCAAATGCGGACCATAATATTTAAATCTAAAGAAGCCCGACAACTTGACAAAAAGGTCTCGAAGTATGAAGTCCGGATGTGTGAATTGCGGACCTCTATATTTAAATGAAAAGAATTAGATAGTGTGAATTGCGGACCTCACATTTGAAGTCCGCAATTGGGGACTGCGGGTAACCCATTTTTGCAACGACTTTTTTTTCGCACCATGACTACAAACAAGTTTGAAAAAAAAACCATATTCTTGCAAAAAAATTCGGTGATCGTCCATTTAAAAGATTAAAAAATCATATGTGTAACAAACTGAACTTAAAGTTATGTGTTGTTAATGTATACCCAAGGTATTAAACATGTATAATTCATATAGTTAAAGAATTGATTGTTTCAAATATAATATTATTTTTATCTTTGATATGCAATTAACAGCATATCTATCAGCTCCTTAAATTGTTAAGAGTAATGTCAAACAACTTTCAATTGTTAATTGGCTTTGTAAAATTTGGAAATAGGTACGACATATTTATTTATGTCTTATAGAAATAATTCAGTTATTGTTTCAAGAAACTTTGGTTCTTTTCTTACGAAATGGTAAAATCTAATTAATTTGGGTAACTAATCTAATATTAGAAAGTTTAGAGCAATAACTTGTCTAAAATTTATTTTATTTTTTTGAATAAATATATTGTATTGTTTAAATAATTGCAGGATAAATTAGTGATAACAAAATTATTTATCGCGTAGGATTGTTGCTATTTTTAATGTTTTTGGGTATACCACTTATTTGATTTTTCATTCATCAGGTAGAACATTTACTAGCCATTGTCTGAGAAATATGAGTAAGACTTCAACAACATTAGCGTGACCTAAAACGAGTTTAAAAGTAAATTTATTTAACAAAGCGTTGGATATGTGTACAATTTTAGGGACAAACTTTGGAAATTATTTTATATTTCTAAAGCAAACAAATCGCACCAGGCGGTGCAGAGCGCATGTGGTTTGACTTTTCTTCCCTTCTGTTTTGTTTTTTTCCTCATGTGAACTTGATGATGATTGAGGGTTGTCATTTAAAAGACTCACAAGTTCCACTCACTCTCAATCTAATTCATTAATGTGAAGTAAATTGCAATAAAGTTGTTTGGTATTTAGATGAGTTAGTAACATGATTCACTTTACAACGTCCATTATGGATAAACAACTGACTGTGAAATATTCAATCAACATTTTTGTTATATTTGTTACGATCACTTAAAGTTGTTTTACATATATATATATAGGTTTTGTAACGTGTACCCCATAATACCCGTAATACACGTTAAGAAGCATTTAATGAATTCATAATTTTCTTAAATATTAAAATTTGTAATTAATATATGTATAAAAAAGGTAATTATTAGATTGAATTAATGAATATTAAATGAAAATTATAATATTTAAAGAAGTTTCGACTTCATTAAACACACGTTATCGTCTGACACATGGGCACACGTTAGAAAAACTCGTATATAATAATGTAAATGTTAATATGTAATTTTATTGAATATAACAATTAATAATAACACAAGTTGAAGAACACCAACCAAACAGACATACTTTTATGCTTGAAAAACATTTCATCCCATCACCAAAACAAGTCCAAGATTATTCTAAGTACGCTATTTTATTTGATTATCAATTATTTTATTACCGTATGAAAAGAATAATTTATCTACTTCTGACCTACACCTTTTTTTTCCTTATACTTTTATTAACGTCATCATAAATAATCATAATATAATTATATTATAACAATAACAATGTGGTACTAACTTTACAATACACACTAACAAGAAAAATACTACCACATGTTCCTTTTTCTTTTCATTGATGATTAAAAAGTAAAAAAACAAAACAACTTCTAAAATTAATTAATCATGATTAAGCACATCCTTTTGGAGCAAATCCAACCCGAGAACCCGCCAAATCATAAACCACCCGGAATCCTTGTTGTTGAATATTACCGATAATCGACAACCCGCTAGTAGTAGGCGCAAAAGCAAAACAGAAAGCACCACTACTATCTACCGGAATCAAGTAATTTGACGCCGGAAGTGACACGTCAGCACCAGTGAAATGCATCACCACCGTCGGTACTTTCACCTCCGTCTTCCCTGACAGATCAAAACACGCATCGAATAACGAGAAATTCGGTCCTCTTTTTAGATGCGAAGCTCCCGACAAAAACGCGTTCCTGAGCGCCACGTAAGCGGGTCGGGTCAACCTGGTAACGGATGTTCCCGAATCAATAATCACACCGCCGTTGCCTGAACTTTTGTCCAGCTGGAATAACGAGCTTGTGATTCCAGGAACCCTGACGCCTCCGACAGAAACGCCGTTAAGTCCGAGATAATAAAACGTGTCAAGTTTCGGGTTGTTAAGTAACGGAGTGAAACGAGCAACACGTGAAACGGCGGCGTTTCCGAAAACTAAAGAGGAAGGTTTAGCAGACATTGACCGGTCAACAAGACAGTAAGAAAACTTGGATCCGAATTGACGACCCGCTTGGTTAGGAAAAGACAATTTTCCCCGACCAAGACCTAATAACCCGGCAGCACCAACAAATAACCCTTGGTTATCATGACCACAACCAAAAGCAATGTTGTTGACTTTGGTCTTCCGAAAAGTTAGGGTTTCGGTTGAAAACTCACCAACGGTAAAAGAACCGTCGCCGTAAGAAACTTGATACATACATTTTTTATTCTGAGTGTTACATCCAGGGGAATCAAGACGGTTACATAACGGGGTCCCACACGAGACTCCACCGAATGTTGTTGACTTTCTCGGGTCAAAAATTGGATCTGACTGAGTGTAACATCTACGGCAAGGAGAACACTGGATCCAAACGACGTCGCTTCCAGTATCTAAAACCATGTAAGAGTATCGTGGCGGACTACCGATTCCGATCCGAGTGAAATACTCGCCGGATCCTTGTGCCAGTCCGGAAATTACGGAACTGCTGAAATCCGATGCTTTACTGTTAGTAGCATTTCGTTGACCTTTACCGCGTACGAGTGAAGTGATTGTTTTGACTCTGATGAGGTCACGGAGGAGACGTTGTTTGAATAGACTCTCAGCCGTAACGTTTTCATTTTGAATTGCATTTGTGTTTAAGAGAGTGTCTAGATGGTGTAAATCTAGAGATAGAGAATTTTCATCTTCGTTTTCCATGGTAGAAGATGAAATTAGGGTTTGTGAATCATCAAATAAGGAGGCGGCGGAAGCATCTGTGTTTGGTTGAGGAAGAGAGTGAGGGATTAGGGTTTGGTAGTGGTCGTTAGCGGTGGCGTACGACCATGAGATGAATAATACGGTGATAATGAAGCCGGAGGAAGTTAATTTTCCGGCGGCCATTTTGGAAATGAGAGAGATGCGTTGGTTATTGAACTTGTATTTATAAATATAGATATGGAAATAAAATTAAGTAAAAATAGAAAATTAGTGCGGTGGGTCTGTCGGTCTGTCCAGTCTGAACGTGGGTGGGTTTTTTTAATTTAAATTTAGATTTTATTTTTCTATGTTGTCTTCTTTTTTTTTTTTTTTTTTATTCTCGTTTGTATGTTTGTTGTAGTTTTGTAACTTTTATTTTTAATTAATGGTGACCTAACTCTTAGCCGAATTTCACCATCTTCATGTGTTTGTGAATTTAATTGGACCTCATTCATCTTAACCTCACCCTCAACGGCCCATACCTCAATCACTTGCTTCTACTTTGCTCAAAACCAACTATACAGAGTACAAGCTATTAATGCATGGGTGTTTTGGATTTAGCAATTATGGGTCTGGAAAAAGAATTCACTTTTCACTTGAGATGGATAGGAGTGAAGGTGTAGGACCCATTGCTACAACTTTTCACAGCACCAACTACAAATATTTACTACAACTACTATTTTGTCCTAATATTCAACTTACTTTAATATGAATATTATTATTGCACCAGCGTAGCAATAAAACAACTAATGTAATGTGCTTACACACATAGGCGAATAGCTACACTTGTACATTCTGCTTTCTAAGTTGTTACCTCATGGTAATTACTTTTTAACCATAGTCTACATATAGCATTGTGAATTTAAGTCCAGTACCATTTATTGAATCGTAGAATGAAAAGGTAAAAAGATTGGTTGGATTCTTATTATTGTGGTATATGATGCACTAGAAAAGTGAAACAGTGAATGATGGCCACTTGACAACACCACTGTCTCACATTCATATTTGCTTTCTATGGGTGGGCCAAAAAAGGTAAAAATATCAATGAAGAAGGCATTTTTATTTGAGCACTAATGGTCAAATTTGACCTTCAAATGTTTAAAAATGGACAAAATTTTGAAAGATATCTAAAATAGTCAAGACACAATTCGCTCTAAATTCTAGAAAATATACATGAATTCGCTCAAATGCTGAACAATTCGCTTCAATTAAATGCCCTACAATTCACTCCAATTATTAAAAATACACATTAATTCGCTCAAATGCCTAACAATTCGGTCAAATGCCCCAACAATTTGCCCCAATTTAAAAAAAAAAACTCTACATTTCGTTCAAATTCACAACATTTCGCTCAAATTAAAAAAACACTACATTTCGCTCAAATTAAAAAAAACACTACATTTCGCTCAAATGCAAAACATTTGGCTCCAACTACAAAAAAACACACTACATTTCGCTCCAAATAAAACAGAATGCCTAGAAATTCGCTCTAGACCCTTTTGTTGACTTTGTTTGGAGCGAATTATTTTGGTATTTGAGCAAATTCATGTGTAGTTTTGATAATTGGAGCGAACTACTTGATGTGATGGAGCGAGATCTTTGACCAAATTGAATAATTTCATAGATTTTGTCCATTTTTAGATATTGTAGATTAAATCCGACCATCTAGGTAATTTGCTCTTTTTATTTTAACCGGAAAACTCTCAGCCACAAAACTTGCTACCTAGAGAATAGATATAACATAAGTTTGCAAGCTAAAAAGTAAATAATTAATGAGAGGCACACTTCAATATTTTTATCCATGGATACCACATTCAATGACTATAACGAGTTGTTAGACCACTCTTAACCACTCGGTTATTGAAACTGACGTGTCAGTTTGTGATAATTCAACGTCACGGCCAACGTTTCTTCGGTTGGGAGTCGGTTATTGCTGTTAAACTGCGAATAATAATATTATTGATTGAATCATCATTGTGATTACACTGGATAACTATTTATAATAAATTATAACTTAGGGAACAAGCTACATAATCTTAACCCTAAAAACTTAACGGACCTTAAACCTACAATCGAGTTTGAGCCAACTAACCTAGCCCTTTAATAATTGCTTCACAAAAGTGAAGGGGTTAGCACGAGAGCATCAAATTTTGCTCGTTAGTTAATTTGGTCGGTTAAGTGACGAGTTTGTGGACTCAAATATAATTAAAAACTGTTTTTTTCTTTATTTTACATTTGCACATTTTATATATATACACACAACACGAGCTCTCACTCTTACAATTACAAACAACTTTTTTTTGAAACAATAACAATATATATATATATATATATATATGTATATATATATATATATTATATTATTATATTATCTCAGAAAAAATGTTTAAACATCACCACAATTCTTCTCAAAATCATTTCTAAAACGAAGATTTGGACGAGACTACTTTTTTACATTTACTATTTTTATTATAGTGTATTATTTTAACTAATGTAGTATTTTTTTTATTAACTAATGTAATGTTTTTTTAATTAATGTAATGTTTTATAAAATTGTGTTTTAAATATATGTAACACCCTCTATCGCAGATATTATAAAATATTATTTAACATTGGAAGCGTAGGTCAAAACATAAATAACATTAATATCATTTACCAAAATGTACATAGTTTTTGTTCAAAAACAGAGTATAACCACCAGGTGTTACATCATTTCAACTTTCATTAAAAGACATATATCAGAGTTGCCAGCTGGTCAAACATTCTTTCAATTATAATCCTCCTGCCTGCCCCTATCAGACATGACCTGCAGGGATTAAGGTGGGGGATTAGCACAGAGCTAAGTGAATGAATACGAAACTAACAGTTTAACTTAGCATAACCATTTGTTTACATCAATAATCGTAAACACAAATAGTCAAAGAGGATCGGTGGTTTTTGAGGAACCCTACTGCCGCGGTGGCCCTCAAGAAACGCTTATCACAATCTGTATTGGCCTATACAGAATATACCGATAACTTAGTATTACCATTTCACAATACAGGTTTTAATACAACACATGTACAAACCCTGTATTTGTAATCCTGTAATAATCAAGTCCAACAATCTGTTGACCTCTTTAGAAGCAACCAATGCCCGAAGGCCACATTGCACGTAGATTCATAATCAGCAAATCAGACTAAACAGTCTATCAATTATATCTACGTTTACTTGTTGCAACCAAACCGTTACAACCAAATCAAACTTGTGAGTTCCAGATCCACTCACCTGTCAATCTCAATCCAACAACTCAGAAGTCTTATGTTACTGAGTCTTCTGCTGATCTGAGAATACAACAAATAATGAGTTAGCAGCTCATTTCCTAATCATATAACATATTTAAACAAGCAGGTAAATTCCTGAAGTCTAAGAAAACAAACGTTCAATCCGAAGCGACATCAGAAAGTCCCGTAACGAGGTTTAAAACTGAAAAATGTCATTTTCGACCCCAAGATGACCCCGAAAGGCCTAAAACTGCCTAGGCTCAATGGGTCGTTTCCAAGTGACCATGCGAATTTCAACCCAATCCGAGTTAGTGAAATTGTCACTTATTCGCTATCCTGAAAACACTTGCGCGATTTCGAAATTTGCAAAACTTGCAAAACAAAAATTTAAAAATCTCAGTTCGCAATAATCTCGGTTCGCAAGACCAAATCTCGGTTCGCAGGGCAACTCAGTTCGCTTCGCAGCAAACTCAGTTCGCAGCCCATCTCAGTTCGCAGGAACTCAGTTCGCTTCGCAGGGTTCAGTTCGCAGCGCAACTTGGTTTGCAGAACAACTCAGTTCGCAGGTCAACTCAGTTCGCTTCGCAGTCAAGCATTGCGAACTGAGTTCATCTTCTGCAAACTCGCGAACCGAACTTGCTGTAACCTAAAAAACCGAGCTTTTCTCTTTCAAAACTCACAAATTCGACTTTCTAACATTCTAACAATCATTCTAACACTTCATATGTACCAAATAACATCAAATAACATCTTTCAAGCTTCTTTTCACAGGAAATTCATGATTTGGCTAATTTTCATAAAAATGAGTTTATAAACACTGAATTACTCACATGAACAAGATGATGATAATGAAATGAAACTCATTTCTGAATCAAGATGATGATACTACAGAAGATTATAATCTCACAGAAAGCTTTCTTTGGTTTTGGTTTTTTTCTCAATTTTTGGTTTCGGTTCGCAGGATGTAGAAAGTATAGAAACTTTGAGAACTTACATGGATATGTGTATATATATACATATAATCTAACCCCATACCAATACAATTTTAGTTCCCTTCTTAACCTATTGTCTGGAACCTAAAACCATTTTGCGAAACTAACTATTTTATTTTACCGTCAAATAGATTACTTTAAAACAACGAATTATGTATTGGTCATAATATCTCATTTATCCATTTGATTAATATTATCACATAATCATAATAATACTAAATTATTCCTAACACATTAAATAATAAATTTAAAGTTAGGAAATTACCCGAATAATACTAGGTCCTTAGGGTAGATGTTACAATATATAAGTTAAATAATGTGGTGGTCCCTAAAAGTTGAACTAATCAGGGTTATCAGTTTTTAGTCAGTTTGTAAAAGTGTTGATGTGGTGCTGAGTTTCACAAACTGACATTCAATGTTTGGGAGTGGTCTAAACCTATTTATATATTTTTTAAAGTTTTTTTTATCGAACTTGGGTTGATTCGTCGTCAAACCGACTAGGACAATCGATGTGTCGGTACTAACCGCGTCGGTTGACCTGCATCAATTTCCCAGCAGACCATTGCGTCTAAAATTAGAGAACGTTTGGACTCTATGCATATCCTCCCTTTGAAAAATGATCATCCTTTGTGTACGTACGTACCATTGAATTCAAAATGTGCACCTTTTTTGTTAATTGCAAAAAGATATATTAAAACAGCGTACTTTGTTATGGAATAGATATGCATGTGCCATGTACCATAAATACGGGAACAAAATGTAGAACCTTTTACCAAAAAATGATAATTTCCAATTTCGTTATCTGTTACCCTGGAACCAGGTGCATGCACATGACAATATAAGAGAAATGCATGTTATCATGCGTATGATTAATTCATTGGCTTTAATATGGCATAAGATCGATCTTTTGAACTTATCGAAAAAATAGACGTAGTTTTATACAGACGTTGTTCGGAGATAGAGTCAAAATTGAAGTAAGTCGTTATGATTCAACTGGCGGTTGTATAATTTATCTGACTCTGCAACAAAAAAGTTCCTTTATCAAAGTGCGGTTGTGTTACTTTTAACATAATAGACATGCATCTTAATTGCAGATAATTTGTGAAGAACATATGCAACATACATAGTTTCATGACCAGCTGGACTTTCTCATACATGTTACTTATGCATGTTACTTAGTTTGTTCAATTATGTTAAAAATGTTATTGTTTAACTCACATGCTCACTTTTATGTTTCATGACGAAAGGACCTTTGGTTTAATAGTATAACGTATCAACCAAAGGTTGTTAGTACGTGAGTGGCGTATTCAGGATTGTAGGTTAAGGGAGCACAAAATATTATGAGCTAGACTCGCTCGTATGTTTAGATGCAACTCATTGGCCATTGGGTTTTTTTTCGAGTTTGTTTTTTTTGGCTTTAAATTTTTTTGATGATAATGAGAATAATATGTAATTCGAGGCATTGTTCTAATATTTTCAATCAATGTACTTACGGTGTATTTAGTTACATATAATTCGATTTTTTCTGACTAATTTGTCGAAAAAAAACTGGAAATCTAAAAAGTTGAAGTGTTCAAATTTGAGTTTTCTGAAAAGGTTTTATATAAAAAAAAAGGAAATCTCTTTCTTTGCTTTTATATCTAAAACGTATGAAAACCATTTCTACCGGGGCTATTATAAAAGTCAAGAACTTCATTTTCACTAATTTTCCAGAGAAATAAAACATTTTCAAATCTCTTAAAAGGTAAGAAATGGTAAAAGGAAATATTTTCAACTAAATGCACCATAAGTCTCTCACCTAATTCACTTTGATTACCAACTAATTGTTGAATTAGGAGTCTCAGAAAATCTGGCAGTTCAATCATATTGGCCCAAACCACGATTAATGGGTTGCATCGGGTTAACTATACTACTAAATGTAACTACTTACAAAGTGCTAGCCCAACTCAACCAATTAGTAATATAGTTGGCCCAAACTGGCAAACTATATTCAGCTGCGTGGTCCAATGTATATGTAATTGCCAAAACTGATTGCAAGTAACTTTCTAGTTATTTAATCAGATTAAAAAAATGAATGTGTTAAGTGACTAACCATAATATCAATATGGGTGTCACAAAGAAAGATAATATCTGCGATGATGCAAATATCGTATACACAGTAATGGTGTGAATGTGGGATATCGAGATGACATCATAACATTACGTCATTTACCCCTGAAACCTTTAAAATTTGTCACATAGATTTCATTCCACTTTTGTAGTAAACTATACGGATATTGCGTGCAATAAAAATAAAATAAGAAATCAATTTTGTAATATGTAAGTGTGTATATATATATATACACTTACAGATTATATATATTTTAAAAATTCCATATATATATATATATATATATATATATATATTCAAATGTTGAGAACCACAAAAAGGTACAGAACTGCGAGAATTTTTAAAATATAGGGATTTTAACATGTTTAATGATTCAATCACATGTGAACATTGATGTAGATTAAGGTTAAAAGCAAAATAGTTAGAAAAAATATCAAAATAACCTTTAAAATCAAAATTATATTTTTCGTTCACATGTGCACATTTGATATGTGCACATGTGAAAACTTCATATATTTTATAATTTACCATGTATTTAGTTGTTTTTAACTTTTTTGTCAATAATATGAATATTAAATAACATTTCTATGTAATTTGTTGCGTTTTCATGTATAAAAATAATGTAATTTAAAAGTTCTCGTAGTTCTGTATCTTTTGTGGTTCTTATTTGAACCTAAGCCTATATATATATACATACACGTATATATATACATACACGTATATATATATATATATATACACCTATATATATACATATATATGTACATATATATATGTATATATATATGTAGTGAAGGGATCCAATGAGAACTCAATTACAAGTGAGAACCGTGAGAACAAGCGGACTAATTATAAATGGGCCGTTAGTTTAAGAAAGCCCAAATGGCACCTCTAAATTTACACGCTCCAATCCATCTCTCGTTTATTCCATTCAGTCTTCATCTCGATCATTTACTTTCCTCTTTTAGGGCACAAATCTAACATCGTAGAAATTAACGTTAGAACAACTCCAATCTCGATCAATCAAAGCCTTCAAAGATCCAGAAATTAACCCATCGTTACTCACCGCCACAGCCGATCGTGAAACGCCCCTAAATATATTTATTTTTTTTACAGGTATCCGCCGGGTAGGTAAGGTACCCGCCGGGTACTTCATATGCACAAAATCCCTGTTCAATTTTATACATGTATTACCCGTTTGAACTTCATCTATACGTTGGGTACACCAACCGGATACATCCTTACCCGCCGGGTATAGGGGTCTCCGCCGGGTAACCAACAAGGTTAAATTCTCTGTCTCATTTTGTACAGGACCTACCCGTTTGAAACATGTTTACCCGCCGGGTAAACCTGCCGGGTACAGGCAGTACCACCGGATACTAATCGTACCTGCCGGGTAGTTCATCATGTACAGCAAACTCAGGTTTTTTATCTAATTTCAAACGCGCTTAACTTTTGACTCGTTTATTATCAAGACATAAAATTTTGCAGACACAATTCATATTACATAACGGAGGTTTCCCAATTGGCACTTTTCTAAAATTTGCGTTTTCAGTGGTTTTGGACTCTTGATCGAAATTTAACCATTTTGGTCACTTTTGTAACCAGGTATACAACACTACTAGTTCATTTTTGGTTGCATCATTCTCAAAATTTGGAAATATACACTTTAACATAACAACAACTAACTCAATTCACCAAATTCACTATTCAACTAGTTTCAACGAAATGACCCAATTGTCAATCCATTTTGACCCATTTGGACACCTTTGATATATTAACATGGGTGACACCAATTCAGCATTTACAAGGGGTAATTACAACCCAAACAACTTTCAACATAATACTTCACAAGGATTTCATACATGATAACTTAGTCACAAAAGATGATCAATACGATTGATTAACAACCTTATAAGTTTGGGCATTTCTACATATCGAGAGCATGATTTGAAATGATTACTTACTACTAGTTAGTAGCAAGTCCACCGCTATTCCCGTTTGGGCTTTTTACCCAAATCGCCCCTACTCCCACTTTGTTCATCTACATACATCACAACATAGCGGTAAGCAAACATGTGTAGTAAGTAAAGGAAAATATAACATCAATATTAAAATTAGCATAGCAACATAATCACGAGTTAAGGATCCTCAACTCCATACATTTTGACTCAAAGAGTTCATACCATGGTGTCAAGAACATGGTTGATTGAATACTCTTGTATCTCAATCATCACCCTTGAATTTCACCATTTAGTGTGATCATTGAATACTCTTGTATCTCAATGATCTCACTTCTTCCATAACATACAAAGGGGCAAATACTTGACCACTCAATGTAATCCAAGTATTGCAATTTGATTACATACTTGTAACACCCCGAAGTTTAAGGTATTAAATTATAAATAAAATATGATTATATTAGAAAACGATTTTATAAATCGTATGAAATGTTAGTAGTTTTAAATATATGAATGTGATGTGTGTTAAGTTGCTAGACAATAAGTGAACGGGTTAGTAGTGTAAATACCAATTAAATTAAATAAAATACATATATACACACACAAACACATCGACATATACACACACCCACAGGGAACATTCTAAAATTTTCCAGGAAGTGAGTGAAAGAGGAGAAAATCGTGAGAACAAGAAGGGAAACGAGAAATCAGTTCTAAATCCAAATCAAAACATTAGAAGATTCAATTCATCATCTTCTTTATACTTCTAACTCTAAGTAAGTGTTATTTCATTCCTTTTAACCTAGAAATTGGGGTTTTGTAAGTTATAAGGGTTTAGTTAAGCATAATTCGAACTTAGGGCTAAAATAGGTTTAAATTGATATTAAGTAGCCTGATAATGATTGTTATTAATATTACCTTAATCTAAAAGTGAAAAATTATAAGTGATGTTTATAGTAATTGTAATGGGTTATGTGAAGTATTGCAAATTATTGGTAATTAGCTCAAAGTGTTGGAAAATATTATTGTTATAATACTAAAATGATGTTTGAATCATAATTAAGTAGTATTAGAAGTGACAAATCTTACAAGGATTATAGTTTGTAGTGATGAAAAGTTGAGTAGTTTGACTTTAAAAGTCAAACTGGTCAACTAGGAGTGTGAGGGAGTTAATTTTGATTGTGAATTGATTATAGCATGGTTCAATGCTAAACATGTCGTTTATTGTTATATGATATTGACTAGGTATTAAAAGCTTGACGAATTCTCGTGGTCGTTGAATTGCTAAATTGCTTAAATTTCAAAGGTGAGTATATGGGAGTTAATTTGGGTAATGATTGTGTAATTCCGGATTGCTTCTGAGCAAGAGGGTTACAGAATCAAGTGGGGTCTTGTTTGTATTTTAGCTTATTCTTAATTATTGGTACTTGTTGATGAAGCATGTGAAATGAGCAAAAAGATAAGAGATTTGCTAACTTTGTTAGTATAGTGTTGTTGTTGAATATGTGCATAGCACATCATGTTGTTTTTGGCATGCATACCGACGTGGTGTGGTGCTAAGTGATTATTGGCCGTGGATCCACATAGTGCAATTAATCTCTACGAGTTGTTCATTAGTTGTTATTTAAACTTATATATTTGTTGTTATTAATTATTGGTTGAAATGTTGTTTAGTGAATTACCTAGTTAATTGCTCATATCCTCACTAAGCTTATTGCTTATTCTTTAAGATGTTCAATGTTGTAGGTGTAAGCGGGTCAAAGGATTTAAGTGGACATAGAGAAGGCAAGGCTATCGTGAAGAATTAGTGTGGATCAAAACTTGCAATATATATAGGTTTGGCAAGTTAACTCTCTTTTGAATTATCGTCTTGATTACCACGTTGTGTAAATCGACCGAATGTGTTTTTGTTAAAAGTTTAACTAAACAATGTAATAACAATGTATATAATGGTATGGTTATGAATGTTGAGTATTAAAGGCACATTTTGGGTTAGGGTCGATACGGGTCGTAAATGGGTCGTTTCGTTAATATGAGTCAAGATGTTGATTTGAATGGTTCTAGTGTAAATTATTGTATTATGGTATGAAAGTAAACTTGTCAAAATGCCATTTGAATTGATGTAGTCAAATGGTTGCAACTTTGGTTTCTAAAGTGTAAAAGAGGGTCATTTCCGGACTTAAGCCCGAAATCATCCATTGTATGAATTTTGACGAAGTGCTAATCGGGAGTCTTCTGTTTTGTTATAAGAAACTTGTCTGCAAAATTTCAAGTCTTGATTTTAAACGAGTTAAGATTTATGCGCGTATGAAACTGAGATCAAATATTAAGTTGTGCAGATTTTACCTTTCGGAACTCAGTACGCGATCACGTATGGGTCACGCGATCGCGTACCTATTAAATAAACTCGATCAGAAACTTTTGTGTTAAAAATACGCGATCGCGTGACTTAACCGGGATCGCGTACCTTAAACTAAAACTCGAACAAAACCTCCTAAGCACTAAGTACGCGATCGCGTATCTTCTGGTAGGATCGCGTACTCTTCCCTCTTTTCTTTTTACACGATCGCGTAGATGATCCCAGGATCGCGTATGTGTTAAAAAAAATAAAAATAAAATTTTTTTTTGGGCGTTTTAATACTCATCCAATACTTACCTTAGATTAGTGATCAAATAGCTCAAGTAACTTTTTGCTCTTCAATCACCTATACATAATCATACATATACATGAGTTACTTACAACTCATTTAAACTAGACTTAACTCACTAACATCTAATTAGCTAGGATTTAAGTATGCTACTTCACACACTCAAATCACTAACTAATTACTCATACTCTTTACTTATAACATTACACATACTTATAGGTGACTAAGTTATCATTGAACAACAATAATAACCTATAATCACCATCATTATCTATTCCACATGTTTACATAATAGGTGAAGTTTAGAAATCACCTTCTCATTTCATCCATTACACTTCTTCTTACAACAACATCACTTTTATGATTTCATACAACTTAAAAACACTTACATATTCATTTTATACCCAATACCCATCTCAATTTAACTCCTTTCTCCCTAATTCAATTCTAGGGCTCATATCAAATCATCAAAGGAAATCAAATTAGAGGATTGAAGGTGTTATTCATACCTTAGTTGAGTTAAATTAGAGTTTAGAACCCTAATTTACCAAACCTAGTTTCAATTTCGATTTCTTCTTTCTTTGGCTTCCTGGTTCGTACGCACGTATACATACACATACAATTTAGACTTGATTCTTCTAGATTTTAGAAGAAGGGAGATATATTTGCATATTTTCACTTTCTACCCTCCACTTACACTCTTAACACTTTCAACCCCTCAACTTGTAGTTCTTTTATATTTCTAACCCCAAAACTATATTTGTATTTAACACCAAATACAAATATAAAAATTTAAATAATATACTTTATATAAATATAAAACTTACAAATTTTGGGGTGTTACAGATCGTGATGAAACGCACACACTGCCTTCAACGATCAAAGCCCTACGCAAATGTTGGCTATTGATAAACTGATTTTCAAAACGGTTCACACACACGCAGCTGAGCGTGATGAAACGCACACCAAGCGGTAAGCCGTTAGAAACAAATTTAGTCCGTTTAAGCCCGATCAATAATGAAAGTGATGATGAAAACAAGAGGAAAATGATGGGAGAAGTAGCATTACATATGGCTGTTATTATGAATTGAGTGTAGAAATGGAAGAAAATAGTTGTAATTCTTACATCTATAATGTATTCAATTTTTTAAATTACACATTTTGTGGTTTTTTGGAGCTAATTGTTTCACATATATTGCTATTTTGGTTTAATTAACTTTGTATTTTGCAATTAAAAGTTAACTATGTAGTTATGTAGCTTCGTATTTTGACGAATTTCGTTTTCACGAACCAGGTGCAGAATCGGATTTGAACCGGGCAAAATCGGATTTGCACCCATGAACGAGGTGCAGAATCGGATTTGCGCCCATGAACGAGGTGCAGAATCGGATTTGCGCCCATGAACCAGGTGCACAATCGGATTTGCGCCCATGAACCAGGTACACAATCGTATTTTTTTTGTCATTCTGCACCTAATCGTCATTCTACACCTATCTACGATTTTTGTCATTCTGAATTTGATGTTATTTGTTTAATTAATTTATTTGGTATAATTTTGTTTGATTTAAGTGTTATTAATCTTAAATTAATTTTGAATAAAAGATCCGGGTGTTTAAAAAATGAGTGTTATGGAAAAGAAGTAGGAGGCGTATATGGGTGGTTCTCACGGGATCTTCACCCTATATATATATATATATATATATATATATATATATATATATATATATATATATATATTTATATATATATATATATATATATATATATATATATATATTTATATATATATATATATATATATATATATATATATATATATTAAAACAAATGACTTCAACAACACCATTTATGCAATCAACTACATAAATGTTATCTACATAACTAAAATACGTTGTTAATAATTATAAAATGTAATAACTTAGTTAAAATACTATAAGTATTATAACAATAAAAAAATACTTCATCTATTTCAAATTAGTTGTTCATTACAAATTTGTTGTACAGTTGACCGATAAAATTTATTATTTTCATTTAAACACTTTTTGATTGGTTAAGTTTGAAAGTGAACAATTTTTTGGAACATACCAAAAAGGAAACAAGTACAATAAATTGGAGACGGTTTGAAAGATTTTATAAACTTCATTCAAAACTAACTAGTTTTAAAGATTTGTAGGAGTATATGAAACGATGCGTTAAAAGACTGCAACTATAATATTAATAAATTTGCAGAACCGAAGTTGACAACAACTATCATTTGTGTACTCAACTGCTGTTATTCAAATAACTAAAATATACGTTGTTAATAATTATATAATACAATAATTAGTTAAAATACTATAACAATAACAATAGCTAAAAGAAGAGTAGGTTTGAAATATTTTATATACTTTATTCAAAATGATCACTAAGTTTAAAAGAATTGTATATATATATATGCATCGACGACGTTCCATAACTTAAGTTACCGTGGTGCACATAACACCTGAACATTACTCGCAAAAGTTTGTTACACGGGCCTTCATGAATGTGCAAAAGCTAAACCCTGATTTAAGTAGTAATTACAAGCTATGCCACCACAAAAATTATAAAATGATCCACAATTGAATTGAATTGAATGGCATTAACGTAAATTCTAGAAGTTTCAGAGAGCATGTTTCTAAAAGAATTGGCTCCCAATTTTTGTTAATTAACCGCTCTCCCGCCCAACAGTTCGTATACGGACCTATATCTTCTTCAATATATAAACATAAACATATACATTCACGCTACTTCTTTCATTTCTTTCGTCCAGTTAGCTAATTTCTCTCTCAGACCTAGCTATCGATTATAGAAATTGAAATGAGTTTGAGCAGTCAAATCGATGCTTCTGTATCAAGCGACGAACTGCAATTTCAAATGGATGATGATTATAATCACGCGATAATTGAATCGTCAATTGTTGCTGAAAAGGAAAGTAAACCGGCAAATGACTCGGCAGATGCGATTTGGCGAAATATCGAGAACAAGTCCGATCGTAGAGGAGGATTGAAGAGAGCTACTGCTACTGCTACATTTCTGAAATACGTTGCCGAAGGAGCTGAAGAACAACAAGTTGTTGCTGTTGTTCTTCCGAAGATTAAGACTACTACTGATGCTGATCATCATGATTCATCATCATCTTCTTATAAGCAATCTACTGCATCAGATCAGTCCGGAGGACGTGCTTCTTTTGCCGACAAATCGATTTTGAAGCCGTCGCCTAGCGTCGGTATCAGTCTCGGTCACTTTCTCACTGATCAACTAGGAAATGGAACAGAGATCGGTACTTGTTCATCTGCAGCTATGATGGATGAAGCATGGGAACGTTTGACAAGCTCCTACGTTTATTACCAGAATAAGCCAGTCGGAACCCTAGCTGCAGATGATCCTAGTACAGAGGCTTTAAACTACAATCAGGCACCTACATTCATTCATTAATTTATTATTATTTAACTATTCTTAATAATTTGTATCTATATACACATATTTATGTCTCTATGTGTTTAATTACTCCGTGCATCATTTATAGCCTCGTACATCTAACTATTTGTATATAATCATGTGAATATGTTATACAGCCAGAGCATGAATCATGATATTGATCATGCATGTGTGAGTTGTTTACTTAAAACTGTATGTCTATTTAAGTGGTGTTCATTTGCTTACGTTTATGTGTGGTATAAGTGTGTATATGTGATTTGTTTGCTCGTTTAATTATATGATTATTTTTTGTTGGAGCATATATATGTGTGTGTACGCGCTCGCGCGCAAGATCTTTGTATTTGCTTATATAGTTTGTATTTTTGTACACACAAATACATTTTGATAGGTTCAGTTGAAGATGCTATGTGCGTCTAATAAACTAATATGCTAGGTTGTACCTATAATGCCGACTTTGATATAAGTTAATCTTAAATGCCATGGCGTCATGCCTATATATAGTGATCGCGGTAGGCTCTGCTAACATAGCTGTACCACAAGAATGCAAATGTACTTAAGGCACCTCAAGTATTCGGATTAGCTAATAATAGGATCTGTCTTGCTGGATAGAGTATTTTGATAAACAAATAGTCTACTGATTTGGCTTCTCACACGAGTAATATACTCACTCATATTCTTGCAAAAAACAGAAAATTATTAATACTTTCACCAGCTTCCTGAACATTTTACGCAATATCATGTAGTTGACTTATTAGCCTGTCAACTACATTCCGTAGAGCAAACCAGAGGAACTTTTACATAAATATTGGTTGATTTATTACTCACCGCCTTTGAAATGCATGAATGTCCCGTCAATTTGTTTCTAGCACAGCTGATGGAATATATATTTGTAAAATGGGTACATAAATACACTTGATATCTGTATATGGACAACTTGTTCCCGTTAGATGCTACGTGTTTGCTTTTTCAACTTTGAATCATGCATCTGTCCCAGGTGTTTGTGAGAGACTTCGTGCCTACTGCCTTAGCCTGCCTAATGAGAGTTCCACCGAAGCCAGATATTGTGAAAAACTTCTTACTGCAGACTCTTCGTCTCCAAGGATATAAAAAGACTATTGATAATTTTACTCTTGGACAAGGTGTCATGCCTGCCAGCTTCAAGGTCATGAAACACTCAACCAAGGAAAAGGATGTATTGAAGGCTGACTTTGGTGGCAGTGCAATTGGAAGAGTTGCACCAGTTGATTCAGGTTTCTGGTGGATCATACTGTTAAAGTCATACACTAAGTGCACAGGGGATCATACTTTGTCAGAGAGGCCCGAGGTGCAGAAAGGAATGAAGTTGATACTCAACCTTTGCCTATCTGATGGTTTTGACACTTTCCCAACACTATTGTGTGCTGATGGGTGTAGCATGATTGACAGGAGGATGGTAGGTTCTTATTTCATTTTCCTTTTCAATTGCATATATAGTGGCTTTCTAACCAACTTGTAGTAGTCAAATGACGGATTTTTATTTTAGAACAACTTAGCTGAGCAATCTGGTTTATTAGAGTAATTAAATTTGATTGTTTACACATGCTACTATATAGTTAGCTGTAAATTGTATTTGTGGCAGGGAATATATGGGTATCCGATTGAGATCCAGGCTCTCTTCTTTTTTGCACTGAGGTGTGCACAACACATGCTTAAAGAGGATACTGAAACTAACAAGCTGATTGAGAGAATTGAAAAAAGGATTACAGCTCTAAGCTACCACATCCGGAATTACTATTGGCTGGATTTTACCCAATTGAACAACATCTATCGTTACAAAACAGAGGAGTATTCCCACACAGCTGTAAACAAGTTCAATGTCATTCCTGAGTCTATCCCAGATTGGGTGTTTGATTTCATGCCCTTGAGGGGAGGGTACTTCATTGGAAATGTGAGCCCAGCTCGCATGGATTTCAGGTGGTTCTTAATTGGCAACTGCATTGCCATATTGACTTCTTTAGCCACAGTGCCGCAAGCAACGGCCATTATGGATTTGATTGAGGAGCGCTGGGAAGATCTTATTGGGGAGATGCCGTTAAAGATTGCTTACCCAGCTTTGGAGGGGTACGAGTGGAAGATTGTCACTGGATGTGATCCTAAGAACACACGTTGGAGTTATCACAATGGTGGCTCTTGGCCAGGTGACTCCTAAACTTGCTTCAGATTTATCCTTTTAGTTAACTTTCTATCTCCAAATATCAAGTTGTGAGAAAAGTTTTGTAAGCAATTAGAAGCATGAGTTGCAGCTCTTATAGAAAGCTGAAGTTGTACTTTAGCAACTCTTAACTTACAATTTGACCAATATATAGTAGGCTATGCTGGTTAATCCTAGACTGATAACTTTTCCATGCTATGACAATTAGAAGAAATAAAAGGTTATAGCAATTGCAGCAGTTACTTGTACAGAGATAGTATTTCTTCCATTATATGATGTTAAAACTCATAATTTCTGTATTCCCCAGATACTTGTTTTCAGTCTAAAAAGAAGTTCAATTTAGCAAGGTCCTGTGATGACTGAGCTTTAAGGAGAAATTGTTGGTTCTCTTCTGTATTTCAATTAGATTAGTAATGGAAAAAAGAATTATATAAGGAAACAGGTGTAAGTGACAAAATAATTGTTGTTAATTTTGTCCTTTTGGGTTTTGCAGTTCTTATATGGCTGCTGACAGCTGCTTGCATCAAGGCAGGAAGGCCTCAAATTGCTAAGAGAGCTATAGAACTGGTGGAGCAGCGGCTTTCAAAAGATGGATGGCCAGAGTACTATGATGGTAAGAAGGGACGTTATATTGGGAAGCAAGCAAGAAAGAATCAGACATGGTCCATCTCTGGGTACCTGGTGGCTAAGCTCATGATAGAGAACCCGTCTAACATTACCATGATTTCTTTAGAAGAGGATAAGAAGATAGAAAAGCCGAAGCTTAACCGGGCAGCCTCAGCTTCATGGTAGCTAGATTGAGAGGAAGGAGACTGAAGAACCTTGAAATTCCTCTTTACTTTTCGACTATCCAAAGATACATATAAACTTACATATGCTGGTGCCTGGTCATCATTTTGGGCGAACTGTTTACTAAAGTCTGGTATCAAGTTTCTTTCTATTTGTAACTACTACAAACACTAATGCCTACAATAATCGATTCATTTAAAGACTTTAAATCAGAGACTAGCAAATCAGCATGTGAAATAACAGATAGATTGTATAAGCAGTACTATTTTAGATGCATGTTTGAAAAATGTAACAGCAACAATACAATTACATGAAGTCCCCAACCACACTTTTCTGTCTGACTCTATTGGCACTCCATGTATTCTTCACCAACCTTTCTCTTTACAAAACTTAACAACTACCGACCTACGTTGACAAGTGGCGCATTCTGATGTAGGGTGAATCGATAAACCCGAATTAATCCTGTTGATTCTATGAATACCCAGGAATTAACCCCTTCCAACAATCGTTAATTCTAACGAATACCGATGTTAGGAACAATTTCAACTCAATTGCCAAGCAAAATTGAGAGAAAAAAATCAAATTTCTTGAAAATCAAAACTGAGTTCCTTACAATCTCAAATGAACCCTAAATAACAAGCAAAATTTCTAATGGGCCTAAAAAACATAACGGGCCGGCCAGAAACCCAAAACAAAAGTCCAAATAAAACTGAAAAAACATAAAATGGGCCATATCTTCTTCTAGGAGCCGTTTTTGGGCCTCGAGGGTGGGCTAAACCGCCTACGGCGGTTTACGACTTGGTGGGCATGCTAGGATTCTCGAATAACAACTTGTAAGAGCTTGAGTCTCGAATAACAGACTAACCCGAATGATAATAGGACAACCAAACCCATGGCTAGAAGGTTTCAAAAAAAGGTTTGTATTCGTCGTTCGTTACCAATGAGTGAAGAAATGTACACAGTTAATACATTTTAAGTATAATACAAAAGGTTAAGTAGTTAATGACTAGATGTCTCATGGAGAAAGCTGTTTGGTTTCTTTATCTTGAGGTAAGCAAGAAAGGCTGCTTAGAGTGCCTAGAGGATTCATTTAACTTCTTGCATTAGCTTACTCATTTCTCATGCATACTTAAAGCTCCTATTAGTAATCAGATAGGTTAGTTATGAGATAAAACGTCCTCCCATACTAGCTATTGGATACTTTGGCAGTTCAAACCCTTTTCTATTGTATTGCATCTTCTCTGAAAACTTACTACATGTACCTCATACTATCTAGCACCTACTTAGCTCAGCAAGCACAAATTTCTTACCACAATACATGATAGATTGGCAAAAATATGTCAGTGAGAAGCAGATGCCACAATTTTAAACCTTAGATACAGATATTGAGATAAAATTGTTACAGTTAACAATAAAAAATTTCCGCTGTATTTCAACTGCGATTCACAAAGCATTAGGTACGAACATAGCATATCTAGTTATAATTCAATGTGCAGTATATTAATCTAAACCCTAACGCATGAAGCTGATCAGATGTATAGTCAATAGTATAGTACCTGAGCTCAAATTACTGACATCGAAACAAGCATATCATAAGATTTTATACAGAAAGCTCCCAAATCCTCCAAATGATAAAAATGAAAAAAAAATCATGATTATCAAAAAACATATCATAACAGTTATGTGTTACATCACACATCTGTTCATCAACTGAATGAAGCATTAGCTGTATTTGAAAGAACGAACACTATAAAATTTGCATCCACGCGTTTTCATTTTATCTTCGTCGGCCATGGAAGAAATGGAACCCCAAATTTAAGTTTTATGTACTAAGTTATAGAACTTTGCATCAATTAAACCAACCAAAACCAAATTGGTTTCATTTCAGAACCGGTTTTACGTCATCATATCCCTTATAAAATTGTGAATAAATATGTTGCTTAATAATGGGCTGATAATTTCAATAGGACAATTCCACCGGATGAAAATGGGGATAGACAAAGGACATTTTTGACCATTTGGCAAACACACAACTACATAAGCATGAGCATGTTGTTGTGCATTGCGCACCTAAAAATAAGGGAGCCCTAGCTGTGCAAGTAGTCTTCAAATCAGTGCTAACTACCATTCATTTCAGTATCTCAGTTTAGCTCTTAACACTAAAGGAACCGGGCTCAATCAATCAATATATATTCAAAGGCAGCAAATTTAAATAAAAATATAATCAATTTTCATGGGGGGATGTCCCTATATCATGTAGTAGTCAAAAACTCAATAGCACAATGCAAACATATTTTATCAAAGTCCAAAAAGAGGCTGAAACTGCTGCATACCGTCACCCTGGTATGATCACACAAATCTCAAACTCGCGGTGATTCATTGAGGCATTTAATCAAACAGGTAGAATGCATAGTCAGAAGTAACAATTCTATAAGTAAATCAATAGAATAAATGGACAACTCAAATAAACGCTAGCGAGAGTTTGAGGTGAAACCTGGCTGATTAGATCCTTGGCAGCTGGGAAAACTTCAAATCGTCGAGCACAATAATATCAACAGACAGCAATCACGCTAACAACTGTGAAAACATTTACCACGAGCTGACGAGCAGTTAGAATTGCTATTGTTTTGTTAATCACATTACCTTCTATTTATGTCATCGGTAATGATATGGTTAATGGGCTCCAATTTCAGCCCAATTGAATTTGGGTGAGGCCCAATCACTGAATCAACTCCATTTTTTGTGAACAACTACCACAAGACCAAAAAGAAAAAGAAGGTTTTTTTAACAAGAGAGCAATTTACAATGTTAATATTACCTAATCTTGTGTGTTGCTAGGCTTAAATGAATCGTTGAATTCTATCTGTATAAGAAATTTGGAGTTCGCAAAATATAAAGAATCAAAGTTTTGTTTGTTTGATGATTGACAGCAGCACATGAGGTTTGCGGCGATGTTACCCGTCACTTAATACGGAAATATATGGGATTAGACAATAGTAAACACAATTGCTTCTCAAAAAAGAAGAAAATGGTTAATGAGGTGAAATAAGAAATCAAATGTGGCATTGACAAACATGTCGGAATCAAAGCATCAATCGTTATGTGTAGGCTCAAAATCGAAAACCATGCAACGTGATGTGATGTGCTGTGATGGACTAATTCTCAACAAAAAAAACCACCTCACAGTCTTGGTGGTGGTTTGCTGTCCATGTCGATATTTATTTATTTGTTTGAATTTTTTATCTAGAAAACATGATAAACATATCCCACCGGATACATTGTAGTTTTGTAGGCGATTAAGGGATCGTTTAATCAAGTTGATTTTTGGTTAAGTTTCTACAGTTTGGTCATATTGGTCATAAACATTGCATGTAACATAGCAACACAAAGTGACCCAGTTCTATTTTGTGTTCAGTAAACAAAGAATACAAATCATTTTATCACGCCCCAAAATCTCTTTTCATACATATATTTGTGCATGTATCATTGTTTCTATTGTGATGATGTTCTTCGTTTCTTTTTCTCTGTAATTAAATCATCACCAAACAACTGACTAATCATCCTTTTCCTATCCGAACTGATGTACGCCAACAACTCTTCCACACCCATTTCTCGAAACTCTTCACTGATTTCGTGTTTTACTAAATTCGATTTGTCTACACGAGATTCTTCCACTTGTGGATTATTAGCCAATCGTTCTTTTAGAGCTTGCATTAACACAAAACTGAGATCTCTAAGCCTCTTTAAGTCAAACTTGGTTGATAAAGATTTATGTCCAATTAGAGATGCCCTTTGAATAGCCATCGTCTTCAGGCTAATGAGTAGATCGAGCTCAGATTCTGAGAGGGAACAGAGCCAACGTACATCTTCGATTCGATTGCCTCCTAACATCACATTACCTGTCATTGAAGCAATCCTTGTAGTCTTGCTGAGACATTGATATCAAATATATAAATATTGATTAAAACAATACATAAATATGGTGCTTAAACGTGTGTGAAAGTGATTAGTTGTAATAGCAAGAGCTGCATGAGATCGCATTTCAATATGCTTATGTTGTTTGGAGTTGTAAAATAGGTTAATCAATAGTTTAAATGTCAGTAGAAAATTTACTTAATAGGCATGACAACCAAAAAAAGACATTTGATATATCCAACTGTGGCGACAAGAATGGTCATCAGATGATCGAAAAACAAAATCTGATTTATCCAAGCATTAAAAAATGGTCACAAAAAGGGTCTGTAGTCGTATTCATGACCCATGAGTGAAGGAATGTTACACAACATTTCTAATATAATACAAAAGGTCAAGTACTTAATGACTTGATGTCTCATGGAGAAAGCTCTTTAGTTTCTTTATCTTAAGGTAAGCAACAAAGGTGGTTTGGTGTGCTAGAGAATACGTTAACATAGAGCATTAGCTTACACATTTCTCATGCATACTTAATGCTCCTATTAGTAATCTAATAAGTTTCTTACGAGATAAGACTTCCACCCATACTAGCTATTGCATACGTTAGCAACTCATTGTATCTATTGTTTTGATTTTTCTTTGTAAACTAATTACGTGTTCCTCATTGAGTCACATACTATTTAGCACCCACTTAGCTCATCGAGCATAAGGTTCTTACCGCAAGACATAACAGATTGAGGAAAATATGTCAGCGAGAAGTGGATGCCACAATTTTATAACTCAGAAATTAAAGGAATACATATGTAGAGATAGACCTATGCAATTAACCTAACAAATGCCGCTGTATTTAAACTGTACTTCACAAAGCATAAAGTATTAATATAACATATGCGGTTATAATTCATTGTGCACTATATCAATCTAAAGCATGAACCTGATCACGTGCATAGTCAATATTATAGCACCTAAACGAAATCCATATAAAACTGAGAACTTAATAATATAATTGCTAACAATGAAATACACAACGACGATATCGGCCTTTACTATGGGTTTATATGAAGAAACAAAGTTTAAACATCAAACACTAATTACGACTATTTGATTAATGTTTATAATCAGTTACTAAATTTGAATTTAAATTGAGCAACTACAGCAAGCTGAAACATGAAACTGATAACTTGATGCAATTAGCAGTAATAAGTAAGTTTCAATTACAAGTATCAAAACGTTTCACATAATAATAAGTTGATGAATAAAATTCAAAATTCAAAGTCGCACAAATTGTAGTTCACCGACTGATGTATCAGAATCCGAACAAAATAATAATCAATTTTTTAGGATTTAAATTAAGGTTTTTTAATATGTAAAATTAATTACTCAATTAATAAAATATTGAGAGTTGGAGACTTGCCGTTGACGCGATCGGAGCTCTGGCTGTGGCTGCTGAAAATGTAGAGATGCTGTGGACGTAATTTTAAGAAAAACCCTAATTTTTTATTATTGTTTTTTTTTTTTAATGTTAGCGGTCTTAATTGGAGCCAAGCTTTGGAGCCAAGCTTTGGAGCCGGCTGGTAGTTTGGACTTTCTCGTGAACATGGGATTTGGGCCTGGGACTAGCCTGTCAATGGGTTAAAGCTTTTTGGCCTTTTATCCAATGGGTTTATTATTATTATTATTATTATTATTATAATTTTTAAATTAAAAAAGGTATTTTAGAATACCATAACACATAAGATTAAACTAGTAGGTAGCACGTGTAAAGTGTAAAATAGCGGATAGTAACATGTATAATTTTTATTATATAGGTAAAATGTCATAGATATACATTCGTTTATTGATTCAGATTAAATTCTAGATTACTCGATATGTATTATATTTCCATATTTCCTTCTGTTATATGTAAAATTAAAAAGTGGTGTTTAATTGATTAGCTTTAATTAGTATTTAATCTATAATATCTATAGAGAGTGAGGTTCAAATGAGAATGAAATTTTTTGTGAGAATCGAGGAACCAATAGGAAAGCGCCACGTGTCATCTTCTTCTCGTACCTTCAGTTGGTGGTATCCGGATCGTAAGTCGATTTTTGAATAGAAGTTGGAACATTGAAGTTGATCGAATAAATCTTCAATGCGCGGTAAAGGGTATCGGTTTTTGATCGTTACTTTGTTTAGCTCTCGGTAGTCGATACACATCCTTCTTCTTCACAAACAAAACCGGAGCTCCCCATGGTGAAAAGCTCGGTTGAATGAATCCTAAGTCTTAAAGTTCTTGTAATTGCGTGGACAACTCTTGCATTTCTGATGGAGCTAGACGATAGGGAGAGCGGGCTATTGGTGCGGCTCCGGGTACTAGATCGATCCGGAATTCAACTTGTCTTGGAGGCGGTAGTCCGGGCAAATCTTCCGGAAACACCCCCGGATGATCTTGTACGATGGGTATGTCGTCTATGCGTCGCTCCTCGGGTTTCTTTTCTACAACATGTGCCAGGAAAGCTTGGTATCCCTTTCGTAGATAGTTGCGCATTTTTATGCAATTGACCATCTTCAGGGCACTCCTTTTCTTTTCTCCTTGGATTATTAGGGTCTCGCCAGAAGACAATGGTATTCGTACTATCTTCTCGAAACATAGAATTTCAGCGCGATTAGTGGATAGCCAATCCATTCCGATTACGATATCAAAGCTTCCTAGTTCTATCGGCAATAAGTTTATTTCGAGAGGATGACCCTCGAGAGATAGGATACATCCCGGTACAACTTCTTCAGTTTCTATTAGCTTACCGTCCGCTAGTTCTAATGTGTACTTAGTGTCTAACTTACGAGATTCTATCTCTAGTAGTGGTCTAAATTCTGCAGACACAAAGCTTAAATCGGCACCTGAATCAAATAGTACTGAAGCATATTGATTGTTTACAGGAAACGTACCAGTGACGGTGTTGGGGTCCTGGCGCGCTTCTTGTGCCCCAATAACGAATGCTCGCCCACGAGCTGGTTGGTTATTGTTGTTGGCTCGGTTGTTGTTGTTGTTGTTGTTGTTGAGCTTAGGGCAGTTGTTTCGGTAATGGTTAGGGTTCCCACATTCAAAACACTTATTCACCCTTCGTTCGTTATTGTCACGGTTGGGCGGATTGATTCCACATAATTTTGCTTAGTGACCCCATCTTTTACAGTTGTCACAACGCATGCACATGCCATCATGGTGTCTTTCACTACACATTTTGGCTTATTCCCAGCATAAGCCTTCGACCCTGATGTATTAGCAACATACACTTTTGTGGTTCTCCGTTGCTTGTGCTGTTGACCTTGTCGATCATTTCCTCCATCGTTCCACCTTCGCTTATCATAACAGCCATTTCCTCCTCCAGCTTTTTCTGTCTCTCCCCTATTCGAACAAGCTTTCTTAGTTAGTGACCCCATCCTTACCGCCTTGTCAGTTAAGCTTTGAGCAAGACTTACGGCACTCTTGAAAGTTGACGGTTTGGAGGATGTCACTAAGCTTCTGATTTGGGGTACCAGTCCCCAAATGTACCTTTCTATTCGCTTGTACTCAGGGGTAACCATGTGTGGGACCAAACGAGCTAGTTCTTAAAATTTGGTGGTATAAGCAGTGATATCAGATCCGCTCATCGTTATTTCCCAGAGTTCAGTTTCAATCTTCTGGAGTTCACTTCGGGGACATAATTCTCCTAGTATCATCGTTTTCAGTTCTTCCCAAGAGATGGAGTTGGCGGCTTTGCGTCCAAGGGTTTGGACTTGGGCATTCCACCAGGCAAATGCTTTGCCAGCTAGTGTGCATGTAGCATACTTAAACCATGCAGTCTGGTGAACAGTTGCTGATATCTAGCACCGATTCCATCTTTTCAATCCAATGGACGATTCCTATAGCACCCTCGTTTCCGTGAAAGTTGTTTGGTTTACATGCCAGGAATGATTTGTTTGAACACCCTCGTTGGAGGTTCTCAGGTTCTCCGGTCTCGTTGGTTTGTCCCTCAGTTCGGTCTCCTCCAGCAATATTTCTCGTAGTACCGCTACCGTTCCCGACATTGTCACGAGTGCGACTTGCCTGATACTGGGCAATGGCATCGGCCACTCGTCGAGCAACGAGTTCTTCAACAGTTTCAGCGTTAGCGTGTCCTGTGCTCCTTTGGCTGTTTCTAGAATTTAGACGTTTGGGTGGCATGGTTTCGTTCTAACACAAAATAAAAGACGGATAAGATATAATAATCAATGCCAACACAATGACTAATGTACGCGTGCGGTTTCAGCGAACGTGCTCCAAGACTCGACTACATTGTATGCCGCGCTGGGCATAGCCAAGGGTGATGTCGGTGGTGTAACGTTGCTGTCATCGTTTCAGGTCACTCTAGGGTTAGTCGGCAGGTTCTCGTATACCGACGTGTCGTCACTGTCATAATCGTACTCGGTCGGTTCCTCCTCATCGGAGTCGATCACTAGGTATGGGTGCTCTATAGACATAATGTAACAATGGTGTTTCGTGCGATAAGGTATAAGTAATGCAAATGCATGAAATGAATGATCGTGTCTAGGGTTATAGTCTAGGTCTCTAAGACTCCTAGTTCGCTATAACCAATGGCTCTGATACCAATCTGTCACACCCCCAAAATTTAGAATAATCATAATTAAGGCGGAAGCTCGGGGCGTGACTCGATCAATCGACAATAAATCGAGAGCGTATGATTATCGCAGAACATCTAATATATTAAGATGCCAATAATAGTTTTACAAATGTTACGGCTTATCAGGCCGTCAAATAGCAATGTTATCAAATACATTGTTTTACAAAAGATAGGTTCTGGGATAAAACAACATTTAGTTAGTATCATAAATGAAATCTCAATTGTTCAAAATATGGCATCCTAATTATCATGGCCATTACGGTTCCAAAATGCATGAGGTCTTGTGGCATGGCTAATTCCCTGAAAAACATATTTAAAACGTCAACATAATTGTTGAGTGAATTAACAGGTTTAAGACTCAATCATAAACCATTATTTAGTAAAGTTCATCAGTAAATCAAAGTATGGCATCGAAGGCCTAAGGTACGATTATTTAAAGTTTGAAACATAGACGGTGATCCCCCAATAGGTTTGCAAGTCCTATGAGTTAATATGCCAAAACTAAGCCTATAACCAAACCACGACTTATAATGAATCGTTTGCCTTGGACAATGTAAATATACGATCCTCGATGCGAAACAACTGTTGGATATAGTGTCCAAGTTCATAACTAATTGGTAAGTATATCCTTAAAAGTAGAGTCCTTTTTGCGTCGCCCTCAATGAACAGTTAAAGAGAAATTATTGAGAGATAATATTAATTGGAATTAATATCATGGTTAATTATTTGGTTTATTATTTATCATAGTTGATGAATTAATTAGAAACTAAAAGGAAAATTCTGGAAGTCCAATCCAACCGGCGGTTGACATGTTCAACCGGCGGCTGGATGATCCAACCGGCGGTTGGATGGCCGAATCAGGTTATCCCACATCGGCCATGGAAAAAACCCTAAGCCTCCCTCTCCCTATATAAACAGGGTGTATGCTTTGGTTTCAAAGTACATCATTCTCCCTTTCTCATTCCGACTCCTTGTAAGAGTTTACTCGATTTAATCGGGACCTTAGGAGTTAGAATTTTCTCTTTGGTTCGTGGGTGTGAATAATTAGAGGTACTCTGGTTTGAGTACTCGCCTCCAAGTCAAGAAGTTTGCGTGTGAGAAATCCGATTTTCGCAAAGGTCAGTATTTTCTTATTTATTTATTTATTTTGTTTTGTAGCTTATTATTATTAAGTTAAGATCCTTTAGGGTTTAGTTTCCTTCGTGCCCTAGATTAATTGTTATTTCCGCATTGTATGTTAATCTCGTAAGGGAATAGAAAACCCATCAACAACGTCGCTAGTTAGCGTGACTAACCAAAACAGTGGGAGGAACGTCACCCCGATAGTACTATCCGTATATTCAGTGGCTAGCGTCCTCTAGCTAATGGTTATAGTCATTGTAAGCAAAAGGACTTCTATGCACTACAACTTGAGAACTTAGGCTCCCATAAGGATTCATTGTCAGGTTTCAATAATCGCATAAATCAGTTATATGTTTTTCACCCCAATGTTTGAAAGCATTAAAACAGTAAAATAGGGGCTGTGAACTCACCCGAGTCCGAGCGTGCTAGCAAAATGAGTTTAAGTAAACGAGCCCAAATAAGCCTCTTAGCGCCCTAAACGCATGAGGTCGAGTTAATAATTGTAGACGACTTAATAGTCCGTCTGTGCTAATTGTTCACTCAACTAGGGTTTTATGTGCCTTATAGACGTGTGCGACACATTGTGATCATTTATAGTTTTCAAAATACTACAATCGTTTATGTCATCCTTTTAATATATTATTATTCATAATATATTCATAGCGTTGATTATTGATTCGTTATCTGTATCGTCTCGACTGTATTGTATTCGGAGTTCATAATTCCGTTTAATCGACATATAATTGTGTGCCGCGCGTTATTATAATATAAACATGTCGCTTAGATATAACATACATTTTTAGTAACGTTATAAATTTTATAATTAATTTTTGTAACCTTTATCGTTAACGTACGTTTTAACTCGTTATAATTCGGTTTTCACGATTTCTCGGTCTATAAGCTAATCATGACTTAATGTATATTTTTATAATAAAGTCCCCTGATTTACAGAGGGCCCTTAACAGCCCTCGAAGTTTCTAAGTGACGGTTTTAGTCCTTGTAGTTTCTATTTTGTCATTTTAGGTTGAATCGTTCGGTTTCTTCGATTTTTACCGTATAAGTTAGATTCTCGACATCTTTTCTTAGGGTTTTCATTTGTAGACACTTAAGTTACTGTTTTTAGCCTTAAGTCCCTGAACTTTTTGATTTTACACTATTGGCCCTTAAAGTTTCCAATTATCTCATTTTTACCTCAAACTTTCAGTTTATCGATTTTTAACCACACAAGTCTTGATTTTATCACTCTAAACTATAGATTAAACTTTAATATCATTTCACTTACTGATTTTACCATTTCAGTCCATAACTTTCTGTTTTTACACTTTTAGTCCCTCTAGTTTCATTTATTCCAATTTTTGCACAATACTTTGGTTTGTTAGTGTTTAACCACATGGATATTGTCTTAAATCATGGTTTATACTTTAATATGCATAAGTTACTTATTTTCACAGTCAAGGTCCAAGACTTTCTGTTTTTACAAGTATAGTCCCACTAGTTCTCATTTTTCCACTTTTAACCCCATAGTTTAGTTTTCTTGATTTTTAACCACAAGGGTTTGGTCTTTAACACTTTAACCCATAGATTTACATTATAAACCCTAAATAAACCGTTTTTAACATTATAGTCCTCAAAATTTCAGATTTTACATATTTAGTCCCTTAAGTCTTCTTTTTGGTATTTTTCACCCAAAAGTGTGTTTAGTTAGCTTTTAAACCACAAAGTTGATGTCATCATAAGTTTATTGAGTTATTTAGTTTAAAATAACTAGTTTAACATAAATAAGAGTTTATTACATATAAATGAAGCGTTTAAAGAGTAGAACATATATTTTGCATTTTTAAAGTCTCTAAACTTGTTTATAGACTTTTTATTTGTTAAACTTACTAGTTAATGTTTTTAAAAGGCAGAGTAACTAGTTTAAAAGTATATTTTAGTATGAGTGAATATTTTTAGCATAAACATATATATGAAGTTAAATACTAGAGAAAAAGTCTTCTTACAAAGTTTTTGAGATGAGATTTGAGCAAGATGAGACTTGATTTTTTGGTGAATGATTCCTAGCTCCAAATCTTTGTGTTTACTTTGTTTACCCATAGGAGTGTAGTGGTGTTATGGTTTGTAGGTGTTTATATGTTAAAAGAGTTTTATTTTGTGGTTTGAAAGTGGTGGTTTATGATGGTTTAAGGTGGTTTGAGGTGGTGTTCTTGAAAATCAAAATGAAAGAGAGAGGTGGGGTGTTTGGCCGTGAATTTGGAAAGGGGAGAAAGGAGAAGTGTGTATGTTTTTGCTTTTGAGGAAATGTAAGTTGAATGAAATGCCAAGTGTTCAAGTAATCAAGCAAAAGGGTGACGGTATGGAGCTATGGGTTGCATGTTCATTCAAAAGGAGTCATGGGGGGGGGCCCCTTCTTGTGGCCAGTTTTTGGGAGAGACAAGGGGGGGCCCTTTCTGTTTTTTACTCGTTAGATTAAGTGAAGATATTTAGGTCATTAAACACTAGTCTTGATTAGTTAAGCGCTAATCATGTAATTAAGGTAATTTAGTGGTAATTAGGGTAATTTAATGATGTTAGAATATTACTAGTTGGTTTTAATAATATTCGAATATTTATCGCTAGTTCGTTCGATTAATTACATAATCTAACTTGTCGTTGTACGTCTTTTAGTTCTCGTGAACGTTTATTGTTTATTAAATCATACATATATTTGTGCATGTATCATTGTTTCTATTGTGATGATGTTCTTCGTTTCTTTTTCTCTGTAATTAAATCATCAAATGCCGCTGTATTTAAACTGTACTTCACAAAGCATAAAGTATTAATATAACATATGCGGTTATAATTCATTGTGCACTATATCAATCTAAAGCATGAACCTGATCACGTGCATAGTCAATATTATAGCACCTAAACGAAATCCATATAAAACTGAGAACTTAATAATATAATTGCTAACAATGAAATACACAACGACGATATCGGCCTTTACTATGGGTTTATATGAAGAAACAAAGTTTAAACATCAAACACTAATTACGACTATTTGATTAATGTTTATAATCAGTTAATAAATTTGAATTTAAATTGAGCAACTACAACAAGCTGAAACATGAAACTGATAACTTGATGCAATTAGCAGTAATAAGTAAGTTTCAATTACAAGAATCAAAACGTTTCACATAATAATAAGTTGATGAATAAAATTCAAAATTCAAAGTCGCACAAATTGTAGTTCACCGACTGATGTATCAGAATCCGAACAAAATAATAATCAATTTTTTAGGATTTAAATTAAGGTTTTTTAATATGTAAAATTAATTACTCAATTAATAAAAGATTGAGAGTTGGAGACTTGCCGTTGACGCGATCGGAGCTCTGGTTGTGGCTGCCGAAAATTCAAAGACGCTGTGGACGTAATTTTAAGAAAAACCCTAATTTTTGATTATTGTTTTTTCTTTTTCTTTTTTTAATGTTAGCGGTCTTAGTTGGAGCCAAACTTTGGAACCGGCTGGTAGTTTGGACTTTCTCGTGAACATGGGATTTGGGCCTGGGACTGAGCCTGTCAATGGGTTAAAGCTTTTTGGCCTTTTTATCAATGGGTTTATTATTATTATTATTATAATTTTTAAATTAAAAAAGGTATTTTAGAATACCATAACACATAAGATTAAACTAGTAGGTAGCACGTGTAAAATAGCGGATAGTAACATGTATAATTTTTATTACATAGGTAAAATGTCATAGATATACATTCATTTATTGATTAAGATTAATTTCTAGATAACTCGATATGTATTATATTTCCTTCTCTTATATGTAAAATTAAAAAGTGGTGTTTAATTGATTAGCTTTAATTAGTATTTAATCTATAATATCTATAGAGAGTGAGGTTCAAATAAGAATGAAATTTTTTGTGAGAATCGAAGAACCAATAGGAAAGCGCCACGTGTCATAAACTCACTTTTCCCCATGTTTTTAAAAGTTAAATATCTAAAGAATGACTCATTGAAAAATTATAAAAATTGCACCATAAAAATCAGTATTTTTTTCGCTTCGATTAGATATCTCACAAGGTACGCTTCCGACGACTTTTTCTTTTATAATTGTACAATATTAGTAACACATGTGGTACTCGTTGGTAAGACATGTGTTATCTGCTAGTATCACATGTGTTACTCATTGGTAACACATATGATAGTTGTTTACAAAACCTAACGAAAACGGAAAAAAAAAAGTTGTCAAAATTATACCTTGTGAGATCTCTAATCGAAAAGAAAAAAAACGTTGATGATAAATTAATTTGAAATTGTATATATTTATAAACTTTTTTGATTATGAATTATATAACAAATAATTTGAAGGATATGAAAGTACTTTGCATCTTGAAATATTAAGTAATCAAAAATAAAGAGTTAAACACTTTATAATAATGTAGTATAGATAAAACCATAATACCTAACTCCCTTCGGTGAAAGAGAATATATAGAAACCAATAAGCTACGTAGAATTTGATGAATATAATTTAAAGTAATATTATTTATTATTTATTATTACTGAAAAAAATTATTTAAAAAATATATATATATATTTATTATTACTGTTACAAGCAGTTTTTATTTTATTTTACAAGACCTTCACTAATGTGAGTTTATAGTCCAAATGTATAGTTACATAGTGATGTAGGGTGAATCGATAAACACGAATTAATCCTTTTGATTCTAAGAATACCCAGGAATTAACCCCTTCCAACAATTATTGATTCAAACGAATACCGATGATAAGAACAATTTCAACTCAATTGCCAAGCAAAATTGAGAGAAAAATCAATTTTCTTCAAAATCAAAACTGAATTCTTTACAATCTCAAATGAACCCTAAATAATAAGCAGAATTTCGAATGGGCTTAAAAAACATAACGGGCCGGCCAGAAAATCCAAAACAAAAGTCCAAATACAACCGAAAAAATATAAAATGGGCCATATCTTCTTCTAGGAGCCGTTTTTGGGCTTCGAGGTGGACCTCGTTCCAAGCTTCGATTCGTTAGCTCATGGGCTTGAAACGGAGCTTTGTAGTTCAAGTTATGACATTTTTCGAATACGGGAGTTGGCGGCCAGAAATTTCGAATACGGAATATAAAATAGAAAAAGGCATTAATATTACTACACCTTGTTTCCCAGGTCAAAAAAGACGAAACCCACCATCAACAAAATTCTTCCCCACTACATACATTCATTATTATTTTACTTATTCAAAAAACCTACTCTCCACTATCACAAAACAACACTAAAATAATTCCATTTCACAAACAGTAGTCGACAACAAAATTCCCCGGCCACATCACTAGTCATTATCTAATATCTTCTTATATCACCAAATAAAGCCAAAACACACACAACAAATCAAGCTAATTTCCTTTTATTTCTCTTTATATTTTCCTTCTAGATAGAGCTTCAATCCAATTCATGGATGCTACTCAATGGATTCTGGTGAGTATATGCATGCATACATATCTATTATACATACAAACCAATCTGTTCAACCAGACCAAATTAGTTTCTCTATGTATGCCAAACAAACTTCAAAGCATGTTTTTTGAATGATTTTTGTTTTTTAATATTATTTGGGTTCGCATATGAGACCATAGCATTGCACAACACTATTTTCCGTTTGTTTTCTTTTTCAGGAAGCGAACATTAATAATCATAATACAAGCTCAAATCAACTACAGGAGGAGAGGAAGGTGGCAAGGCCAAATAAAGAAGTGGTCAACTGTCCCAGATGCAAGTCAACCAACACAAAGTTTTGTTACTATAACAACTACAGCTCAACTCAACCAAGATATTTCTGCAAATCTTGTAGAAGGTATTGGACTCAAGGTGGTTCCCTTCGAAACGTTCCCGTTGGAGGTGGCTCAAGAAAAAACAAAAGATCTTCATCTTCATCTTCATCAGCAACACCAAAACCAATTGACCACCTTTCTACTACTGCGTTTTCGTCTCAAACTCAATATCTTAACTTGGGTGGTTTTCAACAACAATATCATCATGATCTTTCTCAGTTTCAAAAGTCACCCAAGATCGAAAATAGCAGCAGAAATACAAACCAGATATTTAACTTTTTATCTTCGTCTACGAATACTAATCTCACTTATGTTTTGCCTCAATATATGGTTAACACTGGAACTGGATTGAATTCTTTCAATTCGAATCCAGGATTCAATGTTGTCCAAGAATTGAAGCCAGCGATGGGCGGTTTTCCATTTCATGAGAGTGCAGGGTTTCAACAGCAAGATGATTTCAACCAACAACAGATTTCGTCAACAAGGGAGACTACTATAGATCAAAATACGGGACAGGGGGATTCAACTGTATACTGGAATTGAAACCCTTTAAGCTGATTAGAGCAAGGCTTTCACCAATTAATTAACTAATTAATGATTTGATTTCAGAAAGCATTTTTGATTGGTGTACCTATGATTTTTTATAAGCTAGTCATGCTTCTCCTTTGTTATAGAATTTTAATAGTTACCGGTTAGAATTTAGATACATATGTATCTTATTTACATGCATTATATCTAAATTATACATTGCATCTACATTTGGTTCGTCCGAATTAATTTTTACATTTCTTATACTTGTGTTGGGTCAAAGTTTGATGCATTTTCATAAACTAAGCCCTAAAATATATAAGATTATATAAGAAAATCAAATATAAAACTTCAAATTGGTGATTGATATACATGGTCCTTGAGTTTTTGGAGATCATGTGCGAAATCTTTAAATGGGGCCTAAAAATAGTAACTTTTTTTTTTTAATAAATTTGGATAATCGAAAAAACAAGACGCATATAAGATTTTATTTTTCAATAATTTTTTTGTCAAATCGATCTTACGTGAAAAGAATTTGAAAAAAATAACTTTAGACTTCTATGAGTAGGCTAGGTTCAATTATCATTTACATTTTTGTTGATATTACTTGAATTTGGTTATCAACATCTACATTTTCGTTATCAATGTTTATATTCTGATTATTATTCTCTACGTTAAAATCAAGTGCATTAAAAAGAATTTTATTGTTATCTACACTTTACATAATCACTTTGGTAATCGCACATGCTACAAACGTGTTAAAAATTGAGAGTTCGGTATGTATTTATGATTATTGGGTTTTGATATTTCATATTATTTGTTATTAATTATTTTGAGAAGACTTTTTAGTTGTAGGTCTCACGGGTTAAAAAGGTTAAGCAAATATTTTTTTGTTGTCTTTATAACAATAATTTATTTGTAGACCCCAAAAAACATATTTATATGTATTTATATACACGCAAATTACTTATATGCATATATACATACATATAATACACTACGTACAAAATTTTGAGGCCCTAAAACTTCAGAAGTATGCAGTGGCACCACTTCCACACCCTTGAAGACAACAGATGAAAAAATTGAGAAATGGGAAAATCAGCCACATCACCCTTTTCCAGTTCGATCTAGGTGGTGATTAATTACAACTTTTTTTTTTTCGCGCGCAAAATGTAGTACTATTTTAGATAGCTTTGTAGTTGATTGCTAAACTGGAAGAATGCAATCAAATGAACATGTTCTAAAAACTTTGAAGAACTTCTAAAGATAGAAATCATTTTCCATTTCTGGAAAAAATGAAAAATTAATGGGAACTTATTTCTACAAACTACAAAAAACAAACAAAAGACGTGGCTGGGAAACCTAAAATTGGGTCGCATGTTTGCTTAAAGCTAAATAAATGAGGATCATTTTGCAAGTGTATGGCAAACGTTTTATGCGGACAATGCTTGTGTAATGCGTTAATTATCACTAATAATGGAATTAATTAATTAAATCACTTCCCTTCTCCATCACACACTAAACTGAATTTTTCCCAAAGAAAACAGAATGAGTATGATGGACATATTGTTTCGTGTGGATGCAATATGCACGAAATATGAAAAGTACGACATCGATAAGCAACGGGAACTCAATGCATATGGAGATGATGCTTTTGCCCGTCTTCTCGCTTCCTTTGATTCTCAGATTGAAGCCGGTCTTCGTGTACGATAAGTACTCTTCTCATCGTCATCATCATCATGCAACGTTATTAGTTGTTTCATTTACGTTTCTTTTTTAGAAATCAGAAAAGGCGTCAAACGAGACAAATAGGGCTACAACGGTAGCCATGTACGCCGAGATTCGGAGAATGAAAGTTAGGTTGATGGAAGAAGTACCCAAACTAGAGAAACTCGCCAAAAAGAAGGTCTCAAGTTTAGCTCGTTTTCTCTTTTTTTGGTTGTCTATGTATCAATTAATAGGTGTCTGGTATCACCTTTTTTCAAGCGCTTATCTGCTTAAAAATAAGTAGGTGTCAACATTCTTTATTTTTAGTGTTTACACGAGTTCTGAAACGTTTTTTTTTAAATGGTGTTTGAAATGCTTATCTGCTCTGAAAATGATCAATAAGCAGACGATAACTTATATAGTTAAATAGGCAATCTCATAAATCCCATATTTAAACGATAGTAATTGTGATACAGGCAAAAGGGTTGTCTAAAGAGGAATTAATAGCTCGTTGTAATGTGGTTCTTGCACTACCAGAGAGGATTCAAGAAATACCTGATGGAAGCACTCGAGCATTCGATGCTTCTTCATCTACCAACAAAATTAAGTTTGATTCAGGTCGGATCCTTTTCTTTTTCTATTTTCTTAAGAGTTTGATAGTTAAAACGTATAAATATTGAGTTGAGTGAGTGAATGAATGAATGAATAAAGCATAGACCGCATCTTTGGAGATGACTATTTCCAACAAAGCCAAGACTCGACACAATTCAGATCAGAGTATGAGATGAGGAAAATCAAACAAGATGAAGGCTTGGATGTAATATCACAAGGTCTTGATACGCTCAAGAACTTAGCTCATGACATGAACGAGGTCAGTTCACTAATTAATTAGCCACCACGAGTATCTTCGTTTGATCATTCGTGTATATGGGTCACGTATAAAGTAACTTCGATTGATGCATGTAGGAATTGGATAGGCAAGTTCCCTTGATGGATGAAATCGAAGATGAAGTTGACAAAGCATCATGGGACATTAGAAATACAAATGTGAGACTTAAGGAGACTATTTTAAAGGTAATTCATGCTTCTTTGTTCGTTACGACAATACGGGTAAACGGTTGAGGTTTTCATATTCATGTTATTCGTGGAAGACAAGTTGTTTTTTCACTCAGACGTACACGGATCGGTTAAACTATATATAAATGTTGTGTATATGCAGGTGAGGTCAACTCGGAACTTTTTAATTGACATCATCTTGTTATGCATAATTCTGGGCATTGCATCGTATTTATACAAGTAAGTTCTATCAAAATGTGACCTATATCTTTATCATCACAAGGGATGTAAAATTCAAATTTTACAAATAAAACGAAAAAAAGTGCAAGATTAGTTTTTGACACACACACACACACACAAGTAGTCAAATTTCATAAATTTAAGCACTAATTTATAGCTTTTTTTCTAGGTTAAATTTGTCTATATGTTTTACAATTGAGAATATAGTAGACTTTTTTCTTGTCAAAAATTAAATTTTACACTTCATTTGACAAGAATGGAATTAGTAGTTACCCCATATTGTAAAAATTTTATGGGTTTTAGTATATACTTGTGACATCAATTTACTGGATAATTGATTTGTTGTCGAAATAAAACTGAATGCAGTTTGCTGAGTGAATGAAGGTAGATACGATGATGTGGTTTGCAAACTATATGCATTGATCTGATTTGATTCATGATCCGAAAGTGATGGGTGATCTTCCTAGCTTATAAAACTTTGTTACATCTTCCGACAATTTTGACCCATCTGCCCATTTTTAGAAATATCAAAGCATTTGAGCGACTGAGGTTTTGTAATTATGATTTTGTTGATCATAAAATTCCAGTTTGAAAAGCAACTATTTCCGATTGATAAACAGTACATACTAACTATAGTAGCTCAATCTTGACTCAAATCGTCAAATCCCACTTTCGTGTTTATCTTGTTGCTAAAAAATAAAAAAAAATAATCCTTAAGTAATGTAGAAGCAATAATATGCATTCAATTCAATGGAATTGTTATGTTATTATTGATGTTGGGCATATTTTGAATGAAAAGCAAAGGGCCTCTTCTAATATTTGTTTGAAATGTCATTTTATATGAGGAAAATTTCTTAAATGGAGGGTGTTACAGTATGAGTTCTGTCTCAAATATAGTAATATAAGTTAATTTATTATTCATCTTGCATACAAATAGTACATGGAATTTGTAAGTCATCTCCATGGGACAGGAGCTAAAAAGAATCCGAATCGATCCATGCCCTTTTATGTAATCTTTAATGTAGAATATTGACGAGTCAAATTATTCACTCTTTCTTAATAGCTACCGACATGAATCACATGATGAATTTGATGTTGATGAAGAAACACAACAAGTTGATGGTCTTCAATTTCTGTCCAATTTGCTAGCTTATACGCTCCTTGAGTTGAGACCCACGACCAGCACCATGCTTTCTTAAAAGAGAAAGATGGACACCAGGGTCATGATAGGTGGTGGATGAGTTGTAGAGGATCGAATTGTTGACACCTTGTACATTACTATTCATGACTGCATTCATCATTGGTGACTTTAGTTTCTGATTCTTGTTCTTTGCTTTTGACTTGCCATTTGAGTCACTTGCTGACTTGTCACCGTCACTTGAATCGCTATGATCGTTGTTTTTCTCAGTGTTTCCAAGCTTATGAGTTTTTGTTCTCAAAGGGTTCAAATCCATTATGGCTCCTTTGTTTTCACCTGCAATTGTTATAATCCTAATCCTAGTTTCCTCTGAATCCGAGTGCTTGTTACCACTTACTGTTTTTTTAAGAAATGAGTCCATGTATCTATGAAGGTCACCATTGTCGAAAGATTTACTTTTTTCTTTTGGCTCTTGAACTAGCATGGTCTTTTGCTTGTATTCTGGCTGGCTGGACTTGAGTTGTGGTGAAGGGAGAGCCAATGGAGATGGAGGACGAGAAATGGTACGAGGAGGTGAGTTTTGTTCTGTTTTTGGTGGGGAGAACGTTGTTTTCAATGATGGTGACATGGCTTGTGGTGCGGTCCGAGCCATTGATGGTTGTGGTGAAGAAGGTGGTGATGGTGATGGTGATGGTACAGCATTAGGAGCTGGTGGTGGTTGGGGAGGAGGTGCAACTCGAGTACTAAATGTTGGTCGAATAAATGAAGGCCTTGGTTGAAGTGGTGGTTGATCAGGCTGTGGGGTTGGTGCAGATGAGGGTGGGGGTGGGCGAGCCATGGTGGCTAAACGGAACCATGGGCGTGATGGTCCTCCTTGTTGGGTAGCCATTTTGTTGTGTATGTTGTAAAATTGGTAAAATATGGTCCAAATGTGGGTGGTAAAAATGGTGTTTATATAGACTATAAAAACAGGAAAGAATCAGATTCTTGTAGTTGCAAGTTATTAGCATATATCAAGATTGGTATCAAATCCCTTAAAATGTTAAGGTTACAGATTGTGGACCGTAAAATACAATTATTACTGATAAAGAAGGTTGTTCTCGAAAGACGAATGAGGGGTGAGTTCTATGGCAAACATCAAATGGTGACCGTGGATTATATCAGCGGTTGATAGGATATGTTCGCGTCATCAAAGCAGGCGAGAGCATAGAATAAATAGCACGAAAACTTCACGTTGACATTTGAAACTTATATATTCTTCATTTTTACAAAAAGATGTTTTATTCTCAAGTGTTCTTTTGTTTTTTGAAGCTTTAGTTTGCTTTCAACATCTTGCTGTTTTTCATCTAGGGTGGCTTCCAAACAGAGGCAAGTCTGTAAAATGTTAACTTTATTCATTCATTTTTGCAATAAAAAGTGGAGTGAACAGGAATAAAGTACAAGTGGGAATTTAGACATGTTGAATCCCACTGCAAAAATAGAAAAGAAAAGGAGATTCTTTATGCAAAACTAGAGCATAAAATACTTAACAAATTTGTACAAATAATTTGTTGGTTACATAAAAATACTAGGTGTTTTTGCAGTATACACAAGGGGATTGGAATAATGCAATTGAACAAATGTTGGTGTTCCAAAAATTAGGTTAATTTTCATTAATTAATAGAACAGGATGAGAAATACATCAGACGCTAGCAACCAGTTATAGCTATAAGCTTTCAGCTCCAGCTACCAGTTAATTTTGTCAAAATTACTCCAGATGTTTTTCAGTAATATTTTGTTTGTACCAATTCTCACATGTCTATAATTTGTCCTCATTTAATATAGCTATCTAAAAGTATGACATTAATTTTTCTAGCCAACTATAGAATATGAGTGGTGATATTTCCACCATTAATTTTGATAAAAATCCACCACAACTATGTATGTATTAAATAATTATACTGTACACACAAATGATACACATTTATGGTGAATTTATCAAAAAACATTGATAGAAAATATCAACAGAATATAGATTATAATTAAATCCATCTATTATCTAATCCTTTTTCTCTATATATACATAAAAATGACCCATGCCGGCAAGTAGCTGTTAACATTAAATTATTCGTCAAATAGTATGGTATAGAATGTCAAATAAAAACCCTGGAAACTAGAAGCTTCAACTTTAAGCTCATAATCACAATTCAAAAGTTTACTATCATACATTATTATCATAGTTTTTTTTTTTTAAATTAAAAAATTAAGTCTTGTATTGAACCCAAAATCAAGATGGAAATTTTGCCATCACAAAAATATTTGTTTGTTATAAATACCATATAAAAAATTAAGGGCAGTAGTATATAAATCATCAAATTATTTCATATACTAAAAGTACAGTATTATTGCTGTATTGTATAGCACGTGTAAAACACAATATTTTAGTGTAAATATCACTCATTAAGTCTAAAACGATCTCAAATGGTTATAAAGGTATTTGGTTGTAGTTCTTCAAAGTGATTATTGCAACTTAAATATAGTTAAGATCATACCACACTACGTTAATAAATTATCTTTATGAACCATTGATAAGAGTCCGGATACCTTTTAATTTTTATGTCACTCGTAACTTTAACGGTAATCTCCGAATTGTGCATCACACGACATTTTCACGGGTAGTCTTATATATACAAAATACAAAAAACTATGTCTAAATCGTTCTTTTCAAATTCAGACAATCAAAGCACCAAATTTTTATGAAATAAGTATACGATAATATCACAATCTTTTAAGTTTTATCGGTATGATCTCCTATAATAATCACGCATTCTTCAATTTGTCAATTTTAGACCTTCAAAATTTAATTCGTGCATTATTCATAGATAAGAGCAAAGGCATAACCACTATGATGACAAAGGTATCAAGTGTTACTTGATAAAAAAAATTCGCATAGTGTAAAAGATATAAATTTTTATTATTTTAGTAGACATGCAACTAGTAAAATTTTCAAGTGCAACTAGTCCCTCAAAAAATTACTAACTAAACTATATCTATTTTGATTATAAATCAATATAATAATTTAAAAGTCCTTTGATAATTCTATTTAGTTAAAATTGCACTTTTTAATGTCATGTATTTGTTAAAATTGTACTTTCATAATTGTTTATATTTTTTTCACATCTTATGAAAATAATCGTACTATCTTTGTTGCGGCCGTGGGTAAGAATAGAGAAACCTAAAAGGCTAAAAATAATTATTTGCATATCAGTCTTCTAATTTTTTATTATTATAAAATTAACCTTTTGTTTTATTTTGTTACATAACCCATTTTTGTTAGCGGTGAGAATTCTTGTTGGTGTGTTGGAAATTTCCAATTTGAACATGATCCCTTCATTTAGTTCGTTTCAATTTACAAATCTTTTTAACATTTAATGGTTTACCAAGATAGTTAGTTAAGAAAAAAAGTAATTAAACAAAATTGGAAAAGAAAGGAAGGTTCTTTTATGTGGGAACAGTAATTAAACAAAATTAATGGGCCATAACTGAAACATACGGAAAATGAGAGTCCTCTCTATATAGCAAAGGCCAGGTGACCACTTGAAGAATCTACTTTGGCTGCCCCAGATCAAACTATTCCGGATCTTTGGGTTAGGTATGCTTTACCTCCTTTTCATTTTATTTTTTTCAAAGCTTCTTCGATTGACTTTTTTTATTTTATTGATGAAATTCTGTTTCTTTGGGTCTATGGTAGCTGGTAGCTGCGACGGAAGATCCGATCAGATCAGATATGGGTTCAGAGAACAAACTTCTTTCACTTGCGGAGGTTTCAAAGCACGATAACAAAAATGATTGCTGGCTTATTATTTCTGGAAAGGTAAGAAATTTTTTATTTTTTGCTTTCTTTACATGCTTTGTTTTTGTGTAGTTCGCAGATCTGTCTCAGCATTCAAATCATGTTTCCTATTCTGGTTGATTATCTTACTATATATATAAAAATGTAATTCTAAGTCTTCAATTTTTGCAATTCTATGTTAAGCAGCAACATGATGGTGGTAATTAGTAGGGGCAGGTTTCAACTCATATTTCAATCAAATTATCTCAATTTAGGGTTATAGCTCTTTGTTTCACCTAATAGCCATAATGATCAATTGGTTTATGTAATCATGTTTAGTATTCTAACTTCTAATGAAATTAATATTGTGAATATGAAATTATTGGTGGTCAATCCCATCGGACCAACCTCTTTGGCCTGTGGTAAAAAGGACTTTCGTTTTGCCACTGCTAGTTGTAAATTGTAATAATGGGCTATGGCCATCGAGCAGTTGGTTTGGTGGCATTTGAGCTATCACCCACGTGGTCATGTGAGTAATACTTCAAGTAAGAAATATCATATCGCAGTTTATACCCAAAAAGTTTATTTAGTAATGATGCAGATCCAAGTTTGCAGATGATCACATTTTGGGTCATTATTTATTCATATTCAAGCCTGTACTTTTGCTGAAAAACTTGTATACCTACCGAGAATATGTAAGTTTGACTTGAAGAAAAATTCATTCTATTGAATGAAGATTCAAACAACATCAAGGTTGCAAAAGTCGGAAGTCGGGGTCGAGTCGGTCGGGATTTCGGAAGGACTAGTCGGGTTTTGACTTTTGTTGACTTTTTATAATTAATATATTAAATTTCAAAATTATGTGTAAATATAGATGAGAACCTTATATATTTTAAAGATAAGGGACTAAAATATAAATTTCTTTTAAGTTTTTCTTGAAAAGTACAACTTTCTCTTTTTTTTTTCCCTTTTCCAGATCTGAAATCAGATCTCATCTTCATCTTCTCCATTCATTTATCATCTTCATCTTCTACATCTCATTTTCATCATATCTTACTCAATTCTACCACTTTTTCCTCTATTTTCTCTCTTATTTAGCAACAAAAAGCAATGTAGAAACACATCCAAGCCATAGACCGAACGATTCTGACCTGTTGACCGCCGTTGAACGGTGTTGACCCGACTTTTTTGAGCGAATTGGCCCAGGTCGAGCCGTGACCTTCCTTGGAACCGACTAGTCGCCGACTAATCGCCCTAGTCGGCCGACTTTTGCAACACTGAACAACATAGGATACATAGTGAAAAAAATCATGAAGGATGATGATAGAAGGAAACATTAGGTTTTTACTTTGCAGTTTGTAATGAACTCACCCCAATTATCGTAACCACACCTTAACTCTTTTTTGAAACAATGTATACTTCCTATATAATGCATTTAGGGTTTCCATTCAAAGTATATCTTAATATTAAGACTCCTATTTGAAGACTTGTTTAACTGCCCATTCCATTACATATAGCCCTACTCATTCTTCACCACCATAACCCCAAACCCAAACCCCTAGAGGCCTAGACTAGCCGGACAAGCATATCACCATAACCAATGCACCACTTACAATAACAATTTGTATTTCGGCGCATAGCACAAGTATCCTACTAGTGTAAACAAATTGGCTTGCTCTGAATTTAGAGGAATTGAAGTAAGGCTTATTTTATTTGACTGATTCTACTATTCTATTCATTAATAGTCAATAGAATTATACTGATATATTATGTAAAGTGGATGGTGCGTTGATAGTGTAGTTATACTATCAAAAATAAAAACTTAAGTTAACGGTTAACCTAGGAGATAGGTTAAATGATTAATCCCACAAGGAAGTATAAATTTCAATATTGGTCTTATTGTCGTAATTGATTAAGTAAAGAAAAATGATTACTTTAAGATTGATTTGGGTTAAAGTTGATAACAACTAAGTTACATAGATAAAGTTAAGCCGAACTAAAGAGAATTTGAATGACACGTAAGTAAAACTGTGGAAAGAAACAGTTAAGTTAAAAGCAATTACAACCAGATCGGGTTTTGGATCAAAACGGATTTATAATGTAGTTTGGTTACTAGGATTTGCAGTTGTTTCATATCTCATAGTCAAGATTTGATATTAGTCCTAACTCCCAAATTTGGGCATTGATTATGCCCTACCACACCAACTGTCTTATCCCTAACTGATGTAGGTAAACTAAGGTGGAGTTGGCACAGTTGGTTGGCTCAATGTAATAGTGTAATGTGTCTTACTGTTGAAAAGTAAAACTAGTATGAATAACACAATGCTGTCCCCAAAAAAATATGATTAACGCAATGATAGAAAGCGAACAGTATATATAAAATCTAAAATCAGTATAAAGTTAACTCTAAATCTGTCCAACATATATAAGCATTTAGAACTTCGTTTTGTTCACAACCTATCCCACTTGCGATATCAGGATGTATTCGGACATGGAGAAGGAAAATGCAATAGAAGTTGCGTGTAAATCCATCTCTAAGTCATTTTCTACTGTCATGTTGTATTTCGTTATCTTCTTAACTCAAAAGATATCAGGTGAATGTAACTCAAAATAACTTCGTTTTGTTCAAAACCTAGCCCACTTGCATCACACATCTTCGACTCGATAATAATTTTTCAAAGGCACATTTACAATGGTATCTTATTTCACATTATCTAATTTGGATTTTGGAGTAGCAGGCATCAAGCCTTTCTCCCAAACCAGTTGTATTTGAACCCAAAAAGAAATTTAAAGTAGACAATAATGTCTTGTACAACCCAATAGAAAGCATAGAGGTTAGTGGTGAGTCCTTTAGGACTATGACACATAGCTATGTGTTTAGGATGTGTTATACTATGTGTTTTGTGTTGGGCGCTTGTTTATATATTAAGGGAGAGAAAGATGGTGTTTGGTTATAGGGGTGGGGATATTAAGAAGTTGACCAAATTTGTTCTCTTATAGTACGGATTAATCATTTGTATAAACCTATTGGACCAAACAATTTGCATCTTCTACACCTTCTATTTAACCTTTTAAAATTTTAATACTCAAATGGATATGTGAGAATATTACTTCGCATTGTTGACATATCATGTTCTGTGATTTAGGTATACGATATCACCCCATTTTTGGATGATCATCCCGGAGGTGATGAAGTCCTAACGTTAGCCACCAGTAAGACAGCCAACATTCCTTCCTTCTTTTCCTTGTGTAATATCTATCACCCATACATTTTATGTCATTCTTATTTTTAAAAAATTTAAATTATAAATTGCAGAGAAAGATGCAACAGAGGATTTTGAAGATGTGGGCCATAGTCAGAACGCAAGAGACATGTTGAAAGATTACTACGTTGGTGATATTGATATCAGCACTATGCCACAAAAAGGACAGTACAAGCCACCTTCAAGCTCGGGTTCCGGATCAAAACAAGCTTCTGGGAGCTCATCCAACACCACGGCCATGTTGGTTTTACCCGTACTCATTTTGGTGTTGGCATATGCTCTTTATTACTTCGCCACAAAAGATAAGGCCATTAGTCAGGCCTGAATGAAGAAGGTTTTGGTATTTAAAAACTATAATATCTACTCTGTAATTCTGTAGCTAGAAGGATCTCTGTCTAGCTGCTCATAGTATGGGATTTGATGCTTATGTTTAGTTGGTCTATTATTGAAGTACCTATGAACAAGGTATTTATTTGTTTTGTTGAACCTAAATGCTCTGATGATGTGCCCTTTAGCTTGGTTTATCTGGTTTGACAGTCCCCACGGCTAATGATGCCGGTTATTACTGGAAAAGACCGTTGAAAATGGTCATAAATGAAGAACTCAACCTAGGCTGAAAACTTGGTGTAGGATGCTATGAGTGTGGTTAAAGTTATGCAGATTTAATGTAATCAAGAATTTTAGCATTCAGGTCATGTCATCACTTCAATTGCTTTTGTGTTTGTCCAGTAGAATCTTGGAACTGTAGGGCGTCGGTTACTGTAGAACAATTTGTGCCGTCGGAGATGAAATGTCTTGTGAATTGTGAATCTTGTATTATTGGACTTTTTTAGCGTGCAGCCGTTGTGTGTGAGGTCTTGTTACCTAATGATGGATATTTCTAGAGCATGTAACCAAACCTACATTTTGGGGGTCGAAACATTGGCACATAGCTAAGAAAACAACCAGCCATTTAGCACCATGATTGACCCAAGTGAATCGAATGCAGAGATTCACTGATTAATGAATGAAATATAATTATCTTATGGCTCAAATGTCATGACTTTGCAATGCTTGATGCTAAATACTTAAAACACATAATCTAATTGCAATATGCCCAACTTGAATTGCATACGTTCTTACTTCTTAGGCATACCATTACTAGTTACTAGTTGTATTATGTGATATCTCAAATCTTTTTGGGTTTCTTACTATATACAGTATATGATATTAACCATCCCCAATGTGACTTAGTAATAAGGTGTTATGTAGTTTTTAAAAGAGACTCACGTTTCAAACCTTGCTAAGTAAATATCTTTGAATGACGAAGGAAAGTTCGAAAATAATCACGAGAATACCAGTTACACCACATACATTTGAGACAAAAAGGTCTGACTTTCTCCGGATAACCTGAAAAGTTTTTTTTTTTTAAATAGCATGTTAAAATATTATATATATATATATATATATATATATATATATATATATATATATATATATATGTATATCAATGACTAAATAGCCTAGCGGTAAGGACAACTCATGACTTTCTTCAGGTCATGAGTTCAAAACTTGTTATGGATATTATTTATCATAAAGATACGTACCATCAATGAAGCGCATGACCCACAACGTTAAGACTTAATCCACATAAGTTCCGGATCGGACGTTGTGGTATATGTGATTGAGGTGATTTGTCCGGCGATGTTGGACCTTGTGGGGGCTTCGGTCGTGCTCCATTGAAATATGGAGCAGCTTGTGACACCCGACATTTTAGGACATCCTTTGTACCTAACCAAAACATTATTACGTGTATTTAGTTCTATTTTAGGCTAAATATCTGAAACATTTTGTATATATATATATATATACACTTACGCAATTGTTTTAATTGCGCGATTTCTATCGGATGGAATCCGATCAAAATAAATACGGACGTTGGTGAAAAACATTTTCTTAAATAACGTAATTACATTAAATAATCGTTATTTAATCTATATTATTGCAATAATATATAAAACATTATATGTTTTGTATAGAACGTACAGTACGCGACGAAAACGCGCGAATCGCGCCCGACACCCGAACGAAACCCGGCAAATATTTTGAAAAGGTTCAATAACGTATTTTAAAAAATATTTGATCAATTTAAAATAACGATTACGTATCAAAAACAAAACACGAAAACTAACGTTAACGATTAAATTCTAACACGCGCGATTAACGTTTAACCAACCGAGGAACGTAACACGAAATCGAGGAGCGAATCACGAGCCTGAGACCCACAATGGGTCAGGCCCAATTCGGCCCAGTCAAGCCCAAGAACCGGGGGCCCCTCCTCTTGGCCCCTCCCCTTTCTTAAAACACTCACACCATTTCAAACCCTCACTTCTCACACACTTAATCTCTTTTTCTCTACTCACTCTCTCAATCTCCAGCCACATTCCACCACCACAACCACCATTCTCAGCCTCTCCAAGAACTCTAGTCACCACCATCATCATCTACATCATACGAAGAAGGAAGAACAAACAAAGAATAAAAAAAATCGAGTCGCAGCAGCCCTTCCTTCTTGTTTCGACTCTAGATCACGTTTTTGTTGTAAGAATCTCTTCTAACTTCATTAGTTTTCCTTGGATAATGTTCATATACATGTTAGATGTTCATTTCCACTAATTATGTTCAAGATCTAAACCGAAAACCATTGAATAATACGAAAAACCATCGGATAATGCTGCTAACCGCTGGACAAAACTTAACCCGACTTTAGATTGGTAATATCTAACTCATTTCTCAACCAAATCGAGTGATTCTTGAGCCTAAAATCAAGTTCAAGATGTCTACTTTCGAATCCACTAGGCCTCATAATTTTCTGAGGTCAAAAACTATTTTAAAAGTAATTTATAAAAGTACATGTACAGACTGTCCTTTTCATCAGAAAACTTAGTCAAATCTAGAACGACATATCTTGAGATCTACTAATGATTAAGACGTAAAACCAGTGGGAAAAGTTGGGTAATTGTGTTAGCTTTAAAAGTTGTACTCGCACGTTTCCTGAAAATTTGTAGAACTTGAGATATAGATGAAACACTGAGTGAAGGTCAGAAAATCGAGCTGCTGGACACATGTTTGGTTTTCAAATGTTTACATGACTTACACTTGACGAAAAATTATGTAAAAATATGTTTTGGAAAGGTAAGACATAGGAGAATACCGTGAAATTTTCTCGGATTTTATTTCAAAGCTTTGACTAGTCGAAACGAGCCGCGAAAACGACTCAAAAACTGATGAAATAAACCGCAGGGACTGATTTTGTAACGAGTATAAAACGATACTTTCGGGTTAACCATAAAATGTAACTCTAATTTTTATAAGTCCTAAATACATATTTAAGAGTTGTGTAAAAATTTCGGGTCAAACCGAGCACGTTTGACCAAGTTCACGAAAACGAAGAAATCGATCAGCCGCTTGTGTCGCAAATTACTTCCTGTGTCGCCAAAACTAGCGACACAATAACTTGCGTCGCCAATTACTTTCCGTTTCGCCAAAACTAGCGACACAATGCTCGTGTCGCCAATTGGTCTCCGTGTCGCCAAAACTAGCGACACCATGCTCGTGTCGCCAATTGACTTCAGTGTCGCCATTAACAGAATGAAAATACAAATTCATCAAGTGTCGAACGCGCGAAACTACAAATAACTATCTATGTAAAACACGAATACACGCAACACATATACTCTTATAAGTATACATTGAAACCAAACATAATAATAATGTATTCGGGAATTATTATTACAAAACGTCACCAACGGACCGTACATGTTTTCTAAACACAAACGATAAATAAACATTTGGACATAACTAGTTGAGTGGACAACTAGCATGAATGGTCTTTTGAGACATTCACTTACTCATAACCTTATGCGTAAAGGGCGCTAGAAGGTTACATTTTGGATATACGTTTATTGATTTAAACGCACGCTTTCAAGACTCAGGTGAGTCTCATAGCCCCACTTTTACTGTTTTTAACTATTGGGGTGAGAATACATACACTGTTTTCATGAACACGAGTACAGAAACACACATATACGGATTGCATGAGTGGTTTTACTTTCTAATCCACACAAAAGTCCTCTACACATCATAGTTTCATTAGTATGGATCTTAGCGCGAGTATTAATGAATAGATCTATTTGGGATTGACCATCCCCGTCCGGTTTAGTAGCGCTAACTGGTCAAACGGGCGCATTATTATTTGTTCATACGGGTGTTCTGGATTAGGCACCTGCAGGAGGCAAACTCATAACGGTTAAGCTTCGGACTATGAGCTCATGGCAGTAGTATACGTATTTTTGCATACGTGCAACGCATTGAAATCTCATGGTTCACATTTATACTTTTGATAACTAAACCTATGAACTCACCAACATTATTGTTGACCATTTTAGTATGTATTCTCAGGTTCACAGCAACAGTAGGATTCCTTCAGGGGGACCGTACACTAGAGTCGCATGATTTCACACTGCATTATTGGAGATTCATTCGCATTACTTTTTGTAAACTGTTATGTAATAGAATCTCCCGTCTCAGACGCGGACTCTAGAGATTATATTTTTGAAACGATAAACAATATGTTATCAAACATCTTATCTATGAAAATGTATTTATTTCAAAACGACTCATGTAGTGGTCGTTCGTTGTAACTTTGTGTAATGATTCCCGATTAGTCGCGCCCCGATCCGACTTCCGCTGCACAATAAATTTGGGGGTGCGACACAGCTCCAGTGGGTGGCCCAAATAACCATTTTCAAAAAAAATATAATATATATATATATATATATATATATATATATATAGTAACATGATCAAAAAAGAAGGAAATTTAGGGAGAGAAGAGGGAGAATGATTTTTTGTTACTATGATTCAATACTTTACTGATATGATTCAAAATTTTAATTAATATAATTCTATATTTTATTGATTTGGTTCAATATTTTATTAATATGATTTAGTCTTTTGTTGCTATGATTTAAAAGTTTATGGTAATAAAAAATTGAATCTTAGAATAAAAATAACGAATCACAGTAATAAAAAATCCTTCTTCCTCTTCTCTTCTTAAAAATCCTTCTCCCTTTATCCCACTCATATATATATATATATATATATATATATACATCTCGTATGTTAGGCTTGATTTTAATGAGTGTATTCAAACACTTGGTTATGTATCTTTGTATGATGTTCTTTGAAACTTCTAATTTTATATGAAATAAATGATATTAATAAATCGAGTCCTACTTTTAACAATTAATGAATGATTTTTACGTTAATTCATTTATAATCTGATTTTTGTGGTCAAAAGCTTGTTGGTTTGCTTTTTTCATAGCTTTTATTGTTCGACTGGATTCAATGACAATATTTCTATTTTTGTTTTCAAGAGTGAAGTTTTAATTTGTAAAAAAATTACAAAAATAAATAAATAAATAAAAAAACAAAAAAAATTTACAATAACACAAGGCACCCTTTGGATGGAATTGGACTACTAGTGGTAGAGGGTATAGAAGGGGGAACTTGTGGTTGAGAATTAATACAAGGAAGAGGGGTGGGTTTGTCTTAAAAACCAATAGAAGCCACACAAGCCAATTGCTACCCTGTCTGCCCGAAAAAATTAAAATTAAAATTAAAATGAAAATTAAAATTAAAATAAAAATAAAAATAAAAAAGTGCAAGGGGTGTGGGCTTCTCACTTGCCAATCTCCCATTAAAATTCCGCCACGTGTCCATCATTCTCACTCCCTTTGTGAGCCAAAATTGATTCCAGCCTCAAATTGTTTTTTATTTTTTTAATTATTTATTTAATTTCCCCCAAATCCTCAAAATAGTAGTGGCTGAGATTTGTTCTCACAAAACAAAACTTCTTTCTCTCGTCGGCACTCTCAAAACTCCCATTCTCTGCTTGCACTTTTCTTTCTTAGATTTGGATCAAATCACTAAACAATTTCCTGCTTGCCTGAATCCTCAATTCTGTGATGGAATGAACTGTTGATGCAAATCAATTTTAAGATCGCTGTTTTCTTCTTCTTATTATTTATCATCGCAATCATCATCCATGACGAGTATCTTCAAAGGTATCTGTTTCTGTTTCTGCTTATGCTTCTTGTAGCTTCTACTATTATTAAAATTAGGGCTTTTGATTGCTTCTGTTCTTTTATGAGCTTTAATTTCGTTTTTTACTTTTGTTTTTGTTGCATAAGGTTTTGGCATCTTCCGGCTCATTTTGGTGAGGATTCTGATAGGGAATTTCTCTTCTCTCTCTCTTCCTCTCTATCTATCTATCTCTCCATATATATATTAGTACTGAGTACTGATATTATATATTTTAGGTATTTATAGAAAGAAGAAAAGTATGTGTGTGACTGATTCCAGAACAAAATTACTAAAAATAACTGTCATTTGATACTATATACGGAGTAACTGATATTATATAATATTGGAACTATAATCCTAGCAGTCAGTCAATCAGTTAGTCAATCAGATTCAGAAATACGGAGTACTAATTAAATACTACTACTTGTGCTTGTGCTAGCTGTTGTTACATTTATGGTCTTTTGCAGTAGTGTTACCTTATCAGGTGCTTTTGTTGAAGAATACAACGTCTACTAAGAAGAAGCGCGAGGAATCGGCTGCTGCGGACAAGGATGAAAGAAAGCATTTACTTGTTCCTGAGGATCTGAAGGAGCTGCTTCCCCTAGATGGACTCCTATTCCTACTCCTCTGGAGACAAACTCAACATCAAGGTTTGTTTTTTTTTTTATCTTTATATTTAACCAAAATCATTTATTTATCAAATCCCTTTAAATTCAAATAAATTTGATCTTATCCTTGTATTGCAGACAAGAAAACCTTATACAATAACAAAACAACGTGAACGGTGGACAGAGGATGAGCATAATAGTTTTTTAGAAGCCTTAAAATTATATGGGCGAGCTTGGCAACGTATAGAAGGTACCTAGCATTTTTCATCTATCTGCCCATTTTATAATCCGTGCCTAACAAACTTCTAAAACCTTTATTCTTGGCTCCTTTAAGTGCAAATTATATTACATATATATGTAGATTTCTTATGTTGGAAAACTTTGTTGATGTCTTGTTATCTTTAACCTATACCTATCCTTTAATTGGAGACACACTTTTGCTCCTCCATTTTTGGTGTTAATGCAGAACACATAGGTACGAAGACTGCAGTGCAAATCAGAAGTCATGCACAGAAATTCTTTACAAAGGTCATATAGTTTATGTTGCATATGTGTGTTTTATCATCACTTTATCATGGGTTTAATCTCAAGCACAACCATAACCAGAATTCACTCTTCTTTATCGTGTTCACTGATTGCACTTGTATAATAACCATATTTATTTCCCAAAATTTAGACTTAAGAGATATGGTCTTTGTTCATCCAACAACAGTCATAGTTTTTATCAGAAACTTGTTGGGGTTGGGCTCAAATACAAGTCAGCCAAAGACTAGAAGGATGTGATGCCCTTTAGAAAGTATGTAAAGGTGAACCCTTGGGACATGTAAAACTATGAGTCAATCTTTTATCATCAAACTAAGTAAATATCCGTCCGGTGGACAGTAACCTTAATTTTAACATACTCCAACTTACATGTATAAAGTGAACTGCGTTCGCTTAATAATTACTCCATAAATCCAAATGTGTTCATTTAATAACTCAAGAACACCATTGGTAAAAAAATAACTAAAAGTAAAGACTCATCATTGTTTAATATGCGTTGAAAATAATACGTGAATTGCAAATTCAATAATAATGAAAGGTTTGTATTTGTTTTAGCCTTTTATGAAAAGTCAAATGACAAATTGTTTGGGACAAAGGGATCAAAGTATGATCTATCGACCAGATCGAGATTCCAATGGAACCACCCATGACCCATAACTTTGACACATTAAACTTGTTAGATTTTTTGCAGCAGATGTCCATAGTTGTATGCTGCACTTTTCTCTAGTATACTGATACTTGTTTACAAACACAACTTTATGCTACAATTAAAAAATGTTGTATTACATTAGCTTTTAACCTAAATAATTAAACATAAAATTTGCATTTTCTCCTATAACATAAACCCCCCTTATTAGCTTTTGATTTTGGCAATAAGATAAGTGTAGAAGCTGCAACAAATTTTGTTAAATAGGGACACAACCACCAACAAATAAATTAAAAGATGTACATATTAGATATACAGACGACCTTAATTGATTTTCTCATAGTGTCTAAAAGTCCATGCACTAATTCAACCTTCAGTTAAGAAAATGAATTTAAGCTAAAACAATACCCACTAAAGTTGAGAATAAATCTTCTTGTGCAGTAACTTTTTTCCCATCAAAAACAACCTTATCAGCATTCGTACTCCCTTGTGTCCTAACTAACAAATATTTTGAATAATCTGGTCTGTGTGCCCACTATCCATATATGTCCGTATATCTAAGAGCTTGTGGTCAAAAGGGGTCATGGATCTAACACATGAACCTCTAGTAACCCACTGACCTTGCGGGCACATCTCAACACCATGTGACACATTAATGTAAATCAATCAAACACAGACATCACATTCTTATAGATTTTTTAACGTATGATCTTATCTTTCTAAGTGGAAAGTAGCAAACAGAAGAAGATCAAGAAAAACAAAAGCTTAGAAAACTAAATCCATACCAGTCCCCATGACCTTAATTAAGCTGTGAAGGGAGTATAAAACATCAAAAAGAAACAGTAATGTTGGGAGGACAACTCGAATTACAACATTAGAACTAACTAATCACAATAATTATTTAGAATCATATAAGTAGACAAATTAGAAAAAACAAAAGATCAATGATAAATCTCCATTGAGTTGTTTTTAAAGTTTTGAATCATTCTTCATTGAAAAAGTCCAGAAACTTAACATTTTAAATGTGCATCCGGATTAGACTATGGATTAGAGCTAGATGCACATGCACAAAATCATGAGTTTGTCGGCGTTGATGCTTCAATTCTCTATCAAATACTTTAATGGATTATGTAATTGCAATTCTATATGATTTTGAATAATTTGTACGGCTTTTACCAATATTCGAGCACTTATTTGCTCCTGATTCTATCTTTATAATGTGTTTATATATATAGTAAATAGTAATAATAAAACGCATTCATTTTTTCTTCTCATGTTTGCATATAGATTTTAGTGTTATCATATGCAGATCTGGGTAGGCTGTCTCTTACCATTACCAGCTACTCCTTATATGTGTAAAAAAAACAAAAAAATAATAAATAAATAAGAAAGAAAAAAAGGTCAACAGTATCCCAGTCCAAAATTCTGAGCTTAGATTCATGAGTGATTGATTTGCTTGACAAGTTACTGAATATGAAGCTTGAAAATAGTCAGAACCCCCTCTTAACACCACCAGCTACTCTTTTTTTTGTTTGTTTGAAAAGTGACTTAATTTAAAAATCTGTTAGCTCCATTTCATTTCTATAATACTTTTTAGCACGTTTTTATGCATTTTTTTCTTTTTACTATAATAGTTGGAGAAGGAGGCTGTTGCTAAAGGAGTTCCAATAAGACAAACTCTTGACATAGAGATTCCTCCTCCACGCCCTAAAAGGAAACCAAATTATCCATATCCTAGGAAGACTGGCTTGCAAGATCATTCACAGGTGGCAGAAAAAGACGGAAAGGAAATCACTTTAGTTTCTTCGTTGCAATCGGGTATAAAAATACTGGACCTCGAGAGAAAACCCCAATCAGAGGTATACATTTTCTAGCTGTGTACATTTTAGAATTTTGTGTAATTTGTGTGCTTAGTTCATTTATTTTCTTTTCGTTTCGTTCCAGATAACTAACGACAAAGAGAAGCTAGAAAATATAAAAACAGTTAACGACGCAGAAAATGGTACTGAAGCTCCATGTGCTTCCTTGTCCTCAGATTATGAAAATTCCACCCCAAGAATAACAGCTGAATCCGTAAATCCAAAAGTTTTTAGAGAGTTCATACCTACCTTGGAAAAGGTGGTGATTAATCATGATGAAATAGATGAATCTTATATTACCATTGAAACCAGAAAGCATCAGAACTTGGATCAAGATGACATTAACCATACAAATATTACATCTAATGACTCCTTTTTTGAACCACATGAAAATATCATTCAAAGTCAATATTCTGCTAAGCTGAGCCTGTCGATAAATGATACACGGGGTGTTCAAAACTGCCCCAGGCATGTTCCTGTACAAGTTGTAGATGGAAATCAAGAAATTAGTGCAAAAGTAAATGTTCCCACAGAGATGTCATTTCATGATTCATCAGCACTTAATAAGCCGGGAGAAGTTGATGAACTTGTTAATATAGCAGCATCTGCAACTAGTGGGCATCATAATAACAATGCTTCAACATCTTCTGGTTATCCAATCTTCCATCCTCTTTTCACCCCATTCTCTGGTAATCAAGAGAATTCCCAATCATTTCTCCATGCTTCGTCCACAATCTCTAGCCTCATCGTGTCATCTCTACTACAAAATCCTGCAGCCCATGCCGCAGCAAGCTTTGCAGCTAAGTTCTGGCATCCTGCAAATACACAAGTTTTTTCGGGAGATCCCTCTTCAAGAGATCTGGAGAATCCTAGCATGGCAGCCATTGCAGCTGCTACTGTAGCAGCTGCAACTGCATGGTGGGCAGCTCATGGTCTGCTTCCTGTTTGTTCTCCTTTTTACCCAGGTTATTCTTCTACTGGTCCATTTCCACCAATAAATGGAAATCAAGCAAGAGTAACCAATAATGAAAGAGAGAAGGCTCCTGAGTCACAAGAAGAGAAGATGGATGCAGAAAAGACTCAAGATCATATGTCTTCATCAGAAGAAGACTGTGATTGCCAGGGAGATATGAAGTCAAATACTGAACTAAGTCCAGTTGATGATACCAATGAAACAATTCCAGTGGCTGCTGAACTTCAAGATTTAAACAAGACTAGTGTTCGGAAACAAGTTGACCGGTCTTCTTGTGGCTCTAACACCACTTCCAGCAGTGAAATTGAGACAGATGCTTTAGAGAAACATGGAAAAGATAAGGACGAAACTAAAGGATCAGATGTGAATCTTCCATGCAATGACTCTATTTCCCGTAGAAGTAGAGCTACCGTTACCCCCAACGAATCATGGAAAGAAGTCTCCGAAGAGGCAAGTAACTCCAATTTATGTTTTATATCTTGAATAATAATTTTATAAACAGGAGATTGTGGTACTAGAAGCTGAGATGGAAAGGTAATATCAGTGACAAAATATAGGATGATGAATTTTGATTTAGGGAAAATTGTATTGAAAGGTAACATACCCAAAGCCAAGGTGATCTCTATTTAGGTAACTTATTAATTTTTCAAAATTACGATTCTAAGGTAACCAATTTCCAAAAGTTTTGATTGAAGTTAATCTGACCCATCCAGTTACAAATGATGACTTGGTAGCTGATGTCTGGGTAAAATTGGCCATGTTGACTTTTTATATCCTGACGTGGTTCTGATTTGCCATCTGGACAATGGTTAATTTACATGATTAACCTAAATAATTTGTTTTAGAAAAATGATAACGACCTAATCATTAAGACTTTAAGACATACATTAATACTTGTAATCAGACCATAACAAACCCAATGTCTTCCTAAATATTGGTTAACCCCCCGTCAATTTGGGTTGAAGTACAACAAATTGATATTTAGATACAGGGATGGCTTAAATTTAAGTAGAGGTAACTTAACTTGTATATGTTGTAGCTTCTGTCTTATCTGATTTCACATACAGGGAAGGCTTGCTTTTCAAGCACTCTTCTCCAGAGAAGTACTGCCACAAAGCTTCTCGAAGAATCAGAATATAGTGAAAAACAGTGAAGGTGTATCACAGTTGGACCTCAACATGATGAGTTGCTCAGGTCAAGAAGCAGGGAGTTTTGCAGTCTTGAAAAGTGAAAAAACTGTGGGTGATGAAGGGCTGCTGAGAATAGGATTAGGGAGTGTGAAGCTGAATGTTCATCATACAGGATTCAAACCTTACAAGAGGTGTTCAGTAGAGGCTAAAGAAAGCAAGGTGGTGAGCGGATCTACCGGCAGTCAGCACAATGATGAGAAAGGTGCAAAGAGAATGCGTTTGGAAACTGAGGCGTCGCCTTGATTCTAATTTATACAGGAAGGAAGGTTGTGTTGTATATTATGTTAGTCTAGTCCTAAAGCTCACCACGAAACTTTTCGTGTAGTTAGTGGGTGCTATATGTTTGTACCTTTTTCTTCTCATAGAATGGTCGCACAATTACGATTAATGTATTGGATTTAATTGTCACATTCTTCCTAATAACACTGGAGAATGAGAATTCAAGTTGTGAAAATGCATATTCTGAGCATCACCTTGCAATCATGTTCATGACCTGATAAAATATATGGCATTTGATCTTGCTAACTATGGTCTGCAATTCCAATTGGGTGCGAATTAGCATGTTATAGCACAGGGTTGGTGTTTCAGATGCTGAAATGCCTGCTTTACTTGTATTGTTATCATATTGTCCTAGACAGTGCCGTTTTTCTAGTTGGTGAACATTTTTATCAAGATTACCAACAAATATTCAGTTATATTCCCTTGGATCTATAAAATGATTTTGGTTCTGCAGTTGCTACGTCTGTAAGAACACAATTGTGTCCTTATTTCCTCTAGACAGCAGAGGGATCAACTCTTTGAGTTCCCCACATAGTTGTCGAGTTTTCATCTTCGTTATGTTGAACAACTTTGATCGATTATCCATGTGTTCTAATTTCTAACACAATCTATTGTGCATGCAAGTAAAAGACCATCAATCATGCAGAAGACGAGATGGGATTGTGCAGCTATTCTAAACAAAATGTTTATGCTTCCAGTGACACACCAAGGATCAAACGTCGTGTTGTGCAGGCAATGACAATATGGGCGGGTTAGAACGAGTCAACACAACAAGCTAAGAATGTACTCCGTAATACATAAAAAGGAACTGAATATGTAAATATGAAATACTTGAAGGGTATAAAGTGTAAAGTAAAATGATTTATTTGGCAAAGAAATTTAAAATATAATTGTCGCTAATAAGTTAAACCCCAGAGGGGGGAAGGAAGAAGCTACGGCTGTACCGCAGTAGGACAAGTTAATCAGCCTGAATTCGAGTCAAATTCCATTAAAGCTAACTTTTTTTAAAATCTGAAATCTGAAAAATGGAAATTAGTAGCGGCAGTATAATAGTATCATCGAAAGGTGGGTTGCAGAATCCATTTACTTTGAAGGTGGGTCAAGTATTTACCGGATTTGGCGTCGGATGTGGTCTTGGTATCGGTGTTGGCAGGCCTCTAAATCTCGGTACCTAATTAACTAACTAACTGCTCTTCCTCTTCTCTTTTCTACATAAATTGAAAATGAAATTTTGGGGAATTTTTAAACCTAAAGATGAGAAAACTCACGATGTCTGTATGTTGTTTCTTCAACCATTTTATTTATCCTTTTCTAACTGGATGATGCTTTTGTGATTTATGAGTTGCTTACTTTGTATTTGCTGGATTATTTTTTAGATATAATTTCAAATGTGGGTTTGTTTTGTTATTGTTACTTGATTGATTGCATTGCAATATAGTATATATAACTTTGTCCCTTGAGGTGAGGAAAAATATTGTTGATAGGTAGTAATTGAACTTTACTACAACATAAAATATATATATATATATATATATATATATATATATATATATATATATATATACACACATATATATATACATATATATATATATATATATATATATATATATATATATTATTTTTTTTTAAAAAAAAGAAGAAGAAGAAGCTCACATAGACATAATAATTTAAGTTATAAGGAGTTAAGTTATTGTTGGATCGCGACGAGTTGTATATTCTAATTTCGGATTGAATAAATCTGTAATGCAATTCAGTGCAACAAGTGTTGGAAATTGGTTTGCAGCCGGTGAAACTCAATTAAAAAGTTAGATTTGAACCAATTCTCAATAGTTTCTCTTTTTTACTTTTTATCTTGTTCCCAGAATATGCACACATACTCTACCAATCCATACGTTAACCCATATATACAACATCAAATATGTTAAGAAATTGTGTTATTCTATTATGAATTTTGCAGGTTTCATGTTTCGATTTTACATGTTTTATCTATCAGGTGCAATACCAGTATTAAATCAAGTTATGGTTGCTGCTAGAGGAGCATCAGATGTTTTCTCAGGAGTTGGAAGACATGTTAACCGCTCAGTAAGCTAATCCTATTGTTTCACTTAGTTCATTTTTGGAACATAGTTATGATAATTAATTTACAAACTTATAGTTGAAAATGGTTGGAGCCAAAAACATTGAAGCAGGCATTGGATGTGGAGTTGGTTTTGGTCATGGTTTTGGAGTTGGTATGAATGTTAGATACTGCAAAACTAGTATTAGTTGTTATTTGTTATGTTTTCTTGCTAGTTTGCAATTCTGGTTTGACAAGTTGCAGTGTTTTTATAATCTCTTGAGTGAGAAAATATAATATTCGTGTGGCAGGTATTGCTATAAAGCCTGGGGTCATACATCAAATACAAACTAGTCTTGTAGTACGTGACTTCTTTTGATCATTTAGTCTTATGTTTTCTTAATGTAAAAAGGGTTTTGCATCATATATGACTCGAAATGTTCCAGCAAACAGCCACAAAGTTGATGAGGAGGTTTGGAGTGACATCCAGTTTGCCAAGTATTGCTGGAGGCGTGTTTCCCCAATCATTACAAAGTGATAATAATAGTAACATAAATCCACTAGGAAATATGATGAACTTAGCAGTACCAGGATCAATATCTCCAGTTGCAGACTTAAGCACGGCAGATAAATCAAGTTCAATGTACGCAAGTCATACACAGAAGGTTATCAGCAATTTCTTGCAAAGTCCTCTTCTAGAAAGCGAAACCATTGAAGCAAAAAGTCAGGTATTCAACTGTGTGACTATTACTTTCTTTGTAACCTGAAACTTGTGTTTGCCTTGAGGTTATTTTTACAATATCTTGTTAGTGGATAATGAAGATCATTTAGAATATCGTGTTAGGGATGAATACCAGATTTACACGATGAAAGAGCGTTCTTGAATGCTTACACTATGATACAACCACTAAGTGCATACTGCATAGCTGTGTTTGAACTTTGTGATACGAGTTGTTCCAATTGTTAACAAACGGACTCCTAAAGTCTTGTTTTTTGTAGGTTGGACACTTGCAGTCTGAAAAGGATGTGATTCAATTGGTATGGTTTCATTTCAACTCCCTTACATTACTTCCCTATTTACCATATTGTGTTCTTCCTTTATACTATACCACCTTATAACATTTCACTCTAGAGAGACTACTATTTTATCTTTGCTTGAAGAAAAACTATAAAATCCAAAGTTGGATAACTTACTTTATACTTGAAAAGTCCAAAGCTTAAGTGTTAGGCATGAAGTTGAGAAGTAGCAAATTGTTGTACCTCTTCTCAAAGAATTTTGTTTATTATGTAGGTCCTGAAACAACAACTTGCTCTTGAGAAGCTTAAAGAAGAAAATGAGAAGCTTCAGCAGATATTAGTTGAAGACTTGAAAATTTCACCTGGCAAGTTCAAAGGCAACAGTTACTCAAGGTATACATGTAGTGATTGTTTTGAGTGTCGAAGGAGACAAAGAAGAGATAGGAGAAAGTAAGTAAACCGTAAAAGATTATACTCCAAGTTTAGCCAACGTCAGTAGGTGACTTTTTTTTATCTTTATTTCCTTTTGTTGTAAACTGAGGTTTTAAAAGTAATGCCGCAGTGCGTGAGAATATACAATTATGGATAACTTGTTACAGTCCATTGTTGCCTTAGCTAATAATAAAACGGCTCTAAAAGGCGGAATAGCTGATGTATGTTGTGGTGATATAGGAAAAGGGTTTAACAAACACTTTACGACTGTCATTGTACTACGTTTCTGTTTATTAAGCTCATTCTACTTTTAATTTTACAACATGTTATTCAAGTCATATCACTGGACACAACAGGTTATTCTCAACTCGATCATATTAGTTTGATCTTTAATAAGCATTTAAACCCCGCACATGAGAAAAGATACAAGCATTTTCACGCAAGTAAATTATGATGACAAAAAAAAAAAATGTCTAGACTTCAACTCACAAGATCGTGCTCTAATAGCAATTGATATGTTAGTCCAAATAACAATGACCTAATCAACGAAACTCAAGGTTGTTACAGATTGTAAGAATGATTACAAGAATTGCAAATGAATGATAAAAAACCAACAACCTCCCCCTCTCATTGCACCTTAACTGCCAATTTTAAGAAGCATTAAGCTAAATAGTTCTATTAGCCTTGCATGCTACCTATTGACACAATACGGCAAGAGACCTGGGAGGGTGAGACATGACAAGATCTTTTCGTGCATCATCACAACCTACCAATGTCTACCCTAACAAGTTCATATCATAAATGCCAGAATAAGAAGAAAAAAAATTCAAAAAAATATTGTGGACATAATGTGGTGGGTTTGATTATAGATTACATTATTGGTCAAAGAACATCAACTGCTTGTCCAGAGCTAAACTATGTTTTCTCTCTATTTCTCGCTATAGTGATATACAGTGGGTCATTTGGGTAAGGTACAAACATGAAGCGTGTGAAAAATGAACGAATCGTAACAACAAATCTATGCAGCACCATGTTCACAATGAAGTGCAAGAATAGCTGCAAAAACCTTGTACATTCTATTCGTGCCAGCACCATGTTCACAATGGGTGATAATGTACAAGTTGGTGGTATCTGTATTCTCACCAACGCAAGGGAGGGAGGATGTCACCCAAAATGAAAACCTGTAGGTTTGTAAGAGGTGCTAGAGAGAGTTGGAAGTTTTAGAGCTGCAAACACACCAGCAGCGAGGGCACTTACAGAAGCAAGAACAAATGCAGGTACATTCCCTCCACCAAATAAGGCATCCCATGGGCCCGCACCAAGTGACACCACCATCTGCAGATAAAAAAAAAAGAAATAAACATTTGATATTATCTTTGATGGCATTGGACATCAAACAAACTGTCATGTAGTCACATTTTTAGGCCATTAGCGGTTATTTGTTAGTGTCCGAAAAGAGCAGACCACTAATCAAAGTAGACGTTTAAAATTATACAAAGGATACACACAAATGCGAAAAGAAGACCAATCAAACTACCTGAGGTACGACAATTGCAAGATTTAGCACTCCAATTGCCAATCCTGGCCACAACAACAAACAATATAAATTGTGTGCATATTAAGTTGCCTGATAATGACATGCGTAGACGTGATATATGATCTAGAGTACAAACCTTGACCACCTCCAGAATCGGCAGTCAATTCTGCCGTGACAGAGAAGGGAACACTGTAAGTGATCTGTAACAGATACAATTTATTGTGTATCAGTAAATAATCATCAAGATAAAATAGTTCATCCGATGCAACAGGTTTGCAGGATAAAGAAAAACTGGGCATAAGAAGTATATCCATAGTAACTTACCGCAAGAGGAAGGCCGAGAATGGCAAAAATAACCAAGGATGCATTCTTGATAGACTCATTTTCTCCAACCACGTTCTCAGATTGTCGGACAGAGATTATGGTAATGATAGCAGTGCCTGCCATGCAGGCAAACACAACAAAGTTGCTCAATGCCCACACTAATCTTGAACCCATCCACTGACACATCGGTTCAATTAGAAAAGAAGTGATACCAAGAACAACCTGCCACAACAGATTTGGATATTGTGGTGAGACAAATAATGGAATAATAAGATTCCTAGAAGTCATTTAAACCACAGGCCAGTCAGGTCTAATCAAACATATGTGTGATCAAAGTGTAACACTTTAAATCCTCCATCTCAAAATATTATAGAAAGTAAGACTGTTGATGCTCAATTTGTGTTCTTACTGAATTCAATAGCAAACCAAATGCACCTTCTCTGACACCTTGATCATATGCGCGAATTTCAGCAGCATCACCTTTTGGGTTGCCATGATAAACCTCCCTGCCCATCCAATCCGTATCAAAAAGAAAAAAGGGGAACCATGACAACTGCACATGTGAGCATGAATGTGAATAATAGCATAGAAAATATACTCCGCATTATGTAGCTTGAATGCATGCTTTTAACTTACCCATGTAAGAGCCATTACAATAAGTACCGAGTGCATCCCTAATGGTAAATGTCGTAAGCTGGTCAGCAAGTTAACCAAGACTGCTCCAGGACTGTCATTAAAGGTTTCAACTCGATCTTCCTCGACATTTGTGTGTACAGTTGCCGTACCGCCATTCATTTCAAGAGTACCCTCAACTGATTTACCAACTTTGTGATCAACCAAATTCCTCGGAACTTTTGATTCTGAATTGTCAAGCCCATCCTGCTGAGGATCATCCAAAAGTGGAGCAGAATCCAACAATCTGTGATGCTGCCTTGGTGTTAATGGAATCTCTTTTGCAAAGTAGAGTGTCACCAACGTGCAGAAAGTAAGAAAAAGCTGTCACACACCAGCAATGTGTTACAAAAGTCATCCAAAAAGATAGCACAGACCAAGACAGCCCAATAACAGCATTCCCAGAATAAATTATATCAACATTTCCAGGCCTTTTCATTTGTGAGCTTGTTGACATTTAGAAAGTTCAATACTATATTCCAGTTCAATTATGGAAAAAGCATAATATTAAAGGGTCACAGGTATTAACCAATCCAAATCCTAACAGATTACAACTTAATAAGGCAACTGACTGGAAACACAACTTAGGTACATAGTCAGACAATTTGTCCGCTTTTAAATACAGAGAGATAAAGTAATACTGAAAATAAATACCATAAACATAGTTGTAACAATGGCATGAACAAGCATGTAGATTGCAATATGAAAATCTTCTGAAAAAAAAAATATTGCTAACTTCTTATAAAGGAAAATGCGGAAACTTTGATGGGGAGGGAGTATAACTCTTACATAGACACGGTTCTAAAAACAAGATAACTTATATTTCTATAGCACTCAACAGCATATTCATGCATAATCAATTTCTCTATTAACAGCATCTAGCCGTGCCATACGGCACACTTTTATAAAGGATATAATAACAAATACTCTGGTGTATTATAAGACGCTGATACGCTACAGAGTAAGAAGTGACCTTCACTGCATGCAAAGTGAAAAGTACGCAGTTTTCTGGCGAGTGGAGACTTACTGATTCATTAACTATTATATATACAATTACTATAAACTCACCACTGCAACTAAAAAAGCTGCCTTCAGATTTCCACATGCCTCACAACAAGCTCTAGTAGTCAAAAAAGGAAACCACCTGACAAGGAGAGACTCCACAAGAGTATGTGAGAAAATTCAAACACAGCTCAATCAGTAGATAACCTTTGAGATATAAAGGTTTGAGTTGAAAAGTAAGTTATAGTTCTGCATATATGATTTACCTGTGCCAATTCCCACTAGAGCCAGATAAAAACCCTAAAATGTTTCCAATGGCCATCCATGAGCAAAATATAGCATTTGCTGAATTTCTCTGATCAGGGCCTATCCAATAAATACTAGTCTTAGCATTTTTGAAGTGATTAGCACCATATGGTAAAATTAACTCAACCAACATTTTTAAACATATCCCAAATAAAATCTCACAAAGAGGAAACTTAGGTACAAAGTTACAAACCTGCTAAATCGGCCAAGAGAGCTCGAGCAGGGCCCTACATGTACTAATATCATTATTTGGACATATACGTGATACTTAAGAGCATTTGAGTCAAGTTATAAATAGCCACAAAAAACATGTTTGGGAATCCATACCTGAACGGTATTATTAGCAAGATCCAGCATCCAGAAACCTACAATGAAGACAAAAGCTGCTCTTGTCCTTGTACCTTTGAACGTGCTGCATTATGTAGCTAGGTTATATAACTAATCAGCATAAATATTTTAAAATATATTGAAGCAAGCAGAAACCTGCAATGTTCCTTCGTATCTCCAAGCAAATATCCAATGTCTGCAGAAAACCCGATAGTTATCACCTAAAGTGCAAAATATAGTTTAGTGGACAAAAGACAGTAAGCAAATATAGTTAAAATCACGGGTTCTCGTAGTGCAAAGCTCACAGCAATTGATATCATCAGAGATCCAACCAAAATAAATGGCCGTCTTCTCCCATATTTCGAAGAGCATCGATCACTCCAGATACCAACACAAGGTTGAACCTGAAAAACAAACATAACATGAGGTTAGTTTACAAACATTCTGTACCCAATAGCCAGCACCTACTCATCAGGCAAGCCAAAAAACAAATAGAATTATGCCTTGAATAACCCGTGAAATCTTATCAAACTTGCATAAAGGCTCTTAGCAAAAAGTAAGCCATAGAAGATAGAACCGTAATGTCCCATATCATTGTGAAAAGCTATTCAACCGTCTAGGTTTTCACTTACATTACATTAAAAATGTCACCTACATTATAGTTTTGAAAAGCTATTCAACCGCATCTAGGTTTCACCTACGTCATAGTTTTTTTTATCATATCTAACACATCAACTACTTTCATAAATATCAAAACGCATTGAAGTATAAACGTGTCAGCCCAGTCCGACCCGGACTTTTCTTTACTTGTACTATGAAGTAACCCATTTTACTCCTAAGTTTGAAATCTATATATGCAGTAATAACGAAAGTAGGTAAATACAACTATAATGGTCATGTACATGTAAATCATTTATACAAAAAGGGATTTTCTTTATTGATAGCGAGCATAGGGTGATTCTTGATTCTTCACAGATTAATACCATGACTTACCACAAGACCAGTAATAGGACCACAAAGCCAAATAAATGATGAAAAAGCATGCCCTATTCCAAGCGTCTGCATTCAACAAATAAGCAAGCATAAATAGAACAGTTTAAGCCCCTCAATAAAAAGCAATATACCTTGACAGATAATTGTTTGAGATGTAAGTACAAGTTTATCTGTAAAAAATTGCTAATGTATTCATATTTACTAGCAGGGTGCCCCAGCAAAGCAGTGGACAGATGTTTCACTTAATATTCATTATACAAGTGACATGAATTGAATCTATAAATGTTTCTAGATTCAACCCACAGGTTTTTCAGATTTCCTGGTTCGGGTGGGTCCACAAAAGGTGCCACTTAATGCTACATATTACCGTGGTAGACCGTTGAGCGTCAAACGTCCTTCGTAACAATACTCGAATACATGTATAGATCGTAATAATGGTGCCTGGTCGATGATCATGATGAGCCTGGGAGAGACATCTGCGAGTCTCCGACTAACTAATAAGTTTAGATCGAAAGGTAGTGATGATACCCCCAAAAGAAGGATACCATCGATGGTCGTGTGCAAGCGAAGAGACCGACTTTGGGGTTTGTGTGGAAGAAAGATGGAAGTGGTATTGTTGCCTAAGTCTGAGAAAAAGGTTGCCGGGAGATGATGGAAGTATACATCTTTAGATTCAGATGTAAAAGTGACCAAGATCACCTTACCCAGTCCCGGCAAGGTCGTATTTATAGCAGGTGAGTATATGTTCTAAGTTTCTACAATGTAACCATCATTTCAATATCGGGCCGTATCCAAGATGAGTGGAGGGGCATGGCCAACTTGTGACTTATGCTCAACATGACACTTCACGATCTAAGGTGATTGGGGATCTTGGGTTGTACTCGTGTCAGACGAGTCTCTTAGTATGAAGGTTTCTTTTTTACACACATACTTTCTCGAGATGGTCTTGTCATTTGGTTGCCAATCAAGGCTCTCAAAGAAAGCTCTTAGCTTATCTACGCATGGAGGGTTTCCTATAGAGAGCCTCGCAAGGTAGCTCCGTGGTAGGGCTTAAGAAGCTTCGAACTAGGTGGTCTTGTCAACTCTAGAAAAACCCTTACTTGCTATGGAGGAAGTTAGAAAAAAAGTAAGTTCTTCTCTAAAGCCCAAGATAGAGGTAGACCTCATCAACTAACAATAAGACCAGTCAACTTTGTAATCATGTCAATTTCTACTTCGAAAAGCTTATTTGTCATGTGTGTGTATATATATATATATATATATATATATATATATATATATATATATATATATATATATATATTAACTGTGTGTCATCTGATGCCCTAAGACACAGTGGTCTAACAAGAGCATAAGCGCGAGGAAGAGTACAAAACACAAATATCATTGTGTTAAGTTAATATGCATGGCCTATGAAAATTAATCAATAAGATATGTAAATAAAATAATTACCATGGTAGAAACGAGGCATATAGAACCCAGATATTGAAGCATTTCCAAAAAGATAAATTTGCATTAAATGACAGACATCCCAGAATGAAAACAGTTCTGTTTATACAACAGCACCAACAAACAGTCAAATATTTATATGAACAAGTTCGCCCCAAGGCAATTCCATTACCATTCAGTTGACATCGATTACATTATAGCCCACTAACATTAGGATCAACAACACATCCACACCTACACTTTACTAACCTCAAACCTATTAAAAATTCACCAATACAGCAAAGGAAGGGTCCTATATTAATTGTTCATTTATAGCATATTACTACATTAGTTACAACTATGTTTAATCTTCTTGTATATTACAAGCTTACGACATTTGCAACATACAGTATACTTTGTTATTCAAAGTTACGCATCAATATTATCATTGTCATAGATATATACTGTATATGATATAGATGTATATATGAACATATAAAAACCTGGATATAAGGAGTGAGAAGAGAGAGTTGCAATGCCCAACCAAATTGCACACCGGCGGCTACAGTACAACTCAAAATCAACGTAATCAAACTACAATTCTCGGTCGGCGAACTAGAGGCATCACCATTAGAAAACCTATCCGAAGTTTGGGATTCAATGATGCGTCGATTAGATTCTTCTTCGAAATTCGTCAATTCAACCTCCGCATCAGCATTATGCTGCTTGAGGTTTTTGTAAGGAACACGGATCGATACCGAATCCATCGATTCAATTCAAATTTAAGAATCGCAAACACGAATTACACATTACAGTTGAGATCTAGTAGATTTGATTTGGTTTAATGAATTGAATTGAGAATATTTGTTGACTTTTAAAAAGCGGCAATGAAGACGTAGAGTTTACTCAAGTGACCGACACACTTACACGGTCAAATTGGGGCGTTCGGAGATTTGGGTATTTTATGTTTCTTCGGATCGGCGGAAAACGCAACTGTGAACGTGTAATGTTAGTATTTTGCCGTTGATTAGTCTTGTTCAACCGGCCCACCTAGGAAACATTTTTCTTGCTATTTTTCAATCAAAAGTATGACTGACAATCAAGCTACTAAAGTCTAAAACATATAGCAAAACCAAATCAAATCAAATTAAAATGTATATTTTTATAGAGTTCCGTTAATTAATTAATCATTGAGAAGTTAATATATGTATTGAGAAATTATAATCTCACTTGTTATCGTTAACCGGAACACACTAAATTATATGTATTAAGAAACATATACAAGTATTTATGCCCTCTAAATGTTTTCTGTAACAGTCATAAGCATTATTATTATTATTTTTCATTTTATATAAAAGGAAAATAAGAGTTTCAAATTAGAACCAGCCAAACGTTGTGAAGCTTAAGAGCTACCATACTTGTTAGTTTATATGTAAATAATAAAGTTAATCATATATTAACTAACACATAATCTTATCTTATGATTTATATGTTTCTTAACTAATTGTTGATTCTCATCCATTAATGGATAAAATGTTTTTGCATATATGGATGACTTATTGTTTTATCAAAGATTGGCCACATTTAGTGAAGTCTCAAGATTATGTGTATCAATTCGGTAAATCTTATATGTCAATCCTACATGCTTTTAGAATTTGAAGTTAGGGTAATAACATAAATAAATAATCAATTATGTGTATCAATTAGGTAAACTCTTATCTGCCAATCCTTTATTCTTTTATAGAATTTGAAGTTACGATAATTGCATAAATAATCAATGGTTAATTCATCCTTGACGTTTCATTGAGATACAATGTTATACACCATTTTAAATAGGTAAATGGAGAAGGTTTTACTGTTGGTGGAGCGATTATTTTCACTCTGACGTACGCGACCTAATCAGGATAATCTCGTTACTATTCCGACTCTTTTCCTAGCCAAACCAATATAGGTGCAACTAGTGAACTTAAGACCTCATATCAACCCAATTTCTAGTTTAGGAAAATATACATATCTACCAAAACTACACGGCATGTATGGCTAATGGGTCAATACTAGATGTAGACCCTTGTGTTTAAATTAAACCAATAAAAATGAGCTAGTTTTTTTTATACGAGGCCCATTTTTCAAGTCCAATATACCATATAAGGCATACATGCATGTATATTAGTTCGGCCCAAAAATATTTTGAGCCCAAATTGTTTTATACATATATCAACAAAATAGCCGTGACCAATCATCTATAAAATTTAATTTAGAAAACATCATTTTCTTTTTAGGAATTTTAGAAAGTCACATTGTTTAAGACCACTCCCCAGCGGCACCGTCGGTTTGCAACCGACGGTCATCGGTTAAACCGACACCATTGGCAGCAAACCGTTGGTTGCTGCCGTCGATTTTGATTGTCAGTTTGGCGACGGAGAATGGACGCATCAATTTGCCCATATTCAATAAAAAAATCTTTTTTATTTAAATTTATATTAGAAATTTAAAAAAAAAAAGATGTTTGGTTACCTCTTTGTTTTTTGGAATTGCAGGTGAGAGAACGATGAGGATGATGATGATGATGAATGCATTTTAGGTTAGATAAATGGACTTTAAATTCGTGAGGTTTTTTTTATGATAAATGGGCCACAACCATAATGGGTTTTTGTTTTAAAATTTTAAGTTATTTTAATGGGTTTTTTTATGATAAAATGGGCTTTAAATTAATTGGTTTTAATTTTAATGAAAATGTTTTATTTAATTTTGTAGTTCAAATAATTAAAGTAAATAATGTATGGGGTTCAGAAAAAACTGAAGTGATGTTACCGTTGGCAGTGTAGTGTCAGTTTTGTGTGAGTTTTATAAACTGCTGATGTGACGCTTATTTGACAAAACTGACGTGTCAGTTTGTATTTACTGTTGACAGTGGTCTAATAGTAAATTTAGATGCATTTAAGTCTGGAATGAACTTTTTTACACTTGTTTTGATACATTTATGATTGTAATAATGTTATAGTGGTGATGAACTTTTCAATAAGTAATATATATAGTTAATATTCGGAGTTTAAAGAGGTTTATTCATTTCGTCACCATATCACTAAATTGCGCAAACCGGCCCTAACTAGACCTAAAACTATATATGCATTATCAACCTCTGGAATCGAAACTGAAGTAGATAAAGCATTTACAATAGTACAAAAGTCATTGAACAATTTAGAGGTAATAATAAAAGTATTCATCTTCGGCTCATTAAGGTGACAAATGACAATATTGAACTTAAAGTCGGCTCAAAGCAACTTTTTGTTGTTGTTGATGTCAATACCTTTTGAGCTTATATTAATGTAGATTCGTTCATATGTTTATATGTTTACCATTTAGAGGTAATAATAAAAGTATTCATTTTCGATACAACATAAAAGAATCAGAGTAAAATTGTCATTTAACGTCGTTCAAATACTTCATTCAACAAAAAAAACATCATTTCGTTGTTATCAACTTATCTTCCCTATATACTAATTAGCTATCCCCTAACCTATGTGGATGATTTTCATACACTAGAGTATGATGTGGCATAATTTGATAAACTCTCTAGAGTAGGTTGTGCCATGTAAGAACATGGAATTTGTCAATTTTTTAGTTGCATTATTTAAATCAAGTTAAGTATTAATATCCATCATTAAAATTAGACTTTTCATATGAAATTGACATTAAATATTCCTATGATTAAGTAAGACATTTCTTAAAGGTATGCACTATAAGCAAAACAATGCAATGTATCAATTGGTTTTTTTTATGAAAGTATCAGTTACAATCGCTCAATTTATTATGGTTTTAAGGAAATTGTACTTATAGTCACTTCATATTCCTATTTCATGAAACCCTTTCTAAATATCAATTGTTTGTATTTGTTTTTGTAAGAAAGATGGCGTTCATTCGTTTTATTCTTTTGTGCAAAACAATTAATACATTATTTTTTTTATGTAGGTTATGACTTTCAAGTGCAAATCATCTACATATATATGGTATTCTTCATCTCCATCTTCTCTATCTTTGTATGAAGTGATTTCAATTGCATGCCTCAATAAATTTTGTAGGTTATGATTTATTCGTTTCCTTCGCTCCGTTAAAGATGATAAGGATCGATCATGGTTTTATGAAGTTTGTTTTCATGTTTTGATTTTAGATCACGTACACTGATATGACAGAGAGACAAAGAGCCGAATAGGGAATTCAAGCAAATATGATCTTGGTGTGTATTTTATTTGTATGAGAGTATCTTTATATTATTTTTATTTTATGGGTTTCATATTTTTCTAGAAAGTATTAATTTTTGTGGAAGTTCATGTTACATACATACAGAGTTTGTAACAAAAACTTTCAAAGAGAGCAATTTATTTCTTCATTATGAATTTATGATTGTTATGAATTTTTTTTTGCTTGATATGTATTAGTTATAAATTTATTTCATTTTTTAAATACAGAGGGTGTTTGTTCAATGGAGGAGTAAAAAATGATTGAGATATTACACTCAAAAGACATCAAAATGAAACTTATTGGACAGTTATATATTACCAGCAATTGTTGGGCAAGTAACTGAATATATGACCAATTACGACGGCTTATATTGGTACACAAATTGTTCGTTCATCGAGGTTCTAGTTGGAAGGCTTATATTGATACTTTGTTACTACATCGTATTCACGAAAATTGTTTGTTAGCAATTAGAAAGATGTCGGAAATATAGTCGAGAAACAATAGTACAATTGATGTCTCATACATTTTTCATCTACTTTACTCATCACTACAAACTAGTATCATTTTTATGTCTTTTTAAATTGTTTTTCATTATACAATTTTTTTATTAATTATAATGATTCTTATATCCAAGAATCATATTGTAGTTATGGTTATGGTATTTGCAATATATGACTCCGAATTATTATTCTTAAAAAATATGTTGAACAATAATTGATTATGCTATTATTACATTATTAGTATTTCAATTATCAACTTATAGTTACATATCATGTTTTTCTATTTCATTTTTCTTTATCAACTATTTGATGTGATATTATTTATATGATACTGTGCACGGGTTATAACACTAGGATATATCCATCCATATTCCTTTTAGAGGCGTAACTACTGTAGTGGTGAGGGTGACATGTGTCACTAGTTAAAGTGTCGTTCATAGTGTAATTTCATTTAATACTTTTGTTGTACTATATGTGAAACTACTTTTTAATTTTTATTACCCAATCCCGTTTTCAAAATTTTGTGATCTAATAATCTCAAAATCCTTTTATACCCCGTTATGCTTAATTAAAAAAGATTTGAGCCAATGTATCATGTTATAATGTCACATTTATAGTTGCTTTTTTATGTGAAAAATCGAGCTACCTGTTACATTCGGTCCCGTTCTTAAAATTGTCAAATCTAGTAAACTTAAATTCCTTCTATAATTTCAATAGTTGATTAAAAATGATTTGAGCTATATATGTTGTTGAAATCATACATTTGTATTTGTTTTATGATAGTTAATATCACATGCAAGACTTGTGCAGCTCATGACATTTGACCTTGGTTCCGCCCCTGATCATAAAGATGAAAAATGTACTTTTGTTTATTATGTAGAAGTGGGTGCTAACTATACAGTTAACGTTATAGCATATATATTGGCGAGTGGTCGTGTTAAAGGTGATTTTATCAAATTAATATTGAGGTGTGAAAGTGAAAACAACAAAGATATATAAAAGTATATTTTGATAAGAGTAGTATTTACTTAGTGGTATTTGAAGCAGATGAAATTAAGTATTAAAGTTTAAGTTTGGTAAATATGGCATTGAACAAGTACTTGGGAAGGAATCCAAGCTACTCGGGTACGAGGAGAAGTATAGTTAATTGTGTAAATATGATCTAACTAGTGTCCAAGTTGGTAAGAATTTGCTGGGGAATGTTGTGAAAAAGTTAAAATGGGTTCAACAGAGAGAAATATAAGAATTTCCCGAATTGATTAAAGGAAATTAAAGGAGGGACTGAATACGAAAAGTTAAATTTTTTGCGCATATTGTAATTTTTTTAGTACTCTTTATAGAGTAGATGTGAAACTACTATTTAATTTTTAGTACGCACGATCCAATTTTCAAAATTGTGTTATTTAATAAGCTAAGTTCTTTTTATAACACGTTGTACTTGATTTTTATAAAGATTTGAAGCAATGTATTTATTATAATGTCACATTTATAGTTGCCTTTTTATGTGAAAAATTTGGCCTAGCTGTTATGTTTAGTCACGTTCTTAATATCGTCCAATCTAATAAACTTAACTACTTCTATAATTTATGTGAGTTATTAAAAATGTTTTGAGCTATGTATGTCGTTGAAACCATACGTTCTTAAAAAGGTTTTACAGAGTGTCGATTGTACACTTTCTATAAACTTTTTTAAGTAGCCAACATTAGTTTCGAGTCGCAAGATATCTTCCTCGTGAAATGGTGAGTCTGCCGCCAATTTTTTTCAAGCATCCAAATTTTATCTTCCACAGTAGGGGTGAGGATGGTTTAGTTTGGGTCGGTTTTTAGCTAAATCGATAACCGAACCATATATTTCGGGTTTTAAAAAACCAAAACCAAAACCAATCGGTTTTTTCGATTTTGGATTTTTCGGTTTTAGATTGGCTTCTGTTTTTTTTTTTTTTTTTTTTTTTTTTTTTTTTTTTTTTAGATTTTTGGGCTTGAGCAAAAAAAAATAGATTTTTGGGCTTGGGCCAATTCAGTCCAATATGTTGTCAAATTCAGACCAACATGTTGTCTTTTAAATATTTTTAGCGTAGAGTAAGTTTAAAATATTTATGGGATCAACACAATTCATAGGCTATTAATGTATTGTCAAACATAATTCTAAAACAAAACCAACATCAAATTTAGTTAGATGCATACGAGAAATTAGATCAGAATACCAACAAGGCAACAATAAGTCAGATTACAACAACCAAAACAACAATAATTCACCAAAGTTATAACAATATTTTCATGACTACAATAACTAAAATAGCAACTATTGAGTTTTAAAAAGGCTAGTAAGAATAACAAAATATAACCAAGGAGCAGCAACATCACATAGAAGCAAGTCAGCAACATCAGGCATCATGTACTCATCCATGTTGTACAATTTTTTTTTCTTTCTTTTTAAATAAGAGCATTTACTTTAGTTCAATTCAACAACTCTTAACAACATAAAATAGAATAAAAACATTAAAAAGTAAGCATTTAGGCCTCACTTTAGTTCCAATCCTCGTCGATACAAGAGTCAATGCATGTCATTGTTTTGGTTGGAAGTTCATCTACAAAAGAAGAGCATATACCATATTAATATCTTGTCAATATAACTATCTTAAATGGAACATAATGAGGAATTCTTACCAATATCTAGTTTCTCCAACTTCTCCACCAATCTTTGTAGTTGTATGAAATTAATAGGTGTGTCTTGAAAGTCAGCGGGTGTAGATCTTATCCAATCTTGTATGCAAATTAAAGATTCCACAGTCTTAGGAGAAAGAGAACTTCTAAATTGATCTATGACACTATTGCCGGTACTAAAAGCTGAGACGCAACAATGGTTATTGGCATTGCCAACACATACCTAGCCACTTGAGAGAGTAGCTCTTCAACGCGTTAATAACATCGTCAAACACTTGCTACAATTACCAACACACTGCTTTGTCGCTTCAACGGTTTAAAAATTGTTAGGAATTGCAGCGGAAACATCCAACTAACAACAATCTATTGTTAGCAAACAACAAACCCAACAAACGCTCGTGTCATTGCGTTACACCCACAAACAATAAACGGATAGACAAATCGCTAATTAAGCAATTAAACAAAGCAAACAAGATAAATAATCGAACAATACGACACAAGGATCTAACGTGGTTATGTCCAATGAAACGCGCCGATTTTCTTTTTTTCAATTTAAAAACATATTTTAGAATGCCTCACAACTTATTTTTATAGATAAAATATGTTTACATAACTCGAACGAACGTTTAAAACCTTAAAATTTAATTTTTCAAAAAGCTGATGAGTACCCACTTGGGTACCTACCGGGTACTATGAGTACTCGCCGGTTACTCTGAGTACCCGCAGGTTACTCCATTCTGACCCACTTTCTGTTCAAATTGATAGGGGACTACCCGCCGGGTACTCACCCTGCACCTGCAAATGTCAGTTTTTGACTCAAATTTTGACCACACTCTAAACACTATTTCTTTACAATCAAAACATCACACTTCTTAACAAGTTAATCAATACCAAATTCAACCAAATCTCCAACACTTGAACAAGGATCACAACATGATCATAACTCAATTATGCAATTAAATGACAATTTCAAACCAATTGTTTCCAACTCCATTTTATACATACCAAAACTCATAACAATATAAAGTTGACTAGTATCTTAATCATTTATAAACAACATAACACCATCACTTAAACTCGTCAAACATATACAAACATTTACTCGACCCAAATTACATCAAACTCATTTAAATCACGATATCAACAATGGGTCAAGTTTCAACAACAAAATATGATCATGCTCAAATGATCATTTGTTTTCACAAAATGGGGCTTCAATATATATCATGAGCATGATTTAACAAAAGGGGAGGGATTCAACTTACTAACTCGTTAGTAAGTTCCACCTTTAGTCGATCTTCGGCTCTTTAACCGTATTACCCCTTAACCCACTTGTACCTACAATAACACAACAACCACGACAAATAGGGGTAAATATATAAGCTTAGTAAGTAATGGAAAGAAGAAATACATCAACAACCACAACAAAGTAACTTGGTGATCATACTCGTTGATTCACCAACTACAAAATTAAGGATCCTTAATCTACATTTATGTTCCAACCGTAGGAACACTACAATGGTGTCAAGACATGAACAATGGAATTTCTCAAGCCCCAATGCCATTCTTGAATCCCCCATAGTAGACTACACAATGACATACTCAAATGTCATACATACTACAATCTCCCTCCACTAGTTAATACTCATTTAATCATCACTCAAGAGTCACAAATGAGATTAATTAGTGGTTTTTCATCCCCCATTAATTACCTTTGCAATGATGTTTGATTCATTAACTCAATAAGTCTCAAAATTTAGCTCTTTAATTCCACCTAAACATGCAAATCACAAAGTAATGGATATTCATTACTCAAAGTGATAACCCACTACACATCAACTTCAATTTCATTCTTTATTAACTCAAAAACATCCTCTTGTTAACTCTTATATTTATAACTCAAGAACACACAATTCTCAATATAATTTAAATCATCATTTATCTTAAAAGTAACATGCATCTAACTAACTAAATCATATTTTAACTACAACACCATAATAACATCAACTATCATCTATATCTTCATTATCAAGATTCTCTAATTTACTAAATTTATAAAAATATCAATGATGACTCTAAAACTCTTTTCATTCATCTTATAACACAAAAACAAGCTCATCTATTCTCAAATATCATCATCTAACATTCTTAGACCCAAAAATCAACTTTTTTTCAAAACCCAAATTAGGGTTCATAAAGAATCTAATAAAACAATCAAATTGAAGGTATTAAAAGATGATTCTTACCTCAAGAATGATGATTATGCATGTATTAAACTCAAAATCACAATCAAGCTCTAATTTGGTGAAAGTCCACTTGTTCTCCTCCCTCCCCTCTTGGCCGATCGACACACACTCACACACTCTTTTTTTTTTTTTTTTTTTTCCTTCCAGATTTTATAAGAGGGGTTTAATTAACAAATTTTTCATTTTCTACCCTCAAGTCTTCTTTCTTCTATTTTGGCCACCATCTAACCTTTCTCAAGTTTCAATAATTCTATTTTTGCCACTAACTTATTTTCTTATTTAAATTTTCATCTTATTAAATACTAGCAATAATAATAATAATAATAATAATAATAATAATAATAATAATAATAATAATAATAATAGTAATAATAATAGCTCTTAATAATGGTTCTTCAAATTAAAACACGAACTTACAATTTTTGAGGTGTTACATCCAATCTCCAACTTGGAGATTGGTTTAGTCCACGGGGCCAAACCGATAAATTTTCTTTCTTATTTTCGTTCCAAGGGTTTACAAATACATAGGGGTTATATTTATAGGATACACCTAACTTAGGGAATAAGAAATAACATATCTGGCCGACCTAATCTTCGCCATACGAAAACTCGTCTCGCCTGGAGTGGAGTGCTCTCTCCGAGCGAAAATTCTCATCGCCTGGCGAAACAACCTCTGTCCAGATTTTCAACATGCGACAATGAATTGTTCACTTTTTCTCCTTTTCGGTTCGTTAAACTTCACAATCCTAACAGTAACATCATTGGTGATGGAAATCAATGACTTTTTAAAACGATTTTAAATAGATAACATGATCAAAAATACAGCAGAATAATTAAATATAATTATCAAACGATTTCCAATTCGGATTCAATTGAATCTCCTAGATTAACCAAGACAATAAACAAAAGATGACGTTAGATATACCTTTAACAAGCAAGGTATAAGAACGCATAGAAACTAGTGTCCAATATAGAACACCTATAAGCTTGATCCACACACGAGCACTTCACATATCACCAACGAAATGCTAGTTCCAATAAATCAAGTAGTAAAATAATCACACTGATTATATTTTAATAGAAACATAAACACAACCTTGTGTTTAAAAGTTTCGGTCGAAAAGAAACAAGATAGAAACTTGTTACATACGTTAACTCAAAAACAATATTAAGATATACATTATATTTCAACCATATTAATCCCTTAATAAATTACTTAATTAATATGTAATTTAATCTATAGGTTATGGACTAATTAAAACTTTTAATCCGTTTAGTCTATTTGAAGTCACTTAGCCCAAATAGAAAAATTAACTACGTTTGTTTCATTACTTGAATAATATATACAACATATATATTATTAAATGGTGTCACAATGCTCTTTGTGTGTCTTCATTGGTCCACCTCTACTTGGTATGCATTATAAACCATTGTATAATGCACATAGTTCCAACAATTGATACTCTATTGTCGATCTAACAACCTTAAAAATTCATGTTATTCCAGTTGGGGATGGGTTCCAAAGACCCTTGAAAAAGGGCAACATCCTTCATGGTCAAAATCCCAAAACTCATAGCACACCTTTCTAACTCATGAAGGACGCTATCCATTCTCGCATAACCGACGCTAGCCGATTCTACTTCAAATGGTAAAAATACTTAGAACTTGGTTTGAAGTAGAATTGGCTAAAAATACCAGCTTAAATGTATGGTTTCAACAACATACATATCTCAAAACCTTTTTAATCAACTACAAAACTTATAGAAGAGATTTAAATTTATTAGATTGGACAGTTTTAAAAATGAGACAAAATGTAACAAGTAATCCAAATTTTTCACATAAAAAAGGAAAATGTAAATTGACACTATAACCAATTATATTGCCTCAAATATTTTTAATCAAGTATAACGAGTTATAAAAAGAATTTGATCTTATTAAGTCACACAATTTTAGAAATGAGATCGGTCATATTAAAATTAAATAGCAGTTTCACATCTAGTATGGCAAAGAGTACTAAAAAATTACATTATGCGCAAAAAATTCAACTTTTCGTAGATCCATGTGAAACGTGTTGCCTCCGATAACATGACGAAAATTGTAGTCGGTCCTCTTTTAATTTCCTTTAACCAATTTGAAAAATTCTTATCTTTCCGTCTGTTGAACCTCTTTAACTTTTTTACGGTATTCCGCAACGAATTCTTATCAACTTGGACAATAGTTAGATCATTCCTACACAATTGAATGAGTTACAAAAAATAATCTACAATATTTTCTTATTTAAAAATAATAATCACTCCGGATGCAATAATCTACAATTTTCTTATTTTCTTAATTCACAATTATATTAATACGGGTTAGACTAAATATACCAATAATTTTACTTGTTATACCACGTCAAAGTTATAATTACTCATTAATTAAACATTGAAACATAATAGTTATCAATTTACTATTTCCAATACACTCATAATATAATTACTAAACAATTATTATATTAATTTTTTGCCTTTCAAGATCCACTCATTATATTTTCTTATCAAACTTTAATTAAGTAAAATATTTATTAGAATTAAAATTTATTCGCTAATCTTCTATTTTTGTTATTATTTGTGTATTTATGTTTCTTTGTTGTTAGCTGTTACAAAACTAACAACAAAATACTTACTATGCTTTATTACGAAGTACGGACACATATTTTACGTTTGTATTTCTTATTTCTTCTTCTTCTTCTTCTTATTATTATTATTATTATTATTATTATTATTATTATTATTATTATTATTTGTGTTTGTATTATTATAACTAGTATTATTTTCTATTATTTTCTTCTTCTTTCTTTTTCCATTATTAGCGTTTATCATTATTTTATTTTTTTTTGTTTTAACTTGCAAGCCTTTTTTTTTCTAGACATACTCTATACTTCTTTTTCTGAATACGTTAATAATAAAAAAAAAGTTTATGTACAGATTCGTAGTTTTAACTTGTATGCCCTTTCCTTTTACATTTTTATTGTTTTAATTGCTATTTACAATTTGTATAAGTGACAACTAACTATACATGAAACTTTAATTGACTCAATAAATTAACCAAATGATTTTATATGTATCATGTCATCAACTAATAAAATTCTTTTTTTTTTAACTTGTCGTATATTGTTGAGGTGAATTTGTGTATCCTTGTATCCTTTTTAAGGATATAAATTTGCAATAAAAAAACTGTTTAAAAAAGTGTTTGTTTTTAAAAAAGAAGAAAAATGTATTATTATATTATCTAAATGAGAAAATATATATAACCCTATAAATAAAATTGAGTCTCATTTAATATTTTTAAATAATACTTACAAAAAGAAATAATTAAAAGGAAAAATCTTTAAATAAGAGAGAGAGAAAATACACTTGAAAAAAACTGTGTTAATTAAAAAGTTGTATGAAATTAATGGTTGACTTGGTAAATTTAGTAAAAATAAAAAAACTTTACTATATTTAGTAGAACCCAATAATACACTCAAATACTGACATCTTCCAGTTAGTCCAAGTTACGATCAAAATTGTAACACCCCAAAATTTGTAAGTTGCATCTTTAATTTAAAGAAATCATTTTTTTTAGAATTATAATATCATCATTATTATTATTAGTATTTAACAAGATGAAAAATTTAGTAAGAAAATATGTTAGTGGCAAAAATAGAAGTATTGAAACTTGAGATAAGTGAAATGGTGGCCAAAATAGGAGAAATGAGACTTTAGGGTAGAAAATGAAAAATTTAATTATTTTAATCCCTCTCTTGTAAAATCTGGAAGAAAAATTAAAAGTGAGTGTGTGTGCATATGTGTGTATCGACGGTCAAGAGAGGAGAAGGGAAGGAGAGCCAACTCAATTTGTGCAATCTTTTGTAAAATTGAAGCTAGTAATCACCTAATTCATCATCACTAACGTAATATTATCCCATTCCATCCTTCAATTTGAGTTGTTTCATGATTTTGAAGATGAACCCTAAATTGGGTTTTGAGTAAAAGTTAGTTTTTGGGTGTAAGAATATTAAATGATGATATTGGGGTATAGATGAGCTTGTTTTTATGTTAGAAAATGGATGAAAAGAGTTTTAGAAGTATCATTGATATTTTTGCAAATTTGGTAAATTAGAGAATCATGATAATGAAGATGTAGATGATGAATGCACGTTATTATGGTGTTGTTGTTAAAATATGATTTAGTTAGTTGAATGCATGTTACTTTTAAGAGAAATGGTGAATTAAATTGTATTGAGAATTATGTGTTCTTGAGTTATGAACATAGAGTTGACAAGAAAATGTTTGAAATAATAAAGAGTAAAATGAGAAGTTGATGTATAGTGGGTTACCACTTTGAGTAGTGAATAACCCTTACATTGTGATTTGTATGTTTAGGGAGTTAAGAGTTAAATTTGAGATTTATTGACTTAGTGAATCAAACACCATTTGCAAAGGTAAGTAATGGGGATGGGGAAACCACTAGTTAATCTTATTTGTGATTCTTGAGTGATGATCAAATGAGTATTAACTAGTGGAGGGGGATTGTTGTATGTATGGCATTTGAGTATGCCATTGTGTAGCCTACTATGGGGGATTTAAGAATGACTTTGAGGCTTGAGAAATCTCATTGTTCATGTCTTGACACCATTGTAGTGTTCCTAGAGTTGGAACAAATTGTAGATTAAGGATCCTTAATTTTGTAGTTGGTGAATCAAAGAGTATGATCACCAAGTCATTTTGTTGTAGTTGATATTACATTTCTTCTTTCCATTACTTACTAAGCTTTTATGTTTACCCCTATATTTGTGGTTGTTGTGTTATTGTAGGTACTAGCGGGTCAAGAGGTAATACGGGCAAGGAACCAAAGATCGACTAAGGGTGGACTTACTAACGAGTTAGTAAGTGGAATCCCTTATATTTTGTAGAAATCATGCTCATGATACTTGTTGAAGCCCCCTTTTGTGAAAACTAATGAATATTTAAGTATGTTCATATTTTGGTATTAAGATTTGACCCATATAGGGTGTAGTGATGTGAATTAGTACCAATGTAATTTGAATCATGAAAGAGTTGGGACCTAATTGTGAAGAAACTTGTGATCGTAAATGGTTTTGAGTACGTAGTAATGTATGCTTTGGAAGAATCTCAAGTTGCTATGTGGTTTAATGTTTAAAGTGTAACTCTCAATAATGCTCAAATGGTCACTTTTCGGATTAAGTCTAAAACCGTCATTAGTGTGAATTTTGAAAAAGTGTCAATTGAGAAACCTTTGTTATGTTATATGAAATGTGTCTCCAAAATTCGGTGGGTTGATTCATAACGAGTCAAAAGTTACATTCGTTTGAAGTTGGGTCCAAAAACTGAGTTTTTATGCACTTTTCAGAAATTCAGCACAGGTACGTGATCGCGTACCCTTACCAGGATCGCGTACCTTGTGTTAAAACCAGAACAAAAACTCCTACGTTGTTGATACGCGATCGCGTACCATCACTGGGATCGCGTACTAATTCAGTACGCGATCGCGTACCGTTACCAGGATCGCGTACACTAAAAGACGAAAAAAAGTTAATAATTTTGGGGGCGTTTCAAGTTGGTATCAGAGCCATGGTTTAAGGGATTCAAGTATCCACCATTAGTGGATACTTGGACTTAGACCTAATAATTAGTTAATAGAACATGATTAAATTAGCTTATTATATTTTATATGTGTAGAGTAGTTGTAGTAAATCATTAATCGCTTATGAATCAAGGCATAATGTGATGACTTTGGTGATAGTACGATATGATGAGATAATTATTACGTCTTGCCAACGTAATAATTGTCACGTGACATTGTATTAATTCATAGAAATCACATGATGATGAGATGATTAAGGGAAGACGATTCTTAACTAAGAGTAAATTTAAAATTGTATGATCGAGATATTAGGTTGTATTAACCGAGAAATTTGTTTACTTTATTATAGAAGGAGCTAGAGATTTGATAACAAGATGTCTAATAGTCCAAATTCTCAAGGTGAGAATAGGGATAGAGATGAGTCGGATAGAGAGGGATCTTCGGTTCACGCAACTAGAACCATTACTAATGAATTAAGGGGTTTGATTTCCGAAGAGGTGGCTAAAGCACAAGAGAAAGCGCCCCATCTTCTTTTGAAGAGAATTATTGAAACAATAAGAGAAGTTGTAGCTGATGAATTCCAAAATAGGGAAGAAGAATTGAAAACAAATAAGCTATCTCAAGAGCAAGTAGTAAACAAAGAAGCACATGTGGCCAATAATCAAGAGGAAAGACAGAGATTAGCATATAAGGACTTCATGGCTTGCAAACCACCTGAATATCATGGAGAGTCGAATCCAATTAAGTGCTTAAGATGGCTCTCTGAAGTCGAGGGGGCATTTGATGTTTCAGAATGCCCAAATAGAATGAAAGTGAGGTATGCTGCAAGTCTTTTGAGATCAAGAGGTAAAGAGTGGTGGGATGTTCATAAACAAACTATGGGTGCGGAGGTTGCCAATGGCAAAACATGGGAAGAGTTCAAAAAGATGTTTGAGATGGCTTTTTCCTTAGAAGCTGAATTAACAAAATTTCGTGGGGAATTCCTTCACATGAAGCAAACCAATGAAACGGTGAACGAACTTACGGGGATTTTCTTGGAAAGGGCATGTTTTTGTCCCGAATACACAGAAAATCCGAAAAGACTCATGAACCATTTTCACGAAGTATTGAAGAAAGACATTCGCCAGTTTTGTGATCCGGATTGATGGACAAAATTCGAGGACTTTGTTAATGAGGCACGCAAGAGAGAGATTGAGATAAATAGAGATGATGATGGATCTTCGAAGAGAAGGGTCGAACAATCTCCGGGATCCTCAAAGAAATTCAAATCTAGTGGTAGTGGTGGTGGTAAGAGAGAGCCTGTTGAGTGTAAGAAATGCCATAAGAAGCACGTGGGTGAGTGCTTAGCGGGGAAGAGAGGTTGCTATCAATGCGGGAGAGAAGGCTATCTTGGGCGTGATTGCCCCGAACTCATTCGATTTGTTTCAATTGCCTAGAACCGGGACATATGAAATCAGAATGTCCTAAACTGAAGAGTCATGTCGCCTTTCCCTCACCAAAGAAAAATAACGATAAGAAGACGGCGGATCAATCTTGTGACAACTCTAAAATTTCGTTGATTTCTGTACATCGTATCACGTGCATATTAGGCTAATTCCCTATGTAATTAATATGAATTCGTTTCATTGAAATAAAGTCTAGCACAAAGCCCACGTTTGCATTAGAGATGCACACCATTTTAATGCGAAACGCATTCGTAATTATTGAGAATTACACAAACAATCGGTAGAGACCGACACCCACGAACGTTGTGATCAATTTTTGTAAATTACATAAATCTATTCGAAAATAAATAGTAGTTTTTAAAGTATGATAATTATGCTAACATATAAGCATAACGATCCTTAATGTACAATAAACGTTCACGAGAACTAAAAGACGTACAACGACAAGTTAGATTATGCAATTAATCGAATGAACTAACGATAAATATTCGAATATTATCAAAACCAACTAATAATATTCTAACACCATTAATTTACCTTAGTTACCACTAAATCACTTTAATTACATGATTAGCACTTAACTAATTAAGATTAGTGCTTAATGACTTAATTAACCTCACCTAAACTACAAGTTGAAAATCACAAAAGGGGCCCCCCTTTGACTTCCAAAAAATCAACCCTCCCCCATGGGCCCCCATTCCATTGACTTTTTTTTGGAACAGGCATGTCATACCTCTCATGCCTTTACACTCCTACACCACCTTTCTTGTTCACATCCTTTTAATCACCAACACACACAACAACAAGGCACAAGTTATTCAACTCTCTTCTCCCTCTCTCAAAAGCTACGGCCAAGCACCCCTCTTTATCTCTTTCACTTTGTTTTTCAAGAACACCACCACAAACCACCCTAAACCACCATAAATCACCACTTCTAAAATACAAATTAAAGCTCTTTCAACATATAAACACCTACAAATAAAAACACAACTACATTCCCATGGGTAAACCAAGTTAAATACAAGGATTGGAGCTAGGAAATATACACCAAGAAATCAAGTTCTCATCTTGCTCAAATCTCACTTTAAAAGATTTGTAAGGAAACTTTTTCTCTAGTTTTTAACTTTATATGTGTTTATGCTAAAAATGTTCACTCATACTAAAATATACTTTTAAACTAGTCACTTTGCCTTTTAAAAACATTAACTAGTAAATTTAACAAATAAAAAGTCTATAAACAAGTTTAGAGACCTTAAAAACGCAAAACATATGTTCTACACTTTAAACTCTTCATTTATATGTAATAAATTCTTATTTATGTTAAAATAGTTATTTTAAACTAAATAACACAATAAACTTGTAATGACATGAACTTTGTAATCTAAAAGCTAACTAAACTCACTTTTGGGTGAAAAATACCAAAAATGAGACTTAGGGGACTAGACATGTAAAATCAGAAAGTTTTGGACCTTGGCTGTAAAAATAAGTAACTTATGTATATTAAAGTATAAATCATGATTTAAGACAATATCCATGTGGTTAAACACTAACAAACCAAAGTATCATGCAAGAAATGGAATAAATAAAACTAGAGGGACTAAAAGTGTAAAAACATAAAGTTATGGACTGAGATGGTAAAATCAGTAGGTGAAATGATATCAAAGTTTAATCTATAGTTTAGAGTATTAAAAAAATAAAGACTTGTGTGGTTAAAAGTTGAAAAAACCGAGAGCTTGAACTAAAAATGAAATAATTGGCACTAATTGTGTCTAACAGCACTAACTGGTCTAACAGCACTAACTGGTCTAACAACACTAACTGTGTCTAACAACACTAACTGGTCTAACAACAATAACTGTCTAACAGCACTAACTGTGTCTAACAGCACTAACTGGTCTAACAGCACTAACTGGTCTAACAGCACTAACTGGCCTAACAGCACTAACTGTGTCTAACAGCACTAACTGTCTAACAGCACTAACTGTGTCTAATATCACTAACTGTAGTCTAACAGCACTAACTGGTCCAACAACACTAACTACGTGAGATTTTGTAAATCGAAGGATCCGAATGATAAAATGACAAAATAGAAACTACAAGGACTAAAACCGTCACTTAGAAACTTTGAGGGCTATTAAGGACCCTCTGTAAATCAGGGGACTTTATTATAAAAATGTACACTAAATCAGGATTAGTATATACACCGAGAAATCAAAAAAATCGAGTTATAACGAGTTAAAACGCACATATGACAAACCAATAATCAACACTATGAATATATTACGAATAATAATATATTATAAGAATGACATAAACGATTGTAGTATTTTCAAAACTATAAATGATCACAACGTGTCGCACACGCCTATAAGGCACATAAACCCTAGTTGAGTGAACAACTAGCATAGACGGACTATTAAGTCGTCTACATTTATTAACTCGACCTCATTCGTTTAGGGCGCTAAGAGGCTTATTTGGGCTCATTTACTTAAACTCTTTTTGCTAGCACGCTCGGACTCAGGTGAGTTCACAGCCCCTATTTTACTGTTTTAATGCTTTCAAACATTGGGGTGAAAAACATATAACCGATTTATGCGATTATTGAAACCTGACAACGTATCCTTATGGGAGCCTAAGTTCTGAAGTTGTAGTGCATAGAAGTCCTTTTGCTTACAATGACTATAACCATTAGCTAGATGACGCAAGCCACTGAATATACGGATAGTACTATCGGGGTGACGTTCCCTCCCACTGTTTTGGTTAGTCGCACTAACCAGCGACGTTGTTTCTCAACGAGGATCGTATATTTACATTGTCCAAGGCAACGATTCATTATAAGTCGTGGTTTGGTTATAGGCTTAGTTTCGGCATATTAACTCATAGGACTTGCAAACCTATTGGGGGATCACCGTCTTTGTTTCAAGCTTTAAATAATCGTACCATAGGCCTTCGATGCCACTTTTTGATTTACTGATAAACTTTAATAGTTAATGGTTTATGATTGAGTCTTAAACCTGTGAATTCACTCAACAATTATGTTGATATTTTAAATATGTTTTTCAGGGAATTAGTCATGCCGCAGGAATTCATGCATTATTAGGACCGTACTTCCCATGATAATTAGGATGCCATCTTTTGAAAAAATGTATCATTTGTAAAACAATGTATTCGATAACATTATCATTTTGACGGCTTGATAAGCCGTAACTTTGTAAAACTTTATTTGACATCTTAATATATTAGATGTTCTGCGATAATCATATGCTCTCGATTTAATGTCGATTGATCGAGTCACGCCCCGAGCTTCCGCCTTAATTATGATTATTCTAATTTTGGGGGTGCGACAAATCTAGGTCAAGAAGTCGATCTTTTCAACTTACCGCTGATGAAGCCAAGAATGCCCCCGATGTCTTAACAGGTACCTTTATTGTAAATCAAAAACCTGCTTACATGTTGTTCGATTCGGGAGCCTCTCGATCGTTTGTATCAGAAAAGGTTTGTCAAAATTTTCCTATTTCTTTAAGTGATCTAGATACCCGTTAGATGTTGAAGTAGCAGATGATAGAATAATTTATGTAGCGAGCATTTATCGCGGGTGTGAATTAGAAATTAGTGACCATGTATTTGTAATTAACCTAATCTCTATGAGAATGGGCGAGTTTGATGTGGTGGTAGGTATGGATTGGCTTAGTAAGTACGGAGCTATAATAAAATGTGAGAAGAAAATCATCCATGTCATTTCGCCAAGTAGAGAAAATATTGATATTCATGGAGAGAAGCCGAGATTATCTTTATCTGTTTGCACTTACGCTCGAGCAAGGAGGTATTTAGCACATGGTTGCCAAGCCTTCCTGGCACATGTTGTTGATACACATAAATCACCACCGAAACTTGAGGAGATTCCAGTTGTAAAAGAATTTCCCGATGTTTTCCCCAAGGAACTACCGGGTATTCCACCTGAAAGACAAGTTGAATTCCGTATAGATCTTATGCCCGGGGCAACTCCAATTGCTAAGACTCCTTATAGACTTGCACCATCCGAAATGCAAGAGTTGATGAGTCAATTACAAGAGTTGCTTGATAAGGGGTTTATTCGTCCCAGTAGTTCGCTGTGGGGAGCTCCTATATTATTCGTGAAAAGAAGGATGGAAGCATGCGAATGTGTATTGATAATCGAGAGTTGAACAAGGTCACCATCAAAAATAGGTATCCCTTGCCTAGGATTGATGACTTGTTTGACCAACTCCAAGGTGCTAGCTATTTTTCAAAAATTGATCTCCGTTCGGGCTACCATCAACTGAAGGTTCGAGAGGAAGATGTGCCAAAAACCGCATTTAGAACTCGTTATAGTCATTATGAGTTCGTGGTGATGCCTTTTGGATTAACTAATGCCCCAGCAGCTTTTATGGATCTCATGAACCGAGTGTGTCGCCCTATGCTCGATAAGTTCGTGATTGTATTCATAGACGACATTCTTATCTATTCCAAATCTGCGGGTGAACACGAATCACACTTGAGACAACTATTTCACACGTTGCGAGCGGAGAAGCTCTATGCTAAATTTTCGAAGTGTGAGTTTTGGCTTCGTGAGGTCCAATTCCTTGGTCACGTGGTAAACGAACTTGGCATCAAAGTGGATCCTTCTAAAGTTGAGGCAGTGATGAAATGGGATTCTCCTAAGAATCCAACCGAGGTTCGGAGTTTTCTTGGTTTAGCGGGCTATTACCGGCGATTTATTCAAGATTTCTCTCAGGTTGCTACACCACTTACCAAACTTACGCGTAAAAATATCACTTTTGAGTGGGGCGATCAACAAGAACAAGCTTTCCGTACGCTCAAAGAGAAACTTAGCCAAGCACCTGTCCTTGTGCTACCTGAAGGCACCGACGATTTAGTTGTATATTGTGACGCCTCACACTACGGTTTGGGATGTGTATTGATGCAAAGAGGAAGAGTTATTGCCTATGCTTCACGTCAATTGAAAGAGCATGAGAAGAATTACCCGACACACGATCTTGAGTTAGCGGCATTGGTTTTTGCACTCAAAATTTGGTGGCATTACCTTTATGGAGTCAAGTGTACGATTTACACCGATCACAAGAGCTTGAAATACTTCTTTGATCAGCGAGAACTTAACATGAGGCAAAGGAGATGGCTAGACTTAGTAAAAGATTATGATTGTGAGATTCTCTATCACCCGGGAAAAGCGAATGTAGTTGCCGATGCGCTTAGTAGAAAGACTACACATCACATGTTGTTGGTTAAATCACTTCGTATGATGGTTACACCAAACTTAATTGAGCAAATTAAGGAAGTACAACAACAAGCATGGCAAGAAGGTGATCTTAAGGCGGAACGTATCAAGGGTCAAGTTCAAGACACAGTAGGAGATTCCCGAGGTGTAAAATCACGACACAGGAGAATTTGGATTCCAAACTCGAAAGACTTGAAGAAATTGCTGCTAGACGAGGCACACAAGTTTAGATATTCTATTCACCCCGGTGCCACTAAGATGTATTGTAACGCCCTGACGCCCCTCTCTTACTATATTATAAAATACTCTTTTAATTCGGAAGCGTAGGTCAACATATATTATATTAACAATATTTACAAAAGGTACATATATATAATGTTCGAAACATCGTACAAAGACGGGGGTTACAGAATTCAACTTTCAATATTTATCAAAATATATCAGAGTTGTCAGCCGGTCAAATATTCCTGAAAACATAATCTTCCTGCCCGCCCCTATCAAACATGACCTGCAGGGATTAAGTGGGGGATTAGCACAAAGCTAAGTGAATGAATGAGAAACGAACCGTTCAACTTAGCTTAACAATCTGTTTACATCAAATAATCGTAAACACATATCATCAATATCAAAGAGGATCGGTGGTTTTCGAGGAACCCTACTGCCGCGGTGGCCCTCAAGAAACGCTTATCACAATCTGTAGTGGCCACTACAGAATATACCGATAACTTGATATTACCACTACACAATATGGGTTTAGTACAACACATGTACGACACCCCATATCTGTAATCTTGTAAATCATCAAGTCCAACAATCTGTTGACCTCTTTATTAGCAATCAATGCCCAGAGGCCACATTGCACGTAGATTCATAATCAGCATATCAGCATATCAGACTAAACAGTCTATCAATTATATCTACGTTTACTTGTTGCAACCAAACCGTCACAACTGAATCAAACGTGTGAGTTCCAGATCCACTCACCTGCCAGTCTCAGCCCAACAACTCAGAAGTCTAATGTTATTGAGTCTTCTACTGATCTGAGAATACAACAAATAATGAGTTAGTAACTCATTCCATAATCATATAACATATTTAAACAAGCAGGTAAATTCCTGAAGTCTAAGAAAACAAACGTTCAATCCGAAGCGAAACCAGAAAGTCCCGAAACGAGGTTTAAAACTGAAAAATGTCATTTTCGACCCCAAGATGACCCCGAAAGGCCTAAAACTGCCTAGGCGAACAGATTGTTGGGTCGTTTTTGAGTGACCATGCGAATCTCGGCCCAATCCGAGTTAGTGAAATTTGTCACTCAGTCGCTACCCTGAAAACACTTTACGCAATTTCAAAATTTGCAAAATAAAATTTTAAAAATCTCAGTTCGCAAGGCACATCTCGGTTCGCAGGGATTCTCGGTTCGCAAACCAGCTCAGTTCGCAGAACCATAACTCGGTTCGCAGAACCATAACTCGGTTCGCAAAACTCGGTTCGCAGGGCAACTCACTTTGCAAGACATCTCACTTCGCAAGATAACTCGGTTCGCTTCGCAATCAAGCTCTGCGAACTGAGTTCATCTTCAAGCTGCGAAGTTCGCTGCTGAACCCAGAAACTCGAACTGAAATCTTTCAAAACTTACGAATTCAACTTCCTAACATTCAATTAAGCTTTCTAACAGTTTATATGCATCAAATAACATCATATAACATCGTTTAAGCTTAATTTTCATATCAATTCGTGAATTAACTAATTTTCATAAAAATACAATTATAACACAAATTACTTACAGAAACAAGGTGACGACTTGATTATGTTACTGGAATTCGTTTTAACACAAGGTGATGATGATGTTACGAAATGATTCAACAGTTCACAGAAAGTTTCTTTCAATTTTGGATGCTCGGTTCGGTTCGCAGGAGCAGGGATTGTTTGAGAAGTTTTGAGAATGTTACAGAATTTTCATGTATGAGTGTGTATATATATTTATTAATCTAACCTAATACCATTACGATTTAGTTCCCTTCTTAATCTATTGCCGGGAACCTAAAATCATTTTGCGAAAGCCAACTATTTTATTTTACCGTCAACTAGATTAATTTAAAACAATGAATTATTTATTAGTCACAATAACTCATTTATCCTTTTGACTAATATTATCAAATAACATAATAATACTAAAATATTCCTAACACATTAAATAATAATTTAAAGTTTAGGAAAATTACCGGAATACCACTAGGCCCTTAAAGTGGATGTTACATGTATCATGATTTGAAAGTAGATTATTGGTGGCCAGGCATGAAAAGAGATATAGTCAAGTATGTGGAGCAATGTTTGACGTGTTTGCAAGTGAAGGCAGAGCATCAAAAATTATACGGGAAAATCCAACCTTTAGATATACCCGTGTGGAAATGGGAGCACGTCACTATGGATTTGATTACCAAGCTACCGAAAACCCAAAGAATACATGATGCAATTTGGGTGACTGTAGACCGGTTGACCAAAAGCTCTTTGTTTTTACCGATTAAAGAAGCATCTTCATCGGAAGTGTTGGCCGACTTGTATATGAAAGAGGTTGTAGCTAGATATGGTGTGCCGATATCCATTGTCTCCGATAGAGATAGTAGATTTACTTCGAGATTTTGGACAAAATTTCAAGAGGAAATGGGGACACACCTTAATTTGAGCACATCATACCATCTACACGCCGATGGTCAAAGTGAAAGAACGATTCAAACCTTAGAAGATATGTTGAGAGCTTATGCTATTGATTTTGGAGGTAGTTGGGATGATCATTTACCCTTAGCCGAATTTTCGTACAATAATAGTTACCACTCAAGCATAGGTATGCCACCCTATGAGATGTTGTATGGTAGGAAGTGTAGAACTCCAATTTGTTGGGGCGAGATTGGCCAAAGAGAATTGACAAGTACCGATATTGTATTGAAAACTACCGATAAGATCAATCAAATTCGTGAACGTGTGAAAGCGGCTCAAGATAGGCAGAAATCGTATGCAAATAAGAGGAAACGACCCATAGAGTTTCAAGAAGGAGATAGGGTTATGTTAAAAGTATCGCCATGGAAAGGAATTATTCGGTTCCAAAAGCGAGGAAAGCTAAGTCCAAGATTTATTGGACCATTTAAAATCTTGGCAAGGGTCGACAAAGTAGCATATCGTCTTGAGTTGCCCGAAGAGTTAGCGGGAATTCACAATATATTCCACGTGTCTCATTTGAGAAAGTGTTTAGTGGATGAGGCATCTTATGTGCCATTAGAGGAAATTGAGATCAATGACAAGTTAAATTATATTGAAGAACCGATAGCAATTCTTGATGAGAAAGTTAAAAGGTTTAGAAATAAAGAGATTAAATCATTAAAAGTATAATGGAAACATCGCAAAGGATCCGAGTTTACTTGGGAACCCGAAGAGGAGATGATTCGATATTATCCAGCGTTGCATCAAGCGTGGATTGTGAGGACACAATCCTAATAAGTGGGGGAGAGTTGTAACACCCCAAAATTTGTAAGTTGCATCTTTAATTTAAAGAAATCATTTTTTTTTAGAATTATAATATCATCATTATTATTATTAGTATTTAACAAGATGGAAAATTTAGTAAGAAAATATGTTGGTGGCAAAAATAGAAGTATTGAAACTTGAGATGAGTGAAATGGTGGCCAAAATAGGAGAAATGAGACTTTAGGGTAGAAAACAAAAAATTTAATTATTTAATTCTTCTCTTGTAAAATCTGGAAGAAAAATTAAAAGTGAGTGTGTATGCATATGTGTGTATCGACGGTCAAGAGAGGAGAAGGGAAGGAGAGCCAACTCAATTTGTGCAATCTTTTGTAAAATTGAAGGTAGTAATCACCTAATTCATCATCACTAAGGTAAGATTATCCCATTCCATCATTCAATTTGAGTTGTTTCATGATTTTGAAGATGAACCCTAAATTGGGTTTTGAGTAAAAGTTAGTTTTTGGGTTTAAGAATATTAAATGATGATATTGGGGTATAGATGAGCTTGTTTTTATGTTAGAAAATGGATGAAAAGAGTTTTAGAAGTATCATTGATATTTTTGCAAATTTGATAAATTAGAGAATCATGATAATGAAGATGTAGATGATGAATGCACGTTATTATGGTGTTGTTGTTAAAATATGATTTAGTTAGTTGAATGCATGTTACTTTTAAGAGAAATGATGAATTAAATTGTATTGAGAATTATGTGTTCTTGAGTTATGAACATAGAGTTGACAAGAAAATGTTTGAAATAATAAAGAGTAAAATGAGAAGTTGATGTATAGTGGGTTACCACTTTGAGTAGTGAATAACCCTTACATTGTGATTTGTATGTTTAGGTGGAGTTAAGAGTTAAATTTGAGACTTATTGACTTAGTGAATCAAACACCATTTACAAAGGTAAGTAATGGGGATGGGGAAACCACTAGTTAATCTTATTTGTGATTCTTGAGTGATGATCAAATGAGTATTAACTAGTGGAGGGGGATTGTTGTATGTATGGTATTTGAGTATGCCATTATGTAGCCTACTATGGGGAATTTAAGAATGACTTTGAGGCTTGAGAAATCTCATTGTTCATGTCTTGACACCATTGTAGTGTTCCTAGAGTTGGAACAAATTGTAGATTAAGGATCCTTAATTTTGTAGTTGGTGAATCAAAGAGTATGATCACCAAGTCATTTTGTTGTAGTTGATATTACATTTCTTCTTTCCATTACTTACTAAGATTTTATGTTTACCCCTATATTTGTGGTTGTTGTGTTATTGTAGGTACTAGCGGGTCAAGGGGTAATACGGGCAAGGAACCAAAGATCGACTAAGGGTGGACTTACTAACGAGTTAGTAAGTGGAATCCCTTATATTTTGTAGAAATCATGCTCATGATACTTGTTAAAGCCCCCTTTTGTGAAAACTAATGAATATTTAAGTATGTTCATATTTTGGTATTAAGATTTGACCCATATAGGGTGTAGTGATGTGAATTAGTACCAATGTAATTTGAATCATGAAAGAGTTGGGACCTAATTGTGAAGAAACTTGTGATCGTAAATGGTTTTGAGTACGTAGTAATGTATGCTTTGGAAGAATCTCAAGTTGCTATGTGGTTTAATGTTTAAAGTGTAACTCTCAATAATGCTCAAATGGTCACTTTTCGGATTAAGTCTAAAACCGTCATTAGTGTGAATTTTGAAAAAGTGTCAATTGAGAAACCTTTGTTATGTTATATGAAATGTGTCTCCAAAATTCGGTGGGTTGATTCATAACGAGTCAAAAGTTACATTCGTTTGAAGTTGGGTCCAAAAACTGAGTTTTTATGCACTTTTCAGAAATTCAGCACAGATACGCGTTCGCGTACCCTTACTAGGATTGCGTACCTTGTGCTAAAACCAGAACAGAAACTCTTACGTTGTTGATACGCGATCGCGTACCATCACCGGGATCGCGTACTAATTTAGAATTTTAATTTTGTGAAGGGCGACTGTGACCGCTGCCCCCTAACCGCCCATGCGTATGTGTCACTGACTCACTTCTACAGGACTTGTACCAATAAGTTAATTATTGATTGAAAAATTTCTCACAATAAAACCAAAAACCTTTGATACATTTTATGTAGAGATATAAAGTATAAAAAAGATTGATGAAAATGTTTATTTGTCAGATATAACTTTTAACTACCAAATATACTACAATATTATTCAAGTCACTTCCCCCACCCCCAAACTTGTGCATATAAAACCACCTCACTCACTATTAATAGAAACACCTTAATCACTCCTCTTCCTGCTCCTGAGGAGAAGTATTCAACTTACAAAAATATAGTTACAAATTTTTCCATATGGCATGTGATGAGATCATGCCATACAACTAGCTAATATAACTTAATTCGTAAACTCGTATGTGTCGTAATTCTGGAGCTCACGTCCCATTGGAAATCGGCTTCCCAATTCATCCCTTCTATTAATCACTCTCAACCTCTTGTCTTGCAACAGACTCACTACACATATCCAAATGGTATAAGTTTTCTCTTCTCATCTTCATTAAGTTTCTTTTGACAAATCACAAAAGTTGACTTTTTTAAGTTGACCATCTATGTGATATATGCAGGAAGTGGAAAGTTGGGAAGGATATGTGGATTGGAAGAAGAGACCTGCTAAAAAAGGTCAACATGGTGGCATGCTTGCTGCCTTGTTTGTCTTAGGTAATTAATTAATTAAAAATTGTTTTGAATGAAAGGGATGATCAAATTGATCTGATGTAATTAATGATATGTATGTATGTAGTTGTGGAGGTGATGGAGAACTTGGCATTTTTGGCAAATGCAAGCAATTTGGTGTTGTACTTGACACAACATATGCACTTATCACTCTCAGAAGCAGCAAATAATGTCACAGATTTCATGGGAACTGCTTTTCTTCTTGCTCTTCTGGGTGGCTTCTTATCTGATGCTTTCTTCACCACTTACCACATCTATCTCATAACCGCAGTTATTGAGCTTCTGGTAATTAAACCTGCTTCCTTGATTCTTTAGCAAATTATTCTTAATTTTCTTCGACTAAATAACCATTCGAATGACTCAAACAGCCTTTGACTTGACATAGGGTATAAAACGAACTCATAAATCAAAATTTTATTTGAGCTAACATGTATATAATATTTGTGATTGTACATGATAGATAAAATAAATCAAAATGTCACTCCAGCAATCGAGGCACATGAACTTTGCCACACGCATATAATTATGTGTGTGCGGCAACGTTCACTAACGACAATAATACTCATAATAACATGATAAGGCGAAATGAATTAAGGAAAATTAAATTACACTTTGTTTTCATACTATATATTTAATTTTTATATTTAATTTATATATACTTCTATAAAAGTCACATCATAACAAACTCTTATAAATACGTTTGACCAAAATTAATGTTACAAATTCCAAGAAGATTATAATATAAGAAGGTTTGAATATAAATTGTGTAGTGGGATGAACATGCCCTCCTTCTCAAAATTACAATCATCAGATGAAAAATACACCGTGTAAGAAAAATGCATTTGTTACTGTTGACTAACAATATGATTTCATTTTTATCATTTTTAAATTTTTTGATTAGTTGATCTTGAAAGAGGATAATTATTTTGAGATATATCAAAATAGAAAGGTTTTCCAACAAGTAAATTGGGGTAGGAGGGAATATTTGTTTAATTTTTATAAAATAAGAAGATAAAGAAATAAAAAGAATGGGTTGCTTTAAAGAGCAAACATCAAGGTACTAGTCCCCTATTCGACAAGTGGAATATGTGAATCAAAATTGTTGTTGTTTCATTCCCTTTATCCTACGTTAACTAACAACATGGGTACAAAACTTTTAATGCACTTGTTACATGTGTTACTTACCACTTTTTCAATAAATGTGAATCGAGAAATCAATCAACATCTGCCTTATTGATCAGATGTCCTTAGTATTTGTAGTTTGTGAAGTGCTAAATTAGTGTGTCGTTTTTTATGCAATATTAAGACAACAAAATTGGAGTAATTAACATATGAAAAACGACTGTTAACAGCACATAAATTAAGTGTTATTAGTGTAAATTCAGAGGTCGTATAAACTGTAAAATCATCTGAATGTGATTGGTCAACAAGTTAAGTTTATGTTGGCAAACTACTGTAGCCTTATATCTACAAATCTACGGCAAATGAGATTGAAGTGTGAAATAACTTTATCCTTCGTGTTTTATTTGCTTTTAAACAACTGTGTATCAATTTGATAGGGTCTTGTGATCCTAACAATACAAGCACGGTCATCGAGGCTGCAACCACCCGAGTGCATACCATCATCGAGTTCATGCCAACAAGTCGGTGGTGGTAAAGCTGTAATGTTGTTTTTGGGACTGTACTTGGTGGCATTAGGCGTGGGAGGTATTAAAGGATCCTTACCAGCACATGGGGCTGAACAATTCGACGAGAACAGTATTAAAGGAAGGAAACAAAGATCAACGTTTTTCAATTACTTTGTGTTTTCGTTAGCCATTGGTGCACTAATCGCGGTTACATTCGTTGTGTGGATAGAAGACAATAAAGGATGGGAATGGGGGTTCGGAATATCTATGTTGACTATCTTTTTGTCCATCCCAGTTTTCTTGGCCGGTTCGTGCTTTTATCGCAACAAACTTCCTCGTGGAAGCCCTCTAACCACTATTTTTAAGGTAAGGCATACAACTTTGTACATATTCATACATGTACTTGTTCTGTGTTGATAATACTTGGGTCTGTAAGTTAGTTATTTATATATGATGGATGTTAACAAAATATACGTACCTCTAATAATACGCAGGTTCTAATTGGATCGATGTTGAACACTTGTTTAGCAACGAGTCCCAGCAATTCTTCCATTAATCCCCAAGAACAAGAACAAGAGCAAACTATGAACATGACAAAGCAATCCCAAAAACCATCTTTGACCCTGCAGTTTCTAAACCGAGCTACTATCAACAAACCAGCCTACACGTTCCTCCAATGCTCTGTTCCTGAAGTTGAAAATGTCAAAATAGTGCTAAAAGTTCTGCCCATATTCGGCTGCACCATCATGCTCAACTGCTGCCTAGCCCAGTTGTCTACTTTCTCAGTCCAACAAGCTGCCACCATGGACACAAAAATAGGAAACTTAAAAGTCCCACCAGCATCTCTACCTGTTTTCCCTGTTGTCTTCATTATCTTGCTTGCACCCATCTACGATCATATCATAGTCCCATTTGCTCGTAAAGCAACCAAATCTGAAATGGGAATCTCACACTTGCAACGAATTGGGATAGGACTACTTCTCTCGATTGTAGCCATGGCCATTGCAGCTCTAGTTGAGATCAAGCGCAAACGGGTTGCCACAAAAACAGGTCTTGATACCCTTGACCCACTACCCATATCATTCTTGTGGATTGCGTTTCAGTATCTCTTTTTAGGTTCGGCTGATCTTTTTACATTGGCCGGATTACTCGAGTTTTTCTTCACGGAAGCACCCTTAAGTATGAGATCTTTAGCCACTTCACTATCATTCGCATCATTGGCAATGGGGTACTACTTGAGCACTGTAATAGTGTCGATTGTGAATAGTGCCACCGGGACTAAGGGATGGCTGTCCGGTAGCAACTTGAACCATTACGATTTGGAGAGATTCTACTGGCTCATGTGCGCCTTGAGTGCACTCAATTTCCTTCATTATTTATTTTGGGCTAATCGCTACAAGTACAGAGCACCATCTACAGGCCTCTAATGTTAATTAGCAGATAACTTATTTGGTGGTCGTTTTCATCACATGTTAACCATGTCATATGTTTTGTTTTTGAACCATACTTTTGAATTTTAATCTGTAAAGTTTGACTTGATTAAAGTATACAGATCGATACCCCTTATCTCCATTCTTGAAGATAAACAGTAACATTGTATGTTTAATTAGATACCCGAGTTCGATCTGACTCTTTTGATGAACTAAACATTTGGTAGTACAAACATTATCATCAATATCATGCATAATACCATCATCTTCTGTTGCATAACACAAAAAGTACATGGTATTTCAACCACTGCAACTGTATATGACCCACAAAGGAACAGTTAAGTTAGTTACAACTGTCACTCAGTTAAATTTGTTAGATTCATCTTTTCTTCTTTAGTTTAGACTGTGTATAAGAAGATGTGATGCACTTGCGGAAACAAATTTAATGAAATAATCTTAACTAATTCTCTCAATGACAATCATAAGTAGCAAACAAATGTAAAACCTTTTAAATAAGTTTATATAACTTTTGGCTCAAGAGTGAACCTTTTTTTATGCCCAACTGATATGCTGGAAAGTTCAGTAGAAAAAAGCACCCCCAGCAAAAACAGGCAAGCAAAAACTTGATTAATGAAACTAATGAAAGCTAGCCAATCAAATGTGAAACCTTTAACTTGAATTGAACCATATATATTTATATATATTGTATATCCATCCAGTACGTATTCAACATACACCACATAGTGATACACTTTGTAATAAATAAAATCATTTTCATGTCATGAGTCGGAAGTGGTGGCAATCATTCCTGAACTCCTCACTGCTATTTTTACGGCACCCACCACGCTAAGTTGCCTGATCTCCGGGCTTAGATTCTGGTTTTCATGACTCACGTCCTTTTGAACCTCAACAAAGTATGCTATCTGTCACGGAATTTAAGTTATGCAACCCAAATAAACACTAATTAATCCCAAAGAACTAGAGGTGGCAATTACTATCCATATATGAGTTACATAATAAAAATGGCCAATACTAGGTTATAAGTAATTTTATAAACTTATCTAAAAATGAAAAATATCAATTGGCTGAAGTTATATTTCAATGCTTGCAACCTCCTACGTTGCTTTACTAGGGAAAATAACAAAAATAAACATTTTAACATTTTTTTTAAAATATCAATTACTTTTAGTATATAACTAAAAATGGAGGACCAGAAAGTGTTTGTAGGTCAACCCGATCCAACAGTTTCACCTCATTAACCAACCCATCCAACTTGCCAACTCCCATACCAATAGATGATTTAATGAATTATTAGTATGTATAGAACCATAAATCCTTGCATAAAGTTATGCAGAATTTAATGAATTATTCTAATAACACCAAAAATGGCATATACTCTACATCACAAGAACCTATCACCCACTCAAGTTTTTTTGTGAAGTCATTGTAGATGACTATATATTACCTTGCCAGAAGCATTCCGCACAGGTGACATGTACAAAAAGTTCCAAAATGAACTCCCGTCTTTTCTGAAAAGACAAGTAACAAATAAAAAATTTCATCCTTGTATCATGTAATTACTTATACACAAACCACGTTTTACAAAAGATGCAAACCTGTAATTTAGGATGCACATGGTGCAGGCTTTTCCAGTTTGGATGCTATTTGTAATCTGCAAATCAATATAAGTACTTAAGTAGCTCATTTGTTATGTACGCAACCCTATATGAATATCGCTAGTAATTTGACAAGACTGTTTTGAATTTCCAACCTGTAATTGAGTTGAGACATCTGTTTTCTGCCCACTTAAAAATCTACAACTTCGTCCCAATACTTCATGTCTGGCGTACCCTAATATATCAAGAAGCAAAATCTTACAAAAGTAAGCAATAACCTTACCACCCAGAAAGTGATAAACATTGCAACTACTGGGATCAAGCAAATGATTAATTCAAACTTAAAATTAGATTGAAATATCAAATTCAACAAGTTAACATAAGGATGATACTTTTAGTCGAGTTAAATTGGCAATTATATTGCAACTCTAAATGAATCGACAGTCTTACTAGAAAAATAAATAAATCTTTGACTACAAACAAGTTCTAAATCAATAAAGAGGTACTTAGATGTATTTTTTGCTAGTGATTATTGAGAATTGAAGGGATGTTTGGATGTAGGTAATTTTACGTTGATCTCAATACTCAAAATTTTTACAGCAATTGTTATTTTTTTTAAATGATTATTTTGACCCTATGCAATAGTAAAATCATAATCAGTTTTACACCTTTACCTAAACACTCAAAAGTGATATCTGAAGTTAAAATTGCAGAAATCAGTTCACGTCCACATAAGATGTTGACAGCAAAAGTAGTACCAATCTTATATGGAAGCATTTGACATCAAAGGTAGGTGGGAAGTCGAGTCACGTACCTGTCAATTCCAGGAAGGCGTCACTAGCATACACAATTGGGATATCAGTTTTATGTGGGTCAGTCCTACAAGGCAACACAAGTGGAATGCATACACAATCATTTGAAACGTTTTTGTAAGTGTAAGAGCTGCAAAACGATAAGATAAAGGAATATTGCAATAACTCACAAGACAAAGCTTTGTTTTATTCTACCAAGAGATATATTTAAGGATGCACCAACACGGCTCATGTAACTCGAGCAGCATCTCTTATCGGAAACCAATTTGCCCGTTAACTGGCTGTAGTGTGTCAGCATGGAAAGTATGTTGCTCATAGCACTGTTGGCTTCTTGGTTTTCTAAGTCACTCACCTTGCATGCGGTGTCAGTTACTTCTGTACAATATACATTATACATCCATGTTTAAAAAAGAAACATATCTACAAAACTAAAGTAAAACACTATATTTTGGTACAAGGATAACTATATTTGTTAATATGACAGTATGGATAAAAAGGTAACCCTACAAGTAACTGGTACGATTTTTCAGTTTTGTAAAATGCAAGGAAAAGGATGTATACAGATTGTACAATAAGGAAGTGTACATGGTTCATCAATTACGGGGGTGTTTGGTTGTGGTCTACAGTGATGATTATATCAGTCTTGAGGGTTTGGCAAGAAAGTCAAAATGATCGGATTTTGATAAGAAGGTAAGGGTTGATGTAACTAAACTTGTTTTTGAAATAACTGCAGAACTATCCCCAACCTTTTTCGACAAATTATCTTGCTTTGATTTTCAAAAGTACCCTAAACACTTTGAAAAAGCACATTTAAACACACTTTTAGTACGCATTCACGCATGTTGCTAGAAATATATTATACTTTGCACATGCTGTAGCATTTCAATAGAAGAACTACCCGATTTAAACAGGAAATAAAACACAAACAACAAAAATATAGGATAGGAAAATGTCATATTGACTGTTGGCTGATGCAATACATCTGTGTCGTATTGGTAATAAAACCATGTTGTTCAAATTAGGAAAGTGGTAGGTTTAACCTAATTATTGTCAAAATGATACAGATCATCATGGTTATTGGTTTAACTTCCATGAAAATAAACTACTAAAAATGATCAATACAACCAAACTAAAGGAAGTCCAAACCTGTATCATCTGCTAAAACTGAATCCAGATTCGGACTAATGCGTCCCAACTCTGCCACGGTATCAGAACACACCTCTCTCCTACAGAAGCCAAGAACAGCCCTATTTTCACTACACAAATTCACCTGAATCCTCGAAAACTCACTCCCAGAGCGCTTTGGTTTCGGCATAATTGGGACCTGAATACCAACAAAGTGGATGACTCTTCCATCTTCCTTACTGAAAACAGGAAACATGTGAAACAAGATCCAAAAGGTTGTCCCGTTTTTTCGATAGTTTAATAAACAAACTTGTATACTCTTCTCTTCTCTAACGGCGTGTCTAATCTCCATAACTGATCTCCTATTAGTCCTAATCCCTTGAAACATCCTCCCATTTTTCCCAATAACCTCTTCTTGTGAATACCCGAAAATTTTCAAGAACTCCCTTGAAGCAAAAACAATAGGGTGACCCGCAATCGATGGGTCGGTTATGGTAAAACTATGTGGCAATTCATCAAGAGCTTCTCTTACCCAAAATGAGTACCTACTGTTGATAGATTCTTCAATACACATATCACCCAATGGCAATGATTCTTGTTGTTGTTGCTGCTCCATATAAATTTATGAAGATCAAACTCAATTTCACTGATTAATCCCAATCCCATGTGGTAAAGTTGGAGATTTTTTGTGCTTTTTCAGCTTTCAATGAAATACTTGCTTACTTACTGTTGTACAGTAATTATTAGCAATAATCAGCTAAAACCTCAAATTCAAGCAATAAAACCCCATGGTTTTAGCAACTAAAATGAATACTTTTTGCTATCAAGCTTTCAAGTGAAGAAATAGCAAAAAAGCACAGTTTTTTTTCTTATTCCAGTAATATAATACGGAGTAAAGAGTTAAAGACTGAATAAAGAATAAAGATAGTTGTATGAAATGATGAATGGATGGATGAAAGCGTAATTAAAGAAGGAATCAAGGAATAAAGTTACTTGCTTTGAATGAAAATAAGGAGATAGCCACTACCACCCATCACAACTCAGAAGGTGTATCAACCGCTCAAAGGGAACTCGGAGCTTGTGGAAACAGAAAGATTGGGCGATGACGTGAATCACCAAATAAACAAAATCCCATTTATTATTTATTTTTTAATAAAAATATAATACAAATTTATACATAGATATAGATATTAATATAATACGGAGTATTATTTAAGGAGGTGTTTGGGATTGATTTTCTGCTTAACAAAATAAGTAAGAACTTATTTCCAAGAAAGAGAAACCATTAGTGAAGTGGGGTCATGTTTATCTTAATTTCACTTTATTTATTTTTAACTTTAAAATTCAACATTCCATTTGGTATTTGATTATTGAACTTTCTTTTATATTGACGTGTAATAAATAAACTAGAATAATAAAAGAAATAAGACAAGTTGGTATATGATTGACTAAAAATTTGTTCATGTGTTTGATATTATATCTTGTTATGAACATAAATATCAAGAAAAGAGAGGAGGTTGAACTAGAGAAGAGTTAAACTAATTAAAATATCTCATAAAGTAACACTATTACTTATATCTATAGGCTAATGATAAAGATAATAAATAAAAATAAATTGTTATGATGCATCCTTGTTATAAAATTGATTTATCATACTTTTTTTTATCATAAAAAACCACTAATACATTTTATCCAATATTTTATATGTATTCTTACATAAACACGTGTTATGTTATATTATGTTTCAAGATTTGAGTGTAAAACTTGCAAATTAAAATACGAATTGAACTTTGAAAACTAATTCACATCTTTAATGTGATTCAGTGTAATTCCAACAGTTTAAGTCTTCTTATATATGTTGTTTTATATTTATATATGCAGTGCATACGGTTGAACTGAAGGTGAAATGACCGTGACTATTTGCAGATTTTAATGGTGTATATGAAGTAGCAAGCTAACTACCAGTTTATAGTCGTTAGAAATGAAAAGAGTAAATGCCACAGGTTGAGAAGAGTTATTCGGTGCAAAAGAGTCTTGCGAATTGCAATGTGCATTTAAGTTTTCCAATTAAAGTCTAATCAAGAGACATCTATTTATAACTATTTTTTGAACAATATTAGTTTTAGAATGCATTATGTAATGATTAGAAATATAGTTGTAGAGATTTTTAAGTAGAGCTTTGCTACATTCACATAAAATTTACAAAAGAATTTTCACAAAATGACATGACATATGAAATAAACTAATCATAATCATTCGTAGACTTACATTTCTTTTCTAATCTCATTAATCCAAGTCAGTTTGTGAATATATTTTTATAAATATTTAGTAAGCCTAATATTTTTTTTAAGTATGCTTTGAAAATACATTAAATTAAATCATTAATAAACCAAATTTGATACAAATCAAAATTAACATGTCTCATCCCTAGAGGGGAAAAAAGGATACCTTTTTTATTTCAAGAAGATCCTCAAAAATTGAAACAAAATGCTGCATAAAAAATCATCATCAGATTATCAATAGGAGAGCGAAGATCTCAATTTTCTAAGCGGGGGCTGTCTGTGTGGCACATTTAAGATTAAGGTTAGTACGACTGTAATTTCCCACTCGCAGAAAATTCAGATCCAGAACAGAAGTTGCACATATCCAAGTTAGGGCTTATTAGCTATAACCCTAGAACAGAAATCAAACAACTTTAATTTCCTGAAGCTAGATTCTATATCATATCAATTTCACATTTAAACTTGATCGGCCACCGTCGTCTTCGTTGTATCAGATTAGGTCAGTTTTCTCATCTATTTTTAATCATTTACACGTATATTCCATCACAATACATCAAATCGCGCGTGTGTTGATGTGTATATATGTATATACATATATTTGAATCTACGAATTCTCAAAACCCTAGCTTATTTGTACAATAATTGAGTAATTTTTGTTAGATCACGAGATCCAATCATTGTTATATTTACTTAAAAAGTTGTTTTCTGGTAATTTTACATCGCAATTTGAGAATAAACTACGTACATGAATCATTGTTAGTTACAATAAGTATGCCTAAGTTCCTAGACCATTTCTTTATATGGTGTACATTTATAGTCAAATGTGTGTCAACAAATCAATTCAATTCTGTTGCACGTAAGTGGAGATCAATTTTGATTTGAAATTCAATTTCAAACCTCTGTACCTGAGGTCCATTACAGGGTTGTTCAGGAAAAAAGCGTATTAAATGTTATAAGCATGTAAGAGTTCAAGAGATGTTAGTACTCTCTATAATTTGTCTTTGGCATGAATTGATTCACAGTAGCAGTAACTAGTAAGAGTGTCGATTTGAAGTTTTGCAAATACAATAAGGTAATGCACCGAAGGATGCACAAGTACAAGGGGTCCTGTATGCTATTGCTTATTAACTATAGCACTATCAATCAAACGTTTGTATTCATTTTTTCCAAAATCTTGTAGTGATGAGCTACTTATAAGCTATGCAAGTTGGGTTTGAGATAAAAAAAACATTTGTTTGATATGTCAAAAAAACATGAGCTGGTGAAGACAAGAAAGTACCATCATGATAGCTGCAATAAGAAACTTGTTATATTTAGCTTGATTGATAAGTCTAGCCTACTTGTAAATGTTATAGATCAATATTTTATTAACTTAACATTCTATAGGTTCAACTGTATGTCTGTATGTATAGAGCTATACTGAAGACAACTTGAATGATTATAATTTTCAGATAAACCCTTGGCAAGGCAATGAATTTTCTGGGGCTGCGGTCCCAATCAACTGCAGCTCAAGCAGTACAAGCTCTTCCACCACAATCGCCACTGCAAGCTCAAGCAGAACCAAACAACAGGAAGCCAAGTGCAACATTAGAGGATCTTGTAGCTGAAGATCCGTTTCCATTAGCGTCTTTGGTTGATACTTTTGATGGAAAAAGTGACGCTGGGAGTGAAAATGGTGCATTTGGGGGCCTAAGTACGAAGAATGGAGCACCTGTTGTGGATAAACACATAGACGTTTGTGAAGAAGAAGGATGGATCACCATTCCATGCAGTACTCCCTCTCCTATTCTCTTAGTATTTTATGTTTTCATTTATGAAGCACATGTATGTACCTGATGTCATGATTTTCATTACATGAATGCACATGTGTTCATCATTTAAATCTTGATCAGCATGATCCTTAACTTTGAATGCACTTTTATTCGGTTTAGAAATATCTGTTTCTTGCGTCTCCTCAAGCACAGATATTACTTTTAGTGCAATATTTCGCTTCATGCATCTGTTATAGAGATGAGCCTTATGATATTGAGCTATGACTTTATAACTCAGGTAAGCCCTTTTTATATGTTTTGTATGAGGTCCTCTCTTAAGGTAGAACCGTAGAACACATTCATCTTATGAATTCTGGCATGGTTGATGCTGTTAAGAGCTGAACGTCTTTCTTTTATAGTGTTGCTTGTTCTGTTTATATAATGCTAAATGCCAAATGTTTCGGCTACCCATGTTCTTGATATCACTGATCATTATTAATATAGCTTGCTTACATTCCTTGCCTAAAAGTTACCTTACGGTGCATCTGTAAGTGAATTTAGAATTGCGTTTCAAATGTTTACGCTAATGAAATACATGAGTTACCATTGGTAATTTGCACCAACTCTCTCTGCATCAAGACTATTTGGATGAATTCAATTGGGAAATATGCTTCAGAAGCTGTTTAAGGCAAACAAAGTTTTAGGAATGCTTGCTCGCAATGCTTGTATGCTTGTTAATGCTATTATGATTAGTATAAGTCGTTCCAACTTGATGAAAAAAACATCAAATTTTTCCATCATACAAATTTGTCACACCTCTTGATTTCTGCAAGGCATAAATAGGTGGAACATGATTATTAGCAATGATATGCGCTTTCGTTTATCTAGAAGTGAACTTTAAGGTTTCAAGGGCACTATGATCAATTTTGATGCAAGAAGAAAACGAGTTGGAGTATTGGCAGGGTATGCCAGTATTATTGGTGATCATATTAATAATGCAAAGACAAAATCATATGCATATGAAGCCTGTTGGTTACGATACAGTTCAATACAGAAAAATATACATACGGCCCTTGGTGATTGAGACATATAGTTTATTTTGACAAAGGCATGGTTAGTTGATTACCATTTAGCAGCTCTTGTCAATATAAAGTTTCACTTCTGTATAGACCAAGTACTGATTGATACACAGTTCCCAAGATCACAAAAGAAAGGGAATTGAAACCTTTTGAGTTGTAAATTCATAACAGTTCACTGTGATGTACTTGAAAGTTCAAATGCTCTAGACAAACTACTGTAACCCTAGACGATAGTTTTATATGCTAATACTCATACAAGACACTATTATGGTTGGTAGATTTGTATTGTTATTACTAGATGCACCATATTTGAACGATACTGTAATTGGCTCTCATAACTTTTGCAGAGGAACTTCCTGAGAGTTGGAATGAAGAACCAGATATGCTATCTTTTAGATCTTTCGATCGTTCCTTTGTCTTTCCAGGTAGCTATTCTTGCTCACGTGTCTTTCTTGAATTGTTTTGAGTTTTGACATTGAGTTTTGAATTGCTAGTATTTGAATTGTTTCTTATGCATTTGTAATAGTAAATTTCTTTTTATTTCCAGGAGAACAAGTTCATATACTAGCATGCTTGTCTGCATATAAGCAGGACACAGAAATTATTACACCATTCAAGGTTGCTGAAATGATGAGTAAGAATGGCATTGGCAAGAATACCAAAAAGCAAAATGGTGAAATCGTACACGGATCACCTGTTCTCAAGGCTATTTCGAGTGTTGGTGCTCAAGATTCATTTGAATATGCTGGCTGCAAGACTGACTCGACGAAGGATGTTTTTACTGGTGAATCTCTTCTCAGAATGGAAGATCACAGAAGGCAAACCGAAATGTTGTTGCAAAGATTTAGGAATTCCCATTTTTTTGCGCGAACTGCTGAGGCAGATGAGCCACTTTGGTCTAAAAGGAAAACCCAGGAAACATTTCGAGAATCAACAGAAATGATTGGAGGAAGGTTGAGTGCATATGATAATAAGAAGTCCCTTCCAAACACTTTGGTTGATAGAGGAAGTCCTGATGCTAGTACCTCAGGTGGAGTGGCAAGAAATGGGTTTACGTGTAGCTCACTTGCTAATGGAGATATAGTGGTATGTTTCTGAAATGGCATCTTTATTATTATTTTATCTGGTAGTGTGCGAGAAATAGAGTTACAGAGAGCAATAGGCGTTGGTAAGTTAATACGTTATACAGTCATCCTTTTTTTTTAAGAACTGTCCGTCATCGATGTTACTAGTCATTACAAGTATTTTCGGCAGGTTCTCTATGTCAATCTCGATTACTTGTCAGTGTATTAATTTTAATTTATTGGAAAGATGCATGTGTTACTGATTTACATTCGATTTTCTTCTTTGGAAGGATGCAGGTGCTTTTACAGGTAAACATTGGTGTGGACTGTTTGAAAGACCCAGTCTTAGAAATTACTCAATATGAAAAATATCAGGAGAAAAGTTTGACTAATGGGACCACGAAAGGCCTAAGTTACTCACATCAAGACCCTTGTGGGGATCTGTTGAAGTGGTTGCTTCCTTTGGAAAATTCTTCACCTTCTCCATCCCGTTCTTTATCTCCTCCACAGTTGAGTTCCAGTTCAAGTGTTCGGAGCACACCGACTAAGATGAGTCCCTCAGTCGGCTCATCTGGTTCTCCCATATTTTCGTTTGGTCACTTCAGAAGTTATTCCATGTCCTCAGTTCCTCCAAGCAATGTACCACCTGTTTCACCCATTACTAGTGCTACACCAAGCCTTGTTGATCTAGAAGATCAGGATCACTTCTCATCTGGAAAGGATGGCAAAGGTGAAGGGGAAGGTCTTCTGTCTTTCCGAGGTGTGCCACTGGAGCCAGAAAGGTTTTCTGTTCGTTGTGGACTAGAAGGCATTTACATTCCAGGTAGACGATGGAGGAGGAAAGTTGAAATAATACAGCCTGTTGAGATCTTTTCTTTTGCTGCTGATTGTAACACTGAAGACCTTCTTTGTGTTCAGATAAAGGTCCAAGCTTAGGAACCAAAATCTGTGATGTATAAGCATGCTGGAGGTATTTGTGAGTGACTAATTATTTTTTTATCTTATTATGATGCAGAATGTTTGTCCTGCACACGTGCCGGATATTGTGATATATTTGGATACAATAACAATTATACACGAGGAGGCTTCCAAGGGTGGACCCCCTTTGTCTTTACCAATTGCATGTATTGAAGCAGGCAATGATCACAGATTGCCCAACTTAGCCCTCAGGTTAGTTTACTCTCCACTTAATATTTTTAATTTTTTATATGCACGTGTCATACCCATTTTAGCTATTATGACTTAAGGTATGTTAAATGTAGATCTAGTACATTTTCTTTACCACAAGACTCCCGTTCTTGGTCTTACTCACATTAAAGTATCTTAGACAAGCATAGCTATTCATGAAAAAACCACTATTGTGCTTTTCTTCTTCATAATAGTGACGCGACCTGGAATGTTATTATAAATGATATCTTATTACACTTTTCCTCTTAGTATTTATTTACGATAATAGTATAAAGATTCCATTCAATGATATAAAGTCACTTTATCGCAATAGTATCACTTTATCTTATCATGGCAATTGTACATTATCTTTATTGTAAATAGGGCTTTGGGGTTGTAACGGTTTTATATCGTTGACTATTTATTTTTCTTTTCTTTTTACGTTTGCATTGTGTTATCGAGCCAGGCTGTATCAAATAGCAAGTTAAGTAACATTAGTTTATTGATTTGTGGATGACCTACTGGACTTTGAGGTTCTACAGTTCTTGGAATTGTGAAGGGTTTTGATGATATTCTTTGGTTGCCTATGCAACAGTACCTATGGTGTATGTTTCATTTAAATATAAAAACTGACAAATTGGGTTATGCACATCTTGATTACATTGTTTGGTAGTTATTATATAATTGCAGCTTGGTTATCACGTCATAACTGTATATTAGATTACCTAATGAATGAACAGGTGATACATAGTATTTGTCAGTAGTTAGTAAGAAAGTTAATCTTCAAATTAATGGGGTTTGTTTTTGATTGTTGTTTTGACTTCACAGGAGAGGGGAAGAACACTCGTTCATTCTGAAGCCGGCAACGTCATTGTGGAGGAACAACAAGAGTCAAAGTGACAGAAATCCTCGATCCTCAAGTGTTCACGTCCCCTCGAATGGTGTAATGCTTGGTGATAAGTATGCAGTTTTGGTATCATGTCGATGCAACTATACTGGTAATCAAGTTTCCCACTTGTTAATTACATTGGTTCTTCAGAAAAAAAAGTGTGACACATAGTTTGGATGCAGAATCTAGGTTGTTCTTTAAGCAGCCAACAAGTTGGCAACCGCGCATGCCAAGGGATCTTTTGATATCTGTTGCATCTCAAATGTCACGACCAACTCTTGCTTCAGATGACAGAGTTCCTCAATTACCTGTTCAGGTTTCAATCAACACATAATAAATGCAACTCATAATTACGATTAACTTACATAAATAGAAGCTAATGATAATAAAATTCATTTATGGTCAGGTTTTAACACTTGAGGCTTCAAATCTGACATCTGAAGATTTTACACTAACAGTGCTTGCTCCAGCCTCATTCACTTCTCTCCCTTCTGTGGTGTCTCTAAACTCTACACCCGCATCACCTGTGAGTTCTTTTGATGGTGATAATAAACAGGGTATTGCCCTCAAGAGATTCAGTGATGACAATGGGCCTCAAACCGAGCAGACAATTTCCATCACCGATGTACTTCCAAGAAGTGATCTCGGATGCACTCACTTGTGGTTGCAAAGTAGAGTTCCTCTAGGGTAATACATATTCATCTCGTTCCTTGTGAGTTAGTTTTAAGATTTACATGATAATGAATAATGAAACTGGCATTTTATTTTGTTTGTTTGTTGGACCAGGTGTGTTCCTTGTCGATCTACAGCCACCATCAAGCTTGAGCTACTTCCCCTTACTGATGGCATAATAACTCTAGATTCTTTACAGATTAGTGTTAAGGAGAAAGGTATGCTCAACGTCACTTATACGCGTGTATATGATCATTCCCACTGCCATATCTTGAAGTAAATGCAACATTTGACTTAACAAGTTGTTTTAATGGGATTGTTCGGCCATTTGTAATGACTACTTGTTTTTGGACCAATATGCATTTGGCCAAGCTACCACCCAAGGTGCCCCTAGTATCCTATCAACCATTGGTTGTGGGTTCAAATTCCATTTGGGACATGTGTATGAGTAGTTCTAGTTGAAATAAATTCTTTGGATCGGAATCATTTTTGGACCACCCAAAGTTTACCAGATATTTTTGGACTGAGAAGTAATATTTTGGTTGGATTAATACTCAACAACCTATACTTATCCCTCTTAAGATTATGGGTGGGATTTATTTAATTGGGCCAAATGGTTTTGGGTTTACCATCTATGTGTGACAGGCCTTGCATGTTGTAGTTTATCATAGTATTTGTAGAAGGCACCACTCCGTCACAATAGTCAAAAGGCACCTTAAGAGCTTCAATGATATGAAATCGATTTCATGGTTAGGGTCTTTAATACTGATACACATTGGGATGTGATGATTATGATATACGGAATATATATATCCATGTTTAGATGTTAAATTGGTGAAAAGAACATTACACTTGGGTGTTAGCACCAACATATTCCCAAGCAAAGGAATGAGTTTTAGATTCTTGCTGTCATTTTCTTGTCAATCTCTTAATTACTTATTATAATATAAGGATCGACATAGACCTGAACCCCAAGTGTGTATCAAATTATATGAATAAACATGCATGAATTGGAAGAACAGGAGATGGTGACGTTGGTTGATTCTTTGACGACAGGTTTAACCTATGTCCCAGAGCAGTCCCTAAAGATAAATGCAACTTCCAGCATAAGTAGTGGAATTGTCTAAGAACTGGAGGAATCATATATACAACTTGCTGCTAACATGGGAATATATCGTCTTTGAAAAACGTTACATGCGCTATGTTGGCCTTCGGATTCCTCGGCAGAATTGCTTGTCGCCCATTTAATACGGAATCAAAATGTAGTGTTTTTGTATGATTTGAGTTTTATATATATATGTATGTAGCTGGTGACCAAAAGAAACAGCAGGAAATACCTGAATTGGATTGATGTGTGAATCTACAGAACAATACTTGTACATTGCTTATCAACAACCTATGTCGGTTTTATGTATTTTTATTTTTTATGAATCAACAACTTGAAAGTTTTAATAGTCATTTTTTTGATACTCGGTCCGTTTTTGAGTTGCATTTTTCTTCCAGCATACATTTCAACTGTTCAACATATTAACAAAACCTACGTAACTAAGTTGACAAACTACAAGGTAGTTTGTGAAATTATCTTGGTATGTGTTTACAAAATCATTTCATGCTTAATATTCGTACCTTCCTCCATCTACCCACAACACACACCATGTAAGAAGGCTGAGATGTATTGTAATATTGGCTTTTAATACTAGTTCTTGCACCTATATGTCTATCCAAGATCTCTAGTTCTTGCATACGACGTTGCTTTTAATATTATTATTATCAATTGATGTAATTATTATTTGTATAAAATGATTTTTTGCCACAATCAAAGGTTCAATATAATGTGTTTTAAATCCATCACATGCTGGATGCATATTATTTTTCTGGGGACCCAGAGCGAGCGCAAGACATTGCCTTTTCTGCGACTCAAAACCTCTCAGCTGGGTTGTATCAGTTGCTTTCAGACTGTTGGAGTTACAGAAGGGCCGCATGATATGTTGCAATTCACCAAAACTACAAGAAGAAGCCATAGCACTTGGTATCTTTTTTCTTGTAATTCTCCAAGTAATACTATGTATCAAATGATTATATCTTCTTTTCTTTTCTAACAGATCCTATTGGTGTGTTAGGACTCAGGATGATGGATGTTAAAGGTATAAGAGATTTCCTTTTCTTGTGATTCATTACATATACGTTTTGAAATTAGTATCAGTTGTAAATGAGATTGAGATTTACATGAGACTGAAAGATAGATACCACGTCAAATTCTATTAAAAGTTAGAAGGTGTGGGCTGCATACAACGCCCTTGATGGGACTTGGGCAGCGTCCCGACACATGAACACTACACATAATACTTGTTGACATGCCAACTGAACCAACGATTTTTCCAGCCAAATCGAAAATGTGGCACCTTTTCTTGTTCAACCTATTTTACTGTATAAAAGAGAGATTTTCTGATCTCAAACAAGAGATCTCTGTATTCTGCTCTCGCTTTTTACGCCTAGAAACTGGAGTGATACTTTGAAACATCCGATTATGGATTTCGTGTTACCCTATGGCCTATGCATATTGAGGGGAATCCCAAGTGTTTCTCTCAGAATTCAAAGTATCTATCCAAAATTGTTATAGATTATCATTTTTCCACACACATTACCAACACATAATGTACATCAATGCAGGGGAAACAGGGGATGAATTCATGGATATAACCAGACAAAACTTTGAATAAACAATCAAGTCAAATATCAACAACTTCACATAGTTAATTGTTAATTATCAAATCAGGCTGATTTCCTAGTTAGCTGACTATTTGACGTGCTTTCAAATATCTTGTCAGCATTCCCCACCTCAAATCCATCTCTTCTGTGAATCTCTTCAACCTAAACAACACACATTTCAAAATCAAATTCAAAATCAACTTATCATTCTAGTAAAGAAAAAGATACCACAACAGATTAATAAAGACTAACCTCATCTTCAGGTAATTCTTTGTATTGTGGCAACACAAGCCGCTGAGCAAACTCGATGTATGAAGCAGGAACTCGTGAATCCTTAAAGCCATCAGAAAACTCAAACTCTTTAGAATCTGCAACTGTTGAACTCTGAAGCAGTAGACTATCTGGGCTCACTGGCACAAACCACACCCAAATTATATAAATTATTATACTCAATCACACCAAGTTTGTTTTTTTGTCCTTTTATTATATATTTAAAAAAAAAAACTTACCCTTGAGAACACCTCCTTCAGTGTTCAGCTTGAACCCGTTCTCCTGAATGAAACGGTTAAGGTTGTCGATATTGTTCAACGGAGGTTTAAGCCTATGCGTTGAAATGGTCACATGGTTCAACGTGTAACCGTTGACCAAAGTCCAGGCAGCATACTCGCTCTCACTTCAAAGAAATCAAACAAACCGACAATTTTAGTACGACTTTCGTTCTCTAAACAAGGTTATTCTAAATGCACCCAACCTAAACTAACCTAGCTAACAGTTGAAACTCTGCATGTGATGGCTTTGGCCATGTTAGGGAACCAACAACACTTGCAAGAGCACTGTGCCGATGTCCAGCCCCAGACAGCCCCGTGTAGTTGTGAATTACTTCCTATTAACACAAATTGATTGATAACTAGTTAAGACAATTAGTAGTACTTGGAATACTAGAGTACATATATAGTCATAATGATTTAGCCAAACCTGCGATTGTGGACTCAGTTGATCCACAAGAAGTTCTGAGATGAATATTCGAGGCAACGGTCCATGAACACCGCTGCCACCATTGGCATTATTAACATTATTGGGAGGTGAAAACCAGTGAGCTTTCAATTTCTTTTGTGGGAACCTCAACTCATCCATTTGAGTATAACCGTAATCTAGGAACAATTGTGCCATCGACTGAATTCCATAATTGTTGACCTGCATATATCATAAAACACTAGTTAGTTACACATTTTGAAGGACTTTTACATGCCTGCATGATTTTGAATACAAATAATATTACGTACCCCAAATGTACGATAAGCAAGATGATCATAACAGATTTGATCAACATTGGTAGATTGAACAAGTTCCAAGATTGCCTTGGCAGTTGGGTTCCGTTTCAAGTATACTTGCTCCATGTTTGAAAGCACACTCCTTAAGAACGAATCATCACTCTGAAACAAACAATTGGTCCATTCATATTCAATCACACTTATTCATAATAAAGTACTAATGCCTTCTTTCTCAAAACACCTCATGAGATGCTTTTTACCAACACACTTTTTAGCTTAAAAAAAGTTAATAATTTCCTCAAATAAGCTTCCAAATAGTTATGATTTTCTTAATGATGTCCAATCATAAGTAACTGACTACTGGAAGTTACACTTAAAAAAAGGGGTAACTTGAACACTCTACTACATCTGGTTTTTAGTTATATTACTTTCGTTATTACATGGGCCAGATATGCTTGATCATAATTTTAAAATTTGGATTTCTGGCCCTAAAAAAATACAGTAGTTAATAGAAATATATAGGAGTATAATATTTTTTTTTGGTTTCGATCACAGAAAAATATAATTAGGTCCCAAAAACATAAATACATGGCGATGTTCTGCTCCTTCCATTTTTATTAAATTGAATTACTCCATAGTTGCAAAATTATTAGAACTGGGTCACTAAAATTCATTTTAACTACACAGTAATTAACAATAAGAAAAAACCTAAAACAAATAAATCAATTAACGATGATGCATACCACAGTCACAGAAGATGACGTTGATGATCCATTACAGGGATGAGCTGCTGAAACAGTAGAAAACTTAGAGCGATTCATGCGTGAGTTGAAATGTGAAGGTGACGGGGACGATGATGATCGTAAAATAAGCGATGGTGTTCTAATTGTCATCATCATCATCTTGGCTTTCTTCTTCTTTTCGCAGCAAACAAATAAGGGACTTGCTAAGATTTTTTATATACTGAACTAAAGGGATATTATTGTTAAACTTACCGGTAATAATAATGGTAATATACCAGTACTATTCGGATATACTTAAAATTGGATAATTTGGTCTTTTAGCCGAAAAATTGTAATAAACTAAATAATAATAACAGTATATTTAATATTTTCATTTATCGAGATGTTAAATATTTATTTAATTATTTTTATTAATATAAAGTTTTATTATATAACAGATAGTATTAATATATAGCATTGTATATAATTTAAAATTTTAAATTTTGATATAAAAAATTAATTTTATATTTTTATAAACCCTTAACACAACACAACAATACATAATTGTTGATATCGCAATACTATTAACAATACTATTACCTAGCAAATAAATTTTGATCCGATCCATCCAAACAAATACCCCCGACAATACTATTAACGATTCATGTTTTTGGATATACATTCACATCATCACTTACGTTTTCTAGCGTATCACGCATCCATCTTTTGTTTTTCCCACTTACATATTTTTGGAATTACCTTTAACGACAAAAAGAACAAGCAATGCAAATTACTCGTAGATTACATCAGTATTTTTCAAATGATGATGATTGTTTTGATTTCTCTAGTGTTCAGATGGGCAAATTTAATTAAAATAAAATAAATTATTGCACGATATTATCAATAATACAAATCAGCTCTCAATTTTGTTATAATTATATGAATATGTTACTTTGAAATTTGAACAAAATTATAACGTGACGTGTATAATGTTTACTATAATTATGATAAAATTGAAAGTTAAATTATTGATAATTTTGATTGTTAATTTCAAAATCTAAAATTAGTTTATAGTTCATTTTTATTATAACTAATTAGCCCTTTTAAAATTGTTATTTACATTTTGATGGTGTTGCATTTTAACACTATTAAAGCATTTTCGATAATTTTTCTTAAGGGTTTTGATTTTCCTTTTCATTTATTGTGTACAATAATTTTTTAGATAAAGATGGAAATCATGTCCTTTTCTAAGTCCGTGTGTAGCTTTAAACTAAAAAAATTATGAAAAGCTTTCTTTGTGTTGTAAAATACATACGTTTTTCTATAATAATGCAACTTGATGTTGCGAATGTAAAAGTTATCATCTTTTTTTCAGATACTTTTCAAACATAATCTCATTTTTAATTTCAATTTTTTATCGATGAGGACAGTGGATCTCTTTTATACTACCCTTAATTATACATTCATCGGTATCATTGCGATCAACGAATTGTATGTGTTAGTTACGATATACTTATGTATCACCCCATGACACTTGTTATCTAAACACACTATAAATTATAAATTACAAGCATTAATTAAAATAAATATTACAAACATATTTACTCCTTAAAAATTTATCAAACTTTCTATCCATATTTTACAAAATGTCATAGGACTACTTTTTTAATAAAATTACTAGAACAATATTTATTTAATTATTATAATTATAATTTTTATACAAGTAGTGTTTTTTTTTTTCGGGCATAATAGCACCCTAGCAGTAGAGCACCATCATTTTCCCCGGAAAATTACTAGAAGAGCCCTTAACACCCTAGCCGTAGTGCACTTTCTTCTCCGACGAGTTGCCGCCGCCACAATTACCGCCACGAAATCTTTCCCTCTGTTACTCTTAACCCGCTCCGCTCGTCGTTTCCTTCTTCAGTTATCACCGCTACTGATCAAAGTTCGGAGCATAAAACGATGGTTCACCTTTCCTTGTATCGCAACTGTAAGTCTTCTTCTTCTTCTCAAATCAATATATAAGAATCATTCTTATAAGAATGATTTTCCGATTTGAACCATTGTATTTGATGTTATGTTTATACATGTGTGTGTGTGTGTGTTTGGACGACTAATTTACTTACCTAAATGTTATGTAAAATAGTACTCCTACTTATTACTGCAAATTATGCCTTCAGATTTTCATCAGCTTCAATTAACTTAATAATACAATTCAAGTGTGAACCTACACTTGTTTGAAATGCTAACCTCTCATTCATTATAAATTCTAAAGTACGAGGTGTCGGAAAATAATGCATGATTGACTGCTCTAATCCAGTGTTTGTCTTTGCATTTTGAGTGTCATTACGAGATATAGAATTATCAAAACTGGATCACTTGCTCTAACAAAATTAACTGCCGGGTAAGGGTCCTGCGGTAACACTTCTATAAAAATAGGAATATGTATTTCGACAAAATTTACGAACTTGAAATTTATACAAGTAAATTACACACAGATGCTCTGATTTAGATTCTTTAGATGCAGCGCGAATATATGTAAAAATCGGAAACTATGATTTTGTTGACTTAAGTGCATCAATAGGGATATAAAAATTTAACTACGTTAGATGTGTCGGCTTATATAATTCAAATTAGAAAGTTTTTCTTATGTTTTAAAAGTGTCATCAGTAATTACAACAATTATATTTCTTATTTACATTACAGTCGTTAAAGCAAAGCACCAGTTAGCATGTGATTTTGATTAAGATTAGCAAACATATACTGTAACAAAGTATACACTTAACATCTCTGCACTACGCTACCACCTCAATATAGTTAACCTCCAATGCAGAAAGTTTATAACTTGTAGGGCTAATCTATATATCCCCTTATCAAAAGACCAACAATAAGTGAAAGTCAAAAATACAGATCAGTTTTCTGTCAAAACAAGTGCTACATGTTTGCTTGCATGTACACACATGTGTGATCATTGTCGAATTATTTTGGTGTTTTTGGTTTAAGTATTTGTCAGTTTTTGATGAACATTACAGTTGTTTATGGACTTAGGCAGGATATTGTCTTATGCATGATGATTTTTTGGTTTTTTAGGTCACAGTTTATCATATATTATAAGGCGTCAAGCAATCAAAAGCTCCACCGTGACTACTGGTATTCAATGGCTATCAACCAAAGCCACCAGTGGTGGAGACGAATGGAATGACGCATGGGAAACAGCATGGCTTCCTGAAGATCTATCAGCGAAAAATCGAGCACCATGGGAAGCAGACGTCAATTTTTCTATCTCTGATACACCGGAGGTTCTGGATGCGGATACAAAGGCGTTTGTGGAAGAAATGGCTGATAATTGGGAGCAGAGGAGGAAAAAAGGTGGGAGTAAGAGCAAGAGAGAGAAAGAAGAAGAAAGGCTGATGAAGATGAAAGAAGAAGGGAAAGGTTTGTACAGTTTGGAGAATGTGAAGAGGGATTATAGGGTTCAGAAACAAAGGGTTCATGCTGGTTTATGGGTTAAAGAGATTGAGAAGATGGAAGAGGCTAAGTTGGGTGATTCTGCAGGCGGTGACGATCTTGACAGATTTCTTGACAGCGCTTCTGAGTAATCACTTTTTCTCTATCTCACGCACATATGCACAAATACATATGCATACTGTTTCTATAGATGCTAGTTGCATGGTTAAAAAATCTGCTTACATCTATAGAGGCACAAGAATTCTGTTTCTGGTGAGTTATTATAACCTTAAGTATTATAATCGGTTAATCAATCGTTTGATTAAAGTCAAATATAGTTTGGTATCTTTGATTCCTCTGATAGTTGATTTCCTACGGCTAGCTCATATTTTGACCCTAAGTAAGTAGAAAATGATAATCAAACCACTGCAAACTTACCGAACCAGTTATTGCTACTTGAAGTTGAAGTCATCAGTTTAAACACACATCCAAACACTCCCTTGATATTTTAGAAATCTCTTTAACAAGCAAAAAAGACACTGAATAATAAAATAAACTCATGTACATATGGGTGTTGTTAAAAGATTTTGCTTAGATACATTTGAGACATTATCAATGAAATAAATACGATATCTGCAAGTGATCCAACGGAAATCCAATTATGAAACCAGATAGAAACCTATTGATTTATAGTCTGAATAAAGCTCCGTTTAAAGCACAAGTCATGAAAGTGGGTTAGAGGCCTTAGAGATATTGAGGTTATTTAGAAAAATATATTTTTAAAGTTACTTGGATCATGTAGTTCTCAACATTTTTCATCTTGAATAACTCTTTAAAATGAATGGCCTCTTTATCATATTATATGTCTAGCTTGAGGCGTCCTGCATTCAAATTCTAGCATACCTACAAAAACTGTACTATTTTTTGTTCTTCCTCCACCAAATAGGATTTACATTCAAAGTCACACACAGGGAGTAGAAGAATAACTTGCTTTTGAACATATAAAATTATTGTGATGTGAGTAATCAAGCATGCAACTAGTACAGCATTTTGCATTGCAGGTTTATTAAGTTTCTTTCGGCTTTGTTTGCAGGATATTTGAGTCTGGAAGCAGTGATTTGAATAAGTCAAAAGTTAAAGATTCTTGGGATTTGAAAAATAGGCCTGATGGATGGGAAACAACATCCAAGGGTCAAGATGGAAATATCTGGGAAATGTCTCAAAGAGAAGAAGACATTCTTGTTCAAGAGTATGAACGTCGAATTGCTTTCAGCAAACACCAGGTTTTTATTTTTCACTCTTTATCCATTAATCATTTGTCATGGAGAAATATGTTGCTTAATGTGTTTGGGTATGTATGCAGATAGCTAGTTTTATTAAGCAACATATCTTTAGTCGAAGAAGACCGATTGATGGATGGAAGTACATGATTGAAGAATTAGGACCGAATGCAAGAAGAGGTAAGGGTAGCGTTTCAAGGCTACCTAGTCTTGCTGATCCAGCCACTCAACCATTTAAAGAGGACAAGATACCAATTGCTACAACAAATACAAAAGGAAGATAAATAGTCCTTGTTATTTATACATCCTCATATAGGATGCCTCTCAGAATGTTACAGCACTGCATTTTACCCAACTGTCAAAATAGTAGTGCAGGTATCATATACACTTTGTAAAGCTTCTTTTTTCCGTTTCTTTTATTTTTGAATCATAATCATATTGTAACATCAAATTAGTCTCAACCTTTCATTGTTTAGTACTTTAGTAGTTTTTCATCACTAATAGTTTTCTTTGGTCATCAATGTTATTAGGTGAAAGAGCAAATTTGTCATTCAAAATATGCCTAAAGAGTTGTGACACCCATCTTTTAAACCATCCTCATTTTTCGACTTGGGTACATAAATCTTCTTTTTTTCTTTATAATGGTGGATTAGTTATTCTTTTTAGCCTGTTCTACCTTATACTATACTTTACAGTTCTTATTTCTAGGTTAACAAATCTTTCTAGAATGTTTTACAACAGTCCATTTCACTTCAACTTTGGTACCATTTTTCTCTATATTTCAAGTTTCTAACATATCTCCTTAAAGATAACACCATAATACAATGTTGTTTGGCGTAGGAGTACACATGTCGTATATTACTTTCCACGAATCCAACAATACAAGTTTTAGTCATGAAAGAAGGCATTACAATGTGATCTCTCCATGAAACCAAAATATGAGAATTACAGCTGAAACTTGCAGAAAGAAACAAAGAAAAAAAATCATCGAATACTCCTTTGCATTACAGTTGAATCTCTGTCTCGTAGTTTACACGTCCAAGTAAACACAATATCGCAGGACGTGCATGTTTCTCCCTGAACCGTCTTGTTTATCTTCTGTTTGCTGCACCAGGTTTTAGTTGCTTTCTCGGCATTTGTTCATTTTGAAACGACCTTTACAAATTACAAAAAGCTATCATCATATATTTACTATAGATCCATGTAACAATACGCAACTTAATCAAGAATTGTATATTAAATGACAAAGTTACCCACATGTCAACTTGTTCGGTGAAGGTTTTGGTAACTTCCTCCGGGTTTGGTTGATAAGATCTCATAGCCTCGATTACAGCTTTGTCAGCTCGTTCTTTATAAAATTCATCAACTTTTGCGATGTGCGATGGATTATGATCTTCTGCAAACACAACGAATGGGAGGATAATTACAAAGATTAGGACAACGAAAACACGATCAAGCGGGATCATTTTGGATGATACTTTCTTTTTCATCTTTTGAATTTCAGATTTTATGGATCAACAACTTTATTTCTAAATAGTAATAAGAAGGCATTTGGATTCTGTTTCATTTAAACCCCACAAAGATATGGAGGGTGAGAAGAATTGGGGAGGCGTGTAATATGAGGCTGCATTTTTAAGTTATTATTATTTTTTATGGAATGAAAATGTTAGTTAATGCTCTAACTAAAAACGGTTTATCGCTAACGTAATTCACTGTAATACTTGAACTGTAATGAAGCAAGAAAACAAAACTTTATATACCGGATTTTCTCAAAAGTAAACAAAAACAAAAATTAATCTCTAAATGAAAAATTATTTACCAACTTACATTTTAATTACTTGTTTCTAATTTTAGATCGAGGGTTAATTTAGTTTGACCATACATTTCTCTTGGTATAGATTAATCTTTTCTGGTAGCCCAAATGTTAGCGGTTGTATATATAAAAATTTTGGTTTGCAGAATTACGATTCTACAAAAATTGAAGCCATGAAGGCGAATCACTGAGGTTAGATTCCCCCAGTGGTTCCCTTGATTATAACTATAATAAACTTAATGATGCCATTCCTATGCGTGAATAGATACAAATCTTCCATGCCCTTTTTCGCCTTTTTGGCGTTTGTCGCCATTGTCCCGACTGTGTTAGGCGGGACAATGAGCCAAAATACAGGTAATGCGCATTTAGATGGCTTCATGGAAGAACGTGCCCACAATGCCACAAATGCAGCCTTCAAAGCATATAATCCTAATCCTGAATCGGCAGTCCTCGATTTCAGCAAACAAGTCCAAGAGTGAGTACGTCGTTGTAATTATTTAGATGAATCTATAGGTAGCTATGTTTAGGGGCGGAGATTGTAGGGGCAACTGCCCCTCAAAAATTTCATACCATGTAATTCTTTTTCTAATACGATAATAAATTTCTAGTTCTGCACTTTTTAATTTGAGCATCACAATCAGTAATACATCTTTTTAATCAATGTTAATTTTGTAGGTCACTAGAGGGGTCCACAAATTCGACAAGAAGGAACCTAAGAGGCCTTGTGAGATGCATGGCTACAAACCCTATAGACAAATGTTGGAGGTGCAACAAGGGCTGGGCTAAAAACCGGCAAGCGTTAGCTAGATGTGCACGTGGATTTGGAGAGCACACGACAGGTGGTATGGGTGGTCGTATATATGTGGTAACAGATAACTCGGACAATGATGTATTGAATCCAAAAAAGGGAACCCTTCGGTATGGGGTGATCCAAGACAAACCTTTGTGGATCATCTTTCAAAGATCCATGATAATCACCCTTAAACAAGAGCTTATGATGAACCATGACAAAACTATTGATGGTAGAGGGGTTCAAGTTCACATTGCATATGGAGGAGGGCTCACAATTCAATTTGTTCATAATGTCATCATCCATGGGATCCGAATACACCACATTGTGTCCAAAAGCGGAGGGATGATTAGAGATTCTGTAAATCACTTTGGACTAAGAACTGTTAGTGATGGAGACGGTATTTCCATATTTGGTTCTAGCAAGGTATGGGTAGATCATGTGTCGTTGGATCACTGTGCAGATGGGCTAATAGATGCTATCATGGCTAGCACCGCTATAACCATCTCTAACTGCAAATTCAACCATCACAACGATGTAATGTTGTTGGGGGCACACGATAGTTTTACTGGAGATGAGATAATGCAAGTGACAATAGCATTCAACCGTTTTGGTAAAGGATTGGTGCAGAGGATGCCTGCATGCCGATGGGGATTCTTTCACGTTGTTAACAACGATTACAACAAATGGGAAATGTACGCTATCGGGGGAAGCAGGAACCCTACCATCATCAGCCAAGGCAACCGATTTAGGGCTCCTGATAACGTCCACGCAAAAGAGGTACATTCTCATGTTAAATGATGCACTTACAAAAAAATTCATACAAAATCATCTAAACTTAAAAGGTGGGCCAACCAAATTATTTTATTTTTCTTTTTACTGCTTTTCTCTCTTCATATATTGGTACGCATCATTTTTATACATTCTCTTTAAAAAAATTTATGAAAGTGTAGAATTCGTTATTTGTGTATATATCAATAACAGTAGTAAATCTTTTTATGTTGTTTGATTTCAGATAACCCATCGAGATCACTTTCCTCAAAAAGTATGGAAGAAATGGAGATGGAGATCGGTGAATGACCTTTATCTAAACGGGGCATTCTTTGTAGCATCGGGTGACCATTCAGAGATTGCTCAACAGCTCAAAAAGCATATGGTTCAAGCTAAGGATGGCTCAGCCGTTGGTCTACTCACTCGTTATGCGGGTATGTTAGCATGCACACTAGGCAGACCTTGCTAGCTAACACAGTACGTAGTAACAGAAAACAAATTAATTTTTCAATTCTTGTATATCGTTTCTGTAAGTTTTTATTTGTGTTTCATATTAATTGGTACGTAGCTAATTGATCAAACCCGTTAGCCAACTCATACATTTGAAGTTACAGTCAGGGCATCAATTCTTTCCAGATTGATGAATAGTTTCTAGTTTTGGAGGAAACATCAATTTCTTAAAAAATTTCATGATAGATAGATGTGTACATATATATGTTCTAGATTTTCTTTTTCCCTTTTCACTAATTCTTCTGATGATGATGGGGATCTTGATTTTAAGTTATATAAAGCAGTATATGTATCAAAACCAAGTGTACTCTGACCTTTAGAAAGATGGATTTTTTTTTTTTTTAATATTGTAGTAAAATAAATATGTTAATGAAACTAATTGGATGATGTCTTGGAGCTGTCAAGTAATTTAAATCTTATTACTCAATTAAATTTAATTAAGGTTTTAAAATACACACAATCCTTAAAAATTAGGATTGTTCGATATTATCTCGTTTGACTCGGAAAATTAGACAGTTTGAACAGTTGAGTCACGGCGATTAAATACTACAGAGTAGTTTTCAAACTTAGCTCGTGAAACTAGTTGAAAATAACTTTTTTGTCTGGCTCTACTAAACGAGGATATTATTAAAATTGAACCGGAAATATGACTTATTAATGTACGTGGACTTATCAAAAATGATGGTGCAAATATCACCACTCACCACCGTTAACGAAATAGCTAGAGGATGTGAAAAGGCATGAATATTGCAATATTCAATTTTGTACTTCATATCAAGGTTTAACTTCTTTTTTTCCGCTAGTGGCATACCGGCCAGCAATAACCGTGACATTCAATTATTTATGGTATTTATACTTATTATTACCAAAAATAGTTTTAGAGCGCAAAGTAAGCTAACTTTAAGTTGAATGATGAAGTGAAATCGATTAATCCTCCCCTCAAACTCAGGGGCTCGAACGAGACCAAGCGATCACCGAGATATCGACCAGAGCTCACCTCCCTTCAACAACATTAACACTGGGCTACAACCGTAGCTTAATCGATACCACTTGTCATGTTCTTTTTCACCCTAAGTCGTTCAAAGTTCAATATATAATCTTATATAAGGTTTCACTCTAAAATCAATCGGTTATAGTTATAGAGGAATATGTAAAACCTATATGCATGATGATTTAGTTTCTTAATCATTCCGATGTGGGACGTAATTAGGTTTTACACCCACCATAGATATAGTATAGACATATACCTTTGTAAAAAAGTGAAAGTGACGAATCAAAGAAAATATTATATTTGTAGTAAATGACGGCCAAATGAACCTTTCGTAAAAATGTACGTGAAATGGGAAGTCTTTTCGTGATTTTCAATTTTGTTTTTATTCCCTAATTAAGGAATTTTTTTTAAAATATCGTTTGCTCGTATAATGAAATGAAAAGACGAATTGAAGGGTAACGAAATGTGTCGTTTCTATATTAAGCTGTAAATTCGATCATCCCACATGCATTACATTCACTTTAACTGGCAATTGCCACGTGGCATTTTTATTTCCCACATACCTCTAACATAAAAATTGTATGGTGTTTGTGTTGTTCGATGATTTTTTGTTTTGTTTTAGGTCTATAAGCTGTCAATTGTCGTTTTTACGAATTTAGTAAATTATGATTATATATGTTAAATCATCGTTTGTTGGATATATAAATGTGTGTTTCTATTAAATTTTGGATGATATACATATTTGATATCTATCAATTGTATATATAGTTCATGAATTTAAGTTTTTCTTAACTAAAATAATGAATAAAAAAGGGTGTGAAATTAGACAGTCAGTTGCATTTTGACAAAAAAATGTAACTGAACTCTGAATCTTACAAAAAAAAAATTGATCGGAAAACTTGGTGCCAACAAAGAAAATTCACCGCATCACATCATCATTTGTCGATTTATTCGTCGTTATAACTTATTAATTATCAACCTGATCGATCGTTATATAACATGTGCCTATTAAACGACATTTACAATAAATAAAGAAATGCATTCTTTCGTTTAATTTGTAGATAACTCAACATTTTTAATATCTTTTAATTTCCCGATTATTATTAATTACGTATAGTATAATTAATCAAAATTCGAAGTTTTTGATTAATCCACATAAGCTTACATGTGATAAGTGTACTTTGAGGGACTAATTATGAACATTTAGCATAGTTGAAGAGTTAATATTTGAAAAAATTAAATAAAAATGCTTAGGTTGTAAATAACTTGTATGGAGTTAACAAGACATGCAATATATTCATGTTTGTCTAGTCTCTACATATAAAACATGTTAATTAAATTTAAGTTCTGAAGGTATAATAATAATTAATATCGTACAAAATAAATATATTCTATATATATTGTATGAATGCTAGCACAAGACCTAAACACATCTAAATCATCAAAAAATTATTTAGTAGTTAGTTAGTTAGTTATGGTAGGCGTTTGCTACAACAATAATCGTAGTAACCTTCTAAAATCAATTTCCATCATGTTTTTACTCTTCATAATCTCATCTTTTTTGTCCACCAAAACCCTAGCATCATCATCATCATCTCAATGCGAGCAACAAACCACAAACTCATGCTACAATAAATCAAAAGCTCTTTCGCTAAAACTAATCGGCATTGCTTCAATTCTTATCACAAGTATCATCGGTGTCTCGCTCCCTTTATTGACTCGGTCAGTCCCTGCCCTCAGCCCTGACCGAAGCCTATTCATTATTGTGAAAGCGTTTGCGTCTGGCATCATTTTGGCCACGGGGTTCATGCACGTGTTGCCTGATTCGTTTGATATGTTGAGGTCTAGTTGCTTGGCTGATAACCCTTGGCATAAGTTTCCATTTACGGGGTTTGTGGCTATGTTATCTGCTGTTTTCACACTAATGGTTGACTCTATGGCTACTAGTGTTTATTCTAAGAGTAAAAACTCCGTTTCTTCGGCTGAAGCAGCTGATAAGTCTCCGGCGGTTGACGGAGACCATGAGAGTGGTGTTGGTGGTGGACATTTTCACGGACATGCGCATGCAGCTTCAGGTCATTTAGGATCACAACTACTACGTTATCGTGTTGTTGCGATGGTTAGTTTAATTTAATTAATCCCAATTATTCATAATTGCTTAAAACTATTAAGTATTAACTACTGCCTAATCTAATTGGGGATGTTCATAATTGCTTACTGTAGTGTAAAAATATTGTATAACAGGCCCCAAGGGCCCAAACCCATATATCAGGCCTTTTAGAAAAAACTTGCTCATATGGAACAAATCAAAAAGGCCCATCTGTTGTATTTGCTTTTTCTATTAGTCAATTGCCCAACCTAAATTTCTTCATTTTAACATAAATAATACTCCGTAATAGGTTCTGGAGCTTGGAATAGTGGTTCACTCGATTGTTATTGGTCTAGGTGTTGGAGCTTCAAATGACACCTGCACCATCAAACCATTGGTTGCAGCACTCTGTTTTCACCAATTGTTCGAAGGCATGGGCCTTGGTGGTTGCATCCTCCAGGTCTGGTTAATTATATCATGTAAACAATATATTGATCTACTTCATCATTATTCGTAATTATCGTACAGCAATTATCATCAACAATTATTTATGGAGATAACACGTGTACTACTAGTTGCACACATCTTTTGGACAACTGCACTTTAACCACATTGGGATTTTAGATTTGATATACTATGTGCAGCTAAGAACACATGTGCGGTTTAAAGTCTAGTTGCACACAAAATGTGTCCCATTAATAACTCTTTTTTCCATTATTTATAGGCCCGGTTCATAGTTTTTGGGGCCCTGTGCCAAATTAAAGTTAGCCCCTCTCTTGTGAAAATTCCAATAAGAATAAAACATAATTCTCACTTTAATCTAACGGTATCTTTACGCTTTAAATACAAATTCAATATTTAAACATATGTATATACTTATTCAAACTAATGTGTATGTTTTAGTTTTTCTAATAGAAGATTCCAGAATTATCATGCTTTTACAAAAGATCATCTTTAACATTGATATGCTAAATTGATATTTGACGGTTGAATGTAGGTTTTGTAAATTATATATTATAATTTTGGCTTTTCGGAAAATGATTTTTCTTTTACATAATTTTGATTGGGGTTTATTTGACAAACTTAAAAAAATGAAAGGGTTCAAATCGAATACTATATAATACATGAGGGGATTTAAATAAAAAGGATGATAAAAGATCATCTTCTCCATTAAACCCACCCAACTCACACCTGCAAATCGATTGTTTCCGGGTAAAAACACATTTCAATTTTTCTTTTTGAATAGGGCTTCAATTACTACTTAATAGCTAATAATGTATGTTTCTCCATCACAAAATATCATTTTGTTTGATAAAATCGTTCTAAAATTTGTTGATACTAGTTATAAAGGTTCAGATTTTGAGGCCCCTTGAAAAATGGGGGCTCTGTGCCGTCGCACACCTCGCACATGCTCAGATCCGGACCTGAATATTTATATATCGCAAACAGGGATGGAGCTTGAACATGTTGTTAGGGGGGCCAAAATCCTTTGACGTAAAAAAATGTACTTGGCATAGAACATCAATTTTATAATGCTAAATAAGTACGTAGAAAATTATATTTATAATCGTTTCCCAAGTTAGTGATTATGAATAAATTTATAGACATACATTCGTCTAAATTAACCAATCCATTTAATCGTATTTGTCATATTTATCTACTAATCTACTTAAATATGGTTGTTAAGTGTAGAGCTTAAAGTGTTTTTTAAATCTGTATTGTCATATTCAATATATGTACGAGAATTTGAAAAAGTAAAAATATAAAGGAAAGTGATTCTTGTGAGGATTCAACTTTCGCCGAATGGAACACATTATGAGCATTTGTAAACTATTTATATATTACCAATAAGTCGAATTTCCTGCCCTAAGAAAGCTCCGTCCTTGATCGCAAAGATATAAGAATATTATTAATTGGTTAAATTTAACCAACTGATAAACCTGCAGGCTGAATACAAGAAGATAAAGAAACTTGCAATGGTGTTTTTTTTCTCGATAACTACTCCTTTTGGGATTGCTTTAGGGATCGGGTTATCGAAGACATACAAAGAGAATAGCCCAAACGCTTTGATCACGGTTGGATTACTTAACGCTTCATCGGCTGGTCTTCTCATCTACATGGCTATGGTGGACCTTCTTGCGGCAGAGTTTATGGGTCCCAAACTTCAAGGGAGCATCAGGCTTCAAATTAAATGCTATGTGGCTGTTCTGCTAGGTGCTGCCGGGATGTCGATAATGGCTAAGTGGGCTTAGCTAGCTCCAATAACCATTCAAAGTTAAGATTGATTTGTTCATCGTCTGATTGTACCTTTTAATATAACTGATGGCCAATTGGGATATAATAACTTCCTGTTAGTTACGTACGTGTTATGTATGGCCAGTTAGCTAGCTAAGTTTGTAGTCACTGTTGATTTGTTTATCTTGGCACCACTTTATTAGTTAAGCGTATAACTTATTGTGTTGTGATCATTTATAGTTATGAACCGTCAATCTGTGGAGTTATATTGATAAACTTTATGTCAAAAGTGCATAAAACATAAGTATAAAGATGTTACTAATTCATATAACGATCGAATAACAAACGAATCCCTGTATCTTGTATTTTATTTGGTCTGTTTTGATTCAAATGTTCATCAATGAATTCTTGATAAAACTCATCCATTTCTTTTAAAGTTCTTTTCAAGCCTAGAAATACTTCCATGGAGTACATCAAGCAAATAAGGAAAATGATCTCTAAATTAAAAGTGACTAAGCAATTCTTCAGTCTCTACTATAAGCTCACGAAATCTTAATGATACGCAGACGCTCTCTTCCCAAAAGCCACGATACAAGTAATATTACTCGTTAGAATCATTAGTGTTGGGGAAATTGGTCAAACATGGTATGATTTCAATCCGGATATCTCCACGAGTCGTGTATAGAGATCACTTTCCTAAAGTAATATTTCGACCCTAATCGATGCCCGGATGTCACGAAATTCACTTTGCGATTAAACTCAAAGTTTGAGTTTAATTATGAGTTTGCACCAAAATCAGAATCCTGCTTTGTATATGTGTGTGTGTGTTTTTATGTTCAATCAAATGCAGAGAAATAGACAACCAAAAAGGGTGGTTTTGCAAAACAGTTTTCAAACAACTGTTTTTCTAAAGTCATTGAATCTGGTCACTTTTCCATATATAATGAATATTCAAATATATTATATAGAGTAATGTTTAAACATATCTATTTATATAGGCCTAAATTTAGGTTTAATCATATAGTTTCTGTCACATAGTTTCTGTCACACAGATTCCACTAATTCTCTCTTTCTATATTCACCAATCATTTTACAATATGCACTAATCACATTTTTAAACTTAAATTTAGGTTTAAGGTTTTAGGCACATTAAGCATTTTCCAGTTATATATTAACAATGAATAACAAACATAAATAATAACAATGAATAACAAACATAAATAAAATGCACTCTGTGTTGTAATGGTGTATACCACTATACCCATTTGTAACCACGTTCTTGTGTCATTTGTTTGGCGTCTTACACTTTTGCACTTTTGTTTATGCCTAGGTTGCAAAATCTGGGTGCTTTTTTATAAAATTTTCATTGATGGTCAATTTTTTTATTATTTTTATACCTCAACTTGTCTGTTATTAATTTGGACGCTTGGGTCTTTGGACGTGAACAAAATATATGATCTTGAGTTTTCAAGATTTGTTTCGCCGTAGACGGTGAAGAGATGATAAGGAAAGGTTCTTTCGAATCTACTCTACTCGTTTGATTGGGACATGCCTCAAGGGATGGAATATATTAATACTGTCAAAACGCCTGGGATTGTTATTCATAAGAAGACTGAGCTTCTCCTCGTGGCTAGAGTTCATGATCATGGCTGCTAGAATACGTGACCTGATCATGAATCAGATGTTTGTAATTAATTTTTTAAAATGTATTTTCTTTCTTTTCGTCTTTGGAATGATGTATGTGTGTTTTATTTGAATATATGCATTTAAATTAAGGGAAATCATACGTAATGTTAACCTTAAACGAATATACTTAACATTAGTGTAAAAAAGGGTCATTTATGTGCACGTAAGAAAGTTACTGCTCAAACTATAAATAGTTTTCTTGAAAGTTAAACATAGAAAACAAATATGGTTCTTGCAACAGCACCGGTGGGCACCATCAGTTACAACTACAATCATGTCCAAACAACAAACCATCACCGTCGTCTCCTTGAATTATTGAACCAATGCAGCACCAGCAATTGGTCAATGTCTCAGCTGAAACAAATCCACGCACATACACTCCGTACCACTTGCACTAATCATCCCCATACCCTTTTTCTTAACTCTCGAATTCTTCATTTTTCATCTCTTCACGACCTTGATTATGCTTTCCTCTTCTTCCATACCCATATCCAACACCCTAATTCTTTCGCTTGGAACACCCTTATCAGAGCTTGTTCTCGGAGCTCCGATCGAAAATATCAAGCCTTTTTACTCTACCTCGAAATATTATGCAGCCAGCAAGAGAATGTTGTTACCCCTGATAAGCACACATTCCCTTTTGTGCTAAAGGCTTGCGCTTATTTGTTCGCTATGTCTGAGGGCAAACAGCTACATGCGCATATCGTAAAGATGGGTCTTGCACCAGATGTGTATATTAATAACAGTTTGATCCATTTCTATGGGTCATGTGGCTGCTTGGAGGATGCACGAGACGTGTTTGATGAAATGCCTGAAAAAAGTGTTGTTTCATGGAATGTCATGATTGATGCCCTTGTTCAGTTGAATGAGTTTGATGATGCATTAATGTGTTTTCGTGACATGCAGGAAAGTTTTAAAGCGGATAGTTTCGCTATTCAGAGTGTCTTGCGTGCTTGTGCCGGTTTAGGAGCTTTATCGCTGGGAATGTGGGCTCATGCATACATCTTGAGAATGTGCGACCCTCAAGTGGCTGATGATGTGTTGGTTAATAATTGTCTGCTAGATATGTATTGTAAATGTGGATCATTAGACTATGCCAAATCGGTTTTCCAAAGAATGTCAAAACGTGATGTGACATCATGGAACACAATGATTCTTGGATTCGCGATGCATGGACAGGTTGTGGCAGCTTTAGATTACTTCAAACAAATGGTCGATGAAGGAGGACTAATGCCCAATTCCATTACGTTCAGTGGGGTATTAAGTGCTTGTAGGCACAGTGGCATGGTCAATGAGGGCCGGAACTATTTCAACATTATGACAACAAATTATGGCATTGAACCGGTGTTAGAACACTATGGGTGCCTGATTGACCTCCTGGCCAGAGCCGGTCTAATTGCTGAAGCACTAGATGTCGCGTCCAACATGCACATTAAACCTGATGTAGTAATTTGGAGGAGCATTCTTGATGCTTGCTCCAAGAGAACCATTGGAATTGAGGTTAGTGAAGAGATGGCCAATAAAATTATGGAGTCAGAAGAAGGTAGCAACCTCAGTGGTGTGTATGTGCTTTTGTCCAGAGTTTATGCAGTGGCTCGTAAGTGGGATGAGGTTAGTTCGGTTAGAAAGTTTATGACTGATAAGGGTATTGCCAAGGAACCTGGCTGTAGCACCATTGAAATAGACGGTGTGGCTCATGAGTTCTTTGCAGGTGACACGTCTCTTTCTCAAATTTACTGATATTTACTTAAAATTCTTAGAAGCTATAATAATAACCCCAAGATTGCATCTTTACATGTTTACATGTACAGTACATTTTATAAGCATATTGAGCTACAGATTATGATGTGGTTAATAAGAACTTGAAAGAATCCTTTTGGTTCAAATGAGAACTGTATCAACAATATGGCTATGTTAGGTTTTCACATATAAGAAACTATGTGTCCTCCCTACATCTTTACATAAAAGAACATAGAGATTGACACCTTCAGTTAAAGCACAAATAATTTTAGCTAAACTTTTTAAGTCCTAGATAATAGATATACAAACTTTGTTATGCGTTAAAGGTTATTCTTGTGCTAGGATTGATAATCACACACACACACACTTAAGGTTAAATGAAATGAAAATTGCAACTCACAATGTTTAGGTTTTTTGGCATATTATGTACATATATACATCAGCAGAGCCACGGGTTACTATTCATTGCGCATGTATTGCAAAGATTCCTATTACTAAATAGTGAGAACTACCCATAACACAAGAAGTCGAATGAAAAATGATAAGACAACGAAATTCTTATCCTAGCTTTTTTAGTTGGGGTTTTGCAAAAAATAGATTTACAAAGTTTTGTAGTAGCTGTTTATTATCCTAATCTGATTTCTGAGCCAGGATATTTACTAGCATTGAACCTTTTAGGTCCTACATGTTTTAGTGAATTAGTATCTTTCATTGTGTATTGGATTACTTTTAGTGTTAAATGATTAATTGTAAGACTTGGTGTCTTATTCATTGGAATATGGTAGGAAACAAAAAGGAAATAGGCGAATAGCCAATGGTTTGTGATAAGTGATAACCCCTGTCCCCTAACCTGTCTTCATTAGTTACATACACAGTTAATTAAATACTTAATTAGTATATTTGAGTGTTTCACAACTAGCCATACATTTGAAATGTATCTTAGGTATTACGGAGTATTATAATATAGAAGAATGATAACGACGTGTTTAAAAAAGGTCATTAAGGCGTTGGACATGTTTAATATATTTGTGCTCATACTATAACAAACTCTATGTCCCTTGAATATTGGTTAAGTTATGACGTTAATTAAAGACCTAAGATGTAAGCTAATCTTAAAGAAATAGCAGCAGGGTCTCTGATGTCTTCTATTTTAGTGAATAGAGCATTGTCAAAAACCATCAAAAGTGAAAACCAGTTGACACATTTCAAAAGAAGTAAACTGGTAATCCTAGTTTAACCCTTTGTTTGTTGAATCCTTCAAATGGCATATTTATTACAGAAAACCAATTACTCGTGAGGGTCCTAACAACAACTTGTACGTGTCAACTTTATGCCAAAAAAACAAAAAAAAAAACTCAAATTGCTTTAATTGCCAAATGGCATATGGGGTATTGGGGTAGCTAGGATAATCACTTGCACATGATGATAAAAAGCCAAGTCTTTATCACATACCTAACACAAAGTGCACACGCTAATATCTTTTAACGTGTTATACAGTGAGGGGCCAAAAAATATTCTTTTTGTTAATTATTCATTTTTGAAGGGACAAAAGTTATAAAAGATCGTTACTACTCTTCAAAAAGTTTCTTTTGTACGTGAATTGAAATTTCTTGAGGGTGCAGCTACACCCCTTCTACATCCGCCCCACACCCTTCTACATCCGCCCCTGTTTATTTATGGCTACACACGTAGTGTGATTGATCATAGTTTTTGTTGGATCACGTAATAGTAGTTTGTATGTTCCTGGCTAATAGTAGTTTGTATGTTCCTGGCTATAGTATCGATTAATTTGTAGTAAAATATATACTTACAAGGAGAATAATTCAAAAAATGAAGTAGTTGAAAAATCTTGCATCATAAGAACATAAAATTTGAACTTATACATACACCACTCTATCATTATCATAACACTTGTAATCTCAAAATTTATATCCTTGCTTATGTACAAAAACACAATTGTTTTATCACTAATTTAATAAATCAAACTTCTGAATCAAAGTAAGAATTCTGAACAACCACAACTTTCATGGTAACGTTGTTGGGCGGAAGTTGCAAGCGAAGAGGATAAAGCTTCCCATCCAGCGGACTGCGTGTGCATACGGTTATGTCTCTTAGCCCTGTTTCTTCCTCCATCTTTCGGGTTAATTCAGTGACGTTATTGCCCTTGAAAGTAATGGCAAATCCTGGTGCATTTTCATCCATTTCCCCAAAATCTTCAGAAACGACATGGTAATATATCGTCCTTCCTTCTTCTAACTTTGGAGGTGAACTGATGTTGCTGCTGCTATGGTGCCAATCAGTAGTACTAGACTGCAATTAACATTAAAATTATACATAAATGTCTTATCGTAGTATATATAAATCACAATCGGAAAGCAATAAAACTGATCAAAAAAACACCGCATAGAAACAGTAATCCAAAGTTAGTGAACAATTTACAACTGAAAATGTACTAAACTTCATTAAATATTCTTTTTGAATGTATATGTTTTATTTTAGGGGATAACAATTGTTATGTTGACATTACCATTCAATTATGTAGTCGACCAATCACAAATTAAATTAGATATTTTATTTTATATTTTTTACCCTCTAACTTTTAAAAATACAAATTTAACTCCTATTTTTAGTTAACAACAGCACATACTCTTGACTGCCTTTATTTTTATGTATTCAACTTTCAGTTATAGCCCCGCATACGATAATTTTTCATCGTTTAAACGTGGCAGCTTTATCCTTGACATCATCAATATCAATATCAAGTGACTCGTTTACAAGTTAAAGAATGTTTGATACATACAATTTAATAACGAATATGTACGATAGGCAATAGCACGTACAATAGAAAATTTTATAGTTGAATACAAGAGATACATTTTTTGGTAAATTTCGAGACATTTAACTCGAAATTTTAATAAAATCGAGATAACTTGGTACTTCCAAAATCCAAATACATAATTATTTTCTGTTTTTTCCTTTTATCCAAAAGCATATTCACAATATTCTTGACCGACTAACCAACTTACTAAAAAAAGAAAGGGAAAAAATGCAAAAAGGGATATTTTTTAGTATCATACCTGTTGTTGTTGGTTGAAATTGGTTGTCGGGGATACACTGCCGGAATAATTCTCTTCCGATGAGATAGTTGAAGTAAACGAGTCAGAATGATTAACCACCGGCAACGGCGGCGGTGGTCCCGGCGCCGGCGACTGCACCACAATATCCACAACATCAACATCCCATAGGACCCACTCTTTTGTAGCCGTCCGCTGAGGAACATCATGTGTAACCGAGTTTCTCCACGGTGGCAGTCCACCGTTAGCCCGCAAGTACTGCCCGTACCTCGTCCTGAGCTTCATCTGATTCCCTTCTCGTATAGGCTCCCACTCCACCGATGAATCTAGCCGCTGTGGCATCGTTTGTAGCACTTTCCGGCCAGTCATACCGAGTAAAAAAGGCTGGTTGGAAGCTGTTAAGTACTTGTTGTAACATGATTTAAGACGGATGATTGTTGGACTGTTGTTGTAATCGTCGGAGGTATTAGTGACGAATTCGACGGTCCATCGGTTGTTTTTAGAAGCGCCGTTGCGATCTTGGCTGACAGATTCTTCGTCGTCTTCGGCGTGAAGGTATTTGTTGTGGTGGTTTTTGAGACGTACGGCTTTTGCGTTGTGGAATAGATCCATTACTCCCAACAACGTTGTTGGTTTTGTTGGTGTTTTGTCTTGAAATGAGAACCTTCTCTGTTAAATTTCAGTTTTCAACAATCAATCAATTAATCAAATCTGAGAAGGTAATAAAAAAATGAGGATATGAAGATGATTTCGTGAAGAAAAAAGTGTAGATGGAAGTTATTTATTTGTTGGCGTGTGAATTCTGTGATCCATTTTCATTTTATATCCAGCGTGGCACCGTGTGACAAATTTGACGGTCAACGCCAGCCAGGTTGACTCACAAACAACTCAATTCCCCACTTTTACCTTTCAAGGAGCAATGAAGCTTCTTTTTTCCCAAATACGATACACTTTTTATTTACTCCCTATTATTATTTTAAGGATAATTATAATTATAATTACTTGAAATATCAACGGTCTCTATTTTCATCCTCATTTCAATCCTATTTTATTATGTAAACATTTTAATTTAATATCTATGTATGTAAAAATGTTTTTATAGGGTTTATCCACATGACCATACCTCTCATTTACGTGCCTTTTGACATACGACAACGTTTCTAGGGTTATTTTAAGAAAATATTAAAGTTAGAATTGTAACAATATTTGGTCATACGTATCTCTAAGAGTTTTACTTTACGTGATTCACATGATTAAAAGATAACTTCAATACAAGAAATTTGTGTATATACTAATTATAGACAAAAGTACCAAATTGCCCACGTATTCAGATAAATAGTCTATATACTCTGGTGAGACACGTTACGTGTGCCGATCGGCATACGGTTTTCGTGGTCACAACGCAAGTGTAAAAGTTCACATAAGTTAATCCTTCTATGACTGTATGCAAGTAATACACTTGGTGGCTCATTGTAGGCGTTGTTTTCGCATATTTGTATGACGATATTGTCTCTAAATAGATCAAACTAACTTCAAGTTCGCATATTCAGGTACAAAAACATGTCTTACTTCTTAGAGACGGTTGTTGACAAACATTGTCAAATTTTGGTTTTTTTAGATGGGTAACTTTTCTTGTTAAACTTAACGGAGGTCGTCAAACCAATATTATATTTATTCAGTTTATAGATAACCTTTAGTATTGATAAGTGTATAAACCACCTGCTTCCTTTTATCTTGAGATAATGATCGATGAGAGTGATATCATTATCATTATCATTCATGATCAAGACTTTAGGAAACTATAAATACAAGTTAACTGAAAATAGACGGTTGTAACTTGTAATAAGCATATTTAGTGACGTTTTTACTTATTTACAAAATATTGCACGTTTTACTTTTACACTTGCAAAAGGTTTACAAACACTTCTTTTAAATAAACATAATTCTTTTAAATAATACTATCATAATAAATTATAGTATGAATCCATTGTTGCTTAAAAATTAAAACTAAATATCTTAGATATGCGTTTTTATAAATGTATTTGTTGCATATTCATTACTACTTGTCAGGTGCTTCATCATTAAAAATTTAACTGTTCACTACAAATTTAATACAAATTTAAAAAATTATAATGATTATATCATTGTAAACCAATAAAATCTCTTATTTTTCCACCTAAACAATTTTCTGATTACTTGATAAAAGTGTACATTTATTTTGAAACATACAAAAATGGATACTTAGATTGAGACGAAGGGATCTAGTAGCATATTACTATCTCCATCTCAGTCAAAGTGTTTAATTTGACTCTGCACGCGGTTTTAGAATTTTCTACGAACTACACTTTTCACCGATCAAAATATCAACTTTACTCACTAAATTCTTTTTTGATTGGTTAAATACCAAAGTTGACACTTATAATGAGACATCTTAAAATAATAATTTGGACACTTTAAATAGAACGGAGATAGTATCATTATTTATGACATGAAAAAGAAAATAAAAAAGATAAAAAGATAAAAATAAATACCTTGTTGATTAATGTTGACAAAATGGGACTCCGGGGAGAGAAGCTAAAAGAAGACTTCATCGACGATACTGCAGGCGACTCACCACTAAATTCCAGACCCGAAAGTTCATGATCCGAAACCGAAGACAAACTAGTGACCATCGTCAAATAATCATAAAACTCCTCATCTTCAGGTACATCTACACCCTCAACATCAAACAAAATCCAATTATGATTCGAACTCGTATTGCTACTATCATGTGTCACTGTATTCCTCCACGGAATCATAGCTCCGTTCGCCCTCAAATACGTCCCATCACACGTCTTTAACTTCACTTGAAACCCGTCCCTCACCGGCTGCCATTCGATCGCTATCTCTTTCGTATTTTCATCTTGCAACGATTGAACGACCTTTTTACCTGTCATTCCTAGAAGAAAAGGCGTATTGGACGCCGTTAAGTAACGGCCGTAACAGCTTTTGAGACGGATCACGTGACTATTTGAGTCAACGTGTTCGATCAACCACCGTGCTCGACGTGTTCCACCACCACTTTGACTTTGTCGGACGGTTATTTGATCGTCGTCGGCCACCAAGTACTTATCTAAGTGTGTTTTCAATCTTACCGCCACTAATTTCTCGAAGAATTCCATTTCATATATTATACCGCAACTTTTAAAGAACAAAAAAATCACACAAGTTTCAAGTGGTATATATTATAAGTACTAAGTAGGCAATAATATTGTTTTTATTGAAGATGATATATTAATTATGATAGTTAGGGCATGGTTTTAAAATATAATATATGTAATATGTGTAGCATGAGGATGGTGTAATGTTTAATGAAAAAAAGAAGTGGCTTGTTTGAATGTATTTGTCTTCTATAAATAGAGACCTTTTGATAAATTAAATAAAAAAAGTGGGACCAAGTTTGAGAAAAAGATTAAAAGATAGAACAAGTTAGCACAACTATGAAACCCATGGAGATTGATTGCTTTATCATCAATTATTTGCACTCTTTCCTTGTAATTTACATTTATATTAAGTAGTGATTCGGATAAGGAATATACAGCGTAAATGCGGAGGTCGCGTATTCAATCCATGTCCTCATATTCCTTTACCCGCGAATTATGCGAGGGACTAGTCGATGAGGGTCGTGAGATGATCGGTTACCATTTTATTTTTACATTTATATTAAGTAGGTTGAGTATTTATTTCTTGTTTGTTCGTGTGGTATTTTGTCAACTATTCGTAGATGTGTGACCATATGTTGGCTCTTTTTTCGTTGCTTAATCACGCAATTTGGTTGATTCCTTTAATTACATGGGTTTGTAATGTAACGATATTTGGTTTTTCTTTATTTGTAGATAAAGACGAATCTATACACAATCTATTAGGTTACATGTTTCTTTAATGAATAATCTAATGAGTTTGAGGTCCAAGTTCAACTTCATATTAATTAAATTGATTTATATAATAATGAGTTCATAAGAGTAGCAACAAGTGGCTTTTGGATGAGAGAATTTAGTTTGTTTGAAATTATCACTAAATTTTAGTGATGTCTTGGACACTATTAATTTTTTAGTACTACGTCGTTAAACGTGTTTTCTGGTATTATTTCGTAAAAAATTGTAAAAAACATATTTGATGGTGAACGGCTAAATAATCGAATCACTTTCTCGTTACTAAGATCAAAGATGTTTATTGTAATATAAAAATTGGTAATACTTCTTTCATCTAAGAAACTTTATCAAATATCCATTTCCAAAATACATATATTTTTTGTCATTCAACGCGGAAGGAGTTGTTAAAATGTGTATCTTTTATATGTAAAACGATTACTCTATCAGTCCAAAAATAAATGTCCATTTTTCTATTTTAGCTCGTCACTAAATCAGTGTCAACTTCTAAAAGTAATATACTAGTTTACCATTTTTACTCTCACTGTACTTTTTCTCAAAACCGATATATAAAATCTGTACAAAAAGTAATGGTAAAAATGATATTTTTCTATTAGAAAATGTAATGAAATACAGTTTCTCAAACTTTATACAATCTGATTGTAAACGGGAAACTTTATACAATCCGATTGTAAACGGGACAGATAATAGAGTATTAATTACTTAATCTAGCCTCTAGAAGTACAAAAATCATGAAATTTACATTCATATATATTTTTTATCATCAATAAAAGATGGGTATTATTAAGAAAAGAAAAAGTCCCTCTAGTATACAAGTTGATCGCAGGGGTCAAAATCTCGAATGGGCCAAAAAAAACACGGCAAACGGCCGAGTCAAAATCTCCAATAGTCGTCACGGAAGTCAAGCAAGTTCAAAGTCTCACACTCTCACCTCACTTCCTTTCGAACACGCCAAGTCATTTGTACGCTGTGTCACATTTATTAGAGCCTGGACTAGTTGCAAAATAAAGATGCTCACTAGTTTATATAAAATGCAAGTTATGTTTTTCTTCTTCTTTCAAACAGGCGTTCGACAACGTCGGTATATATATTTATAAGGATTTATAGTACGTAAAACATTCACATACATGTTAAAATAGTAACAGTACAAGTTAAGTTACAAGCGATATCAAGTAGGACAACTGCAGGTTATCCTGCTGCCATTTTACATTAGAAGTAGGCACTCTCTAAAGTCTTCGCTTTTGCAATGATAGCTTCGACTTCATGCTTCTTCCCCAATGCCAAATAACCCCTCTCCTGAAACCAAACCATTACTAATTTCACAAACTAAAACTTTGGCATATTTTTCAGACCAGACATACAACTACTTGTATGTAAAAACTCGAGTAACTGTTTGTTATATTTTGAAAAAGGGAATGCTAAGAAATCACATTTACTAAAACATATGCGAGATAAAAAGCATGAGATGCGGGTACACACAATAGCGTGGTGTGTTGCCATATCTCATGTAACAAGATTTGAAGGGTAAAAAAAACACTATCGACTACTAAGAACTAAGACGTATTGTACCACAAGTATGAAAAGAAGGGAATATACCAACAAGCGCCATAAAAACGGTGTTCCGTCTCTCTTCTTTAACTGCTTCTCAATCACTGCAATCGCTGCACATGCAATTTCGTAATCATATGGAAGTTTCTTTTAACAATAAACACACACACAGCATACACCATGAAGAGAGATCACACCTTTTTCCGCATGCCCTGCATTGAGTAACATAACGTACCACACTTCATTGAAGACGTCAAGTTGTTCCCCGGAGGCACCAACCATCTGCAAAATGCAAGCCATATCAGATATCATTCAATGGTAGAAATACCGATAAACAGTTCGCAGAAGAAGGATTTCTTCTAAACACCTTACAGTTTTCGGCATCAAAGTCTGAACCAAACACCTCTAACGCTCGAGTGAACTCGCCTCTCCCATATTCATATACACCTTCGGCAAGCTACAAGCAAAATATAAAGCTTTTGAGGATGCTTTGGATCCGAATGGAAAGTTCATATCCGGTTACGGATAAATATTTTGGGAATTAAGACTTCTTAATGTGGTGAACAACTTAAGTTTATCTGTTTGACTTAGATTCATTATTTCTGTATTCTAGACTATACATGCCATCATTTGCTTTTGCTACGTACCCATTGGGCTTTCTTTTGTGTTCCGTCATAGTTGGCCCTACTATACTTGGTGAATCATGTAAGTTTGTGTGCACGATTGTTCGTTATTACACCTCAATAATAAATTTAAAAATCTCATACGCACAACAAAAGGTAGGAAGTTATATAAAAGAAAGAAACAAAAATAAAACAAACAAACCTCAAGTCCTTTCTGCATCAACTTCCCCTTCTTTGGGTTCATTGCAGAAACCCTGTGTAAAACAAAAAATTCTAAAGTGAAAGTTAATTCGAGTAAAGGTGGGAAAAAAAAGAGGGAATCAATTAACCTCGATTTTAAGCCCTCAAGTAAATCTTGAGCCTCGGATAACTTGGCGGTACAAGCTAAGGCCCATAATATCAACAAATCAAGGTGCCACTCAAGATACCAAAACTTCTGAAAAAGTATATATTAAACTGGAGAACTATAAATAAGAATTATGCTTCAAAAAGAGCAGTTAAAGGGCACGAAATCACCAAATTGACTAACTCACTTGATCAGATAGACAACCTGCTAAGATGTTCAGTTGGTCCTCAAAGAAACAGATTTCGCCTCTCACATGAACCCTCAATAACAAGCCAACTGCATTCAAGTATACCTATACGCACAGACCATTCCACAACTAATGATTGGAAATGGCATAGATAAAACTAGACCCACCAATTGTAACGAGACTATTGGACCTGTGACCTATTAGTCAGAAAGCAAAAGGGAAGATCAAAAACCTCTACAGGAGTAGCATCACTTCTATCCAACTCTTTCCAGATTCGATTATCATAAATTTCACGGATTTTTTGAAAGGGAGCGTTGCCTTCCAAGTAACAAAGAGCAACATGCCACCAATTGTGAGTGTTCCTATACATTAAGATCGAATCTTCATTGACAAAGAATAACATCCCATCAACAAGATCTAAACAAGTTGTTAACTTAACAGTAAAATTCACGAACAGCCTTTCATTTCTAAAAAACTTTTTGAAACGTGAATTCATATGAACCCAGATACAATAAGCTACATGCGTTCTTGTTTCTAAAAGAAGCAAGTATATTGAGTATGCTTACATGAATGATGACAAAGGACCCCAAGATTTTGAGCATTCTTCCATGAACTCAACTGCTTCTTTAAAACGACACTCGTATTGAAAAACATGGCACAACTGCAGAACAAGGCTACTGCTATGAGAACATGTATTCTTTTGAATATCGCGATTGTTAATGCTGTAAGCATTTCAATACACTTAGGGAAACTTTTGACCCATTCTTCTTATTGCCAAATTACAACGAGTTGATGCGTTGCAGATGATATATATACACAGTGTTACAAGAATGCTAAATCACAATTACAAAATGAAATATGTTTATGTTGCTCTATTTTAGTAATATATTTATAGAATAGCTCACAGCATGTTGTGACCATGGATCTTGGTTGTTGATTTGGAAGCCCATTTTGGCAGCCTTCTCAGCATCTTCTATTCGTCCAAGCTCTAATAGAGGAAACGCAAGCATTCCGTATACGAAATCCTGTTGATTATTTGAAGCTAGTACCTACAAATCATTCAGTAGCTAAACACTTGGAGATTAAACAGGTCTAACAATTTGTTCTTAAGAGAAAGACTGGGTAAAAAGTAAAAACCTGTTCAACTAGTTGCAAAGATAGATCAGGTCGACCCATATAAAAACATAGAACTTGAGCCCTCTTTAAAGACACCAAATCCTTTGGGAATTGTTTCAGTAGCTACAGGATAACCAAATCGACTCAACATAAAATAAAATGACTTGAGATATAGCATCAGTAAGTAATTAAGATAATGCAATTACTTAAACGAAACCTTAAAATGCAAGTCAAAAGCAACATCATCATCCCTATTTGGTGAAATCAAACAAGTGATTGTTCCAGAAACTCCCTTTTCATATGGAGATGCATTCTCCTACAGCAACAGCATAATTAAGTTAGTTAGTTAGTTAATTAAGAGCAGAGAGTAAACACATATTTGGTAAAAATGAGTGAGATTACAAGATTGGAATTGGCAGCTTGAAGAAATGAAGAAGTGGGAGAAGATGAAAATTGGGCAGCTAAAATATTAGCTAAAACACAATTAGGATCATGTTTAACTGCTTCCATAATGACATCCCTTCTTCTTCCATAGCTAAGCACCTATTATCATCATTTTAGCAATTCAATTATATTACTGTAATACGGAGTAATAATCATTTTTAATTCGAATATGAAAAGTCGATAGTAGCAATCAATTATATAAAATTAATCAAACCTGGTGATAATATTGGTTAATCAAAGAGATGCAAGAAGCTGAACAAGTGTTGATCTCATAACCCCATTTGTCCTTCATTCTTTCTTTCCTCCTCTCAGTTTAGTGAACGAGTAACTGTTTGTTGTTTTTGTTGTTGTATAATTTCTTAAAAACAAAGTGAGTACTAAAATTGTTGGGGGCGGTTGATGGAATTTGGGGATTAAATCAAAGCATTAGGATTCCGGCGGCAGAATTTGTTTTGTTTCGAAAGAGTCGGTTTATTTTTCAGTCTCGAATCAAATACGGACAGAGTATAAAAATTTCGTCGATACAAAACGTTGTTTTTGGATAGAAGATGATGTGACGATTATATGCAAACGGTAGAGACCCTTATTTTGGTGACACCGACACTACGTTTGTATGGGTTGGGTTGATGTTGCGTACTTACGTTTCGTATTACGAGGGGCGCGTATGGAGCAGCCAAAATAACTTATAAAGTATATTTTCAGTATTATGAACCGTAATTTTCCTTTTCGCCCCTCTAAAAATAAAAAGTTATATATATATAAAAATATTGTACTGTCCGATTAAAATACGATGCGTTAACTTTTTTAAGTATAGCATAGTGTATCATAGTAATAAATAATACAATGCATCACTCTAATAATTTCATGTATCATATTTAACAGTCAAGTGCGTCATAATAATAAATAACTACGTCAATTGCATCGTAGTTGAAAGTGTAGTGGATCATGTGTATACTCTAACGATACATTGTCGTAATAATGTAGTGCACCAGATTTTAAAATTGTGTAAGCATCATAGTTGAATGTACAATGAATTATAATAATTTAAATAGTAATAATTTTAGTGCATCAAATTTAGAATTATTGTTTATTTTAATTATACAATGACGGTGCATTAAATTTTAGTTAACGGTACATCGTAATCCACTTATTTTTAACTAATTATGCATTAGAGTAATGATTGTTTCATAGTTAAAAGTCAAGTGCATTATATTAAAAGTCAAGTGCATGATAATTAAATGTCAAGTGCATCATAGTTAAACGTCAAGTGAATAATAGTTAAACGTCAAGTGCATCATAGTTAAACGTCAAATGCATCGTAATAATATGCATGATAATTAAAAGTCAAGTGTATCATAGTTAAACAATCAAGTGCATCGTAATAATATATACAATATTTCATAGTTAAAAGTCAAATGTATGATAGTTAAGTGTTAAACGTATCATCATTAAAAGTCAAATGCACAATATTAAAACTCAAAACCCAATAAAATAAAAGTAAAAAAAAAAAAGTTAAAATCAGTTGCAAATATATTAAAAATAATAATAAAAAATATAAATTCAATTATTTATCACTTCTTCAGACTTGTTATCTTTCTATCTGATATCTGTTTTTAATTAGATTCAATACCACATTTAAAGTACTACAATCACCGAACTCAAGTAGCAACTCATAAAAGTATGGGTAATCTTGGTAATTGGCATGTGACATTAGGGTCTTTATATTTGAGCTAGAAATATTTTTTCAACCCATATATATCTATACTTTTCATGTGCATTTGTTTACAGAGTACAACACCATTCCTCATACTCATCCACAGTTCCACCCCTTTCACCCGTACTTATCACTGTTCCTATCATGTAGCTTAAGAAAGTATCATAACAACCATTAAATTAAAAGTCAATATGTAAACTCAAATCTCATCTCACAGAGTCACAAGATCACATTTTGATTACCGGTCTCTATGTGATTAAATAACTTAGATTATTACTATTACTATATTATATATATATATATATATGTTAAAATTAAACTCAGGATGTTGTATTAATCATGATTTAAAAAGAAATTATTTTGTAATAATAAAGCATTTTTTTTAACACGAATGAATTTAGATGGTTTTTTAAGTTATATTATTGATTATTGATTATTGATTTATTGATAGAGCTCAAAGATATACTATAATCCAAAAATTACAAGTCATGTTTGCAAGATAATTTATCTTTTTGGATAGATCATGGTTACAATCATTTCTCCTCATGGCTGATAAATAAAAAATTTAATTAGAAAAATCGATTTAGTGACTTTTGGTGATTGACTGGACCTTTGTCAAGTAATTCAAATTTGAGATTATGTTATTGTCTTGGCCAACTAAAGCTATTGATCAACAAAGAAGGGAAGTGGCAAGGGAATTCAAACAAAAGGAAAGAAGAGAAAGGCAAAAAATATATATATATACCTACTCACCTCTATACAGAGCTACTTATATGATCTGAATTTTTAAATTTCATCACATCAAAATTAAACCATTATGTATTAACCAATTGCTTTTTAGGTTCCATATTCGTGTATGATACCGTGTATCAGTTTGTTTATCAAGTAATATATATTTTAGATCTCGCCGCAACGCGCGGGTAAAAGGTACTGGTATAATACATTTAGAGTTGTAGACACAATTTTAGAATGTTTGAAATTAAGAAGCTCCAAATTAATATTTTCCTAACATGAAACTAAATAATTACTCACAAGTAAATAACAATGAAAACTAAATATTCAAATGAATTTTATGAAAACCCAATAAAAATATTTATATAAAAAAAGTTACCTAAAAGATTAAAAAACCAAGAATCAATCTAATATATTTTCCAATGTAGAGTATTATTGAATTTGAATGAACGTCAATAACAATCTTACCAAAATTCAGTCGGTAAAGAATTCAAACCAATTAGAAATCAATCTTAGAAAAGTAACAAACGATTTGACAAGTTTTTATTTTTAATTATTATAAAAAATATCATGTTCATTTAAAAAATATTTACTATAAACAACAATCAAATATGAGTATTTGATGAACAAGTACATTGTGCGGGTACTATGTTAGTTTACTAATAAACAACAATCAGATATATTGACAAATGAAACTATTACCTGCTACATTGTGTTGGTACTATGCTAGTTTACTTATAAAACATTTCGAACTTTCTTTTCTAAAGCTTAGAATTATGAATATATTAAATTATTTAATGCACTCATTCTCCCTCTCCGATTATCTTTAAACGCTTTTTATAAGAGCATCTGCACTGATAGTTTTTTTAAAAAAAATAGATAAATAAAATAAAAAATATCTATGAAATGGTGTAAGAGCTTTTTATAAAAAAAAAGGTTTTACAAAAAGCTTTGGCTCCAAGAACAAAAACCATTTCTCAAGCTATTGTAATCTCTTTCATCTTATTTTATTTGTTTTTAATGATTTTGGTGTAAGAAACGCTTTTTGTAAAGCTCTTATTATAAAAAAAAGCTCTTACACCATTTCATAAAAAATAAAAAAGATATACTCTTTTAGATCAAGCCACATACATTCTTCTATTGGTCCCGTCGTGTACAATTGATCTCTATATGAATACCCGAATGTGACTTTAGTGACATTAATATACGATGTTGACCACAGTTTAATGCAGTAAATGTGGTAGGTTGGAGGTAGTTTTAGCGTATCCATTCATTCATTCATTTCTCTTATTAGTCAACTTGCACACCATTCAATTCGTTTTGTGGGTTGCATGAATAATGCGAGAGAAGTTTGATTCATCTTACATAAAAATGTAATATGATACTTTAATATATGTTCAACGTAAACACGATAGTTGCAGATTAAAGGTGCGCATATCGTATTTTGTTTTCAATTTTATTTTGTGACTTTGGGATACAATTAAGTTGCCTTTCATCTCTTTTCAATACATATACATTTGCACAAAACTACATACATATAAAGATGTAGTCTTGTAAAGAAACTTCGAATAAAAATAAAAAATATTACTCCCTCCGTCTCATTCCAAGTGTCTTCCTTTCTATTTTGGTTTGTTCCAAAGTATTTGTCCACCATCAAAAATATACAACGAAAATTCCAATTATACCTTTAGAAGTCTAAAAGGCACTTTATATTGGATTATGTCATTGGGTGAATAAGAAAATACAGACAAATAATACACCAATTCCCACGCACATTATTAGCATAAGAAAAGGCCATTTTGTTTTTTTTTTTTTACATTTATCATGTTCTCATTTTCTCCACATGCTACGTACGTGAAAGTACAAATTCAGAAAAGTACACATTTTGTCAAATTCACACAAATTAACATTAAAACTAAAATTACCAATACATATCTTCAACTTACTGAGTAAAATTGTCATACATAAATCAAAATAATGACCCCATACATAGATATGACTTTAAGCACAAACAAAGCAACAACTCTTTACATGATTACAAGGGTGTTCTAAGACCATGAAATTAAAGATATGATAACCCAGGTGACGAACTCATGTACCAGTTTAACAATTAGCCAAATATGTAACCGCGTCATCTATTAAACTTTCATCGCATCCAATTTGTAATGGCAAATTCCCTTGTCGTTCTAGCTTACCTTTACCGATATGAGGTGTTTGATAGTTGTTGCCTCCACGAACTTTTATGATTTCTTTCATACATGTTTGTAGAGTTAAAAATACTTTGTTAAGGTCACGCGATGACATTTTGTCAAACGATGTTTGAACCGCCGAAACTAATTCATCAATTGTTCTCAAAACCTCTTGCTCTTAAAGTGATTGAATAGCTCGAAAAAACCCGAGGTCCAACACATTTAAATCGGGACTATTTGGCGGTTGAAAACGAAGGCGGATATCAAACCCTTCTCGAGATGCTTCTTGAAGAAACTCGTAATCATCAACGTCAATATGGGGTTTCGCATTGTCTTGTTGAATGAAAATCGGACCCATATGGCCTTGTGGCCATTTATCTCTAATGGCAGGTAAAACCTTTTGAATCAACCATGACCCCGTAATCTCTTTAGTGACCGATAAAAGGGTTTCGTCTCCATTGTTCCCGCCACACGATTCTTACTTGAACGTTTTGCGGGTTCTAAGGTTGTGAGCGGAAATATACCAATCTTTCCCGAAAATATTTCATTGCCCGATGAAGTAAATCTAGGGCGTGCAACCGCCGCAAGAAACATCACTTTTGTGATAAACTTTTTTGACTTACATGTCCTTAACGGCTCATCTTCACCGGGAACAAGGTAGAAGCTTCTTGATGGTTTCGAGATGTAGAACCACTCACAAAATGTGGGACGAGCATTTGATAAAGATGGAGTAACCATTGATAAACAAAACTCTAACCTTGCATTTTTATTTGCATTAGTAAGATCGGGCTTAACGGCGTTTGTGTGTCGCCTAAGAGTGCCTTCTTTGATTCGTCTATGCATGGTTGATTTCGAAACTTTTAACGATTTTGCAAGAGAACGACCAGTTGTTAGACAGCGTAATGGAATCTCTAAAACTTGTGCCAAGTTTATTTGTACCCGTTTCCGTCCAAGATTTGTCTTCTTTGTAGATACATCAACAATTGATCCGTCGAGAACTTGATGTTTACCTTGACGCCAAATGCGACTTATTGTTCGCTTAGATACGGAGAATAGTGCTGCTACATTACTTAAGGATCCTTTCTTTAATTCTCCGTTAACACTTTGTTGCAATAAATATTGAAAAATAGTTTGTCGTTCAATATTACTCAAGTTGGGTTTATGACGTGAGCTTGTGAGGTGCTCCATTTTCAGTAAGATAGAAGTATACTTTCAATAAGCAATTTAGAGCACTTTTGTCAAATGAAGTTACATGCATATTCTGTTAAAATCCACTATCAATTTAAAGAAGGATAGGGAGGCAAATATTTAAAAAATGTTTATAAATTTTGATTGAAATTTAAATGAAATTTAACTTGTCATGACTATTGAGGTAAAAAAATTTGACAAGTAAGTTGTAGTCCATTTACATGAGAGATGAAAGAACATTTTTGATTTTTTTAAATGTAATTGTAATTTAAAGAAATCAGAGGTAAAATGGTCATGGAATAATTACATCTCCTAAATCATTATCTCCTAAATCATTGTGCTTTTTTGTTAGGGACACATGGGGAGGGACGGAAGGAGTAATAAAAAGGTCCTACCGGGAGTCGAACCCAGGTCGCTGGATTCAAAGTCCAGAGTGCTAACCACTACACCATAGAACCACTGCTGTTTTCATTTCACATTATTATACTATTTAAATGATAATTTTCACTCACAAAAGAAGAAATGCACCAGCCGGGAATCGAACCCGGGTCTGTACCGTGGCAGGGTACTATTCTACCACTAGACCACTGGTGCCACATGTTTTTATAATTTAGTGGCTGTAAATTCGTAACATTTCCTACCAGGATATGATGAATTTCCAAACTTTAGACACAAATTAAACCAAGTGGTTGAGAATTATTTCAAACCACTGCTGATTTGCTTTGCTTTTTCATCTTTTGCCCCATTAGAGTCAATAAAGTGTTTGTGAAACACAAGCACCCAAATCAAAATGGTAAGAAAAATGTCACCAACCCCAACTTATTTTGTGCTAAACAAAAAAGGTATTTGGCTTTCTATTTTTCTTACCATATATTTGAATAAAACCTCATGAACTAATTGTCAAAGATGCCAAATAAACACCAACTATGAGTCTGACCATCATGCATCCTTTCTGATGTAAAAAAAACAATAAATGTATGTTTACTTGGAAGTTTGAGCAGAAGGAGCTTGTTTAATGAAAATAACAAAGATAAGCACTAGACACAACTTTGTTGGTGCATTTCCATCCACCATCACTAATCATATATCCACTGAAATCTTCCAAGATATTAATTTTAAACTATTTACTTAAACTGGTGGGGCCCATCATATCTGAGTTAATTAGTGTCCTAATCATATGGTTAGTTACTTGAGACTCCTTTGTCAATGGAGAGAGAAAAAAAGGTAAGACCTTTGTCTCAAATTTCATCAGCTTCTGAATACCTTTACTTAAATTAGCACTGGGCACTAAATGCAAGTAACAGCTTTTTGAGGGCAGTTTTTGTCTGTTCTCCTGTCCATTCTTAGCCAGCCTTTAAAGCTGTCTCTGCATCCTTCACTAGTTTTAGACTTTGAGCAATTTGCAGATAAAGATTGACCCATACATACAAATAGTCAAATATACTTGTATACTTATTTATATACATATACATGTAAAGAAAAAAAATCAAGAAAATTCTCTTTGATTCTTAGAAAGATGGAAGCTCTTTTTAGCTTTTTCCCCCTTCTTTGTATTTTCTTACTGATGTATCTTTATCCTTCTGCTTCACTGCCCATGTGTACCAACTTGAGTGAGTCTCTCTTCTCTCTTTTCCTATACATATACATGTATATAAGTGTGTATAATAGTACTATATCAGTGTATAGATATGTATATATCATATCCATACAAACAGACTCTAGTACTAGGTAGTTTTTATGTTATATGAAGAGTAGACTAATGTGTTGATTGTTGTGTGATGTAAAAATGGATGAATTAATTATTAAGGGGCACCTGTGATTGCAAAGGAACCTTTGGCATTTTGTCCCTACAAACAAGGGAAGGTGTGTTGTGACACAACCAAAGACTTACAACTGCAGATGCAGTTTGAAGCTATGAACATCTCAAATCCTGACTGTGCTTCTGTTATCAAATCAATTCTCTGTGTTGTAAGTAAATTATGTCCATCTATCACTTTCATGGGTTAAATCCATTTTCTTTTTTGTGCTTCACTGATCACAGTAGATTTTACTATATCGTATGGGCTTCTCAGCTTTAAATTCCTTAGTAAATTCCAGTAAAATATTCCTCTGCTTAGCAATGTGCTTTGTGATGAGCATCTTGTGGACTGATAAATTTTATAATCCACTGGAAAATGAGCAGATTAGAAAAGGTGGATTCTTATAGTTCATGATCAGGATTGGTTAAATGCTTGCAAGTGCAAATCTAACAAGACTCCATATCTGCAGCTTTGCAAAGACTATATATAAAACATCCATCTACACCAATTAAGATTTCACACACACCAAGTATTTACACTAAACCTTTAGAATTGAGTGATTTATAATTTTTATTATATATTGAAATTTGTTTCATTTAATCTATTTTGTTTGTATAGCTAAATAAAAACAATTTTAAAATCCATAAAGCAATAGAAATTATATTTATGCACCTTTTATTAATTTAATTTAATATTTACTCACATATTTAAAGTACTTAATTCTAAACTTAATAACATGTAGTGACATCATATAGATGCATAATAATTCAAATAGTTAACTTTCATATTCATATTCAATTCAATTAGATCTATTATAAAGATTCCAATGTGATTGTTTTTGATAATATATATTAAATTAATTAATTTGTACTGTATTTGTTTATGTTGAACAGTTAAGGATTATATAGAACTAAATTGACATATATGAACATATTATAAGCATACAAATTATTATTTTTATCTTTTATTGAGTAGTTAATAATTATATACAAAATGATTCAATATTTGATGACCACATGAAGTAAAAGATTATTTAAAAGTTGAGAATGAAAGGTACAAAAGTTGTTAAGTTAAAACAATATTTGACTTTAAAAAAATGATAATATAATAAATAAATAACAAAATGATATAAAAATCAGTCTTGTTACTGCTCAGATACATTCATAGACACAATATTGTGAACCAGCGTACTTGATAAAGGCAACCTTTCATACTACGGATCAAAGAACAAAAATTGCAACGAACCATAGAAACACTGGTTTCAATAGTTCATTTGTAATGATGTTGTATAAATCAAATAAGAGCTTTTAATTGTTGTAATATGACACTAAAAGCCTGCATTAGATTGCAGCACAGAACTTACTATATCTCATGTCATGGGGACTTTGTTTAATCTGCAGACATGTGATCAGTTCTCAGCAAACCTATTCAAGGTTGAATCACAGATTCGTTCAGTTCCAGTTCTTTGCGACTCTCCTAATTCAGCAGATTCCTCTCTGTCGAAACAATCTGAAACTAGTTTCTGTACAAGTGTATGGGATACCTGCCAAAACGTCTCCATGAGAAATTCCCCGTTTGCCCCTTCACTACAAGGTGCTGGTGGATTGCCACAGAACACCTCATCTAAGCTCACCGATCTCTGGCAATCAAGAGACGACTTCTGTACTGCATTTGGTGGTAGACCAGATGAAAGGACTCAGTGTTTCAATGGGACACCGATACTGCTTAACTCAACGACCCAAACCCCGATTCCTCCAAATGGACTATGTCTTGAAAGGCTTGGAGATAAAGGGTATATCAATATGGCTGCTCATCCAGATGGGTCAGACCGTGCCTTCTTCTCAGACCTTCCAGGAAAAATATGGCTTGCAACTATTCCTACGCATGGTTCTGGAGAACCACTGGGATTAGATGAATCTAGCCCTTTTGTTGACTTAACAGATCAAGTCAAATTCGATACTGTGTTCGGGTTGATGGGGATAGCATTTCACCCAAAGTTTGCTGAAAATGGGCGCTTCTTTGCTTCGTTCAACTGTGACAAAGAAACGTCTTCCACATGTTCAGGAAGGTGTGGTTGTAACTCAGATGTGGGTTGTGACCCATCAAAATTAGGGAGTTCGGGCGCAGATCACCCATGCCAGTATCATAATGTTGTGGCAGAATACACTGTTAATGGGACGTCATCAGAACCTGCAAAGGTAATTCACTTAATTAGCACGCGCATTCTGAAAAGAGAATATAAATTAAACGTACAAAAAATAGAAAGAAAAAAACAAGGTTAATAGCGCTGATACGTTATCTAAAATTGGTTCGAGAGCAGAAAATGATTTCTAATATGTTTGTAGGCAACAAAAGGAGAACCTACAGAAGTGAGAAGGATATTCACGATGGGGCTTCCATTTACAAACAATCATGGTGGTCAGATTCTTTTCGGGCCTACTGATGGGTATCTGTATATAATGGTGGGAGATGGTGGAGGCAAAAATGGCCCTTTAGGATTCGCTCAAAATAAAAAGTCCTTGCTTGGAAAGATCATGAGGGTGGACGTAGATACTATACCTAGTAAGTATTTGGTTTTACTTTGAAGTTTAGGCAACAGTTACTCTGCTCCATTTGCAAAGTTAACCTTTTCCAATACCTATTCCAGAAGAAACGGATGATCTGAACGTATGGGGAAATTATTCAATTCCTCAAGACAATCCTTACTCTGAAGATAAAGAATTGTTGCCTGAAATATGGGCCTTAGGACTTAGAAATCCTTGGCGTTGTAGCTTTGACTCAGAAAGGCCTTCTTACTTCCTCTGTACAGATATCGGTCAGGTTCGTATGGTCTCTTAGTTTTCACTTGCTTCATCGTGTTGCAATTCTATACGTTCTTTACAGATATTTAAAAGCATCTTGGTTTCTTGAAGTAGTTCTTAAAATAAATAAATAAACAAGATCTTGTAGTAATAATGTAATATCAGCATAAATCTTGCATAAATTGATTGATCAGGATCGTTATGAGGAAATTGATGTTATTACTAAGGGTGGCAACTATGGTTGGAGTATATATGAAGGCCACCTTCCTGTTAATTCTTCCAAAGGAAATACGTCTGATTCTACAGATCTTATCTTTCCAGCAATGGGATATAACCACAATGACGTGAACAAAAAAGAAGGTTCTGCAGCGATATCAGGCGGGTATTTCTATCGTTCTACCACAGATCCATGCATGTATGGCAGGTAAAACAGACGTCCCAAGAACATTTTTCTACATTTTCTAATTATAATATGAATGCAACGTAGTAATACTTTTCACTTGCATCTTAACGACTTCTAATTTAGACCAAAGAAGCATACAAGTCAATGAGTAATAAGTCCAGCACAGATTCTAAAAATCTGTTAAAAGTGATCTAAAATATGTAAGACAAGTTACAAAACCGGTATATACATATTCTTCAATTCAACTTTTGATATTCAGACAAATAAAAATAAAATAATAATGAATCTAACTATAAAAGGATGCTCAGTTACCTGTATGCAGATCTGTACGCCACTGCTTTATGGGCAGCCGCTGAAACTCCAACAAACAGTGGGAACTTTACCACCACTTCAATCCCTTTCACCTGTGCTCGTGATTCTCCATTAGAGTGCAATTCTGTACCAAACACTAACTTGGCCGCTCTAGGTTACATATACTCATTTGGAGAAGATAACAAGAAAGACCTATATATTTTGGCAAGCACGGGAGTCTACAGAGTAGTTCGCCCAAGTCACTGTAATTTCAGTTGCACCAAGGAAAATGCAACACAAGCTGAAACTCCGCGTATGTCTCCACCTTCTTCAAGTGGCAATCACCTCGCCAGCCAAAATATAGAGTTTTTGTTCACTGTCTCTTTAATATTGGTCTTGGTAGGCTATATGCTGTAACTGTGAAAGAAAGAGTATCACACTATCAGGAACCTTTCACAACATCTCATTCAGCTTTGATGTGAAAAAAAAATAATAGTTTACTTTGTTTTATATCAAGTTCCATGATAAGCAAGCACGAGGATATAGATTTCAGTATTCCACATCTTGTGAGTTGTGAGAAAGCTGAATCTCAGTGAAGCATAAATGTCTCCAAGTTTTGTACAAGAACAGCGAGTATGTCAGTATGTCACCAATTTCTATGAGAATGAACTTTAGGTTTAATGACAACGTATCAATTATTTATTGTTTACCTACATCTTCAGCTAACCTGTTCTTTATTCTGTTGCCAAATACCCTCAAACCAAATACTGTTCGTCACCTGGCCATCACCAAAAGGATAACGGTGAACACAAGAGGCCTCACTTGACCTCCCAGTTGGTGATACTACACTGAAAGTTCATTATTATAGACTGCACTCGTACTTGCAAAGAAAGATAAAGTAACGTGTCTTCATATAGTGTCATGCATCATAAAAGATGTACTAATTCCATCTGGGGAAAAGGGAAATTAAGCAGAAATAATTTAATAGCTACGGGTATAAAAAAAAATTGTCAAAAAGAAAAAGGATTGTATTAATCGGCAATTCTTCAACATAGTTTAATACAAATGCAGAGAACCCGTATTAAGATCATGTATTAATTCAATATTGTCTCAATTGATATTTGATCATATGATGTTGATACAAATAATAGACATCATAACGAATGATTTTCTTTATCCTAAGGGTAACAATTAGTTTGACATGGAGGATTACAGTTGTTTTGGTCTGTAGTAGTTAACAGTAGGTCCCATGCCCCCATAAGTCCATAACAAATGAGGACCGCTAAATTACACTCAGTAAGATCATAAATAGCCTATAATATACATAAGGTTATACCAGGTATGGGATTCATTTGGCAGTAATTACATCTTGATTTCTGTCCCTATAAGAAGAAACTAATCATCGGAAATGTCAAACCATGCTTCAGTCACCAGTCTTATCCACAATACTTTTCTCTATCGCTTCATCACACAGCTCAAGCGTCAAATCCAGGTTCCCTTCATTATAGTTCATATCCATGAAAAAGCTGTATAATTCTGTATCCGCAACTAAACCTTTTTTCCTCATTTCCTCAAACAGATTTTTGGCCTCCAGATGTTTTTTCCTCTTAATATAACCCTTGATGAGAGCATTATAAGCATTTACAGTCACATCATACCCCTTCTCTACCATTTCTTTATGCAAAAACCATGCCTCTTTCATGTTTCTTGCTTTGCAGTGGCCTCTTATTAGTATGTCGTAGGTATTAGCATTTGGGGATATACCTTTCTCTAACATCCCTTTGTATATTTCAGTTGTAGCTTGCATATCATTTCGGACACAGTACTGCTTCATAAGCGAATTGTAGGTGGTAGCATTTGGCATGATACTTTTTTCCAACATCCATTTAAGAAGTGACACGCCATCATCTAGCATCCCTGACAAGCAGAATCCATTCATTAAAACATTAAAGGTAACGACTGTAGGCTGAACCCCTTTATCCAGCATTTGGCGGAGAAGTTCATGAGCCTTGACCATGTCTCCTGCCTTGCAATGAGCATCTATTAGAGTTGTGTATGTATAAGTATCTGGATAAATGCCTGCTACCTCCATATCTTCCACTAGCTTTATTGCTTGTACAATATTTCCAATTTTACAAAGACCATTAACAAGAGAATTATACGTGCATATATTTAATTCAAGACCCTTAGAACACATTTCATGTAGAAGTTCATTTGCTGTATCTATATCCCCTTGTTTGCATAGCCCATCAACCAGAGCAGTATAAGTCACAAGATTGGGAGTGAGACCCATCTGAACCATCTGATTATGAAGTGAAAATGCCTCTTTTATTTGGCCGTCCTTGCAGTAACCATCAATAAGTACTGTACAAGTGATTTCATCTAGTTTCATTCCTCTACTACGCATTTCAAGAAAGAGATTATGTGCTATCGGTATATTTCCCGTTCTACAAAGACCAGATAAAAGAGCAGTATCTGTAACGAGATCAGGAAAAATGTTGTTACTATGCATCTCCTCAAGCAGCCTATACGCAGCAATGACGTTCCCTGCTTTGCAGAAACCATCAATTAGTGTTGTATACACTACCTTATCAGGAGTTATTTTCTGGTATATCATCTCCCTGAGAACCTTCTCTGCCTCCGCCACTTTGCCAATCTTACATAAAAGGAAAACCACACTGTTAAGAGTAAACATGTTTGGCTTCAATCCTTTAATTTGCATTTCTTCTATAAGTTTCAGAACTACGTGATACTCTCCTATCTGACAGTACCCATTTATCATTGTGCTATAACTAATAGTATCAGGCATGTAGCCTCGCAACTCCATTTGGAGGAGTAAGTTATGAGCTTCTCTCACTTTCCCCATTAGACAAAGGCAATGAATCATTATATTATGTGACATAGTGTTCCATTTAACACCTTCTTTAAGGAATTCAGTAAAAATCTGTGGTGTTTTCCTACAACCATCAATATTCTCCGATAGCTGCGACAGAAAATAATTGCATGAATCAACAGATATTACCACCCCATAGTTTAACATCTTATAAAATAGTGTTTTGGCTCCATCAAGTATTCCAACTTCAACGAGGACTTCAAAGAAAATATCAAAGACATGGGGATTCGAACCCCAATCCTTGTAAGTGTATACCAACTTCTCCATGAAAAGAGCAAATGGAAGGCTAGCATCTACATTAGGTTTAGTCCAAAAGTCATGAATAAGTCCATGAGCCATTTTGGGGTCCTTTGCAGCAACAGAAATTTGGATGATGATGCAACGAGCCTCAAGTGATGGAGCTCTACGCAAGCACAACCAGTCAAAGAAATTTAAAACCAAGTTGTACTCATGCTTTATTTCCATCAGAACCCAAATAAAGTGGTCGAGCTTAAACTTTGATTCAAATGGTTTCAGAATTCGTTCAATGGGCTCAAAACGACGTTGCTTAATGGTGGTGCAGATGTTGTAGACAAGTTGAGAATCTTTGATGGTAGGTTTTTTCAGGGAATAATCAGGGAAGAGTCTGGCACTAGCTGAAGAAAATTTTCGTCTTGCAACGTCAAATGGCAGACATGTGAAAGAGGAAACCATCTGAATCTGAAGATGGTAATATAATATTTGACAACAATATCTTGGGACGAAGATAGAACACCTCTTCATATCTTGGCATCAGACCAGATTTCTTGTTTCCTCCTTTGGTGTTGCCATGACCCTTCTCCATATAGAAAGACTGAAGCATAAAGAATGTTCCTCAATACATCCCCTGTCACAAGGACATTCACACAATAATTAGCAAGTCTTCATAAATATAACTTGCATCACAAATCCAACTTGGCACCCAAATTTTGTAACGCTAATTTTTCAACCAATACATCATTTTTTTTCTAGTCTTGGTGAGAGTGGCATTTTATCAAACAGGTGGTAGCAATTTACAATTAACTCTGCAGTGCACATTAACCCCTAAGTTAACCTTTTTATTAATACAGATACATACATCAGGAGAGTATATTTTGCATCTGAAACTAAATATTAACATTGACAATGATAATACTCATAAGTGGCATTGACATTACATAGCACTTAAAATACGCGAATAAACAAACATATATGAACAGGTTACCTTTTTTGTAGTATTTATTCCAACATGAAGAGAAAGAAGAATCAAAGTATTATTAAGTTGAGAGCTGCACTCAGATACATATAATTATACAGATACAGATGACAGTGGGGGGAGGAGTAGAAGAAAAGCTCCGACTTCGGTAGGAGTGCGGCGTTTGTCCGGTCGGATTAAACGGCTTATTTTAGGGGTTCATCAAATTGCATACGTACCCTTGATCTAAACTGTTACGACATTTTAGACCCAAAGTCCTACTTTTTTTCAGTTTTAGTCCTCATAAGTTATCACATTATGCAATTGTTACCATTTGTCCAAGTATTAGATGGCCAACTTTCTAAATGAACAACTGTGGTTTAGGGAAATATATTTTTTAAGGAAAAAAAAAGTAAAATGGAATTATACTTTTACTTTCTAGTAAAAAAGTAACTTCGAAGAGGTTAAGATTGACGGGGTTAAAAGAGGGAGAGAAGGTGGCTCAGCCACTGACAACTAATTAGTTTCTTTTTTGATACAAAATTTATTTATATTTATATATATAATTAGTGTGTAACCCGTGAGATGAACAACATCATATGTATCATCTTAAAATAGGTAGCTCTTTCATCAAAATATCATTTCATTGAGTTCCATGAAAGAACATAGTGATATCCAATTTTATCTTTTTAAGATTATTCATACTTCAATTAGATTTCAACATTTTCAATTATACTCCATATGAGGTTAAGAATGTGATATCCAACATTTTCAACATTTTCAATTTTCAATAATGATATCCAACATTTTTAAGATTATTTATTTATATTTATAAATAACCGTTTTTCATTGAACATATATTAATAATCGCAAATATCAGTTGACGTAAATAACCACATCAACTATTAAATCAAATAATAAAATCTAACAAAAACATATTATAAATGACCATATCAACAAATTAAACTATAAGATAAACTACAGATTATGCGATTAGTGAAACAAATGGTAATTTCCAATTTTTTATAGTAGGATGACAAGTTCATATATCTATGTTTTACATATATTTACCATATTGATCATCTTTTGCCTAAATGATTGAGCCGTATATTCCTAATACTCCATCAACAAACCTAATTTAATCTTAACCAATTAAAAATATAAAAATCAAATCATGTAATTATATTATGTCATACTTGTAAGTAGAAGCGAAAGAGAACACTCAGCTTCAAACTTGTAAATACCATATCACATTTATTTTAATACAAGTTATATAAAGAATTTTCATAGCAAAAGATTTAAAATGTCACCTAACCCGCCCATTAAGCCACATCTAATTTATAGATGAACAATCGGAAACCAAAAATATAATTGTGTAGTGAACATCGTTATGCATAATCGGAAATCAAATTAGAAACACACACAAAGTAGATATGATGTCTAATTTTTTTCAAAATTTATACAGTATAAGAAATCATAAAATGCACAATAAAAAGTCCAATAATTAAGAAAGTAATAAACTCGAAATGTCAAGAAAGAGAGCTGATTGAAACTACACCAAATTATAAGAACTAATGTTGGTAACAAAAAATATATTGAAAGCATCATCCATCATTAATAGACCTCACATCAATGTAAAAACCATTTATAAGATATAATCTAAATTACATATGCATATCAAATTTACATACATCTATACTACATATAAAGTATTCTTGTTATTGTCTTATATTAGACTCAACAATATAAAAAGTCTAATTTACCCCTAAACAATTGCTTTTACTACATTTCTATTTACGCCAATTATAAATGTATAATATTCTATGAATACATAAACAAATATTAGTATAATAATTGGTCAACACTTGCACTGATTATGATGTCTATCTAAGAAACTATATCCACTATCAAAAGTAAGTAAATAAAAAAAAATCAATAATACCATTGACTTCAATAAGATTACAACATTACATTTCATTTTACGGGCTATAATAACTCCAATATTGTGTCAATTAATTATTGGTTTAGAACTACACCTTAAAAGGTGGGACATTTTTCTTTCTTTCTCATGTTTAATGTTTAATTCAACTTCGCATTTTCATATTTTTGTATCATAGTTATCTACAAAAGGGTTGTTGAATATGTATCAAATAATTCAGCATGACCGTCGCATAGCGCGGGTTTACTGCTAGTATATAATGATTTATGTAAGAATTGTAAAAATTTCTTATTGTATTGAAATGTCAACAGAGATACTTATATAAACTAATTTATGTAAGAACAAAAAAACTTTCTAGTTGGATTGAAATTCCAACAGAGATTTCATATCATATCATATCATATCATATATGAAATGAAATTGACTAGGGATTCAAATACAAAACACATTTACATTAATAAACTAATTACTTTATATTAATTGTGCAAAAACATATAAAACGACTATTCTATCTTACATCTCAATTCAATTACTATATAAAATGACTATTCAATTACTTTATATTGCTTGTTGAAATAAATACATTATTTAACTATAATAAATTAACATTAATTATTGTTTATTTAAAGATAAGACAAGTCATGAATCATGTTGAATCAACATGTACAAATAAAATGGTTAATACATTATGAGAATGACACGTCATCATTTGAAACATGTGACATCACAAATAATAGTCATATCAATAAGGGGCTACTCATTTAGTATATGTGTAAGATGTAAGATATAATACATAGTAACTTTATAAACATTAATGGACCTTATCTGATTATACAATTGGGTTGAACGATACTAACCTAATATATTATTAGGTGGGACAACCGGCTGGGAAAATTAAAAGATTATATTTAGAATGACTCATGCCAGATTTAGCAACATTTTCAATTTAATGCTAGCTTAAAAAGATTTCCATTAAGACTACCAATTTTGGAAAAATGAGCGAGTCCTACGTCACCAATATAGTTCATTAGCATCTACTGATTAACCAATAATTAATTCCCTTGATACCAAACACCGTCTCGTTCTCCGATTCGTTACAATCTCTAAAATTCTTGCGTCGTGGCTTGCCTGCCTGCCCGAGCCATTTTCGTTTGTTTGCATGTGTACGTAAATATTATTATTAATCATGATATAATCAATATGTGCAGAGAAAGAAAAAGAAGAAGAAAAGGAAGAATCGGAAAATGTCTTCGTTACCTGAAGGCGCATTCTCATCTACCGCCGGGGATCTAGATTTCGGTCAGGAGGTAACATTGAGTGATAAGCTTAAAGTCTTCAAATCTTCTGGTTTCGATCCAGAAAATTATGTATCCACCAAATGTCGTACAACCAGCGAAAAGGTATATCTAACTATCTATCTACCAGAGCCGTTCCTGAGTTTCTGAAGGCTCTGTGCGAAATCTTCAAATGGGGCCCAAAAATAGTAATTATTTTTTTTATATAAATTTGGGTAACCGAAAGAACGAGACGCCTATAAGATTTTGTTTTTTTTGTATTATTTCAAGTAAAAAAATAAAGATAATGAAAGCATGATTTCATCATTTTTCAATAATTCTTTTGTCAAATCGATCTCGCGGGAAAAGGATTTGGAAAAAATAATTTTAGACTTTCATGAGTAGGCTGAGTTCAATTATCATTTACATTTTTGTTGAAATTACTTGAATTTGGTTATCAACATCTACATTTTCGTTATCAATGTCTATATTCTGATTATCATTCTCCACGTTAAAACCAAGTGCATTAAAAAGAATTTTATTGTTATCTACACTTCACATAATCACTTTGATAATCGCACATTCTACAAACGTGTTAAAAACTGGAAGCTCGGTATGTATTTATGATTATTGGGTTTTGATATTTCTTATTATTTGTTATTAATTTTTTTGAGAAGGCTTTTTAGTTGTAGGTCTCACGGGTTAAAAAGGTTGAGCAAATATTTTTTTTGTTGTCTTTGTAATAATAATTTATTTGGAGTCCCAAAAAACATATTTATATGTATTTATATTCAAGCAAATTATTTATATGCATATATACATACATATAATACACTATCTACGAAATTTTTAGGTCGTAAAATTTCGGGGGCCCTATGCGGTGACACCACTTGTACACTATCGAAGACGACATTGCTATCGATCTATCTATTACGTATCGTTCATACCAGTACTTAATTCATGCCAAATGGATCAACATGAAAATAAATTATATTGAACATTTGTAAATATATTTTGGATGATGTCATATATGTTTGTCAACTTCATGTAAGCATGCATGTGTTACCCTACAAACTTTATTCAAATTCAATGCATGTATATTCTTTTTGAAATATTTTTATGACAGATTATCGCATCACAAGTTATTTAATTGTATATAAGCACCAAATAATTACCTTTAATTGTGTAATTGGCAGGAAATAAAGCATTTGGTGACTTGTCTTCTTGATCTAAAGAAGGCTTCTGCAGAAGAAATGAGAAAAAGTGTTTATGCTAACTACCCTTCTTTTATTCGGTAAGAAGTATAGATCAATCCAAACATTTAATATTTCAGATCGAGTTCTAATCATACTGTAAGATCGTATAGTTAGTACTATCAATGTTACTATAATAAGATTGTTACTGGTTTTTCATGGTTTTGCATGCCCTGTATGCAGGGGCCGGGGGCGGCGCTAGAAAGTTATTATCGAGAAACTTAAACAATCAAATTAAAATAATCAAATAAAGCCCTTTCAATGGGGCAAAATACCATTATTATTGTTATTATTATTATTAACCTTATTATAACAAAATTACATTGTATGAATTCTTATGAGGGGGCATCTGCCCACCCTGCCCTGCTACTAGATGATTCATTTTAGAATGAATCAATGTTGTAAGACTTATTTCTAACATTAATATACATGTTATCATTTTCATACGTGCAGTGTATCAAGGGAGATCTCTGATCTTGAAGGACAACTAGTCGCCTTGAGGAATTTTTTATCTAATCGTGCGTCTATCATTCATACTCTAGCTGAAGGTGCTGGGGTGGAATCCATGTCTTCTGGTCCTGGTTCCAAGAAAGATGTCAGTTTTGACTTTGAAGATAAAGAACCTTCAAAGATGGAAATCTGGCTAACCCAATACATAGACAACCTGCACATTTTGCTAGCCGAAAGAAGGGTGGATGAAGCTTTATCTGCACTCGATGAAGGAGAACGTGTTGCAAAGGAAGAAGAAAAATCTATGACATCATCCATGCTCTCTTCTTTGCGAGCTAATATAACCGCACAGAGACAAAAATTAGCTGATCAAATTGCTGAGTCTGCCTGCCAACCTTCTTCTAGTGGTCTTGAGCTTCGATCATATGTGGAAATAATCAAACGGCTTGGTGATGGTCCACGAGCCCATACACTGCTCCTTAACTCACACCACCAAAAGTTAAAATCTAAAATCCAGGGTCTTCAGACATCAGGGTCAACTTATGGAGTGGCTTACACAGCTGCCCTCTCACAGCTCGTGTTTTCAATCATAGCTCAGGCGTCAAGTGATTCTTTAGCCATATTTGGTGATCAACCGCTATACACATCTGAACTTGTGACTTGGTCTGTCAAGCAGACCAACACATTTGCACATCTCATGAAGAGACACGTTATCGCTTCACCCTCTGCTTCTGGGGGGCTACGAACTGTTGCTGAGTGTGTTCAGATCTCTATGGGTCATTGTTATCTATTAGAAGCTCGTGGATTGGCACTTGCGCCTGTATTACTCAGACATTTTAGACCTTGTGTTGAACAAGCATTGAATGCTAACTTGAAAAGAATTGAGCGAAGCACTGCTGCTCTTGCAGCTGCAGATGATTGGTCCCTTAATTATCCACACAATCTCGGTACCACTGCTTCTTCAATTGTATCCCAGCCAAAGCTTTCAAACAGCGCCCATAGATTTAATGTCATGGTTCAGGTGAGATTCTACTCGGGTACGTGTTTGAAAGTGTATCAAACTTCACCCGAAATTCTATTATATGTATCCAACTTTAAAAGTGTTTACTGTATGTATCAAACTTTCAATTTAATTTCTAGTGTATGCATCTGACCTATTATAACTGGTAAACTGGTGATGTGGCGTCGGTTTTGATGATGTGGCAACTTATATCGTTGCCATGTCATCAGAAAATACCGGATACCTGATGAGGATGTCATCGGATACAAACAATAGCATAGGTGAAATTTAAAACATATTCCATATAAGAATAGAGTCATAGACTAGCTTATATTTTTGCTTTCAGATGCTTCCTTCCACTTGTAGACATAATAAATAGACTAATAATTTTCAACTTCAAAGTTAGTAGTTTGACTCTCAATCCAAAACATGAAACTTAATGATACCAGGAAATGTGTGAGGACATTGGACTCCTCAGGTCGTCACAGTTTTCGAATCGGGCCATGGAAGGTCTTGTACAAGTTTTCAACTCATATGTTCACATGCTTGTAAATGCATTGCCCGGTTCATCAGAAACTGAGAATTTGGAAGGTAGAATTGTCAGAACAGCAGATGATGAAACACAGCAAATAGCTTTGCTAGCTAATGCATTAATGTTAGCAGAAGAACTGCTCCCTCGAGCAGCCATAAAGTTGTTGCCTTTACAACAGTGTATTCCCTCTGATACCCCTAGGAAAACTTCAGACAGACAACTACGTACACCAGAGCAAAGAGAATTGAAGAAACGGCTCCAACGACTTGTTGATCAGTTGAGAGATAGCTTTTGTAGAAAACATGCACTTGATCTCATCTTTACAGAAGAGGGAAGTGCTCGTCTTAATGCACAAATGTACTTGAGTATGGATGAGAATTCAGAAGAGCCGGAATGGTTCCCTTCTCCAATATATCAGGTAAATAAATCATGAAATTTAACATTTTTTTATTGAAAAAGGCCATCAGTGCATTTTAATATTATATAAAATCTGAAGTTGAATATTAATGGATGTAACACCCATCTTCTCAGTTTACGTTACTGATATAGGTTCCTAATTGATTTACCAGGAACTGTTTATCAAGTTATGTACAGTGGCAAGCTTGGCATCGGAGATGTTTGTAGGAAGAGAAAGGTTTACCACCCTTCTTTTGATTAGACTCACGGAAACAGTGATTTTATGGCTATCTGATGAACAAAGTTTTTGGGAAGAAGTTGAACACGGGTCAAAGCCACTTGGACCTTTTGGACTTCGACAGGTTTTTTCTTACTTTCTTTGTCTAACTTCAAGACCATACTGTAATCCTATCTTAGTATACTATTTGGTGGTGTGCTATGCAGTTTTATTTAGATATGCAATTTGTTATACTGTTTGCCTCCCAAGGGCGTTACTTATCACGAAATTTGCATCAAGTTATCAAGAATATCATCTCAAGAGCTATGTACTCGGTTGCTGCTACCAATACAGACCCCAACAGGTTCCTTTTTGTTGTTTCCCTTCTAAACCCATCTTTTTTGTCGTTTCTAAAAGATTTGTTTTGGTTGACTGAGCAGCAGTTTGCCGGATGATCAATGGTTTACTGATATTGGTCAAGTTGCAATCAAAATGTTGACTGGGAAGGACACCTTGGAGAATGTAGAAGCTACAAGTCCTACAGCTTCCATGTCAGTTGTATCTCAAGGGGAGTAACTAGTGCATCTTCACCCACAAAGAGCGTCCTTACAAAAACAAAGTTGGGTATCAGTAGTTACACCCGTCTCAAGTAACGTACTAGTGTTATAAGCTAGAAGAGTCAAAACGGGTCGATTGTGTAAGGGGTCAAAATGATTCCCAAAACAGATAACTTTTAACTCTATAACGGTTGGCCGGGTGACTCGTCAACACATTAACACTTTCTAGTCATTTTTGTGAGTTATATTTAATAAATGTACTATATCAATACAACAATAATCTAATTAATAAGATATAATAATTTAAGAGGTTATAAACATTTGAATACAATATAGGCAACTTTCAACACCATGTAGTTTGTAGGCTGTAGCTAATTTTTACACTTTACCTGTTTCACTCGTTATGAATTAAAAGGACATGAATTCACTCATTTTCATATACGTATAAGTCTCAAGCCCAATAAAAAATAAGCAACTTGTGAAAGATCATTCATTTTCATCATGTGTAGTGTTTATCTCACATTTTGTGAAAATGATAATATGTTTAACAAGAAAACTCGATGTATAATGAACCACTCTCATCTTTTCTTCCTTTTTTTTTCTCAAGTCTCGGGATGTAATCACATGGTGGGAGTATTATCTTGCCAATTACTCCGAACAGGTGATGAAGAACATTAACTTGTTTCCTCGCTTTTTTTGTGAAGGTAGGCTAGTTTGACAGATTGTAGAAATACAAATGCCAAGGATCACCATTGTTAGTATTTTGCTGTTCAAAATTGGATATTCTGTGAAGTGTAATATTGTTCTTGCTTTTCACACACACACAGAAATTGATTGTTTTATGTTAGACAAACTAACGTATGATAATACTTTGTATTTACTTTGTTGTGTATAACTTATGTACTTGTATAAATCCTTAGGGATTCATCTTGTAATTTGTTGTCTTATATAATGGAAACCTCTCCACCTAACTTGGTAAGGAGATTCAAAGGTTATTATGGTATCAGCCTCTTAACTTTCTCTCAACCTTCTCTCTTCCGATTTCTTTTCTTCTCCCTCTAAAACCGATCGTTTCTCTATGGCTTCTTCATCAATGGAGTCTCCCCTCAACATGAACACTCCGTTTCATCTCCTCACCCACCGCCTTTCTTCAACCAATTATCTTCTGTGGAAAAGTCAAATCATCACGGTCCTGGATTACCAAAACCTTGTTCCGCTTGTCGATGGCACCTCTATTGCTCCACCTTCTGAAGTCACGGTAGAAGGAAAGAAGGTCCCAAATTCTGAATATTCGGCTTGGGTGAGTTCTGATCAAAAGGCACGGCTGTTTCTGTTAGCATCCCTCATCGAAGAAGCTTCGGCTGAAATCGTTGGTCTCACTACTGCCCGTCAAATCTGGCTCACTTTGGAAGCCGCCTACAGTAATTCATCAATTGAGAGAGTCCAGAATTTGCGGGATCAACTCCGTCTATTACAAAAAGGTAACTCGTCTGTCTCTGAATTTGGGCGTAAGTTCAAACATTTGTGTGATCAATTATCTGCAATTGGTTCCCCTGTTGAAGAATCTGATAAGTCACATTGGTTCATTTGTGGCCTTGGACCCAGTTTTGAAACTTTTTCTATCTCTATTCGGACATCCCGGGATCAGTTCCTACTTCGGGAACTCATTGCCAAAGCCGAAGCCCATGAATTATTTTTGCAGGCTATTCATGGTTCCACCACACCTACTGTTGCTTTTACTGCAAATCAAGCACCATCTGGTAATCGCGGCCGTGGTGGCCGTAGTAATCGTGGTGGACGTGGTCGTGGCAGGCGGTCACCCCATTGTCAATTGTGTCGAACCACTGGCCACTTTGCTGATGCGTGTCCACAATTGGGGTCCTATGCGTCTCGATCTCTAAGCTCGGATCCTGATTTAGCCAAGGCGTTTCAAGCCCAATGTCGTGTCTCACCCACTACTCCCGATTGGTTTGTTGATTCGGGGGCCACGGATCATATGTCATCATCCTCTAACTCGGTATCTCACTCCGTGCCTTACACCGGGTCTTCTAAAGTGGTTTTCGGTAATGGTAATTCTCTCCCTATATCTCATATTGGTCACTCGAATGTTACTCCCTCTATTAAGTTACGAGATGTTTTGGTGGTTCCACACCTCACCAAAAATCTCCTTTCTATTAGTAAGTTAACTCGTGATAACAACCTCGATGTTTTGCTTTCCGAAAATTTTTTCCATATACAGGATCGAACATCGAAGAAAGTTCTAGCTCGGGGCCATTGTGATCAAGGACTCTACATTCTGTCACCATCATCATATGCCTTTGCGGTTTCTAAAAGATCGGGATCACAAGCTTCGTTCGAGTTATGGCATTCAAGGCTTGGTCACGTTAACTCTACTACTTTACTTTTATTAAATAAGTTGGGAATGTTGTCTGTTACCTCTTTATTACCGAAACCCACAATATGTAAGTTTTGTCAAATGGCTAAATCTCACTGGTTGCCGTTTCCTGTTAATGATAAACGTGCTACTAGTATACTAGATCTTATTCATTGTGATTTGTGGGGACCCTCGCCAGTTTACTCGGTTGATGGGTACCGTTACTATGTTGTGTTTATAGATGACTATTTAAGATTTACGTGGTTTTACCCTCTCAAGCAATAATCAGATTTTTACATGGTATTCACTACCTTTATGAACCTGGTACAAACACAATTCACTAGCAAAATTAAAGTATTTCAAAGTGACGGCGGCACGGAATTTCTAAATCACAATGTTCGACGGTTGTTAGAAAATAACGGTACCTTACATCAGGTCTCGTGTCCTTACACGCCCCAACAAAATGGACGGGTTGAGCGGAAACATAGACATATTGTTGAAACCGGGTTGGCGATGTTATTCAATAGCCACTTACCATCGATCTATTGGGTTCATGCCTTTAGCTCCGCTATATATATTATTAATCGTCTACCAACACCCGTATTGCAGAATAAATCACCTTTTGAACTTGTCTTCTCGCAAGCCCCGAATTATGATATTTTTCGCACCTTTGGGTGTTGTGTATACCCGTATCTCCGGGATTATGCGGATCATAAACTGTCTCCACGAAGCATTCCTTGCGTTTTCCTTGGTTATTGTTCCGCTTATAAAGGGTATCTATGTTTGGATCCGTCTACATCTCGTGTGTATGTTACGAGGCATGCTAAATTTGACGAATCATGCTTCCCGTTCGGAGGTGACACAAACTCCATTTCTGAAGATAAGCTACAATTGTGTGAATTTTTAATGGATCACCAACCTGCTAAGAACGTGTCATCTATTTCATCAAATGTTCCTACTGGGCCTACCTCTATCTCAACTCATTATGGGCCTGCTTATACAAAAGAAGTCTCTGATGGGCCAGTGACTACACATGCAAACAACCACATGCCTTCTTGCACGTTGTGTTCTGATCCGTCACCTCAGCCAACGTCTGTTACTCCTGCACCGGTGTTTACTACATCGGTACCAGATGCTACATCCACCCCTATGCCTGACTCTGTTCCGCTTCAGCCCGCTCCCATGGCTGCTCCACCAACTTCTACCCATCCGATGGTAACTCGGGCCAAGGCTGGGATTTACCGTCCCAAACATCGTGCTGATATTGTTCAGGTTACTCGTTCACCTCACATCACAGCCCTTCTTTCAGCTCAAGACCCCAAAAATGTCAAACTTGCAATGCAAGACCCCAAATGGGTCACCGCTATGCAAAATGAAATGAGTGCACTACATAAAAATAATACTTGGACTCTTGTACCCCGCCCAACATCTCAGAATATTGTTGGGTGTCGTTGGTTATTTCGCACCAAATATCGGGCCGATGGGACGATTGATCGTCACAAAGCTCGTCTAGTGGCTCAAGGGTTCTCGCAAGTTCCGGGTGTTGATTTTTTCGCCACATTTAGTCCGGTTGTTAAGGCAGCCACGGTTCGCATTGTTCTTGCTTTAGCGGTTTCTAACAAGTGGCCGTTACATCAACTTGACGTCAACAATGCCTTTTTACATGGAAATTTAAGGGAACTTGTTTATATGGAACAACCACCCGGGTTTGCGGATTCAAAGTTTCCCAACCATGTGTGTCGTCTAAATAAGGCACTTTATGGCTTAAAACAAGCGCCACGTGCTTGGTTTCATCGGTTAAGTTCCTTTCTTTTGAATAATGGATTTTTATGTAGTCGGGCCGACTCATCTCTCTTTGTCTTCAAAAGAGGGTCTTGTCTTCTTTATTTGTTGGTGTATGTTGATGATTTAATCTTAACGGGAAATCAACCCGTCATTATTAAATCCTTTATTACAAAACTCAACAAAGAATTCGCTATTAAGGATCTTGGTAAGCTCACTTACTTTCTTGGCCTAGAAGTTGAATACACTCCTGATGGGTTGTTCCTTGGGCAATCCAAATATGCGCAAGATGTCCTTCTTCGTGCCAAGTTGGCTGATTCAAAACCAATGCCGACTCCGTTAGCTTCCAATTGCAGTTTTGTTACACATGGTGAGCCTTATCATGATCCTACACATTATCGCTCCCTTGTTGGTGCCTTACAATATCTTACCATTACCCGTCCGGATATCGCTTATGCCGTGAATCAAGTTAGCCAATTTTTACAAGCCCCGACTATTGTTCATTATCAACATGTTAAACGCATCCTACGCTATGTCAAAGGCACACTCTCATTTGGTTTATCGTTTTCTAAACCAATCGCCTCACGAGTTCTTGGCTACTCCGATGCCGATTGGGCGCGTTGTGTCGAGACTCGTCGATCCACGTATGGTTACTCGATTTATCTTGGTGGAAACCTTGTCTCATGGAGTGCCAAGAAACAACCTACGGTTTCTCGATCAAGTTGTGAGTCGGAATATCGGGCAATGGCTAATACCGCGGCGGAAATTATTTGGGTCAACAATGTTCTCCAAGAACTACATGCTCTTCCACCGGGTCGCCCGACACTACTTTGTGACAATCGAAGTGCTCTTTTTATGTCACAGAACCCGGTATCTCATAAGCGCGCTAAACACATTGATCTCGATTATCATTTCATTCGGGAACTTGTTACCACCGGGAAACTGATTACCGCTTATGTTCCTACCAAACTCCAAGTGGCTGACATTTTCACAAAAAGCTTACCGCGTCATCAATTTGAGTTTTTCCGTGAACGTCTTCATGTTGGACCGCCACCGTGTCGCTTGAGGGGGGATGTTAGACAAACTAACGTATGATAATACTTTGTATTTACTTTGTTGTGTATAACTTATGTACTTGTATAAATCCTTAGGGATTCATCTTGTAATTTGTTGTCTTATATAATGGAAACCTCTCCACCTAACTTGGTAAGGAGATTCAAAGGTTATTATTTTATATAAAAGGCCAAATACAAAGGCTTGAAAGTTGCTTCCAGAAAGGGGAAAAAAGGCTTGAAAATTTGAAGACATTATGCCTAAAATAACTGACCAATGTAATTTTGCCTCAGAAAATGTTAGAACTTTTAGCATCTTAATATCCCCTTGGAGTGACAACTCACTTTAATAGCAGGGGAAAAAAACCAGGACATATACGCTCGGGCTTCAGTATGTAACCCATTGGCAGGAATAAAACATTGATTCACATTGTTATAGTTATCTGATTTACAGTAGACTCCTTTTAACCTTCAACAGTTAACTACGGTTATTGTTCATAGACCTTGTTATTATCGCTTCATCCCCTCCAGAATTATACTCTCTCTTTGATATTCTTGCAATCTTACCAATTTCCTTCAACAAAGATTAAATGTCATATTGGTCTCACTTCAAACATTGACCATACTCCTAAAGGATGTTCTGTTTAAGTACAGACTCGGAACCTTGCATTATCAAGGGGATGGGGACTCCGGAATTAACTCCAGCATGTGATAATTCATATAGTCAATACAGTTTAACCTCACACAACACAATATCTCCTCTGGTAACTCCTCTGTTTTGTTACCCTACATTACAGTAAGCAAAAGTGTTAATGTTATGATAATGTTCAAATTCCTTAATTTCTCTTCTTTTTAAGAGGATGAAATGAAGATTTATTTTGTTAAATGTGTTCATTTCCATGAGGATGTACGAAAAATGTAACAAAAAGAATAGACAAAAGAAAATAGAGAACGTAGTAGCTTAGTAGATTGTTCTAGAATAATTGCCTGAATTGTGAGGCCAAAATCCAAAATGCAGTCCTTCAGTCTATCTTGGAATGCTTCAAAACCTTTCCTGGAGATGCAACTAAATCTGTGCATATCCAAATCTATCTCAATGTAGTTTTCTCCCTGTAAATTTATTAACACTTCGTTATTAAAATTATGACAAACAATTACCAAATATACAATTGATCAGATTTTGGGACTAGATTTGTGAGAACACAAACTCACTTGGTAGAACTCGTGCTGGGGACGTGAAAGGACGGGTTTACCATTGTAAGCATGCATAAGCTTCCTTTCTGGTACACTCAACTGAAGATCGTCTATATTTACAACACGTCCCACTATCTTCAACCTTTCTCGACATGGTACAAGTGTATCTATAGGAAAACCTTTGACATTTTCTAGTTCATCATCAAGTATCCTCTGTAACAAAATAAGTAAACAAATAAGTTAACATATACTCAAACAACTGTGTATCCTGCAACTGCAACAATGAATGCATATTAATGGCTTACTCTCAGGTTATCTTGAAATTGAGAAGAGAATTTCTTTGAGTAACCGTCACAAAGTTTAAAATACAACACGAAACTTATTCCTTCGCCATCAGTTTCGCTTTTGAAAAAGGAAGCAGGGTACAACGGAATCTGTAGACCCACAAATCATGAGAATCGTAAAATCATCATGGTTTCACTACATTTTTGAAGCAGTAAGAGAACTCAGATCCTCTCGTCGACCATACAGGATACTTGGTGGTTAATATCGAGTTAAATAGTTGACAAACTTATATGTTATAAAAGAACAAATTTCAGCCATTGGTTATTGATATAATGTTCATCACTGAATAAGGCTATTATGGGAAAGAGTAAAAATACCTGGACATTTACAACAAGAATGGATGGAATTTCTTCAGTAGAAGAACCAACGATAGGGAGTTCTACAAACCGAGCAATGTGATCAATTTTCCTCTGAGATAAGAACACATCAACGCCAAATGGATAATAAGCAGCATTATTAGAAGCATGTTCCTTCTTTTTATCCCTGTAAATGGTAGGTGTTAGCATACATAAATGATTATTTAATCCGGTCTAGTTTAACAACGAGCTCAGATTAAGTATATAAACTTTCAAGCTAACTGCTTACCTCAGATAATTCTTTCCGCGTACTCTAAAAGTTTGGGGTTCAATATGTGACCAAGAATCAAGCATTTTCTTGTCTAGCTGGCAGAACAGTACTTGAGAACCCGCTATAGGTCGTTGTATTTGCATTTTTGATGGAACGTGAACTTGAAGTAGAGTTGATTGGAATACCGTGTCTACTGGATGCACTGAACTTCTATGATTCTCACAATTGCTCATAGCAGCAATGTTGGTCCTGCAAACACCTTCTGAGCCATCTATAGACAGAACGTCTGTGACAAATGGTGAATTTATAAGATGAAGATAAATTGGTAAAACATGTGTGTTATAATAGCGTTTAAGAAAAAGCACCATCAAGAACGCTCTGAAAATCTTCATCACTGCAATCAGATTCAAGAATTGCAGCAGAATCATACCAAACATCATCTGTGCTCCCAGCTATAGTGCCAAAATGTAAAAGTTAAGTTATTTATTAATAATAAAGAATTAATAATAAAGAATTAAAATAAAATTATAAGCAGCGACAATAACAAACAATGTAGTTTGTATATGTTTTATATATGGGGAAATGAGGAAATCAAACTGCATTGATCTTGCGTGAAGCAAAGGTAAAAGGAAGGACCGATCTTGTAAATATCAATAAACTTGAGGGGTTGAAACTGTGACTTTTTTGAAAAATATTCCTACACAGCACCTAACAATACAGTTGTTATCACAATGAATAAAGAATTAGTAACTCTCATCACAAACTGAGACTGGAATTTTTATTTGTTCACGAAAAGTAAATATGAAACCAAATCTTCAAGGTAAATAGCAAAAACGTCAAATTTAATAGTGTTAATTGCATTCATTCATATATATGTATATACAGAAAGAGACAAAGCTAGAGCTAAGAACCGTGGGAATCACGTGGTTTGGCAGCCAACTTCTTACTCTTCTTCTTCTTCGTTCGACTGCCAACGCAACTCTGTGGCCTCGACACGCAAACTCCCATCTTCTCTCTTTCTCAAAATTTATTTAAGTGCGTTATGATTCGCGACATTTGAATGCATGACGTGTTGGCATGTATGTATGTCGTATATGATTGTATGCACATATATATACTGATCTGCTGGCAGCTGAGAAATAAGGAAAACAGAAAAGTTGTAAACCAGACAGGCCAGCCACCACCACAATATACATATATAAGCTGTGACAAAATCGAATTTTATATCCGACACTTATATGAGAGTATTTAATTCACAATTTTCAATATATTTTGCGGATGTATTAAGTCGAACGTCACAATCCACAATATTATAAAGTTGAGTATTTTTTTAAAGATATTTTGTACATTGATTCTCAATAATGTTTTTTTCTTTTTTAATTAGTTTGAATGATGTTGTGACTGTACGCGATCTTAGTTTATGTTGTTCCATACAAGACATGTCAACAAGATTTTGTCACTACTTCAAGGTAATTATTAGTTACTGGTAAAATATTACCCTGTAATTTTAATGCGAGTATAAATATCCCAAAAAAATATATGTACATCTTAGAATCTGAACTAAATTCATATGAAAATGCTTATAGGCTTAAATATATAGACTTAAATAGATGAGATCATCAGAGTACAACAATTATCTAAAATATGGGAGAACAAATGAGATTGTGTCATGTGTACAAAAACTCATTTACCCCATCTTTTTTTAAGTTAATTATCTCACAAATGTCAAATCGAAAAATTATGAAAATTGCGCCATAAAATTCAGCGTTTTCTCCTCCTCGATTAGACATCTCACAAAGTATATTTTCGACGAGTTTTTTTTTTCGTTTTTAGTGGGTTTACAAATTACTAACACATGTGTTAACATGTTGCATTTAGAGTTTAGGGTTTAGGGTTTGAAATTTAGGGTTTAGGGTTTTTTGCAAAACCCTAAACCACAAACGCTTTACAAAACCCTAAATCCTACTAAAATCTAAACCCTGCTAAATTCTAAACCCTAAACCCTGCTAAACCCTAAACCCTAACCGTAACCCTAAATCAAATGTACAACCAAACAGTAACACATGTGTTAGTAATTTGTAAAATCCACCAAAAAATGGAAATTTTTTTTGTCAAAAGTATACCTTGTGAGATGTCTAAATCGAAGAGGAGAAAACACTGAATTTTACGGTGCAATTTTCATAATTTTTTGATTTGTCGTTTGTGAGATAATTAATTTTTAAGATCTTGGGGGTAATGGATTTTTGTACACGACGCATTTTCGTTGGTACTTCCATTCTTTCAATATATGTTGTACTTTAATAATCTTTTCTCTAGACTTAAATCAAGTCTAAAAATGTGATTGGTTGAAGTGAAAAACTTACTAGTGAATGTAAAGAAAGAGAATTAATGGATTACATGTGTCATTGACATATATAAATTAGGTCCGAATTTAGGTATGTGTTTTAGGCCTATTTAAACGTTATTAATCACTTCACTAGTCGTCTAATGGTTCTTTATATTTCCACAATAATTTATTTCTCATATATATATATATATATATATATATTGCATTTAGTTCTCACCAATTGTTAATTCTCGCCGGATCTCTTCATTATATATATATATAGAGAGTAACATGATCAAGAAAGAAGAAAATTTAAGGAGAGAAAAGAGAGAAAGATTTTTTGTTACTATGATTCAATACTTTATTGATATGATTCAAATTTTTATTAATAAAATTCTATATTTTATTGCTTTGGTTCAATATTTTATTAATAAGATTTAGTCTTTTGTTGCTATAATTCAAAAGTTTATAGTAATAAAAAATTGAATCTTAGAATAAATATATTGAATCATAGTAACAAAAAATCTTTCTTCCTCTTCTCTCCTTAAAAAACCTTCCACCTTTATCTAACTCATATATATATATATATATATATATATATATATATATATATATATATATATATATATATTAAGTCAAAGAAAGCGTACTGCTAATTAAGTTCAAACCAATGAATCTTCTCTTTTTATCATAACCTCATAAATAAGTAAATGTGAGAGGGCAACCTACTTCAGTCTTTGTCATGGCCTCCCATTTTGACATTTTAAAATTTAATGAGTAATGTGTGTGAATATCAACAAAAATGATTGTACGATAATCCTATTATTATTTAATATAATAATAATAATAATAATAATAATAATAATAATAATAATAATAATAATAATTAATATTCATTCTATAAATGGTATCCTACATCAACGCTCTTTTAAGTTTAGGGTAGTAATTAGGAAATCCCATGGTTAAACTCAAAACTATAAGTGATAATTTATACATCATCTTTTTAATTAATTTACTACTGATTAAACTAGTGTTTTAATCATTTTACCTTTTACTGCCGTTATGATAATCGATAGAAGTAAAACAGGTCAAAAACCACTAACTTAGTAGTAGATGGATAAAAATCGATAATGTGCATATCGTGACCCTAAAGCAAAACAAATATCTAGGATAAAGTCATCTGTTTTGATTTGTTTTTGATTGCCCGAAAGGAGTTCGTAGATACTTAATAGTTAATACCCAAATTTAGAGGGTAATTATTTCCCTTTTAGCAAAATTTATACACATGTACACATTTGAGCAAATTGAATCACTTTAATAACTAACATATTTATGTTAAAAATTTCAGAACTGGGGCACATAAATGGATTGGATCAAAAATAGTTCATAGTTTCAGAACAACTGTTTTTATCCATATTTGAGTTCATAAATACAAAGCCGCCCAATTACTCATTTACCAATACAAACTTGGTAATCTAAATAAATAATCTTTATCAAAACCTCTTTTTGTAGTGATTGCAAAATAACTCTGTGTATTTTTATTATCTCTACTTACCTATAACGCATACTCCTTTCTGTTTCTTAAAAACTTAAATAACTAAATATGGTAACTAATCAAAATAAAAAATTAAATTTAAATATCTTCTTTTCACATTTGTGATTATATGTTATATATCAAGTATCAACATAATTAATTTAACGACTAATCACTTCTTTTTTTAACATTTTTTTAAATATCATTCCTCATATCGCGCGGGTCAACTGCTAGTTAAATAGTGAAATATCCACTATGAGCTCGCCGAAGCTATCATCTATTATTGTGAATTATGCTAATGACCACAAGAAAGATGTTCAATGATTTAAACATATGTGAAAATAAATACGAACCCATAAACTTGGTCCATGAAAGATTAAAGACCGGGGACTACAATAACATGGAGCTTTCTTGTACTAGGATTCTATAAAGCACGAGCTTTGTAGCATGATATTTTTTATGGTCGTAAGATGGTAATGGTGCATTTGAAATATTGTCGAACATATGATAATATAAGCAAATAACATTTAACATATATTTATCTTGCCACTGGCTCAGACAAAAGAAGTCATTATGTACCATCATATACAATTCACACTACAAGCATTTAAAGAAAGATTGTACCCTTTTCTTGAGATGCCACTATCCAGATGCTCCTGCAAGTGTAGTAGAACATTCTGAATCTAGCTGTTGGATAAAAGTGTTCCCAGGAGATCAAATTTACAGTTTCAGAAGGATATTATAATGATAAATGCTAATAACAATAATACTAATGAGTTACAGCTCCTCTTTGCTGATTCTTTTTTTAAGTTATAGAAAATCCATAGGGGAAAGGCCAAGATTTGCATACCTTTTCTTCGGTGACAGGCACCTTTTGAGCATTTGCTGCAGGCTGAGATTCCGATTAAACTGATTTTGAAGGGGAAAATGTGGACTGCCCATTGTACCAACACAGAATTTAGTTTTATTTTTTAATTTGTTTCAAGCGTGGGACCAATATGATAAATATCAGCGATCAAAACGATCAGATTAGTTTCATAAAGACGCCAGCATTCTACTTGCCTCTGACACACAAGAGTTGACATTGTTGTTCTCCCCCAACGGACTGACAATAAACGCATGCTCCTTACATGATGGTGAGGCTGCATTTACCGAGATAGAGATCACAGATTCTGCACAATCCTTAACATGAAAAGACCACCTACTAAATAAAAAGGAAATATACCTGTAATTTCTTCAACAATTGCTCTATAAGCCTCATGATGAGAACTTGCTTCGCAATTCAGAATATCATGCTTTATCCTGCTTTTCCAATTACCAATTAACATGAGAGAACTACTAGATAAAAACTATTTCAGTAGCTGTACCCAGATTTTAAGGATTCCATAAGGTTAATGTAACACATGATGACACAAAATCATTCTTGTCCTTTAGGTTTCTAATGAAAAATATCTCGTTACCTTTTATCTGACTGTGATGCACACATAATCCAAGATTAACTAATTACATGACAGTTCATTTATGACCATATTCATGGATTGCGCTTTGTAATACTATGAGAGATCATCATGTTTTTGTCCTGATGTTCATGAATAGTTTAGTTCATATGACGGTCACACTTTGAACATTCCGGAAACACTACACATTCAACGAGATAGCCTTAGTACATTTACTAGCAAGTAAACTCCCAGAAACACATAAATGTATTTATACTTGTGAGCTAGCTTGTGTCATACTACCACTAGTGTACTTGGTACACAAAGTCCTACCTGTCATCTTCTTTATCTTTTCCTGTTGCTTCTTTTTCTTGGTTTGCCAGGATGGAGGAGAAAGCAAGTCTATCCTGCATCAGGACTGATATGTACTAGTCACAACTGATATCATTCTGTGGCAGATTTCTGTGAAATCTATAATTTATAATAAAATCAAGTGATTATCAGCAGAAAGAGGTGCCATTCTCTGACCTCTTCATCCATGTGCGTCATGGTGTCTTGAACGGTTTTGAAAGTAGCTTCCAACATCCGTAATTCAGAAAGCAAGGCCTGAGAAATCAGAACATAAAGTTACAAATATGTTGAGACGGCTTGTGTGAAACAGAGTAAACAGCCTTTTGTGCGTACTTTGTTCTCCGAAATTAAAGTATGTATGATCCCTTCTTTCATTAGTACAGTTTCCTGAAGGTAAGATAGGTTAAGGTATTGACATTTCTGATTGGATGCCAAAAGCATTATTAGTAAGTATAAACATCTACGATTAAGATGGTATGGATATCTCCTCTATTTTCGAAGGATGTTGATCAGTTAGTTTTGCAGTCTCCAGCTGTGTCTGGAGCTTTGCAATCACCGTGTCCTTCCTCTGAAACTCGTTCTCATTACTATTAAGTCTAGTTTCAAGGTCATTGATTTTTCCTGCGCAAAACAGAATAAAAACGGACCCTCAATAGTCAATATGTTGTCAGAAACTAGTGCACTCTGAGTATCTGACATATAGTTTGAGACTCGAACTTTAGAAATCTATACAACCACTAACCCACAGACCACATAACATCTAGATACTGATATACTACCTAAGCTAGCCTCAGAAGTTAGAACAACCAGACACTCGTGACCAAAGGGAAAGAAATGAGATCAGGATTGACCCTTACATCAATTCTATGGCATGATAAACATATATATACAGCCACAGCCACAAACCCGCAGACCATTTAACAAGCAACAAGATAATAAATTGAAACAACAACATTACCTATAAATAAGTTCTCGAAGCCACACACTTTATCCATTTCTTTCTTTAAATGAGCCACTGAAAATAGAGAAAATTAGGAAGCGATTTTACATATACTGCAGTCAAGTAAGCCTATGAATTATTAGTAGGTCATATAAGCAATTGAGAATAGATAAGACATACCTACTTCCTCTTTCTCATCAACAGCACGTTGGGCACTATCCACCACTTGCTTGACAAGGGATGCCTCCTTTCGTATTGATTCCACTGACGATAGGTGACTATTTATCTTCTCAGACAGCATGGCAATCTTTCTATCTCTGGATTCAATGGAACTTTTCATTTCACAGGTAGATTCCTGCATATACCAGCAGATGAAGTTTAAACATGAACAAAACCACATTTGAACTTACTATAGGAGTTTCTGGTATCGAGTTGTTCTATCTAGATCCTCACATCCTGACTGCACTAGTCATATATATATAAATAAATCACTAGAAGCTACTCTATTCATAGATTAGGAAAAGTGGGAAAAACCATTTGATTTAGACTTTGAGATTCTAGTATAATATGGGTAATGGGTGGAATTTACTGAGCAAATAGGTTAGTGCAGACTGTGCATCCCTAGAGCAATGGTGAATGCAGATTTAAATTTATAATGCTGGTGATCTGAAACTATAAGTAATAAAAATTAAGATGGTGTGACCATTCTGATGCCATGATATGTGAAACTACATCCATCCTGAAGTTAAATTTTACATACTATGATAGTCCATGTCCCCTAAAGTTATATGTCCGTTCACTTCTACACTTCTTTTATCCAATAAAAGATTCATAAGACTACCCTGCCTTAAAAAAAAAAATATAAATAAAAAACGTGTTGTTCTATACTTCTGTTCAAGTTTACTAGAACTACTCTATGATACGCAAAATAAACAGGATAAGCTGTGAATAAGTAATAACACTTTCACTAAACCTTGTTCTTGATATCCATGAAATTACATATTTTCATATTTTTTGTGACATGGGAAGTACGAAACGAGACAATGATGACATATTTCCTCAACCAAGCCTATACATAAAATATTGTGTTTAATTCAATATTTCAATCATGGTGATAATTGGCTAACGCAATTCCAAGGCATTTACACAAGAAAAGGTAACAATTACAAACCTGGTAAGCTTTCACAAAAGTTTCTTTTGCTTGTAGTATGCTGTTTATAGTTTCCTTGAGTTCTTTATGCTTGCTTTCAAGCAAATAATTTTCATCTTCAAGGAACCGCACCTGTCAGACCACAATTCCTAAAATAAGGTCCACTTATTCTTCTTTTTCTTTTTTATCATTTGTAATTTCATTATTGCATGTCTATATATATATGAGGCCTAATGAAATAAAGATGTAATTAGTGGTTTGATTTACTTGAATTGGACATAAATGAGGATGGAACTCACATTAGCCAAACAGAATAAGGCTATAAATAAACGAAAACCAACATTTCAACTCTAAATAATTATAAATCACATCAAATATGAATAGATTGTAGTGTTAATGGACAGACAATAGATGCTTAGCACACCTTGCGTTGGAGTTTTTGGCCAAGTTCAACAGATGAAGCTAACTCTGCTTCCAATTCCATGATCTTTCTACATAATGCTTCATCATTTTGCTTTTGCTCCTAAATTCAATTTAGGATCAGTAGATCGCTAGGTTTTACACCAAAAATCAAACTAAAGTTTCTTCACGTAGAGATTAAATAAAACGGAAGTAATTTGAAGTTCGACTAATAAGAACCTGAATATGATTCTGAAGTTGATCGGATGAAACGCCTTCTTTTTCCTGGAAATAAATAAAAGCTAATTGTTCATAACTTGAATACTTGATCACGTTTGTTGATTATTAATCGAAATATTTAAGAACAGGCGAGCGATTGAGACAACATTACTCTTAGTTCGCGAACTTCCGTTATTAGGGTTTGGAGCTTCAACTTGAATTTTGATAATTTCATCACCTCCATTTTGCCGCCACTGCCAATTCCGTCGTCCTTATCTCATTTCAAATATTTACCTCTTTTTTTTATCAATATTTTTATTTAATTACTCCTTGTATTCAATTTGCAAAGTAACTCATCAATTTATCATGATATTTTATGGGACATTTTGGACTTTTGACATAAGTATCATGGTGTGTCATAATCTCATGGTAAATTAAATTAAGGATATTTTGAGACTAAATAAAATGTCTAGTGTCTATGTAGTGCTTTATGAGGAGAAAAAAAAGTAATTGGAGGGATTTTACTATTCGGAGAAAAAATAGTGGGTTTAATTTTTTTGTTTTGTATTTTTCTTTGTTTTATTTTTTTATTAATAGGTAAACATTGTTAAAACTTAAAACAAAATTTTGTTTTCAAAACTAAAATTTGAAAATGTATGATAAATAAAAGTGAATGTAAATGTTTAGTTTGTATTTTCTTTCAATTTCATTTTTGTTACATAATTTGGTTAATTTTAACTTTTGATATATTGAGTAAAACTACTATCCCATCGTTCGAAGCGATTTTTACATATATATACATAGATTATGTAGATAAAAGTTACTCGGTATATAATAAAAGAAGGGTAATTTGTAGGGTACCCTTTACTCACATACCATATTTTAATGGTACGCGTCCGCACCACCCGCAAGGAGCATGAACGTCACGCAAATCCCTATCTACAAATCACTCACATAAGCTGGGGAACGGATTCGAACCCCCTGATATGTCGGTCACAGATGTGAAATCTGGACATTTAGGGTGATGGTACCACTTGAGCTATGCCCAAATGGTAATATAACAAAAGTATCGACATGCATATTAATAAAACATCACACACATAATATATATTTTAAATGAAAAGGGACATGAGTAATATTTAAAATAGCTATATATTTCGGTGATTGAACCATTAAATCTTGAATTTATCCCCTCGTATGACGAGGGGGCAAATACATCCTCGTTAATTTCATTTCATTTCATTTTAATTCAAATATTTACCCGTGTAACGTAAATAAAGAGAATTGGGTCACAAAATTTTACAAGATGGCCTCTTCTTTGTCTTAACATGTCCAATTCATTTTATTCCCGAAAGAATTTTGGTATACGTCCATATGAGTCCGATTATGACTAAAATCAAACCTACAACAAAAGTGTTGATTAACTAATTTTACAAAATTTGTTGATTTTACTTGAAAGCTGGTTTTGATTTTTGGTTAAAAGGTCGATTTAGTTCAATATTAAGTTTATTCGGTTAAACGTAAAAAAATATGATTAATTCGATTATCAGTACTAGTAAATGCGAAGGTTGTGTGACGCACAGCCCACACGGGTGGTAGTTAGTATTAATATTTTTGCGTGGTTAGTGACGGGTTATGCTATATTAATGTGTGTATTTGGAGAATGAGAAAAACAAATACACATATGATGAGGTTACTTGAAGCAATAAGTTGATGTAGTTTTCGTAGTGGATTAAACACATTTTTGGACATTTCTAAACATGTAAGTGACTGACTTCCTGGCATGGGAGATGAAGATCTGAACATTATCAAAATGTTATAGTGGTCTCCGACTACTATAGACAGCAGATAGTCGTTTGCAGTGTGATGTATTAAGTTCGCAACAAAAAGGGATTCTTCAAGTGTACTTCAAATGTTGTATGTTTCTTTGTTTTTTATTTTTATTTTTTTTTAATCAGGAAGTTGTTGGAGGTTTGTTGCGGCATTTGTGTGATTTACAAGCGAAACATCAAGGTTGGATAAGATGGTGGTCTTTAAAAGCTATAGGCATGTAAGCAGGGGAACCTACATGGATGTACTGGTTATCACATGCTTAACATCAATTTTGCTGGTTAAGTGTAAAATTTTATAAAATTAATTGATATCTTAGTTATGCAACTATCACTTATGTTGTACATATGTACCAATCACCATTGAAGTCGTTGATTTGTTATATTTTTATAAAAGTTTAAGTTAGAAAAGCTAGAATCTGAATCTATGAAAGAAATGTACATGTGGTCAGTCGAGGAAGAAATCAAGCACCGGAAGAAGTTACATATTTACACTTTAGGCCCCTTAACTTTTATATCTATCTGATTGTTACTACGAAGTATCTATTCAAATGGTTTTAGAAAATGATAAAAACTATCCTAGAGTTCTATGTTATTAATATTTAATCCTATTACAGATTATCACTTTATCAATTTCACTATTTCAGTGACTAATAATTATATTCTCGATAGTACTATCACTCATTTTTTTCTTAAACAACAACTAAAAATTAAGACATTAAACACTATTCGGAATTTATTCGACTCTTACATTTATTCTGTCTTATATAAATACAAATGATTTTATTATTGTTATCAAATATACTTTTCTTTATCGTCTAACATCCACTATGAAGAAAAACAATACACGACAAATAATCACTTAAACTTCTCACATTAAAAGTTTCAGTTCCATTATGAAATAATACGGAGAATTGGGTTCCTTAAACTTCTCGCATGAAAAGTTTTCATGTTTTCATAATGTTAATATTACTAATGATACTAACTATTAATAATTAATAATTAATAATTTATTAATATTAGAAATAATATAACAATATTAGTAATATATAAATATTAATTAATGTTAACTATGAATATTTAATTATTTAAATGTGTTGATTTGTAAATGGATTTGGTGATAAATATTGATTTATGAGAATAATAGAAAAAACAAATATATTAATATATTAAGGTGATCTCAAGTAAGTTGTCATGGCACAATTATATGCGCACTTATGTAGCTAATCAATCACGTGCCAAATCAATTTATTATTCTTATATATTTTTTAATTTAGCTATTTCAAATATATACATTCAACCATATTTTTTTAAAGTACTTGTGTAATGTTAACTATACAACTGATTTTTTCAAAATTTATTTATAATATATATATATATATATATATATATATATATATATATATATATGTTTTGATTTATACAAAATTTTATTTTATTATATGAAATATGTAAAATAAGATGAGAGAAAATATATGATAGATAACTCACCACCTATTTGTCATCCTAGCTTAAGAAGAAATTAAACTCCATTTAAAGTAGTACGAAGGTTATGAGTTTAATTCTCATTTTTATGTTTGAAACTCATTTCCATGTTTTTATCAAAAGAAAGAATTGGTACTAGTAGAAATTAAATTTTGTCAAACACATCTGACAATAAATAAACAAAATTTTGTACGTTTGGTATCCACATCGATAACAAAATCTCTAACTACATATTAGCTTATATCGTCGTTAAACCAAGTAAAAATGTTTTAAAATTTGATAAAGTTATTTGAAAATTAAATCAAGGGAATATAGATGGTGTTGTCAATAGCATGTGCTGTTGGCTAAAAGTAAGGACAAAATATGTATTTTTTTTAAAGTTAAACGTTGTAAAATATAAAATAATAAAATTAATTTGTTTTGTGATTGGCTAGTTGCACATTTCTATTGTGATGTCAATATTACAATTGGTATTGACTTATCTTAAAACCGATTGATTAAAGTAGAACAGGAACAACATACGAAAAGTGGCCCAATAGTGAACCATATTAAATAACAACTCGGGTTAGGCCTCTCCCAATGCTTCCGTCGGTTCCAACCGACATCGATGGCATCAGCTCGTCAGTTTGGTCCGTCGGATAACCGACGTTCGATCGTTTTTTTTTCTTTTTTGGCGTGTGTATATAAATAAAGGTAAATTGGTAAACTTGGGACCTAAAAATTAAAGTGACGGTAGCACTGATGACAGATGTTCGTAAGTTTCAAGTCATTTTTGAAAAAAATGATGTGGCGCTGACATGACCCGTCAATTTATGTCAATTTCAATCTACAGTTGAGAAGATTCTTAGGGTGTGTTTGGCGAAGAGCTTTTAGCTTCGTTTGGATAAAAGAGCTTTGAGCTTTTATTTATTTTTTAAAGTTCCAAAAAGCTTGTAAATGAAAAGCTAATCCTACAAGCTTTGAAAATTGAAAAGAGCTTTTAGTGAATATATTTACATGATTGCTCTCGTCATTTAGATTTACAATTTGAGACTAGTTAGTTTATCGGCACTAGTATTCCAAATGATTTTTCGAAGTTATTGTCCTTTTTGCTTTCAATAAATTAATAAGGAATTAAACCTAGTTAATTATTAACAATACTGACGACCTAACGTCCCTCAAAATATTAGAAACACCTTTTAAAATAACGGTGAACATATTCATATTAGTACTACACGAAATATAGTATGTAATACATTAACTCATAATCATTTTTGTATCAAATCAAATATTTAATACATATACATAAATTTTGACATTAAGATGTGATATTTGAATCATTATCATTTTTCTTACACTAAAATATTATTTGTCAAATTTATATTTATTATTAATTTTATATTCATATACACATATACTATACATATTATTTCATATTGTTATTATAAAGTAGTTTCATATTATAACTATTAACTATATATATATATTTTATAATGTTACCTTAATTATAAGAAAATAAATATGTTAACAAAAATATAAATAATTTAGTTATTTATATTAAAAATATAAATAATTTAGTTATTTATTTATATAATTTAGTTATTATAACTATTATATCTACAACTTACAACTTTAATTAAAAGTTACAGTTACAACTTACCGCTCGTTTTGTCAAATATACGCTGAGGTCATGTTTATTTTGGTTAATGTTTAATTTTACGCGTGATAGCGCACTTTAGCGACTCCCCCGATGCGGAAATGTTATTTTAAGGGGTGGGGAGGAAACGTCATCGTATTGTAAACTTAAAACCAGAACAGACGCTAGTTGTAAGCGCGTGGCCAATGTGCAACCAAGTTGAAGGAAGGCTGTCTTCTAAACACCTCGTTCTTACTCACGCTCGACGATCCAATTGGAAGAATTGAGGTTGAATTCGGTTTCATAATCGAAATCCTTCCTGCCTGTATTACAACAACACTCTTTCAATCAGTTGTAATTTGTGTATTATTATGACGATGTGTTAAAAAACGATAGATTTGGTTAGGGGTTTTCGTTTGGCTGATTGATTTGGTTAATTTAAGTAATAATAATAATGGCCGGAGGTCGGAGGGAGTCATCCGGCGGTGGTTCACCGCTGGTTGTTGACAGAAGTGTCTCATCAAACACCATCCGACTTGGTCGCGTTCAACCACAGGCTCCAGGTCATCGCACTGTCTTTTGCAACGATCGTGATGCTAATCATCTCGCCAAGTACAAGGTCTATTCTTATCTGCTAAGTGAATAAGTGTGTAGATTGATAATTCAGTAACTAGTTATTTGGTGGTTTAGTTGCTGAACATGATTATAATAGCTTTTGTAAAATTATTGATGCTAATGCTAATGATAACTTTTAGGTAGCTAGAGAGTGTTTGTGAGTAGACTAAGTATCTGCCTGCTAATGTTGAAGTTGACTTGGCCATTGGAGTTTGGCATCAGATCTAGTGATATGATATGTTAGGGTAATATTCGATTGTTTGATGACATCGGTGCAGTTGTAGCATGCTTATAGCATAGGATAATTGTACAAGGTGAATATGAGAATATAGAAAGGAGAATGTTAACTTCTTATTGACAAATCGTGTTCTGTTATGCATGCAGTTATGTTGATGATGCAGTTGGCATCTGGTTATTTAGGATTCTTTGACTTTTAGATAGATAGATTTGGTGACAGTCTGTTGTGTCTTTCTTTTAGTTGTTGCCTGTTCGTCATGCAGAGGCTAGGGCTTTAGTTAACAAAGTATGTAGCATGACTTCACCAGTCAACACATTCCGTTTATGAGCATAGGAGGAACAATGAAACAAATAATTTACTTAGTAGGAAAAACAGGGAACAGTTTCCCATTCTGTTCTCTTAATTGTAACCTGGAAAGTATCATGCAATGCATCAACCAAAAATTACCATGTGATCTTAAAGTATGTAATTTTGTTTTGTAACTAGGCTAGGGTAGAATTTGGTTTTTGAAATTTGTAATTTGCGTTCTCTCTCTCTCTCACTGGTGGTTTTTGTATATTTTTCTCTCGGTTCTTTTTGGTTGTTGTTCAAACTATGCAGAACACTAGCTATAATTTTGCTCTTACTTGTGTGGGTGTGTGAGAGAGGGAGTGAGATCATAGGATCGACTGATTTATATACAATGTTCAAGGTGTGAGGCAACCGGTGTGCAGAGGTCTCTCTAGGGCATGGCGATGAGTTTTGCGAGGCGCTGTAATGCTGTACGTGTCTCATCGAAGTGCGACACATATCTTATAGAGATCCAAATGCACACACACAATTTCATTTGAATGACATGGTCAGAAAACTGACTTGTGTCTAATATTATGCATTTCATTCGTTATGCCTAGGTGGCCAAGGCATGTTCCTACTGAAGCCGGTGAACCTCAGTCAAGTTGAGTTTCGAAGTTGTGCCTTGGCAAGCCTCATGTATAGCCACATTTTGCACAATATACCCTATGATAGTTATGGTGGAAATCATACCATATGACACCCATCTTGCCATAACTTAAAGTTAACCACCTCATATAATAAGCTATTGGCATGACGAAGGGTTATATATTTTCACATTATAATGTTTGCGTGTGCCATATATGAAGACAAGTATGATTGATGCTATTTATTGAAGAAGCTGATCTTTTTTTTGAGGAAACATGCGACTTACTTTTCAGTTCCACGTGATTGCTTCTCTCTTAATGCAGTATAACAAAATGTTGTTGATGTTCGGATGTACATGGATTTTTTTCACTTCCTTAGAGATAATTTTGATAGTGACTTTTGATTGACAAATCATAATGATACAACTTGATCTACCCTTTTAGGTTATGAACAAAATACTCATTATTTGTAGATGAAGAGAATATCTAGCATGTATCTGGTTTTGATTAATGTGAACCAATTGTTTCAGGGAAATGCCGTATCAACAACAAAGTACAATGTGGCTACCTTTTTACCAAAGGGGCTCTATGAGCAGGTATGCCATTTCAAACATTAACTGAAGATGTGTAATCATTCTGTGAACTCTGTGATAGCTCATGATTTCAAGAACAAATCTAACTTTTATCTGCTTGTGAGTTTCTTGCAAACTTGTAATACGTAGGATCCCCCTTCCCACCAAACATAGATTACGAACACATCGTCGGGCCATGCATATGAATGTTGTGGGCCCTCACGAGAACCTCTGAGGTGACAATAAGGATGGCCTGGTTCATTTGTTCGTGGGAGGGGGTTGTCCTTTCGGATAGGGTACAATAGAGTCATTGTTTTCATTTAACTTGCCATTAGCACTCATTTGTTGTTTTAGAAGTATTTTTTATATACGATGTGCTTTTACTAAGAGATTTTATGCTATTACTTGTTGCTGACCAAGTTCTATATTGTGTACACGAGGCTTCTATTATTACCAACTTTCTTAAAATTAATTGATTATCTGAACCTTGTATTCTACTGACATGGTTTCTTGTTTATAAACGACAGTTTAGGCGGGTGGCTAACCTGTACTTTCTTACGATCTCGTGTTTATCATTTACACCTGTCAGGTATGGTTTCTGAATAATAACCTTGAAGTTAAGCATTTTTAGTACCTTGTTGGTGTTATCTACTCATAACTATATGTTTTATTCTGTATAGTGTGTATCCAGATTAACTTCTAAAAGATACATGCCAAAATGTAAAATATCTAAAATACCATTTGATTATCACAAAGTAGGTGGATCTGGTGGACAAATTCAAAGCTATCAATAGTTTGCCGCGATTAATTTTGGATAAAAAAGTAATTTATAAAAAGGGGAAAGGTTGAGATTAATATGTGTACATTGTATAAGAGAAGTTGTTGCAGTTGTTTTAGGCATAAGGAGTACCTTTCATTTTATCATATAAGCTAACTACTAGCTTGTTAAAGTGTTTAAAGCCCGTAGCACCTTGTGTTGTTCTCTTTAATATTTATCCTTTATTATCTAAGCTGTGCTTATGACTTTCTATGATACAGTTGTTGCAACTTTGAGCATACACTTGTCGCAACTTATCATATTGCTTAGTTTATTCTGCATCCTCCACTTTCTCTTTTATATAAATGTTGATGTGTTGATGTTCTGACTTGCTTCAAATCATGTAAGCATCGACTATAATAGTTTTGTTTTTTTGCAGTCCTGTTAGTCCAATTACAAACGTGATTCCACTAAGTCTCGTGCTTTTTGTCTCTCTTGTCAAGGAAGCATTTGAGGATTGGGTGAGCAATATAAAATTCTTGACTGGTTATGTTTGTGTATCCATTGATAGGGTTTAAGAAGCTAGTTATAGTGGTCTATGAACTATTACTCAACTATGTTAGTGCTTTCTTTAGTGTGGTACTGCGTCTATAAACTATTATCTAACTTTTACTATCCCAACCCTATATCGAAACTCTAATCTTAATAGAAGCGTCTCCAAAACGATATGACGATAAATAATTCTTCCGTTGAGGTACTGCAAGAGCAAAGGTGGGAAACCATTCCTTGGAAGAAGCTGCAGGTTGGAGATATTGTTAGAGTAAGTACGCTACAATCTATGTTTCCTTTATAACCATGACAAACTCTTGGATTAATACTTGGTTAGTTGACATTCACAGGGACTTTTATTAGCATCCCTGAAAAACTGTGTCTACAACTTGCCCAATTTCAAAAGATGATGGGAAGCCAATTGAGTCTTAATGTCATAGTTCAGTTGTTCTAATTTGCCAGTTTAATTTCAGTAGAGAAGGATTAAAAAACAATGTGTTTGGGGTGGGGTGGTGGTGTATGTGATCACATGAATATATATACTGAGGTATTTTGAGAGTAATAAGATCATTTAGCTTCTAAAAACTGCCGTTGTGAAAACTATGCTCTGACACATACCATTGAGACTAAAACTTAAAGAACTAGTGTTCATAATCTACTTGCTTATTCTTAGTAACTGGTAATGCTTTTAGTTCCCACTTTCTTCATAAACTTGATGCAAATCTGAATGTTCATCTTGGCTCTTGCTGCAGGTGAGGCAAGACGGTTTCTTTCCAGCTGATTTGCTACTCCTTGCAAGTACAAACCCTGATGGTGTTTGCTATACTGAGGTGTTTATCGGTTTCATGTTTACTTCTATAATTATTTAACATGCCTGAGCTATTTCCTTAGGAGGTTTGAATCTATATAGCCATATATAGCGTAATGAAATTAATTTTGAGTAGACAAATGGCCATTAATAAATTGTTAGCTTTGTGCAGCATCTCTCTCCTTCCAAATACATCGTTTCAGATTAGAACTTTGAGATTGAGTGTGACTCAACTTGACTAGGAATTAAGAATTTGATGGTTAACAAGTTAGGTAATAATTATTTGTCGTGGTAAAACTTACCATCTGTAGGATAACTAACACCAAGAAGATTAATATATTCTTACATATAAAAAACATAACTAATGCTACTTGTAACAGAGAGAATGGTATAGCATCAGCGTTTATGAATCTTTCTCTAAATTCAAGTCTGTACTGAAGAATGGCACTATTGATTTCAAGGATTTATTGAAAGGTTGACCAGGGTGTACTCGTTTGATTCTTATTCGCCGTACCTGTAATTATATATGTGTTATGTTTTCTTGTTTCTCTGTTTTGGCTGTTAATTAAGCTGTTCATTTCTATTTATACATTGCTCAGTCCCTTATGCTACTTATGCTCTTCCAGACAGTCTTGTATTTTCATAATGTAACCACATCTATGCTCTGTAGGAAGAGAGCATGTTGTGATCCATTAAGTATATTAACTGTTACTATATCGTAATATCCTTGTTTTTCATTTATTAGACTGCAAATCTGGATGGTGAAACAAATCTCAAAATCCGGAAAGCTTTGGAGAAGACATGGGATTACGTGGCTCCTGAGAAAGCCTCGGAATTTAAAGGTTTAATTTTTGCTTTTTACATCAAATATGTTATGCTGTGATCCATTTGTTAATTGTTATAATGTCTTAGGACGATAATGCCGTGTTTTACTTGGGCTTTCTGATTTGCGTCAAGGATTAAAATGGATCTCACTTTAAGGGTTAGGTTTCATGCTTAGAGTTTATAGCGTGTGGTTATTTACGGTAGCAGGCATCACATTCAGTTTGGCGCCAGAATCCATTTACACGCTTTGATGTTGACAATTGATTTAACTCAGATGGTTTTAATGATGTTCTTTGCTGGTGTAATCATCTGTCTTTTGTCCTGCCTTTCTTTCATGAAATATCCATTATGGCTTTTAAGTCGTTTACTGTAGTATTATGCTTGGACTCGTTGTGCTTCCGTATTGCACTTGCATATGTTACTTGGTGGTGGTGGTGACTAGGCTTGGCTTATCACAATATCATTTGGTCTTTTGCTTCTATTGACAGAGGTGGATGGTTCATGAAACAAGAAACTATTGTCTAGTCAAATTTGTTTTAATATTGCTGTGTGTATCATAGAGACATTAGGGTTTCATTATTCTATATGTTCATCTTTAGACTATGGATGTGTTTGATATACTCTATATATGCAGGATTCCCTCTCTTATTATCAGTATTATCTGGACCCCAAAACCTTTGGTATCAAATATTACTATTGTTAACATGATAACAGCTGATTATAAGTTTTCATTTTGTTTTGAAAGTCTTAGTTAATCTCGTATATTATAATGACATTGATATTCTATTGGCTACAGGTGAATTACAATGTGAACAACCAAACAATTCACTCTATACCTTCACCGGAAATTTGATACTTCAAAAGCAAACTTTACCCCTTGGTCCAAATCAAATTCTGCTGCGAGTAAGTTATTATGGTTTCTTGTCTATTATATTCGGCAGCTTAAGGATCACCCCTCTCCCTTGTGGCTCTAGTTAATATGTCACCATTACTTATTCCCGTTTATGTCTCAAGTTATTTATTATCTATTTGTATTTAATTCTTTTTATTGCATTCTAAAACTCATCTGGCCCTCAAGTATCACAAACTTTTTCGCTATTTTGTGAACTATACACTTTAAGTAATTGTTATCATACACAGATGAGAAGGTTTTAAGAAGTAACTGCTTCCTTGTTTCATGTGAATCTTAATATTCTTTTTAGGATCAAATGTATCATATATTTTGGTTGTGGTGGTCCTATTTATTACCCTTGAGGGTAATAGGACCTAAATTTTCCTTTGAACAAAAAAGTGCTGCCATTTTTCTTACACAATTTTCTGGCATGTTTACTTGTCTACAGGTTTTGTATGATTAGTCTGTAATGTTCTCTATCATGGGTTTAGTTAATCTAATCTTGCTCCAAATGCATTGCAGGGATGTAGTCTACGTAATACAGAGTACATTGTTGGGGCTGTAATATTTACTGGACATGAGACTAAGGTTTTTGAATTTTTCCTTGGCTCAGTTTTTATTATTACCCCTTTCATACCTTCAATCATGTATATTGGGAAAACTTCTTGGTCACATATACTATCTCGGTCTCATTGTGGGGCTAGTGTCTCCAATCGTCTGGCATGGCTCTCGTTTTTATCGTAGTTTTCTTTGTACTGTTGATAGTCATCATGTAGGAGGAGTATCTCTTCTACACCTCATACAACTAATTAATTTGTTTTCTCTATTCTGCTGCTTGTGGCCATCTTCGTGATCTTCAAAATACATTTATATGTTTATGACTTATAATTTTATAACCTACTAATGGCAGGTAATGATGAATGCCATGAATGTTCCTTCCAAAAGGAGTACACTAGAGCGAAAACTTGACAAAGTAATAGCCACACTTTTTGGTGTTCTTCTTTCCATGTGTTTGATTGGGGCCATAGGCAGGTAAGTGACTACTTAGCATGTTGTTCATGTTTTATTGGTCACTTCTTTTTTATGCTGTCATCATGCTGTAATAATCTTCTCTGTAAAACTTTGCAGTGCTGTATTTGTAAGTAACAAGTATCATTACTTGGAGCTCTGGATTAATGGGGACTCTCAACAGTTCAACCCAAGGAGCAGATTTGTGGTATTGTTTTCCTTGCTGATGTGAGAGGAATTGTATCTGGTTTTGTTGTTTCTCTTTCTGTCTTTCTGTCTTTGTGATTATTGATTTTGTTTCCTACAGGTGTTCATTCTAAGCATTTTTACCCTTATCACTCTGTATTCGCCAATCATTCCAATTTCTCTGTATGTTTCTATTGAGGTAGTTTCATGAACCATCTAAGGTAAGTTTTGCAGAATAATCGTAAGTGACTTGCTTTAACTAGTTTTTTTGTGTCCAATTTTCAGATGATTAAATTTATCCAGTCTACTAAGTTCATAAACAATGACTTGCGTATGTACCATAGCGAAACCAATACCCCTGCGTTAGCACGTACATCAAATCTAAACGAAGAACTTGGACAGGTAATAACTTCCTTAGTTTTATTTGCCATTGAAGTATTAAATAATGTATCCGGGGAAATTGTAGCACTTCAACAGTTAGCTGCTCTTTTGTGGACAGGTGGAGTATATTTTTTCTGACAAAACTGGAACCCTGACTAGAAATTTGATGGAGTTCTTTAAATGTTCGATTGCTGGGGAGACGTATGGAACTGGTGTCACTGAAATTGAAATGGGAGCAGCAAGGAGAAATGGTGGTAATGTTAGGGAGGTATGATCATCTATCATAACCTGGATGGATGTAACTTGCTCTTCTATATATGTCTAATTATATTACAAATGTTTCGCAGGTGCAGAAGCCATCTCATACAGCACGTGAAAAGGGTTTCAATTTTGATGATTCCAGGCTCATGCATGGTGCTTGGAGGAATGAACCTAATCCAGATATGTGCAAGGTAATTTACTTCTATAGCAAAGTGTAACCTGAAAGTTATTCTATCTGTTGTTAGCCTAAGATCTATTTTCTTTTACATTAGTTAATTTGTTTTAAGACATTAAAATTAGTAATGTTAAGCTGGCATGAGTGTGTTTACTCTTTTGCTCGGTGGAGCTGAATTCCTAATTAGATATAACAAGACTCCAGTGTTAGGATTATTTCACGATTCTGCTATGGCAGCAGCGTATGATTCTCTAATTTCACATGAAAGGAGTTTTAGTTTATACATCATCATTACTCTAGTTATTTCTCTTCTTGGATTCATTTTCTTTCATATTGTGAGCTTTCCACTTTTCATGGTTATGCGTGAGAAGATCCAGAAGTATTTCTCATTTAGGACCAAACTCTAGTTTGCCTGCAAACTCAAACAAGCATTTTCTTTGACAGGATAATCACTGCTTAAAGTAAATGTAATCAAAATGAGATCATGGTGGCCACCTGTAATTTATGCATTCATCTATGTATAAATATAACTGATACATGTTCACTTTTCACTTACGTATGTTTTATGTATATTCACTTTGTTCTAGCAACTGCCAACTGGTGGTACCTGAAAACCTAGTACCATCCAACGCAATTTGTTACATGTATGGATTTCATCTGTAGGACAGGCTGATCCCATGATTAGAAGTATGGTGAATCCGTATGTGGTCATTTATTGAAAGTTACTGTTCTTTTATTTAGGAATTTTTCAGATGCCTTGCTATATGCCATACCGTACTCCCTGAAGGTGAAGAGTCACCAGAAAAACTTCGATATCAAGCTGCATCACCAGATGAGGCTGCTTTAGTTACTGCAGCAAAGAACTTTGGCTTCTTCTTCTATAGGTATATATGTAATACATGTTCATAACTTGTAAAGGCCAAAATAGAGCATATACTTACGAAGGTGTCTATGTGACGAAGTTGTTCCATTTATTTTGAGTCATTGTACATTTGTACTAATGTATAAGCATCAATTCCTTCAGGCGTACACCTACTATGATCTATGTTCGTGAATCACATGTTGAGAAAATGGGGAAAGTTCAAGACGTCACATATGAAATTCTGAACGTCCTTGAGTTTAACAGGTAATGTCTTTTGCTGCCATTTTCCCCCCAATAATTTCACGCTAGTGCTTATTATACTTGCTACAAAATTGTTTTGGCTTCTTATAGTACAAGGAAACGTCAGTCTGTTGTATGTCGTTACGGAGATGGAAGGCTTGTACTATACTGCAAGGTAATCCTCCAGCAAACTTCTTATAACTGTAAGGTCACTCACTATTAAGTTTTTAAATTGACTCTAATAGAGAACATGTCTTTCTTAGGGAGCTGATACTGTGATTTACGAGAGATTGGCCAGGGGAAATGATGAACTAAAGAAAATTAGCAGGGAGCAGTTGGAGCAATACGGAGAAGCTGGATTGAGAACTCTTTGTCTGGCCTACAGGGACTTAAATCCAGACATGTATGATAGTTGGAATGAAAAATATATACAGGCAAAGTCTTCTTTACGAGACCGTGAAAGAAAATTGGATGAGGTAATCAGTGTTGGTGAATATTTTGTATTTATATGCTCTTCAGTCTTCACATGTGTATATCTATGTTTAAAAACACCTTGAAACTGCTTGAAACAGGTGGCAGAATTGATAGAGAAGGATTTGACTTTGATCGGATGCACTGCTATAGAAGATAAGCTTCAAGAAGGGGTACCATCCTGCATAGAAACTCTTTCTAAAGCTGGAATTAAGATTTGGGTGCTTACAGGCGACAAATTGGAGACTGCAATAAATATAGCTTATGGTGTGGTTCTCTTTTCTCATATTTTATTGTGTTTATGCGTATACGCTTGTCATTACTAAAATATTCACTTATCTTTCTAATTGTCTCAGCTTGCAAGTTAATTAATAATGACATGAAACAATTTGTTATCAGTTCAGAAACTGATGCGATAAGGGAAGTTGAAAGCAGAGTAAGCAATACTCTTAGCTAGCATTCTTTTCATTTATCTATCAACTGAATTATGTATGTGGTTTATAGGATTCAATCTGAAATGAATTTCTTCATCCAGGGTGACCAAGTGGAAATTGCTCAGTTTATTAGTGAAACTGTGAAAAATGAGCTTCGCAAGTGCCATGAAGAAGCACAAAGCATAGTTCACGGTTCATCTGGACAGAAGCTTTCCCTTCTGATAGATGGAAAGTGTTTGATGTATGCTTTAGACCCTAGTTTGCGGTCTACGTTGCTTAGTTTGAGCTTAAGTTGCAGCTCAGTAGTCTGCTGCCGTGTTTCTCCTTTACAGAAGGCACAGGTAAGGCTTCTAAGCAACTATTCATGCTTATATTGAGGTTTTCCTTTATCCAAAAGTTCAAAGTTTCTCTCAAGATGGTGTGTTTTTTGATTGATAGATAGCTTAACAATACTGTGTGGCTTGTCTGAGGACTTGCCCACAATGTGAATAAGAAGTGATTTTTTTATTGCTGATTGCAGGTTACGAGACTGGTGAGGAAAGGTGCGAATAAGATAACTCTGAGTATTGGTGATGGTGCCAACGATGTTGGCATGATTCAAGCAGCTCATGTTGGTGTAGGAATAAGTGGTTTGGAAGGGATGCAGGCAGTGATGGCTAGCGATTTTGCTATTGCTCAGTTCCGTTTTTTGACAGATCTACTTCTTGTGCATGGACGATGGTCGTACCTTCGGTTATGCAAGGTTCATATCCGCTTTCTTTTGTTCTGAAATTTTGGGTCTAAATTTCTTCTCCTTTTTCTTAAAGAGGTTTGATTGGTTTGCAGGTTGTCTCATACTTTTTTTACAAGAATCTTACCTTCACTTTGACTCAATTTTGGTACAACTTTCAAACTGGGTATTCTGGTCAAAGGTTTTATGATGATTGGTTCCAGTCTCTGTATAATGTTATCTTCACTGCTCTGCCTGTTATCATTGTTGGACTCCTTGACAAGGTATTTGTTTGGTTTGTACTAAGATAATCATACCCATATCTACGATGCACTTGGTAATGAATGAGCTGATGATAATAATTTTCTTTGGCAGGATGTGAGTGCTGCACTATCGAAAAAGTACCCACAATTATATAAAGAGGGGATAGACAATGCATTTTTCAATTGGAAAGTTGTGGGAACTTTAGCGTGCTTTTCAGTTTATCAATCAGTAGTTGTGTATAACTTTGTGATCGCTTCCAGTACGGCTGGTTTAAACTCAGCTGGAAAGATATTGGGGATGTGGGATATTAGCACCACTGCATTCACCATTCTTGTGATAACTGTCAATTTGCGTCTTCTTATGATGTGCAACACAGTTACAAGGTGGCACAGTATAAGTGTTGGTGGCAGCATTCTGACATGGTTCATATTCATCTTTATATACTCTCTTGTTTTCGTAAATAAGGTACACATCTTTTCAAGTTTCTCGACTCTGTTAATGATCATTTGGGCTACAATGGTTTCTTGCGCCATATTCTGAGAAAGTCAAACCTAGTACTTATAAAATTTTAGAATTTATATGAATGATGAGGCATAAATTCTCGTTAATGCCTTATTTATCCCATGAAAATTGCAGTGTCTGACTTTGGCAAGTAGTTTGAGTAAATGTTTATTTGTTTGTCAAATATCTAACATAGTGTTCAATAGAGATGAATAAAGTAATTAAAGTATCTTCTGGACGCAATTTAATACTGTCTAATTATTTATAAGGATGGGAACTGTTAAAAATGGAACTTTAACTTGATACTTCCAAAAATAGAAGCTTTTTATCTTCATGGGATGCCTCAAAAATTAAATCGTTATCTCTTTTTCTCGTAAAAATTGCTGGAATTTCTTTTTTGGATGTCATGAAATGTGCTTCTTATTTGTATTTTGCTAACCTTTTAGTCTAGATTTACTAATTCGCCTTCTGTGATATTACAAAAAAATGATGATATTGACTTAGGTCAGTTAACATCATCATTTTCTTTATTATTTTTTCATTTTTTGTATATTAAACTGTTGGCTATCAAATATTTTTCTTATATGATCAGTCAAGACTTGAAAGTTGTAATTTTCATTAAGTACGTAATTATCTGGGATGTTGACTTTTGTAAACCAAAATGTTAGGACTGGTTTAGTTGGGAAATAGTCTGCTGGAAAGTTGGTGATGGATTTGCTTCGGCAATTGTTAGTAATATAAATGAATGTTCTTTGATCATATCGCTTATGGTTGGTTTTTTATGTTTAACTGCAGGGGACTTATTTCACAATCTATGTACTAATGAGCACTGCCTACTTCTACCTGATATCCATTCTTGTTCCCATTGTTGCACTTCTGGGTGACTTTTTGTACCAAGGGTGAGCTTTTCTTTCAAATAAATTCCCCTGTCTTAGTATTCTGTTATAGCCATAGAAGCTGATTCTTATATTTGTGTTTAAGAGTACTGTTAAATTAATGGCATGATCAGGACTCACTGATCACATGCATATTTCTATTCCGGTCTTTAAATACTCTCAAAACGAATGATATGATCACTGATCACATGCATATATGTAGCATCGGGTGTTCGTTATGATGGTTTTCTGTGTGATTTCAGGGCTCAGAGATGGTTCTACCCATATGATTACCAAATCGTTCAAGAAATCCACAGGCATGAGCCAGAGTCCATTGGTGCAGGACTTCTGGAGGTTGGGAATCAGCTAACCCCAGAAGAGGAAAGGAGGTACGCATTTGCACTACTCCCAAGGGAAAAGTCAAAGCACACGGGTTTTGCCTTTGACTCACCTGGGTATGAGTCGTTTTTCGCTACACAACAAGGGGTAACTGCACCTCAGAAGCCTTGGGATGTCATTCGACGAGCCAGCATGAAACCAAAGACTAGATCACCTCGAGCCAGTCAGTCTTAGGAATTTGTACACAAAAGGAAGACAAATTTAGAGAATTACTATGTATTTTTGGCAGTTTTGAAGGTTTCTTTTTGGTACATTTTTGTAAGTTATTACAGTAAGATGTATAATTTGACGTCGGTAGAACCTTAGTGATATATTATAGTCCTGATTCTTTCATTCATCTTATTTTGTACCTTTTCAATATGTAAGTTGTCAGTAGAACCTAATATCACTCTCTGAGTAAACATTCTCTAAAATGTTAATATATACATGTTATGTGTGTGTTCCCAGTTTGTGTTTTGTGAAAAGTCTACAGCAATGTCTGTGTGTTTCTTGGTTCTTCTAATACATGAGATGTAAGGACCACCAACTCTTGATTTGATTCCTGCTGGTAAAAGCGAGTCGTTTTTGGAGTTGTATGAAATTGTATAATACGATAAAGAAGGAACAAACTAGTCTTTTTACAGCATATAGCATAGATCCTTCAATCTTCTTTCATTGTGTATTCAACCTTTTTAATCAAGTTTGAAATGGGTTTGATGGTCAAATCAACATCATATACTCGTAGCTTGTCGGTTACAGAACTGTTTTCCGTACTTCTTTGATATGCATGTTTACAAAAATGCTAATCGCAACAGGATTTTGTATTCGAATCTCTTAACTCCTAAAGTTTAATGAGCTACAAGTTATTGGCAAGAACAATATCACATTCTTGTTACTCGGTTTTGTAGCATCAAATTGGCACCTCCTACATTTTTTTTTTCTTTTTAACTTTAGCGCTTCTCGACCTATATAAAGAAGGTATCAATATTTGCTTTTGATACGACAAAAAATCCATTAAATGTAAGGTTAAGTAAAATACTATATGATTAGTCCCTTTCATTATGTATTAAACCAGACTCAATTAATAACATTTAAAAAAAAATCAGACTTATTAACACCTTTTTTAATATATAACTTACAAGCCATATATGTTTTTTTTATAACAAATCAAATCTAACTATTAGTGCTCAAAAAAATATCGGTGAGTTAAGAAACTATAATTAGGTAAAGTGATTCCTCTAGCATCGTTCCTAAAAAAAGTTTATTTCATTCCCGTTCCATGATATGACTTGCCTCTCTCAAGTGTTTATTTTTAATTGGTTGAAATCATACTAAAAAGATCATAATCAATTTCAAATAAATATTTGTTTAACTCATCATACATATACATTTAATTAGAATTTTATTTCATTAATTAGCTTGCAACTTGCTATTTTCTTCCTCCACAAGATAACTTTATACTCTATATTATTATTTACTAGACTTAGACTAGATGTGAAATTTACCCCTTTTGAGTAGATAGATTCCAACCTACTATAAAGCTGATTGGGAATCTACAAATCATTTATATGTATAATCAAAGCTAAGAAAAGTACATAATCACAAATAATTTTTATTAAATCATAAAAATAATATGCACATTAGCACATACTTAATTATGTTCCACATAACACTTTTTTAGTTTTAACCACTTACCTTCTTATCACTAATCCATGTCACCTCCAACCAATCCAAATTTTTTTTACCACCTTTGTGAAAATAATGATATCAAGTGATCATGAGTACTAGTCTCGTATGTAATATATGAATTTAAAGTTGTAATAGTCACATCACATTTAACTAATTACTTTAGGTTGAAGAAAGTGAATATAGCCACTCTAACTTATGTTCCTTCTTTATATCTCCATGCATTATATTCTTTAGTTGAACAAAGTGAAAACCAATAAATCCTTAGCCCTCATCTCTTTCAATTCTCTCCTACTTACTTAAACCAATTAACTTAGAATAATTAATATATAGTTTGATCATTATGAGCATTAATAAAAGGAAATGTGATCTCAAGTCTTTGTTGAGGGCACTTTTATTATTAGGATTTATTTGCTTCTTCATTCTTGGTGTTCTATCTTCTTTGTTGTCATCTCAACAAAAACTGCGGCAAGATATGACGGAGCATGTGAAGGTGGTGATGGTAGGAGATGATGATCATCATCCAAATTTAGACATGAGCAAAAGAAGAATTCCTAATGGACCTGACCCTATCCATAACAGGTATAATTTGTTAACTATCTTCCTTGATTTACAATAAACTGGTTTTAAGGTGATACAATTTCATCAAATGTATCATAATTGTTCTAAAGACCCAAGAAACTATATATCAAGCATTTGTTATTTAATGATATAGAGTATACACTCGATCACTTGATTCACAAAATTTCGTTTCATTCTATTGTGTTTTTGGTAGCTCTTCAAGAATATTTAGGTTGGCCGAATCCTTTAGTCTTGATTAATTCTATATAATACGCTGTTAAACCCAATCCGTCAATAATGATGCTAGCTGGTAATTGTATGTGAAATGTACAGGAGAGCAAGAAACTCAGGAAGACCCCCGGGCCAAGCGTAGATAGCCGAATAAAGAGCTAGGTGCATATTGTCACCACTGGTTCCGACTTCAAAAATGTGGGATCGATATGGGATGATGGTCGTGAAAACGACCGAATGCAAACATTCCATGTCTAGTTAATTAAACTAACAAAAAGGTGTTCACTAGTAACATATTTTCTAAAATATTTGTATTACTATAATATTCAATAGAATAGATGCAGTTTTTATAAAGTTTATCATATAATATGTTGTTGTAACTAATGTTTTCCATCTGTGTTAGCCAACTAATAAGTGAGTTGATTTATTTGGAGCGATATATAGATTTAAGAGTTGGGTTTATATTCATAGCAAAAGACAAGAAAAGGTTGATGGAAACCAAAGTATTTTTTCCAAAGGCTGATTGCTTATGATGAATGCATTATGAGAGAATATGTACTTCAAAGATTCTTTACCAATCAAATCATATCTTAAAGTTAATGCATGCTTTGGTTTTATTTTAATAAAGCTATATTGTACATGCTTGTGCATCTTTATTCTTTTTCATATTTTAGGATACAAATTTAAATACATACGTATTTTGTTTTAATAAAGCTATACTGAATAATCTCGTTTGTTGCATCGTTTAGACTTTGGATATTGGAATCGGGATCGGCAAAAAGTCACAACCGTCTTCAATGGTGTCTACTTGTACAAACAGATGGCCCGGCATTAGCCCAATGGTGTCTACTTGTACAAACAGATGGCCCGGCATTAGTCCCCCCTTCTGTGATGGGAATGCCATCCCTCTCGCCCATCTATCATTATAATCACCGTATGGCTTCATAAGTTGACATGATGTGAACTCCTACGTATAATCCTACGTATAAAAGCATATAGCATTAAAGGATTAGTATATATATGTATGTATATATATATATGTATGTATATATGTAAGTATATATATAACTACATATATATACACACATATATAAAAAAAGTAAGTCGTACCTCGTCGAACCTATTGAACGATCCACATGAATCGGTGATATTTATGCGACCGCTCTGTACATTAGCCAAGTCTGATAGCACGGCCTCTAACTTGCGTTGGTGTTTAGCTAACTTAGTTTCTAGTTGTTCATTAATGGCTTGTTGCTCTTCTAATAGATGTTGATCACCAACCACTTTCTCCTTAAAGGCGTTAAAATCTTCAATCGTAACCGTTTGCTTCCGTGTATCTCTCTTATATCCAAGGGCTCTTTTGATCCTTACAACACTGGACACTGCCCGAGTCCGCCCACCGAGGTTTCTTGGAACACAAGAAACCCTAGTAACTCCCGGTACCATTGCTTATCATCCTTGAAATCGATAACTTGCTCCCCAAGAACCACAAAGTACCTTGATACGCAAGTAACCTCGATCACCCAAGAATCCTAGCAATACCTTCCTTTTTCTTCAACCTTGCTACAACCTTGTCTAGTTGTCTTTTACCCTTTAGAAACCTTAAAGTTACAATCTTTCCTGACAAGTCTCACAAGTCGTGTGTTGTCACACCCCCGAATTTGTACAGCGCAAGTGGTTCGGGTCGGGGCGTGACTAATGAAGTAATCACAACACAAGGGTAAAAGCGAACGACTCTATATGAGACGTTTATAAAATAGTACAAAAGTAGTTACATTGAAATACTTTAAGAGTTTACACTAGCCTCGAGTTCGCGAAATAATATCCTGAAGATTCTAGTACATAACGAAATATTTCAAAAATAATATATGAACATCTTCATATACGTATAATGCATGCGACTCGATGTAGCTAGCAATCCTGTGGGCAATCCTACTGTTGCTGAGTACCTGAGAATACAAAGCTAAAAGGGTCAACCAAAAGGTTGGTGAATCTCACAGGTTTAACAGTAAAAACATAGTTATGAAACACAAGATTTATCCGTGATTTGCAATCAAGCAAATAAAGTAAACATATTAATGTTTCCGAAATTGCCATGAGCCCACGGTTCGAAGCCTAACCCGTTTTGTGTCTCCCGGAGGTGTCTAATCCGAAACACCTTTATGACAAATACTAGAGTGCCCGTTTTTAACTTGGTTATAGCTAGTAACCCGGACGGGGGTGTCATTCCCATAATAGATCTATTCTCTAGCACTCGCGCCTTCGCAGTTAACGAACCATGTGTGTTGAGGACTTTTAATGGATTAAAAACAACTCATACAATCTTGTAAAAATAATCGAGTACTTGTGTTCATGAAAAACAGTTAAGCATTTGTATCTCACCCCAAAGTATATAAAACAGTAAAAGTAAAAGTGGGGCTGTAAGACTCACCTGAGATTAGTAAGCAAGTAGCAAATAGTAAGCAAAACGTGTTTTCCAAATGCAACCTTCTAACATCCTAAACGTATAAGGTTGTGTAAGTAGATGTCTCAAAAGACCATCTTTGTAAGTGGAGGGTTAATGTCCACTTATCTCATTCGTGTAGGTGGAGGGTTAATGTCCACCTATGCTAGTTCACTCAACTAGAAATGTCCAATTGTTCGGTTATCATTTGAGTTTAAAAAATATGTACGGTCTGTTGGTGATATTTTGTGAAAACACAGATTTGATAAATTATGTTACGCATTTTCTACTTTCCAGTTATGGGTAATCGATCAGTGTGGCAAGGGGCGAAGCCCATTAATGACGGGGGTCCGGGGGCAGCGCCCCTGGTAGCGGGGTCCAAGGGGTGGCAACCCCTGGCGGGGTCTAAGGGGCAGAGCCCCTGGCTGGGGTCGAGCTGTGTCGCTATATGCGACACTAAGGTATTATGCAACACTAAGACTTGTGTCGCTAATGTGACAGTTCGGGTGTTATGGCGACACAAAGGCTTGTGTCGCTAATGTGTCGATTCGGGTGTTATGGCGACACAAAGGCTTGTGTCGCTAATGTGTCAATTCGGGTGTTATGGCGACACAAAGGCTTGTGTCGCTAATGTGACGATTCGGGTGTTATGGCGACACAAAGGCTTGTGTCGCTAATGTGACGATTCGGGTGTTATGGCGACACAAAGGCTTGTGTCGCAGACTACTGGGCTTCTGCGACACAGAGGCCTGTAACAGGTCAATTTTGTCAATTTTATTTCGTGTTCCAAATGTTCAAACAAAAATTCAAGAAAAATCTATGTTGTTCCTTAGTATGTTAGCTCCTTAAAATAATTTTTCCGGAATTTTTGGGTATTCATAAGTATTTTTAAAAATTCTGTTTGTTCCCTGAGGTCAGAAAATGACCAATCCGGACACATGCAACAAAATCGGATTTCTGGGCAAAATCTACACATTTTTAGAAAAAAGTTATCTAAACAAATTTATACCTAACAAAATTTGTGAACTTTTGGCGGTGGTTTCATGTCATTTGGAGGTGTATATCTCGAGTTATGATTAAAACAAGAAAGGTGAATTTTCGGAGTTTTTGGACAGCCCGTATACATGTTTTTGTAAAAATCATTTTGGGTATCAAACGAACTCCAAAAATTGTGAAACCACTTGGAAATGAAAGCTAACTTCTTGAACTTATTTTGTGCCTTTTGAATCGTCCATTTTGGTTAAGTTTTGAGGGAGAAACAGCCTCTCAAAGTCAGATCATTTTTCTGATCAGCTTGCATGTGACGTTTTTGACACTTTTAAACATGAAAAACGAGTTTTTATGTTATGATTTGGACATTTCTTTGTTAAGTGAACATTATAACATGTTATTAAAGTAGTTTTAGATATAGAATAAGTTTTCTTACAATGATAATAGAAAGGGGAATGAAAGAGATGTTGTGAAGCTTGAATTCCTTGAAAATCTTGACGTTTTTGAGTGGTGGTCAACGGCAGCTTGTGGTGGTCAATGGTGGTTGTAGGGTGGTGTGGTGACTGATTTTGGCCAGATTTCTAGTGAGAGAGTGTAGAGAGAGAATTGAGAGAAAATGTGTGTAAGGAGTGTGTGTGAAAATGAGGGGAAATGAAGGATGTTGGCTTATATATGCATGGGCTAAGTCCATGGCTTTGGGCTCCCCTCTCTTGGGCCGAGTTGGGCCTTTGGGCCGTGAGTCTGGGCCTGGCCCTTTCCAAGGGTTGGGCTCGTGACTCGTTTCTTGATTTCGTGTTACGTTTTTCGTTCGTTTAAATCGTTAACGTTTAACTTTTTTGTTTTATTTTTTATACGAAATCACTATTTTTAACTTAACCAATATCTTTAAAATACTTCATTGAATCTTCTCAAAATATTTGTCGGTTTCGTTCGGGTGTCGGGCGCGATTCGCGCGTTTTCGTTGCGTTTATTACGTTTTAAGCAAAACGTCTAGGTTTTTCGTATATTATTATTTAATAACAATAATATAGGGTAAATAATTACTATTAATTTATAAAATAGGTTTACATTATTTATGAAAAGTTATCACCAACGCCGTATAGTTGTCGGACTCAGTCCGTTCGTTTCGCGTAATTGCAAATAATTACGTATGTGTATATACATATATACAAGTAGTTACAAGTACTTAGCCCAATATATATCTAAATACATGTAATTACACTATTGTTAGGCTCAAATAATTGTCCTAATTTGTCGAGTGTCACATGTGTTAACCCGCTTTCTTGCAAAAGATCTACTAACCTTTAGAATACCCTAAAACCTCGATCCTTTCACCGCAAGTCTACAAGCCTTATACCTTGTACTCCAAGTAATCACAAACGTTACTTGTCTTCCAAGTATCAACAAGACTTGAATTCTAAGAAACCCGCGGATACCTTCAAATCCCTTCAACCCCGATACCTTCAAGAAACCAAGAACTCAAAGATCGACTAAACCCTTGAATAAATCTTCAAGATCGATTCTTTACCCAAGTTCTCAAACCCGTATTCTTGAAGCTCGAAGATTTAACCTAGTTGAAACCCTTTTGAAGCTTGAACCTTGTCGTACAAAACCGTTACAATAGCAACCTTGATAAACCCAAGACTCTTGCAAAAAATCCGACAATCTTAAGCCTTCAAACCCTTGAACAAAATCAGCATTAAATCGAAACCCGCAAATTCTGGAAAGAAACTTCGACTACCGATATCTCTCTCCTGGAATCTCCGATCGAAAATTGTGCAACAAGTAATCTTTGTTTGCTTTACGCTCCAAGCAATCCTAATTCAAGTTTAATCCTAGCTCTATCTACTAATTACAATTAAATACCTATACTAAATTAAGTTACACTTTAACCCACTAAGAATTACTACTATATCCTACTGTATCCTAACAATATGTATTCCAAAAAAATAACTTAACCAAATATCACATTCTTTACAAAATAGATTTTTAAATGATAACTCTCCTGGAGTTGCTGTGTTAAAAAAGTCAAGTCAAATAAGTACATATTTCGTAGTGGTGATGGTTTTATTTGTAATTAAAGTTAGATGGAGCCAAATTATGCTAGAAACTTTTTTATAATGTGTTCTTAGTTGGATGCTCTCAGATAGTAATTATCAGCACGAAGTGATAATCAAGTATGCTGATAGATAACCCGATTATAAATTTAGTGATCCATTTGTCTATTGTAGTGACAAATAGTTTGGACAAAAGTGTGCTAATTGTAAGATGTTTTAAAATTTTCTTGTCAAATAAAATTACAAAGTGTCTTGTTATTATTTTGGATTGTCCCAAATAAGTGCTCATTTTCATGTAACAACTAATGAAAAGAAACTTTAGTGGGTAGAAATGTTATTTGATTGATGAAAAGTGTAGTTAGTGAAGAATCTTAAAACTGTGTGCAAAGTCAAAATGGACACTTTAACTGGGACGGAAAGAATATATAAAATGTCCAATTTTATCATTTTAGATGTTAAGTCATGTAATAATCTAACTAGCCAAACACTCATAAAATTGATTATCTGATTTATTGCGACATCTAAAAGCATAATCAAATCCAAACATTATGTTCTTGAATCACGTTTTGTTACGGTTGATTATTTGATTTTGATATTAAAGACGCATAAATTTTTTTCAAAACACAATTTCAAACACCCCTAACGTTAACTCATATTTAATACCGATTATTTCCTTAATTAAACAATCAATTTAAAAATATATGAATTACCTATTCATGTTAATTCGTAAACCGATTGAATTTACAAGCGCAAAATTAAAATGTAAAGAATGGATTCGATATATTTTCCATATTTTGTTATCCGTGGAAATAAAAAAAAAAAACGTAGCCTCACACAATCCCTTAATCACGCGTACCCATTAAACCTAAACCCTAATACAGAAAACAAAGATGGAGGTAATCGGAGATGATGAGCTTTTCGCTATCTTCATGAGACTTGACGAAGAAGACGATCAAAAATCGTTCTGTCAAGTGTCCAAGCAATTCATGAGAGTTGCGTGCAGACGCTTGCGTAAATTACGTAACTCGTTTCCTGATCTTCTCTATGATATCCTTCCCGAATCTTCGAATTTGGTACGCTTTCATTGTTATAAACCACTCACTAATAGTCACATGAAATTATTAGCACATTCATGCCCCAAACTCTTGTATCTCAATATAGAAGCTGAAGCTGATCAGTTTGAAGATGATGGTTTCAATGATGATGGTTTAGGTTTATGTGCAGAGTCTTTGTTTGAAGTCAATTTAAGTACGAGGTTGCATGTTGTTCTAACATCATGTAGATTTTTAACACAATTAAATTTGGGTATAGTGTCACGGACGAATCACTTAAAATAATTGGTCTAGCAAGTAGAATAGTATATTTGAATTTGCAAGGATGTTATTTGATTACTGATTTGGGTTTGAAGTATTTGACGGATGGGCATTTGAAGAAAACTTTGGAATTTCTTGATTTGTCCGAATGTGTTAGGATTAGCGATAATGGTATGATCTACTTGAAACAAATGGTTGCTTTATTAGATCTAAATTTGTCAAAGTGTGGGGTTAATATCACTGACTTTGGGATTGTGGAATTATTTTCCAAGCCCTCAAATGTTGTGACATTGGATTTGTCTTGGTTGATCACTGTAACTCATATCTCATTGTTTGTTATTGCTAGAAGTTGTTTGAAACTTCATACCATTAATTTGAATGGTTGTGAGGCTGTAACCGGTGCGGGTTTACGTGCTTTTTCTCATCATCCAGCACTCATAAATCTTTAATTGTTCTCGTGTCACAAATTTTCATGGGAAGATGTGGAGCGAGTCGCTTTGACCTGTGAACAGTTGAAAGTGATTGTGATCGGTAGGAGAATGATGACGAAGAGGCCGACGTCAGGCACTGATCCTAATAACATCAGATTCTGCGAGATAAAATTCAGCTGATCAATCTCAATGCTATGGATGGAACGTACACAACCTTTTTCTGCTTTCTTCTTCAGGGTAGCAATTTAGTTGGGATTTATATGTTTTTAGCATGCACATGAGTTTTGGTACTGTTAATTACTTGCATTATATGTGAAACATATGTGTGGCTACTTATTATTAAATTATTTGATAAGTTTGACTTATTGTATGCCAACTCCTTACAGGTTTGATCAAGCATCTGAAAAACTCTGTTTTCTATGATTGATTATTGAAAAATACTTGATGTCCTACTACTATTTTAAATATTTGAGTTGGGTTTACTTTAAAAAGTTGCGATGATTTAAATCCATTGACCTAAGGCTTGAATTCAATTGCTTAATCAGGTCATCACTTTAGCAGGTTATATATATATATATATATATATATATATATATATATATATATATATATATATAAATTATGCGACTTTCGACGCATTTTACATGTATACGTAATTAATGTTTGAATGTAGGAGAAGTTCCCATTCAGGTTTGATACTTGAACACACTCGGAGAATTTTGCCAACCATATAAGGTATGCTTGGCACTGAGCTTAGATACCTTTTTAAGGAGCTTCATATAACTTTATTTGTGTGGTCACTTTGCGTTGCTAAACCAGCCCGGGCTGGTCATTCAACTCTTACGAACCCGTTTCAATCCAAATCTGTTTTGACCCATCAACCCAACTAATTCGCCCTTCCTGCCACCTCTAATTATGATCATCAACGAGGTTTTTTCTTTGCCCGCGCGTTGCGTCGGGATTAACAATATGCAATTTTTGTTTCTTAATTTCAGTTGTATTTGATTCCGCTATTGTGTTTTCTCGCATATGACACTATATTTTAACATTTTTGATCATATTAACTTATAATATAAAATAATAATTTCCCTAAATCAACGTTACAAGGTGTTTTTCCTTATTAACATCTAAAATATAATAATAATAATAATAATATAAGTGATGTGAAAAGAAAATATATAACAATACAAGACTTTGTCAAATAAGAATAACAAAATATAATAATAATAATAATAATTGGTACTAATATGGAAGGGTAAAAAAAAAGAAAAATAAATAAAAGAAAATGTGACACCCCTGAGATTTGAACACCGACGGGTGGCAATTGAAATTCAGACACAAACCATCCATCTAACAATATCATTTGTATTTTATTTGTTAAAGGTATATTATAATATAATATGTATTAATATATATGTGTAGTCTAATAAGACAAAATAAAATAGAATTAAAAAGTTTCTGTTCATAGCCCTTTTCAAAATTGATGGTAAGAGGTAATATCTAGTTCTTCCTGCAGTTTCACAACTTCATTAATTTTCTCTTTCATGTCTTTATTGAAATCTTGATCTTTGATCTTATACAGACATGAATTTATGAGTACAGTACGTCTGAACTACACTTGATGGCCAAATACAAAAGAAGCCTTGCAGACCAAGATCAGTATCTAATAACAAAATATGTATGTCAACTCCTTTCAGCCTTCTTGAAGAGGCTCAAAAAACACTGTTTTATATATAAACTTTTTGCGGATATATAATAAGTGTCTTGGAACACAGTGAACAAGCTTCAGAATCAAATCGGTGAGTGTATTGAACCACTCAACCAGATTGTGTCTTTAGTTTCGGTGTGGTGCTCTCGATTTTGTTTTTCCGTTTTAGATTTAGTTGGTGTCTGCGGTTTTTGTTAGCTTGGGCCTTCTATATCTTATAGAATTGTTGTTGTTTTGGTGGGTCCTGTATATGTACTCTTTTTTGGTTTTGGTAATACATCTGCTGTTTCAAAATAAAAAATAAAAAATTGCTCACATTTTATAAAAATGTTTTCATACAATCATGTCCTTTCTTCTTCTTCGGAAGACGAGCAACTTTTGGAACTTATGAAAGAATGTGTCGATAAACACGATTTTCAAAGTTAGACCGATTCATATATCAATAGTACTAGATTTCTTTAATAACTTCCTGTTACAGTTAACGCAAATAACATAAAACCACCCATGTTCTTCTGATCCACAACTGTACGTTATAGTGGCACGAACAACACATGCTGATTCCCGCGTAAATATAATTAGGTTAACATGAAGAACTCCACAAAACTAAACATAACAAAACATAGATATCCAGAGGATTCAAGAACTTAGTTGATTCCCTCTTTCATGGATTTAATGTAATCATGGTCTACGATCCTATACGTACATGAATTTATGAGCACACTATGTGCTAACTACACTTGATGACCAAATAGAAATAATCCTTGCAGTTGCAGACCCAAATCAGTATCACCAAGGCTAGCTTAGACAAAGCATGAGCAGCAGGCAGGAACATTTGCTTAAAAATATGCTTAGAAAAAAGGGGCAATTTCATATTTCTCCCTCTTAAACCACCAAATATCACATTTCCCCAAAAATTTAAAATCATTGTACCATATGTGTTAAAAATTAATCATGACATCAATGGGACGGATTTATGAAAAAACAAGCTTATACCAGCCAAGGCCTTGGCCAAAACATTGACCTCAGCTCAACAATTTTTTGAGCAGCAAATATAATGCTAACCATGATCTGATTTCATGATCCAACTTGGGCTCATTCACAAGATCAACAGATATAATGCTCAACCCACAGTAAAAGAAACATTGGATGGGGATTGAAACTCGTCACCTTCGTCTTTATGCTCCATGTCCCCCACCACTAGGCTAACTTCGTGAAAACTTCAATAATAATCTATATTTATACAGCTATAGTAAATTAATTTAATGGTAAATTCAACTATATGAAGTAGCATTCTACTAGGGGTGTCCCAAATACCTCAGCTCGAATAACACACCCGACACGATTTGAATTCGGGTTAGATGGGTTAGCTTATTCAGTTATTGGAACCCGAATAATTCTACTGTGTACGGTTTAAATATTTTGAAATGCCGGTAACATGCATAGCTCACAAATGGTATTTCATATTACATATACATATATATATATATATATATATATATATATATATATAACTATATATGTGAATATACATGAGTTTGATCCATGGAGAAGCAAAATATATGAGCAAAATATATGAGAGAAACGTAAGAGGAGTTTTTGACCACCAGATCTTGAAATTAATGGGTGAGATCACTTTATTAGTTTCTAAATACCCGATTTTAAATCTGAAAGGGTAAAACTTTAGCTGATAGGATTCCAGCCTCATTCGCAAAGAACATTCAAGATCGGATTTTCGATAACACCACTTTTCCTTCCGCACTCAGAAAGACAAGTGGGTAGGTTTGGTAACATTCTACCAGCTCAAGCAGATGGACTTCTTGCCCAATATACAACCGGAAGACCAGATTACTAATTTTTTTCTTCTCTGCCCCAAAACACTATTTATCCTGAGAAACAAGTTATGATGCCAACAAATGGATACTTGGATGCCAAATTAAGGCGACAATGCACCGTGCCCACAAGACCCCTTTGCCTTCTACCAAAAGTCCAAAAGCAACCTCTAAAACTCCAAAACTTTATTTTACGACTTTCTTGGGAAAATGGAAAATAATTAAGTTAATGTGGGGCTGCCTTACGAGTTTGGTCAATGTCTACTTTACTTGGGCTTACGGTCATTCATGGGCTTCTATAATGGTCAGGAGTGGGCCTAATATAAAGTATCATCTTGTATGAATCCGGAATTGAAAAACCCGACATTAAAAAACCTTTAAAAGTTGAACGGTTAAGTTCGTCATATTTTATCTTTAACCCTTATAAAGGGTTTGCATCGTTTTTCTAACAAACTTATATTTTAAAGAAAGATTGAAATTATCTAATTTGCCCCTCTTATTCACTTAAAATTTACATTTGCAATAATATTTGACATTATAAAATAATAATGACACATCTAACATTAACTCATATTTAATACCGATTATTTCCTTAATTAAACAATCCATTTAAAAATATATCAATTACCTATTCTTGTACCTGAAAATCAGTACAAATTATATCTGTTAGTTTCTAAGAACTCACCATAATATAATGCTGATTCCAATATATGAAATGTTACAATACAAAGACTAATCGTTAAATCAAATAAGACCAATAATCAAAATTAACAATGACAGACTAAAATCGATCACATCATTTTTGTTTTCTCTTTTTGATCACAGAACATTAACTCTCATAGGAAGGGAAGTTGAAATTTTCAATACATGTTTCCAGTTGAATAATCCACCAGACCCGATTTGGATTCGGGTTAGATGGGTTGGCGCATTTATTCGGTTACCGAAACCCGTAATAATTCTACTGTGTACAGTTTAAATACTTTGAAATTCGGGTAACACGTATAACTCACAAATGATATTTCAATCACATACAAATATATAACCCAACACAAACTCTTCTGTGTGCAAGTAAAGAGACATTCATTAACTCATCTTTTCTGAGAGAGAGTTCTACACGTGGAACATGTAACTCAAAATTACAAACTTTTTTGTGATCTATTGTTTTGAAATACAAAAGAATAATCTCTTTAATATGCTATCATACAGAAGATTCAAATAGAGAAAAACCTGTAACCTTCGGCCGGCCCCTGATCAATCTGTACCAGAAAAGTACGTGCATCATTTAATGATCCCAATCATATGCAGATGCAACCTCAAAACCTTGGGTTGGTAGGAATTCTTACTGCTCCTGGCATGAATGGCATAATTAAAGTCCCCTTACGTCTGAAGATAACAAACGAACTACTTACCAGCAATAGCAACATCAATGCCTGTCAAATGTAGATCACAAAGTGGGTCAATGTGAAGAATTAACTCCAAATAATGTCATGTGATGCAATATTATGTAATCCAAATCAAACTTCCTACCATCGTGTGATATAATTTTTTTATAAAAATAAATAAGGTACAATCAAATTTAGACTTTTTAAGATCTACAACATAGCCTTTTGTCTAGTAAAGACATACTGATACTACTTCGTATTTACTCCTATATTTTCTAAATTAAAATACATCAATCAAAACAAATAAATCCATGATGTCATATAACTCGTCTATTAGTTATATCACTTAAGCTTTTACATATCCTTTTATAGATGTAAGGGTATAACTGTATAAGTAACCTTTTCTAATGTTTGAGTTTTTTAACATGTATAGATATAGGTAAACAGGAACAAACCTCAAAGCCAAGGATCGATAGCTTCTCTTCATTAACAACAGGTACACAGCTTCTATAAGTTACATGGACTACGTTTCCGACTTCCATGGTGGATGAATCTTCCAACAGATTTCTATGTCCTATTGAAGTAGTCGAATCTTCTGCATCATGAATCGACTCTTGCAATTTTAGCTTGTCGTTAGTATTTTCAAGATTAGCTCTGCCCTTCTGCCTTTTATTTTCATTTTCTTCATCTACCGGAGTTCCAACTTTCACACATTTCATAGGAATACGATACCCAGTTTCACTGCAGCGATAAGTTTCATCTTTCTGCAACAAGACATGGAATGTAGGTAAGAAATGGATGATGAAGCTATACAATATATAGTTAGAACTGCGGGAGTAAAAAAATTCTGAAATCATTCAACTTGTGAATAGTATCAAATTACTGTATAAGATTTGCTTCAATTTTTTCAATCAACTAATGTGCTTAACTACAATAAACACATAAAACCAAAATGAAGATATTAGTGAAGAAAGGAGTAAAATCCTGAGATCCAAGTGGCACGGTATTGTCCTGATGTAGGAAATGTCAGTTCAAGTCCTACCAGGATCAATTCCAAGCCCTGATTGTAAAATGTATCTTATTACTCCGTATATTATTATGAAATAATAAAGTAGCATTAAACTCCATTTTTGTTTAACGACTCACTTTTATCTTATTTTACTAAACAAGACAGTGGTTCGCCTACATAAGATTTGACAAACAAAACCACATTGCCAAAAATAAGATTTTGACAAAATGATTATCATATGTTCTCAAAAGGTTGTAGAGATCGCATCAATTTCGACTGGGAAGTAGCATTCTGGGGTTTTGTCCTTACTGGCACATAAGGAGCAACAGCAATTCAAAGTAAATTTGGTGCATGGTGCGAGTCAATATCCTTCATGCACTCAATGCACAAAAGGACTCATGCAGCCTTACATATCTAATTTAAGAAATGTCATATGATGTCTGTAAAGGTGGTAGTGTTTGAAAACAATTTCATCTGACATGGTATAAATAACCCGGTTTGAATTTTTTAGAAAGGAAAAAACTTCATAAATTACTCATAACTTAAACACGCCTAGAGGTGTACTTTTTTGGAGGAAAATGCTAAAGAGTACCAATAAAAACTCATTGCTGATAAAAGGTTCTAAACTTCTAATGCTCCTATTCCTTTCTAAACTTCTAATGCTCCTATTCCTACTATATATGTATTCATAAATTACTTACAAGTACCATGTAGCTAAATGAACCTTTATAATATGTGGAGCCTATGGCCAGTGTACTTATTATACACTATCTATAAGTCTTTCTATATCTTGCAAAATGCAACCTTTAATGGGTTTGACAGCCCTATCGCTTACACGTAAGAAGCCCAGTGGGTACACTCTGCATGGTTCAGAAACTTTTGGAAGAAAATTTCTTTGTGCCAGGTTATTAGATTCACCTTATACGCCTGACGTTTATCTTATAGAAAAATAAAGAAAACATGGAAAAGTCCATTGCATGTATCTACACCAACGTTGCAAGGGGTTTGGTTTGGCATCATAAAATTGTCAATCATCGTGTCACATGAAACAACTACATACAATATAGTACAAGTAATTATCTGCCAGATAAGATCATTTAACGAAGTGTAGTGTAACACATCCACAGTACTTTTTAAGCGTAAACTACTAGGCTTGTATGCAAAGTTGGTTTGGTTTTACATGGCCATGGAAATTAAGCTATACAATTAGTGGTTGATTTAGAGGTCTGTCTGGCATTATTACCTCTCACAACAGAATATAGTCTCTCTCCCACAGGGGCATATTCTTTTGGCATTAAGACCTAGTGGAAGAACTCTTGTAGTATTAGTTTGTATTCACTACATAGTTTATTATCAAAAAATCAATATAAGTCACATTCATATCCTCTTCCTCCTTTTTTTTGTTATTAGTACAAAAACATATGTTAAGAAGTCCACTTAAAAACTAGCAAATACATCAACAAACAATGCAATTATATACAGTAATAAACTATTATAGAAAAAACACATATATAGTAACAATACAAACTGCTGATTATGGATAAAAGAAGAAAATGAGACCTTTTCAGAATAACTGCAATAGACGCAAGGACCGGAAGGAGAGCAATCGAAAGTAATGTTAGTGCCACTTGCTTTTTCCATAAAACTTTTCAAACCTCTGTAGCCTCCTCCTTGTCTGCACACACCCAAATTTTCAAATTTCCATCATTCAAATTTACTACATATAATTAATTAATTGTGAGAATATCATTTATTTAATTCAATTTAGATCAGTTGTTTAACCATCAAATTGTACACAGGGAGAAATAGATAGAGAAATTGCTTACAATTGGTTTTGTACGGGTAGATCCAAAGAAGAAGAATAAACGATGAAAAAATTGAAGATAACGGCAGCTATCAAAAACAGATGTTGAACAACGGATGATGATGATGATGATTGGAATTTGGACGACGCCATCGGCATCATCGTCGATTCTATCCAACTGCAGCAGCGTTTAACGGAGTTACCTTTTTCCTTTTCCGGTAGGCATCATATTTATATTTATACAAAATAGACCCCTGTAAATAAACGTCTCGGCTTTTCAACACGTAATAGTGGAAATGGAGGGGTGAAATGGAGTTTAGTAATAGTTTAGGGACTTTTAATACAAATTTTCACAGAAATATATATATATATATAATTTTTATATATAATCAACAAAATAGGACACACTCTTGTTTGTTATCCATCTGCAGCAGGGGTTTTTTCTTATTAAATGGAAGCGGGAAGAAGTTTATTACTTCGTTCGGTGGCGACAAACCACCACAACAACAGTCATTATCCCTCCTGTAACCGTCTCCGTTCTTTCCGCCGAAAATTCGTTAGGGTTTCGGCCAACTTACAGGTTGCTTTTCCTCTCTATTGTCTTTCATTCTATTTTACATTATGTATATGTATATCTCTGAAATTATAACTCAATTGAAGAATGGAGGTTATAAAGGAACAAGGCCAAATAGGGAATTGATTGCTGATTGGGTATCCAACAATGATGATGCTGTCAGGAGCTTGCCGATTTACGTTGGAGGAATCTCTTTGTTGGGCGTTCTATTTAACAGGACAATTTCTGGAATAGCTCCTGTTGCTGATGCCAGCAGGTCAATTAATCATCTTCTCACTTTTTCTTTTTCTTTTATCATTTTTATTACTCTCTACTAGGAATTGGAAACTGTAGGTTAGCTAGCAGCAAGATGTATACCAATATTGTGCCTTATAAGGAGGTTTGACGGTAAATAGTTAGCAATTTAAAACTCTTATGGTTCGGTTTTTCACTTGAATATCGTGTTAAGGTAACCTTTGATACAAGGTTTGTGGATATGCATATCTGCAATACTGTAAACCATTTATGTAAATTGTAGTATGTTGTTTTTAGAATTGAAATACGGTTACGTCTTTTGAAGTATAAGTGACATGCATATGTAAATCTACTTCCAAACAAACACATTTTTCTGAATTTTTTTGAATATGAAAACACCTGTGGTGTCCTCTAAATGTATTGGTATTAAATTTAGTATTTAATTTCTCTTCCTTGAACCACGTCTCGCGCATGTTTATGTCTCATTTAAGGTATCAGTAAACATCTGTTGATTTACACTTGCACGCTTGCTCTAAAACTTCCTTCTGATTTTATATGTTTTTTTTCTTCCAATTATTGGGCAGTTCTCAGTCTAGAGCTGATCTACTTACAATTGGGTTAGCAGTAACTAATATTCTAGCTGGTCTGGTGTGGCTATCAATTCGACCAAAAACCATATCTGTTGTAAGGTCCTTTTCAATGCTTGAAATTACATATTAGCTTCGTAATTTGTTATACATGAAATCAACTCGTCGTTTGGTATACATTCTTTCTTGTATACGGGAAACTGAAACGTGACTAAGTAATCAATTCAGGTACCGCCTCGAGGTGTGAAGTGTGAAAGAAAACATCCTGATATTCCAGATATTGTAGCTTCTGAATTATCATGGTATGGGAAACATCAATATGCCACACAAGTATGTTAAAAGGATTAATACTTTTCAAACTTCAGTTTCTTGTCTGAAAGGTGTCTTTGCCGAATAATAAAGTTCTATTGTTCTCGAATTCGACCAAAAAGCAAAAAACCAAACAAGAAAAAGTAATAATAAAAAATCGATTTTTTGTACATTCTTTGGTCTTGATGGTTCACATGCTTTTCTCAGGGCATGGGAGTCATTGTCAGTTGTCACATGCTGCAGGTCGCTGGTTATCGTATATGATGGCTTTTGTGTTTTCCAAATTGGATATGCTTCTGCATCTTCCTCTAATGAAGGTGAACCCATGGTTGTAGATTCTGATAAGTTGATGCAAGGATCAATCTATCAAGGTGTTGTCAAATCTGGATCACGTAAGCTACACATGATGATATTCCAAAAAACTGCCAATTAATTTGAATTCCTTCATCATAAAGATTGTGCGTTAAAGACTTCAACACTTTTGACAGAGACTTACTTGGCAAACTTATCTCTTTATCCTGGAAAATCTCAGCTGCCATTTCTCCCTTCAAATACACAGGTACTACATACCTGGTTTCTCTGGTTCGGAACTTCACATGCTTGCTCTTGCTCTTAAAATATATATAGGTATAATCCTATACATAATTTTATACACTAAAATGAATTAAAACAGTATCATATTGATGGTCCAGAGTAGGAGAGTGATCAATAATTTTGGCTGATATAATTGCATTGTTTTTATGCAAGAATATGAAAACTTCACTAAAGCATACGTAAATCGACATTTTTCATCACATCTGCATATCAATTACAGTCAGTCATCTTGCAACCACTTGGAGATAAAGGAATTGCAATACTTGGGGGTGACACCATCCGTGGCTTCACGACATCTGATCAGGTGTGCATTTGCCTTTATGATAATCAGCTATTTCAAGTTTTCAACCATGTAGATGTTAGATTCATTTTCATGGTGCCAAGGCACGCTAGTGGGTTTCCACCGTCCAAGTCTCTCTAGATGTTTCATATTAACCTTGTAATGTATGACTTGACACAAATCTAATGAAATTGTGATTTGGGATTTGACAAAATGTATTTAAATTGTCTAAATTCTGTAACCTTGCGCTACATCAAATTGCTTGACTATATATTGTATTATTTAAAACAATATTGTGGACCTAGTTCGATGAATTGTCATGTGACAGGGTGGTGAGTTTTATGTGATGGTCGTCAACCATTGATTTATTTTACTTATATCTGAATGACTACACACCTTTTATCCCTCTATGTTGCTTCTGCAGGCATGGATCACGTTAATAGGAGAGAAGCTGGATGCTACACTTTCTAAGCATATGACTGGCGTTCCCTTGGCAAGTGGCAATGCAAGATAGTGTTGTTCTAGTTACCAGGGTAAGTTTCTACCAAACAATGATTTTTTGAAACTGCGTGTCATCTTAGTTTTAGAAGATTATTAAAGATTATGCAGTTACACGATCTCTCAACATGTTAAATATTTAATCATCCCTGTATGTTAGTAGAAACGTCTCTTTTAGAGTAGTAACAAATCCTTCAGCTAACACAAGAAAAGAAACTATATTTACAGTATTCTAACATTACATCTGTTACAAGATCTTTAATCAATTCATATTGTTTTTCTGTGGACAAAATTACAATATCACAAATAATCAAATAATATACTTTGTGAATAAATGAATATGTATGTTACTGTATCTGTTCTATGTCTGTATGTCCCAAGGATTTACTCCATGGCAAATCCCCAGTCGAAGTATCAGCTAAGTTAGCTAAAACAAAGTCCCTTAAACCAGTATCCCAAATCTCACAGAACCTTAGTCTCCAGTCAGCTGGTTCAATCGGTTCTGTTCCTAAACCAGGTGCTCGATCTCTCGACCCTTCATTGTGGTTATCTTGCCAGTCAGCAACATAAGTAGCAACCCTTCTGTAAAACTTTGCCCTAAAGGACTCCCAAACTTGGTACTTGTAGTGATTTATAACAGCTGTACTTTGACGCACATCTTTATAACGAAATCCATCCCTTAAATGGAAATGGTGCACCACATTCATTAGGGTCATGTCAAGTGCATCTGGCCTGACGATTGATTTGTGCCTTTCGGGGCTCTGTAATCTGCAAGTGTACCCTACTGTTACTCCTTGCTTAGGAGGTGAAGTCAAACCCGATGGCCCGAAGCTATGACAAGACGTTCTCAGCTCTCCAATTGATGAATCAAATGATGCGAATTTTGAAACTAAGGTTCTGAGAGAACCACCTTTTGGAAAGTAATAGAACTCATCAACGTCCATAAACGAAACCCAATTACATTCGTCTCTGGCTCTAATAGCACATTGTGAGAATCCAGCTTCTTGAGTCTTGATCCATGGCCAAACATGTCTGGTAACATTAAAACCCTCGAGATCAAGCTTCTTGATCACCTCCTGAATCTCATCGTCACTGTTGTTATCATAAATAAACCACTTTTCAACTCCTAACCATGAGTGGTACGTTATCCATTCACGTACCGAATCAGCTTGGTTCCACAACATTGTACAGACACAAAGCTGGTATTTCTTTGTTCTGGTAATCTCCAATGCTGGAGAACCTGGTGATATCTTAGCCACAGATGGAACAACAACGACTCGGTGGTCTTGGTTTCTTCGAGGCATTGGTATTCGAAAACTAACGGTGACACGAATCCCCTGAGCTTTTTCCGGGTGGGTTCGAAGACTCGCGGGCAAGACACACCTTACAACTTCCTGAGCAGCAGTTTCTTCTCTAGTAGTAAGAAGCATGTTATTCCGATTTGATAACCCGAAATGACAACTGAAGCGTTTGGGGTCGGATTCTTTATCTTGTCTATGACTTATCCCTTTGACAAAAACCACCACGGTGTTACCATCCAACACCGAATCATACGCCAAATTCTCCCACGAATTCTTCAACCCTCCAATCCCAATATCCATGACCACCACACTCGAACTTCGGCTCCGTAGACTGACCATGGATGACAAGTTGTTCGATGGAGGTAGCGGACACCTTACGAGCATTCGAATATCGTTGTATTCATCCATTGATAACACATCCCTAATATGCGTATTATTAGTATTACTACTTGTGTAAACACATTCTAATTCTTTTCCTTTCTTGTTCCCACTTGTAATTCCAACTTGATGATATTGGGACACAACTAAGAACAGAATATGATCAGGAAACACAACTCTGTCATCTATCTTAAACCGAGTCAACTCATTCGGGTAAATCGAAGGTAGAGAGAGCAGGTTCACAGGGTTAAAGTTAAACAACAAAGAAATGTTTTGACGGAAAAGGATGAAGAAAAAGAAAAAGAAGAAAGTAAAGAGGCAAAGCATACTTCTTTTTACATGATAATTAGGTTGTTTAAGAAAACGGAGATTACGCTTTTTTCGCTGTTGGTCGGAAGAATCCATTGAACTGTAGTTTTGATCTAGTTTTATGTTGTTGGCCGACAGAGTGTGGAGTGTCGTCTGGTTTTAACGGTTTTATATGCAAAAATACTGTCCGAATGTCAGAGTGAAATGAGAAGTGTGGTTGTACGTTTGGCTGTGGAAGTTGTAACTAGTGGGGATGCTGTTGTCAGTAGAAGGAATTTTTTGGAAGTAAAATATACTTGTATACGAGGTGCAGCCTGGGAAGTAAAGATTGGCGTTCAATGATCGAGATTTGAGACGACCAAACTACCAAAGTTGAACGTGGGAGGAACATTTGCTACTTGACACGTGGCCGTTAATCACAGAGTGTTCAATAATAATTAAATAAATAAATAAAATACATATATATGATACTTATATGATGATATGATAGTAACATATTTGGCGAATTTTATAATTAAAGACCAATGCAAGGTTGGCGGTTGCCAAACCAAGTTATTTTTTTATTTTATTCATAAAAACTTACTGTATTATTCTGTTTAATTAATTTAATATTGTGTTTAACAATTAAGACGGGTCATTATTCTCCGTGGTTTTGAGCTGGAAGTCGTGCCTTAAACATAGCAAGCAATACGTTAGAAATGGGCTTGGGGTCGATGTTGTGATGGGAAGAGGCCAACAGGCCTGTAAGTCGAGCCCAAGTGCATGGCAAGTAAAAAAACAAGTGTTTTCTTTGAGGAGTAAGGATAATAATTTAAATTTATTTACCCTATTAAGAGTCGATTTAGATTATGTTTTATGTTCAATAGCCATATGGCTGGGGGAAAAATCATGTTAAAAGGAAACCGTCAGATAGGTTGTTCAAATTTAAAGTTGCTTAAAATGTGTTTATAGTGAATAGAACGTCAAAATATCATTTTAAAATACATATTTCAGTTTATCACGTAGTAAATCTTCCTAGGAGTCTGGCCCATCATTGAACTTTAGTTGGCTAGGCACTTAAGTAAGTTTTCGAACCCAAGTTGCTTGCCATCAGGGCCCAAGTTGCTTGCCTTCTCCTGGTCCATATACACACTTATTAGCCCATTCGAATTCACTGTCTCGTTAGTTACGTAGTTAGGCAGATTAGCACCTAACTTCAAGCCATGGCGATCAATATCAATATTAGCGGGTTTATGCCTTTGTGGGTGATCATTCATTTAAACTTTCAATAATAGTGCAAATAAGTTTCAAGATTAACTCGATTGAGGGTGGTAAAGTAATCAGTCCTTCAGGTTATAAGAATAAAATCAAGTGTATCAGGTGTTTGCTTTTGACAATCTAAACACTAGTATTTATCGGAAAATCTTACAAAAAGAAAGGATCTACATGGACATTAACGTATTGAAATACTTTTGGTTGTCGACTAATGGCGAGGTACAAAATTATGTGTGTACTATTTGGGCAAACAGAATTAGCCGACGAAGATAATAGGACAACAACATGAATACTATTCATTTTCCGCAGTCATATCAGACTTTGTGTGTGACATGTTCTGAACGTACTCTCTAAATTTGGCGTAGCTGACCAAGCTGAGAAGCTCGGAATGTGAACTCGTCGGACATGTGGCTCTTGATCCGAAATGAGAGTTCTAGTGTAATGATCATTGAACTCGGATCTCTCTATACATCGTTCCAAAAACTATTCAGGAACTTTTTATGAAGTTGTGATTTATTTATTGAAAGAGTTTGGTTGTAAGATAATTACCATTTTACGATATAATTAGGGAGAAATAAACAGCACGCCAACTTCCCGTCGGTAGCCACTATTCAGTGTTTTTTGTCAACTAGTCTGTTGTGTATTAAATTAATCATTAATGACATCATTAACTTTAATCAATTTTTATTAAGGGCCAAATGTCTTTTTCGTTGTGGCAAATATACAAACTTGTTTACCCCACCGTATGCCCTTTGTTGTCGTTCACTAACTGGAAAGGGGATCCTATGCGTAAACGCCTTGTGTATCATGTGTGCACCATCACTCTCACACCTACTCTCTCCAACTTCTCAACCTCTCTTTTCGTTTCTTTCTTTATTTTTCTATTTTTTATAGTTTATTCGTTTGTCATTATTATTATTCAGTTTTATTTTAATCCTGTTTTCTTATAATATATATATATATATATAATATATAATAATATAATATTATGTCTTTTTTATAAACTTGTCCTTTTCAATATTTTTTATATTTCCAGATTAGTAATTATTAATTACATATTGAATTCTCGTTTCCTCTTTTGATATAAATATATCTTGTACATTGAGGGTCGATAGGTAATTAGGTTTTTAATTAACCACAAATTTGGTTAAGGGGCGGATTTACGTCATAACCGTCACTGATCGCGATCACCGCTCCGCACTATATATATATATATATATATATATATATATGTATGTATGATTGATTGATTGTACATAACAATAATACTTTTATGTAATACAATTATTATTATGAAAAATACTTTAAGAGGTAATAATAAGGTGATCAAAACCCCACATGATCTATAATATTAAAGGTAAATTCCCATATTCCACACGAAGGAGACAATCACTTACAAAAATAGAAATGGTCCAAACGACATATCTATTTGTAATCTTATTTTCCCTTTTTTAAATTTATATTCATCTTTTTTTATTATTATTCTGTAAACTACTACCTCCATTATTAATCCATTCTCATTGTACAAAATATTTATAATACCTAACGACCGCACTTGAAAATAAATAAATAAATAAATAAATGTTTAAATAATTTGATAATTACAGGTCAATTATTCCTATTTCACCACGTATATTTTGGTTTAACATTATGTGTTTTTTTGTTGTTATCATTTTATATTTAATTATCATCTGATTAATTGGCGACTTATATATATAATTGATTTCTTTGAGTTATTATTATTTTGCAACTAGAAGGGTAAAAATATAAAATACATGTCGAGTTGTTTGTAATTTTGGTAGCCAATGAGAAGAGAGACAAAAGAGATGAAAATGGCGCTGAGCTGTCATTAAAAAAGAATAAAAGGGTGGAGGCACGTGGACACTTGGCAGTGGGGCCCGGCTTAGCAATGCTCTGTGCGGCTGACAAGACCAAATTTAAGCCGTCAACATCGAATTTAAGACCCCACCAAAACACGCTTTAACTTTTACCTCCTGCAACAACAGCTGGGTGTTGTGTTGGCTCGCCATTAAATTTGACAGCTGGCTGTTCCCATTCCCAATTTCCTTCTCCAGCTCAGATATCAATTTGTATTTTTTTTTTCGTTTTTTTATTTTTCAAAAATGAGATAACTTCAAACTGTATTACTCCTTTTATTTTAGGCAGCTGTTAATCTGTATGTAGTAATATACTTATACTACTCTGTAATACAAATTTTATTTGATAATAGTAAGTTTTTTATATTTTCATTTCTTAATCTTAATTGGTCTCATTTCAATTTTAAACTCAACCCTTGCATGTATGAATCGATTTCTCTAAAATAATTTACTTAATCCGTCTCAAAATAAATAATTTATCTTTCAAAATAATTGCTTTCTTTTAGTTTCAACCAATCAGAAATAATTTAAATAGATCATAATGAAATTTAATTGATTAACAGGTTAATCATTTTACTTTTTTAAATTGTGTGCAATTTTCTAGTGGATAATTAAATTAGAACAAAAAGACATTATTTTTTTTACTTGATCATTACCTGAATTTTGATTTACATTTTGTTTAAGTATGTAAGTAATTGGTGATGCATCACTACACCATACTCCGTATTAGTTTTGAGGGGTATCCATCAATCTCAACAAAAAAAAAAAAGTTATATTTTATCTTGTTAATAAATTTGTTGCAAAAATCGCATACATATACATATAAGCTATTAAAATGTCAACTCATTAGTGTTGATAAATGGATAAACGAATGAGATTTTTTCTATTCAGATTATTTGAAAATAACATTTTTTTCCTCAAATACACGCAGCATAACTAAAGTATTTCCGTGTACGTTGTTCACGTTATTAGTATGATGGACTGAAAAGCTATGCTCCGTAATTATGATTAAATTATGTAATGTTTATAACACCTGTTAAAAAGGATGTTATATTTTGAGAATTAATAAATTTATGTGGCAATGTGTTGTTAACACATTGTTGTTAGACATAGACAATTTCATTTACATTATAAAGACATTCCAGAGAAAAAACAAATAGTATTAATATCTTGTTGTTGCGTTGTATTTCTCGGATTAAGACGTTTAACCTTGGTGATTATGATTTCAATATTACTTGTCATTTACTAATTGTCTATTACTATTATTATTAAATTGGAATTATACGAACTTTGTATATATTACAACAAAAATACTAACACGATTATCTTCTAGCGTGCATGTATGAAATTATGGAATCAATAATTTGTGTTAGTATGTCATTAACTAATAGAACGTATATAGTTTAGAGGGCACGAGACACTCAAAATATATAATGCAGTTAAAATTTTAAAGGTAAAATTTATGACAATAAATCACTGAGATTATTTAAATCACTTATTAATCATACTAACTAACCTAACTACCCTAAGAAGCGCGTGTCACCACGCATCTCTTCCAGTTCAAGCCACATGTGCTACATTATTATCTCACGCGCACATAACGCGCGTAATATTTATTACGCAGCCCCATCTAAAACCCTTATATATATATGTAAACACAAAAAGTCATGGATTTAAAAAGAGAGAGATAGAGATACATATAATACCACCGTCCATTGTACAATAAATGATAAATTAATCATCGGCGGAGATGAGTAGCAATCGGTTTCGACGGGAGCCATCAAACGGTGATGTTGCAATCGCTGTCGTCGGCTTATTTCTATTCCTCTCTCTCCCCTTAATGTGCTTTGGCATTCGTTCTTTTCCGGCCACCGGAGAAATCCTGATAAGTCAGGTGGTCGGAGAAGATACTCTCGGATTCACGGAGGCGCCGGAGTATCGCAACGGCGTTGAGTGCTCAAACAAAACTATCCACGTGGCAATGACACTCGACTCTGAATACCTTCGCGGTTCTGTCGCCGCCATCCACTCCGTTCTCCGACACGCTTCGTGTCCTGAAAACGTGTTCTTCCACGTCATCGCCGCTGAGTTTGACCCAGCGAGTCCGCGTGTCCTGACTCGGATCGTACGTAACACGTTTCCGTCTCTTAACTTCAAAGTATACATTTTCAGAGAAGATTCAGTAATAAATCTGATTTCATCATCAATCCGGGTCGCGCTCGAGAACCCGTTAAACTACGCCCGAAACTATTTAGGCGAGATACTTGACCCGAATGTGGACCGCGTCATTTACCTCGACTCCGACGTCGTTTTAGTCGACGACATTCAAAAGCTATGGAGCATTAATCTACAAAATAACCGGGTAATCGGAGCTCCTGAATATTGTCACGCGAACTTTACGAAATATTTCACGGAAAGTTTCTGGTCCGACCCGTTAATGTCTCGAGTATTCGCTTCAAAGAACCCGTGTTATTTCAACACGGGTGTAATGGTAATGGATATGGTTAAATGGAGATCCGGAAATTACCGTAGGCGAATTGAAAACTGGATGGAAATGCAACGAAAAAAGAGGATTTACGATTTAGGTTCATTGCCACCGTTTTTACTGGTGTTTGCCGGTAATATTGAGCCGATTGACCACAGATGGAACCAACATGGTTTGGGTGGGGATAATGTGAAGGGCAGCTGTCGGTCACTTCATTCGGGTCCGGTGAGCTTGTTACATTGGAGCGGTAAAGGGAAACCATGGGTCAGATTGGATGAACGGAGACCATGTCCGTTGGATTATCTATGGCAGCCGTACGATCTTCACCATCTTAAGAATCAACATCAGCCGTTGGATTGACCCTGGCTGATTATTATTTGATTTTATTAAAAAACAAAAAAAAAAAGACATTTTTAATTTATGATTTATTTTTTAATTGTTTTTGTTGTAATTTTTGGTGAACATGTCGATTCAGAGATTCTTTGAAAGCTGTGTACAGAAATACATACAATTGGGAGTTGTTTAAATGTATTAAATAACAGGTATAACTTAATTATAGTTGTTAAATATTTCTTTTTTAAGTTGTTTGAGGGTCATTTTCGCTTGTGATATGCTGGTACAAAATTTGAGATTTGACATGTTTGGATTATTCGTTGAAAAATGATAACGACCGTCTTTGAATATTTGTATTTATTTTATAAAAAATTTATTGACTTTCTAATAACAGTTTAGAACACGCATTAATACTTGCTTATAACATACAATTGATGACTTTCAATTTTAGTTGACCCTCGTATCTTATATTGTTTTATAACTTTATTTACGGAGTATTATTTAAGGAAATAACAGTGTTGTGACTTGTGAGCAAGTCATGGTCATTTTGACATTTATATTGAGAAATGATTTTGGTGGTAGTTCTTTTGTATTGTTAGCCGTAGATATTTGAAAATATCTGCGAGTAATATATAACTATTAAAAATTAATGGAAGGTTTTGTGAGAAAAGAGAAAAAGTTCTGTTAATTCCTTCTTCTAACATATGCGGGTGAACCAACTGCCTTTATCTTATTCTTCGTCCGTCTAAATAGATAATCAACGTCCTTTGCTTCATCTGCACTTATCGGTGTAATAAAGGGTAGAGAAGCATTTATTTTGACATCAAAATTAATATTTTTTTTAGTACATTGCTATTGTTAGGGATATGTTTTCAAAATATGCAGTCCAAAATTATCAATGCTAATGATAAATATGAGTTACTTTTATTAACGAGTGGTGATATGGATAAAAAATGATTAAGTGATTCAAAATGTAAGACTTTTTGGGTTGATTTTCATTGTTTGGACATAACTTTTAATTTGTTACTGTTTATGTAATTTGACCGATATGTCATATGTATAAACTACCATGTGACATTCATACAACTTTTTATTATTTGGACGTAACAATCAAAAGTTTGATACAAATAATATAAGATAAGTCTATTAGTTGCACACAATGTAAGTCAAGTTAGTTAATTATACTCTGAAGTAATTAATCCTAAAAAAAATACGATATAAAATTATTGGCTTTTATTAATATGTTTAATAAAGGGATTAGTACATGGGAATGCATTTAACCATAGTTCGATATGTATAGTGTGTACTCAACTTCGTTTTTGTCTATTGTGTGTATCAACCTTTCATTTTGGGTCTATTATGTGTATCGACCTTTCAATTTGGGTCTATTGTGTGTACCTTACCGACGTGGCACCCGTTTTTGAATATGTCAATGACATGTCAGATAAGGTGGTGTATTATACGGTTGCCATGTTATCATATTAGTCGTTGGATAAACACATTAGGCCAAAATTAAAAAGTTGTTATACACAATCGACTAAAATAAAATTGAATATACACTATAGAGATATAACTAAAATTTGGTGTATTCCTTTTCACTAAACCCTTAAATAAATGTTTAGTTGAATAGGGGATGTAATTGTGTATGTAAAACAGTAAAACAGAACACAATAACTTATTTGTGTCATTAAATTTGTATAAAAGAATTATTATTTTATATTATTATTAATAATAATAATATTAAAACAAGTTAAAGTGCTTGCACCTACCTTTCAAAAGCCCCTTTACATGTTTTTTTTTCAACCACAACCAAAGGGTAATTAATTAATTATCAAACACTTTGGAACTCTACATAGTCGATGTTAACTAATATATGAAATTTTGAACCAAGGGTATTATGGGATATAGCCTCGTTTAAAATGTTACAAGTGTTATTTGTTAACTATATTTCATTTATTTTATAAAAATAACATTCATTACCGAGCCTTACAACGATATAAGTAACGATGGTAGGTGACTTTGATGGTGATGGCAATGCTAGTGAAAACTAATAATTGTTGTACGTGTTTTATATACAATATTAGTTTATTTAATATAATAAAAAGAAATTGTATTCATATACTTATTCATAGTAATTGAATAAATTACTAATAAGGAATAGTTTTTATCAATGGAAATGTTAACTGAGTTAAAAATAATTTAAACATTTTTCTTGTGTTAAGACAAATTTTAAGATAATGATTGAAATGTTTTATAGATAGTAGATATGAAAAATTTATATAATGTATAAAAGAAATATCATATAAAATATTTTTAACCACAAATTAATTGGAGTTGAAGCTTATAGCTAAAGTCAGAGATTGTGACTAAAAATTATAATAGAAGAGACTTCTTTTAAAAACCACTTGAAAAGACTTCTATTAAAAGGGATCACAATAATCTCCAATTCTCTTTTTGTTACCAAACAAAAATTATAATTTATAAAAATTAAATAGTATTAAAACTAAAATTTCAATACCCTTCTCTGAAATCTCCGGCATCAAACACAAGCATGATTAATAATTAATAATTATAATAATTAATATTATAAAAGAAAAACACTTGCCTCGTGGCCACTCCTTCCATGAAAGTTGAACCAGCTTTATTTTATGTTATACTGATGACCATTGACTTGAAGATGTGAGCTCCCCCACACTACCATTACTTTTGAGCCTTAACCTTCAAGCAATTCACACGTTCATCGATGTTTTTTTCTTTATTATTCAGTAATTTAAGTTTATTTTCTCTCAACTCTATACCATATATTAGAAGAAGGATTAAATAAGTAACAAGTACAAAAAATAAGAAATAATGTAATAAAATTATAATGAATATTATATTTATATTTATATTACATAAAATTGTCTAAAGATAGTATTGTACAACAATTGAACCCATGTTTGGGTCGATGGGGTGCCTTACCATTTTTGTTTTTGATACCATCTTTGAACTTTACCAAAAGGCTGAAGAAAATAAGAATTTTTCATGACAACTTCAAAGTTGATGAGGCGACCTAATAAATTTTGAATTATCTCAATATCATGAAGGTAATTAAGTAGTAGTTTACAAATTAAACTATCAAGAATTATAGTATCATTGTAAGGTAATTATACTTATTTAAAGTTAGCATTGAAAAACACTTGATACCATCTTTGAACTATCAATTGGGCATAGCTCAAGTGATATCACCACCGCAAACGAACAGACTTTACATGTGTGACCGACATATCAAATGTTCGAATATATTTCTTAGCATATGTGGGTAATTGTGGACAGATGATTTATCCGGCGTTGATGCTTTTTGCGAGTGGGGCGAACGCGTACCATTGAAATATGGTACGGGGTCTGTGGTACTCTCCAAATTAACCTCTTTCAACTTTACCAAAAGGTTAGTTGTGTGATCCGATAAAATTCCTTAAAAACGAAAAAAGGGATTACCTCATTGGTTTATATATGAAAAATAATTAACAAATATAGTCGTAAAACAATAAAAGAAGTATATTGATCAAGAAATGATCAAAGTCCATGTGGAATAGGTGTCAAAAGCTTTCATATCCTCTCACTTCCATTGGTTGTCGATCAATACTTAAAAGTAGTTTCTTATTATCATGGAGTTAAACAGTATTCCTTTAACAGTCAAATATGTTAGATGTACGATCAACTTAATTAATAGTTATGTCATAAAGAATAGATCAAGGGGGTGAAAATTTTCTACTTTGCATATGCTTTATGTTAGTCTTAAGGATTTTAATCAACGTGTTAGCAGATAAATCTAAGTAAGTAAGTTTTACCCATTATATGAAACATTGAGAAATAAGCAAACATCTGATTAAACACGAAATATAAAATGAAACAAATAAGATTTGTATTTGTTAACAAAAAAAATTGACTTTAAAACATAAAAAGAATGTAAATATTGTTAGGGGACTCAATGTAGAATCATATTCCAAGTCCAATGATGGTTATATAATAGCTTTCAAGCAAAGGAAGAGACCTCTAGTGTTAGAAGCATGGTATATGGAATCAAAGAATGTTGTATCATCTTTAAAGCAAAGATAAGGGTGAGAATCAAAATCATATATTGACCCTTTCAAACCTATTATACATACCTCAAATATATATATATATATATATATATATATATATATATATATATATATATATATATATATATATATTTAACTTTGCTTTTGTATTTAAAGAGGTTAGATTTCTATAATAATTAAATATCAAAAAGTGATGCTAAAAATAACATAATAATATCGATATAAACAATGTAGTTACATTTGATGAAGGAGGAATCTTGTTAATGCAAATAGAATTCTATAAAACTTGTAATTCAATTCAATGTATAACTTAACTATCCTAGGTGAAATGTATATAAAAATTATTTTATTATGAAAGATTAAGTTTAACATATGCTTTTTGGGGATTTTTTATAATTGATTTTAATTTTAATGCATTGCAATTTCCAAAAAATTAGAAAGTCAATTTCTTGAAAACTTTAACATTGTATAGCACAAGAGACTAGGTTTACTTTTGTATTTAATGAGCAATTATCCACACAATAAGATGGAAATGGATCAATGACTCTTGAAGTATTAGTCAAGCATCTACAAGATCCACATTTATGACAGAATAAAAAACTAATATTAATTACTCTAATACGGAGTAGATAAAAAAAATAAATTAAAAAGGAAAATATAATAGCAATAGATGAACAAAGTTAATTACGGAGTATAAAACTAAACCATATATATGTAAACATCACATGAATTGATTTACTAAAAAAAAAATATCTTGATCAGCCAATTGATATCTTAATGCCAAGTATTTTTGCAAGCTAGCTTCTGTATGTCAAAGTCTTTTATTTATTTTCCATTTCTTTGAACTCAAATAAAAAAGTTGAAATCTTTAACCCCCCAAGTTTTTTCGTATCCTCGAAACATCTTGACCATTAATCTGGAATGCTTTTTTCAAGATATCATCAGGGATACTCGGTTTTGTAGTGAACGTAGCTGACGACGCGAGTTGTGCACCCGGGTTTTGGCTAGTAAGCCCTGAAATAGCTAAAGCTGGCTCTTTCGAATCAAGATTATACAAAAAATGTATTAAACCTTTAGGAAAAACAAATGAATCACCCTCACGTAACTGTTGTGTAAATAGTCTATTTGTAGTGTCTACAAATCCCACCAAAAGTGAGCCTTTAACTAGAATAGTTACTTCAGACGCACGTGGATGTGTATGAGGTGGCACGAGCCCATTTCCAGCTATGTCAACTCGAGCCATAGTTAGCCCAAGTGTGTTCATTCCAGGAAGATTACGAATATTTGTAAGTGTGACATTAAACCCTAAGGGATTGGCTGCAGTGTTGCCAGATTTTGATAACGCACTTGTAGTAAAATGAGAAGGTGCGGCATTCGCGGGGTTTATGCAAGGCGCCCCGTTGACAAAAATAGTTTGTGAACTTTGTGGTGCTGCTACACAATAGTCTTGCAGTGGGTCAGGGTCCGATATAACTCGGGCAACGAAAATAACAAAGAAATATAGTAACAAATGGGATGTGCTCATCATATTGGACTCTTTAGTGTCTACTGAGATTTTGATATTTGGTAACAAAAGAGTAAAGGGAATATATCTAAATTTGGAAGTGGGGATTGAGTAACTTGGGAGCATTATTTGATGAAAAATGTAAGGCAAGTTAAAGAGGTTTGATTTGAGTTTGTGACCTTAAATCTAGCGGAAAGTATTGAAGTTTCATGTCATAGGGCCAATATAATCATGTTGTATGGTAGATAATTTACCTTTGAAGTCAAACAAAATATTTAATGGGTTTCTATGTAGGCCCATAAGATACTTTATGGGTTCGGATAAGTATACCAGTGTTCGAAATAAGCTGTAGCCCACATGCATGTTGTGGGCTAACAATCCGGTGGCTCATCAGTTAGTTGAGGAAAATGGTTGTATATATTTTTGGATGATACCGCGGTTTAGCTCACAAAATGTAAATTTATTTTGTTATTGCTAAAAAGATAAGCATAATTTTTACTTTTTTTTTCTTTTTCATTTTTTTCTTCTGCTATTAACGTTTATGTCATTTATTTCATACTAACATGAACATGATACTGGATGTTTGTGTCCTGCTAAGGTGTTTGTGTACTTATCAAATTTTCGGATGATAATTATAATTATTGGTTAAAAAACATGGTGAACAGTCTAACAACTCATCAGCAGATCTGGAAACTTTTTTGAACAGTCTTGAATTTCTGTCTTGCCAAATATAATAGACCACTACAGCAATTACAAAGTCTATTAATCACACTCCACATGTTGTTTTAAAAATGAGTACACTGCTAGCGAACCAATAGTAGACATTAGGTCCTTTGAAAGCCCTTGAAATAATAATAATAAAAAAATTCTCCTTCATTTCAGCCCATATTATCCTGGAATAATAGCACTGAAAAAATAAATGAGGATGAGAATCACTACAATTATCATACAAAGCACGCTTGAATGTTACTGAAAGATTCTATAATTGCATTCTATCATGAGTAGATAACCTTTTCTGAATTGAAAGTTTGTCTTGGGTTAAACTGTAGGAACCAGATGATATGACGCAATTTACTTGAGAACATTTTTCTCTTAAATCTATCTGGGTTTGCTTTGTGGTGAGGACACTTTCTTATTATTGTTATTCACTCAGACCACAACATCTTCCTTATGCTCAACCAAACAAGAATTGTGTATATTCATAATGATTGGGACTCTCTGACAACACTTACTAGGCCACATTCACTGTTGATTGTGCATCATATCATTCACCTTCAGATCATCTCGAAACATGTTGAAAATATGTCACAAAGTCAAAATAACTTACTTCAGCTTTTCACAAGCCTTTACAATTAACCAGCCTATCAAAGTATCAATCTATCGTACAATTGTCTTTTAAGATTAACTCAAAAAATTTAACTATCTCTTTGTGTATTGGTAATCTTTTTTACTTGTTCTCAATTGTCGTGAAAGTAAAAAAGTAAGTACACGTAACATTTTACTCATAGTAATATAAATTATAACTATACATCTTACCCTTCAAATTATAACTACGTTATAAATTATAACTACATCGTAACCCTGACCTGAAATACTGTGTTAAAATTGGTTCAATAATTGATAGATAAACCATTGGGAAAAGATCTATCACATGTCCCCATCTCACAGGCCCACATACCCGCTACTTCAATGGCTGATCTGATCTGACATTAAATTTCCATCTTTTAATTAGTGGATCAAAATTCCAACAACACTCTAGTCTTTTGCTATATTCTCATCTCTCACCTTTCTTGTTTTTATTCACTTTATTACTATCACACAGGTAAACTCTTAATGAACCTTAAAAATAAAAAGGTACTATTGTGTAAAATTGTCATTAAAAAGTTGGTTTAAATCGAACTTTGTTGGCGTACTGTGTTATAATATCATAGATAGCAAAGTTGGAATCTTTGAGTTTGTGACTGCTAAATTGATGATGCCCACCAGCTAGTTTTTGTTTTTGACCTTTTTTCACAAATAACTTTTAGCTGGTAGTAAAAAGATGAAACATGTTTTGTGATCACGTGGAAATATATAAGAAGTAAATTATCTTCTTTGTATGTCCTATGTTTAGTTTACCTTTTCCATACATGGATGTCTTTACGGGATCATGATTAGAATCACACTCTTTATTTAATTTTAAATTTTAATATTCAAACTTTAAAAGAGGTCCAGTAAGATCAGAAAAGGACAGTTTTTTTCACAAAATTTGATAGATAAATATAAAAAACACTTCACATGCATATTTCTTGTTTGATTCAGAGCCTTCTTCTTGTCTCCATTGTCTCTGATCAAAATAGCATAGCCCATGCTTGTATGTATTCTATCTGAAGTTCATCTACTCATTTTCTGTGTGCTTATTATCTCAAAGGATTTTAATGGGTGAATCTATGGTGGAAGCACAACATATGGACAACAAGGTACTAAATTCTTGTTCTTTTCACCATTTTAACTAGACCCATTACTGCAAGTTTGTAGCTTTTACATCTAGGGTTTATATATGTGAGTGACATAATTCCCCTGTCCAATTGGGTCTTGAACTAGTTTAAGTTGACCCATTTGCTTAGGTTGACTTTAAAAAGGTCAGATTTTACTTAATCTGACTTGTAACATCTTCCTCCAACAATTTTTACTTAGATTTTGTCTTGATCTTTTACATAATATGGTTTCCTGCTTCTTTCTTGTGATTGCTTGTTGAATTTGGGTATTGAATTGTATATACAGATGGGAGAATCAAATGGGTCTCTTGGAGTGTCGGTTTCATTTGGTAAGTATGAGAGTGATGCACTTTCTTGGGAGAAATGGTCAACTTTTTCACCTAATAAGTATTTGGAGGAAGTTGGGAAGTGTTCTACACCTGGATCTGTAGCTCAAAAGAAGGCCTTTTTCGAAGCTCATTACAAGAAAATCGCAGCCATGAAAGCCGAGGCTGAATTACTGGATCAACAAAATGCCACACAGACTGATGATGCTTCAAGATCAGATAATCATACTGAACACAGTTCTGTAGAAATAATTAAGGAAGTACATGAAGATTGCGCCGAAATTAAGGTATGTCATGATGAGGAACTGGTGAAAGCTGAGATTTCAATGGTGGATGAATCTGCAAATAGCCGAGACCGAAAACTAGGTAACGATCACAACGATCAGTCTCAGTGTGCAGCAGAAGCTACTACTACTTCAGTTAATGATGAAAGCTTTCGAGATGAATTTTGTATTGCGTTGGAACCTCAGCAGCATTTGTTACCATCTGAATCATCAACAATAGCCTTAAACAGTACCAATGCTGATAAGCTAGAAGAAGCTGTTTTGGTCAATGATGAGAGTATGAAATTGGTAAAAAAGCATTTCCAAATTGATTTAGAGACTAAGGAAAGTAAGCAAGAGATTCCAAAACCGAAGTCTCCAAATGTGGCACGAAAGGTGAGTACAATCAAATTCACAAGGTAAAAGACATCTTTCGGATTGGCTTGTTGACTGACTTTATTTTTTTTCTCCCAATTTGGTTTATAGGTAAATCCAACTAAAATGGAAAAGAATCTGGTAGGAATGAAGAAAAAACAAGCATCAATTATACCAAAATCGCCAGAAACATCATTTGCTAGATTGACAAAGCCAAAAGCAACTCCTACACCCATGCCTACTGCTGCGAGGTCATCATCTAAGAAGACAATTTCATCATCGGCATCTAAGAAGACAATATCATCATCAGCATATAAGAAGAAAATTGAATCGACATCATCATCATTAAAGAGCATGACTCCTTATTTATCACAAAGCGTGCGGGTTGCTCCAACTTCATCCCATTTGTCCATGAGTATGACTTCTGTAAATTCTGATACGGGTTCTTCTGTTACTTCATCAAGAAGACGATCTCTGTTCATGGAGCAAATGGGAGACAAGGACATTGTTAAACGAGCGTTTAAGACATTTCAGAACAGAGTTAATCAGTTACCATCACCTGATAGTGGACCCAAACAGGTAGTTTTTAACTTACAAAGTGTGTCATTTGCTAATGGTATAGCAAGTGAATTACATGCACTCTCTTTTTCAGCTACCAACAAAGGGATTAGAGAAAAAAGATTCAACTTCTACAGCTTTTCAAAAAGAAAACGAACGGTAATTGACTTCTTTCAAATTGAATTCGAAAATTCCTGCTAGGCTGCTACCCACCACTAACATGTGTCCGTTAAGTCATAAGCTTGATTTATTACCGATTGATTTTTTTATATATGAATATCTATCATTATACTAAGTTTGTAAATCAATATGTAGATCAAGGAAGGCAGCAGACAAAATCACTCCTGTAAGAGGTCAGTTAGGACCAACATGGAAATCTGTATCATCGGGGTAAGAAACAGCTTTGGTTCAACTATTATCTGTGTATTTAGTATTTCAGTTGGATGATTGTCAAAATGTACAAATGTGGATTCCTTAAATCTTGCTGACACTCAAGATTGGGATGATGTTTTGATACATGATGCTTAAAAACTTGCTGTTGGACAGATCACTTAAAGGAGTTGGTGTGGATGAAAGACGGCTAAATGCTACACCAACTTCAGTAATTTTGAGAAGTAATGAAAGAGCTGAAAGACGAAAAGAGGTATCTATTATACAAGGAATGAGAAACAATTTTGATTTGTTTTACAACAACACGCTAAATAAATTTCTGTACTTTGATATAGTTCTTCAAGAACTTGGAGGAAAAATCAAATGCTAGAGAGGCAGAAAGAACTCAACTTAGTTCAAAATCTAAGGTAACATTCTAATTAATCATGCACATTTTTTTAAAACAAAAACAATCATGCTTAAAACAGTCTGTTTGATTACTGGTTACTGGACTTAGGAAGCAAAAGATGCTGAGATGAAAAGGCTTAGACAGAACCTAACTTTCAAAGCAAAACCGATGCCAAGTTTTTATCGGGCACAAGGGCTATCGAAAAGAACTTCAGAAAAGGTTAACATCTCTAATTCCTCTAGGCTCTTTCATTTTCTTCATAAAAGACATTTTTTGGCCAACCTACTGCTTTTGGCTCTCAGATTATTGGAAAAGTTTCATTAGTCTGCATGACTATGAAAGCATAAAAAAAAAATCGTTAGGTTCTCGAACTAAGTTACAAATGTAGGTATTAATTATGATCCTAAATCTGTGCATTACCTACAGTATAACTCCCTCCACACTGGCCCTTGTTGTCCCCTGCCCCCTGGTTTTTGTATTCAAAGTTGTAAGCTTTTATGGTTTTACCACCAAACTTTTTATGTCAAGCACTTGAAGATTACATTTATTATTTCGATCACAAAATAATAGAAATTAGGGTTATATTCATTCTTTTTGAGATGGCTAGATTTTCTTTTCCACTTGTCTGGTAGCCTCCATTGCTCTCAGCTACATCAAATAAATTTGTTACATAAGCATTCATATTATTAATTTGAGGACCACAAGATTCATTTATTGTGACTCCACTGAAGGATAGTTTAGATAGTAAATAAAGTCAAACATTTTTCTATATCTCTATAGTCAAACATTGTAGTTCTCAAACTTCATGGAGCATAGGGAATACACACTTTTCTTGTCTCTCTATTCTCCTTGGTAAATTCGGACATAGACATATGCAAACACAGATAGTTTTGGTCAAGTGTCCTTGAAATGGCTATGTGTAGATGGTATTAGGACTTCTACAATCTTTTAGTTATATAAAAGTAGTCAGAGTTTTGTGGCTGACATTGAAGTTAACTATTCTTTCTCTCATGTCTTTTCAATTTTCTGCAATTTACCAAGCAGGAGGCCATAAAAAATGGAACCCCAAGGCGACCCGATTCACATAGATGATCATTTCTGGGAACATGTCAAAATGATATGGTAAACATCATAACCTTTTGGCTTCACAAACATCAGTAAATGCATTTAGATGATTATGGGGTTTAACTCTCAACGCATTGGTAGGCTTGTACAGTTGGCTGTGAATCTATCATTGCGTACATGAATATTTGTGATGCTAGGATTTGTCTTATGCGTAGGATTTGTCTTAACCAAACTCGGATTAGCCTACAATGGCTAATGTTTGTAGTCTTTATGATCCTTGGGAGGATAATTAGACAAAATGAGAAGAAAGATAGTTGTTCGAAGAAAGATTTCAGTGTCGAAGTACTCAATTAGCAGTCGTTAGATCGATTCGTATTTCGTTTGATGTACTTGAAAGGTTCTGGAGATGAATTTATCATGAGAATGTTTGGTAGTTTTAGAAAAAGAGGATCCGTCAAGTATAGCTTGAATATCATGTGTAACGTCAATTTTTTGTACATTGTTAGTTTAAGATGACGTGATAGAATGAAGCCTATTCATATTTTGTTTTTGAGTGTGCCTTATCGTACGCAATTATGTTTAAGGGAAGCTAACTACAAAAAGTCAGATCAGACTATACAGATCCATGGGTTCGAACAGCAACTGCCTAGTGGATAAAATTTTGGGGCTTAGTTTCAATATATTTCATATTTGAATCTTCTGAGTACAATCAACTTCTTTATGCTCAATTTTTCTGACCGGAACGTCTAAATTTTGCCCTGTTCGCATGGAAAGGTGTCTCTGTAATTTGCATGAAGCTAGCAGGCAAAAACTGCGAAATACCACATAATTAAAACTAAAAGGAGAAAATATTTGGACCTTGAGAACTAGAGATGGCAATTTTATCTAATTTACTTGAAATTGGGTGTTTTGTCTTTAAAGGGTCAAATGTTTCAAATTTAAAGCTTACCGAAAAATGAAATGGGTCAAACAGGTTGAGCGGGTCAAAGCGGTTAAAGTTCCATTTTAAGAGCTTTTTATGGTTTTACAAAAAAAAAAATTACCTATCAAGGACCTGCCAATGGTCTGTTAGGAGCAGTTGGCTCAGGGGTGGTTAAGGCTAATATGCTGGGGTTAGGGACTTGGTTGTCTGATGCATGTGTATACTAGGCAAAAACTAGATAATAAGGTGTCGCGGACGCGCTCTCCAAATTTCAAGTACACTAAAGCCGCTGAACATGTTGTTCATATATGTACATTTTTACTCTTCACTCCAGAACATTGTTATGTACTTTAATCCGAATCACTTGAACTAGTACTATCACTATCACTACTACTTGTACTACTTCTAAAACTTGCAGGCAATACCGGGAACTTCACTGATGGCCTCTCCGATAACTTTGACGTATTCATCTCCACCTCCGGTGATCCACCACCAGCTCTTCTCTTCTGCATTTTTATAGCAATATCAAGACACGCCTTATCAACCATATCAAGAAAACCTCTTATTATCACAAACAGTTGAAACTGTTTTCCTCCTATATCCTTCGAAGTCCCTGATTGATAATACTCGTTCGTTATCTTCACAAGCCCCATGATCCTACCCTCTTCTTCTCTCAACACTTGAATTTCCTGTTTCGCCTCTTCCAGAAATGCTGACATTTCTCGCACAAAACCACCTGCACCACCTCTGTCGAATTCTTCCATCGTTTTTGTGATTTCTTCTAGTTGACAGCTTAAACCACTGCATGATTTGGAAAGGGCATCATAGTCGATTCCAGCAGCTTTCTTCACATTAGAAAACTCCGAACTCACTCCTCCTACTACTGGCAATCCTAGCTTTATGTAATAATTTTCCGTAAATGTACCGCTACTTAAGCCCCCGTTACTTTTACTTGAGCTATTATTTCTTTTGATATTACAACGCTTCCCTTCTGAACGAACTACTTCTTCCACAACAAAGTGAAGCAAAGTTGTCTTTCCATCTATACTTTTGACATCCGATAACTTTAGCAATGATTTAAGGTTAAAGGCTTGAGCATTTCCTCTAGACGTTCCGACATTCATGCGATTCCCAGCTTTCAAAACAGCTTCAAGAAGCTTTACGAAAAGCCCTCGTGTCTTGAGTTCTGTACAAGCCATTTCCAGTGTCTGTAAAGATTTCTTCACACCTGATACCTCTGATCTAAAGTTTGACTTGAACAACATGACGTTCACTCGAGTAAAAGCCGAGGGAACAGCTCTGAGGACACGATGGACGAACGATTCAGCATCAGCCAACTTTGTGATGTCTCCTTCAAACTCCTTAATTAGTTGTACTTCTTCTTCAGTCAGGCTTATTCGAGTGAGCTTTTCAAGGGTGTCCGTGTCTAGACCATTGCCTTTTTGGAGACGATCGATAATTTTTGTTCTAGAGATGGCTAATGATTTAACCACTATTGCTATGTTTTGAGATCTTCTGGTGTCAAGTAAGAAAACTTGAGAAGGGGCTGATCTCATTTGGGCGTTTGGACTCAGTGACTTGCTTGATCCGTGTGTTGGTATTTTCTTGTCGATAGTCATGGTTCCGAAAAAGGATTCTATTCGAGTATCATCAACCCTGTATCATATTAGAAACGGAACCTTTTAGTAGCTAGTAAAACTAGGGCGTTATACTTATAAATTATGGTATGCATAGAGAAGTCGTAAAAAGAAAGTCAAGAAAGATGAAAATTTTACCTGAAAGAACCATTGTGCAATTTGTGCCACACCATGGAATGATTCACATTGGCATTGACTTTATCCCAATGCAGAGGCTTGAATTTAACCAGACTGTCATAAGATGAAGACATGTTATCTTTAGCTGATGGTGGTGCAGGTGGTTTCGGGGGTGGTGGTGGCATAGCCCAACTGCTTGTTTTGGGTGGCAGCGGTGGTGGTGGTGGTGCGTTAACCTTTCTTTCTACCACAACTGGAGTTGTAGTTGCTGTTGTTGTTGTTGTTGGTGGTGGTGGTGGTGGTGGTGGTGCGTCAACCTTTCTTTCTACCACAATTGGAGGTGGCGGTGGTGGTGCATCAACCTTCCTTTCTACCAAAACTTGAGTTGGTGGTGGTGGTACGTCAACATTTCTTTCTACCACAACTGACGGTGGTGGTAGTGGTACGTCAACCTTTCTTTCTACGAAAACTTGAGGTGGTGGTGGTAGTGGTGCGTCAACCTTTCTTTCTACCACAAATGGAGGTGGTAGTGGTAGTGGTGCAGGGGCTAAAACTGCAGCATATGGTGGAAACTTTACGGATGGCTGACTTTCGATTATTTCTTGGATCCTCACAGGCTTTGGAGGACTATTAACAACTCGAAAAGATTCAGAAAGAGTTTGATATTGGCTATTGATATTATCTTCTACCGGAGAAACATGAGAAGCAGAAGATTTCCCTCTAAGAAAAGGGATTTCTTGTACAGGAGGGTCAAACTTTGACTTTCTGTTGCCTCCATTCTCATTGTTGTTCAAGTATTCTTTCCTGAAACTTTCATTATTTTCAAGCTTTTTTTCTTTCTTGAAAGTCAGATTATTTTCAAGCTTTTTCCAATAAAAGACATCTAGTCCTTGTTCATCAACAATCGCCCCTTTAATCCCTCCAACTCTAATAAATTCATCATCATTCCTCAAAACCTGCTGATTCATGTTAATCCCATTATTATTGTTATTATTATCAGCAGCATATAAGTTTGTAGTAGTTTCTTTCTTAGAACGACGTTTGAACTTCAAGACTAATAAGAACAATATCCCTGATAAAACCAAACTACTTGCAGCAGTTGCTGCAACTGCTTTAACAATGGTTTTACTAGATGATCCTGAAGAAGTAGTTTCTCCTGATGGTGATGCTGGTGGCAACGGTGGCGATAATGGTTGCGTTACTATCGGAAAATAAACTTGGATGTTTTGTGGAGTTGATTGAGAAGCTGATGGATGTATTACAAATGAAAACAAAACAAGCACTAGAAAATGGAGGTTTTTTGCAGCCATCAAAAATGCAGACTTTGAAAAAAGAAATGTTGTGATCAAGAAGCTAATAAAAAGAAGGCTTGTTATGTTAAAAATCTTTTGATCCAGAGCTGGAATGGCTAAAACCAGACTAATTAGTGACGACAGCTTGTACTTGACGCAATAAGAGAAGTGGATGTGTGACGGAGTCCCTTTTGACTTGGGGCGGTCTTTTGGATTTGGTATTTATGGGTCAAATTGACTGATTCAAAAAACTCGTTGACCGTTTCTTGTTATTTATGAGAATGAACCAAAATCACTAAAATCCTTACTTAAAATGTGTTTTGTTTTTGTAGGTACGACTAATAGTGATTTTATTTAAATGCCTATATTAATTATTTCTACATATTTTAGATGGTTGAACAACAATCCAATAGATAATAATTTATACTTCCTCTCTCCAAAGTGAAACCACTTTAACTATATATACAATTTTTGAAATATTTAATAATTACATTTTTCACAAATCAAATATCATCTCTATCCATTAAATCGTTTTTGATTGGTTAAACACCAAAGTAGACACTTACGAAGTATAACGTTTGATTTCATATGTATTTTAACTCAAAATAATTGGTTGTTGGTTGAAAGTTTAGATCAATTTAATATGTACCTTTTTCATTAACCTCAATTAATTGTTCACTTTACTATTTTTTTATATGTCATAAAAATATTGTCCACTTGTAAGAAATAACAATAAAAAGTTATTAAGTTCTCAAATTCACACTCACTGATTACTCTCAATAACTCATTTTTTAAATATTTTCAATCGAACTTGCTTTGAATATAACGATAAAAATTGATATTTTATCAAACTATTAACACTTTTCCTTTGATGGCATTACGGAGGTAGTAAATAAGGACAGTTTAAAAACCATGCAAATTGTTAGTAACAAGGACTATCTTGCCCCCGCGTTGCGGAGGGGTGTTAAAGCGCACATCTTTACGTTAAGACAACTTTGATATTGATTGGTTTTATTTGTTTGATTTCGTTTAACTACTACAAAAAATGGCTGGATTCGGATACCTTGATTACTTTTAGCATGATTCAGATCGATAATCTTAAAATTCCACGAAGCAAATCAAAGTTGAATAGCATGACTCATATAATTCAACCATGAATGACACTAAAACAAACAACATTTAAGCTTCTTGAAGATGACAATCAAGTTTGAATTCCTTTACATACTTGGCAGAAAATGAGAAAAGGAAGTGAACCAAATGAATTCTCAATAGCAAGGTGCTACGATTGTTTATTAATGGAAGATTATTACGAAGATAAGTTTAAGTTAGATTTAGTTTATATCATCCCTTTTAATTTTGTTATTATAATAAGGTTACATCGCTAATTTTCATTTCATTTATTTTACAACTATTGTTGAAGGTAAAGAGAAAAACTAAAAAAGAAAATGCATTATCATATCAAGTATTTTAGGGAGTAACTTTAATTTAAATTTTGGTATTTAAAATACTTTTATTTTTACAAACATTAACTTTTATTCGGGTAGTTTCAGAAACTGTTAGGTGTGTCTTTGATTAGAGAGAATGAGACTATGAGAGAGAAAGTGAAAAAGAAGAATGATTTTTAGAAAATAAAAAAAAATCTTACATAATTATCATATGAGTGGACACAAAAGATTAGAGTACAAAACACTTTTAACTTTGATTATATCAAGAAAACTTCAATAAATCATGAGTGGTGATTAAATCATGATAATATCCTCAAAACTCAGCCTATAAATGCACGATTCACTCTAGGAATTGAATATAAGGGTTAATAACAATAGTTATAATTGTACTTGTAATTTATTTATAAAGTAAATTAATTAATCAAATTTGTCTCTGAGTTACTCAAAAAAAAAAAGTAAATTTATAAACAAGTCAAAATTGCATCAAAATTGCTTTTAACCCACAATGTATGGCCTTTGCAATTGATTTATGTTAGTAGTAAGAGCCTTCCCAACGGCTCAGTCAGCTGTCCGTGGGTTCCAACCGACGGAACCGATACCGATGGTATCATCTTGTCGGTTCGGACTGTCGGTTCGATCCGTCGCTAAACTGACGCTCATTCGATTGATTCGTAGGTCCAGGTCTTTGTAGCCATTGAGGAATTAAAAAATAATAATTTAATTTAAAACAGCTACTTGACCGGGGTTTTTTTTTTAAATACTATTTTTTCACTGTAAATAAACACTATCTTTTACTCATTATTTACACTACAATTCACTACAATTTTTATATCTTTTACACATTCTACACACCACAATTCTCACTACTTTTAACATTTTCATACACTACAATTCACATAACTTTTACACATTTCATACACCTCCATTTCAAACACAAAAACAATACAATTCATACATTACATTATGTCTAAAAACAACAAATCCAAATCCAAATTTAGAAAAAATGAACAACAAAATCTTGAAAAAGATATGTGGCAAAATTTGTTAAACAATCCGATAACAAATCAACCTCCCCTACGGAATCGTTCTCCGCTAAATCAAATTACGCATCCCCGTCTCAACCTACGGGTTTTGCAAGTTTCGCACCCATTGCAAATCCTTATCAACTTTCACCCGACGACCCTCGGAACAACTATCAATATCAAGGGTGGTACCAAAGCCCACAATTTTCACAAAGCCAACAACGGTCACCAAACCCACAATTTTCACCAACCACACAATTTAACGGTTCCACATCCCACTCGAACCTAAACTTTGGATTTTCACATTGTTCACCAAACACACAAAACCCAAACTTTCAACCCACTAACTTCTCCATACCCGAAATCCAACATTTAGTAGAAAGTTCGGATGAGGCCGAACCCGAGCCCAAGCCCGACCCCGAGACCCAAAACGATAAAAAGGGTAAAAGGGTTCAAATTAGGTGGACCGGCGAGGATGCAAAAATATTGGCGGAACGGTGGATACATTGTTCCGAAAATGGCGTGCAAGGAAACTCTCAATCAAACGAAAGTTTTTGGAATAAAGTCCACTCGGGTTACAATTCTGTTGCAAGGGTTAAACGTAACCTTAATTTACTCACGGGCAAATGGAATAAAATTTCTCACGACACAAAAGTATTCCAAGGCATATACAAAAAATTTGCCGAGATTTGCCCTCAAAGCGGTGCCGGAGACGAAGACGTTTTAAATGCTGCCCGAAAAGGTTTTAAGCAACAAATGGACAACCGTAAATTCATTTACGAGTCATGTTGGGATGTACTAAAACATTACCCAAAATTCTTCGCCGAACCGGGCGTAATGGGTAACAAACGTCCATTCCAACCCGAACCCGAAGCCACTAATCTTCACGCGAACGACTTCACGATTTCTTCGTCTCTTAAAGCAAATATGAGAAGGTTGTTCCGAGACGACCTAATACGCCGTCCACCGGGGCGAAAGTCGGCCAAAAGTTCGGCTTCATCGGACTCCGGTTCCTCTTCAAGAAATAGTATACATTCCGAAAAACTTGAAACCCTTTCCGCAGTCAAGAATACCGCCTTAATGTCATAAAAAGCAATAGGAACAATTACCGAGAGCAGCATGAAAAAAGTTGCTTACAAGGCGTTGAGCTTTCTTTGTAAAAAAATTCCAAAGTTTGCCTCAAAATAATCAAAACGGCTCGAAAAGAAGTGGTGGAACAATATCAAAACATGTACGGAGGACAAGATTCGGACGAAGACGAGGTCGAAGACACGAACGAAGCTGACGAATCTAGCTCGGATTAAACTACTTTATTTTAATTATTGTAATGTTCTTTTTTTATTTAATTATTGTAATGTTTTTTATTTTAATGAAATGTGTTTTATTTTAATTATTGTGTTTTAAATATTTAATTTATTCGTTGTGGGTCCCTGAAAAAAAACTGACGGAGCACTGATGGCAGGGGTTTGTCAATTTTGTGAAAAAACTGACGTGGCCCGTCAGTTTCTGTCACGGTTGGAAGGAGTGTAAATATTACTTAAATCTAAGTAAATTATTTTTACTAAAAGGTAAAGCAATCCACAACCTAGAAGGTGTACATTGTACATTTTGTACTGGCAATTATTGACACGAATAGAAAGAGTCAATTCACATCAATTACACGTCCAAGAAAAGCACGAAAAAGTCAATGGGAGAGGTCAAAATTTTAAAATTAGCGACCATGTGTTATGAAAAAGTCAAAATTAGAGGTGGGTGATAAATTTGTTTTCATTATTAACTGTACCGTGTGTTTCAACTTCCAAAAATTGCTCCCGAAAGAATTGGCTTTCTTTTTCATTTCAAAAGTCAAATGAAAAAAACGTAGCGATATTATATTTGATTATTTTCTCTTAACTATAATAATAACTATTAATTATTAATATTAATATTAATTAATTTATAATTTAAGTGTACTCCGTATCTCTTATAAGAAAAGAAGATTCTTAAATTTAGAACAAGAATTTACTTTCCTTATTAAAAGCTACTACAAGGAATGCAAACTCCTTGAAAGGTTAAACGTACGTGTCTTCTTACTGTTAAAAGGAACCCAATTTCACAATACTTTCAGAAAAAATATGTTTATTTTTTTTCCATTTATTTTTTATATTACGTTAAAATTTTACCTGATTTTATAACTCGCAACTCATACGGAGTAATAGTCACAAGTCGATTCGAAAGAGTTGATAAATTACTCGTATTGATAAATTACTCGTAAGAGTCAACATCATTTAAGAATTAGGGTCTGTGTCATCTTATTTTTCGAGAAATTTGATTTGATCAGTACTCCCTCCCTTCCATTTTAAATGTTCATCTTACTATTTTTGTCTGTCCCGAAAATGTTCTCTACTTGCAAAAATAACTATAAAAAGGTCATTAAATAATCAAACTTACCCTCATTTATTAAATTAAATATTCTCAGTCAAACTTGTCTTGAATATAAGAGTAAATTGACATTTTATCAAAGTATTATAAATCTAACAATTTTTCTTATTAAACATTATTTTTGAGACGGATGGAGTAAAAGAAAATTATGTATGGATAACTTTTGTCATAAATTATTAATTTGACCTAATAAAACGGTTATGTTTGATCATCAACTTAATGTATCTAGATAAAATCTGTTTGCAAAGCAGTTCACCGAATTAACAATAAAAAAGATCGTTGACTCTTTAAAGTCCCACTAAGTGCACTTTTCAAATAAAGACGATGCTTCTCCTTTATGCAAACAAAAGGGTTAAAGGGGTGGAAACGAGTATAGCTATTGATATAGACATTCTATATATAAGGCCCAATTCATTTAGGGTTCCACACTTCCACCATTTAGAAGCCCAAAGCCCATCCTATTTAATACCATACCTTGAGTTGATTACGTAAATTCTTTGATAAAGGAGTAGAAATAGAATTATTAGTATGTAGAAAACGTCATATTACATGCATATGGTTTCAGTCGTTTAAATTCATGATCATGAATAGTAATATGCTTCTTCATATACGTTTTCGTTTTCGTACGGATTCAATATGAGAACTCAAAACCTGACATGATGAACATCTCTAAAATTTGAGCCCGCTTGAAGAATTTTCCGATACCGTCCCTACAAATAGGCGATCAGTTGAACTAATTTAATTTCATGAGTTTAAAACGTACGCTAGGCTACGTAAACCAATTAAGTTGAAGGCTTTGCTCTAGCAACTATTTAATTATGTATGTCATTACTCATTAATCAATATATAACTTATTTCTACACATTTCAAGACTCGATAAGAAAATATAAAATGATTAAGAAAAGTCAACCAACACGTACTACAAACTACTTTTATTACAAATTAATAAATGTCAACGCTAATGAAATGTAATGAATTAAACAGTCGTTAAAAGTTGAAGAAACTTAACATTGTCGCTTATTATAATTAGTTAAATTAATGATATTCGTTAGGTGTCGATTTAATAAATAAATGAATATATATTAAATGGTGGTTATGAAATAAAAAAATAAAATAAAAAATGAAAGAATAGTGAAGTGGGGTTGGTTGGAATATTGAATGAAAAAGGAGTAGTACATCGTTGTCACATATTAGGGGGGGTCACAAGTCACAACACCATATGCATGTATATAGTGGAGTTATAATCTGACAGCTAGGCCACCCAAGATTTGGTTTTGGGTTTGGTTTGAACCGGAAAAGGGGACACATGTTACAGGCAGACCGGTGAATTCCGGTTTATGTCTTCACGTTCCAATCATCCCCCATCGTCTTGTGCTTTTCCCAAACAAAATCATAAGAGATTTTATTGTCCATTTATTTATATTATCATAACCACCAAATAAATAATACCAAACAGAATAAAATGTCTTTCACATATATCGTGACAACCAAATTAACCTAAACAAGCTTCAACTTGTTGGACTATGCATACAATATATCATTTTCCTCAACAATATGTATTTTGGTTTTTCGAATTTTATCGCGATTTGAGTGAAACTGACATTATCCTGATTTTAGGGTGTTGCTGAAAATAAGAGTAGATTATACTTACCTCACTCGGTGTCGGTGATATCCCCTTAATGGTGCCCATTTTTGTGCTGTAAGCGAGCTTTTTGTAGACCCACAAACAATAAGTGAAGTCATTTCTCTAATTAGATATGTTTGTTATAAATTAGAAGACGAATTACACTTCAAATCAAGCCTTTTCAATTCAAGACCATGATTAGAGAGTAGAGGCATTTAATTAGAGTTTAAAGGGTGTCATTAACTTAACAAGTGCATGATATGTCATCCAAACTTTTTCAGTCGTTACTCGTCATTTAAGGTTAAGATGTGCTTTGTTATAAACATTTTTGTTCCACGGTCTATCCTCAATATTATGGACTCGTGTTAAATTGTGGTTTAAGAAAGTTTCTAACGACAACCTAAACAATATAATATGAAATACTTGAACGTAGATCAAGATACGTACGTTACAGTTTTCAGATTTGCTACTTTTACTCACAATATTGATAAGAAATAATAAAACTTGATGAAAAACATTTAAAGATGTTTCGAAAAGCATCAACTCGTATCAGGTTACAACAAATGAATGATACAGAAATGGCCTTACGGAAACTGAAGCAAACTTGGTTGAACAAATCGAAGAAGAAAAGCTGATAAGATGCTGGAAGTTTCATCATTGATACTACACGTTGCTTAACGCAGGTACCTTATTCATTTATTTTATTTTAAGAGTCAGTAAGTTTTTAAAACTAAAAGTTTAGGAGTGTTTTTTTAAGGGTTAACAAAGTCGGAAATGAAACACGAAACTAGTTTCGCTTCAAACCCATCAAAAGTGATAGGTATAAAAGATTCATGTATCAATCTATTTTAATATTTAACTCTAATTCTATTGTGATCCCTAGCTTCTAACTAAACACTTGTAAAACTCGTATAACCTCCGATAAACTGCTATATTTACGTACATATCATTTTTCATTTACATAATTAGTTATCGTTAGGAATTTATAGACGGTCCCTACCATTAGGCCATTGACTTCACTTGGTGCATCGACGGTCTTGAAACATAAAAGTTGATGCATAGAAGGTCCCTACTTCGTTAAGTTTCACAATTTAACCGTTAAGTACGTTAAAATGACGAATGACCATATTGACCGTGAAATTTATCGAGCAACAAGTTTTGTGTTATAAACATAAGTTTTTCATATCTTGAGGAAAAAAAAGGTGTATAAAGTGATTTATTTGAGTAATAAGATGAAAGGAAAGAGAAAAGCAAATCGAGTCCAAACTCTCTCTCTCTTCCCAAATCAAAAATATTCCTTCTTACCAGACAAGATTGAGACATGAAATAAAACCATATCTTCATCAAATCAATTCTCAATTATTAATTTCCCCTCCTTTAATTTTTTTTTTCTTACAAAAATGATTTTAATGTCCATTAAAGATATATTTTACTGTCAAAATCTCGTTTTCTATATTAATTAATAAATAAACAAGATAATAATATAACTTTATAAAATAAAGTTGATAACAAAAATTCCTAGCATGATACATGTTAACAACCACAACAAAGATTTAAGTACATGTCACCAAACAGCCGTAAAATACTTCTGAAAAGAAAAGTATGTAAGAAAATAAAAATCAGGAAATTTTAATTAATAAAATACAGAGTATTTTACATTGTCCACCTTGAATGCTTAACATTTGAATCACCAATTTCTTCGATTTTTAGGACTTATGAGCTTATATATATGCCCATAAAAATGAGTTTATGAAAATAATCTTTACCTAAATACCTACGGTATGGCCTCTATTATGTGGAATTTAAGTCTTTAATTAATGTAATAAGTTAACAAGATTAATGTCAACAATGTAAAGCGAAAACCAAATAAGATGGAAAAGAAAGAAAGTTTTTTTTTTTTTTAATCTTTGTGAATAGAAAAAAATAATATGAATACAAGAGAAAGAGAATGCATCAGAAATCATATCAAAATTGTAATATCTGTAATTAATTCACTTGAACAAAAAAGTTAAAAGAAGGGTGAGCATAAGGAAGAAAAGAAAACCAACTTTTTTAAATGTACAAGTACTTGCTTTGTCTATGATGTAGTAGAGTAATAATTAAAAAAAAGAAGATGAAAATTGAAAAATATTAGGCCTGATCAGAGTTGGTCACCTTAAGTCTCATTGTTGGGGAATCTAGTTGTGAGGGTGAAAAGGGAGGTGTTGATGATGATGACGATGAAGATGGAGATTGTGGTGATGAAGACGTTGTGGGAGATACTGTTGGCGGTGATGGGGAGGGTGATGATGTTAGGGAAGGCGAGGGTGACGATGAATTATCAGACATTTCTTGCAATTTTCTTTTGTTGATACTTGCTTTTTCTTCTTTGTGGTTGTTGCTGTTGTTGTTGCTGCTGTTGGTTTTTGCAGCAACAGGATCAGCAGGAATTGGTCCCCTGCTTTCGCCAAACATGTAGTCTTTCAATCGCTTGACATCAGATAGTTTTACAGGCTTTACAATGAAATCCTCTGCACCTTCTTCCAAACACCTATAAATTTCATTGCATAAATCCACCCATCAGTTAAATGTCCTTACTTATTCATCAAACAAACCAAATCATAGTTCAAAATCAATAAAGTTAGAAACTTTTTAACTAAATCATGAGCTACAGATGGTTATTTTTATGCATATTTCCTAAACTATAGTAAGAGATATAGTAAATTGATCACAGATCTTTAAAAATCTGTATGAATCACACTAGTCAAAGGCAAATTCCTGATCATCTCAAAACTTTCTGCCAAATCGATTATCCTATAAGCTTGTTAGGAAATTATGCTTTTAAAATTTTGTTCATTCAAGTTATTCCATCCTAAAAGGCTAATATCACTACTGAAAAACTATTTTCCTAAATGTTTGTTGACCCAATCAACTAACTTATGATTCTTTATCACAAACATATTGTGAATCTCAAGGTTCATAAGGTATCTAATCATTCAGAATTAAGCTAATCAAATATAAAACATTCTTATACATAAACACCACATGATCAATCAACTATTTCCTAAAAAATCAAAACTTGGTTCACTGGTGTTGATTAAAAAGTTAGTTGGATCAATATGGAAAAACAACATTTAGGTATGAACAAGTGGAAATGATTGCAACTCAATATAGTAACTACTTTAACCATGAAAAAAAGTAATTGATCAAACATGTTTCAAATTAGGAAAAAGGCAGTACAAAAAATTAGTGTGGGAGTAGCAGTAGCAGTAACAGTAACAGCTGAAATGAAATGAAATTGAGGGGGGCAAAAAAGCAGCAAATAGTACCTATCAATTCGTGCAACAACGTTTTCTGATGACATGATCACTACTGGCACCTCTCGGAAATTTGCTGATTCCTGAAATCAGTTTTACCAAAAATAAACATTAATACATTTGTTTAGATTTTTCAAGAAACTAAAATGTTACCAATTATAGAAATTTAAAAAAAAAAAAAAAAAAAACCTTGATTTTTTTGAGCAATTCATAACCAGTCATTCCAGGCATACAGTAATCAGTGATTATTAGATCCACCTTCAATTCCTATTAAAAAGCATCAATTAGATACTAATTGTTGAATTTTAAAAAGTTCACAAATTCAATAAGATAAAATAAAAACTCACATTAACGAAATCAGGTTTGTCCTGATCGAGACCTAAGTATTGCAAAGCTCTCCAACCGCTTTCTACCGCCGTCACTGTTAATTAACTCCGGTCAATTCTCCGACGACAATTGTCGCGCAACAATAACAGATTGAATTGAAGTAATTAATTGACAATTACCTTTACACGAGGTGATTTTAAGCAAACGTTCAATGACTTTACGATCAACGAGACTATCATCAACGGCGAGAACATGAACATCATCAACGAATTCACCGGTGCATGGTGTTTCCGGCGACCTCCACCGTCGAGAAAACATGCTTCTAGCCATCAATTGAAATGAATGAATTGGGAGGAAATGGAATTAAAATGTGAAATGAATTTTGAAGAAATGAAAATTTGATTTAAAAATATATAAATGGAGAAGACAGAAAGCCACGTCTCTATCATAGAGATGATGACATTGTAGAAGATCATGAAAATCTTGTGAAATCTACTTTATTTTTTATTTTAAGAAAATACGCTCAGATTCTCATATCCACTTTGGTGGTGACCCCTTATTTCATTATTTTTTTATTTTTTTATTTTTTTTATTATTTTTTATATTTATTATTATTATTAATTATTATTTTATATTTTCACTTTTTTTTTCTCTTTCACACCCCACATGTGTATGTGAGTGTTCTTGACTTCATCAATATATTTGTATTTGAATATATGTGTATCATAAATCATATCAAAATCAAATCTTTTTGATTTTATATTATTAATTATTAGCCAATAAAATCCATATCCCTTTTCTATTTAACTTTCAAAACTTTGGACTAATCTCAAAGTAAAAATGGTCAATTATATTAATAAAATCTTATGGATTTGAATTTGTGATTTCCTATATCTTGAAAATCAAGGCAATATTATTATGGTATTTTTATTTAAAATTTGAATATATTGTGAATATATATGTAACATGTGACTAGTCGTTCACTGAACCAAATAGCTGTCATGGTAAAATGAGTACAACCATATTTGAATATATGTGGGCTTTTCTAAAATAATATTTTGCTTGGATTTTATCATGTACCCGATTATTTGCTTTGTTAGAGCTTCTTTAATATGTTGAAAACTATGTGCTACTATTTTTAACAGCAGAAAAAATACAACGGCTATAGGTGTATTTATATCTAGAACATATTTTTATTAGTTTTTGTTGGTGATTTATACACTATTATTTTTCATCTATACACCACCAAATATGTTTTATGATATTTGTTTCTACAACAGTTTAAAACATACAAAAGTGGTGTAAAGATAATAAGTGGTGTTATACAAATTATCACCCTTATCACAGCTATCAATAATAAGTGTGGTAATTTATTAAACCTTTTTATTTCTTGATGATTTGAAGATATAATATTTCTGTTTGTGTGTTTTATTTAATTTTAGACATTTTTTAGATTAAGATTCAATATTTTCATTGTTAAATTGTTGTAATTTAACCCATTTGATTATATCCAGCAATTAATTCACTTTCTTCGTTATTAAAAATTCATTTTCTTCTACACTTTCAACGAGTAATTTATCATATTCTAATCACCAAATAATTGTCACATAATAAAAACAACATAAAAATATCATTATTCGTTATTTTGATAATTTTTATTTTATGTTGCATTGCATATAGTTAGAGAATTATATCGACCATACTTATTTTTATAAATACATACTTTGTAGTAAGTAATAAAAGAAAGCAAGAGTGAAATGAGATAACTGAACATTGTGGTAAATACTTTGTAGTATGATTTACTTGAGAGTTAATTTTTTTTACGGATACGTTATGTTTAACTAGCAGAATGTCCGCGCGATGCAGCGGGTAAAATATATAAGCGTCATGTCTATTTGATATGTATTGTGTAAATTATAATCAAAAATTATATGACCGACACTATGATATATTATTTTATAAAATAAAAAATCACCCACTTACCGTTTTAACAAAAAAAATATATATATAATACTCAAACAAAGATATATAGGAAATATCCATGCGAACTCGATGCATGGGATGCAAGTTGCGATGTCTGAAATCGTTGGTTGGGTCGATAGTTTAACCATCAAAATGCTTTTTTTACTTTAACAATAAGTACTATGCATTATTTAAATAAAATTGAAATCATAAAAATTAATCAAAAATTGAAATTCTCGAATATAGAAATTGAATCTATTAACATAAAACTAAAAATGTAAATTTATAATTTAATAAAAAACACTATATAGAGTTTGTTTCTAATTTTTTTAAAACACATAAAAATGTGGAAAATTGGGAGAAATTGATTTTGGACGTTTTAGAGATGGAATTTGACTACAAAAGGTAGACAAACCGCCTTTGGCAGTTTGCTAACACGATCGTCTCGTTCCGACCTTTCCGTCGATAATTGACACGTCCCGTAACTCCTTACGGTTAAAAAGTTATGTCATTTATTTATTTGCTTAAGTTTTAATGATTGTATTATAAATGATACTTTAATATATGTAGGTATATTTTTCTAGTATATTTTTTAAATAATAAAAATAATGTAAGGGGTAAATAAGTAAATTCACTCATAAAGAAAATACAAATGTATTATATATTAATATAGATATAGATAGATATATATAAAAGTTTTAATTAATAAGAATTAAATGTCACATGTTTAATACTTGAAAGTTTAATAATTTATAATGATTGTATTAATGAAATTTTAATACATGTAGGGGTATCTTTGTAATTTCAAATGGGTTTTTCAAATATTATTAGTAATTTTAGGGGTATATTGGTAATTTTCCTCTTAAAAAAACATCCAAAATGTGTTATATATTAGTAATAGATAGTTATGTTATTGTATAAAACTAGGGAATTTAGGATTTGTGAATAATATTAAGCATTTTATTATTTATTTATCATTATTTTTTTATTATCGGATCAAATAAGTTGGTCAACTTCAAATGAAGCCAATCGGTAAGCTTCACACGACACAAAGTAGGCAGCTTCAGACCAGGACCAAGTAAAGTGTTCAGCTTTAGACCGACCAAACACGCTAATCAGCTGCACTACACTTACTCTGATACTTATCTTTCGTAACTAAAAAACACAAACGATACACGTGAGGACGCAGTTACACTCACAAACAATAAACATATAAATAAGCAAAGAAAATAATAAATAAAAATACGGATACAAAGATTTTACACGGTTAAACATATCATATATAACCATGAAAATCTAAATTTGTTTAATTAGATAGGCTTAAAAACATGTATGATAATACAATTTATTTTGTATTGTTTTTGTATCTTCACTAATTATTTTAACATATGCACCAATCATATGTTTAGACATGTTTTAAGCCTATCTAATTAATCATATGTATCATTTTTTCTTCTTTTAGTTGTGCTTTGTAAAGATTTTGGTGTTTTTCTCAGAGAACATCAAGACTGGTTTGTATTATGCTATGCATTTTGACTTTTAAATTTTCATTGTTGTGCTTGTAAAAGAAAAAACTCAAATATTATTGTTATGTTTATAATTAATATTTAAACATTTTTAAATTTCAGTCTACTTTCATTACTAAGTTGTATCAAACGGCACATGTAACACTTGATCTCGCTGGTAAAATCTTTAACCATATCAATATAATTAGTATGTTACTCACAATATGCAACGTAATAGCTTTAAAGCAAAAGGAAGGTTAGGGTTGAAGGTCGTCAACGCCGGCTGAACCACTCCCCATCAAAATTGTCCTTGACGTCGAAGTCTCAAGGTTGAAGCATCGCAAAAGATAACTTGTGGATCTCGCTATTATTTTAATTTTAATTCTCTTTCATTTTTCATTACCGGTCTAAAATAATTTTGTGTGTCCATTTTTCAAAATGAGCTAAACACTAAACCACACTCTTTAAATAAAACTTAGTTTTGAACATATTAAAAAATAAAATCGAGTACAATAATGAACCACACTCGTTGTAGTCTTAGAAATCCAAATTAATTCAATTTTAGATCAATTTTACCATGTTATCCCTACTTGTAGTTATTATTATAAAAGTGAGATTAACTAATCAGTCAATATCAAAACTATCATTATGTAAAAAGTAATCAGTAATGATAAAATTATATATGTGATTAATAATTATTTTGCAACGGATAGAGTACTATTTGAAAACAAAGGAGAGAGTGGGATGAGACATTCGAGAGATTTGGGGGTTATGGATCACATCTTAATTTGTTCGTGGATAATTCTAGGGATGGCACTTTCGGGTCGTAGGTGCGAATCCACTCGATTTATTACCCGTACCGGTGGATTTTTTTAACCCATTAACCTGCAGATCTTCATTGGCGGGTTTATTTTTAGACCTAAACCCGCAGGTCACGGATTTTCCCGCGGATATTTCATGATCCAATAATTTTATGAAATAATATTAGTTTTTATCATAAAAACATTCAATAAAATTATAATTCTAACAACTATTTAATAAACCAATTTAAAACTATAAATTCTAGAAATTGAGCCAACATTTTCAAAATTTTAAACTTCGCGAACAAATAACTAAATGAGTAGTATTATAGCTATTGTCGTCCAATTATTTACATTAAACACGTGAATATTACTAGTTTTGTTACCTATGTTTATATTTTTAAGATTCATGAGCATATGACATGTAATAACTAACATATATTTGATGATTGTAATGATATACACGAGGGTCGGGTTTTACCCACGACCATTGTCATCCCTAGATAATTCATGTAGAAAGGAAAATGAAAAAGGAAAGAGTAAATTACATTCCTCGTCCCTGAGTCGAGTTTTTTGCGAGTTCAATCCTTTGATCTGGGTTTTCGTTTCACTCCTAGCCCCTCATCCCTCGTGAAATAATTAAAATAGCCTTAAAATTTTAAGTCTTCTTTATCCTTTCGAGGGACGTGAGTGAACGAAAATCCAGGTCAAGGGAGTGAAATCGTAAAAAATTCAATCCGAAAACGTGAAGTGAAATGTGTGATAAACATTGGGGACTAAGAATGTAATTTACCGAAAACGAAAACATATTCGTGGGTGTTGACCTTGGGTCTATTGACCGTGGCCGCCGTCAGATCATACTTGGAAACGGGAAAAGTGGACGACCTACTTACATGATCGGCGATTGACGGTCCAACTAGCCTCATTTTTCTTTAAAATATCATCCTAATTCAAAGCTAAACACTTTTCATCTTAAAAAGAAAAAAAATCCATACATCGTTCGTTAAAAATACAAAAAATTATATTGCAATCTGGAGCACATAGGGATTAGAATCTCTGATTAAAATATGTTATCATTGTTTTAACTTTTTTGGAGAAGAAAATAATAGTATTTATGGATAATGATTTGTACATTAACAAGAGTTATCTGTATATCACTGATTGTACTTAATACAGAGTTAATAATTTTGCAAGAAATTTTTATCAGTGTATAAATCACTCATTTTCCCATTAGCTAGACACACAGTCCGTATTGTAAATTGTAAATTGTAAATTAGTAACTACTATTATTATTATAAAATATAAAAAAATGTACAGTATTACCGTATTGATGGAGCCATCTACCTTTTTCAGGATATTTTTTGTATGATGATACTTTACAATCTTCTTTAAAAAGTTTAATTTCATGTGTAATAATGGTGATTTATAGTTATGTGAAACGAATGAATGATTGAATTAGTGGAATGGTCAAAACCCGACAACTTAACTCGTCAATATGGTCCCAAAAATTGGGTGTGATGATATGATATATATTTAACAAAATAACGTGGGTGAAAAATAAATTAAAGATTTTGAGGACCATCTGCTCTTATTTGGCCAAAAGAAGACAAGACAAGACTAGTCCCCAAAAAGTAAAAACAAATTCAATGCAATATAATATACACATTGTAAGTTTAAACACCAACCTATAAATTGAATAATTACTGTTAGTGTTAGGTCAAAAGAGTGTTTACTAATAAAATATAAAATATTATCAATATATGTTTTTTATATTATACTTTTCTAAATGAAATGTTATAATTTATTGTTGTTTCGCACAAGTATTATCGTCATTAAAGATTTTTCTAAAAGTTTCTTTACTTGCGTTGAATTTAACCGAAGGTTCAAATTTTGTTTGCGGTGAATATAAAACTAAAAATCTCATAAATCATAATGACGATTTAATTGAAATAGTAATTAAGATTTGACAAAATTTATGTTACACAAAATTCCATCATTTTACGGTGAAAAGGAGTTTGAACTTTGAATTAGAGAAAGTGCAGATTTGCGAGTCCCAACCAAATCTATATGTGGGCTCCATTTTATTTTCGTTTTCTTTGTTGGACTTCTGTTCCGACTAGGGATGGCAAGTTGGCAACTAACACCCGAACCTCAAATACTTGGAGCGGAAATGGGGATCTGTTTTAGTAATTTCCGCCCTATTAATCGTATTCGTCTCTATACCCGTTTATTCGTATTTATGGCCGCATACTAGTTTTAATATAAGTTTTTTTTACAATATATATATTACTTTTATAAAATTCTCTTTATATAAGTCATAATGTTCATATCAACTTGCGTACCTTATACACATTTTTATACACGCTTTTATATTTAGATTTTTATGATTATTAAATTTGAATTTTGTATGTTACGGAAATATAAAATTGTTCGTTATCATGAGCGTTTTGAAACTTTAAATTAGTTGATTAAATATTTAAGTTGTTAAATTTAATATCTGAAATCTTATATGGTATTTTGGTTCTTTGTTTTTCTTTCGTCGCTTTCAATGTTTCTTCTTATTTTCAACCCCTAAACGATTTTTTGTTAAGTAAAAGTTACATAAATGGGTATAACCGAAACCCACGGATAAACCCGAATAACCGATAGATAATACTACTCGGGTACCCATCATGTATTGGGCTGGGTATGGATGCATATATTATAAATGAGTTTAGGTACAAGTACACTAAAACCCCTCGAACCTGACCCGTTGCTATCCCCAGTCCCAACGGGACTTCAAACTATACTATAATAATGATAATAAAATAATAAAATTTCAAATAAAATGGTAAAAAAACTCAAAAATCGAAGAACCAATAAGATTTCACCTTTTAAAATACTCAATTCCATCTTTACCTTTAAAATTAAATATCTAACAAAACGTACATCAATAAACTATAAAAATTATACCGTTATAATCTTTAATTAAAGATCTCACATGATATATATTTTTGAACCCACCTCATACAATAATAGTATTTTCTAAACTTTTCTTTAAACAATACTCCGTAATCTTTTTAGGAGTACTTTGATATATTAGAGAAAAATACCTATTCCAATTTATCCTATAACTACATAACATTTTTATTTGACATGTTAACTACAGACGACATATTCTATTATAAGTGTACTCCTTGCACGTTACAGCGGAACATTATATATAAAAATTATGATGGTTTGTAGTGGTGGACATCGTAAATTCTGAATTATTTTACTAAAATTTGCGGTAATATGAAATTAAAGTAATAAACATATGCTTGGATAAATGGAATTTACAATCACAAACTAATTAGTGTTTTGAAAATCGGTTCAATCGGTCTGGTCTAATCGGTTGAACCGAAAAAATCAACATTACCGACTCATTTAAAACCGTTTATGAGTCACTTTTGGAATTTTAATACATGTAAGAGTAATTTAAATAATTAGGTTTTTCAAAGACTATTAATAATGTTAGGGGTGAAATAGTAAATTTCCTTTTAACACATAATGATAAATCATAAATCATAAATGTACATATAATAAAGTATACATTATTTTTCTATTTATTCACTGTAGATCTGCAATATTCAGACAGTGTTTTAAATAATTTGACATATGGACCATAAAAAAAGGTTAGTTAGTGGAAATGGATCGAAGAATATAGATCAAAATGAGATCTCCTATATTGTGGCATTACTTCGGTAAGACGCCATCACTTATGGAGTATAACTTAACAACACCATCATAAAGTAGAAAACCATATCAATCGGAGTACTATAATAACATTGTATTCACCGTTGAAATGGATTGGAAAGTTTTATTTATTCATTTTATTATATATATATATATATATATATATATATATATATATATATATATATATATATATATATATATATATATATATGATATAATATAGTGTCGGAGCCAGAATATCTAGTCACATGTGGTAAAAAAAAATTGAAGTTCACTCCTATTTTATTAAGTTTATTTAACTGTGAGGTGCACCGTCAAAAAATAAATTAATGTGATTGATGCAATTCACTCCACGTCATTTTATGAAACTTGTTTTGTAAAAATTTTATAATTCTAAAAAAATATTGTATCGTCACAAACAATATAAAGTAGCGCCAAGAAAATAATAAAAAATATATATATGTCCCACGTGTACTATCATATCGCGGTCATAGTATATGTTTAAGGATACATTCTTGACATTATATACCATCTAAAATGTCTCAAATATACTAGGACAAACATTAATAAGCATTTATTTAATATTTAATATTCTTTCTAAAAGAATACTAGAAGTATGCTTGATTAATAATTGGGTCAGATCAAACATGCAATTACAATAAAGGTCTTTCAATTCAAAGAATATAGTTACTTAGAAAAAGAACTATGACATCGAGCAACGTGTAAAAAATGAGAAGGTAAAATGACTATACAAGGGTTCTTTACTAACTAGTCTTACGATTAAAATGGAAGTTATAAATCGTGTAACTATGAGAGACGTGTATATATGATACATCACGTATTACATATATCACATATAATCATTTTTTATTCATAAAATTCTAAGATGTAATAGTTATAATATAAAAAACAAATATTGATAAAATCATTAATTAGTTATTGTAATAAAAGATTCTCCGCACTTTGATTATGTTTTAGTTGCAATAAAAATAAGGAGCTCAAAGCCTCGAACCACCATATGATACGTATCGAAAAAGAAAAGCATCCTTTGGAAAGTTCAATGGGTAAAGTTAACAATTTTTCCCTTCGAAAAAATTAATATTAATAATTAATTTTAAATATAACCTTTTGTTCTTACTTAATAAATTATCATTGGGAATACAGGCTTCTTTATCTTTATTTGATTTATTATTCGAGTCAAAATAAAAATAAAAATAAAAAGATACTTTTGACTTTGAAGTCAACACATTACAGTTTAATTGAACCAGTATTACATATATCCTAATTTCAACATGAAAACATAATTATAAGCTGAAATTGCAACATTGTGAAAACTAAAGGCCTGTTTGTTTTTTATTTTTAATGAATATAGAACTTAATTGAGTATGTTACTCCTGGGTATTTGGATGTGTTTATTATTGACATAATAAAAAGACATGTCTTAATAATTTATTTACGACTTGTTCAGAACAAATATTATATATTTACACATACGCACGTTATCAATTCAGAACTTAACGAGAATAAAAAAACAAACGGGCTCTAAGTGCAAGTGTGGCTGAAATTAAAAGACACTACAATTAGTTTTTCATTTATAAACTTCTTACCTATTACCTATATACTATTTGATTGGGAGGTTTAAACTTGTAAGCTTAAATATATACTTAAAAATGTGATTGATAAATGTGAAAATTGATTGGATGAGATTAAGAGAGAAAAAAAAATCAATCAATAAAAAAATTAGGTTTAGTTTTAGGTCTATTTAAGTAGGCCAATGTAGCATTACTCATCCCCTAATCCTATGTTGCTACTCAATTTTTATGACAAATTAATAAAATTATGATGTGACATTATTTCATAAAGATTCATAGTTAGTGAGGCTTTAATGTGATCCTATGTGTGTTAATTGTTTTAATTATGTAGTTAATTAAATTAATGTTTATATTCATATAGAATATAAAAGGATTATTATCATTATTATGAGAATTGTTATTAGACCACTGCCAACAGTGAACACAACTGACGCCGTCAGTTTTTGCCAAATCAGCACCACATCAGCAGTTTACAAAACTGATATTACACTGCCAACAGTAACATCACTTCAGTTTTTTCTGGACCCCACACATTATTTACTTTATTTATTTAAACTAAAAAATTAAATAAAATACTTTCATTAAAATTAAAAACATTAAATTAATTAAAAAGAAAAATAAAAAAAAAAACATTAAATAGTCAAAAAATTAAAACAAAAACCCATTAATTTAAAAGTCCATTTATCATATGAAAAAAATCTAATTAAAATAAACAAAAAAATTTGGCCCATTTATCATAAAAAAATCATTTAAAGCCCACTTATTTGAAATAACCTAAAACTTCATCCATCATCATCCTCTTCATCCTTCCTTCCTTCCTTCCTTCTGCAACTGAACAGAAAAGGAAAAAAAATAAAACAAAAAACAAGAGAAAAACACACCGACGCTTCTCTCTCTCCCGTCGCAAAACTAACGCGGTAAACCGACGGCCACGACCGACAGCCGTTGGCAGAGGTCTTGGAGTAAATATGTTGTTGTTTTTAACTCATTCATAACACATACGAAAGGTTTATTTTGATCCGCCATAATGGGCTCCAATGTTCCATATTTATACTGATTAAGAAAATGAAAGAAATTAAATTTTTCAGGGTTTTATATCTGTACCTCTCTAATTTATTCTTTTCTTTATGTAATCAAATTATTTGTATAGTGAAGTAGTAATAACATTTTGAATTTGCTTTATATTATGTTTAATCTCTATTATTATTTATTATGTATTATTTAAATAGTAGAATTATTTAGATTTTGTATTTGATGTATGAGTTAAGAATCCAGTGTTATGAGATCTCAACTTTATTATATCTTAAATATGGATTTGAAGTATAAGCTTGATTAATTATAATATTTTTGAAGTATTGCATGTTTGAAAATACAGTGCTACGAGGTTCCGGTTTCATTATATATGCAATATTGTATAAACATTTTAAGTTTCACGACGTCTCTTATTTATCGGTATTTAATTTTCTTAATGAGTTTTATTTAAATTTTCGTATCTTTTATGGTATTGTTCAAACATGTTTACTTTTATGCAGTAGTTCTTTTTAATCGAAGGATACTTCATGTTGTGACAACCCTAAAATTTTGATAAATTTCATACATCATCTTACGTGCATATTACGCTAATTCCCTGTCTAATTAATATGAATTCGTTTTCATCGAAATAAAGTCTAGTACATAGTCCACGTTTGCATATGAGATGCACACTATTTTAATACGAGATGTATTCATAATCATTAAGAATTACACAAGCAATCGGTAGAGACCGACACCCACAAACGTTAGTGATCAATTTTCATAAATAACATAAATCTATTCGAATATAAATAGTAGTTATTTATATTATGATAATTATGCTAATATATAAGCATAACAACCTTTGATAAACGATAAACGTTCACGAGAACTAAAAGACGTGCCACGACAAAATAGATTATGTTATTAATCGAACGAGCTAACGATAAATATTCGAATATTATTAAAACCAACTAGTAATATTCTAATACCATTAATTTACCCTAATTACCACTAAATCACCTTAATTACATGATAAACACTTAATTAATCAAGATTAGTGCTTAATGACCTGAATATCTTCACATAATCTAACAAGTTGAAAAGCAAAAAGGGCCCCCCCTCACTCTTCAAAACCGGCCACCCTTAGCCCCCCCCCCCCCCCCCCCCCCCCGACTCTTTTTGAACATACACACCATGCCTCCCTCCATGCTTTTACCTCCTACCACTTCTTGATTGCACTTCTTTTTAATCACAACACACAACAACAACAAGATTCACAACTCACTCACTTTCTCTCCTCCCTCTCATACCTATGGCCAAACCCCCCCCTCCTCTCTTTCTCACTTTGATTTTCAAGAACACCACCACAAACCATCCTAAACCACCATAAACTACCACTTTCAAACCACAATTTAAAGCTCTTTTAACATATAAACACTTACAAATCATAACACCATTACATTTCCATGGGTAAAATAAGTTAAACACAAGGATTGGAGCTAGGAATCACTCACAAAGAAATCAAGTTCTCATCTTGCTCAAATTTCATCCTAAAAGCTTTGTAAGGAGACTTTTCTCTAACTTTAACTTTATATATATGTTTATGCTAAAAATGTTCACTCATACTAGAATATGTTTTTAAACTAGTTACTTTGTCCTTTAAAAACATTAACTAGTAAGTTTAACAAATGAAAAGTCTATAAACAAGTTTAGAGACTTTAAAAATGCAAAATATATGTTTTACACTTTAAACTCTTCATTTATATGTAATAAACTCTTATTTATGTTAAAATAGTTATTTTAAACTAAATAACACAATAAACTTGTAATGACATAAACTTGGTGGGTTAAAAGCTAATTAAACACACTTTTGGGTGAAAAAATATCTAAAAGAAGACTTAAGGGACTAAATATGTAAAATCTGAATTTTTGAGGGTTATAATGTTAAAAATAGTTTACTTAGAGTTTATTATGTTAATCTACGGATTAAAGTGTTAAAGACCAAACCGTTGTGGTTAAATACCAAGAAAACTAACTACGCAGTTAAAAGTGGAAATATGATAACTAGATGGACTATACATGTAAACACAGAAACTCTTAGACCTTGGCTGTGAAAATAAGTAACTTATGTATATTATAGTATAAACCATGATTTAAGACAATATCCATGAGGTTAAACACTAACAAACCAGAAGTATTGTGCAAGAAATGCAATAAATGAAACTAGAGGGATTAAAAGTGTAAAATCTGTAAGTTATGGGCTGAGATAGTAAAATAAGTAGTTAAATGATATTAAAGTTTAATCTATAGTTTAGAGTGTTAAAATCAAGACTTGTGTGGTTAAAAATCGACAAACCGCAAGTTTGAGCTAAAAATGAAATAATTGGAAACTTTAGGGACTAATGGTGTAAAATCATAAAGTTCGTGGACTTAGGACTAAAAACAGCAACTGAAGTGTCCACAAGTGAAAACCCTAAGAAAAGAAGTCGAGAATCTAACTTATACGGTGAAAGTTGAAGAAACCGAACGATTCAACAAAAAATGACAAAATAGAAACTACAAGGACTAAAACCATCAGTTAGAAACTTTAAGGGCTGTTAAGGACCCTCTGTAAATCAGGGGACTTTATTATAAAAATATACATTAAGTCATGATTGGTGTACAGACCGAGAAATCGTGAAAATCGAATTATAACAAGTTAAAACGTACGTTAACGATAAAGGTTACAAAAATGAGTTATAAAACCTATAACGTTATTAAAAATGTGTATTAGGTCTAAGAAACATTATTATATTATAAGAACGAACAACACGCAATTAAAAGTCGATTAAACGAAATCGTGAACTTCGAATCAAATACGATCGAGACGATACATATAACAAATCAATAATCAACGCTATGAATATATTATGAATAATAGTATATTATTAGGTTGACATAAAACGTTTATAGTATTATGAAAACTAATGATCACAACGTGTCGCATACGCCTGTGAGGACACATAAAACCCTAGTTGAGTGAACAACTAGCATAGACGGACTATTAAGTCGACTACATTTATTAACTCGACCTCATGCGTTTAGGGCGTTAAGAGGCTTATTTTGGCTCATTTACTTAAACTCATTTTGCTAGCACGCTCGGACTCAGGTGAGTTCACAACCCCTATTTTACTGTTTTACTGTTTTTAAACTAGGGGTAAAAACATATGAACTGCTTTTCATACGATGATTGAAAACTTGCTTACTTATGAACGAATTTCATACTATACTTGGAAACATAACAACGAATCCTTGTACGAATCTATGTTTACAGTTGTAGTGCATAGAAGTCCACTTTCTTACAAACTATATCCATTAGCTAGGTGACTCTAGCCACGGAATATACGGATAGTACTATCGATATGACATCCCTCCCACTATTTGTTGGACATGCCAACCCCCGACTTTATGTCACACAACGAGGAGCGTATATTTAACCAGTTCGAGGCAAACAACAGAACAGGTCATGGTTAGGTTATAGGACTAGAGGTCGTACTTTAACTTATTAGGCCTAGCTAGCATTTAGGGGATCACCGTCTTTGTTTTAAACTTTAAATAATCGCACTTTAGGCCTTCGGTGCCATACTTTGATTTACTGATGTACTTTACTAAATGATGGTTTATGATTGAGTTTTAAACCTGTGAATTCACTCAACAATTATGTTGACGTTTTAAATATGTTTTTCAAAGAATTAGCCATGCCGCAGGACCTCATGCATTTTGGGACCATACTTGCCATGATAATTAGGATGTCATCTTTTGAACAATGTATCTTTTGTAAAACAATGTATTTGATAACATTGCTATTTGGACGGCTTGATAAGTTGTAACGTTTGTAAAACTAGTATTAGCTTCTTAATATTATAGATGATCCGCGATAATCATACGCTCTCGATTTATTGTCGATTGATCGAGTCACGCCCCGAGCTTTCGCTTTAATTATTATTATTCTAATTTTGGGGGTGTGACAGATTGGTATCAGAGCCATTGGTTATAGCGAACTAGGAGTCTTAGAGACCTATACTATAACCGTAGACACGATCATTCATTTCATGCATTTGCATCACTTATACCTTATCGCACGGAACACTATTATTACAGTATGTTTAGAGAGCACCCCTACCTAGTGATCGACTCCGATGAGGAGGCACCGACCGAGTACGACTACGACAGCGACGACACATCGGTATACGAGAACCTGCCGATCAACCATAGAGCGACCTCTGACGATGACAGCAGCGTCACACCACCGACATCACCCTTGGCTATGCCTGGCGCGGCATACGGCGTCGATGAATCTTGGAACACGTTTGCTGAAATCGCACGCAGACCCTACACGAGGACCACGGCTAGGAAGAAGACCGGACGTCTGCCCATCGGACCATTAGCACCTCGGCATGAGACATCAGACAGTTACGAGGACTTACCTACAGAACCATCACCTAAGAGGCAGAGGACAGAGCACTTAGCCTGGATGCCGGACTTACTGAGGCATTGAAGAGCTCTTGAGGGTATTCCCTCTATCTATGAGACCGGCGAGTCTTCCCGATCACCATCATCTCACCCACTTACCGGCGAGCCTGTTGAGCAGACTGTCCCTACTTTGGTCGCCATGACCAACTCACATGTCGGGAGCCTTGCTAAGATGCGGGCGTACATCTTGGAGCTACATAGTGATACCTCTCGACTGATTGGAGACATGATCTCTATGTATGAGCACATCGATACTCTAGAGGGTCGTATCATGGCCGACTGAGAGGCAGCTCACGCCACTATGACTCGTGTAGAGACACTGGAGGGACGCACCCGAGCAGCAGATATTGTAGCAGGAGCTAGCTTGATGATGACGGTGCTGATGGCTGTCATGGGGATGTATCTATTTTACTTTCATTAGACCTACGTATGGCGGGTTGTGCCTACGCTATATTCTACTGAAAACTTCTATTTAATGGGTATATAAGAACCCCATCACATTTTGTATGAAACTTATGTATGAATGTTTTCACTATTGTATAATATAGTCTATGGTTGTTTATATTTCGCTTTCTTTGTGTTGGCATTGATTATTATATGTTATCCATCTTTTATTTTGTATTAGAACGAAAACATGCCACCCAAACGTCGAAATTCTAGAAACAGCCAAAGGAGCAAAGGACCCACCAACGCTGAAACAGTTGAAGAACGCGTTGCTCGACGAGTGGCCGATGCCATTGCCCAATATGAGGCAATTCGCACTCGTGACAATGTCGGGAATGGTAGCGGTACTACGGGAAATGTTGCTGGGGAGACCGAACTAGGGAACGAACCAATGGGACTGGAGAACCTGAGAACGTCCAACGAGGGTGTTCATACAAATCATTCCTGGTAAACCAAACAACTTCTGTGGAACCGAGGGTGCCATAGGAATTGTGCATTGGATCGAGAAGATGGAGTCGGTGCTTGACATCAGCAACTGTTCACCCGACTGCATGGTGAAGTATGCTACTTGCACATTAACTGAAAAAGCACTGACCTGGTAGAACGTTCAAGTCCAAACTCTTGGACGAACAACTGCCTACTCCATCTCGTGGGAAGAACTAAAAGCAATGATACTGGAGGAATTCTATCCCCGCAGCGAACTGCAAAAGATCGAGACCGAACTGTTGGACATTAAGATGATCGGTTCCGATATCACAGCCTACACAACGAAATTTCAAGAACTAGCGCGTCTAGTACCGCACATGGTGACACCAGAATACAAACGCATTGAAAGGTACATCTGGGGACTGGTACCTCAAATAAGAAGTTTGGTAACGTCGTCCCGACCTGCCACATTCAAAAGCGCTATTAGTTTAGCGCAGAGTTTGACTGACGAAGCAATGAGGATGGGGTCACTAACGAAGAAAGTTGTGTCAGGATGGAATGAGTCGAACAGTACTGAGGGCAGGAGTTCTGGACGGAGAAGCGAAAGTGGAACGGAGGAGGAAATGACCGACAGGGTCAACAACCGAATACAAGAACAACCACTCCTTGTGCTCTTATAGGCTATAATTATTTACAATGTCGTGTATCACACGGGTTAAACACACTAATGATAAAACCAAAGATATCATACTCACTACCAAACAAATCCCTTTATAACCCATCTGATTGACTCATAAATCATGCCTTCAATCTTATTAAATTGATTTTTTTCTCCAAAGATATGGTATATAACTTTCTAGGTTTGAAATTTTGATGGGTGGCATATCACTCTGTTTTTTCTCTTTGATCTTAAAGTTAGTTGTCAAAACATAAAAGTGTATCTAATTGCCTTTTTTTTAAACAAAGGGGAACTCAAACATCTTCAACTTTGGAAGAAAAATATATTGGAGATACATCATAATAAATAGAATATATTTGGAATCCATTAACAATCACCAAACTAACTAGCAAAATCTTTTCTCTGTATTATATATAATGGTTACCCTTTTTTTTTTTATAAAAGATATTGCACTTTTAAATTTTTTAAAGGGTTATTATATTTTCTTTGCTCAACTTTTTTCAAAAGACCCATAAACTCCGATGGATTAGAACAAGTAATTTTATCTACAAGGAGTTAAATGAATAAAATAGTTAATTGAGATTGAAGTAGTCAAAAGTCATTAAAAATGAATTCTAAATTAGAACCCATCATCTAGCATTTTGGCTATTAATCATGTTAATGTCAATAAACTTGTTATAGTTCAAACTTCAAAGAAGCCCATTTAAAATTATTTTAGATATTCATGACTACGAGTCTATGAGAAATATATACAATTTTTTCTTTCCAATTTACTTGGATGACGTTTACCGCGTAAATGGAAACGAAAGAGGTTTTTCTCTGTTCAGGTTATTCAGAGAGAACAAGTATTTTACTCAGATGTACACGGTCTAATTATGGGTATCACCGTGACCGTTTCCAACACTTTCCCTGATCACCCCCAGATGTGCAACTAGTGAGGTTTGAACTTGATACTCTTATTGAGAATATCAGAACGTCAAATACTAGGTCACGTTGGTGATGGTTATTTAATGTCTAAAATTGAGTATATGAAAATAGACGTGTAACTAAAAACTAAAAAAAATTCTTATATTATGAAATTTCTCCGTAACAATCGGAGGATTTGATTTGCTTTAATTTAATTTGCTTTGAAAATATGTGAATTGCAGACTGATCATGATATATCACTATCGATTACTTTTATACACGATCGTTTCCTTTTTACGTACCCTTTTTTGATACATCCATTAAATCCTTATACTTTTGGACATATCCATTATTAACTCCTAATTTAATTTTTGAATACACAAAATTAATTACTTGTAACCAGTAAGAAATGTGATAAATTATAAATTATGTTGTGGTTGTTTTGAGAGAAAAACAAGTTTGAATTCCTTTTGTGGTCCCTAGCTTTTCTTAATAATTTATTTTTCTGTCACAACAACACCAGTATGATTCATCATATTACTTTGTAACTTGAGAGGATGCTAACACAAATTTGATCGAGTTTGCTCACCCCTGGCTGCAATTGTTTAATCGTAAGCATTTTTTTGGTTAAAAAATAAGCAAGTGAGTCAATACTTATTTTTAAATGTTTATTCCTTAAAAAACATGTAGATAAGAAGTCTTTTAGTGTTTGCATTTGCTTATGTGCAATAAAAATAAGCAATAAACAGATAAAATAATCAATTCCAAACACCTCCATAATTGAATTTTTCCCATGAACCTTGTCTCATTCATGTTCAATATAAAAAAACTATATACAAATTACATGGACGTGAGCTTGGTCCAATGGGTTAACTATACCTAAATCACGTTTACACAGATGCATGTACATGGGCTTTAGCCCAATTGTGAAGATCCGCTTCCATTTAAATTGTTGCATTTAAATCCTACGTACTCCATTTGTTTTCTCTATCTCTACTAACTATATATGCATGAATCCTACGTACATATCATGCAATCGGTTGTCTATTCCACGACAAATAAGATGGATCACCGAGACGTCGTGGACGAAAAACATACAAAAGTATAAAATTGATGGCCATAAACAAACAAAGACCGCCTACTGTAATATATGCCACCCCGAGGAAATCATTTTTGCCACCAACCCACGTTGTTGTTGAAAGAACAAGCTTTTTTTGCCCTTTAAATTTGTATGTATTGTAGTTATTCTCTACTTCAACGTTGATCGTCTCATGTGCTTCAAGGTCCGTGGTTATTTTCCCATATAACTTTCTAAACTTTGGTAATGCGGCCGTTCTCATCCAAACAATAAGATCTTCTTGCTCACTTAACTGAAACATAAACGGAACAAAGATGTTAATCTCAAGTTACGAAATTCATTTTTGTAGGACTCAAAGTTAATTACACTTACAGGTATACGATCGTCAAGTGTTGCGCCCCCGATTAAATCTCCTTTTTGAAAATCTTTTGGGTACACATTTGACCCGAATTTGGCTTTAGTATCACTCTTCCATGCAATTCCTTTTTTGTGAATGGTAATAGGTTGGCCTCTTGTTGATAGTTTGTAAGTGTCGTTAAATAAACTCCAAGCAATTAATCCACAAGGAACAATTGGTCTGTTATCGGCTGTTTGTGCTTCGCGAAAACAGCTAGTTGTGTCGTTTTGAGCATCTGGGTCGCGTAGTTGTTTGTCGCTTCTACTCTTAACAAATCTGAAAAAAATTAAAAATTAAACAACGACTTTCCACCTAAAGGTTGTGAATTCAAATCTCATTGCAGATATATGTATGAATATTATGCGTGATTGTAATATGTAATATATGTTTTAAGCATGCCGTTCGAAAAAGAAAATTAAGAAAAATAATATGGGCTGTTTATATACATACCTACGATGATTTTGGTAAAAGTTTTCGAGTTGGTAATACACGAATATGGGGGCAACCATTTTCTTTGGTACTTTTAGAGTCCTTATACACGTCTTCTTTATATCAGGATTTTGTATAAATGACTCTGCATTTTTACTAAAATCCTCAGGAACACAATCCTCATCGTATCGGTCAATAATTTCCACTACGCTATCTGATGCCGACAATGCTAATAGTCCGGTTGGAATGAAAAGTGCACCAATGGTTATGAATGATGCAATCACCCATCCCGGGGTTAAGATTGGTTTCCAAGCCGGAAGCTCTTGCTGCGAAAATTTTGAATACGTTGGTTTTTTCGAATTCTTGTTCTTTTGATCCATTTGTTTGATAGAGAAACAAGGTGCACAAATTAGGAACAAGTTTGTGTGATTTATGAAATATGAAATGATCCTATTTAGGTGTGAGAAAAAAATTGTGAGATGATGAATTTGTTGGATATCACAGGACGAGGCTTGTATAAGAGAATGCCTGTTATTTATTTTTTCCCATTTCTTTCGAGCCTATAATATAAATATGATTTTTCTAAATACACCTCTCAGCTGCTTTTAACACGTTTAAAAGTCTTGTACAATAAAAATAATCGTCCCCTAGAATTAATATTTAACTGTAAGGTATAACACTTTTAAGCATATTAACAACAACCCTAACAGCTATGTTTAGAAAAAATCTATATAAATATAATAATCTTTCTTAATATAATTTACAAACCAAACGCCTACACTTATTATAAAAAAATTAAATTATATTATATTATATATATATAGGGTAGGAATCAAGAGTGAAGCAATTTTTTGAGGGAATGAGGGAAGCTAACATTCATTCGCGATGAATAATAATCAAACGTAAAAAAACATATTTTTACTAAGAAATATTAATCAAAACTGATGTTATAACTACTAATATTCATATATAAACTATTTTTTATAACTTACAATATCATATGATGAATATTAAAAGAATTTACTAACATTCATCATTAATGAATGTTAACCGAAGTGGATGATATCATTTTCATTGAAAAACTATTGGTTAACATTCATCAACGATAAAGGATAATCAAAACGTATAAAAACATACTTTTACCAATAAATATTAATAAAAACCGATGTTATAACTACTAATATTAATCAATAAACTATTTTTTATAACCTATAACATCATATGATGAATATTAAGAGAATTCGTTAATATTAATTGATAATGAATGTGTAGCATCCCTATTTCACAGAAAACCTTTTTCCCAGAAAATAGTACTTCCATCTGGATTCGGTATATATACATACACAATAGAACCTATATAAACTAATAATGTTGGGACCGGGATATTTTATTAATTTAGCGAGATATTATTATATCGATAAATTATTAAATTATTGATTTAAAGAGTTGGCTTATATTCGTGAGCAACTATCAAATTAATGCATCGACCTTCAAAATTTCCATGTCCATTCACTTTACCTATTTGAATAAAACAGAAACAAGGACCTTTAAAATTCCCATGTAAATTCACACATTAATGAACTTGTCTAGTTCAATGTACATAGATCTAGATTGATCACTATAAAATGTCTAATGATAAATTTTAAAATCACATCAACTATGACTTATAAACTAAAAGGTGTTAAAAAACAACGATGACCAATCAACAACGAAAACTATTATGCGAGTATAAGAGAGATCACCAAGGATGCACTCAACAAGATTTGGTGCAGTGGATTAACAAAACTTTCGATTTGAAAGTTAGTCAAGGAACAATATCAAACACTCTTAAGTGATCATCAGAGTTCCTATCGGCTAACTTTGACAAAGATGGATCTTTCAAGCATCACAAAGCAGCCAAGTATCCAGACATGGAGAAAGTTGTTTATGAATGGTTTCTTCAACATCAAGAGCGTGTGAATATAACAGGAGAGTTAATCATAAAGAAAACGGTTGAGACGTTGAAGCTTTTGTATCCACAAGATTCTTCTGAGCATAAACTTTCACAGGGTTGGCTTGAGAAATTCAAGTTAAGGCATGGTATCAAATCGTATCGCCGATTCGGAGAAAGTGGCTCAATCGACACACATGACATGGATAATAAATTGGAGTCTATAAGGGAAAAAATTAATCAATTTCCAATGAAAGATGCTTTTAATATGGATGAAACTGGTTTGTTTTACAGGTTACAAGCTGACCATTCACTTGCAACAAAACTACTTGAAGGTAGGAAACAGGACAAGGAAAGACTTACAATTGTTATCTGTTGCAATGAGGATGGCTCGGAAAAAATTCCTCTATGGATCATTGGTAAGTATGCAAAGCCACGTTGTTTTAAGAATGTCAACATGAATAGCCTAGATTGTGAATACCGTGCCAACAAAAGAGCATGGATGACTGGGTTGCTTTTCGAAGAATATGTTCGTTGGCTAGATGATTAAATGCACGGTCGAAAAATTCTCTTGGTAATGGATAATTGTCCAGCCCATTCAAATAATATTCATGGGTTGCAAAACATCGAGTTGTTTTTTCTACCACCAAACATGACTTCAAAAATTCAACCATGTGATGCTGGGATAATTAGAGCCTTTAAAATGTACTACCGTAAAAGGTTTTATCGTAAGATTTTGGAAGGTTATGAGTTGGACATTTCTTCCCCAGAAAAGATTAATGTTTTAGATGCCATCAACTTGGCTATTTCGGCTTGGAGAAATGTGAAACAAGAGTCCATAGCAAATTACTTTCAACACTGTAAAATTCGTTCGGCTAATCCAACCGGCTCAAATGATTTAAACGATGTAAATTCTAGAGAAGACATTCGTGAGCTTGAGAACTTGATTACGGGAATGCATTATCGGCACAAAATGGATGTGAATGACTTGTTGGATTATCCAGGTGAAAATAATGAATGTTACGAGGATCAAAGTATTGAAGAAATTATGGCGGATACCGTTCAAAATTCGGTTGATGATGAAGTTGATGATGATTCAGTACCTTTGGAACCGGTCACTTGGAAAGAAGCATTTCAAGCGGCAACAACTCTTCATAACTTTTTGTTGCAATACGAGAATACGATGCCTCAACTCTTAAGTGCAATGATGAGATTTAAAGATGAACTCAATATAGATTTGAAGTTCACAAAAAAACAAGTGATTATAGATTCATTTTTTTACTAGACAATCCTAGAATTTTGTTAGTAATTATTAATTTATAGTTTCGCAGGAACCAATATATTTACATTGGGATTTCAAAAAAATTATTATTTTATTATTTTATCGATTAGGGTCCAATTTTGTACTGGTCCCAAGTTGGGACCGGACAAATTATTTGAAACGTCCCAGATTTTTTTTTATACTCAATTTAAATTCTCAAAAAAACACTTTATATATTAATATAAAGTGACAACCACATTGTTTAACACAAAACATACATTTTATCTTTACAAAATATCACACGTTAATATAGAGCATGATTTATGAGTTCCTCCTCTTACTATCTTGACATAATAAGTCCATCACTAGTAGCCCTCGGGTCGCTTGCCCGGATCCCCACCCTTCATTCCTCTTGACGTACCTATCACACACAACAATCAACACGTAAGCATTTTGCTTAGTAAGCACAGGAAAGGTACATTCACATATAAATAATTTAGCACAATTGATCACTCAGCAATTGGCCGCTCAACTCATACGGCTAAGCGCAATTGATCACTCAGCAATTGGCCCTTATGGGTACAATTGATCACTCAGCAATTGACCATTCAACTCATACAGCTGGGCACAATTGATCACTCAGCAACTGGCCCTTATGGGTACAATTGATCACTCAGCAATTGACCATTCCACTCATACAACTGGGCACAATTGATCACTCAGCAATAGGCCTCTTAACTCAATCTCATAGGCACAATTGTTCACTCAGCAATAGGCCTCTTAACTCAATCTCATATTTGTAATACAATCGGTATTAACATAATCAACCAATTAAATTATTTATATTCCTACTACTTACCTCGAAGGCGACGTTCAGATATTCACAACTCGCTATCCGAAATACCTGTCGAGACATTCATATTAATCAACTTTTATTAACCTCTGCGACACTACCCCCTTGTGTCGCTACACTTCCTGGCGACACTAACTTAGTGTCGCACATCACACTATTGCGACACAACCTGCGACACAACCTCTTAATGTCGCTAAAACAACAATTACAACTAACAGTGGAAACAAGCGACACAAGCTGCGACACAATCTCTTAGTGTCGCTATAGCAACAGTTGTAACTAGCAGTAGAAACTTAGCGACACAAGCCGCGACATTAACTCTTTGTGTCGCTAAAGCAACAGTATTAATTTGTGACACTACCACTGCGACACAAGCTGCGACACAAGCCTTGTGTCGCAATGACGAACAGAACAGCAGAACTCTTCTGCAATTAACAAGTTTCTGGGTGATCTCAACACCTTAATTCCGAACCAGTTTCAATAGTTAATCATCATATACACCCAAACCAATTCAAAACACCTTCAAACTCATTTTAACCCACATAAACATTTTTCCTCAATTTACTCATTTTTAGCTCAATTAATTATCAAACTTTCATCAATAACATATGGGCAAACTGAAATTCGATCAAGATTCAAGCTTCTTACCTGAATTTGCAAAGGAACACTTTCACAATTCACCCTCCAAGCTTAATTCTTGATTTCACTTTGACTCTCTCTCTCTCTCTAGAATCTCTCACACACAACTTACACAAACTGGAGATATTTTCTGTTTTCTGGAATGTTTTGAAATGTGTATTATGTTTAATCTCACACAAAGTTACACAAATTACCCCTACTAACCGCATTTCAGCCCGACACTGCGACACAAGCCTTGTGTCGCACTGAACTTTGTGTCGCTACCTGCGGCCCTTGTGTCGCATTACAGCACACAACAACAATTTTAACGAATTTCGGGGTGTTACATTATTAATTTTATCGAAGTTATTAATTTATCGAGTATTAAATTATAGAGGTTATACTATATATATATATTCTTTTTATTTTTATTTATCTAATTAAATTGAATTGAAATGAAAAGTATTTTAATTAAGCTCAATAAGGTCCGTCCCAACGGCTTTATCGTTTCAAACCGATGAAGCTCTTCACAACTGACATTGTTGGCACGAATTCTTCTGTTTGCTTCTTCGGTTTCACTTTTCACTTTACCGAAGAAAGAGGTGAAAGTTTGGGGTGGAGCCAACTTATATTTAATGTATTGTTATTTTTTATTTAGTGCATGTAAACGTAGGCATATTGATAAATATGGGCCCAATAATTGAAGCGATAAAAGGAACGTCGCTAATTGCCGACAAGCAAAAATCAACCAGAAGCAGCTATCGGGAGCGGTGAAAGAAGTTCACCGTAATTATATGCGTGGCACACGACCTCATCACGCCCCTTTGATTTCATTTCAAGTTTCAGCCCCCGATTTCTCACAAGATCAAAATCCCCCAAATCCTTACTCGATGTTTCAATTGTATCAGGGTTTTTAAAATTCAATCTGCGATTAATTAATTGTATTCATAGTAATGAACACCTAGGGTTTCCATAATACAACTTTCTTTATTTCCGTCTGTTGAAATTTCCAAGTTATGGCAGAGACATCGAGGCCGCAAGTCACAATCACCCTAGGTCGCACTGGACAGGTAAACAAATCTCACATCTTAGTGTTTATTGCACCAATACGCTGTTTAATGTTATTTTCTCAGGTTCTTATGTTGTTAGTATTATACTAATTTGATTATGTTGTGTTACCTAATTTGTAGTGCTTTTGTTGGTAGTTATGTTGAGATTGTAGCTGTTGATTTGTGTAGGTAGTGAAAAGAGCAGGAGCTTTCTTTGATAGGGATAGCGAGGTTTCTGATCCAGCTCCAGTTGTTGGGATTAAACGACCGGTTAAAGATAGACTAGGAAGTAGCATGGATTCCGTGCACTTCGATAACAAAAGGTTCGTTCGATTCCTTTTAATTTCCGTTTGTACTTTTTGTATATATGTATATAGTTCTTAGGTAGAAATTTATTTAGGTTAGAAATTTATTTAGGGGTGTGAACCTTGGTAGTGCAATTGGTAAAGTTGCTTATATATGGCGGAAGGCGTATTGGTTTGAGTTACCAGAGCAATCTCCCTGCAAAAGAATTGCAAGGGGAAGTTTGTGTACAATGACTTCCATCTCTGACCCTGTTTTGAGTGATGAATCTTGGTCCCAATGCTCACATTAATGTTCGTTAAGATTACTTGTTTAACAGTGTCTGATATAAAGGAACTCAGATTTCTCCAACGATACTAGTCTAATGGCAGAGGTGGGGGTGGTCCAGTGAATCACTTGATTTCACCGATTCTTTATCAAATACCATCATATGATTTATCTGTGATAGAAAACCTATCTTGTTTGATGGTTAGCCGTTAGGATCTTTTGTCAAGTTAAAGAACAAAAAAATGTCTGACGATAACTTGTATCTTCATATACTATTAGCTTCATTTGTCTGCTACAAAATGCAAACGTTTGACTAACATGTGGCTTGCCAAAATGCTTTACTGTTTGTTAAGTATCTATGTTATCCTCCAGTAATGAGAATTAACGATTTCTTGTACGAGAATCATTTTCTTAAATAAGTTGTAATGATTGTTATTAGGCAAAGAGGCCAGCTTTGCTTAAAACACAAATGTTGTGTTTATTTTCAGGTCTTTAAGAAACAAGATAACTAGAGAACTATATCTAGTTTGGGATGTAGGGACTATGTCTAATCGTCAATTTCAGGCACCTTCGTTTTTTGTGAATGATCATATGTCGACTTTAATATGTTTTTGATGCAGTAGGGGCAAAATTGCAATGTGTAAAGTAACAATAACTGAATTTATTTTATTTTGTAAGAAGTTTGATGTTAGCATATCTACAGTCTTGTAATTTTCCAGAGTTGCATCTTGAAAAAGAGCTATTTATTTATTTATTTTTAGTTTTTATTTTTTTGGGTTGGCATCAAGATGATAGTCACTCCACTCAACACATAGTTTTGAACATAATAAGATAGTGGTGTGCCATCTATGCCTTGAAAATTATCTTTGTATAGTTCTGCTTAAACTTTCTTCGTCATAGTTGAATTCTGGTATACTTTTAGAATTTTCAGGTTGGGACATGACGTAACTTGGGATTATGTCGTGTTGTCAGTTGTGTAAAGAATATTAGCATGCCGTACGTATTGTGTATTGCAAGTTCCTTCTTCCTCGTTGTGATTCAAACATGCTTCTAATATATCCCTTTTGGTTCCAATAGAATCGATTACGCTATTCACATGCGTTAAAGTTTGCATTGCTATTATGCTTTGTACTTGATATATTTTGCTTTCAATTTATTTTCAGATTTCGTGGAGATAATGGTAGATGGAGTTTGAAGGCTAGTAATTCCATGGATGGTAATGGCCTTATTCATGATTGGTGTTATAATGCTTGGTAAAGTTTCTGTGTTAGTCCTAATTTTACTGTCTTTTCTATACTTGAAGATCTTCATCTCAGTAAAGGTGATCTCCGATTTAAAATCATGAAGCGAACACAAAGCGAGGGCCAACAGAACACTGTAGACCTTCGTGATATGCTATCACGGCGAGCTCGGCCTTTAATTACTAAACCTGCTACACCTCATAGGATACCTGGGTCTGGACATGGAAGAGATAGGGCACATGAGATCACACCTGTAAGGGATGACAGAAGGCGTATGCCTGAGCCAAGGGACAACCCACTGCGTATGCCTGAACCAAGAAATGAGAGGCAGAGCTTGCCTGAGCGTAGGGAGAGACATCACATGCCCGAGCCACGAGATGAGAGACATCACATGCCCGAGCCACGAGATGAGAGACAATGCATGTCTGTGCCAGGAGATGAGAGACAACGCATGCCTGAGCCACGAGATGAGAGACAACGCATGCTGCTGCTTAGGGATGATGGACTCCGTATGCCCGAGTCTAGGGATGATAGACGGAGGATGGCTGAAACGAGGGATGGTAGACAGTGCATGCCTGAGCCACTTGAGGCTAGACAACGTATACCCAAGCTAACTGATGCCAGACAACGCTTTCCAGAACCAACCAATGGTAGCATGACAAGGCAATTCACTTCCATTAGAACTTCAGAAGCCCCATCCCAAGCAGACTTCTTAAGAAATTCTTATTCTCCATGGACTTTGGATCATATTAGGCGCAAATCACCAGATGGAGTTCCGAGTAATTTGATGGGTTCATCACCACCGCGAAGGCCTGAAGAACAACAGAGGAGACCGATAATGAGGGCATATGAAGACCCTAGACCAATATCATATCCCAGTCGGGATGCTAGTGAGATTTCAAGGCCCATGGCCTCTACATCATTTCTGACAAAACCATCTCTCTCTGTTGGGCCAACGAAGACTGTGGGGCCTTTGGTAGCCCCCCCACTACCACCAGGTGGTAATATGCAACGAAGTCAATATCCAGTTAAGCTACCTGTCTTCTTTTTATACAATCTCTAATGATATTTTTTTTTTTTTATTATTTGAACAGTTAAGTCTAGACTTAAAACTGTTTGCCATCCTTTTCTCCTTGTACCCGATAATAACTCACTATATGATTTGCTTCTGCTTTATCCTGTCATAACCGAGCGATGAATAGTTGATACTATTTTTTACGAGCTTCTGAGCACTGATATCAGTATATCACAATGATATATGCAATCCTCTTGAAACTAAGAATATTAGTCTAAGGTGTTTCAGGTGATGTGTCTAAACCTCCCTTAACGTACTTGATATTATAACTTGTTGAATCTGAGGATTCAAAATGTGTCTTTTGTGTGTGTGCCCATCTCGTTACTTTTGAAGAAAAGATTAATAAGATTAATATTCCATATGCTTGTGTGGTTATTTTGTTGATATAATCTTATCACGTGTTGACATCTCTATGATTGTTGTAACCAACATGACGCGTTGAACATTTTGTATGTAGATGACTCTGCTATTAAGTTATGACTAAACACCTGTCTCCTTTTCCTTGGGTTATCAGTGTTACACTGGTTAGGATGTGGTTAGGGCTAATTAACATTAGCATCCGGAGTTCTATTATTCAAGAGTAGGGTTGGATAATATGACATGTAAAATTGTTTGGAGGTGATAACCTTTTCAAACGCTTATGATTATCTATCTGAAAATTTTTAGGTGAATAACTGATGGTTAAGATAGTGGACATGTTATATTTTGCAATGCAAAAACACAAAAATGATGATTTATCCCTGCAGGAGCACCATTATTATCCTGGCGTTCTTCTTTAAACTTTCGTAGAAGTATTTCCCTAAGTCGTTTTCTTTTTTTGGGTCATTGAATGTTTTTCCTTTTGTTTTTTGCAGCACCTGCTATATTTATTTCTGTCGTATCGTCTTCTGTTCTGAAGGTTTTTTTCTTTTTCATTTGTATTTTTATATTTCTAGGTGGAACCTATTACAGTGGAGGGATTTTTGCGCTCATTGGGATTGGAGAAGTATCTGATTTCTTTTAAGGTTGAGGAGGTACTTAGCATTGTTAACGCGAATTATTTTTTCTCCAGATCTATATTATTGTATAATTGATCACAATTTTGGTTTGCTGTTTTTTGCTTTATTAAAGCATACCATGTAAGTTGAAGATGTTTTCACGGCTGTTGAAAGAGGCATAGAGTGGGTTCTTTTTAAAAATCACATAAACTTGCAAATCGCATGTTAACTTGGCTTATTTGCAAATTTCGAATTTAATTATGCATTCCCACATAAGATATTGTATTATGCTAATCTTTCCAACATTTCTAAACATTTGCACACTTCTTAACATGAGCTACTAATGGTCGTTGATGTTCTTACAACCATCACTATTGCGTGGCCAACCTACTTTGTACAGAGTCAGCTGCAACTTTTTGGCAGTGCTTACTGCGAAATATAAGTTTTTGAAAATGATGAACCATTGAAAGTTTAGAACTGTTAAATTATTGCTCTGTGTATCACCTGCAATCATCTTGTCTTGTATATACAAATTTCAGTTTAAAGCTAAGATAGCATTCTTCATCACTTAATCTACTTTTCATATTTAATTTTTAGGTTGATATGGCTGCATTGAGCCAGATGGGAGACCACGATCTTAAAGAGATGGGAATACCTATGGTATGTTCTAATTTTTGGTGTGCGCATATACTACTTTTTTTTTTCTTATCTAATCAATATACCATCATGTAATTACACATTCAATATCTAGTGTTTCATGCTCATGTCCCTGGATTTTGTTAGGGTTTAGAATCACCCACATACCGTACTAGTTAGAAAAAAAAATACTCAACAGTTGGTGTTGAATTAGGGCATTGTATGTATCATGACACTTTAGTCGACTAACTTCAAAAAAATTGCTGAAAAGAACTGTTTATGCGCTAGATTTCAATGCATGCATTATCAACTTTGTGTCACGAGTAAGTGAAAATTTTCATGGCCTGTTGTTTCAGGGGCCTAGGAAAAAGATACTTCTCGCACTCCTTGCACATGCCAGGAAGCAAGCACGATGAGAACATGCTTGATTAACAATGGCCCACTTCTCACATTACTCTTGATAGCATATCTTGATCTGAGGTTCTGGTACGACATGATACCCGTGTCTTTTCATGTTCCGTTTGACCGTTTGTTGTCAACCTACCATTATTCATTAGTTTCTGAGTAATGCGATTTATGGCCAAAGCACTGTGGGTTCTTTTTTGAAAAATATTATTCCGGTAAGAAGTGTCATTGCAAAGACTTCTGCCGGAGATCCTACGTCAGGGGTTGTACTCGAGGGTGATAACACTTGTACAATTCTGCAAGGAATGAATGGTTTTTTCTAATGATTTTACTTTCTTCTCTTTTGCAACCTAGAGAAAGCATGGCGTTATAACACTCTGTAAAACAAGTTTTGGCCATTCCGATAGAAAATATTATTAGATTACTATTTCTACATGTTTTGACTTGAGGTGGTCAAATGACCTGCGTGGAAGCTGGGTTGGTCTTTGAAAGTTTTGGTTTTGTGGCTCATTATGCATAACCCACCGGCCACGGGTATTATCATAGCAGCTTATGTGCGTGTTATATAAAATATTAGGGTTTGGTATAGGTTATCAACATTAAGGTTTGGTTAACCTGACCTCATGGGTACCACCAGTCTTGTGTAGGTCCTGGTTGATACTTGGGTTTAGCCTTTACCGCATCTTTGGTTCTAGCATAAAGGTCTTTGAGTAAACACCTATATTACTAACCAATAGGTAAAAGCCATGTGTTGATGATAAGGTTGGTGTGTAAAAAGTGTACATAGATTTTGACCTAGAAAAAGAATGAATGATGAGAAGAGAAGGCATTTACATTTACACATGTCTATAAAACAAGTACCTAAGACAAAATAAGGGTGATGACTTTTTCTTTTCCGTATAGGGTCAAATGAAATGTTTACCTAAACAACTATAGTTAACCAATTTAAGATAATGGTGTACCAACCAGAATGACATACAACCTCTCTTGTGCACGTACTCGCTTCTAGGATCGGCACAGTCAATATCGGTTCAACGATCTGTGTGTCATACAAACTGATGTTTCATATTGTGTTAATAAGATGGTGTTGGGTTAGTATACTTGTAATTTGTATTTTTGTGAAATGTGAATATTCAAGCTGTAATCTCTTAGAAAAGTATTGTTACATAAAAAGTACGTGTAAAGTTACAAGTGGAAGACCTCAAATTGTTTTAGGATAAATTTTTCGATGTAAAATGCAGTGTTGTTAAAACACAATTAAGTTTTATGGGTATAAAATACAGTGTTGTTAAAATGTAGTCGTTGGTAAGATGTAGTGAATCTAGTGTAGATCATAAACAAATTTATCATAAAATGTAACAAATATGATCTACTCATCGTTTTCCTCTTTGAGACCTTCCTCTGTATTTCTCCGTAAAAAAGTATATAATAAAATCAAAGGAATCTTGAAAATTCTATTTTATGAAAACCAAAGTGGACTTGATATCCCTCGAAGTTGTCCTTATATCTGAGCTTTGTGACGTAGACTTTATAATGTTTCTAGATAATCATTCATTTATCAGATTAAAGTAGTTGTGGGTTCGTGTTAATAGAAAACTTTGGATTGCTAATATTATTTTCAAATAAGATGTATCCACGTATTTGTTTAATCTAAAAGAAAGTTTTGACTTGGGATTTTTAAATTGTCTTCAAAAAGACATCCAAGTATTTGTTTAATGGTAACATGCTCAGGGACAGCCCTCAGATGGGAGCAAAGGGGCAAATCGAATTTTAGGGATAAATTTGTCCTTCAGATTTACTGCCTCTTACCGACGACTGTTTACACGTACAAATTTATTTTTAAAATGCAGTAAATTCGATTTTGCCTCTCTCATCATCCACCTTTGTTTAAACAAAAAATAACAATTTTGACTTGCATCTTTATAGTTTTATGGTGCAATTTTGTTTGAACTTCTTTGATAGCAAAACAAGTTAAAATGAGAATTGTAATTATTTAGTTTTAAAAACTATTAAATAAATACTAAATTTATTTGCTTGAGAACTTGTTTGTGTGTATATATTACACCTTACTTTAATTAAATAATAATAATAATAACAATTCCCAAAGTGGTTGGCTCCTTTTAATTAAATAGAGTCCTTTTCTATTTCATAATTTCGTTCAAACCGGATGCTAATCAAATTCAATAATATTATTTTTAGGCCATTAGTTATGACTTTTAAAATGTTTTCAATATGATATATGATAATTTAATAATAATAATGGGGAGAATTTTGTTTTTTTTTCCTTTAATACATTCCGATCAACTGAACTGACTTTTGTTTATTGATAAAAATGACTAAATGATGTGATTGAAAATACCTAAACATGTACATGGTGTTTGAGTATAAAAGAAAATCACTAGGTTAGATTTGGTTCGTGGAATACTTTTGATGGAAGAGCGAATCATTTTGAGACTTACAATTCAATTCATTCTTAAACTAAACAACTTATAGAATGGAATTGAGACTCCAATTCCATCGAATTATACAGAACTCTACGACCCAAACGGAAACTAAAAGTTCAGTAGTTATTTTCATATTCATTGTAAGTTAATAATTAAGACTAAGATTCATAAATGCCCGGTTCAGTAGTTATCGCTTTGGATAATAAAAATACTTATTAATTATTAATTAATACCTAATATTACAAACACGTATAATTTACTGTAAATATTTTAAAGAAGGGTGACTTGTTACTTAAAAAGGCTAATTATTTTGTAAATGTATTGATTTTTTCATAAAATGTTTTTGTATGTATTCATCTTCTAAAGTTATATTTATGCGTTGAAGTTACTAATCGCTCCTATTGTATGTAATTATTAACATGAAATGGAATTTTGCTTATGTGACATCCGTTAATCCACTTTTATCCAAGTCGTACGCCACCTAGGTGCCACGTGAGTCTACGTAAATTTAATGAATTACTTTCCTAAAAGTATCAAACTTCATATATAAAATGTTTTTGTCCCATTTCGTCCATTCAACGAAAATCATGTCTTCTTCTTCAAGCATGGGAATTTCGAAAAAATTGGTCACACGTTTGTGATTGTGCCCATCGATTGTACGTGTTCAAACAAGTAATTCACATTTTTTTTTGTTTTTTTTCCCTTGTTTTAATTTTCTCTTTATAAAAAGACCTCTTTAAAAGCTATTTCTATTAGAATAATGAATAACTAATTACAGCAAGGGTTTTTCAAAATTGAGTTATTATTACAATTTAATAAATGTGTGTGTAGCTTTTTAACAAAAAAGTTTTTGGATGACCAATTTGTATTGAACTAGATGAGTTTTTTTTTTTTATAAAAACAAATTAGTGAAATGATAGTGTAATATAAAAAACCAATTTACAAGGTTTATCTGTTGAAGATGTTATTAGTATCATTGTCGAATTGTCGAAGCAATCGGGATCATAATCTCGAATAAATAGCATTGAAAATATTTAACAAAATTCTCCATTTTGAACTTAGATTTCATTTTATTATTATTAACATAGAACTAAAGTTAGTTAATAATCCCAAAATTAATAATATTAAATTAGTTCATGTTTATAATAGGAAAAAAATATGATTGTTTTAATTCTATGGTAAATATAATTTGTAAGTATTTGAGGATAAAAAGCTGGAGTAAAAATTTGCTTCTATGTTAAAAGTTGCAGAGAAGACTCTTGGACTTTACTTCTCATATGATGTTAACATAACATTAAGATCGGTCTTCTGTAGAGTATATTTAATTTAATTTCGCCCCCAATTAAATAAATTAAATTTTCGGTGATATCATTTTAACAGTTAATGATTGTCATGTAACTTAATTCTCTCACAATCAGGTTATATTAGTCAACAAAATTAACATAATACACTTCAAAATTTGTATTTAATTGTATTTGTATTTTGTATTTTATATAATAAATCGAAAATATTTAAATTTATACACCATTATAGGCAAAATTAAAGGCATGTATATTTGTAATTTGAAATTTAAAAAAAAAAATAATTTGGTTTACTAATTAATTAGCAGGGGTTAATTTAATTTTTTTAAGAGCCATTGTTGAACATAATTGCTAAAAATTCAAGGTAATCTAAATTAATGGCCTTAATTAGTTTACTAATTTAATGAAGGCTGTGGATTATGTTAGAAGAGGTAAATTTAAATTTGTTTACATATTTATACTCCTCCAATAATAGTAAATAGAGATTGAGAGATGAATTACCAGTGTTATGTTAATAAATAATAACAAAAAATTAACTTACTAGTGTAGTTATATATGTGTTCCTAAACAATAACAAAAGGGATTTTATTATCACTTAGACATTCTACTCTCAATATATTAATATTCTTATACACTCAATTATTTCAAAGTGAAAAATGCTAACCCTATTCAAGAATTTAACCTTTTGATTTCTAGTTATTAAGACGTAATTCACACTCGAGGGATAACAAATGAAATAACCAAGAAGTAGAGGGCCGTTTCTGTCAACAACAGAAAGTTGTGAAAGTGGATTTGAAGAAAACCGAAGCTATTCTCGATTTTGAGTGTCGGTGGTCCCAAAATACTCCTTTTATATATATATATATATATATATATATATATATATATATATATATATATACCAGTTCATAAACCAACTTGGCAATTTATCGCGAGTTTTTAACTAACTTATCACGTTTATTCAAAATATTGGTTATAAATTACGAGAACTACTGTATAAGATGGACTTAAAAGTAGGTCATATGCAATAATTACAATATCGTTCTCCTAATCTTATTAGAGCATACAGAGTAGACATCATCCTGGAGCCGTTTCCCGTGAAAAATGTCGTCCGACAGCGTTTTCAACTCAAAACTTTTTTTTCTTTTATGTTTTCCTTCACAAATACATTAATTTAAAAAGACCTTAAATAAAATTTGAAAACACTGTAAACTAAATATTCTCTACTATTTCACTTTTTGAGAATCAGTATTCTCACGAGAACATTATAAATACAGTTTCACCACTCCTCGTGCTCTTTGTTGAACGGTCAATCTGAATAGTTTTGATCAAACGACCTATACTGAATTTAAACTTTAGCCTGAGTTATGAGTTTGACTGTTTGAGTCAAGTGATTGGCATTTGGAGTGTTGCAATTCGAATTTATTTTTTGGGGTTAAAATGTCAATTATAAAAGTTGTGTATATTTCAAGTTATGTTTTGTGGGCCAAAGTTGTAACATGAAAAGTTGTGTTGTACTAATAGAGAGACATGTTTTTTCTTTCAATAAAAGTTAAAATGTTTTTAAATGAATTTCATAGCTAAAACTAATTAATGTCTAAAAAAGCTTATATGATTTAACTAGCTTTAATAGAATCAATCATATCAAGTATCAACGGTGGAGGACCATCCCAAATTAATTAATTATTATAAAAAACCTATATATACCATAATACACCAATTGGGCATTGTCTAAGTGATACTGTCACCGCAAATGTTCAGATTCTACATGTGTACGATATGTGATTTGTTCGACATTGATGTTCTTCGCGGATAGAACATACGCGTATCATTGAAATATGGTACGAGATCAGCGGATACCCTCCAAATTACCCCTTTTATCATAATACAAATAACAATAGAAAATTAATAATACGTACATATATTTATATTTTATTATATAATATTTTAATCACCGTTCAGTATTTAATTCAATAATATTTGTTTTAATTTGAACGAATAAAACGACACTTCATTTTACAATTTTAATTAATTGTTTTTTACTTATATTATTATCTATATTTGTGGATTGTCGTTAAAAAATAATTTACAAGTAATATTTTGAATAAACTCTCAATTCCACCGTTATCTTTTGAAAACTATGTAGTCTGTACATGTATTAGAATTGTACTTGAGTTCAACCGTATCTATCTAGCTATCTATCTATATACTAATATTTTGTATGAGTACTTTATTCATGGTCTTTTATCAATTTGGTTCCTAAATTAATATAATATATAATATCATAATAATAATAAGTATAACATACATTACACTTACTTTCCCAGTTTTAAATTAATGTATCTATTTTGAATTTAATCACGATCGTAGTTGTTAAACTCTTAAGAGTTACGAGTCGAGTCAAAAATTCAAAAAATGATGCGACTCGAACTCTGACTCTTAAATGAATTTGAATCTTACGAGTCGTGTATTGATTCTTCTGAGTCGTGTGCGACTCTTCTAAGTTTTGTGCGAAGAAAATCAAACGAACTTTTATTGTAATGTAATACAAAAATATAAAGGACAAAATAAAAAAAACGTGACTATAATTTCTTTTAAATTAAATTTTTCACGCTTCAAAATTCCCATAACTTCTTTCCACTTCATAGTTTAGAGAGCGACTTAGTGGGTTTGTTAAACAAGTCATAATTGATTATTTGGGATGAAGCCCAACGGCGCATAAACGTTGTTTTAAGCTTTTGGACGGGACTTTTTTAATTTCCTTCTACTTTTGATTTGGTCATTAAATAGATTAGATTATTTTATAGTTCAATGTCGTTTGACTTATCTTAATTGCGTTCAGCTACAAATTTACTCTATAAAGTCTAGACGCTTTAATTCGTATGCAAAAAGTAACACCGATATGATACTAGCTAAATGCTTAATATACGTACTAGCTTGATTAATATAGTTTCAAACTTAGTACACATCTTTTAACTAGCATAAAACGTTAAAGTTTTATCATAGACATCATTTGCTACTTAACAGAATCAAATACAAAGTCAATACACCGTGTGTATATACGAATTTGAAATATAGTTTATAAAGACTATAGGATAAAAAGAAACATTAACCTTATTACATATACAATTTATAATTATCACTAGTCGTCAATTAAGAAAATTGAAAACTTGGGTAGATGAATAATAATAATATCGGGGGACTATCTTTTTACTTTACCATTTTAATTATGAATAATTTACATTACAATGAGGTTAATAAGATTATTAAATTAGAAGAAAACCAATCAAACAATTAACCAACCAACCCACCCAACATGTCCATAAATTAAGCCACCACAATCCAATTTAAGATTTTGTTTTCAAATTTAAAAAGTGAATCACTAGCTTCCTAAATATTTTAGAAATAAATAAATATATACATAAAACAATAAATAATTGAAAGCAAAAGGAACCAAAATTAAACCTTACTCAATAACCATGGGTTATAACAACTCATTCCATATGATAAAAGATAAAATTTGTGTTTATTTTATAACCCTCAATTTTTTGCTACTAATAATTAATCTTTTATGTTACTCCTAGCTTATTGTTAAATTTTGAATTCTATGCTAGTTCTTTGACAATTTGTCATTTTCATAATATTCTTAAAACAAAAATGCTATTGATTTTTTCCTGTGAAACATAATAAAAAATGTTTTTATTTAAATCTTTACATAAACTAGAAAACTACATAATTAATAATTAATCCCACTTGTTAGGATAATGAAATATGCCTATGATGACACCATACCTACTTGGAATTTTTGCTTTAAAGCAATCAAAATAGATTATATTACCTTTTTAAGAAGTGGGAATTGAATTTAATTAGTGATCTAATGGTGGTGGGAGGTAATTAATCCATCTAATCCATAGATTTTTCTAGTACTCCATATGAGACAATGGAATAAAACAAGAAACTAAAATATTCGCATGAAATTTAAATAATTATAAACATGTCCAAAAAGCTTTCAAATCAATGTTGTAGGCTGCATATTTTAACATTTGTCCAACCCAAGATTTAGCTCATCTATTATTTAATTTATATATTTAATATTTAATATATATATATATATATATATATATATATATATATATATATATATATATATATATATATATATATATATATATAGTAAAGTCATCATTTTGATCCACCTTAAATATATGCTTTTAGGGTATTGATTAATGTGGTTTGTATGGTCCAAGAAGATATGCCTAGATCTCAATGAAGACCTTTGGTACCATATCATATTAAAGTATTTCTAATGGTTTTTATATTTAGACTATACTATTTAACTTTCTTTTCCTAAAACTGAAAATAACATTGTACGTAATTATTAAGGGTGATTAAAAATCAAATTAATCGATTCATAATCAAATTAACCGATGATATCAAATTGAATTAATCAAAAAATTGAGTAATTGACGATTGGATTTCTAAGTTTTAACTAACCAAAATAAATAGTTCACTTGTGGTTTTAAATGTCAACCATTACCGAATGAATCAAATTCAACCAAAAACATATTTAAACTACATAAATAAATTATTATAATTATTCGATAAGTGTTTAAATGTGACCTTTAAATTATCTTTAATGGTTTTACCAATTCTATACGTCAGTGCCTTAAAAATTGAACGAGAAAAGGCTATGAACGATCAATGGTTCACAAAAACTCAAAGTGTCTTTTACACATCCTAAACACTTAATCCAATTAAATTTAACCGCTCTATATTCGGGCGTTAAACAAATTAACCAAAATGTTATTAACAGAAACGAACGATCAAGTTATGCAATATCGATTAATCAAAATTTTGATTTTGAAGACTGTTTTGTCAATAGCTATCTCTAATCGTTCCATGTTCACCCCTTATCTACAACGGGTTCCCAAACGTGAATTACATGTAATGAAGTACGTCACTCATTAGTGAAAAATTGTATGTGTATGTATTTTGCTATACTTGTCTAAAGTCATGCCCGCTCCATACGCTACAGTTAACATATGTCTTCTATTTCTATATATATATATATACTAGTTTTGATCGCACGTTTGATCTCGTGCGATGCACGATAATATATATTATGCAATATATATGTTTGTAAATAACATATTCAAATACATAGAAGTTTGAACTCTTGATTAGTTACCTACTATTCAAATACATATTTACAGTCCTACCCACATATGCCACTGCTCCAAAACTATATATACACTTTTTATGTATTTATGACATTTTTATTAATAAATAAATAATTTATCCTTTATTCCAATTAAAAAGATAATTTATTGAATATTATGAGAGATTGTCACGTGGCATCCGATGCACGGTAATGCACGGTAATGTAAGTCATGTGCTTCGTAAACTCTATATGTTCAATGTCAATTTACATTGCGGCGGAAACACATACATAAGTATAAATCTAGATATATATAATGTTAATCCAAAATCATTATTCATCTTTCTTTATTTATAGTCCAACAATATTAACATATTCTACATATATACAAATAATAACATATTCTAGACTACTTCACTAGTTCATTAATTTTAACCAAAATTTTATCATTCTCCGAATCAAGAATGAAAGCATATGGACATTTAATCATACAATAATTAAAACCACATAAATGTAATAATATTTATCTTTAAATACACCCGCTAATTGGATACATATACATTTATATGTATGATCGAACAATTACCACAAAAAAACAATTTTTAAAGTAAAAGTAAGCTTACTTGGCATATGAAACATTAGGTGACGTGCTTACTTCTCGCTTGCAATTTCCTTAACTTCTTGAAATATATATTTTTTCGTAGTGTCTGAACTCCCTGATAACTTAAAAGAAAAAAGAAAAAAGAAAGACGAAGTTAAACAATAACAATTACTAAAAAAAGCAAAATTTTACAGCTTGTGGCAAGAGGGTAAGTTTTAACTAATTTGAAAGCCTCTTGATATATTATCTACAACATAGAAAATAGTAAGATTTTAGTTGATACGCGATAGTTTATCTATAACTTTAACTTGATAGACACAAATAATCGATGCAAAGTTGTTGAATAAATTGAGAATCGTAAAAAAGTTAATACGCAAATGTACATATATACCTCATATTATAAAAATCTAGAATATATTACTTGATAGATAGACGATAGTTTTAGCTACAATTCGATAGGCCCGAATGCTACAAAGCTACCATGATTGCGAAAGTGAATGAGGTAGAAGAAGATGTGCTAGGAAGTAAGCAAGATTTTACAATTAATCAATTAAGAACATTGATTAAAAAATCAATTGCGTCAAATATATGTTGTACGTATTGGATTTATATAACTTAGGAATACAAGCTTAACTCCAAATCTAGATGTACAGGTGTTTGTTTTGAATAACGATTGTGTAATTTCATAACTAGTACCAACATACAGCCGACCTCTTTGTTTTCATATATATTAAACACTAAATCATATTAATTTAATTAAATAATTTATTATTTGAAATAATAAGATGGTGTCACGTGATCTTTGCATACGTGGTAAAATATAGTGCTTTCATTTATACTCCCATATAGTGTGTGTGTGTGTGTATAGATATGTATAGATAGATAGATATGTATATCTTTTCTTTTACTAATCAATCTAACAAGTGTCCGAGTTATTTTATTAGGTTCATTTTTGAACATGTGTTGTTAGTTCTATTTAGCATTTTTCTTTACTTAAATATGCTTAAGTTTACTTTAAAATAAAAAAATATTTCAAAGTGTAATTTTTCAGGGGCGGACCTACGTTATAATCAGCGATGTCACGTGACACAAATTAATTAAGCTGACTTAGTTTAAAATTAGTTGAAAAGTTATTGGTTCTTTATGCACCTCACAGTTAAATAAACTTAATAAACTAGAAATGAGCTTCATTTTTTTTGTAACACCAATGACTAAATTTTCTGGGTCCGTCACTGTAATTTTCAACTCAGCTAAAGCTAATATGCACCAAAACTACGACTAAAAATGATATATACGATATGCTAACAAGTTATATATGAAGTCAACAATTGTCGATGTTCATAGTGGTAATTATATCTACCATAAACAAAACTGTAGTTTTATAACAATAAAAATATCAATCAATATATTACGATTAATTAAATATATAATAAAGTGTAGAATATGCTTTAATCACCATGCATCCGCTTTACATGATTCCTACTTTTGGAACAACTCTTCCATCATGTTCTAAGGCATTAACTAAACATGGAAACTTAGGTTTAATTTTGGCATTTTTTGATAATTGTTTAAAGGTGGAAAAGATAATTATAAAGAAACTTAATTTTCTTAAGACTGATGAATAATCAAGAATCTAGACCCTTCAAACATTGTATATGAACATGATCTTTCTTCCATATATCACCCTGTGGATGATGGGACTCATCACCACTCATATCATATATTATGCATCTTTCTATTATAATATTATATTAAATTAAATATCATATATTATGTATATAAGCATAGAGAAATGGATAAATATGTGTTATAAAAATATATATTATTATCTCGGTTTTATTTTAATTATCCGTATTACTACTTTGAATTGTTTCAAATTAAGTGTCAATTTTATGTTACAATCAATCAAAAAGATTTCTACAAGATAAATATGACATTTTATTAGCGAATGATGTAATGATTATATAATTCTAAAAACTACATTCATTTTAAAATGGACGAAAATAATAACAATTTTTTTTTCTTTAAATATTGGATATATGGTAATACATTTGAAGATGATGTCTCTATGTGTTTGAGATACATGGTATGTCTATATCTTGTGGAAGCAATTCAATTCTATTTGAAATTCTTCCAAAGTATTAAAGATTAAGTGAAACTCGATCTCAAGTGGAAAATTAAGACTGAAATATTAAGTTTCCAAACTAATTAAATCCAAGAGTTTTTCATCACCATCATATTTGTGGTCTAACTTTTTTAATAATTAATAAACACTAAATACGGTTTAATCATTTCTAGAGTAATTACTTGTTTAAATTTAAATAAAAAATTATAAATACGATTGTTAATAATGGAGTTAACTTCATGAAATTCTATAGTTCATTATATCATAAGAAATGATCATATAGAACGATTAATAATAAATAATAATTCATAAAAACTGTGTTTGACTTAATATATAATAGCATTGTGGGGGAATATATTAAAGATAACGCAAAAGAATAATTAATTTGCAAGAATTAATCCACTCATTTGATGGTCAAAAAAAGTAATATTAAAATAAAGAATTTAATTAATATTTAAAAGCACTAGATTTGCTGCAGTTGAAGACCTCTTTCTTTCAGGGTGATTACATCTCCCCTCTTTCTTTGACTTTTGTTTTTCTCACAAAAAATATTAAAATAATATGAGAATCGATAATGAACTAAGAGCATTTACTAAAATACATCATGTAAATTTGGTGCATTTATTAATGATGGTAAATGTTCCTTTTGTTTAAGACACATTTAATGATATTATCGATTATAAAGAAAATTTTAAATTTAATAAATGTCTATGATTTTTCTTAGAGTGTGTTTGGCAAGAGGCTTTTGAGGGCTTTTAGGGACTTGAACTTTTACTTTTTATAAGCCACAACTCATAAGTTATGTTTGGAAGGAAAATAAAAATGGGGCTTCTTGAAAAAATAAGTCCCCAGAAGCCCTTAAACAAGAAGCTTTTTGAAGTGACTTTTGAATAGAAGCACAAGCTCCAACTCCAGCCACAACCTCTAGTCACAAAGTTCAGCTTCAGCCTCAACTCCAGCCCGTTGTTGCCAAATACGCTCTTATCGACTAAAGTATTTCTTGAATGGTAAATTTCAATATATACTAAACTCATGATTATTAGGAAATAAATCTACTACTACTATTATTATTAGATTAGATAGATATGAGTTTAAAATTGTAGTTGTATTTACGTTCATCTCAATCTCCTATAAGCTTCAAAAATCCTTCAAATTCCTGTACTTGAATTTTGTCGGTATAATTAAAGGCTTGTACTATTAAACTAAAAGATATATAATGTAAACGAGATCTACTAAGTAGATGATCATGTGTGCATGTGTATGTATATGAGGTTTACCACACAGTATTATATTCTATGATGTAAATCCAAGATTAATATTAATATTGGTATTTAAATCAAAGTGTTAATTAGAATTTTTCTCTGTCCAATTAAACTCTTAATTTAATGTATGTCTCCTACTTTAGGTGGAAGCGATCTTCATCAAATATTGCTTTTACACACCCTTCCTCCCCCTATCTTGACTATTTCCCTTCACTTTCTTTATTTTATATAAATTATAATTAATTAATTGTTCTCTACCTTCATGATGTTTTTAAATATTATTATGCATGATGTACACATGTATAAAAAAACAAAGAAACCATTTATTGAGTTGCTATAAAAAGCAAGAGAGGCAACACCCCATTTTGGTACATCCATTTCAAACCTAAATTCACAAAATATATTTTCCACAAAATGGGAAAAAATGTTTCTGATCTTCTTTCATCAACATGGGAAGAAGGAGATGTAAGTGATCAACACTCAACACAAACAAATGTTGAGAAAAAGCTCAAAATATTCGGGTTTGAACTGCATCCTAGCGCTGATGGAACTACCCCAAAAACCAACCATTTAAGGTTAGCCGAAGGGGATGAAAGTGTAAATTCTTCATCAACGACGATGGAAAAGAATCTTACTATAGATTCGAAGAAATTTGAGTGTCAATATTGTTTCAAGGAGTTTATGAATTCACAGGCATTAGGAGGTCATCAAAATGCACACAAGAAAGAAAGATTGAAGAAAAAAAGATTGCAACTACAAGCAAGAAGGGCAAGAATCAACTACTACCTCCAACCTTATACCCATAATAAAGATGGGCTTAATTTTGATTTTCAAGGTTATTATGGTTCAGAATTCGAGTCTAATATTAGTTTTAGTCCGTACGATGATGATTTGTTGTCGTTTAAAGATCCATGCAATTTTACACTTACACATGTAGATAGCTCAAGAAGGAACTACATGCCACTAGCCATTAAACCCTCTTCTCAAGTGGTTGATCTAAAGAAAAACTACAAAGGTTTAGATCTTCAATTGAGTTTGAGCTCCAACTCCATCATGTAAACATTGAAGTTATATCGAGAAACTAACGAATTTTCTTTGGGAAAATCATATGAATTTCTCATGATCATATGTATGTAAGTAAATTAGTATTGAAAGAAAGATTTACACATTTGTTTTTGTATGATGTTTTGACGATGAAGAATAGCTTCATAGGATAAGCTACTTGGATGATTTTTCTTCTTTTTATTTATTTATTTTTTGTATGGTGACCAACTATAGATTAAAATTATTTAATTAATGCATGAAATACAAGAAAATATATATATTATAGTATCAATTATGTTGCTTGATTACTAGGGTTTCTTTTGAAGAGAACCAAAGATTAGCTAGGGAACCATGCTTTCCACGGATTATTATTATTAAGTTTTGTAGAGTATAGGAATGAAATCATGTAAAAATAAGAGGATGAAATAAAACGATGAAAACATATCACAGCTATTGGATATATATATATATATATATATATATATATATATATATATATATATATATATATATATATATATATATATATATATAAAGGGGTAGAGATAAAATAAAAACAGTGAAAACAGTTGATTTTCACATATTTATTAAGTGGGAAGTTAAATTTTTTTTCACCATTAATTTTTAGATGTGAAGTTTATTTTTTTTGGTTTCACATAAAATTTATTAATTGTGATGGTTGAAAATTAAGCTTCACATATTCATATATTTATGTGAAGCCAACAAAATTAAGCTTCACAATTATTATTTTTTTAAATTTCTGTGAAGCAAAAAGAAAACAAATGTTTACAATGAAAACTTTTTGAAAAATTTAAGGGTTCACAATAAAAAAACGTATGTGAAATGAAAAAAATAAAAGTTCACGACTAAAAAAAATTATAAATACAAATTGAGATCGTTTTCACGATTTTTATTTTAAATCATTCTTCAGGGTATTATGTGTACGATTATAAAAATACACACTAGTGTGCGTACGTATTATTTATTTAATTTTCTCAATCAAAGATACAACAAGCCAAAGTTGATTACGTGTGACGACTCTAATCATTTATTCATTTACTCCTCCTTCTAGATGGCTTAAAATGTATGATATATTAATTAAAAATATCAAAAACCAAATTTGAACATGGATTAGATTAATTGAAACCAAAATAAATTAATACCTTTCTTCTAATTAGATGTCTTAATATATATCTAACTTATTTCAACTTCTAATGCCTCAGATAAATATTGTCTTTGTCAAGTTGTATATAACAAAGAACTTGAAAGAAACTTAGATTTCATCATGCATATATATCGTTACGATTTGTTTTGCGTCTATTAAAAGTTGGGACATACTTGAAAAAAATGAGTTAATTTTAATTGAATCTTTGAAGATCCAACATGCCTGTTTCTGCCCAAGATTTTCTTAGCCCTCCATTCGTGGCCCTGCGTTGTTGTTGATCGAGTTTGAAATGTTCACCGATTAGGAATATTCTTCTACAATTTTGTAATGAACCAACAATCAACGAAGAAGAGCTACGACTCGATTTCATGATCGGTGGAACATAAGTGAGCTTAGTAAAAAAACTTGAGTACGTGGGTCAATTACTATTAGTGAAAATTACCCTTACTATATCAAAACTGAATTAGTGTCTAAAACATTTGAAAACAATTAATACTATTTAGTGACCTTAATGGAGTAATTATTTAGAACAGTAAAAGTTGGTTGACTTCTTAATGGATGGTTTTGGTCAAATTGTATATGTGTGAGGACAATTTAAGTGAAATAAATATTATGTAGAAAATTTAGGGATGGAAGTGTAGTAATGTAAACTTAAGGGTGTAAACTGTACATAATACAAAAAAAGGTAGAGATTACATTAACATGTAAACAAAAGAGTTCCAACTAATTTCCCCTCCATTTCTTTTGATTTCTAATTTTGTTTTTGTTTTTGTTTTCCCATAAAAACAAACAATTCATTTTTAATTCTTCAAAAAATCAAATCGAAGGAGCTGCGATCTGTTTTCTTCCAAAGGGTTTCTCCAAATTTTCATGTCTTCTTATTCTTGATCCCAACAAATTTCTTTTCAATTTTGTTGGAGAGATTTATCGTTCGGGTTTCGGGTTGAAAATTAATGGCGGGTGGGCACAGATCGAAAAAGAATGAGGTGGAATTAAGGAGAGACCCTTATGAGGTTCTTGGTGTTTCTCGTAGCTCCACAGATCAACAAATTAAAACTGCTTACCGTAAATTGGCTTTAAAGTATGTTCCTTTTTCACATTCTGTTTCAACTGTATGTATTTTTTATTTTTATTTATTTTTCCCCTTCAACATATGTTTGATTTAATCTATTAATCTTTAATCTTAATCTATATATGTAAATGTAAATTCCCTATTAGTATAATTTAAAAAATACATATGATTTATAATTAATTATTATTCCATGTTAGTAATTTATCCAATTACAGTATCAGTTATCTGATTAATCCTTGTTCTGTTAGTGCTAAATAATAATTTACAGTATAAGGTTGAAATAATATAATGCTACAGTAAAAAATTGTTAACTTCTTAACCTTATTCCATTTGTACTATATGCCCTTTAACTTTTATTCAATTCTGTTTGATTTGGGGCATAATACCTTACTTGGCAACTAATTTGATCATTTGGACTAGAACTATATTTTCTAAAATTATTAGTGAGTTATTTATCTTTGTTTAGGTACCATCCTGATAAAAATGCAAATGACCCTAAAGCAGCTGATATGTTTAATGAAATTACTTATTCGTATAATATATTGTCTGATCAAGATAAACGGCAACAATATGACAGTGCTGGTTTTGAGGTGAGACTCTTTCATATATATATATATATATATATATATATATATATATATATATATATATATATATATATATATATATATATATATATGCCATCGAATCAATAGAGCTGGAGTTATGGATTTAAATTGCACGCTGACACTGTATAGCCTTGTGCTCAGGCTATCGAAGCTGAAAGGCAGGATTTGGAGCTAGATCTTTCAAGTTTGGGTGCTATGAATACCATGTTTGCTGCAATTTTTAGGTCTTTCTAACGTCACATTGTTTGTTTTCATTCCGTCCATTTGCGTCATGTTGAATTACGAGTCGTAGTTTTTAAGTATATATGTACGTGACAGTAAACTTGGAGTTCAAATTAAAACACTTGTGTCAGCGACAGTGTTGGAGGATGCGATAAATGGTACAGTCCCTACACATCCACTTGCTTTGGGGAAACCTGTTTCTAGAAAGGTAGGTTACTGATGAGGCCCCTTGTTTTAGTTTAATTTAAATCGTGATTGTTCATATGGATCGAAGCTTGCATTTCTGAACAGGTTGAAAAGCAATGTGCTCATTTCTATTCTGTTAGGATGACAGAGAAGGAAGCACAGGCTGGAATAGTTTGCCGAGTCCAATCATCAGAAAAGAGCAAATTCAAGGTTTGTAAATTACTCGTTTGTTCTTAACAATCTTGTGTATACTTCAGCTACTTAAATCCTGTGTTTATATATATATATAGGGGTTTTTGCCGAAAAATGAATCAATAGTTTCCGTTTTTGCATTTTCGGGTATCAACTAATTTCGTTTTTTAAAAATGAACCACTAATTTAAAATCGAACATTTTCGGGTATAAGTAACCGTTTAAAACGGTAGCCATTTTCGGGTATAAGTAACCGAGTTTTGCATTCGTTGATAATGATTTTATAAAGGGTTTTTTGCCGAAAAATGAGTCAATAGTTTCCGTTTTTGCATTTTCAGGTATCAACTAATTATGTTTTTTGCCGAAAAATGAATCAATAGTTCCCGGTTTTGCATTTTCGGGTATCAAGTAATTTTGTTGGGACCGGCTACCGTTTTAAACGGTTACTTATACCCGAAAATGTTCGATTTTAAATGAGTAGTTCATTTTTAAAAAACAAAATTAGTTGATACCTGAAAATGCGAAAAAGAGAACTATTGATTCATTTTTCGGCAAAAAATTCATATATATATATATATATATATATATATATATATATATATTATTTAATAAAAGAGAGATGTGAGGTAACCATAACAATCCAGCTGAATTTGTATAGATGCTATATTTTCCTTGTTGGTATGTTTTGTTTCTTGATTACTTTAAGCTGTGTCACTGGTCATAAGCATCTATTAGTCTGTAAACGCTTTAATGTGTGCAAAAGTTGAGACTTTTAGACTTAATGATTTTCCTATTCTAGTACCCTTTATTTATCCAACAGGATTTTATTTTTTCCAGCTTTTGTATTTTGATCGGGACGAAAATGGTGGACTGAATCTCGCTCTGCAGGTATGGATGTGTTCCTCTGTAAACTTGTTTATTCTTATGATTCTTGTTATCCTAACAAAACCAAAGCTAATGTTTCTTGCATGTGAATCTAACTTAGATAATATTATGTGAATTATGCTCTTCTAGTACTTACTTATATAAACAAAATATACCAACGTTCTTATCCGATTTCAGGAAGATAGTGCAAAAAAAGGGAAGGTAACGGCTGCTGGAATGTATTTCCTTGGTTTCCCAGTCTATAGATTGGATCAACCATCTAGCATAGTAAGTAAATTATGACGTACACTCAATATTATCTCAGTTTTCATCTTGTAGTACTTTTCAAGTCATAACATTCCCTTTGAACTCCAGATGGCTAAAAAGGACCCAGATACCGCTTTCTTCAAAAAGCTCGAAGGATTTGAGCCATGTGAAATTACTGAATTAAAACCTGGCGTTCATACGTTCGCTGTCTATGGTTAGATTCTTGAGACCAAACCAGTATACCGTTTAAAAGCTTTGTGTTGGTTAACATTTGATGCTCAAATATGTGTACCCAACCCTCGTTATTGTGCAGGTGATAATTTCTTTAAAAGTGCTAGCTACACAATTGAAGTTCTTACTGCAGCTTCATTTGCTAATGAGAAGGAGAATCTCCGTGCTGTTGAAGCTCAGATTTCTACTAAACGGACAGAAATTTCTAAATTTGAAACAGAATATAGACAGGTTTGTTTACAAAATCAGCTTTAAACCAGAATTTAGGCCTGTATATATTTAACATTATATTTTATCAGGTTCTTTCACAGTTTACAGATATGACAAGCAGATACACGCAAGAAATGCAAGCGGTATGTTCAATAAATTCCTACGTTTCATCTATTGAATTGACATTACAAATTGCACCAGTCAAAACTATGCTTTCGCCCATTAGCATTCTAGTATTTCTTTTTGTTTTTGATGTGATAACTGATAACTGTCTTGAAAATGTTGGATGTGCTCTACCATTTGTTAGATTTTAAAGGGAAAATACTGGTCTTTTCATGCAAAATTTTACCATTAAAGTAACGCACAAATGGTAATGTGTGCATTATTTAAATGATGCAAACTGGTAGACATATATGTTAATTGGTGCATTATAACCCCATTCTAAAGGGCATGATTGATACTTGTAGATTGATGAGCTTCTTAAACAAAGAAACGACATTCAAGCCTCGTACACAACCAACCCACAAACAAAGCATAGTAGCAGCAGCAGCCAAAGTAAGACAAGGAGTCTTTTAAAAGAGGATAAAAAAACATCGATAAAGGATGGAACAAAGAAGAAGTGGTTTGATATCACTGTAAAGATTAACAAGAGAAAGCCTTAATAAAAATCCAAAAGATCTAGTCTTTCTTGACAAGTACAGAGATACAAAACTAGAGCTGGCCGGCTACCTCTATATGTGCATTTCACTTGTACGCTGGTTTAAGTTCGAGCAGGTTTGTACAAGTAGGTAATGCACAAGACAGACGTTTTTGATCGACGAATGCAGTTGGGTTTGGTTGGGTTGGGTGTAAAGCTGCCAACATCTGCATAATTCTTTTCCCTTTGTCTTGTATTTTTGTTTTTGGTGTTTCAAAACTATATGCAACTGTAGATTAGACAATAGTTTCTTTTTTAGTTAGTTATTACCACCTTTCTTGCTGTCTTTTGCTTTTTGGAAGCAGATTCCACATTGCATACAGGCTTCAAGGTGATCAATATTAATTGAGTTTCTCAATTTCGGAAGTTAGACAATAAAATAAAATGTATAAATGAAAAATATAGGAGGTAAATATATATTTTATTTTATTAATTATAATTGTCAATATTATTATTGTTAGAAATGGGGCATGCAAGAAAAGATGTGCGATTTATTGTAATAAGGACAGCCCCACCGCCATGTATCATTGTCCACGTGAATGGCGTTTAATTTGAGGTGATACCCAAACATAGTATGTAACCAAACTCGTTACAAATATAAATAAGTTTTGTTTTTGAAAAACAATTGTAATTTTTCACAAATAAATCATGAAGTTGACTCATTCGATGGAAACTCTTGTTGGATATTGTCCAGAAAAAAGCCAGAACATGGTGCTTATGGGAGCTGGGTTAGCCGAAAATCAAAGTTTCTCAGAAGCTTGACCGATCACCATCTAAATAAAATTAAATATTTTTCACTTTTAACTTTTTATTTTTTTTCTATATATTTTCCCTTTTGACCGTTCACTTTTTTATTTTTCACTTACAGGATGTTAAATACAATACATGATGATAAAAGATGAAATAATAAAATGTACCAATTACTAAGAATCAACTAATATAGATAGAATATTCTAAATAAAGTTGATAGACAAATCATGCATGACAATTATTTCCATCTTGTGTTGCATAAAAATTACTTTGCATAGTGGAAAGCTGTAATAACTAATTTAAATTTTTGATTTTGGTACATTATTAAATATATAATAATGAACAAATTTTCTATATGGTCAGCAACATGTTTACAGCGCATGGAATGTGTCGGAGAAAATTTTACGTAAATGGATATTGATCCCCGCTATAATAGGGCAGCGAACGTATTCAAGTGGGAATTCGATATGTAAAGGCGCCAGTGGGATATTTATACCATGTGTAGTGTTTTAATTGGCTCTAAAATCCCCTGGTCCGCTATTACAGCAAGATAAGTATCTATTTACGTGAAATTTGCTCTGACACAGAACATAGCGTGTAAACAGGTGCATCGACTCAACGAAGGATATGACGATAGGTTGTATGTGCCATCACACATTGCCACTAAATTTTGAGGATCGGACCTTCAAATATTTCGAGCCCTTGTTATAGTTAGTATGGATTCTATGAGAAGGGAAAAACTATTGATATACCTTTAGAATAAAAATAAAAAATGGAAGTTGTAGAATAAGAATGAACAACTTTATTGTTATAAAATATAAAAGCTTCTAACTTCCAACCCCAAATTATATGGGCTCAATACCAACTAAAAATCTTTTAACTCGGTCACGTCACACTAAAAAGTTTAACGAATGGACAATGATAATAACTAATAATCTATCAGAGAGTATTCTAAAGATTTAACAACAATTTTGTTTCGAAAAATAATCGAAGAATAACACTTTTTAGTAAAGAATAAAAACGGTTAGTTATTTCAAATCGTTAGGGGTTGACTTCATTTTTTTGTATTTTTATATAATTCTTGTAACATTAATCCAATTCTTTAATAGTTATATTTGAAAATTTTATCTTGTATATTAGAAGCTTAATTTTTGATAATAAAAAAAAGACCTTCTAAAATCATATACCGACCCTTGCATTGACTTCATGACCATTTGAAAATTTTCTCTTTAATAATATTAGTGATTTTTTACATGCATCTAGAATAAGATCGAGAAACACTCAATTTTTATTTTCTCAAAAAGAGATCAATGTGACACATATATACCTTACTTAAATCATCATAAGAATAAGAATTTATATTAAATGACATTTCCGAAAGTATTTTTATTTAATAATCGTCCTTTTTCCTTGGCTAAAAATCTCACTAACAAAAATAATGCATCTTTCACTCGCTATTACTTTCACCACTCTTTCTCTTCTTCTTCTTCTTCTTCTTCCTCGTCTATATTCTTTAAATCACGAAAGCAACTGCTACCTAAACCCTTTTTTAGAACATTAAAATTCTTCACTAAGAGATTATATCCTAAAGCTTGCAAATCATGTTGAAACTGCAAACTGGATCAAGAATTTAAGAAGGGAGATTCATGAATACCCTGAACTCGCTTTTGAAGAAATTAAAACAAGCTTAATTATCGGACGATAACTTGATATGATGAGCATAAAGTATCGGTGGCCGGTTGCGAGAACTGGAGTAGTGGCGGTAGTTGGCTCCGGTTTACCGCCGTTTGTTGCGCTTAGAGCTGATATGGATGCTTTACCCATTCATGTTAAGTAAGTTTTGTAGGTGTTATTTCTTTAAGTTTCTTAAAATTAAGGGTCTTTAGTCCAGCAAAATGTATCAAAGTATAATCAGAATTCTACTGTGTGTATCGAACATTAAAAATTCCTATAGCACGTATCAAACTCTTTTGTTACATTTTGATCATTTCTAAAAATTGTATCTTTAATTATTATTATGCTTCTGTTAAAAATTGGTACTACAACTTAACTTTATGTATGACTTTTGCAAAACGTGCAGCTATTTGATTCATCCATCAGTTGCTTTCTGTTAACGAATCGTACACCTTAAATAAATTATCTATAAATGGCAGACATGTAGGGGCCAGTTTTATACCCTTTTCTATTTTTTTATAATTAAGATATTAAGGTAAATTAGTAGTTGTGTATTGATTTAGGGTTTCATCTCTTCTTGCATAAAAATAAGCTTCTATATATGCATAAGTTTTTCATGCATTGTGTGCAACTATTTGATACATTACACCTTCTTTTTGTTAATTAGTAGATCTTGAAATTCTTCTAGTTCTTGTATTAAACTTGTTGCAGTGTGTTATCAAATAATTAGGGTTTATCTTCTCTAGTTTTCTAGATTAGATGATATATAATTATGGAAAATACTAATTAAATGGTAGACGGTGTGTTGGAACTTGTTGAATGGGAGCACAAAAGCAAGATTGATGGCAAGATGCATGCTTGTGGACATGATGCTCATGTTGCAATGCTTCTTGGTGCTGCTAAAATTTTGAAACAACTCCAAAGCGAATTACAGGTAATTATTAACTAATTAAAATTAAACATAAACTAATGCTAATTAGGCCGCATTTTTTTAGTGCCTAAAAGATACTAACTTTGGGTCAATTTAGGGTACAGTGGTTTTGATATTTCAACCAGCCGAAGAACAAGGAGAAGGAGCAAAAGCTATGATAAAAGAAGGCGTTTTAGAGAATGTAGAAGCCATTTTTGGTCTACATTTAGTCCTTAGCTCAGATTCTGGTGTGGTTGCATCCAGGCCAGGCGAATTTCTGGCGGGATGTGGTTGTTTCAAGGCGGTGATCCATGGCAGAGGAGGTCATGCTGCCATTCCTCAAGATTCCACTGATCCCATTCTGGCTGTTTCGGCTTCTATTATTAGCTTACAACATATTGTTTCTCGAGAGGCTGATCCCTTAGATTCTCCTGTAAGTACATAAATTAAACATCTTTACAATTACAACCCATCGATCAAAAGTTTAGATTTTTCTTATATCGGATAAAGTTACTAATTAGTAATTTGCATGCAGGTGGTTTCAGTAGCAATGGTAGAAGGTGGAAATGAGCTTAATGTCATTCCTGACTCAGTTTCCATGGCTGGTACTTATAGAGCCTTTAGCAAAAACAGCTTCTATGCACTTGGAGAAAGAATACAAGAGGTACTATATATGTAAGTAGTAAATTAACTTTTTGGTTATTTGATACTGGTTCATGTAAAACAAACGTGGTGGTAAAATAAATAAGAAATAACACCGCACAATTGTGCATCAGTATACATCAGAAAAAAGTGATGCTCAATGTTGCACAAGTCGCCACGTGTCACCCTATCAATCCTTCTTATTTACTGCTCCATATATACCACAACAAGGTTTGTTTTACTATTACCAATTAACTTTTTAACAACAATGGAATTTTGTGTACAAAAACTTCAGTTCGATCGTTATGGTTATCCTATATGTGTTAATTTTTTTTATAGGTGATACAAGCGCAAGCATCAGTATATCGCTGCTCATCTGTAGTCGATTTAGAAGGAATTGAACATCCGACTGTCTCACCAACTATCAACGACGAGAAGATATACGACCATGTGCTAAAAGTGTCGAATATGATTGTTGGAAAACATAACGTAGAAATAACCCCTCCTTTCATGGGAAGTGAGATTTTGCGTTCTACTTGGAAAAGATCCCTGGTTCATTAGCTTTTCTTGGAATGAGAAATGAGAAGGCCGCGATAATCCATTCACCGCATAGTCCTTACTATACGGTTGATGAAGATGTACTTCCTACAGGATCTGCATTACATGTTGCTTTCGCGTATACATACCTCTTAAGTATATACTAAAAGGTTCAATTAATATATAAACTTTTTAACTGGTAAAAAGTTGATTTTTATTGGCATCCAATAAACTGCGTTCTGTGCAATGGGCATGAATAGGACAGATCAATGGCTGAAGGATATTTTGTGGAGGGAATAAAAATGGTAGTTAAAGAAGTTGAAGGAGTCATGTACTGGTGAATACAAGTAGAGTGTACATTTAAATTTGCAAAATGTGAGCCATAGATCAAAATTAAATGGCCCACAAATGTAATCTTTTATTCATGTGTTCGAATTCTTGGGCTCAATGAATAAAGTTGAAAAGTCGACCACAAGTACGGACGTCACATTTTTTACTTGTGGAACTATTTACGACAACGCCATAATCTCACTTTTTTACCACTAACCTAGTAAATTGTGGGTCTAGCTAGCCATAATTTTTTTAGCGAAAGAAGTCGAATAATTTTATTCACAACAGTATTCACGTATTGTTACCTATGTTAGATGATTCAGTATTTTCTTAATTTTTTTTTGAACGACAATTTGCATTAAACTAGCAAGAAACTAGAGAAAAAAAAGATATATAATAACGGAGAGACTTGATATATGATTACAAGTCCACTCGTTCCACTTTAAAACTACATTTTTTACACAACTAGAAATCCAAACAAAAGATAAAAGTTTGATCTCTTCGCAGAGGATGTCTTGTCTGAGATTTTTGCTAGTTCTTTTGATAAGTTGTATCTTGTGAAATTTGCATAGCACAAAGCTTTTGAAAATTTTTGTTTGTTTTGTTGAGTGTAAAGTTTTTAGATTTATAGTCAGTGTAATTATGTTGTGGCGGTATAAAAATCATTAAAGATTTTTTTGTCATTGAGTTTGCTCTGTTTTTATTTATTATTGTTTATTCTTTTATAGTAACAAATGAGAGAAGAAGGAAAAGCAAGCTCTAAAATTTCGTTTCATATGCTATTCCTTTTTGAATCTATGTTCACGGGTACCTAATTTAATTTTGGACTAAAACGAGGTTGGAGAATTTGGCGAATATCGATAAACAATGGTCAAATAATAACATGAACAATTAATCAATAACTAAATCGAAATTTTGAAGATGATAAATTCTCTTAATAAATCAATATCAACTCTGAATATAAAATATAATGAACAAATAAACCCTATAAACATTTTTTTAAAGAGTCTAAGGTATCCACACATAAAGATAGTTACGAAATAAAAGTAAACAAAAACTAAAAGTTCAAAATAAACCCGAAAAACATCAAAATGTTGTTTTCAACCCTTAAATGACCTAGAAACACCAAAAATTGCCAGGGTTTATGGTGAACCTAAAAGCGCTTTGCTCGTTGGGCTGTTTCCTAGTGACCAACAGAATTTGGCCTCAATCCGTCATCGAAATTAATTTCGACAAAATATGCTCCAAGTGTATTTGCCGCATTGACTATCGTGTTGAATTGTTGACCATATATGCATTTATGCTATAATAAAATGTTCATTATTGGTTTGTAATTCAATTTATAGATTCAAATGGGATTAGCTTATGAATCTGTTTAAGAATATTAGTTTTTTGCGTTCAACTTATAATCCTAAATCTTTAATTTAGTTTCACTTTTTGGATAAACTTCAAGATAGTACTTTATATATTGAATGTTATACTATATATGAGCAACATCGATCCCACATAAGGTACTATTGAGGTATGATTTTAATTACCTAAAATTGTATTGAGTTAACTTTGTAGTTTTCAAATTAAGGGGATTTTTGTGGAAAAAATTAACTTGGAGAAATTCTTTTATGGTAAAAAAAATTCATTTATTTCAATTATTTTGTAAGAACAAGTTAGGTGTTGCCTATATAAATAGAAGTATTGTGTTATAGTTTGAGGTGAGGAGGTTGAGAAGAAAAAAAAGAGGTTCGATGAGAGTCGATTAGTAAGTATCCCTCCGTTGTGTGGTGATCTCAGTTATTCAATAACGACAACAATAATCCCGTTATTGTAATCTACCGGTGAGAGTGGTGTGAGGATACGTGACAATATTCAAGAGTGTTGAGATGAGCGTTCATTCTTGTAATATTATTTGTATATAGTGGAATTTTAAGTTGTCAGCTTGTCGCTGGTCTTGTGGTTGTTACGTTGTTTGAGAGATTTCCATGCAAAAACATTTGTTTGTTCGTACTTTTTTCTATTTTGTGCGTTTTAATATTGGCTTATACATGATTGTGTGTTTTTTGATGTGATGATGATCGATCTCAACAAATAATATGAGAGCGTTATCGATCTCAACGTGGACAACTCTTCGTACATAAATACCTTTCATTTTTCTTCGGTCGGCAGGTACGATGAATTGATATAAGTACTATATATGGTTGGTATCATAATTGACAATGGTCCCTTTTGATTTGACCTTTTGCAAAAAAGCAAGTGTTTAGAAAACGTGCAAAAAGTCATGTGTTTTTTTTCCTGGAGAATACATCTTTTTTGTTTTTTTAGGGCTTCAGAATTCATGTCGTGTTGTTGGGTTAGTTTATATATCTATACCATAACTTATATTTGTTTAGTTAATCGTGTCAAATATTGAACACCGTATATCAGATATATATATTTTTTTTAAAGAGATGTTGACCCGTATAACATTAAAAGGTGGTGATTTTATACATCACATTTTTAGCTATACATTACTAATTATATTTTAAAGTGTTAATTATAAATTATAACGGTGTAATACATCATTAGTGGTGTATAATTAAAATTTAGTGTATGACTAAAATGGCTCGGGATACATAGCACCTTAAAACTATCAAAAAGTCACCAGCATTAGAACCCTCACTTTGGATCCCAAGATTGAACTTGGACTGATATCCGAGCTGACCAACACATTGCAAAGTTCCCAAACTCTTGTGATCATCTCACAAGGTACTATGCTCAAGAAGCCGGGTTGAGACGTAAGGCATGATATGCATGCCTCCTGACAAACTCTGACAATAGTACATAAAATATTTCTCAAGGTGATATTTGCATGGCCTTTCCACTAAAGTTGTCTCCTCTCCTGATTGGTCCAAGTACGCACAATCCTAACGGCTTACACCAACCTTATTCTCTAAGAAATACCCTTCTAGAACCTTCTAGAATTTAGGATTTTCATATAAATACTAGCGTTACGCCTCCTTTGAACAATAACACCTCATACACTTGGAGATTATTTTACACAATTATTTCTAAGGTTAGGCTCATTACCACACTCGATTGAGTGTATCTCGAACCGGGTTTGCACAAAAATTGAAGTGTAATAGCTTAATCATCCATAAACCTCATCTTAAACCACTCTCAACAAGAAACTGAAACTGACTGGTCCGTTTGTGTCAACTCAGCGTCACATTAACTTTTTTCAAAACTGACTAACAACTGACTAACCACTGCCAACAATGACACCGTCACTCTAATTTTTGAGCCCCTATTTTACCAATATACCTTATTTCTATACACTAGAAAAACTTACGCGTACCTCACCCCCTCGGATATTCAACCTTTTCAACCGACAGACCATGTCAATGACGTTGGTTCTGTCGGTTAACCGACAAAGAACCTGACTAACTGCTGGCATATACCTTATTGCACTTAAGATGAAATATACTTGATGTTTGATAATATGAATATGAAATGATGGTGACCTTCATTATTTGTATTTATATTTTATTTGTCAATACGCAAACATTTGTCGCACTAAACGAAATCGAACATTATGTTTGATTTTGATGTGATGCCTTTGAATAGTTCATTTCATATTTCTATATTTTCCTGTGTTACGTCAGCAGCTTCTCAATCAACTCTCCTGTGTTTATTCATCACATGCAGAATGATTACGTAGGGACACCATGGGAGTTGTTGGAATAAAGACAATGTTTTGTAGATATTTTCATTTTCATACAAGATGACTAGAGTGGACCTCCAGGGGATCTTTCAGTAACGATTTGTGATTTCATACCCAAAGTCAAATATGGTCAACTGGTTCAGATTTCAAACCCAAAGTTAAATAAGGTCAACTGGTTCACCCGGGTGTGAGCGTAAATGAACCCATCGACAGTGGTGAATCCATGACTCATAACTATAAATAACATGAAGCTTGGAAAAAGAAAAAAATTTAGCATGGATGAAGCAGAAGCTGGTTGCCCTGAGTTCTTTTGATTCCAGCGAACACATATTTGTTTGCCGGGGATACAGGGTATGTACCACAGTTGCCCATAGAGCATTATTCAACCAAACTAACCAGTTGACAATAACGTTGTTCAAATAAACAAGTTATAATATATGCAGTCATATAAAATTAATACTCAAGTCTCTCCAGTCATTTGGTATTTCAGTTGCATCCGTATTAGATGACTCGAGCAACTATTCCTCTAACACATTTAAACGAGATAGTCTTTTAGCAGTGTATCAGTCTGAACAGTTCATAGCCATGTCTTGGCGCATCATAGCTTCATAGTCCATTGAGCAAACAACTTCATGTGTCGAATATTCAAGTGATGCACAATAAAAACTATTTTTTTCATTGTGAGTTTCTAACCGTCAATTTTAAGCTGCTATCCGGTCTTGAACGTGTACTGTGTTACCTCCAGCCCTACCTGCTTTAGCAATTACATAGTATTAGTCAGTATAGTTTATTTTAAAAAAAAAAACCTTCATTTATTTAGTGAATTGGATCTAGCATAATAAGAGATCTTATAGAAGTCATTATACCTCGCTTTTTTAGTTTCTTCCTGAAGCTTCGCTTCCTGCTAAATGCCTTTTCCTGCAACCATACAGGAGGTTCATTTATATAGGGACAAAGAAAGTATAATAAGATAACACATACACATGCATGTGCAGGTTAATGAAATTTCAAGATTTTTTTTAATGAAAGGCAACCTAAAAAAAGTGTCTAAAATTTCACAAGATTTAACACAAGAGAAGTATACTTACCACAGGCTCACATACTTTCCCAGCTTGACGAACTGCAGCAACAAGATCACGGTTTGATTCACTATACATACTTGTAACGAGGCCCGGATGACCTGCTCTGGCAGTTCGACCCACCCTGTGCAAGAAATCTACAGCAGATGTAGCAAATTCTGCCTGCAATCAAGCATAAAATAAAACAATCAGATACCTTGAAAATTTATTTCCTAGAATGAGCATCGAAACAAATGAATGCAAACTTTCAAATACCTGTATAACATGTGAAACATTTGGAATGTCAGTACCACGAGCAGCAGCATCAGTGCAGACAAAGATGCCGCCTTTCTGTTGAAAGTCAACCAAATTTCTCGTACGTTCTTCTAGAGAGCTCTCACTGTGGTAACAGTAACATTCGATACCTGCTCCATGTAGTACCTGGGCAATTGCTTCAACAGCCTCAACTGTGTTTGCAAACACCATTGTTCGACTCAACCCATTATCTGAAGCTAAAGTCTTTGTATGATTAACAGCATCTATAAGTACATCCACTTGAGAGTCAACTGTAACTTCAATCCACTTCTGCTCTAATCTTGGATTGTGACGATGAAGATAAAGCCCGCTAACCCATGTGGCATCTGGAAACAATCGTTTCAGCTCACCTCCAGCCGTTCTTTTTCCATTCTCGGGAAGTGTTGCTGCAACAAATATGTACTGCTTACTTCGCTCATATATCTCTCTTGCCCTTTTCCAGTCTCTTTTCTTCATAATAACTGGTTGACTTACTTCTAAAGAATGTTCTTCGTTATTGTCATCATCACTCTCTACATCATCTTCAGGGATGGAGTTAGCTTGAGTGTCTTCATTATCCTCTAACTCAAACTGCATAAGACTGGATTCAGCAGACTCCATATCCATCAATGGCGTGTCAGCTAGAGAATTTATTGCACGTGATAACACTTTCTCATCAAAACGGAACATATTTATGAGGCGAATAACTTGGTTTTGGAAACTCCCGCATAGGAGCATGTCTGCTTCATCAAAAACCTACCAATTATTAAAAAAAAAAACGCAATGCAATTACTTATCAATCAAACAACAAAACTAACAACTGCATTGCATTAACAGAACTTTACCACATGTTTAACTTCACGAATAAATTCAGCACGACGACGCCTTTCGGGATCAATAGCATGAAGATAGTTCAGAAGGGCAGCAGGTGTGGATACAATTATGTTAGGCTTATTAACAGGCCACCCCTACAATCGAAGATCGACAATCAAAGAAATATAAAAGACGGATATTTTATCATACAATACTGAGAGAATATCAGTAGAAGAACTGCAGAACACGATTACCTGTCGTCCACATACGGCTGCAACTCGAAGAAGTGGTTCTCCGTTATCATTGCAAATAGAATTAGCCATTCGAACTACTTGCTCACATAACATAACATTAGGGCAAAGAACAAGAGATATATGATGAGGTTTATTCACTATATCATCGGACTCGTTTGTTGACTTATTATCAAATGATCTTGATAAGGATAAAAGCTGTTTATGAAACAATGGAACAAGATAAGCATGCGTTTTACCACTACCAGTTTCAGCTGCAACCACAACATCATTTCCATAAAGTACAGCAGGTATTGAAGCAGCCTGAAGTATTAAAATCATTCCAATATCAATTTACATAACAAAATTAAAGTCTACAAATTCTCTAATTGATTAGTAAAGTACCTGAATGAGTGAAGGACGATTGAGGCCGATGTTAGAAAGAGCTTGAGATAATTTATCAGCAGTAATTCCTAACGAACTCCAGGTAACGGTTTCATCGGAAAAGAAAGTGTCGGTTGTTGTTTCCGTCTTCTCAACCGCGGTGGAAAAAGCCCTAATTCGACATCGGGGACGGTGGTGGAATCGAGACGTAAGCGGTGAGAATGATGATAATTTGGAAGTAGGATTTGGGCGTAAGAGAATGAATTTAGGAGATGTTGATGATTTGCATAGATTCAGAATTGGAACTAGTGTTGAACGTTGAAGAATCATCAGAATGATTTTATTAGTATGTTGAATTGAATTTTGGATACAAGAAGTAAGAAACCAGAGTGGATTTGGGGGAGATTTTGGGATTACGTTTTAGGGGTTTTGTTGGGGTTTAGAGAATCTGACCTATTCGCCCAAAATGAACAAAGGGGGTCTTTGTTTGCAAATATAATTTAATTCTGGGGTATTGTTGATCAATGAATCTTTTTCAAGGCCTGATTTTGTAACTTCTGATAAACTTCTTTCCTTTTACTCGATGTATATAAAATTAACCAGTATTTTGTACAGCAGAACAATTTGCATATTAGTTGATAGATAGATGTTTCATGATAAATCTTTTAATTACATATATGAAATGTCAATTTCTTGGTGTCAAACTTAACTATTACAAAAATGTCTATTTCATAGTATAAGCAATTATCGTGAATCGATTTTATCGTTTCGATCGGGAAAATCGTGTGGTTTTATGAAACCATTTGCTATGGCTCGAATCCGTAGTCAATCCAAATTTCCGATAGTTCACGCTTAAACATATAATGAAATGAAATCACAAGAATGATAATATCTACAACATAGGCAATAGGTTGCTTTTGCTAGCTCTTTTATTTAAGCAAAAATGCCTTGAGACTTGAGAGTTTAACATATATTCATCCAAACTAAATAATGTTTAATATATGATATAGACATTGTTAACAATAGATCATGTGACAACCAGTAACTAAACACAGAAAAAATAATATCACTTTATACTTCTTCCTTGGCTCTGAATGAAATCACCAGCAAGCTCGGTGAATATAGACAAAACTGGTGGATATTCTGTTCTTGCACGCCTTTGATGAAGCCAAGTTGAGAAACAAACTATTTTAATTTGTGAAAATGGGTGTGCTTATAGTTGCTTGATCCTATTGACACTTGGGTTGAAAGTGTGAACGCTACTAGCTTGAAAGAGCCATTGACTGCTGACTTTGACTTTCCTTTTTATATAAGTCGATCTCCTCCTCCTGTACCTCACCAACTGTAGAAACAAATATATTCTATAAGATTGACAAAACCTTTATAGTATGTGGTTTGGGGTAGAATCCAACGGCATAAATTATAATTAAGTGTTATGATTAATTGTCACGCATCTAAATTGTCTTTCAACAAAGCGTGTAAAAGAAATTTGAAGACCTCAATCAATATCATCAATTTATTTGTAGTTTTAAGAGTAATCACCTTCAAGAACGACAGCTAAGTTTGCCTGAGCATCGGCTGCTGAGTTTTTGTCCTGTGGGAACGTTTATAAGTAAGAATTGTAAAAGATAAACAGCTGCAAAATTCTAGAGATTAACTAATCAAAGAAAAACTAACCAAATGATCATACCCGTAAGACATGACTGATCTGGAAAAAAAGAAACTCATCCTTTAATTTCTTCGCCTCTTCATACCATTTGCTTATATTCTCATTCCTCACCCTCCATAGACCTTGAATCTGTACCAAACAAGTTATGTTTTAGTGTAAGCATCCAACCATTTTTTGTTACATTTAATTCTGGTGTTTGTGTGTATGAAAATATATGGATGACACCTGCATGCAAACAAGTTTGGAGTCGCCTGCAACACGTATACTTGTGAAACCTTTGCTAAGAGCATATCTCAACCCTAATATCATAGCTCGATATTCGGCAACATTATTAGTTGTTATCCCCAAACCTTCACGCACTCTATATAACTACATAAAAAACAGGTACCGGTTGATAGTCGTTATTATCATAAAAATAAAAATAATATAGAAAACGCACAATATGACATGCCCAAAAATCATGGGGAACATACCAAAATTCCATCAGGACTTCGTAGCACGGCTCCTGCTCCGGATGGCCCTGGATTTCCTTTACAGGCCCCATCAAACTCAAGAATACAAGCACGCTGTCAATTAATTAGCAAAATGGGTTAAGAATATAAGTAGCATTAACATTATGATTTCGAACATATTGTACACTGTAACTATTAAATTTAAAATACCAACTCACCCCAGTTTGTGACCCCAAAAGTTCCTGAAATGTTCTCTCAGGTTCGACTATGGAAACATGTGGTGGATGCTGCATAGAAAAGATAACTCTTTCAAATTAGAGATTACCAGATATCTAATCATTTCTAATTACATATAACTGGATATCGGCACTTTATTAGTTCATTATAGTGGGATAACAATGTTTGTCTCTTGATCTTGTAACGTATTTTACTATGTGCTGCTAGTTGTTTATCAGGTGTTAAATATTATTCGAATATATGGAAAATGAAGATGAATCATGTTACCTGAAAAAGACAAGGTACAAGTCTTCCAAATAGCTCTTCTGTCAAATCTGCAGCTCTGATTGAGTACAAAGCATTTTTAAGCCCATGAGAGCGCAAATACGCCTCAGCTCCCTTGGGCATTTTGTAACCCTTATAAACACTGACAGGAGGATCACATACCTATTTGGTAAAACACGCGCACATATTCAGAAATTTCAAATAAGGGAGCCTTTGGCATTGCGTCTTGAGAGCGATTAATCAGTTTCTACTTTTTGGTTATACTAAATCTAAGGGTCAAATAATCAGTTTAGTAGTAGCTGCAACAAAACTGATTCCGGTTATGTAAATATTGCGAATTTGTTGAGCAGTTGCTTTATTGTAGCTCCAAACACAATATCATTATCTAATCACTTAAATTACCAAATCCTGGAAAGAAAAAAGAAAAAGGAAAATGAGTATACAGACCGAAGATCCAACTTGAGCCTGACAATCAGTTAAGTTGTTGAAGACACCAACAATATCCCCTTTTCTAACAACAAAGAAACCATCATTCTTCTCTTCCTCCATTATCGCTGCTGCTGGTGTTCTAGAAGAATCTAGAACTACTAGTGATTTCTTAATCTTCATCTTCTTGGACTTGGACTTCACACTCTCACTGCTGGTAGAGTAGTAGTAACAGTGACCGCCAAACTTAAACTCAAGATTAGTATTATAATTATAAATATTAATTTTCTTCACTGTAGCAGGAGCATCAAATCTTGTTATTTTGGTACAAAATGAAAACCTAACACTAGCAGCAGCCATTCTTGAAAACAATGTATTCATTGCGTGGAAAAATTAGAGCTTTTTTCAATTGGTAACATCAGACACCCGACGATTCAATTGGGTTCGTTTACGATTGGGTTTTTTGTTCGAATTCTGGTGCTACTGATATTTGAGCAGCAGGGTTTATAATCCACTACACAACACAGGATTTGTCTGAGGTTTTAGATTCTGTTACTTCCGCAAACGACCCTCTGACTATTTCTTGATATTCATTTTTGGTCCCTGACAAAATAATTTGGACTTGTTAGTATTATTCTTCAAGTTTTCCTTCATGTTAAATAACATCATGTGAGTATGTGACCAACTGACTGTAGCATGTTATGTCGACCACTCTTTGCCTCTATGGCACCAACTGGATAACTTTTGCGGGCTAATTTGAACTTAAAGTTGCGTTTTGCAAAAGTCATGGAAAAAAATAGAATGAAAAGAAGGTGTCTATAAAAATAAGACGATAGCCATAACTTTTAAACCAAGTTTTGAGACATATTTATCTTAGCTAATTGTTACATTGAACATACATGTCTTAACAATCCTCATGTAACCATGTATATATCTTCAAGAATATGTCATTTGCAGTTTTAACATGAAAACCAACACAAACAAGAGAAATCGTCAATACGAAATATCGATGCCCCATGCCTTGACTGTGGCAAAGTTGACTTAACTAACCAAGTCTTAAGACCATCTACATACCGAAGAGAATGAGTTAGTGATATGGTTTCATTCTTGAGCTTTCAGAAGTCTTAACATCATCATAATTGTGCATATGGATTCAAAACCAACAAGCGCAAATGCTTAACATTTTGATGTATGGCCATTGCAATAGCGAAAAGAAGACATCATTTTATACAGACAAAATCAATAAATGATATCGAATAAATACATGCGCGTATGTTATTGCCACACCTTTGAAACTCCATATACCCTGATTCATATAAAGATCAAGCCAATGTGATATTCCAACTTGCCCATGAAGTGGTTATTATTAAACAAGTTACAAAATGCCAACTGTTTTCAATCTATAACAACAATGAGAATCGATCGATATAAATAAATAAAAGAAATTTTTTTAAAGAAAGAGGTCCATTTGGCCAATGTCAATGACTTCCTCCACCTGTTGCATCACTCCTGTTGACGGCTTTCTGTCTCGTTTCATTGCATATTTTGAGATCTTGAACTTCTGGCAACAGATAATGCATGTAACACAGGTGTAATACATGAATTTTGTTATAGCAAATCAGTTGCAAAAAAGAGCGATCATTACAGAAAATCGCATCATAAAAGTTTGGAATAAAACATTACATACTGCTGCACTTAACAAGTTAGAAGCAGCACACATGTTTTTGGAATTTAGCACAAATCAAGTAATTACATTTAAACAACTACATTATTATATATATATGCACACCTTTCTGGCAAGCTTTCCAATTTCTGTTAGAATTAACAAGACAGTCCTACAAAAAGTAAACAGGAAAATTGTAAGTTGATGTAAAATTAAACAACATTTTTATTATATTCTTTTTGTTGTTAGGTAAGCAGCCACCTGTAGTAATAAATAGAGAGAAGAACATTGTTGGAGTTGCTTCACGCTGTCATCATCTTCATCTGCATCGCTTTTATGAACCGCCGCCGTTGTGTTCGGTTGCGGGTCCATTTTAATTACTTTTGATAATATTGTAAAGAAAAAGCAACAGGAATTAAGCCGTTAATCGTCGTTGTCGTCGCAGGCTGTGGAAGAGGGGTTTACAAACGGAGTGGTTCTGTTCCGGGTTAGGGTTATAGTGGGTCAACCCGGCTTTAATATTAGTGGACTTCTAAAAGCCGAAGGAAACAAGTCACGATAAGCGTATAGATTAATATACAAACACGTATGTGATTACAAAGTAATGATCTAGTTTCTAGAATAATAATAATGTTAAGTGCATAAATATCTAAAATGTTACTCCTCGGTCCCGATTTAAATGTGCATTTTATTATTTTTGTTTGTAACAAAAAGACTTGTAGGAAATAATTATAAAAAGTCACTAAATTATCAAATTTAGTCTCATTTATTACTCTCAGTAACTAATTTGTTATATATTTTTAATGAAAGCTATCTTTAATATAAGGGTAAAGTTTATTGAAGAGTTGCATATTCCAGCTTGGCATTTAGAAGTCCACATCAGCAGCATATTTTCGTATTTATTTTATTTGGTTTATGTATGCTTATTTGTAGGAAGAATAAGTCTAAGTATATGGGTCAATAGGTGGCAGTTGTGATCCATTTTTAGCTCCTTTATTTTAGCTTCATGGGAACGTTGGGAGTTATCCCAGGTTCTATTTATAGTTTGTTTTCAGTTCACTTTTGTATTCAAGTTTCATATATCAGAAAAGCTCTATGCCATTTTGAGCAAACCTATCTCTATTTACTGCAAATTCAGTTCTTGTTCAAATTCATAGCTTCCTGTTTAGTTATAATTCCATTATTCATATTCAACAAGTGGTATCAGAGTCACGATGAGCGATTTTCAGTTAGTAGGAGGTGTGAAGAAACTCAACCAACAAAACTACAACACTTGGGCTACCTGTATAAGTTCGTATTTGCAGGGGCAAGATCTATGGGAGGTGGTTAATGGGTCTGAGATAACACAACCAGAAGAAGACGCTCAAGGTGGTCTACGAAAATGGAAGATCAAAGCTGGGAAGGCGATGTTCGTTCTAAAAACAACTGTAGAGGAAGATCTTCTTGAGCACATTCGTGACTCAACAAACCCGAAAGAGGCTTGGGATGTTTTGGCCACCTTATTTTCCAAAAGGAATGACACGAAATTGCAACTTTTGGAAAATGAGCTGATGTCAATAAGTCAGAAGGACTTGTCAATTCCAAAGTATTTTCACAAGGTTAAAACCTTGTGTAGGGAGATTGGTGAGTTAGATCCACAAGCCAGGATCGGTGAGCCACGTATGAAGCGAATTATAATTCACGGGTTAAATGCAGAATTCCGTAGTTTTGTGGCTGCAATACAAGGTTGGCCAACCCAACCTACTCTTGGAGAGTTCGAAAATCTGCTGGCCAGTCAAGAGGCTCTGGCCACACAGATGGGAGCAACCACAGTTGAGTCTACAGTAAAGAAGGAAGTAGAAGCACTCTTCGCTGAACGAACTTATGGTAAGAATAAACAGGGGCGAGACAATCGTGGGTCAACAAGACACCAGGATAAAAATAGAGGTCAATGTGGTAATGGTAAGAAGAAAGTTGAACCTGAACAAGGGGAGACTTCTGGTGATCACAAGAAGCAGTCTCGGAACGGCAAGAAATTTCCATTTAATTGCTATAATTGTGGCAAAATGGGGCATTTGGCGAGAAACTGCAAATCACCGGCAAATGAGGAAAGCAACGCTGCTACAACCAAGGATGAAGAAGGTTGGGATGCTGAGGCGTTAGTCGCCCAAGTTGAGGAAGTTTTTGCGTTCACAGCCACCACAGAAAATCGAGAAAATCGACTAGATTAGTGGATCGTAGATTCCGGTTGCTCAAACCATATGACGGGTGACAAAAGAAGACTGAGCAATCCAAGTGAATATGAAGGGAGCAAAGTTCCATAAATCACATCGGAGATGTGAAGTTTCCCGCCGGAGATCGAAGAAAAGGGCTCACCCTAACCGATGTTTTTCATGTTGCAGGTATGAAAAAGAACCTGCTATCGGTCCCACAATTAACTGACGACAATCATTACGTGTTGTTTGGACCGAGGGATGTGTGGATTTATAAAGACGTTGAGACTTCGTCAATTCCGGTGATCCATGGCCGGAAAAACGAGACTATGTATGTGTTGAATGCAGAGTCCACCTACATTCAGAAGGCTAAAGGAAATCAAAGTATGGATATGTGGCACCAACGTATGGGTCACATGGGTTTTGACAAGTTGGGCCTGGTAAGTGATCGTGGGCTCATTAATGGGTTGCCAAAAATAAAAGTTGACAAAGAAGTGGTCTGCTCAGGATGTCAGTATGGTAAAGCAGCCCAGCTCCCATTTCCTCAAAAGTCCAGTTTTAAATCCACAGAATGTTTAGAATTGGTTCATAGCGACGTTTTTGGTCCGGTGAAGCAGCCGTCGATTCATGGAAACCGGTATATGGTGACCTTCATTGATGACCTATCTAAGTATGTGTGGGTGTATTTCATGAAGGAGAAGTCTCAAGTGTTTGATCGATTCAAGGAATTTGAGGTCGATGCCGAAGTTCTCACAGGAAAGGTGGTTCGAGCTTTAAGGTCAGATAATGGGGAAGAATACCTTGCTCATGAATTCACAAATTATCTGAAAAACAAGCGAATCAATCGACAACTCACGTGTGCTAATACTCCTCAACAAAATGGGGTTTCCGAGCGGAAGAATCGTCATTTGGGGGAAGTGACGCGAAGCTTGATCCATGGGAAGAATATGCCTGGGAGGTTTTGGGCAGAAGCCATGAACACCGCCGCATATATAATCAACAGACAACCATCCCAAGTTAGGTGTGTCTTTGTTGGTTATGATGCTGAAAAGAAAGGGTGGCGATGTTGTGACCCTAACACCGGTACAATATACGTGTCGAGACACGTAATATTTGATGAAAATTCTGCTTGGTGGTCTGAAAGTAGTGAAGCATTGCCGGATTCACAGAAATTAAAAGAGGATTTGGAGTTATCTAAAGTACAATTGAATTTAGATAACTCAAGTGTGGTAGAATCAGGTGAAGGTGAGGTGAGTCAATCAGAGAGCAATGTTGAAGTTGAAGAGGAAATCGACCAGCTTGAACCAACTCCCAGACGATCACAGAGGGTAAGAAAACCAAATCCCCGATATGCTAATGCTAATGTTGCTATTGTTGAAAGACAGGTTGTAGAACCAGAAAAGTTTGAAGATGCTAATAATCAAGAGGAATAGAGGCAAGCTATGAAGGAGGAATTACTAGCACTCCAACAAAATCAAACATGGGAATTGGTGGCAAAACCCACTGATGTAAATTTGGTCTCTTGTAAATGGATATACAAACTCAAAAAGCGAGCAGATGGTAGTATAGAGAGGTATAAAGCTCGTTTAGTGGCCCGGGGTTTCACTCAACAATACGGTTTGGATTACGAAGACACTTTTAGCCCGGTGGCTAAAATGACTACTGTTCGGGTCATCCTTGCTGTGGCAGTATGCAAGAGGTGGAACCTATGGCAAATGGACGTCAGCAACGCATTTTTATACGGAGATTTGGATCATGCTATTTATATGTCGCAGCCTGTTGGGTTCGAAGATAAGAGGCATCCAGATTATGTTTGCAAGTTGAAGAAGGCACTTTATGGCCTAAAGCAGTCACCTCGAGCCTGGTTCGGGAAAATTGGTGAGTTCCTTGAACAATGTGGTTTTCGATTGGCTAACTCAGATTCTAGTTTGTTTATCAAACAGGCTAATAATCAAGTAGCAGTGGTCCTCATTTATGTGGACGATTTGATTATAACGGGTGACTTAGAGGAAGAGATTGATCAATTAAAATCCAATCTCTGTATTCGTTTCAAGATGAAGGATTTGGGAAAGCTGAAGCATTTTCTGGGTTTGGAGCTGAAGTACGAGAGGAATCAGGTCATTTTACACCAGACCAAGTATGCTAGTGAAATGTTGGCTAAGTTTGAGATGATTGATTCCAAGCCTGCATTAACACCAATGGATGCAAATATGAAAGTTCGAGCCGAGGAAGGAAGAGAACTCGAGAACCCAACAATATATAGAAAGATTGTGGGAAGTTTAATCTACCTTACACTCACGCGTCCTGACATATCTTTTGCTGTGGGAGTAATGAGTCGATTTATGGAGAAGCCAAGGAAACCTCATCTCATTGCTATAAGAAGAATCTTAAGGTATGTTAAAAATACTGTTAATTATGGGGTCATGTTTAAGAGGGAGGATGAACCGATGTTATGTGGCTATTGTGATGCGAATTATGCCGGGGATCTAAACTTGAGGAGATCAACTACCGGGTATTTGTTCAAGTATGGATCTGGTACCATTTCATGGTGTAGTAAACGTCAACCAACAGTGTCGTTATCCACGACTGAAGCTGAATACAGAGCTGCAGCTATGGCTGCACAGGAGTGTACATGGTTGGTCAGGTTATTGGGCGAGTTAAATCAAATAGTGAACTATCCAGTAGAGCTGAAATGTGACAATGGGTCGGCTATAAAGCTTGCTGAAAATCCTGTCTTTCATGCAAGGACAAAACACATAGAGGTTCACTGTCATTATGTTCGAGAAAAGGTGCTACAAGAAGAGATCAAGATGAAGCAAGTTGGAACTGCAAACAGGTAGCAGATATTCTCACCAAAGCCCTGTCAAGTTTGAAGTTGGTTAAATTCAGAGAAGAAATGGGGTTATATGAAGCTGGAAATGAGAGGGAGTATTGAAGAGTTGCATATTCCAGCTTGGCATTTAGAAGTCCACATCAGCAGCATATTTTCGTATTTATTTTATTTGGTTTATGTATGCTTATTTGTAGGAAGAATAAGTCTAAGTATATGGGTCAATAGGTGGCAGTTGTGATCCATTTTTAGCTCCTTTATTTTAGCTTCATGGGAACGTTGGGAGTTATCCCAGGTTCTATTTATAGTTTGTTTTCAGTTCACTTTTGTATTCAAGTTTCATATATCAGAAAAGCTCTATGCCATTTTGAGCAAACCTATCTCTATTTACTGCAAATTCAGTTCTTGTTCAAATTCATAGCTTCCTGTTTAGTTATAATTCCATTATTCATATTCAACAAAGTTGACATTATATCAAACTATCAAAAATCTAACATTTTTCAGGGGACATTTTTTTTGGAATGATGGAGCAGTAAGAAGTTAAGAAACATGTTAACTTGTCTACTTTATAGCTAAAGATACATGTTATTTTTGTATGGTGAAAGTACAAAATAACCCACATTAATATTAGTATTTAATATAGTTATATATAAATAAAATTGAAGTTACCTGGTTTTATTTATACGTGTTTAACTCATTGCTCAAAAGCTAAATAATGAACTTTTATACTTTTTAAAGAACAAAACTAGAAGTTATCTGTAACTTTATAATGACTATCTGTACGACCATTTGAACTGCATCTATACGAATCAAACTGAGTGTTGATCATACATCCGAAACCTAGAGCTTATGCAAGTATGTAAAAGATCCGATCATTACTCGAGAGCTTAGGCCAAGCTCAAGCTTGCTGTAACAACCCAAGACTAGCGACCTGCCTGCTTGACTCAAACTCGAAACGACATCAACACTAAGGCCAATAATGAACGGAAAGTTTTCCGAAAATGGAAGGCCAAACTATCTTCACTACTCACAAGTTTCTCATTCTTCTACAGAAGAAAATAAACACAAATTTAACAAAATCTTTCACTAACTGAACTTAATCAGTAACCACTTCTGTTCCTTTAGTAGCCATAGCACCATATTTTGAAAAAACACCAGAAAGCAAAGCCTTCTCCTTCATCTTCAACCTGTGCCATCAAAACAGCATTAACAAGACTCCACAACTGCATACGATAACATCGATGAAAAGACAGGCATACTAAATAAAACACAAAATGTCAACCTGTTGGCAGATCCAGGAATGTTCAGTTTTGGTGTATTCTCTGCTTTCTTTTTACCCGCTATCATCTTCTTCCCCTTTACACTAACTTTCTTCGGTTTTTTTGGCAACTCCGCACCCGCTTCAGGTTCATGTATTTCTGGAACCATATTATCAATTTTCGTAAAATCATTGTCATTGTAGTCATCTGTTGCTGATACAAGTATGTCATCACCATTTTTGAACTTATCCAAAACAGCATCTTCAACATATGGGTCGAATGGCGTTTCAGCAACAATAGTTGAGTTGATGGTCGCAGTGGGATTTGAAACTGGAAGACGATTTTTTGTTTTATGAACGGTAGGTTTAGAAGATGCTAGATTTGAAGGGCTCGATTTCATTATTTCACATCTGACTTGCTTCTGAACCTTACCAAAAGTGATCGGCTGTGTTGAGAACATATCGACAAATCTGCCAAAATACACACTTTAGCATTGACAGAGATCTTGCATCATAAGTTTGACATTTGAGATCGAAATTACTAGTTTCCAACTTAACAAAATATTTATATTATTAGACGTTTGAGAGAAATTTGATGAGTATGTTAAGACTCTATAACAAGTGGTATTCAGAAATGTCATAAAACACTAAAAGAAACAACTTTTCAAGAGAGTAATGAACTCCATAACAATTTTGAGTTCCTAGAGTAACACGTTTGACCTGAAAAGTCAAAATCCAACTTAGGCTAATAGTTACAACCTTTTCTTTTTTATTTCCATCATCAACCTCACATCACTGTCTTGCAGATAGACAACATGTTAAGATCATATATATTGAGTTAACTAGAGAAAGTATATTATGAATGCATTTATCAAACTGGTGCAGCTAAATCAACCAATTGCCTTTTGCTTATCAGTGATTACTACCTATCTCATGCTATCAAAATCTCAAGGCATGTCAACCAACTACTATGTCTGTCCTATTAAACTTGTTTTATTTGACTACTTGTTAGAAGCCAAAAAAATTTCCTTTAACATCGAGTCATGACATAATAAGAGAATCTTGTGAACCCAAAATGATGCTACCAATGTATTGTAAACATGGCAATGGCAAGTAGATAGTTATAACTTTGAGATACCTGTTTGCCTCCTTCTCAGACTTGAAATCGACAAAGGCAAATCCTTTGCAAACAGGTTCCCTGGTTTTTTCATTCCCTAAAACAGCAGGAATTATGTTGACGATTCCAGAAAACGGTTTAAAAGCCACTTGTAGGTCTCTATGGATGTTCTTCTTCTTTGGAAGATTGATCATTCGTACACGAATTCCATTTGGAGGCACTTCAGGCACTAAAAGAATAAACAAACAACCTAAATTAACTACGCACCATGTAGTCACATTTTATATTCAAATTTCCTACTTTTCAAACATAACATTATACACATCATGTAACACCATTCACATCAACAGTACACAATTAATTTCTTTATGTTATGAAACACACTGCAGCCAACACATTTTCCTCTAAAACTACAGATATCATATCAAAACTGTAACTTTTTAGCAAAACAACCAAAGTGGATATTGCATCATGTAGTAAAGAGACTATGTGTTATGCAATTCAAGTAAAACCAAGTAAAGAAAACAAAACCTTTCTGTTTTGGAAGATTTTCTTTCTTAGGGTTTCCATCTTCTGGATTCTTCTTGAGGTTATTGACATTAGCAATCTGAGCAACCCTACTCTGTTCCAACTCTTCAAGTAATTTATCTTCCATACTTGTATCATAAACCTTCCCTTCACCAAACCCTAATGGTTTATTTCTGGTCCACTGCCTCATGTTCCTCAATGGAACAATAATATCTTCATCTTCATCTTCATCATCTTCGTCTTCGTATTCATCCTCAAATTCATCATCAAGATCGAATTCTTCAGTTGCAGGGGTGGTGGGTTCTGCTCTAATTGGGGTTTTTGAGGCGAAAAGAGGTGACCCAGATGGTGATGATTTGAGATGAAATGGGAGTAATTTGTGTTTGGGAATTTGGATTGAGATAAAAGAATGTTGGTTGTGGGCTTTATTATTAGAGTGGAGCAGAGCAGGAAAATTGAGTGAGAAAGGGATTTGAAACAGAGTAGTTGATTTTAGGAGTGCTCCATTGTTGTTCATGGTTGCTAGTGAATTGAGAAGATGATAGTTTTCACTTTTCAGGGATTTAATTCCAAATGAGTTTGCAGGTTTGTGTATTTGTGTTTCGGATAAGGTAGAAGCATGCTTCACTTTGATAAACAAAATTCCTTTTTCCAATTATCCAAAATTTCCATAAAAAATGTAATTTTCTTATTTTTTTTTCCTTTTTATTTTTTGTTGGTTAATCGTTTTATTCAAAATTATTTTTTTCTATTTGAGCAAGTGTATAGTTGTAGAAAATTGAAGTGGTGTTTAGTCGAAGGATTATGAAAATAATGTTATATTTGGTAATGAATTGTTAAAAAGAAAAGAAAAAAAAAAGAATATAACTATACCTATACTATTTTAATCCGTCTTTTCTTTTTTCTTTTTTTAGAAAAGTTAAGTAAAATATCACAACTATCAAGCAAATATTTACGTTCTTCAATTGTGAGGATTTGAACCTCAACTTAGTGATTGAAAGGTTACTCTAATACCGTTAAACTAATAACCCTTTAATTATTTAATTAGTCTTTTTAAATGTTATAAAAAAGAGTTAATATTATTTTTTAACTAATATTATCTTGACGATACTTTTCGTAGAATATTAGATGAAGAACCTTATTTATATTTTTTTACCACTCAGTGAACTTGTTGATGATATATATCTCGTTAAGATTAAGATGAACTTTTTTCCTCCTCTTAGATACTTATATAAGTGATTATATTTCTCAAGTACATTTGTTAAAAAATGTCATTTTAGCGACTTTTGGAACATATTGTTATGCTTAAAAAAAACAATAATCATTTTAACCTATGATCAAGTTAAAAAAATAATAAAAAAATCTCTACAATCTAAAGTACAAAACATGAGAAAGGTACCGTATGCAAGTAGTAGTACAGTACCATAAACCGGTTATCAACTAACAGCAGATCTTGACCCGAACCATCTAAATCCCAATTCCCAAATCCAACACAATGCCTACCTTCTTGCGGCGGTCAAGAATTTCCGGTTTGGTTGCCGACCCGTATTTACTCCATTATTTTTTTCCCCCAAACTAAACCACCATCAGCTTCATCTTTACAATTCACAAAACCCTAACAATCCCAGAATAATCAAAATTATCACTAATTCAGCTACTAGTAAATTCGCTCAATTATCTTATTACAATTACAAACGTACAATATGGAGCATCACCAATCGTTCCACAATCTGTTCGAACGACGCCCCTTTATCAAGTCCAAAACTCCTGCTGTTAAGTGGTTCAAACAATGGTATGCTTCCCGCTTCTTAATTTTGTTTTATATATTGATACTGATTGATATATTTGTAGGAGTTAGTATGTGATTGTTTGTTATATTACAATCCCTCCCCTATTCATAACTATAGTAGGTGACATTGAAAGGTGGAATCTTGATTGCTTTTTTAGTAAATTAGGTTAGATAGATATGTATTGCACGCTATATGATATGTTCAGTCCTTATGCGACTACGAAGTTCATGAAATTTATGATAAGAATGCTAACAACAAGCTTACCTTGGATATAGGCAAATTGCTGAACCATGTACATACATATATATATTTTGATTTTTAAATGTTTGCTCTCCCTTTTTCTGCAATGTTATTGTTCAAGTGATTATTGCTCCAAACCGATGTGACATGGTTCGAACTTAATTTTCATTGTTCTGGTTATTTGGTGGATTCCCATGCCCATCACACTGCCATCCCAACAATTATGATAGTTTCCGGTTTCATGTGCTTAAGTGCTTTGTGTATGTTTATTTCTTTTGTTGCTCGCCTTCAGCTTAACCTGATTGTTATTATGATTACTCACCCAGGGTACCCCAGGATGTTGTAGCAACAGGTGGGAAATGCCACGTTATGAAATGGGTCACAGGTTAGTAGTTACCGATTAAACAAACAATACACTGAAATGTATTGTTAAAGAAAATAACCAGTTGCACAAAATTGTTGCTTTAACAATATTAACAAACTTCTTTTCTTTTTTGATGTGCAACCAGAGGCCCAAATGAAGGCCATCAAAGAGAAGATGGAACAACCAGTGGCGCCTGTAGAACCCGAACCAGAACCAACTACTGAAGTTCTTTTTCTCTGCAGCTATGAAGGCTGTGGGAAAACATTTATTGATGCTGGGGCTCTAAGGAAGCATTCTCACATTCATGGAGAGAGACAATATGTTTGTCATTATGAGAATTGTGGAAAGGTACACCCTTTGGTTCATCTAATAATCAGTTGTCAGCAAAATCTTGATCATAACCTAATTATCGACACTTTAGTCAACTATCAATTTGGATTGAGAATTGTGGGGTGGAAAATATATGGTTTTTATTTTTTTCCTCAAGATTGTGAGAATTTGGGCTATTTTGCAGAAATTTTTGGATAGCTCAAAGTTAAAGAGACATTTTCTTATCCATACAGGCGAGAGAGATTTCATATGTCCACATGAAGGTTGTGGTAAGGTAATAATAAATCTATCACTCCCTTAGCAAGATGTTTCGTACAGCATTGATTCTTGTTTCTTATTTTATTTGATCTTATTTGAAAAACTTTCGAGTAGCAGGAAAAAGAAGCTAATATTATGATCTATATACCAATGTATGTGATGTTATCTATTTACTTTTGCAGGCATTCTCGTTGGATTTCAACCTTAGGTCACACATGAAGACCCATTCTCAAGAAAATTATCATATCTGCCCATTCCAAGAATGTGGCAAGAGATATGCTCATGAATACAAGCTAAAGAATCACATTATGTCTCACCATGAAAAGGTTCACTCTTACTCCGTACTTACGTTTCAATTTTATGCAATTTGCTGAACAACACAAAAATAAATATTGATCGATCTTTTGCTGTTGTCTGAAATTTCAGCAGAATATGAGTAATATGGTTGAATTGCCGCCCAAGTACGTCCAAGTCCAACCTGTGGAAAAACCTCCTCCAAAGCCACCTAAAGCGGCTATAGCTGCTACTTACGCCACTGCTTCATCTGACCGGCCTTACGCGTGTCCTTATGAAGGATGCGGAAAGGCTTACATCCATGAATACAAGCTCAACCTCCATTTAAGAAGAGAGCACCCGGGCCATTTCCCGGAAGACAATCCCAAAAACGCCCCTCGTAATAAAAACAATGATGCTGACATGGATGCTGGCAGTGACCATGACGGATATCCTGTCAAACGTGGAAACCCCAAATCCCAGAAACCAAGCCGATCAAAACCCAACATAAAGCTTCCTCCCGCCAAAGCTGTGATGCGCAAGCCGCCACCTGCTGCTGTTCCAACTGTGGCCAAGAAGCAGTCATGGCCGGTGGTTAAACCGGTGCACGAGGAAGAAGACAGTGAAGAGACCGAAGAAGATCGTGAGGATGGATGGAGGTATGGTGGTGGTGGTGGGGATGATAATGATGACGATGACGATGATGAAGAGACCGACGAGGACTAGTCTTGATGAATAACTTGTTTAGTGTTTTTTGGTTACTATACTAATAAAATAATTTATTTTTATGTAAATGCTAAATAAGTATCATTAAGGGAAAAAAAACATTTTGTTACCTAAAGACCATTGTTTGAGTTTCATGTTTATGTACTCCATCTTGAATTGTTTATAGAGTTGGGTAAGTATGGCAACCAGTTTCTTGTAATAATAGTGTTATACAGGGATAAGATCAAATAAACAGAAGCAATTCTAAAAGAGTATTAATTTGTACATCACAGATCATAATATCCACACCGCAATTGTACTTGATCAATGCATATGGTACAACACCGTATATGTTTGTGGTGCACATCAATTTTAAATGGCAGGTGGAAAAGAGATGCTATTCTTTCTTTTTCTAAAAAAATCTATGCGTAGCTGACAGGTGTCATTCTCTTGTCCTTTTTACCATAACTTTCTTTTAACTTAAGTGAGTATATTATTGCTTATGATGTTAGATATCTGGTAACTTTGGTATAGTTCAAGAGTCAAAATTTGACTATTCAAAGTCAAATAAGTCATAAATTTATTGAGGGTGGGAAGGACATGTATTCTTTATGATGCTAGTTTGGTGGTTACATTGAATGTTGTTGAAACACACATTTCTTCTAGTTAACAAGTACCTGATTTGTCTCTCACCTGATTGTGTAAGATCAATAATTGACTGTGAAGACCTATCTACCCCTCACAATCAGAATAATATATTAATCAGTGCCTTAATGACAGATTGGAAGAAGCTGTCTCTGTATATTAGCATAATTTATCAGTGGCACCTATTGTATATAAACTTGTACTCTGTCTGTCCTTCATGGATGATAGGTTCATTAATGGCAATAATTTTCAGCTACCATGTTGTACCAACTGCATGATGCAATGGTACTCCTGTTTTGAGAAAGACTCAACTGCCCTTTAGACCACATTCTTTGATAAAATATCTTCAACCAGAATGAATGATCAAGGAGGGATATTGCCAAAGGAGTCAACTTTGATTAATAAAAGAAGTTAAGTATACTTTCTTGTGAAGATAGTTTTCAGAGACAGATTAAGAAACATAAATGCAAACACAAAATTTCGGTTCTCATGCTTGCGTTTACAGTAGAATGATGGTCAATTTTCAGAGAAATATTCATAAAGGAGGCAACTTTGAACTCAAAATCAACATATTTTGTCAAGATTAATATACACGTGATGAATCAAAGTGTTAGGCCATTGTTTTTCTCTTCTAGAATATACATAAATATGCTTATTTTTATTTTATTGAAGTTGAGGTACTTTTCTTCTACCCAGCTGGGACAAAAAAACTGAGTTTCTTGAAGAACATATATACTTATATATCATGCATCATATCATATATTCGTCGATCAGCTTGTAGCTTCTGAGATACTTTGCAAAGCAGGCCGCCATGATTTTGATCTCGAAGCAGCTAATATCGATGATGAAGATCCAGATCTTTGCCTGAAAATCCTTTCATGTAACTCCACCTAAATATCAATAATTCCAGATATCTTTTACTAACTAAAAAGATCACAACTTTCATGCTTTTCTTTCATCTTTGCTTAATGAAATATATTAATCACCTGGTTTGTGTTATCCACTATTGTATTCTCATGATCACCACTAGCAGTTTCAGTTGATTCAGATGGGTTGATGTCTTTCATCATCTTTGCATGTCTTTTTGCCCTTACAACCTTCATAACCTCTGCAGAATTCAGAATTGAACCACCACCATGATTAATATTCAAAGAAAAGTAAAAATGAAAGTACTCAATTATTAATATTGAACTATTTAATTGAACTAACCATGAGAAGTAACAAGACGATAAGCTCGACCAAGAACAAGAGTGTCGGTAGATCGAAGAAGCTTGACACGTGTAAACCGAACGATATTAGTACCATCTTCAGGAGGCAGTGGAATTATAATGGAAACATAGTGTCCTGGATTCATTTTCATGACCTCACTGGCAGTTATAGACCAATACATTCTTTCTATCTTCCCATTTGGATGTTGTATAACTAATGCAGCTGCATCTACTGCTTGACAGTTTCCCATTTTTTTAATAATACTATTTTCTCTATATAAAATCTCAATCTTCTATAATTTTTGCTCTTTGAAGATGTGATAGAAGGGAGGAATTGAAATGAAGTTGAAGTCAGCAATTAATGGTCTATTTTCTCTATAGTATTGGTCTTGAGTCTTCACCACCCCTCCCTTATCTATACTTGCAAAAAATATTATTTATGTTTTACACCTTTAACTTTTAATTAAAATTTATAAAGTTTTGAGATATTTTTGGTTGTATCTTAGAAAAAAATAATGAAGGTTAATTTGTGATATTTTAAAGCCATATAGGTGTTGTTTGTACCTTTATAAACTGTAAATAGAATCTGCGGACTATCTGAGTCTGACCATCTTAAAAATAATAATAGTAATTTTAATTAAATTAAAGAGGTCTCATTCAAAGAAGTCAATGTCTCAATTCTTTAGTAGGTACTCTATATTTAACTATTATTTGTCCATAGATAATCATAAATTCATATATATATATATATATATATATATATATATATATAAATAAATAAAATATAGAGGAAATATTATTATTCATCATAAAGCATCTTACAATCACCAATTAAAATGTTAATAAAAATTTATTTTTACCAATAAATAGTAATCAAAATCAATACTATAAAGAATATATTAACGGATGAATTTAAATTTTTAATTATAACATTAGTTGATGAATATTTATTTAATAAATTATAGTTAACGTTCATCACGATGAATGTTAAAACATCACATTATTTGAATAATATTTTTAATTTTAACATTCATCACCATGAATATTAACTAACATTCACAGCGATGAATATTAACGATTTTGAGTCTAATATTCATAAATTGATGTAATAACCAGCAAAAAGAATTTATCAAAGAAGCTTAACATTCATCGCATCGATTCTGATTAACATTTACTAAATTTCACTTCTTTTATTGTGAGATTTATATGGGTGAAAGTAATATGCTTCTATTGAAAATAACGCTTCCCCTTTTCCCTGAAAAAACACTTCCCTCTAGATCAGTCCATATATATATATATATATATATTAAATACAAAATAACATAATATAATGTCCTCAATTCTTTAGCAGGTCCTCTGTATTTAACTATTATTGCCCACAGATAATTCATAAATTCATAAAATTATATATATATATATATATATATATATATATATATATATATATATATAGTGTGACATCCACAGGTAATAATTTTACTAATATTATGTGAGAAATTAAATGTAGTTTATTACTAGTATTAAGCTACTACTAAAAGTTGAAAGTTTAATAACCAACTTGACTAACAATTATTTGATAGATTTATATAATACATACTAAACATTAATAACTCAAATTCAATAATAAAGTCATTCTCAAAAAGAAAATTTAAGAAATCAAAATATATCATAATAATATATTTACGTTAAAAATATAATAATTAAATTATCATAACTACTAGAATGAAGATAATATAACTCAAATTCTAGAGTCTTCTAAACTCTATCTAAATATATGAGTAACCTAGTACAAATCGATGTGTTACTTTCTTAGTTAGTAAGTTTTATTATTTGAATGACATCTCATACAACAACTTGTAAAATCAGGATAGTCTAGACTTATAGGTATGCTTACAAGGCTTAATTATACTAGTATAAATACGGTACCCAACATACTTGTAACACCCTCTCTTCATATGGTATAAAATATTCTTTTATTTCGGAAGCGTAGGTCAAAACATGTATTGCATTATTAACATTTATATAATGTACATATACTGTTTAAAACATCGTACATAACCAGGTGTTACATAATTTCAACTTTCATTTAAGTTATCAAAAACATAATCAGAGTTGCCAACTGGTCAAACATTCCTTTCAAACATAATCTTCCTGCCCGCCCATTTCAATCATGACCTGCAGGGATTAAGGTGGTGGGATTAGCACAAAGCTAAGTGAATGAATGTGAAACTAACAATTCAACTTAGCATAACAATCTGTTTACATCAATTAATCGTAAACACATAACGTCAAAGAGGATCGGTGGTTTTTGAGGAACCCTACTGCCGCGGTGGCCCTCAAAGAACGCTTATCACAATCTGTATTGGCCTATACAGAATATACCGAGAACTTGTTATTACCATTTCACAACACAGGTTTTAATACAACACATGTACAAAACCCTGTATCTGTAATTCTATAATAACTAAGTCCAACAATCTGTTGACCTCTTTAATAACAACCAATGCCCGAAGGCCACATTGCACGTAGATTCATAATCAGCAAATCAGACTAAACAGTCTATCAATTATATCTACTTTTAATTGTTGCAACCAAACCGTTACAACCAAATCAAACTTGTGAGTTTCAGATCCACTCACCTGTCAATCTCAGTCCAACAACTCAGAAATCTAATGTTACTGAGTCTTCAGCTGATCTGAGAATACAACAAATAATGAGTTAGTAACTCATTCCATAATCATATAACATATTTCAATACATAGTATCGAAATGACAAACAATTTCCAAGTTATAACAATGCACTTGTATAATTATTTACTCAATCATCATAATAACATATTTAAGCGAACAAGCAAATCCCTGAAGTCTAAGAAACAAAAGTTCAATCCGAAGTGAAACCAGAAAATCCCGAAACGATGTTTAAAAACTGAAAAATGCCATTTTTGACCCCAAGATGACCCCGAAAGGTCTAAAACTGCCTAGACTCATTTAAAAGAGTTTTAAGTATTGGACCGTTTTCGAGTGACTATGCGAATCTCGGCCCAATCCGTGTTAAATGAAAATTGGGTAAATTTTTAGCCACTAAAAGTATCACTAACACTTATGTACTTTTGAAATTTGCAAAATAAAACCTTTAAAATCTCAGTTCGCAAAGCAACATCTCAGTTCGCAGAGATTCTCAGTTCGCAAAGCGACATCTCAGTTCGCTTCGCAAGGTTCAATTCGCGAATCTTAGTTCGCAGCACAGCATCTTAGTTCGCATCGCAGCAACTCAGTTCGCATCTCAACAACTCAGCTCGCGAACTGAGTTCTTCTTCTTGCAAGCTGCGAACCGAGCCTGCTGTAACCAAAAACCCGAACTTTCTTCTTCCAAAACTCACAAATTCGACTTCCTATCATTCTAACAAGCTTTCTAACAACTCATATACATCAAATATCATCATATAACATCTTTCAAGCTTCAATTACACAACTATTTCACAAATTGACTAATTTTCATGAAACAAGTTTATGACTAAAATACTCACTTTTAAGAGTAAGAAAAAGATGATGATGATGATATGAAATTCGTTTTTCTAATCTTGAATCACACTCAGGTTGCTATCAATTTGATTGAACGAAATTGAAAGGTTGACTATGTGTTATGAAATGAGAAAATGAGATTAGGAAAGTTTTTAGAAGGTTTGAGAACATATGTATGTATATATATATATATATATATATATATATATATTAATCTAACCCAATACCATTATAATTTTAGTTCCCTTCTTAATCTATTGTCTGGAACCTAAAACCATTTTGCGAAACCAACTATTTTATTTTACCGTCAACTAGATTAATTTAAAACAACGAATTATTTATTAGTCACAATAATTCATTTATCCTTTTGACTAATATTATCAAATAAGCATAATAATACTAAAATATTCCTAACACATTAAATAATAAATTTAAAGTTAGGAAATTACCCGTATATTACTAGGCCCTTAGGGTGGATGTTACAATACTAGTAATACTCATTCCATATACACATTATACATACAAACACCTACTAGTTATACGTACACACTGTCGGCCAAACAAAGGTAATCATACACTGCATTTGTTTTACTCTTTATTGTAATATTTTATTTCATTAAATCTACATAAATTGTGTATGCATTACGTAATCATCGTAATATCATATATAACTTTGCATGCATGATTTTGTAAGGAAGTAACTACTTAGCCACATGTTTAATATTATTAATAATAATAGGCATATAATGATACTTATAGTAAATATAAATAATGTCTAATATTAATTTAATTGTATGATAATAGGTTGAAACAGCAATCACAGCCTAAACTAACGAGGTGAGTTTCATGTTATTTTCAAAACTGAGATATATGTGATATACCACGTGATTACTTGATTACTTAATTATCTGTAAATTTCATTTAAGCATGAACATTGATTTTTAGATATGCATGTTAGTCTTCGGGTAACCAGGAGCTGAAACGTAACGGTCGTTGGCTCATTAATATATATGTAATTTTAATGGCTGAAACATGATGGTTGTTTGATCACATATATATTGGTACGATTAGTACACAAGCAGCCACTTGTTTGTACTAAATCGATACCAGTCGATACTTGTCACTATCAAAAGTGTTGGTATAGATAGTCGTGACATTGATAGCGCGCATGCTTATTGATGTCGGATAACGAGTTGAAATCTGGTTAACCTCAACAGACACATAGATCTCTTTATACTTTCTATATTTTACGTTTTCACGTTGCACATCATCATTGCATATTGTGTGTGATATTTTGTACACAAACACACAAAATCACTAAGCCTTTAGGCTTATGCATGTACGTGTATATCTCAAGACACAACTAGTTGGCTCGCAAAAAGGGAACTCGTAGGACCAGATGATACCTGGAGACGTTGTTGCTTATTTATAGACTAATTTAAACCTTGTATCGCTTCCGCTTATAATATACAAATTTGATATATGAATAAAAATTTCGTTTTGTTGGAATAAATCTCGGGTGTCATATATAGGGTCCAGATCCACAGAGAAGCACCTGTTTTCTGGGGAAGATACACATTCATCATCGAATAATGTTAGTGAATTCACTTAATATTCATCATATGATGTTATATGTTATAAAAAAATAGTTTATTGATTAATATTAGTAGTTATAACATCGGTTTTGATTAATAATTATTGGTAAAAATATGTTTTTATACGTTTTGATTATCATTCATTTTAATGTTAACGAATAATTTTTCAAAGAAAATGATAATATCCACTTCGGTTAACATTCATTAATGATGAATGTTAGAAAATTCTCCTAATATTCATCATATGATATTATTATAAGTTATGAAAAGTAGTTTATATATGAATATTTATAGTTATAACATCGGTTTTTATTAAAATTTCTTGGTAAAAATATGTTTTTTTACCTTTGATTATCATTCATCGTGAATGGTTAGCTTCCCTCCTTCCCTTAAAAAATTGTTTCCCTCTTGATCTCTATCCTATATATCTTATTACATATAAAGCATCTCCGTCATGGTCTTAAAATTAGACTCAACAATGTTTAATGACTAAATTGACCTTTAAAACTCATTAATAATTTCAATCTTTCCAAATCAACCATTGATTCATAATTGATTTATAATATTTATAACAAGTTAACAACCTCTCATTTTAAACTTTTCATATCGTCTTTTAGAGTTTTAAACGTATTATTTCAATGAATCTTTTACAAAAAATATAAAAACTGAATAATTCATTAGATCTGTAAAATTATCAAATCGAAATTTTTACGAACGTGTGCATCTACTTGTCATCGTCGATGTATGCGAGTACATTGCTAGTATATATATATATATATATATATATATATATATATATATATATATTATATACAAATAACATAATATAATGTCTCTATAATTAATTGATTTCAATGTTTTGGTTCTTTGTTAATTTTGGATCCATTAGATAAACATTAATTTATTTCGTTTCCATTTTCTATATATGTACCAAGTATAATTGTGATATCTATCGATCTTAAACCCTTATAAATAATTTAGGGTTCATCCTTAAACTTACAAGAATATGTGAACTACCAAAATTACCCTTGATATCTTTTACGAGTATGGCAACTATAATCTGACAATGTTGGTAACCTTTATCTGAATTCAAGGGACATAATCTGGTAATCAATCAATTAATTAAAATATTATAAACTTTGAGCTTATTATGTTTCTAATGATGATAAGTTAGTACGGAGTATTATTGATTAACGTAATATTCGAAGAATAGTCATATTACATCGTGCGGGTAATATACTAGTTTTTAATAATAGAAGAAACTTTGTTTTATAAAATGATAATGGTAACCAAAAAGTTTAAGAATTTAGGTAAATCATGGTAAAGTCCATGTGCCATGTTGGGTTCACATATTGATTTTAGAAAAGGACCTGGGATGGTTCAAAGAGGACTTTTGTAGAGGGCTATTATCATAATTATGTTGTAGACACCACATTCTAACTGTGGGCAAAGTGAGCGGAAATCTGTCATGGTATGTAAATCTAATTATGTTGTAGACACCACATTCTTGATATGTAGAGAACTATCCAGATTTATATCGCATGTAATGAACTTGGTAATTTTTTTTATATTGTATGTAATTTATAGTATTTCTTTTGCGTGTCGACTATATAAGATGTCACGGAACCTCTCTTACAACCATTAATTTAACCAAAATACATACAATGTAAATAAATTACAAGTTCCTTACATGCAATGCACGTCCGAATAGTTAAGTACACACTACAAATGTCACACGTTAGTTCAATACATTTGCGCGTACTTAACCTCTCTAACAAACTAATTTAGTAAGAAGTTTGATCATCCATTGCACATCTAGTCTAGTTATTATAAAACATACTTAAAAATTAAAATTATTTTTGTATGATGAGATGTGCTCTAAAATACACACCTGTGAAATTTGTCAGTAAATAATAATTAAAAATAGCAAATCATTCATGTTGTCAATAGCACAAAACATTTGTAATGTTGACCGATAGGAAGCATATAAAATATTTACATTTTACATATTAAACCTTCTAACTTTCATAAATATACATAATTAGTTCTTAAATTAATACTAACAATATATTTAAATTCGTGCTATTTGCTAAGGATGCACCAAATCAAATTGGACATCAAGAAAAAAAGAGGTAGTTGCCTTCACCAAATTTTAACCAAATCAAATCAAATTGAAAGATTGATAAGAGACATTAATTTTTATCTAATTAATCTAATTAATTAGACATTATATTGTGTGAACTCTAATGTAGGTATGAGGTACATTTTGACAATCATCATTTAATATTAGTATTAGCAATTTAGCATATATTATAATCTATGGTCTTTTCGAAGATTGCATATAAAAGTCATCAAGAGTATTATAAGTGTAAGTTGTTCAACATAGAGATGTGATTATGGAATAAACTTTATTTTATTAACATTATTTTAATTTAATTTCTTCAATCTTTTCTGACATATATAAAGACTTAAAAATGTATTTGAACAGATTAAGCTAGTTTAAACCTCTAATTATACTTACAACTATGATTACAACAATTAATAATCTTATGCATCGATCGTACATAGAAATTTTTTTGGCAATTTATTACAAATTTGTAAAAAACAATCGATCCGATTTATAAAAACACATATCTTTTCATCTTATTGCGTACACATACTCAATTGGTCAAATTACCATTTACACTTTACAAATATCATTGATCATATACAATTTTAATATTAATAGATTGCATTAAAGTTAAGCTTCAACATGAATAGAATTAGGAGATATGGACTTGTCATGTAATTAGATCCATACAACAATTAATTACTATTACTAAAAAAATTAGAAATAATTTTGCTGTTTATTTATAACATATTTGAAGTGTTGTACTTTACATAAAACAAAAAGATGAGTGTTTTTCTATGTCTGAAATTAATTTTAGTCTTGAAACTACATAATTAATTAGTTAAACTGTCAGCACCTTTTTCAGCTCAACTTATCCAAAGTCCGGATGGGTTATACTCTAAAATCAATTGATGATAGTGGTAGTAGACCATGAACTTAAAAGGCTATGGTTTCATTATGTATCCGATGTGAGATATGAGTTTATACTCAACATAAACTTTTATCTCATAATAGATGATAGTGTTCTAATTCATATATGTTATGAAAAACTTTAATGTGAAATGGAAAACCTTATTTTCAAACTGATATATACACGATAACTTTCAGAAATTACTGATTTTTTTTTCATCACGCACAAAAACTGAGTTTAGTGCGTAGTAAATTGGAATAATAACTTTATTATACATGTATTATCATAATCTTCTTGTTCATATACAAGGCTTTAAGCATAATAAACTCCAATAAATGATGTTATTTTTAAATTCAAATTTTATTATAAAATATAAATATTTAAAGTCTATTATTGGTTTGGTAGAGACATGTACAATGAATAAATCGATAGGGACAAAGTGAAGGGCCATCTTGCATGCCAACCTCCAAATATCACATCACTCCTTGCCTTTTTCTTGAATTATTATTTTTTTTAAGCAAAATTATCCAACTTCTTTATCATCAATGTATCTATAATATAAGTTTACAACCATAAATCTAAGGGTGATTATATTTATGTAGAAAATTTAGTGTACTTTTTTTAGTATTTATTGCACCTTTCTTTTCGGCACATATATTATCCCCTAAATATTGTAAAAAAGTGTCAACCTCTTAAGTTAAACACAAGGCATTCAAGAACGAACTAAAAACAGTTAATCTGTATCACATATTAAACATGGGTGTATGAGAAATGATGCAACTTTGAGAATGTGATGGTGGCCAAAAAACAAAACACTTACATAAGCTGGGTTGCAACTAGCATGATTCGAGAAACAAGCTTGCTTGCCAAAGTTGATCAAGATTCAAGATAGAATGCATGAAGGTCAAATGTAGGTAACAATTTGCTATGCAAAATTAACAAGATCTCGTTTTACAATCAAACCGAAGGGAAAAACTTGTTGAGATTAAAAGGCAAAGAGTAGAATTCTTCGCTTCTTGTATCTGTCTTGAACGATCTGTACTTGTCCCACCAATGCATTCCTCTGTCCTTCCTTGTTGCAGCATCTTTCTGAATGAGTGTTACATCTAGAAACATAGCCAACAACCCACCCACAAATGCTTCAGAAGAGAATGGTACATTTACCATATCATTCCACTGAAGTAAAATAGAATGAGTGTTCGTTAGCATAACTTTGACTACAGAGGTCAAATCTGGTAACATAAATTGCTGGAGTTCATATCATTCATGAAATTACTGATTTTACGCACTTGAGGTCATATCTAGTACTTCTCAAATGCAAAAACGACAGGATTTCCCTTACAAAGGTAAAGCAAATATATTTCTAAGTTTAGTGCTTGTTTAAAGTAAACTGCAGCTGGAATATATGCTAGAATATGATAATACTGATTCATGACATCTTGATTTCTGAAGACCAGCCCTTTGACCTCAAAAGTCAGCTCTTTCCCTAAATTGGGAAGTTCGACTTTTGAAGTCAAATCTAGTACTTTCAAAATACAAAAGTTACAGAATTCTTGCAGATGTAAACCCAACACATTTCTCAATTTAGTGTCCGTTTGAAGTAAAATTTGGGTGCAAACATGCGAGAAAAAGATAACACAGATTCATGGCATGTTGGTAGTTAATGATCAGCCCTTTGACCACAAAATTTTTTTCATTCAGAAAGTTTGACTTTTAGGGTCAATATTGTATGTTTAAAAAACAACTTGTTGGGTTTGGTTACAGACCTAAATGTTTCTATGTTTGGTGGTTTATTAAAGCTAATGTATTTAAACAGTATAGCTAGAGAAGATTTAGTACTAAATTAAAAAAGGATGGAGTGTGTGGGAATTCTTACCCATCTAGCTTTCGTGTGTACAGGGCCATAACTCCTGAGGGCAGTGTACTCATTGAAATACTGTGGTATCGATAACCCCATGAAGATCGAAAACCCAAGAATGAATTTTACTCTGAAACTGTTTAAATTACAAAACTGGAGAAACCCAAGACCTGCTGAGCCTGTTCACATGCCAATAAAATTTTCATTTATGAACATATTGATGGAAATGAAACACCAAATGCAACAGGAAAATGCTTAATGCATACCCACGTAGGCAAAGAACAGACAATATAATGCTGCTACAATAGGTGCTGGAATTGATGCAAACACCGCTCCAAATTTTCCTGTAAATCAAAATCAGTCTCTTCGGAAATTAAAAAAAAATAAAGAGAGAGAATTATATCACAGGTGTCTGTAAAAATCAAATGTTGGATTATTACCAAGAACAGAAAAGAATATCATGAAACCGGCTGAAATCTGCACAACCCTTCTGCTACCAACGCGTGTTAAACCAAGCAAACCCGCGTTTTCACTGCCACACACATTCAATATAAGAATCTGGAAAGAACTCTTGATAACTGATTGAGATAAAACCATAGATATAGCTTACACGGATACAGATGAACCATTGCCTGTCCCAAAGATTCCCGAAAACAAAATGCCAACTCCCTTCCGAAACAGAAAAACAAATCAATTATAATCCTGAAAAAAAAAATATAAAATCATAAATATATAAATAAATGCCAATACCTGCCAACCAATGCCACGGCTAAGAACGGAAGGTGGCATAGGAGTTGCACTTGCATACCTAGCTACTGCAATGAACGCACCAGTAGACTATCCAGAATAACGACATGATTAAACAAATATAAAAACCGATGACAGTTATCTTATAAAAAAGATTAAACTTTAAAAATTAAACTACCTCGACTAGAGTAACAAAAGATGTAATCATCATAGCAAAAGCTTCTCCAGCATCAAAAGTTGGGGCTCCCCATTGAAATGGATAAGGAACCCGTATCCTGTAAACAAAAACCGTTTCTTGAACAATTGGTACAATGCCTCAGATATATAAACAACAATTAACAGATATAATATACCATGGGGCAGCGCCTATGATTCCAGCACGATCAGTTCTACAACTTAGTTGAGTTCTGTCAGATTTGTTCTTGTAGGCCCCACCAACAGTGAGTAAGTGTGCGTATATCCACACGATTACCACCGAGAATAAAACAGCAAATCGGTCAAATACATGGCTTTTTCCCTTCATAAGATGGGGTATGTACTGCAAGCAAACGCATCATCTAAGTTTACCATTAACATCTAATGATCCTTATTCTTGGAATATAATAGTATGTTATAATGTTATAAAACATTACCTGTGAGAAAATTAGCAGAAAAATGAGTTGGGGCAGTCCAATCTCAATACATTTGGCAACCTACAGAAAGACATGCAACTATATAGAACAAACAGCAACGTAAATTGTTCATAAAAATAAACAACAGCAACGTAAAGAACGGATTAATAGCCGCTAGAGGTGTCAATCTACTTATGAATGGGTCAAGTTGCGTTTTTTTAATCGGGTGTAAAAATTATACAAGAAAACAAAAAGTAGCAGAAAAGGGAAACATTAATTAAGGGTGAACAAGTTGAAAGTTGCCCAAAGTATAATGTTAATACATACAACCACTTAAAGTGCTTTGTTTCAAGATAAAGTATCCTATTTTAGTAACAAACATCGCTTTGTAATCATATTGAACGCATTAAATAATCAACAGTAGTACTGGAAAAATGGACATAAAGTGTTTCGGATTCTTTTATATTTAGTTAAGAAAATTATAGATGCATACCAAAGGAAAACCAAACTCGTATAGCCCATAGCCGGTTAGAGCCACCAATGGAACCGCAGACAATGGACTCATGAACCTGAAATTGAAAAGACCAAAGATGTTGCAAGTATTTAAACAAATCAGACCAGGTTGTGTAGTATGGTTCCAAACTAACCTTGTAATATTGCGCCAAAGGCCACTAAAACCAAGCACAATCTGAAGAGTTGAAGCAACGATAAGAGCACCTTGAGTCCCTCTCATAATTCTCTCAAATTTCTATAAAGTCATCAACATATAACAGCTTAATATATCAAACAAAATGTATGTATAGTAAGTCATAAAAGGTTGATCGTGTAACCACCTCTTGAGGATCCGCAATGTCACTATATCGATCAGCCAATATGATCGAAATCGTAGCAGGCACGAAAGTATACGAACCACCAATGACAGCAGGTAAGCGTGTCCCAAAAAGCGTTTGTGTTAATGTATTCAAACCAGCAACAAAGAGTAGTGTCTGAATCATCTTTGCTTTTTCTTCCTAAGATAGAAAAACAAATGTGATAAAAGTTTATAAGAAAAATATAGAATTATATAGTCTCTGCACTAAATTACGGACGTTAGTCTTGTTTTATATGACTTTATCCTTCATGCCCAAGAATTGTAAGAAAATGTAAGATTATAGTCTATGAATAAATGGGAATTCTGGTATTCGAATTCATTAATAGTGGTTATCTAGATCCTGTGAAAAGACTTACATGGCCTCCACCCATTTGAGGAACCAGAGTCGTAGGAATAAGAACTGTTGTTCCAAGCATCACAAGATAATGCTGGAAACCTAAAAGTATTGCCTCAGCTGCATCAAGAGGAAGTTGTCTTAGGGTTCATATACAAATTAAGGGAATATGCTGATTAAGACAAACAAAATGATGAATTAGCGTTGAGGATATTGTGGTAATTCTAATCTAAACAACACTTTTATCTTCGAAAGTGCAAAGATTTATTCTCATTAGGCTAGGGTGGTAAGTTAAAAAACTCAACTGAAAAGACTTAATACCATACTACAGTCTACAGAGAATAAGCAGGGGCCTTTAACCAGCTTAAATAAGCTATAATGACTCTAATTCAATTGGGTTTTATTGTTGATCAAAATCAAGAGAAACCCAGTTGAAGAATTCAAATTAACAGCACGAAAATCATCTTTTTAATAAGCTTCGTAGTTTTATTAGTAGCTACTCTGCACTTTTTCACATTAATGATTAATCAGCAACTGAAAGACAACGATGAGTCAATGACATAAACATAAATATCAGCAGCAATGGGAGGGTCTATATGAAATTCATACTGTTGTCGACTTTCATGAAATAAAATATAGAAATGCATTCCCCAGATAAATTTTACTATGGCAACGCATACCATCTTGATATGCAATGTAGCACATCCAAAAAAAAGGATTTTTTTCAAGCCATAATGCTCTTTTTTAAAAAAATAAAAAATACATGCAAATGATACTAAGCAGTTTTTTGTAATGGATTAATGGAACCATCTTAGTATCATTTTTACTGAAGTCTTCTCATTCTTGTAAGGTATTGAGTTTTTTTTTTCTTTTGCAATTTACAATTGATTGTCCAAGTCTTTACCTGTAGTTAAGACAATTTTTATTTCCTACTGATTAAACGCAATTGTAGTAACACAAATACGAACCATAAACCCATGGTAACAATGAAATAAGCTGATGGTATTTACATACAGTAAAACACAAACATATTAGCACCGATATTCATGGAAAATATAAGAAGGAGAGCAAACTTACGCCATGGTGGTGGGCTAGTAATACAATAAGAGACATTGGGAAGCTGTTCTTTAGAAGGGTGTGGCTGCAACTCATCTTGTTTAGGTGGTGCTGCTTGTCCTCCTGCCATTCCCTTCTTCAATTTCTATAATTTTCTTTACTCTAAAATCTTTTTTTAATCTAATTCCAACAAAAACTAGCCAAATCTTCACCCCAAATGAATACCTTTGATTTCAACAATATGACACAAAATCTTGAAATAAGTACAACCAAATGTACTAGGGATGAATCATAACACAGATGTCTCAACAAAAAATAAAGAAAATGTAAATTTTTTTGTTGCAATTTTACTTGTACAAATATGGGGAGATAGTGTTGATACAAAAGAAGAGATACCCACTTGAAAGAAGTATTGAAGACAGCATGAGGAATAGTTAATTTCAAAATTAAAAAAGAAAGATAGTAAAAAAGGGGTGTGAAAACAGAATCAAGAAAATAAAAACACCATCTTTATGAAGAATCTTTTGGTTCTTTTTTGAATTAAGTGTGTTTAGGTTTTTACTTTATCTTCTTTAGCTTAAAGAAAAAGTTGAAGAAAGCATCTATCTTCCCCACTCTGTCAACTTTTACTCATATCTCTGCACTTTGTACAGTCATGCACAAGCAAGCCAATTCATATGGCCCTGCAGCTTTAATGACCTGTACTAACACATCACCTACTTGCCATAATTCATTTCAACCATAATATGTTGCCATCCTTTTCTTTGAAAAATGCATAATTTAAGCCTATCTTAGGATCTTGCATTCATTTCTTGTTGTATTAACATGACAGTACAACTTTACACTAGTAATAGTCTAATAGATATGGTTTCTTTTGCACTCAAAGGATTGATCATTAGCTTGTTAAATGTATGTATATTCTTTAAATTACGTTTTAGGGTAAATAAACCAAACTTAAACACAGGAGGTTATATTTATACTAATTTTTATTTCATACATCAGGATTTCACACAGTTTATGCATACGGCCGTACTTGTTAGATTTATTAAAAAAGTTCTCGATCTAATAATAATAGACTGTAAATTATGTATTATTTTTTCTTTTCATGTATAATGTTATGTTATATATCACTAGTAATGAAATGAATATATAAAATTTATCCACTCAAAGGCATGTTTAAGTATGTGGATTGGGGTTGGAGCATCATCATTCCAATGTGTCATCCCATTAAAAATGGAATAAGATTCAAAGCAAAAAGGTATGAGGATTGAGAAGGGAGGGGATTACTTTAACTTAGACACCAAGGACATTGGGAATTAATTACTTCATATCTAGTTTCTAGTCATTATCAAATTATACTCTTTACTTTATAGATATGTTTTTAAATTGTTGATAAACAGATTTGCAGTTTAGTTACCAATTCGATCTCAACCAGATCTTTATTGAACAATGCATGAGATCAAATAGTAAGTTTCTTCATGGATAGATGACTGCTAATTTTTTTAGATCGGACGAAATTTCGTATAAGAATTTAGAAAATACACCCCATAGTGCTTCAATCTCAATTTAGATACAATGGTTTACAGTTTACAATGCTTCTTGTTGCAAAAACTTTGAATATAAGTAGTTTATTATGGAGTACTATAAGATAACTATACATTGGTGTTTTTTGTTAGAGCTAGGTTAAGGGTTCAACTACCATCAACTTCCATGAAAAATTGTCAAATGTCATCAAACCGCCAACTACTTATAGTTAAATAGTGAATATTAAATAAGTTGGTTTTTTAACAATCATTTACCGAACACCCATAAATGTTGGTTGTTAAGCACAACTCTTAAAGCTATGTTTAGCTAAATTCAACAAGTATAACTTACAAGACATTGTAACATAAAATCTCACTACATAATTCATATAATGCGACAGAAAAACCAATAGGAGTAAAAGTAAGATTATCCATGTGTAGCTGGTTTTTATGTTTCCAAATGAGTCTATGTCCACCATATAAACATTGGGCTACGTAACCAGGTCAATGGGCCAACTGTTATATGGATTAAAAGAAAGACTCCCACTAGCAAACAAGAAAATGGCTTTCGCGTTGGCTTATTGAGTCCATATACCCAAGACCTACCGTTGATATCATCACACCTAAAAGCATAATTCTACTATTGAGTCAAAAATCTAAAAAACAATACAATTCAAACTTTAACTCTCAGGGGAAGTCTTGTGCGATTCTTACAAGTCACAAAATTAGATAAATTTTAGTGTAATGTAATACAAAAAATAAAAGTACCAAATAGAAAAAGAAATTGTTATAATTTATTTTAAATTAAACATTTGTATTGATTGAACGATTTAACTATCGACTCTCACTATGTTTTATTTCTTTTAAAAACAAAAATTTTAAAAAATAATATACATATACATATAAATAAATCGAGTTACAAGTTGAAAATCAAAATTTCAAGTCACGAGTTAAGAACTAGGTTATCATAATAATTTTTATTTATTTCTAGCGGTTGTATACCACTTGAAAATTCTAAATATAAATAAATAAATAATATCAAAGTCAAAAGTATTATTGTTTCTTAAAATAAGATGGCCAATTTCTATTTTCGCAAGTGTCAAATATAAAATATTTATTACTTGTCCATTTGTTTGGTAATTTCGGCCGTCTGTAAATAATTATTATATCAAAATTTAACACATTAAATCAATTAATTAATGCGAATGATCATATTGCAAAAAGAATCAAGACAGGAGTAAATTAACAGAACGAATATTCACATCTAAACAGTTTTCGTATATGAAAAAATAAATTAAAATTAAAATGTATTTATGAGTGTTGACCAATTTATAAGTTGAAATTAGCAGATCTCAAAATTATTCACATGGGATATATAAATATAAAATACGATTAACAATCAGCGGTATCAACGGGCAGAAGAAAGCGTGGGCCATGTGTGTTCGACTTACAGTAGATGTTACTGGTCACATCGTGGAGGTGGACAACCACTTTCTTTCATTTCATTGCTTACAGCGTTACACGTATGTGTCCAACAAAATACAATTATGATAATACGGAGTAATAAGTTTATAGTTGATGTTAATTTTTTGGATCGGACTCGGATTGAGTTTCGAATTAACCGTCAAACTAACGTAACTCATCAAATTTGATCCATTTACTCGCAACCTGCCAATCAATTAACCGTTTGACCACTTTATCCAAACGGGTTATGAAGATTGTGTCGGTACTCTCGACCCGTCAACCAACGAACGCAAAAATCGCAACCCCGTTTCATTTTTTCGGTCGGTCTAGAGTCATGTTTCGAGTTAATGGTGACCCGACAACCCAAAAGTAACCCATTAGGATTTTACCAATTTGACCCGAAAATAGCATGCAAGCTCATTAACCCATTTTACCTAAACGGGTTATGATTATCGTATACGGGTTTACTTTCGACTAGCAATCCAGTTATCAATAATCAAGTGCGGGTTCATGGTGGATACTTCAGACTTGTCAACATGACCCGTGCAAATTTATCACGTTTACTTGTGATGATAAATCGTAGGATCAAATAAAACAAATGACAAAGAAAATACTAAGAAATATCATTATTTAATACGTAATATTTCCTTTTCTTTCTCGTTCTCCTTTCGCACTTTGAACCAAATGCACCATAAATAATACGGAGTATAAAAGGATGAAATGTTAATGAGAGGGTTCATTAAGCATTTTAAAAGTTCTAGTCCGTACAAATTCTCGTATGTAGATAGTTTTATATAAGTGAAATTACTTGTACATTATATAAATAATTAGTATGGCCATTTGAGGTTTTTTCAATCATGATGATTTTCGATATAAATATTAATAGATCCATCACAACTATATATTAATATCTTATATTGTACATATAAACAATGTACAATTGTGATGGATCTATCAAAATTGTGATGGATTTATCGAAATATGTGACGAATATATCACTATAACAACACCGGTTTACGTGTCCACATATCAACATGATAACATGTGAGATTGGCATCTTACATATGTGAGGTGATGATCACCGGCCGACAGGCCAACGAATTCCCGTTAATTTAAAATTCTAAGTAACTAAATTTAACAAATGTTAATTAAAGGTCAACAACATTCAACCAGTCCCACTAGATATCCGGGTCACCCGTGAACGGCCGGGTACATATAGTTGATGTGTCATAAGTCATAACACTAACATGCGTTTACTATTTTACCTTTTGACTTTCCATCGTTGCTCTAATAAGCCCTTCAAATATAATATAATGTATATATAAAATAAATATATATATTGATTGATTATTTCTACGTCATCAATTGAAATTATATTTTGCACCATCACATGCAAAGATTTTACAAATAAAGTGTTTTGTATTACGTAAAGTTAGTTTTATGGTTGAACCGTACTCATATTTTTATAACAGCAAAATTTTAAGCTATGTAAGTCATATGACGGAGAGCATAAAAGCACCTGGAGTGGACAGCCGGGAAACTGACGTTCGACCGGTATTAAAGCAGCGTTGAAGAAACATATTGAACGCTCGATGACGAGTTGATCGAATATTTCTTTCTTTCTTTTTTTTCCTTTTTCATTCTTTCTCTTTATATAATTCTATTAGTTGAAACACATTAATATTGGATCTACTTTTATATTGCTTTAACATTGACTATTGACTACTACTATTATAAATAACATATGAGTTTAGTCATAATCTTATTGTCAACAGTGATAATAATAGTTGTGGTCTAAAAGGAAAACACAAAAACCAGATAATTTTTTAATAAGGAGAAAACGCTTCACAAACACCTCAAGGTCCACAAACACGAACCTACCAACCACGTACATAAAGACACGTACCACTTTACGATTTTTATTTGATTTAGAATTCATATTCATATATTCCCTACCAAACTAACTAAAAAATATAAGCTTTCAATGTACAAGTACAATTATCTTAATGTATGCTTGAAAAAGAAAATAGTTGATTTATAATAGGGAGGTATGAAATTTGCCGTAAGGATAAAATTAGTACAACAATATTCTGTGAATAAGAATAGTCACGTGTAATATAGTAAAATGTTTAAAAATTAAAGTTACTCTTTTATTTAACTCCCATTTATGTTACGGTAAGGTTCAAATAAACACATTTGTTACGGTAGGAACGGTGAAAACATAACATTTTAATTAAACTTTAACATTAACTCATTCTTTGATAATAAAATTATATCAAAATTATTAGATATTTATGCCTTTAATACGAGATATTTCTTTACAAAAACTATGTGATACACATTATAAAAAATATAATGTGTATCATAGTATCAGACGTAAAAGTATCACATGTTCTTCATCCCTACCGTACTATTCTTCATAATCTTCCTTCTAATTCTAACTGATTACAAAAATCCCAATAGATTGAATCCATCTCTCACTAACCATCAAATAATTGATCTTTTTATTCCAAATATTTGTTTTAATATACGTTTGTATTGGATTAACATAGTCAATAAATTATACAAACGTATTGAAGGAAGATCTTTCAAGACTTATAAGACGAACTCCAAAGTTTTGTTATCATTTCATCTTGTCTAACTAATATAAGATGCTTTACTTTGTTATGTAACGAGCAGTTAATGTTAATTTTATGTTACAATTATCATTGAAAGTTAATATTAGTTAAAACACTTAAATAAATACCAATTGAAACCGTGTATCAAATACTACCTCCGTCCTACAATAAATGTCCACATTTTTATTTTGAATTGTCCTATTATAAGTGTCCATTTTGTATTTCAATCGATCAAAAAGGCTTTAGTGGTTAAGAAAAATATTTTATTGGTAGAGAGTGAAGTTATTGGGATTTTCTAAAACTTTGTGCAAATTTAAAGTGAACATTTATAATGAGACGACGGGAGTATCAACTATAACATTAAACTTGATGTGATAGCGCAATATTGATTTACAGTCTTTGGACTATCTATTGATCAACCCGTGCATCGGACTGGTAATAATCTGATATATATATATATATATATATATATATATATATATATATATATATATGCTAAAATTTAGTAAAATATATCAAAGAGAATAAAATTCTAATAATTAGTAAAATATATACATATGCTAAAATTTAAAATGAAGAAGTTCGTTCCAATCATAGTAAATGATTTTAAAATAACTCTCGATATAATGTTACCATGTTTGAAATGTTTCAAAATATGTATAAGAGGGTTGAAACAAATATGTGAATGATACTAAGACAAAAAATACAATAAAAATGTTAATGTTTGAGATGTCAATGATGATCTATGTTAAAGTAATTAACTAAATTTGTGAGAGAATGATGTCATTTATATGATCATGAAAATACAAAAATATGTGATTGATGTAGATTTGTATCCAAGCATGCAATGACGTATAATGCTCACATACCATTCGATACGCATGATTAAAATTGATTAGTATTAAAAATTGATAAGGTCATGTAAGAATGAGAACAATATATAAATTATAAATGCGACGGAGAAGAGGAGAAGATTTTAAATGAGGGAAAAGAGAGGCAGATCAAATTCATTATATTTTAGAAATAAATGTTTAGGTGTAAAATGCAGTTTTGTTAAAATACAGTCAAATTTTATAGGTTTAAAATACAGTGTTGTTAAAGTGCAGTATTTTATTGATAAGATTCAATAAATCTGTGCAATAATTTTATCATAAAATACAATGAATTCGACTTGCCCCACATTTAAGGCTTCTCTTTAGAACCTTAGTCAATCACAAATTACATTAAATATTATACACAACTATAATTATATATCCACATCCTTTTAGTAATGTATTTTTTTCCGTACTCGGCAAACACCCTTTATTCAAATAACACAACTTATGCACATTTTATATTTACATGTCTTTCCACGTATATTCAAGTTTAGAGCATAGATGATGCCAAAATGCTTAATAAAATACAATTGACTGGGGGTGTTTGAGACTCTTCATTTTATTTGTTTATCTGTTTATTGCTTATTTCTATAGTAGATAAGCATAAATAAACATTCTTCAAAAGACTACTTATTTTTTAAAGAATAAGTATTTAATATGAAATTACTTGCTTAATTTTAAGAAAAAAATAGTTACAAATAAGCAATTTCAAACACCCAAACACACCTATGTTTTGCCTATTATGATTATTTAATTAATTTTTTCTTTTTAGAAAGTCCATCTTTGAAACTTGCCCAAGTCAAATGTATTGGTAACGGAAGATAGTACACATGGCCCAATAAACATCTCTTGACAAATGACAACTTGGCTACTGCCAATATTTTCCAAACAAAACTAGTTGGCAAACACTTCCTTATATAATGCTTTTCTCTTTTGTTTTTTCTTGACCCATTCTCCCCACACCCATTCCCACCATACAGACAAAAGGGAAAATACACAACCCCAAAAACCCCTTCAATCTTTCACTTTTTACGATAATAAAAATTGAAACTTTTTGCTCCCCCTCAAACACCCACATCATAAAAGATTGAAAGACAGTGGGTCTGTGGGTTTGTAAAAATAAAGCTTAAAACTGGCGTTTTTATATTTATGAAAAATGAGCATTCAAAACTTTTTGAAAGATCACCCTCATTCTCTTAGAAGAAAACTGTTGCCTTATGTTTTGTACATTTTGCTCTTCTTAGCCATCTTTCATTTATACTTCTTCCCTACCCCCACATCCCTTCAGTCCGCCACCGCCACCGCCACCGCCGTCGTCGCCGGTGACCATCTTTTGATACCCGAATCTCACCCTCCTCCTCTTTCCAAAGGTACAATCTTTATATATATAATGATGCTATTTGTTTCTTAAATGGACTTAATAAACAACCGTTTATGATTTTTGTGATAAAGTTTTGATCTTTTTCTTTACTAATTGGAACTTGGGTTTTCTTGGGGTTTTAATATCTTCCCCTGTTCAAGTTTATGCGACACAACCATTTATTACAGAATCTTGATTTTCACATCAATTGCGTCTTGGGTTATTGACTAAATAGTCAACCATTTATGATTTTTGTGATAAAGTTCTAATCTTTTTAGTATTTGGAACTTGGGGTTTTTAATTTACAAACCATTCTACATTAAATGAATCTTGGATTTTTGGCCTTTTTTCAGTTTTTGTAGAAGAAGAGATTAGGACCAATAGTTGTGACTACACCAATGGCAAATGGGTCCATGACAAAATGGGTCCATTGTACAACTCTACTGCATGTGGTACGATAAAAGATGGTCAGAACTGTGCTAGCCATGGCAGGCCAGACATTGATTATCTCTATTGGAGATGGAAGCCAAACAAGTGTCATCTCCCCAGGTTTAACCCCAATACTTTCCTCCAATTAACCAGAGACAAACACGTGGCATTTGTGGGTGACTCCATTGCTAGGAACCAATTGGAGTCTCTTCTATGTTTGCTTGCTACTGTCTCTGTTCCTAACCTTATTTACACCAATGAAAACAATAAGTTCAGGAAATGGCATTTTCCTTCTCATAATGTTAATGTTTCAGTTTATTGGTCACCGTTTCTTGTTAAGGGTTATGAGAAATCAGATGAAGTTCCTTATAATAGACTCCATTTAGATTCTGTTAATGATGTTTGGGCTAAAGATTTAGGCGGAATCGATATGGTTGTGTTGTCAATTGGTCATTGGTATCTTCATCCAGCCGTATTTTACTATGGTGATTCAGTATTAGGCTGCCATTCTTGCGATGGTATGAACTATACTCAGGTTGGATTCTATGATGTTTTTGGGATGGCATTTAACACTACCCTTAAGGCTTTAGTGAATAGGCGAATTGATGTGATTGTTACAACGTTTTCACCTGCCCATTTTGAAGGTGATTGGGATTCATTAGAGGCTTGTTCAAAGACAAAACCTTTTGAGGAAAATGAGATGAATCTTGAAGGAATGAACTATGAGATGAGAAAACAAGAGGTGGACCAAGTGATTGCAGTCAAAGAAAACACAAAGAACTCAAAAGATTTCCGTGTAGAGACGTTAGATGTGTCTAAATTAGCGTTAATGAGACCAGATGGGCATCCTGGGGTTTACATGTATCCGTTCCCTTTTGCTAATGGGAAACGGGATAGGGTTCCTAATGACTGTGTTCATTGGTGCTTACCCGGGCCTATAGATACATGGAATGAGATTATGTTAGATATAATGAAAAGATGGTATGTTATGTAGAGTAGTATATCAGGTTCTTGCAATCACATTGAGAAATAGGTAAGTTTGAGGTGGAGAGTATGATTTGGTGCTGCATTAGCCTTTCAAGTAGAACATGATTTGGTGCTTCAAGAATTTGTTGTTATAGATGTACAGTCGATATTCTATAGTCTTAAAGGTAAATTCCAACTAGATTAATGTAATTTAATATATTCTTATATTATATATGACTGAATGAATAGTGGGCCGGCATACATTTGTCTCTGTGAACATTGATCTTGTTTCTTTATGTTGTTTTTCTTGGCTTGTTTAGATACTAAGCAGTTTGTATGATTTAAATAATGTAAGGTAAAGTCAATTAAACTTTAATTAATGTTGATTATTGTTTAAGCAAGTGTCATATGATGATAGATGATTGCCCACATGATGTTGATGAGAAAAGTTCATAAGCTCATGTGCCACTCTCTCTTTTTAGAACTTTATGAAAAGTGCCATAAGGATCCTATGGAAGATTAGAAGAAGGATCCAACCAATAAATCCATATTGCTGTCAGTTTTATATTGAAGTAATGTGTTTCCAGATCTGTATTCTAAATAAGTTTGTCATGTAAAATGTGGGTTTCAAGATGATTGGGTCATCTTTTAGTCCATTTTTGCTACCTCTAAATTTTTTGAAACATGCTATCCATCCAACCTTTGATTGGTTGTCATATGTTGATGTTTTAATCAACAGAAAAAGGAAAAGTAACTTATATCATACAAATTTTAAGTACTCAAGTCTTGAGCCTTAAATTGAATTTGCTGATATTTGGGTAAAATGGAACAAGAGCAATGTAATTCACATCAAAACTCCAAAAGTATTCCAAATATGTCAGGTATATCTTTTTAGGCAAGGTTGTCAAGATCGGGATCATACGTATGAACGTTTTTGTCTTTGCAAGATCGGAATCGAAAGATCGGATCGGAATTGTAAAATCCTACCAAAATATTATTTTTATCTAAATATATGCAAATTCAAGTATATTACTAACCGTTAGAGAAATTAATGTAATATTAAACTTTTTATATTACAAAAATGGTGCAATTTGTCAACAATTTTAGTGGGATGATAAAACATATTAAAACAAAAAGACAGTAGCAATGTAGCTAGTACAATTGCACATTTGCACCACTAGTCATGATAAGTTTAAGAGCATACGAGTCTACAAACAAAAAATACTAATCTAAGATATCGAGGGTTGGCCAAAATCATCGGGACAGTAGTATCGGTTGTAGGGGCTCTCATAGTGACTTTCTATGTAGGCCCTGCAATCATAACATCTGGTTCAAGTTTAATATCATCATATTGGATCCTTGGCGGAGTGCTGATGCTAATTGACAGTGTCTTAGCTGGTTTGTTCCATGTCTCAGAGGTACATTGGTACTACTTGTTCACAGACAACATTGCTACTAGCATACGTCTGCTTAACTATATATATTTACAGGCGTTGATCCTACATAAATACCCAGCAGTGCTGATTGTGCTTTTGGCTTACTCCTCCGTTATAGCTGTTCTATCTCTTTTAGTATCATTGATTTTGGAACACGACCTGAGTGCATTTAGTTTACAGTCTAAAGCCAGGTTACTTGCTATTATGTACTTGGTAAGTTGACAATATCTTCCTACTAACCTTTCCTTTTTCTCTTTTTAAATGATAATTTCTAATGTGTAGGGGTTCTTTGGAGGTGGTTTTCAAATCATAATTGTGGCATGGTGTATGCGGATGAAAGGGTCACTTTTTGTTGCCATGTTTCGTCCATTAGATATTGTCATTGCAGCTATTTTAGCAGTCATATTTCTCGGGGATGATCTCTCTCTTGGATGGTACGTAAATTTTCACTAATAATCCCAAGTTTTTGTGTTATAGTCACATATATTGTTGACATGTGTGTTCAAATTTTTGCAGTTTGATTGGATCTGCAGTCATTGTTGTTGGATTCTATACTATAATGTGGGGAAAGGCTGAAGAGATAATATTTTTGATGTCGAGAGCTCAACGAGCCTCTCTTGCAAGATAAACACCGAAGACCACAATGTTATGACAGTAAACATCTCAATCGGAATTAGTGCTTTCAACATAAGAAAATTTGACCGTTTCTTAGCAATGAGAACTGAGAAGTGTATATTCATATTGGGTTAGCTTTTTCAAGAAAATAAATAGAACGATAATCATTGTTCCATGTTTGTTTTCCCTACATAGTTTGCAAAAAGTTTTATCTAAAGGCTAATTAAATTCCCGCACCTATGCTACATATATAACTATTGGCTAACTCTTACCTGGTACCAAGAAATCCAATTCAAGATTGCAGAAGAAAGAACTAAAGTGAATATCAAAGGTCATGAGTTATTGGTCCACTTGCATGGTAAAATTTCACTTCAGTTGAACTCTAATGATGTAATTTATAAAAGTTGCGTGAATATCAAATGTTGTTGTCTGGTATAAAAGCCCCTTTGCTCCATGATGCTTGGTATTTTTATCATCCTAATCCTAACACATATATATACTTTAATCCTCACACATTTGCCAATTACTGTATACAAAACTGAGTGGGAACCTACGCATTTGGGACCACATATAATAAATTAATCACATAAAAACAACGAGGTTTTAATCTTAATTGTACGAAGAAATAAACCCAAATTAATAACTATGTGTTTTCTGACATCTCTAGGTGCTCCTGCTAACAAGAAAGTCACTGTACTTGATCTTATTATTTGGTTTCAACTTGATATTGTTTTGCTCAAGAGTGTTGGACCTCCAAGATCTTGAAAGCTGAACTGGTTTGAGATGGAGATGAAGGCTGCACTACCATTTGTATCAATGGTGGTCAGTCAGGTTGCTCAGGTGGGTTTAACATTGGCTGCCCAGAAAGCCATTGCAACTGGGATGCACAACTTTTCCTATGTATTCTACGCCAACACTTCAGCATGCCTTTTTCTTCTTCCTGCTGCCTTTCTCCTCTATAGGTACCCCGCCCCATTTCCTTTATCATTTTATTTTTCTAGTTCTTGTCATTACATCTCTATTTATACAAAAAGTATGTTGGACTGAGGACCTTTGTTTATTTTGCAGATCATCCAATCTCCCTGCACCCACTCTTTCAATTGCCGGAAGTTTTCTTATGGTCGGCATACTAACGTATCTAAAATCTGCATACCTTTTTTCTTTTTTCTGTTTGGGCTAAAGGAATGGAACCCCATGGAAAAGATTATATTCAAAAATAAAAACTGTTATTTACATCTACTTTGGGCATACCCAAAGGGGACTAATGCACATCCCAAGCAATTACAAAATATTCCATCAACAAAACTATGACTATAACCAATACAAAAGTACTATATTGACTATAAAATCTACCACAAAATGGCAAACAAAATGATCCAGTGTAGTTAAACTCTTCCTGCACATGTTGATCTTCACAATTTGACACAAAAATATCTAGCCAGCATCCATGACATCTCCAATTGCTAAGCAGCTTCAAAATTACAGTTTGACCTTTTGAAGTCAAACTGACATATATCATCAATTTCCTTTCTTTCTTGTTGTCCACCCTGACTTGTATGATTCCAGATTTCTTCCTTGCACTAGTCTTACATTAAAAGCACAACCCATGACATTAAATTTCTATAACACTTGCCACTCAAACCATCACCAAGATGGCCAGGTAACGGGGATACCCCGGTTACGCCGAGTACATCTGAGTAAAAATACTCGCCCTCCCCGGTAACCTGAACAGGGAAAACCTCCTCCGTTTACCCATTTACTTTCCACTCACTGCATTACAATCTTCCCCATTACCAATTACTATTTGACTTATAAATGCTCTAGACAACCTGAATAATTTGTCCTCAAATCAGCAATTTAACTGGTCAACTGCAACCCTTCATGTATAACTAGGTCGCTAAGGCCTATCGGCAAGTAGCTAATTAAAAAGTTTCAAGTATGCAGTATACAAAAATACATCTGATAGCAAACAGGAGGAGAATTCTTCCTTAAACACCGTACAATAGTTGTCTATATTATGTGTATAACATATACTCATAAAACGTTAATTAATCGACACTCATTCTGCTTGAATCCAGGTGTAAAACAACCTTCAGGGCCAATAATTTAATCCCTTCTATTCGTTGTTTTCAGTTTCTTGGTACAGATAGTTGGGTATGCAGGAATTACATATATTTCAGCTACAGCTGCCATGGCAATTCTTAACCTGATACCAGGCTTTACATTTGCACTTGCTGTTATCTTTAGGTAATCAAGAGTTCTCCTTTACAAAAATCCAACAAGTTACTACATATAAACTAAAATAACCAATATTCACTTCCAAATATCATCATTTTGTTACTCTCTTAGGGTAGAAAGACTAGACTATGGAGGGTTGGCCAAAATCATAGGAACGGTAGTTTCAGTAGTAGGGGCTCTCATCGTGACTTTCTATACAGGCCCTATGATTATAACGTACCTTTTAAGTTCAATCACCACACAACTTCACCTTGGTCAATCATCTGACAGTATCCTTGGTGGAGTGCTGATGCTAATTGACAGCATCTTAGCTGCTTTGCTCTATGTTGCACAGGTATATTGCTACTTACACATACACACGTACATTACTACTGCATATGTTTGCTTACTTATGAACATTTACAGGCATTTATCCTCAAGAAATACCCAGAAATACTGATCTTCATGTTGTCTCAGTCCACAATTACAGCCGTTCTATCACTTTTAGCATCCTTGATCTTGGAACATGACCTAAGTACCTTTAGTTTACGGTCTACAACAAGGTTACTTTTCATTTTGTATGCTGTATGTTGAGAACATCTTCCTACTTTCTTCCCTTTTCTCTTTTAAAGTATCGCAATTCGTTCTTTATGGATAAATTTATAATGCAGGGATTTGGAGTTGGTTTTCATATGACAGTTGGAGAATGGTGCCTGAATACAAAAGGACCACTTTTCGTTGTTATGTTTCAACCATTAGGGATTGTCATTGCAGCTATTATCTGTGTCATATTTCAAGGGGTTGCTCTCTATCTAGGATGGTAAACATGCACTAATTAATATTTCTTAGTTCTTGAGGTATATTCATCATATATCATTGACACTAGTGTTTAAATTTGGCAGTTTAATTGGATCAGTAGTCATTGTTATTGGATTCTATGGTGTAATGTGGGGAAAGACTAAAGAAGATAGAATTATCAAAGCAAACATGGTCAAGAGCTCAAAGTTCCCGCTCCTGCAAGATAACTTTGAAGAGCACAATGTTGTGCTACCATGAAATCAAGCAACTCACTTGCATAGTTAGAACTCTATAATTCATGACATGATTATCTGAAGTACTGTTAAGAAACCCAAGTACTACGTAATATAATCGAATAAATAATGCGAAAACAGCAAATTAAATAGAAACTTCACCCACTTTCAAAAGGAGCCACTATCCAGGACCCTCAATTCTCTCTATGTATTCTAAGATCAAAGTTCAACCTCCTTTCCTGTTATACTAACTACTTATTATAGACAAATTCTATTATGGTAATCATGTAATTGCTATACTTCCATATTACGATTTGCTGCTCAGCTATATGCCCACATTACGGCTGCCTTTTATTGGTTAACCCTACTCATATACTGAAAATGACTCAATAGCCCTAGCTTAACAAGTACTCCGTAGTACTTAAAAAAGATGATAAGTGAAAAGTCATTAATGCATCCGGAGTTGTCTGGGGCAAAAACCCTACAGCTCAATGATCATTGGTATCTGCATTATCATAATAAATATAAAATATAATACCTTATTCACCAAATAACACAGCTTATACAAGTAATAACTCATTTTGGCATTAAGCAAACATTTAACATGGCATGTCAAGCAAAATGCCACTAGTCATACAACAATCTTGTTTTATATTTCAAGAATCTTGTTTTGGCAACAGCAACATGATTTACCCAAGATAATATGAAAAATAATATCAGGATAGAATAAAAATAAAATATGTATTTCAACATGACATTTTCAGTAAGAAGCTTGGGCAATAAGTTGTCAATGGCATATTGCAGGTTCCTTTTGATGAATCAGTTAGTTGCATTACACTAGGCAAGTATTGATGTTGGATAAGTTGGTTGGGGATGAGCTGGCTGTAGCTGGAATGAGAACGACACATATGTGCATGCACACAAAGCGTCAATGAATTCATCCTTTAAGATACACATTCTTGACCTTTTATGTGTTGTGCAATGGTCAAAAGACATTAGCATGTCAAAACGATAGATAATGTTTTGATGCCTCTGAGCAGGAAGGGTCAATTGCCTCTTACAATCCAGTATTATAAAATTCCGCTTAGTATTGTGTCATTATATTTCTTTATTTCACTACATCTGAACCAAAATTTAATGTTCATAAATCCCGTCCTCTGGAACCTTTTTTTTTTTTTTTTTGCATTGGGATCTTTATGATCATAACATATTTCACATCAGCAATTTCAGGAATCTCACAGTTAATCTAATTAGCCATGATGTGCATAATAGTAAATATGTACTGTTAAAGTGTTAATGCAAATTAGAGTATGTCCCAAAGCATATATCTTCATATGACATTAATGAAAAGAATAATTCAAGTACTGCTAAGTCACATAAGAGCAACTAGCTCTTATGTTTTTTCGCCCCAAACATAAGAGCAACTAGCTTGTGTGGCAACTGAGAAGTTTATAATAGTGATGTTTGTCTTGATATACACTCGTATACGCACGTATGTGATTATGGGTAACACAAATGTATACTAAACATGCATGCATATTTGTGACGCCTTTGGTACCACATACACATATATATGTCTGCATGTATACACATATACAATTGATTAAAAATCACAAATTAGCCGTCTCTTTGTGGTACAGCTATTCAAAACAAAATGTAAACATATCACTTTAGGACCCTAGCGTTGAAGTGTATAATAGAAAAAGGGAACTAAAACCCCTGAATTACAAGAGCATGGGGTAACATAAATGTAAAACCAAATAAATTAATAGAAAAACCTAATGATTTTCTTAAACCCCCTCTCCCCATTAGTGTACCAGTTAATTGCATTGCATTAGCCGAACATCATTGGATAAGTTAGCCAGCCAGCAAGGGGCTAGCTGGAGGATGACTTGTTCAAGTTCTAACATCATTGGGGCGGGGGTTGACGAGATGCAAGAGAGCATGCGCATAAGTAGTCAACTGTTCTGACTTTTGGCAAATACATATTATTATTTGAATGTTTCATATCGAGGTATAATAATATTCTGCATGCTGAAGCAAAGTAGATGTTCGACGCTTCCCATTTAGGAAGAGTCGGGTGTCCCATACCCTTTGAAGCTAAAGAAATTGCACTCTGGATTACATCATTGTATTTTCTTTACTTCACAACATCTTAACATAATTGTAAGGATCATAACTTTCATTACGTGGAGTCTCATGCTTGACATATTGTTACCTAATATATCTAGAGTTGTTAACAAAGGATTATATCCATTATCCTCGGCGCTTATGTTGTTTTTATTATCTCAACTTAATGCTTAATAGTCACGTATCTGCATTCAAAAGACACGTAACTCCAGAAGCACTACCCTTATTTCGCTCATGAATCCTTAAAGTTTTTATCTTTGTTTTTGAATATATTCAACTAGATTTCATTATATTATACGGAATACTATATCTATCTACTCTTCCGACCGAATTGTCAGTAAAACTAACTCAAAGCAGTATGTTTCAGTTATTAGAGTTATGTAAACCAACTTTAATTCACTTAAAGGTGATAAAAAAAGAAAAACTTTTTTCATTCTAAATGTATATCACTAAAGAAGTCCCTACAAGTAACATGATGAGCACACCTCATGTTAGCCTTTTCTGCTAAGTTAGACTTAAAAGAGGCATGGGAACCACGACCAAAGTTATACTCGTAGTAAGCAATTTTTGACTAGTTTTGGGATTCAATTATTTAATCATAGTCAAAGACTGAGAGTATTTAAATATTAATTAAGCCAGACAGGCACCTAAAGTTATGTAGCAGAGACAAATAGTCAAACACCTGGTGTGCATTTTATTTTATTCTTTCTAGCTTTCCACAAATGACTACCACAATTCATACAAAACCATTTCCTTTAACAAATTGATAATGGAGTACATAGTTATTAAAGCTAAGACGAGAAATAAATATACCATTTGCAGAAATGTTTCGCCTCATCAGCTACCTCTGTTTGCATTCGTTGTCTTACAATCCTTTCCTTGATATTTCGGATCAAAGACAAATACACAGAAACTAAAACCCCAGTAAAAATAATAGATTTCGTGATTCGTGAATGATTGAATTTGACTTGCGTAATGATATTTAGGACCAAACACAGAAATGATTTGATAGTTGACTTTTTTTGTTTTGTTTTTATTTTGTTTTTGTTTTTATCTTCTTTACTGTGATTCCGATAATTCTAATTTTTCAACTAACACCGTTAAACATGAAACGTAAACATGAAACGTAAACACGAAACGTGTACATTAAATGTTAACCCTTCTCTAGTTGAGCATCCTCGCATCAGAGGTAAACTTTTCTACAAAGCTTTTTCGAATTTAAATAACGTGACATCTAAAAAGGTTTTGGAAAGCTTTTATTAATTGGAGGTGCTCTAAGTTTATCTTTGTTTTTAATTGTTTTTTCTTCTGACATACATTATAATTTCAATGATAAAAGGTTTATTTCAAAAAGGTTCTTTAAATAAACTTTTTAATAATTGTACATGAAAAATAGAATATTGTAATAAATCGGCTAATCCAAAGGACATAACCCAAACATATGTTTGTAACAGTCTCTACGATAAATTCTTATATATGGTTATAGCATAACATTGCAACATTTTTTATAACATTAATCTTATATGCAAAGTAACCATCGTCAAGAAAATCAATGGTAAAAGGTTTTGATGTCGGGGTAACCAAAGAAATAATCGGAAAAGATCACGGGGAAATACGAGTTAAGTAGCATAGAGTGAAAAAAACAAAAAAACTCAATCTCCCAATAATCTGAATGAGAAAATCTTTCATGTACATTATCTTACCTCCAAAATGTAAAAGAAAAGATTCGTTCTAACAATTAGTTATAGAAGAAACGAGATCTAAGATGTGGTAGCTTTTATTTATTTATTGATTGATAATATAATCGGTAACAAAAACAAATGGCTAATTAATGCTTAAAAAACATGTTGATCACTAAAATAATGTAATGATACTTGATACTAATAATAATAAGAAGCAATTAATAAATGGTTGATGACGTGCGAGCGAAAATGTCATGTTCCTCAGGATTAAAAACAGGCGTGTCGCCATTTTGTCATCTTTATAATTAAACAGTCAACAATGGTATTTGAAAATTGTTTAATAATTATCTTAATTTGGATTAACATAATACATATATTATTTAAAAACCTATGGGTAATTTTCATTTTTCTATATGAATGATGACGTGGCACACTTTTATATATATATATATATATATATATATATATATATATATATATTATATATAATTTAAGACACAAGAGGTAGATTTTTGATTTCAGTGGGATCACTTTTAATATGAGCCACCAACACGATTTAAGAAATAAAATCATATCATAGCTAAACGACACCATTTTATTGCCTAATAGAAATATTGGACCTTATTCTTTCACCATGCATGTACAAATACAAATAAATAGTTATCAACAGTAGACATATACTTAATTGATTGATTATTAACTAATTAACTTAACCTTGACCCCTTAATTTATTTTATCCAAAGCTATACGATATATTAGCTAGTTTATATGTTGAGTGCAAAGGAACGTCACACATCAATTAGTTTTAGAGTGAAATTTCGATAGACTTATATGTTGAACATGTTAGTTAATGTCTAACAACATAGTGATTGTCAACAACAAATTTTCTAACAAAAAGTCGAAAATGACTAAACATTATACTTTTGCTCTAATTTCCTTTGATTTTAAAATGTCTAAATAGGTCGTTAATTAATAGACATAAGACTGTAGATTACAGTCGATCTTTTATCGAGTAAGTTCACGAGTTAATTTTTTATGGTGAAATTTTAAGATACTTGAGTAAAATTACATGTGTAATTCGATATGATATATATTGCATTAAATTAAAATTATCGTACGTGGGACCTGTAATAGTAAAATAAAATAAGAAGATTGCCTTCCCTCTACGTGATTGGGTCACTCGAGTAGCTACAAAACCCCTTGAGTAGCTTCACCATTCCTCAAGGGTTACTACTCCATCTTTCTCATTCATCAATTTAAACACTCCTTTAAATACCCTTGTTTGCAACAAAAAACTTGACTATATATCTTCTAGATATATAAAGGTAGTTTTTATAGGTAGAAATCATACATGGAGACCAAGGGTATGGTGCTAGGTGAAGTAGTGCCATGCATTTTAATGGTGTTAATGGAAGTTTGCACCATTGGGTTAACCATCTTGGCTAGCACCATTTTGTCCAAAGGGCTAAGTCCCTTCGTCTTTGTTGTCTACACCAACGCTCTTGCATCGATCTTTCTTCTTCCTTACAACAAGTTTATCGTTCGTAGGAACACGTGTGCTTCTTTCCTTGTAAACTAATTTGACATATTAATCATTATAAATATATGTATTTACAATTTATTAATTCAGTCGAACATATAAACAATGTTCGTTAGTAAGTTCAGATGTTTATATATACGGGACGGATTATAAATGATGAAATGATGAATGCATGCATGAAGAGTGTTATTTTGATAACATGAATCTAACTTAATGTTTGACTATATATTTCATTTTTTATTGTAGGAGCGACGAACTTATAGGGCGGTTTCTTCTTCTTGGTTTCATAGGGTTTGTATACTTTTTCCTTTTTTCGTACGACTTATAACTTATTCCTCAGGTAAACTAAAACATGTATAAGTATGATTCGAGCTTTTGATATGATGTAGGGTAACAATGGCACAAAATCTAGCATTTGTTGGATTAAGTTATAGCTCTCCGATCGTTGCAATTGGAATGGGCTGTTTAATCCCTTCTATTTCATTCATTCTTGCTGTTATTTGCAGGTTCGCTTCATTTCTTCCCTCATTTACATTATTAATGAAACATGTAGATCGATATCGATATTCGATATTAATATGTATAACAAGAACAAAAATAGATCGACTAACAATGTTTTGGAAATTTATAATAAATATAATCTACACTTTTAGAAAGAACTATAATATAAAATACAAAAAGGTTGTACCAAGTTAACTATCAGAAAGTATATACCGTAAAGTTTGATCCAAAATCACTTCATTGGCTTTTTAAACTCGAAGTTTGGGTACGGAAACATATAGTAATTCTTTAGTTCTTAAAAATTCGCGATATAGTCGTAGATATGTATTATTATTAATGCTTGAGTAAATATTCATAAGTCAAACTATATTTCTTTAATTTGTTAGCTTTAATATAATAGTAATAGTAAATAGTAAATAGTAAAGTAATGGTTAAAAAGTATACCACGACACTAGCTAGATTCACAACCGGTGGCTCCCAAAGTCCCCTTGATACACAAACTGACGTCAATTTTGTCTGACCTCTCTTGTGGTCGTAAATCAAATGTCACAAGAAAACAAAAAACATAAAAAAGAATTGAAAATAGACCTTTGAGTAGGTTGATAAGTTAATAACGATTACTATGAGTCTTAAAATATATGAAAATAAAAGGGTAAGGTTTTGAGGGGAAGGTTGCATTTTGAGAGGAAAGAGCTAAGGAGGTGTGGACGATCTGAATCGTTGATTCCTGTGATCAACAGTTCATATTTATTGTATCTCAGTGTGCACGTAAAATGAAATGTTATAAATTTCAACCGTTGATTACGTAAATCAACGGATCAGATCGTGTGCCTCCTCAAAATGCAGATGACATCCGCAACAAATAATAATAAAGAAAAATGAAAATATGCCTTTTAATTGAGGGTCATAAATATGCTTTAGTTATTGTCTTTTGAAAATATCATACATGATTAATTATTCCTTATGGCTTATAGAAGGACAGACTTCGATTTGAGAAGTTCAAGTAGTCGAACAAAATTAGTTGGTACGTTGATATCGATCATTGGAGCCGTGCTGCTCATATTCTACAGGGGTCCCGTAGTCAAGGACCCTTCTACCCATCTTCTATCATCGGCTCCTCGACTCTTTATTTTCTTATCGACAAACGAACATTGGGTTCTTGGCTGTGTTCTTTTCGCAGCAGCATCCTTGGCCTACTCGATTTGGAACATTATTCAGGTTGGGCTAGCTAGCTCCAATTGTGTAGTGTTCATTTATAAAATTGTTCATTTTATATGATGTACTTTGATTCAGGTCACTGCACTTATGCAATACGTCAATTCGGTAAAATTTTAACCACATATATCTTTTATTTATTATTGGGCAGGTGGAGACTGTTGAAAAATGTCCAGATGTAATGACAGTGGCTTCTAGTTATAGTTTATTTGGGACTTTTCAATCTGCTTTGGTTGCTATTATCATAGAAAGAGACCCTAATGCTTGGAGGTTGCAATTTGATATGGGACTTCTTATCATTGTCTCAACAGTAAGCCATCTTATGAGATCATTTTAGGGTTAAAATGGTCAATTTTTTAAGATATATAAAAGTGCAGCTTACTAAATTGTTACAATATGTACCAGAGCCACTTGTTATAAGTCTGATTATGCATTTTTTTTCTGATACAGGCAATATTTGGAAGTCTAATAAAAAGCCATGTACATATATGGTGCATACAAAAAAAAAGTCAATTTTACGTGACTATGTTCAAGCCTCTCGGGGTTCCTGTTGCTGGCATATTCGGTTCTGTTTTCTTTGCTGACACTTTTCATTACGGAAGGTAATTCTAAACGCTACATATTCTTAAGTTTGTAATCTGTATTTTTTTTTACCACTATTTTAGTGTGATTACTTATTTCAAAGATGTTAATGTAGCCTGATGGCCGCAGCGGTGACCGCAATGGGATATTACACGATGATGTGGGGTCAAATTAGAGAGGATGAAAGTAGGAGGGGCAAAGTTGATTTATCAGAAGAGAGAGCCCCTCTATTGCAAGAAGAACAAGTTTAATCTAGAAGGAAATTTCACAAAAATACTATATTAGTGAGGGTGTGTTTTAAAGGCCCAAAACAAGTGTGTGCATAGTAAATATTACTAGTATATGTACATTACTATTACTATACTTTTTTTATACAATTCATATTTTGTTATTCTAGGTTATAAATCAGTTTTCATTTACAAATAATAGATGAAAAAAGTGGTTTGTGGACAACAAGCATACTACGGTTCTATTCAGATGTAGTTATTAAATCGCTCGGTGAGGACCCGTCAGAGAGTCAGTTTTACTTCAAATGTAGTTAATGAACCGTCAGAAGGTCAGTTTTACTCCAACTGTAGTTTTTAAGTACTTAACTACTTTTGATCGATGGATTTAATCCATCTATTATTTCATGTTGAATGTGAGTCTTTAATCTTTGAAGCCTTTATAGTAACTTATTATTAAGTAGATTGTGACATGTTGGTTCTTATTCTATAAAAAGTTATGCCAACCTAGAATTATCAAATTTAGACTTTTGACCTTCAAACGTTATGAAAAAGTATGTGAACAGAACGGATGTGGTCATTTAACTATTTAATTAAATTGGACATCATACCATCATTTTGAGCTAAACATAATTTTTCACATAGCATTTTACTATGACATTTTTTTTACTGATTCATTAATTTTGTTGACATTCTTTTACCTTTCATGATACTTTTCTAATTTTACTGAAACTTTTACTCCTTCCGTCCCAATAGGCCCACCTCTCTGTTGGTATATCCTTAAATAGTTGTCTGCTTTTATTAATTTTATTTGTATGTTTCTTAAACCGTGTATTTTTTGTTCAGTGACAATAATTTTGAAACGGATGGAGTATATGATACCCTTGTTGTAGCTAGCTGTAATCTGAATAATTTTTTTTATCGCCCAAGCCTCAGTTTGGCGTGCAGCCCGACTAGAAGCGCATATTAGTGGCGAATGGTTAGCCTGTCTATTTGTCTTCTGAGCTCTGCCCACCCCCCAATTACAAGTCATGGTTTCAAACTTTAATATCAAATAGTTTGATCAGTTTTTTCAGCTTAAAAACCGTACTCGAAGATTTTATTGGTGGAATATATAGTTGGTGAATGTTAATTGGTCCCGGTTCGTATATGTTTGTCTACAACTGATTTGTTAATGCAATACAAAACACGGTACTCTGTCACAAACGTCAATTGCTGGTGCAAGTGCAATGCATGATTGCAAGAGTTTTGCAATTGAAGCCTTTTATTACCAAATACATACTCCTATCATCTAAGTTTTGTTGATCCCTTCCCCTGAACCGTTAAATTAGTTTTATAACAGATTTTTTCATTATGCAGTATCATTTGTACTCTATGCATAGATTCTTGTGCTTCTCTGCATTTTCTTGAACCAAAAATGACTACATGCATGTTAACAAATTAAATCCTCCAAAAGAAAAAAATTCAGTACGAATTTATTTTGTTAGCTTCTACAGTTTTATTTGATTACCGTTCAAAAAAATTGATTGTTAGCTACTCTTTCCAATATTAGAAGGGACCAAATGAGTAGGTATATGCCAATTTCATCACCATATGCGGGCCTACCATTAAAGTATAATGACATTACAAACCAAGGTGTTATATACTTAATTTGTTGGATTAGAACAACCTTCCATATTTCCTTAGATCTTTCTATTTTGTTTTCATTTTTCTTGTAATGCTTTATTAGAAATAGAAATTAGAAACAAGACTCGTCTATGTCCCGAATTTATTGTCCGTTTTCCTATTTAGTGTGTCTCAAAGTAAGTGTATCCTTCTAAATCTCAACCGATCAAAAGGTAAAGATAGAATTGTATTGATGACACGGTTTAGTGACTACACTTCGTTTTCTAACGGAGGGAATACATAGGACCTTGAATCTTAATGTGTAAATCTTCGTAACGTTATTAAAAATAATCATATAAAGATTTCGTTCCAAAAACACAATCATCAATCTATTAATAAACGATATACACTAGGAAAATCATTAAAAATACACCTCGAAAAAGACTTCACAACCACAACACTCCCCATCGCTACCATGAAATTCAAAAATTATGAAAATACTTTCATCATCCTAGAATGGTCAAGTCCAAAGCAATAATGTCATAACTAATTGTACCTCATGCAATGCAACTTGTACATCATTGTGGATGAGCAGTTACAGGTATGGAAAAAAGGGTAAAGGTTGGAGGGAAATTTCAGTTCTTCTTTCATTTTCAAAGACTATCACCAACCAAACAGCCTTCCATAGGTAAGAAATTCATTACTCCATAAGCATATACATATTCTTTTGTAACTTAAGAGTATAATAATTAATATTAATATTCTATTTCCTGTTCATTGCTTTTTCTTCTACTTCAAGTGAAAAATCCCACACAAGGTTGTTGTTATGTTAACCTGCAATTGCTTTATACGTACTCTGAATACGATTCTTCTACTCATTTATCTTCTTCATATGATGCCACATATCAAGTTTATATTTTTATCTGTTTTTCAACACTTTCCATGTAAGTTTTAGGTTTCTTGGAAACTAACATAAATACTAGATGTGTTACAGTGACTAAACAACATCATCATCATCATCATCATCATCATGCCATTTGGGTTAGTTTCGGCTTGGAATAAACGGAGGAGAAGCAAGTCGGAAGAGCATCTTGATCCATGTAAGTTTTTCCTCAGTTTCTGCAAGTTCTCACCCGAGATTTTTTGAAATTGTAATGGTAAATCATGATCTTTCAGGGGTTTATAGGCCTGTGGAGTATTGGAAACTTGAGAAGGATCAAAAGATTCAAACTCCACCTCCAAAAAGGCGACATGGGTCATCGGTTTTTACACTGAAGGAAATGGAGGAGGCTACTTGTTCTTTTAGCGAAGAATATTTGCTGGGAAAAGGAGGATTTGGCAGAGTTTACAAGGGAAAGCTGCTGTCTGGTGAGGTAAGGCAGTGAGCTTTGAGAAAGTCATAAACTTGTGTATAATTTCTTGATAAAGACGGGATGATATCAAATTAGATAAAGAAAACAGATTTTGAACAAAAAGTAAGAATCTATTTTTGTATTGGAAGGTTGTGGCTATCAAGAAAATGGAGTTACCGCCATTTAAAGCAGCAGAAGGAGAGCGTGAGTTTCGTGTTGAAGTTGATATTTTGAGCAGATTGGATCATCCAAATCTTGTTTCTTTGATAGGGTATTGCGCAGATGGGAAGCACAGGTTTGTGGTTTATGAGTACATGCACAAAGGAAATCTACAAGATCACTTGAATGGTTTGTCTTTTCTCAATATTCTTTACTTGTTTGGTTATTTTGTAATTTAATCAAGCAATTTAACTTTTGCAAAAGAAGTTCTTTGATGATTTCTTAAATTGATATGCACAAAATTTTTTGGTCGATAAATTTCTATCATTCTGTAGGACTTTTTGTACTACGAACATTTGGTCCATATTGTCATTGACAAAAGTGATTACAGGAATTGGGGAAAAGAAGATGGACTGGCCTGTGAGGCTTAAAGTGGCAATTGGGGCAGCAAGAGGACTTGCATATTTACATTCAAGTTCTGCTGTTGGAATTCCTGTTGTACATAGAGACTTCAAATCAACCAATATTCTTTTGAGTGACGATTACGAAGCAAAGGTATATAACTATTTTCACTTTCTTTAATTTTCCCTTTTGGAGATTGGTAATCAAATGGTTTTCGCAGATATCAGATTTTGGTCTAGCTAAGTTAATGCCAGAGGGTCAAGAAACTAATGTCACAGCAAGGGTGCTTGGTACATTTGGCTATTTTGACCCTGAGTATACATCGGTGAGCAGTAATTCTGTTTGTTCTATGATCTTCAGGTTCTTGACTTTCTGGTCTGAGTTACCTAAAAAACTATATGACTTTCTAATATTAAACATTAAGAAGATCAATAATAAAGTCAAACATTTATTTTGCTAACAGACGGGAAAACTCACTTTACAAAGTGATGTTTATGCATTTGGCGTTGTTCTGCTTGAACTTATGACTGGGCGTAGAGCTGTGGACCTCAACCAAGGACCCAATGATCAAAATCTTGTACTGCAGGTATGCTACTTTTACTGTTCAGGACATGATAATGGTCTAGGTCAAGATATTAACACGGGTATTTGTGTAAAATTGCAGGTTAGGCATATATTGAACGACAAGAAGAGGTTAAGAAAGGTCATAGATCCAGAAATGAGTCGAAGCTCATACACAATCGAGTCAGTAGCAATGTATGCAAACTTAGCATCACGATGTGTGCGTGTTGACAGTCACGAAAGGCCATCTATGGATGAATGTGTGAAAGAACTCCAAATCATCATTTATACAAACTCTAAAGGCTTGGGCATGGCGATGCACGCGTTTAGAATGTTATGAGAATTTGTTAGACTTGTTTTCGTTTATATGTTCACAATAATTATTTTTTGTTCTTATCGACAAGTATAGCATAATCCCAATGGAGAATTAGTGTTTTTCTAAGGAACTGAAGAACCCACAAAGCTATATAGTGAAAGAATGAGAGTATTTGACATGTAAACATCATGTACTTCATATGTTAGTTATGAAAGATACAGGATACCATATTTTCTTTGGGTAACGACTATACATTCATATACAAAAAAGGAGCGCACAAATAAACTTATTACTATGATACATGATACAAATCACTAGTTGTAGAGCTTTAGACATCATACCTCATGGCCATGGCTTCATGATGGCTGGCATGCCATAGCAAGGCTCATAGTTTCATACATTTGGTTTTCGAAATTCATATGTTCGAGTAGATTGTACAACAACAGCAAATCAAATTGACTTTTTAAGAAAAAGTCAACTGTGTTGATTACTTCAAACCAGAATGAAAACTTCAAAAATCTCTTCATCGACCATGATCCATGTAGAATAATTTGCAAGACTTCTAGACATCCATTGGTGCAAGATTTTTGTTGTCAGCATACAATGTATTTGTCTCTGCAATGATGTTTGAGGCAGGAGGAAGTTGTTTACACATTAAATGCTTACGTCTTTGTAATGTTAAAAGGATCAAGATGCTATCCGTCTTGAAGACAGAGTATCCTGCTTTTGAATACATGTTGAATGGAGCTGAATCAATCATTCTACAATGCAAATAAATGTCTCTAACGGTACTCATTTGGGATATGAGTTCCTCACTTGCCTTCAAAAGATGCCAACCAATGCCTTGCCTGAAATTCGTTATATCATATCAGTATTCAATCCAAATTACATCTTCAGATAGTTTGGGTTGGTTGAAGTCCTATGAATTTAGCAAGAACCAATTATGATTCCCCAACGGAAATAATGAAGTAATGTGCTCATTTACTATCCTTGAAAGTTAAAACTAGCTTTTCTTACATCCAAACTTAACAAGGATTTATTTCATATTTTACAACCACTTTATTTTCCTTAAGTTCTTACATGATTTGATATGGTTACAAATTCACAACAAAATTGATGATTCAAAGAAAATTTGAAATTGAAAGGTGAAGTGTTTGACCCTGAAAAGTCAATACTGATTCAAGGGCAATAGAGCATCATAACCATTAAGATTTATAACTGTCATGAACTTCTTAGTTATATTTCCTAGAATATGCATAAAGATTCCAATCAACCATGAAACTGAATGTTCCTCCATTCAAACTCAAGAGTTGAACCTAGTAGTGTTGCGAATTACAGTACCAAATACACAACTAAAGCTGTAAATTTACTAACACAGGACATCAAAAGACAATAAATGTACCTTCTTAGGGACTTCTTGACTGTCATATTACAAATATAAGGTGCATTCTTTGGAGGGGTGGGAGTTGGAGGTGAAACATTAGCCCCCAACTCATCAAAACTTACTTCAACAGTCCCTGCTAATTGTATATCTTCCATTTCACCCCCTTCATCATCAGTATCTCTTCTATGAAACGCAATCAACGTTGCAGCATGAGGCATCAAAGCTCTCCGTTCAACTAAGTACTGTTTAACCAAAAAAGCCAATAGCTTTACATAAGCTTTCGGCAACATCATAGATTCTGCAAAAGATTCAGCCAACAACTCAACTGTCATATCCATTTCTTGTTCTTGCATCACACGGATTAATAGCATCGAACCAGATGGTAATTTGTGAAAAAGTTTGTAACTTTGAAGGAATTGAAGCTTTTGAAGATCAGGGTCTGATAGGAATTTGCCAGTTGGAAGTGGGTTTTCTTGGAGTGTTGGTGAGGATGATGATTGAGATGAGCAAGTGAGGATGAGATTGAAACGAGGTGTGAATTTGGGGTTTATGATGTGGGTTTTAGAGTACGGTGCTTGGTGGCGGAGATGACGGTGGATTAGCAGGTTGTGGTGGTGGTGATGCCGGAGGTCAATGGAGGAAGAAAGAGAGATTGCGGCCATAGAAGTGGGAGAGAGGGGAGTGTGGAGATTGGTCGTTTGTTTTCTTTGTGGATAATTTTGTTTTGCATTTGTTTTAGAGATCTTGTGTTACAGAAAAAAATGACATAAAAAATAACGAAAATAATATAAAATACCTTTTCTTTTAATTTTGTTTAAAAATAAAAATGTCATAAGCCAAATTCGATGTGATTGATAACAGATAATAATAATAATAATAATAATAATAATGATTGTTAAAGTGAAATTATTTAAAGTGAAAATTTACTATTAAAAGTTGTTATGTAAAGTAGACATCACTAGTCATTTTGGGATTGTTTAGTGATGTACTCCATCAATCTACTTATTTCTTACTTTACTTCATAATAAGGTAAAAATTGTTTATCTTATTATAAAAAGAAAACACACTTAAAAGTAAATCACCAGTGTGCCCGCGTATAGCGGCGGTGAGGAATAAATGCACACGTTCGTGAAAAATTTGATTTGAAAATTTGACCGGATCTAATGAATTATTCATTTTTTTTATATTTTGTAAAAGATTTATTAAAATAATATGTTATAAATTTTAAAAGACGATATGCAAAGTTTAAAATGAGAGGTTGTTATAAATATTATAGAATCAATGATTGATTTGGAAAATTTAAAATCATTAATGAATATGAAGGGCAATTTAGTCATTAAACATTGTTTAGTCTAATTTTAAGATAATGATGGATATGCTATATATGTAATTAAGATTAAAATAAGATATGTTCTTACCTACTTAATGAACAAATGCTTTAGAATGAGTAATCCCAAACATATGTTCTTACCTACTTAATGAACAAATGCTTTAGAATGAGCAATCCCAAACAGCCCTTATATATTCTCCCTTGGTACAATATATATGAATATGAATATGGATGAAACCATATTTGAGGGATAATAATATCTTTATATTTTATATTTGCTAAGGACATTTGGATAATACCTACCATATGATCATCTTTATTCTGTTATATAACCAATAAAATAAAAATATAAATACAAATGATAATCATTATTAATCACATAGAAATGACACACAACACCATCAACTCCCATCATATCCACCATAATAATAATACAGACCATCTAAAATCACCATAAACCATTTTATTCTCATTCTTTATGGCAAAATACACGAAAATAATGGGCCGAAAAAAGGGCAACCGATCTTCTCATTGCCATCATGCATACACTGAATCCTCATACTTCCCACTCCACCTGTAAAACAATTCACACACAAGATTTCATCATCTGCAACCTCTGACCGAATACACATAACAAGATTCAAGAAGAATACACAACTAACCTATTTTCTCCGTTTTCAGGAAGTTTGAGCTCAAAAGCTTCTTCAAATGGCTCAAAAATAAGATCTAGTTTCTGGCTATCAACTTCACCAAGAGTTGGAGGATCCCACTGTAATTAGCACAAATTAATCGAGAGTTATGCTTAGATATTGGGGACGATCACATGCCAACTAATAATTGAAATGTGTCATTTCTGTTGGATATGGAGTTTGATTTGGACTGTAAACTAGTAGTACAAACAGCTAGATAGTAGGGATCACAGTTTTCTTCTTGTAATATTCATGTTTTTGATACGATTTTTTTCTTCATATAAAACGACGTTATAAAGAATCTAACGAATGAACAGAAGATTACCTTTGGAGAGTTATCTTTGTCTATTACAACAGCTCGAATACCCTATTTGTTGCCAAAAAAGAATAAATTCATTTCAGTTTCATATAGTATATTCATATTCTACCCATTACTTGTATATTACTCCATAGAATATACTAATACCTCATACATGTCACCCGATATCACACTTCTAAGTATATTTATTGTGAGCCCAAATTCTTTCTTCAGGCACTCTGACAGTGTTTGCTTCCTCCCTTCCCGAATCTGCCATGCAAAAAATTAATGAAAATAATAATAACATAGGTGCTGTTAAAACAGTCTTATAGTAGATGTTCGTGATTTGATGTTTTGGACTTGTGCCCCTTAATTATAAAGAAAATTACCGATCTCAGATTTATCTTTAGACCAGTAGGAGACGATCTTTTTAATCCCTTAAGCACAGGTACAATCCATTCATTTCCTTCCTTTCTTGACTCGGCTTCCTGTAAAAGTCACAAACAAATTAACACTACACAAAAAGCAAATAAGGTCTCGGGTTCCATTCCCGCCAGCTTCTACTACTTTTGGGGACATAGCTTTCTCAGAGAAAAACACTACACAATTTTCTTTTAATTAATCTGCCAATAAAAGGAGCTTACAAATGATTCTAGAATCTCTTCCACGGAATCCTTTGAAAAACACTCGTCAATTATCGCGCGTCTGCATTTAACTAAAGAACATCAGTTTCGTGTAAAATTTCCAAAGATAGAAAGTTTGATTCTTGATTTCAGAATCATTACTTGTGTAAGACACTTTCTTGACTAATCTGAACATCTAAAGAGAATTCTTCAATGGCAGCTTTCACTATGTTCTCATCTCCTGAGTTCAAGCTTACCAAATGGTTTTCTAGTGCTGACAATTTCTGAAAAAGAAAATAAAATGCTGTAATTAGTTAATTACAACAGTTAAAGCCAAGGAATCTTTACAACTGTTATGGTTCCAAATTCAACTCACATCTAAGGGAACCAAATGTGTCGCTAACCCAGCTGCAACCAGTTCGCCACCATTCAACCGTGCTCCAGTCAAGGCGAAGTATTCACCTACAACAAAACCGGCACAAAAAATTATATCCTTTTCTTTTATTTGAATATATTCCTTTCTTTTCTTTCGTCTTTTTATTTTACAGTTCTGCCGTTTCAACTGGGTTGTCAACAAATTGAACAAAGGCTAAACTTTTTGTCCAAAGTATTGTAAGATTGGGTGTTGAATGTTTACCCAAATGGCCTGGAAGATGAGAAAGGACGTACGAGAATCCACAATCAGTGTGATGCCCGATACTTGCTTCAGGCATGGAAAAGACCTAAATTAAGTAAAGATTAGAAGAAACAAAAATTGATTTAAAGTACAGAGAAGGATATGGTAACACATATACTTACGGTTTTTTCTGTGACAACTGAAAACTTCATTGGAACCATAAGTGATGCACCTCCACCCATCGCAATTCCATGAACAAGTGCAACCTGGTAGATATAGAACCATTAGAAACTCACTATTCACAATGATTTCATGTATCAGAGTTGCTAGCTTCTTAAACCACTTCGCAAACTGATTATTTGGGTTGCAAAGATGCCAAAAAATGAACAATAACCTCTGGAGGGTTGTCCAATTATTAACGTAAACGCAAATATAAGTATTCAAAGTTTACATAGTCTATAAGAATGAGTGATCTTGAGCAATTTAATGTAAACATAAATGCAAAAAACAAGCATGACACATTGCAAACTTTGTCCAAAATAGCTTATGCTTATAAATGTAGATTATGTAGTGTGTTTTGTTCTCATTTTTTACAAAAAAGATGGTTTGCTTGCAACAAAAAACTGAGTAAGATGGTACAAAATGTCAATCAGTAATTTGAAAAGGAACCTGTGGTTTCTTGTAGGTATAATTGTGGTAGCAGAGCCAATAAAACCTATATACCACTTCAAGACATGAATCTCCTGTCACATGAAAAACGGATGATTTGTAGCAACCAAACAGCTCTAATTGAAAAAAGCAATAAAATGTTAATTGAGAACGATGAAATTACTGGATGTCCTGCCATTATAGAACACTTTTAAATCCCCTCCAGCAGAATATGCACGACCTGCGCCCTAGAAGAACATGAAAAAGAAGTAGAAACAAATCTATAAGCTACCCTAATTCTATTGGAAAATGTTTTATTCGATTTATTTACTCAAGTTATATAAGCCGGGTTAAGTGCCTAGAAATGTATCCAACTGTAGTCGAAAATTCTATTGTGTGTATTCAACCATTGTGACTTCTATTGTGTATATTCAACTATCGTGACTTCTATTGTGTATATTCAACTACCGTGACTTCTATTGTGTCTATTTAACTATATAAAAAACACATTAATTGTAACGGGTGGGTATCACCAGTATTTTGCCATGCTGTAAAATGTATTTTTGTTTTACTTTAAAGCCAAATGATGTGCAATAATTCATCTAAAATGGGAATTTAAAATCGTATTTCATAATTTACGTTGTGGCTTTAAAATATAAAAGAATAGATAAACCAGCTACAGTAACGGCACAATACCGGTGGTAACCCACCCGTTACATTAAATGTGTATTTTGTAAGGTTAAATACATACGATAGAAGTTAGTTGTACATAAGTTTGACTAAAGTTGGCTACATTTCTAGGTACTTAACCCATAGAAATTTGACTAATTCTAATATTCTATTTAAACCTGAAATTTAAATAAGGATTTAGATTTAGATAAGGACAGCACTAACCTTAATAATCAATAGCTTTGCATCTTCATCTTTTTCGCATTTTTCCAGGTTTTGTGCCAATAGATAAACCTAATATCGCGTGACATCAACGAAACATATATTCAAATAATTACTAGTGATCAAAAAAACAAAAAATCATAAACAAGTTAAGGTTTTTTCAGTTTACCAATTTAGGTGAAATCACATTTAGTTTATTAGGCTGGTTCAAGGTGATCAATCTCACATGACCTTTTTCTTCAGTAAGAACAACCTAAAAAATAGTTGAACTTTAAAAAAAAAAAAAAAAAAAATAGTTGAACTTTATCAATCACACAAACATGCACAAAGTGAAAAGCCCCTAAAATAACATAAATGCACAAAATTACCTCTTCTTCTGGGTTAACTGCCATTTGAATCAACTAACCAATGCAAACTCTGAAATGGGAAGTAATGAATTCACAAATATAACTAAAAATTACAGCAAAAAGATTGCAAGACAAAATAATGGGGATATCGAATTAAGGTTTAATAAGCAAAAAAGATGGAATCTTGCACCTACTTGATGAAATCAGAAATCAGGGTGTTGAAACTTACAAGACCTGGGTGCTTTTGATTTATGAATCTTGGAGTAAAAAATAATACAGCAGTTTTTTTAATTTATTTCTATTTTTGAGTAGTTTTGACGAGGATAAATTGAATTTTGTTGCCCCACAAAGATAGATTAATAATAATTTTAATTCGTTCATCGATGGGGAGTTGGTGGTGACTTGATTTCTTTGGCTAGTTGAGACTTGTAGGTGTGGACGTGTGGTAGGTATGTTATGTATTTCACCATGTGAGATGGGTGGATTTTTTGGAGAGGTTGATGATTCGTAAATTACCAAAAAAATTTATACATCACTAAATGTATTTCTAACACTATAAAAATTACTCTCTTTTATATTTTTGATTTTTTTTTCTTCTTTACCATGATTAAGAAAACATGTTTAGAAAAAGAAAAATGATATCTACATCTAAACTTGAAATATTTAAAGTTTCTTTAAATATATTTTTTCTTAAATTGAATTGTTTTTTTTTTAAGTTGCTGTTGTGCTAATATAATCTTTATTCCTTTTAAGTTTTAACTTTTATATATATGCATAGTATAGTAATGAATTATGTGTTTGATGCATAGCTTATAGGATCTCAAAAGTTAAGCTTATACATATCTAGTTCTAAATGATACCGTAGAAAAATATTGTTTGGTTGATAAAAATTTAAAAAGCTTATTGAAAATATGTACCATTCAGTTAATTACTCCGTATCTTTGATATGTACATTTATATCGGGACAGAAGTAATATTACAGTATACATTCAGCACATAACACTTCTATATACAAAGAAAAGTTTCAGCTTCAAAACATTCTATTTCAATATATACATATATCAAGGTTTCCCCTTTTAACTATAAATACAAAGTAAGTCGTTAATTTATGTAGCATATACACATTTAACTGGTAGGTGATTAAAGCATTAATCGGAGCACATAACTAGTGTAAATATAATTTAGTGATGTGTAAATTTGCGACCTTAAGATTTTTGAATGCTAATTTTTCTGAAAGTAATGTTATATAGATCTACTTACATATACTTAAAATTAGATCTGATTTTCTTGTTGGCTGAATTTTTTTTATTTTTAAATCTCATCCGATCAATTTTTCAATGGAAAAAAATGTATCTTTTTTGTATATATACGATGGTAGTTGAAGACAATAATAATGAGATAGACAAGTGTTGCCTATAAATCTGAAGTTGATTTATATAATTCAGGCCAATCATAAGTGGAGATGAGGAGTTTAACCTAAAAGCAAGGTTGTCAAGATAGCGATCTTGATGGTAGAATCGCACAATCCTACGATCCTATCAAGTGAAAACGTGCAAGATCGGAGTTGGATCGCTCAGGAGGTAAGATCGTAGTAGGATCGTAAGATTGCACATAAGATCGTAGGACCGGTGATCGATCTGATCCTACAAATGGGCTAACTTTTTTTTTTCTTTTCTTTTTTCTTTTTTTAACAATTGGGCTAAATCTTAAAATGATACATATTTATGGTCCAAAGCTCAATTTTTGCTCAAAAATCACTGCACACCTTTATTTTCATATTCAACCTATGGTCCAAAGCCCAATCTTTGCTCAAAAATCACTCCATTGTAAGTATGTTTCGTCCATTAGGAATTGTCATTGCAGCTATTTTGGGAGTCATATTTCTAGGGGATGGTCTCTATCTTGGATGGTAAATGTGCACTAATTTTTCTTAGTTCTTGTGATATACTCATGACATATTCTTGACACTTGCATTTCAACTTTGCAGTGGAATTGGATCTGCAATAATTGTTATTGGATTCTATGGTGTAATCTGGGGAAAGGCTAAAGAAGAAGATAAAATTGTTCAAGTTGAGAGCTCAAAGTTCCCTCTCTTGCAAGATAACACTGAAGACCACAATGTTGTGTGACTATAAATATCTTAATCAGATCGAATGTTTTCAACAGATGAGATTATGACCATTTCCTAGCAACAGGATTATAATAGTCAGTCAACACTTCCTTTCTCCAGAGCACAGTTTTTTTTTTTTTTTGAACAGCTGAAGAATATATTCATAGGCTAGAGGAGAGACTTAGAGATACATTAGAGGGAACAAACAATTGGAAATAAAACAACACTTACACCTAGGTAGAAATACTTAGAGGGTTACAACTCCAATCGACCCATGCAATTGTATGATTCTTGCATCTAGTAGACACCCAAAGAAAAGATAAAAATTGAATCTCGTCCAAGATTTTAGCTACTGAACTTGCCACTCCCTTAAAGACTTTATCGTTTCTCGACTTCCAGTTGCACTAAATATCCACAATTACAACTGCTTCAAATATTCTGGACACTCTTTCTGACAAATGAATCTGATGTGGTACCAACAACAGATAACGACACCTTGAAACACATATCAATTGTGAGTCCAGGCTCCACCGTCGCATAAGATTGATCCAAAGTTCTTTAGTAATTGCACAATCCACAAAAATGTGAAGATCTGTTTCGATTGAGTGATCACAGAGAGGACACAACAATGAATTTAAATCTAAACCCCTTTTGTCAAGATTAACAAGTGTTGGAAGTCTTTCATTCCAAATCCGCCATATAAGAATGTTCACTTTTATTGGAAACAATTTATTCCACGACTGCGGTTATCCATCAGTAGGGAGAAATTTCGAGTCCACCAAAATTCTCAGGACTTGACAGTAAAAGCACCCGAGGTTTCCAAAGACCACCCCTAACGATCTTTCTCATCTATTAAGATTTTTCCTTGGATGTCTAGGAGCAAGGAATTCATCTCATCAAGTTCCCTGCCATTTCTAATATCACGCCTCCAAGACCATTGAGCAGAACTTTCCAACGAAATGGGCAGGTTGATTCAGCAAAAACATCATGATTGACTTCTAGTGCAAAAAGTCTGGGATATTTGAGATGCAATGGAGATGTACCAACCCGATAATCTAACCAAAATCGAGTGGATTGACCGTTCCCAATATATCTTTTGAACATAGAAAATAGATCAATATTTGAAAGTTTTAGCTCCCATCCAACCTTTACTACCAACTTCCAAACTCCCGGCCCGCTAACTTTGTTGTAGCTACTTTCAAAATTAATCAAACTAGTCAGTCCATTAACGACACAATTACACTTTTTCAAAGAGAGTTTTCTCCGGATAAGAATCTCCACCACCATTTAGCCAATAAAGCAAGGTTTCTAACATGTAGACTCCCAATCTTTAAACCACCAAATTTGTAAGAAGAAATAACTTTATTCCAAGCAATCCATGAAATTTTTCTATTTACCGTCGACCCTCCCCAAAAGAAACAACTGGGAATCCTTTCTAAGGCTTTGAGGACTTTCAATGGAGCTTCGTATAAGGAGAAATAGTATAAAGGCAAACTTTCAAGAACCGCTTTTACTAAAGTTAACCGAACCCTGTAAGAAAGAGATTTGGCTTTCCAAATCGAAAGTTTGGATTTAAATTTATCAATTATTGAAATCCAGTTTTGATATCTTGACATATTTGCACCAACCGGGAGACCCAAATAAGTAAAAGACAATGAAGTTGATTGACAAAAGAGATTGCTTGCCATTCTATCAACTTCATTAGAAGATGCACCAATGTCAATCACCTTACTTTTCACTAAATTCATTTTCAAACCGGATGCTAATTAAATTGAAACATCTAAGAATACGCAGTAAGTTCGTTACATTTAAAAGAGACTATTCGCCCATAAAAATAGAATCATCGGCAAATTGAAAGTGTGTAATTGGAACGTTATTGTTTGTTAGCCGAACACCATGAAAAATACTCTTTTTCCTAGCCTCCAACGTAGCCACATGAAGGCCGTCGGTGGCAATTAAAAAGAGAAACGGGGAAAGTGGATCTCCTTGTCTAACACCCTTAAAAACTGTATATTTATGTAATGATTTAGGATGATGATATTCTATAATCTATACATGGGCTCTTAAACTTACCAAGTATGTTTGATATAAATCATCAAGTATATGAAGTTCTATAAATTCTTTTTATTAGTATAGCTTCTCTCATATATAATTTGGATACATGTACGCAAAAAACAGGAAACTTTTTAGTGAGATCCCAAACCCATTTGTGGGCGACACATAATTAGTTAATCTTCTTGTATACAGTATATCACATGAGACACTAGTATGCATAAAAGAATGTGTCTTTAATAAATTAACTGGTTTCTAACACCACTAAGTGGTCCTGCTAATAAAAAACACATAATTCTTACTGGCATTCAACATCATGTTGAATTAATAAACATTAGTATTAATATAACATCCTATTGGTCATGCTTTAAAAAATAATAATTAGATTGGATCCTACTTGAGTGTCTTACTTGTTACAACTTGATACTATAAACATTTTTTGATTGTTCTTTTGGTAGCTTCAAGTTCTTGAAGCTGAATCGATTCTGGTAGCAAGATGAAGGGTGCACTGCCATTTGTGGCAATGGTGGTCGCTCAGGTTACACAAGTGGGTTTAACGTTTGCCGGAAAGGTAGCCATAGCATCTGGGATGCAAACCTTTTCCTTCATATTCTACTCCAACGCTATAACAGCCCTTGTTCTGATTCCGGCTGCTTTTCTCGTTCATAGGTACCTGTAATAGTGCACTACCAGTCTACCATTTGTTTCACCTTTGTTACTTTTCTTCTATATGTATCTTTGATTAGGATTTTTGTGTTCCCACTTGCAGACCACCGAATCGCCCTGCACTAACTGTCTCCACTGCTGGTGGTTTTTTTGGGCTTGGCATACTAGGGTGTCTAAAACTTTCGTACCTTATTACATATACATATGTACTTCATTATGAATAGATTTAGAGAAAATTCCAGATATCTTGCTTTCATATCATAAATTTTACTGTTCAACTGCAGTCCCCTATGAATAATTTATCAATCCACTGTTTTCAGATTCTTGATGCAGGTGGTTGGGTACACAGGAATTACATATGCCTCTGCTACAGTTGCCACAGCAATTCTTAACCTCATACCAGGCTTTACATTTGTATTTGCCATCATCTTTGGGTAGTCAAGAATCTACCTTTTACACGATTCAAACATGTCTCCACATAACTAAAAGAATGAGAACTCACTTCCAAATATTTTATTTTTCCCACTCTTTCAGTGTCGAAAGACTAGGTTATGGAGGGGTGGCCAAAATCATTGGGACAGTAGTTTCAGTTGTAGGAGCTCTCATAGTGACTTTCTATGTGGGCCCTGCAATTATAACATCTGATTTAAGTTCAATCTCCCCACAAAATCTTCTTGGGGAATCATCAGACTGGATCCTTGGTGGAGTGCTGATGCTAATTGACAGTATCTTAGCTGGTTTGTTCATTGTCGCACAGGTACATTAGTACTACTTATACACAGACACATTTACTACTGCATACATTTGCTTACTTAATTTTTTTTTACAGGCATTGATCCTTAAGAAATACCCAGCAGTGCTGATTCTGATGTTGGCTTACTGCTCCGTTATAGCCCTTCTATCTCTTTTATTCTCGTTGATTGTGGAACACGACCCAAGTGCTTTTAGTTTACAATCCAAAACCAGGTTACTTGCAACTCTGTATTCAGTAAGTTGACAAGATCTTCCTACTTACATTCCTTTTTCTCTTTTTAATATAAAGGATTTGTTCTTTTAAATAAAATTTTAACGTGTAGGGGTTCTTCGGAGGTGGTTTTCAAGTCACACTTGGAGCATGGTGTGTGAAGATGAAAGGACCACTTTTTGTTGCCATGTTTCATCCATTAGGAATTGTCATTGCAGCTATTTTGGGAGTCATATTTTTAGGGGATGGTCTCTATCTTGGATGGTAAATATGAACTAATCTTCCTTGATTCTTGCGGTATAGTCATGACAATATGACATATTGTTGACACTTGTGTTTAAATTTTGGCAGCGTAATTGGATCTGCAGTCATTGTTGTTGGATTCTATGGTGTAATGTGGGGAAAGGCTAAAGAAGAAGATACAATTGTTGAAGTTGAGAGCTCAAAGTCCCCTCTCTTAGAAGCTACTCGTAACACCGAAGACCACAATGTTGTGTGACTGTAAACATCTCGATCGGATTGAGTTTTTACAACATAAAAATATGAACATTTCCTAGCAACAGGATTTTAATCGTGAGTCAACATTTGCTTTACTTAGAGCACAGTTTCTGTATCCAACGAAAAATTGGTAAAAGTTAGTAGCACATCATCCAATAAAACCTGTATATTCGTATTGGGGTAGACTTTTCAAGGAAATAACTAGATGATCACCATATTTGCATAACAAAAAAATTCTAATAATTAAAGAGAAACAACATTTTTATTTTATTTTGATTCAAAGTTATACCCCTGCATAGTTTAGAAAAATAATATGGAATTAGTAAAGCACGTGACCGGCACATAGCTCATTAACTGAATTATAACGAACTGCACGTGAAAAGCTCCTGACTGAAGAAGTCGTTGGCTGTGGTGAATAAATAGCAATTTAGGCATCTCATTTCTGTTAGCTAAGAAATAAACACACAATTAGGAACTTAAGTGAACAAGAATTAAGCTCGAAATCGGGTGTGGTCGAATGATTAAACTGATTTGGTGACTGAATGTTCACAAGAGAGAAATGATTACAAATTTCTTAGCTAACAGAAATGAGATGCCTAAATTGCTATCTATTCACCACAACCAACGACTTCTTCAGTCACGGGTTTTTCACGTGCAGTCCGTTGTAATTCTGTTAATGAGCTATGTGTGGGTCACGTGCTTTACTAATTCCGTATCAAAAAAGTTATATATTAAGACGAATTCTTTCCGTACCTATGACAATCATGTAATTATTGGCCAACTCTTACCCGGCACTAACAAATAAAAGTCAAGATTGCAGAAGAAACAACTCATGTGAGTATCAAAGCCATAAGTTATTGCTACTATATATAATTGATTTGATTTGAGTAAAAGTTTTTAAAGGAGAAGATATATCATTCAACTATAAAAAATTTAAGGTTAAATACAATTAATTAAAAGTTAAGTTTCAGTTACAAAAGATATAACCTCATAATTATTTAATTATTTTTATAATTGATGTAACCGACGTAATATAGTGATGAATATTAAAATGTCGGTTACGATTGATTTGATATAAATATTAGTGAAAATATAGCGGATTGGTTTCGGATTGAGGGGTTAGAATTTTTATTAGAAAATTAAACTTAGTTTTTCCCCGGTATAGCGGGTTGGACCAGTAACCCGAAACTTGATCTAACCCGACCAAAAAAGTTAAACGCATTGGCTGTTCTAACTTAGTAGGTTGACGGGTTAGAAATACCATCCTAACCAGTTTAATTCCTTGTTGGTTTCGTATCGAGTTTCAAGTCGTGACGAGATCGTCATAGCGCATAGTAAGAAAATGATATACTACAGACTACTATTTTCTCAATTAGACGAAGACATGTTAGATAAACAATGCACATAAATTTTTTTCGCGCTGCATCGTGCAAGCAGTAGGCTAGTACAAGTAATAACTCCACGAGTTGACTGATGAGCTTATGTTATATTTGATTGCTAACTTTTTGTTTAGGAGCTTAGTTTTGGCTTGTGTTGTGAGGTTTGGTTTCATCTGAGATATGGTCTTCGCCCACCACTTTCTGCTTGTTACACTCTACAATTATTTAACTTCACGTCTTTTCTGCACTGCATCATCATCATCATTTTCATCCATATTGTTGCTTCTTGTGGTTTTTAATGATGAGTAATTTGAATGACCCTTCCAAACTGAACTTTAAAATGATACTACATTCCTCTGCGAGAAAGCTTGAGAGGTTTCTCATAGTTAAAGAGTGCCATTACATGGCTGCTGAAGTTGTTAGCCTCTCTTGTGTTTATCTGCTCTACCATATTTGTCCCTCACAAAGGTAAGTGCTGTGATGAAGCTAAAAGGCCGACTTGTACAAGCAAAGTGGTGAAATCAGGTATGATTATATCGATTTAGGGTGGGAAGTAATGCAATAGGAGTTTGGCATATCATCTAATAAGTATGTGCAGCATCCTGAAATTACCTAAACAGCAGATCCTGGATAAGAATTAAAAATAACTTTATCATAAATAAAATTATATAGTTTTTTGAAGTGTAGAATCTTTCATTTCGAATCCGAATATATGAACGCGGAAAACAGGAAACCTTAAATGAGATCACATGCACATTTGCAGGGGGCACATAATAATTAGAATTTAATCTCCTCACTTATCACGAGACATTAGTATGCATAAAAGGATGCTTCTTTCGTAAAATAAGTGGTTTCTAACACCAGTAAGTGGTATTACTAATAAAAAACATCATGTTGAAATAATAAACATATTCATATGACATCTTAATTGGTCTTCCTATTAAGGAATTGATTAGATTGGATCTTATTATAGCGTGTCTTATTAATTACAACTTGATACTATGGCCACCATTAACTACCATATAAACTTCTATTGATCGTTCTTTTAGTAACTTGGACCTGCAAGATTTTGAAGGTGAAGGGAATCTGGTCACAAGATGAAGGGTGCATTGCCGTCTGTCGCAATGGTGGTCATTCATATTGCACAAGTGGCTTTAATGTTTGCTGGAAAGATAGCCATAGCAACTGGGATGCACAATTTGTCCTTTATATTTTACTCCAATGCTACAAGAGCCCTTTTTCTACTTCCTGCAGCTTTTCTCCTTCATAGGTACCCGTACTACCAATTGTTTCAGCTTTATTAATTATTATTTTTTTTCCATTTCTATATGTATCTTGATTGAGATTTGTATTCCCTTTGCAGACCACCGAATCGCCCTGCACCAACTTTCTCAATTGCTGGTGGTTTTCTCGGGCTTGGCATACTAGGGTATCTAATATTTTCATGCCTTATCATCACATATATATGTACTTCATTACCTTCAGATAATAACTGCACAAACGCGATCGTCTATGGATAAGTGATTGATGACTCGCTTCAAGACCAAGAATTTGATTTTTTTTTAATCAATCCATTGTGTTCAGATTCTTGATGCGAGTGGTTTGGTACACAGGAATTACATATGATTCAGCTACAGTTGCCACAGCGATTCTTAACCTAAAAATCAAAGCTGTCGGTTTGGAACTAAGATTACTTAATCCATAAGTGAATTTGGGACTAATATCCTCTAGATTGGTAATGAGTGTTTATTTGTATTCAGTAGTTTGCAATTCCGCTTAAAGCTAAACTGTAATTTTTTTTCAATCAATAAAGAAGTAAATTGAAAATTATATTGTGTTCTTATTTACAATTACTTAAAACTGTACATTAAAATAAAAAAGATTGTATTCAACCCCCACTCTCCTACAACTTTTTGTTGTTAGTTTGGGACCAACTTTCTGTTGTTAGTTTGGGACCAACAACTGGTATCAGAGCAGTTAAGATTGTTCTAATCTTAAATCTGTAAAGATAACCGCCTATAATACAAACTCTGCATATCTGAAAAATGATTCTGCCTCTAGACCCCTTAAGTTTGACCCAAAAGATTTTCAAACCTCAAAATCTATGATGATGCTTCATTTTGAATCCATTGATCCACTTATGCCTGGTATTGTCTTAAATGGACATTTTGTTCTTGTTTCACCCATTGATGTTCCTACTTCTAGAAAAAGATGTCGTTAAAGCACCAAGCCTCTGGTAAGATGAAGATAAAACAAAATTGGTTTCGATGCTAAAGTTTTAACTCAAATTGCTATTTCACTCTCAAATTCTGTGTATAACTAAATTTGCAGATTATCTTCTGCCAAGAAGATGTGAGATACCCTGCCCTTTCATCTTCACACACCATGCTGCAATAGTTATTTGAAAACCAGCTCCAAAGAACCCCTACATTATAATTTCATCATAAGAATACATCTTTTATACTTAAAAAGAGAAAAAAAGAAAAGTTAGTAGTAAGATCTTGTCAGCTTACCGAGTACAGAATAGCAAGTAACCTGGATTTGGACTGTAAAGTAAATGCACTCAGATCGTGCTCCAAAATCAACGAGACTAAAAGAGAGAGCACCGATGTAATGGAGCAGTAAGCCAACATCAAAATCAGCACTTCTGGGTATTTCTTGAGGATCAATGCCTGCAAATATTCACAAGTAAGCAAATGCATGCAAGTTGTAATGTTTCTGTATACAAGTAATACTGTAATACCGATGTACCTGTGCGACAAATAACAAACTGGCTAACGTACTGTCAATTAGCATCAGAACTCCGCCAAGGATCCAGTCTGATGATTCCCCAAGAAGATTTTGTGGCGCGATTGAACTTAAACCAGATGTTATAATTGCAGGGCCTACGTAGAAAGTCACTATGAGAGCCCCTAAAACTGAAACTACTGTCCCAATGATTTTGGCCACCCCTCCATAACCTAGTTTTTCGATCCTGGATGAGGGGAATGAAAATGGCACTTAAAAGTGAATTCTCGTTCGATAAGTTATATTATAACTTTTTGGGATCATATAAGATAAGAGAGATCTTGGATTACCCAAAGATAATGGTAAATATAAAGGTAAAGCCTGGTATGAGGTTAAGAATTGCAGTAGCAACTGTAGCAGATGCATATGTAACTCCTGCATACCCGACTAACTGTACTGAAAATCTAAAAACAATGGATTGATTAAAAATGATACAAATAATAACAATCAGATTCTTGGTCTTGGTGACTCATCAATCACTCTACAACTGGATTTGATCAATCCATATAGGACTGCAGTTGTCCATTGAAATAATCTGGATTCTTCTCAGAATTATCTCTAGATGTAAAGTACTCTGGTACATATTTGACTAAAATATGAAAATGTTAGATACCCTAGCATGCCAAGAAGAAGAAATCCACCGGCAGATGCTAAGATTGGTGCAGGGCGATTGGATGATCTGTGTGAAATAAACAAAGATTCTCAGTTTAAGATGCAGAGAAAATAAAAGATAAACAAATGGTAGTACGAGTACCTATGAACGAGAAAAGCAGCAGGAAGCAAAACAAGGGCTGCTATAGCATCGGAGTAGAATATAAAAGAAAAGTTGTGCATTCCAGTTGCTATGGCTGTCTTTGCAGCTAATGTTAAACCCACCTGTGAAACCTGAGAGACCACCATTGCCACAAATGGCAGTGCAGACTTCATATCCGTCTCTCTAACAGCTTCAAAATGTTTCGGGTCCGAGTTAGTTTTAAAACAAAAAAAATAATAATAAAAAAATATTTAAGTCAACGGTATCAACTTTGAACCAACAAGAGTAAGACCCAATCTACTGAATTTCTTAATTGTTAGACCAATTAAGATGGTATCTATATGTATGCTTATATATTCAAAATGATGTATGAAATTATGAGTTTTTTTATTAGTATGACCATTGCCTAGTGACGTTGGAAACCACTTTAATTGAATGAACCAACACTTTTTATTCATACTAGTGTCTCATGATACACGAGATTAATATATATGTATGGCCTGCAAATGAGTGTATAAATTTTCATTAAAGTTTCCTGCTTTTTGCATACATATATCCAGATTTATTAATCCTTAATTCATCACATGATTAAATTCCTACGATCATATTTGTTTCATCATTTGTATGCACTTGATATGAAACTTTTATGAAGCTACAGTTCACAAACTAGTTAGTTTCTTCTGGAATCTTGAATTTGATTGTTAGTAATTGTTAACACATTTGGTACGCTTTAGAGCCCAACTGTATTGAATATCATCATCCTAAATTATAACATAATTGAGTGTCAATACTGTTTCCTGAATAAAGTATAGAAAAATGAGAAGAGCAAGGAGAAACGTAAGCTGATCCTAAGTAATCATTATTGTTAAGGAGAGGAGGAGAGAGTTTGACCGAGGCGTCCCTAAGCTTTCCGGCTCACTCAGCTTGAAATAAAAAAGGGATTTTCCGGTGACAATTCCATCCGGTTCGGTTTCGGAAACCTTTCCGAAACAACAATAGCAAATGAAGCAGGCTCGATCCTAAACTGGAGTATCTCTTGGATCCATGTATAACTGAGAAAAGTCGCAAAACTAAAGCAACAGCCGTTATATTCATTATGTGCAATTTGTTTGCTGTGCTGATGAGCTCGACTGATAATAAGGGAGTTTGAAGTTACATGATCATTGTAAGGCCAGTTTTACTTTTAAATTTGAAAAATAACCATTTACATCCAAAAACAACAAAGAAAATAATGAAATTACTGTTGTGTTTTGAACAAATTTATAAGGGGTGTTCATGAGTCGGTTTGGGGCGGTTTTTGCCTAAAATCGAAGTCAAATTGAAAAAAAATCGGTTATTGAATTCTTATAATCATTTAGAGAATGTTTCGGTTATTTGGTTACAAAGTTATTTTTGGTCGGTTTCGGTTTTCAGATTTTAAAATGTTTGTTCGAGTTGTTTTACTACTCATATACCAATAAAAATTTAAGCTAACATATTAGAAATCAACAAGTGCATGCTTTAACCAAATAAATGTAGCATAATGTTAGCTACATGAATGATCAAACTTTAAAAGTTAAAGTCTAACTGTATAACCTAAAACTTTAAAACTGAAGTCTGAACTAGATAATTTAAAAGGTAAAATTCAAACAGAAAACAATAACACGAAAGTAGAAAGTGAAAACAGCATAAAAAATATTACAGATGTAATGGTTGAACAACTTTTCGATAGTTTCAAAAAATATAATAAAAAATATCGTATATAAATTTATAAATTGAAATCCATAAAATGATATTTATCGGCTCGATTCGGTCATAACGATTTTAGAAAACACCAGTCATAACGATTTTAGAAAACACCATCACCATAACCGAACCAAAACTTTCGGTTTCTATAATTTCCGAAACCATTCTAGTCAGTTTCCACAATGGTTCGGTATAATTTGGATCGGTTATTTCGATAAATTCGGTTTGTGTTTCGAATTCTGCACACCCCTAAAATTTATGTCGCTGGTCCCAACTATAATACCTTAAGGAGCAAAATATTGATTACAATCATTTGATTTGGGATAACAAAAAACAAAAATACCATGACGATGACTTCAAACAGCCGCTGCTTTTTGGTAGCAAGGGTCCATTCGTTAGCAAACATTTATGAATTGCTAACACCAAATTAAGATTTGATCCTTGATGTGTATCTTACATTGACTGGCGTCAAGCAACATAACAGACTCTACACTGCATAAAATCGGCAGTTGTCTAATTCTAATTCTAATTAGGAATCATATGAAACATGTTCCAAGAGTAAGACAACAGAACAACAATTGCTATTTGGGTAATTCCGGGATGCTGCACTCACATAGATGATATGCAAGCTTCCCATTGCAGTACTTCCCACCACAAATAGATAAAATTGTAGCAGATTTCACCAGGGTACTTGTACAACCGAGTACAAATCACCGTTTTAGCTTCACCACGACACTTACCTTTTTGAGGGGCAAATAAGGTAGAGCGGATAAACACAAAAGAGGCAAACAACTTCAGCTGCCATGTAAGGGCGGTCTTAACTATGACAAACCTCGCAAGCTTTCTTGCAGAAGAAAATGTAGTATCATTTTAAAGTTCAGTTTGGAAGGGCCGTTCAAAGTAGTCATTAAGAACCACAAGAAGCAAGCATATGGATGAAGATGATGATGATGATGATGATGATGCAGTGCAGAAAAGATGTGAAGCTAAACCATGTAGAGTGTAACAAGCAGAAAGTGGAGGGCGAAGACCGTATCTCAGATGAAAACCAAACCTCACAACACAAGCCAAAATATAAAACAAACATTTAGCAATCAAATACTCCAAATATCACATACAACAGAAGATGTAAGTAATAGCCACAAAGATTAATTTCAAGTACGAAAAGGAACCTCTAAGTTTCGACGAGTTGAATAGAACAAGCCGACACAAAAAAGGTGGGCTCCACATCCATTTCCAGGTCCAAACACAGCAAAGACTCATGATATATCAACTAAAATAAACCCTACTCCAAATTCTGATAACTAGTATATTGATCTTTTGTAGCTCCAGAATGTATGGCTGCCATCCTGCTCCAGCCACTTACACCCTGTAATCAACAATCATATCAGCTTGATAATGCAAACTTCGGTTTACATAAGGTGTGGCTATCACAGACTAACATGTTACAAGTTGTTGCAATACTAACAAAAAGATAAAACAAGTAAATATAGAAGTATAAATGTAGACAGACAGCATACCCGTTCCCATATGGTGAATCACGCCGGGCACGGCGATATGGAGGAGGAGATCTACTGTAGCTGCGACCACGACGAGGTGATATGCTACGACGAGGAGATGACCTTCTACCACGGGGACTGTAGCGTGGACTGTAACTCCTGCAAAATTTTCAGTGTATCGTTACCAGAGCCTCAACCAAAACATCCACTATAAAGTAATGCATATCCGCTTATTCTAATCTATAAATAAACAGACTAAATACTCGACTTACCTTCTCCCATAACTTGGACTCCTACGGCGTCTAGGACTTGGGCTTCGACGACGTCCACCTCCACCTCTAGGCCCAACGCGCGAGCGACATTCGCGCGCAAAATGACCAGGTTCGCCACATTCATAGCACTTCAGATCATCACCACCTCCACGACCACGGCCACCACCACGGCCTCCACCTCCTCCTTCTTTAGAATTGTGGGAGAGCTCCACACGCCAGCCATTTTTCCCTGTTGGATTAAAATACAGAAACCCATATGATGCTAGCATACATTGTTATTATTATGTTTGGCAACACTGAGTAAAAATAACATTAACACCAACCCCAGCAATACATCCCTTAAATGACCACAAACAGTTGCAGGGCAAATTATTATTTATAACATGAACCACCATTGCCGTTCTAATAAAAACACCATAAGGTCAGAACAGACCAAGCATTCAAAAGATACAGACTGATAAACACCTATTAAAAAAACAAAGACTAGCTTCCATGCTCATACTAAAAATACTTGCATGCATATATGCTTGGAACATACCATCCAGAGCCCGGATAGCATCTAGAGCATCCCTGCGATCATCAAACTCAACAAACGCATAACCAGGTGGTCTCCTAGCAACCCACACACTGCATGAATTCCAAACAAAACAGATGATGATCATCATTATAAGTAGAAAACCATTAAAACCGGAGTAATTCATTTGTCACGGTAAATTATTTAAAAACAAATGAACCTCAGAATCGAGCTTACAAAGCTACTGTTATCATAATTCGTGTGCACCAAAAACGAGCTTACAAAAGCAAAATATATATGACAACACCTTGCAACACCTTATAGTCTTATACATATAGCTCAATCAAACAGTCAAACAACTATTGATATTCAATGCAAAAACTTTGTACAAAAAGCATTACTATTCATTGTTTCATACACACAACTGGTAAAAAAATACCGACTTTTTTAGCACGCCATAAACGCGAAATTCATCTTCAAGCTCGCGCTCCGAAACTCGCGGATCCAAATTTCCAACGTACACACGAGACATTGTTAACGTCCTTTTATACCTAAAATCAGCGAACTCTCGATCAAAATTATTAACAATAATAAACCTACAATTTGAGCAAACGATTGATAAAACGCAGATCAAACATCAAATTAGAAAGCGCGTATAGCTTGCCTCCGTTAAGATTTCAAGCGATTTGTGAAATAAGCGATGAAATTAAAAGGCGATCAAAACCCTAATCAGCGACCGAAATAACACGAAATTCAAAAAGGGGGGAAATAAAAGTAAAGTGGAAGACTGGTACTTTTATTGTAACACACTCCAATGGTCCAATACATTCGAGTGTGGGCTTGATTTATGGGCCTTGGTCAAATGACCCATTAGTCAGACTCTTCCAAATTCCAATAATGGGGCTTGATTTAATTGATGCAGTTGCAGTGTAAATATAACGGAACTTTGTTATATAGGCCTAAAAATATATACATAAAATTATGCTTAAACCTTGAATGATTGATACATCAATTTCATTAATTCTTTTTTGTTACATTTACCAATCATTAGGTTTAGGTTTAAACATACATCTTAGGTCTCTCAGTCGATTTTCAAAACTAAATTTTTATAAAGTTCATGCTAGTGACAAATTTTAAGTCACAATTCCACAAATATATAAGGTCAAATAAAATAATAATAATAATAATAATAAGAGTAAATTACATTGTCGGTCTATGTGGTTGGACCTATATTACATTTTTACCCCTATCTTAAGTGGAGGAGAGACTTGCTGTAAAACGAAAATTCGAGTCTAGGGACTTGACCCACACAATATCATGTCCGGAGATTGAGTTTGCAATACAGAGACAACCATAAACACCGACAATTAATTTACTCTAATAATAACTATAAATGATAAATGACATGAGCATTTATATTTAATATGTGGTACTTGTGAAAAAGTTGTGAATGATTCATACTGATGATTATTTATTTATTAAGAAAATCATAGTTGATAATTTGTGACTCGGAATTTGATTTTTAACTCGCAATTCGAAACTCGACTCAACTCGTAAAAGTCACTATTTTACAATAATATATATATATATATATACACACATTATTGTTTAAGATTTTTCTTCTTACGAAAAGTAAACATTGTGAGAGTCGATAGTGAAATCGTTAATTGACAATGATATTAGCACCAGGATATTGACTTTGAAAAGTTCTTATATTTAGAGGAAATTTGTAAGTATAAGTAACTTTCTAAAAAACGATTCCACAAACTTCAACAAGAGGATACATTCGAGCTTGAAGTTGAAACTTTGGAAGTATATTTAAGAGTTTATAGATTTATAGAAAGAATGAATACAGAAACATGTCCATCATCATCATAAATATAAGTCAATAGAAGCCTCTATAAAATAAACTAACATATTTTCCTTTGTGGATAAAGACATTAACGAAATGAAAGATCATGTATTTTAAAGTTTATTTTGGGAAGAAAAAGTTAGGTGGATCACAGAAATTGACGAACAAATTTGTGCATTGCACTTGAAATATTTATAATATTCTAAACCACTGTTTATGTATTGTTACAATCAAGTAAATTGACAATTCTAAATCATATTTTCTTTGCTAATATATATATTAGGATTTTCAATATACCTTTCTAACTATATATACACTATCGTTGATATACTTGTGCAAAGCTGTGAGATACGTATTTTTTTAATCTTATGAAATGCGATTAAAGTCAATTTTTATCAAGCATGCAAATGAGCTCTCTGAATACCATTGTAAAATAATGACATCGAGATGATCCAGGTGTTATTTAAACCCAAATTAAATTTTAAATTTGTAATCTTACCAAGTATACATAATATGACCAATTAACACACATTGACAAGAGAATCTATCAATTAATAACATAGTATAGTAAGTCGATCAAATATAATATCTTTTAACAGTAAACAAATAAATATGATAATAAAAATAATATATAAATAAGTAAGTAAATGAACAGATATAAATTCGACAAAGTTTATATGCGGCTGAAAAGTATTTCTTAAATCATATTAATAAATAAAAACCTATTATTATTTCATCAACAATAAATGCATAATTAATATAATACGGACAGTCACTCGCCGAGTTATGACAGAACCCGTCAAGTTTCCTGTCACTACAATCTTGAATCTGCTACTGATATTTGTATCACTTATCTTAACACGAACACGAACCAAAGTAAAGAAAATTCCAACAAGTGCCGCACGAGTGTTGATGAAATATCCTTATCTCTTGGAGCTAGCTAGCTTATAAGAAGATATTTAACTTTAAATTTAAAGCATTTGTAATGTATAGCTAGTTGTCATTTTGTCTCGAATGAAAATGACAATATCAGTGGGGCACAACATTAAATAGCTTCAAATGAATGCTGAAAAGGCCAATATATGATTAAATTAAAATTAAAGGCTAGCTACACAAACGAGAGAGTGGGCTCATCTTTAAATTAAATGCAACACTTATTTTCAACGTGGAGATTTGGGGGAAAGATTTCAGACGAGACGAGAAGAAGGATAAAAATACTGAATTCAAAATTCATTGTATTTTACATTTATAAATTTTAACGGTTCTTTAATAATAATACATTTATAAATTTTAACGGTACTTTAATAATGATACATTTTACCTTTATTTATTTGTTCTAAAATTACATCAAATCCGGTCTTTTCATCATTTGAGATCTTTACCATTTTTTATTATATGTTTGTTTTTAGGAATTAATTAGCCATTTTCTAAAAACTTGTTGTTGTGATATTTTATTAGAAAATGGCATCGATCAAACTGTCAAATACATCTTAACAGATTGCATTATTTAATGTTACGTGATAGAAACAATTGTAGATATCTTCTAACGTACTTACAAATTAAGAAATTTATGTAATCAACCGAAAGTGTTCAAATAACATGAGAATAACAAATAACAAATACTTATATAAGAATAATGACATGACATGGAACTATAAATTTGTTATAAAACGTAAGTAATCATTTACTATCACTAGGATAAGTATCCGATATTGAAAATTAGTTTTGTCCTAAAGAGTACCGCAAATTGTACAAAATAGAAACGCATTATTGTTTGATTATCGATTTTTAAAAGCAACTATCAAAAGTGTCAGTAATAAAATTATACTAACAATTTGCTTAGAGTTCTTGCAACATGTTACCTATAAATTGAGAAAAAATATAAGTAAAATATTACTTAAAATATGAATAAATCGAGCGTTCGTTTCTAATATTGATACTTTTAAAAGTTAATGACAACAGACAATTGTTCGTTTCTATATTTTGCAATTTGCCCTAAATATTACGGAGTACTAATCTAATCTGCTTTTCTATATTATGCAAGCATCTTCATTTACACTAATAAAGTACCGAGTAATAATCATATTCTTTCTATGTCTTTTTAGTAGTAATAAGTGTAAGGTTGATTGCTATCTTTTTTTTTTTCTAGAAATGTTTTCTTAAATTCGAGAAAACAAAAGGTAAACTTCAGTGTCTGCAATACATTTAACAGCATTACTTGGTACATACCTAAAAAGCATATCGTATTTTAGGTACAACCTAGCTAGCTGAACTAATCATCTTCAATCTTCAATTATAATAATTATAATAAAAATAATAATAATAACTACTTGTTTTAATTTCAAAACTTTTTAATTCATGTTCCATAATCCATATGCACACACCAGATGAGAAGAGTCGTATTTTCTGATCAATTGGACCCTACATAAATCCTATCCTATTGATGGATAATATAATAATAATAATAATAATATAGTATATGTACACGAATGAATTCAGATTTATACAATTAAGGGTGTTCACGAGAACACCCCTCGATATATTTTACCCATCACTTCAATTACTTCAAACATTTAATTATATAAATCATTAATTTTTATTTTATAAATCTTCAAACATTTTCATTATATAAACATTTAATTATCAATAAAATAAAAATTAATTAAAACTATTTATAAATTTACTTTTATGTTTTTTTATAAAAAGTAATATTTTAAAGTATGATATATAAACACTCAATTTTACTCAAATTTTTCTTTTGTGTGTGTATATATATATATAATTACTTTTTTATAATTTTAATCTAACTATAAAAAATAATATTTGTATTTAACTTCTATCTTACAAAAAGAAAATTAGTTTGTTTTAACTAGTTATTTTATATGATTAAAAGGTTTCTATCATTTAATGTATGAAAGCAGTAAAAAAGAATAAAAAAAAAGTAAAACAAATACGGTAAATTAAAACAAAAGCAAAGAAGGAAAAAAAAAGTCAATGTAAACTGACGGGGGTGCACTCATGATACCCGATAATTAATCGACGTGTTTGGTGACTATGAAAATAACCAATGATATGATGTGTTGAATAACATCACGCCCAACAAAAACCTTGCCCAAGTAAATGTAACACCACTAACATTACGTTTCACCTTCGAAGAGTTGATCCCGCGTAACGACATTCGAGTTCGGATTTCAATCCTTCTGAGCTTGGCTAACACACACTTTGCATGTTTCCTCGATAATATCTGACAATAGTACAGAAAAGAATATTTATGCACTTGTTATTTGCATGACCATCCTCACTAACTTGGTCGACTCATCTTATTGGTCCACATCAGCAAGGATCTCGGAGAATATCTACATTCTCAAATAATAATTTTCATCCTTCTATAATATATCTAGAAACTAGGATTTCACTATATAAACTAGTGTTTGCCCTCATTCATTTCAAGCACCTCATACACTTAAAAGTATTTTACTATATATTTTAAAGATTTAATCCCTTAGCCACCCTCAATTGAAGGCCTACTAGCTTAGGCCATATGAGATTCATGAATATATCTTCTTTTATTTGATTTTTTTTTAACAAAAGTCGAAGCCTGAAATTTTATTAATAATCGTAATCACTCCTCAAAATTGAGATAATTTTCAAACAGAATGTGAATTCACGTATTACAATAATAGTAACAACTTCAAATTGGCAATAAAAGAATAACATACAAAATGTATAAAATTAACTCAAATTGTTGTCGAGAAGTTGAAAACAAATCCAAAGAAATCCGAGGAAAAGAGGCTCTGCGCAGATGTGGCATGATTCTATCAAAAGAGGAACAGCTCTGCACCAAAATATCACCTTAATAACGCGGGGTGGAATTCACGTAAGTGAATCATGCAACTGTTGAACTCCGTTGTGAAATTGGGTTTGAAGATGCCATTGAAGATAATAAAAAATAAAATCCTTTTCTTCTTAAAGATTCAATTTTGATTGCAAGAGACTCTTGAGAAAATTATGAAGAGCTTAAGTAGGTACCTCATATAAATGATTCCAGGATCCCAAACCTTGAACTTGTAACTAATCTTTTTCGTAGGTTTAACGGAAGTAAAAGTCACAAATCTTTCAAAAGAAAAAAGTATACTCACAAATGAGATGAGAACCGACGGATGTTGTAATTGATCTCCACCATAAAAGGAGAGATAGAAGATTACAATAAAGATGACAAGAAAATTAGAGTTTTTTGAGCTGTCATAACATGATAGAGATACTTTCATAGGAAAAACTCTCATAGGAAAAACCCTAAAGAGAGAATTATTATCTCAATGGGAGTATATTTCACAACCCCATCTTCTTTGATTTGATTGATAAATCAATTATTAATTTTTGTTCATTTTGTTCTTGTCGTCTCGATGTATTATAATAATTTTAGGTGTGTTGACTTAAAGTGGAGAATTGGAATAGAAACAGGAAAAAGAATACTAAGTAATAGAATAATTAAGCATTTCGAGTTTTTGGTATTGTTATTGATATTGTTTGATCAATATATAGGGTGACAAATTGAATCGGGCCAAATTAACATTTCAAAGTATTCAACTCAAACCCGATCGACCTGATTTGATAAATAAATTGACGGGTTGAAAGTACCAACCTGAACATGAGCTTTAAAACCCCTTTAAGTAAAAGGATCAAACGTGTTTCGAGAAAATTTCAAGTTAGTGAGTTAGTTTTGTGTCAAACAGATCAAATTTAATGGGTTATTTTTGATTGGGCGAGTCAAACCCTTTAACCAGAACCTTAACCTAGCTCAACCTAAAATATTAAATAGGCTGACTGGTTTTAGCTACGTAGTTAGTGAATTTACGAGTTATGATGCATATATAATAAATGTTATATGTTATACTTGTTATAGATAAAAAAAATGTCAATTACCTTCTATTTGATGGAGAATGAGTAATTACCTACTTTCCGGTCTACGACATTGTATCATACGAAACGAATAAACATCATTCATTATCTTTTTTTTTTCCCATCGCTTTATACATTCAACCAAACGCCCCTAGTATTAATCAAACCATTTCTACCTTGCTAAATTAACATTTTGAAAGTGGATAAGCTAATCCTCCCCACAGGTGAATTCCATATTTTATGTTTTCATCGATTGTTATGGATCTAATCTACAAAAAAAAAATCACGACTGTCTATGAATTTCGCCCGGATTTGAATATAGGAAATTGTCAGTTATTTTATAGTGTGTGCAACACAATTTATGTATGATTATGATATATACATTATATTTTTTTAATGTGTTTCGAGTTGTCGAATGACGACTCGAACCTAACATTAAATATTAATCATTGTTGATTAATAGAAAGACAACAAGACGCATGGAAGGTGAAAGACAACTACGGAACGAGACTTAAATACAGGATTTACATGAATTGATGTACGTGGACATCCTACTTGCTCATGGATTTGAGTGATTGAATACCACAAATTAATATGCAAAATCATTTGAATCAAAGTCAAAGTTGATATGTAGATTGTTCAAAGTAGGGTGTGGCAAAATTTTCATATTAAATTTTAGTGCTTTTATCAGTTCTAGGTATAATTGCTACCTCGTTAAGTTAACATGTAAACCTAACTATCACAAAACCAATTTTTTTTTAACTTGCCATATTTTCTTAATTCAGAACAACAATTTTACAACTTATCCCATGTATATGTCTACACCGAGATTCGAACTGGCCTACAACCTCTTAGATAATGAACTTACCACACACCGTTAAGTCAAACGCCGGTCTTTAATTTTAACTTGTAATATACTGTAGAACCTCTATAAATTAATAATGTTGGGACTGGGATATTTTATTAATTTAGCGAGATATTATTATATCGAAAAATTAATAAATAATTAATTTAAAGAGTTGGCGGATACCGTTCAAAATCCGGTTGATGATAAAGTGCAATGATGTGATTTAAAGATGAACTCAATATAGATTTGAAGTTCACAAAAAACAAGTGGTTATAAATTCATTTTTTACTAGACAATCCTAGAATTTTGGAATATTTTAGTAATTATTAATTTATAGTTTCGCTGGGACCAATATATTTACATTGGAATTTCAAAAAAATTATTATTTTATTATTTTATCGATTGTGGTCCAATTTTGTACTGGTCCCAAGTTGGAACCGGAAAAATTATTAATTTTATCGAGATTATTAATTTATCGAGTATTAAATTATAGAAGTTCTAGTGTAGTACTCATATATGATAAAGAATCAGAGTATTAGTAGTTGTTTTTCTTATTAGTTAGGCCATTCAATTTGTAAAGATCAAATCATCAAACTGCTACATCTAATCTAAATTGATATATAGATAATATTTATATACATATTCATATTCATTGAGGAATAAACACAGATGATCTTGCATTTTATTGTTGGCAAATATTTATTTAGATTTTATAATTTCTTTCTACTTCGTTTTTCAAGTTTTTTCTGTCACAAATAAACATAATTTGTCTTTGTACAAATTTATCTGTGTATCAAGAAAAATCGTTGTCGAATTATCAGGCCATTTTAGAATATATTTAATTTGTTAAATTAGAAAAGAAAGAGACAACATTACACTCCCTTTGAATCGCAAAGTAAAATGGAGATATATATAATGGGAGGCAATAAATACATCATAAATTTTACTCTATCCATCTCACTATAAATATCTACATTACTATTTTGGTTGTTCGTAAAAAGTGTTCACTTTCATATGGAGTATTTTATTTGATTGGAGAAAAGTGTAGTTAATGTAAAATTATAAAACTGTGTGCATAGTTAAAGTGGAAATATTGATTGAAATGGATGAAGTAATTTATACAAAACTTATAATTATAATGTATTTATCAATACCCTCAAAATTTTATTTTATTTTTTTAAGAAGAGTAAATCCCATAAATGGTCTTTGTAGTTTACACACATTTATAAAAATCACCTATCATTTTTTTAAAACTATCAATTCAAAAGGTTTACATTTGTCTCATAAATAGTTCTTCATCCACTTAAATTGACTAAAATATCCCTATTCTTGAATTTTTTAATATATAGATCAAATTAATGGTTGAGGGTATTTTATTCGGTTTAGGTGGACAATGGATCATTTATGAAACAAAAGTAAATTTTTTGAACAAAAAAAAAAAAAAAAAAAATCAGGAACGATTACTGCAAATCTGTATATACCACATGAACATTCATAAAATGAAATTAACTATTATAACAAAGATGCTTACATGACATCCCCTAAAATTCACATACATTTCTTGACGTTAAGCTTTTTTAATATTTTAGGTCGGCTGTTTACTTGTTTAATTCGTAACAATGTTAAATTAACAATATTAAAGTACATTTGTTCTACATATTTAGCTATTTTTAGAAACTTAATTACCGTGTAAACAAAGTTGTCAAAAAACATGGATAGTTTAGGTTTATATAACCTTGAATGGTTGTCATCAAATTACTAATCTCTTTTAATTAATAAATAATAATAATATATAATATATATTTTATAAATAAATATAATATAGCAAAAATGTCATTAATTTATAACTTTTTAATTATTCAATTGAATCCCTCAGTTTCACCTAATTTTTTTTTTTTTAAAAACCCTTTAAAATTATCAATTTTTAATATAAGAATTTAAAGTTTAAAAATATATAGAGTATAATAACATATGTCGACACTTTATACATTTGCTTTTAATTTTTAAATTAGTAATCCCTTTTAAATACAAAAAATTAATCGATACCCCAAAATGCAAAAAAGTAAATTAGTTGTTCATTTTTCAGCAATTTACCCTATTTTCTAACAACGGATAAAAAATTGGTTCTTGGTCAACCCCACCAAACGGCACTAAAGTGATACGTTTTGAATATGACATGTTTTGACCTATTACTTACTTGCATGGCCCACCTTGCTTACCAACTTGACTTGAAACTGCATGTTGTCTTGCTTGTCTTTTATGAAACTCCTACTAAATAATTTTCGAGTGGAGTGAAAAAAAAATATCAACTTTTAAATTTTTCAGTAAATTGAAAACCGATTGAAATAAGATGGGAATGATTATTATAACTGAATGAAATTGATCCCTTTATTAATTATAGACAATCTAAAAATATTTTAATTTCAAATAATGTTGAATATCTCTTAAATAATAAAAACGTTTTAATATATCACATAGCATATAAGGATTCTTTTAATATTTTTAAAAAATAGTTACATATTTATCAGGTCGTGTATATACACGAGTTTTAAGGCTAGTATACGAGTTTTAAGGCTAGTATATAAATAGAAGATGATACAATGAAAGAATTTGAACTCTTATTTGGTTTCCTTCATTTGATCCAACAGTTCACGTTTTTTTCCTTTTTTCACACGTAACTTTGAAAATTAACTCAATTTCATCCAACCCAATGGTATTAAATCGTAAATAAACAATAAATAATATCATCGATAGATTCTCCAACTATAATTTCGGCAGAATCATACCACTTAAAGTATCAATATCTTATCCATTGTAACTAAATCATAAAAAGAAAAACAGTAAATATGGACATAATAATCCAAAAGAGGGTAACAAAATCAAGCCAGTCGGTCTAAAAGTGCTCCCAACGGAAGCCATCGGTTGAAATCGACACCGATGTCACGAGCCCGTCGGTTCGGTCCGTCGGTTTCAACCTTCGATTATTCGACGATGGGTTGGCTTGTTCGTGGGGCCCGGGCGTGTATAGGAAAACAAAAAAAAATAATGAAAACTAGCCATTACATTTTGCTTTTTTTTTAAAAAAAATAGCCGTTGTTTTTTTTTAAAAAAAAACTTATCTTTTACTCTACAAATACACACCCTCATTTCCAAACAATTTACACACTTCTTTACTATCACATCTATATTTATACAATCTTTCCACCATGTCTTCCGATTCCGATCTTGAAGATTTGCAATCTATCACGGCGGTTTTCGATCCGATGGCTGCTATCAATATAATTAACTCGATAGACTCCGATTCGTCCAACAGAGAGGATATTTCGATCCCGATACCACGAGCACCCCAACGATACTTTCCTAGAGATCGTGAAGCAACGGGTGAACGTTTGTATCTAGACTACTTTGCCGAGGATCCAATATTTTCGGCGGATATCTTCCGACGACGTTATCGGATGAGCAAGTCATTATTTCTCCGTATATCGTTTTCCCAATTTTCGGTACCTGACTACTTTACATATTTTATTCAACGGCCTGACGCAACCGGTAGACCTGGTTTTAACGTTTGGCAAAAATGCACCTTCGCCGTCCGCCAATTGGCGTGCGCCGATGCGTTTGACGAGTACTTACATATGGGTGAACAAACATCGTACGATTATTTGGATAACTTTTGTAAATGTGTTTCTCATCTATATTCTACCGAGTATATTAAACAAAACCAACACTACAAGATGTTCAATGTTTACATCAGCGTCATGTCGAGTTGCATGGTTTTCCGAGTATGCTCAGAAGCATCGATTGTATGCATTAACCTTGGAGAAATTGCCCAGTAGCATGGCAAGGTCAATAAACTAGAGGTGATCAAGGTTGTCCAACGATCATGCTCGAAGCGGTTGCCTCTTACGATTTGTGGATTTGGCACGCTTTCTTTGGTCCAACGTGTTCGAGCAACGACATCAACGTATTAAATCAATCGGATTTGTTCAGCGATTTACTACAAGATAGAGCTCACCGAGTAAATTTCACGATTGCCGGCAAGGAATTCACCAAAGGCTATTATCTAGGCGATGAGTTTTATCCATAATGGTCTACTATTGTAAAGTCGTTTATGATTGGTTTTCTATTCCCTTACTAGATTAACATACAATGCGGAAACAACAATTAATCTAGGGCATGAAGGAAACTAAACCCCCAAAGGATCTTAATTTAATAATAATACGCAACAAAACAAAATAAATAGATAAATAAGAAAATACTAACCTTTGAGAAAATCGGATTTCTCACACGCAGACCAACTAAGCAGACCTTCTTGACTTGGAGGCGAGTACTCAAACTAGAGCACCTCTAATGGTTCACACCCACGAACCAAAGAGAAAATTCCAACTCCTAAGGTCCCGATTAAATCGTGAAACTCTTACAAGGAATCGGAATGAGAAAGAGAGAATGATGTTCTTTGAAACCATGGTATGCCCCCTATTTATATAGGGAGAGAGAGGCTTAGGGTTTGTCCCTTGGCCGATGTGGGACATGTTGTTTTCGGGTTCCAAACGCCGGTTGGAATATCCAGCCGGCGGTTGAACTCGCGTCTCCACCGCCTTACTACCTTTGCACTCCAGCCGCCGGCTGAAACTTCCAACCGGCGGTTGGATTTGGCTTCCATAATTTTCTTTTAGTTTCTAATTAATTAATCAACTATGATAATTAATTAACTATAATATTAATTCTAATTAATATTAGCTCTCATTTATTTCTCTTTAACTGTTCGTTGAGGGCGACCCAAAAAGGACTCTACTTTTAATGGTATACTTACCAATTAGTTATGAACTTGGACACTATATCCAACAGTTTAAGCATCCGCTGACACAACAAGAGATGCGCTTCAAGAGATATCAAGAAGATGCAAGAAAAGATGTGGAACGAGCATTCGGTGTGCTTCAGGGCCGTTGGCAAATCATCAAGAACCCGGCAAGACCATATAGCACCAACAAAATATCAAGAATCACATATGCTTGTGTGATTCTACACAACATGATAACCGAGGACAACGTACAAAATATGTGTCAACTAGAGGAAGAATATCTGAAAATCCCACCAAGACGTTCGTGGCAAGAAAGGGTTGAAACTTAATTGCGTATGGACAAGGAATTACGCGATCGGGAGGTTCATTACCAACTTCGCAATGCTCTCATCGATCACATTTCGCAACTCCCACCAAATTTCCGTAGTCGTTAATTAGTGTAATCGTTTTTTATTTTAATTATTGTAATGTTTTTTTTTATTTAATTATTGTAATGCTTTTTTTAATTTAATTATTGTAATGTTTTTTATTTTAATGAAATGTGTTTTATTAAAATTATTGTGTTTTAAATATTTAATTTATTAGTTTTGGGTCCTTGAAAAAAAACTGACATAACACTGATGGAAGGAGTCCGTCAGTTTCTGTCAGTTTTGTGAAAAAAACTGACATGGCGCTGACGTGGCCTGTCAGTTTCTGTCACGGTTGAGAGGAGTCTTATAATACCCATCATATTCATTTGATATGAAAATTCTACAAAGTTTTATTTCCCTAAAAATTCTACAGAGTAAATCATATGAAAATATGAAAAAAAATAAAATACTATTTAGTTTTTATTTTTGTTATATAATAATATAAATTAGTACTCTCCCAAAATCATATTACCTTAATTATCTCAAAGTAAAGAAAAAAAATCAAACCGTGCCAAAATTATTAGTGTAAGTTTCAAACCTTTAGGTACTTCAATTATTTTTTGAGCAAGGGTTTGGTTAAAAAAAAAAATTGTGTGTAAAAGTGTTTTTGTTCCGTACCAAAATTATTAATGTAAGTTTTAAACCTTCAGAAATTTCAAATGTTTTGTGATCATGGGATTGATAAAAAAAAAAAAAATATGTAAAGTAAATACGACAACTTCTCAATAGGTATAAAAAAACATATCATGGTATTATACTTTATCAATATGGTATCCATTGTAACAAAATCATTAGAGTAAATTCTATAAATGATGAATGTGATTTACATTTATTTATGAAAATTATTTCTATATTTTATTTTTTACTTTTTTAGTTTAATAATTTTATGTTTTGCTTGAGAATGGTCTTTCATCCACCTACAATTACTATTATAATCAAAAAATCAAAAAGAGAACATCTAAATCTAAATCAAACTATTATAATACCCATCATATGACACCTATATAAATACACTCATGCACAATTCACTCCCTATAAATACACACAAACCCTAACCATATTCACAGTAGAACCTCTATAAATTAATAATGTTGGGACCGGAATATTTTATTAATTTAGCGAGATATTATTATATCGATAAATTAATAAATTATTAATTTAAAGAGCTGGCTTATATTCGTGAGTGCAATGAGTTTTCACATGTAACTTTTTGTTGCAATACGAGAATACAAGGCCTCAACTCTTAAGTGCAATGATGAGATTTAAAGATAAACTCGATATAGATTTAAAGTTCATAAAAATTAAGTGACTATAGATTCATTTTTTATTAGACAATCCTAGAATTTTGGAATATTTTAATAATTATTAATTTATAATTTCGCGGGACCAATATATTTACATTGGGATTTCAAAAAAAATTATTATTTTATTATTTTATCGATTGGGATCCAATTTTGTACTGGTCCCAAGTTGGGACCGGACAAATTATTAATTTTATCGAGGTATTAATTTATCGAGTATTAAATTATAGAGGTTTTACTGTATAACCAACAATATTATTAAACTATAGAGGTTCTGTATGACCAACAATATTATGTTTAATTTTTGTCTACCACTATAGTTTTAATTAATCGACTTTTGTTATCTGTTTGTTTCATTAATGATCTCAAAACATCATGACTTATGTATATGATTTGCGGTGCACTTTAGACAACAATTAAACATTATTTGGCCTATTTTTGTATAAATGTCGCTTAGTTCTGGTTCAATCAACTCAACCAACAACATTATGCTTATTTAAATATTAATTGCTTCATTTACAAACTTCATTTTAATAGCCCCCATAGGCGAGTCTATAAACTAGTAACTATATGTGTATCTTATATATATTGAACTATGTTATATAGTATATATATGTGTAAGTATCCTTCATAAATATGACGATGGTTAGTAAGTTAGTTGCATAAACTTACTCGAAACTAAGGTTAAATGACACTGTTTAACTCACACTTTCGTGGTCCTGATTAGATTTATGCAGGAGAAATCATATGTGCAGCAAAACTGTATGGATCTTGCTACAAGAAAAGTAAAATAAAGGACCAATCGTGTTAATATTAATAAACTTCAAGGATTGAAACTGTAGTTTTTATTTAACACAATGCTTTCAACACCACCTAACATTTGTGTAATCAACGGCACAATGTTATATTTTGTTGATGCATTCTGGTGTGACAACATGTTGTTTAGAAATTTTAGCTTGACTGTTCTTAGATTAGCGACACTATTGTTTAATAGCGACACTTTGCTAATGTCGCAATAGCGGCACTTTTGGTAATGTCGCAATAAGTGTCGCAAGGCCTACAACTATATATATCAGTATAGCAGTCAAGAGAGGGGGCGCGAGATAGAGAAAAAAGATTTAGGGTTTGAGAGAGAGTTTGGTTTTGTGCTAAAACGCTTGTTTTCTGTAATCGTGATTGATCAATAAACAAAAACATTATTTATATTTGCTTGTTCGTATTCGATTATCTATTACATTATATGAACGTCATTGATTCGTTGAATTGAATTCTGCACGTTTAACGAATCGATTCAAACCTAAAGATTGAAGGTGTCAGGACCTACATCTTTAGCTAGTTTTATAGTTTAAATATAAAAGTGAAGAAAAAAGATAAAATAAAGTTGGTAAAGATTGATAAGTAGGTTGAGAAAAAGAAAAGGGGTACCTAATATATTAATATCATTAATATGAAAAGCAATGTGATATCAACCCATGAGTTGTGAATGTGCATATAAAGCAAATTTCCTTTTTCCCTCTTTTTCCCGCCAAGAATTTTTCTCCCTTTTCATAATTTCAAAAGTAGTACAATTTTCTCACTTTTCATGAATATTTATTAAAAGAATATCTTTCCTAATGATGTTTTGGTTAATTTTCTTATTTATTAAGCCTACTTTTATAATTAATCTTCCATCTCTTTTAGAGTATCTCCAAAAAGAAACATTGGCTTTAATAATCCCATCCTCGTATACCAAAACGATCTGAAAATACAAACCATAATACTACCATGAAACATTGCGTTTCCATTTTAGTTGTATTGTACGTATAACCAACGACCAAACCGCTATATAAGAAGTAAAAAATTGCATTGTTAAGATGTTGTGTATTTGACCATTCAGAGAACATTACAATAGAAAATGGCAAAATGGCAAAATGCTAGTATCTATATGCGCATTTATAGAGTTGGGGTTCGAACTCGAGCTTAAAGGTTGAGTTTGAAATATATATCGTTTCGAACTCGAGTTGTTATCGAGCTTCTCGAATCATAATTAATTTGTACATGTTTATATAAATATCTATGTAATGTAATTATAGATTTGTAAATGATGTTATTACTATATCTTATGATTGTTATATTATTTTATAAAGTTTTGACTAGTTTTCATGATTTACTATAATTTTAAAGATATATGCAATGATTATTGATATTTATTTTATTTGTAAATTAATATAAAATAAGTTTGAGTATTAAAAACTAGTTTTTATATAAAGTTTCGAGCCGAGCTTGAGCCGTCCCGATATATTTTCGAATCGAACTCACAGATGCATCGTGAAGATTCGTCGAGCCGAGCTCGAATTCACCATTATAATGGAAACTCAATTCTGTGGACCCTGTTAAACTAAATCTCGTCTCGACTTGATTATGGTCCTAGGCGTGAGTCAACTCGTATGAGCCATTGAGCCGATATGTTTGATGACACCTCATCGTTTAGCAGTGTAGATCTGGACTGACACACGGAATTCGTCCCAACGATCACTTTCCCACTCCCACCTGTATCAACGTTTCACACATCAATCCATAAACTTCTCAACCCTACCATTGGCAATTACATACAAATAATGCATTTTTTTAATATCTAACAATATGTTTCCAAATTCAATTATTAACGTGTACTGTATGCATGTGATGTCATAAAGTAGCTAATAGGAATGGTCATGTAATATTGTTATAAAATTAATGGTTACAATATCTAACCACTTTCACAGGCATAAATCAATAGATAATATCACACATTATAATATTAACGTATATACATTTTTCATGTGTGACTAACAAGTAGCCAGAAAACACACCAAGACACACCCCTATCACCCATGCATGTAGGAAGCATACCAAAGGATGTGTATGCACACTGTTGCTCAAGCACACCTAGGCTGCTCAAGCACACAACAAGTACACAGCCATGAGGAGGGTTCATGCACAAATAATACAACACAAACTCATTTATAGGACACTTTAGGAAAGACCATCCTACTACACTCCAACAACATGGGTTAATTTCCCCTTAAACCTTTAACAAGATGAGTTATACTCTGCTCATGAATACCTCCCTTTAATTACCCCTTCTAGTCAAATATATAATGAATGATTGTTACTCATTAAGTATCATATTGTGACTCTTGTACATCTAATAACTTTGGCTCCAAGCTATGAGCTAGTGCGTAAAACCGTGATACAATACGAGTTACCAAAAGAGGGAATCGCCACCAAAGTTATCAAACCTTTCATCATCCTGTTTTTACTCTAATTAACACCTCACTATCTTCTAGTGATACGGAAATATAAACCTATCATTCTAACTTGTAATTCCCTCTATCATCATCAGTAGACATAACAAATATGATAAGTAAAAATATAAGAATTAAATGTTGTAAATTCAAAAGGTCGACCCTAAACTACTTCATTTATTATAAATTATAAACATTTAGTAAGGTATTAATTAAAGATTGAAAATACATCATCTAATTGCGGGTGGGAAAAAAAATAACTGTAGAAATGGCACAACAATAAAATGCGTAAATAATAAATCTATAATTTTTGTTATAATTAATTATAGGGTAAAGTTCAAATATGAGCACTTCTTATGATTGAAATAGTAGGAACGCATATTTTTATTTTTTATTTTAAGATTATCTAATTTTTTTGATAAAAAAATGATGTCAAAATTATTAGATTTTTTTTATGTTGTTTAAAATGAGATAATTCTTTTTAAAAAATGTAATACACATTATAAAAAAGTTAGTGTGTATCACAGTATCACACCAAAAAGTAGTGATACACAACTTTAAGTTGCGTATGATATATATACTTTTTATTTATAAATCAAAATTCATATTTAAGAGGATAAAATTCTAATAATATTTGTATTATTTATTTTGCAAAAAGTGTATAAACGATGAAATTAAAAATGAAAAAGATCGTTTCTACGGTTCCTACCATAAGGAATGATTGTACAATAACCCTCTCCATTAATTATATTACAATATTAACAACTACTCACTTCATTTCTCACGATCAAACTCACTTTTTACTTATCTTTTTCATGAAATTCATCACACACTTATTAGTTCGATCATATTGTGCTCTTAGCTTGTATTATCCTGATTTCAATTAATAAAAACAACAAAGGCAAGGGACGATTGTTCCTTTCCGAGGTTTTATGCCGGCGATCTATCAAGATTAAGGGCTTTCCTCGTACATCCTTGTGTCGTCTACGTTTACTTTACATTTTGGTTACTAAACAAGCTTTATACCGACTTTTTACTGTTCTTAAACTTGATTATCTTGAAAATCACTTAAGCACTCTACCTCACATAACTAATTTGATCACGGAATTATACTTGTTAATTTTTGGTCAAAACAGTATTCTCGTAGCGATTACCTTAATTGAAGACGGCCGTGACAAGTGGCAATAGATAGCGGATGGTGAACAAACGTACGTGGTCAACAAAGTATCCAAGAGGATAGGCAGTTTCATTCTTGAGGTCGGCCAAGCTAACTTAGAGACAATACGGAACAAGTTGGTGCCTAGCAAAGTTAACATTTTTATATGGCGAGCTAGGAAGAGAAGGTTTCCGGTTCGGATGGAGTTAAACAAGAGAGGTATTGATTTAAATTCCGTTTTGTGTCATGGTGTGAAGATTGTTGTGAATTATTAGATCATAGTTTGTTATTGTACAATAATGTCATGATGGTGTGGTCAAATATATTTGTTTGGTGGGACAAGGGTTCTGTTAAAATGATTAATTTTGAGGAGGTGCTTAATTCGGCTGTATCTAAAAGCAGCAGGAGCAAAAAAATGAATTTGTGGGAAGGGGTAGTGTGGATTACAGAATACTTTATATGAGAAAATATAGGAATGCAAAAATCTTTTGGGGGAAAATGTTGAACTGTGACGGGCTATTCCAGGAGATACAAATTAGATCATATGAGTGGTTGAAGGCAAAAATAAGGTCCAGAAAAATACGGTGGCACAAATGGGTCAATGCCCCAAATGCAGTGATAATAGAAGGAGATATTGGTGATGAACAAAGTGGTTGAGAATGTGATTAAACATGTGCATGTGTTGTGGGTATAATATATTTTGATGAAAAGTGGGTACAAGTTATTATCAGTACTATAATACAAATGGGAATATGGCAACACAAATGGAAATTGAATGCTGCTGCTGTGAGGATTCAGGATTGTGGTCAAGTCGTTGATTTTGTGCTTCTGTGTTTACAATATAAATACTTTATATAGAGTAGGTAAAAGGTGTGTTAGCTGTTTGTATATGGCTGAGTAGGTTTATAATGTTTGTGGATATATGTATAAGTTGTATTGTATCTGAATATACACTTCCATATAGTTATAATAAATAAATTTTTGTTGCTTTTAAAAAATAAAGATTAGATATAGATACAGATATATGTTAATTATTAAGTCCAGAGGAGACTGGAATAGAGAAACAGCAAGCTAAACTTAATCAAAAAATAAATAATTTATTTATTTTGGTTCCCGTGTTGTGTGACGACGGCTTCACAAATAAATACGTGAACAAGCCGACCGACAATAAAATATGAAAACATTTTTATTCTTTCTACCTATAACTTAACAACGAATTTTTATATACAAAATACTAATCTTAATATATTTAAAATTATGTTTTTTCTTATTATCTATATATTAAGTACAAAATAAAATATAGTAAAATGCTTTACTCCAGAAATTTCCTTTTTATTTAATATTATATTATAATTATAATTCTTTTATTTTAAATAAGTAAAATCTCAAAGTGGTTTATGATATCTCATCGATTTTGACGTTTGTTTTAATAATTGTGACATTTTTTAGTTGACGATTTTGTTATGATGTAAACCTCATTTATTTATATTTATATTTATGTACTTGATGATGATTCGTCTTTTCATTATAATTATAACTAAATAAAAAATTAAAAACTCTCTTTTTTCCTTTGTTTTTTGAGACGCAAGTTTAAACAAGTGTTAAACGCCAACTATATATGCCTATAGACATGTATATGTTGGGCACCAAATATTTAGAGATAATATAGGCTTCTAAGTAAACATAATTAACTTTATTTTTTTAATACAAGATTATTTTTTATTTTAAAAAAGAAAAAATTGGTTGAAATAAGTTTTTTAAAATGAATTTGTAAATTTAAAAAAAGTACACCATAAATTACTCATAAATGTTTTTAACTCATTGATTCAAATCCTCTACTAAAATCTTCTCAAATGTGTGTCTATAAATTTAATCGTGAATTAATTATTAATTAATGCAATAAAATAAAGTTAGAGAAATCACACAATTTTAGCAAAGTATACGTGACTCAACAACACAAGAAAATAATCATCCTTGTGGTAACGAACATGTGTCCCCCCGCCACACACACAAACGTGTTAGTTGAGACCATTTTCTGATTTGACTCATTTTAATTAACTTTCAACCTATTACTAAAACCATTTTTTAATTTTATTATTTTATATTTAAAAAAACTTGTTAAACCAAATATTAGTCAAATAGAATTATCTAGAACATAAATAAAACCTTTATTTTGACATAACTCATGAAATCTTAAACGCAAAGATTTTACTACTAAAAAAGTAAAACACACATACATAAATAAATAAATAAATACAATTCTTTTTTGCTCATATATTTCTCTCGCTAAATCTCGCGCACACACTCTTCCATACCATCACGCAATTAGTATTAAAAAAATACAGTTTTTAAGCTCCAATTAAGCACTTGTTTTTATATCTTTTCGTGTTTGGTTCGTCGTTTGATGTTAGTTCAACTGCTATTTCAGCACTTTATTCACATTATTATTAAACAAACTATTTTCTCCATCCATTCTTTTCTTTTTCTGTAAATTATCCTGTGTTGGTGCTAAGCAACCAACTTCTGAGTATTTTATTGAATCTTATATTGTTTAATCTTAATCTTAACTAGGGTGGGTGGTTCTCAACATTTTAGGTAATATATTAATTAATCAACTCAACTCTTTGCTTCCACCTTTTTGTATCAAGATTTAGCCATTAAATTGCAGTTTCAACTCAATTGGATTACTTTCCCTCAATGGGTCATTGGCTAATCAAGATAAAGGTGGCATCTTTATTGATTTGAAGCAACTTATAATGGATCTGGAAACTGGGTTTGATAAGAATCATATAAAGGTGAGATGGGTATGATGTTATTTGTTTATATAAAGATTCTTGAAAAATACCCATTTGAAATTTGCTTTTTTTTTTTTGGTTACAGAAACAGTCATGGAAGGCAGTTCTGACACTGGCTTATCAAAGTTTGGGTGTTGTTTATGGAGATTTAAGTACATCACCCTTGTATGTGTTTAAAAGTACTTTTGCAGAAGATATTGAACATTCAGAGACTAATGAAGAAATATTTGGGGCACTTTCGTTTATTTTCTGGACTTTGACTTTAGTCCCTTTGTTGAAATATGTGTTTATTGTGCTAAAAGCTGATGATAATGGTGAAGGAGGCACATTTGCATTGTATTCATTGCTTTGCAGACATGCTAGGGTTAGTTCATTGCCTAATTGTCAGTTAGTTGATGAAGAATTGTCAAGCTATAAAAAGGAAATACCTAATTTAGCCCTGACTTCTTTTGGGTCAAGAATTAAATCTACTTTGGAGAAACATAGAGTTATGCAGAGGTTTCTGCTTGTGTTGGCTCTTGTTGGGGCTTGTATGGTCATTGGTGATGGTGTTCTAACCCCTGCCCTTTCTGGTTAGTTTTTTATTTAATTCTTAATTGATTGGTGTTTGTTTGTTAATTTTTAAGTTATGGGCTTTTGAAATTAGTTTGTCAGTTATCAGTTCATTTTTCGGTTTTTCGAAATAAAGATGGATTTTTTTAAGGACAATATTAGGTTGTTTTTGGTAACAATTTATTCGATTGAGAATCCATTAAGTTTTCTTTTGGGTCCCTGTATAAGTTTAATGGCTCTCTTTATTCACCAGATCGATTGATTGATAGTTGTGATGATTTTGCAGTATTTTCCGCGGTTTCTGGTGTGGAACTTGCAATGGCCAAAGAGCATCACAAATGTAAGTATACGTTCTATCACTTGCACAATTGTTGGTGTTCAGTTCTGTAACAAGTTATTTGTCTTTTGTTTCTGCCTTTTAGCATGAATTGAGTATTGTCATTCTTGCCGGGCAATAGGAACCTATTTTCAAAAACTTGTGAATGAAACAAATTAAAACTTCCCATCAAATAAAGTAGCTTGATTAAAGAAAGAAAAAAGAGTCTAGTTTTAAGAACCTTTGAATGAAACAAGATAAAGCGTAGGTCACTGTCGATATCCTTGTTATTAGTGTTCCTTTTACGCAGGAAGAATTAACTGAAACTCCTAGGTTGGATATTTCACCTCAATTAAAATTTGAAACCCTTGGGTTGATCTCTCATATTTATCAGGATAACTGACTGTTGGTATTAATAACTTATTAAACGGTTATTAGAAAATACAATGTAATGGTGATATTGCAACAGGCGCCAGTTTTGCCTTTAGTGTGTAGTTAACAAGTTGACCAATGAGTTTGCATTATAGTGTTTGCTTTGGATGTTAAAGAAAAAGATACGCTTTTTGTAAACACTACACACTTTCTTTTGTTAATGAGTACTAATAACTAAGAAGCGTCTATGTAAGTTAAACCAAATTATTGATACTTTAACAATCAGAATCGAATAAGCAGCTAATTATAGTTAAAGATAGGTAGGTAATATTATTTACTTTTGACAATTACGTTTCTTAGGACTTCTCACTTTCTGCTCTGAAACTGATTATTAAGACTTTAAGAATGAGTGATGGATCACACATCACCTACCACTAGCAAGAGTTCACACTACTTGAAAAGGTTATGGAAGCAAGAGTCATCTCTCCATAATCTTGAAAGAACTACATGTTTGCGGGGTTTTAATTATGCATATACAATGGGTACAGTAGGCTGATGTTAACCTCTCACAACATGGGGCCCACATACAGTTACATTTATGAATAGACTAATATGAATAATGATTAAAGGAATTGATTTATTTTTGCAGATATAGAAGTCCCTGTTGCATGTATCATACTGATAGCACTGTTTGCCCTGCAACATTATGGTACCCACAGGGTCGGGCACTTGTTTGCTCCTGTGGTTATATTGTGGCTCCTCTGCATCAGCTCCATCGGCTTATACAATATTATTCACTGGAACCCTCACATCTACAAAGCACTATCTCCTGTTTACATGTATAAATTTCTCAAGAAAACTCAAACCGGAGGCTGGAAATCTTTAGGGGGCATCTTATTATGCATCACAGGCAAGTACTTTTACACATTAAACATAACAAATTGTTGTTTTGTACAGTTAATTTATCATTGTTAATATTGTGTCCAGGCTCGGAAGCTATGTTTGCTGATCTTGGGCACTTTTCACAGTTGTCTATTCAGGTATTTGCATGCACAACATTACATGTAGAGGACTGGAGGTGGCAAAATGGGCAGGTCGGGTGGGTTTGGGTCAAAACGGGTAAATCGTACAGGGGGGGCTGGGTGGACCACAAACAAGTTTTATCCAAAAAAATAATATTTCTGTAGATAGTTAGTGTGATAAAGATGACTGGAAATATTTGAGTAAAGCGATTTAGAAGGTCGCTTACTTTAAAACGCAATTTGGGGGACGTTTAACCTGCTTGACCCGTTCCCTTATTAGCTATTTTGTTTATTTACCCATTTGACCAGTTATAGATGAAACTTTAACCCAAATTGACCGTCATATGTAAATGGGTCAAAATGACCACCTCTAATTATGTGTGTATCTGTTTGCCAGGTTCTTGTTAATGAACTTACTATATTATTTTGCAGATAGCTTTTACATCATTCGTTTACCCATCCTTGATTCTTGCATATATGGGGCAAGCCGCTTATTTATCTCAGCATCATGTTATTGAAAATGATTACCAGATTGGATTCTACATCTCTGTACCCGGTAAGTTGCATTTGAATTTTGATTTTCCAAATATTAATAAGTAGATATTTAATTTACTAAGCCCTTTTGGGAGGGACTATGCGTAAATGATTGCTGTTTGGTTTGTTTAGAGAATCTGAGGGTGCCGGTGCTGGTGATAGCCATACTTGCTGCAGTTGTTGGAAGCCAAGCAATCATCACGGGGACTTTCTCAATCATAAAGCAATGCTCGTCTCTTGGATGCTTTCCTAGGGTCAAAATAATCCATACCTCTTCGAAATATCACGGCCAGATTTATATTCCAGAGATCAACTGGATCCTGATGCTGTTATGCCTAGCTGTTACCATCGGGTTTAGAGATACTAAACGCATGGGTAATGCTTCAGGTATGACGGATACAATTTTAATAGTTATCATACAATTTAGTCAAATACCTAAAATACCCTTTTATCTTGTTGTCCAAATCCATATCATCTATATTCTGAGATCATTATATGTTATTATCAGGTTTGGCGGTTATTACAGTTATGTTGGTTACAACTTGCTTAATGTCTTTGGTGATCGTGTTATGCTGGCACCAAAGTGTGTTTCTTGCAATTGCTTTTGTGGTATTTTTCGGGATGATTGAAGCATTGTATTTCTCGGCTTCTCTTATAAAGTTTCTTGAAGGGGCTTGGGTTCCTATAGTCCTCTCACTCATCTTCATGCTCGTAATGTACGTGTGGCACTATGGTACACGTAAAAAGTATGAATTTGATGTCCAAAACAAAGTGTCGGTTGATTGGCTACTGAGCCTAGGCCCGACTCTCGGCATAGTCCGGGTTCGAGGAATCGGGCTCGTTCATACAGAGCTTGTATCGGGCATCCCTGCAATCTTTTCCCATTTTGTAACTAACCTCCCGGCTTTTCACCAAGTGCTTATTTTCCTTTGCGTGAAATCGGTCCCGATCCCACACGTGAGCCATGAAGAACGGTTTCTTGTGGGCCATATAGGCCCACGAGAGTACCGGGTGTACAGGTGCATAGTCAGGTATGGATATCGTGATGTTCACAAGGATGATGTGGAGTTCGAAAAGGATTTGGTTTGTAGTATTGCCGAATATATCAGGAAACAAAAAGACGTTTCTGCCCCTGATGGGAATTCAGCTGATGGCGGATTGGGCTATGATGATGAGGTGATGACCGTTGTCGGGACGCCTTCCACCCACCGGGAAGGCGTTCAAATGCGCACAGACCGCCAAGATGGGCATGATGGGTCTGAGGTTCAAGAAATACGAGCCACACCCATGAACCAAGTGAAGAAACGCGTGAGATTTGTGATACCTGAGAGCCCAAAGATTGATGAAGGGTCACGGGCTGAGCTAAGGGACCTAATGGAAGCTAGGGAGGCTGGGGTAGCCTACATTTTGGGACACTCTTACGTTAAAGCAAAACAAGGGTCTGGTTTGATAAAAAAGATTGTTATAAATTTTGGTTATGAGTTTTTGAGAAGAAACAGCAGGCCCTCAACTGACTCATTAACTGTACCTCATGCTTCGACCCTTGAGGTGGGAATGGTGTATCATGTGTGAAAATAATGACACTGTTCTGTAAATGTTTTTGTTTATTTTTGTAGTCGATATATGAAAGGTCTACGTCACCTGTCTGTTTTGGTGGTGGTGGATCATAAGATATCTGTCGATCCATCATTTCTTGTGGTGGTCGCGTGCGGCAGTTAGCGGTTTTTGAAACTTTGAAAGAAGGTAGTAGCAGATACAGCAAGTAGGCACTCTTCTTATTTATTAGGATTGCAAAAATGATACATAACTTGATCATGTTTTGGTGTAGTTTCTCCATAAGGAAATGTTCAAATGATAATTTCTTGAATTTGTGTATATCATGTCATTTTCGTATAATTGGTCGTGAACTTGACTTGTACCACCGGCCCATGGGTCAAGTTTAAAATGTTGACATCATAAATAAATATTAATAGTAGTTCTAACTCCATCTTGCAGAAAAAAGTTGTTATTGAGGGTTCAAGAAGTTCTAATTTCTGAAACATGCTAAAAGACATTTTGTTATTGTTTTATTAGACCGCTCTCACAGTGACACAGATTGACGCGTTTTACTTATCATCACTTAGCTTGTGTGTTCTTGGGAGGGGTCTTAAGCAAGTTGTCATATTCATGCTTTGCTAACATTTTGTTTTACTTTTTTTTTTCCCCTACTATAAACAATTGTACCTATATGATATAATTAGTAACACTAATTATTATAAATGTATAACTGACTTGCCACTAAAGTAACTAGGTCCCACTAGTTACTGTTGTAATTCTTTTTGAAAAAACCACCGTCCACCTACAGGCCACAACGGATGGTGTTTGCACCACGAGTCCCACCAAGACTGCGTGCCGCTCGTGGTGGTCTTGTGAACCAGCCCGACACGTATTAGATAGAGAGTGCTCTTAGTATAATGGAACCATCAAACTGGGCTTAAAATTCGTATGATGCTTGATTTCATTTATAACTCAATACTTGAAAGGTATAGTCGAAAAAAGTAGTTGCATCAGAGATGAGAAATTTGAACTGTGAGCTGAAGCTTGAGTATTTAATTTCATTTGTAATGGTATTTTCTAAAAACTTTAACTTCATCCTGAGCTATTGCATGAAATTTAGTTTTTAGTTTACTAGCTTATTTGGGCTTGAATTGGGCTTAAACTGGGCTTGTACAGAAACAGTTCATTCTCTCTGTATGTAGCTTCCGTCGATCTCCAGACAATTTGTATCTCACTGCCGTTTACCGTAATCGTCGCCGTTTAAGGTAATCGTCGCCGTCGCCGCCTTGAAATTGAAGATCACAAAGCAAATGGCATCATCATCAGCTACCGCACGAGAATTACAGAAAGAATTAGAAGGGAAAGCCAATGATCTCAGCAAAATCCAAAAGGGCAACTTTTCTGTTCCTTCTTTCCTTTTTTTTTTTTTTTTTAATAGAGTTTAAAAGTAATAATATTTATTTTTATTTCATTTTGTACTACAGATATATCAAAGAATCACCAAGTGAGGAAGAAGTACACCATCCAGCTTGGTGAAAATGAGCTTGTTCTTAAGGTACCCTTTACTTTCTCCATTTTGATTTTTATTTCAAGTAATACTTTTGGTTACACATCATAAACTTAAGATGCTTGTTTAATTGTTTTTCATATATAAAACCTTATTAAACACTATAAGTATTGTTCATTAATACCATTACTTATTGCATTTTAGCTCCATATTTGTTATAAACCCTTAACACAACATAACAACACGTCACCTTGGATACCCTGAAAACAATGATGTTACCTTCACGAGTCCAAACTATACCCTTGTGAAGTCGGCGAAGAAACCAAATTGTAAAAACCAAAGCAACCAAATAGTAATTTGGTTAGGCTTGGTTCCTTTTTATCTATTTAGTTAGTTTCGATTAAACCGATCAATCCAAATGGACGTCCCTACTTAATCTTAGAGGGAAAAAATAAGCATTTCTTTTAAGCCGGAAAGATGGTGCTTAAATCAAAGCCAGAGGTGAGAGAAATATTATGAAAGCAACAGTCGTTGGCAACTGGTTGTATCTAGTTTTAATAAACTGTTCTTTTATTTTGCTTTTAAAGGAACTGGATCTGTTGAGTGAGGATGCAAATGTCTACAAATTAATAGGACCAGTGCTGGTAAAGCAAGATCTGGCAGAAGCTAATGCAAATGTTTGCAAAAGAATCGAATATATCTCAGCTGAATTGTATGTTTTTACACACACACACATACATACATATATACATATATATACATACATATATACATGTATATATATATATATATATATATATATATAGACGGACACGTTATCACATTAACATCCCTTAGCTTGTGTGTTCCTGTTTTTAAAACCAATTAAATTAATTTCTTGTTGAATAAAGAGTTTGATGTGATTAAGTATTATCAAGTGCATTGCACATAATAACTATTTTGCTATGTGGACAGTTTAGCAAATGCCATTTTCTTGAGTACTTTTGTTGATTTACTTACAAGCTAACAATTTTTATCTAACAACCTAGCTGTTTAAAAAGCTATGCTTGAGTTTTTAGTTGTTACCGATCGCTGTTGTTTTGATTAACTAATTTAACCGTATATGTGATATATTATTTTCACAACAGGAAGCGTCTGGATTCAACACTTCAGGATATGGAGGAAAAGCAAAACAGCAAGAAAGAAGTGGTCAGTTACCTTTCCTCTCTTGATGTTGTAGAAATTTTATATGGTTTTATAGTTAATTTATACCAGCATATGATATGATACATGGGGGCGTTGTTGATATAACTACGAAATCTACAGCAAGTGAACCATGTGCATGTTTAAATGGCATGTTGGTGGAGTTTATGAATCCTTAAATGTTGTTTACTTTTAATAAATTGTTTTATTACCATGGTAATAATAATAACTTAATAATTCGGAATACAAATGGCTTAGGAGGTTGTATGCAAATTGAAGTAGGCTTGAACTTGTTGTTTTGATTCAACACATTTGACCCGTTTGGGTGGAACACAACCCAAATCGACCTACCTATTAACTATTTATACGCAAGTTGGCAGAAATTGAGACCATTGTGGTTTGCATACTTGAGTGCTTAACCAAACATAGGTTGTGTGATACTCATACATACATTTTGTTGCAGAACAAAGTCGTAGATTGGCATTCACACATTCTCATCTTTGTGTATGATTCTTAGTTTTATGGAGTTTAATTTCCCTACCTTGAGGACCATTTGACTGTTTTTTATCTTTTTTTTTTACTGTGCCATTGACTAATTGTTCGTAAAAGCAAAACAGATTGTAAACCAAGCAGACCAGGTTTTATTTTGAACTGTTTTTTTAATCTCCAACTGCGGCTATCTATACACAAAAGTCATCTTAATTTGACTAGTCTTAAACTAAAATTTGGAAATGTTGAGTGGAAAGTATTATTGGATGATTTAATCTCATCTGTAGATGGATAGTAATGAAAGCAGATATATAAAAGATGTAGAGAGGAAAGGTAAAATTGAAGTGGTATCCATGTAGAAATTCGGAGTGGACCCAAAACGCATTTTGATGTGTGATGAAAGCACATATTAGCTAGGGAATAAGTAATGATAGTGCTCGTTTGTGACTTCTGATAATTTAATAATTTGTGTGTTTAATATGATCATCAAAAACTATACTATATTATTATAATACGGTAATAATATAAATATAGTTTCCGAATAACACAATTTAAGGGACTGCATGCATTAAAATACACTAGGGGTGAATTTTGATCTCTTCGGCTTATATTCATCCCATCCGACTAGTGACCTGTCCCGTTCCTAGCTAGATATTTTAATTCAACCACCAAACCTAAATTCGATTCATCCACGAACATATTATCTGATACGAAGTTGGTGTATTGAATATGATGATAAGCATCTAACCTCAACACCTTTTCTTTTGCAGATTTTCAAGCTACAGAAAAGGATTCAATCTCTTCAGGCTGGAAAAGCCAAGGCTTAACTTGCATGATCAGAAGTGTGCCGTGCTATATGTTCTCCGGTATGTTGGTTGTTTTGGGATGTAACTTCTCTTTTGCTCCTGCATATTAAACATTTTTGTTCCATCTTTTTTATTATCATGTAAAATCCGAGAATGTTACATGTAGGTTTGGTTCATGTAATCGTATTTGGAATCGTGATTTTGACTATGATGTTATATTTTTTTGTTCTTTTTCACAGTACAGTACTACTGCCCTAGTATATATATATGTGAGATTTTGATATCATTCTCTCATATGTTTCAAGCGTCTAGAGTCCTTGAACCATAATTGTTACCATGTGAGGAACTCTGGGTCTAGTATTCGGCTCCCGTTTGCATTGTTCCGAAAGTATGTGTGTTTGGGCCCGAGTTATCTACCCTTTAGTCAACCATCTATGTGAAAACGGGTTGATTTGAGTTTTCTTTTATCTTCAACATGTTAAACGGGAAAAATTTACGGAGCATAACTCAACTGAAAATGGGAAAATTTTACAACTTATAAACATTTATGAACGTGTCGAAAAGTTGTCCAAACCTATTTTCTAATGCTTTAAACCCTCATACGTCAATTAACAAGGCTACATCATTAACGACGTATTATTTCAGCAATATGGGTTTTGTGTAATCTTATCAAATACGTTGAGTATATTATTAGTAAAATGGAACCACCAAATTGGTCTCAAAATACTCCTGAAAAATACTACTAAGATGGATTTCAAATATATTTTTATCATTATTATTATTATTTTGTTTTGGATGAGAATATTCTTGTTTTGAAAGCAAAGTTTTAGAAGATTCTGTAACTTGATGTGGGCCCCAATTAGGAGATGAGATAGGGACGACACCCAGCCCAATCCGATTAACCCATACACACGCCACCATACCCGCCCGCTACCTTGTCGGATTACAAACACATTTCTACTCACATTTTCACAAAACCACCTGCCATATTAAGCGTACCAATCAAATTCAATTGTTGTATTGGACCACATCGTTTTGTAAAAAGATTTTTGTAAATCAATCATTTTTTGAATTATTACTATTTCTAATTCTAAGTTTCTAACAGAAAAATATCCAACAGAAATAAAAATTTGTAACGCGTAATAATTAAACTTAAACTCCATAATTAGCATTACGGTTAAATTAAATAAATAAAATCTAATAAAGTTCACTTGCTCTTATAGAGTTATTGACCTATTTAATTGTCTTAAGTGCTATGCAGTTATGACCAAAATATTGTGGACCATATTTACTAGGCATAAATGTCGTTACAATAAAGTCGAGTAAATTAATATGTAATCTTATCTACAAATTTGTTAAAGGAAAAAGATCTACCTACTTATACAGTAGAACCTCTATAAATTAATAATGTTGGGACCGAAATATTTTATTAATTTAGCGAGATATTATTATATTGATAAATTAATAAATTATTAATTTAAAGAGTTGGCTTGTTTCGTGAGCAACTCTCAAATTAATGCATCGACCTTCAACTTTTTGTTGCAATACGAGAATACAATGCCTCAACTCTTAAGTGCAATGATGAGATTTAAAGATGAACTCAATATAGATTTGAAGTTCACAAAAAAACAAGTGACTATAGATTCATATTTTACTAGACAATCCTAGAATTTTAGAATATTTTAGTAATCATTAATTTATAGTTTCGCTGGGACCAATATATTTACATTGGGATTTTAAAAAAAATATTATTTTATTATTTTATCGATTGGGGTCCAATTTTGTACTGGTTCCAAATTGGGACTCGACAAATTATTAATTTTATTGAGGTTATTAACTTATCGAGTATTAAATTATAGAGGTTCTAGTGTATCTTATCTTATATCTTATACTATATACATAAGGCAAACCACTTTCAATATAAACACGACACATCATCATTTCACTTTGCATAATAACATGTCTTTTCTTAATTTTTAATTATTTTCTTAATCATTTTAATGTTTACTTTTTCCATAACAAAAATATATTTAATATCTTAACATTATTTTTAACACATCATGTGCTTTCATAAAAAAAAGACCTTATAAAATCTTAATAATTAGACATGGACATAATTTTTAAAATGTACACATTAAACAAAAATGTAAGATTTGACTAGGTAATTTTAATCATTTTCTTCTCTGATGTACCTTACAATGCCCGATATAAATAGTATAAAAAGATCTTAGCACCTTAAAAATGAACATATATTTGCTATTAATCCTTTTCATATTTTATTCTTAATCTTTAATCTATATTTTAATCTTAATCTTAATATAAACTTTATGGACTATAAGAAAGGCTTTAACACCTTAAAAATGGGACATATATAGACTTTAAAAATGAACACATCAAAAGCTTTTAAACTATTTCATGCTTCTTTTTTAGTTGTTGTGTATGCTTTTGAAACCTTGCCTATCATTAACTCAAGAAACACATTTCATAAAATAATCCTTGGTTTGTCATTATGTACCCTAATATGTATGGTTTTGATAAATATTGAGTTAAAACATTTATGAAAGTATCAATTATAATGTTTCTAATCATAATTAATAGATATAGATATTGAAAGCTCAAGTCTATTAAGTTAAAATGTTTGTGTTCTACGATATACAAAAGTGTATATATATGTGCATTTTAGTTACAACCTTTTAATAAGATTTATCCTTATCTCTTAATGATGACATATGTATGACAAACTTTTAATATAATTAAGTGTTTCGGATAAAATATATAATATTTGTGTAATATATTTACCGCAATAGGATTTTGCTTAGCACAACCCACGAGGTTTACTAGTTATATTATATACATGAGATGAGATGAGATGAGATGAGATATGTTGAAATAAAACGTACATGAGATGAGATGAGATATGTTGAAATAAAACGTGACAGAAATAGATACATTAAATTCATACCTATTCATATCTTGCAAACTTTACATTTATTCAATTCGGACTATTGATTTGCAGGATGCCTAATATACCTTATAATAATTAACATTTGTAATATATATACAGTGAAGGGATCCGGTGAGAACCAAACTAAGGATAAGAACCGTGAGAACTTGTTAGGCCGTTCAATTTGGGTGACAAAAAATAAAAATAAAGGCCCAAAACTAATATCAGCCCAATATATTCTTTCCCTTTTCCCTAATTAAACCCTTTAACGGGGCAATCTATAACTAAACTACTGCAACCGGTCTCCATCACCATTTCCGATCTAATCGCTCGCCCGTAACGATCAACAGATTATATGCGTTCTCCACCTTACGCGTTACTTCTGGCCACATCGTACACGCAAAAATACAATCGACAACAGACACGATTTCATTAACAAACAAATAAAGCCGATGGACTAAAATCAAGGGTCGATTATATGACGAAAGCTACGAGTGTATGCCGAATATTTTGCATTATAATTGTGGCATCTTGCTTCTAGTCATGGTTGCCATTCTTTATTTTGTGAAGTGAAAAATAAGTGGGGTTTAGCTTTCTGACGACTAACGAGCAGCAAACAATATTGAAGAGAAGATGGGTTATTGATTGCAAGTCACGAAAACATATAAATTTCATTTCTTTTTAATTAAATTAAAGTTTATATTTTGCTTCTGCAACTAGTTGTATTCATGCACCTAATTATGCTTTGCACCTAATTGTGTTTCTGCTAAATGTGTTTTGCACCTACCTGCAACTGCGTTTTATACCACTATGCGTTATGCACCTACCTGCAACTGCGTTATGCACCTATATGCATTATGCACCTACCTGTAATTGCGTTCTGCAACTACCTGCAACTGCGTTCTGCACCTAATTTATGAAATGGAAAATTAAAAGTTTGATTTGCAAAATAATTGTATATGTGTATGATTATGTCCAATTATTTTCATATTAATCTAATTTTAAATTAAAAGAGCAGTAGGTATTTGAGGAAGAAGAAACACTCAGATTACGGGGAAGACGAAGAAGAAGCGCGTACATGGTTCTTACGGTTCTCACCAATTTGGAGTTCTCACGGGATCCTCACCCTATGCGTGTGTGTGTATATATATATATATATATGAAAACGACGAGATAAAATAAAAACGGTGAAATCAGATCTCAGCCCCTGGATTAAAATATATATATATATAAAGGGTGGAAATAAAATAAAAACGGTAAAAATAATTGACATTCACCATTTTATGAAGTGTGAAGTTGATATTTTTTTTATTCACCCTTAATTTTTAAACGTGAAACTTATTTTTTTTTTACTTCACGTAAAATTTATGAATTATGAACGTTGAAAATTAAGTTAAAATTTATGGTCGGCCGTAATTTTAGTCTAAATTTTCTAAGTTAATATTTTAATTTAACTTTTAGAATTTAACTACGTAGAGGCTTTGCTTTTGATTTTTCAACCATGGAATCAAATAAGAGAATCTTCAGTTGTGTTAATATTGGAATTAAGAACATATAACTACTTAATTAAACATTCAATTTTAAATTAGTTACATTTTTTGTTCAACACCTATTCATTATGCACCTGGTTCATGAGTGCAAATAAAATTATACATCTGGTTCATTGATGCAAATCAGATTCTACACCTGATTCATTGATGCAAATATAATTTTGCACTTGATTAATAGGTGCAAATCTGATTCTGCAGTTGGTTCATAAGTGCAAATTTGATTCTGCAGATGTTCATCAACTACGTATTTCAATTACGTTCTTTTCGATTATGCAATAACAAGAAAAAAGATTCTTATCTATTTTATTTTCTTTCTCTTTTGAAGCAAAACACTTGCAAATTCATTTTTTCTTCTCTTTTATTTGCACACAAAAAAATCAGATCTAGATCCAAATAATTCAATTGATATAATTCATTTGATTAAAGTGTTATTAACCTTAAATTAATTTTGAATTAAAAGAACGGGTTAAAAATAGAGCGGTCTGGAGAAGCAGAGAAGCAGGAGGCGCGTACAGTGATTTTTACAGTTCTCACCATTAATTGGTTTTCACGGGATTCTCACCTTATATACATATATATATATATATATATATATATATATATATATATATATATATATATATATATATTTATTGTAAATACCAATAAATAAAATCTATTATCTTGTGAAATGGTGGTTACAAATGACTCATAAAGTCGTTGTGTACTTTCTTCAAAACTAAAATACGGTTTATTTTTATTTTTTATATGTTGAACAATGACAAGATATTTTTTATGTTGATTTTATTTTGTTTCGTCATTAAAAAAGTGGTCACGTAGGTATAGTTCAATTTATGATAATTATTTAAGATTTAAGAAATGACATGTAAATTTGTTTAATTTAAAAAAATAATTAGCATCTCATTTAATTTGACATAAAAAAATTGAGAAAATAGATGGTACTGTCAACAGCAGTACTGTTAGAAACTGAACTTGTATTTTTTTAAAAGTTAAAAGAATATAAAATATAAAATAAAAAGAATTTATTTATTTTGTTATTGGTTACTTACATATTTCAATTGTGATAGAAATATTACAATTACAATTGACATCCACAAATGAAAAATTAGTTTTTCTTTTATTTATAGAAGGTGTACATGTGTCGACGTTATCCTAAAAGTTGACTAGGGATGAAATTACGTGTCATGATTTGATTTGTTGGAGTGGGATCCACAGTTCTTAGGTCCCGAGGAGGTAATTTAATGATCCTATTAGTAAACGGTGGACGGGGAAAATGGAAGAAAACAGACATGGGCGTTAATTACGTTTTTACCCCTTTAAGTCTTTAACCTTGCCAAGTTACATACACACTAGCATTTCATTTTTAATAAAAATTTTCTATAGTAATTAGGGGTGTAAACGAGCCGAGTCGAAGCTCGACAAGGCTCGAACTTGACTCGTTTCACTAAGCTAGAGGTCAAGCTTGTCTCGTTTCGAACCTAACATATAAAGTTCGGGCTCGGCTCATTTGGTATTATACAATTTTGAACTTGGCTCAAATTCAACACGTTTATTCCGTAACATTATTTATTTTATTATTGTATTATTTTATTAATCTATTGTTTATTAATTTGTGTGTAATTTTTACTTTCATTATTTTAATTATTAACTTTTATACTCGTGTATACACGCGACTACATGAGTCTTCTGATGTTGATACTATATTATAATACTATTCAATATTTTTTTTTAAATGATTATAGGTTCAATTCATAAAATATGGTTGATAAATTTAAAATTAGAAACCTTAAAATAACGAAAAACATAAAATACCTCCTAAGAAAAGGTAAAATAAATTAAACATATAAGAAAATAGAATAAGTAGTTTAAATTCTTAAGTGAGTGCATATATAATGGTGTGTAGGTGATACACATACTAATCACCGTGATATGATTAAATTACCGGATTGTTAAGAAGTTGGATATACATAAAGAGTAATTCATATCGTATCTTTTATCGAATCAGAGAAACTAAAGTTGTTGGAATACGAGTAGTTATCTTACTTTAAATACGTGTATGCATACAGAATATTACATTAATAAATTATACTTTATGACACAAAAGTCTTTAATTATTATGTACTCACTTAATTTTGTTAATCGATGGTCGTGTTCTCCTTTTATTACGATAAGAATCACAAATCACTCGATTAGTTTCCTTTGTTCTTGCAATGAAATTGTAATCACAAATCACTCAATTAGTTTCCTTTGTTCTTACAATGAAATTGTCTGCTTTTCTTAAATCAATTATCATTGAGTAGGAAGCATTGTATTTTTTTTTAGGTTACTTATGTGTACTTATCTTAACAACAAAATTATCACCCTTAACTATCATTGTAGGTATATAAAAATCATTAAGAACGTACATTAAACAACATTTCGTAAGATAAATAAATATATTATTGTGATTAATAATAATCATAGTTTACCATCTTAAATGACAGGGAAATGTTATATATTTGCTATTGATCTACAAGCCTTAATAAAATAATAATAATAATAACAACAACAATAAGAGCACAAAGAGTGGGCGTTGGCAAGTGTCGGCATTCAGCTACTTGAACGTCACATCCTGATGTTCACGACACCAGACCAACGTTCAAGTCCAGCGTTCACCACCAGCGTGCAGAATTTAACGGTGAGGCAAGCGAGTTTTATATTATTATTATTATTTATTACATTTCAACTGCTACTTTGAATATACAAAAAAAAAATTGAATTAAAAAAAATTGTCGTTAAAGGGAGCGGGTTTTTGACTTTTTTGTTTTTTTGTTTTTTTAAAAAGAACAATTAATTTACACTATAAATAATACCCTAACTCCTCTTCATTACCACACCGAAAAACTCATTTTTTACTTACAATACTACTACGATTCTCCAAGCAATGTCACAAAATAACGATTCATCATACCACTTCCAATTGCAATAATTATTATTTTTAAATTATTGTCTTTTAATTTTATGTATTTGTATGACTTTTTTCATTTTATGAAAGTAACTTTTTATTTAATGTGTTAATTATTTTTTATTTAATAATTATTTGAATATTTGCATTTAAAAAAAAAAAAAAAAAAACTTAACACTGAACTCAATGTTATCCAATGCTCATTATTTTAGCCGGAGTGTTCTTTTAAGTGTTCAATTGAACACGGACTCGAACGTCAACCACTAATTGTGCTCTAATAGTACGTAATATTTATCTAATTATCCAATAGTTTCCTTTTCAACCGTATCGTAATAGTAATGTAGACTTTAATTTGTATTGTATTTTTTTAATAATTAAAAATCATTAAGTAAATCGACTCCCAGATTCAAATTTATTGAAAATATGGATTACAATTTATGTATTTAATGATTATCCAAAAATATATAATTATAATTTTATATAAAACAAATACTAAGAGGTGATTGGTTAATTGAATCTCAATCTTGAATGATGATGTAATCAAAAGGTTTCCTATAGTATACGAGTATTTAAGATTATATATTATATTAGCTTTTAAACTCGTGTATACACAAGAGACATTGAATGTCAGCTAATTTTTTATTTGTATACGAAGTGGAGTAATATATATGGTAAATGCTTATGTTTTATGTAGCAAGAATAGTAATAGCAATTTTAGTTTTAGATTAGATTATGTAACACAAGTATAAAATTTCAATCCATATTTTTTGAGCATGAAAAGTGGAACTTGATTAATATTGGTGGCCTATAATACAATTATTCAAAAGAACTAAAATGATATGCATTCAAAAGCATGTACATTATAATGTTGACATCAATAAGTATAAAGAATTAATAGGATCGACAATTGTTGCGAAAAAATATATACTACATCCAACTTATAAATTTGACGAGTAAAAGTCTTAATATTAGTTCTAAAATAGATTAAAGTGTTGGAATGGAGCTTGATCATAATTGCAACGTCCAAGTTTGACCATCAGACTCAGACTGAAACAGAACATATGAAAGTCAGACTCAGAAGATAATATTTACAACTGCAGTTTGAAGTAATCGAAAATATATATAAAGGTTTATAGTTACACGCTTTACAAATGTTCGAGTTAAGTTTTGAGTTTGGCCATTAGGCTCAGACTGAAATAGAACACGATGAAAGTCAGACTCAGACTCAGACTCAGAAGAACACATCCATATTAAGAATGTTATAGACTGAATATAATTTTTACAACTAAAGTTTGAAGGAATTGAAAATGTCTATAAGGATTTATAGTTATACGTTTTACAAATGTCCGAGTTAAGTTTGTTAGAACTCGAAGTATTGAGTTATGTTGTATTGTGTTTCCTATCTCAAATACATGTATATATAATTATACAGGGTTCATTAAGTTTCGAAATAACCTAACTCGGTCAATTCCTCATGTATATGCGGTTTTCTCGTTCAATGGTCAAGTTTAATTATGATATTTAATGTGAAAACAAACAAAATATAGTTTTTGGATGGTGCACATGTAATCCCCATTTATATAGGAAAATCTCGACAACGAAGTTATATATTAACAATTTATTTCGTTAAAGAATTAATCGATCATATACAAAGTAACAAAATAATAAAGAGAAACTGTATTACATGGATAAACTGTTAATAGCTTCACATGGATTATTAAAGCATTGTCATTTATTATTATTTATTATTTATTAATATATATATATATATATACATATACATATATATATATCCTACACGTTAATAGAAAACAAATATAAGTTGGGACACTTTAAATTTAGATGTAGATATGGATTTTAAGTATAATATTATTAAATTTGCTAAAAGATAATTGTATTATTTTAAGGAATTTTAAAATCATAATTTATGATGTCATATTTTCTTTTAATTTTAGCCAATTTGATCAAATCAGACAATCATATTGGTTAATTGAATATTTGTTGACATCTTCAAGCGCTTCATTATTGAATGTGTATTTAATATTCATAAAATATGTAGCAAATAGTATATATCATATTAAAAGTTAATTAAAACTTAAATTGAAGAGTTTTGTACATGTGTTAGCATATGTGATTATATATTAAATATTAGCACTTAGTCTTGTTTTAACAATTAATGAGTTGGCTATCGAAAATGCAAGTACATTTTTTGTATTGGATTAAAATACGTTTTGTCCATTGTAATTATGAAGAAACCTTATTAATTAATGTTGGGGGAAATTCATGTTAATATTTTTATAAATCTATTTTTTAATCAACAATACTTTCAAAATATATTTCTATAAAATGTACGATGTTTTATAGTTATCTTGAGTAGTATATTTTTTATAAGACAATTCTTATATATTATATTTTAATAATTCTCAGCATAGAGTTTTATTTTTAAGATTGTGTAAAATAAATGGACTCAATTGCTTGATTGAGAAAATTTTAAATTGATGACATCCCGATGTTGAATCAAAACTGTATTTCATTTATTTGAATGTTAAACCCCGTTATACACACTGATGTTGAATCAAATCAAATTATCTTTTATTTATTTGAATGTTAATCAAGTTCTATCTTCTCCCATTTGAGTATTATCATTCGGTGGCTTTTAAACCATGTTTGTGAAATGAAACTACCTGTATGAAAAATATTAATTATAGAAACTATTTTTATAATCAATATTTTATAAAAGGGTTAGATGGTGTTATAGTTTTACATCATACACTGTCGATATTAATATAATGTTAATATTAGTTAAATAAGTGTTAATAATATTAAGTGTTAATTGCATAATTAAATAGTATGTTGGTAAATATACATGCATTTATAAAATATAAAGATGTGAGACAATTTGCGTAATTAATAATTTGATTTTAAGAGTAAAAAAAAATATGAGTTAACAATGTTATGGTTTATTAAGAATATATGAGATATTAGTTTTAAAATGTTGTTTAAATCTTACTTTTATCTAATCAACCGGAAAGCTTGTGATGATGTTGATGAAGGTAATACTACATATTACTACATATAATAGTAATAGTAAATAGTAATTAAATTAAATTAAATAATTTAAATATATATAAAATTTGTTGTGTACGTACATTACTTTTAACTAGGTAACACGGATTGTTTTTGGATAAAACCGAATGACTAATTAAAATTGTATACATAGATATATTACTTGTTTTCAAAGAATTTTAATAGACTAAGAAAAGTTGTTGTTTTGTTAAATTAATTAAACTAAAATATATATAAACATAAATAAATAAATAAAATAAGATAATAATATATAGATATGATTTCACCCAGTACAATTCAAATAACCAGCACTAAGGAGTTTGATCCATAAAGGATGCTCCAATTTAATCCTATATATTAAAGTATGTACTCCGTAAATATAATTTGTTATAAAACTAAAAGTTAATTAAGTAAAATATAACGACTTAATTGATAAATTGAAAGTTAATTTAACTGATGATGTTATTATTGAGTTTTCTATATATAGTTCAATTAATGTACAATAATAATAATATTAGTATGTAATTATTATATATTGTATTATTATAAAAATAATTAATGTATATATATGATGAACAACCGATCGTTTAAACTAGCGATCTAGTTCGAGCTCGATATAAAAAGCTCGAATTTGAGTTCGTTTAAACTCAACTCAAATCAAACTTTTAATAAGTTCAATTCAAATAGCTCGCGAGTAACTCGACTCATTTATACCCTAACATCAATTTTTACAAATAAGTGTTTGTTTAACACAAATCCTAGTTACACGCGTTAACTTACAAACATTGCCATTCCAATTTTTTTTAATGAATAATAACGTTTTTAGTTACTTGGAAGGTTATTAATGAAATTGATTCATCCTTCTTATCTTTTAATTTTTATCTTCTTAAACTACGAATATAAATTTTACTCCTCACAATATGTATAATTAATCAGTTAAGTACATATATAAATGGTTTTAAACCTCCTAATTGATAAACTCCTATTAAATCATCATAATAATTCATTATCTTATAATTACAAAAAGACGATTTGACAAATACAATGATCTTATTGTTATTATATAAAAATAAGTACATGAATTTGTTAAGGCTTAAGGGGATATACTATTATCATCCTAAATTTAGAATAAGAAAATGCCAAATAATTTGTTAGCCCATTAAATATTTTAATTTTATAAAAACATCCCAATAAGATAATTAAAAAAGTCTGAGTGGGTGTGGTCTAATCTCATTGTTTTTGGGATTAGTCAATCAATGTAGATAAAGAACGATTTGTCTTTGCTTGTCTACAATTGGATACCACCTACTTTTTATTGCTTCTTTAATTAATTATTTTTTTATTATATAAGTGTGCCTAATAGATAAACATGTATATATAAACAGCTCAGCTGTTAACCATATAAGGTTAAATCCCTAGCTTTAGATAATCCATAAATAAGATTAGGGTATTGTTAGCTCTAATTACGGTCAATGATATACATAAATTGATTGTACATGAATTAATATTTATGGGGTCAACTAAAATTTGGAGTCAGTGAATTTATTATAGTATGAGTACAAATATTGAAACATGTCACAAAACTCTTATTGACAACCCTTAAAGTTATATTTATCATTTTTCATAAAAATTTTAAAAATATTGATCGATAGTTTAAAAAAAAGAGTTGCCTAGTAAAACAAATTAATAACCGATTCACAAATAGGGATGTCAATAATCATCCGAGATAGTGGATATTTACCATCATGCAAAAGTGGATATGAATGATCTAAATGGATTTACATCGAATATGGATATAAATATTAATGTGGGTAATTAGTAGATCGGATATGGATGTTAAATTGTCATCCATTAACATTCAAAATACATATATACGAGTACAAATATACATATACATTTTAGTAAATTTTAGTGATTTTCTCTTGTCATTTTCGTTACATATTATTTGTAAATCGAAATGCGCCTACATCCCTATTTACATGATAACATCACTTTGCTAATTTTATATTCGCACCCTACAACGAAAGTCAATAACCAGAGATAAGCATTGATCAAATTTGTCTAGCAACACAAATAACAAAGGATAAGTGTTTTTAATTTTCCAATAATTACATTTTATTTGTATTTTTAACAAACTTTTATGATTATTACAATTACAATGACTATATGATATTTTTTAAAGAGGGATGCTACCGTCGACCGTTAGGGAGACTAAAGAGTTAAACTGTATCGTGTGATATTAACTTGATATTCGTTACAGTAAATGTGTAATTTCATTTAGAGATAAAAAATAACTTTTAACATTTTTTGATATTTGATGTATATCCATTGGATATGAATAGATGATTTTAATTTAAATGGATATGAATATTGATTTGGATGAGAAAAAATAAATGGATATAAACGTGGATACAGTTCAATATGATTCATATTCAATCCATTGAAATCTCTATTCAAGAATCATAGTTCCCGTCACAAAATAAATTTCAGCTGCTATTAAACTTGTATCATCTTGAATGATGGAAAAAAGAATATGTAACCTTTTTTTTAACACTTAAGTACTAGAAATATAAGGGTAATTTGTAGTGACTCTCTAATTGATGGAAAAATCACCGACAAGATTTGTAGTGTATTTTTAAAAGTTACTTTAAAATGCTTGATTATTAAGGACTTGTTTTTCAAAAAGTTTCATTTTTGTTGTATTGACAAATAAATCTTTATGAGCTAGAATTAAGTAGAGGTTGAGGCCTCTAAAAGCTTTCAAAAACCATTTGTCAAACACACCTAGAGTTAATATAAATAAAAAATAACAATAGTATTTAATTAAAAAAGTGATACGGATAAATTATCTGAATTTTCAATCCTAAAAAATATAAGAAGAATTACACATATTCCCTCAAAACTGGTTAAAACATCGTACATACCCAAGTATAAAATTTTAATATATGAATATACAATACTTAATAAATGTTTGGATATATTTACTATTAATAAAATATCAGGGGAAATATGTAACTGACCTGAAAGTCTATCAACATAAAAATGACTAGGTGGTGCGAAAGTGGAGAGACAAGGTACAAGGGTAATTAAGTAATTGTGAGTTGCAAAATTGTCTTGAAAACCACGGTTAACCACTTAGAAAACTAACTGCGGTTAAGTAAGTGGAGTGGCAACTTTATCCTCTTTCTCTCTCTACAAACCTTATTAAAAACATCTCTTTCTCTCTCTACAACCCCCAAATTTCTCTTTCACATTTATATCTCTCTGTGTATCTATCTTCCGTCTACCGCCGGACAATCTCTATCTCACCGTCATTTACCGTTATCATCTCCGTCTACTTCCGTTACCGTTGTCACTAACCGTTTCACAGTAAGTTTGGATATGATTCAAGTTATCACTTTGACCCCTCTTTACAACCATATTGTTTGCTGTTGATTATGCTTATTAGTTAATTTAAAAATTAAATTTCCTTTTTTCCAGGAAATTTTATTATCGTCAATTCGTCATGTTTGTAAAAAGATCGAATCGTGCTTTGAGTTAACATTTCTGAAATGATTAATTACAAACATAACCGTATTATACGTACATGAATGTATATATACATGTATCATGCTAATTGAATACTCTGTTAAATCAATCACACGTGTTTGAATAAGAAATTAAATTAATTGCGAGATTTGCTTGTGTGTGATTTTAGGAATATATGTATCTATCTATTGCTTTGCAAGTTTCACAATATTTTATGTCATTTTTGGATGTTATGAATTTTGACCTACTAAAATTGCTATTTTAGTTTTCCTCGTAATATATTTTTTATGGAAATTAATGTTCTATTTTTCCGCAGGTATACAAAGTCAATGTATGTAACAACTTTTTTCTTTCATATAAAATCGTATATGAAATTTCAAGTTGGTACCTTGCTATGTGACACCTAAGCTGAAACTGTGATTAGTGATTACTGATTAGATGATAGACCTTGTTTGCATTGCAATATGCATTTTGGCTTTACCGTGAGTAGCGTGTTTATATTTCACAGCAGTTGGTTGTGCTAGCTATCAAGCTGAAGTTTACAGTGAAAGTTTTAAGAATTGCGGTATGTGATTTATATGTTGCTTGAATTACTTGGAAAAATGAGTTTTTAAAAATGTTTTTTGTATTTCCTAAAACATTCAACCTTGGTGCTTTCTGTTATTTCTTGATATCCCATTATGACGAGGAAATGTAGATAGTATTAATTAAGTAGTCGCAATTAAAGTTCAGAGTTTTTATCCTTTTGCACCTATTTACTGCGTTATATCCCACTTTAATTACCATAGAACATCAATTAGTAATTGCATGTTTAATGGGCAGTTGGTTGTACTTCCGACTTGTTCCTAACACTATCACTTATGAATTCTCTATGCTCATGGGATAATCCTCTTGTAAACATATTCCCTCATCATCTCATAATTAATATGCATATGTAACTCTTGCATGTTGTGTTTAATCTCAATTTCAAATAAAACTTATTAACTTTTCTGTTAAATCTTTTTCAGGGTTGTTGAAACCAAGTATTCTTTTTGAGGTTATGCGTTTGTTTGATATACGAAGCTGTACGATCAAGTGAAAAAGCACAGATATACGAGTAATGGCATCCAAATCTTCTGCAAACATTTTGGATTTGGTTTCTGATAAGCTACTGGACATCCCTCAAACTCCAAGGGCTCTTCCACGAGTGATGACTTTACCTGGAATTATCAATGGTTATGATGGGGATTCAGATAACACCTCATCTGGTTATCGGGAAAGAAAAATCATTGTGGCAAATATGTTACCTTTACATATTCAGAGGGACCCAGATACCCTAAAGTTGACCTTCGGTTTTGATGAGGACTCGCTCTATTGGCAACTAAAAGATGGCTTTTCTACTGAAACTGAGGTCGTGTATGTAGGTTCACTTAAGGTTGAAGTGGATGCTAGTGAGCAGGAAGAAGTTGCTCAGAAACTTCTGGATGAATTTAATTGTGTTCCCACTTTTCTTCCACATGATCTGCACAAAAAGTTTTATGCTGGTTTCTGTAAACAGCAATTATGGCCGCTTTTTCATTACATGCTTCCCATTTGTCCCGACCATGCAGATCGCTTCGATCGCATTCTCTGGCAGGCGTATGTATCTGCGAATAAAATATTTGCAGATAAAGTTATGGAAGTCGCTGACCCAGATGATGATTATATATGGGTTCACGATTATCATCTTATGATCTTACCTACATTCTTAAGAAAACGGTACAATAGAGTCAAGCTCGGTTTTTTTCTTCATAGTCCCTTTCCTTCTTCAGAAATATACCGAACACTTCCTGTAAGAGATGAAATTCTGAAAGGACTTCTGAATTGTGACCTCATAGGCTTTCATACATTTGATTATGCGCGACACTTTTTGTCATGTTGCAGTAGAATGATGGGCCTGGATTATGAATCCAAACGAGGACACATTGGGCTCGATTACTTTGGGCGTACGGTGTATATCAAAATTCTACCTGTAGGGATCCATATGGGACGGCTTGAATCCGTCTTGAGTCTTTCAATCACATCGAGTAAAGTCAAAGAAATAGCTCAGCGTTACAAGGGAAAAAAACTTATCGTTGGGGTTGATGATATGGATATCTTTAAAGGGATCAGTCTTAAGTTATTAGCCTTTGAATATCTCTTGCAGATGCATCTTGAGCTCCAAGGTAATGTGGTTCTGATCCAAATCGTAAACCCTGCAAGGAGTACAGGAAAAGATGTGCAAGAAGCAAAGAGGGAGACATATTTAATTGTAAATAGGATCAATGAGGCATTTGGGTCACCTGATTATCAACCAGTGGTTCTGATTGACCGGCCTGTTGCTCGTTATGAGAAGTCTGCTTATTATGCAATGGCTGATTGTTGCATACTCAATGCTGTTAGGGATGGAATGAACTTGGTACCGTACAAATATATCGTTTGCAGGCAACATTTGCCTCAACTTGATAAATCTGTTGATACGGAGAACCAAACTCCTCGCACAAGCATGTTGGTTGTGTCTGAGTTCGTGGGATGTTCACCATCTTTAAGTGGTGCTATACGGGTCAACCCGTGGGATATAGAATCTGTGGCTGGAGCTATAAGTTCTGCTCTAAGAATGAAAGATTCAGAAAAACAATTGAGGCATGACAAACACTATCGATATGTAAGCTCTCATGATGTGGCTTATTGGGCTCGTAGCTTTATGCAAGACTTAGAGAGAGCATCCAGAGATCATTATAATAAACGATGCTGGGGTATTGGTTTTGGCCTAGGATTTAGAGTCGTTTCTCTTTCTCCGAGTTTCAGAAAACTGTCTCCCAATTACATTGTCTCTGCATATAAAAAGTCAAGAAGAAGGGCTATATTTCTGGATTATGATGGTACGCTAGTCCCACAGTCCTCTATCGTAAAGACTCCCAGTGAGGAACTTGTAAGTATTTTAAGTGCACTGTGCAATGATCCTAAGAACACAGTATTCATTGTTAGTGGACGTGGACGAAGCTCTTTAAGTGAGTGGCTTGCTCCTTGTGAACGGCTCGGTCTAGCAGCTGAACATGGTTATTTCACAAGGTATTATTTCTTATAATTTATTTAGACTCCATAGTGTTTATGTAAAAGATTCCCGTTTTCAAGTTATTAACTCTTAATTTGCAGGTGGAGTAGAACTTCTGAGTGGGAATCGAGTATCCCGGTTACAGATCTTGAGTGGATCGAGATTGCAGAACCAGTTATGAGATTGTACACAGAGGCGACTGACGGATCGAATATTGAGATCAAAGAAAGTGGTTTGGTCTGGCACCATCAAGATGCTGATCCCGACTTTGGTGCTTGTCAAGCAAAGGAGTTGTTGGTGCATTTAGAAAATGTGCTCGCTAATGAACCGGCTGTCGTTAAACGTGGTCAACACATAGTTGAAGTCAAACCTCAGGTATCTTTACCTTATTTATCTACCGACTTATAATGAGATCAAATAAAGTCTTCCCACAATACAAGGACTTATTTCGAATATTACTTCTGCAGGGTGTGACCAAAGGATTAGTTGCAGAGAAAATTCTATCAAGGATGGTGGAAAGAGGAGAGGCACCGGATTTTGTGACATGTATAGGGGATGATCGATCAGATGAAGACATGTTTGAAAGCATTAGGAACACCGTTTTAAGTGCACCCGTGGCTTCAACTCCAGAAATATATGCTTGTACAGTTGGGCGGAAGCCTAGCAAAGCTAAATACTACCTGGATGACACTGCAGATGTCATTAAATTGTTGGGAGGGCTTGCAAACGCCTCAGATCCAAAACCTGGTAACACTGCCCGATTTCAAGTTACGTTCGATACCGTTTTTTGAGATATACTAGCATCGTGTACAGTTTGATGTTTGAGGAAAAAATTTTAGGATTTAATTAGGTTGAATCTTTAACCTGGTCTGGTGTGCATACTACTTCTGTAACTTCCCTTCCTTAAAAATTTATTCTAGTGGGTTGGGTGCCATTTGTTGTAATGGAGTGAATCTTTAGGGACAATCGAGTTCTTATCTAAAGATACTTGGGTCTTGATTCGGGGGCGGTACTTGAGGGTGTTAAAGTGATGCCATCGCGCGAGCCTTCAAATCTCTGGGCCTCTGGGGCCTCCAAATCTGTTCTTAATACTTAAAAATAGCCTTCTAAAACCTACTAATTCAAAGGTATACACTCTAAAATATGCTAGTTACACGATTGAAATAACTGAACGATTAACAGTTTTTGTTCATGTTTGACAATTTAACAAGTACAATCGTCTATGTGAGTTATACACTAATCGCAATCGGCATGTTCGAAACTAGGGGTGTAATCGATTCGAATTGATACAGTGTCAAACTCGAGCTCGACTCGATTAGAAAACTCGAAGCTCGAAACTCGACTCGAACTCGACCGAGCTTGCATTTTCAAGCTCGAGCTCGACTCGAATAATGAACCGACACTTTCGAGCTTGGCTTGACTCGACTCGATTATTGGTATTACAATATTAATATTAAGTTAAATCACATTAACACTACTTGACTCGGTAGTTTCAAGCTAAGCTCGACTCGATTCGGTACTTTCATGCTCGACTTGACTCGAAGTTTATTAAAAAGTACGTTAGATATTTTAATATTTATATAAATGGAGGTAAAAATGTAAATTAATGCAAGCTCGATTAGGCTCGCGAGTCTCTCGAGCCGAGTATATTAATACTCGAGCTCAACTCGAAAGTTTACTCGAGTAGCTCAAGCTCGAGCTCGACTCGACTTGTACCAAGTCGATTTCGAGTATTTTACGAGTCAATCTCGAGTAGCTCGCGAGTTGTATCGTGTCGTTTACACCCCTATTCGAAACACAGTTCTAGAAGTAGACGATGCCTAATATATATTCCAACACATTGCCTTTACGTTCCACGTTATTATAAAGTAAAATGACCTCTGATACCTGCTAATCTTCACTTTTAAAAACCCAAACATGCACACCATAAACTTCATATCCAGAAACAAAAATGACAGAAATACCTTTTGAAATTCCAGCTGAAATCATGAACACGCTTCCTATAAAATGATTGAGAGCCTTTTCCAAATCATGGAAGTCTGTAATCGATAGCTCAAAGTTCATTACTAGACAGCCGTAACGACAACACTCAGAATCATCATCGTTACTTGTAAGGTACGTTGATACAGAAGATACCAGACCAAAATATATTTCGATTGTGGATGAAGATGGTGATAGTTTTCCACAACACAAAATTTCACAAACTGTTCCCATGTCAGTTAAACGATTCGAAAACTACCAACCACCAACAGTCGGTTACTCTCAAGGCTTATTCACCATTATCATGGAAAGTCACGCGTTTTTGCAACTGTCGTTCTTTGGACTCCTACTATTAGAAAGTCAGTTGATATCGTTTTTCCTAAACTGTTGTTGGTTTTGGTATTTGTCCTTACACTAGTGACCCTAAACTTGTTAAGGTTAAACATACGACACTATAACTTGCATCCCTTCACAAGTTGAGGTTTTTACGCTAAGCTCGGGTATTTGAAGAGCTCCATCATGTATTAGTGGTAGTAGTAATATGCCTTGTAAATCAGTTGCATATTTGTAAGCTAAGGAGTCTCTTGTTGTGGTTCAATCGAATACAGAGGCCGATAAACAAGTTTGTGGTGTATGGATGATGATAGACCGTGGCGTTACTAAATCGTTTACAAAGCTATTCACCATCAACACACCTGAAGCATCAATCGAGAGGGTACTTGGGTTTATGAAGAGTGGAGAACCTATAATTGCAATGAGAATTGATTCTGAAGATTGATTTGAACCGAACCCGATATGTGTATATGAACCTAACTCAAATCACATCAATCATATTGGTATTACTGGACAAAGATGTTCATGTTTTGCGAGTTCCTACATACAGACACTACTTTTGCTTGATTATTGATATAATTTGATGACACAGAACATTGCAAGTGTTTGGAGCAGGCAGTTAACCAAGATTAATTGCGTTGTCAATTGACGTTCAAGAGTATCCCTTGGCAAGTCGAGGTTTTTACATAAGCACAGGGGTTTGGAGAAGTCCTTATAGCAACATTTTTGACTAGAATGCAAGTGTAATCATCACTAACAAGTTTAAACAGATCGAAGAGCTAATAACTACGTACACATCTTGAAAATTAGACTTTATGATCCTTGTTTTCTAAAAAGGAGCACTCATCTTCATCTATCCTTTTCAATATGCACATTCCCAAAAAGGAAAAAAACTCCAGATCCTTTATTTTGGTCCTCCACAACCACAAGTGATTTATCATACCCATGCAATCTGCAATGCAAGGATATATTCCAGTCTTTATGATTCGATGATGAATTTCAAAATCCAATTTTAATTATTTTTTAAATTATAATTATAATTATGGTTTACAAGTTTTAAACAACCTGATCTTGTAAAGGCTTTTGAAGATTTTGTTTGACAATATTAAATTAGTATATTACCAACAACTTCAAAAAACATAATATATAGCTACCATTTTAATTTATAACTTTATTATTTATTATCTATATGAACCAAAATATTATACCCTTCAAAAATCAGTATGGTACGAATTTTGGCCCATCTTTAGTGGCTTTTGGTAAATTCTGACTTTTATGTCGTGTATCGTTTTTTGGGCATGTTCATATCTTCCGTATCTAGCATTCGGCTATTATTATCGGCCAACAAACAACAATTGGTCCAACATTAGATATTTGGATTTGTTTGTGAATACATATCGGAATCTTAAATCCCTTTATATTTTGAAAAGCGATAAATAGACCTATTTAGATGGACATAACGCTAGACATGAGCATGACACGTAAAATTAAATTAATAAGCCAAAGAGATAGAAAATATTCAGTCAAATGAATAAAATTGGTCTAGTTTTTATGTTTTTCTAATTAGTTCAGTGTGACAAATATAAAGTAAAACTAATAAGCATAGAAAAGAAAAGTTATTCAGTCAAATGAATGAATTAAGTCTCGTTTTATATTTTTTCAATTAGTTCTATATATTATTACTCAAATATTTTACTTTTTTAATTGTGGTCCTCTTTATGTACAACTTCTTTGTTATCTCATTATTAAACCATCGAGGAGTTCATGACATGAATCAAGATAAATAAAGATGCCCCCCTTTAAAGGTAGGTTTATATTAGGGAATAAATTAAATGGCACAATCTATCATTTACTAAATATTCTACCGGTCTTAAAATAAATGTTCATTACTATTTATATCTATTTCAAAATAATTATTCACTTATAAAAAATCACTACTATTAAATATTATTAAACTTTTCAGTTTATCCTAATTTATCACTCCAAATCGTTTATAAATAAATTCAGTCAAACTTGACTGAATTATAAGAACAAAACTGACATTTACCAAATACATTTTAATTAAAAAAAAAAATTTAGAGGACAATTTTTATGGGACTAAATTATAATATTGGGTTGAAACTTCACTGAATGATGAGCATTGTCTTTTACTTTCACACAAATCTCATCAAAGTACGAAACACATTTGCAATTATATAGGTTCGTCATAAGTAACTAATGGATCCAAATTATAATTACTGTTTATATAAATTAAACTTATTGTAAAAATTATTTTTTTAATTGCAATATATCTAATAATTCTGACATAAAATATAGTATTTTCATGAAGTCACATTATTGATGTTAAAATATTTATTTTTAACTAAAAAAGATCTAAAAAAGATATGAAAACAAATTTACTACCACAATGGATTCTCAATTCCAACTAACACTGGCATCCACTGGCCATGGCCCCTCTCCCCTCTTGTCATTTCTTGTCTTCTTTTCCACTCCTTTCTTCCACCCTTTAAATTAAAATTCTTTTTTATTTTTATAAATTAAATTAAATTAATCCCACACTCCTTTTTATGAAAAATCAAAAAACCCATCAAAAGCACCCCTTTTTCCCACTCTTTAAACAAACCCCACTCCCCCAGATTCTCATTTTGCAATTTAGGGTTTTCAATTCATCCCTGTATTGGTGTAGTGTAATGCAGCAGTCCACCATTCAATACTGATCCTTTAAACACTTCCTGTTTTATAAAACCAAAAATGGCAGCTGCTAAGTTTGTATTTGTTTTCTCATTAGCCATTTTGCTTTTACTTGATGCATCATCTGCCGCTCCACCTACTTCACCTACAAGTAAGTTTTTAGTACTACTGCATTTTTTTCATTTACATTATTTATATGGGATCTGTAATTATTTTATTTTATTTGCAGGGATTGTTCATGGGGTTTTTTCAAATATTGCTTCGGCTTTGATGAAATGGATGTGGTCACTCAAAACCACCACCAAAACATGTAATGGATCTCTGTTTTTTTTTCATTTTTCTCAATTTTATGTTATATATAGCATCAATCTCATAGAATGGTGCTGTTTTTGTTTAATTTTTGTGGGTTTTAGCAATAAGTGGGAGACCAATGATGAAATTTGAGAGTGGATATAATGTAGAAACAGTATTTGATGGAAGTAAGCTTGGAATTGAACCTCATGCTCTTGAGATTTTACCTAATGGAGAGCTTCTTGTTCTTGATTCTTCTAATAGCAATCTTTACAAGATCTCTTCAGCTTTATCTCTTTGTAAGTTCTAAGTATATTATGCCCATGCTTGTTTAATAGAAATGCAATTTGATCGATTACTATTGTATTGATTGAAATGACAATGTGGGAATTTGTCAGATAGTAGACCGAAGTTAGTTGCTGGATCGGCAGATGGGTATTCAGGACATGTAGATGGGAAGCTTAGAGAAGCTAAAATGAATCATCCAAAAGGCCTTACGGTTGATGACAAAGGAAACATATACATTGCCGATACTGCCAACATGGCAATTAGGAAGATAAGTGATACAGGTAGGTAATTAGGACGTATTCGTATGGTTAAAATTTACTACATAAATAAAATTTGTTTGTGGCAGAGAACAAATAATTGAGGAAAATGGTGTAGATCAAGTTGCAACCAATTTTGATATGCAAATTAATGGGCTAGATTGATTAGAAAGCATGTTTATTGTACGATGTATTGAGCTATTTCTTAACCAATGTTTTTGGTATAGGGGTGACGACGATTGCGGGAGGTGGCAAAGTGGGCCGTGGTGGGGGACACGTGGATGGGCCGAGTGAGGATGCTAAGTTTTCTAATGACTTTGATGTGGTCTACATTGGAAGTAGTTGTTCGCTTCTTGTTATAGATAGAGGAAACCAAGCTATCCGCGAGATCCAACTCCCTTTCGATGATTGTGCTTATCAGTATGGAAGTGGTTTCCCTCTAGGTAAACTAATATGTGCATCCATTTGGTTCTTATTTGAAACATGTTGTTTAATGAAATCTGTTTGACTACTTGTCAAGCATCAGCACCATCTTTTAAAGTCTTTAGTTGAGGTGATTTATCATTTATTTAACATTGTGAAATTTGTTGCAGGGATTGCAGTTCTGGTTGCAGCGGGGTTTTTCGGTTACATGCTTGCGTTGCTGCAACGCAGAGTTGGTAGCATGATTTCCAATCAAATGGTAAGTACTCTATGTTCTCTACTATATTGAAAGAGAGCATACCGTTTTGTAGTCAATGTAGCATTATTCAGTGACAAATTTGTTTGTTTCTTCTTTTATTTTGACACCAACACTCATTCTTCTAATAACACAGCCTTGGTATAGGTTGCAAACTGATCTCTTGAAGTTTTAAACTTGTGTCAATTTTTTGGTGTTATATCTGGCTGTATTCGTCTTAAAAAGTCAAACAATACCTTTTAAAAAAATTAGAGGAGAAAATCATATTAGCCCTTAGTTTATTCTCACTTTGAATTTTACTGTCAAGCATATCAGTCGTTAAATGTCAAAACATTATTGAATCTTCACTTATACATAGCAAGATGTTCTCAATAGTTCCTAGAAATCATATCAAGTTTGAAGTCAAAAGTTCCTCTGTTTGACCTCAAAAGTTCAACCATATATCAGACCTATCTGATGTTTCAATTTTTTTAGGAGGAACCTCAAACAACAACGAAACCAAGCATTGCTTCAACACCACCATACCAGAAATCAACAATAAGACCGCCATTGATTCCGTCAGAAAATGAGCCAGAAAAGCAAGAAGAAAGTTTCTTTGCATCTCTTGGGAAGCTTATAGCTGACGCCACATCATCGTTCTCAGAAATCTTGGGAGGGATATTTCCGGGCTTAAAGAAGAAACAGTTAAACCATCACTTCCAGAATCAACCACCATTTCACAAATACGGGTCAAACCCATGGCCCGTCCAAGATAGTTACGTGATCCCAGATGGAGACGAGCCGCCTCCTTCAATCGAGACCCGAACCCCAACCCCAAAAAAGACGTATCCATTTATGACAAACGATGCTGAAAAAATGCAACAGTTTCGTCAAAGCCGCCATCTTTACAGTGGGTGGGACCGTGACTATCAGCAGCAACCACAACCACAACAACAACAGCAGCAGCATCACAATAGGTATTATTCCTCCATACCGGAAACTTACTATGAACAAAGCACAGAGAGAACCAATGAGATTGTGTTTGGAGCTGTTCAAGAACAAGCTGAATCAATGGTCATAAAGCCATTAGATCATGGGAGTTCAGTTTATGATCATCGTGGTAAGACTCGCTCTCGTTCACGTGGTTTCGCTCGTGGTGATTGATGGATGGTTCTGTGACAATAAAATGCTGGTATTGGAAATTATTTCATTGTGATCGATAAGTAATTTTGCAATGTGTAAGAGTATAGTAGTAGTAGTAGTAGTAGCTGTAGTAGTTTACAGAACATATAATGTATCATATATAATGCAGCACTGGAGAGAAAACATCTGTAAGAAGCTGCCATTGTTATGAAAAGTGAATATCAAGTTCCTGAAGAAGCTAAAATGTGTTGTCTTGCGCGATTAGTTTTTAGAATCATCATGTTTCTGGTTGCAAATAAACCAAAAGTGTTGGGTACATTGATCATATGTTAATGTTAGGTGTATATTCAAGAAAATAAAAGTAAGATCCAAATACAAGTCATACACTATGTTGCATAAGATTAGTATGCCAATGGTACTAAGTTCTTAACAAGTGTGTATGTTGTGTAACTAGATTTAGTACAGTCAAACATTACACTTGTGGGGCAAACCAATAATTTAACAAATTTGTACTTTTATTTATGGTGATATAGTAAGATGGGTGACATATTTAAATGCTGACAGAAATATAGCATGTGCAAGAGGGTTCAGGAATGTCTTGAGATCTTTGTATCCTAGTAACCAACTTGTTAATTAAATACTGTTTCTTTTCAAGATCCAAAAGTTAATATATTTTTTAATGTACTAATTGTAAAGGTTCAAATATTAATATTCAAAATTGATATGAACATAATGTTACTTGAGCTTCTAATGTATTGGCTAAACCTAGATAAACGGCCAATTAACCAAAATCTAGACATGTTTTTGTACTAGTAAAACCAATGTAAACTAGTAGCATAATTATAGTGATTAACGATTAATCAATTATAAGTAGGTATTGTACTTTTAATTAATGGGATGGTGGAATAAGACAATTTCTAAAGAGGGGTCACGTGGATTTTGATAAAAATAGAAACAAATAAGCATGATAGGCACATGATCCATTAACGGTAACCTCCAAACATCACAAACGTTAAAAAGTTACATTCAAGATCGCACCTTTTGCTAATCTTGTGCATGCCACTACCTTTTTTTTGGCAGTTTCCATCCTTAGCTTCCGTCATGTTTGTTTATTTTGCAGTTTTGTTTTTTCCTTACAACAATTTATTACTACTTACAATAAATGATAGTCAGATGTTTGATTCAATAATCAGCTTCTATGATGTATAAACATGACATCTATACATGTTGTTACCGGTAACTCGATTAGGATCCGTTTATATACTTGGTTTTTATTCCTTAAACACATCTGCATTTGATAAAATCAGACAAATCCAATCATGAATCCTTTCTCGTCTGGGACGTGTATGGGATGAGTTTCTGCACATAATTCCTCTCATGTTTCTAGATGTTGCACAACATACTGATAACTTTCTTGATGGATCGTTGCGCCTTATTTTTCATTTTTATGATTTAAATGATTCGATATGTAAAAGAGCCATTAAACTTGTACGGAGTATATCTTTTAGTGAATGAAAGCAATGTATACCTTTGACTTTGGAGTTGGCTAATCATCTACATTTAAGCAGCGATCACGACTTCATGCATATGGTTGATCTCACTGCATAACTTCACTCCGTTAATATGCTTGATACAGAGGATTCTGTAACTGTAAGTTATGTTTTTTCACGGAGTTATTAGTTTGTTTGTTTTTAATTAAGAGATTAGTGCAGAGGAATGCACTTAACTTTAGTCGGATCTATATAGTGTGTACTCAACTTCGTTTTGCTTTATTGTGTGCATCAACATTTCAATTTTGATCTATTGTGTCTATCCGACTGATGTGACACCCATTTTTGATGATGTATCAATGACGTGGTGCATTATACGGTTGACATGTTATCAAATTAGTTATTGGATACACACAATAGACCAAAGTTGAAAGGTTGATACATACAATAGACCAAAACGAAGTTAGGTACACACAATAAAGATATTATTAAAGTTAAGTGCATTTCTCTGCACTAAACCCTTTAATTAATCATATGTAACTAAATTTGCTAGTAGTATTAAATTTGGTATGAATAAGCCATAAGGTAACTTAGTGTAATATAGTGGGTGTTATGGAAATTTCTATTAAGCACCATTCTTTTAACCTTACTACCAGGATAATGTGTTTGATTAGTTTCTTGAGCTTGTCATCCTGTATCACTTCTCCTTCACAGTAAGCTTAAACTTTATATTCATTAGATATATAGCACATGACTTATCTTTGAAACAATGTTAAACCAAAAAATTTGGTAATCTGCTGGTGTTACTTTTAGGAGATCAAATAAAGGACATCATTAAAGGATGCGTTCTTCTGCTAGTATCCTAGTAGATTTACCAGATTTGAGTGTAGACGAACCTGCACTACACAATTTTTCAGGTGGCAGTTTTTTTTCAAATTGTTAACATGCCGCTTTCATCATTTTTATCAGGTTAAATCTGTAAACAAATAAATAAATAGTTAATTTAAAAGAATATTGTTCATCTAATAAGAAATGTAGAGATAAAGTACTAGTTTTCTCAGTTTCTGGTACATATGAAAGTATTAATTCAAAAAGAATGTTCTTCATTGTTCAATATGGAAGTAGCTCGTTGACCATAACATTTGACATTTTGAAACAATCTGGACGTAGTCAGACACTAAGGCAACATAATCAAGTCGATCTTTTCGTGTCTATACAGATTTTATGTTCCAGGCAGCAGTCCCAAATGTTTTATACTAATTGCAGCTAGACAGTTCTCAACAAATGAAAATGTTGCAACTTATATGTTGTCATTTACATCTGTAGATTCTTAAGTTACATTTAGAACCTGCTGGTAGTAACACTCTTCCCAGTAAGTGGTAACGGGTCAATAACTCAAAAGTTACTTGTTACCACTAATCAACATGGCTAAGGTATACGTTGATACTTACTCTTCGTCCATTTTCCTTTTTAGTACGAATCATGTGGGGTTTAAATTGGATGAATATGCGATTGAAATGCAATCAACAGGAAGTAATGGTAGGTGTAATGCCTTGATGTTAGTGATCATGAAAGATGGGACTACTTCCCTAAGGCTATGCATTTGAGATTTGTGATTGATTTGTTTATTGGTTAAGTGAGTCATGAAAGATGAGACTACTTCCATTAATCAAATTGGTTTGGAAGCTGTGCTTAAAGGATTTAGATAGGTGTTCATTTGGGTAGGAATTGCCACTATTATATACATTTAGTATTGATGTTTCTTTGCATTGTTAGTTAATTAGGGAATGTCCTAAGTCAACTGTTGGGATCTTTTGTCTGTTTATAAGTTTGAGATTAATATAATTTTCACCTTTAAAAAAAATATATATATAATAATCGTCCATCATGTAAATAACAAAACTTGTTTCAACTAACAATTACTTGTCATGCCTGTATGACTAAGTTCCAAGTTGAATAACAACGACATTTGAAGAAGAACTAATTAATAACACTTAGGTAGGGGACATAATAAATTTCTTAATAAATCATATCTATAAATTTTGTAATAATAGTTCAAACTTAGGTAGGGAACATAATGAGTATTTGTTACATTTATAATCAAGGTAAAAGACTAATTAAAAAATTAAGATTATGAGTGATGAAGAAAGGGAGGGGGACATAATAAATATTTTTAGAGACCTAGGATGCAAATTAAAGGTTGGTGGTTCAAGAATTTCTTCAACAAATATATGATTACCCCACAAACCATGAGTACTATTCTTATGTCAACCCTTTGTTGCTTAGGCCATGAATGCCTCTCATCACTCCTATCACTTTTCATGGATCCCACCTTTGTTTTACCTCATAATTCCACAACCTTTCAAGAAAATATTAGGTGGGAGTTATAGATTTTGAAATAACATGTAACGTGTACCCCATAAATTCCAAGTGAATATGAGTCACCAATGTAGCCATATGGTATTTATGCTCCAAACATTTGTGCTTATTGTTGCTTAATTGTTCGTTGAAGTGTTAAACATCCTTTTAGGTAAGTTAGAAACTTAGAATCGTCTAATGAACCTCCTAGGCTTAAAACAGTCATTTTGCTTCAATTGACCACTAATTGTTGGATTAAGCATTAATGGAGATAAACTCTCCTCGGAATCACTATGATGAAATTTAAACGGGAGAAATGGAATCTAGAAGAACCATGGTAAGGGTCATAGGTAACTAACCATCTAATAGCATTTTCATGGTTAAGATATAAATTATCATTGTGTATTAATTGGCCACTGAGTTATAATATGTTGATATATCAACAACAGAAGTTTGTATACATCTGAGATTCTGAGTTTCTGAATCTTGTAAATAATGAAAAAAATGAAAGTTCTCCCATATATTTTAACTTGTATGGTAAGCTTACATTGATAGAGGATTTGACCATATGGGTATTGAAGACTCTTGAAATTTATGTTGATCTTTCTTGGACCAAAGCCAAATCTTGGAAACAGATAAGCTCTCACCTTTATTTCCATTGCTAATTTCCTTTCCATTTCTACCCTCATCATTTGAGCTATTCCCCTTGACCTTATCCTTCTCAATTCTCAAATCACTATTTTGGTTTCCATTACTACCCTTATCTAGGCATAATGCCACTTGCAAATCAGAGTTTTCCACCACATACTCATAAGATCCCATTGAGTAACATCTTCTTTCATCAAGATTTCCATTGCTAGTCTGTCCCACCTCATGTTTATCTTCTCTTTTGTCATCATTTATGGCTCTAAATTTCCCAAGTGTAACTGAATACACCCTTTCAGATTGCTTGAAATTACCAGAATGACCATCATGAATGTTGCCTGAACTAGAAAGCCCATGATCATCTTCTTCTTCCCTTGAATGGTCAAGGTCAAAGTCAAAGTCAAAGACAGGATTTACAATTGAAAATCCAGGTGTACAAAGGCTTGCTCTACATAAAGGGCAAGTTGAGTTTGAAAGTAACCAAGTGTCTATGCAATGAGTATGGAAAGCATGGCTGCATACAGGAAGTAGCCTCAAATTGTCTTGTTCTGTAAATTCACAAAGGCAAACAGCACAATGAAGTAGCTCTTTTGACCCCACTAATTCTTTGTAAATGAATACTGGTAGTGCATCAATGGAGGATTGATCTAAGCCAGAATCATGTAAACTGAAGAGTTGTTGCAATTGTCTTTGATAAACAGCAACATCACCTTCACCATTTTCTTGAAAACTTGAAGACTGATTATGAGAATTTGGATATAATCTTATCCTTTTCATGAGAAATCTCAGAAGAAAGTGAAGCACACCACAAATCAATAGCATAATTACCACTATTATCACAATGTTTTTAGCTAAAAACAGTATGGAATTACTAGGAGTAGCATCAACAGGAGATGATAACGAGTTCTGTTTGATAATGGGCTTGATCAAGTGCATTTTGGTAAATTGGAATGAAATATAAAAGCTTCAAAATTTTCAAGAATCAATAAATAATCAACTCAAACACAAAATTAGTTTGAATTACAAGAAACCCACCTGAAATAATGCAAGATAAAAAGAAAGTAAATTTCAAATTAATATATTTTGTACTCAGAACAATGAAAGAAAGGATTTTAGTATACCCACCTCACATTAAGGTGTTTAATGAACATTCTTAAGGGGTTTTGGTGGGTCTGTGGAAGTTGGAAATTTCATATAGCTTACAAAATTTTGTTTATATATATCATAAGGCCCAGCAGAGGCAAATGGCCAAATGGGGTCATGCAGACATGCAGTAGCATCAGTATGGGTAGTTTTGTCATTTACTTGTGATTTTGTTTGAGCAATTCTGGGTACTGTAGTATTGACTACTAAGATGTGAGTATTAGGGGTCATCATGACTTCATCAACCGGCAGACATTCTAGGTTTTATAGTTTAATTCAAGACCTACTTTATGTACTATACTACTTTGTATGTACAATAGAAGGGTGTTCGGGATAACTGTTTATTTATCTGCTTATTACTTATACTAATACTAATAGATATTAAAAAGCAACTATAAACACTAACATGAAAAGTGAAAACTATTTATTTGCTTAATTAAGAAGACGCAGCACTTAAAAATTAAATAAATGTGATGCTATCTACTTATTTGTTAAACAAATAAACATTATAAAATAAAAAATCCCAAACTCCCTAAAATTACATTTAACTTAGTACATATTCTAAAAGACTAAAATATACTAATATGTATAATTAAGCCACATTAGTATGCAATCTCTTGAAATGTTATAGGCAATCTTAATATACGCAAGTACATACATAAATAAAATGTAAGCGTGGTTATTTAATATAACTAGGAGATAAATTATTTCAAAAGAACTTGAAAGTAGGTATCATTACAAAAAAGGATTTTTAGTATTATTTGCCAATTTTCATATTGTTCTCTCTTTATTACTTATTGATTATTGATTTGATTTAATATTTTTTAAGAATTTTAAACATAAGTCGTATGTTTTGGATTAATAATCATTTCAATGTAGCTTTAATCTAATCTATTGACTATTGAAGTATTAGATTATTACTAGCTTGTTGAATTAGAAGAAAATTAAGCCACCCTTGAAAGAGCTAATGATTTGATTTGATAGACGTCTAGTCTAAGAGGGAGATCCATTAGAAGTCCAGTGAAAGCCCAATTAGATTGAGGAGCTCATGATGAAAGTAATGTGTGAGCTAATGGGCTTCACTTACCCAATAAGCCCACATAATACCTAATGGTGGACCAACTTGATACATAATTAATCGAGAGAAATGCTACTTATGTACTAAAGTTGGGACATATAAAAAAGGACCGGTTTCTGTTCCAATCGTAGCTACTTAATTACTAACCATGTGACTTTTTGTTATAAATGGCAATTTTCATCTTCACAATTATAACCCATGAACAAACAAATTTTGAGTCGGTCAATAGGTACCAAATTAATCTTCTCCAAAAGCTCGTGTCATCGAAGAGGTGTGTCACGTTCATGTCACCATTTTAGTCATGAGGACCACGTACACTTGCTTAAAGATCGAGTTATTCATTCAAGACGTACTTAACAGTTACGACCAATTAGTACCGACTCACTGTCTATAAGGATTAATTAGAAGAATTGCAAAAAAAACAAGCAGTTCCTTAACATATATATAGTACGATATATTGAGTGATCAATGCTAAACATTCGTGAGTCATATAACATTAATGGATGACTAGTTTAGTTAAGTAACTTTTTCTAATAGTTACAAATTAATGTTCAAGAAATTACATCTTCAAGCTAGTTTCTTTTCTATTTTTTTTTTTAGAATTACACACCAACAAACCTTGTAAGTTTTAAACAAGAAAAGAAAGCCAGAAAAAACACTCGATCACTAAGTTTGGACCTCAACACATAACTATACTAAACAATCTTCCAGATAGTAATATCAATCAACCACTAATCATCAACTTAATTACTACTTAATAGTTAATACCCATTATTGTGCATGCAACTGTTTACATTCAAATCATGATGATACCCATAATTATAATGTTCATGGTTATTATAAAAAGTCATTGAACTACTACACTCTCCACCATCTTTTACATCCTCCTCCTCTTCAACCTCTTCTTTTGCCTCCACACCCCAATACTCCATCGGCCTACTTACGTCCGCCACGTATTGTGGCGGTGCCGCCTCACAAAATGGTGGGACAGGTGGCGATGCTGAAGAAACCGGCACAACTGATGGAAGTTTGGACAGGAGTGCTTCAAGACTGCTCATTGAAGGAGTTATATTCAGTGCTGGTTGGTTGTAGTTGTACCTGTGATAGTATTCAGGTGGTGGCACCATTGATAAATTTCCACCTTGAAAATGCCATGCTTCAGAGGTGTTGTACCCTTCTGCTTTATATGGGTACGTTGAGGATGATGGGTGTGGCAATAATACTCCTGGAATGCTTTCAATGTAACTGAACTTTTTCCTTAGCAGCACCACATAACTCAAGTCCTCAATTACCTTTTGAAATAAGTAATTTGCATTAGTTGATCATTATGACATTATTACTGTAATACTTAATTGTTTAAAAAGGTTGTTTCTTTTCTGGTACATATTCATGTTTGACTACTGATCTTTGAACTTTTTAATGGCTAGTCCACTACTTTTTCATCTTTACTACAAAAGCTGATATAACACCATCACAGGGGTTAGCCAGAAAAAAGGAAATGTGCAAGCTGGTGTTTTACTGATTGTTATAGCCCTTGTTATTAGTATATGTCCAGACTCTTGTGTTGGGTAAATGTTTTACCTTCATGAGGCTTTAAACTAAAAAAGTTTGTTTTTTTTCCCTCTATTGAAACAAGCAAAATCACCGGCTAAAGTCATCAAATAGATACAATAACTGTAAGTTTGTGCTTTTAATATAAGCTTTTAATATTGCATTTTTAGTAAAATTAGTACATTTTTAAACATATAACACTAACTTTGATTGCATGAGATACAGATATAATTAACATCTCATTGAATTCAAGATTATTTTTTTGTCAAAAGGGTTTATGTTTATAAACTAAAAGAAGCTCCTCTTATATGTGTATGTGCAGTGTGTGTGTTTTGAGAGATTAAGAGTGAGAGGGAACCTTGTGCATGGATCCTAGTTGGATGACACCTTCTCTAACAGAAATTAAAGCAATGGTCTGCATAGATAAGAATTATTTCTGAATAAAACAAGATCTAAACAACAAACTTTTTTAATTTAAAAATCACTGTTCATTATCCATAATGCAGTTGTACCTTTATACCAGACTGAAACTGAGCTTCCCATGTCCTTGGATGCTGTTGCAATGAAACGACCATAAATGAGTACTTTGAAGTCATTAAGGATTGTGATCGATTAGGCCTTAGTGTACTTGTACCCTTTTGGATCAACAAAAAGATTTGATTCAATAAATGAAATGCTGTTAAAAAAGAAAAGATGTGCAGTGCATGCTTACTGAGTCTGCTGAATTGTGCCAAGCAGACAAGAAATTGATTTCTTGATCATTTGGCTCTTTGAATATCCACTTATGACTATGATCTGCTGCTACTTTTCCAATTAATCTGATGTTTTTTTAAGTAAACAGTAGTAATTAGATTATATGACTATTTAAGCATATAGACAGCTTATAAAAAAGAAAATGAAGTAGGAATAAGGTTTAAATTTCGAAAAATACCCTTCGCCATAATTGTAAATTTCATGGGACATCTTGAAGAAGAGCTCAGGTTGAAGACCCTGAGATTGTTGGTATTCATGATCAGCATAAACTGATGAACAATCTCCGGGGTTTATATCGGTTGTTGTTGATGATGCTGCAAAATTACAGAAACCATCTTCCCATACCAATATCCTGTTTATGATAATATAGTTAAAAGGTTGATAAATCAATTATAGATTTGTTTTTTTTTCCTTAGAAAATAAGGCAGTGCGTCTTATATACTGTAATCCACAATCATAAAATCTAGAGACTTTGTGTTGCACAAACAGAAATTTATACACTAGTTAAAAACTTACAAGAGATTGAGAAGAAAGCTAAAGGAACACAAAAATCAGAAAATAGCTAGTAGATGATTTGTTTTTCATCAAATTTGACAATAAAGATGATGTATAAATTTATGAATAATTGAAAATTTTGAAAATATATGAAGAGATTTATCACTAAAAGGGACAGAAATAATAATAGCAAATTTCAAGACTTTTAAAGGAATCTAGCATTAAAATGACAATATATAATAAAGTTAATAATGTACCAATTTCTCCTGTTGCCTCTTGACCTATCACATGCTCCCCCTACACCATCCCACCTGTAACAATATTAGAGTAAATACTAACTGTTTTTTACAAGAGATTAATTAAAAAAGATGGGATTAAATTTACATTGGTAAAAAAGAGCTAAAGTAGTTGTAAAAGAAAGCAATGTGGAGTAAAAATACTCAAAAAGTTAAGTATTGATAAGAAAATGTTTACTTGGGTGGAGGGTAGTTTCTGGGCAAGATTCTCCAGAAAACTGCATAAACCCATTGCGAGTTTTCATGAATGCAGAAACTTCTTAATGTATGTTGAAGCAGATGTGTTACTGCTAGTTGGTTTAACTGCATTTCTTCCATTATTTAATTGCAAATATTTATATCTTTCTCAAAAAGAAGGGAATTAAAACAAGACACCCTTTACTTCCTTTATATAAGGTCACCTTCATGGATACATCACATATATATATATATATATATATATATATATATATATATATATATATATATATATGATACTGTTTATGAATAATGGTAAGTAGCTAGCTTTAATATTGTATTTTCACAGAAATGATATGGAAATTAAGGCCCACAAGTATCCACATTTTTCAAACTTGTATTGATAAACTCCTATATCTATCTATCTACACCACCTTTATTAGCTATCACTATCTCTCTCTCTCCTCAATATTATGAGTTATCAGTATGACCAAACCTTATAATTCCATACACATCATGACACTAGCTTACTTCTATACACATATACATTATACTATCTCTATCTCTATCATTACTCTGACACACCACTACTTACTCAATTCAGTCCCAAGAAATTACTCAAACTTTGCAATGCATTAACCTCCTAGCTTTTACAAGTGTTTCTGCAACAAAACCACTGTCATTTCTGGACACCCAGTACTATATATATGTCATAACATCCATGGCCATGGCCTTTACTTTTCAGTTTATTTAAAATAACAAACTTAATAACTAGATATACATATAAGATATTGTTTTAAAAAAAATTATAACATGCAAGACATTTACTTTAAGATACTATTCCTTTATCAAGATAATCAATGAAGGTACATAAGGATTTACTATGCTGTCCTTAAGTTGACCAATTGATGGGGTCAAGTATTTAGTGTGTGTGTGTGTGGACCAATCCACAAAAAATAATTATTAGCCGCATTGGTACAATTTTGTAGTACTTGTACAATTGCAAGATTGCAAGTACATATACATATATCTTTTACCAACAAAAAAAATAATATTATATATACAAACTTAAGCAATAATGTTAGTCATTAATTTGTATGTGAAACAATAAGGACTAGCTAGCCTAGAGTAATATTCACTCCATCTTTTTCTAGTCAAAGGAGGTACTCTAATTAATATGGAAATTAAGGTGTACATATAGCACAAAGGCATACCTTTAAAACTGTATGTTTTTTGAAAAAGACGTTAGTTAAAATGGGAGGAAGAGAATACATGACACGTTTATTAGGCCACATAAATAAAATTTGATGAGTAAAATACATTTTTTGTACTGGGTAGTAATAACAGTCGGAAAGAAGGGTTGATATGGACCAACTCTGAGTGGCCCAAAAGAAATGTTGACAGACAATTATAACAGTCTCATTTTGACCATTCAATACATGTACACAAGTACAACCCCACCAATACCATTGCAATAAAAGTATATTGTTAATTAATTACAGTCTAAGTGTGACAATTAAGTTGGGAGATCCTAGCAACTACATAAAGTTTGCAATGGATTGGTGTTTTCAGAAACAAGATTCGGTACGTAGTTAAGCAATTTTAAACGAAAATAACAACACATTGGCCATTGGGTGACCTCCTGTAAACTACAACTAGTTGGAAGATAAGTTTGGAATACAGGTCATAAAAATGGCAACTATCATCAAAATTAAAGTTTGAAGAGACCCTAAAACTGTAGGGTAAGAATGATAATGGCATAAAGTCCATCCATCCATATATTTCTATGATAATAATATTCAAATTTGTTGGTGGAAAACAGAGGCATTCAAGTAATCAACATATATAGCTGGATGCCATCCATATCAAACTTTGCTTATGTAATGTTTAAGTGGAAAACTAACGATTGGATTTTGATTAAATAGAGTTATTCGGTTTCAGCTTATTCAGTTTTAAGACAAAATTTGGACCGTCCAGAACCCAAATCAAACATGCACAAACCAAACTAATTGGTTTGAGACCCATTAATCCAAAAATATGAAACGAGGCCAAGAGAATTAATCAAATTGTTAAAAAATTAATATTTTTACTTTTAATTTACCTAAATTTTTTGATAAAAAAATTATATCAAAATCATTAGAATTTTATGTTGTTTAAGATGGGATAATTTTTTTTGTGATACCCATTATAAAAATTTTAACGTGTATTACAATATCACTCCAAAAAGTTGTGATATACAACTTTATATTATATTGTGTATCATATATATATATATATATATATATATATATATATATATATATATATATATATATATATATATATAAATTAATTTCATATTCAAGAGAATAAAATTCTAACAATGTTAGAATTTTCTACAATAACCCTCCCCTACTATGAGTGATTCACCTTTTTTTTTAAAAAAAAAATATATTTTGATTTAATTTTTATTTTCATGATGTATAACAGGCAGCCACGAAAAATAGTTATAGTTATAAACAATAATTAGAATTAGAATAGTATGTCACGTGAAGGCGATGTCACAATCTTGGGTCTAAAATTCTAGAAAAAGTTATTCTTGCTTGCATTAAAAAAAATCAAAAAGGAAACTAAAATGCAAAGGAAAAGATATCGTCAGCCATTTCTTGTCCTTGTCCTGTGAAACCATTTTTTCCCACCCGTGGGGAAAAAACTGTCTCTCGATTAACTTTTTTTACATTTAATAGTTACATTATTTATTTATTCCAATAAATGAAAAGGAAAACAATTGTAGTACACAACTTCTAAAGTTAGTTCAAGCATTTTTCATTTTATAAAGCACAAATTTAAATAAAAATTATGGAGTGCATTAAACAAAGTAAAAGCCATAAACTAAAAGCATAGATGGATCTAGAAAGGAGCAAAGGGGCACTTGCCCTCTCAAAAAATATGAGATTATATAACGAATTTTCTTTTAAGAGTATTATTGATATATTAAAAGTTTCGTCCAATCAAAATTGTAATATAAAAGAAACTTAAAAGTTGTTGCCCCTCAATTAAAACTTCTTAGGGTGTGTTTGGCACGGAACATGCTTTTAAGGGATTTTAGGGTTTTGAACTTCTACTTTTGATAAGCTCCGGTCCCTAAGTTTTGTTTGAAAACAGAACAAAGGAGGGGCTTTTTGAAAAAATACACCTCTAGAAACCCTTAAATAATAAGTTTTTCGAAGTAGCTTTTTGATAGAAGTGCAAGCACCATCTCTATCCATAAGCTCCGGCCCCAACTTCAGTCAGTTGTTGCCAAACACAACTTTAGCTCCGTTTCCCGATTTAAAGACATGACTTTTATACGAAGTCCGTTTATATTTATTTAAATTTTGCTGGAAAAAATAATATTTTATATACCCAACAATAATTGATAAATAGTGAGCCTATATTTGTCATGTAAACTAAGAACAATAAAGGAAGTGGTTAAGTGATAGGGAGCAAATCTTTTAGTTGATAATAATAACTAATGATTAGGGAATGTTGCTATCTATCTAATTATATAATATTTTATTTGATTAAATTGATTAATCAAAGTAATTAAGGGAATAGGTAAAAACAGTAAATCAAAGTCTAAAAAGTAAGTTAAAAGTGGACACGTTATGACAATCATAAAGAGATGGAATGGGCATCTTAACCTCTGTAGACACTCAGATATGTGGGGTTTTATTTTTTGATTTTGACATTAAATCAATTCTAAAGTACCACTCACATCATCTCTCTTTTTCAAGCTTCCATAATAGAAATGAAAGAAAGTATGCATTAGCTTAAAAATGGAGTATATAGCACGATTTGACATTCATCCATAATAGAAATTAGAAATGAGAGTGAAAGTTTCATTTATTTAGAGTCGTAAAATAATTACAGAAATGAATTGTCAAGTTGGGGCGTACCGATAAGGGTATCTTCCCTTAATAATCGATACTTAGAAGCATTTAATCACCGTCCAATAAAAATTTGAGGAATTATCTAACTTGTGTCACTATACCACTTCTTATGGTGTGCGTTCTTCAAACGCCCACCAAAGAATGAAAGGAGGATCCATAGGCACTGACTTGTCTTCAGTCATTTCTTTTGGTTTTGCTAATCGAGCGACGATAATGAACGGAAAAAAGTGTGTCTGCTTATTATCTTTACTTTTCTTTCAGGTGTAAAATAAGGTACTATTGATAAATGTGGCGCTCAAAAAAGTCAACTAATTCTTCATAGGCACTGACAGTGACGCATACAAAAAAATCATGTCACGAGGGGCCTAAAATAGTTACTATGAGTATGGAAGATCGTAAACGCAACCAAAACAATTATAAACACCATTAAGACAGTTTAAACACTTGTAAAAAGAATTAAACAACAAAAATTATATTATATAACTAATCTACAACAACAAATAATAATAATAATAAAAAAAGATTTATAGAAGAATTTAATTGAATATGAAGATTAAATTGTTTAATACACTTGAAAAAATAAAGATAGCTCAAGATAGAATGGACTTTTAGTTTGGTTTTCAATAAAATGAGCCATACTATACATTGGGGGCCTGTTAGAAAAAAGCAATTTGTGGGGCTGTACACATATTTCCTCCTAACAACCAACCATTGTTTGCAAAAAGCAATAAGAAGTATAATTTAGTGATTGAATTATTTATTATAATTATAATTATATAATATAAAATAAATATATAATGTCTCCAACAAATGTGTCATTTCAGAGTCCTAACTTTGTACATTTGGTTATTGTAATCATCTCTTTACAGTAAGGATAGCACATGGTGGTATGGTCATCCTCATGCCAAGATGCTAATTGTCTTCAACCATCTTTTTAACAAAATAAATATATAAATTTTGGTATATATTCAGAAGTTAAGAACTTTCGAAACGTGAAATTCGTGTACTCAAAACGCTGGCAAATTTTAGTGTTAAGTAAATAAATTTATTTAATCATCATTAGAAAATTAATCGAACGGAGCATAAATTATTAGAAATAACTAGTCATTTTACCACATATTTCAAGTATAAAATTGATCGATACACGTATTGTTGGACGAGGATAATTGACGTATAATCAAACAAGTTTACCTAACGAAGATAGAAACTCTCTCAGACTCTTCTTATTTATTAATCAAATCAGAGAACGCAAATCAACCTCCTTATTGGCCAAGGATTCATCCAATTCCTTGCGGGTCAAGTTTTCTAAGATTTAACCAATTACGTACTGCATCAAAAATCTAACAAAAGAAACCTTTAATCGAAAGTAATTTATGTTCTGATAATTATTTTACCAATACAATTTGGCCATTTTTCCTGTTATTAGTTTGTAATAATCTTAAAAAACATACACCAGAATGTTCAGTCCACAAAATTTCGTAAGGGCTTAAGTAGGAAAATCTTGATTTAATTTATAAATTTACAATTTAAAAATAAATTTATTTATAGCATGTGTATGTTATGAATGACTAATTACCCAACTATAACAATTTTAAAAAAGCAATAAAGTACCAACACAATTACAAAACCAGCCCAATAAAATGGGCCGAACATGTTACATAAAAACCCTTTATGACACACACACTGACACTAAAACACTATTTGACATGGACTGTATTAGTGCACTGTAACCCAATCCGAGAATCCAACCAATTGGTAAGAATAAATAGATGCTTCCACTTTCTTTATCATCAGAAAATGATTTGGTTATAAATTTTTTACAAAAATTTTGTTACAAAGTGATGTGTCACCATTAGAATAAAGAGAGAATAGAAGGGTGAGAAAAAGTTAGCCGGTGATAATGATATATTCTTTTGTAACTATATCATTGCTCTTATCATTAATAAATTCCTTAGATTTGAGGATTTCGTATACCACCAACAAAACTATTATAACGATATATAAGTAAAAACGCACAAAAGGTAATCGGAACTACTACCATACAACTCATGAAGTCGAGAGTACATAGTACATCGAACCGAATGCTACTAAATATAAGACTAGCTAAAATCTGTCACTGATTCACCAAAACAAAGCCCTCAACTTATTTTGTGATAAGGTTTAGGTTTCAAAGAGACTCCAACAAACATCAGTCGAAACAAATATCAATCAACATTTGAAAGCCCCTCTACAAGACCTTCTACCATCACTTAGCTGCTTTAGCTTCAATCAGTTTCTTTGCAAAAGAAGGCAAACAGAAAGCAGCTGTGTGGATCTGGATGCACAAGTTGTCGACAAAAAAAATCAAGAAAATGAAAACTTTACCAACAAAATTACAAACTTTCAATAACAAAAGATACCTCATTGTTGTAGAATTTCAAGGGTCCTGCAGATTTGCATTGCTTGTTGTTTTCATCTATTGGGTTGACCGGGTTCTTGAAATCAACCTCGGGTCCCTCAGTTGAACATAGCATGAATCCAATAACACCACTGCATTCATGGTTCAAACACAACAATTTAACAGTATGGATTTGTTCATGATAAGGATGGCAGTTAAAAGACAAACAAGAGTACCTTGGATATGTGGGAACTGTTGTCCACGCGTAGTTCACCGAGCCTTTGAAAACCTGACGGCAATTTGCAACAATATCTTCAATAATATGCATATGGAGCCATATGCTCTCAGCCTGTGTGCACACAACACCCCCGGGACGAAGTGCTTTTGCAACTGACTCAAAGAAAGGCTTCTCAAAAAGCTCTTGTGCTGGACCTGAAGTATAATTCTCATGTCAGCATATCAAATAAGCCAAGCAAAACAGGTGGGTCAGAGGGAGAAATTTACCGATGGGATCTGAAGAATCGACTATTACTGCATCATAACTTCCTTCAGGAGCAGCCTTCAAGAATGCAACTCCTACAATATCACCAAATAGTAAGAGAAAAAAATAACATTAAGGGACTGCGGAAAACAATATCATATGGTGGTAAATTCGTGTATATACCATCGCCAATGTGAAGTTTGACTCGTGGATCCTCGTACCCAACAGCTACATCAGGAAAAAACTCCTTAGAAACCTGAAAAACAGAACAAAATTTCATACAAAATCGGAAAATTACATGTAAATGCATCACTAATTTGAATAAAATGGAAAAGCATGATTACTCACATCAACCACCATCTTATCTATCTCACATATATCTATGTGCTCAACAGAAGAATGGCGAGCTACTTCACGCAGGACACCACCATCACCTCCTCCAACAACCAAAACCTACAAATACAAATACAGAGAACAGGTATCATAAAGACAGTAAATTTCAGACCTTTTTGTTTTTACTAATAATAAATAGAAAAAACAGGCGTTATTGATCGAGCTTAATTATCCAATAAAGACTAAAAGTAAATGAAGTTGTAAAAAGTAAAATGATACATTTTTAGGATTTGGGATTGAACAAAGTGGAAGATGAGTTATCATTTCCTGATATGCACATTCATCTCTCTCTGTGAGTTGAATCACACCATCCAAAACAAGAACCTTTCCATATGTTGCAGACTGAAAACAAAGAGAATTAAGTGATCAATATATTTTCTTATCCAAAGTGATAACTGAAAAAGACAGTAAAGTTTTTTTCCAATCGAAAATTATACCTGAAATACCATAACATTCTGGTAGTCAGATTTACCCTCAAACAAAACTTTTTCCACCTTCAAAGAGTGTGCTTCTCCTGCGTATATACGAGAGAGAATCATTGATAATAAAACCAAAAGATAAACTTGTACATTACTACTATTAAGCTCATATGGTCATTTGAAATAATTGGATTAATACACTGATTTTCGGTTCATATATCCTTAAGTCTATGTTCCACAACTTGTGTAAGTGTACAACATCAAAATGCTTGCATCCGAACACATGATGTACAGAATTTTCGTCTCGCTAGAACCAAACATACGTATAAGAAACCAATGGTAAACAGTATTGAACATCAAAACATAAACATAAAAAACAGAACAATGGGGTAATAAGGAATTCATTTTAAATGAAGAAACTTGTGTTACATGTTTTTCTAAACAATCAATCACCACCAAAACTAGCACCATAAAATGTTTAAAATATGTAATAAAGTACATACAGCCCACAAATTCTTTACAACTATAGCAATGATTATTGCCCACCTTTTGATTTATGAGTGTCAAACAGATACTTTTTAACTTAAAAAATTACTCAGATATGTATTAGCTATCAACAAAACTAAGATAACCACAATAAAGTACAAACCAAAGTACAACAATACATAAATTTTGTAACTTTATAAAACCATAAAACAAGGGTCAATTTCCTATCTTACATATTTTTACTGCAAAATAAAATAAAAACTATATTCTCCAATTTTAAAAAACCCTATAAACCCTGAGCTCAATTCATCAGCTCAAAATAACTAAATAATATCTATAAATCCTAAAGCAATAAAGATTGTAGCTTTATAATCCTAAAACCACTCTAAAATCATATCAAACTGATATTAAAAAAAAAACATATATATGTACAGAATAAAGACAATTAAAATTAAATAATAAAAAAAAAAAGAAAAAAACATACCAGGCCACATTGGGCTAATCTCTGAAAACCAACCAGGAATGACTGAAGATATGTTTGCGGATGCAGCGGCGGCGCCGTTGTGGTCTTCTTCCCTGGGTCTCTTCAACGGCGAATCGCAGCCGGCGGCGACGGTGGTTTGTTCAGCCATTTTTTACTTACGTCTCTCTGTTTTGTTTGTTTGTTGGATGGTGGTTCAAGTGTTGAAGACCTAAAGAGAGAAACAACGTGTGTGTTTTGTTTGAGTTTGTTCTACAAAAATAACAAGCAAGCATGCCGTACAAATCTCTAACCTCCGTTATATAGAGATGATTTCTGTTAAGTTCCTAAAAGTTACACTTAACACCCAAAATTATGCATTAGCTACAATGCTTTTGCCCCAAAGTGACCCGGGGTAATGAGGTATAGAGAAAATATTATAGGCACGAACACGTAGTTCTATATATCGTTAATTCTGAGAAACGGTATCAATAGTGAGGTAAAAATCAAAATATTTAGTTGTTCATTGACCAATTGCAACCAACAATTGTGCCGTCCACTGTATCATTATTATCCTCTTAGTTACAATAAGCACAATATAGACTTGGAAGTGTAATTTAAGTAAGTTTAGGGGTAAAAGAACAAACTTAAGCCATAATCACATTATCTTTTTTCTTCTAATTAATTAAAGACTTTTTAAAAGGTTTAATATGCTCACGCCAGATAAAGCTCTCATCATTCATCTAAAGCTACTTTTTAGAATTTCTTTAATAATTTAATAATCATTAACGAGCGTGTGTACAATCAAGTAATCACCTTTTTAAAGAAAAAAGAGCACCGCCTTAATCATCTATCTAAATAGTAGTGTGTTATTATCACAAAAGAACTATTGACAAAGGATTCACTATTTTCACGAAAAACGTCCAAGCCGTTATGGGAAAAACTTACTCCGTATTAATTACACTGATCATATTGACTTTTTTGCAAGTATCAACCAAATTGTGGTATGTCACTTTAAATGAAACATTTTATAAACTTTATTTAGTTGTAATTGAAAGCTTGATATCAACCAAAACATAAAGTTCTAAATGCAGAATAACAAGTTAGTGAGATTCTATTATAGGGAAAAGGGATGCACAAAAACAATAAAGGAAAAGTCAAACAAAAGGGAGACCTTTCAATACTATATTATCGTTTTAAACTGATCTTTGAACATGATGGACATATTGGGCTTCAATTGATACTTATCTCGTAACACCAAGCCCATATTTTCTCAGCCCATCAGCCCAAAAGCATTGTCCAAATCAAATATAACTTCATTAACCACCAAAAAAAATTATATTTGTAAGGCGAAATCTTCGCTGTAAAAGTATCCAGCCAAAACGCTACATACATGTGCGTCTCGAAAGCGGTACCGTTTCTTTATTTTAGAAACTTCTTTTTTTTTTCTCAAATTTTGAAAAAGAAAAATAAAAGGTGTCATCCATCACACAAACTATTGCACTACATTTACGCACATGTACATAATTATAGTTTGACCATGCCTTTTTTTGACTCCAGTAATTATAGTTTCACAAAGAAACTTGATTAGTAATCTCTTACGATACTTTTACAGTTAGTTACTTGATTAGTAATTATAGTTTCACAAATCAAACCTGATAGGATTCGCTCTTCGTTGCTAGATTCATCCATTGAGAAACGTAAAAATGAAGTATGAATTAAGAATGAACGTAATCACAACATTAGTTAGTTACTGATCTAGTTTAATTTATTAACGTTGATCTTGTAATGAATCTTAAATTAAATTGGCGGGATGTATCACACGAAGATAATAAAGCTTGATTTATGCCTAGTATAGTAGAAATAGATAATTTTGGTTGACTATGAAAAAGAAAAAAATAACTTCCAAAATAAAGAAACGTGTAGCATTTTGACTGTATGCTTTTGCAGCTAAGATTTCCCCTGTTTGTAAATCGAACAAAGGGTAAAAGAAAGTAAAAAGGGGTTATTTTGCTGCCGGGACGATTCACGCGCCGTTTGGTGAGTTCATTCTGAAGTTTTTATTATTTGTACACCTGGACATTGAAACCCTAGTTTTTCAGTAAAACTAAATTTCTGATTTTTATTGACTGTAACCTAAATTAGTTAGCTTATTTGAAGGAGCTTATGGCTTAAGGTCATTGTTTATAGTCTGTTAAACTCATTTGAAGTGTTTATGTAAGCTGTGCTATTGTGTTTTAGGGAGAAAATATTTAATTTAAATATACATTATTGCATTGCGCTAGTAACTGGTGACATAACAGAAAGAAATTTATGTTATATATCAATTACAGTATGTATTTAATGGGTGTACAAGCTTATACAGTAACTACAACTTTTTTGTTGTTTAAACTTGGTGGAAGGTGATCCAGAGTACCAGCTGATTCTCGAGTGTATTGCATTGTTAATTGACATAGAAAACGAGATTGTTATTATCCAGAATTTCAATCGTCATAAGTACCGCCTCAAGTTTCCAGAGCTAGAGTCTCTTGTGCGCGACCCAATCGATTATGCGCGTGTGGTTAAGAAGATTGGGAATGAAGTCAACTTGAACCTTGTGGATCTTGAAGGGCTGTTGCCATTGGCTAATATTAAGGTTATATCTCTTACAGCGTCAACTACCATTGTCAAGCCACTTCCTGAAGATGTTCTTCAAAAGACCATTGAGGGTTGTGATCGAGCTCTTACACTGGATGAATCAAAGAAGAAAATTCTTGATGTTTTTGAATGTAAAATGAGGCACGTATCATCGAGCCTTTCTGCCATTTTGGGGGGGTGCGGTTGTTGCAAAACTGGTTGTGGCAATGGGTGGACTAGGTCATTTGGTTTAGGACTAGCAAAACAGATGAAACTAACTTCCAGATTATACCCTATTTAGTTTATCGAAAATATTATTAATCTTTAATTTAGTTATATATTATTTACTAGTAGTTGATTGATATTAAACTCAGTTGCACACTTGCACGAATGCAAACTGTGATATTATTATTTTAAATTGATTATTGCACATGAAGAACTTAGAAATTGAATCGAATTCAAATATTCACAAACTTTACTCTTACTCAAACACAAATTCACCTTATGCAGTTTTTTCCGTATGATAAGAATGAAAATTGTGGCATAAGGATCGTAAGTTTTTTGTCTTTTTACCCATGGTCTACAATGCTTCATTAGCTCAATAATCAAGGTTTTTTAATCTAGGGCTTAAATTTGTTTGCGTCTTAACATTACCGCATTTTGCCCTTATAAAGTTGTCAGATGCAACTGTTTTGTCAGCCTCTCCTTCTAGACCTCTAATGCGTCCTTATTATTATTAGATTAGATAATTACATCATCACAAAGTTACATTAATCATTATTTACTAACTAGCTAGAAGTTAGTGGTTCATATGTTGGTTGTTATTCTAGTAGATTATCATTCTATCAACACCTTGATTTACTAGGGTTCTAGAATAGTATATTGTTGATATTCACTTCATTGTAATTTTTGGATTTAGGATACAATAATAATAATAATACTCCGTTGTATAAATGTTCACAATTTAATCGATTATGTGATTGAAAAATGTGTGCTCCAAGTATTATATACATAAAGTTTTTCTTATAACATGTAGAGCAAGCAAAAAATGTAGGGCTTAAGCATGAATATTGAATACATAAGAAATTTTTTAACTGTAATAAACTAGGGTTAATTGTTTGTTATGTATTAAACTTTAATTGTTAGTTTGTTATAACTTTAATTTAATACTTATGTGGCAAATTCGGAAAATGCACAAATTTAAAGCGCCAAATAGCATTCTTTAAAACTTATGGGGCGATATAATCAGATTTAAAATACTTACCCTATATAAATAATCGAAGAATGAAAAAGAAAAAAAGGTTATTCGCTGCTCTCCGTAATCCTCCACTCGCCGTCAATTCTCATTGCCGGGACGATTCACGGCCGTTACTTCGTCTATAGCTCCTTTACCCTTCGAATTCGGCTATAGTATATGGTGAGTTTTCAACTCTGAACTTTAATTTAATTGTTCGTTAGGGTTAATCAAACACCTGGACATTGAAACCCTAGATTTTTCAATAATCTTGAAATTGTGATTATCCTTGACTACAACCTAAATTAGGTAGCTGATTTGAAGGGCTTATGGTTTAGGCTTATTGTTTAATAATTTTTATATTCCTTTTGGACTGTTATTTTAGGTATTTTAGTTATTACTCCAAATTAGGATAAGAGTATCTGTGAACAAGCTGACTAGTGACTACAATCTGCTTGCTGTTTGGACTTTGGATAACCATAAGTATGTTTTGTTTATCTTTTCAGGCAAATCTCGAAGATTCGTTTCTAGCAGATCTTGAGGATCTTTCCGACAATGATAACGAAAACTTGGATGAAGAAAATGGGGATGCTGAGCACATGGAAGAGGATGTCAATGGAGATTTGGCTGATATAGAAGCTATCAATTACGATGATCTAGATAGTGTCTCAAAGTTGCAAAAAACTCAGAGATATACAGATATTATGAAGAAAGTTGAGGAGGCTCTTGATAAGGGGTCACATGTGTCAAATCAAAGCATGGTTTTGGAAGACGATCCAGAGTACCAGCTGATTGTGGAGTGTAATGCGTTGTCGGTTGACATAGAAAACGAGATTGTTATAATCCACAATTTCATTCGTGATAAGTACCGCCTCAAGTTTCCTGAGCTAGAGTCTCTTGTGCACCACCCAATTGATTATGCACGTGTGGTTAAGAAGATTGGGAATGAAGTTGACTTAACCCTTGTGGATCTTGAAGGACTGTTGCCGTCAGCTATTATCATGGTTATTTCTGTTACTGCGTCAACCACTAGTGGCAAACCACTTCCTGAGGATGTTCTTGAAAAGACCATTGAGGCATGTGATCGAGCTCTTACGCTCGACGAATCAAAGAAGAAAGTTCTTGATTTTGTTGAAAGTAGAATGGGGTACATTGCACCGAATCTTTCCCCCATTGTTGGGAGTGCAGTTGCTGCAAAACTGATGGGGACAGCTGGTGGTCTATCATCACTAGCAAAGATGCCAGCTTGTAATGTTCAGCTTTTAGGTACGAAGAGGAAGAATTTAGCTGGTTTCTCCACTGCAACGTCTCAGTTTCGTGTTGGTTACCTTGAGCAAACGGAGGTTTTTCAGACTACGCCTCCTGCTCTAAAGATGCGTGCGTGTCGGCTTTTGGCTGCAAAATCAACTCTTGCAGCACGTATAGACTCGATAAGAGGCGATCCATCGGGAAGCCAAGGAAGAACATATCGTGAAGAAATTCGTAAGAAGATTGAAAAGTGGCAAGAGCCACCTCCTGCAAAGCAACCCAAACCACTCCCTGTCCCTGATTCTGAACCTAAGAAGAAAAGAGGTGGTCGTCGTCTTCGGAAGATGAAGGAGAGGTGAAAAGCTATACATGAGTAAACAGTTTTTATGGAAAACTATATTTTTTTTGTTATTAATGTATTTTCACCTTGTTTTTCAGATATGCTATTACGGACATGCGTAAACTGGCAAACAGAATGCAGTTTGGAATACCTGAAGAAAGCTCATTGGGTTAGTTTTTTTTTTTTGCTTATGTGAAAAGTCAATTAACTTATGGCTTAAGGTTCCTTATTCCATATGTTGGGGGATCTACTGGTCTCTGTGTATGTAGTATTCAGTGTTCACCACATGCTTAGTTGGTCTAAGATTTATTGCTATTAGTTGTCTTAACTTTGTACCTGGCATATAAATCAGCCTATACATGGGTAAATGAGTTGTGATATTGAATAAATACAATTTCACAATCGGTGGCTGTAATAAAACGTTTACAACGTGCTGCAAAGGATAGTGTTCGGATCCAATTTGGTTGTTAGATTTTGAAAAATACAACCATTTTTCTGAATAATACATAGAAATATAGAATGACCAAAACAGATTTCCTTTTATATTGTTAAGAGATAAAAAGAAAACTTCTCAAAGTTGTAATATCCCAATCTATTACTTTAATGACTGTCAAAGAATTTCATACTATGCGATTCCAATTTTTATAAAAGGGATAGTATCAATCATGGAAGTGGGGGGTAAAAAAGAGGGGTGAATACGTAATCTTAATATCCTTCAAATAATCAGTTTTGCTACAATAAGTATGACATTTGATTGTGCGAAATTGATTATTAACCTCAACCGATCAAAGTATCAGTTTACTCAAACTACTTCAAGTTGCAATAATCCGATAAATCAATTTCTATTAGCGCACAAATGAACACCCCTTAGCAACAGTGTGTCATAAGATGTGTATGGAGTGTCTTATTTCTCTGATTCTAATAACAGTGTTTTCCTCAACTTATAATGTTGTTTTTCTTGATTATAGGTGATGGACTAGGAGAAGGATACGGTATGCTTGGACAAGCTGGAAATGGAAAGTTGCGTGTATCAGTTGGTCAGAGCAAGCTCGCTGCCAAAGTTGCCAAAAAGTATGCTTTTTACATAAGTGATCTGCTATTGTTATTCACTTTTTCTCTTGAAGCTATTTAATCCAAAATCTTATCTGATAAACCTTCAGGTTCAAGGGTAAGCAGTATAGTAGTGGTGGGGCTACCTCTGGGCTGACTTCAAGTTTGGCTTTCACACCTGTCCAGGTTTGTTTATGCTGTCTTTCCCTTTCCATATTATACAGGGAGTTTATATGCATGACTTGCAACTCTATCGGGTCAAAGAGCAAAGTTGAGTTTGGAAATTAATAGGTTAGACTCATTAATCCGATGTTCCTTTGTGCAGGGGATTGATCTCATAGATCCACAAGCAGATGCTAATAGACTTGGCAGTGGAACTCAAAGCACATATTTCTCAGAAACAGGAACATTTTCAAAGATTAATAGGACCTGAGCCCCATGGCATTCCGGTATTCAAGACTATATTGTGCATCATGTGTTTTTAGATGGTTTATTTTAATGTCTTAAGGTGAGACTGAATAGCAGCGTATATGGAAGTTTAAAACAGATAAGAACGCCACACCCTAGTCAAGCTGTTGCTTTTTGCTAATAAATTGCAACATTTCATTTGTTGGAACTTTTCTAGCTGCAGTTAGTTAAAAAGCAGTTACCACTGGGACAGCTGCCGAGAACATGATATTTGTATAGAATGTAGACAGTCAGAAGACTTGTTTGTAAATGTTGCCTCAATGTCAGTTGTCTGTGTACCTCCAGGTGCGGAAGATTCCTACTCCATTGAACATGACTAGATACCGTCGTTAAATACAACATACTTTTGCAAGGCTCCGAGAAAAGAAGACCTTCTAGGAGATGAACGAACTTGTGTATTGACAGGTATCCGTCAGTACTCTAGTTCGTCTCGAAAGTAGCCCTGAGTGCTTTTTTTAGTAACAAAATAAGACTATTACCTCGGTTAAACTCATTATTCCATGATTTCACAACGGAAAGCCATGTTAGATCCCACTAAAGTCCGTTAATTATAATATCATCAAGCACCAACTTTTCTCTTGAACCCAAACATATCATCATCACCCTCCTGATTGTCCAATAGCTGATATTACACGAGCTGCCAACGTTCTGTTCAAGGATCTCACGAAGCAAGTTGAGCGACGACGAATAAGTCTTTATTAAGGAAACCAAGTCCCACGCTCCCGCCACTCCTGAGGGCTGCTGGCAACCGGCATAGCCCGTGCCACGGAATCATCCAGCTTTATGATTTGAACAAGTTCCCTCACTTTCCAGTAATCAAATATTGGGTTGGAGAGTTCCTCTTTTTTTCACATATCCAAAGCCTTTACCTTGTTCGTGTTATGGCGACATATAATTGTTTCAGGTCAGAACATAAGACACTATGTCTTGTCTCGTCAAAGATCGGCAATTTCACATCATACAAACCTTTTTCCTTCATAAGACACTAGGTCTTGTCACATCGCTTTGTGGCTAAATGGCCTGCTGCTCAAATGGCCTTTTGGCAACAATGTGTTTTGAAAAAAAAGCTGGCGACACATTTTGCGAAAAGTTTGCTAAGGCTTCTAGTCTCAGAGTAGATTGATCAAATTCGGAGAATGGATTCTGAAACTTATTTAGGTTATCTCAGAGTTGAGCTGACAAGGTCATTGGATGATGTTCTAAACGAGGCTGATCTTTAGGAGGAGGTTGGTGATTTTAAGAATGCAACGGTCAACGAGGCTCGTCTTTTTGATCTTGTGTTCCCGTTAGACTGGAGAAAATCAGCCTCGGAGGACTTGGTTTCTTTAAGGAAGACTGATGTGTCGTCGCTCAACTTGCTTCGTGAGATCCTTGAACAGATTGTTGGCAGCTCGGGTAATATCAGCTATTGGACAATCGAGGGTGATGATGATATGTTTGGGTCCAGGAGAAAAGTTGGTGCTTGATGATATTATAATTAACGGACTTTAGTGGGATCCAACATGGCTTTCTGTTGTGAAATCATGGAATAATGAGTTTAACCGAGGTAATAGTCTTATTCCATTACTAAAAAAAGCACTCAGGACTACTTTTGAGACGAACTGGAGTATTGACGAATACCTGTCAATACACACGTTCATTCATCTCGTAGAAGGTCTTCTTTTCTCGGAGCCTTGCAAAAGTATGTTGTATTTAACGACGGTATCTAGTTATGTTCAATGGAGTAGGAATCTTCCGCGCATTAGTGAAAATTTTATTGATGTACAGATATTCCAAGTCCTAACCTCACCTTTTATGTTTAGGCGGTCCAAAAAATTCTCTCCAGTAAGAAAGATACATAAAATTGGATCCGAGGATCTAACATTGTTGTTGTTGATTACCTACCACTTCTAGTTTTAAAGTTGATGATGATGCTATGTATAATCTGCATGAAACTAGATTATATGCATAGCCCTGGTTTATATTTCGAAGTTTCTATGCTATATTTGATTTCCTGAAAAGTAGGAAAACTATGGCATCTTTACTTCTGCGGAAGTTTGTTGATATTTTTTTGAGAAGGTAGGGTCTACGTAACTAGAGAAATCGTAGCAGAGGCGTTTGCTAGTGTAGATATGATGATCTGCTCCTCATCATGAGTTTAGAAAATAATAAGTGGCTAGAAATCGGTCCCAACGCTATATTTGTAGATCTTAACAAATCTCGAGAGGAGGTATTTGAGCTATTGTTCACGACGAGAAGTATAATCTGTGGTAAAGGGAGCAGTAGCAGCACAAAAGGTAAGAAAGAGGCCACTAAGAAGAAAAGGAGTCGAAAACGATTTCATCAACAGCTTCTTTTTGCAATTCCTTCCTCTCAGTACTCACGAATCAATGTAAGCATTCGGTTACGATAACTTTTGAGTTATGTTCTACTTAATTGAATTCCTAATTGCTTGTTAAATCACAAAAAAATTGGACCTATTGCTCTTATTCTGATCAAGATTTACTTCATGTACGTGTTAGCATTAGCATGTTATTTGTCAACCGGATAATGTTGTAATGCCTTGTCAGTAGCTTACAAGAGTTGTAGAAAGCTAAGAGATGAGAGAAATACCTCTAAAAACATTGAACAATAGCCTAATCATTTGATAAGTGATCAAAGTACAATAATTAACACAGGTACTATAATCTTATCATATTGTGGTTAACAAAATTCAATTTTTGTTTATGTCTACGTGTTACATAATCTCAACGCACGCTTCTCTTACGCTACTTACAATGTCAAGCAAAGCGGCACATGTAGCAATTCATAGCAAAAACATGTAAGCCAGAACCTTTTTTTTAAGCAAGTTTTGAGAGATGCAGCTACAATAACAAATAATTCCACTGAACATATGTTTCTTAACGACCATTATGCATACATATGGTTAAGGTTATCTCATATATATGCTTTAAATTTGTGAATGGGAAAGGGAAAGGTAATGGTGATACTAAGGAATATAATGAGCATCCTTGATATTTCTTTGGCATTGCTGTTGGTTGGTTCTCACTGATGCTATCATTATATATACAAACATTACATGTATAATTAACATTTGTAGTATTTATATATATATATATATATGTGTGTGTGTGTGCGCGCGCGCGCACGTGCGTGTGTTGTGAAAATATTCATAAATATTAATATTGATATCTAGTCATATTCATTTCATTACAAGACATGCGCTTCTTAACGAGTTAAATATTGGACTCCCAATACGAAAAAGCTAAAATGAGACATGCCTTGTAGCCATCCTTGCTTGACTACAATCAAGAAAATGAACATATATATATATATATATATATATATATATATATATATATATATATATATATATATATATTTCCTGTTTCATCTGTATACATCCAACCTATTTGCTTAGGTTGATAAATTGGTTGAATTTGTTAATATGCTTACCAAGTATACAAATGATCAGAGGGTAATTAATCAATTCAACTTTTAAGACAATAGTAGACACTTTTTATATGTAATAATTTAAGTATCTTTTCGAATTAGACATATAATAATGAAATAAAATTACAAGTATTATACAACTATACTACTTATTTAACTCGTCCTTTATAGGCTGAGTATGCTAGCCGTTTTTACTAACCAAAAATGCCCTGAGATTTTAACATAAATTCATTCCAACAAATATAATGTATAAATGTATGATTTACACCTTGTTAATGATAGATCATGCGTCAACCAATAGTTAAATACAGGAAGAAAAAAGAAATCACTTTATACTTTTCCTTCGCTCTGAATAAAATCACTAGCAAGCTCAGTGAACATAGACAACAATGGCTATCATCTACATTTCTTGCTCGCCTTTGATGAACTCCAGTTTAGAAACAAACTATTTCAATTTGTGTGCATATAGTTGCTTGCTTCTGTTGACACTTGGACTGGAAGTGTGAATGCTACTTATATTCTTAACCCATTTGCTAAGAGCGTATCTCAACCCTAATATCATAGCTCGATCTTCGGTAACATTATTAGTTACTATCCCCTAACCTTCACTCAATCTATATAACTACAGAAAAAACAGGTCCAATGGTTGATACCCGTTATTATAATAAAAATAAAAGCAATAAATGAAAAAATAAGGCATGCCAAAAACTCATGGGGTACACACACAATTCCATCAGGACTTCGTAGCACGGCTCCTGCCAGATGGCCCTGGATTCCCTTTACAAGCCCCGTCAAACTCAATAATACAAGCAGGCTGTCAATCAATTAGCATAAGGGGTTAAGAATATAAGTCGCATTAACGTTATGATTTCGAACGTGTTGTACACTGCACTTATTAAAATTTAAAATACCAACTAACCCCAGTTACATGGAAATATGCGGAAGATGCTGCATAGAATAGATACCTCTTTCAAATTAAATATTACCATATGACTAATCACTTTATTAGTTCAATATATTGGGATAGCATTATTTGTCTTTTGTTTAATTACAAGAAGATAAGTCTAGGCCTTAAACATGAATACGTTTAAACTATATCACACACATACCGTGATTATTATCTATTGTTAAAAATTAATACTTATGTAGCAAGTTTGAAAAATGTATAAAAGTATAGCGACAGAATGTAAATACAAACTATGCCGACATAGGTCTAAATTGTGCCACAAATAGTATTCTTCAAAAATTATGGGGCGATTTTAACAACTTTAAAATACTCCCCCTATATATTTATGTAAATCTCAAAAACTGTAAAAATAAAATAAGAAAATAGGTTATTTGCATAATCCATCACTCGCCGTACGTACTCATCGCCGGGAGTATTCACGACCGTTACGCCGCCGTTATCTCCGTCACCGTTCGAATTCCGATATAGTATATGGTGAGTATTCAGTTCTGAATTTAAGTTTATTATTTATTATTCGTTAGGGTTAATTATACACCTGGATATTGAAACCCTAGATATTTCAATTAAATTGAAAATGTGATTTTTTGTTGACTGAAAGTAAATTGGTTAGTTTATTTGATGGAATTAGGGTTTATAAGCTAATAAGCTTATTTGAAGTGTTTGTGTAAGCTTATGTTATTGTGTTTTACGGCACAATAAGCTTAAGCTAATAAGCTTTGAAAATAAGCTAAAACAAATACCTTATATATTAACTTTGTAATTAATGGATGTACAATCTGTTTGTTGTTTGGACTGTTGGATAACCATACTGTATGGTTTGTTTATCTTTACAGGCAAATCTCGAAGATTCGTTTCTAGCGGATCTTGAGGATCTTTCCGACAATGATAATGAAAACTTGGATGAATAAAATGGAGATGCTGAGCACATGGAATAGGATGTTAATGGAGATTTGGCAGATATAGAAGTTCTTAATTACGATGATCTCGATAGTGTCTCAAAGTTACAGAAAACACAGAGATATACCGATATTATGAAGAAGGTTGAGGATGCTCTTGACAAGGGGTCGGATATGTCAAATCTAAGCATGGTTTTGGAAGACGATCCAGAGTACCAGCTGATTGTGGAGTGTAATGCATTGTCGGTTGATATAGAAAACTAGATTGTTATCATCCACAACTTCATTCGTGATAAGTACCGCCTCGAGCTTCCTGAGCTCGAGTCTCTTGTGCACCACCCAATTGATTATGCATGTGTGGTTAAGAAGATCGGAAATGAAGTTGACTTAACCCTTGTGGATCTTGAAGGACTGTTGCCGTCAGCTAATATTATGGTTATTTCTGTTGCAGCATCAATCACTAGCGGCAAACCACTTCCTGAAGATGCTCTTCAAAAGACCATTGAGGCTTGTGATCGAGCTCTTACACTCAATGAATCAAAGAAGAAAGTTCTTGATTTTGTCGAAAGTAGAATGGGGAACATTGCACCTAATCTTTCCGCCATAGTTGGGAGTGCAGTTGCTGCTAAACTGATGGGGGACAGCTGGTGGTTTATCGTCACTAGCAAAGATGCCAGCTTGTAATGTTCAGCTTTTGGGGGCCAAGAAGAAGAATTTAGCCGGTTTTTCTACTGTAACTTCTCAATTTCGTGTCGGTGACATTGAGCAAACAGAGGTTTTTCAGACTACACCTCCTGCTCTCAAGATGCGTGTGTGTCGGCTTTTGGCAACAAAGTCAACTTTTGCGGCACGTGTAGACTCTATAAAAGGTGATCCATCAGGTAGCCAAGGAAGAACGTATCGTGAAGAAATACGTAAGAAGATTGAAAAGTGGCAAGAGCTACCACCTGCAAAGCAACCCAAACCACTCCCTGTCCCTGATTCTGAACCTAAGAAGAAAAGAGGTCGTCTTCGTCTTCGGAAGATGAAGGAGAGGTGTGTACTTCATCTGCACGAGTAAATAGATTTTGTGAAAGCTATAATTTTTTTTTTATTAACGTATTTTCTCCTTGTTTATCAGATATGCTATTACAGACATGCTGAAACTGGCAAACAGAATGCAGTTTGGAATACCTGAAGAAAGTTCATTGGGTAAGTAATTTGTTTGATTATGTTGAAAGTCGATTAACTTATGCCTTACGGTTCCTTATCCCATAATCCCATATGGTGGGTGATATACTGGTCTCTATGTATGTAGTGTTCAGTGTTCATCACCACATGCTTAGTTGGTCTAAGAATTGTTGCTATCAGTTGCCTTTAACTACATACCTAGTATATAAATCAGCTTACCGTTATGCTCATTAATAACTACGTGGGTAACTGAGTTGTGATATCGAATAGTAACGAATTGACAAGTAGTAGCTGTAATAAAACATATAAAACATGCTGCAGAGGATAGTGTTTGAATCCAATCTGGTTATTTGAAGCTGTAAGAATCAGATAATTATTTTTGTTTGTGTTTTCAGAAGTATAACTATAACTATATTAAATTATTACAGTAGTTAGATTACACAAATTGACCAAAACAGATTTTCTTTTTCATATTGTTAAGAGAATCCTCGAAGTTGTAATATACCAATAACCAATCTATTACTTTAATGAGTGTACAAAAAAAAATTCGTACTATAGTATTCCAATTCTATTAATTAAATATTATCAATAATGGAAGTGGGGGTAAAATAGAGGGGTGAATACGTAATCTTAATATCCTTCATGTAATATGTTTTGCTACAATAAGTATGACGTTTGATTGTCCGAAATTGATCATTAACCCCAACTGATCGAAATATCACTTTACTTGAACTACTTCAAGTTGCAATAATCCGATAAATCAATTTCTATTAGCACTCGTTCAAACACCCCTTTGCAACAGTGTGTCATAAGATGTGTATGGAATGTCTTATTTCTCTGATTCTAATAACAGTGTTTTTCTCAACTTATAATGTTGTTTTTCTTGATTATAGGTGATGGACTAGGAGAAGGATACGGTATGCTTGGACAAGCTGGAAATGGAAAGTTGCATGTATCAGTTGGTCAGAGCAAGCTCGCTGCCAAAGTTGCCAAAAAGTATGCTTTTTACATAAGTGATCTGCTAAATTTTTTTCCTATTGAAGCTATTTAATCTAAAACCTTATCTGATATAGTTGACTTTAAACCTTCAGGTTCAAGGGTAAGCAGTATAGTAGTGGTGGGGCAACCTCGGGACTGACTTCAAGTTTGGCTTTCACACCTGTCCAGGTTTGTTAATGTTGTTTTTCTTTTCAATATCATACAGGGAGGTTATGAATGACATGTTGTAACGCTGCCGGGTCAAAGAGCAAATTTGAGTTTGGAAATAAATAGGTTAGACTCAGTAATCCAATGTTCCTTTGTGCAGGGGATTGATCTCATAGATCCACAGGCAGATGCTAATAGACTTGACAGTGGAACTCAAAGCACATATTTCTCAGAAACAGGAACGTTTTCAAAGATCAATAGGACCTGATCCCTGTGGCATCTTGTAATGAAGACTAGTTTTTGCATCATGTGTTTTTAGATGGTATGTTTTCATGGTGTAAGATGAGAGTGAATAGCAGCACGTATTAAAAATTTTGTACCTTTTGGTTTTTGAGAATTGTGTAGTTCTTACCATCATTCCTTAAAAAGGTGAAATTTGTTTTATAGAGATTGTTAACTTCCATGACCCTTTCTAGGCATATTGATTTTGTACTTTGCAATAAGAATCATTTTATTTTGAATTGGCCGGGTTTCTTATAAAATGAAATCTAAAAGGGGAGACCGAGCTTGTTTTTATGTGTGATTGATGTCCTTTACGCACACAGTCGAACATTCTTGTCTTAAGGTCGTTCAGTACTCTACCTCAGTGTTCATGAAGTTGCACTCGTCATGAGGCACAACTGCTTATAAGGTTAAAGTGAACGATCTACATTATTTTAACAATTGCTTTGTGTGCGACGTCTTGAATATAGGAGGTGACTTTTAAAGTTGTTTATACTTTCTCTACTATAATGTCGTTAAGCAACAGTAACTTGGTAATAGTATGCAGATGGCCCTTGCGCTTTATTGCGATATAAACCATAAGCTTTCTAACGATGGTGTCTGAGCATTATGTTACTTGTGACTATTACGCAACATTGAATCGTTGTTCTAATATCATGTCAACCCAATCCAACATGGTTTTTCATGAGCCAATTTTTGGGCTCTTTTAGTGCATTGTTATTCACTCAATCATTATTACTTCTTAATAAACTAAATGTGTTTATACACGTATTACTTGCATGAAAATAGTCACTTTAGTGCCCGTCTAGAGGGATTAGTGATACATTGTACTACGTGACTATATTCTGAAAATCGTTCATCTCCTTTCTCAAATTCAATAATTGCTCTGGAAAACGTGTTTAATCATGCCACTGATATATTATTTTCGAAAACTTCAATGAATTTATACAGTCTTCTCAATTATTATCAGTTTTGATACAACTGTTCAAAAATGCCCAGGATGCTTCCGAGATACCTCTGGCCTCTGGAAGTCTGGATAGTAAATAAATATTTAAATTATTCTCAATACAATTAAATTGTTTTGTCATTTCACATTCAATTATTCGTGCATTTTTATTGATCACATTTTTAATTGGGCACTACCCAGGATGCTTCAAAGGTTTCTGCACATAATAATGACAGTTTTATGGTGTAACTTATTTAATGATCAGAATAAGACAGAATGTTTAAAAAATATTCCAACTATTTCAACAAGTTTATAAGTTGTGTATCTAACTTGAATAATATGGACATGGAAAGCTAGTCTTCAACATGAGATAATGGTTGATACACCATAGGTTAAGTTATTAAAGCTTCAAGATAATCTTCTTGTACTGAGAGAGCAACAATACATCAACTGTATAGAACTCTTTTTTTTTCTTTAAAAAGAAAGAAATAATAATGTACAACATAAGAATTGATATGTACATAAAAGCATGTATATCAGTATACGTGATGTTGTAATGTGTATTAGTAACATGAATTTGTGATGCGTAAATGGTATTTTGATAACAACTATCTGGAGTTGAAGATTGAATTTGAAGTTGGAGTTGAGATTCATATTTGAAGCTGGAGTTGAGATTCATTTTCAAAATACCTAAAAAAAAACTTCTCTAAAAAGTGATTCTATATGATTCTTTATTCAATCGTATCTTCTATATTTTTGTTGCCAACAATGCCGGGTCGAGATTATTAAAAACTAGAAGCTCAATCTCATAGAATCCCTTAGAGCGCTCTGTCAAATGCACAACGAATCACTCTTCCATTTCGAGCATACGGTATTCATTTAATTATTTTGGGTTTAGGGAAATGCGATGAATAATTGAACATTTGATTTATTAGGAAAACAAAAATGGGATATAACAGCTAGGCCATGACATCGGATGCTTTAAAGTTGGATCTTGATGGATGTCAAATAGTATTTTTTAAAAGCAATACTAATTCATTTCTTCCATCATCAAATTATCTCAAATTAAATTAATCACCAATTAAAATGCCTAGGTGTCAATAAGACAATAACCATCACTAATAAATGAAAGTCGCATTCTAAGAAGCGTGCTAACTGGATTAGGTTATTAAATTGATCTAATCCCTGTAAAAATATTGTTCTATTATATGTGAATAACTGTTATTACAAAATATAAATTTGAACTTGGAAGTTTCGCATAACTCAGTTCATGTCAATTCGCATTTAGTTAAAATATTTGTGGTTAGGGGTGGCAATTTGGGTCGGGTCGAGTTGACCCACTCGGCTTATCGAGTTGGTGGGTTGGAACTAGTCGACCAAAACCCGACCTGATTTTATAATCGGATTGAGTATTTCAACCCAACCCAACCCTGACCCAACCCAACCCGACCCAAATTACCCATTTATCTAGTGAGATCAACATGTTTTCGGATCATTTTCTATTAACGTATTAATTTCGGATCAAATAGGTCACATGGGTCGACCTCTAAAATTATAATTCATCATTAATAAGCATAAAAATATTTATAAAATTAAAAAAAAAATAATACCACCTAGTATGTTGATCAAAAGTTAATACTAAAACACCGTTAAACATGTTAGAATATTATATTAAAATAAAATTTCTAAACTTTTAACCACATTTAAATTTATTTGAGTTGTCGGGTCAACTCAAAAACTTATTAGGTGACTCAAACCCGACCCAAAAATAATCAGGTTGGCGGGTTTCGAGTTGACGGGTTCGCGGGTCAAAAAACTTCGACCCAACCTTAATATTTTCGAGTTGAGTTCGTGTCGAGTTTCGAGTCGAGTCGTAAATTGTCAGCCGTATTTGTGGTGTTGTCGGCTACATCAATCACCGTACAATTCATAAATTGCATTTAAACCTCGAATTGCCCGCGAAGTTGCCTTTTTCTTTCTCCCATACAATTCCACGTGGTTCCTGTCTCCAGCGTTAGATCTATCTCCTCCAAAGTCAATCACCCTATCACATCTCACCACCTGTTTCACGTCATCATCTTTAAACACACTCATCTATATAATACACACACACTTCATCATCATCTTAACCGTATTCAACAGTCACCTAAACAAAACAAACCAACATTTCAATAAACCCTTTTCTTTCCTAATCCAAAACCTCACTTTTAACTTCAAAGTTCAAATCTTTTTGTAAACCCCATCAAAACCCTTGTTTTATTTTCGGTTAATTTTCACTTTTGTATAACGATCACCATGTACGATGCAAACACTCGCCGGATTTTAACTTTTCCGGCGATTCGTCCCTGCGAATTAGTTTCTCCGGCGACACTTCTTTCTTCTCTGATTACACTTTCCGAAACTATATGTTCGTTCAAGCTGAAACCCTTTTATACGAATGCTCAAAACGCAAAGGATTCGATTCGTCTTGTCGGAAACATCCTCGTTTTCCTCGAAGAAATCCGACGAGACGAACTTGGTCTGTCGTGCGAAATGGTTCTTTCACTCTCGGAGCTCCATTTTGTGTTCCAGAAGCTCCGGTTCTTACTAGAAGACTGCACAAGATCCGACGCCCGGGTATGGATGCTGGTCCGATCCGAAAAGGTATCCAATTTGTTTCGGGCTATTTTTCGATCCATTACTGTTGCTTTAGATGTAATGCCATTAGATTCAATTGATATATCATATGAATTGAAAGAAGTGATGAGCTTAATAAAGAATCAAGCTTTGAGTTCAAAGCTTGGGTTCCGACCCGAAGATGAACGGGTCTTGGAGAAATTTAGATCCATTTTGAATCAATTGGAGCATCATATGGATCCGGATCGAAAAAATCTGAAACGGGTTCTTGATTATTTGGGCATTTGGGGTTGGGTCGAATGCAACAATGAAATCAAGTTTTTGGATTCTCAAATCGGGTTGGAAAGATCCACTACTAAGAATTCGGATCTTGGTATACTCAGTACTTTGATGGGGTTGATGGTTTATAGCCGCTGCACTATTTTCACGGTCGTCGACGGCGAGACAATCACCGTTTCTGATGACCATGGCACTGGCAGTTGCAGTTGCGATCATGTGATTACGTCCCTGAATGTGGATGATTTACGATGTCCGATTTCTTTAGAGATCATGTCGGATCCGGTGACCCTAACAACTGGGCACACCTATGACCGATCATCGATTGAGAAATGGTTCGGGTCAGGTAATTTAACTTGTCCCAAAACGGGGGAAAAGGTGAATAGTTGTAATTTAGTTTCGAATTTGTGTATAAAAAGCATTATTAAGGAATATTGTCTTGAGAAGGGGATATCCAATGCAGAATCCGGCATTACCAACCGTAGTCGGGACAATACTCATACGTCTACTGGCGGTAGCATGGCTGCTGAGGCCGCCATAAGGCTAGTGGTTGACTATTTAGTCGATCGTTTGGTGTTTGGCACCAGTGAGGCCAAACACAAAGCTACGTATGAGGTTCGATTGCTTAGTAAGACAAGCATTTTTAATCGGGCTTGTTTGGTTGAAGCTGGGGTGGTTCCAAGTTTATTGGACTTGATCTGCCTTAAGAACCCGAGAATTCAAGAAAATGCGATTGCAGCGTTATTGAATCTCTCAAAGTACTCAAAAACAAAGAAAGTACTTGTCGAAAATGGAGGCTTGGAACTAATTCTCGAGGTTGCACAAAACGGGCTGAAAATGGAAGCCCGACAACACGCGGCAGGTACTTTGTTTTACCTCGCTTCAGTGGACGAGTATCGAGATATCATCGGGAAAATCCCGAGATCGATTCCCGTTCTAATGGAGTTGGTACTAGAAGGTACAGAGCGATGCAAGAAGAACGCACTGGTGGCAATTTTTGGTTTGCTAAAGTACCCCGAAAACCATTGGAAAGCGTTTGCAGCCGGAATTGTTCCATTACTAGTTGATCTATTGCGATCTTCAAGCCAATGCGAAGATCTTTTAGTTGATTCACTAGCCATTTTAGGCACTCTGGCTGAAAAGCCCGATGGGACGATGTCGATTTTGAGCTGTGGAGCACTTCACGTGATCCTTGATGTCGTTGGTTCAACGACATCCAAGGCATCGAAAGAGTACTGTGTTGCATTGCTTCTTGCAATGTGCAAAAATGGTGGGGCCGATGTAGTTCGGGTTTTAGTATCGAACTCGTCATTAATGGGACCTTTATATTCCCTACTCACTGAAGGTGGTTCTCGTGCTAGCAAGAAAGCGAGCTCGTTGATCAGAATTTTACATGAATTCAACGAAAAGAACGCTTCTTCTGACACGAGACGCCCTGTTCATTTTCAAGAACAGTTTGTAGACGTTTGGTAACTTGTATATTTTAATGACTTTGTCTTTTTGGTAAATTTGGTGACATTAGCTCGACTTTTTTCAAGAGCTAATGTCACATAGCTATAGCTCCAGTTATTTTTGTATGAAGCTATAGCAAACTAGTTAAAATTGTATTTATAAGTTTTCTTTTTCGATGTGTATAACATAAGTACTTTGTTACAATACTATCTAAGTATACAAATTTGTTGATCGATCTAGACTATGTCCGAAGAAAATGAAGGTGTAAGTGACCTATCTCGTAAAGATATGTCAAGTGCCTTTTCGAGTCCCACAACCACTTGCTCCATAGATGGTCTTTGTTGTTTTAGCCCGATGCACGAAAGTGCTAGATTAGTCATAGTTTCAAATGCCTTAAACGAGTAGTCCCCGTTAAGTTTTGGATCAGCAAACTCTGTCATACTCCCTCCCCTCGTTAGTGTCTTCGCCTAATCAACCACAAAAAAATTGAGGTCATATGTTTCAAGTTTATTATGATCAAATAAGAAACCCGTTTACTGATTTAGAAAGTAACTATTCGACAGGTGTAGTTTTTTTACCATTTTACCGAGCGGCATTGGCTTTTGTACGTCTATATTGATCACTCGTTGACCCGAAAGAAGCTGTAAAAGCACTATCCCAAAGCTGTAAACATCCCCAGACGGGTTGACCCGACTGTTCTTTTGGTACTCAGGATCCACATAACCGAACGTTCCTCTCACTTCTGAGCTTACATGAGATAAACCCGTGTCGATGATCTTTGACAAACCAAAGTCAGCTAACTTTGCTTGAAAGTTCATGTTCAATAGAATGTTCGTTGGCTGCCAAAAATTAGTATTTTAGAATCACTGTAAATCCTATAAACCGACATCAAAACAGTTGAAATACCTTAATATCGCGATGTACAATGGATCCACCGGGGTATGTATGAAGAAACCATAGCCCCCGAGCACAATCAATAGCAATTTGAAGACGTTGGATCCATGTTAAAACTTTATCTTTACTAAACAACCATTCGGAAAGATTTCCCCAATGACATAACTCGTAAATAAGAAAGCACTCGCCTTCACCCTCACAATGGTCCAATAATCTTACGAGATTCGGATGTCTTACAGGGGATAAACTCGTTATCTCCCTAACGAATGTTTCCATTTCTCCATCGTTCACAATGTGTTTGATCGCAACATCTTGACCATTTGCAAGTACACCTTTATATACTTTACCTAAACAAATCAAACCCATTTGATTAAAAACCAAAATCACACACAAATGTCGATCATACAGACTGTCAAATCCTTACCAGCGTTTCCTTCACCAATGAAGTTTGATTCTTTGAGATCGTCTGTAGCTGCATAAACTTCCTTAACCGTTAACTTTGTTGTTAATTCTTTCAGAATTGGCGAATTCAAGACACAGACTCCATCTTTACACTCAGGTGACCTTTTCGTGACCCGTTTTCTAAAGAAGATCCACAATGTTGTGACAACAATGATCACGATTCCGATCATACCTCCCGTTAGTATCCATAATCCTGTGATATTCAATAATTATCAGATAGACAACAGTGTGATTCTTACAGTTTAATTATTAATAAATAAATATAGTACAAAATAGTTGGTCCGTTTGGTTCAGCCCATTGAACTGTTGGCCATAAGCCCATAAATGGACCAACTCTTCGTGTACACTTTTTACATTAATAGCAATATGTATTCGAGTTCAAGTTAACTGACCTATGCTCAATTTTTTCTTGTGTTTTGGATGATCATCTTCATGTTTAAGATTTTGTGATTGATTCTTGCCGAAACACTGATAAACTGCTCGAGCCCATTTCGTGTCAGAAACCTTTCTACTTACCATCGAAACAAGAACTGCAAATCTACAAATTTCGGTTTCTTCCAAACTAGTGTTCATATTCAAAGCACGGATACTTAGCCATCTGTTTAAACACGAATTGCAGCCGTTTTTTGATTCCAAAAGCTCACAATCTCGATCTAAACCGGCTAACGAGCTCTGAAACTCGTTATCAACATCAGTCACTGAAAAGCCCGAGCAGCTGCCCGAACGGGCTGTTAACTTTTCAACACCGCAGCTCAACAGATTTCTACCATTGCTACCTTCTAATGAAGATCGACAACTTTGTTGTTGTATTGGATTCAAGAAAATCGATCCAGTTTGGTTCGCATGGTTTGCTAATGCTGATAGATACTCTTCGAAAGGTGATTCGCAACATTCTTTGTCAATGAACCCATTCCAATTTGGGCTTTCGCAACTTGAAGAAAGTTGCATAACGAGAATACATTCATCGGTGGTAGCAAAAGCGCTTGTAAAGAACACGAAAATGAACATGATCAGGATCATTTGAGTAGAAGAAAGTGTGATTGAAATAAGGTTGATTCTGCGAACATATGTTTGATGAAATGCAAAGTTTATGGTTTTTGGTAGAATTTATATTGATGGGAATTTGAGTTCTATGAAATATTTATGTAATATTCCAAAGGAATAGAAAGAATAGCATAAGAAACTTCACAAAACAACAGATAGTCACAGACTGTGTGATTATTTTTGGTAATAATTGAATTAAGATTAATATTGTGAATAATTAAATTTAATAAATTTATTTATGTAATTGTAGAATCGATGAGTCAAAGCTTAAAAGACAATAGCCGGCCATTTCAGTTTGAAAAGGTCCTAAAAATTACATGCATTATATTATTTTTATTAATATTAATAAAGACTAGCAAATTGTCCAAGCAAGGGTAAAAAAAACTAAACTTCATGTTTATTAGATATGTAGTATGTAAATCATAATAAACTTTACATGACAATACACATTGATATGACATTTTTTTAAAATAAAAAATCACCTCCTTACCCTTTTTAAAAAGAAATAAAATAAAACAAAATATCCAAAATATATATATATATATAAAAGAAATGTCGTTACAAAGTCGGTGCTCGAGTTGCGAGTTACGACTGTCAGATTTCATGTTCATATGGTCAAGTGCAAGTTGCGATATGTGAAGTATTATGTATGTAAAGTTGAAATCGTAAAATTTGATCAAAAAATTGAAACTCTCGAAAATATGAATTGACAGTATAAATACGAAATTAAAAATGTAAATAATTGAGTAAATTTGTAATTTCATAAAAAAAACACCATTAAAAGTTAGTTTCTAATTCTATACAACACTTAAAAGAACATCTAAAATTGGGAGAAAATTGATTTTAGAGCCTTTAAAGATGAAATTTGACTACGAACGGTGAACAAACAGCTTACGACAGTTTGCTAACATGTTCGTCTCCTTCTAACCTTTTCGTTCATAGTTGACACGTCCTGTAACTCCGTACGGGGAAAAAGCTATGTCATATATTTATTAGTTTAAGTTTCAACGATAGTAGTATAAATGAGAATTTAATAAATGTGTCGGGTTATGTTATTAATTTCAAGTAGATTTTTCAAATAATAATAATATGGGTAAATTAGTAAACTCTCTCTTAAAAAATAATCACAAATATGTTATAGAAAAATATAGAAATGTTTTAATGAATTAAAATTTAATATTATATTGTATTACCTTTAAGATTTAATTATGATACTATTAATGTTATATTAAGTTTTGTATTAATTATATTAAATCAAAGAAGAAGAAATGAGTCATTTACTACTTTTCCTTTTAAGACTTTTGCTCAAATATATTATACAGTGGTATAAATAATTATTTATTTTATATATTTTATTTTCCTACAACATGTTCTGAATTACAAGAAATAAAACATTGGGATATGTAATTTAAAATATATACTTTGAATTAATTTTTAGTGATGGTTGTAAAACAATATATTATACTCATCTTTAATTGTGTATAAGTCCACCACTAACGTCAATTTATTTTTTATAAAAATAATAATATAATATACATGAAAATGACGTTAATATGAAAATAAATATTTAAGAACAGGACAATGAATCAAGTAAAGCATAAGACAAGCAGATAAGAACAAAGCGATACAATGATATTGTTCTTTTCTCCACTCGTAAAGCATATTTCAGTTTCACTTATAAAGGTCAAACGTACGTAGTATCAGCTTTGATTCCGCTAATATCAGTTTGATAATACGTAGTTCTTTCATCATTTATTTAGGGATTAAAATAACATATATAATCATTTAGGCTTAAGTACCAACAAACAATTTAAATACGATAATTCAACGACTCAATTTTCTCCATACGAATTTCGCCAACCCGAAACACTACCGTTCCTAAATCGTCCAAATAAAAATCCAAACCATTTTAGGAACAAAAAGTCTCCCCTCTTCTTTTGTTATCTACCCACACCTTTTATCAACCTACCCGAAAATTTTCCACCCCCACTGATCAACAAGACAACGACCACTTTTAACTCCACTACCTTCTAAAAGCCTAATAAGATCATCTAGCGCACCTCTTGGATCTATACTTCAATCCCATTTCCACTTCCACACATCATCCTCGCATTCTCCCCTAGCACCCACCTTAAATCTTTATCTGTTTCCAAGCTATACAATCTCTCGAACTTCTCGCAAAGCGCTTCCCCACCCTCCACCCATTTATAACAGGAGTTCCTAAATCGTCCAAATAAAAACGCAAAACCTTTTTAGAATAACATTAGTAAAATGATTTGTATCGTCATATATAAATTAATAAGATAATCCTAGGAGTTATCTTCATCTACAACTGTCAATCTGGCAAATATAGTTGACTTACCATTCATAAAATTGGATATATATTGATAAAGAAATGTTCACGCAAATGTTCTTGCCTAATACTATCTATCAATATTCATCAAGATACAAGAAAGTTGTATAAACATCTTACTAAGTGTTCTCAATTTTCAAGAGTGGTGATATTTTTAACATAATTTTTTATAGATTTATCATATATTTACAATAAACAGTTGTACCATATGAATAAATATAAATAATTATACATTATTGTAATGAATCTATCAAAAATCGTAATGAAAATATCACTGTACAATTTTTAATCTAATCTAATATAATATCTGTATGTTAAATTAAAAACTGCTCCGAATTTTATACTATTATCGTCACATTGTAATCTCTTCTTCCGTATGGATACTTATTACGATTTCTTGGAATCCTGACCAACTACCAAATTTGGAGTAAATTACAAGATTTTCCCCTCAACTTACGATTGGTATGCAAGTTTTGTCCATTATTTTAATCTTTTTTCACTTAACACCTACAAGTTATACCTTGATGTTTTAGTTCACAATTTGAATTATTGAAATCAACTTTTTAAAAAAAACTTTATATGAAAAACTAAGAACTTAACTCACACACTTCTTATAAACACGACTGCTATATATATTCATTGACTCAAGTGAAGCTGAACTCACAACAACTTGATTGATGAATTACTTTCGTATTACTAAAACAAAAGTCCTTTAGTAAAGCGGTAAAGTAAGTTTCCTTTTATATTTAAGAAACTAAACACATCTTATCTTAATTACATATAAAACATTTTCATTATTTTCTTAAATTGAAATTCAACAATGTCTAAATACTAAATTGCTCTCCCAAATTAATTAATTATCTCAATATTTCCAAATCAACCATTGAATTCTAATCTAACATCTATTAATAACAGTCTTCCATTTTAAACTTTGCACATCATCCTCTAAAAAATTTAACATATCATTTCAATGAATCTGTTACAAAATAAATAAATAAATATCAATTAATTAGACGTTATTATTTGAATTTTATAATCAAATTTTTAACACTGTTATTTTTTTCCCGTCATCACAATGATCAAAACCACTTAAAAGATCAAAACTACTGTTCGCTTTTCTTGATTTATACCCGCCGAGTACCTCTTGTACAAAAGTATGGATCTATTCCTCACCGCTATTATGTGCGAGTAGACTGTTAGTTACATTTATTAAGAGGAGACGGACAAATACGTGTGAATAAAAATAAAGACGAAGATCAGCAATGGTTATTTTATTATTAGCTAAACAATTTCACTTTCATAGAATTACTCATCTAAATCATTATTTCTATAAATTGAAAATATATGTGTGCCTACCTAAGAACTAATCCAAACATACAATTAACAACCCGCACAACCAAATGCTAATAAAATACTGATAATGGATACTATTGAACGTCTGAACAATTTACATATCACGTCTCAAAAGTAATATATAAAAGACAATATTCACATTAGTTAGATCAACCGTTTACCAAAGAAAGTATTCGCTCGTATCAAGACATGTGATCTGTTCGTCAAGTCCTTCCATTAGAAATCAATTGAGATATATACTCGTAAAGGTTGATCTTAAATTTACACGATGATGAGAAATCAAGGAATTTGGCGAAGTACCCGAAGGGTACTACTTGTACCCGGCGGGTATAAATCATAAAAAGCAAACAGTGAGTTTTGGGCAAGAGGTACCCGACGCGTACCATACCCTACCCGGTGGATACTAGGTCGGTCAGAGATGTTTTAAAAACTTCTTGTTGTGCAAGTTTGGTACACCTATATATCGTAACTCATACTCTTGTAAAGCATGTGGTAAAAAATTAATATACAAAAATCTCTCGGTTTGGCCCCGTGGGCTAAACTAATCTCCAAGTTAGAGATTGGATATAATCACGTTAAATCCTTGTGTCGATTGTTCGTGTTTATTATCTTGTTGCTTTGTTTAGATTGTTTAGTTAGTAATTGTCTATTCGTTTATTGTTTGTGGGTGTAACGCAATTACACGAACATTTATTGGGTTTGTTTTTTGCTAGCAATAGGTTGTTGTTAGTTGAATGTTTCTGCTACAATTCCTAAGAGAGACTTGTATATCAATCTGATATTATAGTTGACATAATATATGATATATCTAATGATCGACATGTTTTTAATAAATTTATTGTCCTTTTATTTTGCCATAATTTATCTGGTGGAGTTCAGAGGAGCAACATTTTTATGAGGGGCGGGGAGAGCAGGTTTTTGACCAATAAAAAAGTAACATCTGTCACCCGCGGTCCTCTCATTTTGTGCCACCAAAAAGTTATAAATCTGCCCGAAAAATTGTCAAGATGCAGTGCAAAAAAGTAAAATGAAGTACAATAAAAATAAAATGCAGTGAGAATTTCACTAACGCACCATTGTTTCGTACAAAACAAATATTATTTCATAAACTCATTAATTTCACTAATACACCATTTTAATAATTTAAAGATATAAATGCTTCATTTTCGGCATGTTTCCTTTTGTAAAGATGGTTTCTTGTTTTCAACTTCAACTTTAGGCGACTTCGATTTGGTAGATTTCTTCATTGGACTCCCTTATTGTTTTATCTACGAAATGCATAACAAACATAAGGAAACTTACACTAAAAACAAGTTGCATAAACATACAAAAATGCTAATAAATATAAAATACAGTAACAATATATAAAATGCAGTAAACAATCACTAGTAATTTTTCAAATTCAAGTATAAAATCAACTTGCAGAAACACATAAAAATATTAAAAAATACAAAATGCAGTAACAATATACAAGATGCAGTAAAGAAGTACTATTAATTTTTTGATTTCAAGTATAAACAAACCTTTAGAATTACATAAAATCCAGTAGCAATATACAAGATGTAGTAAACAAAATACTAGCATGATTCACATGAGCTACAATTAAAATGCAGTAGTGTAAAATGCAACTGAGAAATGTAAAATGAAGTGAATTTTTCCATATCTACTTTTTAGATCTAGATCATTCCACAAGTTCAAACACAGATCTACCATTTCATACACTAGATAACTACTCAAATATCATCATTCACTACCAATTAAACTTAGATATATTATTTTAACAAAAATATCACCCATATATATACACTAGATCTATAAAAACCTAACATAAATAAACCATCAAGAACACTCAAAATAAAAAAGTTGCCAGATCTGATTGCGAAAAACTAATTCGTCTGCCGGAGCTCCTGTAGGAATGAGGTTTTTGCAGCGGTTGATGACGACGGAAGCTTGAATAATCGAGTGTAGAATGGACATTGGATGAAAGGCGACGTTAGATGAAATTGAGCGGACATTGATGGAAAAATGTCGGAGCTTCGTCGGTGGTGGTGGTGATGGAGGAGCCGACAGTGGTGGTTATTGTTTTTGTTAGTGTCTGTGTGGTTTTTGGAAAAAGAGAAGTTTGGGTAATGTGTGTTTATGGAAGAGATAGAAAGGTTGACCTTATTTCCAATGTTGCTTTCACCATTTAGGTCATTGAAGTTTAAAATTGCAATGGAGTCACTCACTCGAAAATAATTGCATATGGATCCTTGAGTGTAATGGCTTAATCTTGACCGTTCATGAATGAATGAATGGTTGGAATGAGGCTGCCCCTAATATGAACTCTGACTCTTTGATCACCAATCTAATTTATCATGTACTAATTAATATTACTTAATTGATTATATTGACTTTAGACACATTAAATTAGACCTATTTCAATCACTTATTTTTACTCGTACGTTTTTAAACTGACAAGGGTAGTGATATATCCCATGTTTTAATAGAGCCATCAAAATTGTACAATGTTTATTTATACAGTATAAATTCTCAAAGCATAATCACGGTGAATTTATCAAAAAGTTCAATGGATCACCCGACTCTTAAAGTGATGAACAAAATCTTGGCACCAAAGTTATTCACTTATTATAAACCTAGGGACCATTTTGTAACTTCATCTCGATATAATTAACTCCCTCGGAATTTGTTTACTTTACTCAACCACTCAAAACACCGCACTTTCGTCAGAAATCGAATCTCCGCCAATCATGGTTGGCGCCACCACTTCCCCCACGGCAGCCGACGACACCGAATCACCATCACACCACCTCCTCCCAAAATCCAAAATCCCCAAAGACTCATACCATTTAGCTTACATAATCTACTTCATTTTGGGCACAGGTTACTTGATCCCATGGAATGCATTCATCACAGCCGTCGATTACTTCTCATATCTTTACCCAGACGCCTCCGTTGACCGAGTCTTCGCCGTCGTGTACATGATTGTGGGTCTCATCTGTCTCTTATTCATCGTATTCAATGCACACAAGTCGCATTCTTTTGTGCGGATTAACATCGGACTTGGGTTGTTTGTTGTGTCGTTGCTTGTTGTTCCTGTGATGGATGTGACTTATATTAAGGGTCGGGTCGGAGTTTATGGTGGGTTTTATGTGTCGGTTGCGGCTGTTGGGTTGTCTGGAATTGCTGATGCGTTGGTTCAAGGTGGGGTTATTGGTGCTGCCGGTGAAATGCCGGAAAGATATATGCAAGCTGTTGTTGCTGGAACTGCTGCTTCAGGTATGTAAAGATTCAATCTTTTTGTTAAAGTGGATGGGTTTTTGACTTATTTGTTGATTGGTTAGTTAGGTGTGTATAGTTTCAATCTTGTTGATATAATGGTTATGGGTTTTTTTTTTATTTATTTGTTGATTAGGTTATGAGTTTATGCAAATCTTTTGATTTTTGTGTAATTGGGGATTTTGCTAGAGCTAATTGAATTGGGTCAATTGGGATTTTATTGGTTCAAGCTAGATAACAAGATATAATTAGTGGATTTGAGCTTGCTCAGTTTAATGATTAGGTTGATTACTTGATAACCGAGTCTATTGTAACTTTGTTCATGATCATTGACAGCTAAAGGGTAAAAAGTTATATTCGGAGATTCCCACAAACTAAATTGTTGAAAAGATTCATTTTTTTTGACAAAATGGTTATGGCCTTTTAATTTATCTGTTAATTAGGTTTATAGTTAATGTGAATCATTTGATTTTAGTATAATTGGGGAGTTTGTTTGACTGTAACTGACTTTGGAGTAATGGGAAACTTGCTTAGGTTTCACTGATTGATCTTCTAATTGAGTTGGGATGTTATTGATTCAAGGTAGATAGATAACAAGATGTAAAAAGCGGATTTGTGAACACCCAATGTGATTAATAGTTTACTTGATGATTTGAATTTATTTTTAACTAAAATATCTTCTATGCTCATGATCATTGACAGCTAATATGAGCAAATATTTGTGATAACTAAATCTCACAACATAAGTTGTAATAATCAAACTTTATATGGAAGTTAGACAGTTCCAAGATGATTAGATTGTTGACTAGTCTTGGGTTATATATAAGTAAAATTGTATCTAGATTCCAAGGAAATCTCTGGCTTATTGAGACAAGATGCGAACCCATTCTTGTCGTGATTAAAATTGAATTTACTTGATGATCGAGTATAATGTGAACCCATCAAACTTTTTTTTGTCATTGTTGGTTGGATAAAAAGACTAACTCATGTTGATTGGTGCCACACGTTCAGTTAATTTGGCTACTCTGATTAAGGTAGTTGACAAGGCACTCTTTTTGCTTTCTCTTTTAGGCTGATCTTTGGAACTGCGGTTGTTGAACACATTCATGCTCTATCCAATTTGAAGAATCGTATATAGTAAAAGTCTAGCAACCTTGTGAATGTAGCATTTTCTTGAACAACATATAAATCCATGCCTTGTCCCCCCTGTGCTTGTATTTCATTGTGTGATTATCGACCTGAGTCCCTGACATACTCATATCCCCATATATCAGGGATTTTAGTCAACAAATACCTCAAATTGATCTTCCTTTTTTTTTCTTAATAAATCAAGCATCACATCACATGGACCTGGTATGCAAATTTGATAATAGGTCATTTTGTTAAAGAGGGTTGTTAGTGTTCTGTTGTACATATTCGTGTTAACCAATTCTGTGTTCTTGGATTTTGACTTGCGTTGATAATCCATCCCTTAACAAATGTTCCATTTCTTACATCTTTGACTACAGGAGTTCTGATATCGATTCTAAGAATCTTTACCAAAGCTGTATACTCACAAGATGAAATTGGTCTAAGAAAAAGTGCAAATCTTTATTTCATAGTCAGCATAGTCGTGATGATCGTATGCATTGTCTTGCATAATATAGCTCACAGACTCCCTGTTATCAAGCATTACAATGATTTAAAGATCCAAGCTGTGAACAACGAAAAAGAAGAAAAAGGTGTCCTCTCGGAAGCCCTATGGCAATCAAGATTATGGGACATTGTCGGGACAATTAAATGGTACGGTATCGGTACCATTGTTCTCTATGTTGTGACCTTAGCCATTTTCCCTGGGTATATTACAGAAGATGTTCATTCTCAAGTCCTCAAAGACTGGTATCCGATTATCCTTATTGCAGGTTATAACGTGTTCGACTTAATTGGAAAATGTTTGACATCCTTTTATGTCATTGAGAATTCTAAGGTGGCTATTGGTGCCTCGTTTGCCCGACTCTTGTTTTTCCCGGTTTACTTGGCTTGTTTACATGGTCCACTGGTTCTTCGGACTGAGATTCCTGTAACCATTGTGACTTGTCTTTTGGGGCTCACAAATGGCTACTTGACTAGCTGTTTGCTGATGGTGGGTCCTAAAATGGTGCAACTTCAACATGCAGAGACGGCTGGGATCGTGCTGGTGTTGTTCTTGGTTGTGGGTCTGGCAATTGGTTCGGTGGTTAGTTGGTTTTGGGTCATTTGATTTATGGCTCTTGGTGGTTGGTATTGTAAACTGCATTTGGATGAATTTATGATAACACAAGGTAAATATTGTTTCATTTCGTTCTTCGATTTCATTCCCAGTTGATGGCAGTTTCATCAACACTAAAATGTTAAAACTATTTGATACCAACACTTTTAACGATGTATCGAATTACCACTCTGATTCATGCTTTAGGCATTATTGTTATCAATCACGCTTTAATGTCTTTGGGTTGATTTTTAAGGAACATGAGTCTATTGCACTGTCTATTTGAGTATTTCTACTTCCATTCTCTCAAGTTCAACATGTTTAACATGACCCTATGGATATCTTCAGTTTGATTTTATTCTCACTGATAAACAAATGTTAACAGGGTTGCAATTTCGAGAGCTTGTGAAAAAGAATGTTCCACCTAGATTGCTGGCCTAGTATATTTGACTATTTTCAATCAACTGGTATGGCCGTGTGGCCCTGCATATTTGAAGAAAATAAACTGGTCGTGAGTTTAAATCTTGTTTGGGACACATGTATCTAATAAATACTTTAGTATTACATTCAACGTCTGAACTTGATCGTCAAGTGACACGCACACACAACAACGTAAGCTTGAAACTTTAGTGAGTATAAGGATTTTACACCTTGAAAATAACATACAACAACATTTATAATTATATAACGACTTGATTCCTTAATCATTTAACTACTAGTAGGTGCCTACTACCCCTTTTAACACTCTTATGCTACCTAGGCACCTAGCTACACTATTACCAGGCATTGGATTCAAGTTACGTTTTAAGTCCTTAGACTCAATTTTCACCCTTGTTATGTCAGTATATTATCCTATATTTGTAAAAATTGGTAGTTTAAAGGTGATATAGAAATCGACTAGTTTGTTTCTGCCTCTGGTTTAGGAGAGCAATGTGCAACAAATTGATACTAACACCTCGTAACACAATCCCACGTTTAGGCTAAAAAGTAAAACAATAGAGTACAAGTAACTCGACCATCATTCAAATCAAATATCAACTTTCTTACTGTTTTATTGCATTTATCATATATATCTATTTTATACTATGGAAGTCTTAGTTGATTGTCTGTCATTTAAAATTTCAAAATCCGATCTACTTCAAATTGCGCCGCAACACAACTCTTATCCAGTTATGTGTTGCGGCGATAAGAGTTGTGTTGCAGCGATCAAGGTTTAAAACATGATGGTTCCACTGTCACCATTTCGTTGCTCAAACACTTATAATTATTGTCCATCTTTCTTATCATATTATCAGAAACTAGAATATTCAATGAAGTGTGAAATGACGAATGAAATTAAGTCATATTTGCGAAAAATGACAGTCCTCCATGAATTAATTGCGAGCACCGTTAAAAGTGAAATAATAAGAAAAACGTCAATGCTCAATTAATGTAAAGACAAACTACGAATTTACCGATTTAACCTTTACGTGAAAAAACCTTATCATCTTCGGACACGAATATACAAAATAAATAAGTGAGAACTAAACAACTACATATAAAAGAATTCTAGTAATAAATAATAAATCACTAGGTCGATCAACAATAAATTTGTGCTTAACATTGAAAACACACGATTCATGCGACATTCATGTTCACATTTATGCAACACATACAAAGTTTATGATCTCCAAATGAAACCGACTGAATGATCAACAACAAAATTTTATAAAATATTTATACGAAGTTTCATAATTTTCCAAAGGTTTTATTTTCATGTTGTAACACGATGCATACAATTTCCGTGAGGACCGTGACATATGATATGGTGCATCAAAATGGGATTTACTTTCATGAAATGACAATAGTACCCTAGGTCGAGGAGGGTGATTTAGACATTTGACCACACAAACGGGAAATCAAGAAATCCCTCTTTCACAAAAGAATTGGAAAATCAAAAACCAGGGCTTTCTTCTACTCCCACATCTTTTTGCTTCAGTCCCAATTGCAACGAAATTGTACAGATTTCGTTAAAAAAGCCTCGATCTTTTTTATGGGTTTTGCAAATTAATCAGTGGGTTTGTTTTCGATGGAGCATTCGGGTTCGGGTAATTCATCAATAGCTGGAACAAGTGGTCGTTCAGTAGCTTTAGAAATTGATCTTAATGAAGCCCCACTTCCCTCCCCTCGAGAATTCATCTCCGGCGGCGGCGGAGGGTTCCACCGGTGTGGTTCGTGTGGTGAGGTGGAAGGTGCGATGGTGGTTTGTGGTGATTGTGGTAGACGATTTCATGTTGAGTGTTTAGGTGTTAGAGAAGAACAGAGAGAATGGAAGTGCTTTGATTGTTTGATAGAATGCCGCAGTGGCAAAAGGGTACGCCGAGCTGCTGCCGCCGCCGGCAGTGGCGGCGGCGGTGGTGGTTCAGGGCTTTTTGATATGAATGCATCCCCGCCTCGTGAAACTGAAGGTGTTGATGATGGTTATTTTGTTAATTCTGAGCTAGTTTTAGCTGCCAGCTTTCCTAAGTATGCTTTTCTTCCCTCTTGATTAGTACGGAGTATAATATATATGTGTATGCATATCTATTTTTATGGTTAAAGCTGTAAACTTGAACAATGCATGATAGGAATTTGGAAGATATGTTTGTGAATTCGTGTTAGCATAATTGTAATGTTATGTGTAAATGGTAACAAAAATGTTACTATTGACCTAGATCTAGGTTTGATTTATCGGATGTAAATCTATAGTAATTATGTTATATGTTATTGTTTTGTTTATGTTAATTAGGGTTTAAAGTAAAAATGAAATAATCTTAGTTACCATTTTAAATTTTATTTAAGAAACTGAAATTAAAGAGTAGGATCAGAAGTTTCCAAATGTTATGCACGCGTCATTAAGAATCAATCTTCTTTAAGTAACTACTACACTACCATTACGCATTTCAGTCCCTGCTTCTTGATATTTATGTAGAAACGATAAATCTTGTATCATGGTGATGTTTGTTATTCGCTTCTTTCACGAGAAGTGGAACACATTTGGTTTCTATATGAAATTTTTTTAGGTATTGGTTCTGTTAGTACGACGTATCCTGCCATATCCGGATCTTTAGACTCGTGGTATACTGGTATTTACATTTACATTATTTATATAAGCGATATCAATTTACTTTGCTTTTGAGTTTTATATCGTGAGATGATTGAAGCTATGCTTATCAATTACTGAAACCGATTATAATGTCTCTTGTAGATTGCAGGATTTGAGGCGTAATCCATTTCTTGGATTTACTTTAAGCTCTCCAATGGCTCATCCGGATTCTAGGTTTATAGCAAGCGGATTTTCATCTCAAAGTATGACACGATTTGCTCATATAAATCTTGAAACTGCAACACAAAAAGGCAATTTGGTGTATCTGCAAGCACTTAAAGACTATATATCTGAAAAGCGAGGGGTGCTAGGTGATGGCTGGCGTGTTAAATTTGAATACTCAGAAAGTAATTGCAAAACTTCTGCAATTTACTTCGCTCCAGATGGAACAAGATTTGATTCAATGTCAGAAGTTGCTCATTATCTAGGTTTATCTGCGTATAATTCTAATGAAGCAGAAGACAAGGGTAGTGGTGTAATTATATTGCAAAAAGGATCACATTCTACAAAAAGGACGAAGGACAAGAAAGCCAATAACCTTAGAGAGCATAAGAATATGTTGCGCAATGGCAGAAATGCTATAGAAGTTGACTCTATGTCAAACGGCTCAAAATCATTTCTGGAAGGTTTTCCGGTTCAGTTTGAAGACTTCTTTGTTATATCAGTCGGAAAAATTGACCCGCGGGTTTCGTTCCACAACACCTGTCAAATTTGGCCGGTGGGTTATCGATCTATCTGGCATGACAAATTTACAGGATCCATTTTCGTCTATGATGTTTTAGATGGTGGTGATTCTGGCCCAGTTTTTAGAGTACATAGGTACCCCTGCACCAATCACTCAATTCCATATGCTTCAAAAGTGCTTTGCGTGACAAATTGTGCATCTAATCATCGGGCTAACGGGACAACTTATAATGACGATGGTGACGATTCGAAGATTCACATGATGTTTACAGATCGTACTCCACCACCCCTTCTTGAAGATGATAGTTTTTCATGTTCTTGGAAGATTGCAAGTTGTTTGACTGAAGAACCTGACATTAATCTTCAAAAAGCTAACGATGTCATTGGTGAAATTTCAGTCAAGGAGAGATCTTCATCTGCCGCATGGAAAAAAACAGTAGAAACTTTACTACGTTCATGCCATGAAGCATTCAACAATAAAAATGTCTTAACTTTTTGTTGCAACCATCGTGTCAATGAAAATGGTGCATCATACAATTTTGATTCATTAGGGAAGTTTAGTTTTTTCGCTGGTCCAGTTAACAGCATACCGGATAAAATAGCGACTAGTAACGAGCTTGAAGCTACTTGTGAAGCGTTGCGAAAATGGTTAGAACTTGACAGATTTGGTTTAGATTCAGAATTTGTACAAGAACTCGTAGAGCAGCTTCCTGGTGTTATCACGTGCTCAAAATACAATTCTTTGAGTCTAAGGCCGAGTTCCCAAACTGTTGGAAGCGGGTTTTTTATGGCAGTTAGTAAAGATGGTTTACAAAATGAAGCGGTGTCAAATAGTCTCAGGAGAGCAAATAAAAGACCTAATCCTCCTGGGAGTATAGTCACCTCAAACCTTCCTCCTCACTTAATTGGTGACATTATTCAGGTAATAATTTTTTGACCATTATGGGTTTAGTGAGTAAACTTTATGTATCAAAAGTAGCCAAAAGTAGATAAGTATGATCATGGTATGCTTTTTGTAATCATATTTAATGCCGAATTAAGTAAAATTTTATGAACCGGCAGTATGTGTTAGCGGGTCAACCCTACTTGTATGGCCTTGTATTAGAAAACATTCATTTTGATGCGTTTCCACTTGTAGAGATGACCATTCAAACATTTTCCAAAAAATTGGGTTGGTTGTGGGAAATGGGTTAAATGAATTAAATGAATTAAATGTTTTAATCTTAGCTATAAGAGGAAATGGTTGGAAATCGCCTAAACTTTATTAACATGCTTACAATCTCTATGTCATTATTTGTAATGTTAATAGTATGGTATTAAAAATCGTATTTAATACTTGTAAAAATTGGTAAGAAGATCTGCTTGCCTGAAATGTCCACTTTTTTAATGCGTAGGCGTATGAGTTCTGCTTGCGGTTCTATGAAGTTTTGGGTTTGGAGGCACCAGTATCTAGACAATTGCTGGAGAACGAACTGACGAATCCATGGGTTGATGATTTAATGCCATCAAAAACACCTTCAAATGATTTCCAAAAGAGTGTGATCATGAATCCACATGAACTTGCCAGACCAGATGATGTCACCTTCATTGTTGGTGAAGATTTGGTAAAAGCATCAGAAGATCATGGGGGAGATGGTTCTCGAGCAGAAGCGGCCAGCAAATGTGCAGGTGTTGAGCTGGAAAAATTACATACGGCGTTACTGAAGGTGCTAATAGAAGACTTGTTAGCAAAGGTCATGGAAATCTTTGACCCATTCGGTGGTGTGGAGTCAAAGTCAAGAAAAGGCAGGAAGAAAGATATGGAAGGTGCAGTTGGTTGCAAGAAGTTAAATCTTGATATGTTCCCTGTGAATGAATTTACTTGGCCCGAAGTAGCTAGGAGATACATTTTGGTGGTGTTGTCTATGGATGGTAACCTTGAATCTTCTGACGTCATGACTCGTGAGTGTAGTAAAGTGTTCCATTGCTTGTATGGTGATGGTGGCATACTTTGTGGTTCGTTTACAGGAGTTGCTGCAATGGAGGCTGATGCCATGGTAAATTTTCAATATGAGTCCAGATTTTATATTTTTAATTGTTTCTATCATTCTTTTTGGAATTTCACAAATGATTAAATATGATTACAAAAGTTATAGTTAAAGACTACGGGTGACTCTTAACCCGCTTGACCCCTTTCCTGGCTAGCTAGTATGAACTTTACCCAGTTGACCCATCAGTGGAGGCTGATGCCATGGTAATATGGTATGATTGATGGATGTTTCTTAGTAGATCACTATAGGTGGCAAAATTGTTGGGTTGGTGACGGGTAAAAAAAGGTAAGATTTTCAAGGCCGGTCAAAATAGGCCAGGATGGTTGATCCACCGACACTTTCTCTATTTCCTTTGTTTTCAATGTTATATATAATAGTTAAATTATTATATTATATTACAAAAACTATTATTATGATGCTGATCCGATTTTCTGAAATAACCAATTAGGAGGCTGTAAAGGCTTTCTGGTAGACCAGGTCCCTTTTTAGCTCTCTCTCTATATATATTTATTTTTAACTTTTCTTGTTTGGCTCATTAGCAAATATTATTCAACCCAGATTGACCCATTTATACAAAAGTGTGTTGATAGTGCTCCCTTTAGGCTATGTTGCTGCTCCTTACATTTTTTTCATTTTGTTTTGCTTTCATTCAATCTATCCATTCAAGATTTTCTGTTTCTTTTATTCCCAGGTTTTGTCAGAAGCTTCCAAAAAAATATTTTCATGTGTGAATAGTAAAGCTGTCGACTTTATCGTAGATCAGAAAGAGATCGATACAGGAGATTCTGCCAAAGAGACGAATGCAACTGATGATGATTCGCCTGAGTGGGCCCAGGCTCTTGAACCCGTAAGAAAACTACCTACTAATGTGGGGGCAAGAATTAGGAGGTGCATTCACGACGCTTTGAACAAAAATCCACCCGAATGGGCCAAGAAGATGTTGGAGCACTCCATTAGCAAAGAAGTGTATAAGGGTAATGCATCAGGACCCACAAAGGTGTGTTGTTCACTATTTAACCTTGTAATAAATAATTAATTTTTATTTCTCTAATTTACGACTGACTCGGAAATTAAAACAGAGAGCTGTGATCACGGTCCTTGAGAAAGTGAGAGTTGAAAATCCTCAGCAGAAACCGATCGAGAAGAAAGAAAAAGAAAAAAGTGTTGTGACAACGGTATCCGATGCTGTTATGAAACGGTGCCGTATAGTGTTACGATCCGTTGCTGCTGCAGACGAAGATCGAGTTTTTTTCAATCTTTTGGCAAAACCGTTTTTGAAGCCAAATGATTTTGATGATGAGGGGGTACTTGGATACCCTGCAATGGTTTCCCGTCCTTTGGACTTTAGAACAATTGACCTGAGATTGGCTGCAGGCTTCTATGCTACTTCACATGAATCTTTCATTGAGGATGTTCGTGAGGTATCCTTCATTTACAAATTATTTTAAGTAGCATTCAGCAATGATACTAAAACGTCAAACAAAGTATTAATAAAAAAAACTCATTGATACTTATAAAGGTTTTAATCTCTGAAATTTATGGTCTTTTCTCAGGTATGGCAAAATTTACGAATAGCGTATCATGACAGATCTGATCACATTGAGTTGGTTGAAACACTTTCGAAAAAGTTTGAAGAATTGTATGAAGAGGAGGTTAGTTGATTTTTTCTGCATTCTCTATTTTACTGTGCTTTTAATTACTAAAAAGACAAATGCATTGCTTGCCATTTGTTAATGTAAGTATGTAACAGCCCGTTAGTGAAGTTTGTGGTCAGAACTTATGTAAGTTGTCACAGTCCCTCTAGGCATGCATCTTTGATTTTGGCCGCGTTTCCAACAATTTAATTTTGTTTCTACTTAACTTTTTTATTTTGAGCAAGTGTTTCTACTTAACTAATAACTACTGCATTTTGCTGACGTATACAAAGAAAAATGATTACTATATTTTGTCCATTAAACTTTTTAAATTTTGTTGGTCCCATTTACTTGTCATGAACATAAAGATAGTACCGCAAAACTCTGGAGAAGTGTATAGACGAGTGACCTTATATTCTATGGCATCTTTTACCAATATAAACTCATGTACTATCTTAGGTACTCAAACTGGTCAGCAGAATTACGGAAAGTGGCAATAATTTAGATTCATTGACTGACGAAGAGAAGAAAGAGCTGAACTCTCTTATTGTTGAGACAATCGAAAGCCCACTTCCCGCTGCACCATGGGAAGACGGGGTGTGCAAAGTATGTGGGATGGATAGAAATGATGATAGTGTATTACTATGTGATAAATGTGATTCCGAGTACCATACATATTGCTTAGATCCTCCACTTGCAAGGATACCTGATGGGAATTGGTATTGCCCATCTTGCCTTTCCTGTCAATCAATGTCACAAGATGAGCGCTGTGGAACCCGTGCGCTGTCTCGCTTGCGTGGCAAGAAGAAATTCCAGAAAGAATTCACGAGAAATCTTTTGGAGAAATTGGCTCCATTAGCAGATACCATGGAGTTAATGGAGTATTGGGAGTTAGGCATTGAAGAGGTTTGTATCTTGACTTCCAGTTCCTACTGTAGTATTCTGAAAATTGTTTTTTTACTCTCTAAGTTATTATATGCTTATATTGGTTACAAAAAAAGTATATCTTTCTGTAATCAAGCAACTTTGTAGTTTTTTATGCATTTGAATACACTATGGATGACTTGCAACCCATTTCTTTTCTAATAGCTTAACCCATTCACCCTGGTTAGAGATAAAACATAACCCAAAAACACGTCATTTATTGAATATAGATAATTGGGGCGAATTGGGAAACTCTTTGTTTCATAAATAAACAGCAACACCTAGGGCTTGGAATGCTGAGTTAGTTTTAAGGGTGGAAAATGGCAGAATCCTTTTTTTTAGGTTGTTTTTTTCTTCTTTATATATATATATATATATATTTTATATATATATATATATATATATATATATATATATATATAACATATATAGAGTGGGATAAAGGGAGAAGGATTTTTAGGGAGAGAAGAGGGAGAAGGATTTTTTGTTATTAAGATTCAGTATTTTTATTTTAAGATTCAATTTTTTATTACTATAAACTTTGAATCATAGCAACAAAAGACTAAATCTTATTAATAAAATATTGAACCAAAGCAATAAAATATAGAATTATATGAATAAAGTATTGAATCATATCAATAAAGTATTGAATCATAGTAACAAAAAATTCATCTCCCTCTTCTCTCTCTAAATTTCCTTCTTTTTTGATCCTATTACTATATATATATATATATATATATATATATATATATATATATATATATATATATATATATATATATATATATATATATATAAGGGATCAAGAGGGAAGCAATTTTTTGAGGGAAGTAGGGAAGCTAACCATTCATTCGCGATGAATGATAATCAAACGTAAAAAAACATATTTTTACCAAGAAATATTAATCAAAACCGATGTTATACCTACTAATATTCTTAGATAAACTACTTTTGATAACTTATAATATCATATGATGAATATTAAGAGAATTTTCTAACATTCATCATTAATGAATGTTAACCGAAGTGAATAGTTTCTTTGAAAAATTATTCGTTAACATTCGTCCACGATGAATGATAATCAAAACGTATAAAAAAATATTTTTACCAATTAATATTAATCAAAACCGCTGTTATAACTACTAATATTCATCAATAAACTATTTTTTATAACCTATAATAATATTAAGGGAATTCGCTAACATTCATCATTGATGAATGTGTAGCTTCCTTGCTTCCCTAGAAAATAGTGTTTCCCTCTGGATCCGGACCCTATATATATATATATATATATAAACTAATGCGTTAATTGTTAATACAAAGAATACTTTTGATATAATAAATTAATAATCTATTGCTTTAGTAAACTGCTTTAGGAGGTTGTAAAAAGTTGAATACACTTTGAGTGGCCTTTAACTCATGACTCGCTTAACCACGTGGAAATACTTGAATCGACCTTTTCTTTATAAATTGGATCTAAATTGCATTGTGTTGTTTTTGTGTTTAAAGTTGTTATGAGTTCCAAAATGTCACTAGTACTAAAATTATTTTGATAACTATATTGGACTTTGTAACAAGAGTTTCGTCAATCTGACAAGAGGTTGTTGTGCTTTCAGTTTTGCAATGTCCATTGAAAGTCACTGCATTATCCTTTTCGGAATATCCAAGTGGTCATCATCTTTATTATTTATCTGGTTTCATTATTTTCCTACATGTCTTGTTGAAAATGTAACTTTTAGATATTTGACATTGGTCGATCTTTTACTTAAACCGTGTCGAGTGTTTGTGTGCAACTAAACCCATCATTTTGACATCAAGAATCAAATTGTCACCCTTTTTGGAATGCAGGTGATATATTGGTAAGATTTGTAAGAAACTAATCATATATCTCAATTTGAATCATATAAGACGGAAAATTCACCAGCTTGATTATGGTATATCATGATGTATTTATAAACATTGATTTAATTAAGCTGATTTTTTTAATGTGCATTTGATTATCATGACGTATAAAGTTTGTACCTCTTTTGGTCTGCAGAGAGTTTTCCTTTTTAAATTCTTATGTGATGAGGCTCTGAGTTCTGGGGTTGTTCGGAACCACCTTGGTCCTGACTCTGGTGATTTGGAAAAGACGTTGCGTAAGCTCCAAAAAGAGTTAAAAAGTCAAAATAAAAAGGAGGAATTTTTGGCTTCAAATTTAGCTAAAGAAGTTATAGATAAATCTAGTGATAATCAAAGTCAAATACAAAATGAAGAAAGCGACGAAAATAGGCAGACTGGCGAGGATCAAGAATCTGTTTCTGAAGCCAAGGATAGAGTTTCTTCTTTACAGGAAAAAATTGCAAATTTGGAATCGAAAATAGGTAAGCCTGTTATTCGGAGAGAGTATTTGGGGCGGGATCTAGTTGGAAGACTTTATTGGGTCCTTAGCAGTCCAGACCGTGTTGTTGTGTCGGGCCCACATAATAAAAGGAAAGCATGTGTAACCTCTTCCAGCTTGTCAAGATTGAATGAATGTGGAATGACAGAAATGTTCTCATCGGATGACTCTTTGTGGACTTGCTATGAATCCGAAACCGAAATTCAAGAGCTCGTTGGGTGGCTAAGAGATGATGATGCAAAGGAAAAAGAATTGAAAGAAACCATCAAACAGTGGCATGCAAATAGACTAAACGATGCTAATGCATCGCAAACCGTTCAAGTTAATCACTCAAGTGCGTCTGCTTATGGCACCAAGGCTAGGGCAGCATTGGAATTGAAATTTGGTTCTTCCTTTGAACAGGGGGCGATTATTCAGTACCTGAAAAAGCAGGGTCGCAAGGGTAAAATGGTCAATAAGGGGAACTGGTACAGGTGTGATTGTTTGGAGTTAGTGGGGTCCTCTCGATATCATTGTGCTACATGTCACTGGACCTTTCTCACTAGTGAGGAGCTCGAAGGTCATAACGATGGAAAGTGTGAAAATCGTCAAGAATCTGGTCATTCCTCGAAAAGCAAGAAGACTCCATTAGTCAAACAGCAGGCTCTGATCGAGCGTCGTGATGAACCCGATTCGCCGTTTGTATTTGAGGAGATCAGGGCAAAGTTTTGCACTCGTGGTTCTCTTAAAGAAGAAATCAGAGATATCGGGCTTTTAGGGTCAAACGGAATTCCGTCGTTTGTATTAAAATCGCCTGCACAGAACTATGATGCTGCGTTATTGTTAGCTTCAGAAACGAAAAAATGGTTCAGCTCCCATGATAGGTCGGTAGATTTTCAGCCATTGGAAAAACAAGGCAATGAGACACCATCTAAGGCTGAAAGATTGAAACCAAAGGGTACAAGTGGAAAATCATCGTTGAAGAACAGAGCTCCATTGCGTATTTGTCAATCCTCTTTGAAGCCGTTAACGGGCAGGATTCTCGAAATTCTTCGGTGTCTAAAGATCAATTTGTTTGATATAGAGACCGCACTTCCAAATGAAGCTTTGAGGCCTTCAAGGGAGGGCTTGGATCGAATACGTGCTTGGCGTGCTTATGTAAAATCGGCTCAATCAATATATGAGGTAACTTTGTGATTTCATCTAGTGGATTATACCTAAATTACTATTTTGTACCATGAAAGTTATAATATTTGACCCGAGACACCGATTTATGTTTCAGATGGTACAGGCAATGATTATATTAGAGGATATGATTAAAACTGAGTACCTGAGAAAAGAATGGTGGTATTGGTCATCACCTGCAACCGCTGCAAAAATTTCCAACATTTCTGCCCTTGCTTTACGAATATACGCTCTTGACGCAGCGATTTATTACGAAAAACCCCTTGCATCTAATCTTGACCCCCCAGAACCCCTAACACCCAAGACTTCCAAGTCAGAGAAGAAGACTTCTGAAAAGTCAAACCCAAAGGAGTCATCTGAAAAGTCAAACTCAAAGAGCAACCCAAGGTCAAGCAACTCACCTGTCACTGATTCAAAACCTCCTGAACCTTCAAGACCCAAAACAAGATCGAAAAAGAGAATGCGAGATTTTGACAGTTAAAAAGTAATTATATTTATGGCTTGTTGTAAATGCTGGTATCGGAATTTTCAAGATGGCTGATTCATTGAGGGAGATATGAAGCTGACCTAGAGTTCTTGGCGAATCATTTGTACATACTTTGAAACGGTTAAAGTGTAGTTTTCTGTTGTCAATATTTGTTTCCGGTTTCCTTAAAACATTTAGCTGATTGAGAAAACAAGAAGTATATCGATATGGTGTATCTCGATTCCATTTTCGAATATGGTTATCGGATGATAGGATTCAGTTTTATATATGTTTCCATTTGGTTTGAATCTTGGGATATATTCTAGTGGTTAAATGGAAGAAACCAACAACCTCGACTGTTGTAGTTTTTTACTTTCTTTTGACGTCTTCTGTTTGAGTTGCTTTATTATTATTATTTTTAGGCTCATATGTAAATGGTGCAAGAAATTGCAATTTCTCATTGAAAGGCATACACTTAACTGTGTTGATATCCGTCGTTATCATGTAACACGTGCTTAATATAAACATATAACCTGACAACCAGTGTATTTAGAGAAATTTACCTAAATAAACGGTCAACCTATCCCTTTTTATTAAATACACAACGTCAGAAAAAATTTTCAAAACTAGACTGAAAAATCGTCGAAAAGCAATAAAACATTAGGCGATTAGGCGAAAAACTTTTAGATCAATTAACGCTCATCACGTGTACAAACAATTTCGCCTGGACCTTTTTTTTCGTCAAAATAAAATCGCCGAAATACATAAAATTTTAGGCGACTAGGTGAAATTTCGGTAAACAAATAAATGCTCGCCACGTATCCACTATTTCGCCTAAGCTTTGTTTGATATTCTCCACAAATAAATCGCCGAAATGCAATTACATTAGGCGACTAGGCGACTTTTTTGAATTCTCGTTTTCCGTGCCATGCTTTGATTCTTGCTTTGCTCTTGCTTTTGTCCAACTGTTACTCCTTTTCAAGTTAATAAAAATGCTTTGGTTCTTGGTTCTTGGTTCTTGGTTCTTGTAAAGCATGGCATGGAAAACGAGAATTAAAAAAAATCGTCTAGTCGTCTAGTCTAAATACATTTCGGCGATTTATTTATGGAGAATATCAATAAAAATTTAGGTGAAAAAGTGAACACTTGGCGAACATTTATTCGTTGACAAAAATTCCGCCTAGTCGCCTAAAACATTAAGGATTTCGGCGATTTTATTTTGGCAAGAAAAATAAAGGTTCTAGGTGAAATAATTTTGACACGTGGCGAGCGTTAATTGGTCTACAAGATTTTCGCCTAATCGCCGAGTGTGTTTTTGCTTTTCGACGATTTTTCTATCTATTTTCGTAAAAAGTTTCTGACATCGTCTATTTAATAAAAATGGGTGGGTTGAACGTTTATTTGTGTAAAATTCTCAGTGTATTTATATACTACTAGTAAAATGGAAACTAATTAGAGATTGGAGAAGTCAAATAATAATTATTTTTAAATTGACCACGTTTGGGTAAGGTTTAGAGGCGCAGTCCCTGTATGTAGGAGTGAAGTAGGAAATTCAACTGGCAAGGGCGAAAAAATTATTCATCGTGTTCTTTTACATTTTTGTGAGGGCGAAAAAAATTATTTTTTGTTTCTTTTATATTTTTGTGGGGCGAATTATTCAAAAAGTCATTAATACTTTTTTTTTTTAATTAATTTGAAATTCTAGCAGGGACGGCTGTCCCCGTCCTATCTCCGCGGCTGTATGAGGTTCAACTAACTCTCCATCTCAGCCCTTACTTTTTTGATCATCAGTAGATCACTGCATTTTACATCTAAAATACAGTTAAGTTTATTGCATTTTACGTTTAAAATGCAGTGAATCTGCGTAAAATACAGTAAATTTAAAATACAACGAATCTCACCGTTAAATAGAAAAAATTAAGGGACAAAATTAGTTTTGATGCTTTAGGGCCGCTTCTTTTGATGTTTTATGTTTTATCGTTCTAATTCATATTTGATATTTGAAGAATAAAAAATAATTACTCAAACTTGTCGAATACACTAAACCACCGCAGTTTAATAAATCAGAAACGGCGATTTCATGCAAAAAGTTGAAAATTGAAACGGTGGCAAAACGAAAAAGATGCCACTCAAAATTGACTGGGATGTGCTGATGGCTACCGATGATTCATTTTCCGACGATTGTCCACCGGAGATCGTCATTACGCCGTCCAATAATCCAATAACCGACGACGATGACGGCGGAGACTCTGATTTTAAAAAGCAAACAGACGATCAACTTAAAACAACAATTTCAAGTTTTAATAAAAACATTTCGGAGACAGCTCATAAGCTATCGGATAAGGGAGAAAAACTCAAGGCAAAATACCGACGATGCGTTGCTGAACTCGAACGACGTAACAGTATCCGTGATAAACACAAGGTCAAGGTTTTGACCTTTTAAATTACCTGCATTTTCATTTCTAGGGTTTATATGCAGTATTATAGCTTCGTTCTATGCAGCAGCAGCATTTTCAGTTATGTTATTAGGCTAAACCAATAATTGCACAAGTGTTTATTAGTATGTATTTTTCATAACTTACAAAACTGTATAACAAGGGGAATGTAATTTTTTGAGCTCTTAAACAGGATTACAAAATCCAGTTTTGCACAAAAACTGTTTAGTGTCTACATGGTAGTTCATGTGACGTACGCATACACATTATCACCTTCACTTATGTGGCAGTCCGCATCAGCATATCCCCTACGTGGCAGTCCATGTCGTCACCCTGCTGACATGCAGGTCCACAAGATTGTTTTGAACAGTTAGCATCTAAAACTTTGCACTTCCCGTCAATAAGCCCTTTATGTGCAAAATTGGAATTTTTAATATACTTTTTAAGGAAATTTATACATCTCTGATTGTCATATTCTGTATCTTATGTTACGTTGATTAATTGAAAATTTTCCCTTCATACTGATTGTTAAATGAAAATGTATGTTATAATAAGCCTCATGACTGAATAGTCAATGAAAATATATTTTATTCATCAGGGTGGTGGTATCAAGTTTGAAGAAACTATACTACTTTCAGATCAAAGTGATGATGGTGAGGTTTTGAGGACTTTTTATTGAGTCACATGTTTATATAGATTTGATATGAAGGATGATTATCATAAGCTTTAATAAGTTTAATTTTGGTACATGGATAATGGTTTTATAGGTGCGCCGTACCGGAAAGAGAGACGTGACCAGAAGTCTTTTGCTTCAAAAACTTTTGCAAATTTATTTTGCAAGAAGCTGGATGAAAAAGTATGATACCTGCGTTACCTGGTTGAATTTGTTTGCATTTCACTGATGGTTATGGATTAATGGTTGAGGAAGAAAACGAGCATTTACATTTATTTGTTTTATTTTTTAGCAAAAATGTTCAAGGACGGTCGATGCATTTCAAGAAGAATTGTTTTATCTTAAACCCGATCAAGGAAGAAGGATGAAGCCAACTAGTCAAATTTCGACTAAGGGACAGTCTAGTCAGCAAACATCTTCCAAAACAAAACCGTTTCATTGGCCAACAACTTCTTTGTTTGATACTGGGAAACAGAGAATCTCTGATGGTGATAGAAAACTCAGTCGCTCTTCTACCTCTTCTCGCCATTCTGTCGAATATAAATGGGACTCTTTCTTCAAGTATGAAACTTTAACCTCAATATATTTGTTAATTATCGTAAATTCCTCATAACTTCCTTCTAATTGGGTATTTGGGATTTCGAAAGGGATTATCTGGTTATTGCGTTTTCAAGTCACCAATAAATAGTTTCTAGTGTTTTGGTATAGTGAAATTATGACTTCTAGAATGCAATGCCTAACACTCCCTATATGTGGTCTTAAGATTTATTTTTCTTTGATAGGTCACTTTCTCCTCAAGACCAGACTTCAACAAAGTCGAGGCTTACATCTGTAAGTCATTCTTATTATGTATCTATATGCCTTTTAATTTCATTTTGGATCTTTTTTTTTTTTTTTTTTTTTTTCTGCATATACTTTCACAATCATTGATCAATCAATTCTGTATGATCATATGTTTAATAGCCATCGACTCATAGCCTGGTGGATGAGAATGAGGATGATGATGAGCCTCTGCGTTCGAAAACAACATCTTTTGACAAATTAAGCGACTGGTATTGTGCATTTTTTCATTTAATTGTGTAAGATTTATGATCTGAGACATTAGATTTGTTTGATTGATGTAATCTATTTTTCAGCATGAAAGATGTTAAAGTCTACTACCCATCAAGGTATGGCACACAGCAATAAATTGTATGGCCCACTTCATGGATTTATATGTTTTTTTATGGAATGAGTGAGAGTTTAGTAGTGTTCCTTTCACAGGGATGACCAGGATCCAGTTGAAGTTATCTACTCTGACATGGATAATATTGCTCCTGAAGCATGGCTCTCATCAACTATCATGAACTTTTATATACGGTAAGTGTCTTGTCAACTGTCGTGAACTTTCACACAGGCATCATGCAGAAGTTTGTTCAGATAGTATCCATTTGGAAAAGGGCGAATTGCAGAAGTTATTTCAGCTTAATTTTCGTTTGGGGTAACATATTTAATTTGCAACAAAGAAGGGTAACGAGCTTTTAAAAGTTTTTTATTCACGGTAACCTTTGAAGTTAACTTGCTACAATATGCCACCACAACGACACATCAGGAAAGGTCATCATGGTCGAAGTTACCAACAATCCCACATGCCTATTGTCATGTCATCTTTTGACTGGGTAACTGGGTCAGATTACCCTAAATTAAAACTTTTGTTAGTTGGTTCACCTTAAATCAATATTCTTTAAAAGTACTTTACTTTTTCATGGTTGAATACCAAGCTCGTTTCTTGAAATTGAAGTCCGCCTAAACATCTTATAACCCTTCTATGCAATTTACCCTTTCGAAAAAGTTGCTTACAATAAATCGCTTGTCTCGTTTGGCTAGATATCTTCAGCAGCTGGCATCTTCATCAGAAAATGCAAAATGCAAGTATCATTTCTTCAATACATATTTCTATAACAAGCTCCAAAAGGTATCTACTTGTCCGTTTGACTAATTTGTTTCTTTTTACTAAACTATTAGATCACATAAAAGATAGAATAGTATAATGTTCAATGGCTGAACACATTCTTGTCAATGCATGTTGCTACTGCTTATTGCTTTCATCCTATGTAATATTTAAAAATGGTGATTAGCTGAACAACCGGGAAGATTCTTTCCTCAAGCTCAGAAAATGGTGGAAACATGTCAACATATTTGAGAAAGCTTACATACTTCTTCCGATTCATGAAAGGCAAGTTTTTTTGGTGTATTCAACAACTGTAAGAAAGATTATTAGGATGAACTGTAAAATTTATATAAATGTTATTTTTAAGTTTTCTTCATTGTGCAGCGCTCATTGGAGCCTGGCTATTATATGTATACCTACCAAGAGTGATGACTTAGGGCCAGTTGTTCTTCATTTGGATTCACTCGGATTACATAATAGCTATTCGATTTTTGACAACATTAGAAGGTATTATATATTTATATGCATCATTTCACTATAATTAATTACATGTGCATGAGATAAAGCTAATGGAAAAATACACATGCTGAAGCAATATTTGTTTTTCTCGCAATATCTGGCTATTGAATATGTTGACAAAGAAATTGTATCATCTATTTGGAATGGACATATTGTTCTAAAACATCTTTAACGAAAATTTCCTTCACTCTAATCTAATTTCACGTGTTACAGCTTTTTGAAAGAAGAGTGGAGCTACTTACAAAATTCAGAAGATCCTTTTGAGCTCCCTATCGCAAGTGAAATTTGGGGAAATCTTGATTGTAGAATAATTGACAGAAAAGTTCAGGTAAAATACTTGCATGAATGTGCCTTTATTGGAAAAACTACATCCAATACACCCGAAGTTTTGCAACATACCTAACTCGAAGTTACATTGCTGAATTAGAAACAACCAACGGTCGACATAACTTGTGACTTGACTAGTCGACTTGAACATAAGCATTAAACAACACTTTTTTCTTCCTGCCTACCTCATTCTTATCTTCATCTTCGACAAAGGAAACATTGTATGACGGAATTGCACTTTTTGATCAGTTATCTTCATTCCGTATGAAGATTTTGCTTATAAGTATGGTTGGGAACATTTTGATTGTAGAATAATTGACTTCAACTTCTGTCATGCTTGTTTTCATCTCTGAACAGGTTCCACGACAGAGAAATGCGTATGACTGTGGACTATTTGTTCTGTTTTATATGGAGCGTTTTATCAAAGAGGCTCCTGAGAGGCTAAGAGAGCAAGATTTATCAATGGTATGTTCCTTCTTCTCATGTATTCTCTACTCCATGTCAAATGTTGTTAACTACTTCAAATTTTAATAATTTGAGTTTTTAAATGGTTACTGATAGAGAATATTTTGTGTTACTCAGTTCACTAAGCAATGGTTCCATCCTGAAGAAGCTTCCAATTTAAGAGGGAGAGTAAATAATTTACTCGTAAGAGAATTCAAGCTTGAAAAAGAGAGAGAAATCACTTTGTCTCCTAACCGTTAGCAACATTTCAATTTGAACGTGAAATTGGTTTTGATGTTTTGTTTTGTACAGATGTTTTCAGCTTGAAAATAGTGAATAGTCGGTGTTCTATCTATATCTATTACGAAACTTGTGTAGTCGTGTGGATGGCCACGTCCAAATATTCTGACACGGTTGATTTTAGGAGACCACTTTTGTTTGGAACTGAATCGACTTGATAATTTTGGAGAAATACATGAAAAGTTGATGAAATAAATTAGAATTCAAAATTTCATTTTACTATTTAGGATTCATATTACACTTTTCAGTTAAACAAATGATTTAGCAAAACGCTTATCGTAACTAACTTAAATTCATTTGATTTGTGCGACAAGTCTGATTCTTTGAAAGAGGACCTAATCGTCATGTTTATCACAAGTTTCACTCCGTGTCTCCATGCCATTAGCTCATTTTCGTTGATTTTATTGCACTTTTTATCTATATAATCAAAATTGATCTATTATATATTTTACTTTCTAAAGCAACATATTATTATTTAAAATAGAAAATAAACTTTTTTCTTGATAAAGCTAAATTTTATATTTTATACTATGTTGTGATAAGTTAAACAAAAATTGGTATTATTCATACTGTACATTGACATGGAAGAATTGAAAAACACTACAATGAATGACGAAAACCAGGTATTATCTGAAGCCGTAGGAAGAATACAAAAATCATTAGGTTTCATACTATACATTGACATGGAAGAACTGAAAAACACTACAGTGAATGAAGAAAACCAGGTATTATCTGAAGCCATAGGAAGAATGCAAAAATCATTAGGTGATTCGATGGTTAACCGTGAAATGTCATTATCAGCTTAATCGGCAAATTTAACTTCTTGTCTCAAATGGCTAAGGCTATAGGAAAGCTTGGAGCAGCTGAGGATTTTCTCCTTCAGGTATTATCTTCTTTTATCATTACTTCGAATAACACTAAATACCATATAATTTTCAAGGTTTAGATCCTAATTTCCTTATGTTTACATATAAACTATAATTTAACATTGAGTTTACATAATACTTACCTTATTGTGTTTTTATTTGTTCTAATGTACTATCAGGCCGACCATCTTCGCGAGAAGATATCCAGAGGAATTCATGAAATACTGACAACAAGGCAGTTTGCACTGGCCTAGCTAGCAATATCATACTACTTCTATAGACTTCAGGCACTAAGTACTCTTTAGCTTGCTAGGTCGCGAAATTGATATGAATATTGTTTTTCTATCTTTAAGCATTGAATTGAAGTAAACTTTTTTTGTGCAATGTGATCAAATTTCTTTATCTTTCTACATTACACCTACATCATTCAAATGTCATACTTGCTAGACAGCTTAATTATAGTAATATTAGTATTTTAAATCTAGGGAAAATAAATTGTGCAGTAAAAATAAGGGTTAAAGTGTAAGAGACGTAAAATAAAATATTTAATTTTATTTGTGATTGGTCAACTAAACAATTGAATGGTAATGTCAATATTACAATTGTTATCTCCTTAAATTTATAGTAGTTCATAGTTTTCGTATGAAATCCTTAACTTTGATTTTTAATGATAAATAATAGGATTGGATCTAATATAAAAAAGATATTAGGTAAGAAGATAAGAAGTCAATAGAAGAGTGACAAGTGTCCTCCATCATTTCCCTCCTTTCTCTCCTTCCTTTTCTCCTTCCCTCATCTTATCTCCTACTTTTCACCTATATTTTTTTTTTAAATTATAATTTTTTTAACTTTTTTTGTTAAAGTTTTTTTATACGTTTTTAACTTTTTCCAATTTAATGTATTTTTTTAGTTTTTCTCATTTTTTGCTTTTTTCTATTTTATTTTGTTTTTAACACATTTCAATATGAATATGATGCACTTGACGTTTACCTATAATGCACTTGACATGTATAATATGTAGGATACTGCTATTAACTAAAAAAATACATATTTCGATTACTTCGATTACATCAAACTTGATTATCTTAGGACATATACATCCGTCCTTCCATTCAAAACATTTATGCAATGTCAGTTGTAAAACTATGTCAACTCAAACGTTACACAATAAAATAAAATTTAAACTTAAACTTTATAATAAAAGGTCATGTTGTAGTTCGCAAATTTTGCGAGTTATAATCTAGTAATAATAATAATATATAATAATAATAATTATTATAATAATAATAATAATAATTATATTATATAAATAATAATTATTATATTATATATTATTATTATAACAATAACAATAAATAAATAACTAACTAGACAAATGAATATGAATAATAATATTATTACAGTGGAATTTAGAAACGTTTACCGCGTTTGACTTTAACTTTAACTTTGACTTTGACTACTAGCGTTAAACGAACGCCATCCCCAGACCGATGTTACACACATACGCAAACTTATATATACGTCCACACATATCACTCACTCGATCTATCATTCGCTCTATTTATCTCCGATCCCCCTAATTTGCGTATCCATCTCTTCTTTAACTGTGAAAGGAGTTCTAACCGTATTAATCGTTTTCTATCAGGTCATATTTTATATTTTTTTTTTTCTATTTGTTCATTTCTTGCTTTTAGGGTTACTTTTGTTTTGTGTTTTTTATTTGAAAGGTCACTGCTTTTGTGGGAATTAGGTTCTGTTATCACAAGGTCATGTTTTTCTATTTCTTTTGCTGTGTACTGATTTTGTGGGAATTAGGGTACTGTTAGTTTTTAAAAAAATCAAAAGAAACTTTTTATGTGATCAATTTACAGTTGTCTTGTTTAGATTACATGTATGTATAACTGATGATGAATTTTGTAAATTTCTGAGTTGATCATGCTAATATGAGATTAATTGTTTCTTGGCGGGGCAATTCTCTGGCGGTGTTGTGTAGAAATCAATAAGCATATTTTCTAATATTTTTTTGGAAGCAGCAAATTTTATTAAAACAACACCCAAGATGGGTGTGAGGAAACAATTACAGAATTACAAAATAAAGGCAAGGTCTAAACACGGAGCTAAATGCCGAAAAACCAAAACAGAGGAACAACCCACCCTATTAGCTACAAAATCAGAGATGCAGAGAGTGAATCCAATTAGACCAATTGACATCCAATTTAACGCACCTATTTGATAGCCACAGAAGAGAAAACAACATATTTTCTAATATTGATTCAGCTGAGTTTGTAGCCATGACAGTTTAATCTTCTTTTTTCAGAGCATCCTACAGAAGTGTGCCTCATCAATGTTTTTTGATTTATCGTTTTTAGGGTTTCATATGTTTTCTGTTTTCTTATGCAAAAGATTTACTGCTTTTATGGGAATTAGGGATCTGTTATAACAAGGTCATGTTTTTCCAATTTCTTGATTTTTTGAGTTCTTGTTTTTAGGGTTTTCTTCGTTTTGTGTTTTTCATGCAAAAGCCAACTGCTTTTGTGGGAATAACTGTTTTGGTTTGTTTTTCGCATACTGATTTTAAATTCTTTTTGTTTCCTTTTGATGAATTTTTAAATGACTGAGTTGATCATGCAATATGAGATTTACTGTTTCTTGGTGGGTCAACTCTCTGATTGTGTTGTGTAGAAATCGCTAAGCTTGATTTCTTATACTGATGCAACCGAGTTTGCTGCCATGGCGGTTTAATCATCTTTGTTCCAATCATTCTGCAGATTCGAACCTCATCAATGTTTTTTAATGGAATCCTTTGATCTTTTTGTACACAATTCATGTTCTGATGACATATTAAAAACCTTTAAATTGTTATATATTCATCTGTAGTTTGAAAATCCACAATTACAGGCTTCCTTTTCGGGTAGATGAAGTCTTTCAAGTCAAAAACCTTTAAAATCACATCTTTTCAAGTTTGTTGGCTAGCATCAAACTAATGTACCTTCTAAAAATTTGATTGGAGAGGGATGGCACAGTCTGCTGTGGTGGAGGTGTTGACATCCAGTAATGGTGAAAACAGTTGAGATGGAATCCGAAGGTACTTCTTTGTTTTGCTATATGATGAATAAATAGAAACTAATACTTCGTGCCTGATAGGAACATTGTGTGGTAAGCCCAAGTTTAAGCATTTACGGGGACAAATCATGTAAATTACTCTATATTTTTTAAGGGAAATGATATGTATAATGTATGCGCGAAAATTATAAAATAGAGGGCTGTGATGATAAATATCTATTTGTCTGAGTTAATCAGTCAAACTTTGAGATTTACCGTATCTTGGCGAGGCAACATTCAGGCGCCTGATTCATTCGATGCCAGCTTGATTGTTGCAGCCATGGCGGTTTTATCCTGTTTGTAGCATTTGTTTTTACAGATCTGAGCCTCATACTTTCTTCAACAAAATTCTTTTTTTATCGATATAAAGGGGTATTTGGGATTGCATAATTAAGTGTTATGGCTTTAAAAATGTGCTCTTTTGTCTCCCTTAAATAAGCCACATCAGTGAAAGTATTGGTGTTTGTTTGATGATTAAGAGGTTGCATGCGCTAAAATACACTTTGGTGATCAAATTTCTTTGGTCTAGCGCTATCGAGGTAACCCATCAACCACTAGCAATTTTCGGTTCAAGTCTCACTTGAGACAAGTGTACATACTATATGTATTTGTACATAATATGAATTTGAATGTGTCTTCCGTCATAAAATTTTTGAGCTCTTTTATTGGTAGATGTACCTATTGTTAACTGAAACATCATGTTTGGACCTAATATATATGGGTATGCTACAAAGAAACAGACTGGAAGTTGTACTCTAGTTCGGATCTTGTCCCTGCACAGCAGATTAAGGACCCAGAGGCCAAAAAGATAAATCAAAACACACGGTCACTCGGGCAATATTTTGAATATGGTACAAGTAGAAAGATTACAGCATATGGCCCAAACCTTGCTTAATACGGTATCAGTAAAAAAAAACATGTGTTTTAAGGATTACCTACCATGTGCTTTATCAGTTGATTCTAGTAATTTCAAGATGAAATGTCAATTATGACTATGATAAAATAACCCAAAATATCTTTCCAGGGTAAAAGATCTTTCTGTCTCAGATCGCAACTCCTGTATTGGATATGGTACCCATGTCTTTGGGTATTACCCTGGCTGCTTTGGCTTCTCGAAAAGAACTCATTGATCTCGAGAAGTGATTCAGCTCAAATATAAGCATATACAGAGATACATTCTTTGAGGTATTAATAATGATTGTTATGCACTCGATGATGATTTAATCTAAGCGCTTCTATGAACGATTCGTTCATTTTTTCTGAAGGGAAGGGATATGTATAATGTATGCACCAAAAATATAAAATAGGGCTGTGTTGATGAATTTATATTTGTCTGGGATAATCGGTCAAACTTTGAGATATATCGTATCTTGGTGGGGCTACATATAGATTGTATGATAGCCGGCATGTTTATTGCAGCCATGACAGTTATATACTCTGCAACTGTAGTAATGTCTTTTGAGTCAAAACCCTTAGAAATCATATAGGTATTAAAGTTTATGTTGTTGGCATTATGTTTGTGTTTCTTTTTTTAGTAGTTTGTTGGCTGGCATCAAAACTGATGTACCTATCAAGAACTTGAAGAGAGATGGCACAATCTGCTGTGGCAGAAATTTCAACATCCAGTAATGGTGAAAACAACCGAGATCGAATTCAAAGGTAATTCTTAGTTTTGCTCTATGATCAGTAAATAGAGACCATTACATAGACTGCCCAATGGCAGTCCTATAATGTTGGCCCTGAGAGGATCAATGTTTGTTAAGTGAATTGGACCATTTTGAGTTCTTGATTTTATTAACTTGCTGAGAGATTTGAGATTGTAATCAATCTTTTGAATGTATAGAACATCATGAGTGCATCGTTGATATAGAAATAGTGTGACTATTTGACGTTGTGATCTCTAGAGGTTTAAATTGGTGACTTGTTTAACGTTGTGCAAATTGCGTGTTGACAAAATGGTCAGTCGCCCCCAATTGACAACCCGAGAATAAGTGCACATCAAATTCGAGGTAGCTATAGAAATGAGTTTACATGTCATGTGAAAACCGTTTATATGATTTTGTTCCCTTGATATTAAATGTTAATTATGGATTAGTAGCATCATTTTGATTGATCTGGTTTTTCTGTTAGCTCTTGGCCTCCACTGTAGCTGGTGAGTTGTATTCACTATAGATCGTCCAATGGACTTTTTGCGCTAACGTGATCATGCATCAAATTCATAGTAACCTTTCTCACTTTGTTTGCTACATGATATTGTTTTGAGGCTGTTTTGATTGCAGAGACCTGTTGTATATTCAAAAGAAGGGTATTGTGTGTTGCTTCGCTTATTTGCTTATGATTTATAATTCGAGATATTAGCTTTGTCAAATCGTTGTATAATTTTTAGCATCAAAGACATTTAAGTGTACTACCCATCAAGTTTTTGCACACTGCAATAAAATTGTATTTACCACTTCATGGTTTAGTGGCATTCCTTTCACTGAGATGACCAGGATCCAATTGGAGTTATTTACTCTGACATGGAAAATATTGCCTCCAGAAGCATGGTTCACATCACTATCATGAATGTGTATATACGGTCAGTGTATATCAACTATTGTTAACTTTTACTCAGGCATCATGCTGAAATTTGTTTAAATAGTATCCTTTTGGATAAGTGAAAACTGCAGAAGGAATTTCAGTCTAGTTTCATTTGAGGTAACAAATTTTATTTGAACCAGAAAAGGATAATGAGCTTTTAAAAGTTATTACTTACGGTAATCTTTTAAGTTAACCCGCTTTAACATGCCGCCTCAGTGACAGATGAGTAAAAGTCGACATGGTCGAAGTTACCAACATGCCAGCTGTCATGTCATCATTTACATCAGTCTTAGTAAATTTCCTTTCACAAGGATGACCAGGATTCAGTTGAAGTTTTACTCTGACAGGGATAGTATTGCTACTGAAGCATGGCTCGCATCAACTATCATGAACTTTTATATACAGTAAGTGTTTGGTCAACTATCGTGAACTTTTACGCAGGCATAATGCAGAAATTTGTTCAAATAGTATCCATTTGGGAAAGGGTGGATTGCCGAAGTCAGTCTAATTTTCGTTTGGGTTACATATTTTATTTGCATGAAAAAAGGCTAACGAGCTTTTAAAAGTTTTCTATTCACGGTAACCTTTCAAGTTAACCTGCTTCAATATGCCACCTCAACGACACATCAGGAAACACCAACATGCCAGCTGTCATGTCATCGTTTTGACTGGGTAACTGGGTGATTACCCTAAAATAAAAACTTTTGGTAGTTGGTTTACCTTAGGTCAATATTCTTTAAAAGTACTTTGCTTTTTCATGGTTGAAAACCATGCTCGTTTCTAGTAATTAAAATCCACCTAAACTTTGTGTAACCCTTTTACGCAATTTGCCTTTTGGAAGAAGTTGCTTACAATAAATTGCCTGTCTCGTTTGGCTAGACATATTCACCAGCTGATATCTCAATCAGAAAATGCAAAATGCAAGTATCATTTCTTCGGAAACATATTTATACAATAAGCTATTAAGCTCCAAAATGCATTCCTCGTCCTTCCTGCTATTTTTTTTCTTATGACTAAATTATTAGATCACATAAAAGATAGGTAAATATAATGTTCAATGGCTGAACACATTCGTGTCAATGCATGTTGATAATTAAAAATGGTGAATAACTTGTCTTTGGTTTTTAGCTGAATCACAGGGAAGATTCTTTTCTCAAGCTCAGGAAATGGTGGAAACAGGTCAACATATGTTAGAAAGCTTACATGCGTCTTCCGATGCATGAAAAGTAAGTTTTCTTAATCGGGTATTCAGCAATCGTTAGAAAAATAGGAGTTGTAAATTTATATCAACATTTTTCAATGTTTTGTTCGTTGTGCAGAGCTCATTGGAGCTAGGAGATTGTATATATCCAACCAAGAAAGATGAATTAGGGCTACTTGTTCTTTACATCGATTCACTCGGACTACATGATAGCAGCTCGATTTTAAACAACATTGGAAGGTATTATATGCATGTTTCGACTACGATAACATGCATATGAGATAAAACTAATGGAAGAATACACATGCTGTTTTTCTCGGAATTATGCTGACACAGATAGATTATTTTATCATCTGTTTGTAACTGGCATATATTTCTAAAACATATTTAACGAAAATTTCCTTCGCTTTAATCATATTTCATGTGTTACAGCGAATAGTGGAGCTATCTACAAAATTCAGAAGATCCTTTAGAGCTCCATGTCACAGGTAAAATCTGGGAAAACCTTTGATTGTAGAATAATAAACAGAAAAATTCTGGTAAATATTTTTCATGAATGTGCCTTTTTTTTTGGCAAAAAGAAATCACATTGAGATTACAGTTGAAAGTTTTGCAAGATGCATAACTCAAAGTCAAAGTTACATTGCTGAAATAGAAACAAACAACATTCACCATAACTTATGACTTGACTTGAACATAAGCATAAAACAACACTTCTTTCTTCCTACCTACCAGATTCTTATCATCATCCTCGACAAAGGAAACATTTGTTTGATGGAATTGCATTTCCTTTTTGGTCAGTCATATTCATTTCCATATGAAGATTTTGCTAAAAGTACGGTTGGGAACATTTTGATCGTAAAATAATTTACTTCAACTTTTGTCATGCTTGTTTGCATCTCCAAACTGGTTCCACGACAGAGAAATGTGTATGACTGTGGACTATTTTGTTTTATTCTTTACTTATTAATCTTAATAATGCGTATATTTTACTCGTTCAGTAGATGAGAGAGAACTGGCAAAGTCTGTTCGGTCACTGGTTAAACACCCAATGCATTGCCCCGAAGAAATGTAATTCTTGGTACGTGCTAAAATAACTTTCTTTGTCACAGATTGTAACTCCTGCATTGGCTACGGTTACCATGTTTTGGGTATCAGGTTGGCTGATTTGGCTTCTCGAAAAGAACTAATTGATCATGATAAGTGGTTAAGCTCAAATTTAAGCACATACAGAGATACTTTCGTTGAGGTAATTGCTAACAATTGTTATGCATTCGACAATGAGGTAATTTATGCACTTACAGGGATGATTCGTGTATTTTAATAAATTTTGTCTAAAGGGAAGTGATATGTATAATGTATGGGCCAAAGCTATAAAGCATAGGGCCGTGATGATGAATTTCTATCTGTCTGAGTTAATCGGTCAAACTTTGAGATATATCGTATCCTAGCAGGGTAACATATACACTCGGTTTGATACGTTCGATTCGGGCGTGATTATTTCAGACATGGCGATTATATCCTGTTTGTACCGATTATTCTTACAGATCTGAGCCTCATATTTCTTTAATAAAATTGTTTTTATTAATAAAAAGGGGTCTTCGGATTGCATAGTTCAAATGTTTATGGCTGTAAAATTGTGTTGTTTTTTCTCGCTACGATAAGCCACACTGGTGAAGGAGTTGGTGCTTGTGTGATGATGAAGAGGTTTTGTGCCTTTGGTCTAGCGGTTTGGAAGTAACCTATTAACCATGAGAAACTGTGAGTTCAAGTTTCACTTGAGAGAATCTATGAACACCGTGTGTATTTGTACATAATACGAGGTTGAATGTGTGTTTTGCCATACCCTTTCAAGTAAAAAGGTTTAAATTGCCATCTCTTAAAACGAAGCAGTGATGCTCAATTTTCAAATGTCTGAGTTGCTCGAGCAAAACTGAGAATAAGCTCTCTTTCTAATACTGATGCAGCTAAGAGTCTGCAACCATGTTGGTTAATTCCTCTTCGTTCCGATCATTCTATAGATCTGAGACTCATCAATGTTGTTAAAAGTGAATGTTTCTAGATCTTTGTATACAAAATTCATGTTTTAATGATATATATTAGAAACCTTTAATCGGATTTGGTCATCTTCAGTTTAAAAATCCCACAGTTATGAGATTCCTTTTTTTTGGGTAGATGTATATATTGTTAACTACAGCATGTGTTGGGACCTGATGTCTGTGGGTATGCTACAAAGAAACAGACTAGAAGTACCAGATGGCCCCAACTTTGCCTAGTACAGCATCAGTAAAAAAACAAAGTGTTTTAAGTATTACCTACTATAGTACTATGTGTGTTTTTACTAGTTTATACGGAGCAGTAACTATCTAATTCTCCTTTATCAAGCTATCAACTTCATAGTATATGACCTCTTCCTATTTGTGGTTTTGAATTTTTCTTTACAATTAGCTGGTAAAAGTCAAACCTGTTTTTTAAAAAAATCTAGCTTGGTGGTATGTGACAGTTTGAGGGTGTGATCTCAAGAGGTTTGGTGAGTTGTTTGATGTTATGCAAACTGATAGTGTATTGACAACATGGTCAGTTTCCCCACAATTGATAAACCAAGCATAAGTGCACATCAAATTCGAGTTAGCTATAGAATTGAGTTTATATGCCATGTGTAAACCATTTACATCCGTTGATTCTTTTAATATTGGATTGGATTGGATTAGTAGCATCACTTTGTTTGATCTGGTCTTGCAGTTAGTTCCTCTTGGCCACCACTGTAGCTGGTGACTTGTATTCACTATTGACCGTCTAATGGAGTTTTTCTACTAATGTGAACATGCATCGAGTTACCAGTAACTTTTCTCGCCTTGTTTGCTACATGATGTTGTTTTGAAAGCGGTTTTGACTGTTGAGACCTATTGTTTTACTTGGATGCCCCGGTGATAACCCAGCAACTGATAGCCTTTTACTTTCACACGACCCTCTTTGAGACGATAGGTACAATAGATGCCAGTTTTGAAGTAACTTTATTTTCTTTGCACTTTTCACCCTTCTGATACGTTTTGACTGCTGAAACATTTACCACTAACGATTGAGAAAAAGTTGTCAGTGCAAGAATATTCAGCGACTATTTTTCTCTGCTTCTCCTCTTGACCGATCTTGCTATAAGCTTTGGGAACAGGCTTCAAATGACAATGTGGAATCTTTGGGAAAATATGGAGGAGCAGCTTTCTTATCGTAAGTAGGCCCCTTGAAGCATTCACGTTACCAACGGCGATTGGTATGAAGATCCAAATTTTTATATATATGATATATATTTTTATGAGTGATTGATAATTTGATTTATGTGATACAGTCAATATTATAAGTTTCAGTCTGGTCGTAACACTACAAGAAAGTTCGAAACAAATGACAAGAACAATAATAAACAAGTTGCCATAATATTGTATTCTTCGTCATAGGTTACAACTTTAGTTTTTGCATTATACCAAATTCTATAAATGTAAACTAGATTATAAATAAAAACATAAATTTTGCTTGATCATCGTTTATATTATTTTATATTTGATACAAAATGTAAAACACAATCTGTTAATCATTGTAGTTGAAAACAAAATAGAGGACACATAAGCTGTCTATTTCTTGTTATCATTTTAAGTTGCATCTTTTCTATGACATCTGTGATACTATCAAAATCCATAAATTTGGAATTTATCGTACAGTTTTATGATACGATGTCATAAAAGCGTAGTTGGCTGGTTTCCATTCATTTTGCTTTCCTTGATGGGAAAATGATTTGTCGTTTAATAATTACGACCATGAGTACTAATCGTATTTTCTAAGACTGCCATATTACCACCTGCCAAATTCTAAGTTATGAGTTGCCATACAAGCATTATACACAAATGATCTCTGAAAGCAATTTGTAGATTGGGTTGCTTGTCAGTTACTGTTACTTCAAACTTGGAAACCATCAAAGTCTTTACTTTACCAAGTAAATCTGACTTACTACCATAATAAGCTGTAATACCAGTAATAGTTGCAGAAGACATACTTCATAGTATTCATGAGTTTTCTAACCTGTTAAGTAATTCTATCCGGAAGACCAAAAGCAAGGAAGTATATGTGTATATATTTTGCACGTATTCACCTTTCTACTTGAAACACGAGACTATCACGAGAAGATCCTGCGCCTCTTTCTTTCAGGAGTTCCATGTACCTGCGCTTTCATGCCATACGTCTTTATCTGGAAATTCTCAAATGCTTCAGAAACTGCTTCCACCTACAAAGTTGATATATTTATGAGAACCTATAAAGGATATCCAAGTAATGCTCGTGTCAAAAAAATGTTTTTTTTTTGAGAATTTTAAGTACCAGTTCAGGTTTCTTGGAGTACACTCTCACTATCAAGTCCTGATTACATGCTGGCAGCAAGTGACTTATCTGACCTTTGCTAATTGGGAATTTCTCTTTACTATCATAATCCTGTAGGTGGAATAAATGAATCCGACTAAGTTCTCTCATCTTAGAAAAAGATATCTGTTGAGTTTCTGCTACTCAATCACTCTATAATCAGGCAAGAGAAAGGGATGCGAATTTTATGTACCTCAAAGAACTTGATGCTGGATCCGTAAATCACAATGAGATAGAAGAAAAAGTTAGAAAACTCCATGTGCAGAGATGTGCCGGTAATAGACAAAAGGTGTACAATACCTTTCGAGCGGATTGTTTCTTCCCTTTGTCAAATCAATTTTGACATTGCTCACTGCTAAATCTTCTTCTCGTAGACTAACCCCGCCAGATTTCTAAATAAGAAGTAACCATCAGTAACTGTGTAACTAAGGACTATGAAAATTAATGTTTAAGAACCTGTGAACATATGATATCTTGTGTTGCAACATATTTGAAATGGTCCAGCTTATCCTTGGGAACAGTAAACTCATTGCAGAACTGCGGGAAAAAAAAGGAATTAGAGCATATTTACTTCCAACTGAGCTCAAAATTAAAGTTTCAAATTACATGAATTTAACATATCCAATTATTAATTGAGAAAAAACCTGGTACAGATCTCTTCTGCGGATCCTCCGGATCAGATCTCTTGCTTCCTTAAGCTCGTCAGCATCAGCAGTTTCAATCGTCTTCAATATTGAATCGTCCAACTACAGATATTGTATTGCATAAGTGAGAAACCGACTGTAATTGTTTTAAGCTTCATGGATATAAGTACTACCTTCCAGTACTCAGATGGGTCCTGAATGAATGATGAGATATGAAGATAGTTATCCGCCTTTACAAGAGCATCCACAAACATGAGTTCTATTGCCTACAAAATGATTCCAAATATATGATTAACGTGTTCAGCTTTGAACACAATCTATGAATTTCAATAAACCAATTTATGAATTTCAACAATTACCTTCACTTTTGCATGTGTGTACACTGTGCGATGTAGATCAGCACGAGTGTAGAACAATTTATGGACCGTCAGATCTGATCAATAACATTTTAACTTAGAAGAAAATGGATGACAGAAATTTTGTAATGAAAGGCTTCAGTTTAATACTAACATTCTTTGGCACGATAACATATTTCATTGTCTATGACTTGCATAGTATCCAACAGCCTGAGATATTACAAGGCATCATCTGTCAAGCAACTGATTAGACAAGAAGTAATAAGATTGCATGACATAAGTTTATACCTTTCAAACTGAAAGTTACAGCCAAGACCACAAGCTCGAGAGTCACGAACAATGTAATCAAATCTGCAAATCACGAACGATAGGTGTTGATTTTGTTTACTAAGAGGTAAAAAGTTAATTTTGTAACTCCTAGAAAGAGTAAATAACCTACTTATCAACATCTATGCCATTCCGACCATTTGCAACAATGTCATACAGGAAAACCTTCTCTTTTGAACTCTGTACAGGTTGAGAAATGGCAAATGAAAATTGATTGGGTACTGAAACTGAACCAACACAAAAGCTTAAATAGAGATCACATCAGCTATCATTTTCTTACTTTTGCTGGGGCATTTTCAGAACTAGCAACGATCATCTCCTAAAAAAGTACAAGATCCTAGTCATAACAAGAAAATATAAAAAAGAAGAGGCTAGACAGGCTTCTTAATTTAAGTACAACAAGGCAATAAAAATGTGTTGTGCTATGAGACAACCTTCACTTTCTTCAGGCGTCCAGAATCTATATCAATGTTGTGCTCATCAACCATGTAATCTATCATCTTCAAAGACATTTCCTCATGAGACCTGCAAATAAGCAATCAATTTGATAGTAAATTTGGAAAACAATACCATTAGAACTAAAATCAAGAGTATCTGGCAAGTTGAAACTACATTGACCCAACTAATGAAAGACATTTTCAACAACATTTATAGATAACTAACATCGTCAGTATGGTGTCATCATTAAACAACAAACCAAGGAAATTTGCAAATAGGGTGCAGACAATTGATTCCATTGCACAAGCAATAAAGAAACTACTTTTAGAAGAAAAAAAATAAAGTAACAAAGGCAGAGGTGGAGTGAAATGAGCATTCACTCTTAATTATTAGACTTATAAATCATTATCAGTAATGTAGTGAATGATTTGGTGCAACTTTACACAGATTTCCTATGTCAATGAATGTATGACTTACCACTTGGAGCCTTGAATAACTTGTGGAAGAAACTCTCGCTCAAACAAATGGCTGAATGGCCCATGACCCACATCATGCAGTAAACCTATGAAGAAAGTAAACTTAAAGAAAAATGATAACAGCGTAGCAAATGCAGTGATTCTAGACATTAACCAAATTACCAGCCAGCTTTACGGTCTGTATATCCGAATGATCAATGTCAAGCTCTAACCCCTACAGTCAAGGCATTGACAATGGAGTAAGTATTCACTACCAGGATTAAGGAAATTAACCAGGCAATCAAGATAAATTTCTTACTTGATGTGCCTTGAGTTTTTCAATTGCATTACCAGCAAGCCAATAAACACCAACTGAATGCTCAAACCGAGAATGTACTGCTCCAGGATATACCATGTGAGATAGACCTGTCAAAAATGATGACTTGTAATAAAACAGAAATGACTTCAAGCTGAGAACCATAGCACCAAACAAGGTATTGGGAGAATTTCCGATAAATAGCCTTTGCATGAGAATACATCTAGTCGAGCTAACTTCAGAAGAAACTCAAGGTATCTAAAAAATACAGAACAATCATGCAGTTCACCAGTAATCTAGCCCAAGACAGCTCAGACAACATATGTCGTGATATGGTTGGAAAATTGCAACCTCTGTAATTCTTCAGAAACAAAAATCCAACTAGTTGGTCGATAGTACAGGATATTATTAATCTTTAAGGGTTAATATGATATACAAAAGGTCACAGTTATAACGTCTCCAAATCTGCAAGTTAAATATGAGCTAAGCACGTGTGTCATGAGTTCCTTTCGGAACACACTCCACCAACAGGACATTCTACTAATCTCATATCAGAAGTACTGAGTGTGTTGTTTTCATCATTAACAATATCTAATGAGAAACATGAAAATATTTTTATTAAAATCTCGGTGTCATTTATGTTCTGTATACCAGCCTATCAAAGGGGAAAGAATTAATAGTAGCATGACTACAAATATAAATAATATTTGCTCTAGTAGTTCTTTTGCAGAAATTGCTAAGCTACAGCGACAGACAAATAGATAATAAACTCTCGTATTTTCCAAGGAACTAATAAAAAATGCTGACTTAAAATGGTATATCTGTTTTGAGAGTAAGTCAATGCTTACCAAGTTGTTTCAGATCCCGAAGCCTGCAATCGTTAAAAAGTTAGTAGAGTCTTTTAATGTAAAAGAAAGGGGGAAGGTTTGAACAGGTATCTTCAAAATGGAAAAACTTGCCTTTGAAACTGCTCAGTGTCGATAAATTTCAGTGAGAGCTGTAATTTCAAAGAACAAAATTACTAGTCATAAATATCAATCTAAATGTTATCTCAAAATTCATGGTCAGATTACAATAGAATGCACTAAAGTCAACACTAATTCTAAGGTCTACATATATGTCCATGAAGCAACAAACAATTCCAAAAGAATCAAGTATCTCCTGTCCTACTTCCCTTTTGCTGATAAGAACATAACCTCATTCAAGATACAGTTAACAAGATTCATGACATCTGTGGTATCAAAGTTGCTGCATATGACATATACCAGTGCCTAGCATATTACTGTGGAAAACAACTTCAAACATCAAAACTAAAGGTTTTTAACTCATTAGCTGTTCAGATATACGTATTACCTTCTCCCTTTTCAACGGTTTTATCCAAAACAAGCAGTCTTATCATATCATTTGAACTATTTAAGAGTATCCTCACCTGTATCCCTTCAACACACTATCTAGCCTTTAATATCACTATTATATTCTAAAAATGTGACTGGAAACTTTTCATATGAAAAAACTTAGCAAAAACTCTACAGCTTGCTATTAAATTGGAAAAGTACCAAAGTAAATCTAATAGAGTTACACTTTTTCACTTTTTGCAAAGAGACCACAAGCAAATTTATGCCTCTGAGATTATAACGGAAGTGCAATAAATATATTCACAAACAGTGAAATCCCAATAATGTCACTATTGAATTCTAGTTAATGCAATTGAATGCTTACTGCTGAAAAACATAACGACAAACTCAACAACCTATAAGTTCGTTAATATTGCGCTAGCATAATTCACAAGAGTGGCCTTTCACAAATTTGATTTGATAAACTACAAGAGAGTGACGAATTGAACCTAACTAGAAATTAGGTTTCTTATATCCTGAATAAACCTAAACTATATCTACGAGTGTTTACGAATAAACATATATCTAAGTATATCTCAGAAATATAACTTTAATTAATAAATTCTAATAAAATCAGCACAAATGTAATCCGCTAGAGGTACATTTCAAAAATTATTAGCGATATATAAACTCGGATAAACATCTGAACTGTGAATTTGAACAGATTAATTCTGCGGTTTAAAGTTCATAAGCTCATAAAAACAGTTACACAAAAAATTAAAGTAACTTACAGTTAACCGCATACATTAAGATATATCTGAAATAAGTAAGAAATTGAGGATAAAAAGGAGGGAGGATATCATACAGGATCGAGATAAATGTTTCCGTGAACGTTATCGTGAACGTGCTTCCATAACCGTCGATCTTCCATCGACGGCGACGCGTGGTTGCTACTTCCGTTATTGAAAGCTCCCATTCACAGTAACCGTCACCGGTTACGTTACTTGAAACAAATGAACAACTTCTAATTTTAGAGATGAAAGTAGAGAATCGTGTTATTATATATATATATATATATAAAAGGGTTTTATATATTGGAGGGAATAAAGGAAACGAATGTTACAGGAATTTTGGAGTGGTGGTAAAGTGATGGAGAGGCGCCAAATGAAAATAAAAATAAAAATGGAAATTTGTAAATCTGTATGAACCACAACCGGAGCCTGTCCCAATGACACCAATATTTACAAAATGCACCTTTTATTTTGAAAACAGCCAATTGAGACCTTCGACTATGGCATAAAAGGACGTTTTAATTTCTTTAATAAATAAAGAATGATATATGTACGAATAATGTATAGTTTTCACGATTTCGTGAACTTTTTTAAAGATGATTTTGGCATTATTGTACGAAATTCATCTATTCAATTTTTTATATCTTTGAATCATATTTACAAGGGTTACACCACCCAAGGCCATGGTTAGGCGATGTTAAGGTAAATTGAAGGAATAAATATTAGAGAAAATTACATATATGGTCATATCTGACCTCCTATATCTAAATATAGATAAAATCTTAAAAAATATTCATTTTGGTTAAAAATCTCGCTCCATCACATCAACTTGAAGCGAAATGTAGTGTTTTATATTTAAATTGGAGCGAAATGTAGTGTGTTTTTTTTAATTTGGAGCGAATTTCTAAGCATTTGAGTGAAATCCTAGGTATTTGAGCGAATAATTTGACATTTGAGCGAATTCATGTGTATTTTTAAATAATTTGAGCGAATCATTGTGCATTTGAGCAAAATCCTAGGCATTTGAGCAAAGTTCTAGGTATTTGAGCAAATTATTGGACATTTGAGCGAATTCGTGTGTATTTTTAATAATTTGAACGAATTGTTGTGTATTTGAGCGAATTGTTGGACATTTGAGCGAATTCATGCGAATTCATTTGAGCGAATTAATCTGTATTTTTTAACAAAAGGTATTTGAGCAAATTGTTGAACATTTGAGCGAATTCGTGTGAATTTTTCAATAATTGGAGCGAATTGTTAGGTATTTAATTGGAGCGAATTTTTAGGTATTTAATTGGAACGAACTAACAAGAATTTTTTTATACTACATTTCGCTCCAAATTGATGTGATGGAGTGAGATCTTTGACCAAAATGAATATTAGTGTAGATTTTGTCCAAATCAAAATATTGGGGACTAAATTAGATCATATAGCTAATTTTCTCTAAATATTAATCTTTACGAAAATTCAAAAAGTGTAAAATAAATATATTTACTCCTATTTATGGTTCTTATTAGTCAACGATACACGATGAATGTCTACTCAATAACACATATGATTTCCTCTATTATAGTCATCTTTGTTATAATAATTACTTCGTGAGAACAATTACTTATGTGTGTTCGTTTTTTATTTGGCTCGTATAAGTGTAGTGACAAATTAGATTACAAATCTATTTCACAAATTTATTTTAATAAAAATCATGTGACACGCTACCTCTTTCGCTCAACTGTTGGTTATTAACGGGCACTACATTTTTACAGGTACACTGTGATTGTGAATAGATGTCATTTTTAATTATTAATTTATCAGTTATATACATTAATTTAGATTAATCGTTGATTCATGAACTCACTGACTACTAATATTTACCGGCAAAATAGTAAAATCGCTTCAAATTAGTTAACGAAACATTTTATTTAGCATTAAAGTGATTTTTGGTATTTTATGTGGCGAAAAAAAATGTATGACAAAGTTATAGCCAACAAAAATGTATGAGAAAGATAGATCAAAGGGTTAAAAGGGGGCAATTTTGTTAATTTAAAAATGTGGAGGGTAGATAAGTAACAATGACAAAAGGAGGTTCATGTCGCATTACGGACGCAATCATTTTAGACGAGGGGACAAGCAAAAGGGAAAAGGTGGAGTGAACAATGAATATTCCTTCTAACACGTTTTGGCCTGTATTTATAGGGATTATAAATAGCTATAAACTTATAATCCAATATTATATAATATTTACTACTAGAGTACATGTTATTTTCTTTCGAGTTGAACTCAGGCACGGGATTTGTCTAAATTTTAAATATATGTGTCGGTGATTATAGTGTAGTTGTAATTTACTTAATACCAAAAAGGGCTTCAAGTTAAGTTTTTATATAAATTAGGAGATGATGGATGCATATATTTGTATAAATTAATTTGATCGTAGACATAATGAATGGTAACGACTTTTGTGAATGTAGATTATTAATCGGTGCGACTCGCGTGTTTTTCTATATTAACATTTCAATATTTCACAATCGCCACTAAAATGTCACAATGATAAGATGTGATTAATTACTGTGAGCTGACACAATTATATTGCAGAGATGAAATCATCGACAAGTTTGAGAAACTGCCATATGTTTGAGTGGATGTCGTGACCATCAAACGTTATAATGAATATTAAGGGTTGTGACTTTTCATTAATAATCACTTTGTTTATATTCATAATGAAAAATAATTATGTGTTACCATTGTGATTTTGTGATCCGTAACCATTGTGATTTTGTGTAACCCTATATAACACTGCGTCAAATTACTACGGTATGAAAATGTTTCATACACAATTTAAAGGAGTTTTTAACTAAAATGATACGGAGGAGAAAAGTAATTACCAAACTTGATGTTTTTTTTAGAAATATTTACTAATAAAGTGTTTTCTAACAAAAAAATATTTTCTTCCTTTTAAATGGAATCTGCCATATGGATTCTGCCGTAAGATTTTAAGGAAATTATTTTTAAATTTGTAACATTTAACTTTTTTTTCTTTAATTAAGATTATGTCTAGATAATGTTAGGACAACGATACATTTAGGGAATTTCTATTCTTACCCTCAAATTTATTGTCTCCTACCCCGTATGTCATCGCTTTTGTCTTTTTTCCTTCTTTTAGTTTTTATATTTTCATTTCAATATTTGTAAATAACAGTAATATTATTTTATAATTATTTATTATATATAAACACAAATACAATATTTAATAAATTAAACATATATATTATAAAAACATATTTTGCTAAAAATAACTAGTTAAATGAATTTTGCTAAAAGAAACTTTTATGAATTTTTTATAGAATATAAATGCTTTAAAAAGGTAAATATTTTTTTGAAAAAACATTTTTTTTAATTTTAAAAATAAAACGTTTTTTAAGAGAATATTCTTACAAGAAAACGTTTTTTATTTATAGATAAGTTCTTTTGTAGTATTAAATGAGTTGCAAAATTTATTGTTCATTTTATGTAAAAGTTCTTTTTTAAATAATTTGTAAATAATAAAAAAGTGAGAAATAAACAAAAATGAAAAAAAGAGATAATAGGACCCTACATTTAAGATCTTGATTTATTATATAACTTTTTAAATGGCTAAACATCCTTAATTTTTTGGACCCAATCAATGTAATATGTGAATGAGATTGTGGTAATAAATTTTTTTTTCGTCTTCTATTTATAAAAAGATATATTATACTATAACAAGATCTTAAATGGATTATTTTCTTAGATAAAAGTTAATTAGAACACAATATTTTTTGAAAAAATGAAAGTACCAAGTCCCTAAAATCTTAAAAATTAATTATCACACAAACGGTAAATCGAAAAATTATAAAAATTGCACCATAAAATTCAGCGTTTTCTCCTATTCGATTAGACATCTCACAAGGTATACTTTCGACGAGTATTTTTTTTTTTATTTTTTGGTACAACCCTAAACTCTAAACCCCAAACCCTAAACCTTAAACGCAACATGTTAACACATGTGTTAATTTATAAAATCCACCAAAAAATGAAGAAAGAAAAAACTCGTCGAAAGTATACCTTGTGAAATGTCTAATCGAATAGGAGAAAACGTTGAATTTTATAGTGCAATTTTCATAATTTTTTGATTTTCCGTTTGTGAGATAATTAATTTTTAAAAAAATGGTTAAATGGATTTTTGTACACGTGGCACAATCTCATTTGTGCTACCATACTTTAGATAATTGTTTTACTCTAATGATCTCATCTCTATGTTCATAATCTATCTATCTGTATAACTAAAGGAAAAGTAGCAAAGGCTTGTGCGTCAACATTCTGCATTTGATAAGTAAGCAAAAAATCAAGGAGTCATTCTTAAATCTTCTAAACAAAAATTATTGCCACATCATGCAAGTAAAATAATTTAGTTTTAAAATTAACACATTATCATTCCTATTTTGAAGAAAAAATATATTTAAGTAATAGATATTATTTCCTAGCTAGCTAATCAATACTAATCCAACTTATCTTTGTTATCTCTAATTACTTCTTAAACACCCGTGCATATAACATGCTAGGCTGCTAGCCGATCTCCTCCATCAATACGTAACCTCATTCCACTAAAAATATTAAAATTTTGATGAAGGTAACTATATCATATTAAGATACATATTTAAATTATTATTAAGATTAGTTTTAAGACCCGTGTATAAATACGGATTAATGTAAAAATAATACATATTTTAATTTTTGATTGTACTGAACATAGTTTTTCTTTGATCAATATAGAGTTTTTTAAACCCGTGCATACACATAGCTAACGTAAAATGAAACTAAATATAAATTTTCTTTTATTAATATGGTGTTTAAATTTTAAACTCGTTTATGCACGCGAAAACTGTTAAATGAATACTTTATCCGTTCATTGTATTTAACATATAGAGTTTTAATTTAAACTCGTGTTTACACATAACACAGTTAATGTAAAATGAAACTTAAGCATAGTTTTTCAATTATTATTAATATAGAGTTTTAAACCCGTATATGCACACGGAAACTGTTAAATGAATACTTCATCCATTCATTGTGATTAATATATAAAGTTTTAATTTAAAGGGTAAATACATTTTGTCGGCATCCTACCCATAAAACTATCACCGTCACCGAGAAATCATGTAGCAAAAAATTAATACGTGGCACACTACGTGGCTGCTTTGTCAGCATAAAATCTAGACAAACGGTCAAATATGTATTTTCAAGGATTCTAGCACATAATTGTAGGGTACAATGTATACATTGATAGTTTTATGGGTATGATGTCGACCATGGAACAAAGTATGAGGTTAGGATGCCGACAAAATGTATTTACCCTAATTTAAACCGTGCATACACATGATACAGTTAATGTACAATGATACTTAAGCATAATTTTTTAATTATTATTAATATATAATTTTAAACCCATGTATGTACACGATTATTGTAAAATGAATACGTAATTCGTTCATTATAAGTATGTAATGTATTAAATAAATAATTTTGTTTGTTTCATAGAATTCTAATGATAATAATAATAATAATAATAATTAATATTTAATATATTAAATTTGCTCATTAATATGTAATCACTTGCATGGTTCGCTGATGTGTAGCAAATAACGTTTAATTAATATTTATATTGTTTGATAAGATATAAGTTTGTTATTGTTAATATATATATAATAAATTTTAAAGATAAGGTTTATGGGGATTTATTTTTGACATGATATATTTTTTTCTAAAATAGATTTTTTAGGAAAATTAAATGATTAGATTTTTTAAGAAAATTAAATGATTTGATTGATCAATTGGATGTTTGATGAAATTAATAAATTTGATTGGTTAATAAGGTTCAATTTTGTATATAAATTTTTTAGGAGAGACTTTCTTTTATTAATATTTAGATTAAGAGTATAATATTCAAAGATATTCTAGATTAATATTTGACTACAATACATTTTTTATAAATTAAGAATTAAGAATTTAGGCCTCGAAACTCTAAACCCTAACCCCTAAACCCTAAACGCTTTACAAAATCCTAAACTCTAAATCATACTAAATCCTAAACCCTAAACCCTAAACCCTAAACCCTAACTCTAACACTAACCCTAACTGCAAATCAAATGTATAACTAATCAGTAACACATGTGTTACTAATTTGTAAAACCCACAAAAAAATGAAAAAAAAACTCGTCGAAAGTATAGCTTGTGAGATCTTAAATCGAAGAGGAGAAAACGTTGAATTTTATGGTGCAATATTTATAATTTTTTGACTTGTCGTTTGTGAAATATTTAGTTTTTATAAAGATGGGAAAATGGGTATTTAATGAAAATGAGTGGTTGAGATTGAATCTCATATTTTCACACAAAATTGTTGTACTCATTTGAACTTTACTCGAACATTCTAATAATAAACCATTTTAATAATAAACCCTACTAAAATAATAATAAACCATTCTAATAATAAACCCTTCTAAAATAATCTTGCCCTTCAATGATTAAGGTTTTTAAATATGAGACAGTGATCAAGATTTGTAATTGTGACAAGTTAAATGACAAAGCAGAATTAGCTCAAAGACGGAAGTGTCCTTTAATTGTTTTGTTATTTACCCGTGTTTTATTTTCTCAACATTCAAATGCAGTACCAAAACATACCAGCGATCTTTCTTCTCACAGGTGCGTTCAACTACAAGCTCTAACTTTAAATTGAAATCCTTAAGTTACACATAATTTTAATTTGAAGCAATGAGTTTAATGTTTGATTCCTAAGTTTATTTCAGCTGGTTCATTTTATTGGTCTTTATAATGTTTCAATTTCAATTACGAATTCAAATTAATCGCTCATCTGAATCGGAGTTAGATTTTCTAGGCGGGTTTTATTGAATTGTTAGAATCACGATTTCATTCTTCAGTGTTGTGAGTGTTGTGTTGCTGTTTTTCTGTTTTTATGCTGCTCCTACTAAAAATATTTTCATGTGCATTTTTTAGGGTTTTTGATAAACGGGAATGGCATATATAATCAGAAAGGAGGTAAATATGATAGAATCATTCTTTTACTATTTATGCTATTAATTTTGTAATTAAGTAGAATTATTCAATCTTAATTGTCGATATGTTTTATAGCATCCAGGTCTTCATGAATTTTAATAATTGAATTTTTAGCTTTGATTCCTTGTCTGTTAGTTTGCTTACTGATTTTAGTTGTGTATCTATCTAATTCTAATTTTTTTACCTACCTTTATTCTTTGAAGGTAGATACCATGAAATGACTTCTATTTGTGTGTGTCTCTTTGTTTGTATCGCTGTTGACTATTAATAAAGTTGGGTTTGACAACTATCAGATGGTTGAGCAAGTAAAGCGTTGTTCTTGCTGTTGAAAGACGTATTACTCTGTATGTATGTTGATATGAAGTTCTGATAAAGTTCACCTTACACTAGGCATTTTTCTTCTGTTCGTTTTGGTTGTTGTTGTTTGTTTGTGTACGGCTTTTGTATGTTCTAGCGGGTCATATGACACGGGAATTGTAAGCTGCTTGGAGGAGTTCCAGGATGTGATGTATCTAAGTGATCCTGCTTTACATGAGAAACAGGGTAAGAGTTCATATTAACAGTATATACTATCTCTAATCTTAACGAATATGGTTTGATTTTGGTAATACTGTGTTGCCTATATGAACATGACGTATAGTTAACTGGTCACTTTATTCTATTAATCAGGCGTTGATATAAACTTTATTTTGGTTTTGATGTTAGTTGGTAAGGATGGCTTGCATTTAAATCAAATGAAACAACATTTTTTCTTGTGAAGTTTCTCGTGTTCTGGTTTTTTACTTTTTTGGAGTATGTGTATATCCTAGAGTTATGCTTCTGTAAGCAATCAGAAATAATCAAAGTGTTAGTCTTAAGTAATATATCTTGGAGCAATATGAAAATTGAACTGCTCTTGACTGTTCGGTGTAGATCGTACCAGTTATTTCCATGCCATATTGCCATTTGACTTTTCACGTGAGGCCGAAATAAGTAGTTGGTTATATTCTTTCAAATTTACAAGACACTCTGAACTCCCAATACATGTTACTAAAATCTTTACTTGAACTTTCAGTTTATTATGTAATGATAACTTTGCTATGCTATGCAAATGGAGTTATATCAGTTGCAACTACCAGTAAGCATCAATCTCAGCTACATCTCTTAACATTAATAGGCTTTCACTTTTCCAGTGCTTATTTGGCTTAGTTGTCCTTAATATCAACATATGACGATGATAGGATATGAATGTTTGTTAAATCTTAAGTTAGTTCGTGAACCGCCCATAATGTTAGTTCGTCATATTGTTTCTAAATTTTGAGACAAGGAACATATAAAGAAGGTTAACTATGTTCATGTATGACCCATAATCTATCCACCCCATGAACCACCCATTTTACCATCACTACATGTCGACAATCAGTAGTAACATGTGCAATCTCATCCATGTATGACTGACAGCTCACTTACACCAAAAATTTGTCGATCTCTCAATATTATCATTATACTAAAAATGTTATAGTATAGTTTCTAATTTGCATTTTCAACTTCACTATTATTTGTTTGTTTTCACGGTTAATAGAGTACACAAACAATTTTCAAAATTATGAATTTATTATAGCTATCCTTTAATACTAATGTGTTATGTTTTATTCATGAAATAATGAACACCAAAAATACAAACAGCGATTGTGAGGATGACCTGCAGTTGAAATGGCAACCAAATCACATAGATATAGAAAGGAGGTGTTGAGGTATAAAGTGATGAAATTGTTAGTTGTTTAAATTCTATGACCAAGAATTATAACTATTATAAGTATGATAATGATAATGATAATGATGGGGATGATAGTTTTGTTAGTTCAAATGTGTCTGGTTTGCATGTCTTCAGTTTGGATCCTTAGGTCATCATTGTGATTATGTCGGGAGTGCCCGAGAGATGCTATTGATGAAATATCTGATAGAATGGTGGTTACTGGATCGGTTTTTGAAGTCTTCTTTTGTTTTGATAGCAAACGTGTAGTAAGTTTTTGAAGTCTATCTTTTGTGTTTGTGGCAAATGGGTAGTAGGTTGTTTATATTATATTTCTCATTTGCGTGCTTCATACGTGGAATTCAATGTGAGTAGAAATAATAGCTCCAAGGTATTTACTTGTGATTTTATGAAACTGAAAAATGCTTGGAATGGTATGTCTACCCTATCTTAGTGTGTGACTAAAACATCAAGATTACTAATGTTTTAAAATTATAAAAAGACAACTTCTCACATTGTTTTGTAACTCTTCTTCTTTCAAAAAGAGTGCTTTTTATATGATCCTGACCAACTATAAAAGACACTCTGTACCTACAAATATCGTAATTGAGACAAGTAGAGGTGGCGTGTCAGGATGTTGGGTAACTGATTATCCTTAATTAATCATGGGTGCCAATTTTTTATACTGATTATTTTTAATTATTAAATATCTAACATAAAAAAATCTCTAAGTACCCTATATCTTTGTATTATAGTAATTTTTATAAGCTAATAAGCAATAGATTGATATTACTCTCGCTTGAATACGGAATCATAGATACAAAATATGCTCAACAGGTGACCTATTGGCCTCTATTCACGTAAATGATAAACGGGTTAATTGAATTTTTTTAATTAATTAAAGATGTTAAAGGTTGATCTCTTTTAACCCCTTAACTAATCCAATTATCAAGGTTATAGTTTATCTAATTGACACATCAACAAATGTATTGAATATTGGCAAAATGAAAACATACGTCTTAACATCTTAAAAAAATATAATAATACCTCTTAGTATTAATTTTGTTTAAACTTTAATCGTTGCCAGTTGCCACTTCCACGAGGACAGGGTTAAACTATAATTCTATATAATTCAATCTTATTCGAGCGTTAAGCGTTTTAGGGAAAATCAACGTATTCTTCAAATTTTTTCCGATAGAATGCTAGTACATTAGGTATGGAAACATAACCTAACAATAACTTAAAACAAAGTCTTCTAAATCTTCATAAAAATATTATTGAAACCAATAATTCTTCATAATTCTTCAAAAATCTTCAACTTTTATTAATCTTCAATTCTCTCGCGAAGCTTGATCGAGAGCAATTTCTTCATCGGAAAGTGATATTGCCATACCCGCTTCCACCTCGATATCGTGTATATCTCCTTCGTATTTCAATTCACCTTCAAGACTTGAAACGTTTTGTATACGTTCCGCAGCGTCTAAGTGATCCTTCAAGCATATACACATCTCTAATGAAGTCGGTGCGAGTCTTGTTCTTCGTATGGAAAGTACCCTGCCACTAAGAGAAAAAGCGGATTCCGAAGCTACCGTAGAAGCTTGGACGGTTAGTAAATCTCGGGCCATGATGGTTAGAATGGGAAATTGAGATTCCCTCCCTTTCCACCAAGCCAAAATATCAAAATGTGCGAATTCTTCGGGTCCAATTGAGGCTAAAAAATCCGTTCCGGTATATCTCCCATATTCGCTAGTGGCCCTTTGGTCACCATCACCCCTTGTCCGTTTATGGTTTTCTTGTCTTAAACTATTATATAAATTAATCATTGGATCTCGGGAAGAAGATGATGAAGCAAACATTGTGAAAGTCGAACTAGAAGAAACCATTGTCGTTGAACCATATTTTTGAAAATAATGACCAAATAAATCTTTAAAAGATTTGTTAAAATAGTCTTTTGTATTTTGTGCAAAAAATGGGTCCTCGTCATTCAAATCCAAATCGTTACAAATGTTATCGATAAGTAATTCCACCCCGAAAATGTTCAAACATGGGTTTAACGCGGCGGCACAACTAATTACCGGTGGCATTTCTTTAAAATATTTTCTTAGTTTTGCTTTCATGGGAGCCACCATTATTGCATATACATTACCACAAAATTCGTATTCGCTTAGTTTTGAACTCATTAAAAATATTTGATTAAGTACCAAATGACTTGTGGGATAATAAACACCCGATAATAAAGTAGTTGCGGTTTTAAAAACTTTGAGCAATTCGGTTATCTTTTGAATAACCTCCCAATAGTCGGAGGAAAATGATGTTGCAAGACCTTTTTGAACAAGTTGATCATGAAAAACGTATAAAGTGTCGCGTTGCCGTAAACCACACATAAACATGTTGTAAGTCGAATTCCATCTTACGGGCATGTCCCAATTAGGGGTTAAAAAGATGGAATCTGGTTCCTTACATAATCTCATATAATGTTTGTATCTAGCCTTACCCGAACAAAATATATCTTGTAACATAATTTTATACGCGTTTTTTACTACGCTTATTTCTTGAACAGCTAGTCCGTCTTGCACAACCAAGTTAATGATGTGTGCAACACATCTACTATGGTAGAAAATGCCTTTCAAAGGTAACGGCGTTTGTATTATTACTCGCGTTATCAAACGAGATTGAAAAAACCTTTTGTTCTATTTTAAACATTTTCATTACATCTCGTAACATGTAAAATAAGTTTTTACCCGTGTGAGGATAGTTAAAGTTTTCAAAAGCAATGGTACGTTTCATCATTTGCCAAGTTGCGGGATCAACCCAATGTGCGGTAACACAAAGGTACGAACCGGGCAAACCATGAGGAGCCGACCAAACATCGGTTGTTAATGATACACTTGTATTTAAGTTTTCAAAACCGATTATTAGTTGACTTTTAGCATTTTTCCACAATTTAAGAGCATCACGTCAAAGAGTAAGACGACTTACATGATTATATCGCGGTTGAAGAGTATTTTGAATGACCCTAGTAAGCCGAGGGTTGTCGAAGTGGTTGAACGGCAAAGCTTCTTGAATCACAAAGCCGGCAAATGCTTCTCGACACCGCTCCGCTTCGTATGTAAAAATACCCCCATCCCGTGACATTGTTGCTTGACTCGACTCGGGATTACTTTTGACTCCATCACAATACTTTGTAGCATGTGATTTCAAAGTAGAGTTGGAGTCGGCTTTCAATAATTTCCCGCAATGTTTACAAAATGCCTTAGTGGAACCATCCGACAATAACACTTTGTCGTAATTACACCAAATCTTGGGATTTCATTTGGTTACCAAAACTTGAACAATAGTTGGTGCATTTGAAGAACCAACACCGGCGGAAGTTGAAGAAGATTGAGTGGCCATTTTGATAGCGTTTCGAGAGCGTTTTGAGAGGGGTAGAGAATTTTTTGAGAGTTTCGTACGTAAATCGTAAGCGTTTTGAGTGTTTAAAAACTAGAATTAGCAAGATTGAGTGTTGTGACTAAACCAAACCCAAGGTATCTATTTATACTAGTTTTAGGATGGCAAAATGGTAAAAAAAACACCAAAAACCCGCTCCAAAACGGTAACAAACGGCTATATTTCGAAAACCCCAAAAATCAGTTTTTCAAACCGGTTCGGGTTAAACCGGTTACAAACCGGTTCGCCAACGGTAAACTCCAAACCGGTTTCCAAACCGGCAGTTTTTATTAAAACCGGTTTCAACCGGTTTCGGGTTCGGTTTTTTTTCGGTTTCGGGTCGGGACCCGGTTTTTTTGGTCAACTTTAGTTGCCACTTCCACGAGGACAGGGTGGCCCATTGAATAGTTTAGCCATCTCACGAACCATCTGCATTGGTTTGAACGTGTTTTTTGAAAACTGACTAATCAATGATAACACTGGTGTTCATTGAACTATGGAAGGTTAACAGAAGTAGAAATATCTGTTTCACATTTTCGTAAATAGAAATCGAAAGTAAAAAGTTCGGAGATAATTAAAATCAAATAGTATTATTTACCTTACAGTTCACTTAATCAAATAAAAAATAAAAAAGATCGGTTCAGTTAATCTAAAATTCGATAATGTTCAATGATTTCGATTTTAAAATATTCTAAACACCCTTAAATGATACTCGTATATTGAGATAGTGAGAGGTCACGCGGACACATTCACTAGCGTTGTTACGTGAGCATCACACTAAAAATTGAAAATCACACTGTTAGTTGTTACTCTCTTCGTCCCATAAAATAAATTCTCCAACAATTTTGTTTAATTTAAAATAGATTGAGTAAATGTTAATTTTGTCCTTATATTTTAGATAACCAACTTTGACTTCTTTTTTTTTGAAAAAACATACAAATATATCATTACCAAAAAAATCAAGAAAAAAGGTCACAGCTACAATCAAAACTCAAAACCAGAAAAGTCATATTACAAGATGTAATATAGGACAAACTACCAAGCCACCAACAAAATGACAAAACCATCACAAAGGTAACACTACTATGACTAAATACATCTACGTGACCAGAAAGTAAAACAACATCAGCAGCAAAGTCGAGACTCCCATGGCCACAAAGCAACAGACCCACCTGAACAAAACCACAAAATAACACCAATGAATTAAACAGAAACTAACAACTTGAATATATGATTAACTCTTGAATCAATTTTACACAGCCAAAACCCACAATCTTCTTCAACACAAAGAAGTTTAAGAACCACCAAACAATAGATCTTATATCAAGGTGATATAGATCAATATTACCAGAACAAAGAAAAACAAATCAGAGAGTTACAGCCGACATGCATCAACCCTAAATCTTTTTCTATATATTTTTATCTATCTCAAAAATAAAAGAAATATAGCAGAAACATATTTTCCAGATCTTCACAATAATTGCACTTCAGTCCCTGAACTTCCAGTCTTCATGAAACTGCCACCAGAACTCTTAAAACCTGTAGCCAAACCTTTTCTTTTCTTACTTTGACCACCAAACATATTTGACCTGCACTAACCATCCATAATAAGTAACAAACAACATGACAAGTATCATAATTAGATTGATCATTTTAACACTCTCCCACAATCTAATTATGTAAATATGTTTAACAAACCCATTTCATCAGACAATTTACTATGCTGACAACCACTTAACCCTTTTGTGAAAATATCTGCAATGTTATTCGCAGAATTTATTTTTTCAGTTTCAATAACACCTGCAACAATTTTTTCTCTTACAAAATGCAAGTCTATCTCAAAATGTTTAGTTTTCTCATGAAACACAGGGTTTGCTGCAATTTTAATTGCAGCCTTATTATCAACATACACTTTAACATGTAGAAAACTATTATACCCAAACTCTTCTAACACTTTTAAAACCCAAATTACTTCACAAGTAATATCTGCCAAAGCTCTATATTCTACTTCAGCAGAAGATCTAGAGATGGTAGATTGTTTACTTGCTTTTCCAGGAAATTAAAGAATCATTCAAGAACAAGAAATAATCAGTAATAGATCTCCTACCCATTACAGACTTACCCCAATCAGAATCAACATAAGCCTTTAAGTTCAAACCATTACCTTTATTAACACATACACCTTTACCTGGACATCCTTTTAGATACTTTAGAACCCTAAAAGCTTGCTTCAAATGTGACTCCATGGGTGAGTGCATAAACTGACTAAGTACATGAACAGAGTAGGAAATATCTGGCCTAGTTAGAGTGAGATAGATGAGTTTACCAACTAATCTTTGATATACATTTATATCAGTTAAAGGAGTATCACCTTTCAATTTACACTCATCATTACTCAGATTCTTATTAGGATCAATGGGAGTTTGATTTGGTTTGCAAGCAAGCAAACCAAACTCACTTAATAATTCCAAACAATATTTCCTTTGTGACAAACAAACACCTCTTTCAGTTTTAAGCACTTCAATTCCAAGAAAATATTTGAGTTTGCCAAGGTCTTTTATCAAAAATTTTGTACTTAAAAAGTTTTTGAACTTATCAATTTCAACAACATCATTTCCAATAACAACAATATCATCCACATAAACAAGCAAAGCAACAAACAGATCATCATTAGATTTAATATACAAGGAATAGTCATTTTTACTCTGCTTGAATCCATTTTCAATTAAAGCAGATGTAAGTTTTTCATTCCACTTTCTAGGGGCTTGTTTGAGCCTATAAAGATATTTTTTTAACTTACATACTCTATTATCAGTTTCATTAAAATAGCCCAAAGGTAAAAACATATATACATCTTCATCCAAGTCACCATACAAAAAAGCATTGTTAATATCAAGTTGATATAAGTCCCAACTATTTTGGACAGCCAAGTTAATCATACATCTTACAGTAACCATTTTAACAACAGGACTAAAAGTTTCATCAAAGTCAATTCCTTCCCTTTGATTAAAACCTTTAGCAACTAACCTAACTTTGTATTTATCAACCTCCCCTGTTGATTTGTACTTAATTTTGTATACCCATTTGCAACCTATTGGTTTTCTACCCTCTGGTAACTCAGTCAAATCCCAAGTCCCATTCCTATGCAAAGCTTCCATTTCTGAATTCATTGCATCAACCCAATAATGACTTTTACAGGCTTCCCAATAGGTGCTAGGTTCTACTGTTTCATTTAGAGCAGATGCAAAGCAAAGGTTTTCTTTTGACAATTTACTATAATTAACATACCTTTCAACCCCATACTTAACTTTACTATCAACAACATAGTCACTAAGTTTTTTAGGTAAAACAGATGCCCTATTTGACCTTCTTGGATTAATATCAGTGCTATCAGTTGGTATAGGAACACTGTGACTATTTTCAAGATTGCCCTCAAGGATAATGTTATCACCATGTGGAGTTGCAGATTGAGTATTATCACCAGTATGCTCAGTAGAGTTATCTGTAGAAAGTCTCCCACTGCCATCACCATGTGTAGTGTCCTTCCCTTCATCATTGGAACTTTGAGTATTTTTGTCGCACCCCCAAGACACGTGGCAGCGGAAGGTAGGGTGTTGCATTGGGGGCGCCGACCAAATCAAATATCACAACACAAGAATTACAACAAACGACCTCTATATGAGACGTTTCAAAAATCATTACATTTCGTAGTTACAATGTTTACATATGTTTTGCCAAAAGTAGAGTACGCATCTAGTACAAGATTACAACATATCATGATGCAAGCTAATCTCTGTTGTTTGTGAAAAATATGCGACTCAAGCTACCTCCTTCCAAAAGCAAACCTACTGCGGTTGGTCTCCTGAGAAATACATACTAAAAGGTCAACATAAAGTTGGTGAGTTCATAGGTTTGTAAACAGTTGATATAACATCATATGGAACACAAGATTTCCGTTTGTATCATTGAACAATGATAGTTAGGTATTACAAAAATGTAAAATAGTGTATATTGTTGCCATGAGCTCATAGTTCGAGCTTAACTGTGGTGTCGGGTCACAATCAAGTGCCACGATCGGGGTGCCTCCCTGCGAGTGCCTAATCCAACACTCGTAGGAACAAATGATAATGCGTCTGTTTGACCAGTTAGCACGACTAACCCGGACGGGGGGAGTCAATCCCAAATAGTACTATTCATTAACGTTCACGCTATATCGATACTAATAAACTATGATGTGGGGGACTTTCAGGATTAGTAAAATAACTCATGCAACCAATATATCGAGTTTAGTACTTGTGTTCACATAAAAATAGCGGTATAAAAGCAGTTGTATGTATTCTCACCCCAGTTAGAAAACGGTAAAAAGGGGCTATGAAACTCACCTGAGATTAGTAAGCAAGTAGCAAATAGTAAGCAAAGCGTGTTTTCCAAATGCAACCTTCTAACGTCCTAAACGTATAAGGTTGTGTAAGTAGATGTCTCAAAAGACCATCTATAGTGATTGTATAAGTGGGGGTTAATGTTCACTTAAGCCAATCATGTAGGTGGAGGGTTGATGTCCACCTAAGCTAGTTCACACAATTATAAATGTCCAATTGTTCAGTTATCGTTTGTGCTTAGAAAACATGTACGGGCCGTTGGTGATATTTTGTGAAAACACAGATTTGATTAATTATGTTACGCATATTTCTACTTTTCAGTTATGGGTAATTGATCAGTGTGGCAAGAGGCGAAGCCCATTAATGACGGGGGTCTTGGGGCAGCGCCCCTGGTAGCGGGGTCCAAGGGGTGGCAACCCCTGGTGGAGTCCAAGGGGCAGAGCCCCTGGCTGGGGTCGAGCTGCCAGGTCAGCTTGAAAATTTTTTATTTATGCTTATCTTGCTTTGATAAAAACGTATAGATTCTGTGTTTTTTTTAGCGACACTGGGTTAGTGTCGCTATATGCGACACTAAGGTATTATGCGACACTAAGGCTTGTGTCGCTAATGTGACGATTCGGGTGTTATGGCGACACAAAGGCTTGTGTCGCTAATGTGACGATTAGGGTGTTATTGCGACACAAAGGCTTGTGTCGCTAATGTGACGATTTGGGTGTTATGGCGACACAAAGGCTTGTGTCGCTAATGTGACGATTCGGGTGTTATGGCGACACAAAGACTTGTGTCGCTAATGTGACGATTCGGGTGTTATGGTGACACAAAGGCTTGTGTCGCAAACTACTGGGCTTCTGCGACACAGAGGCCTGTAACAGGTCAGTTTTGTAAATTTTATTTAGAGTTCCAAATATTCAAATAAAAATTCAAGAAAAATCTATGTTGTTCCTTAGTATGTTAGCTCCTTAAAATAATTTTTCCAGAATTTTTGGGTATTTCTAAGTATTTTTAAAAATTTCATTTGTTCCCTGAGGTCAGAAAGTGACCAATCCGGACACATGCAACAAGATCGGATTTCTGGGCAAAATCTACACATTTTTCGTAAAAGTTATCACAAACGCCGTATAGATTGTCGGACCTCGTCCGGTTGTTTCGCGTAATTACAAATAATCACGTAAGCGTATATAAACATATACAAGTAGTTACAAGTATTTAGCCTAATCAAATACTAAATACACGTAATTATGGTTCTAGCTTAAGGTAATCATTACCCTAAAGTGTCGGGTGTCACAATTTTGGTTGTTACAATATTTATCAAAAAATTTTAAATGATTTACATCTTGATTAAAACTGGTTGATAAAACCTCTTTCTTTTGTTTGAAGGGAAAAATATTTTCATAAAACTTAACATCCCTAGAATACAAAATGGTTTTCTGATCAAGGCTATAAAGTTTATAGCCCTTTTTGACACTTAGAATACCCTAAAAAAACACATTTTTCAGACCTAGTAGCAAACTTGTCATTGTTATTTAACACTGTGGAGAAAATAAGACAACCAAAAACCCTTAAGTGGGAAAGACTTGGTGTTTTATCATATACCAACTCATAGGGACACTTACCATTTAACATAGAGGAAGGTACCCCGTTGATGACATAGGCAACAGTTAAAATACACTCACTCCACTTGTTAAGTGGAATCCCCCCTTGAAACATAAAGGCTCTTGCTACATTGAGCAAGTGTCTATGTTTCCTCTCAACTATTCTATTCTGTTGTGGAGTGTAAACACATGATGTTTGATGTAAAATACCATTTTGATTAACAAAGTTGGACATTTTGTGATTTAAAAATTCTGTACCATTGTCAGTTCTAAAAGTTTTAACCCTTTTTCCAAATTGAGTTTGAAGAATGTTATAAAAGTAGGTTATATTATTAAACACATATTCTTTTGACTTTAACAAAAAAACCCAGACAGCCCTGGTGAAATCATCTACAACAGTTAAGAAGAACCTAAATCCTTCTCTACTTTGAACCCTATATGGACCCCAAACATCTAAATGCACTAACTCCCATAACTCAGTGGACTTATGTTCACTTAAAGGAAAGAGATCCCTTGTTTGTTTTTCCTTATGGCAAATGTCACAAGGTTCATAAGCATCAGTACCATTTAGATGCAGACTTGGTTTTAAAACCTGCAGAACTTGGTCTACAGGGTGTCCAAGCCTATTATGCCATAAAGTTTTTGACAAAAAACAAGAATTATAGATGGTACCAAAAGGTGTTGTACCTTTGGATCCATCATTGAACAGATATAGACCACCATTTTGACTACCAGTCCCCAGGACTTTCTTTGTATTCAAATCCTTAATATAACATGTATTTTCATCAAAACCAACAAATAATTTACTATCTCTAGCAACACAACAAACTGATAATAGACTAACACAATATTCAGAAACCACAAGAACATCAAATAACATGACACTGTTTGATAATTGAAAATTTTCAATTTTACAAATTTTAGCCTTGGTTCCATTTGGATGATTAACTGTAAGATTTAGATCAGACACATTAACCACATTTTGTAGACCCTAATCAGAGTTAGTCATATGTTGATTTTCTCCAGAATCTATAACCCAACCATAGTTAACATTTTCTTTTGTATTAACATTATTAGACACAAAAAGGGTGTCAAAATTTTGATTAAAAAAGACATTAAAGTTATAAAATTCACCTGACATATTAGCATGAGCAAGTCTATTACTAGATTTTTCATCCAATAAACTTAGCAGCCTTGATAACTGATCACTAGTAAGTGATACATTTCCTGAACTAGATGGACCTGCACTCTCATTTTTTCCATTAGTACTATTATTCTTGACCACACTAGCTTGATTAGAAAACTTTGTTTTAAACCCAGGTGGATATCCAACCACTTCAAAACATTTATCTATTGTGTGATTAGTCATATCACATTTAGTACACTTTAAATTGGTATTTCTGGGTGAATATCCAACAATTTCAAAACACCTTTCAATAGTGTGTCCACTTCTATTACATTTTGTGCATTTTAACTCTTTGTTAGCCACAAAAGGTTTTGATTTATTAATGTTAACATAGAAAACAGATGATTCATTATTCACTTTCTGTTCACTTAAATGAGTACCCCTATGTGACTCTTCCTTGGACACAATATTAAAAGCTGTTTTGACACTAGGCAATGGATCTCTTGTCAAAAGATTACTTCTTATTGGTTGATACACATCATCTAATCCCATGAGAAATTGCATCAGTTTTAGCAACTATGTGTGATTTTTAAATTCTTGTGAGGCATTACAAGTACAAGTGGGAAGTTTTAACATCATATCATATTGTTTCCATAAAGAGTTTAATTTATGATAATAATCTAAAACAGATGAACCATTTTGTGTTAAAGAATTGATTTTTTGATGCAAATTAAAAACCACTGAATCATCAACTTTATCGTATGTTTCTTTCAACTCTTTCCACACATCAGAAGCTATAGTAGAAAAAATTTGACCATGATACAATTCCTCTGATACAGAGTCCAAAATCCATGACAAAACAACAGCATTACATCTGTCCCATTGTCTCCCCAAAACCTCATTAGTCAAAGATTTTTCAAAAGTGCCATCAACAAACCCCATTTTGTTTTTTGTTTGTAAAGCAAGAACCATTGCCAATGTCAATGTTTTATAATTTTCAGTCCCCTTTAGTTTTATAGTTATTAATGATGTGCTACTGATGTCACTAGCATGCAAATAAAGAGGATTACCAACATCCAAGTCACTGATCAAAGTTTCCTCATGATCACCCATCTCAAATAAAAATCTTAAACCAAGATCACCGAGTGACCAATCAAACATAAACAATTAAAGAGAGATAAACAACACAAACAGATAACAATTATCCCTAAAACCCACAAGTGCTTGATCAGGTTTCCTTAAGACCTCTTTGGGCCAAGGTCAAGAGTTGGGCACTTATAGATTCTCTTCTACCAAAGAAAATAGAGTTAGCACAGATCAAGAACAAACCAACAATAATCACACACTAACAACAATTAATCAGATTGAAAAACAAGTAATCAATCAATCAGGTACAGAAGAACAACTATAACAGATGAGAAAGAGGGTTAGAGAATACAATACTCAGTACTCCCTGCTCGGAATGAGATAAGAAAAGAAGATAACAAAATAGTAGCGGAAGAATACACCAACAACAATTCTGGAACAGCCAAAAGTCGATGACAAATTAGGGTTTCAATTGGAAACCCTAAATCTTCAATTATTCTGAATCGGATCTCGCCTGAACAAACCACAAATCAAGAATTATTGCACGAATTCAACCCTTCGTGTAACAAACCCTAATCCCTTTGTCCCAGAACAAATCGAAACCCTAGAAACCTTTTGTTTCTAGAACTTCAACCACCGAATGTAGTAATCAGGCAAATGGCTCTGATACCATGAACAAGACCACAAAATAACACCAATGAATTAAACGGAAACTAACAACTTGAATATGATTAACTCTTGAATCAATTTTACACAGCCAAAACCCACAATCTTCTTCAACACAAAGAAGTTTAAGAACCACCAAACAATAGATCATATATCAAGGTGATATAGATCAATATTACCAGAACAAAGAAAAACAAATCAGAGAGTTACAGCCGACATGTATCAACCCTAAATCTTTTTCTATATATTTTTATCTATCTCAAAAATAAAAGAAATATAGCAGAAACATATTTTCCGGATCTTCACAATGATTGCACTTCAGTCCCTGAACTTCCAGTCTTCATGAAACTGCCACCAGAACTCTTAAAACCTTTAGCCAAACTTTTTCTTTTCTTACTTTGACCACCAAACATATTTGACTTGCACTAACCATCCATAATAAGTAACAAACAACATGACAAGTATCATAATTAGATTGATCATTTTAACACCACCCACTTAGACCACTGTACCCAATGCAGAAGCAGACCAGAAGTATCCACCAAAAACGACTGAAACCAACACCAGGAAAATAAGAAATAGACTTTTAAAAAGGACCGACGTTAATATTTGTTCAATCTTTCCAAGAAACTTTAGCATTCTTGTGTCTAGTCGAAAATCACACGTAGGAACGCGCTTAAATCTCTTTGAATATATCCCCAACCCCACCAAGAAACCAACTGCTCGCCAAACAACTTTCTTTTGCTTCGAAAATGAACCCAACCCCTCATGCTTAATCAACTCTTCAATGGAATCCACGTTTACTTGACCCAAGCCCCACCAAGAGAACACTTTAAACCATACATCTTTTGAAAACTTGCAACTAATAAAACAATGCATTAAACATTCAACTTCTTCATCACAACACAGACATAATGTGCTATGAAGATCGAACCAATATTATCAATCACCACTCGGTCCATGATCCTACAATTTCTAAGCCTCCACACGAAAATACACACCTTCCTTGAAACTACCCTACACCACAAAGTCTCCTTTCTATTTCTCTCCTCCCTAAGCACTTTGACATCAATCAATGTTCACAACTCTCTAACGAAAAAATGACCCTCTTTCCCTAATAACCACTTCCATTTATCAACTCCCTCATTCGATACACCACTATTTTAAACAAAAATATAAAGCTCCTCAACTCACCCATACCCATTCCTCTTAGTTCCCTCACCCAATCCCACCTCCACATCCAGCGATCTCCTTCCTACAACCCTCTCTCCCTACTTTCACCATCTTATTCCTCTCCATTTGATATAATCAATTATATTTCTCACTAACAATCTCCCCTCCCCTCCTCCTCCACCCATCTATCCATCCAAAAGGACGTATTCATCCCATTTCCAACCACTTTACCAAAAGCATTTGAAAAAATTATACCAACCCCAACAATCGCATTCCCAATTTTTATAATATCGCACCAACTCTACCCTTTCAAACCACATTTGTATCGTCACCACCGAAACCCCTACTCCTCCCGTATATGGATGTGATAATCCTTACTCATAACACCTCCCTTTCCGTTTTGAAGCGCCACCACCACTTCCCCATCAAACTCCAATTTAATGCTTTGAGACTACCAATATTTGAGACTACCATTACTGTTACTTTACATATAATATACGCAGTGGATAAAAATGATGCAAATATTTTGCGGTTATCCCTTTCAATAACAGTGTTAGCAATCATAAATTGAACTTAAGTGTTAGACTCCTTTTGTAGTTTGTACAAATGGGTCAACTCAACATGTTATGTATTTCATTTTTATGAAGCAGTACAACATTTTTAGCAGGTGTTTACCAACTCTGCGCATTCGGTGATAATACAATTATGTGAAACAAATAAATAAAAGCGTTTGTAGTCCAACGGTTAGGATAATTGGCTTCCAAGTATTTCATCATCATCATACTCATAAAACAAGAGTCAAGTTTAATCAGTGAAAATGATACAAATGTAACATGAGTTTGAATGTGAACTTTCATGTTCCAAATGTAACATGAGTTTTTAAGGAAACTAAATGATTAAGGTATCTGTTTACTAAAACTTAAAGCCATGATTATAGAGATTGAAGTGTTTTATATTGTTGTATAACTAAAGAAAAAACATAAATCGCAAGCTAGTTTACCATTTCGCCAACATATTACTCCAATTAGGGTGTAAACGAGACAACTAGCGAGATACTCGATATCGATTTGAAAATACTCGGTACAAGTCGAGATACTCGAGTAGACTTTCAAATCGAGCTCTTGTATTAATATAATCGGCTCGAGAGGCTCGCGAGCCTAATCGAAGTTGCATTATTTTACATTTTGACCCTCCATTTATACAAAGGGAAAATATTTCGTGCTGTTGAACTACACAGATATAATGGTGCTGCTAGTTTTAGTGGAGTAACTACTTGTGTGTATATAGAAAAGTTGAATGACCAAAAATGTAAAATATGTGATTTTGTTTAAATAACGATTGATCAACAACAAAGTTGTTTTGTGTATTGTTGACAGCACGGCTATTATGCCCTTGTATGAATATTAACATATTTACCGTACTTTTTCAATAAAATTCGAGTGATGTCGAAATGAAAGTATCAAGTCTAAGTCGAGTCAAGTATGAAATTATCAAGTCTAGTAGCTTTAAATCTGAATTAGTCGAGTAGAGCTCGAACTCGAAAATACAAGTCCGATCAGGCTCGAGTCGATTTTTGAGGTTCAAATCCAGCTCGAGCATGGCACCTTATTTGCTCCACTCGATTACACCTCTAACTCTAAGGCTGTGTTTGGGAGGGGGCTTTTAGGGGCTTGAGCTTCTACTTTTTATAATCTAGAGTCCATAAGCCTTGTTTGGAAGCAAAATAAAAATGGGGCTTCTTGAAAAAATAAGCCCTTACACAAGAAGCTTTTTGAAGTGGCTTCTGAATAGAAGCCCAAGCCTCAGCTGGCCACAAACTTCAGCTCCAGTCCTCATTGACAAACGCACCCTAACTCTAACTCGGATTGGCATAACTTTTATGTTAGTTGACATCAAATGTGATTGACTGATTGTGGACAAATTACTGTACCATGCAATTTAAATTATCCCTCTAGTATGGTGATAGTTTTCCTTTAGCTCTTTTGGAAGGTTCAAAATGCAATATAAGGTTCAAAAAGACAATACCCAATCGTACTTTGAAAATACGATATTGATTGATGCACCTGAACGTGTAAGCATTAGATAGTTCCCGCTGTTAATATGATTGTGACATTTTGATCTAAATTTCACAAAATTGATAAATAATTGAAGACAAATTCATCTTCAAAAATCATAAATGTTGACCTAAATTGAACGAATCCATGAAAATTAAATGTAATTATCAGAATATATGCTTCGAAATCATAATTTAGTGTATAAATTAACATTAGTTATATACAATCAAACTACATATAAAAAACAGATCTAACACAAACTATTACTCCGATTACAATCAAAATCATCAATATAATCATAATCATAGCCTAACCCTAATTCACCACCACATTCATCTAATATTTCAATTGCAAGCTCTAATTGATCATCTAGATACCTATCTAACAAACTCAATTCCGGTTTCACTATCGGAGGGGGTAGCGGTGGCGGCGGCGGCTGAGGAGGTGGCGATTTCAGCCGACGACGGCGACAGAAACGGAAACAAATCTCAGCGGCGCAAAGGAAGGGGAAAATAGCACATACGATAGGTATAAGTAACGGAGAACAAATGAGAAGAATTAGGTAACGTAATCGGTGACCATTGAGCCACGATTTTAGAATTAAAGTCATCGCCGTCGTCGGATTATGTAATTGATCTCCGGCGACGGCGGTGGTGGTATCATAATAGTCGTTATCGTTGACGGTTAATAAGAGCTTTTGATGATCGTTTTGGTAGTTTGTGTGGTGTTTACAGAAACCGAAAAATAAGAAACAATCGCACATGATATTTGACTAATAATTTAGGGGTTTGCTTCTCACTGGGGAGTTACAAAGAGAGTGAGAAATACACTTTTGTTTCACAGGGTTTGAACTTTTTGAAGAGTGAAAAGAGGAACATAAAGTAATGTACAACATTTTTTACGTAATGTACAAGTTATTTTGCAACATTATTTGACATTGTATTATATTAGGAAAATTTATACATTGACTTTTACAAAAGATTGTAAAAGATAATGTTTCGAATTACTTTCGAGCCTGATAAAAATTTTGTTGAGTCGATTTCGAATAAATGTAAATCAGTTTCATGAATTAAATTAAAAAGTTAATTATGCATTAGACTCGTAAGAGAACTCGTTTTATTTCAAGCAGAATGAGTTAATTGAATCGCGACTGTGCGAATGAATCTAGTTTACAGAAGTTTTTTATATGTTAAAACCTTCAAATCAATGTAATAATAGGATTTGAACCTAATATCGTATAAAGTGAAATTCAGTTTTACGCGAGAAGCGACAAGAAATTGGATTCGAAGTGAAAGCCTTCCCCGTTATTACGAGATCGTGCTATGAATTGAGTTTATCAAGCTAAAACTTATCAACGTATATCTTGAGCTTGAAATTCAGATTATTAAAAAAAAAAATCAAATAAGTTAATAAGCATCGAATTCAAACCTAAATGACAACAAATTATTTTAGCTCAATCTCGGACACAACTAGTAAAGTTTATTATAATTCAAGTCGAGTAATTACTGAATGAGCTGAGCCCAAAATAAACTAAAATACGCCTTACTTTTGGATCGTTAACACCCCAGGGGTGGCTCAAGGGTAAGGCTAGTAAAACCATCGCTTTAGGCCTCACAAATTTGAAGGCCCCATTTTTAAAGTTCGCTTTAGGTCTCGAATAGCCTCGAGCCGCTCCTGTAACACCCCTGGATAGCATAAACGCAAAAGTTTTAACATAAAATTATGTTTATAACCTTTTTATATCTCACTTACACACATTAAGCTTTCATTTACCTTTGACACCACGCAAGTGTGCACAATAATATTGTTACAGATCATTTTTATTAGATTGTGTAACTAGCTAAAATTTAACATCGCAATGAAAAGCTCCGTTGCTCCCTATATATTGATGATGATATCTCATCAATATCTTTGCATGAATCAACAATTTTGAACAAGAAAATGTACAAGTTAAGAGTATGTTTAGTTGCACAAACTTATCTGTGTTTTTAATTGAAAATTCTGTACATTAGTACAAACTACAAACTACAAACTGAAGGAACCAGAACGGATCTAAGAAGGATTTGATGTTAACGTCGAAAATGCATGCTCTAAGATTCTAGAACAAATGTTGTTATTGTTACGAATGAGATTTATAGTTTAGTAAAAATCTTTATTATCCGCTGCAACGCGTGATAAAACACCTAGTTAGAAACATTTTTCACACAGATAAATACACGCTCACACTTCACAAAACCTAGCCCTTCAAAACTCAAGGGTTCTTCATTTTAATCCTCAATTTCCTAGCAATCTGTGTTGCCTTTGGATGCACTGGTCTCTTGCTAGAATCACACTGTTCAACTTCAACCCAATTGATCACTTTCAATACAAGTGATTGAGGAACTTTTTTAGCAGTATCAGATTCAACATTTCCTTTCGTTTTCTTCATACCTTTTTCCAATGCTTTCTCCAAGAACTCCATGAACCAATTCCCAGCCTCCGTTTCAATCTGCATTCCCAGTTTTATGGTATTACTTAGGCTGCAACTAGAGACCCCAGGATTCTTGTTTTCATCATTGTCCACAATTTTTGGTTTTTGATAATTGACAGTTGATGGTGGTCTCATTTGTTTCCCTGCATTCGTTGACTTCTGATCATTTCTTTCAGGAAAAGCTGCAATTGATTTGTGTAATGCAGCTCGTCTCTTAGATGCATTGTTTGAGTCTGAATTGTTGTTGTTATTGTTCATGATATCATGTAAGACTGGTGTTTCTTCTGCTGAGATTTGGGATGTTGCAGCTTTAATGGATGTCATTTCAGCCACTGCTTGAACAATTTGGCTATGGAAATCGAGAAACTGGTCAAAACAGTCTGCTGGATTTTCGGGTTTTGCTGACTTGCTCAAATTAGAGAGATTCCTATTAGTCATAACACAAGTTTTATATTAGCTACAGATCTACAAACAACAAATAAAATGGATGAATGTTTATATAACAAAAATTTCATACTTGAGTGACCGAACAAGAGTTTCCGTAGCAGAGGCCTCTCTAAGTGCTTGAAGGGCAATCTTCTGAGCCGTTTCACGTTGCTGGATGGCTTCCTGAAGTGATATTGTTTATAACATCAAAAAGATTAATAAGATGGACATGGGACTACAGGTTAACGAAAATAATTATAATTTTTGACATTGAATCGTAGAAAATTACTGAATCTCGAGGAATTGTTTAAAGTCAGAAACACAAATATTCTTATGCGGTGGCAGAAAGTTTGAAACTTTTATAGTCATGTTATTTTTTTTATAGTCTAAAACTCAAAAATTCAACATGGAAGATGTACCTTTCCTAGAAGGCCAAGTTTTCCTGGCAAGTTAAATGATGAGTTGTTGTCCCCATAAGGAGAGTCTTGTTGAGAAGCCATCTTTGAGTTTGAATAATTCTTGGTATCTGAACCTATACTGGGAGAAGATGATACTCTTGCGTTCCGTAAACTTGGAGGTGGCGTTGTGCTTTTCTTTTCCTGCAATATTGGAGTGCAATGATTAAATCAAGATCAACTGAATTCAGGGCACATGAAATTGCTCTATAATCAAATAACTTGCAAAAAATACACAAGTGACATTGCAGCTAATGTGCAAAAAACTATTTTCCTAGAAGTTCCACATACTAGTTAACTTCTTAAAAACCCCAATTAAAAGAACTAATTTATTTCCATTTCAAATAACCAATTCTGCACAACTTTTCCTCTTTTCTTAACCTATTTGTCCATCTTCTTATTGGTATAGAAAAGATGAAAAATATAATCAAAACGCAAAGCTTTCGAAGCTATTCATTACTTAGCTGTCTCAATTTTAGCATTCCACTCCTCTTGAATCTATTAACTTTTGTCAATCTCAAATAGTATTAATTACACCAGCAAATTATTAAGCTTAAAGTAGTTTGATTGAATTCAATTGCACCATATCCAACAGTTTCAGCTTATAGAATATGTCAAGCAGTGTCGTAGTTCAACATCACAAGCTATATACATATATTTCACAATGATCAACGTTAATGAACTTTTAAAGTGATTATATAAAGCAAAGAGGAAGATGTACCTACAGCTGTATTAAAGGGACTTCTTAATATCTTTGCATCTCTGTCACAAATAGTACTCTTGCTCCTTGAATACTTCATCATTGAAGCATTAATAGCACAGCTTTTCCTAGTTGCAGGACTTTCCATCATCTTCGACAACAACGGCCCACCTGCAGACGCTCTAACACCGCCATTCGCCCCTCCTTCTTTCTCACCTGCTTGCCCTCTCATCATCGGCGACATAGGAAAATTTACTCTCATTGCAGACCTCAATTTCACAGGCGTACATTGATCAAAATCCAAAGGACATGGCTTTAACACCATTGGTGATGCACAAACTCCATCTTCCCCTTTTTGTCCCCATGAACCTCTTCTTGGAGCACACGATTTCGTATTTGAACTCAAATTCAAATTCAAAATCCCTTTGTGTTCACTCTTTTCACCTTTTCCTTTCAAACCCATAAGTGGTTCAGGCGTTCCAACAAACGGGTGGCGGCCAGGAAGTGGTTTGGCACCTTTAGCTATAGGAACAGGTGTACCGGGCTCCAAATTATCGACATAAATGAACTGACCAAGCTGCATTTTATTACTAAGAACAAGATCATCTTGTTCAAAAGGTAAACTCACGTAAATCGAATGAGAAGAATCAGAAACTTTTATATAAAACCCGTGTTTCGGCCATAGATCTTTCTCATCAAGATCAGCTGGAACGATATCGGTTACTTGTAAAAGTGAACTCCTATGTTCACTTGTGGGTTTCATCCCTGAATTCATTCCATTTAGCAGCTTTAATAAGATCCCAGGTGCCAATGTCGCCATATCAACAGATAAATTGATTGCTAAATTTTGGGTTTCTTGATCGTAAAATCATTCAACAATTGAAACCCTGAAGAAATTTAACAAAATAATGAGGGTTCTTGAAAAGATTCGATTTTTATACAAATTCTTCAAGAAAAAAAGACTAGGGTTTGGATTGAAGAAGAAATTGGGGTGAATTTGGGTTTAAGAGGGAAGACGGAAAGAGCGCAGTGTGGGGTTTGATAACGGTAACTAAGAAGAGGTGACAAAAGGACTGAATATTTTAAATGAATTTGGGGTTTTTGGAACGTTACAGAGATAAATGGCCAACGGTCATATTTAGCTGTTATGGTTGGCGGCCATTGGCAGTCTGATATTTATTTAATGATTCGTGGAAGTAAATTTATTTTGTATTTTGTAGTCGTATAAAAGATAAAAAAGATAAAAGATGAATCGAGTTTTTGGGAATACATATTTTAAAGTGTGGATAGTGTTTTCAAAATACTACATGTATTTTCATATACTACCATCAAACCCGCAGACAACAGTCGGGGAAAATTTCGCATATTGATATTGGCCGAGAGACAACTTTTAGATTATTCGATTTCTTATATTCGATTCGCGTTTGATGTTTAATTCAGTTAGTGTTTGATTAGTATATTGATATGGATGAATTTAAAATTGAAAAAAATTTAGTTTGTTTTGATTTTCAATTTTGTGAAGCATTTCATTTTCACAAAATATTATATATACTTAATAAAATTAAACATTTAGATATCCGTTTGAGATTAATTAATTTTATAAGTATTATTTAGTTAACCATTCTTTTTTACGTATCTTAATGATAATAAGTTGATATTTTCGTTTTAGTGATAATAATTGTTGAGATGATTTGAATGTTGAATTACTATCAAGGGGTAATTTAGTCATTTTTTATAGTTGAGTTCAATTTAATAAGAAGTAAATGCTTTATATGTAGTAGAGATAAAAGTGTTTTATCTTATTTAAGAAAAATAAGATATTTATTTTAAGATTATGCTATTTGTAGGCCTTATAGGCATATAACTATAGATAAGAGCCTAACTTACATTAAAAACTGTCAATTATTAAAAAAATTTCATACAATTACGGTTAAATTGTAAATTTTAACAAAAAATTTGTTTTTTAACTGTCAATAAACAACCAACTCTATAAAAATTAATTTCTTAACCATAGTCTAATTTAGAGTTACAAATAGTAAAATTCTCGTTTTTGTATTTGTGAAGTAGTGTATCGGATAAGCTTTGATTGTTACATTTCTTAGTGACTCACACAAAATAAAAGCCACGTTGTTATATTATTCATTATGATGATTATGAATTAGGAGTACGAATGATACACAAAAATAAATTGCTTCTCTTGAAAGAAGTAGAAGGTAGTCATTTTTGTTCATATATTTATCGATAATATAATTAAATACTTTACTTTTTTATTAAATATGTATTATATTAAATAGATTTTTTATTATTATCTGTTGCTTGGGTTGGTCTTCACATTCCTAATGAGTCGTTTCTCGACATTTCAATGTTGGACTTAGTTGCAATCGTCAAATATAGGTTAGAAGAGGTCTCCATAAAAGGCTAAATAACTCTTTAGTTGACAAGTCCTAATTAATAAAACGCACTATGTGTAGAAAAATGCGCGTTATATACCAAGAATGTCAAAGCCATTTTTTGTCATTTGGTTAAGATGGTAAACATGATTGTAAATGTGAGATATATAGAGATAAATATCATATCTGTAAAGGTTTAATTCGGTTCCCTAAAGAAAATTGACATACATTAGAAAATTACAAAAAAAAGGGTATTAATAACATTTTTAAAATTTTGTTGTCGCCAAACATAGAAGAAGGGAAAAGTACAAAAATTTAGTCCTTAATCAAAAAACATTGATTTCAAAAAACATTGATTTATGATATTTTTAAATTTCATCATCTTTTAATTTCAAAACTTGATATATGATGATAACGAAATCAAACCATTCAAATTTATCCTCCTCATTTAAAGAGTTGTTGAAATTTAAGATTAAAAAGTGAAATATAAATGCATAATATACATTGGAAGTGTATAAATACAACAAAAAAAGTGATTTATGCACCAACAGTACAACAGTTTTTGCTTACAATACAAGTACACAATAGCATATATGTGGTGTATGAATCACTTTTTTTTGTTGTATTTATCACCTCTCATATGCATTTGTTTATTACTGAAGATATGTCATTTCTTTCTTTGGTAACTCACCTCAACATATCTTAAAAGTTCTCTCATTTTTCGAAGATTGTAATAATTATATATTTAAGTACGGGAGATCAAATTTTACATCTGAAGTGTCCTTCAAATATCTTGGATCGGTGTTACACAAATCCGGAGGATACACAGCGACGTTACCTATCGTATATAATCAGGCCGGGTAAAGTAACGGGCGGTTATAATGGAAGTGGCGGAAATAAGGATACTAAGGTGGACATGTGATAAAACCATGTTAGACATGTTACCAAGTGGAGCTTTTAGGGTAGATCCAGAAGTAGCACCTATCACTAACAAGTTGAAAGAAGGAATATGCGCCTCTTAGGAGAGTAAAAACCCTTAGTGTTGACGGAGTGAGAAAAATTGGCAGACAAAACTTATGTGGGAGGATAGATTAAAAGTAGACTTGAAGAAGCTTTCTCATGTCCGAATACATGACGTTTGATAGAAATAAATGAAGAAATAGAATTAGGATAGATGAATCCGAAGTTTAGGCGGTGTTTTTTCCATTTAAGCAACGAAGCACTTCTAGAATATTTAGGCGACCTACACTTGTACATATTTGTCTTCCTTCTAAATCTTGTTAGTGTTGATATTCAAATAATTGTTTCATTATCTAATGATCTATTATATTACTATATGATTTTATTTTTGTAAACATAAATATTGTATTGATTATATAAATATATATATTTAAGACTTCCGTAAGTCTTTTCGTAAGCAGTCTCTTAACTCTATGGTAGATGTACGATTGTCTACATTTTACCTCCCTCATACTCTACTGAAAGTCTGAAACGGAATTGAGTAATGTTGTTATTGTTGTATTAGGCAGTGATCCACATCAATTAAGTTGCTATATTTCAAAGATGTAAAATAATAACAGGGTTCGACGTTAACAGTGATTAGCTAGGGGCCAACCTTGCAAGGGTGCGTAACCTTCTTGACGTCTTCTTTTATTTAAGTCTCGAAATACAATCAGTTAGTCAAGTGTGCATTTCACATCGCTATTCATGTATACATTAAATTCACAATTACAGTAAAATATACAACATCCAACATGTCATCCGAACATCCTTATTAAGGAAAATAATTGTTTCTAAAAGAAAAAGAAATCGGAGATGGCCTCTACTTATTTGTTCACTACTTGAGTCCTTCGTTTAACATTCGAGGAAGAAGATGTAACACGTGTCTTTGAGAAAGATGAAACAATATTGTTATTTGTTTGTGACATCCGTGATGATTAATTGTGTGGAAGTTCTGAGGATGAAAAGAGTTCCGTAGTAAATTTAGGTTTATTTTGTTCAGTGTAAATTTTATATATGGTTCCAATTTATATCGATTTACGAAAATCATCTCTATATTTATTTTTTCACATTTTTAATCCAATAAGTTTAAATTTTGCTCGAAAATGGTCTATCATCCACCTAAAATGACTAAAGTAGCCTTTTTATTGTCATTTTCGAATAGTCAGGATCTAAACCGTCAAAGGGTACTTTAGTCATTTTAGGTGGAAGATAGACTATTTTCGAGTAAGACGTAACTTATTGTCCTGAAAATGTAAATAAATAAATATAGGAACAATTTTCGTAAATCTGTATAAATCACGTGAACGTCATTGGTAATTTGGTATTTACAATCAAACATAGGTAATTTTATATATTTTACAACGAAATAGATATACTTCAATTTAAAGAAACACAGGGACATTTAGGTCTTTTGCAATTTTTCGAGTGATTTTCTTTTTAAACGAATAAAAGTTATGTGACATTTGAAAATAGAGATAAGTGTTTGATCAATTATTTAAATATATAATTCAAAGTCTATTGTGTTTATTCAACTTTGTTTTGGTCTATTGAATATCAAATTTTCATTTATCGCTATTACATGTATTCGATAACTTGTTTAGTCGGTAGCCGATTTGTTTAATGACGTGACAACCACCTGACACGTTAGCGTCACGCCATAGACCAAAATTTCGTATCGTGATAGACCAAAATGACGTTTAATACACACAATAATAGACTTTGAATCATAGTTAAATACATTTACATACATTTATCCTTTAGAAATAAAAGTAAAAGTATATTTATAAACGAGTAAACCTACATATATGTTTTTCCTTTTGTAAAAGAGAAAATGCTATACTCAAACATCATTGTTGGTCCAATTAACCTTTTTTTTTTTGTTCATTTCTCTCATATATCTCTCCTAATTTGGTTTGACGTAGCATTTCGCTTTGTAAAATGATAAATTATATTTTTATGCCAACATGGTCGGGTATTTATTGTTTGATATGAGGTGTACATTATATGATGGGGGATGTGAGAGACTAACCGAGGACAAAGGTCACATAAATGGGAACAAGACATTCATGGTCCCTGCCCTCGGCTTGACTTTCAATACATTTTCGTTTTTCGCCCTTATATTTGAAGTTTGCAATATAAAGTTAATTGTATGCGTCATTAAATATCAATTCCATGTTTTCAATGTTTCCAACTGAGCTTGATCTCTCGCATGGATGTTAATAACCAAACTCTTGTGGTGGTATCTAGCGCACTAGTCGCCATCATCGATGGCGAAGTACTGAGTAAATATCTTGTGTTTTACATCAGCTATTAAACTTGTATGATAATGATAGTAATTATCATGGATAATATCATTTTAAAATAGATGTCTGATAAATTTACATTATAAAATGTTGTTATTGTATAACTTGAATGATTATAATTTAAATCTTACGTATTCCTTTTCAAGTCAATCATATGAGAAAAGACATGACGTGGTATAAACGAACGGTAAGTAGGTGAAGTAAGGAGTAAAACTAAAGTGAAAGTAGTGACAGTCTTTGTAATAATGCCAAATCAAATACCGTATTTGTAACCTTTTGTAAAGATGAAGGATGAAAATGTAAGTTTACCCCATACAGCCGTCGTATACTCGTATGGACACTTGGTGACAAGCGGCTGGCCCAACTTTGTAACAATAAAGTCAATGTTTTTGAAACCCCGTTTTTATGCTGACCCGGTTTGTTCATCGGGTCTGGTTGAACTAACGGTTGAACCGGTTTATTATAAAGGTTTAAAAGTAAGTTTTGCAGTTGTCTTTGTCTAACTTTCCATAAAAAAATGAAAAAAAGTTGAGGAAATAGGTGGAGTACGTGTAACAGAGGAAGTGAAACTTAAATCATGCCTAGTTATGTTTTTAGCGTTTATTTCTCTAGTCAAATAGTCAAACAAGTTTTGATAAAAAAAATAGTCAAACAAGTGAAAAAAATGGAAAATGAAAATTTGACGGTTTTCAGATTCCGGTGCAATCAGAAAACTCGACGGGTCAAACTGGGTTGAAATATGGGGTTGACCCGCTACTTTTTGACCCATTTCGTACACCGGGTTACGGTTCAATTGGTCCGACCAACCGGGTCAACCTGAGTTTTAAATATTTGATTAAAACTATGTTTCCGAGTATATATAAAAAATAAAGATATATCATCACACTGTTATTCAATAAGATCTTTACCTTTTAAAATATTTTTTCAGTTAGTTGTCATATCAAATAGACATTTAACTTGCGGCAACCAAAAGAATGAAAACACTTAGAATATATATATATATACATATATATACATATATAGGCTCGATCCAAAGGGAAACACTACTTTTTGAGGAAAGGAGAAGCTACACATTCATCAACGACGAATTTTAACGAATTCCCTTAATATTCATCATATGATATTATAAGTTATAAAAAATATTTTATTGATGAATATTATTAGTTATAACATCGGTTTTGATTAATATTTATTGGTAAAAGTATGGTTTTACATGTTTTGATTATCAATCATCATTGACGAATGTTAACGAATAATTTTTTAAAGAAAATTATAATATCCACCGGTTAACATTAATTAACGATGAATATTAGAAAATTCTCTTTATATTCATCATATAATATTATACGTTATAAAAAATAGTTTATAAATGAATATTACTAGTTATAAGATTGGTTTTGATTAACATTTGTTGGTAAAAATATATATTTTTTTACGTTTCATAATCATTTATTGCGGATGAATGGTTAGCTTCCCTTTTCCCTCAAAAAATTATCTCTCTCTTGATGTCCACCCTATATATATCTATATAGGGTGGGGATCAAGAGGGAAGTAAGAAAATGGGGGAAGGAGGGAAGCTATTCCTAGCCATACATTCTGGTCAACTCAAAAGTCAACGCGGTGGCAAAATTGTAAATAACTCAAAAATTTTTCAGAATATTAATATTTATTTGGAAAGCATGTTAATTAAAATTACAACTTAATATTTTTAAACATTCTTTTATGATGAATGTTAACTCATATACATTATTATACACTGATGAATGTTAAGTTATCTCGTTCAATAATATATAAAAACATATATAAGTTAATATTCATCATAAATTATTGTTTATGAATATTAATTGTAATTTTGATCAACATTCACTCTAAATGAATGTTAATGTTCTAATTTTTTTTGTTTGTAAAATTCGATGGTTAATGACGACTATAATTAAATTAATTACTTGTTTATAAGTTTTGTATGTTGAAATTTGTTTTATTTTATTGTATAAATTGGTGAATCAAAATTTTTACAAAAGCCCAAAAGTTATACCCAAAATTCTTAATATTTGATGAATATTAATTATGACGAATTGAAGATACGTATGAATGCCTTTGATGAATTTGAAATTTATAATGTTTTGATTGATTTACATGCTTTAATTTTAAATTTTAAACAAAAATGGATGAAATGGATATTGTATATGAGTTGGAGAATATACAAGAAAATGTGTCGTTGATGTTTGCTTCTCTCGTTGCCTCAAATTTAGAGTTTAGAGGTTCCCTCTTGATCCTTCTTTTATATATATATATATATATATATATATATATATATATATATATATATATATATATATATAATCACTATTAGTTTCGTACCATTTTATGTCACTCAACAAATTTTGCATTTATAAGCATTTTTTTTCTACATACCTATTTAAACGTATATACACACTTATAATTATACCTATTTAAACGTATATACACACTTATAATTTGTGTACAAACTCTCTACACTTATTATTTTCACATTTAAAAGTGTAAAGAAAAATGTTCACACTTATTAATGCGTAAAAATTATATTTTGTACACGCTTATAAATGTATACATAAATTCTACACACACGATTTCTTCACACTTAATATTTGCTGTAGTGAATGTGCACAGTTACACATTTTTATTTTGAGTTGTCCTCATAATTAAATATTTATTTTCTATATTAACCAACTAAAAAGATCTACTAGATTAAGATCGAAATTGTACTCCTTCCGTCGCAGTTAAAATGATCATTTTAAAATGATCATTTTGATTATGAACACAATTTTATTAATTTTCACTAACTAAACTTTTCACCAATCAAACAATATTTCTATCCGTTAATAATATTTATTTGAAACAATCCATAACAATACATGTAATTATAGTTAGAGGGAGGTTATATTATATTATTGAATAGTATAACAATTATACTTACTTAGAATTACGTGCATTTTTAAGAAATTAGACGGCGAGAGCATTATTCACACGTTATTTTCATGTGGGTAGCATCACATATATGGAAATAAATATGAGAAATTTACGAGTTGAATTGAACATATATAAGTCAAATTATGCAGTGTGAAAACAAAACCACCTTGTATTGTACATTATTGATTTGGACACCATTTTAACTTTAACTTTAAGTTATCTAATGATTAAAAAAAACCTTAAGTAATACTTTTTTTACACACAATTGTATCAATTATAATAGCAGTTTGAAATTTTTATATTTTAGTATTTTAATGATACGTTTATGTTGTATGTAATTTTGTTGGGTCACAAGGTTCCCAAAACTTAGATACAGATTAAATAACAGTTATCTTAACGTGTTAATTTATATCCAAGTTTTATATCAAACAAGTTTAAATTAATCTAGGCGAAAAACAAGATTAATTTTGACACAGAGTTTATTATGAATCAACGTATTATTCACAATAAAGTGTTTGTCTCACACAGATGACAAAGTATTCAAACCCACACAGATGGTTTGAATACAATCCAAGTATTAGTATATTAAGATACAATTATCACTACAAACTTTAACAGTTAGTGTGATAGTGCTTTAAGCCTAAGCTTAAAGGTCTTGTATACTATTTTGCTTTGAGTGCTTGGATTACTTGGATTCATAGCAGTGCTTTTTGAACTGCTATTTATAGAGCTGGGTGTAACTCTATATTATCCAGTTCATGCAGTTGTCCAAGGGATAACAGATTCATCTTGGCCAACTTTGCATGCTCCCTTTTTGCTTTTCTTGGAAACAGAAAAAGCAAAAGGTAAAAGGTTTCTTTGCTGAGAAGAAAACCTTTGTTCGATGTTTGACCTTTCTCAAACATCTTATCAGTTGTATCTAGCCTAAGGAAAGAAGAATATCTTCTGTACATTTGTACTTTTATTCTTCAATCTGTGCTCTTCAGTCTGTGCCCATCAGTCTGTGAACTTCAGTATGTGAAGGCTTCTGTATTCAATCTTCATTCTTCAGATGATGAATTCATAAGTCTTTAGGAAGAGCATGGCTTTCAGTCTGTGAGATTCTTCAGTCTGTGCAGCACAGACTCAGAAACAATTCTTCAGTCTGTGTAGCACAGACTCAGAAACACAGACTCGGGAATTTCACTAAGTTTCCTGAATACAACTAAGTTAGATTTTGACTCCTCAGATTTATAATTTTAGGTTTGATCATTGTTTTTTTCAACAATCTCCCCCTATCTGATGATGTCAAAATCTATTTACAAAAGATGATAGAGAAATAATAAATACTAAAGTAAAGCATAACTTATGAATTTAGACTTATATACATAAAGTCAAAGTCATAATCAGTTTACAAGAATATTACAATTATTACATGAAATTGTAAATAAAAAATTTAACAATCTTCACTTCTTTCTCTGAGCCTTGATCTCTTTCATCTTTTCCACTTTCCTCTTCAACAGTTCTTCCATTTCCTTATCAGATTTGTCTTCAAATTCTTGATACTCTAGGATGATCTTTTTGCAGATATCTTGAAGTCCAATCATCATCCTGATTTGGGAAAGGTTGTTGAATAGCCAGCTAATCAGTCTTCTTTTGAATGGTCTGGCTTGAGAATGTTTGCATTCCTTCAGCAGGGCAATGCAGTGCAGCAGAGACTCTCCATATAACCTATTCTGATCCTGGAAGCACTCTATCCCATTGATATCTCTATAGCACAGACCTTCAATGCTGTCAGTCTGTACATATGATCTATCAATGAAAATGATACCTTTGGGTTGAAGATGCTCCCTTCTCTGCTCATTCTCTGTGGATAACCCAGCTGACTTCTTCTTGATTACAAAGTTGTTTGCTATGCAAAACAACTTGTATTCTTCTTCTGAGATGAGCCCCAGACTGAGAACTAGCTCAATCAGGTAAGATAGCTCATCCAGAACTTCTTTCTTCAATTCCTTGTCAGCTGCACTCTTCAAAAGATTGGCAATGGATTGCCATTCCTTAAGCCCTAGAGTGTACAGGTCATCCACCCATACCATCTTCTTGCTCTTGGTCAAAGTCAGCTCCAGCTTCAATTTCTGTCCAATCTTGTTCAGATGACATTCTCTAATCTTCTGCTTGAGCTTTGACTTTTGGAAAGTGGCTTGTAGCTTTAGTTTCAGGCTCTCTATCTTCTGTAACCTTGTTGACAGCTCATCATCTTCTTTGATTTGTTGCTCAACTTGACTCCTTCTGATTTGGGTCAGTGAGCGACTTTCTTCTTGTAGTTCTTGAGTGAGCATGTCAACAAATCTTGCTTCCTTCAGCTTCTGCTCTTCAAGTGTTAATACATCTAAGTATTCGGTTAAGGTCATACCTTGAGCAGTAGCCTCTTGTTGCAAGAGTTCGTCCTGTAGATCTTTCAGTTCAGGACTTCTTGTTCCAGCAGCGTGATCATCCACCATCTTCTTGATCTTGCTTAACCTTTCCTGCTTGGATAAGGCAATCTCCTTGCCCTTACCCTTAGCCCTATCTACCTCTTCCAGTGTAGAACTTGACCCAGGATAAATGCTTATCAGATGAGCAGTTCTCCATTGCATTCTGTCTACAATTTCACTCCTACCTGGAGGCAGTGTTCTGGTTGTTGTGGTTGGTCTAGCAGGATTGGCTTCAGCTTGAATGGCTCCAGCACTGATAATTAGAGCATCAGTGCTTGCTGCTGGTTGCTCTGAGCTCTGAGTCTGTGATTGATGCTGTGTCTTAGTCTGTGCAGGTTCAGAAGGCACAGACTGAGACTCTCCAGTCTTGACTTTTGAGGCTCCTTCACCTACACCTCCAAAAGTAGCATCATCTTCATCATCATCTGATCTTCTGAAAACTTCAGACTCAGAACTGCAGTCAGGATTGATGGCATCATCATCATCACCATCATTGTCCTGTTCTTCTGCCAGCTTCATAAATTGGTCCCAGGTTTTGATCCCCTTCATTTTTGGTTGGGAATCAAAGATATCCCTTTCAGGAATCCTCCTGCCTATTCTTTTTATCTTCCTGGCTCTCTTGATTAGCAGAGGTTGAACATCTTCTTCTTCTTCTTCTTCCCTTGGTCTCTTCAACTCCATCTGACCTTGGGCTGAGATAGTTGCAATTGGGTCTATGTATAAGACAATGGATGACTCCCTCTGAGTCTGTGCAACCATCTCAGTATGTTCACCTGCCTGCAATCCTTCTTGCTCCCCCTCAGTCTGTGCATTCATATTTTCAGTCTGTGGCACAAACTGAGCTTCAGTCTGAGACTTCACCCTAGCACCTTCGGGTCCATCATCTCCATCATTTCCCTCACTGCTATCTCCCCCTAAATCTAAGGATTTATCATTTAAATCTTTATCTTTTGAGGTTTTAGCTTCTGCAGACCCATACTTCATCTTCTCCCCTTTTTTGACATCATCTACTAAGTTTGAGAGGGTGGTCTGCATTTCATCTAACCTATTGGATACCTTCTCCTCCAGCATATCCACTTTATCCACCATAGTAGAGACTAGATGCTTCATCTTCTCTAGCTCTTTCTTATTATTATTGAACTCAGTCTGTACCCATTCAGACAACTTGTTGATGGCAGAAAGCACATCATTAAGTGTACTAGAAGGCACAGACTGAGTCTGGTTGGATGGGTTAGAATTGGGTGATGGTATGTGTTCCTCACTTGACTCATGTTGTAACTGAGCAAGATCACTGGAATCTTTTGGGGTTGCACTCTTTGCCTCACTCTGTGTCCTGTGCATGGAAAAGCGATCATAGGCATTGAGTGGTGTAGTTGTTCCCTCTGATCTAATCCGGTGATAGGATAAGATATCACTGGGAAATGATTGTGTTGCACCTGTTGCCTCAAACAATCCCTGGTGTAAAGGAACAGTATCACGGGCAACTGATGTGGAAGTTGGTATGCCTTCACTAACCATCTGGTGATAAGATGGTAGTTCATCAGGCAAATAAGAGGAGATCTGTACCTCAGTCTGTGACATGACTGGGGCATTGACGATCTGTGCAGAGGGGTGTAAGAAAGGACTCACTGGAATGTGAACTAGTACAGGACTAGTGGTCATTATGGGCTCAGCCATTGTGAGTGGGGTAAAGAGGGGGGTGGTAGTGCTCAGGATTGGAGCATCTTCTTCAATGCATACTACAGGGGTCAGTGTAGTAGCAGTAATGTGGGTATCCAAGCTGACTAAACTAGGTGTAGGTTGGGTCAGTTGGGTAGCCATTGACACCACAGACTCTAGCAGAGCTGCAGTGGAATGGACTACAGCACTGTAAGGTGTTCTATTGACATCCAATTCCATGGATGATGATTCCACTTGTGCTATACTTTTTGGGGTTGAGTCTGGTGATTCCTCCAGAGTGAGTGGTGACTCATCTGGGTTGGTTTGTTTGTGACTCTCTTTTGTGGGTGAGGATGGGCTAGGATAAGAAGGTTGATCTATGTCCATGTCCTCAGATGAAGAAGAAGTACTACCTGTATCTTCTGTTGAAGATGGAACAGACTCAGGAATGTTAGAGTCTGACTCCAAGTGCACAGACTGAGTTGAGTCTGTATCCCTGGAGTCTGTGTGCTCTGTTTCAGCCACACGATCTTCAACAGTCTGGGCCTCAGTACCCTCACTATCATCTGAATCATCACCCTCCATAGATGCAGAAGCAACATATGGGTGATCAATCCATTGCTGCATAGCAGCAGTGATAGGTGCTCCAGTAAGTGGAACCGGATGGTTAAACACTTTATAGGTGAGCACTGGTACGGGTATATCTGCAATTTTATTATTAAAAGATATATATACAAACCCAGATAATCTGGATTGGATGCACAAGGAGAGTAACCTTATAAAAGGTACATTGAAAATTCTGTTAGACTCATTCACCAGTTTTATAATTTCTTGAAAATACAACTCTGCAAAGTTGATGTTTAAACCAGTGATGAATGAGCTTAACAGTTGAGTTTCAAACTCATTTAACTCCCCTGTGCTGCCAGATTTACCTCCTAGACTTCTAATGATGCCAGAGATTAAAAATTTCCATCTGGGGGTGAATCCTGACATCAAGATGGTACCTTTTTCTTTGGTATATCCAACCAAAGTAAGAGAAGCCCTTGCTGCTTCTTTGGTTGGAATGGGTTCAAAATTGTTTCCCAAGGGCAAGTCTAAGACATTCCTTATTAGCTCCTGATCAATGGTAACTGCCCGTTTACCATGATCAATAGTACCAGTAATTGCAGTATTGGTACTATTTGAGGAGCAAGTATACCACCATTCCATAAGAAAATCAGGATATATTTGAGGAATAGTGTTGAAAAATGCTCCCCTTAAAGGATGAGCAGTCATAAAGTTTGTTAATTCCTCAAATCCTTGGTTCTTTTTAGAATCAGGAATGGAAATGGTAGCAACTTGATTATTTATACAGAGTTTTACCTGTTTACCCTGTTTAAAGGGTTTAGTCGCAGTGATAGAAGCAGGTGGTGTGTAAACCCATTGATCAGCCATTTTTGAAGATAATTTCTTGAGATTGAGTTTGAAAATGGTTGATTAATGAAGAGTTAGGGTTCACAAACTCTGTGTATTTTTGGTGTGCAAGTACGAGTGAAGAAAAAGAGAGGAGACCGGAAATGGGTATTTAACGAAATTAAATTTCCGTTAAACGGGACCCACTGATGATTATCCCTTTTACTGTAGCAATGAGGCTTAGGCACGTGCACCTTTTGTATTGAGAAGATAAATAGATAACAAGCGCCAAAACTTTTAATGATTATTATCATAAAAATGGTATTAGCATTAAATGCAAGGAAATTGTTGTTTATTTATAAAATAAAATTTAAAAAGAATAAAATAAGATAAAATTAAAAAAATAAAAAAACATTTAATCTGAGTGTATATGATCAGTCTGTGTAGTGAGTCTGGGTGACGTCATACAGACTGAACTACAAAACAGACAGACTGAGAGAAAATAACAGAATTTTAAAATCTTTTTGGTATTTTCTTTAATATATTTTCAAAAATATCTCTTAGTCTGTGCTTTTTGATTGTATGTAGCTGAGAATACAGTTATACAGATTGAAAAGCAGACACAGACTGAGAATTGAATCATATAGATTCAAGGTTTTACTAGGGGTTGAGCATTCCTAGTTGACCAAGCAGATACAAAAATCTATCTTCATTTAAAGGTTTAGTAAAGATATCTGCTAATTGGTCGTTTGTGGGCACATATTTGAGAATCACTTTACCTTTCTCAGCACAATCTCTGATAAAGTGATGTCTGATCTCAATATGCTTTGTCCTGGAGTGAAATACAAGATTCTAAGTGATGGCAATGGCACTTTGGTTATCACACATGATTGGAGTTTTTGTAAACACCAAATCATAGTCTGCTAGTTGATGTTGCATCCATAGCAATTGAGCACAGCAACTACCAGCAGCCACATATTCTGCTTCTGCAGTGGATGTAGCAACAGAATTCTGTTTCTTGCTTGACCAACTGATTAGTTTGCCACCTAGCAGTTGACATCCACCAGAAGTGCTTTTCCTGTCTAATTTACAACCTGCATAATCTGCATCTGTATATCCAATTAGATCAAACCAGAGTTTTTGGGATACCAAAGACCCAGGTTAGGAGTACCTTTTAGGTACCTAAAAATCCTTTTTACAGCTTTTAGATGCGATTCTTTAGGTTCAGATTGATATCTAGCACACAAACATGTTGAGAACATGATATCTGGTCTACTTGCAGTGAGGTATAGTAGAGATCCTATCATACCTCTATAAGTGGTTTGATAGACTGACTTGCCAGACTGATCTTTATCCAACTTATCTGCAGTGCTCATTGGTGTTTTCATAATTGAACAGTCCTTTAAAGAATATTTAGTAAGTAGGTCATTGACATATTTACCTTGGTTGATGAAGATACCATCAGGTTTCTGATGTATTTGTAGACCAAGAAAGTATGTTAATTCACACATCATACTCATTTGATACTGTTTTGACATTAAGTTTGAAAACCATTTACACAATTTTTCATCAGTAGACCCAAATATAATATCATCAACATAGATTTGGACTAGTACGACATCTGCCTTGTTCCTTTTGAAGAACAAAGTCTTATCAATTGATCCTCTAGTGAAGTCATTACTAAGAAGATAGGATGATAAGGTGTCATACCAAGCTCTTGGAGCTTGTTTTAGTCCATATAGTGTTTTCTGCAATTTATAGACATGATTTGGAAAAGTGGAACTTACAGAACCTGAAGGTTGTTTCACATAGACTTCCTCCTGTAAGTTGCCATTCAGAAATGCACTCTTGACATCCATTTGATAGACTTTGAAGTCCTTGAATGCAACATATGCCAAGAATAACCGTATTGCTTCAATTCTGGCTACAGGGGCAAAGGTTTCATCATAATCAATGCCTTCTTCCTGCTTGTAGCCTTGAGCAACTAGCCTTGCTTTGTTTCTTATTATCACTCCATCGTTGTCCATCTTGTTTCTGTAAACCCATTTAGTTCCAATAATGGTTTTCCCTTTTGGAGCAGGAACTAGGGTCCAAACATTGTTTCTGTCAAATTCTGTTAACTCTTCCTGCATTGCTTCAACCCAATCATCATCTTTCAAAGCTCCTTCAGCTTTCTTTGGTTCAATGATTGACAGGAAGTTTGTGTAGTAGCAGAAATTTGCAGTAGGTGAGCTTGATACTTGAGCTCTTGTTTGTACACCAGAAACATAATCTCCAATTATTTCTGTAATTGGATGATACTTGTGTTCTTTGACTCCTAGAAATGATTCATCATTGGATGGTAAATCATTCTCATTTGGTGGAAGAATAGCAGGACTGAGTTCTGCATCATCTTCTACATTGGGCAAGTCTGAGTCTGTAGAGTTCACAGACTGAAAACTACCAGACTGAACACATGTATCAGAAGAATTTGAATCTCTGGACACAGATTCATCTTCTGTTGATGAAGGTACTGTCATTGAATGAGCAGGTTGAGCATCTTCATTATCACTTTCAGAGTCATGTTGTCGGTTAGCAACAACTGGGATTTGAGATTCAGATCCCACAACAGATAAATCTTCTAATAAATGAACATCAGATTGAGAAACATGTTCATCATTAGCAGAGGAAGCATCAAAGATGACATTGATGGTTTCTTCGATTTTGTTCCTTCTGTTGTTGTAGACTCTGTAGGCCTTTGAAATAGATGAATAGCCAACAAAAATTCCTTCATCAGACTTAGGTTCCATCTTTGCTAATTGATCTCTTTGATTGAGAATGTAGCATTTACTTCCAAAGGTCTGGAAGTAATGGATGGTTGGAACCTTCTTGTGATACAGCTCATATGCAGTTTTGCCATGCCTTTTGACCAAAATAGATCTATTTTGGGTATAACAGGTAGTGTTAACTGCTTCTGCCCAAAAATAAATCTTCATTTGACCATGGCATAACATGGTTCTTGCAGCTTCTATGAGTGTACGATTTCTTCTCTCAGCAACACCATTTTGTTGAGGAGTTCTGACAGAGGCAAAGTTTTGAGTAATGCCTTTGTCAGTACAGAATTCAATGAGAGTAGCATTTTTAAATTCTGTACCATGATCACTCCTTAGTTGCTTGACAAGTGCATCTTTCTGCAATTATTCCCTCTTGATTAGATTAATAATCTCTTCAGGAGCATCACTTTTTGCCTTAAGAAAGATGACCCAAGTATACCTTGTGTATTCATCCACAACCACAAGTGTATACTTCTTTCCACCCAAACTGCTAATGCTCATGGGTCCAAACAGATCCATATGGAGCATATGCAGTGGTTGATCAATTGTAGCTAACAATTTGGATGGAAAATGGTTTTTGGTCTGTTTCCCTAGTGTACAAGCAGGACAGAGTTTGTCCTTTGCAAATGTAACATTAGGCAGACCTCTAACCAGTTTCTTCTTTGATAGGAGGTTAATATTTTTGAAGTTCAGGTGGGATAACCTCCTATGCCATAGCCAACTTAGTTCTGGCACAGACTGAGTATAGAGACAAGTCTCTACATTGTTGTCTGCAGAAGAAAGATCCAAAAGATAGATATCTCTTTCTCTTTTGGCAACTAATATAGGTTTGCCTTAGGAATTATAGATAACAGCAGCCTTCTTTCTGATTCTGATTTCACCATCATCATCACAAATCTGGCTTGCACTAAGCAGGTTATGCTTTAATCCCTCAACATAGGCCACCTTTGTTATTCTGATGTTGCCAGCCTTCACCACACCATAACCTTTTATCTTGGCAACAGAGTTGTCACCATATTTGACAGAAGGTTCTTCTTCTTCTACAAACTCTGACAGATTCTCCAAAGAACCTGTCATGTGTCTTGAGCATCCATTGTCTAGGTACCATTTGCTGTTACCCTGCACAAGACAAACAAAATCGATTAGTTACTTTGGGGAACCCATCTTTTGATGGGTCCTTTAGAGTTGGTTGGAGTCAATTCTTTAGCAGTTTTGGTGCTAAGTCTGTGAAGTTGACTTTTAACCTTTCTATTTTTGATTTTGTTGTTTGTAGATGACATTTGTTTGATCAAAGCAGCATTTGGCTGTTTAAGGATGGACTTTGTGCATTTAATACCTTCATGTTCCAGATTTCCACAGTTGTAACATTTTCTGTCCAACATAATGGTCCTTTTGGATTTTGAGTTATTATTTGCACTAGATCCTCTGTTAAACTCTTGTTTTGACTCAACAAATGTTTTAAAATCTGTGGTTAATTTCATTAAGTTTTCACTAAGCAGCTTAATGGTCTCAGTCTGGTTGTTAAGATTTTACTTTTTAGAGTCAGACTGAGTGTTAACACAAACAGATTTGGAGTTAAGTTTGCCAGACTGAAAATTGATTTTTCCAGACTGACAGTTAGATCTCACAGACTGAGATCTTTTTAACTCCTTTGTTACTGGTTTTATGCCTTTAGATTTGTCATTTGGCATATTTTTGTCTGGACCAGTTACAGACTGAGATGTGGAAGGTTCAAACACATTGTAACCTTTCTGTTTATTCTTGATTCCTTTTACCTCTTTTTGTCTTTTTAAAGATGGTACTGTGAGAATACTAACTTTGCCTTTTATAAATCTTTTCTTTTCAAGTTCTATAGTTTCTAAAGATTCATTAGTGATTATAAGTTCAGGCTGTTCAGATTGAGAAGTTTCACAGACTGAGATTTCTGAGTCTGTGTCTTCAGAGTCTGGCTCTGTCTCATATACTAGTTCTTTAGCAACTATTTTTGGTCTAACAAAGGCATTTGTCAATATAACTTTGTCTCCCACAGTATGACTAAAAGTATGAGGTAAAATCTCTGGTACAAATATAGTAGGTTTTGAGTTTATTTCTGAATTTATGTGACTTTTAAGATCAAACTCATCACCTATGACCGCTTGTATCTGAGCTGGAATCTGTTTGGATAAACAGTCCATATTTTTAAGTGATGAAATACACCAAGATTTACAGATCCTTTCATAATGATCAGCTTTGTTTTTATAAGCTTCTTTTTCCAGCTTGATCTTTTTGAGAAGGTCATATTGAGCATCAAGCTCAAGTTTGTACTGTTTATTTTGGTTTATTTCATTCACTTTTGATTGTAGATCTTTTTGAACTTGACTGAGTTTGTTTTTTAAATCTTGTATTTTTTCCAGTCTTTTCAAAAAATCTACATAGATGTGTTCAAACATTTTCTGTTTTTCTGCATCACTATAGTAAAGTTTAAAATGATTTACATTGTAAGCAGATCCTCTGTCCCAGTCTGGATGAACACATGCCTTTTCTGCAAATTTAAAATCTTTGTCAAACTGGCTCTCTGTGATAGCCATTAAGCACATATCTTCATCATCCTCAGATGATGAAGATTCTTCATCTATCCATTGTTCAACAACCAAAGCTTTCTCTAGTTTCTTTGGTTGTTGTTTCTCTCCAATTTTCTTGGAGTTGAAGTACTTTCTCTTGTACTTCTTGGCCTTTTCTTCCCACTTATCAGAACTTGAAGATTCTGCAATCTTCACTCTGCAGTCAGAAGAAATATGACCAACTTGCCCACATTTATAGCAAGTAGCTTTCTTAGGATCAAAAGTTGGCCTTCCTTTTGAACCCTTGAATCTTGCTTTTTCTAACCTTTGGGCTAGCAATGTCATTTCAGCTTCTAGAGACTCAGTTTCATCATCTGATTCTGAGTCTGTAAGAGTAAGATGGTAATCTGCTCTAGAGAAAAGTTCTCTATTTTTCCTTGTTGTTGCAACAAGGGCAGCAAATGGATCTTTTGCAATCCTTTTGGCATTTAGATCCTTTCTGGCTTTGGTTTCTTCAAAATTTAGTAGAAGTCCAAACAAGCCAGAGAGATCATATGTCTCCAATTTTTCACTTACAATTAATGAAGTGATAACTTCAGAAAAAGTATTTGGAATGACATCAACAAATTTTGCACAGATTTCAAACTGTCCCTTGATGATATTATACCTTTCAAGATCATTGATTAAGATCTGAAATCTGGTATAAATATCAATTAATGACTCATTTTGGCCAACAGAGAAGTTCTCATAATTTCTTATGAGATTCTTCTTCTTTTGGGATTGTACTAAACTTACACCATCATATTGGTCAGTTAGCATATCTCATATGGCTTTAGCAGTTTTGCAGCCAGATATCTTAGCAAAGATAGGCTCAGTAACTGCATAGCCCAGTATGGATTTGGCCTTAAAGTCTAAAGCATATAGTTGCCTGTCTAGATCAGTCCAGGTATTTTTGGCAGCCTCAACAAATTTTACAGGTGTCACAATAATACCATTTGCATTTATAATTGCAAGAACTATTCTGCCAGGAATAATGGGTCCTTCCTGAATGACTCTAAGCATTTCATCATGAATGCTAGCAAGAAACCATTCAGCTTTCAATTTCCAGTGGGTAAAGTTTACACCACTGAAGATTAGAATTCCCTTCCCAGCCATTGCAATAGAAGAAGTCATTTTTTCAAGGAAGAAAATGTAGAGAAAATGGATTTAGATGATTGTTTGATAAACTGGGTTCCTTTGATCGTTAAAGATTAAATCTTTATCTGCTTTGATACCAATTGTTGGGTCACAAGGTTCCCAAAACTTAGATACAGATTAAATAACAGTTATCTTAACGTGTTAATTTATATCCAAGTTTTATATCAAACAAGTTTAAATTAATCTAGGCGGAAAACAAGATTAATTTTGACACATAGTTTATTATGAATCAACGTATTATTCACAATAAAGTGTTTGTCTCACACAAATGACAAAGTATTCAAACCCACACAGATGGTTTGAATACGATCCAAGTATTATTATATTAAGATACAATTATCACTACAAACTTTAACAGTTAGTGTGATAGTGCTTTAAGCATAAGCTTAAAGGTCTTGTATACTATTTTGCTTTGAGTGCTTGGATTACTTGGATTCATAGCAGTGCTTTTTGAACAGCTATTTATAGAGCTGAGTGTAACTCTATATTATCCAGTTCATGCAGTTGTCCAAGGGATAACAGATTCATCTTGGCCAACTTTGCATGCTCCCTTTTTGCTTTTCTTGGAAACAGAAAAAGCAAAAGGTAAAAGGTTTCTTTGCTGAGAAGAAAACCTTTGTTCGATGTTTGACCTTTCTCAAACATCTTATCATTTGTATCTAGCCTAAGGAAAGAAGAATATCTTCTGTACATTTGTACTTTTATTCTTCAATCTGTGCTCTTCAGTCTGTGCTCATCAGTCTGTGATCTTCTGTCTGTGATCTTCAGTCTGTGCTCATCAGTCTGTGATCTTCTGTCTGTGATCTTCAGTCTGTGAAGGCTTCTGTATTCAATCTTCATTCTTCAGATGATGAATTCATAAGTCTTCAGGAAGAGCATGGCTTTCAGTCTGTGAGATTCTTCAGTCTGTGCAGCACAGACTCAAAAACAATTCTTCAGTCTGTGTAGCACAGACTCAGAAACACAGATTCAGGAATTTCACTAAGTTTCCTGAATACAACTAAGTTAGATTTTAACTCCTCAGATTTATAATTTTAGGTTTGATCATTGTTTTTCCCAACAAATTTGTACCAGAATATGTAACTTGAGGTTAAAAAAGTTAGACCGCAATAAATTTAAATTCTAAAATTTCCACCGGCTACGTTAATGAAATTAAATGTGTAAGTTAGATGCAGTGTAGTAGATATTGATTAGTGCCTATCGAACACACAAACATGTCTTCTATCATATATATAAGAAACATGAGATCGTCGTATGAACACCTGGAGACGTCACTTGGTTTGTCACTAAACACGTGGAGTATAGTTATACCTTACTATATAATATAACAGTTAATTGAATTTATGCTTTTTTTGGAATATTTATTTTCAACACTTTATTTTTATTTTTATAATAAACGTGGATGCAATGTTTGACATTTAGTCATTTATTTATTTATATTCGTATCTTCTTCTTATATAATACAAGTCATACTCAAGCTAGTGTGAGGATATATTCTTTTTAAGGTAAAAATTATACATAAATAATACAGAGTATAGTTCAAATGAGTACATCAGCTTTGTGTGAAAATAGGGGAATCAATCTCAATCACTCATTTTTATCAAATACCCATTTCCTCCATCTTTTTAAAAACTAAATATTTCACAAACGACAAGTCAAAAAATTATAAAAATTGCACTATAAAATTCAGCGTTTTCTCCTCTTCGATTTAAGATCTCACAAGCTATACTTTCGACGAGTTTTTTTTTATTTTTTTGGTGAGTTTTACAAATTAGTAACACATATGTTACTAATTAGTTATACATTTGATTTGCGGTTAGAGTTAGGGTTAGGGTTTAGGATTTAGCATGGTTTAGGGTTTAGAGTTTAGGTTTTCGCTGGGTTTAGGAATTTAGGGTTTAGAGTTTTGTAAAACGTTTAGGGTTTAAGGTTTAGAGTTTGGGGTTTAGGGTTTCTGCATAGCTACTCACATATTGTAAAATGTTTATTACTCGTAATATCTTTTACAAAACTCTAAACCCTAAATCACATGTGAGTAGTTATAAAGAATCTTATTAACTTATTTTTCTTGTAGGTTACTGTGGTATGAACAAAAATAATGTAAATATTTTGACTTGTCACAATTGTTTGGTGACACATTTACGAACTTTGTTAATTCCAAAGAAATTTTTTTGGCACAAGCACAATACAATAACCAAGTAATAAATATTTTTCTTTAATATATTTCAAATATTTATACTTAACAACTAAAATAAAATATTTATTCTAGGATTTTTTGCCAATAAAATAGGTAGAATAACAATGGTTTAAATTTTACTGACACGTAGGATTTTTTAAAAAGTTGTGATAATGGCACGTGGGATTTTTGTTTATTCGTCAAAAAGATAAAGTTTACACATTGAAAGAGACTACTCTTTATTAGTTATATAATTAGTTATAACGTTCAAGAGGGAAACACTTGTTTGTGAGAATGGAGAAACGTTACTATTCGTCAAGAAGCATCTTACCTTTACCAATTAAAATCTCAACAAAAAATTATTTTTTACCGATAAATAGTAATGAAAATCGATGTTATAAAAAATATATTCATGGATGAATTTAATTTTTAAGTCACAACGTTAGTTGATGAATATTTATTTAATAACTTGTTAACATTCATCATAATGAATGTTAACTAACATTTTTCATGATGAATGTTAAAACATAACATTTTGATAAATATTTTTTAATTTTTACATCCATCATAATGAATATAACTAATATTCAACGCGATAAATATTAACGATTTTGAATATAATATTCATCAATTGATGTTATAGCCTACATAACATGATTCTGACCAACATTTATTAAATTTTCCTTTTTACCTTTTGACATTTGTATAGAGAAGTTATGAATAGTAATGAATATCACACTTCTCCTTTCTTTCAAAAAAGTACTTCTCCATGATCATCCTAATACATGGGTGGGGATCAAGAGGGAAGTAAAAAAAATGGGGGAAAGAGGGAAACTATTCCTAGCCATACATTCTAGTCAACTCAAAAGTCAACGCAGTGGCAAAATTGTAAATAACTCAAAAAAATTTCAGAATATTAATATTCATTTGGAAAGAATGTTAATCAAAATTACAACTTAATATTTTTAAACATTCTTTTACGATGAATGTTAACTCATATACATTATTATACACTGATGAATGTTAAGTTATCTCGTTCAACAATGTATAAAAATATATATAAGTTAATATTCATCATATATTATTATTTATGAATATTAATTGTAATTTTGATCAACATTCATTCCAAATGAATGTTAATGTTCTAAATTTTTTTTTTTGTAAAATTCGATAATTAATGACGACTATAATTAAATTAATTATTTGTTTATAAGTTTTGTATGTTGAAATTCGTTTTATTTTATTGTATTCATTGGTGAATCAAAATTTTCACAAAAATCCAAAAGTTATACCCAAAATTCTTAATATTTGATGAATATGAACTATGACGAATTGAAGATATATATGAATGCCTTTGATGAATTTGAAATTTATAATGTTTTGATTGATTTACATACTTTAATTTTGAACTTTAAACAAAAATTGATGAAATGGGTATCGTATATGAGTTGGAGAAGATACAAGGAAATGTGTTGTTGAGGTTTGCTTCTCTGCTTCCTTCAAATTTAAAGCTTCCCTCCACACATTGGTTTCTTGTTAAAAGCGTATAAAAAATCACTACATAAACAAATAATTAAGCTTAGTAAGTATTGTAGTAATTTTAATTCTAATTATTTTACAACATAAATACAAATTATCTATTCCCATGGTTTCCAAAAGTTGGCAAGTAGCTCGTGAATGAAATTCTTCGACTATGACCTTCCTTCAACTGACGAGATCAAATCTATTTTGATCTCAACCGTTAGAAAAACGGCGTTCTATTATTCATGCATGATTCCCATTTACAACAACCGTCGTACGTACGTACCTCTGACATATATATATTCACTATCATTTCATATTTTCATATTATATTAACACTAATCAATTCAACTTGATCAACTTAAACTACCAAAATGAAGCGTCAAGGCTCATCTTCCCTCCTACGACCTGCCGTTATGGAAAAGCAACGCCGCGATCATATGAAAGAGCTATATTCCAAACTCGCCTCTTCTTTCTCTTCAATCCTATGTAAACTCCGTTTTTATACTCAGCACACACTCAACGGGGGCCCAAATATGGCCCCTGCATGCCCCGTGCCCAGCTTCAAAATACTTATGATAATTTTAAATTTCACCGGTGAAAGATATATAGAAATTTTTGTATATATCCTACGTTCTTGCCTATGATTTTTTATGTACAAATGAGCATTAACCCGCTAGAAAAATTTTAAATTATGTAAAAAAGAATTATTTAAGGGAATCGATCAGTGACAAATTTTACTTTTGCCCTTTAGTTAAAATACTTTTTCAGGTATCGCCCATGCACAAGTCTCCATATGTAAAATTTAACTTCATGTTCATGAAAGTATGTTAAGTTGTTCAAGATTTCGTCGTGTTAAAAAACTAGAGATTGAAGTCCGTGACCACGATATAAAGTCTTAGCGAATTTGTTATTAATTAATATTGTATACTTATGTCTAATACAGGATAAGATGCCATTGCCTGTTTTATTGGATCAAGCTACAATCTCGCTAAAACAATTGAAAGAACGAGTAGAACAATTGACGAGGAAAAAGAAAGAGCTAAAAAATGAGTATAGAAGTGTTTCGAGCAATGAGCACGAGATTGTTCACGTGAGTCACGTGAGTGACATGGATTCAAGCCTCGAGGTGAACTTAACTGTAGGAGCGAATAACAAGAAAGTCGAGATTTTTCAAGCTCTTCATATTATAGAACAAGGTGGTGGTGAAATTAAAAGTTATAGCTTCTCCAGCATCGGTCAGAATAAACATTACACCATTCATGCACAGGTTTTAAAACCCTAAAAAAATATTCATAGAATTAAAATCTTAGTTGTTTTTTTTTTTTAATAACGAATTACAGTATGATTTATCGATCTTAATTTGTGCAGGCAATCCAAACACGGTTGGGATTCGACAGTTCGTTAATAGAATACAACTTGAAGCAACTCTTCTGCTAGCCAGTTGCCAAACATTTTCTAAATATGAATGTTAATTATATCGTTTTTGTAATAAGACGTTACATAAGTGATTAGTGCGCGTGTTCTCAAATATTTGCCATATAGTATATGTACAGTCAATCAAGGCTTTGAGGTGGAACTTGATTTGTATAATGTAATTACTAGATCATTATCTATGCGATGCACCGGTTGATCAAATGTAATAAAAAAACTGTAAATCAATGTTGCATATATCAGAGTTATTGGACTATAATGACAAATTGCGTTTATATGTTTTAGTATAAGTTTGTAAAGTCTTAAATAATGAAGGGTGATGGCTGCAAATATGTATGACAGTTATAACCCTTCTTGAACAAATGCAACGGTTTGTACATGCCGTTTGCTATGTATATATATATTCAATAGGTCTGTAAACAGAAACCAATCCATTCGTATGTGTATTCTATAATTACTCTCTACTATATATATAATCATCATCATCGTGTATTACTACTTTATGTTACAAGTCAGTTTAGATATTATACATGGTTCGTCCATTCAATCACAGAAGAAGTTTGGGTCTGCGAAGCCCTGCAAATTCGCAACAGTGGTATCAGAGCGCCAGACACATTCATGGAAGAAAACCTATGATAATTGGAACACGAAACTTGTTGGAAACAAGGAAAACTGTCGTGTTCAAGAAGGGTACATGGAATCGCAATCGAGATGAAGTTTTAAGGAATCTTGGAAATCTCAGAATAAGGAAAGAGCGGGAAGTTTCAAAGAAAATGGAATTGGCGCGAAAGATGAAGCGGGCAAGATGCTATATATGCAAGATTAAAGGGCACGCTTTTTGGAATTGCCAAAACCGAACCAACACTTATCACAAAAACCGAACCGTGATGGTTAACAAGAAAGGAAAGGAATCGGCTGTTGGGGAAACACACATGGATTCGGGACGAATTAGAAAACAAACAGACTCGATGGTAATGGAAACCGATTCTAGCAATTGGAATCTGATATGGTATGTAAGTAAAACTCTTTCTAATCATATAGCATCATCTATGGAAGTATTTGCAAACTTTAAGGTAGTAGATGTTGCAAAGGGTCGTTATTTTCGAAATAAGGGAATCGGAGAAGCCTTAGTTAAATGTAATGATTCTGAATTTGTTGTCCCAAGTGTTTTGTATGTGCCGAATTTGGGCTTGAATATGCTTAGCCTTTCACAATTGGATGCTCAAGGTTTTGAAGTTGGAAGAATGTTAATATCGCTCATTTTGTATATATTTATTTCGCGCGATATCATTGTTTTTGTACTTGTTTGAGTCAATTTTATGAACTTTCGATACTTATTTGGTTGAAAAATTGATTTCAGGTGCAAACGTTAACGAAATGAGCTGAAGTGGCAGAATCAGGCAAAATACACGATCCCAGATGCAGGCCAGGATCGCATATTAAAGGGAGAAATCATCTCAGCATGGAAGAAGCACAAATACGCGATCCCATGATGGAAGCTGGATCACGTATTAAAGCGTGAAAACACATCAGAGGATTTTGAAGGCAAGATACGCAATCCCAGGTGTTCATTTGGATCGCGTAAGAAGGCATAAAACGCGATCCCAGTGAATGGGCTGAATAGCGTAATAATGAAGGATATTTGGGTGTTCCAGGATCGCGTATGATCCTTGGGATCACGTATGCGGGCGGTTCCAGCAGTTTTTGAAAAGAGTATAAATACGATTTTATTTTATATTTAATCTAACTTTTGCTACACAAAACGGCCGAGGACGAATTTTAGAGTTTCTTTGAAGGTTTTTCATCATTTTGGAGATCTTTCGTTGTATTCAATCATTCGGTTACGAGCAATCATCAACAATTAATTGTAATCATTCGGTTTGCATTGTTTATCTATTAAATCTCATTTTCTTCGGTTTCAATTATTTATTGTGATTGTTCTTATTTAGTTATGAGTAGCTAAATCCTTAAACACTTGCTTGGATGAAATAACTAGTGATTAGGGGTGTAATCTTTAGATTTTATACAATTTAATTTACGTTTAATCGAAACCCTTGTGTAATTGAGTTTAAAATCGTTGTTAAAGCTTATTAGTGATTTGATTATTGACTATAGCGAATGTTTTTCATTAAGTTAAATCATTTATCACAACGTTCATGGGTGTCGGTCTCTACCGATTGTTTGTGTAATTCTCAAAGATTACGAATGCATCCAGCATTAAAATAGTGTGCATCTCTAATGCAAATATGGGCTTTATGCTAGACTTTATTTCGATGAACACGAATTCATATTAATTACATAGGGAATTAGCCTAATATGCACGCAAAATGATGTACGGAATTTATCGAAATTTTAGGGTTGTCACACTTTTGCTACACAAAACGGCCAAGGACGATTTTTAGGGTTTCTTTGAAGGTTTTTCATCATTTTGGAGATCTTTCATCGTATTCAATCATTCAGTTACGAGCAATCATCAACAATTAATTGTAATCATTCGGTTTGCATTATTTATCTATTAAATCATGTTTTCTTCGGTTTCAATTGTTTATTGTGATTGTTTCTATTTAGTTATGAGTAGCTAAATCCTTAAATACTTGCTTGGATGAAATAATTAGTGATTAGGGGTGTAATCTTTGGAGTTTTAAGCAATTTAATTTACGTTTAATCGAAACCCTTGTGTAATTGAGTTTTAAACCATTGTCAAAAGCTTATTGGTTATTTAATTCGTAATTATAGCGAACGTTTGTTACAAAGTTATTTCATTTATCAATATTATATGTCTATGTATGATTGGCCTTTGATTGCGGATGCAAATTTGGTATAACTTAGACAACTAAACTCAATTGTGCAAGTTATTAATATTGGCAAACGTCTTTTACTAGATTAAATTGTAAGTTAACGAATCAAGATTATGATTTAGGTTATAGCGAACGTTAAGCCTAGTATAATTGAGATGAACAAGTTTTGCTAAATAACTAGTTTAATTACACACCCTGAAGTCACTAGTGAAATAACCAAGTAAGTGTCATTTTATCATCTGAAAGTTAATTCAATCAACCTTGACTCTTCTTGAGTCCACTTATTTTATTAATTCTATTAGTTTTAAGCAACGTGACAATTCGGTCACAAAACCCCAATATTTACTTATTTGTATAGATTATTTTACACTCGGACACGATTCTTGAATTCATATTTCCCGTGGAACGAACCGGAACTTACTATAGCTATTCTATATACGATAGGGTATACTTACCTCGTTGTGTATTGTTTAATTACCGTATTTTTAAGTTTATTTTTATAACTAGATTTTACACATCAGCAATGCACATCTTAAGTGTGGGGAGGTTATAAACACTTTGAATTTAATTCTTAATAAGCTATTGTTTCTAGCCTCTTATCGGGTCTGTTATTGATCTTGGTTTACCAATAGAGCTTTACGAATCCCAATAACGGGCTAAGGAATGATAATTTGCTAGGAATCTGTTTGTCCTCATAAGATTAGTTGCTTTATAACGTAGGATGAATAATAGTTGAAAGTGATTTAATCTTCCCTCTTGCATGAAATTTTTTAGAGATGTGTCATAAAAGCAACCTCATTGGGTGAATTGCATGACTAGCACACTTGTAGCCTCACTACTAAATTATGTGAGATATATTGAGCCTTATTGAGAAAACACTTATCTTTAGTGTTTATATTGTATTTGCTATGAGTGTGCCGGTGATTGTAGTTTGTTCCCTAGTGATGCATTTCGAGGCCGCTGTGAGATCACATAAATGTGATATAGGTGAGATCGTATGATGAGGAGGTATTCTTAGGATTTGGAGCTTAATCTTAATAATTTTGATCTCCTAACCAATTATTGAGTTTGTTATGGATCATTTATTTGATTAGTACGAATCTCAATAATCGGTCAAGGAATCTTAATTATTTAGGATCTTATTTTTCTTTTAAAACCAATTATATTCCAGTCCACCCAGTTCGTTAGCACTCAATTTTAGTGTTAAGAAACCCGTGGACACTTCCACATTCATACCATCATAGTTTTAGCCTTATTTTTGTGTAGTCAATTACCCGAACCATTTATATTTTTATATGTTGCCTAGTTAGAATTTTTAATGAATTTTGTTTAAAATGTGACTTAAATCGTTTTATAAAGGATTCTAGATGTTAAATTCTGCAATTAAAAGTTGTGATTGAAAGGAAGTTGTTTAAGTTGTGAAAGTTGAATGATTGATAGCTGAAAACAACTAAGGTTATGGAAGTTAATGAATTTGAGCTTAATGTTAACGATTGGATAATTGTAGTCAACTAAATGGCCTTTATATTCCTGAACAAGTAGTTCCCGAGGGGTGTTTTACACCTAGCCACAGAAGGTCTTTATCCGGTCTAGGATGGTTGGTCTGAAAGTTCGCTACACAAGGTTCATAGAAAGTCATAGAATGCAATTATTCCAATCATTAGTGTGAATCAAGGTGAATTATAAGTTGGCAACTGTTGAATACTAAACTGTTAAGTGAAAGTGAGATTTAATTCTAATTGAATTGACACATGAATCCTATGTTTATTACTGTCACATTGAGAAACGATTAGGCAACATTACCATTACTTTTCATGGGTTTTGACTACCACTTTATATCAATTTTTTGTGTCTGACTTACCCATTCCATCTAAACCTATATCTGTTACAACACATTGATAGAATACCTCTTTTGAGACTTCACTTGGTGCTCACACCTAAGTCGGTAGAGATTTGATCCTTTTGCAAGCCTATGGTAACAGTGCATCATGACTTGGCTTGATTGAGTGTTATATCGTTTATTCCCTTGCCTTGTAGTTTATAGGTTGAGAGTGAGTGATTATACACTTATCCTTATGTGAGGTGTTAGGTCGTGCATTCGGGCTTAACAAATTAATCATCTTAGGTTTTCTATTAATTATATAACTTTTGCTAACATGATTGCTATTGTGATTGGTCTTAGTATTATTTTGTTAAACCTGATTCTCCGTTTCTGAAAATGCAAGAGGGTTTTCTTTTGATTTGGTTTATAACGATTTTGCTTGAGGACAAGCAAAGTTCAAGTGTGGGGAGATTTGATATCGCTCATTTTGTATATATTTATTTCGCACGATATCATTGTTTTTGTACTTGTTTGAGTCAATTTTATGAACTTTCGATACTTTTTTAGTTGAAAAATTGATTTCAGGTGCAAACGTTAACGAAATGAGCTGAAGTGGCAAAATCAGGCAAAATACGCAATCCCATATGCAGGCCAAGATCGCGTATTAAAGGGAGAAATCATCTCAGCATGGAAGAAGCACAAATACGCGATCCCATGATGGAAGCTGGATCGCGTATTAAAGCGTGAAAACACATCAGAGGATTTTGAAGGCAAAATACGCGATCCTAGGTGTTCATTTGGATCGCGTAAAATGGCATAAAACGCGATCCCGGTGAATGGGCTGAATAGCGTAATAATGAAGGAAATTAGGGTGTTCCAGGATCGCGTATGATCCTTGGGATCGCGTATGCGGGCGGTTCCAGCAGTTTTTGGAAAGAGTATAAATACGATTTTATTTTATGTTTAACCTAACTTTTACTACACAAAACGGCTGAGGACGAATTTTAGAGTTTCTTTGAAGGTTTTTCATCATTTTGGAGATCTTTTGTCGTATTCAATCATTCGGTTACGAGCAATCATCAACAATTAATTGTAATCATTCGGTTTGCATTGTATATCTATTAAATCATGTTTTCTTCTGTTTCAATTATTTATTGTGATTGTTCTTATTTAGTTATGAGTAGCTAAATCCTTAAACACTTGCTTGGATGAAATAAGTAGTGATTAGGGGTGTAATCTTTAGGTTTTATGCAATTTAATTTACGTTTAATCGAAACCCTTGTATAATTGAGTTTAAAATCATTGTTAAAAACTTATTGGTGATTTGATTATTGACTATAGCGAATGTTTGTCATTAAGCTAAATCATTCATCAATTATATGTCTATGTATGATTGAACCATTGATTGCGGACGCAAATGTGGCATAAGTTAAACAACTAAACTCAAGGGTATAAGATAGTGATTTTGGCGAACGTCTTTCACTAGATTAAATTGTAAGTAAGTGAATTGAGATTAGGGTGTAAGTGATAGCGAACGTTAAACCTAATCTAATTAGAATGAACATGAATTGCTAAATAAATTGGTCGTAATTAAAACACCCCGAAGTCACTAGTGAAATAATCCAAGCAAGTGTCGTTTTTTTTAAATATCTAAAAGTTCAACCGATTAACTTGACTCTTCCTGAGTCCACCGGTCTTCTTAATTAAAGTAGTTTGTTAAGCAACGTGACAATTCGGTCACAAAACCCCCACATTTACTTATTTGTTTAGATTAATTTACACTTGAATATGATTCTTGAATTCACATTCCCCGTGGAACGAACCTGAACTTACTGTAGCTATTCTATATACGATAGGGTATACTTACCTCGTTGTGTATTGTTTAATTACTGTATTTTTAAGTTTATTTTTATAACTAGATTTTACACATCAAATGTTATGTTGAGAACTTACAACAATTGGATTTATATTATGAAGTGGCGAAAAAGTTGTTGAAAGTAGCCGAAGAGGATTATGTGGTGTGGCAAGGCATGAAAAGAAAACTGAAAGTTGATACATTTGATGGGTTTATAACATTTATGGGAATGATGAAACATGCACCCACAGCCATGAAGTACAAAGACTTGCTCAAAAGGAAGATAAACGCTTTGGTTGAATGGTTTCACAAGGATTATCTGAATTGTGTGTTTGAAGCACTGTTACCCCTACAAGTTTGAGACACCAAAATATGTTTGTTTGATTTGTATCTATTGGTGGAAAGTATGGGTGGAAGCAAAACGGTCAGTCAAAAGGGAGAATGGAACAATGTGGCCTTGAGTTTTGGAATACCGTCATGTTTAAAGGACAGATTCCAAGGAATATTTGGGAGATACTTGGAAATGTTGGATGTATACTACAGAGTTGTCATGGAAGAAAGGAAGACTGCCACCGAAGGCAACAACGCAGGAAAATCTACCGCGGGTTACATTGATCTTGACGAAGACAATGGAAGTAAAGAGGATATGATACCTGGAAAAGGGGATAACAAGGAAAATGATGGTAAAACTCAAGATAAACATGTGATTGAAGCTGATCAAAGTAAAGCAGAGAACCAAGAAACTTTTGACTATGGGGCTGGAACCATTGTATATGACGATGGACAAAGACTTGTGATATCTTTTGAAGAGGAAGCGGACAGCGACAACAGTGAACAAGAACCAAGCATCGAGGAGTACTGCAACACTGATGAAGATGGTTGTTCAAGCCATGATTCGAAGTAAAAGGAATGAAGAACGCTTTGTCATTAAGGGGGAGTATTGGACTCTAATGACAAATTGCATTTATATGTTTTAGTATAAGTTTGTAAAGTCTTAAATAATGAAGGGTGCTGGCTGCAAATATGTATGACAGTTATAACCCTTCTTGAACAAATGCAACGGTTTGTACATGCCGTTTGCTATGTGTGTGTATATATATATATATATCTATATATATATATATATATATATATATATATATATATATATATATATATATTCGATAGGTCTGTAAACAGAATCCAATCCATTCGTATGTGTATTCTGTAAGTACTCTCTAATATATATATAATTATCATCGTTGTGTATTACTACTTTCTGTTACAAGTTCAGTTTAGATATTATACATGGTTCGTCCATTCAATCACAGAAGAAGTTTGGGTTTGCGAAGCCCTGCAAATTCGCAACAAGAGTATGTTTATGTTTTATTAAAAAATGAAGTAAAACCTCCTACATTAATCCAAATACAAAGCTATGTGATTCCTCTTGCAATTCTTGAATGACCTTCTTGCATTAAGTTTGTATAATTTTTTTGACCACATTAATCCAAATACAACACAAATGTATATTAAAACAAAGAATTGGAATAAAGAAAATTGATTATTTGATGGTTATCACTTGAGAGATCAGATATGGATTCAAATGATTGAAATTTTCTGAGTGGTTGAAGAAATATTATGAAGAATCGGAAGGAGACGAAGAACGTGTGACGGTTACAAAAATTTATGAATTTAAGATGAATCAATTTATATATGGTGGCTCGTAAGCGGTGTGTGCATAATAATTAGGAGTGGAGTAAGGATAAAGGTCTATTTGTTAGGAGTGGAGTAGTTAATATAACTAATAATTAATAAAATATTAAAGATAATTCAGTTTTATTGTTTTGCACGTACGTATAAAGCCACGTTATAACGTTTTAAGGTGAAGAACCGTTTGGGAAAAAGATTTGGCGGGAAAATGGGAGGATGTTAATGACGTGGGTGATTAAGGTGTTGCCACATTAAGAGGTTAATATCCTTTTTTTATTGGATTGGATAGATAGATAGATAAAGTGTCATTAGTGCGAATTAATACTAAAGTAATGCATAAAACAGAATTTTTTTTGTTCAATTTTTGAAAACCATGATAAAACCCTAAAATTAACAAAAATAGATATTGGGCTTTACAAGGAATATTTATACACACGATTAAATCTAAATATTAATGGGCCTAAACAGTAAGGCTTGCCAGTTTAGCATATGGGCTTCAGAGGTTAGATCCACAAGTCCACAACACGAAGTTGTTTGGATCATGTACCGTTTGGAGAACAAAACATGAAATCTCGATGCAATAAGAAAAAGTAACGATTTTAAATCAGAATCCATGTAAAAAGGTATTTGTAATCATATAAAACTTTAAATATAAATGAAGTTTTTTGCAAAATACTTGCAAAGTAAGTAATATATGTGTATTTTATATGTATATAACGCAGCAGGCTAAGTTCGTACCGAGCAAGGTCAACATTTTTGCTTGGAGAACGAGAAAGAAAAGGATTCCGGTGCTTGTGGAGTTGGACAAAAGAGGTATTGATTTGAATTCATTATTATCTCCATTTTGTGAAGAGAGCATTGAAACAATTGATCATTGTCTACGAATCTGTGATAGTATGGTCAAAGATTTGGAGTTGCTGGAATTTGGGTAGATATAGCGTTTTGAGTTTAGATGATTTATTGGATTCGGGTAATATGGTAAATGGGAATATACTGGTGAAAGAGATATGGTTAGAGGTTATTTAGGTCACGAATTGTTTGGTTTGGAAAAATAGAAATGCAAAAGTTTTTGGTGGGCAAGTTTTGAGGGGGGTGGGACTGTTTCAGGAAGTGCAGATTCGGAGTTTCGAATGGAAAAAAACAAGATTAAAGAAGGTAGTTATAGAGTGGTCAAGATGGCTAAATGACCCAAAGTCATGTTACGATGATCGTTTGTTGTCGAACAGGTGAAGTTAATAAGTAATTGAGATGAGCTTGAAAACTGATTTGGTTTGTAGCAGTGTGGACTGAGCAAATGAACGATTTTTTGTGGGACATTTTGTATTCAATTAGTGTTGTATATTTGCTTACTGTGAAGTAGTTTTTGAGAAGTATTGGTTTGTATTTAATGTAATTATATAATCTTCATACATGAATTTTAGAGAAATGGCATATTTGTATAAGAATGTATGATAGTGTTGTATAAAGTGGAATTCATCAATAATATTTGCCTTTTTCTTAAAAAAATATATATATATTTTATAGACAAAAACATTGTTGGATAAGGGTACTACTGCAATTTTTTAATATGAATAGCTATATGAACAATCATTGACAATAATAAGTTGCAAAACTAAAATTCAGAAAAAGTCAACTGCCTTAGAAAATAATGTGTTCAACATAAATATAATACAGATTTACATAAATGATTTTTGTCTCGTTATGCGCAATCATACATGGTACACATGTATATATTGTTTTCTTTTTGTTAATCAACTAAATTCAGAATTAACCCCTTTAATTTTTTAAGTTTCTAGTATAATTTTATGCCTTTAATTATATAATTAAGTATCAACAATATACATATGCATATATATATATATATATATATATATATATATATATATATATATATATATATATATGTGTGTGTGTGTGTGTGTGGGTAGAGACCAAGAGGACAACTAATTTTTTGAGGGAAGTAGGAAAATTAACAATTCATTCCCGATGAAAGATAATTAAACGTAAAAAAATATATTTTTATCAAGAAATATTAATCAAAACCGATGTTATATCTACTAATATTCATAGATAAACTACTTTTTATAACTTATAATATCATATGATGAATATTAAATAATTTTATAACATTCATCATTAATGAACGTTAACCGAAGTATATATTATCATTTTCTTTGAAAAATTATTCGTTAACATTCGTCTACGATGAATGATAATAAAAACGTATAAAAACATATTTTTATCAATAAATATTAATCAAAACCGTTGTTATAATTACTGATATTCAGCAATAAACTATTTTTTATAACTTATAATATCATACGATGAATATTAAAGAAATTTGATAACATTCATAATTGATGAATGTGTAACTTTTTTGCTTCCCATAAAATAGTATATCTCTCTGGATCTATATATATATATATATATATATATATATATATATATATATATATATATATATTATGTATTATGTATTCAGTAGCTTAGATATAAGTTTTTTTTGAAGTGTGTATGAGCTTCCCCATATGATATACCGGGGAGTTTATATAAGATGGTGTTCAAAAGTTGGATAATAATATAATAATCTAATACATGTCAAGTGCGTTAAACCATTATTGATAAATTACTCGATAGTTTCACTCTCAGGTACTTGTAGTAACTTGTTCTAGAGCCGTCGTGCAGCTTTGGACGAAATGTCACCACTGCTATTGACATGTAGTCCGCCGTCGTCATGAGTCTTTGTCATATTTTGACTTTGTTAACTAAATCATTTTCAACTTTAACCTTAAATATTTTTATTTTTGTTATATAATACCCGATGAAAATTATACTAATGAACATACATTTAAAATCCAATACATTCATATATTTTACATCAAGTATTATATAACACAAACAAAAATATTCAAGGTCAAAGTTGAAAAATAAAGACTTCAAAAAGTCAAAACATGACACTATAATGGGATGGAGTGAGTATAAACTTACAAGTAAAAAAAGGTTAAAATTTGTTTTTAGAGCAAATTACCACAATGGTCAAATTTGACCTTCAATGTTTAAAAATAGACAAAATTTTGAAAAATATCCAAAATGGTCAAGACACAATTTGCTCCAATTTATAAAAAATACACATGAATTCGTTAAATGCTCAACAATTCGCTTCAATTAAATACCCTATAATTCGCTCCAATTATTAAAAATACACATGAATTTGCTCAAACACCTAACAATTCGCTCAAGCATCCCAACAATTCGCTCCTATTTAAAAAAAAAAATACTACATTTCCCTCAAATTCATTACATTTCACTCCAATTAAAAAAAAACACTACATTTCGTTCAAATTCACAACATTTCGCTCATATTAAAGAAAAAACATTACATTTCACTCAAATTCACAACATTTCGCTCCAATTAAAAAAAACATTAATTTCGCTCAAATTCACAACATTTTGCTCCAATTAAAAAAAACACTACATTTCGCTCAAATTTACAACATTTCGCTCATAAAAAAAACACTACATTTCGCTCAAATGCAAAACATGTCGCTCCACCCACAAAAAAACACTACATTTCGCTCCAAATAAAACAAAATGCCTAGGAATTCGCTCTAGACGCTTTTGTTGACTTTGTTTGGAGCGAATTTATGGAGCGAATTATTTGGTATTTGAGCGAATTGGTGTGTATTTTTGATAATTGGAGCGAACTACTTGATGTGATGAAGCGAGATCTTTGACAAAATTGGATAATTTCGTAGATTTTATCCATTTTTAGATATTGTAGTTTAAATCCGACCATCTAAGTAATTTGGTCTTGTTTTTAAGTAAATAAATGTATAAATATGACCAAAGATAAACGCAACAAGCTATCATACACAATTGAATAACTTATATAATTCGAATATATTATATCGTATAACCACTAAATTTGCTTTCTTCATCTTCATATATATATCTATATCAAATTGCTTATTATTTGGGGTAAAACTTCTAATGTGTGTTCGTTACTTTTGCAAAATCTTCTAGAAATAGAATACATGCCGGGGAATAACAAAAAAGTTGGCATATACAATTACTATTACAAGCCCAAAAATCTTCTAGAAAGGGGATCTAATTACAATCTTTAAAGTGACATTATTATTATTATTATTATTATTATTATTATTATTATTATTATTATTATTATTATTATGATTATCATTATGATCATTATGATGATCATTATGATGATCATTATAAATAAAAAAGTGTCATTATTATCACTATTACATTATGTTATTCTTATCACCAATTATATATTTTTTTCTATCTCCCCTCTTAAAAAATCTTTTTATTAGTTAGAACCCAATATTTCTAATTAAAGTTTACAATTATTTATTCAAAAAGTGTAGTAGTTGGTTTAACATATAAATTGAACAAAGTGGAATTCCACCAAAGAGATTGGCACTCAATACAGAAACATTTCAAAAACAAAAAATAAATAAATTATAAAGACCATTGAAATTAAATTATGTTATTTAATACCATGTGCCCAATAATTAACTTTATTTTGTTTTTATTTGTAGTTTTGTTTTGTGTATTTTTGTATTGCTCATGTTTTTTCCTCATGTGACATATTTTAATTTTATGGGCACTTCTTTTTATTGTTCTTGACATGTGATACCATCTATTCGTACTCTACAAGAGTCAAAATCATGGTAAATCTGGAATATATTATTATATTTTAACCTTTTTTTACCAATAATAAAATTATAAATACAATTTCAAAATGAGACATTATTAGAATTGACAAAAATAAATTATACTACCACACTAGAGTTGACTAAGATGTAACAAAAAAGTGTTAAAACTTTACTAGTAACTTTTCATTTTATGATTAAATTATTAGAGTTGGTAACCAATTTACATTGGTTAGTGTGGAAAACATATGATCCCACCGAAATATTTTCACGTTGTTGTTATTTAGTGATAAAACATATGTACATTTTTTGTTTTTGTTCCTAGTGAATTAATGATCCCTTTTTTTTTTTTTTTTTAATAGATTATGGGAAGAAAACCTTTTAATATGAGGCAATTTGTAATTCTTTAATTGAGCCGTGTGTCCTTGTTGATATGGTCACCCGACTTGTCAAACAGTAAGACTTCTGTTTTTATTATGGTTTTTGTATTATTTTTTTTGTTTTAATGTTTGTATTCTTAATATCGGTTTAATCTACTGCGAGCCCCACACTAGACGTTACCATTGTCGAACAAAATGTCTTCACCTGTCAATAAACGACTTGTCTAATTTGCAAATCTAGTTGTATGATTTGTAGCATGGGTTATAATGGAATTCGATCGGAACCGATAAAAATTGATTGGTTATTGTTAGTTGTATTAGATGACTAGGTTAGTTGACTTAAACTGAATTGTAAATTTAGTTTCCATTAGATTTTAGGATAATGTTCTCTGAATTATGCTCTAGTATAAATAGAGATAAAATTTCATTATGATGATGATCACAATCAATATATTATTATTTTATTGTTTTACAAGTTGATCAGTCAAATAAACGAACGTGATTTTTTCTCTGTTTAAGTTTACCTCGAGAGGACAAACAACTTCTTGATATGTATCAAAATGTACTTGGTTAGTTTCTTTTTAAATTCGATTAACGTGACACTGATGTTACATTCAGCTCTTTAGTTCCTTCTATATTTTTAGTTAGTGGTCTCACTAAGTAATTTAATAGGGTTTTTTTTTCATGCTGACTATAAATAAATGTGACCACTCTTGATTAATTTCATCCTGACGTGTTTTCACTTTAGTTGATTAATTTCACTTGTTTAACCTAATAAAAACAAATTATAATTAAATTAAGCTTTATTGATTTACTTATTTGAGTGTAAAACAATATGAGTACACTTTTTTCTTTTGTGTTTTGTTAACGAAAACCCTTAAGGCTTTTGTTAAGACTTTCAAACATACATACATGATTTGTACTTTTATTAAAGTTCGGGGTACAAAATAAATTCAAGATGATAGAGAAAGTTTGTTATGGTTATATTACAATATATAATGCATGTCTGAAAGACTTAACTAAAGCACTTAGGACTTCCGTTAGCAAAATCTTTTCCTTTTAACTTCAAATAATATAATCTATGTATTCGCTATACTCATATCTAAGTAGACGTTAGCAATCAAGTTTGAATTATAATTAATTACTAATTTTCGATATATTAAGCAAGTAGTCCTAAAATCCGTGTATACACACAGCTCAATGAATTTGTATTTATTTTTTTTATATAAAAATTGATAAAATTCTTGTATAATATGTGATAAATTAGAACATTTTTAGTAGTATAAGTTTTCATAAATTAAATTTTCTAGTTGTAGTTTAATATATTTAATGTTATTTGCTTTCGTTTAAATCTTATTATGATGTGATTGTATTCGAATTGTAAGTAACAAGTGACGTTTTTGAAAATTATATGGGAAAATAATAGTTAAATATTATTATCATAGTAACTAAAAGAAGAAATAAAACAATTTAAAAATATTAATTTAGTATGCTTGTTGAATTTCTATCAACCACTTTTTGTTTTTATGTTTACTTTTTGTTTGTTTTAATTTATTTAATATGATAATAACAATTATTGTTATTTAAATTACAAATGAAAATTTTAAGAGGTTTTATTTTTAAAATTTTACAAAATTAAGAGACCTAATTGACTAATTGAAAATTATTAAATGATGACTTATCAATGAGTTTTCTATATATATAATTTATAAATTTTATTGTTAAAATCTTAAAAGTAATTACTAGTTTTAAACTTGTCAGAATCACAAACAAATATTCTAAACATAAAAGAATATTTGTATATACATGGTTTAATCAATTAATAGTTCCCATTTAATTTCAAATATATATTATATTCATTGTGTAGCACAGCTCATTACAACTAACTTTTAAGTTGATTGTTCATAAATAGTTTTGTGCTAATATTTATATAATAATAAAATTTAGCTCTTGGTATTTGGTAATGCATCAATTTAAGGAACAGAAGAAAAACACACCAGAATTGTGTAGCGAGTACTGTTGATTGTAATAAATGACAATAAATAAACAAATTCAGTGATCAAATTACAAAGACGACAACCATTAATTACTGTTACTAATGGTCAAATACAGCTTTTGTATGTGTTTGACTGAGGGGAAATAAGTGGCTGGTAAGGAATTGAGATTTTAGTCGAATTGAGATTTTAGTCGTAATAATTTTATAAAGAAGTGTCATGTACGGTAAAGTGAAAAAAAAATCATTGAACAAAAAATATTTTAAAATTAAAAATTGATCAAGTGACTTCTGAAAATAATCTTCAGCTTCAGCCACAAACTCCGATTATAATTAATTTATTATCAAACATACTCTCCATGAAAGGTATATTTATGGGCAAATAATCAGTGTTGTTGACAGCACAATCTACTTGTGATGTTGACCAATTAATTTACATGCAATTCATTAATAATTTATATATTTTACCCCTTGACTTTTCAGAATATACATATTTAATCCTTCTTTATAAATCAACTCATCCAACCGCACAAAACCAAACAACACCAATTATTTTACTATATTTATTCACTTTATTCTAAAAAATTACATAACTTAAATAACTAATTCGCAATCTGTTAGAGCATCCACACTCCACACTCCACTTATGTGGCAGTGTGTAATAAAACTTCAAACCATGAGGTGTCATATGTTGATTCCATTGTAGCTTGCCACATATTATGTAACATCCACCCTAAGGGCCTAGTAATATTCAGGTAATTTCCTAACTTTAAATTATTATTTAATGTGTTAGGAATATTTTAATATTATTATGTTTATTTGATAATATTAGTCAAAAGGATAAACGAGTTATTATGACTAATACATAATTCATTGTTTTAAACTAATCTAGTTGACGGTAACATAAAATTGTTGGTTTTCACAAAATGGTTTTAGGTTCCAGAAAATAGATTAAGAAGGGAACTAAAATTGTAATGGTATTGGGTTAGATTAATATATATATACACATACATAATCTCAAAACTTCTACACATATACGTTCTCAAATATTCATGCCCTGCGCATTGAAAATTTCAAAACTTGAAGAAACTTTCTGTGAAGTATTAAATCATCAGTAGCATCATCATCTTGAGTTAAAATCGAATTTCATCATCATCGTCTTGTTTCCTGTAAGTATTTTAGTGTTTATAACATTTTTTTATGAAATTAGCCAATTCGTGAATTGATTGTGAAATTGATGCTTGAAAGATGTTATATGATGATATTTGATGTATATAAGTTGTTAGAAAGCTTGTTATAATGATAGGAAGTCGAATTTGTGAGTATTGGAAGAAGAAAGTTCGGGTTTCCTGGTAACAGAATTCAGTTCGCAGCTTGCAAAAGAATTCAGTTCGCGATGCGTACTGAGTTGCTGCGATGCGAATTGAGATATCGCGAAGCGAACCGAGTTATTGTCTAGCGAATTGAGTTCTTGCCCTGCGAACCGAGTTGGGCTGCGAACTGAGTTTGCTGCGAAGCGAACCGAGATCCCTGCGAACTGAGATTTTTAAAATTTTGTTTTGCAAATTTTGAAATTGCGTAAGCGTTTTCAGGGTAGCGACTAAGTGACAAATTTCACTAACTCGGATTGGGTAGAAATTCGCATGGGCACTCAAAAACGACCCAATAATCAAGGCTCTATCCTAAGAGCCTAGGCAGTTTTTGGCCTTTCGGGGTCATCTTGGGGTCGAAAATGGCATTTTTCAGTTTTAAACCTCGTTTCGGGATTTTCTGGTTTCACTTCGGATTGAACTTTTGTTTCTTAGACTTCAGGGATTTGCTTGTTTGCTTAAATATGTTATTATGATGATTGAGTAAATAATTATATAAGTGCATTGTTATAACTTGGTAATTGTTTGTCATTTCGATATTATGTATTGAAATGTGTTATACAATTATGGAATGAGATTACTAACTCATTATTTGTTGTATTCTCAGATCAGCAGAAGACTCGGTAACATTAGACTTTTGAGTTGTTGGACTGAGACTGACAGGTGAGTGGATCTGGAACTCACAAGTTTGATATGGTTGTAACGGTTTGGTTGCAACAAGTAAACGTAGATATAATTGATAGACTGTTTAGTCCGAATTGCTGATTATGAATCTACGTGTAATGTGGCCTTCGGGCATTGGTTGTTATTAAAGAGGTCAACAGATTGTTGGACTTGGTTATTACAGGATTACAGATACAGGGTTTTGTACATGTGTTGTATTAAAACCTGTGTTGTGAAATGGTAATATCAAGTTATCGGTATATTCTGTATAGGCCAATACAGATTGTGATAAGCGTTCTTTGAGGGCCACCGCGGCAGTAGGGTTCCTCAAAAACCACTGATCCTCTTTGACGATATGTGTTTACGATTAATTGATGTAAACAGATTGTTATTGTAACATCCACCCTAAGGGCCTAGTAGTATCAGGTAATTTCCTACCTTTAAAGTATTATTTAATGTGTTAGGAATATTTTACTATTATTATGCTTGATAATATTAGTAAAACGAATAAATGAATTATTGTGACTAATAAATAATTCATTGTTTTAAACCGAATTAGTTGACGGTAAAGTAGAATAATTGGTTTTCACAAAATGGTTTTAGGTTCCCGATAATAGATTAAGAAGGGAACTAAAATTGTAATGGTATTGGGTTAGATTAATATATATATATACATACTTTCTCAATTCTTCTATACAAATATACACACTTCTTAAACATTCCTGCGAACCGACTTGAAATTCCAAAAATTGAAAGAAACCTTCTATGAAATCTTAAAACAGTAGAATAATCACCCTCTTGTTACAAAAACGAATTCCAGTAACATCCTCATCATCACTCTGTTCCTGTAAGTATTTGATGTTTATAATTGTATTTTGATGAAATTAGCAAATTCTCGAATTGATATGAATTTTAAGCTTAAAAGATGTTATATGATGTTATTTGATGCATATAAGTTGTTAGAAAGCTTATTTGAATGATAGAAAGTCAAATTCGTGAGTTTTGAAAGAATTCAGTTCGAATTTCTGGGTTCGGCAGCGAACTTCGCAGCTTGAAGATGAACTCAGTTAGCAGAACTTGATTGTGAAGCAGTTACTACTGTTAGTTAAGAATTGTAAGTAGTTTCCACTGTTTATGTAATTACCACTGTTAGTTGAATTTATACTTAAACTTTCATAAATGAAGCAGTTACCACTGTTGGAAGTTAGTTTCCACTGAATGTTCAAATGTGGTAGTTAATACTGTTTATGACTTTGTGATAAGAATGAGTCTGCTATGGAAGTTATCTAACTCATTATTTGTTGTATTCTCAGATCAGCAGAAGACTCAGTGATATTAGACTTCTGAGTTGTGGGACTGAGACCAACAGGTGAGTGGATCTGGAACTCACATGTTTGATTCAGTTGTAACGATTTGGTTGCAACAAGTAAACGTAGATATAATTGATAGACTGTTTAGTCTGATATGCTGATTATGAATCTACGTGCAATGTGGCCTCTGGGCATTGATTGCTAGTAAAGAGGTCAACAGATTGTTGGACTTGATGATTTACAAGATTACAGATATGGGGTGTCGTACATGTGTTGTACTAAACCCATATTGTGTAGTGGTAATATCAAGTTATCGGTATATTCTGTAGTGGCCACCACAGATTGTGATAAGCGTTTCTTGAGGGCCACCGCGGCAGTAGAGTTCCTCAAAAACCACCGATCCTCTTTGATATTGATAATATGTGTTTACGGTTATTTTATGTAAACAAATGGTTAAGCTAAGTTGAACTGTTAGTTTCATATTCATTCACTTAGCTTCGTGCTAATTTCCCCATCTTAATCCTTGTAGGTCATGTTTGAATGGGCGGGTAGGCAGAATTTTGTTCACGGAATGTTTGACCGGCTAGCAACTCTGATATATTTTGATAAATATTGAAAGTTGAATTTTGTAACCCCTGTTTCAGTACAATGTTTTAAACATTATATGTATGTACTTTTGTAAATATTGTTAATATAATATATTTTGACATACGCTTCCGAATAAAAAAGTATTTTATAATATAGTAAAAGAGGGGCGTTACAGTTATGCTAAGTTGAACTGTTAGTTTCACATTCATTCACTTAGCTTTGTGCTAATCCCCCAACTTAATCCCTGCAGGTCATAATTGAAATAGGCGGGCAGGAAGATTATGTTTAAAGGAATGTTTGACCAGCTGGCAACTCTGATTATGTTTTTGATAACTTAAATGAAAGTTGAAATTATGTAACACCTAGTTGTCATACTTTGTTTTAAACAATATATGTACATTATATAAATGTTATTAATGCCATATATGTTTCGATCTACGCTTCCGAAATAAAAAAAGAATATTATATACCATATGAAGAGAGGGTGTTACATATTACAACTCAGAAGAGAAAGTTTAAACCTGCTACAACTAGTGTTAACATGTACTTTTTGGGCCCACATATATAAAAATATCATTTTTTTATTCCCCACTAATATTTTTTCCACTATTTATATTTAATTTAACTTGGAGTATATATATATTCACTTTGATCTGGATACAACTTGCAATAAATATTAATTTAATTCTATATATGAAATATGAATTATAACCCATTTACAAGTCGATATAACAACTCTTGACCAGCATGATTTTGTTAGACTATGTGGTTGGACAACATCCATTCGCTGAACGTCAGTTTAATTAACACAAATACATATTTAAAATTACTAACGTATTAGGCCATTAAAATTACTAGACAGATTAGATTGATATAAATCGTACAAACATATTTTATATCAATCTTGATTACTTTCAAGTAAAAACCGTTCCCAAATATGCTCGACCAAGTCATTTCGAAGCTTTAGATGTACTCTATTATCTCGTAGCTCAGAGTTCCGTTCGATTTGATATCGAATTTCATCGGTCGGTCCTCGTTGCACTCGTTTTGAAAAGCATGTTGAGGAAACCAAAATGGCACGTGACCGTTATCAAAGTTCTATAGATGCTAAAAATGCGCTCAAAAAAAGAAAATTACAAATGAAGGCTGTGAAGGTGAAAAATGAGGAGCTTGCAATTCTATTTTTGGATCGTAAGGGAATGGAGGAATGCGCTCAAGACATTTGGAGAAATTGTTGTCAGGAAATTAGGCAAAAATATAATGTGTAGCTCTCTTGTCTGCTTGTCATGCTATTAGAATTATGTAGTTTGTTGTTTTATTTTCATATCATTAAGTTAAGGTAGTTTGATGTTCTATTAATATAGTTGTTTACTAGGAGTAATTGTATTTTGTTTTAATTTTATCTATGTCATATGTAGCTTGTAACTTTCTTTTATATCAAGTTTGATTTCATGCAATATTTGAATATATAGAAAACATATATATGAATTAAATAATAAAAGATAGTACGCTGACGTGTCAGTCTAATAAATTTTAAAAGATTCAATGCACTGTAAAACTTTTATTGAAAATGATGAAATGCTGATGTGTCAGTCCATTGAACTTTTAACAGTCTAATGCATTGGAGATGGGCTAATCAGGAAAGAATTATTGTAGTCTGGTACCATGTAAACAACATAAAAAGGGTTCATTGACTTGCTACAAACAAAAAGGAAAAATGATTAAAAATGATCAAAAATAGTATTTCATGTTTTCAACGTATATAGTCTTCCAAATTACTACTCCATAACATACTCTTTTATAATTATTTTATTATTAAAAATTAAAATTTGAGCTAAAAAATTTAAGTTAAAAACATCCGATGAAACAAAACTAAAAGTAGGAGAAATGCTCTAATCATTTGTTCCCAATTTATCTTAATTCCTTACAAAACAAACGAGTCGTTACAAATTACAAATATTAAAACAAAAAAATTAAAATGATGTAAGCGAATAAAATGACATTTTCTACTGTTCGAACAAGCGGTTCACTTTTGCACCCGACACAGCCCGAACCCGTTGACAACCCAAACCGTTCTTAATCAGCAACGGCCCAAGTCATGTCATTCTCAAATATCCAATGACAAACTTCAATTTTCCCGGGCTCCGACCCGAGTGAAAGAAAAGCTCCGTGAGTCGAACTCCAAGCTGACGTGTCAATATGACATATGGCAACCCCGTGGTTAATCTTTGAAGAAGTAACCGGGTCATGTAAATCCGCTTCATAAACCCGAACTTTAGGAACCGAGTGACAATAGTAAAGCAAATAAGGATACAAACTTTGATGACAAGACACTGACTTGGTAATTTTACCGCCGTTTATCTTTTTTATCGAGCCGATTTTAACCTTCTTACCGGAGCCGTTAGTGTTATCGGTAGTTCGAACCACAACGTCTCTTCCAAGCACCGAAGTAGCGAAATCGATCATGTCTTCAACCGAGCCAACACACCGTTTCGACTCACCTTGACTCGGTTTCCGCTCACACTCGTTCAATGAGTCCGCAATAAATCTTGCCATGCTGGAATTATCCTCCGCGTGAAAAATCGTTTTCAAGTCACTAATTTTGGAGGACGAAAATGGTAATTTTGAAACAATCACTCGGGGCAAAAAAGACCTTTTAGGCATCTTATCACGAATGTCCGGCATTTGGATAACCGACCCGGTTTTCATCACACTTTCTCTAAAAAATTTACCCGGTTCTATCCACTTATTTACATTTTTGCCCTTCGCCGGAGATTTCATTTTCATCGCCGTAATTTTATCCGCCGGCGTCGCATAAGTAACAAACGAAGCTCTCTTCTTATCGGCGTAATCCTTAAACGTATTATTCACACCGTAACCTTTAAACCCGAATTTCTGATTGGCCACAGTACCGCCGCCGTAGCCGGAAAATGTATCCGTACCTTCGTTAAACGAATTACCGTAATTGATAAACTTCTCATCCGCCGCATTTGAACTTTTCGCGTACGATTTGAAGTTATCGTCACCGACGTTCGATTGATCTCTGTAATTAGCAAACGTATCAACAGCGGCGTTACCGCCGTCACCGTAACCCTTGAAATTATTCTCCGGTACATTACCATTTTCACCGTACGAAGTAAAACTATCGTTAGCGCCGTTACCGTTTTCACCGTAACCGGAAAACGACGAACCGATAACATTCGAGTTATTTCCGTACGATTTAAACTCATTAACGGCAGCGTTACCTTTTTTTCCGTAACTAGTAAACGATTGATCACCAGCGTTAGCGTTTTCTGAATACGCCTTGAACGATTGTGAACGTCCGTTCACGTCGTCCGAATACGACGTGAATCTCATATTCGGTACATTAACATCCGTTGCATAACCGTTAAAATCACCGTTACCGCCGTTAGCTTTCGTACCATAAGTATTAAAACTTTGGTCAGGTACGTTTGTATTACGAGCATACGTTGAAAACTTATCATCATGACCCACTGAGTCACGTGAGTAGCGTCTGAACGAGTCAAGCGCCGAGTTACCATCATTGGAGTAATTCTTAAACGAATCGGATCCACCGATCCGACCCGACCCGTAGTTCGTAAAATTCTTTTCTGAATATTCTTTGAAATTAACATCACCGGAATGTTTTTCAAGACTTTGGCCCAAGTCCGGGAAACACAACAGATTGGCGGCTGAGCAAAACGACGGTAGGTTGGTGGAAAGAGAGTTTTGGTTGCCGGCGAGTTTGGCAAAAGCCGCTAATTGGACGGCGGTTAACGGCGACGCTTTATCGATTAAAAATGAGGGTTTGGGTAAATCATTCGAGATCTGTTTTTTCCAGTAACGGATTAGATATGCTTTTGGGGTAAACGGGTCGTCTGTTTTTCCGGCGAAAACAAAAACCTGTAATAATAATATTAAAAAAAGAGAGATGAATTAAAGAAAATGAAAATTAAATTAATTAAATAAATTAAAGATTGATACAATACAATGTGGGTTTGGGTTGGATTGGGGAAGGACTTACATTGATTGATGAGAAGATGAGAATCAAGAAAAGGGTGAATTTGTGCATTTTGAAAGTGTAAAGATGATGAAGATGATAGTGGATTTGGTTCTTGGTTGGAGGTTGGAGTTATTATATAGTGTAAAGTTTTGAATGAAAGTTTATTTATTTATTTATTTATTATTTTTATCTTAAAAAGTTACCATAAATAAAAGATTTCATTGCATCACTCCCTCCTATTCTTTTTAAATGTTAACTAATTTTGGAAAATTCGGGAAATTTAAATTTATACATTATTTTTATGTTCTAAAAAGTACTTAAACATTAATTAAAAATAATGTATTGCTAGCCTTTTTGCATAGTTGTTCATGCAACGCGTGTGAAAATTCATTTACACCGCTTTTCATTTCATTTAATGGTTATCTAAATCTAAAAGTTAATTATGGCAATAAGTAGTAATTTGTTTACCTTGATTAATTTGATTGGTCATAAGTTTAGTAAGAGCAAATTCGTATATTTCAAGTTCAGGATTGGTGGTATTTTATACAGTAAGTATTTCATTCATGTAACGATTTATAATTTGTCAAAACGTTGGGATGACAAATAAATTATCATTATCACCATCACCATAATAATAATAATAATAATAATAATAATAATAATAATAATAATAATAATAATAATAATAATAATGGTATATTTGTATAGTATTTTCCTTAAATGATGGTATGTTCCCCTGGTGGAACTTAGTTTGAGTTTTTAAAACATTACTACTTCATTAAAGATTTTGAAACATCAACAAGACATTAACAATTCAATTCTTTTATCCCTACATCAACGACTACGTACATTTACTGTTAATAGCTAGTTAAAGCCGACACCGATTACCAATTTGCAAGTATTACAAATCCCTAGCATGTAATAGTTTGATATCGATTACTTTCGGGTCAATCATATTTTAAGAAGTTATATAATATATAAATAATCATTCAAAATTTCAAATGTTCTAAAAAACTAAATTGACAAACACAACAGAACAAAATACTATATTACTGTATACTATATATATATATATATATATATATATATATATATATATATATATATATATATATATATATGTTATTATTATTAGTAACCAGTTTTAAAAACCACTGGCCAACCTAAGCACCTATGGTTGACCGCCTTCTACATTAACCACCACAATAACTAAGGGCAATATTAATGCAAATTGTATACATGACACTTAACACACACCCTTCTATTAAAAAAATCATGAGATGAAATTGTTGTATAGTCGTGATTTATGACACAATTAATCTATTAGACTTTACATAATGCGGTAGTTAGATGAATTACGGAGGTTAAAAAGTAAAGTTGTATTATAACGTACATAGTTCGTATGACTTAGAACATGTAAACGAACCGAACGAGCACGAACGAAGTCTGTTTGTGTTCGTTCATTAAAGTTTTATCGAACAAACGAACGAACACGAACTGATAAGCGAACGAATTTTGTTGTTCATGTTCGTTCACAAAGAAAATTCATATGTTCACGAACATAAACGAACGCAAACGAATGAATATAGGAGGAAAATGTGAGTGACCGGAAGTAGTGAATGGAAAAGGAAATATTAAAATGCACACTAGCAAAATACGAGATGCAAAAGGTGTATGTCTTGATGCACCCAAGAAAAGAATTATATCCGCTAAGAAAAGAAGATTTATAGGAAATTAATGATTTGATATCATTGAAATTTTGTATGTCTTGATGTGCTCTAAACATCGGGCTTCCCTAGTCACGCATGTCGCTGTCACTTAACAAGAAGCTATCAAGAAAAGTAACAACAAATTCGGAGTTACTCGTAATATAGGCACGGCTCATCACTTGCCAGATCGATGTACGTGCATTTTTTTTTTTCACTATAGTCTAGTTTATTCATCTTTTTTACATTTGAGTTTGGTGATATATATCGTTCATATTTTTATAAAGAAAAGTATATGATAAAAAAAATATTAATTGTAAACGAAAATTCAAAGTGTGTATACAAGTTATATTTGCATCATATATACTAGCTAGTACCTAGTTTCACCAACAAACATTGTATTCATCTATTTAATTGGTCCACGCAATTAAGTATGTATTGTTTTATTTCGTTTGACACACTATTAATGCTAATGCATGCATGTCGTTTTCATTTTATCGGCTATATATTGGATTGGATGTTTGTGTTTATATTCATGATATGCTTTTGTGTTTTGCAACTATAATGAAATAAAAATTAAATAAATCTGTAGTGCCACGTTGAAGGTAGGGGTAGTAGTCGCTACGGGTCCATTCGGTATACGCGTATAAATTTCTTATAAAAAATTGCATTTTTTGCTACATTCCTTATTTGTGCTACGAGTTCACAAAAATTGAAATACATTTGCTACGGGTCATCTTAAATTCTGAATCGGTCACTTAGTTGTCACTATTGTTTGGTCCCACATAATCATTGATCACACACTTATATAAGACAATTACTTGCATCAATTTTTTTTAACGACTACCTTAAATACGCATATTTTCTGATAGCAGTTCTGTTAATTGTTTACATATAGCTCAGCTATAAAACTTGTTTCTTCAACTTAAGAAGTTAATATATACGATTATCAAACGTTATTCAGACAGGTGTCAATGCCTCCATCTTTCGCGTCTCAACAAAGATGCCCAATTAGCTCTGTCAGCGTGGAGACGGAGAAAGACACAATCAGGTGGGTCCATTTTATTTTGTTTATGTTTTGAATGTATAACAAATGTATGATTAGTAAACATGAAGTATAAAATTTCAGTTATTTAGTCCACCACTATTTCTGAATATGTGGTGACATAAGGTTGAAATGAAGGTTTAGTTTTTCAGTAACCAATGGGACACACATAAAAGGGGAAATTGAAGGCAGGTGGCAATCTGTTGGTGACTGTAATTTCAGAATCCGCGTAACTCTCGTTAAAAAACCCCACTGCCAGTGCCACTCATATTAAACGGTTCCAAGTTGATTCAAAAAACGCGTTGTTTTGTTATCTTCTTTATTTTTAATGCAAATTAAATTAGAAAGTTAATTTAATGAATAATCGAAATCCAAATGTAGTTGTATTTACAAGACATTTATATAGATTACCTTTGTAAATAATCCATTTGCATATATTATAATAAAATGTACATGCAATGCATGATAACACATTCGAGAAGTACCACGAAAACAATGTAGGATATTTATTTTGTCTCGAAATAAAACAAATTAGTACCTAGTTCAATATTTTTCTATGTACAAGATTATATCAAGAAATTAAAGAAATTATTAATTTAATAAATACATTTATAAAAAAAAAAAGTTTTAATGAATATTCAATAGTAGTGTAATTACAGTATAATTTAACTAAAACTATGATAGACAAATAAAACATCAAAATCCACATACGTACCCCTTCACGGTATAAATACAAATCTCATGTTTGTAAATCATCATGGCTTAACAATTAAAACGCTGTTATATCCCGATTTAGAAACCGAAATTACGAATATATATATAGTGCTTTATATTATGTACTTGGTATACAAATAGTTTGATCATGGTGACCCTTTTATTTATTTTGGTAAAGAATAAATGATCGAGGAAGCAGATAAAAAATTCCATTTGGAGTTAAGTAGAGACAAATCCCCGTGACCATGCCATATCTCTAAATGTTAAGCCTACTTTTTGTCATTAAATAATAACCAAAATATAGCCATAAGTTTATTATTTTATCTTATATATATATATATATATATATATATATATATATATATATATATATATATATATATATATATATATTCTTATATTCTTATATGCTTTGATTACATATTGGGATGGGATGATTCATCGTAATTTATATATTCAACTTTTGTTTATTATATTAATCCAAAACTAATTTATATACTACATTATTACCATTATTAATCTTCAATAAAACAATTAAAATAATGCTAAAAGTTTAGGATTATATTAATAATAGCAAACTATACTATATGAAGTGTGACATTTCCCGCTGTTGTTTAATACTTTAATGTGGTATTGTTTCTACTTTCATTTATTTACCTAAACTAAAATGATAGGGATGATGTTAGACATACAATTTTTACAAAAGATTTTCACAAACACAAGTGGTAACTGGTAAGATAGATGTACCAATCAAATTGTATTATATTTTCACTTTCTTCTTTCTCTCACTTCATATTTATTTCAAACTTTTTAAGAAAATTGTGTGACTTTAGCATTTCTCGTTAGTTAAATTACCAAAAAAAAAAAAAAAAATTAAAAGAAAATCATAAGATTTCTAATAGTGATATTACAAGTTTTTGCATACATGTTGATGAGAGATACGATGACCTAGTGATAAAAGTCATGCACATCGATCAATCAAGTTCAAACCTCACTATATATACATTTTGAGGGTTGTCAAAGAGTCAGAAATGATCACAATGATATCCCAGTAGGCCGCATGATTAAAAAAATGTGCCTTCCCCTAATATGAACAATAAAAATTTCTTCTGTATATATAGAAGAGGTTTGATTTATTTTAAAAGATTAAGCGTAATAAAAGAATAATAATAAAAAAAAAAAAAAAAAAAAAAAAAGGTGAATGGATAAAGGGAGCAAGACAGGCCCCAAATTAATAGGGGGGGTTAAAACTTTGGAAGCAAGAACAAAAAAAGGGAGGGATAAGACATGATTTTTGGTTGTTTATGGGTTCACATGCATTACTTTGTGGTTTCATGCATGTTGTGGTTGAGGTTTTGTGCTTCACATTTTCTTTGTCTCCACACTATCTCTTAATCTTTTGTTTCTTTAATATTTGCATGTAAAATGTACAAGTTTTTTTTTTAATCTATAAGATGTTTAATTAATTTCCTGTCTCCAATATTCTTATATTCGATTCGATCGATCATAAGGAGTATTTATTTACATAGCATACGAATTATATTGTAAGTCAAAGTCAATATCATTTGAAAATTATGTTTAAATTAATATTCTAAAAAGTTGTTACGACAACTTGAGTACCGAATCTCAAAATTTGCATGCATATTGTTTAAGGATTTTACAACTAACGGATAATTTATTATTACGGCTTATTCATTCAGAATATAAAAGTTGCAAAACACATGTAGAGTTTACAAACTCAAAAACGACAATACATACATACATTCTACCCTAACTTTTATGGACGAAGACTCTGAAACTTCAGAATCAAGTGTTGTCGACATCTCTCTTATATGGAGTTTTTTTAAAACGTCTAAATTCGATATTATGATAACGTTTTAAAATCAACAAGTGTTAAACAAAATTATGTTTCAATAATGTTTGATGAAAACAACATTATTACTCACTTTATTTGTACCAAAAATGAATTATCGGTTTACTAACTGTCATGAATTTTCGTCGCATATGGCAAATACCTTCTATTGGTTAATTAATTAATAGCTGGTTTGTTTTTTTTTTTTTTTATCTAAACGATTGGTTTCTTTGTGTTATATTCTTAATCTTTGCAAAGCTAGGCTGGGTTTTGGTTTCTTTATGTTATTGTCTTTGTGGTTTAGGTTTGAGTTGCTTTCTTATGTTTGTTTGGTGTTTTGAATGTTCAAGCTTCCCACTAGTTTTAATAAATTATATTTGCCTTTAAAAAAAGGTAAAAATTCAAAATATTGGATTAAATGGTATATAACACTAAAAGGTATAATTTCATAACTATATATTGATTGCGATTGGATCGATGAGAATGTTTATCACAACCATATATATTGTTTATAGTATAAGTAATTATGGTATGAATCTAAGGTTAGCCTTAACCTTTTAAAGTTACAGTTAACAAAATTCATATTATAAAAAATCCTTAAACAAGGATTCAAATCTTCAGATATGAGAAAGTAGTGTTAGAAATAGGTACGGGTGTGTGATAAAGATATTGGACAATTCCTTTTGATCGTGTTGAACATTTTGATATAAAATAGGTTGACTCTTTAATTTACTGTCTTTGGTCAAAAAATACTTAGAATCTTGTCAGAGAAAACTAAGCGAAACAAAGAGATGATGTCATGTTTTCGTATGTTCAAATGAAGACCAAAAATCTACTATATCCATAAAGATTTTGCAATTAAAATAACAGTTGTTGAGAACCAATAGGCACACCCTTAATGATCGAATACAACTACTAACGAAGTTATACGTTATTTTTTTTTGAAAAAATGGGCAACAGGGTTGTTATACAATTATATATTATAGTGAAGGTATCCGGTAAGAACTGTGAGAATTAGATGCAAATACAAAATACATATAATAATCTCTAATTATTTTGTTTGAAATTAGATATATTTTATATTTTGCATCTAATTCTTATAATTTTCAACAATTATTAGTGGTAGTTCAAAGATAGCTTAAACAAATGTTCACACATTCAAAGTCATTAAGCCAATAGCTAAATTGATCGAAAAAATCCTTTGTTACTGAGTAAATCACAATTAGACTAGAACTACGTATACTTGGAAATTCGTAAACACTTAAAAAAAAGACTCAAATAGTCAAATCCACGTATATATATCTCTATATACTATTTGAATTTGTCACATTTTATCCCATGAATACATACATTGCACAACATGTAAGTTGATTTCCAATTAACAATAGGACGTACGTTCTTGATAAAGTTGACACAAACAAGTAAACAAAAATCATTTCTTTTAAAACTGACGTTAATACACATAGATATGATAGGTAGATTTCATTTAAATAAAAAAGGAAATAAAAGAAACAATTAATTCCCGCGTTATTTCAATTGTTAGTTTGTCAGTTTGTATTGAAGGGGACTTGGCGACAGGGATGTTTAATTTTGGTTTCAATTCAAACCGTGTTTTCCTTTCCCTTTCATTTCAAAGCCTATACTATACTTCCCTTAGCTCCGTCAATTTTTTACTTTATTAGTCCATAATATTACATGTTGTCACATTTTTATTCTATTAACGATATATCTAAAGTTTTATTCTAAAAACATGACAACGATACTGTCGGTTATTGTCTCGTTTTACAAATCTGATATGCTACTATATAGTATAGTACATTTTGATTACAACAAGTTCTTAATTACAATTAATATACCGCGTGATTAGCTATAGATATGTGTCTATGATATTCGGTTTTAGCACTTGATACAATTCTCATATCAAATGTACAAAACTACTTGCTTGTACCTTTTAAATACAAAACATATAAAAAGTCCATCCCAAATCTAAAATTTTCCATCGGATTTGGAATGGAACGTTAAAAAAATTTAATTTGATTAATTTGTGATATGTAATTTCAGAAATCCATCGAAAATTAATATATATATTTAGAGACGGATTGTTGGTTGTTCAAACTCCGTTCCAAAACCAACATTAATCTCCTAATATATGTAATACGTCAGGAGTTTGGGACGGCCACTACGCCGTTAGAAATCCGTCGGTAATTTGGGACGCTAACTATGCCGTCTACTTGTGAATTGTGATGCACCCACAATTTCAATGTAAGTACATTTTTGGCCTACATGTACAAATAGTATTTGGCGTGTTTACAGACTATACACAATCAGAAGCTTATGATTACACGATTACACGACACTATCCAAAGCATTTATATTGCTACCTACACACTTGCATGCACTAAAACCTCCTTTGATAAGACCGCATGTACAACCATAATACTTTGCTTGTGAAGTGTATGTTTTCCTATCACATCAAAGTTATAATTCAATAAATAGTTGAAAGATATAGTATTATATTTTACGAAGTAATTCAATGAATAGTTGAATGGAATTGAATACTCAATTGAATGGAATGGAATGGAATTGAATAGTTGACTAGTACATGTACATGCATTCTGTTAGGGCAGTGCAATGGATTAGTGGAGTAGATGAGACTTTTGAATTTATTTATTTTTCAAAAAAGTAATTAATAAGTCCAATTAAATCAACCTAATAATAATCTTAACAAAGTGATTGGTTCATTAAATAAAAAATCATTAAAAATATTATATCGGTTAAAGTAAAATAGTTTAAGGTATCATTACTTTTTACTTTGATTTGATAATAATTGCCTGCTTAATGAAGTGCTCACCAGTTTTACTTTTTTGAAGGCGACCAATGGAATCGATCAAATGGTATGCATATTTTATTGTTTATAACGTATGTACGTAACTGTAACTACGTAACCATAAAGTTAATTAATTTATGATAATGAATTTCATACTACTATTAATTAGTAATATAATTTTAATTATAATTACAATGGTAAAAGATCATGATAAGCACGTGCATATTCTACGTACCTTGAATACATTTGCCCCGATCCTTGATGCAAGTCGTCGTAATCAGTATGACAATTTCTGTATGGAAATTAATAATTTAAAGATATGATATGCAAAAAGATACTTTTTGTTGATCATCCATGTTGTACACCACATGATCATCGCTCATGTCTTCTCTAAGTTGACTAATGTTTTTTTTTTTTTTTTTTTGGAATTGCCTCTATAATATTTGTATAAGTTTTTCGTTGATATTCAATTGCCTTAATTTACTATACGACTTTGGTAACCGAAGCTCATTTATTTGTAACTTGCCGTGTCGCAAGATACCTATGCATGCATGAGACACGATCTTTAAGTGGTGGAAATTGCCATTACCTTGTCTTCACAATGTCAACGACGTACTTAGCATCCTTTTTAATGTTGTGTTGCATACAACTCGTAAAAGTATTTTCATTCCTTTGGATTGAAAGTAGATGTCGAAGTTTGAATGTGCCTTGGATTGTTTGGACTTGTGACCAACGTTCAATAATTTAACATGTAATGTATTTCAATGTGAATTGTACACGATAATGTAAAGTGTTAATTTAAATTTAAAACAAGTATTAAAATGCAGTTATAATCAATACTCCACTAGCTTATGTCGGTTACCTTAATTATTTTAATAAAATAAAAATTGTAGCAAGTATTACTCTTTTTTATACTTTTTAATCATTATCAACTTTATATAAGTTGCTCGAATATCTCATTGTTTATTTGAATTATGAGGCATCTGAAACGGGCACATGCCAGGCTTCTTTAAGCACGAGAACAAAGCATGTTGGTAACCAAACCAACCACAACCAAAGATATATGTCATGCATCCATCATGCTGATGGGGGGTATAGTATTATATTAATTGGTGCACATTTTAATAGTTTAATGGATTGCTGACCATCGAAGCGGTTTGGAGTTTTAATTAGGACCCTCCTGGTTATGGTGGGTGGGTGGGTGGGTGCCCGATTATTGGAAAAGGTGTGATCATCACTAGCCCGGAGTGGTCGACTTCTTTTGCAGTTTAAAGGAAGTCCATTGTTGGATTTGTATATTTCTTTCTCTAAGTTAAATTGATATGTTATAATTACTTTCATTTTTTTTTTTTAAATATTAAATTCTTTTTAAGCATAAGCTAAAATGAATAAAATTGAAAATTGGTCGCGTTTGTATACAATTAACAAAAAAAACCCGACGCACCAAGATAATAAACAGTTGAATACATTTTAGGATGCGTTCGGCAACATATCTTATGAGAGTCTAAGTAGTTTTTCTTATAAGCTCAAGTTAAAAACGTTGTTTGATGAACAAAACTGAAACAACAATAAATATTTTTAACTATATTTGATTCTGCCCTTTTTGTCTTTTCATGTGAATTTATCGGTTTAAGCTCTAATTTCAACTACAAATATAAACTCTACTTTTCAACGACAAAGTTATAGCTCGCGCTATCTAATTTTTTCAAATTAAACACACTATTGGCAATTTTGTTATTTTCAATTTAACATATTATTCGCAATAAAGTAATAACAATAAATATTTGTGTAAGAGTATCTAGTTGAATTGTTTACGCAATCATGTTTCTGTTCTATATATCGTCTTCTCTGACATAATACTTCAAGTGAGCCGTGAAATTGCATTAAATTTCTCTCCAATATATTCATCCATGCATCTATTTGGTATATACTTCAAAAAATATCCACATTTAATTTTATTGACGTTACATACAAAATTAAAAGGAAATAAAGTAGCTCTTTCCTTCAAAAAGTACAAACTAAAAAAGTACATTTATCTAAAAATTGCTAGAGCTATTTAATGGTTATAAAATGAATATATAAGATATGAATCACTATATGGTTATATTTTACATAAAATTTGTTATATTCTTAATAATAATAATAATTTAGAAATGAGTACGTTGTACCTTTATTTTACGTCATAGTTTAGATGTAGAAATTAATGAAACATTCAAGAAGATTGACCACTTGACCAAAGTTGACTCTTTTACGTACATACCCTACTTTCCTCGCTCTCATAAAAGTAGCGTCTAATTTCTTCCATCCCATTCAATAGCCTTTAATGAAAATCGGTCACGTTCAAATGTTTTAAATTTATTATAGAGGGATATCATATTCATATTATAGGTATAATAATAAAATAATAAATAATAATATGAAATTCGTTATATATACCGAAATTGTTTTTTTTTTTTAACAAATAACAAATAAGAAGAAATGTTACAAAAACCGAAATGGTTTTTTGACGGACTCCTTTAACCTCAGACAACAAGTTCCATGATTTATCCCTTATGTTCTACGTGAGATCGGTGAGTGTCGCCGGAAGTTCCGTTACCCTTTTTTTCTACCATGCATATAGAACAGACAAGCTATCTTGGATGCAAATTCGCAAAAGCAAAGTTGGACCATTTTAAAAATGCAAGTATAACAAATTAACAAGTACAGTATAGTTCTTTTTGGTGAAATGTCATAATCAAATCACAAAATACAAATATTTTAAGAAGAAATTGCATAAAATACCGATTTTTCTAAAATTGTAGGAACTTAACCTTTAAACAAAATTTTTTCCTTCTGTTTTAACTTTTAAATGAGCGTCAACTCTAAATAATAACAGATGTGTGACGTACGACGTAAAAACTATTCATCTACGTAGATCATTTTGCTTGTTTGCCACACTTATTAGATATTCATTATCCAAAAGTGTAAAAGGAAATTGCAGAAAGTAGGACCAGGCTTTATTTTCTCTTCATGTTCTTTAATTCTGCCTTTATATACGTTTTGAAGATAAATGGATATTGTTTTAAGAAAAGATTTAGAATTTAGAATAATACGCAGTATCGTCTTTTAAAAAGGAAATTGCAAAAGAATCACCCACTTTTTCTTTTAAAAGTTCGAATTTTTTTGAAAATAAAAGCTAACTTATTAATGACTTCCATAGTTTACATAAAAAATATTATATTAATTGCTAGTATTATGGTTATTTATATTCAAATTAATGTAGTTAACTAAAAAATTGACTATTAGACTCCTCCCAACAATCCGTCTCTTGCTCCATCGGTTTGCAAGTGATGGCCGTCACTTTACGGATACCATTGGCACGAAAGGTCAGTTTGGTTGTGTCAGTACCAATTATCGAATATCCGACGGAGTAAAGGATGCGTTTTTTTTTTTTTTTTTTTTGAGTTTAGTGTATTGAAATAAATGTATAATGATAAACGTGCAGACAAAATAATAAAGTGACGAAGTTATTATTGGTAGTGGTCAGTAAGTTGTTTCTCAGTTTTATAAAAAGCTGATGTGACTGATCAGTCGGTTTCAATTTCTTACTGAGATCGGTGTTATATGTATGTATACTAGCTAATGATGTTAAACATGCCGTACTATCCAGTGAAGGTCTTTGTGCATATAGTTTGACTAAATCCCTTTCTATGCCAAATAATGAAATGGAAATGATTTTTTTTTTCTCAAAATGCAATTTATTTGTCGGCTAAATTTGATCATAAGAACCGAATCACGAATTGACCCTCAAATTTAATCATATCATTTTTAAATTTGAATGGAGAAAAAATAAACTAAAAATAAAGGGGCCATCATCACTTGAAGAGTGGCAATAATCATTTTGTATTATGACATTTTTAATTCTATCCATCAAATTAATGTTTAAAAATTCACATCATGATGAAGATTCTATTAGATATCTATAATATTATTTTCACATATTTGTAATCATATCACAATTTTAGAAAAGACCGCATATAAAAATACGATAAAAATCTATTTTTATAATCATGGAAAATCGTTAATTATTACAATACGGGAAAGGCAGTGAGACGAAACAAGTTTGAGATGAAATGGGTGGTTAAAAGTTGAACCGGTTCGGTTTAGATCCATTTAACCTATAAAATCATCTTTTACGAATTTATTTATTAACTTATTAAACGTTATAAAAATGATTGGATGAATATTTACAAGAATCGAATCGAAGTGTATATATAAGATGTTTTCTGTATAAAGTAATTTGACCCCTTTTTTTCCTTTTCCTTTTTCTTTTTTATTAGGTTTTTTTTTTAACTAATGTTTTAAAATTTATTTATCTAATTCTATATTCTACAAAAATACAATAGAATCTAAGCCAATTTATGTACTTTTAAAAATATGGGGTGAAAGAAAAGTCAAATGCAATATATTGTGGAATGTCATGATTTGCATTCATATAAGGTATCACCCCACATGTTTATATACCCACAAAGTTTAGGCTACAATTCCAACTCATTTCCCACCCATCCTTATAACATATCCCACTTTATTTATTATTTTACCAATCAAATATTAAACTATTAAATTCCAAAATATCACAAAGCACAGATCATGGTGTACAAATTAAAAACTCTCATCCGTTATTTATGTTATTGTAAAAAACCTTGGTGATCTTTTTAAATGCACGGTTTACAGGGTAGCATGACGTATGTTTATACTCATAAACACTTTTGGCATATTTTTATTTTACTTCTTGAAATTCTTTTCATTTTTATTCACAAGCATGTTTTTTTTACGTGTTCATAGTGAATTAGTTGATCGAATTATTATATGAATTCTCATGTAATTGGGCTGTTTGGATTGGCTTTAGCCTGTTGTGACTGTGACTATTATAAAATAATCTATGGAACATGATTAGAAATTTAGACAGATGGAGAGGTAAGGCCCATTTAACTGTATAGAGTTAAAGGCCCATTTTGTTAGGCCCGCTTAATCATCAAAAACCCACTAGTGCGCTAGTCCATCCAACTCAGTGGTGGGTCAAGCTAGTAAAACTATCACTTTAAGGTCTAAAATTTTGATGTCATGTATTAGATATATAGGATAATAATGAGATTTTTTAAGATGTTTTATCATGTAAAGGTCTTTAGGAATATAAACCCTTAAACATTATGTCTATTTTATGTGATAAATGACATCGTAAGACCTCAATAGAGTTTAGGTCATGAGATATTATGCTCATTTTATGTGAAAATTGACTAGATTCACTTTTTGTCATTTAGTTTAAATGATTTCGTTAAAAAAGTTTCGATGTTCTATTTTCATGTTTCTAGTTTCAATCTATGTTTTTCATTGTCTATCATCAAATTAATTTTCACATAATCTTTATGTTTTCACGATCGAATTCTTCAGTTAGTTTTTTACGCATGACCACTTATCGTATTGTTCAAATAATCAGCTCAATCATTTCAAATATTACTTGCGATTAAGTGGATTTATTTTGAATTTTATAGTGAGTTTAATTAAATGTTTAACCTAGTTTTTGGTCGTTAAACGTCACATAAAGTTAAGAGCGAAAAAGTATAGTTCCCTAAGACCATAATTAGTCGATAACTCGATCTTCTTTCACAATTTTGCATTATTTAAGTAAAAGATTGAAGATTATCTTCTTTATAATGACATTTGCTTTAGTAGATTTTTTTTATTTTATCGAAACGTACTAAACGGTGACAAAATATAAGAGTCGACATATTATATAACAACATAATGGATGAATTTAATTTTTCTAATTTAAAAAATAAATTTTTCGTACTATACTGAACAAATTTTGTAGAATTTCCAACAAAAAAAAGAGAGTAGATAAACAGTACTTGTTTCAAATTGATCAGGCCTCACATTTTGAGTTTGCTTTAGGCCCCGTACAATTTTGAGCCGCTCCTGATCCAACTACACAGTCTGCACTAAATGTAATACTAGCGGGCCAAAATTTGACCTAAAGTTATGAAATATTATACGCATAAAATCATAGATGTGAAACTTAGTTTGTTACATAAACAAACTTCTAACTTTTTCTTAATCAAAAGCACACAATTACAACTTAATTTTGATTTTTTTATAATTCGCTTACCAAAACATTGTATTTGGTACACTACTAAATCACATGACCCAAAAGCTAATACAAGGGATTGATAATCATGTACAAATCCATGTCAAGAACCAAACCATTTAAAGCTTATAATGTGATACTTTACTTTAAACTAATTAGGAAAAAAGTTGGCAGTAGAGTAGCCTGATTTGTTAAAAATAGAAATAGCAACCATTTTTATACATTTAAAACAAGCCATTCATTGTAACTACATATTTGTTTTACTCCTATAAAGGCGGTGTTAGAAAAATACGTCGAAAACAGTCAAAATTTCACATGGCGATCTTTTTTTTTTTGGCTCCGCATATATATTTATTAAGATTAAGATTAAGGTTAAGATTAAGATTAAGATGGTGAATCTTCATTTTTAACTACATAATTTAAATTAACACATTGAAGGTCAAAAATAAAGCATAACCACTTCAGAAAGTTAGGAAAAAAAAAAAATTCACCCGTTTAAAAACTTATGTGCAACTAAAAATAAAGTTTCACCCATCCACACAAATTCCTTAATTTCATCAAACATCCAATTAACCAATCAAATCAATTAATTTCCCTAAAAAATCTAATCAATTAATCTTCCTACAAAATCTAATTTAAAAAAAAAATCATGTCAAAAATAATTCTCCAATAAAAATAACAAGCTTATATATCTTATCGAACAATATAAATATTATTATTCGCTATACATCACTCGAAGCATGAAAATGAGTACGTATTTACAATGGACGAAATACACATTTTACAATAATTGTGTGCATACATGGGTTTAAAAATCTATATTAATATTAATAATAATTAAAAAAAATGCTTAAGTTTCATTTTTACATTAGCTGTGTCATGTGTATACATGTGTTTAAAACTTAAATATTAATCACAATGAATGGATGAAATATTCATTTAACAGTTTTCGTATGCATACACGTTTAAACACTATATTAATAAATGAGAAATTATGTTTAGTTTCATTTTACGTTAACCGTATGTATACCTGGGTTTCAAACTCTATATTGATTAAGAAAAAAAAAACTTAGTACAATCAAAAACTGGAATATGTATTCATGTTTACATTAATCCGTGTTTACACACGGGTCTAAACACTAGTATCAGAATATACAAAACTATACCTTTAGTTAGAAAGAAATACATAATTTAATATCAGTATGAAAGGTGGGTGGGAATTGAACTCGTAATTTTCACCTTATATCGCATGTCCCTCACCACTAAGTTATTATCGCGGGGCAACAATTTTCTCAAAAGTATTATATATATTCAGAAAATTAGCTTCTTTCAAAAACTATAAGAATGACGAGGTCTTGTTTATGTCACTTTTGCTAAATAAATTTAAGTTATAAGAAAACTATATATGTAATATATGTTTAAGAATATCACATGCTTCTTTAAAGTATGGCTTTTAGATATAGTTGGCATTTAATAAGCTATTCTACGAACTATACTAAGGATGAAAAATGGTAAAACTTGAATCCAAAGTTGAAAAAAATATAAAAAGTAAGATAATACAAGGACCATTCCTGTAACTTTCTAAATTTTTTGGCTTAAAATGAAAGTTTGATTCCTTATAAATACTTTGTATAACCAGTAATTTCAAACAACAACAACAACAGCTACACTTATCAACTCTTTTCGAGTAATTACATCGAAAAACAAAAACTAACACAAAATGAAGGTGTGGCAGTAAGACGAATACGGCAGCGTTGAAGTGTTAACGTTGGCAACTGATGTGGTGGTTCCTGAGATAAAAGATGATCAAGTGTTGGTGAAAGTGGTTGCTGCTGCTCTTAATTATGTTGATAAGAAAAGAAGGATTGGATACTTTAAGGCTACCGATACTCCTTTTCCGGTAAGTTTTCATTCGATCATTAGTGTCCTTTTGATTGTTTGTTTTGGTTGAATTATGGGATTCAAGTTTGTTTTTGGATATAATTATAGGTTTTATATGTTCAATATATATTAAAAAACATGTATGTATTACAATGGGAAACTAAATCAATTTAATTAGGGTACAAGATTTGCAATATTAGCATAATGAACAAATTGTTAATTCGATCATCATCACTTTTTAATACAGAGTACAATTTTGTGTAATATTTTAGATAGAGGTTTATTTGTTTTGAAGAATTGAACCAGTAATATGTAGTCATGAAGTTTCAACTTTCAACCACCTAGTAGATCAACTAATTTTGATAAAATGCATTTGTAAGTGTTTTAATTTGTTTTTTTAACAGATTATTCCAGGATACGATGTTGCTGGTGTTGTAGTTAAGGTTGGAAGCAATGTAAAACGCTTCAAAGAAGGAGATGAGGTGTATGGAGATTTATGCGAAATGGCAATGGAAGAACCTAAACAGTTCGGATAATTGGCTGAGTACACGGTCGTTGATGAGAAATTGTTGGCCCTGAAACCAAAGAATCTGGATTTCGTACAAGCAGCTGGTGTCCCTCTTGCAATTTTGACCGCATATGAAGGTCTAGAACGGGCTGGTTTCAGTGCAGGTAAATCAATCCTTGTCCTCAATGGTGCGGGTGGAGTTGGATCTTTCATTATTCAGGTACATTACTTTACTCAGAATAATTCAGAAATTATAAATAACTGTTTTTTAGTTAATTTGTATGTGTTTCGTCATTAGAAAGGTTCTCTCCTGATAAAGATAGCTCCTAGGTACATGGTCCTTAGTTGTATGTTTGTGTGATCACAATCTCTATTGATACAGCTTGCAAAACATGTGTTTGGTGCTTCAAAAGTAGCAGCGACATCTAGTACGGGAAAACTCGAGTTGCTTAAGAGTCTAGGTGCTGATGTAGCCATTGACTATACTAAGGGGAACTTTGAAGAGCTACCTGACAAATATGACGTTGTCTATGATGCAACTGGTAAGAGTAGTGCTAACTACATGATTTGTTAATCTTGACCCATTTACTTATAAATGGGTCCATTCAGGCCATGTTTATCTCAAATAGGTCAAATTAAAAGTAAGCTCGGGTCAAAACCAGTAGAAGTCATTCAAAGAGTGTTTTGGGTCAATACAATCCGTTTTGACTAGTTACCAACTCTACCCATTTGGTACATCGATGAGTTATCGTTCAATTTATGTATGCAGGACAACCGGAGAAAGCACTGAAGGCGGTTAATGAAACTGGTGTTGTGGTGTCTATAGCCAGCCCTATTCCACCACCAGGGTTTCTTTTTATTCTAACATCTGATGGATCTATATTGACAAAACTAAACCCTTATTTGGAAAGCGGAAAAGTAAAGGTGGTGGTCGACCCTAAAAGCCCGTTTCCTTTTGACAAGGTTAAAGAAGCATACACTTACCTTGAGACCAGGCGGGCTACAGGAAAGGTTGTCATATACCCAATAGCTTAAGGTTTACGTTTCTAATACGTAAACCATCAATAAGTAATGTGGCTTATTAGAGCTCTTATGACTTATAAGTCGCGTGTTCAATTTAGCTCATGTTTCTGTAACAGTGGAATAAACATTGTGTGCAAACAATGTAACTGTAATGTCTAATCTATCTGGTTTCTATTTCGTTATCTCGTGTGGCTTAATTTTATCTTAGACTCCACTGTTTAAATTTGTTCGACATATGAGCACTTTAATCGAAATAAGGTCAGGTTCAATCTGAATAAAAACAAGTTCATTTTCGTTGTAGATGGATTGATCTTCTTAATATGCTAATTTATTTGGATGAAATTGGTAAAAATGGTAGGATCCCCTGTGGCTAAGAGTATATCATTGATACAACACTACTTCATACTATTTCATACAAATGCTACTAGTAAAACTTAGTTTTTTTATTTTATCTAAGTAGAAAAATACAAATAATCAAAAACAGAATAATGACAAATTACTTTAATACTTTTTATTCACACTGGGAATCGTTTGTATAAATACAAACTGACCACCAACCATAAAACAAAACTCTACAAACAAATTTCTCCGTTTCTCTGTATCTGCTACTACTTATAATTCACAAACATTACATCGAAAAAAACCCAACAGCTGAATGAAGGCTTGGCACTTTGGCAGTATGATGAATATGGCAGCGTTGACATGTTAAAAGTTGGCAACCAATGTGGCGGTTCCTGATATAAAAGATGATCAAGTGTTGATTAAAGTGGTTGTTACTGCTCTTAATCTTATTGATTACAAAAGAAGGCTTGGATACTTTAAAGCTACCGACTATCCTTTCCCAGTAAGTCATCGATCACTAGCATTTTCTTGATTGTCATCATGTGAGTTGTTTAGGTTTTTTTTAGACTTTAGGATCATTTAGTGGAAAATTATTAATTAACGCTCTTTTCATTTCCAAAATATGCATCTCGATGGCGGATCCAGGAAAAAAGTTTCACAGGGGCTTCCATTGAGCCAAATCATATTTTCGGACCAGAGCAATTTTGACCCATGAGGAAAACTACTCATTTTTATCCCAAGCAAGTGAATTTAATAAACAAATAGCATTTGTCTACACACTACACTGATTTATTTGGTTTGTACTCTGTGCTTTTCAGATTTGAACCCAAATAAACAAAGTAGCTTTTAACTTTATAATTTGGACTAAACTATGCAATAATAGTAATCGATAAAACATCTGAAAAGCAGTTACTTTTGGTAAGAAATTCACTTTTGTAAACATTCAGTAGGCTTGGAGTAGTTATAGGATGTGGCCCTTACTGTTTTTAGGGTGGGATAATATGCTTAATTTGGATAAACAACTAAAAAGGATTGTTTTTTATCACATGGATCTATCCAACCACGTATATCTGTGTATGTTTAATATCTTTCAAATTTTTGATGGTGTGAATCTGTATGGTTCCGATTTGCAACCATAAACAATAATAGTAATGGTTTTGTGAATGGTAATAGGCTATTCCAGGGTATGATGTTGCTGGTGTAGTTGTTAAGGTTGGGAGGAATGTAAAAGGCTTGAAAGAAGGATATGAGATATATGGAGATGTAAACGAACAAGCTGTGATTGGACCTAAGCCGTTTGGAACATTGACCGAGTACACAGCTGTTGAGGAGAAATTTTTGGCTTTAAAGCCTAAGAACTTGGATTTTTTAAAAGCGGCTGCTATTCCTCTTGCAATTGAGACTGCTTATCAAAGGTCTAGAAAGAGTCGGTTTTCAGTGAAGGTAAATCCATACATGTTCTGAATAGACAATAGTGCTGGTGGAGTTGGATCTTTTGGTATTCAGGTATTATACCCGTCTCATATAGCTTATTTGATATCATTTCTAATAAGTTCGACTCATTTTTCGGAGAATGAAGTCTTAAAGTACTTGGTAGGTGATATAAAAAAACTTATAAAATTTGATATAAATTCATGTGACACTGATCACTGCGAATCAAAACACAATTCACTGATGAAACTTGATCTCGCTACTTATGATCGATAATTTGTATCATTTCACTATTACTTGATTAAATATTGGTATTGGACTGTTACTTGTAAACCCAACCTCAACGGAAGAACAATTTCAATGCCAATATATAAGGTTGAGGGATACTCCCTAGCTCTATCACTGATTTTGAAGTAGATCCTCACTTGGACTTATATATATTGGTATGAGAGCTAAAGTTGAACCCAGTCTTAAGTCTTTCTGATTTAGCCCCAATCGTAATGCATGTGAACAATAATGGATCCTGGTGTGCCTAGCCACTTGGTCAAACAGCAATTTAATCCACATAAAGACTATATATGAAATATTTATGGTCTTTTTGCACTTGAATTTTTTTGAGAAATTAATTGGTTTTGGTAATATTATTGATCTATACATATGTCCCTTCCTATGATGAGATCTTCGTTAATGCAACTTGCAAAATACGTTTTGGTGCTTCAAAAGTAGCAGCTACGTTTGGTACAGAATGTTTTTCTGTAACTAAACGCATTATTTTCATTTGAATTTTTAAGTCTTATTTTTCCACTTGAAGAACATGGTCTTTTTTGTTTTTTTGTTTTTTCTGTTTACAATGATTTTATTTTTCTTTAGAAGACATGGAAAAGGAAAGAATGTGGAATCCAAATGATGGTAAAATTGCGAATGTCAATCTAAAAAAGTTTCATTTAATTTTGCTCTCATAATTGTCAAATAGACGGTTGAATTTAGAGTTTGTGCTCCGCATAGGTAATCTAACTTTTGTGTTTTATTGGTTGAATAATGAACAATTGATTGAAACATGTATATTTATAAGTGATTGTTAAGATTATTGCTGAAAAGTATAAAATGAATTAGAAGTAAAGATTGTAAATATGAAATGCAGGTAAGATCACTTTGAGTGTTACCCGTTCTCAGCATGTAGAGGCTTGATGACAGATCAGGGACCAGAGTGAAAACTGTCGTTGTCAAGTTTTTGATGGAAGAGAACGAAGAAAATGCGGTCCTTACTTCGATATTTAATTCACTTTTTTTTCTTTTTTCTTTTTTTCTTTTCTTAAAATGGAAATAATGGGCTCAAATTGTAATCGTGACAGGTAGCACTCCGAGCAGTCGTATGACGATATGTAGTCGTGATTGACATGGCTTGCAGTCTATCTACGACTATCTGTCACGAACGCAAGTGGTCTTAGATGAAAGCTACTTAATTAGTTAATTTTAAAGAGTTTATTTTTAAAATAAATATAATATAATAACGTCATTTATATGAAACTATTCTATCCATAAAACTTGAAGGATTAAGGGGTGCTTGTAATTGTTTATTTATATGATGATTTGCTATTGAGACGCTACTTTTTGGAAAAAGAATAGATGTTATAGAAATTAATTTTAACAATAATAAGGCTGTTTTGAAGCAATATGGGCTAGGCTTATATATGCATATATAATAAAGGGACTTGTAAATAATGGGCCCCCTCCAAAAATGAGCCCTTTTCAGTTGCCCACCTTGAACACGCACCCGCTGTAACTACACTACCAACCCCTGTTTTATACGTTTAAAAGAAGTCAACAAGCCATCCAATAATTTAACTTGGTTCTTCTTTTAATTAACAAGCAGCCTTTTTTGTAAATTGTAATTGCTTTTGCTAGCTAAGACCGTGTTTGTTCGTGTATTATATATATATGGTCCGAATTTAAAGGCAACACTATTTTCTGGGGAAGCAGAAAAGCTACACATTTGATGAATGTTAGCGAATACCATTAATATTCATCATATGATATTATAGGTTACAAAAAATAGTTTAATGATGAGTAATAGTATTTATAACATCGGTTTTGATTAATATTTATTGGTAAAAATATGTTTTTATACATTTTGATTATCATTCATCGTGCACGAATGTTAACAAATAATTTTTCAATGAAACTGATAATATCCACTTCGGTTAACATTAATTAATGATTAATGTTAAAAAATACTCTTAATATTTAATATATGATATTATAAGTTATAAAAACTACTTTATCTATGAATATTAATAGTTATAACATCGTTTTTTATTAATATTTTTAAGTAAAAATATATTTTTTTACGTTTGATTATCATTCATTGCGAATAAATGGTTACCTTTTCTACTTTTCTCAAAAAATTACTTTCCTCTTCATATCTATCCTATATATATATATATATATATATATATAAGGTCCGGATCCAGAGGGAAACAATATATTCTGGGGTATCGAGGTTGATGAATGTTAGCCAATTATCTTAATATTCATCATATGAAATTATAGGTTATAAAAAATAGTTTATTGATGAATATTAATAGTTATAATATCGGCTTTGATTAATATTTATTGATAAAAATATGTATTTATACATTTTGATTATCATTCATCATGGACGAATATTAACGAATAATGTTTTTAAAGAAAATGATATTATCCACTTCGGTTAACATTCATTAATAATGAATATTAGTAAATTCTCTTAATATTCATCATATGATATTATAAGTTATAAAAAGTAGTTTGTCTATGAATATTAGTAGATATAACATCGGTTTTGATTAATATTTCTTGATAAAAATATATTTTTTTACGTTTAATTATCATTTATCTCGAATAAATGATTAACTTATCTACTTTCCTCAAAAAATTATTTTTCTCTTAATCTCTACCCTATATATAAATTAAATTAAAGATATTATATATAGTACTACTAGATTTTAAACTTGTGTATACACGTGAATCGTATACACATGGGTTATAAAAATATAATTTAGTATTTTGATACTTCGTGAATAAAATAAATCATATGTATGTACAAAAGTTCTCGTTACTTTAGTCATTTTTTATAGTTTGGTAAAGATGAAAACCTTTTTATCAATGGACTTGAAACTTTTTGATAAGAAAAGCTCTTACACACATTGATAGAAAAACAGGAATGTTATCATTTTGTTAGATAAAACTTTGTTGTTGTGTAAGCTTTTAGATGGAGTCACAAACAAACCAAACGAAAAGGGAGAATGAAACTTATCTCGCACACAAAACCATTGAATTGGATGGGTTTATCAAAAGTTTTATTTTTTTATTTGATTCCTAAATTTAAACCCATAAATACAAACCAAACACTTTTAATCATACCTATACCTATCCCTAAACCATTAATCCAAACATCACCGAAAAAGATTTAAATTGACTAACAAAACGAACGAAAGAAATGTAAGAGGAATCATTTAAATAAATAAAAAATAGTTTTATAAACTATACAAATGCAACGTTAAATATTTTGTCATTCACCAAAACATAATTCAACATTAGGAATAAATTTTAACTTTGATTGGAATACCTAGCTTTCTTATACTAAATTATTTTGATGTCATTAATAAATCGTCAAATACCAACTTAATACAAATAAATTATAAACCACAATTGTCAAATACATAACGCAACATTAAATACAATACACATGCAATTCAACATTAAATATTTTATTATTTATCAAACTAATATCTAGCATTGGGTATGAGTTTTTTAATAAAACACCTAATTTTATTGCTAATCATATAATGTAATACAAATACATGATGATAATTGATAAATATTATATAATGTTGCAATTGTCAAATATATCATAGCTAAAAATCAATTATAACGTACGATTGATGGATCTAAAAGGAATGTATGAAACTTGGTATTAATTAATTCATAATTAAAATTTATAACGTTAATTATTAATTAATTAAAATTATATTAGTTTTTTGAAAAATGAAAAAAATTATAGAAGGAAATCAATGAGAGTTGTAAGGATTAACGGTTCAACTTTTTATTGATTTTGAATACCTTTTGATTTCACATTTTTTAAAAAGATAGAAAAAAAAGAGAAAAAAAAAAGAGAAAGAAAAAAGAATGATCAGTCTAATCTTTTATGTCAAATTAGGTAAATGTATTTCGAACATTAGCTTTTTTGAAAACAAAAATGTAATATAGATTTTAGTGTATGTTGTAAGTCACATGTTTTGTGATTCACCTATTTGTACGAAAACTGTAAGTAAAATGTTTAAGAATTTCATATGTTTGTAAAACATGGCTTCGAGATATTATTAACAATCTATTCGACCTTCTACCTATAGTTAGTTATACTATGAGAATGACAAATGTAAAACTAGAATTTCAAGTTGAGAAAATACAAAAAGTAAGATAGTACAAGGACCATTTCTGTAACATTCTAGAACTTTCGGTTTAAAGTTAAAGTTTGATTCCTTGTAAATACTTTGTACTAATAATAGCAACCACACTTGTCTACTTCTCTGGAGTCTCTGAAGGTGTGCTAGTACTAATAATTCACAAACATTGCATCGGAAAAAAAAAACGAAACACGATGAAGGCGTGGCAGTATGATGAATACGGAAGTGTTGACGTGTTAAAGTTGGCAACCGATGTGGCGGTTCCTGATATAAAAGATGATCAAGTGTTGCTGAAAGTGGTTGCTGCTGCTCTTAATCCTGTTGATTTCAAAAGAAGGCTTGGATACTTCAAGGCTACCGATTCCCCTTTACCGGTAAGTTTTCGTTTGATCAACGATGCAGAAGTTTTATGCTAGTTTTGATTGTTTGTTTTGGTGTATTGATGTGAGTTTTATGCTAGGTTTAATTGGTAGAATTTTGAGATTTAGGTGTGTGGGAATGAGAATGGGAATAAAAGGAAATGATACAGGGTGTTCGTTTAAGGGGTATGGACTTTGGATATTGGGAATTAAACCCTCAAAATTATAGGTTTTCTTAAACTCAAGCGAGGAGGTGGGTTCTAAGATGATTCTCATTCCCATTACACAGCACTATCAATTCCATAACTGTGTTTCCCATATGCAAACCAAACGCACCCTTTGGATATAAATTAGAGGTTTTATATGTTTATATATGAAAAAACATGCAATTTAGTTAAGATCAGATGATAAATTGAAAGAATTTTATGAGTATTGAATTGAATTGAATATGATAACAAGAACCTATTCTAACACACGTATGTATTGTCATTACACCAGAAAACTAATATAATCACAATATTAATAACATATGAGCAATTTAAAGTATATCTACTAATGTTTCACTAAAACATTGTAAAATTCGGTCATTACCAAGAAATGAGTGAAATTCACTTTCAGCAAATATAGAAAAATTTTGATAAAAAAAAACTATATTTAAGTCATTTAATTTCCTTAAAATTAATGTTTCACTTGTATATATGTTAGATACTTCACTTTCACAACTGTATTTAACAAAACCTGAGGAATTAGTTGTTCTGATAAGAGAGAAAATAGTGAACAAACAGAGTAATATAATAATACTAATATTAATACTAACATAAATTATTATAAAGAGTACAATTTTGGCTAATATTTTAGATAGATGGTTATTTGTTTTGAAGAATTGAACCAGTAGTATGTAATCATGAAGCTTCTACACCTGTTTCCTCAGTTTCTACTTTCAACCACCAAGTAGATCAACTAATTTTGATAAAATGCATTTGAAGACATAATTGAACATATGGTACCAATAAGTTATGTCATCATGATATATGCATGATCACTAACGCCACATTTGTAATGGTTAAATTGCTTTTCTTCTAACAGATTATTCCAGGATACGACGTTGCTGGAGTAGTTGTTAAGGTTGGAAGCAAGGTGACAAGCTTCAAAGAAGGAGATGAGGTATATGGAGATTTATGCGAAAAGGCACTGGAAGAACCTAAACACTTTGGATCATTGGCTGAGTACACGGCCGTTGATGAGAAATTGCTGGCCGTTAAACCTAAGAATTTGGATTTCGTACAAGCTGCTGCCCTCCCTCTTGCAATTTTGACCGCCTATGAAGGTCTAGAACGGGCCGGTTTTAGTGAAGGTAAATCAATCCTTGTCCTGAATGGGGCCGGTGGAGTTGGATCCTTCATTATTCAGGTACATTATAGTTTTACTGAAAATAATTTAGACATTACTATTTTATAAAATAATTTCTACGGAGTATCTTGTTTGTATGTGTTTTGTCAATAGAATTGTTTCCAAATGATAACGTTAGCTCCTAGGTACATTGTCCTTGTATGTTTGTGTGATTACAATCTCTTTTGATACAGCTTGCAAAACACGTGTTTGGCGCTTCAAAAGTGGCAGCGACGTCTAGTACTGGAAAGCTCGAGTTGCTTAAGAGTCTAGGTGCTGATGTAGCTATTGACTACACTAAGGAGAATTTTGAAGAGTTACCTGACAAATATGACGTTGTCTATGATGCAATTGGTAAGAATGGTGGTAGCTAAATGATTTGTTAAAGGTGTCAATTTCGACCCATTTACTTATAACTGGGTCAATTCGGGTTATGTTTATCTCGAATAGGTCATATAAATTTTTTAGCTTGAGGTTCAACACCATTAGAAGTCACTCAAAGCCTTAAAAGGAGAGTGTTTAATTCTTAAACCCTCATAAAATTTATTTTTTAAGGGTTACGTTAATATTGAAATAATTAATGTAATATTTTTACATGACACACTAATAGGAAGTCGAAAATTCCTAGACATAGAGTGTTTTGGGTCAACACAACCCGTTTTGATCAGTTACCAACTCTACCATTTGGTACATCTATGAGTTATCCTTCAATTTACACATGCAGGACAACCGGAAAAAGCAGTGAAGGTGGTTAATGAAACTGGTGTTGCAGTGTCTATAACCGGCCCTATTCCACCACCAGGGTTTCTTTTCATTCTCACATCTGATGGATCTAAATTGACAAAACTAGCCCCTTACTTGGAAAGTGGAAAAATAAAGGTAGTGGTCGACCCTAAAAGCCCTTTTCCTTTTGACAAGGTTAAAGAAGCCTACACTTACCTTGAGAGCAACCGAGCTACAGGAAAGGTTGTTATATACCCTATAGCTTGAGGTTTACGTTTCAACGTACCATAAATAAGTGACGTGTTCATTTTAGCTCATCTTTTAATCTATATAAGTATTGTGCAAACAATGTAACTGTAATCTTCTTTATTAATCTATATATCTGGTTTCCATTTCGTTATTTCGTGTAGCTTAAGTTTATTTTATACTCTATTTTGTAAACTTATTGTGTCATTTGAGCACTTCACTCTGAACAAAATCAGGTTAAATTTGAGTTGTCAAACGGTGGAGTACAAACAAACAAACAAACACGATGCAAAAGTAGATAGACGATTCAACAAAAAATTACATTTTCATTGTTGATTTATTGATCTTCCCAATATGAACTTGTTATGCTAATTAATTTGGATGAAATTGCTAAAGATGATGGCCAGATGGGATCCCCCGAGTCTAAAAGCGTATCATGGATACAATAATACTTCACTACTACTACATATATTGTGTTTCATACAACTGTGTCCCCCAATAATAGTTTACTAGTGGGGGACATGCAACGTAAATGCGGAGTTAATGAGTTTAATTCTCATTCTCATGTTCCTTTAATCACATGTTATGCAATTTACCTCTTCCATGTTGACTGTAGAGACGGTCAATGAAGGACCGCCAAAGGTGTGATGTATCACAATAGTAAATAGTTTAAACATGTTTTTTAGACATTTTAATTAGATCGCATATCAATCGGATAATAATTAGTGTGAGAGTTAGGTGCATTTTGAGCGGAATGAGGGGCGTGTAGTGTTGTTGCCTCTCATTCCCCTCAAAATAATACAGCCGAACTTCAAAATATTACCCGTTAATTAATTATTAGACTAAGCATATTCACCATATGTTAATTCAAAGTTAATTAATTACTTCATCTTTTATCCTTTATGTGATGTGATTATGCCATTCTTCACGTGATAATAATATTGTGGATAATTTCAAATTTGTCAACACAAAAAATGAATTTGCTATCTATAGAAACTACAAATTAATATGTTAGTTATGGTTAACCACATTTGACATATGTGAACATAATTAAAAACTGAAAAATTACTTAGATACCATTTGTTCACACAGTGGAAATAGTTTGAAAATGCATACCACCAACCAGTCAACCACAGAACAAAATTCAACAACTACTACATATCTATGTGTCTGCTACTACTTAAATATAATTCACAAACATTACTACAACGAAAAAAGAGCAACACACGATGAAGGTGTGGCAGTATGATGAATACGGCAGTGTTGACGTGTTAAAGTTGGCAATCGATGTGGCGGTTCCTGATATAAATGATGATCAAGTTTTGGTTAAAGTGGTTGCTGCTGCTCTTAATCCTATTGATTACAAAAGAAGATTTGGATACTTTAAAGCTACCGATTCTCCTTTCCCGGTAAGTTTTCGATCACTGGCAGTTGTTTATTGTCTGTTTTGACATGTTCAGTTAAGTTTTTATTAGGCTTTAGGATCGAGTTTTTTTTTTCTAGCGGAGAATGATTAATTAAAGCTAGATTCATTACCAAAATATGCATCTGGTTAGTGGATCCAGAAAAAAGTTTCACGGGGGCAGCCATTGACTCATTGAGCCAAATCATATTTCGGAGCAGACCAATTTTGACCCGTAAGAAAAACTACTCAATTTGACTCGCTACCTTGTCATTCTTGTATCACAAGCAACTTTAATAAACAAATAGCATTTGTTTAGACGGTGATTTGGTTTTACTCTGTTTTTTTTATTGAACCAAATAAACAAAGTAGCTATTTTTCAACTTTATAACTTGGACTAAACTATGCATTATTTATTATCACAAAAAACATCAGAATAACAGGACGGGGCCTTACTATTTTGGGGTGGGATAATATGCTCCAGATCAAATATTGATGGGAATGATGGGGGGCATGTGACCCGTTACTTCTATAGATTTCTTTTGATCATTTCGATCTGTCCAACCTGTGCATGTGGTTTTCTTTTCTTTTTTCTTTTTTTTTTGGAAATTTTGAACTCAAAGTAGCCTATTTTTCATGTGTATATGTTTGGGTCCGATTTACAAACATAAACAATAATAGCAATGGTTTTTGTGAATGGTAATAGACTATCCCAGGGTACGATGTTGCTGGTGTAGTTGTTAAGGTTGGAAACAAGGTAAAAGGTTTGAAAGAAGGAGATGAGGTATATGGAGATGTAAACGAACAATCTGTGATTGGGCCTAAGCAGTTTGGAACATTGGCTGAGTACACAGCTGTTGAGGAGAAATTGTTGGCTTTAAAACCTACGAATTTGGATTTTGTACAAGCGGCTGCTATTCCTCTTGCAATTGAAACTGCTTATCAAGGTCTAGAAAGAGTCGGTTTCAGTGAAGGTAAATCCATACTTGTTCTGAATGGTGCTGGTGGAGTTGGATCTTTTGTTATTCAGGTATTATACCCGTCTCAAATAGCATATTTGATACCATTTCTAATAAGTTTGACTCATTTTTGGTGAATGAAGTCTTAACGTAATTGCTTGGAGATATAAATAAAATTTGATACAAACGCCCGTGACAATGAACACTGCGAATCCACACACAGTTCCCTGATGAAACTTGAACTCGCTACTTGTGATCAGTAATTTGTCTCACTTAACTATTATTTAATTAAAATTGAAGTTAGGTGCAAATTCAATCTCACATTTATCGAAGTATAATTTCACTGCCAACATATTTAAGGTCAACGGGCTACTAGATATCGATCACTAATTTAAAGTTGAACCCTACTCGTATCGGACCCAAAGTTACAACTCAATCAAATATTAATTCGCCTAAAGACTGTGTCCATAATACATGAAATAGTTATGGTGTTTTTGCACTCGACATTTTGAGAAATTAATTAGTTGTAGCTAATTTGGTTTTATTGATCTATACATTTGTCCCTTCTGTATGATTAAAGCTTTTCGTTAATGCAGCTTGCAAAACACGTTTTTGGTGCTTCAAAAGTAGCAGCTACGTCTAGTACAGGAAAACTCGAGTTACTTAAAAGTCTAGGAGCCGATGTAACCATTGACTACACCAAGGAGAACTTTGAAGATTTACCAGATAAATACGATGTCGTGTATGATGCACTTGGTACAACTAGTTTTACATTATATATGAAGTAGTAACGTATATATTCTTTAATTAAGATACTCCGTATATATCTGCATCTCACATATGTTAATTGTAATGTAGGACAACCTGAGAAAGCGTTAAAAGTGGTTAACGAAGCTGGTTGTGTGGTGTGCATAAATGGCCGTTGTCCACCACCAGCAATTGGCTTTGGTCTGACATCGGATGGATCAGTGTTGACGAAACTAAATCCTTATTTGGAAAGCGGAAAGGTGAAGCCGGTGGTTGACCCCAAAGGCCCATTTCCTTTTGACAAGGTTAACGAAGCGTACGCTTACCTTGAAAGCCTACGAGCTACCGGAAAGATAGTCGTATACCCGATACCTTGAGAGGTTTACTTTTGTTTCTATTTACGTACCATCAATAAAGCCTGGATATACAGGCGCTTATATTTCCAACGTCCTGATTGTGAAATGCTAGGAATAAGTATAAATATTGGTGTCCAATAAGTGTGATAAATTACACGTACTCTTTATTTGATCCATTTGGTTTTTGTTTCATCTTAAAATTCTCATATGATATAAAGTTGTATTTCTTTTTTCTTTGAAGAACACGACTTTTGTCTATCTTACTTCACAAATCACTTCATTTTTCCTCTATAAACAGAAAGGATTTTCAAATAGACGTGTTGAATTTAGATATTAAAACAAACAACCCAAATTAATTAATTAATTATACAACAATGCTCATTAATCTAATCTAATTCAAACAACATAAAAATCTATTGAAGTGATGTCCAACACTAATACCTCAATGAAATTCATTAATTTCATTAAATTAAGGAAAACATAATTGTACTTTTTAGACAAAACGTAGATAACTAAAAGGGTTAATGCACTGAAAGATTATTGTACTTTTTAAAAATATTCATTTGAGTCATTGTACTATTTTGTGTCTATTCAGATCATTGTACTAGAAAATTTATACACTTGAGTTATTGTACTATATGAAAATATACATTTATTTCATTATATTATTTGTTGTTCATTTAGATAATTAAACTTTTAAAACATGATATTCAAATTATTAAACTTTTTCAAAACAACTATTCAAAAATATCATTATACTTTTCAGAAATATGTGTGTTAATTATGATTGTATATAAATGTTTTTTAACTTTAAATTACGTATTTTAATTAATGGTGGTGGCTAAATATTTGAACATTGTGCGTGTGTAAAGTAGTAAACGAACCAAACTAACTCAAATTATATTTGTTCGTTTACGTTTGTTCATTTATGTTGGTTTTTGTTTGTCCACTTAATAAATGAACATCAACGAATTTACTTTAAGGCCGGACAATAAAAAAAAATCATTTCATTTTAAGCGATCATGGTCGCTCATTTATTCATTTACTAACATCATTTGAGTTCGTTTATAACTCTACACACGCATACTATTCAAATATTTATCCACCACTATTAATTAAAATACTTGATATAAAGTTGATTTATACACAATCATAATTAACATATATATGCACGAAGCTTATAATAATTTTTTTGAAATGTTATTTTGAAAAATTTTAATGACGTGAAAGTTTAGTTGCCTAAATGAACCAAAAAATAATAATAATGAAATAAATAAATAATTTATATAGTATAGTAACTTAAATGTATAAAGTTTTTAGTACAATTATCTGAATAAACGCAAAAATAGTACAATGACCCAAATGAATTTATCTGAAAAGTAAAGTGACACTTCAGTGCATTAACCCTAACTAAAAGTTACAATTAAGTTAGTAGTTTGAAAGATACTACAAAACATTGGAAGGAAGCGGGGACTTTGAACGTTAAGTTATATAGTAAAAATAATTTATCGGGTAATATATACATATTGGTAATCGACTTGGTATAGAAATTTGATGCATACATCAGAGAGATTAATCACATTAATATAACTATACTCCTTAAAGATTCTCGTTTTACGCTATATATATTTAAAGTAGATTTTGATACATTCGTCGGAGATACTCTAAAATTTCAAAGTTAGAATGTGTTTTTCCTATTACTATGAATCGGGTTTTAAGAGATTTAGCCGTGTTAATTGCTTGAAAGTTTTACTTCAAACAATAATAAAGGTTCATTATCAAATCTTAGTTCTAACTTCTAAATAAATTTAGTTGATTTAGTTTAATACTACCCTTTAATTAATAATTAATACAGAAAACTTAAAAACAAGCAGAATAGGTTAACTTCCAACTTTTCTAAAAGCTAAAATCAAATCGACAAAAAACTACTTTATACCGTAACACTTTTAGAAACTACTACTAGCATATTTTATTTATTTATTATTTAAACAATCAATCTTAAATATCTCATTTCATACGTCAAAATTTACATGAGAAATTTATTAGAACTTGAAGCAATACATTCGAGTTTATACTAAACCACATTACACAAACTATATATATATCTACTGAATTAATTAAATTATACACATGTAAACAATCAAATAATTATTTTTCCAATTTTTTTCTCTCAAAGATAATGACCCATAATAAGGTTGCGTGTAATTAATATGGGTGGACATTTTTGCTTAACCCACCGTGTACATTCGTAAAAAATCCCATCAATTCCGGCCGGTAAGGTAAGTACGACCGCCGTCGTTCTTCTTCCGTATGACCTCCTCTACTCCTCAAATAAGCCTCGTGCGCCGATACCGTTGCTTTTTTCGTTTTAACAACCTTTGACTTTCCTCCTACACCGCTGACTTTAACAAACGTTCCGTTACTTCTATCACCAGTAAACGTCTTCGTTGTTGACGACGATGAAGCTGACGTCACCGATGACGTCTTCATCGTCGTCCGATCGGAGCTTTTCAGAAAGACGAAAGTATCACGGCCGTCGCTGTTACTCCGATTAACTTTATCTTTTAATCTCCAGAGCTTTGAGAAACCTGTAGAGTTACTTTTTTTAGTAAGCTCTGCTTTACCGGTTCCTGATTCCTTTGACCAAGCGCAGTACGGTCCGGCCGCTGGATCATCGGTTTGTTCGTTTTCCGATGACGTAAATCCACGTGGCGATTCGACGAAAATCTTATCCACTGGTGGTTGAAACGGTAACCGATCTATTTCTTCGACTTCATATTCACCGTCTAATAATAGGTTCTGATCAAATAACGGAAATACCTGCCGGATCTGACCGCCTTCAAACACTTTATCCGAATCAATCGCGGAATCATCGTCGCCTATAAACATGAACGTAAAATCATCATCATCATTATCTTCTTCTTCTTCTTCATGCTCATGTTCTTCATGATGTTCATCATCATCATTGCGTTCTAGGTCAATTTTTTCGTTGAATTCACTGGTAATCGAATCGATAGATTGAACAACATCTTCATCTGGATCGTTACAGCGACGATCAATATCCGAGCTCATATCCATCTCTACCTATATATCTAAATCTGTCTCTGTATATATCAAAATTCAGCTGTTGGATCAAAAATCTGATTGAAGTTAAATAATGCCTATTTTCAGTTAAGGAAGGTGAGAGTTACAAAAGGTGTGAAATGATGGTAAATCTGTATGGATCTGGATGTATGTGTATATATAGAAGGTTTTGGGAGTCAAACTTGGGGGTTATTTTCAGTGTAATTGCTCAAATATTTTGAACATTGACTTTTATTTGAGAAAAGTTAAAAGTATAGGGGGTGAAAGTGTAATATAGAGGTTATATACGCGTTCTAGAAGAGGACGAATTGGTCTTATTTTGTTATGCCGGGAGATTCTTGAAGAACAAGGGAACGATTTAAACTTTGTTTAATGTTGAATCATTTAATTGAAAGGGGGTGACTAGTTTTCCAAGAAATCAAAACAACAAACATAAATATTGTGTTATTATTTAAATCTCAACGGTGAATAATAAAAGTGAAAGTTGCGTCAAAATAACCTAAAATCGGGTCAACATTGGATTAATTTCCAAACATAAAACCAAAAGTAATGTTATTCAACGTTGTATTTTATTAGAAGTAATTATTTGTTACTCTCTATTTTATGAGGAGTGATTTGTATATCACAGGTCTCTATTTCTACACAACTAAATGAGCTTTATAGTCTTGTGAAAGTACAACATTATAAACCATAGTAGTATACAAATAAAAGTAGACAGTGTATAAATCATTAATCATTTTTAAATGTTGTATTGTATTTAAAACAATATAAATGTGCATTTGTTATTTAATTATAAAGAATGTATATAGTAAGTATATAATAATAAATTGGTATTATGTGATATCTATCACAGACTATCACAATAGACAATATCTAAAAACATGTTAAATATCTGACCATTTACCGGATTTTGTGGGTCAATGAAAGCTTCACTTTGAGAAACGGACATGAAAATCGTGATCCAACATTAATTATTTACTTGCTTTTATGTGATTTTCAAATCTAGTTCCTTGTGGGTAAAATGGTAATACTATTGAAAGCAAAGGGGGTTAATTTGGAGTTATTAGAAAGTTTAGAATTAGTGATTCGTGTCTTGCAAACAAAGGCTGAAATGTGGTTGGCGGGGAGGCGCACGTGTAACCGGATGAGCCCTTGTATGTTTTTCAACTTCCCATTTCTCATCATCTAGTAGGTTTGACAAACAATTTGATACTGTAATTGTTTTTGGTTAATTTACTACTTTTATTAAGTTGTCGAATCAGAAGTATCTTACACATATTTTTAATTTAATTTAATTTAAAACTCACCTAACAATTTTAGATCATCTCTATAGAATATAATGTATTTAAGTTCGGAGACAAAAGATACGCTTCTAGTTCCTTTCAACATTATTGCTAGGGAGTATGGATTCATTTAACTCACGAAGCATAATTACTTTTGAATTAGATCTTATTTATATGCTACGAGTTTATAAGAATTGAGATTTTTATCTTATAAATATATAACTTTAATTATATGTTACCAATATATAAAATATATTGTTATATGATTAGTACTATACAAAAATTATGCTATAAGTCACCATTAATTCTGAATTCGTTGGTGATTATACGACAGAGTTATAAGAGCAACCTCAATGACCATATTTTAAAAGTTTTTTCTAAAACATTTTATAAAAGCTTTTTTGTAAAAAGCTTTTGAAAAAGTTTACTCCAATGATCAAAAGTCTTTTGGTACACTAACCATATTATAAAGGTAATAAAATAATACAAATGAGGGCGGTCTAGTATGTCTATGACTTGGAAAATATAAAACTTTTGCAAAAAAAATTACACTAAAATATGAAAAGCTTTTTTCAAAACTTTCTAAAACTATTTTGAATAGTAAAAAGCTTTAGAAAAAGCTTTAGAAATATAGTCATTGGAGATGCTCTGATATATATGCTTGTAAATAAAAATATAGGTCTAACCATATATATATATATATAGCTCTTTCAAATAATATTATTGAACATATGTGTTAATTAAAAATATCATTATGTGACAAAACCTAAAATGCGATGATTATAATCTTGAATATAATAAGTTTCTAGTGTTTAAGTATCTTTTATAGTTTTATTCATTCAATAATTAATAATATATAGTAACAACTCATAAACAATAATAATAATTGATGTCAGGAGTGATGTTATTGTGTGACCAGATGCCAACAACATTGGTTGGGAAATTCCACAAAACTAACGTGATCTTTCACACTTTAGGAGTTTAGGACAAAGCCCACATAGTTGAGTTGTACCCTTGTGATGTGTCAAAATTTGAGTTCATTCCTTATTTTTGATTCACTTGCAATCATATCTAATTTTTTTACTAAAATATCGTCAAAACATTTATATCCTAACTAATTGTATACTTAATAATTAGATAATAATACAATTAATCAATTAATGTTATTAGTATATTCAAGAAGGACAAAAAGTCCTCGTTCAATATATGTTTTTTTGACGAAACTATAGGAAACTATAGGTTGTCACGCTAATTGAAAGAGGTAAAACGCCTTTTCAATATTTCACATATTGAAGAAAATATAAATCTGTAGATCAAACTATTTTCGTTACGGTTTGTAAATCGAACGCCTAATAATAGTATATCTAAAGGAAAATAAGAATAAGAACTGGGATATATTTGTCGATTAGAATCTATCTTCTCTATCACATTTTACTTTTATTATAATACGTGACGTGACTTTATAACTTGTTTTATTATCTAACTTAAATTATGTCAAAATGAAATATCGAGATAAATGGTTAATTCACGATCTTGAAAAAAAGAGAGCATGAAACAAGTATCTTGAATGTATATATCTTGAATAAAGTCTTCTAAAGATGCTTTTATTATTTTCATTAAATAATGAGTTAGGTCATTGTCATTGATTTAGGAGGTGAAAATCTATATTAAAAATGATATATCTTCACTTATAAGTAAAAAATAAAATATGTGTGTAATTTTATTCTCTTATTGTAGCATGCCTCGTTTAAGTGATATGATCTGATAGATGCGGTCAAGAGCACTTATCTTAGGTGCAATTGCAATGAAACTGGAAAATTTTTAAAACGAGGGGGCGCGTTCAAACAGAAGAATATAAAAGGAATGGAATGGACATTACTATTATTTTTTATGGTCTTTGGTTTTAGAAATTCTAGTTTTAACATGAAAAGAAAAAAAGAAGGTTAAATTTTTTTTAAAAACATTTTGATTTCGTATAAGGTACTTTATATCATAAAATCATAAATCACTTTGATTTCGATATCTCCGAATCTTAAAAAGATTATTTTATGGCCAAATACGACAAAAAAAAAATTTACGGACTTGATTACGAACATACTTTTTTTTGTCTCAATGTCACCAACGTACTCATTATTATCAATGTCGACAACATACTTTCAAATCTTGTTTCGATGTCATCCTATGTTAATCGGTAACCGACTCAACCGGTAATCTTTTGATTATTTGGCTTTTTTATTTAAAATATATTGCTTACATGGTTTTTTCTATTATTACATGCATTTTTAATTTGAAATATCCATCTTCTTCCTCAAATGATTATCATAGTACTGCACTTTTCATTTAATTGACCCCACCGATTTATCAATTTCTATCATATATCAATTTCTATCATATTTTCTCCCCCATTCATCTCCGGCCACCATAACACCGAATCCAACGACCTTTTTAGGTAACAATAATTAGATTCTTCTTCATCTCTTTGTACCCAACATAGTGACCACCCGGAAGCGCGATTTCGATCAAACTTTCCTCATCGGATATGGATCCATCGAAACAGTCAAGTCGCCGACAACTTATGCTGGAAAATTGTCACGTATGAAAATCGAAATCTTCTTCAGTAGTACATGAAAACTGATCAATAATTTCACTTCAACTTCAAGAATCCGGTGAAACCACATTCAAAGATCCTTGCTTTATTGTATTATTACCATTGTCATCTTGACGGGATTGTTGTAATTCTTGAAAGACCTTCTTGGCTTCTAGTGGCAAGTTTGTATAAATTTTTTGACTATTAATCAAAATACAAAAGGTGATTCATTTGTTTTTTTTTCTTTTACTATTTGAAACAAAGAATTTGAATAAAGAAGATTCATTATTTGATGGTTACTAAGTTCACTCTCAATAGTGAACACAAACTGACGCGTTAGTTTGTGCCAAATTAGCGCCACGTCAGCACTTTTAAAAAATGACACAAAACTGACATTGTACTGCCAATAGTAAACACACTTTAGTTTTTTATGGACTTCACATTTACCAAAATACTTTTATTTCTATACACTAGACAAAAAAAAAAAATTGACGCCCGTCGGAATTTCGACGCTCACCAAACCGACGCCAAACTGACTTGGTGGTGCCAACAATATCAGTAAATTGACGCTAAAAGTAACAGAGACCGAAGTGCCCGTTGTCACTTGTCTAAGTGAGTGAGATGGATTCAGATTTTATGAGTTGTTTGAAGAAAGAATTATGAAGAATTAGAAGGCGATGAAGTATATGTGTGGTTACATAAATTAATTAATTTCATATAAATTGGTATGTGGTGTGTCTATCCCAATAATAAGGGCACGATGGTTGATTTTGCAAGGGTAGAGATAAAGGCCTAATTTTTAAGAATGGGTAGTTAATATTATTCAAATATAATCTTCTAAATCTAATTTAAATAATAAATAATAAATATTAATAAAAGAAAATCTTTAATATGAAATTATTTTAAAAAATTAGTCCCTGTTAATCAATAGATTCTTAAATTTTACCAATCTTTTAATTAACTAATCACATCTCTCTGTTTACTTAAGAGTTATGTTTAAAATAAAACTTTTAATTAAATAAAATAATAATCATATTTTGTCATTATATAAAGAAAGTCGTGCCCTCATCATTTAAATGCCGTAGAAGATTTTAACTTATTGTTTGCGATTGTTTATAACCCCCTGTACTTTTGATTGTCTCATGGTATATACGCATGTACTTTTCAAATAATACTGATAACAACAACACATAAGCTTTAGCAAGTAATCAAAGAAAAAGTAATTATTATATACTTATCTATTTTCCCTTAAAAAAGCAATTTAACAAACCACCAGAGAAAGTTGTATTTTCAAAGCCCGTGACGATACTGACATCTTAAAAGGTTTTAATGGTTTAAATGTGTGGGTTTAATTACGAGTCTAAATAAGATGAGACAACTCATAATCTACTTGAGATCGACTCAAGATACATTCAAAATCAATTCAGTACAAGTTGAGTAAGATGAGACAACTCATAAGCTACTTTAGATTGACTCAAGAAACATTTGAAATCAATTCTGTATAAGTTGAGTCGAGCTCAAGCTACTCAAGTAGAGTTTCGAAAATCGAGCTCTCTAAATATCAATAAACAAAACTTTAATATTGCATAAATAAAAAGTTAACAACCCCATTTATCACAAAATCACATAATATCACTAAATAATTATGGGTTTTGTAAATTTATTTGAATAAGTAATACCAATAGATAAGAAGGCATTTGCAAAAAGTAAAAAGAAAAAAAAAGTTGAAATGATGGGTTTCTCCTTTATTCATAACATTTATAAGTCCACTTAATTAAAAGCATTTTATAATGAGACAAATTATGTAAAACAAATAACAAAAGTTAGTTAAAATCATGTTTTTCCTATGTAAAGAGAAAAGGTAAAAATAAAATTAATCGTAATACTTATAATTAGTAAAGTAGTAACAAAGAATATAAGGTATATACAAAAAGTAAAAAAAAAAAAACACTGGAGAAGTGAACTAACGAGTTTTGTCTATATTTTTACATTAAAAGTCCGGATGTATATACGGGCCTATAAATTGATATAACTAATAATAAAGATGAGTTTTATTACTCATAGAGAGATAAAAGATAAGAATGAGAAGAACCGTATGGGAAAAAAGTTATGGCGGGAAAATGGGAGATTATGATGACGTGGGTGATTTACATTAAGATTAATATCCCTATTTAGTTATTGGGATATAAGTAACGGAAAATGTTGCTAAAGGGGGTAAAAGTTTATATATGAAAGAATTAGGAGAATATGAAAAATCTCCAATATTGTAAAGTTTAAAATATTAGTTAACTTTTCGTTGTGCTTAGAACATAATAAGAAAGTCTTCAAACTGTATATGACACAGGATCACCACAATCAACATACTACAAGAAAATGGAACAAATAACACTAAAGGTTTTTAGGGACGATCCAAGTCGTCGCTAAAGACCACTAAATGGTTACATGTTGACTCATCTCGTCGCTAAAGTAATGAAATTCGTCGCTGATAAGCAATAGATACGAGGGCATAGCAACGAGATGTCGTCGCTATAGACCGTTAGGGACGATTTACTGGCCTTTAGCGACGAATTTTGGTCGTCGCTAAAGGTGAATTCTAGGAGTGATAGCGAACGTATGTCCGGTAGTGTATTGAGTTAGTTGTACAAAAGAGATATACATGAACAAGAATACTACAATAGGTGTGTATGTGCATTGCCAGTCGTGCATACGCTACGTGTACTCTGTTTTTCGATCTACACACTCTGTTTAAAGTGATTTTAGACTTGGTGTTATGATTTTGACCATGTCGTCGCTAAAGTTTTTCGTTGTATTTGATCCATTGTATAATCAAGCTACCTTAATGGTTGTATGTTCAATGTTTTAATAATCTACCGTATCCATCCAATAGTTACCATTCCCATCCATGACGGAAACTGACAGAAACAGACGGGCCACGTCAGCGCCACATCAGCACCACCTCAGCTTTTTAAAAAACTGACAGAAACTGACAGACCCCTGCCATCAGTGGTCCGTCAGTTTTTTTTCAGGGACTCACGCACATTTTAATTAATTTATTAATCAAAATAAAACACAACTTATTAAAAAAAAACATTACAATTAAAAAAACAAAAAAACATTACAACTAAAAAAATAAAAAATACATTACATTTATTGGAACGAAAAAACATTTTACACTAATTAACGAGTACGGAAATTTGGTGGGAGTTGCGAAATGTGTTCAATTAGAGCATTGCGAAGTTGATGATGAACCTCCCGATCGCGTAATTCCTTGTCCATACGCAATTGAGTCTCAACCCGTTGTTGCCACGAACGTCTTGGTGGAACCGTCAGATATTCCTCCTCTAGTTGACACATATTTCGTTTGTTGTCCTTGGTTATCATGTTGTGTAGAATCACACAAGTATACATGTTTCTTTTAATTTTGTTGGTGCTATATGGTCGTGTCGGGTTCTTGATGATTTGCCAACGGCCCTGAAGCACACCAAATGCTCGTTCCACATCTTTCCTTGCAGATTCTTGATATCTCTTGAAACGCATTTCTTGTTGTGTTAGTGGATGCTTAAACGACTTTACAATAGTAGACCCTTCCGGATAAATTTCGTCGCCTAAATAATAACCTTTGGTGAATTCTTGGCCGTCAATCGTGAAGTTTACTTGGGGAGCTCTATTTTGCAATAAATCGGTGAACAAATCCAATTGATTAAGGACGTTGATGTCGTTGCTCGAACCCGCTGGACCAAAGAAAGCGTGCCAAATTCACAAATCGTAAGAGGCAACCGCTTCGAGCATGATCGTTGGAATACCTTGATCACCTCTAGTGTATTGACCTTGCCATGCTACTGGACAGTTTTTCCAAGGCCAATGCATACAATCTGTCACACCCCCAAAAACGGTCAACGTTGGTCAGCGGAAGCAATTGTATACAAAGGTGGGGGCGTCGACGTAAACGTTGGACATTCATACATATCAGAGCATATGATTATCGCAGAACATATATGTATTAAGATGCCATAATTAATTGTTTACAAAAGTTTACGATTCATCGAATCGTAGAAATAGAAATGTAGTTTAAGTTATACAAAAGAAATCTCATTGGCTTCAAAAGATGGCATCCTAAATTCTTCGTGGGTCGCCTAGTTTCATAAGTATGCATGCAGTCTCACATGTGCAGCTAATTCCCTGAAAAACATAGTAAAAAGTCAACAAAATTGTTGAGTGAATTCACAGGTTTTATGTTTGCAAGTATAGTTTGATAAACCAAGGTTGTTTGTAAATCGTTGTTGCCATAACATTCAAGACGTGGTTTCGCCGGGATGTTACCCCAAAATACAGTTTAGTTGGGATGTTACCCAAACACAGTTTGAAAATACGTTGCTGGTCGTTCTCCAGCGTTTTCAAAATAGTACCGGTCGTTCTCCGGCCTATAACATGCTGGTCGTTCTCCAGCGAATCACAATACCGGTCGTTCTCCGGTTTATTACGTACTAGTCGTTCTCCAGTAAAACACTACCGGTCGTTCTCCGGTTTATCACAAGTAGTAAAACGTTTTTGTAAACAGTTGGTATAAAAGTTCGAAACTCATTTCATAGTTGCACAATAGTATGAACACGATCATAAACAGTTGTATAAAAGCATTGAAAGCAATTATATAATAGTGGTAGATTATGGCAAACAGTAAAACAGTAACTATGTTTTTCACCCCTGTTGGAAAGCATGTAAAAGCGGTAAAAGTAGGGGCTGTGAACTCACCTCGTGAGCTAAATACGTGAGTGCTAGCAAAGTGGTTGCCCAAGTACGGTCTCTTAACGTCCTAAACGCAAGAGATCGTTTATATAAGTAGTTGGCTAACTGTCGAACCATGTTAAATGTTCACTCGTTTCGAAAGATCATTGTGTTTAAAATTTGTGCGATACGTTGGTGACGTTTTCGGAATAATAATGCTTGATGTTATTATTATTATTCATGTTTCGTTGTTAACTTTGTAAAAGTACAAGTCATGTGTTTCCAAGTTGTTTTCTTATGTAGTTCATTCGTAAAAATTGATAGTTTGTAACAATTTAATTTTGGTTATTTGGATGTTGCGACACTAATGTAGTGTCGCAGAGTCGTGTTGCGACACTAAGGGATTATGCGACACTAAGGTAGTGTCGCTAGTTAATACTGCCATCCTTGTGTCGCTAATTAGTACTGCTAGCTTTGCGACACAAGGGTAGTGTCGCTATGGTCACCGACTTAGTTTCTCAGGCTGAGCTTCGGTCTGTGTTGTAATGTTTTATTTCGTGAACTCGGTTTACGTTTTTGTTTTAGCCTGAAAATTTTACACAATAAATCTTAATGTTTTAATACTTGTAAAAAGTAGGTTTTATAATTTTTGGCAAACCCGAAGGTGCTCGTTTTTAACCTCGGGAATTGTTAACAGCTTTGGCCCGACTTTTTCTCTAAAATACTCGGTTTTGTGAGCTCGATTTCAAAAATCATAAGTCCGAAATAAAATATAAGAAAAATCACAGAGGTTCCCCTATGTCTTGACTACTCCCAGTAATTTTTCTAGAATTTTTAGGCAAGTCTAGGTATTTTTAAATATTACGTTTGTCCTCTGAGGTCCAAAATTGACCAATCTGGACACATGCAACAAGATCTACTTTCTGGGCAAAATCTATACATTTTCAGAAAAAGTCATCTAAACGACATTTGTACCTAACAAAATTTGTGAAATTTTGACAGTAGTTTCAGGTCATTTGGAGATGTATATCTCGAGTTATGGTCAAAACCCCAAGAGTCATTTTCTGACTTTTCTGGGCAGATTATACATGTTTTCTTACAAAAATCATTTGAAATAGTAAACGAGCTCCAAAAATTATAAAACCAGTTGGAAATGAAAGCTAACTTCTTAAACTTGAGTTTTATCTTTTGAATATCCATTTTTATTAAGTATTGAGTGAGAAACACCTAGGTGAAACTCGGAGTATTTTCTGGACAGAAAGTGCATGTTGCATTTTTGTAAGTGGATGATGATGAAAAACGTTTTTAACAAGGTTTTTGGACATGGATCTTTTGAGTGAACCTTTTAACATGACATTCAAGTATTTTTAGAAGTAGGAAAGATTTTCTTACAATAAAAATGAAAGAAGGAAAAGAAGATGGTGTTGTAGAGCTTGAATCCTTGTAAAATCCTTGATCTTCCTTGCAAAATGGTGAAGATTCTTGGTTGTATTTCTTGGTAGAATTATGATGTGTTTGAGCAGATTTTTAGAGTGAGAAAGTGTATATTTTAGTGAGAAGGAGAATTAGAGAGAAAATGGAGGAGGAGAGTGAAATTGCATGTATTGTGAATGATTTTAGGGAGAAGAAAGAAATGAGTGGTTTTTGCATGAAGTGTGCACATAGGGAGGAGGAAAGGGGGTGGCACATGGGGGCAGATTTTTAAGGGTCCCATCTCATGAGTTTGTGATTTAATTCTCAGTCTCAGTTTGTGTTACGTATTGTGGTCGTTTACCCGTTATTCGTGTTAAAACGTTAAATCGCCTAACGTTTTCTTGTGTCGTTTTAATTTACGGTATATTTGGGAAAATTTTCCATTGAAGTGTTATTAAAATACTTTATTTTGAGTTACCGAAATATTTATCGAGTTTCATTTGGTTGCCGAATTCGATTCGCACGTTTTTGTTGCGTTAGAGACGTTTTAACCAAAACGTATAGGTTTTTCGTGTATTATTTTATTAAAATAATAATATAGGATAAATAACTTCTAAAAATAGATTTAAGTTATTTATGGAAATATTTTCACCAACGTCGTATATTGTGTCAGACACTGTCCGATCGTTTCGCGCGTATTTACTAATAATTACAACTTTTGTAATACCTCACCTATTAATTTGTTGGGCTTTGCTAGACTTATCTCATAAAAATAGTGTGAATTTTCTTAAGTAGGGAATTAGCCTAAGACATGCACGTGATTAATGTACGTAATTACACCGAAATTTGAGGGGTGTCACACAATCGATGCTTCCGAGCATATCCGGAAAACCATGCAACTCGGCATGACGCTGATGTAAAGTTTGTACGTCTTGTAGTGTTGGTTTTCTTAAATATTCGGTTGAATATAGATGAAAAACACATTTACAAAAGTTATCCAAACACAAATATAATGTTTGTTCACCCATATGTAAATATTCATCAAACGCATCGGCTGCACAACCGTACGCCAATTGGCGTACAGCAGAAGTGCATTTTTGCCAGACGTTAAAACCAAGTCTACCGGTTGCGTCTCTCCGTTGATGGAAATATGTAAAGTATTCAGGTACCGGAAACTGAGAATACGATAAAATACCTTGACATATACGGAGAAATAATGGTTTGCTCATCCGATAACGTCGTCGAAATATATCACCAGGATACGTTGGGTGTTCCTCAAAGTAGTCGACAAACAAACGCTCGTCCATTGCTTCACGATTTCTATTAAAGTATCGTCGTGGTGCTCTTGGTATTGGGATCAGAACTTCCTCTTCTTCTTCAGATTCGGAAGAGATCGAATTAATCATATCGATCGTTGCTTGGGGATCGAAAACCGCCGCTAATTCTTGCAAATCATCAAGATCGGAATCGGATGACATATTGGAATTATATAGTGTGAATTGTAGTGTGAAATATTTGGAATTATAGTGCGAATTGTTTGGAAATAGGAGCATGTATTTATAGAGGGTAAAAAAAAAGAAAAAAAACATGGCTAGTTTTAAGACCGTTTTTTTTTTTTTTTTTTCAAACGGTAACATGCCTGGCCCACAAAACACACGCGAAAATAAGCGACGGAGGTTCGGAAAACCGAAAGAAAAAACCGACGGACCGAAACCGACGGCCCTTGCCATCGGTGTCGGTTCCGTCGGTTTATTCCGACGAGGATCCAACGGGCCGATACGAGTGGTCTAAAGATATCCATTCACGTTTGTCAAAATTGGATGGGTGACATTTAAGGAAGTTGTTTTCTTCCTCAGAAAGTAAATACATGCCAACTGCAACTTGCTAGAGATGCTAATAATAATATGGTTGACCTTCTAGATTTTGATTTTTGTTGACCACCAGACATTCTTCCTACGCTTTCACATTTCACAACATCGGTTGACTTTTTCTACCTCTGAAGTTACATGTTACATATACAAATTTAAATTGTATTTACTACCAAGATGGATAGATTCTTTCATTTATTGTAAAAAAAATTGCTGGGCTTTTTGGGCTTAAAGATCATAAAAAAAAACAATTGATGATGATTGTTATACAATTTCCGTTGACTCATGCATCCGTTGAATGTGAAGTTAATGTAGCCAAAAGTAAAAGATCAACTGTTTTCGTGAAAAAAGAACTAATCAAAATTCCTAATATCTATGATTCATACAATTGTTCATGTATTTTAAGTGTCAATATACAACGTAAAACAACGTCCGATCAATAGAGACCCAAGAGTAGAGCTACACGGGTCAATTCTCTTCACCAAAGCGCTTCTGATCAAACATGAAATACCTATGTTAGTTCAATAATCATAGTTTAACTTAAGCAAAACATGAAACATGTATATATATATATATAAAAATATACACGTTTCGACTCATTATCCAACCCACCTAATCTGCCACCTCCAATAAAAACATGAAATAAAAGACCAAAAGTTGTTAAGGTTCAACTCGAGAAACAGGGGAAGTCCTTAGTAAATTATACCTTTTTTTATTGTAAACCTTGAACTATCGCCCTTAGAACATCATCTCCAGCTATCGCCCTTAGGTTTCTTATGAATGCCGTCCTTGATATCTTGTTTCGCTGTTTAGTAACATGATATGAAATTTTAGGTGAAAATCATCAAAATCATACACATGAATGAACGATAAGAGAGAATTATCAAAGTGCAAAACTTACCAAATACTCATGATGGACTCTCTTGAGTAAGAACATCTTTGAAGAACTCAAATAATTCGTAAGGTGCCTCAACAAACCGCTAATGCTCATATGTTGTGATGTTGGTATCCTTAAAGATTGCGCCCCTAAAAAATTTATTAATATATTATAACGAAATTTAAGGAAGTTTTAAATTTAAGAGTTAAACAGTTAGATTTAAAAGGTTTAGTATTTGCTAGCTCACCTGTTAATGAATCTGCTTGAAAACTGATGATGTAAAGTGGAAGGATGTGTGTGTTCATGTAAGGCTCCCAAATGATATATTTTGTTGGTGACTCGAGATTATCAACACCCGAGTTGAATTCCATGGAAGTCGGTTGGTCTTTTTGTGAACCGAAAGAAATTGTTTCCGGTTTTCCTAAAATCACCCGACATAGTAAGACATGCCTCAATCCATCTGAATCAGTAACTGACGTTTTCGCACTGCATATACAAAACAACATCAAAATCAAATTAAGCAACTATTTGATAAACTTGCATCATACTCGTGTTCATGTAAATTTTAACAATGGATGAAAGCTACCTTCACAAGTGATTTGATAAGGATGTACAACTACTAGTTAAAAGCCTTTCAATAAACAACATAATCAGATGAATTTTGTGGTCAATGCTAGTTGGCAATCAATGAATTAAGCTAACTAATGTCAACCTAGTTGGCTAAATTAGTCAAGTAGTTGTTGATTACTTTGAGCAAAACCAGTAAAATTTGAACATTAATACATATGCAAAAGTTATTGGCAAGTGAATTTGATAATGAAGAAGATTCTGACTAACACCGGATTGAAAAAACTAAAAGTTTCTGCACTTTTAACTTTCTAATGTGTACTTAACACATTCCAGATGAAACCAAATGTAGACCATTAACTCTTTCTGAAATATAACATAACGCGAAAACAAACAAATTTCTCCTGTTTTGGAAAAATTTTAAAAGGAGAAAAGGAAAATTTAAAAATAATCTAGATGAGCTCGAGCTTAAAAGGGCCAATTGTAAGTGCTATGGAGTTTTCAACCCATCCCTAATAAGGTACTAATCTTCCTATTCGAGCTGGCATATGTATTTTCTAATAATTCACATACTATAATACTATATTAAGCTCATCTCATGAATCGAATAACTTTTATTTTAGAATGGTAACTCTACAACCTACTCCACGTGTTTACTTCGATAAGACTTGAACCACAATCTATTGATTCAGGAACCAAGACTTGAACCACAACCCCATGGTTCATGGTTCCTAGCGTACCGGCAGACTATAACCCCTTTTTGGTCAATGGCAAATAATAACTAAAAATTGCAGACAAAAACGGATAATAAAGTTTATGAAGGAACTATACTAACCTTTCAATTGGAACATTGGCCGGAGACAAGTAAACACCACGACCATACGACGTCATTCTACTTTCAAATCGACGAAATCCATACAACATAATCTCACTAATCTCATCACGAGAACCACCAAACCAACCATATTTTACATTCGCCTCTCCACCGTTTTTATTCGCAATTGCAGCAACATATACTTTAAACGCTTCCAAACGAGCTTCATCCATTACATTCCAATCGTATCTCTTCTTATGTATCCCAAAAATATTTACATTCTTCCTAATTCCACTCACAAAACTCTTCTTCACATTCTCATAATCTTTACTTCCTTCCTTTAGTCTTTGCACCAACAATCTGTCCGTTGCAAATATTCGGAATCGTGGTGAGCTCGTAACCTCGTTATCGGATTCGTATTCAGGTCTAACGATCTCGTTATCGTCTACCCTAACGGAAACTTGATCTTCTTCATACTGAACTGTTTGATTCATCGTTAGTTTTGTGAGGAATTTATGGAAGAATACAAAGAACCGAACAGAAGTTGTGCAACTAATCGATTAAACTTTGAAAGCAAGATACGTGAATTTGTCAATAACTATAAATAGAGATGGAGAATTGGAAGTTTGCTTGGATAGGTATAGAAATGAAGTTGAAGACGTCATGTTTATTCTGGAAACCGACTTCCTATAATTAACTAATTCTAATTTTAATAAAATAAAAACACCGCCTCAGTCTTTTAAAAAAGGAAAAAAAAACATGTTTTGTTTTAGTTTGTCACTTATAAATAAATGGAAACTCTTAATTTTGTCTACAAGTTATCTTAACGAACAAGTATTATTTATTACTTGATAAAAATACTTGTGACGTGGCGAATACACTTTAATATCTCATCTTATCATTAAAAAATATTCTTTTAAATTATAAAGTAAAGTTTAAAGATAAGATATTTACATTATTTTTTGTTAATGCTAGATGTCAACAAATAATCAAGTTGGCAATTTGGCAATTCGTATTGAGGTAACATGACCCTTCTTAACAGGTTATTGACTTTTGTTCTTATAGGATAGGAGTATAAATAAAATCAAGTAATCCTCTTCTTGGATTAAATTTTTAATCGACTCGCTTTCTTATAGTACATTTATATTTATAGAAAAAATTAAAAAAGACAAGAAAATTACATTAAAAAGAAGGGCAAAAGTGAAAGGAAAAAAAACTCAATGTACTTTTTTAAATACACAATTCTTAATGTACTTTGTAATTATATTCAGAATACTTTCATTTTTCGTTCAAAGTGGGCAACCTACAATTGTTAAATCGTAGAGTATAATTTTTTCAAAAAAATTATAATATATTTTATCTTGTACTTTATAATTTATTATTATTGGTTGTACATTATCGTCTTTATAATACAATTTGTACAATTTGAAAGTATGTTGCACACCTTAAGATAACGTTTATAGTTCGTTGTACACGTTGAGTATTCACAAAGTATAATGCGTAAAAAGTACAATGTTTTTTTCTTTTTTAAGAATTGTAAAGATTTATTCATCTTTAAATTAAAAAGATTTTTTGAAGCCTTATTTTTCCAAAACTTACCCGCAAAATTTAGAAAAAATAGGAATTGACTATTTGACTATGACGATAAGGGTATTGTTAATGACAGCCATAAAGACTATTAATAACGTGCATAAATGAATTATACTTTCAGTTATATTATTTATGGAGTTAACTAAAATTCAAGGGTCAGAAGATTTATTATGATATGAGTAAAAGTATTACTGCATATTTTAAATTCTTACTGACAGCCTATAAACTGTCATTATCATTTTTTTAATGATAAAAGGCCTTTAAATACTTATACTTCGTATTTTTGTGAAGGAAAATTTTAAGAAAACTACTGTTGAGAAAGCACCAACTACTAATAAAGTCAATTTCAAAAAAATAATAATTAGATAAAAAGTGTCAATCTCTTTGATATTAGAGAATTTTTGGCTTTGTGTTGGCGTTTCTGCCCGTAGGTAAGATAGAGCTCTAAGAAGTGTGGGCGACATTTTAGACGAACTTGTGATGATTTTTTTCAATAGATACGACCAAAATATGTTATTTAAAAATTGTTTATACTTGTAGCATTCTTTGAAACAAACTCTTCCATCAATCTGATTTTGTTATTTTTCTTATAGATGTTATTTTCAATATATCATATGGGTAATCCATTAACATTATTCGTTCAACATTGTAGAGCTTAACCATAAGTAAACCTCATTAATAAAAGAAAAATGATACTTGTGTCAAAACATATAAGTCTAAATTATGCTTAAATTTTTTATTGGTACATGTGTTAAATTTATTGGTAGAGATTAGAAAAGATAGTTAGTGGAATACAAACATAAAAGATATATTATTGCGCATATGTTTAGGTCTATATTATTAGTTTCATGTAGTATTACTCTTAAGAAAAACTACTTTATGCGAAAAACAATCCCATACAAATAGTAAGACACTTTTAAGACTAACAGAAGGCAGGAGTGGTCCTTTTGTTTTATGTCTTTGTTTATATTGTTTTTGTATAATCTATCTAAATAAAATTACATGCCCCATCTTTGTGGTATGTCTTCAATTTTATTCCCGATCTCTAGGTCGGGATTTTTGCGAGTTTAGTCCCTTAACTTGAATTTTCATTTCGCTCTCAGTCCTCAATCCCTCATGAAATGACTAAAATACCCTTAAATTTTTAAGGTCTTTTTATCCTTTGAAGGACTAAGAGTGCAATGAAAATTCAGGTTAAGGGACTGAACCCCAAAAATACCCGACTAAAAAATCGGGAGTGAATCGGATAACATACCACAAGACGGGCCGCGAATGTAATTAACTCATCTATCTAATATACTTGTTATTTTAGGAAAAAATAAATCCCACACAAATATTTTATAGAACTCTATACATGTATCATCATATCTTTTCACTATGAAGAGTAAATAATAACGAGAGTTGCCAAATTGAAGACGTCGTACACGAGTATTAACTTAATAATTTGTATAAATATAGACAAGTCGATTAGTTTTCAAAAGAATTCAAGACCACTCCAAAGACTAATGTGGAAGATGATAGAAGGCTTTCGAATACATGGATCTTGAATTTAATAATATGTACATATTTAAAGTAGTTGAGTTTCATATATAGATTGATGATTGATCTTTGCCATCTATATAGGAGTTGGAGGCTTATAAAACGGGATGCCTCATTTGCCGTCTATGTAGGAGTAGTTATGTAGTCATCTCATATATTTGGTCGTGTATTCTTGCTTGTAACTTTTTATTTGGTTAATTTACTCTATTACGAATATGATCAAGACACTAATTGCTACATTCTGGTTGATACAAGCTCGTCACAATAAAGAGTTTTAACTCTATATAGAGGTCATTTCCCTCTATACACACGTTACTCTTCTAAATGTGACGACCCTGAAAATAGAACATTGAACAAAAATCAAATGTAGACTACCAATTCCTTATGAAATCATGGTATAATCCGATAATAAACAAATCCATTATTCGGTTTGGTGAAAAAGAAAAATACTAACTAGAAACGTAAAAGTAGTCGATCCCAAATGATCAAAAAATGCAAACATAAACAAATAAAAATACTTACAAGGAGTTAACAACTAAACCTTTCAATTGGAACATTAGCTGAAGACAAGTAAACACCACATCCATACTAAGACATTATGTTTTCTCGACGATTCTCATCACGAGAACCACCATAACCAAGATACTTTTTATTTGAATCTCCAACCCTTTTATTGACAATCGCTGCAACAAATTATGTACGTATATGCATCTAAACGAGTTTAAACCGTGCCTCTTAACACTAACTGCAACATAAGTTCTTGTCGAGATATGATCATCACAAAAAGGAGCTTAAACTATATATGCAAGTCTTTTCCTTTCATACACATGATACTTTTCTGAATACCTTGTGTGAATTAAAAACCATTTCTCTCTTTGTTCATAATAAAGATTATGTTCAACCTTGTGTTTGATCTATTGTTAGTTTGCTCATTGTGTTTTCTAGAAAGTGCACGGACTAAAGGTGAACATTTCAAGTATGAGGGCTTCAACAGTTCAAGTTTATTATGGAAGGAGCTATGCAGATCGTTTGATCGTTGGAGGGTCAATATGTTACTCCTAAGACAAAGGTCGAGTCATGGATTGATATATAAACGACTTAGGGATTAAGGTTTCAACCCTTTGGTATGTGTATTCTCTCTGAAGTACATACGAACCCTTAATTATATGTTGTTTTGCTATAATTTCTATTGTATTGTTGTGTTATTGGTGATATATAATCCTTGGAGATCATTTGATCATGAAAATGACTTGTGCAATTAAATTTGAAGAGATGTTTTATTTTTGTTTTTTTAACATGAGCATTGGGTCTAGTAATTCACATGAGTATTTTTGGTTATTTACCGCATGTTCTTCAGTGTTTTGTGACACCCACTACTACAAAATAGATCATTAAACCTGCTCATTAGACCGGTTAGCTAATAAATCGGTCTCTAACAAATGTACCCTGTCAAAACAAATATCAATAAATCGGTTTGAAGATAGAAACCCGATCTTTTATGTTTAACCGCTCTTTTTAAGCAGAAAACGATCTCGTAGCAAAGTCAAAAACCGGTCTATTTCCCTTTCCCAAAAAATTTGGATTTCCCTCCATCCTTACCCAAAGATTTCAAACTTATTCCCCTTTCAAAATCGAAATCCAACGTTTCCTTGTATCTCATTCTCTACTCTCTTAGTTCCCCCAAATAAACATGGAGGTTGTCACCAGTTCCTCACAATTCTATCGCCATTCTTTTTCTCCTTTACCATAATCTCATTCTTAAACGTTATTAATTTTTCTCCTTGGGTTTTGCCTTTTGATTTTGTGAAAACCTAAACTGATTTATTGATTTTGGCTTTTTAATTTGGGAAAATGGGTTCGTGTTCGAATTTGGGGAAACAGTTAACACATACCCAAAATTGAAATATTACTAACATTTAGAATCGTACGGAGAAAGCACAAACACTTGAATTTAATGACTAATTTAGTCGTATGAAAATCGTGAGAGAAAAAACAAAGCTATACTAATTGACAAATAATAGCAACTTGCAAAAGAATATAGGGTTTGCTGCGGCTCACCATTTCCACACGTTTATTGACCAGCCTCTTAACTTTGACTTTATATTGGAGTATTTTATTGCTTAACATTATTATTCTAATTTCTAAGTGGAGAATGGGAGTGCGGACGGATTATTCGGTTCGGGTTAATCGGATGTTGAACAATTTCAAGTTAATCTTTAATTCAATTTAAATAAAAAACGGCTTGTTGGATACGGATTAAACGGTTAGGATTGGTGTTCGGATTAAACGGTTTCATCCGAATTAATTCAAGTTGGGCGTGCGATATCGAGTAAAATTAAATTTAACAAATGATTACGTTTAAAACAATTATATAAACAAACATAAGATGTAACAATAGGTCAATTATAAGATCCAAATTCCAATTCCAACATCTAACATTCTAACATACAATTTAATCCAAAACAGATTCGTATTTTCTTAATCAAATAAACATCACCTTCAATCTAATTCAAAAGAGGAGTTCCAAAACAACCAAAAATTAGTTAAGAATTCTAGATGGTTCTAAACTATTATTAGTAGTAAATGATATAATTTAAGATTTTATTTGTAATTAACTAATATACGGTAAACATTAATATATTATTAAAAATATATTATTTAATTACTTAATCTTTATTTGAATTATTAAGATATATCCAAACATTTTAATTTTAATCCTTTATCCTATCCGTGTAATCCAAGTAATCCATAATCCGTTTAAACAATCCGTAATCCGAATAATCTTGTCCATTTAAGTTAAATCAGATTTGGATCGGTGGATATGCAGATTCGGATAAAAGTAACACTCTTATATCAATTACCTTTAACCGTTATAAATGATTAAGACTTTTGACTTGAATTTACATTTTGAAGATCGAAAACCTACAATTTTATCTTTTTTTTCAATAGGTGAAAGGATCGGAGGGGAAGACTTAATCTTCCCATAAAATAATTTTAATATGATCGATTTCCTTTCTTTGCAACAAGTAAAGAAAGATCGATCCTTTGGGATCCTTCCTTTCTTCAAACGGAAGGAAGAGCATATAAGATTTGCTGCATTTTTGTTTGTGATCTACGTTCTGATTTATTACATCTTATCAACGATTGCATTTTAGAATACTGCATTTCAACACATAAAATTTAATTGTACTTTAACAGCATTGCATTTTAACACCATTGCATGCTACATTTATAAATTTTTTCTAAAATGCAACAAATCTGCTATGCCTCTCATTTTTATCATTTGAGACCTTCCTATCAGAACCTTACTTTAAATAATATTAAAACTTTTCGTTGATGTAAATACCAATATGGAAAGTTCCTATTAACTTTCGGTTTCTATAAAACATTCGTAATTCATAATTCATATATGTAAACCAATTGTTTTAATAAACATTACTTAGATTGACAAGTGATGTCGTAAACTGCAATGGTAAGTTGTAACTATGTATCTCACGTTTTTAATTAATACTACTTAGATTGACGGTTAATATACAATGACTTTGTATTCGGTTTTACAAAAAGATTATCTTATTTGATTTTTGGGAAACAATGATTTATAAAAGTAAAAAAACAATTGACAACTCCGTTATGCATGATTGTTGTAGCTTGAAATCACCAACAACCGTCATCGATGCACTCTTATTGAGAAGATTCGAAAGAAAATAATGGCAATATCCAATTGTCAAACTCACTGTACAATGTCCTTAAGATACTAACGGATAACTTTTCTAAACCTCATTGATTTTCACTAACTTAAGTCAATTGACTTACCAACCTAAAATTTTTAAAGGATTTAAGAACGCGAGTACCCTACTAAGTGTTAATAGCAAAATTGAAATAGACAGATTTAGCGCTAAATAAAACCTTTTAATTTATATTCATTTTACCCCGTTAACTTTCTAAAATATACAAATTCAATCCTTGTTTGACTGTTTGTCATCACCATTTATATTTCCCTCCGAAGGATTTCTCTATCAAAATATTGAAACACTAATAACCCATCAACGGTGTATCAAAAGAGCTATCATATATCAAATCAAATATAGTTAAATCATCTAAAATCATAAGTTCATATCTTTGTTGTTAACTTTACCATAATCTTAAATCCTTAACACACAAACACGCATCTGCTCGCCCTTTACCACACATATACATACTTTATATATGTGTATTTCGATTATCTTTTTGTTTGTTACGCATTCTGACATTCATCAATAGATTACCCCCACAGGGCCACAACGCTTGCAATTTGCAAATACACATCTTTCTTCTCAAATTTATAATTTTATAATAAAACGCTTTCGAAAATGACACTATCATATCATATTTGTCATGAAAATAATCACTCCAATAATGTAGATGCTTCTTATTAGTTGGTTTTTGACATCCTCGTATAAGTTGGTTGAAGAACACGCGTGTTCACATTTTTTTTTGGTTGGAGGCAAAAAAACTAACAGTTAAAAAGCCATCTACCATTTGTAAGTGTTATGAGCTCAAAATTTTTTCCATCCACACTTGTTATATTAATATGGTTTTTAGGGAAAGATATATAGATTTGTCACAACATTCACTTCACTTAATTTATAATCAACTAATTTATAGTAATCCCATTGTAATCATTGTAGCAGTATCCTTGATTCTAATACTTCTATATATAAGTCTATAACCATGTAGCCCAAAATCTTGGAGTGAAACTAGACCAAACCTATAAGATTCAAAATTTGCAATCGTAGCATCAGTGCATCTTGTCGAGTTTTGATCCAGCTTTGAAGACGGCTATGACCTCATACCCTTTAGCCATCAAAAACCAGTTATTAAGATGCAATGTTAACAGGATTTATTAGAAGGACGTGGATCAAGTGTTACCTCGACATTAAAGACGTTCAACACACGACCGTTAAAAATTTTAGTATTAAATGTAACTTAATTAGCTTGTAGAATTTCTACCCACAAACTGCTATAAATTGATGCTTTCATTGTCATTTACCATCCCAGACATGATCCGTCTTCCCTCGCAGAATCCATGGCCACCATGACCCGATTCCAAATATCCATTATGATTCTATTCCTATATTTAGACACATCCTTAAAAACAAATAGTTGCTATTTTTGTAGCATCTACTTGTCGACCATGACTTTTATTTTGGAAATAAGATATATTCGACCTCGTGTCAAATTCACTTAAATAAATTCGGTCAAATTAATCAAACTTTCCAAACGCGTTCAAACTCAATAGTCAACACTTCACTTTGTTTAAGTTCCTTCCTTCCAACCGCCATCTTATCTTAACTATTATTCGGCTGTCTTCAACTCATATACTTTTATTACATATATATAACCCTCAATTCACATACTATAATTCAATCCAAAAAAATAATAAGTAAAGTAAAGTCGACAAAAGTCAAACCAATATGTCAATTCGTATTGACGAGAGTATTAAGATCCGAGACGTATGGTCCGAAAACCTAGAATCCGAATTCGAATTCATCATATCCGTAATCGATCAGTATCCGTACATCTCTATGGACACTGAATTCCCCGGCGTCGTTTACAGGCAATCTTACGATCCGGCGAAACCGTACACACATCGCCGGCCGTCAGATAATTACAAGCTACTAAAATCGAACGTCGACGTTTTAAACCTAATCCAGCTCGGTCTCACACTCACCGATGCAGCCGGTAACCTACCGTACGACGACGAGACTAACCGGCGTTTCATCTGGCAGTTCAATTTTAACGATTTTGACTTAGCGCATGATCAGTACGCTCCTGAATCGATCGAGTTGTTGAAACGGCAAGGTATTGATTTCGAACGGAATCGGATTGAAGGTATTGACTCGGTCCGGTTCGCTGAGTTGATGATGTCATCGGGACTGGTGTGTAATGACTCAGTGAGTTGGGTGACGTTTCATAGTGCGTATGATTTCGGTTATTTGTTAAAGGTTCTCACGCGCCGGGAGCTTCCGTGTGAGTTACACGAGTTTTTGGAAGCTTTCAATGTGTTTTTCGGTGATAACGTGTATGATGTGAAGCATCTGATGAAGTTTTGCCGGGAAAAATTGTACGGTGGGTTAGACCGGGTGGCGAATATGTTAGAGGTGAACCGGGTTTGTGGAAAGTGTCATCAAGCCGGTTCGGATAGTTTGTTGACGTGGCATGCGTTTCAAAAGATGAGAGAGGTGTATTTTGTGGATGTTGGGCCGGAAAACTATGCCGGTGTGTTGTATGGATTGGAAGTTTATTAGTCAATAAATTAAGTAAAAAATTATTTGATTATTTTGGTAAAATGGTGGCTAATTTTTTAAGTCATAAGCGTTTCGTCGTTTGTGTGACAATTTACATAAATAACACAATAATATTTAGGATTTTAGCAATGGAAGTCTGTAGGGCTTTTGTTAATGTCTTTAGATATGCATTAAATATTGTACTATAATTATAATAAACTTTCTTTCTTCCCTTGAATATTTTCACCCCTGAATTTGATAAATATACAAATTCTATATGCATGTCTCAAAACCTTAACAAAGGTCTTAAGGGTTTTCATTAGCAAAACCCTAATATTTAACAGGATAAATAACACAAGACTTTAACTTTACATAATAAATGGAAAGAAAAAAAAGTTATATAAATTACCATCTGCATGAACGTTTATATAGTATCTTAGATCAATTGCAATTTGCAAGATGGATCTTATTTGGTTTGTAATATAGTTGTGTCTTGTTTAATTTTGTTAATTCTCAACTGGGCCAAGCAATGATTTTACCTCCTTTTTGGGCTTTCCAATTCTTAACTCGAATAATAGTGGGCCTCCTTAGGAGATAAGTTTATGCTATGCGTTTTGCATTGCAACGGTGGAGGCGTGGAGCCGTGGAGGTAAGTGAATTCAAAGAATAATGGTGTCGATGTTTCATCATCATAAAGCATATAATACGTACAAGTTTAGAAAAATAATAGTAATTTATAAAACGTATACAAATATAAGATGTGGTGTTTTTATTTTCAAGGATAATATAAAAAATTATATAGTATTTTTTGTAGTTGAAAAATGTTTCTTGCGCATAAAAATATAAGTCTAACCATAAATTTTACATAAACCTAAAAGTAAGCCTACCATATAATTTTTGACACATAAATCTTATTTTTCTCTATTTTATATTCACCAATCATTTTAACGAGCAACGATTAATGTGTTACAAATGATCGTTTGGAAATAACGATTACTTGAGTATGTGCATATATGTGATTTTCGAACGGAAAAGGTAAAAGTAACAAGTTTATTTAATACATTTATCCATATAAATAAAGAGTTTCAATTCATTCGATGTTTCTTATCATGTACACCAGCCATCAGGGCACATGTTAGCAAATCCCAACAAAAAATAGATAACGCAAAATACACATCCGTGATAAACACATTCAAGTACAACCAGACACTATTATCATCTCATCTTCTCTTGTATATCCACCACCATCATTTGCACGAGTATGAGCTTGTTATATCTTATTATCAATTGGAAAACTAAATGGACAATTTATCATGATATTTATAGGGGTGTTTAAGTAACCTTACTAATAAATAGTGGTAATTTGTCGATTCTAAATTCTCATGAGATTTCTGAAGTGTTGATGTCTTTTAACTTCAATATACTATATATTATTTCTTCCACTTATCGAAGCTTAAATGAACTTGATTAAAATTTGTATATATTGGAGTAAAAGATTACATATGAACGCAGGGGAGCATCACAACAACAACAATAATCAAAATTAAGTTTTTACAAACCTTAACAATGAATCGATTCATAAATACTGTTTTACGATTACTACCTTATATCAAAAAACAAATTATCTAGGTTCTTTTTAAATTTTACTACCATCTAAAGTTTGTTTTTAGCCGACAATTGCGTCTTTACTTCTATCTTGTCCATTTCAACCTTTTATTCACAATCTTTGACCATACAAAATCAAAGTTGCATCGGCTACCGAAACCCTAAGTTATTATATGTATCGTGTAAATACACACACATGTTTAGGGGTGTTTATTTGGTTTAAATCAAATCAAATAGGTAAGACTTACTGGTTTTCAGTTTTGAAAATTTGAAATTGAACCGTCTAAACAAATTAAAAAATCAAACCGAACCGAACCAAATTATTATTCGGTTTATTCAGTTTTTACAATTCGGTTTGTACTTTAATATATTAACAAAGACATTCGAACACGATCACCAAAGAAAGGTAATTATCACGCTACGTAAGTTCATTACAAAAATTTTATAAAGTTATAATGCAAAACTAAAGTATAATTGAGAATTTAGAGATAAATGATTATTAAAAGTTAATAAAGGTATCACGTATATATAAAATTGGGTGAGCAACTTAATGAATGTGTACACATTTAGAAAAAAATAACCAGAATATAAAAGATTCAATTTTAACTTTGGAGTCAGCTCTCAGATGCGTATCTCAATTGGTTCCAGATGGTAGGATTTTGCAAGAAAATAGTCATGTTTCTTGATATGAGTGAACACTCTCCTTAGCGGGCTGTTGTGTCAGTTTAGAGCGTATGCTTAACATTATCTGCCTCGTATTATCTTTGAAGCAGAGCGTGTGAATCGGTCAACATTATCGATTATCAACGTTTTTCAAGATAAAGTACAAGAAAAACATAAATTATTACTCCGTACAACTCAATCAGGTTTAATTGATTTAATAATGTATTTTATTATTTATAATAGATAGATAATAGATAATAGATATATAAAAATGATGCCAATGCTCTAATCATGAGGATGAACTCTACTCTAGCACCACTCCCAAAATTTATTCCTTTATATTTACACGGATTCATGTGAGTGCCCCAGTCTTCTTGATTTGGTAGCTAGGGGGACACTTTATTACGCTTTTTTGGTTACTTACTCGATGATCAGGGTGTTAACCTGTAAATATGATTGAATGAATTGATAAAAGAGATTACAAATAATTATCAAAATTATATAAACTAGAAAAATACTAAATAATATATTCTAGTACGGTATTCACAAATTTTTATCTCAAAAAGTAGATAAATATTAGGTTTCCTGTAGTATTATGGGTAGCAACGATAGATATTTATTTACTCCAATAATGATGTTCTGCTAATATGTGCCAAGAGTTCGTGATAATTTGAATTTATTAAACTTAACGTTTCATAAAGGTGATAATATACACTCTTTAATACTCATTAATTCAATTTAATATTTTTCTTTTTAATTGAACTTACATATAAACAAATATTTTCATATTCAAGGAAATGTTAATTACAAATCCGTCATAGCCAAGTTTAGATCTCGAAAGTAGGAGCTAGGCAACTCGACAAGAGGAAGAAGAGGAACTAGTGCAATATATGTTCACAAAACTATGATTCAGGGTGTATTTGATTATGGACTTTTAGGAGTTTAAACTTCACAAACAAGATGTCCAAATAAAATAATTAATGCCCAGACCGATAAACTATTCATACCAAAAAGATTGTCTATAAGCTTTGTTTGGTAACACAACAAAAATGAAGATTTTTGAAAAAATAAACATTTCGAAGTCCTTAAAAAAAGCGAATAAAAGCCACAACTCCAGTTTCAGCCACAAATTTCAGCCTTCAGCTTCAACTCCAATTTCAGCTTCAACTCCAATTTCAGCTTGAGTATGTTGTTACCAAACAATACTAGACTATATGAATTGTTGGCAGGTGTTTATTACGAGAATGTTGCATGTACATAAAAGGTTTGAGGGGATATATATATATATATATATATATATATGGATCTTTCTAACTTATTTATGTAAGGTGATACATTTTCTGTTTCCTTTCCTTTTCAGAATATAAAGTGACGAGTTTTATGATAAGTTTAGCAATATGAAAAAGACCAAAAGCACACGTCATGAAACGATGTTTGAAATTATGGTGCTTTAGAATTAGAATAGAATTCTTGAGCATTCTCACATTTAAAATGCACCATTTAAAACAATTCTAATTAATCAAAATTAACATAATTGAATAACTTTCATGTTTATTATGGTGTGGCTCTTCAACATAATGCCAAAGGTTAATGTATCATATCATCATATAGATATAGATATAGATAGATGTAACATTAGAAAAACATTATTAGTGTATAAAAAGAATAACTTCCACTAATCATATGCCCACAAGGTTTATAGAAAATGTAAGGATTGGAGAAAAAGCAAAGAATAAATAAAAGTGAATATTGTCCGAGGCCGATCGGAAATAATGTCTGAACATGGTTTCATACTCCGACATGTTTTTTTGCTTTTACTTTTATCGCATATCTCCAACCATAATCTGTTTGAAAGTGACTACGATTCAACTTTTGGTTCGTTCGAGAATACTAGATTTGACACTCCGTGTTCTCTATCCTCAAATTTTATACGGAGTATTTGTTTTCTTACTTTTGTTATATAATCACACTTTATAATCAATTAATCTTTTAACAACTAGGTTTTATGTTCAGATTATCGGGTGATGTCAAGTTTTTTTTTTTTTTACTAAAATGTACGTGGTTTCCACGTTATTGTTTTCGACCATTTCCCGACCATTTCCCTGTTTTCGACCATTTCCCGACCATTTCCCGGTCACCCTCTAGATGTTTACATATATTCTTAGCAAAGACAAAAACAGATATTATCATACCTAAAAACAGAATAATGCAAGTAAACCAAACATATGTTATAGAAACAATAATAATAACAGAGTAATGAAGAACAAAGTGGTGCATGGGGCCTTGCCTTGAATATAATGTTGAAAGGGAGCCAAAAATTTGCTTTCTCTCCTAACAAAGCATATAAAGAACAAATTAGACATCACTACTCACTTGTTAATTATTATGCAGTAAAGAACTCAGAATATTTTTCTTTACTTAGCTGTGTCTCTTTATTAAAGCAAGCAATACTCTTTGCTTTTGAATTCAAAACATAAAATCCCACCCCACCACTCAATTCCCCCTCATCCATCTTCTTATTCTTATGCTTATTGTTCTTGTTCTTTGCTTCTAACCCTCAATTAACTTAAACTTTGCTCACACTCAAGGAACACTCCTTTTGCTAACACTTCTTTTGTATACCTATCTCGAATAATTTCCGTTAGGGTGGAAAGATGTCGGTTCAACAAGCAGATCAAACGCCGCTAGTGTACCCAGTTTCTGAAACCAACCCGGCTACAAAACACCAGTCAGATGGTTCATTTGGGGCGGTTTTCATAGTCCTGGCGGTGATAGTGGTGGTATCAGCTGTTGCTTGCTTTCTTGGGCGGATGTGTAATAAACGTCATAACAAGTCTAAACCATCTAAGCATGGTCGCCCGCCGAAAGCGAAAGATATGAAGCATAACCGTAACGCGTTCCAGACCAAAGATGGAGACATCGAATTTGGTTTCGATAAGCGGTTTTCGAGTGCTAAGGTGGCTGCTAATGGTGAACCAAATATGGGTAGGGGCCCGCATATGGGTCGGCCTAGCTCATTCAAGGAACCGTCTATGGGCAGGCCTGATTCGATCCGTGAACCATCTATGGGTCGGCCTGACTCGTTCCGGGAACCACATATGGGAAGGCCTAACTCATTTCAAAAGGGTGAATTTAGAGATGATCATGTGAGGTTTGCTGGTAACCAAGATCATGAGATGAATTTCAAATCTGGTACAGGACCTCAACATTATTAAATGTAGAAAGCACCTTGTGGTAAGATACATTTGGCCAAAGTTCGGCCAAGTAGATGTTTATGTAATGGTGGTTGTTATTTTATGTCTAATTGTCCTGAATTGAAGGATTGATTATGAAGTGGTTGTTGACGTAATATCTTCAATATATGAAGGTTTAAATTCAAGTTATCCTTTTTTATATACTCAAGTTAGTCTGTTTCTTATATTCAAACAGTCTACAAAAGAAACAAAGTGCAAGGCCAGGAGAGGGCGAGTGTCGAATCGTTTCTCCCAACTTAAAGATGGCAATAAATGAATGGGTCGATTTGACTAATACTAAATTTCTAATGGGGTAACGACAAATAACGCAGTTGATAAGGAAAACGGGCTTACAGGTTGAAAGTCCTACAATGTGTATTTTCAATCACAGCCTCTTAAATCACTTAATACAAAACATCAAATATAAATTATATACTAGCACGTTAGATAACTGGAAAAATGTTTCAAGCCAATCCCCACTGACCCGACCCATATTTACCCGCATAGAAGTATCCATTTTGACCTGATCTATTGTCCCATTTAAAGACGAGAAGTCTTCATGCACCAGAGTCGCCTATTTAAAGATATGATCTACTATGAACTAAAGCCCTACATAATAGATCATCTAGGTCAAAATTATGTGGAATTATTTAAGCACCTACAAGATATGTAGATTAAGTACAAGAATATTCAATATTCAGACAATCAAGAACTTGATATATATAACCTGAGAGGTCATTCATATCACAGAGCAGATTTAATTTTTCCTTATATAGCATATTCTCCCTCTAACCAGATTTTGGAACGCTCTGACCCTTGCTAGTAGGTAAATATTTTAATTAGCCGAACCCCATATCCAAATGCATATATATCAAGAGCAAAAAGGGTTCATGTACCTGTTTCAACATTGATTTTATCCCTCGAATGAGTAACAGCATGGAGGCGACTCTGAGACGTCTTTGGGAGCAGTCAAATATAATCATGTCATGGGATTCATGTAGATCAGTAGATGCATTAAATTGGACTGCTCAAAACAGAAGGTGTAAACTCAAACAAGAACTAGAGAAATCACATATATAAGTAATAATTAAACTATCTAAAATTGGCTTTTCACTGAACTTCCACTTGCAGCCGCTCTTATTTTACTGCACTGTCAACAAAGTTGAATAAATAATCTTGCAAATGATGAATTTAGAATCTTTAATCAACTGAAAATAACTGTCTTTCTGTCATCCTCCATAACATGTTCTGTACAAGTCAAGAAGCTTAGATGCGACTTCACTGACAGCATGCCAAGCTTCAAGTTCAAAAACGTATGAACACCAACTGACCAACCTAAGGCCAACCATCGCAACTTGATAGTAGGGTCCACAATAGACACACCATGTACTTGGTTGCAAAAAGCAGCATAACTGCATTCTGAGAAAATTAAGCGGCAATGCTCTCTGTATTGGCATCCCAAAAATGTTCATCAGAGCACTAATGGCTATCAGATTCTTCTTCTGTTGTCAGTCCGTGGTCTCTTATAAGACCCTTTCAAGGTCTCTGCATCATACTCAATCTAAAAGAGAGAAAAGAACGTTATAGAAGTCCGCTGATAAATTGAAGGGTAATTTGTTAAATAGTGCTACACACCTTGTTAAGTTTTTCCCTCACTAATCGAACTGTCTGATTCATTGATTCTACTGGAAAATAATCCTGATATGATGATTGACCAAATAATAATTGGGTTAGCATCCATATGTGAACTTAAGCATACAAGTATGAATCCAACACTATAATTCAAGAAACTATAAGTTCAAGTTTGGCTCTTCTTATGCCCCCTCAACAACCTCATAGATGACAAGAAACACCATGATATAAAGGTTTTGAACCTGATTAGAAGAAACTGTCGTGGGAAAAGTTTGACTTTGAATAACATCGTGGGGCTGCGGCTCTCTTGGGTCCCTGCAGCAAGAAAATATGATTGAAATTTGCCAACAGAACCAAGTCTTCTGTTCCAATACTGGACAAAACAATATAATTTAAATAATAACCTCTGTTGAGTATTTAACGTGCGGGGTATGAAACTAGTTCGAGATGGAGTTATAAGTGGCACATGGTGGCTAGAAGAAACTGCAGTCTGAGCAATAGGACCCTTGGATCTTCCAGCTGAAACAAACAAACCATAATGACACTCGGCCACTCCTATTATCCAGAAAAACGTGCTCTATTATTATATAAATATAAGATAAGATGATGCAAGATGACTTACGGTTAAGTCTGGCAAGAACTTCTTTTCTTCTACCTTCCAACTTCTCCTTGGTGTCACTAAGGCTCTCATATTGCGGTGCATATGAGACTTGAAGCCGATTTCCAATGAAAACTGATTCATCCAACTTCCTTTTTGCAAACCTACACGAAAGAACCTTTCAGAACATAGAATCTTGTTCTGCACATTAGATTTTAACCATGTGTAACTTTGTTCTTCCAAAATAGGGATGGAACTATACAAGTATAAATTCTAATGTTTTGCTAACAAGTATATCAATTACAGAGCAAGTACCCAATTTGAATGGCATATGTGTTTGTTTGTGTGTGTCTGTATATACATACAAGGGAGAGTTCTAACATTCAAACATGAACTCAAATAAAAATAAGAACCATAAAAACTAATATCTACCCATCCTTTTGAATCAATAGTTAGATTTTGTATGCATATGCATCTAACTCAGATGCATTGCATCTGAATTCCACATGTGCATCTGAAATGATGGGTAAATATTAGTTCTTAGGGTTCTCATTAATATTTGAGTTCATATTAGAACTCTCTCATGTATGTATGTACACACGCACATATACATATAATGAATTAGTTAGACCACCTAGCATTGTTGACCTGATGAAACTTAATCCAATAAACATCAGTAAATGGCTCACAATCTTCATCATCCAGTGGTATAAATCTACAAAAAAAACAAATAAATAACTCAAATTGAGCTAACAAAACAAATAAATAAACAAAGCATTTTAAATCATGCTATACATAATATGCAACCTTTAAGTAATTTATCAACTAACAGACCATAATTTAATTAATTATTTAACAAAATCCTTAACTGAAATAACTTACTCGTCAATTTCACCGTAATCTCCAAACAATTTCCGTAATTCATCACCACAGCCTAATGCTGGAACATTCCTAACAATCAAATACCTAATTTAAATCACGAATCAACAAAGTGAGTAATTTAGGGCTCATAGATACATATACGATAAATTAAACTTATATGTTAGCAGAATCAAGTAAAAAGATTTGAATAAAAACTTTGATTCGTCGCAAACGGTGTACACGCGTACTGCAGGTTGCTCGTCTTTGTTGCGCGGCATTTTTCTCTGATTGTTTACGAGAACGACGACGTGATGGTGTTCCTTTGAGCTGATTAAAACGAGAATGAGGTAAATTACAGTTCTGGTCCCTATACTTATGGTTCACTTGCATGTTTAACTTAAAACTATACTAGATAAAATTAGAGAGGTGCAGAAAGCATATGCTATACCATAACATTAGATTGTTTAGATGGATACCAATGACCAGTATGAAACATAACAATTACGTCTACCGGCCCATCGAAATGTAGATTGTAGACAAAATCAAATGAAACAAAACTTGGAATAAAAAGCCATTGATTGTTACTTGAACTGGTTTTGGCTGCATAGTATTCGAGACTCCCACATCCTTTTGTACTATAAGTAGACCGAGTTAATTTGTACACCATATTTTTGGCCATTTTCATCACATTAACTAGTAAAAAGACTACTACACTCGTGATATGAAACTGCCAAAACAAACAAACAAAATCCAAACATATATCTTTAGCATGAAGTAATTACATCGTACCAAAAACGGTCAAAATAATTATTTTCCTTATTAATAACTGATTCAGATCAATTCTGAGTTGGTCAACTTAGAAGATAGTTTATTTGGAACCTCCAAAAATGGTGAAACGTTTATAATGTTCCTGCATATACATATATACATATACAAAAGCATAATAAAATCTTACAACTAAAACCAAACCAAAATCTTTGAAGAATGAATAAGTGCGTCAGTGCTATAATGAACTTGTATTTCACATTAACTTCCAAATTTAATGATGGATAGCCATCAACAGCCTAAAATAATACTTTGTAACCGATCGAGGTCAGCATTTACGTTAACCATAGCATTCTTGCTTCTACAAAATAAAGATATACCGACAGTATCAACCAAGCATAAAGATTATAGCTGGGATGTCTAATCTCTACCCATAATGCTTTTAACTGCATCAACAATGCGAACATAGTCAAAGAAAAGAGAAGAGTGCTCTCCTTCAAGCCCATCCCGTGTATGCCTATTGCCACCAGCAAGGTTGTTACATGGGCTCCCTCCAATCACAAGATCAAATCCTCCAAACGAGCTGATCCACCGTTCTAATTTGTCACGGGTCACATCTTCCACATCTGACAGGTGAATTAACTTCCCCTTTTGGTTAGTTTGCTCCCACCAGCCCTGAACAATGTTTCTACAAACTGAGGATTTCTCAACAGAGACCACATTCTTCATTTGAACACCGACCCTGTGTAGTGCAACCTCAGCCCCACCAATCCCAGAGAAAAGTGAAAGAACATTTATTCCATCAGGGTACAAATTCTTGAGCACAGATAGCTGGTAAGCAACTGTATCAACCTGAAAACATCGTATTAATGTGCGTGTAAACCTGATTACAGAAAATGTAATACGGAGAAGTGTGAGTGGTTTCAATAGATGTGAACAATGACCAGTCCTGAAAAACTTGCTTAAGCTTGATCCCTCATTTGGCCTGGCCACCCTAACTGGGTCGGGCCCTACTTTTTAGTTACTTATGTATTTTAAATACAGTATTCATTAATTATAGATGTAATAATGCTTCTCTTTAAATCCAAATAGAACTTTTAACAATATTATATTATAATAATTACTTTCCAAATAATACATCAAATCAGTTTTTCTAAATCATAGAAAATATACTGTACTAATTTACATTTTACATTACACGTCTATATAACGTTACTCATAAAAACACTGAATAGCATAACATAATAGAAAATAAAAAATAAAAAGACATGAAAAAAACAATTTTAGGTACCAAGCCTAGGGGACCGGCATTCGGGCCTACGGGTTCCTAAACCCAGGCTTTGCACCAAGCCTAACCATGGCAAACCAGGATCTTTGACAAGTATACAAATTCCAGATCAACCAGGCCTAACGGGACTGGGCTTTTTGGGCCGGGCCCAGGACCACTTGTGCATCTTTTAACCATCATATCTGCCCTTCAGAAGAAAAACTAAATACAAATGTGAGAGGTCTATAGGTCCAAACCTGAAATGCATTGCCGAGGCCTTTGTATCTTTCGACTCTGCTAGCACCTCTTGTATGGTACATCGGGTACCCCATTATCAGCTCTATCTCATCAGGCTCGAGGGGCGCAACTTTATTCTTGCCAGTCCAGACCATGTTCCATTTTCTACATTGACCATTAACGAAGTTTTTGACATTTAAATTGGGCTCATCATCAGAATTCTCAAGTTGTAATCTGATCCTATCAGTAAGTTGGGCACTTCCAATACATGTCAGTATGCAATTCAATTGCTCTCGTTTGTCCCATGACGGCCACCATTGTTTAGTTCCTGGGAGAGCTTCAAAGATTGTTCGTGGGGGTAGTGGCTGGATCGGGAATCTATCCTCTAATGGAAGGTTGTGTATATAACCTCGTTTTCTTGCTGCAGCACAAAAAAACTTTGAATCCACGAACTCAGGGTCGATCTCATATAGATAGCTTTTGATTGTGTTCCAGACACCCTTTGGTGTAAGGGCAACATTTTCGTAAAAGAAATAAGGTGGGCCATGGGCTGCAATTGGAAGCGTTCTGCAAACCACATGAAGTTGGCGAGGTACCCCAAATCCTATCATTGGATTAGGAAGATGAAGTACGTCATCATCTTCATCCTTCCTCTTTCTCTCGATTCTCATGTTAGACTTCTTGTTTTTACTCTGAAATTTTTCTCTTTGTAACTTCCTCTTCTTGTCCTTTGGCTGTCCAAAAGAAAAAGTAAGTGAGGTAGTTAAAGAATAACACCACATCATGCTATACGCAAAAAGCATGTGACTTATGGAAGTATAATACTTGATAAATTTACAGACCAATAACTGTGAGCGAGATCCAAGTGAATTTTCAAAATTCAGTATGTCCATTTCTACATCAGCTTCCTTTGATAGATGAGCAGCACTAATAAAATCTACTAGCTCCGATAATGGTGCGTGTTTTCCTACAAATTTGAAGACATTGTTCCGTTTATCCATGTGATATGAAGATGGAATCACAGAAGAACAAACAAAGTAGTAAAATATGTACCACATCTGCTAATAGCAGCTTTAGCTTCTTCAGGCAAGTACCCCATATCTATCAGACTCACCAATGGGTCATCCTTGTCTTCCTGGAAAATGCAGATATAAATGGTGGAGATATATATAGAAATATATAAATACAACATCCAAAATATGAAATTTTGAAAGTACTACTTTGGTGCTTCTAGTGGCTAAACTTCAAACAGTTTAAATGTCTGCATGTTAATTTACTTCATAAGTAATCTGCACAAGACAAAAGCAGGGCTTACATCACTAAAATCACTGTCAAGCTCTGAGAATTCGCTATCAGAATTGCTTTGAGGCTGCAGATTTGGATCGTTGGGTTCATTTTCTTGTTGCGGTATCTCACCAACAGCCTGCAACACCTTCAATTATAAACAATATATTTCTTTGATAACAGATGATAAAATAACAAAAGGAGAACTCACGGAATACGTAAGCAATGTGTCTACAATCGCATCAGCATCGGTTTCTCCTGGATATAAATCAAAGTTATGAATATGAAATGCAAATGTAAAAACATGTATGCATAAATAGAAACTAAAACCTAATTATTACCTAGTTCTGCTATGACTTTGGTCACCATTACCTCAGTAAATCCCATTGCCATATAGTGTAGAACTAGCTTGGACGGACCATTACTAGAAGAACTTGACTGCATTGACTAATTTAAAGAATACATGATAATTGATAAGTTTGTGGAAATTTTACAATACAATAACAGCCAATGTGGAAGTAGAACTTCGTCTTAATGTTTGTGTGCAGATACTATAAACTACCTCCCCGAATTCAGATTTAACAGCTCCATTAGTACTCAAAGCAACTGAAGAAGATGGCAATATATTAGCTATCTCCATCTCATCGTCTGTATTCCAGTCAATACTAATACTTCCATCAAAAGACGAAGTATCATCCTGCATAAAGAATTAAAGATACATCTATTACAAGACACATAAATGGGATACAAGGACTATATATGGATATATACATGTTCTGAAACGATAACGATCAATGAGAACTGATGACTGATGACTGTAATTAGTGAGACTTTATGAAGCAAACTCATTAAACTCTCATAATAGAAACAAAGTCCCTTTAAGCCAAGTGTTTATAACTAAGTTTCTTAAATCGCTGGTCAAAGTAACGAAAAACTGTAAGTACAATATTTAATAACAGATTAAGCAACTAAAACATGATAATTAATTAGCTCATAGAGTTCTGAAACTCTGAGCTATAATATATTCCTTGATTTTTATAAATCCTAGTATGTGAGCCCCATACTTATTTCAAATAGAATAAATGGAAACCAGAATCACATTTTGTCATTTCTTCTGGTAAAATGTAGATGGGACCCACAAAATAGCCAATGGAACCTTATAATTTAAGCATCTAATGTTAACAAAAAAGCTTTATATATAAAATCATGTACAGCACATTTATAACACCAACTTACCATTTGTCCTGAAGTTGCACTTGCAGTATACCCCACTCTGCAGCAAACAATAATCTATAATCTATTTAAAAGTTAGACCAAATGAATCTCTATTAATAAAATAATATAACTTCCATTAAAAATTACAATAAAGAAACAGCATAACTTTTAGTTCATGAAATCTAGGGCACAAGATACAATAACCCTAACTTATCCCCATTAAGTATGATACAAGTGATTAATGCACAAATCAACATAACATAACAGCATCATTAATATTGATAATCATATTATACCATTATTTTATATTACATCACACAAGTCCATACATATTCATACAATCATCAATATCATAAATATATACAAAATCTATCTATCAACTTATATAGTTATATATGCTTGTAATTTGCACGTATAGCATCTTCGAACATTCTGGAATATCCTTCTAGCTAGGTTATGTAAACAGTACAATAGAACATTCTTAGTAAAGAATACTATTGGGGTAACACAATGCACCAGTGAATCAATCTTAACACTAAAAAAATATTGGAAATGTGTGTGTGTATGTATGTATTGGCAGTGGGAAAAATTGATTTTTCTAGGGCTTACTTTTCTAGCAAGGTTGAAAAGTGGCTGCTTAACTTGGAAGAATCTGGAAAATGGCGCACGCAAATGCTTCAAACGTGATTGTTGCATACCCCAAATTTATTGGATAGTTTTCTTTACGATTTTGTCCTTGGAAATACAGACAAATGGAATTTTTGTTGGCGTGAGGGTCTACAACAATTTTTATTTTTTATTGTGATATGCAAACATATATAAAATTGAAAATCATAAACTTATTAATTAAGAATTTGTTGAATGTGATTATCACCGAGATCAAAAGTTATCAACTTATCGTAAGGTCACAAGTCTATTATATTGCACCATTTCAAGTGTACGAAAATGTCTCGTATTTATAATATATGTAACTAACTACGTAGGCTTTCAATGTATGTAAAATTTATTATTTTATTGTTATTGTATGTATTTTTAAGAACCTTTAATGCGTTTCAGCTATATAAGGTGTCACATGTCATTCTTATAACTTTTTATGTTATCAAAATACATACGATGATAATAAATTGAAAGTTTATTGCACACAATGTAATCGCAAATACTTTTTTTGTATACTATGAATGTAAGTACATAAATAATTACAGTTATGTACGCTTAAACCTATTTTTTATTTGTTTTAACTATTTATTATTATTATTATTATTGTTATTATTATTATTATTATCATTATTATTATTATTATCATTATCATCATTATTATCATTATTATTATTATTATTATTATTAGATATAACCCGTGAATTCACGTTCGGAAGACAAAGTTTGATATGAATTTTAAGTTGGTTTATACCCTAAAAATCATAACCCTCTCTAGTAAGCTTCATATAATTGAAATGAAACTATTATGCAAAATCGAAACAAATACCTAAAATTAACAAAATCGAATATGGTTCATATAAAATTGTTCTGAAATGGACGTTTAGTGTGATCAGTCAAGACTATACATGATCGAGTTATAAATTCGTTGAATAAATAAAACTTATAAGATTGTTGGGTTAAAAAAATCTTATTACAAGAAACATAGAAGTTTGAATATTAGCATAAAGATGCATGATTTACGAGTTACCAAAATGTAATATGAAAACAAATATAGAATGTTAAAATGACAGTATCGAACACATGACCTACTCTTAGTAGAGAATGATTCAAGCCACTTTGGCAATAAAGGAATTCAAAATACACTTTACAAGTAACACTCTTATAGGAGAACAATATTACCTTTATATATATAAAAATTTCACACATGGTGGGCTAAATTGGTGTGTATCATGTGCTGCCCATTGCACTCATGTACCTCCCCTGTTTACAATAAAAATATTTTTTATTAATTTATCTAAATAACTTTGTTTTTAAATTCTTCTGTACTTTTGTGTTTTAAAGATTAAAGAAATATGGCCTAATTCTTAACGATTATGAAGAGTTATAACATGGACTTAATATGACAATTGTCGATGTGCTATATACGTGTCATGCATGTTTATATTGGTTGATATGTATATTCACATGAATATGGTCTTATTTGTTCTTTTAAGTTCTTTTTAATAATTTATACAAGTTATAGTAAATTGGATAGATCAATAATATAGTATGCGGACCACATTATAGTAAGAACTTAAACATAATAAGAAACTTCAAAGGATCATATTATAAGGTAACAAAAGTCGGCTGATGGTGGGGTCACTGTAGCATAACACAAAAGGCACATTTGGACTTGTAATGCTATCTGCACTTAGACAACAACTATTTAAAGAGTAAAGCAAAGGTTTCCTAAAAAGACTTGTAATGGTTGGTCATGTAGGAAATCTTGTACATTCATGTACTTTTAAGGCAAGCCAGGTACACTATTTTCACCACTAATCTATTCATATAAATTAATATCTCATGTCTTCTTTTGATTTATACAAAGTTTATGAACCTAAGTACCTGACAAAACCTTAAACCATGGGAAAAATTGTGTTTATTTTTTGTATTCTTGTTATGTTGCTATTGGTTAATGGAAGTGTAGGAAATAGCTTATCTGACACCTTTGATGTATTTGGTAAGTTTGAAAATGTGGACTTGGAAGATGATGAAATAGAGTTTTTGGACTTGCCACCTTGGTCAACAAGTCAACATGGTAGCAAGATTCTAGTGAACGTGGAAAGTTTCGGTGCAGTTGGAGATGGAGTTTCAGATGATACAAAGGTGAATATGCAGATACTATAGTTAGAGCCTTAGAGGTGGCAAAATGGGCAAGTTGGGTAAATTCTTGAAAACTTTTCTTACAGGTTGAAACGGGTCAAGTTGACCCGAAACACATTTTTATTGAAAATCATTGATAATTAAATAATTAGTGTGCCAAATATGGTTACAAAACTGATACCATTACAATCATGATACAAGTCACTTTTAACCTATTTGACATGATTAGAGTTACAACGTAGCCGGAATCGACTCATTTGTAGGTAATGGGTCTAACTTGCCACTTCTAATAATTATGCTACTGATAAGTCTGTCAAATTATTATTGTAGCAGCTTCATTATCTCTATAATGTTATTTATCAGGCGTTTGAAAATGCGTGGACACAAGCCTGTTCTGCAGCAAAATCGGTGCTTTTGGTTCCTCCTGGTCGTACTTATCTAGTTAATGCAACAAGATTTAGAGGACCCTGTGTTGGAAAGTTGATTATTCAGGTAATATCCAATATTGCATTACCACATTTTGAATAACAGAAACATTTGAATTTTAGCAGTCAAATACTATCTACTTTTTAACATCTAAATTAACACAGTTTATGAGATCGAAATCTTAAACTAGAAAGATTTAGGAAATTGCTGCATAAGCTTTACTGTGTATGATTAACATAATGTAGAACACAATTGTATACAGATTGATGGAACAATTGTAGCGCCAGATGAACCCAAGAACTGGGATCCCAAAAATCCTCGGAATTGGCTTTATTTTTCTAATCTGACTGGAGCCACTTTCCAAGGTCGGGGAACTATCGATGGATCAGGCAAGAACTGGTGGGCTGCATCCTGCAAAAAGAACAAGGCAAATGTAAAGATCTTTTCTTGCTCATTTAATCCAAATTAACAGTTATAATCAAGTAGAGGTGGCAAAATGGTCGGTAACATGTCAAAATGGGTAATGTTGTAGATTTGTAGCATCGGTCAAAATGATTTCGGATTGAGTTGGAACACTTATTTTCATTAATTTTCTTGAAATTTGTTCATAGTAATGTTATAAATATGATTGCATAAACTATATTATCACCCCAATAATCTCATTTTTTTAACAAAGCTATTTAGGAGGTTTTTTGCATTTGAGATGCACTTTGGAGGCTCTTGACGTGCTTCCATTATAACGAAGTGTATCGTTTTAGACATTTAACCCATTCAAGATGATAGATAAATGACCCATTCGTCTACAAATACGTCAAAATTGCCATCTCTGTAATCCAGTTATTGACGCAATTGTCGACTTAACCAGATAAACCAATTTATTGACACAATTTTCTTTTTCTTGTTTTGTTTCTGATTTTACAGCCTTGTGTAGGAGCACCATCGGTAAGAACTTAATTTAGTTTCTGAAAGTTTGAATGAACTACCAAATATTTTAACATTAAAGCATCTTTTCAGGCATTTACAATTGATCAAAGTTCATCTATAAAGGTGAACGGGCTTACCTTCCAGAACAGTCAACAAATGCATTTTGTTATATCACGGTGTGAATCTGTGCGCATCTCAAGTGTTGTAGTTTCTGCTCCTGAAGACAGTCCAAACACTGATGGAATCCATCTTACTGGATCGACGAATGTTGTTATTCAAAACAGCAAAATTGGAACAGGTTTTTGATCTTTTCTGTTTGTATTTTAAGTTCTAAAATACGTAGAAGCTAACAGCTCATCTCATACACAAAAAGATACAAACCCATTTTGTCCCATATGATTGCAACACTTCATTTCTAGGCAAAATTTTTAGGGATAAGTATATGTGAATGTATACAACTTACATCCAATGTTTATTGTTTGTACCCAACTAAAGTGTTGTACTTTTAATGCATCCAACTTTCACAAAGCGTGTTTTTTTATCATGCAGATCTTTTGATGATGTGTCAACTTATATGGATGACACATGGCACATTAAGCAGATGACACATTAGCAAAATACATAAAAAGACGATTTTTGAAAGTTAGATGTATAGAAATACCATAGGTTAATTGGATACACACAACAGACATTGGATGTAAGTTGAATTCATTCAAGTATACTTATCCCAAAATTTATACTAAAATTAACTGCTTTTCCATGGAAAGATTACCAAGAGTTAATTATATTCATATGGGCCAACAAGATTATCTGTTTTTATTATATTATTGAAGAAAAATCTTCAAAAAATTCGACACAGATGGAATCTTCAAAAAATTTGACAGAGATGGAATCTTCAATCCATTTTTCATAGATGGGTCGTTTGAGTTGTGTTTAATCTCTAAAGGGAAAACAGATAATATAAAATTGCTTTAAACGGGTCAAAGTCTTAATGTATCAAACCTCCTAAATCATTTTAATTGATATGACTTTTATAATCATACGGAGTAATTGACAAACGAATACAATTTAAAAAATTACAATATTTTGGACAAAAGTTTTCGGGTCAGCACAACTCTACCTGTGCCAAAAGCGGCCAGTTATGACCCGCAGCCAAACCGCCCATTTTGTCACCTTTACATTTTAGTAGTAGTCAAACACTATTTAACTACTTTAAACGTCAAGAGACAAGATTGATACCGAATTCTATAAATCTAATAACTGTAGATCACCTCATAGAACATACTACAAACATACAACCTTCAGTGACCCGTGTGATATTTTCAATATCGTGTACACCATTCGTGAATCCAAAAAGTATTATTAGACCTCGACAGTCAACGTGGCCGGAGGTGTAATATTTTACAATTTTGTAACCAGACATGCATTTGACAAGTTTATGTCAAGGGATCAAGTACTAAACCTCTATCTGCTTCCTTCGTTTTATTTAGGTGATGATTGTGTCTCAATTGTCAATGCTAGCTCAAATATCAAGATGAAGAATATGTATTGTGGGCCAGGTCATGGAATCAGGTGCGTTTCAATTAGTAAGACTGCATGTATAAACACCAATATTTCGATTCTTAAAGATTTTGATGTATGCAGCATAGGAAGTCTGGGTAAGGATAACTCTACAGGCATAGTCTCGAAAGTAGTCCTAGATACAGCATTCCTTAAGGGCACTACTAATGGCCTCAGAATTAAAACATGGCAGGTATTTATATTTCTTAAAACCACAAGCACAATTTTAGGGGCTGCTTGTTTGGCATTAAAATCTTAATGAGCAACTTCATAATTGGGTTCTGCCGCTTTTAACTTATATCATGTTTGTGACACAGGGAGGATCTGGTTATGTTAACGCCGTACGCTATCAGAATGTGAAAATGGAAAATGTAGCCAACCCCATCATAATTGATCAGTTTTATTGTGATTCACCTAAGTCATGTCAAAACCAGGTATAATTTCATCTTTCTTTTCCTGATCTAAATATGAATTCCAAGATTCCATGGGATACCATCTTTAGATTCACTATTTTGATCTTGATTTTCTATATATACCTAATACGTACCTAATGTTTTAGAGGTGGAAAATTCGACCACTTTACGTTTGAGTATGTTTGGGTTATGTTTGATCTCTAACGGGTCAACTATCTAAATAAACAACGTTTGAAAGGAAATGGGTTGAAAGTCGTCCAAAGTGACATAACACCTCCTAAATCATTTTATTCGGAAAAAGAATAGATGTTTATTAAAATAAACAATTGTTGTAATCCTGTATGACAAGCTATTTATTTTCAAATGAACAATTGACCAATTGTTGTAACCTTTTTTTTTTTCAATTTTGACCCGTTACTACCCCACCTACCCCTATTTCCGCTTCTGCTTATGTTATAAATTATTAATTATTAATATTAGATTAGATTAAAATGGTGATCTTTTTGTTTTCATTTGACAGACGTCGGCTGTGGAGATAAGTCAAATAATGTATCAAAACGTCAGCGGATCTTCAAAGAGTGCAGAGGCAATGAAATTTGCATGCAGTGACACAGTTCCATGCAATAACATAATCTTAAAAGACATCAACTTACAAAGGTTTGATGGTAAAACAGCTCAGACTTATTGTCATTCTGTTACGGGCATCAATTATGGGCTTGTTCAACCTTCTGCTGACTGTTTGACTTCTTCTGACAAGTCTTATGTCGAAGAAAGATCAGAAAATGAGGTCAACGACACAGACCACTTGATCCATACTGAGCTTTAGCATGATTTCCTCGAGTCTTAGATACTCTAGAGGCTATTTTATATAGCATTTGAACGTTATCCGAGATTATATATAGATACCATATACTTTTTAAAATTTTATGAAAATCTTGTAACATATATACTTTCGTGTTGTATTATCATTTTTCATATTTCGGGTTATATGTGTAATGTATATGTATATCCAACAAATATATATAAGAAAATGATTCAATAATTTCCTATCTTATTTTACTAGCTATGTGTGTATTTGATTGATATAGGTAGATAAAGTATTTGTAAAATGAATGAAACGCAGAAGAATTAAGTAGTGGTTCTTGTTTGTCCTAATATTAGTATTTTGTAAAAGAGTAAATTTCGTAAATGGTCCCAGTGGTTTACAATGATGTACGAAAACAGTCTCTGTACTTCTATTTTCACTTTTTCAGTCCAATAAATTTACATTTTTTCCGAAAATAGTCTTCCACCGACCTAAAATCACTAAAGTATCCTTTATCCATTTAGATCCTGCTATCCGGAAATGTGAAAGAGAAAAGGGTACTTTAGTCATTTTAGGTGGAGCATAGACCATTTTTGAGCAAAACATAAATTTATTGGACTGAAAAAGTGAAAAAAGAAGTATAAAGATGATTTTTGTAAATCGGTGTAAACCATAGGAACCATTTATGAAATTTACTCTTTGTAAAAATTAAAATTAAAATGTTAATTACTAGTTGGTAACTTTTTAACGTTTAAAGCAATTTTCTAAAGATAATATTGTTAATGAGCGTTCTACTGAAGACTTTTCGTTACAAGATTTTTATAGTACAACCATCAACCATCAATTACTTCAAACTTTTAACCGAAAGCACAACAATCTAAGAGCATGAATTGCGACCTTTTCCTTCTAAAAATTGGAATTTTATGCCTATGGGATATGCACGGATTTTGAACTTTACTATTCTACGTATAAGCTATAATCATGGAAAGCGCTAAACGCATCTTGTTAGTTTGTCTTTTTCTTTATTTGTATATATCTTGTAGCTATATAAATATGATATTTTATAGTTTAACAAAGATTGAGCACTGAAGATTATAATTTTAAGTAATATCTATCTATAATCATTATAAATAATTTACATCTTATGTGATAACTAGTTAAATCAAGTCGTTGTAGCTCAAATTGAATTTAACCGTTAAATCAAGCCCATTTAGCCGTTAGCTTTAAAATTGAATTTAACAAATGCATTTGAACTTTTTAATTAATTTATGAAATAAAGAGTATTTAATATTACTGTTTAGTATTGTAGAAGAAGATTGTCGATAAAGAATAAAAATGGGCTCTATTGGCTGGCCCAACCCCATTGACACATTGTTGATTTGTTGTCCTTAATTGGGACCTAAACAAAATTCGATTTCTTTTATAAGTTTAGAGTAATAGTATCGGTTTGTCATATAGCCTATAGCAATTTATGTTAATTTATGCTAATTTTTTTCATAAACTCAATATAGAATTGTTGTTTCTTAAATAAAAATATAGGAGCTTTTAATTAAAAAAATACTCTTAAAAGATAAAATAATTCAACTAATTTTTTTTTTTAAAATATAGCTTAGACCACTCCCAACGCGATGGTCGGTTCGAAAACAGACGCACGTCGGCCAACCGACGCTGGCATATCGATTGACTGCGTCGGTTGTCCCAGTCGGTTTGGCAACGAATCAAGCGACGGAGGTGTGGGCTGGGTTCAATAAAAAAACCTTTTGAAAAAACGAAAACATATAAATGGGTTCAGGAATAATGAAGCTCTTTTTATTTTACAGAGTGCCGGGGAGAAGACGACGACGATGATGATGATGATATGAATCTTTGAGGGTTTAGGAATAATGGGTTCAGCCCATATATTAAATGGGTTTTATTTTTCTGGATAATAAAATGGCATTAAAAGATGTGTAGCCCAGTCCAATTTTATATTATTATTAGATTATTACCCGTAAAATTTGCGGACTAAAATATATAATATGTTTATGGTTGATTACTGAAATTGAGTTCGAATAAAAACACCCAATGATCATGATCATGTAATAAAAAAATGTTTTACACCAAGTTGCTAGCGGGAAATAAGTATATTCAAAGTAATGAACAAATTAAATGATCATTCAAAACAATACATGAAAGAACAAAAATAGTACTTTTTCAAATCCATGAGGAAGAGATAATGATCCACTACATTTTATCACTTACAAAAGAAAGTAACAACATAACAGGAGACAAATCAAATGAAAGAAATAAGCGATCATTTTTTGAACATCTACATGACCAATAACATAACAAAAGGTTAAAAAACATGTTAGTCAAGAAAGTTAGTTTGAAATCATATGATGTTAGTTTGAATTCAAAATAACCACCAAATAAGGGAAGACATATAAGGTATAATTTAGAGAACTCACTAATACAACTATAACAGTTGAATCAAGTGATACAATTAATGTCATGAATGTGGTGATTTTAAGATGTGATGACTTTATGCAATCCTTGATGATAACACATACAAAATATAGAAAAAAAATGAATACATGTAGGACTATATGTCGCATGTAGCAAACTGTAACAAACCAAAATCAATAGTCACTTCTTATTTGACTATCTTGTCCTTTCCAAAATTGATACCATTGACTTAAAATGTCTTTCACATTGTCGAAGTGTCGAACAAACCTAAGCAAACACATATCGGAAAGTTAAAACAATTGCTTTTTTAGGGATCAATGACACAAATGCTACTCATCAAGTGGTAAATTCCCCTACCGCTAGAAATAGGGAATCTAATAAACATTTATGTAAGATTGTTAATCAAAATTGTCAAAAAGTCGCAAATAAACTCAAGAATTGATCATATTGTTCTTTTTCATGATAACAACAATGCAAAAATAGAGAATACTCACAGTATTGGTATGTATTCATTCTCTTTGGATGGCTAGCCTTTTGGTCAGTCAGACTCTTATTTACCGGTACTCGATTTTCTCTTTGTGTGCTCATCCTTAAAGAATCTATCAAAAAGAGAACCATGATCATTCTATTAATCAAATCGAAACATAATGTAATAACAATAATTTATGTAGATCATAACAAATTGGTAGAACATACTCCGTATAACTTTAAATGAACAAGGAGAAGGTGATAAAACACACCATTGTTGTTCAAAAACATAGAAATACAAAACGATTGTAGTGGATGTGGAATTTACATTCAAAAATTGTAAAACTTCAAAGATAAGAAACTAAATATTGGGAAATTGGGTTATCCGTATTGATGGATCTCGACATTATGAGTGTTTACAAAATTTCAATCTGAAATCGATCTTGAAATTCGAATTATGAGTTTTTTTAGGAATAAATCAACCCCGACACTATCTTTCCGAAATTGTTGCCAATTTGTTAATTTGTTATATATTCTAGGTGATTAGTGAAGGTATGAGTCGATGATAAGACAATTTTTAAAAAAAAATGAGATTTGATTTCCATTTACACATCTATATTCTCAACGTTGTCTGCAAATATATTCTAGGTGATTAGTGGGGTTAATTAAGTCATTTTGAGAGTCCATGTTATACATATTTGCTAAACATACTTGTTAATCTTTATCAATGGTCCTAATTTATTTGACTAAATCAATCAAGGGTGGTAATTAGATTAGGAAGGGTTAAATTCATTTTGTTTACACATTTGTACTCCTCTAATAATAGTAATAAAGATAAAGATTGTTTAGACGAAAATGCATTTTAATGAATATGTTTTATTTGAATTTATATTTTAAAAATATAAATATATTTGTGTTAATTGGAAAAAAAATGTGTGGCTCCAGAAATTAAAGTGACCTGTAAGGATTGACGGTGTTTAGTTAGTTGTTAGTCAGTTTTGAAAATTGTTGACGTAACATTGAGTTGACACAAACTGACCATTCAGGTTTCAGTTTTGAAAATTGTTGACGTAACATTGTCTTTTTAAAACATATATACTTTTATATATATTTACTTATATATTTTTTGTACTTTCATGTAAATTCATATTTTAAATTTCAGCTACTTTGCTAAACAATTTTACAATAAATTATAAGTTTCAACTTCTAACTCCAAATATACAAGTTTCAACTTACATAAATATGACTATGGGTGTGTTTGACAACAACTAACTAAAGCCTAAATTTTATAACTGAAGTTGAAAAGACACCTATTTTAATGGCTCATAGTAAACTTCGTTTTCCAATAAGCCACGCTTGTATTTGATTGCCAAACAAGAATTAACTTTTTATAAGTACCCGAGCTCTTAAAAACTAAAACTCAAGCATCTAGTTTACGCTTGTTTTTAATTTTCATTGACTTTATTTGACTGGAGTAAGTTTATGTTTCAAAACACTAGATACTAGGATTGAAGTTTCAACTCTAAACTCCAACTTATAGATTCGCTCGAAATATACGTACCAAACAGAAAATGTCAAGGTATATAAACAAAACAATCCCAAAGCACTACGTATCATTTTTATTTGCAACATATCAATAAAAAGGTGAAGTTTAAAAATTAGTTAGTTGTCAAGTTTTAATAAAAAAGTACATAACAACAAGAAACGTTAGTTTCAGATGGATTTATAAAATCTAATGGTGTTGGTTTATATAAATAAATATTAGTTGTATTTAAATAATAGCTCCAAATACAAGTAGCTAGAAGACTGTTGTACGGATTCATCATAAAATCTTGATTTTGATGTTTTCTTCTATAAACAAAAAAACAAACAAACATGTAAATTTTCTCCAATCGGTTGAGATACCTAACGAAATTGAAAATAAGACATTCGTAAAATGCACTTATTACTCATTGTATGTAATTTGTGGTACTTTTATTTACGTGTCAGCCATTTTTATAAATTGTAATTGCACGTCACCAAAATACAATAACAATAAATTGAAAATTTTGCTCACACAATGTAACTCGAAATACTTTGTTACATATTATAAACTAGTATATAACCCGAACCCGTGCGATGCACAACACTATGAATTATATTTTCATAAATATACTATGTATTTAGAAAAAATATACACTAAAATGATGTTTATTATATATAAAGAATTCAAGTTCAATGACATTACAAAATTCAGAAAAATGGAGATCAAATTGTGACATAACATTTCCCTAAAGATTGGTCTCATATTTCTTCTTAACTACATAGCTCCAAAAAAATACAAACAATTTATATTCCTTCTTGTAATCACATTTCAAAGCCATGGACACAAATCTTTGTTGAGACTTTAAAGGGAAAGCTTTGTTTTGGAACGTATGCTTTATTAACATCATCGTCATTAGATTTTTCTGGGTTTTATCACTTTCAACAGTTTCCTTATTCTAAATTGTTCTACAAAATCTTGTAACCATTTCATGAAATAGTTAGTGTGCACACAAAACTTATGCTCAATTTGCATAAATAGTATTACCTTTACATCCCATAGAACTTGAACTCGAACTCGAATAATTATTATCGTTCGGAAACCTGCAAACACTCAAAATAAACTATTGATTGTGATAAATGAAAATGTCAAACATCCGAAACATCTAGATTAAATATCTTATTTATTGAGAAGAAACAAATTCTTAAATTCTGTAAATAGTAAATGAATGAATTGGGTGAAAAGAAAATCAAAACTCAAACGTTATTTTAAACTTAAGATCATTCTTTATTAAATGTATCATTAGTGTTCCTTAATTATCAAGTATAGTATTGCCTAGTCAGTTTAGTTGGCATGACATAAATATGTGAGACTTAATCTTGAGCTGTCAAAGTCAGATATTTAATTATTTGTCAATTAAAAAGGTAGCTAAGTAGGATTAGGGATACTCGGTTGCTATTATGCTATTATATTAAATTAAAATTCGTGTGATGCTGGACAACATATAAAATGCGTATCTTTATTGATACCTTGTATTTTAAATATATACATAATTAATATGATATTTATTATATATAAAAAGTTGAAGTTCAATGACGTAAGAAATACATATGAAATTCATAACTTTTGAGCTATTTAGATTTAGAATGGTAGAGATAAAAATAATGCTAAACGTTAAAGGGTAAGACTCAGAGGGGCAGTCAACTCTTCATCTCGGTCATTGATTTCTTCGATCAACAGTCCAATTCATAACAAATTCTTAACGTTTCATTACATTAAGATTGTGAGTAACATGGATAAGAATTATGTATGAAAGGGAATTAGAAACATCATTCCTTATTAAATGTAATACGGAGTATTATTGCTCTTCAAAAATACAGCATTGCTTAGTTAGATTAAAAAGTGTGAGAGTTAATCTTAGTTGCCAAGTCATATTTAAGGTAGCTAAGTAGGATTAGAGGATACTTAATAGGTGGAGGGCTCAAAATTTTTTCTTAATTACACATAAATTTCATGATAATTACATGTGGGATTGAGATTTCTCGAGAAGTCTCCACCTAATATTAAAGAATACTCCATTAATATATAGGTAAGAGGTAAGATGTCATAGCATCGATAACTATATTTTCGTGCACTTAAACTTTGAAGTAAGTATTTGAAGTGAAAATTTTTATTTCGAACGTAACATACTGGTTTTATCGTTGTACGTGTATTTTGACCTTATTAAGCAACTCTATACATGTTTTAATAATTAATAGGAAAACGTAAATTAGATTAAAGAAAAGAGGTTAAAATATTTTGATGTAAATTTTAAGTAATTTATGTACTAATGATTTATGTAGGGAATCTATGTCTCAAACCAAATGGAACCCAACAACGTACATTGACACTTGGAAGGCATTCCTTCTAGGTTTCACGGTACCAATATACTTACGGAGTAATATAGCATAATTAGTATATAATAATTATGGGGGTAAAAAAAAAAATATTTTTGTTATTTTTTCATTTTTGAAGGGGCAACAATTACAACATACTATTTTATTAATACTTTATATAAGAAAATTATTTTTTTATATAATTTGAAATTTCTTGAAGGTCCGTTGTCAACACTGTCATCACCCTGGCTCCGCCACCACATACACCGATCGAAATTGTATTTTCTATAAGGTTAAATAGACTCGTACACGGTACACAACTTTAGAGACTTGAATTTATACCCTTTTGTTTGAAATCGAGGGCTCCAAGATGTCGAGAATGAGTAAAATCAAGAAGTACATTACGTTGGTAGTGCATGTTGTACAAAGCTTACGTTAGGTATTGTATTCCGAAAAATGCCACGCACAGACCAAATTTACAAGAAGTTTTAAACAAAATAACTTATAGTATGCTAATAAAACGAAGAAAGAGAATCTTGAAAAGAAATTCGATTGGTACATATCGTGTGGAATTTTTGTTTTTTGTGAGTCGACCAGTTCTTTGTATTTTATATGTTTCAAGTTAGTTATACGTACTTCGGTTAAATGTTACCGGTAATTTAGTTATTTCATGTATTATTTTGTTTTTATATGAAAGTATTGTATTATTGTATATCGTATGTTTTGAGCATCAACGACAATTATTTAAAATAAGTGGAATGGAGTGCATGGCGGGGGCCGGGGGACCTCTATTAGTGTTAAGTTATGATTATGATGATACACAAAAAAGACCAAATACGCATGAACGTACGGTTAGCATCTCGATACGATTGGTTCCACCTACCATATTATTCCCTTTGACCCTTCCAGTTTTGCGTTTTATATTTTGTTTCGATAACAAACAAGTACACAAATTTGGATGCCAGTCATAACTAGCATGAAACTGTAACTAGAGGGCTATTTCCATTAGTTGATCGATAAATTTGAAACTTTAAATTACTTTTTTGAGTTATTTGCCCCGAATAGAAATATAATTAAAGGACAACAAAATAAATAAAAAATATAATTAGACGACGAATACAATTTCTATTTCACCGACGGAAGTTTGATTTATATTTCATTTGAAAAGTTTGTATAATGAAATAAAAAATACTACTCCCTCGGTCCTCAAATTATAGTCCACGTTTTCTTTTCGTTTGCTTCAATTTAATTATTGAATTTACTTGATTACCCTGACGTATGTATATATAATAAAAATGTCTGTAAAAAATAAGAGTAAAACTAACATATTATCAAAAAGTAGATTTACTGTAGATTTACTTGCTACTATATATTTGTTGTCAAATAAAGATGAGAGGATTGAGATTGTTAAAAACTAGAAGTTCAATCTGCTAGAATCCCCTAAAATCGTTGTGCCAAACACACTTTTAGAGTATTAGAAGGATTATTATGATGAAATGGTATGATAATGAATTATATTTCCATCCGTTAAATGTCTAATTACTTGTTTTTTTATTTTTCAAGACACGTTTAGAAGGCAACTACTCTTCCTAAGGAAGACAAAACTTTGCCTTACAAGGCTCCAAATAGGGTTAATACGGTTAAGAATCTGATTTATTAATTGTAAGTTGTAACATGGGTGGTGGATATATTCAAGGTTGAGGTATGCCCAGACACATATAATAATAATAAATATAAATATAAATTAAATATAAATACTTTAAAAAAATAGAAGTCCTTTTTTTTTATATCAACTAGATATTTTTAAAAGATATATTTTGATAGATTAAAGCATATATATATATATATATATATATATATATATATATATATATATATATATATATATACATAGATAGATACTTTGTACTTTAAACATACGGAGTAATATTTAAGATGCTTAACTATAAGCAATTAAAGTACAATCTTCTTGGAGCACTCTTTGTTGCTTGTGTTGTAACTTGTAACTTGCTTTCTCATTTAGCTTCTCAAGTATAATATGTTGGCTTATTTTTTAAGAAAATAATAATAATAATAATAATAATAATAATAATAATAATAATAAATCTAAGCTTTTAATAAATCATTAACAAAACTTCTTTATATAAGAGCATATGCATCGATGGACTTTTGACCTATCGGTATGTGGGAAATTTTTCAATTAAGAGGTTGAAGGTTCAAATCTTGTAGTAGGAATATATATATATATATATATATATATATATATATATATATATATTCATTCATGCGATGTATTTATTATCTGTGACTATGTTAGCTTGTAGGTATAGAATTGTCCTTCCCAAAAAAAATGATAAATTTTGTACATATACGTTTTTAAAAAAATTGCTTTGATGTTAAAGGTTTCAAAACCCAAAATCAATTACAATGCAATAAAATCACGAAGAGTCGTTACATGGATCATACTTGTGGTTTGCAAGATAATATATCAATCATTCTATTATTTTTAAAATTACATTGATCATCCTTGTTGTTTTTAAAAATTCACGCTCAAAGCCACATATATAATTGAAAACATATAATATATAATATAATCTAATATAATTCATAATGACATATTTAAATGATTAATTGGTTGGTTGGTTGGATATGAACACATAAGACAATCATTGAAAACCATGGGTGGGTTACAAATCCCCTGTATTGAGTAAGTGACTAGAATATTGTAACCATCAACTATAACTATTTTGTGATTAAATGTATTTTAACAACATCCAAAACGTACTCACGGGAATTTTTACCAATTTTACAATGTAACCAAACCCACATTTCACTCTCATTCTCTTCTTGCTTCTTGCTTCTACATTACATCATAATCATAATAATTATGAGTTATTTTACACACAACCCAGAAATATTTAAAATTATTAATACACTTTTATGTGTGTTTTTGTTTATTGTAATGAAATATTTATTAATTACCTATATAATTCCATATTTTCATTTAATCGCGATCGACACCAAAATTAGGATGAAGCATTTTAACAAGTCCATAAACTAGAAGAGTCATTCTTAGTGAATTTAAATCTTGATTTTAGTATTGAGAAACTTTGTTTGTGAAATCTCATTTAGATTTTTATGAAAAATATTATATGCAGCAAAAAAAAACCTAATCTTGTATGTTGTTATCTTTAACAGAGGGACCCATCTTGTATAATTAAAAAAGTTCAAAGGTCAAAAATGTAAGATATATAAACTTTGATTGGTATAACTATTACGATGTCAATAGCACCAATGTTATCTCCAAATTTTATTTATAAATTATCTTTTATTACATTTATAAATACATAACACCATAAAGTAGGTGGGGACCGCTAATAGAAACGAGACCATTCAAATAATTTTAAATCAAATTTAGTTACGACGTGTTTGGTAACAACTAGTTGAAGCTGGAGTTGAAATATCTTTAAAAGATTTTAGAAACTACTTGAAATTTTTTTCTAAAATAAGAGATTCTAGAAGATTCCCTTTTAAGTAATCAACTCTTAAATTTGTTTGCCAAACATTAATTCTTTTATATAAAAATTTGAGCTTCTACAAATTAAAATTTCAATCCTCCGGAATTTCATAGCCGATTTGAGATAAAAGAAGGTACAAATGTCCACTTCTAATCACTTGTAAGTTATGCTTATAGTCGATATAAGATATATGATATGTTTGGGTGACTAGCTTACGAGAGCTTATAGGAATTTAAACTTATTTTTTTCATAAGCTCAAGCTAGTAATATTGTTTGGATGACAAAAATTCTATAACTTATGAAAAAATAAGCTCTAAAAAAACCAGTTGAATTCGCTTTTAAAATAAGCTCATAGCTTATGAATTGATAAATTACATAAATACCCTTTATATAACTATTTATCATGTATTATTTTGTCTTTTTAAGTCAATTCATAGCTATATGCTTACAGTTTCAGCTACTTTGCCAAACACTTATAAAAAATAATAAACTCCAACTTTCAGCTTCAAAAATAAGCTCAAGCTACCAGCTCCAATTATAAGTTTTTAGCACCAGTTACCAACTAGTTTCATCAAATACACCTATAATGGTGAAAAAAAACAAAATGCTAAATTATATATTTTAAATGTGAGTATATAAATGTTTAGGTAATACTTGCCTAATAGTCATGGCCATGTGTTACACCAAGTATTACGATCTTCATAAGATATGATTTACTTAAACTCACATCGGTACGAAAGTTGTCCATATAAATATTGGGGACGATGCTTACCAAATATAAAAATAGGAGAATAAAGTTAGCTTACTAGACTGCTATCAGTGGCTCTCTACGGTTGGTAACCGGCGAGGGCCGGCGAATCGATACCGTTGCCATGATTTCATCGGTTGCTTCGTCAGTTAAGCCTCTTCGATTTAGTAAAACGAAAGGAGAGGGAGTCCGGTGGGGCCCACATGCAGTTTTTAATTTTTTAAAAAAATATAGCCGTTAAGTTTATAAAAAAATAAAAATTAAAAATAATTTAACGGTAATATATCCGTTATTTTGAAGAAAAAAATTAATTTTTTTAACCCTTTTATCCAACCCCAAACACACTATAAATAAACACACAACTAAACTTCAATTCATACACACTTTTATCTTCCATTATCTCAATCAAATACATTATTCCACCCAATTATTCTATACAATTCAACACTTTTCTTTGTCATTCTTTCACTTCCAATTCACTAAAAATGTCTAATCCCAACAACAATGATTTCTATCAAAATTTACTAAACACTCCCATTTACCCCAATTCACTGGCTACTCATCTTCGGCAACTACCTCCAACAATTCACCAACCGGTTTCACTTCATATCAAGCCCAACCCCAACCATGGTATCCCTAACAACCACAATCACAATACGGCTACCAACCATACCAACAACCACAATACGGGTACCAACCACCACCACAATACGGCTACCAAACTTACGCTCAACCACAATCCGACCAACGCTCACACTCACAACCCGAAACTCCTTTCCAAACACAACCCGAAACTCAAAATACCGTAGTATCCGAAGACGAAGCTGAGCACGAGGTTAATTTCAATGGTAAAAAAAAGAGCACAAACTAGATGGACGGACTGTGAAGTCAAAACATTGACCTAGCAATGAGTTGACAGTTCCCAAAACCATGTCGCTAGAAATTCGCAAGCCGATTCACAATTTTGGAACAAAGTAGTCCAAGACTACAATCGGTTAGTTGATGTTAAAGGCACAAAAGTCAACTAATCGGTAAATGCAACAAAGTTAGAACCGACGTAAAATATTTAATCGCCATTTACAAAAAGTACAACGAGTCTCGGCCAAGTGGGTACCAAGACGAGGACGTTATTAGGGTGGCAAAAGAACACTTCAAACAAGTGGAAAGGAGCTTTATTTACGAGCAAGTGTTCCACGTAGTCAAAGATGTCCCCAAGTTCTATGCTGATTACGGTATTACATACAATAAACGCGCGTTTCAAGAAGACGATGTACCAATAAATCTAGACGAGGACGAAACCGATAATAATCCGAACCCCGCCGACCTCGCGACCAATATGCAACGGCTATTCCAAAACGACCAGATTCGTCGTCCACCTGGTCATGACACAAGTCGAAAAAGTCAACGAAGTTCGGGTTCTTCGGATGCAACATCTTCAAGAAATTCGAGCGACGTGACCCGTGAGGCCATTTTGGAATCCGCAAGAATCCAACAACAAACTCTGAAAACTATACAAGAAGCGACACAACAAAAAATGGAGTTTGATAAACAAAAAATGGTGTTAAAACAATGAAATTTTATCCAAAGGCCTATACGGTCACACTGGGGACAACACGAAGTTGCAATGTTTGAAAAAAACTAGAAAAAATGTAATAAAAAAGTATCAAGAAGATTTTAAAACGATGTTCGGAAAGGATACGCGACAAAGTGGGTTTTCCGACAGCGACTAGATTTGTAATTAATGTTATTTTAATTATCGTAATGTTTTTTAATTATTGTATCGTTTTATTTTAATCACTGTAATGTTTTGATTTTAATTAATGTAATGTTTTTTAAGTTTAATGAAAGAGTTTTTATTTAGTTTGTGTTTAAAAAATTAAATTAATAGTCAGTGGGTCCCAGAAATGAAACTGAAGAAATAATTGTTGGCGGTGTTTAGTCCGTCTTTCATCAGTTTTGATTGTGCTGACGTAGCGCTGAACTGGCAAAACTGAAGAAGTAACGATGGGGAGCAATCTTAGATCACTCATAACCATCGTTATAAAGAAATAAGGGGAACTCGTTATAAAGAAAGGCACCAGACGAAAAGTTTTGTTTCCCTTGGAATTGGGTTAGAGGTAGAGAGAAATCGACATCGAACCACGTAGGCTCATAAACCATCTGGACAAAAAGAAAGGCTTCATTTAATATAGAATGATAATGTGTTTGAGGCTGAGGCTCAAATGATTGGGACCATATGTTACTACATAACAAAGGTAGAGAGTGAAGGGTTCAACTGTAAAGCCCGTGAAGGCCTTTGACATGTGAACCTAAATTGAAGCGCTGTTATCTCATCTCTTTGTGTTTGTTTTTTGACAACTTTACATTAAGGTCCTACTCACTCACGTGTCCTTTTTTGTCTTTCTAAATGTATAACATTTCTCAACATTATTGCTACCAACAAAATGCTCTTCAATTATTCCAATCATGGAAAATAATATTAATATTATCAAAAACTCAACTGGGTTGATCCAAATTGTCGATTTTCTTCGTAATCTATAAGAAGTTATCGATATTGAAATGGTTACTATATGACATGGTCACACACTCATAGTCTCATACTAGTCATCTTTGTAATGCTTTCTAACAAAATGGTACTTTAGACTTTAGAGTGTAGATCAGAGTGTACTGTCTGAGAATGAAACAAGAGTAACATTTTTGTCCATACAAGTAACATGGAGGGAAAAGTGAAGTCTTAAATGCTTAATCTTAAGGGGCCATCTTAAGGGGCCATATATGCATCTAGAAGGACAAATATGTATCTAAAAGGACACAGAGGATAAGTAGTCATTGGTTGATATGCATGTGAATGAACATGATCTGCAGCAGTTACCATCAAAATGAGGAAAAACAGACATAGATTGTTGCAAATATTGGAGAAGGTCAAATTTGAACTAATTAAGATTAGGTTTATTATTTTAAAACTACAGCAGGTGCCACAATGCTAGAATAGTTTTCTCTTTTCATCTTGATACCAACCTGCTATTGTTTATATTGTTCAAATTTCCAATCAATTTACCATAAAAAAACCCCTTAAGTATGATCCATGTGATACTACTACATTATGTCCACTGTATATTAGTCACTAGTTGTCTACTTAATACTTGTGATTATTATTTATTTGTTCTAAGAATCTAACACCTACTATTGCAGTTGCAAACTTGTACCTGTAATAGATGATTATGTTCTATTTAATACACTCATGACTCGTGCCAATTTCGAACTAAAAATAGGTCGTTTAACATTAATCAAAATCACACAACAACAAACGATAACAAACAAAATGATATATAAAAGACGTTAAAAAAAGATAATTATACACTAAACCAGAAAGCATATTCGTGTGGTCCTACGTGCTGCATTATATCTTAATCATCTATGATCTATTATTCTATTCCCACTTAACCTAATATAATCTGGTAATGAAAATATACTTGTACTTTTCAATAAAGCAATCTGTTGCTGTACTACAGGGAGATGCATATGAGAAGAGACCCTCCAAGTATATTTGTGGGGTCAAGCATAATCTTTTACCTCATTAGTATCTGTCAGTTTTCGTTAATTACATATCAATCATCTTATGTGGACCGTTAATGAACCCGTCAAAGGTTTGTGTATGTGTTTTAAATATATTTATTTTCCTTCTACTATTTTCAGTTGGTGTAATGTCACTTGAATTTACTACTTGGGTTCTGTACATGTATAATGATCCTATAGCCTGCATACTTGAAAGGGATTGAATAGTGAAAACAGGAAGTAAAGTTGTAAATGAATAAGCCAAGAACACTAGCAGGAAGTTAATGGCTTTTGGAATATTGTATTTGCCTTTTTGCTTGTAAAAAACCATCACCATTCTTATAAAAGTGCATACAGACATTTGGATTTCAAGAATCATTATTTCGGAAAGAGGTTACCGCATTAAAAAGATAACCAACTTTGATGTAAATTTTGTTTTAGGTAACTAACTTTGTTTTCGTTGATGGTAATTTGAACTTGGCCGCCAACTCAGAAAATAAGTCAATGTGATCAAACATAGAGAAACGTCATCCACCAGTCATCATATTTGACACAGTAAGCATGCAAACTGCCTTGAATCAAAATTTTGAAAAGTTAATTACCTTGTTTATGAATGAAATAAAGATGGTTTTCCTAAACAAAATACAGACCAAATCTGATTACCTGTCATGCAATAACTCTAATAGGGACATGCAAGTATGTAACTATATTGTTCCGTTAGTGTTACATATTTTAAAAACGATGTTAGATTTAGGACATATAATTAAAAACGATCATCTAAGAAATTGATTATTATTACGCTAACAAATATGATTTAGCAGCAGGGGTCACCTTAAGCTTGCTGATAAAGTGTAATCACATGGCAAATCTGCTTAACCAATTGGCCAACAACCTGCAATAACATATTGCCATTTGGGCACAATGGGACCAATTAGTGGGACCATATGTCAAAAACCCAACTATATTTCACAGAAAAGAAAAAAGAAATATAAAAAGTTGAGAATAATAAAAGGAATGTCAGGCGCTATCAAACAAGCTCATGCTTTGCATAGCTACATTACTCTTGAGGTCCTCTGCCTATATAAACACCAAAAAAGCATCTCAATTTTTGCCATCTAAAATCCACCAATCATACAAAAACACATACATACACTCACAAGGGCCGAGTGAAATGGGTGGTTTTAGTTTCAGGAAACTTACATTTGCACTTGTCATTGCAATCCTAGTGTGGGCATCAAGCATAGAAACTTGCAATGCCAGAAGGGGTAAGCATTGGAGGCATAGCAGAGGTACCTTAAGTTCTCTGTACAAGAAGAAAGGAAAGAATCATGGGCACCAAGTCATTCTTGAAAAAGAAAAGTCAAAGTCAAAGTCAAAATCGAAACAAAAAAATCCACCACCAATCCCAGAGGAACCGCAGACTCCTCCACAAAAGGGTTCAAAATTTAATGTGCTCGACTATGGAGCTAAAGGGGATGGTAATTCTGATGATACGAAGGTGAGATATATGTTCGTGTCTATAAACTTGCAACACATTTTCTAAGATTGTACATAAAAACGTCAAGACTTCATGTTTAGGAGGAGACCATACACATGCATCTTAGAGCAATTTCTATGGATAAAACCATATGTCACGTCGTGCCACATCGGCATTTTATATATCCTTCATAATACATAAACTTCGAAAGGTCGTACTACTTCATATACATAACCTAATTTATTATTATCTTTTATATTATAACAATGTTTTATTTATAAAACAAATTATTCATAATCACAAATTTACCATTTCTTCAGTTTAACAAAATATTATGGCTTCTTTAAGGACTCCGGTAATAATCATTTTTAAGAAAAGAAAAGGAGGGAGTATGTCACAACTCACAATTCTCTTTTACTCGGTAGTCACATTTAATGGTTAACCGTATCATACATACTACGTCACCATAAACCTTTCCATCCTACGTGTTCAATGCATGGGTCCCGTTTCCATGCGGCTAATAAATAAAAATGGGACCCATATTGGAGCTGTGAAGAGAAAAGAGAACCGAGAAACCAATCGAGTCTTAACATGTAGTGCATGTACAAAAGACTGCCAATACGGGTTCATATTATTGAAACATCTAATTCTGGTTTCCAAAATTTACTTGTCGTTCTTAGTGCTACTACCGTATTCATATTATGCATTATCTAAGATTATATATACCCTCAATTCACAAATATCATGACTACTTGCTTTTACCACATCCACCACCTACTAACCAGTTTAACTTCTTTTCAGCATAGTAAATGAACTAAAGCTGTCACATAAAAGTTCTAAAAAGTTACATCCCGTTCCCAAAATATATTCCATAGTTCTTTTTGGAATAACTTCAATCTGAAACTGTTAGTTTTAAACACTAGCAGTCATTACAAAATTTTGATATCATTGCTTTTATATCATACATTATTTTATTTCGTTTGTGTTAATTAAAGGGTATGTTAGATATCTGACTAACAGTCTGATAGTCAAACGTTTTAATTGAACTACTGCATTACTTTTTGGAATAGAGTAAGTAAATAATTCTTCAAAATCAACATGTACTACATAAGGACATCCATTTGTCACAAGAATTACAGTTGGTTGAATTTTTTACTCTATAATTTGTAGCAACTTGTGTCGTTTGTAGAAAAGGACAGGTGGGTGTTGTATGGTCTCTTTATTATAAGATGCATACAATCATCATGATATAAAGAATGGGATGAAATTAAATCTAGCATAAAGATAACAGGAATTGGATGACAAAAGAGAACAAAATTAGGTGGGACCACTCAGAAGACTCTCATGTGGCAGTTTGTATGGCTCATATTCCCAACAATAATTGTATGCTGTCAAATGCAAACTACCAACCGTATGACATATATGTGTATTAATCTTTATTTTTAGTGTCAAAGAACCCCCAAAAAAATTATTGCCAGGAAATCTTACATAATAGATAGTAAAACTAAAACTGTAGACAAGTTACTTACCAAGATATATGTACTTCCTTTGCATAATGCAGGCATTTCAAGCTGCATGGGCAGATGCCTGTAAAATAGAAGCATCTACGATGATCGTGCCATCCGGTTACGAGTTCCTTGTGGGACCCATTTCTTTCTCTGGTCCTTACTGTCAAAGAAACATTCTTTTCCAGGTAAACATGAAATAATATCATTAATTACAACTAGAGTGGAAACTTCGACCCATTTACTTATAATAGGTCATTTTTTAGCTCAAATAATCAAATTAGCTAAAACCGAAAGCGGGTCAAACTGGTTAAAAGTTGTCTGAAGTGTACTTTTATTGTAAACAACCTCCTAATTTATTTAAACATTATTAATTACATATAATCATAATGAATGCACCATCATTTATTAATATACTTGGAATGTGCAAAAAAAAGTGTTTTGGATCAATCCGACCCATTTCAATTGGTACCAAAATTGACCCGTTTCAGACTGAGCCTGTTTGACCTGCCAGCTGGCACGCCCATCTTTCCACCGCTAATTGACACACTATAGGAGACAAGTGATGATTCCATAACAGACATGCCTAAGAAATAGTAGTCTAAAGTTTAAACAATGGATAAATAATATTGCAGCTTGATGGCACAATAATAGCTCCAACAAACGCAAATGCATGGGGTAAAGGTCTCCTGCAATGGCTTGAATTTACGAAACTCGTAGGACTTACAATTAAGGGAAAAGGAACCATTGATGGAAGAGGCTCGGTTTGGTGGACAAAATCTGTAGTTGATGACCCTATTGACAATGAAGAAGAATTAGTTGTTGCAATTAACAATATCACAATTACAGAAGATCCACTGGTAAATTTATACATGCCACTTATAATAGCTTATAAATTGTCTAACACGTTAACAACCAGTTCATGTTAACTTTCTTAAAATTGCTTGTCGCAGGTAAGCAGTTCACTTGATGGGAAAATGCCTAATATAAAGCCAACTGTAAGGATTCCCTTAACAGAAACAGAATTAATGAATATACTACTCGATGATGCTTGTAGTGTGACATGGCATTTACTTTTCCTATACAGGCACTGAGGTTTTATGGGAGCTTTAATGTGACGGTCACCGGGATAACAATGCAAAATAGTCCCCAGTGTCATCTCAAGTTTGACAGTTGTGACGGAGTTTTAGCATACGGTCTAAGTGTCACATCTCCTGGTGACAGCCCCAATACTGATGGAATTCATTTGCAGAACTCCAAGAACGTGTTAATTCACACCTCAGACCTTGCTTGTGGTAAATAACATTGTTTTCCTAAATTCAACTATATCAGATTAAATTTTGTATCTTCAAATGACCTTTGAACACCCAGACATGCATATTAAAAAGAAATCTAGTTACACCATCGGTTATAATATATGTACTTACTCTGTAATTTCTTAATAAGTGGAAGAAAATATATAGGGAAAACTAAAAAAGGAAATATCATAAGATAACTTTATCATAATTTTATTACACGACCACATCTTAAATCCGCTCCTAATATATTCAAATGCATAGCAACACCCCATTCTTGTTTGGCAAATATCCACCAGAACCTCAAGAATGTGACAACAGTTACATTAAACAAACAACTTTAATCTAACACACAAGTATGTGGCCCACACACCCAAGAGACAGAGAAAATGTATTTTGTCACATACATGAACTTTTATATCCATAACTCAAATCAGCACCAAAAGACATGCAAACACAAAAGTAAAAGAATGAACCGCGTTACAACTTATGAGGTCACTGCATAGGAACTATTATTGATGTTTTCTGAATATTGATTATTGTTGTGTGCAGGTGATGATTGTATATCTATACAAACGGGATGCACAAACGTATATGTACATGATGTCAACTGTGGACCAGGGCATGGAATAAGCATCGGAAGCCTAGGAAAAGATGGCACAACAGCATGTGTCTCCAACATCACTGTCCGCAATGTTAATATGCATAACACAATGACCGGTGTCAGGATCAAAACTTGGCAGGTACAAATAGCAAGTACCAATTACTGTTCCACTAAATCATAAAAGAATATAAATCAGCACAAAGCTAATATAAAATCAGTGAACATATTATTAATCACACACGACACTGATCGTGAAATGCTTTTGTGCAGGGAGGGTCAGGGTCAGTGCAAGGAGTATTATTCTCAAACATTCAAGTTTCTGAAGTTGAATTCCCAATCATGATTGATCAGTATTACTGTGACCACAGCAGCTGCACAAACCACACATCTGCTGTAGCTGTTTCAAATATTGCATATGAAAATATACGAGGAACATATACAGTAAAACCAGTTCACGTCTCATGCAGTGACAGCATGCCTTGCATGGACGTAAGGTTGACTGACATCGAACTTAAACCAGTACCCAAAGGCTACCACATGTATGACCCATTCTGCTGGCAAGCTTTTGGGGAACTGTATGCTCCCACAGTCCCAAATATCGATTGTCTACAGCAAGGCACACCATCAAGCAGCTGGGACCCTAATGAGACTGGATGCCCAGCATAACTGATAGATGATTTTGTGCATCAACTTGTGAGGTCGGTGTAGTGGCTGGCCCCTTAGAGTTGCTTGAAGGTGAGTATATATATATAGATATAGGTAGTATTTTCTTATACTAAGAGATTGGTTGTATTACAGAAATTCTTGATTCTTATTGTGTCGACTCATACACTAGAAAGAAGTCGTATCTTTGTAGTTTGTTTATTTTCACTAGGTTTGACAGTATCATTTCATTGTGGTTTATGTAAGGATATGTGTGCTTACTTATTTCTCTGCAATACAAAGTAACGCTCTGCAGTTTGGTTGTATGTCCCTCTAGTAGTCACTTTCTGACGTACGTCCCTATTGCTGACAAATCCCATTTTATATGAATTTCTAATACCGTAACAAAATTACAAGTAAACGCTACTCAAATGTTAATTAATTCTAAGATCTCGAAAAATAGAAATCCATAGAACCAACCGTAACAGTCATATGTAAGTTGCATTTCCATAAACACATCAATCATGCATTCCTCATCAATATATCATGTAAGGGATGTTAACGATCCGATACCAGTCGAGATCAGAAAATTGGTCTCAACTGGTTTAAGAAATTAATTTAACAACTATTTCGAGCTCAAGTACGAATAATTCGTTATTATTTGAGTTCGAATTGGATGCTCGTTTATTTATTTGAATACTTTTGAAGTGCTAAGCCCTGGTTGCTTATTTTGAACTCAAGCTCAATCAACTCATTTCATAGCTCGACCTCCAGCTCACATAAGCTTAACGAGTCAAACACGATTGTATAATTGAACATTGCATTGTATTGATTGATGTAATAAAATATAGTACCAAACAGTAAACAGATAGAATTAGAAGCACAATTATAGCTATCCGTACCTGTTAGCAAATACTCATCGCCATCAGATTTAACAGCGTAAGGAATTGAGCTCGTTTTTTTTTTATCAGAATGAATTTAACTGACAAAGTGGTGGCATCGGCAACAAGATATCGGCGTCGGCGTCGGCGTCAGTCGGCTAGTCATTGCGACGCGGATCGGCTTCCGGCGTCCCCAACTCGGGGTTGTGAAGCCAACGGTTGAAAATAAGTAAAAAACGGCTACATTATGAAAGAACCAAAAAAGAACAAGAATATTACTCCGTATATATTTCTCCTATACATACCGTATACTTCTGCCATTTCAAAGCACACTTTCGGTATCTATTGTATTCTCTTATAAAATTACTCTCCAAATATGAAATCAAATTCTATTTCTTCCCACTTGAATCCCAAGGTAGATATTAACGATTTTTTTATTAACGCGGCTAACAAAACTATCGAATTACTCGAAGAAACTCGACCGAAGATGAAGATGAAGTTTCAAGTCGTCCAAAACGGGCCACAAGGCACAAGGCGTATAGAACGACCCCGTGTAGTCGTGTAGATGACAAAGTAGAAGAGCTCCGCTATTTGAGGGAAGAAATTCGAAGATACAATGCTCTTGAAGAATGGCTGCTAAAAATTAAAGAAAGGAAACTAGATCTTGAAATCCGTATAGAAACGCTCGAGAATAAATCTGAAATGGAATGCGATATTTGGATGCAACTAAAATTGAAAGCTACGGAAAGAAATCAGAGAATGAAAGAGACTGATTACTTGTAATTTCAGTTTATGTTTTATTACGTTACAAATCCGTAATTACACGAACTTTCTAAAAAGATTATGTAGATAAGTTTTGTCGATGTTAATATGTAGTCGTTAGTAATTAAACGTTAATTACGTTAAGTGTTAAATTGCGTAGTTATAATAAGTTAAACGTAAAACGTTGATTAATAATGAAATATCTAAAAGTTGATAAGAATATTATTATCATAAAAACTATATTATATATAAACCTAATCAAACAAAATTTAGATAAATAGAATATTATTATCATAAAAACTATATTTTAGACCCGTGTATAAATACATGATGTCAAATAGTAAACTATATTTTATATTTATTTTATTTTTATTAAATCTCACTGTTTCCTATTCTAGGATCATTATTGGTAGTTGTTAAACCCGTGTATAAAATCATGTTCTATTAATTTGTACGGAAACTAAAATTAATTAGATAAATATGATATTATAATATAAATTTGATATTGACAACCCAAAAAAAGTATTATATTTAAATCCGTGTATACACATGGATCGTCGTTAGCGATTATGAACGGTAATATGAGTCCAAATATCAATTTTTAACTTACATAAATACTAATAAATATAATTTTATCTAATAAATACTATTACTTAAAATAAAATATAATTTTTAAATATGAGTGAGTTAGTGAAGTTTTAGTTATTTATTTATTATTTATTAATACATACAGTTTTTTTAGAATGCAACACTCAATCATTGGTGATTATATATATTATTGTACGTGAAAGTAATTATGCTTAAAAGATTTAAGATTAAATCACTGTTAAATTAATTAAACTTTGGTTTTGGATGAGATTGAATCAGTGACATTTTTATTTTTTAATTATTTAAATATAGAGACTTTTTAGGAAAATCAATGAATATGATTGGTCAATTAAAAGTTTGGTGAAATTAAAAATTTTGATTGGTTAATAAGTGTCAAATTTTTAAAAAATTTCAATAGGAGATGTTTTCTTTTATTAATATTTAGACTTTTAGCAAGTTAAATTATGCAATACTTTATTTTATTTATTAATAAAAATAAATTATTTTTAAAGAGATGTATTTTGTTTACTTTATTAATAATTGTCTTAAAAAAAATTTAAAGAAAAAGAGAAAAGGAGGTCGGAGGTTCCATTATTGTGAAAAAGTAGTTGAAAGTATGGTGTTCAATATTTGGTTTAAAACTGTTTAATTCGAATACTGAATTGAATTTGAATTCGGTTTTCAGTTTTTTATTTTTTGAATTCGGTTAAACCGAAAACCGAATTCAAAACCGAATTCGATTTAATAAATATATTTTTATTTATCGAATTCGATTGAAGACTTGAAGAGTTTGACATTTTGAAAACTTAAATTTATTTACTACCATGTGTTTGTGAAAAATTAATGTTTTGTTTGAAAACTTAAATTTATTTATCCAATTTGGCTAACACATAACGATTATTAATAGTTAGATTTATATAATTTGTATCGTATAATCGTGCATATTTCTTAGTTTTGTATGTTGAAATGTGTTTTTAAAAAAATGTTAAGTTTTTCGGTTTTAACCGAAACCGAACCGAATTCAAATTCGGTTTTCGGTTTTGCTAAAAAAAAATTCAAAACCGAACAACCCTAACCGAATAAACCGAGGAAACAGTAAACTGAACTGATGAATACCCCTGGTTGAAAGAAGCTGAGGAAAATGGTTAGTGCGTTGATGTGTCAAGATTGGTTGTAAGGGCTTGTTTAAACCATTATACACGCTCTAATGAAAGGTTACTTAGGCGTCGGATCATTGAAGACCAAACATACCGTGTCCTTAGAGCATCCTCAATGTTTTTAAAACTGACTTACCGTTGGGACAAGTCTTACAAGTCTTATTGAAAGGGGTCGTGCTTGATTATATAGTAACATCCTTATTGATTTGAAACGCCCAATTTTTTTTTATACACTTCCTTTGATGTTACGCGATCCTAGCATCCTCCCAGGATCGCGTAACTATGCAAGAAAACGTTACAGAGGATTTCCTTTAATGTTACGCGATCCTGAAAATGTTGTGGGATCGCGTACTTGTACTTGGACACTGAAATCAGCAAAACTTAAGTTTTTTACCCAAATTCGGACGCGCATAACTTTTAACTCATTTATAATCAAGACATGAAATTTTGCAGACATACTCAATATGACCTAACGAAAGTTTTCCAATTGGCACTTTTTCCAAATTTCGCGTTTACGATGGTTTTGGACTCTTGGTCAAAACATAACCATTTGGACACTTTTTGCAACCAAGTGAGCAACAATATTAACTCACTCTTATAGTCTCATTTTCAGAAGTTGAAAACACAAACTTTGGCATAATGACAAGTAATCAAATCACCCAAACCATCATTCGACTAGTTTCAACAAAACGACCCATTTGAGAAACCCATTTCGACCCATTGGGAAATCATCAACAATTTAACAATTAGACTTCCAATCTCATTACACAACCACCAACTCTATTACATTCACAAGTGTCAATTACCATGATTGACCATAAACTCAACTCTAGACATTTTGATCATATTACCACTAAACCACTTTTGACTATTTTAAACAATCATATTACAATCGTTAAATCGCCAAATGTGCAAAAAGTACATAACAACACTTTACCCGTTTAAAAGAGTAATTTCAACCCAAAAAACCTTTAACGTAACGCTTGATAAAAGCTTCATACATAAAAAACTTCGTTACAAAAGATGATCATATTTAAATGATCAACAACTTTACAAACTGGGCGTTTCTACATATCAAGAGTATGATTAAAAGGATTACTTACTACTAGCTTGTAGCAAGTCAACCACTATTCTCGTTTGGGCTTTTTACTCAAATCGCCCCGTGACTCACTTGACTCACCTACATACATCAATAACATAACGGTAAGCAAGCATGCTTAGTAAGTAAGGGAAAACATAACATTAACATTAACATTAACAATAACATAATAACATAGCCCGAATTAAGGATCTTTGATTCCATACACTTTGACTCAAAGAGTCCATACCATGGTGTCAAGAGCATGGTTGTTTGAATACTCTTGTATCTCAATCACCACCCTTGAATTCCACCATTAAGTGTGACCATTGAAGACTCTTATATCTCAATTATCCCACTTCAACCGTAACATACAAAAGGGCACACACTTGACTACTCATTGTAATCCATGTGTTACCACTTAATTACATACCATTCCAAAATATCATTACTTAGTTACATACAATTCCATTACTTACCTTACGAAAGTAATCAATTAAGCACAAACACTATTTCCACTTTCAATCACCTAAACATATCAATACATATACATGAGTTACTTACAACTCAATTTCAATTCATTAACACTCAACTAACTATGATTCAAGTGTGTTACCTCACACACCAAAATCTCTAACCAATTGATCATACACTTAATTCTTAACATTACACATACTTAATGGTGATCAAGTTATTATTTAACAACAACAACAACTTGATATTACCACTGTTAGTCCTCCTAATCTCGTCTTTGAATCGAATTAACAAATCGTGCGGAATTCGTTTGTCAATTTTGAATATACGTGAAATGTAAATTGAAAACCAAATGTAAATAAGTTTATGATGTTATTGATATTAATCAAAGGTTACAGAAACACAGTTAAGCTCCAAACTCTCTATCAATCACATACAAATTCTCCAAGTTCGCTCAAGCTCTCAACTCACCTACGTACAAACTGAAAACAGAAACTGCGTATTTATAGGTTCTGCTACAGTACCTGCGAACTTAAAATAAGTTCTCACAAATTCGCAGTTCGTACAACATTTATCAAACTAAAATTTCTACACAAGCTTTTGTCAAACGGTGTTGATTTTGCATTAACAAACTCCCCCTTGACAACAGCTTGTAGATAATCTTTTATACACAATCAAGCTAAGTTTTCTAAACAAGCTCTTGTCATTCACGAGAATGTATCAACAAACTTCTCACAAATTCGCAGTTCGTACAACATTTATCAAACTAAGATTTCTACACAAGCTTTTGTCAAACGGTGTTGATTTTGCATCAACAAACTCCCCCTTGACAACAGCTTATAGATAATCTTTTATACACAATCAAGCTAAGTTTTCTAAACAAGCTCTTGTCATTCACGAGAATATATCAACAAACTCCCCCTTAACAATAGCGTGCTCAAAAGCTAACCAACAACTTTTGAAACCCATTTGAGCACAGTTCCAATTTTTCTTGAAATCTTCGATAATCTCTTGTAAGATGCGTCTATGTAATCTAAAGAGATTGGGTTCCATCGAAAATTGAAACGTGTAGTTTCATATCTAAACTCGGTACGTGGAACCAATGCCAAACGACATTCTCGAGAGGAGAAAAGAACAAAAACTTTCCGCCGCCTTTGCACCATATGATTAAATCTTGGTTGTGCAAGCGCAAACATCTCCGCGCGAGTGTAACAAGATTTTGTTTGTATTGATTCCGGACGTTGTTTCGGTTTGAAAGCATCTTTTGGCTTTTGCAAAGAAACTGATATCTTGACATGTTGAGAGTAACCAGAATCACATCAATCAATCGTTTGTTGTTTATGTTGTTTGGTTGATTGAGATTTCTCCGAATACTTCTTATTCTTTTGCAAAGAATAATTTGTAAACTGAGAAATCTTTTTCGCACGAACCATTCTCACTAATGGTTCGGAAGATTTATCCGTATAAATCTTCTCCATTGTCTTTTCCTTCACTAGCTGTGATTGAGAGGCTTTATCAATCTGCTCATGAAGATCTTGCACAGTTTTTCTTGCAAGATCATGATCAACTTGAAGTTTGTCTATAACCGTTTGTTGATCTTTAAACTCTACCATTTTCTTTTCGAGTTCGACGATTTGTAAACGCATCTCTTCGCGTTCAATCTCCATTTCGAGTATCGAGGATTGAAGTGCCTGAACCTTCTCTTCTTTCTTCAGCAACTTCTTCATAATCCCATCATCAGAATCTTTCAAACTCAATTTATCAATCTGTCCAAACATGATTGATAGGCCTTCCCATAAATCGTACGAAATATCATACTTTGCACAACATGAAATGACCTGTTTGGATAAGTACTCAGTAAGTACTTCTTTTGCTCTCCTGTCTTTGAGATATCTATTTCCTTCATTGGCTGACGCAAACTTTGGAGTACAATAACTGTTATATTTCGGTCCTTCATATCGCTCAGTGATTGGAATAAGCAAATCTGGATATTTTTGTTCAATGAATTCCTTAGACCCATTTTTTCAGAAATCAAAATCACGCCAGTGTAAAAATCCCATCTTGTTCAACTCAAAAATCCAAGTTCGCGCAACCCGTGTCAATTTCCTTCCAAATTGTCGTTCAAAAACGTCCAAAAATGCTCGGGTAAAATGATTTTTTTTTTAAATTCGCAGGAAAATAAGTTCGTACAGATAAGTACGCATAATCGATAAGTTCACAGACATCAAGTTCGCAGATTACAGTTAACCCAGAAATCCAGAAACTTTGAAAATCAAAATTTACCGTTGAATTCACACAAATTTGGGTTCTTTTGATGCGCAATCACGTACTGAAACATAATCTGGTCTCAATTTGCTCTTAATTGCAACTTTTAACGTCGAATTGATCAAGTGGGTTTCTTGACCGTATCTTCAATCTTTATCACGTAAATTCCGATTCAAATCACCTCTATTTCTTAAATAGAAAGCTCTGATAACACATGTTAGTCCTCCTGATCTCGTCTTTGAATCGAATTAACAAATCGTGCGGAATCCGTTTGTCAATTTTGAATATACGTGAAATGTAAATTGAAAACCAAATGTAAATAAGTTTATGATGTTATTGATATTAATCAAAGGTTACAGAAACACAGTTAAGCTCCAAACTCTCTCTCAATCACATACAAATTCTCCAAGTTCGCTCAGGTTCTTAACTCACGTACGTACAAACTGAAAACAGAAACTGTGTATTTATAGGTTTTGCTACAGTACTTGCGAACTTAAATTAAGTTCGCATGAACAGTACATGCGAACTTAAAATAAGCTCTCACAAATTCGCAGTTCGTACAACATTTATCAAACTAAGATTTCTACACAAGCTTTTGTCAAACGGTGTTGATTTTACATCAACAACCACCATCATCTCATTTCTTTACTTACATAATTATATAAAATCCACTAAGTTTTATAATCACTTACACTTTTAAGTGGCTATATCATCTTTTAACAATTATAACAACCACTTACAATCATCATCACCTCATAATTCATATACATACATATTAGTGTAAGTTTCAATAATCACACCTAGCTTACTTGCTAAATTCCTTCACAATAACATGACTTTTGTGAGTTTATACAACTCAAAAACATCACACAATCATCCTACACTCAACACCTACCTCAAATAACCCCCTTTTTCCTTAATTAAATTCTAGGGTTTATACTAAATCATTAAAGGAATCAAATTAGAGGATTGAGAGGTGTTATTCATACCTTAGTTGAGTTGAATTGGAAGATTAGAGGCTTAATTTCACAATATCTAGCTTCAATTTCGTTTTCTTCTTTGCCCTCCTTCTTATTCTCTCGTACACCCAACACACACACACATCCTTCTAATTTCTTCCGGATTTTTGAAGAATAAAGAAAGTGTTTTAGCATATTTTCACTTTCAACCCTCAATTTCAGCATTTGACACATTTAGCCCCTCAACTAGTAACTCTTTAAATTTCTTACTCACAACTAGATTTGCATTTAACACCAAATACAAATATAAGTGTTTAAATAACATACATTTATATAAATATAAAACTTACGAAATTTGGGGTGTTACATTATTGATCTTAGACTTCTATTTTTAATAAACCTCAACTCATAAGTTTTATTTGACACCAGAATTAAAATGGAGCTTCTTGAAAAAATAAGTCCTCATAACCCATTAAAGCTTTTTTAAGTAGTTTTTGACTATAAGTCTAAACTTCAGTTCTTGCCCTAGCTTCAACCCGCTTCAGATCCGTTATCCCATAAAAAATTATGATGGGACATTTTATGATTAATTGCTGTCACATCAGGGTTTTTTGTGCATCAGGGTGTTTTGTGCTAATAGCATTAACCACTTATACTAAAGTATCAACAATGCAAAAACGTTTTCAAAAGTTTTTTTTATGACATGACATTTAATCACTGTTTTTTTTTCTAATCTATACACTCCAATGCATAAAACTCATTCAAAAGCTTTTTTAGTGGAATGCAACCGACACAAAAGTAACATAAAACCTATTGAGGAAACGATCAATTTGACAAAACTTTTGTCGAAAAAGATTGTTAAAAAAGTTGTTCACTCCAATAGTTTGATCTTTTAAAAAGTATTTTTGTTAAAAAAAAACCCCAAAAAAAGCTCCATGGAGATGCTCTAGGCATTTATTTCAGATTATTAAGGAAACCTTGAGTATAACTATGACACCTGAATTTTATTATCGAAAGTTTTTTAAGATTTTTGTTAATATTTTCCTTAATTTATTTATCTTTACTTAAAAATATATGCGTTTAAACCACTAGGGTATCGTAGCAGTCTTCATATAAGCATGTATGTATAACCAAATTACCTTATAAAATGAATACGAGTGTTGCTATTCAAGTATTCGATTGAGTTGCATCAACATTATATTATTTAATATAATGACATGTAACCGACAACTATCGTATTTTATATTTATTTTCGCTTGATAGCATAAACCCTACCGGTTGTACATGAACATTGCCACTCACTGAATAAGTTAAATAGTTTGGAGAATTACATAATTTTTCTCAACAATAAAGTCAAAATAATTTTATTGAGGCAAAATCTGTTTACACTTAAAAGTTTTTTTTACACGGATCAAACGAAGGCATTGACGTAGATGATATGATGGTATGATATGATATGCCTGTTTAATATATTATATTTTCTATATTTAATTTACGTAGTATTTTGTTTTTCTCTAATGACTTTTTATATACAATGTTTTGAATAATTCTGAATATATATTTATGGTTAGTGTAATTTTATCTACATTTCGATAACAATTTTACCACCATATGATATGTATTTAACGAAAGTATTTTTTAGTCTCAGAATTAACTTTTTTTTTATATCAAAAAGTAGATAAAAATAAACGGGTCATAGTGGTATATTTGGATTAATATTAAAGCATAATTAAAAGAACTTATTAACAAAAAACACAATAATAAATTAATAAAACTATTAATATAAATAATATATATATATATATATATATATATATATATATATATATATATGTATATATTGCTAAAGATGCATGATTATAGGGAATCTTAATATTGAAATGTGTACATTGTCAGACTATGTTTGTCTCGAAAGTTTGAAAAACCCATGCTCTTCAAAATGTAAATGATTGATTGGATAATAATGGTACGTAATGCAAATTCTTATATATACAAACTCAAACTGATACATTCTTCATTTCAGAAAAGAGTGATAATATTCTTAGAATTCATCATCAACATAACGTAAACAATTCAAAATGAATTGGAGAGAATATATTCACTCTGATGATGATTCAACCAACGAGGTACTGTTAGTTAGTATTATTTTTTGTAAGATATTTAATTTTTATTTCTTCTAAGTTTGTTATGTTTTTATTTAGGACTACAATATTGATATCGACGGAACTAGTGAATGGGATGAAAGTGAAAGTGAAAATGAATCTTATTATAACGTTCAATGCTCATCGCAATTTGAAACTGACATGGTATGAATATGAAATTTCGTCAGATTTTAAAACGCTCATCGCAATATTTCGTAATGTTCTAATAGGTTTTAAAAGCTGCTTATAAATTTAACTTTTATAGGTGTTTAGTTCTCGTGAACAACTAATAAATTGGGTGCAAGCTAAGGGACGTTCAATCGGTAATGTAATTGTAATTAAAAGATCTAAAAATAATTCAACTATCAACTTTCAGTGTGATCGTGGTGGTATTTACGTACGTAAAAAACCCAGCACAAGAAACACATGGAGCAAAAAAATTAATTGTCCATTTGAATTGGAAGGAAAATATTTTCCAGGAAATGATTGTTGGACGCTGAGGGTGATATGTGAAAGACATAATCACCCACCTACAATATTTCTAGAAGCTCATCCATATGCTTCTCGATTATCTGAACAAGAAGCTCAACTAGTGAAAGATTTGTCTGAAAAAGTGTAAAATCACGACATATTTTATCTACAATAAAGAAGCAAAATCCAGAAAATGTGTCTACTTTGAAAACTATATACAATAAACGACAACAATTTCGGATGTAGGAAAAAGACAGAAAGACTCTAATGCAGGTTGTCTTATCCAGTGCTGAATATATTTATCTGTTTAACCGCGATGGGTATGATCATGTTAACAACATCTTGAATTTGTTTGAACTACATAGAGATGCACCAGTTAAAAATTGGATGACTATGCCTGAAATAGGAACCCTCATTGCTTCAAAATACAATGTGATATTACATGTTCTAAACATGGCAGGTAGTGTAACTTACTTTCCAATTCGCTGGTATCAACATGAAGCTATTACAATCGGGTATGTCAATAACAACCATTACGTTAAACTAACGTTGACGGAAGGATACCCGATGCCGGATATTAATCCACAATGGGTTCATTTCAAGTATGATTGTGCAGCTGCATGGGCTACTCCGTATAGTGAGCGAATAAATACTTATAATCAGTGTATGCATGCTATGTTTAATCGCAACAATTAGGGAACTTTGAGATGATTCAAGTTATTGTACCAACAATTTAATCCATAATTTATTATTGTTGAAAAAAGCATTTATCGTTATTTTTGTGTCGTGTATTCAATACTAAAATGTATGTAATATCAAATAAATATACTATATTGGTAATATAATTTATGACGAAATATATAAGTTATAAAAATATGTGTATATTTTTAATTGTAATTTTAAAATTAAGTAATGAATTAATAAAAAATTATATTTTATTGATAATATAATGTTGAGTTAGTAAAAGTGGATGGATGGATAAATATATACCAGATGGTCAGGGGAAGGTTCATAATGGTCACAGTAACAATTAGGTCACGTATATTTTTTAATGACGAAATAAATATTATATTGGTGACACACTTAATGTCGAAATATATAAGTTATAAAAATGGGTGGTGATATATCCAACAATCAAATTGATAGATCCACCAAAAATATGCATTTACATATTGTACAGTACAACCTGTTAATGCATATTTTTGGTAGATCTATCAATTTGATTGGTGGATATATCATTAACCTATAAAAATATGTGTATATTTTTTATTTGTATTTTTATAATGAAGTAATGACTTAATAAAATAAATTATTAGTTAAAAATAAATTATCTAACTATCAATAAAAGAAAACTCTCCTAAAAAATCTAAATGCAAAATTGAACTCCTATTAGCCAATCAAAACTCTCAATTTCACTTAAACTTTAATTAACCAATAAAATGTCTTTTCATTCCCCTAAAAAATCTAACCTAAAATAAATAAATCAAACCATAGAATAATAATAATAATAATAGTAATAATAAATAATAATACTAAAAAAATAAAAATAAAAAGAGACTAAATTTTTTGTTTCTCTATACCTTACGAACGTTTTGTACATTGCAAACAAAGTCAATTTCATATTCTTTCATATCTCTATATATGAAATATTAATATTGATATTAATTTAATCAAATTGAAATTAGAAACATATATTTTATTTCACGTAATTAATCTTAAATATAGGTTTAAACTTTAAACAATTCAAATTTTAATTATTTTTAATTTGATGGATTTCTTAATTTTTACGGGCTTTATAAATGAATTCAAATCAAGATTATAGTTGTTTTTTCAAAGAATGTGACAATACTGACTTCACAAGAGGTTTGGATGGTTTAAACGTGTGTGTTTAATTACGGGTCTAAATAAGACGAACTAATTCATGAGCTACTTGAAATTGACTCAAGAAACATTCGAAATCAACTCGGTACAAATTGAGTCTAGCCCGAGGTTCTAGAGTAGAGTTTCAAATCAAGCTCTCTAAATATTTCCAAACAAAACTTTAACATTGCATAAATAAAAAATTAACAACCTTATTTATCACAAAATCACATAATATCAATAAATAATTACAGGTTTCGAGGCTACTAGAGTAGAATTTCAAATCAAGCTCTCTAAATATTTCCAAACAAAACTTTAACATTGCATAGATAAAAAATTAACAACCTTATTTATCACAAAATCACATAATATCAATAAATAATTACAGGTTTCGTAATCCTATTTGAATTAGTAATACCAATGGCTAAGAAGGCATTTGCAAAAATAAAACAAAATGAAATAACGGATTTCTCTATTAATTATTCACAACACTTTTAAGTCCACTTAAGAGCTTGTAACGAGACAAATTATGTAATACAAATAACAATACTTAGTTATAACTATGCTTCTCCATGTAAAGAGAAAAAGTAAAAATAAAAATAATCGTAATACTTATTATTAGTAAGTAGCAACAAAGAATAGAAGGTATCTACGAAAAATTAAAAAATAATAATAATAAAAAAGAATAAGTGAACGAACGAGTTTTATCAAACTTCATAATACGTAATATTGATATTTTTTCATTAAAATCCCGTGTGTATACACGAGTCTATAAACTAGTATTTTAATAATAATCAAATATAATAATGCGGTTAGTATAAAATTAATGGACGGTGATGGTGACTTTTGATTCAAGTCAAATTAAAGTTTGACTGCACTGTAAAAAGCAATACCCTTTTATTGACTGATCAATAAAGTCAAAATTAGCCCATATGACACCTTATCGGATAAGATAAAAGAAATCTTTAACCACCGTTTCCCAACTGTCATACACAGTTTTTTTCCCTCCATTTCTTTCCAAATCTCAAACCGCCATCACCACTGCAACCGGAATTCCACAACCATGGCGGCCGGAAATCAAGAGAAGGACCTGATCACTGTCACGAGGAGAGTTGCCACCGTCACTAACCACCTCCTTCCTCCACCGTCCAATTCGATTCTCCCGGATATAAGTTTATCAAACTGCAGCGCTTCGATAAGCGATAGCTATCACCGGATTCATGGTGAAGTGTCAGATAATATACCTGTGTGGAAAACTGCGAGTGATGAAACTGGGAAGGAGTTTACTGACATTATATATGAGAAAGCTGAAGGTGAAGCCATTGCTAAGGTTAGTCATTTAAATGTTAACGTTACCTAAGTTATTTAATTACAGTAAAATAAAAAAGATTAAAATAAATATTTGCAATAATAATCTTATTAATATTAATTAATGTCTCATTTACACATGATCTTCCCTTAATATAAAGCATGTTTGTGTAATGTTAGCATTAGAATTCATTTTTCATTAAAATTTAATGTGAACTATACAAATTCAAGTTTACTAAATTTTATAATTCGATGTTTGATAAAAGACTTTAGAGTTTTGGAGATAAATTAATGAAGTCAGTGTTTAGTGTGGAGAAAATGACTAAGGAAGGTAACATTGAACACAAAATTTGACAATTAGGGGTGTCTAATGAATTTTAGTTCCAAAATATGATTATAAAATTAAATCTCGAACAGAATGGGATTATTGATTTGAAGTTCAATATGTTATGATCTAAGCCGGCCAAAATGATGATGTGGAAGCTACATGGACTGCCGGTAAATGTTTAAGAAATAAGTTGATGCCAACTTGATGATCTTGTATATTTATGTATATGTTTTTCATTTGAATTTCCAGATAACAATAAACAGGCCCGAGAGGAGAAATGCATTCCGACCACATACAGTTAAGGAATTAATTCGGGCTTTCAATGATGCCAGAGATGATAGTGCAATAGGAGTCATCATTCTCACTGGAAAGGTAACCCATTTTCGTTTACTAATAACGCTATTTATATGTCAAAGGGTAGAGAACTAGTTTTCATGAAATTGTTTAATCTTTGAGTTGAACTAAAATGTAGCCACTTTTACGATTTCGTTTCGTGCATACTATCTGTGTTCATGTAGTGTGCATTGTTTTGGCATGAGTTATTTTTGTTTGGGTAATAATTCATGAATCTATTTTATAGAGTTGGTCAATGTATAACTCTTTTTAATATGTGTCTTCTTTAGGGAACCAAGGCTTTTTGTAGCGGTGGCGATCAGGCACTTAGAAGTAAAGATGGCTATGCTGATTTTGAGAATTTTGGCCGACTTAATGTTCTTGATTTACAAGTAAAGATTTTTATAAAACTGTAATAGCTTGTTCGGTGCATAGATCGGTTCAATGTCTAGAAGTGACAGTTTTGACCCTTTACTTTATGAATGGGTTGATGGTTAGGTTTTATCTCTAACGGGTCAATGGTCCGAATCACAAAATCTATTAAAAAACAAAATGGGTTAAAATAACCCAACTTGTTCTATTGATGCATACAACCTCCTAAATTGCTTTTGCAGAAAAGGTAAAATGGGCAAAAGTGTTTTGGGGCTGATCCAACCCGCCTGTTTTGCCACCTCTACCTCTAAAATACTATGCTCCAACTGCGTTGTTCGATTTTGTTCTTTTGCCACTTGTGTGATGTAAATTTTGCTCTCTTGCCACTTGGTTCAAACAATCAAAAAGTCAATGGTTGATTTAAAGAGTGAACTTTGATCTCATTATAGGTGCAGATTCGTCGACTTCCAAAGCCAGTAATAGCAATGGTAAGTTTCTGTTTTTCTACTACTCAACCATAATTTGTTAACTGTGACGCTACAAGTAAAATCCTTTGTTGTTTTTAACAAGGTTGCAGGCTATGCTGTTGGAGGAGGGCATATATTGCATATGGTCTGTGATCTAACAATCGCTGCAGATAATGCTATTTTTGGTCAGACGGGTCCAAAAGTAAGCTGGTCAACACCCTTATATTTGACTTAAAAGTTGTTCTTTGTTAATGACCGAATCTAGTATCTAGTGTTTTTAGTCGAAAAAGATCACATAAACTTTTGTTTGTGGTGTGTATCTAATAGGTGGGAAGCTTTGATGCTGGTTACGGGAGTTCAATAATGTCAAGATTGGTGAGCTTCTAACTATCACAGAAAGAAATCTGAATACTAATGGGATTGGAATAACTGTCAATATGTGTTTTGATTTAAAATTCATTTTTGGCTAAACAGGTAGGACCTAAAAAAGCTCGCGAGATGTGGTTTTTAGCACGGTTCTACACTGCTCAAGAAGCTGAAAAAATGGGATTGATCAACACTGTAGTCCCTGTAAGTTCATTTTCGCTCAAATAGACGCCATATATGTCAAAACTCAAAACCAGGGTGGTTCAAACTTCTTTTGTCCCAACATATTATATTTATGATGGAAAATGGGTGGCGGGTTAGGCGAGTAACGGCTTGGAAAATAATTGGTAGTATTATATGCGCCGGGGCGGGTAGACTCCGGACATTAGTTCTCTTAGATTATTATATTTATAATAAATAATAAGTGTTTAAATATGATTACTTAAATATTATCATTTCACAAAAATGACTTTTAACCAGAATAAAGAAGTTATATGGTCTGCAAAAACGCTCTTGGAATGTTCAACACATTTTACCAGTTTCCTTTTACACTAGTTTGTACTCTTTAGATATAAACATAACTCGAATCAACCCATTCATAAGTAAATGTGTCAAAATTGACTCATCTAGTATTATCATTCATTTTCAATTGTCAGTATTGATATTGGGATGGATATTCATAACAGTTCCTTTGCTAATGAAATATCTTTAACAATTCGTTAGCTAGGTAATCTAGAACAGGAAACGGTTAAATGGTGCAGAGAGATCATAAGAAACAGCCCAACTGCCATTCGAGTGCTAAAAGCATCTATCAATGCAGTTGATGACGGCCATGCTGGACACCAAGTATGTTCGTTTCTTGCTCTTCAGATTCACTTTCATTTTTTTTCCTGTTATAATCCGTGGATGTGCATTTCGTTCAGGAACTAGGAGGAAATGCAACTCTCATTTTCTATGGAACTGAAGAAGGTAACGAGGGAAAGACAGCATATATGGAACGTAGGCCTCCAAACTTTTCAAAGTTTCCTCGACGACCTTGAATTCATTCGATCCTCTTGAATAATATTTGTTGTACCTTCATTATTGTATCATTCTCGTGTATCTGGAAATAAGAGCTAAGATCACATATATCTGATGAAATGTACTTATGTACAAGTGATTGTTTTGCTTTTTAACTTTTTCAATGCAAGTTAACTACTGCATGAGATTATGATAACATAGTAGAAAATTCTTGTCTTTTATATTGGCTCATGAGCCACTTCATGATTATCTGGAACCAACTTGATCTAGGCAAGTTCAGCCCACATGTATTTTGAACTTAAAAAAGAAAGAAAGAAAAGAAAACATATGTAATATATCCCAATAAACTAATGTGTCACAAGAGAACATCTATTTATACGGTTTTAAAATAGTTTTATGAAAAGGGTTTTGTAACGTGTGTCACGTGACACACGTCAAAGGGCATTTTAATGAACTTATAATTTCCTTAAATATCAGAATTTATAATTAATAAATGCATAAAAAAGGTAAATATTAGATTGAATTAATCAATATTAAATACAAATGATAATATTTAAAAAAAATTCAACTTCATTAAATGCATCAGATCTATACATACAATCAGTTTTATTCAAAAAGATAAAAATACAATCAGATTCAAAAAGATAAAAAGGTAATGTAGATATCGTAATCAACTAGAGAAGTGAAAAAAACTCAAAAAGTGAATGGTAAACAGTAAACAGTAAACTTATTATCTGGTGATCTCATTCCTTTATTTTTATTATATTTTAATATTTTAATTTGTAATTGTAAATTGTAATGTAATTATTTATATTTAATATTTATTTATTAATTTAATTTTCCTCGTACTCCCGTTGAGGCGTTGACGTATCACCCCCTTTTTATATTTTACAAACCCCCAATTTCTTTATTTCTCTCTCGCTCCCCTCTCGATCGATCTCTCTCTTTGTCAGTTTTTTCTCAGGTAAATCGAATCTTCATTTCAACTCCCTTTATACTGTTTCTCGATTTTAACTCATAATTATAACGAATATACTTACAACTTTCATTTCATCGGCCTTCAGATCTCCGGTAATTAACATATTGTACCAATTAATTTACCAAATCTGTATATATATTTGTGCGTTCTATGTAATTGCAATATTTTCCTTGAGAATTATCAATTTCGATCGTTATTTACAAATTGTTACCGATTAGGTTTAAATTCTAGGTTTAGGTTTCGTTATATTTCTGATCTGTATCTGTAGGCTGCGAAGGTGGATCAACTATCTGATTTATTATTATGTGTGTTGTAATTCTGCTGTAGAGCTGTTATGTAAGCAAGAATTTGGACCGTATCTTAGAGATCCATAAGGTTTATCATTCTAGGGAGGAAATGTGGATTTTACGTTCAGAGCTTAGGTTTTGTTTAGATCTGATAGGTGTCAGTTTAGATTGTGACATTATATTTCGTTGTAATCTGACATATTATGAAGTTTGATTTTAAAATCCACTGATGATCATTTGCATGTTGAGAAATATAGCTGCATGTATATGCTTTCTGATGTGGTAATTCATCTATGCAACTTGAATCTAAATACGGATAACTGGAATATTTATAATGGTGATCTATAATTCGTTTTCAGATCCTATAGATTTAGGTACATCTTGGACAAATGATATGACAATTGTTGGTTTACGAATTGGTTTGCTTGTTGCATTATAGAATTTTCAGTGATTTATGTGAAATGGTTTACTATGTGTAGGGATCCTCACAAGAAATAGAATGGGGCTAACATTCACCAAACTCTTTAGCCGGCTTTTTGCCAAGAAAGAGATGCGTATTTTGATGGTGGGTCTCGATGCGGCTGGTAAGACCACCATTTTGTACAAGCTCAAGCTTGGTGAGATCGTGACGACAATCCCTACCATTGGTATGTCCTTTTTTACATAGATCATACGTGACATTTTCTATATGGTGCTTTGATTTATATCTCTTGCACTTCTTAGAGATTTAAATGGTCATTAATTTATGAAAATAAGTTTTTTTTAATGTGTATGCTTGCTATGAGGGTTGTTTTGTTTCATTAATTATCCGCCCCCGGGACCATGTTGTATGAATTGTTGAAATTTATTTCAAGTCTTATGTTAACTACCTCCTGTGATCTCAAAGGTTGGTAGATTTCCCTCTGGAAGGGCGTAAATCAGTTTGGTATTAGATGTGTCCTGCTGTTGAAACAGAATTCTCTATTTAGCTATATGTGGATCTTGTGTCCTGTTTGCCAGTAATTTATGAAACCAAGTTGTACTGGGATCAGGAAGGTAGAGGTTCTGTATATGGCAAAAAATTATGCTTAATGGTGCTTACAACATCGCTTGTCCATAAATTGATCACTGATATAAGGATGTTCAGACTAATGCATGCATATTCCATTGAGAAAATATATTGGCTCAATTGTAGTATGTTTGAACTTTGAACTATGTGGAGCTGCATGCCTATCTCAACTAGACCCTCTACTATGGTTTTTTTATTCAGACTCCATCTTCATTTTATCAAAGTGCATCTCTGAAAGCACCCATTTTTTTTATACACCAGTACTTTGTTGTCATGAGACATCTTAATTTTTATCACTGTGGGATTTCTTTTCAACTTCCAAAAGAATGGATGTGTGTAAACACTCCATGCCAGGTCTCTACCTTATTGTATATTTGTATGTGGCTCTGAATGACAGATCCATCTAAAGGATGAACTTGTGGTCCACTTTTAACCTATAATAGGCCATCAAACTATAAAATACCTGACTGTATATTAGTTTATGTCTAAAGCTTAGCTTGCTATCAGTAAGTTATATCAGATGTGGAATGCACTTTCATTCCATCAAGAGACATGTTATCAGCTTTAAGTATCTCACCAATGATATTTGTAATTTTTTGAAGGGTTTAATGTGGAGACTGTCGAGTACAAAAACATCAGCTTCACTGTCTGGGATGTCGGAGGTCAGGACAAGGTAGGAGTGGTTTTCAATTTTTTAGTTTTGATTGATATTTAATGATACGAGTCAATGTTGAATTCTGGTGATATATGTTGCCCATATTAAAATATTTTTATACAGATTCGTCCACTATGGAGGCACTACTTCCAGAACACACAAGGTCTTATCTTTGTGGTTGACAGCAATGACAGAGATAGAGTTGTTGAGGCAAGAGATGAGTTACATAGGATGTTGAACGAGGTAACTTTGCATTATTTTGAAACTTCACTGCTTATACCAGCTACAAAGCATGAGTGGGTTTACTAAGTTATCTTTCTTCTTAGTTCTATGTCTTCACACGTGGGTTTATATTAGATGTGGCAAAATTGTAGCTTGTTGATAAAAACAAATAGCAGAACTTGCAAATCACTTTGCAAGTATGTTTTGATACTTTAAGGGATATAAGGCGTTGTAAAATGACCATATGTTTTCATACGTAATTGTACTGATAAATAGGGATATATGAGGCGTTGTTAAAATGACCGTATGTTTTGATACTTAGTTGTACTGATAAATAGTGATGTATCAGACGTAAAATGACCAGAGAGCTGGGTTTATTTTTTGGGGCAATTTTTCTACAGGATGAGCTTCGAGATGCAGTGTTGCTTGTTTTTGCTAACAAACAAGATCTTCCAAATGCAATGAATGCTGCTGAAATCACTGATAAGCTTGGCCTCCATTCCCTCCGACAGCGCCACTGGTAATTACTTGTCTCGATCGAATGATTGTTGTAGAGGTGACAAAATGTGCGTGTTTGGGTATAGGTCAAAATGTGTAATCTGCTGAAATGGATTGGGTTGGGTTGGGTTGTAAATAATTACTGTCAGATATGATTGCAAAAGTTATTTTCTTTCAAAGTTAATATTATATCTATTGTATAAAGTGATGTAGGAGGTACTTTCATGTGTTAAAATTACACCTTGGACGACTTGCAACTAGCTTGATCTACTCAACCATTTGATCCATTTACGCTTAAGCTAAAAAATGCTTCCTTTTACACCTCTAGCTTGTTCTATACAGTTCCATCATATTATAACCTCGTCATTTCTTCATACAGGTATATCCAGAGCACCTGTGCTACCTCCGGAGAGGGACTTTATGAGGGTCTGGATTGGCTTTCTAACAACATCGCTAACAAGGCAAGTAATTTGCAAAAAGAGCTACTGTACTTGACAAATAACTAGTGATTATTTTGTCTTGTGTTTTAATCATCATTTTTTTTTTGTCTGTTTGGTAACAGGCATAAGGTGATCCTGAATGTGGATTTTGGATGCGAGGTTTTGCTATTAGCGGCGACATTCTTATCATCCATTTTCCCATTCCCTTTCTTGTCTGAGCTGTGTGCAATTCTGGGATTTCTTCGTTGAACAGCCTTTTGTGCTTTTGTAGTAGCAATATGTCTGATATAATATGTGGTTGTATTGCAAGTACTTTTAAAAGTATTGTCTAGGTTTTGCTTTATAAACCTAAAGTTATAACAGAGGTTAATTTTGAATGTTTTATATGCTTTTCAGTTCATTTTGCATAATATGACAATATGTGGTACATCCCTATCACCAAAAAAATTTGAAACATCTTTCTATAGTTGGTCACCTGACGTAGTTAGACAACAAAATGAGTTTACTGCGAGTGCGACTACAACCAGGTATTTTAATGAAATCAGCAGGGCTGAGGTTCCTCTTGTTCACGTGGTTTATGCAAAATGCGTTAATCCGGATCATATAAGTTAGGTTTGTTAGTCAACGATAGACAAATGTGGTTAATGAAGTCGGCGTAAATCAAACTTAAAGCTTATGTCATTTTGAACTCGACCATATCTTACAGATTGAGGGTTTTGGCCTGTTGAAAAGCGTCGTATAGATACTTCTACCTTCTGCATGTTATAAAAGCAGTCTAGTACATGGGAAGTGTCAGTCAAATTAGTTGTTGTATGGACATCCAGGTAGGAAAACTTTTTTGCTGACATGGCTCACAACTCGTCATTTGGACATCGATACGTTGTTGACGCTAGTTAGGATTTACCTGTTGTATTATTAGAAAAAAGCATTACCAAAACAGAGTATATAAAGTATAAGTTGTATTAATCACAATCGATAAGAACAAGGGCATGAAGGCATGAACAAGTGACTATTGTTGGTCTTGAGACTAAAAACTAGTCATCTAACAACACTGAAAAGTGAGCATCGTTGGACTAGAGACTGAAAAACTAGTCCAACAACATTTAAGGCCAAATTGGTCAAAATCTTTGATCACAGTCTGATAGAGACTGGTATTGACAGATGAAAGATAAATGAACCAAACACTAATAAGAAGGGATTTAAGAGTGTGCTAAAATTAATCCGTATAGTATTTTACTCCTCCTTTTATCCAAAATATATACAGTAACTTCTCTTAATTGGCCCCATTCAATTAAAACATATTTTTATCTACAATTAGTATTTATTTCTTCGTATTATGTTGTTTCTTGTTACACGTTTTGATATTCAAATTAAATATTCCTTTTGGATCATATTTCGAATGGGATGATTTATAATTAATGGGTGTTAGATATTTCCATGGTTGAATTTGATAAATCTTTTGTTCGAAAAAAATATGATAAATTCACCATAATTGTGCATCACTTGTGTGTACAATGCAATTATTTACTGTACATTTGTGGTGGATTTATCAATTTCAATGGTAGAAATATCACCGGCCATAATTTTTATATATTAAAAAACTAAAAAAAATTAGTTTTATAAAGTTGTATGCTACCATACTTCTAAGAAATCTAAGAGATCATGTGAGAACTAATAGATATGAGAACCGTGAGAAACTGAGAACAAGTGTTAGCATTGGGCCTATGAACAATTTAATATGACAATTACAAATGAAAGCCCATTTGGTATCCAACCGGTGAGTCTCGATATTGCCCGTAGTCTTTCCTCCCTCAATTTCATTTTTCAATAAATCCTTTCTAACCATCAACTAGAGCCACCACCGCTCGATCCTAACGCCGATAACACCGATGAACGATGTCTCACCACAAATGACATTACATTGACCCCGGTGAGAAAGAACGTAATTATCGTAACCGTCACTGATGATTGTGTGACCGTAAACAAACACCGATTGTCGGTAGTGAAAAGCCTTCAACTGCGACGTCAGTCTGTAAAAATTTCTGAACCTTGAAGAGAAGTTTGTAAGTTTTAAAAAGATAAAATTATTTCTTTGCAATAGGGTAATCGATTGGACATTGATATAGAGGAAAAATCAAATAAATAATTTGTTATGAGATTCTCTTTTCTTTTTGTTCGCAGCGTCAAAGGAAGAGAATTTATATTTTTTCTCATGTAAATAATAGCATTTTGACACCTAAATAATAGTTTTTTTCTTTTTATTTGTAATTGTGTTTACTTTTTTTTTAATAGTTAGGTGCAAAATGTCGACTGAAGTTACATTAAGCGTTTTGCACCTAGCTGCATTTTGCACGTACCTCGCTTATGCACCTACCTGCGCTTCTACACCTACATGTGCTTCTGCACCTGCCTACGATTCTAAATTAACAGGTGCAAAACAAAACATGGTTTTGCATCTAATTTATTTTAAAGAAAAAATAATGTTTGACCGACACCAAATTAAAGAGAATAAAAAACTGAATTGAATGATAAAATTTGTTTGATTAATTTCTTTTTCGTATTAAAGTAATTTTGATTTAAAAGATTGGGGTAATTTTGAATTGGTGGTCCGAAAGAGAAAGCGGGCAAGGAATTGGGTAATTCTTACAGTTCTTTCTTATCATTGGTTCTCACATGGAATCCTGTAAAAACAAGAGGATAAAATAAAAACGGTGAAAACAGATCACAGCCCCTCGATCAAAATATATATATAAAAAGTGATGGAGTTAAAATAAAACGGTGAAAACAATTGACCTTCACAAATTTATAAAGTGTAAAGTTATATTTTTTTGACTTCACACTTAATTTTTAAATGTGAAACTTATTTTTTTGGTTTCACATAAAATTTATGAATTGTGAATGCTAAAAATTAAGTTTCACACATTCATAAATTTATCTGAAGCTAAAAAAATTAAGCTTCAAAGTTAAATTTTTGTAAAGTAAAAAAAAAAAAAAAAAGGTTCACAATGTAAACTTTTAGAAAACAAAAAAATATGTAAGAGTTCACAATAAAAAATATATGTGAAGCGAAAAAAATAAAAGTTCACAACTAACAAAGATTGTGAATATAAATTGATATCGTTTTCACCGTTTTTATTTTAACTCTTATTTTTTCAAAGAACTCATCCCTATATATATATATATATATATATATATATATATATATATATAGGGATGAGTTCTTTGAAAAAAAAAGAGTTAAAATAAAAACGGTGAAAACGATCTCAATTTATATATATATATATATATATATATATATATAAAGGTGGGTTCAATGTATAATGCTAAAAAAATGAAGAATGACAGAACCAATAGGATTTATCCTTTTTCTTTAAAACCCAATTTCCACTCGTAACTTTAAAATCAAATATCTCACAAACGACATGACAAAAAATTATAAAAATTACATATTCGAAATCAACGTCTTTTTCTCTTCGATTAGAGATTTCACAAGCTATACTTTCGACAAATTTTTTTTTTTCATTTTTGTTGGGTCGTAGAAAATATGACTTATATAATCACATGTGATTTTATATATAATCACATGTGATTTTATATATAATCACATGTGATTTATGAGTAAATATAACTGGCACACGACTATTCATCAATTGTGAATGTTAACTCACACATGATTACAACTTATTATTCATTTATATAAACTACAACTTATTATTCATTTATATAAACATATATAAATAAAATTTTAGGAATTGCATTTTTTTACGGTCAAAATCCATGTGATTACTAATTTGAGGTTTAATCACATGTGTTTTTCAAATTAATTATGTGATAATAACTGATAATTCACATGTGATTTTACATTTATATTTATTTACATTTATAATTATAAATAATTATTTAAAATTCGTATTTATTTACACTTTATTTAAATGTGATTACTAATTTAATGTTTAATCACATGTGATTATAACTAAATTTTTTCTGAAGGTTTATTAAATTATCAAATAAATTATTTTTATGTGATTTGAAACTTGTAATTTGTAAATTTGATTATTCACATGTGATTATAGATAGTGATTTAAAATTCATAAGTTAATTGTAAATATATTCACATGTGAGTGTTAAATCACATGTGATTTATTATTACGAATTTCACATACTCATTAGAAAACGAAAAAAAAAGTTCATTGAAAGTATGTCATGTGATATCTCTAATTAAAGATAAAAAGACGTTGATTTTAACGGTGTAATTTTTATAATTTATGGATATACGGTTTGTGAGATATTTAAATTTAGAAAAAAAAAGGTGAAAATGTGTAATTGGAATGGAGCAATCATATTGGTTCATTTATTCTACATTTTTTTTAGCATTCTACATTTTTTTAGCGTTCTACATTGAACTTTCCTATATATCTATATATATACTAAAAGAGTATAAAAGAAAGCTCCAGAATTTGCCACCTAAGGATGAATACCACGTGTCAATCTCTTAACTTCAGTTAACAAATTATTTAATTAATATTATATTATTATTTTATAATAAGTAATAAATAATAAATATAAATGCTACATATATTATAATAATATGGAAAGAGGAGTCACATACGAAAACAAAGTCATATAAATTATTTAATTAATATTATTTTATAAAATATGTACTACAATTATCATTTAATCACGTAATATCTAAAATAATTTTAATAAATTACTGTGCATTGCACGCCTAGTATATATATATATATAGATATATAATAAATCCATCAGTTCTATATAAAATAAATAATATAGTTGTTATATATTTGGCCAATTTTAAGAATAAATGATATAGTTATTATATATGGGGCCAATTTGAAGATATATATTGGGTTAAGTATGACATACATTGTATTAATTGTAATATGACATTAACTGTGAACTATTCGGATTTCTATTCTATATAATGGACTTGTAATTTAATTACATTGTATGTATTTTGGTCAAATTAACAGTTGTGAGGGACGAAAACTACGTTCACTTTGTAAAGTAGGCCCTTTTATAACTAATTAGAGTTGACATGAAATGTATCACGTAAGAAGACATAAAAGATGAAAGGATGATACAATCCCTTCCCACTCACATGGGTTCTTCAACACGTGACAGTTTATATAGTCGACACGCGAAAAAAGTACAATAAGTTACGTATAATGTAAAGAAATTACAAGAAACAATAGAAGTCCGAGTAGTTTGATACATTTGCGTATACCAAACCCACATTTATTTTTTATGGTCTCACAAATACATTATTATGGAGTAGTTTTTTTTTTAAAAAAGTACTTGTTTCCTTTTTAGGAATGATTTATACCCACGCTTTATTAAATTGACCATTAAGACGCTAATATCAATCAGGGATACATTATATACAACATAGTAACATACCAGTTGTGGTTAGCCATGACAATTCTCATCCAATCTGATGGATATCCACCCGTCCTGATCCATTTGTGATGGATATGGATGGACTAAATGGATAAATATTGGATATGAATACGGATATGGATGTTTAGTGGATCGGATATGGATGACAATTTGTGATCCACGGATTCACCCGTTTTCACCCGAAATACTTATATATATATATATATATATATATATATATATATATATATATATATGTTCAAAATTATTGTAAGTATAAAATGATTGTTTATATAGGAGAATATAAAATTGATATAGGATTAACAAAATTATATCTTATTATATGACCTTATGCATAATGAATAAATATATTTTCTTAATATGAAACATATCGTTTAGTAATGTACGATAACATATAATATTAATTTTTAAAATGTATATTTTCAAAGTAAATAAAAAGATATTAAGTTATATACCGAAGATACTTCCGTTGAACAATTATAAAGATTAAAACATTATAGGTGTTTTATAATGATCAGGTTATATGTTGTGTTTTGTATAATTGTATTGTCTCATATGTTATTATAGGTGTCTAGTTTATATTTTTTGGTTTTGTTCCTTTGGGCCTTACATTACTGCTTGAATTTTTAGTTGTAATGTTTTATATTGATAGTAGTGTCATTTAGTATGGAATTAAAATTTATTATGTACTTTAAAAAAATGTTAATTGATATCCAATGGATATCCATTAACCCGCTTGATCCAGCGGATATGGATATGGACGGATGAATTGAAATTAAACGGATATGGATATGAATTATTTTTTTTAATGGATATGGATGTGGATATGGCATCATCCAATCCATATCCGATCCATTGCCATCCTAGTTGTGGTTTACAACAGACAAAGGTGAAAAATAAATAAAAAACTACTGAATATTCATGTGTACTTTGTGAAGTGATGTAGTAATTCTTGGTACAATTTTTTAAAAAGTAAACATATATACATCTAAAAATGAAAAATAATTCACATTTTAGTCATGAAAAAAGATAGCAATCTATCATAAAAATAGATAGCCCAAACCTAATAAAATACGAATAAAATTAAGCAAGAGATTTTTATAAAGCAAACATTATTCGGTAGGATCATATAAGATTATTAAGCAATCAATTATGAACTAAGAATAATATAATAATAATAATAATAATACTAAACGGATATTTATCAAAAAAAAAACATACATACATACATACATACATAGAAAATGTAAATCTAATTTGCAACTAAAATAATATTAAATGATATTTCACCAAGTTGTTTTTTTTTTTTAATTATGCAAGTAGAAGAATAACAAGGCCCATGTCAAAGCCCAATAGGATCATAAGTAAGGTCCAATAAACAATCAAGCTGACACATCTGGCTTCCACGAAGCCAATATACGAGCCTAACTTTGACTTATAGTCAACCTTGCCCCATAAAAAAGCAAATCTGCTACAGAATAATTGTTCCCATAATCCAACACTCGTTTTAGTTTCAATTTATTAATTAAGTATAAGTATAATAATTAAACACGCTGCTTATGAAATTTACTCAACCAGTCCCTCTTGACCAATTATGTTTCTTTTTTGTCCCTTACATTAAAGTTGGCATAAAAATTAGTTGCAAACTGGTTATCATGCGTGATTAAAACACAAAAAACAACACAAGTAATACCGAATACACATTAATAGCAAAATGATAATTTTTTATAAATATGTTAAATTTTTTAAAAATAATGTAAATAAAAATTATGATTTTTCATAGTACATGTTTTCCATAAGCATTTTAGTTATTAAGATGTTATGAATAATTACACTAAATTTCTTCATCTTTACAAGGATTATCTCATATCAACAAAGAGACATGAACCATCCAAAACCTTATCATCTCCGATCCCAATAATCAGATTTCAAAAGAATAAAGTTATTGTTTTCAGAATAAAACTTTACCATGTTTCTAAATAAATTTCTTAAAATATAAATATAATATTTCACCAAAATTACACGTGCTCGTCAAGACTTGACGATAAACACTTAAATTGATGACTTTAACCAACTTACTTGATTTTTGTCTATCAAATCAATAAAGTAAAGTGAAAATATTCAATTAAAGAAAGAACATTCAAGTAGAACACGTTAATCACGTTAAAATGGGACAAATATTGTTAGCAAGTTAACTCGTCCCATCATTTCATCAAAATAACTCATTTATTTTACTATGTAACTAGTACTAGTATTAACATTAACATGTTTATTCATCAAACATATACATATACATAAAATACATAAAAGAGAAGGGATTGTTTCCCCAAAAGAGAATAATAAAATCACAAGGGCTTCGTTTAAATGGATTTTGAGCTACATGTACAAGTAACCAAAGTTTCATATGGTATAATTTACAATATTAGCTTAAGTTGAAGGACTATTTGTGTGAAATTAGATTTCTGAATTGGTACTGCTACTTCAGTTTTGGAAGTAAGTTGAAGCTAGACGCCAGAAACCAAGTCAACCAAATTTCACCAAAGTCTCGAAAAAAGAGGTTTTCTTTAAAGGAAGGAAGCATCTCATCTACCTCCATAAACCAACCAACAATCACTTCCAAATTCCCCTTTTTTCTTTATCCATCTCCCATAAATAATTTCAATTCAATCAAATAAGAATATAAATTGAAAGTAAATTTGTGGTTGGTGTTAAGGATCTGAATTAAAAAGAGGTAATTTGCATCAGATCCAAGAATTAATATTATTGTTGTTAGCTCAACAACTATTATTAGGGTTTTTTAAGTTATGATTTTTTAGCTGTAATAAGTGTTCTTGGTGATCTGAAGCTTATTTTTAGGGTTTTGCGATCTTGAGATTTATATAATGGGAATTTGTTGGAGTATTCAGATTAAAGCTGAGAGCGCCTTTTCTAATGGTAATTTTTTTTTTAACTTTATTACTGTACTTGTTAATAATATCTGTTAATTGCTTGTATGGATCTTATAATCTTATTTACTGCTGTCTTTATCTTATTTTACCTCATTAAATGGATAAAGTTGGCAGCTTTACCTTAAAATTTGTTCAAAAATGGAAAGAAGTTGTGAATATTAATATCCCAAAATGGTTAATCTTTGAAATTTTTAGGATTGAAGTATGATATTTGTTTAGATATATTTATGATGACTGTGTGGGTGTGTTTGGACTGTGCTTTATGAGATGATTATTGCTATTTTCATAATTATTATCTGATAATGAGTTGTCTAAATTGATTGATTAATGCATTAAATTGATTATTATCTGATAATGAGTTGATTTCATTTCTTACTACCCACTTCTCTGTGTCTTCTTAGTTTGGTGTAATTATAGAATATTATTATTAATTTGAAACAATTTATAAGTTATGATTATTTTAATTATATTCGAAACAATTAATTGTGTGTTTATAGGTTATGACTCTAAAACTGGAGACAGGAATGGGAACAGTAATTCAAGTAGCAAGGTTTCAATTGGTTCTCAAACACAAACGCCTCGAAGTGAAGGTGAAATATTGCAATCCTCCAACTTAAAGAGCTTTACATTCAGCGAGCTTAAAAACGCTACAAGAAACTTCCGCCCTGATAGCGTGCTAGGGGAAGGTGGTTTTGGTTCTGTATTTAAAGGTTGGGTTGATGAGCAATCTCTTGCAGCTTCAAAGCCAGGAACTGGTATCGTGATTGCTGTCAAAAGACTGAATCAAGAAGGATTTCAGGGACACAAGGAGTGGCTGGTTAGTTTTTTTTTTTTTGCTTTCTTGATCATCTAGTCTGCTTTTGTAACATTTGTTTGCATGTGTTGAATCATATGTCAAGACGCTAAGTGCTTTATGGTTGTTAATTAAAACCTGGATAAGTTTTACACGTAAATATGAATTTCTTTATTAGTTAATTAGTACACAAAATCAGATAATGGTATTAGTACCCTCAAGTCTCACACTTTTATATTCTTTGACTCAAAGCCTTTGTATTTATAATGCTATAACTTTGACAATGTTATTATTAAGTCAACAAAATTGGCTTCTCAATGAATTTATCATTTGCTTGTGCAGGCAGAAATCAACTATCTTGGACAGTTGCGTCATCCCAATCTTGTGAAATTGATTGGTTATTGCTTAGAAGACGATCATAGGCTCTTGGCCTACGAGTTTATGCCAAAGGGTAGCATGGAGAATCATTTATTCAGGAGTAAGTTAACAATATATTTATACATGCTCAACATCTAGTAAAGGTGTCAATTTTGATCCATTCTGTGTAATTGGGTTAATCGGTCGAGTTTCATCTAAAATAGTTCGAATAAAATAAATAAGGTAAAAGGGGAATGGGTTGAAAAGTCACCCAAAATTAAATTATAATTAACATAACCTCCTATATCATTTTATTCAAATATATTATTAATATGGTTGTTTTAATCATAGTCAACGCATTAAACATTTATGTCAAGTAATGGACAAAACAGTGACCAGTGTACTTGGGTCAACCCAGCCTGGCCCGTTTTGAACCTTAATCTGCAACTTTGTCACCTCTAACAATTTGTAACATATTATTCTGATCTAAATTAACATTCTTTATTTTAAAAAAAAAAACAGGAGGTTCTTACTTCCAGCCACTATCTTGGCGTCTACGCATGAAAGTTGCTCTTGGGGCCGCAAAGGGCCTTGCGTTTCTTCATAATGCTGAAACAATGGTCATATACCGCGACTTCAAGACTTCAAATATTTTACTTGATTCGGTATGATTTATTTTTGTCATTGTTATCATTTTATATGGTGTCCATTGAATTGAGGATGAGATTATGTGTATCATTTAGCTGATGTCCAGTCTTCTAACCATTGATTACTATCAACAGAACTTCAATGCAAAGTTATCTGACTTCGGATTGGCAAGGGATGGCCCGACTGGAGACAAAAGCCATGTTTCTACTAGGGTTATGGGAACGTATGGATATGCTGCTCCTGAATATCTTTCCACAGGTATAGTATGCTTTGACCAACCAATGATAATCACCAAGTGCCAAAATATGCCTTCTAGTTTAATTGATCTTTGCTTGTGAAAATATTAGAATTTCTATGGCAATTAAGTTCTTTCTAGTTGGTTATACGGTAATTTCTGATGATCTTTGAAAATTAAGAATGAAGTAAATCTAATGTTTATATAAGTTTCATGGGTACTTTCCTAATTGTACTTGTACATCTACCGGCCGAATTGTTGTACTTGTGCCTTTGACAAATATGTTCAGGGGTCACACCAACCCACCCTGTTTCGACCTACCCGTAAACGACTCATTTCAACCCAATTTAATTTTAACTGATTTTTTACAAGTTTCACATTGTCTTGTGAAGGTCATTTAACTGCAAAGAGTGACGTATACAGCTTTGGAGTCGTTCTTCTAGAAATCTTATCAGGTAAGAAAGCAATAGACAAAAACCGGCCTTCTGGAGAACACAACCTAGTCGAATGGGCCAAACCTTGTCTGACCAACAAACGAAGAATCTTTCGGGTTCTGGACCCACGACTCGAGGGTCAATATTCACTTGGCCGAGCACTCAAATTAGCAAACCTCGCACTTCAATGTTTATGCATGGAACCCAAGTTGAGACCAAGTATGGATGAGGTGGTGACCACTTTAGAAGAGCTTCAGGACAGCGAAAAACGTGAACGTCGGGAACCAAATACGAACACGTCAACTAATAAAGCAAGGTCCTGTAGACAAGAAATTGGCCAAGGACTGGTTTCTTACCCCAGACCTTCTGCTTCCCTTCGTGCTTAAAAAAGCGGATAATATTTTTTTGTTCTCAAGTGCGCCCGTATGGGTTTTACTTGGTGTACAGTTCTTTTTTCGTCTTGTTTTGCAAGTCGGTTTGTTGTACTTTGTTCGATGTCAAAGAGTATGTTGTCAAGACGTGTACTAGAAAGACAATGATTTTGGTGGGTATGATAAAATTTTATGTGTTGGAATTTATCACAAGGAGAAGCTTTGTGGATCGTTTTGTAAACTGTAGAATGTAGATCCAAGAATTGTATCCTTTTTCCATGTCAATCGTTCCTAAATCAGTAATAAACGCAGGCCGTATGGATCGTGATATGTTGATGAAATGAAGTATACCTCAAATAGTATCAGATTTTTCAGTGTAAAAGAATTATAAAATATCATTCTTGTCGAGTACCACAATTACTAAAAGAAGAAGGCCCTAACCAGTTTAAGCAATTAAGGTGTTCAATGGTTCGGTTAGCAGATCCATTGGTTCAAGAAGTTTCAACCGAAAATTCGAGTTTCAATTTGAAAATACTCCCCCAAATACTAATTTGTTCCAAAATGAAGCCAATCGGTCTAAACTGACTTCGGAGCCCAAACCAACTCATGCCCTTTCACAGACAAAAAAGAGGCATTGAAGCGTAGACTCATTGGATACTTGGTTAGGTCTGCTTTGATACACCTGAACCAAAAAGACGAGTTTTGATAGTTGTGTTTTCATGTACAAACCAAATACTTAACACCTGTAACTAGTGGATCCCTTCATTCCTTTTATGTTTTCTATGATGGTCTCAAAATGATTGATTTGATCGAGCTAGATAACAAGTAAAAGCAAGTAGCTTTTAGTGATGGTTAAAGAATGTTGAGAAATTTACCTAAATAGACGGTCAACATATCTCTTTTCACTAAATAGACCGTGTGAGAGATTATTTCCAAAACTAGACCGAAATTTCGCCGAAACTCAATTAAACTTTCGGTGATTAGGCAAAATTTCTTTAGACGAATAAATGCTCGCCCCGTGTCCCACTAATTTCGCCATGAGTCGTATATTTGTTTCGCCAAAAGAAAATCTCCGACTAGGCGAAAATTCTTTACACGAATATATGCTCGCCACATGTCTAAATAAATTTCGCCTAATATTGGGACATGTGACAGAGCATTTATTGGTCTAAATAAATTTCGCCTAGTCGCCGAATGTTTAATTGAGTATCGACGAAATTTCAGTGAATTTTGAAAATAATCTCTAACACGGTCTATTTAATGAAAACGAGTATGTTGACCGTCTATTTAGATAAATTTCTCAAGAAAGTTTGTAGGTTATTTGTGCACCGCTTATTATGACGTGCACACCAATTGTTGTATATTGTTCATCAACAATGCAGTAGTATTAGTATGGTATAAATATAAAAAAGAGTGATGTATATACATTCGATACAGATAATGTCTTACCCATATACTCTCAGCACAACCGAGTGTTTCTTGTGTACCCATTTGACACCAAGTAAAAGTCAAATATAAAACCCAAATCAACTCATTTTGAGCAATACATAACTAAAATATCACAAGCCAAAAAAAGATAAACACAGAAAACTTACGTTACATGTACGAATACTACACTCTTCACAATTGTAGCCATCACAGAGCAAAGCATAGTTCTCTTTTGTTCTTTTTCTTGATCAAGCAGATCATGGTAGAAAGATGACTTGAAAACAATCAAAATTGCAAAGCGATCGTGTTGTTTAAGATTGCATACTTTAAGGGGCTTATTGCTTTGAAATATGTTCAAAATAAACAAATATCTCTTGGGGCATAAGCTATAAATGCAGACTCATTAGAACACTTCAAAACTAGGTTTTCATGTATCAAATCAAAGAGTAAACAGCTAATCTTAATGAAATAAACAAGACCAAACTAATGCCTAAACACTTGCAAAATTTCATATTTCATAACTTCATTAAAAGACAACTTAAAGAATACGAAATATCCTTATCTTGAGAACAAAACAATCCAATTAGTGCTTAACTATGACCATACCCACATACCGCTAACGTAGCGTGATCCAATCATGATAAACAAGATTAAACTCATGTCTTGTTCACTACCCTGATCCCAAAAACTAGACCAACAATATACAGCTAACAAGCTAAGTTAAATATTACTATACTAACAAAGGCCTGAAATTGGCTACATATTAAATCTACATTCAATCACCAACACATTTTTTAAGCTATAAAGCCTACCAAGTTCAAAATTGTAACAAACTAAAATTATGTAAACAAAAAACAAAACTGAAAACTCAACCACTAGCTAAACTTTATAACATAACCAGATAGCCCTCTACAACAATAAAGCACTCACTAAAATCAAACTTGAGCAGAATGATGGTGTATACTTATCTCAAAACCAGCCATCAAAATATGTTCCCATAATAAACTATAATCTTAGCACATACTCAAACCTAAAACCATTGGGCACAATTGCAAAATCTAACAACCATCACATCACTAACCTGCTTTAAATAACCAACCTTCCAAACTAATCAGCTTCAAATAACCAACAGGCAACACAAAAACAGAAAATACAAACAAAAATGTTAACCCTAATAACTTCATCATCTAAATTTTACCCAAATAATAACACATGGCAGAACACATACACACATATACATAAACAATAATAAGAGATAAACGAAGAACAACATTGAAATTTATCAAATTAAAAGCAACATCATCATAATAATCCATGGTTTAAAACCCAAAACAACCACAAAATCCATAAAGTAAAATACTTAGAATAAAAACATAGCTAAAATCATTAAACCTCAGCTTCAAGCCTTCTGGTAGACATATGTGAGCCCACATTTCCCACAGTAATGCCTATCAAAATGATTGGCCATGAAAGTTCCAGCACCACACTCTGCATTCGGGCACTCCTTCCTCAACCTCTGCACCTTCCCTGAATCATCCACTTTATAGAACTGCAACACACTCAATTTCACCTTCTTATGCTTGTGCTTGATCTTCTTTGGCTTTGTGTACGTCTTCTTCTTACGCTTCTTCGCACCACCACGTAGACGAAGCACCAAATGCAGAGTTGATTCCTTTTGGATATTGTAATCCGCTAGGGTTCTGCCGTCTTCAAGCTGCTTTCCGGCGAAGATGAGACGCTGTTGGTCCGGTGGGATGCCTTCCTTGTCTTGAATCTTGGCTTTCACATTATCGATCGTATCGGATGATTCGACCTCCAAGGTGATTGTTTTACCCGTTAGGGTTTTCACGAAGATCTGCATATTGTGGCCGATTTGGGTGAAATAGTGTGGTGGTGGTTAGGGTTTGTGAATGAGATATATTTATACGGTTAGGGTTACAGTGGTGTGTGTATTTTCATCGGGTCGGGTTGCATCGGATAGTAATGTAGATTGTAGAGTTTGGATCTAACTGGCCCTTTTGTAATAAAGGGCTATTTATCGGACATGGACTTGTGATTTAGAAATTGGGCCTCCCTATACTTAATCAAAGTTTATATGTTTTCAGTATGATATGATGAATTTTGGCCCAACAATTATCGGTGAATTGATACATGTAAATATTTACAAGTTCAGCCCTCCAAAATTAAAGAACTGTATGATGGCCCCTCCAATTAAAGTATAAATATTACATTGGTACACCTGGCTCCACACTTGGGCGGAGTGGTGACGATAGAGAGCATACAGATTTCAAGTCTAAGTAGAGATGTTTCTTCGGTCTTGTAGGTTAGTCATCGATCAACCAGTCTTTCTAATCGAATTCAGTATGAGAGATGAGTCAGTTGAGCGTAATTGGATCATCAATACAATACATTAATAGAAGAGACAACCAAACCAATATATAAAGTCGATGCTAGATATCGGTTGATTCCCCTTTCGTTGTGAAAATAGTCCACATGTAACTATCCATCAATCGATACAATAGAGCATCATTTGTCATTTTTCGGCTTAATTTTCACTATTACTTTTCATTTTACGTCTCACCATTTAATAAAAAAACTGTAGAATTAAAGTTTAAAATTTTAACATTGAGTGAATAAATGACTAAGCATGTTACAATAGTATTGGGATATTGCCATAACAGAAAATATAATCACTACAATGAGTCAACTCAAACTCGCTAACCTTACTTTATACTAGGGCTATAATCGAGTCGAGCCGAGCTCGAGCTCGGCTCGATAGCTCGACGAGCTTTCACGATGAATGCTCGAGCTCAACTCGAAAATATTTCAGGATGGCTCGAGCTCGGCTCGAAAAGCTCGACTATTCTTATAAAAATTATTTTTAATACCCAAACTTATTTTATATTAGATTAAAAATAAAAATAAATACCAAAAATCATTTCAAATATATAGAAAATACAAATAAAGTGTGAAAATTAGTTAAAAATATGTAAAATAGTATAACAATATTTAAAGTATAATAATAATATCATTTATAAATTCAAAATTACATATACATTTATAAAAAATATATATATTAATTAAAATTCGATAACAGCTAAGGCTCGAACTCGACTCGATATATATTCCGAGCTCTACTTTTAAGCTCGAGATCGGACTCGAACTCGATAAAAGCTCGACTCGAACGAGCTCAAGCTCGAGCCGAGCTCGAGTTGCTCGATAAAAGCTCGACTCGTTTAAAGCCCCTACTTTATACATATTATCAACCCCAAATAAGTGCATGAACTATCAACCTAAATCTACTCATTTATCACTTAAATGTACTATATATATATATATATTCACCTTATAAATTGTTTGGCTATTTTCGTCATAATCTTACAAAATTAAAGATAAAAAATACCATAATACCCCTACTTACAATGAAAAAGACATAACTACCCTTTTAGAACATTAATGCATATCAATATTAATTGGTGTATATAGTGGTTAGCATATATTCATAAATAGTAGATAGAATCAATTCTAAAATTAAAAGAATAAATACCAAGTTCACAATTTCAGTTTTGAAACAAATAAGCTAATTATAATCTCGTCTAACATGTCTTTTTCCATCATGTTAAAAAAGAACCGAGACACCTTATGCATATTTTACAATGAAAATCAATTTGATAAATTGTCTTTGCAAAAATCACACCATAGTTTGGTGATACGCATTTTCTACCTTGGGATATATAAGTCAACAATCATCATCTTTTGTCGTTTCAACTACAACACAACTACTGACCACTACATATTTCTGGCTTCTATTTTTAACAATTATATTGAATATTGATGAATCTCAAACCCATAGTGTGCTTAACAACAATAACAAAGGTCATATGTTATCTTAGAGGTTAAGAGATAGTGTTTATCAAAACCACATTATGGTCCACTTGACGTATTTTGCAAACCACAAAATAAATAAACAACAGATTCAACATATATCATACGTTATAATATTAAAAATTAGTGAGGTTAAAATGAAATGGAAATTTTTGTGAGAACGGAGTAACCAATAAGAATGTGTCACGTGTCACAAAATTCACTTTCCCTCACGTTTTTAAAAATTAAATATCTCAAGAATGGCTCATTGAAAAATTATAAAAATTGCACCATAAAAATCAGCATTTTTCTCTCTTCGATTAGACATCTCACATGATATACTTTCGACGACATTTTTTATGATTGTACAATATTAGTAACACGTGTGTTACTCGTTGGTATCACATGTGTTACCTGCCCAACGAAAACGAAAAAAAAAAGTTGTCGAAAATATACCTTGTGCAATTCTTATAATTTTTCGAAGATAAAAAAACGCTGATTTTTATGATGCAATTCTTATAATTTTTCGACTTACTGTTTGGAAATATTTAATTTTTAAAAACGTGAGGAAAATTTTGAGATATTATTATAATGAGCATAAAGTATTTATATTATAAAGTATCGTATAAGTTGTGTACGATAGTTGTGTGATGTTCTAAACTGTTTAACTAATAAGAGTTGAGGGGTTAATAGTGTAAATACTATTTAAAAAATAAAACATATACATACATCGACATATGTATACACAGAAACATCTAAAACGTTCCAGAAAAACTTAGAGTGAGAGATTGGAAGAAGAAAAGGAGAATTCCAGCCCTAATCTTGAAATTAAGCATAAGAAATTCGAACCCAAACATCCTTAGTTATTCTAATCGAGGTATGATTATGTGTTCTTATTTATTTTAACCTAGAAATGGGATTTTGTGGGGGGTTTGAGGGTGTGATTGCATACAAAACGAAATTAGTAGTAATTATGATTGATTAGTGATATATAAGAGTAGAAAATATTATTGTTAACACTAATTTAACCTAAAAGTTGATAAATTGAATTGTGAGTATAGTAATTAAAGTGGGTTTTGCCCAATTCTTGTAAATTGTTGTTAACACATCCTAATTACTAGTTTGAAAGATTGTTAGGATGTCATTAGTGGTGATTAAAGTAGTAAATCAAGTGGTTAAACACTTGAATTAATTATGATTACGAAAGATGAGAAATTGACTTGGTTTGACTAAAAGTCAAACCTGGTCAACCCAAGGGGATGATGGGTTGGTGATATTGATTAGTTGATTATGATGATGGTTAGATGTTAAATGTGTTGTTATATTATGTGTTATTTGTTATGTACTAAAGACGTTGCATTCACTCTCGATCGTTGACTTAAATTGCATAAAACATCAAGGTGAGTAATATGGGGGTTATTTGGATAATGGTTATCTGTTCCGGATTGCAAACGTGCAAGAGGTTCACATAACCGAGTGGATTGTTTATTATATACTCATGTTGTTATGTGTTGTGGATTATGCACTGTAGAGATTGGCTAACTTATGTTTCATGTTCATTCGATATGTAGTATGTAAATTACAATTAAAATTTATATGACAGTACACTACCATATGTGTAACACCCCAAAATTTGTTAAATTTAAAAAGTTGTGTACTGTTATGCGACACACGGGCTAGTGTCGCAGGTAGCGACACAGAGCCCAGTGCGACACAAGGCTTGTGTCGCAGTGTCGGGTTGAAAGGCGGTTAGCAAGGGTTAAAAGTGTAAAACAGAGGGGGTTAAACCCCACTTTTCATTCCAAAACTTTCCAGAAACAAGAACTCGCTTCCAGAACCATTTGTGTGTGTGTTTTGAGATTTTAGAGAGAGAAAGGAAAAAGAAAATCAAGATTTAATCTTTGAAAGTGTTCCTTTGTATTTGAAATCATTTCAAGGTAAGAGTCTGAGTTTATTATGTGCTTTATCATCTTCTGAAACTTAATTGGGTTAAAAAGTGTGAATTTTACCCAGAAACTTGTTAAATTCGAAAGCTGCTGCTGTTCTGTTCGTCATTGCGACACAAGGGTTGTGTCGCAGCTTGTGTCGCAGTGATGGTGTCGCAAATTAGTATTGTTGCTTTAGCGACACAAAGAATTAGTGTCGCTAGTTTCCACTGCTAGTTAATACTGTTGCCATAGCGACACTAAGAGCTAGTGTCGCAGGTTGTGTCGCAATAATATGTTGAGCGACACTAAGTTAGTGTCGCCAGGAGGTATAGCGACACTAGGGGGTAGTGTCGCAGGATTAATTGATATTTTAAATAATATTAATTATTATCAGAGTTAATTGAATACGGTGGCCTCGACAGGTATTTCGGATAGCAATTCATAAATATCCGATCGTCGTCCTCGAGGTAAGTAGTAGGAAAGTAAAGAATTTAATTGGCTGATTTTGTTAATAATGATTGTGTTTCAAGGTTGGATTGAATAACTGAGTATATATCTATGAGCTGAATGGCCAATTGCTGAGTGAACAATTGTGCCCATGAGATTGAGCTGAATGGCCAATTGCTGAGTGAACAATTGTACCTATGTATACGTGAGTTAAGAGGCCAATTGTGTCTAGCTGTATAAATTGAGTGGCCAATTGCTGAGTGATCAATTGTGCTGATTGAATATATGTTGAATGTAGTAAATGGATGATTGAATGTAGTATTCCTTTACTTACTAAGCGATGTGCTTATGTTTTGTTGTATGTTGTGTTGATAGATATGTCTAAAAGAATGAGAGGCGGGGATATGGGCAAACAACCCGAAGGCTGCTAGTGATGGACTTACTATGGATGGATAGTAAGGAGATGGACTCGTAAATCATGCTCTGTATAAAAATATGATATTTTCTGGAGATAATGTACAACGTTGACGTTTCTTTGTATTAATATATAAAGTGCTGTGTAAAAAAAAATAAAATCTAGGACGTTTCAATATGACTTTTTAAAAAAGTAATAAAAAAATCACCTCTTTACCCCCTTTTTTGAAAAAAAGAACTAATAAAACAAAAACCCCCAAAAATATATATATAAGAAATATCGTTACAAACTCGATATTCGAGTTACGGGCTAGAATTAGGACTGTCAGATTGAATGTTTATATGGTCAGGTGGAAGTTGCGATATGTAAAGTATTATGTATATAAAATTGAAATCGAAAAATTTGATCAAAAAATTGAAACTCTTGAATATAGGAATTGACAGTATAAATTCGAAATTAAAAATGTAAATAAACCCATAAATTTATAATTTCGTAAAAAATATCATTAAGAGCTTGTTTCTAATTTTTTCACAACACTTAAAAAACATCTAAAATTGGGGGAACATTCATTTTGGAGGTTTTAAAGATAGAATTTGACTACAAACAGTGGACACACTACATATGGCAGTTTGTTAACATATTCGTTCGTTCGGACCTTTCCGTACATAATTGATACGTTCCGTAACTCCGTAGGGTTAAAAAGTTATGTCATATATTTATTAGTTTAAGTTTTAATGATAGAAGTATAAATGATTATTTAATATATATGTAGGGTTATGTTATTAATTTAAAATAGATTTTTTAAATATTAATATTAATGCTAGGGGTAAATTAGTAAAGTTCATCTTAAAAAAACATCACAAATGGATTATATATTTAATAATTTAGAATTTAATGTAATATGTGTATTACTTTTAAAGTTTAATAATGATAGAATTAATAAAATATTAACTTTTATAATTAATATTAAATTATAATTATATTTAAATGTTTGAATATTGAATAAGATAATAAAAGAATAGATTAGTCATTTACTACTTCTCCCTTTTAAAACTTTTACTCGAATCTATCTATCTATCTTCTATATCTAATTCTCTATCTATATACTAAAGAAGAAAGTATAAATAACTGCTTTAGAATTTACCACGCAGATTCTAAATGCCGCGTGGCAATGTCTCAAAATTTATAAAATAATTGATTAATTAGCTTAGTATAAAATGTTATTTATTTACTATTAATTATCTATTGTTTGTTTATTATTGGAGTCTATCTATTTTATTAATATTTATAGGTTTATATAAATTTGAACGTATTTGATATATTTGGGATTAATTGTTATTGTTAAATGTTACAATTATTTTATTAAATTAAATAGGTTCGTATGCAATTTGAGTCACTGATATCTAATAATACTACCAGCATACAAATACAAGGCCACTTAAACTATTACTTATTTGACTACTAAGGGATGTATACATATATATAAAAACATTATAATATATATTCATTAAATACTAAATTCACTTTAATATTGATTCCACATTCACATTACGTACATAAACTTAAAGTATTGCATTACTTTTTAACGAAATACCCACCAACAATTAGTATAATAAAATAAAACTTTATTTATAAAACAATATATATCTTAAATAAATATAATATATGATTAACCTTTGTGACATCATCAATTAAAAAATTTTAATTATTTAATTAAGTTCTTTAATTTTCTTCATTTAAACATTAACCTCCCTTACTCTAAATACTTTAATTTAAAACTAAGAATTAAATCCTTTACTCTAAATCAAATAAATTAACATCTAACTAATCATGCTAGAAGCTAATTTGTTACGGATATAAGTAACACAATGATTTTTTAATAATTACTTTACTTATTATCCCTTCATTCATTAATTATAATTAACTAAAAGTTAAACAATTATATAAAAATCTAAATTAAACCATCCATATTATACTATGTATTTGAAGCCGTGTATATAATTTTAATTTCATACCTCACATGGAGTATTCACTATTCAAAAAGTAACTACGACATTATAACTCCATTATTTTATGTTGGATAAAATAATCACTAAAAAGGTATATTAAAATTAAATGCCATTTTTAAAATTGTGTGATAGTTTCAAATATGAACTACCAAGTAATTTTATTGATATTTAAATCCTTAAACAGTTAAATCTTATTTGTGAGATTGGATTTTCTTAAAGATTAAATTAAACACTTTTCAATCATTACGTTGGGCTATAATATGATATTTAATTTATATCTCAAATTCGTCAACCTTTTTTATTTTTTTCTTTGAACAAATATTTATTCATTTTCGAATATGCTTTTTTATAGTTTATGTAATATGTTTGATTTAAGATTTTCTCTTTCTTCTCTTGATTATATAGTCAAATTCTTTTATCATTAAGTGACATTGTGAATAATGTATTATTATTGAGGAGACGATCGAACCAATATTTATTTGGCCCGTGAATTTATTTTGCTGTTTAGTTAATATTGCTACATAAGTTGCTAAGATATTTGATTGATGTACGAGAAGTGTTGTTAAAGTGGTTTTCGACATTAGAATAATTGGGTGATTTAAAGTACAAGATTCAAATCTGACATTTACATAAAAATTGAGGATTATTGTCGGGAATTATTAAATCATAACTCAAAGTCTACTTTATGTATACAAATTCAATTTGGTATATCATTATATTGTGTGTATTGAACTTCCAATAACGACTATTTTATGTATGCAATTAATTATTTATACGATAGCCGGTATTATTGGTGACGTGACGATTGTATAACTCACCAAGTCATTGACACGTTATAAAAAATGAGTGCCACTAATTGTATATTTTTTTAAACTCAACTTTAATATCCACTTCATTCATTTTTTTATATATCTTAATTAAGCACTTCAACTTTAAATTTACCAAGCATAGTACGAATTTAACTTCCACTTATTTTTAAAAACTATTCAAATACTCTTATAATACATTGTTTATACTAAATGATCCGTATGTATACACGTTTTTAAGAAACGTGCTATGTAATTACAACTCATATGTAATTACATTTTATGTAATTAATTTTGTACATCTTATCTTAACACTAAAAAACAAAACTTTTGTGCTGCACATGGACCAGATAACTGATAACGCCATTGGCTGAAAAGTCAAACAAGGAACTCAAAAAGAAAAAAGTCAAAATTGGGGTGTTCATAAGCATGTTTCTGATTCTGACCAGCGACTGCTTGCTTTAAACAATTTGACAAAATCATCGTCTACCTGTAAACAATCTACTGTATATGATGCTCTCTCATCATCCATTTGTCAACAATTGTATACATATTTAATTAATTTCATTTATTACATATATCGTGATTCAACGCATGATCAATTAGTCCACCTAATTTCCCCAAACCCCTAATTTCGTCAGTGTGTGTTTGTGTGTGTTATTTGGGCGATGGAAGGCGATACAATTGACGAAGATGTTACATTCGTAAGTTCACCAGCTGATGAAATCTCACATTTAGCTCTTGATATCGGAGGTAATAATTATCATTTATTTCTGCTAATTTTCGTTTCATATAAATAATTTTGTTAGATCGTTTGTTGATTTGTTATTCAAATGTGTTCGTTTTCGATTCAACACGTTTATTGAATTTAATTGTTTGTACAAAAAGCTACTGAGTTAAATTTATGAGAATTATTTAGGAAATTTTGTATTGTGTTACATATGTTGCAATCATAAGTTGTCTAGAATAGATTATTTACAAAATGTTGATTTTGCTAGGTACTCTTATCAAATTGGTGTATTTCTCTGCTAGCAGAGAGCAAATTGTAGACAAAACACAGATAAATTCGTCTAGAGATAGAAACGGGCTGTCCAGTGGCAGTAAAGATAGACGTCTTATTAACGGAAAGCTCTACTTTATAAAGTTTGAAACAAGCAAGATCAATGAATGTTTGGATTTTATTTCTTCAAAGCTGCTTCACTATAGAGGTAGCAATGTAGTATTGTGTTTTCATGGTTTTAAATGTTAATCGAAAATAGTAACAATGATATTACTGTTAGCATGTTTATAATATAACGGTCTGATTTGGAGCATGTTGTCTTCAGGTGTTCAGCACTGCGATTTCCCAATCAGCGACAAAAATATTATTAAGGTGAAGACAGTTGATAATTTTTCATATACAAAGCACGTAGATAGGTTCATACATTCTATACACTAAATCTAGATTGTTGCTCCATAAAGAAAGCAATGTTTTTACTTCCACACTTACCATAACTTTTGTAAACGGGATATATCCTGGAGATATAAATTATAATCCACTTGAATGTCGATGTTGGATTACTCCTTCACGATCCGGTTTTGATATATTACAGCACAGTATTCTACCTTTATCATGATAATTATACAGATTTCAAGGGCAAGCCCTCACTACCTAAAAGGCTGAACATGTCTGGCACGTTGAAAATTGTTATTATGGCTATATTTTTTTCTTCTGATTTTTCATGTCATGCAACCTATTAGCTGATATTTTCTATCACTGTGAAGGCGACAGGTGGTGGGGCATTTAAATTTGCAGATCTTTTTAAACAAAAGCTTGGTATTAGTCTTGACAAGGTTGATGAAATGAGCAGCCTTGTATCAGGAGCAAATTTTCTCTTAAAGGTGGGATTTTTACACTAAGTGAAACTTATGACATCATCATCTTTATTTTTCCTTCTATGTATCTTATTATTCAATCTAGTCGTTGTTGAGTACTCTTGCGAAAACTGATCCGTTTTACCTTATGAGCCAAGCATACTCGACGTACTTCTTTAGCAACTTTGAAATATGTTGTGCAATTGGCCAATTTGTACCAATTCTATTTATTTCTTTGCATGTTCCTAGGCAATTAAAATAGACTTGTGTTGCTTACTTCAATGTTTGACTTCAATTCCTTTGATTTTATTGTTTGTCTGGTTGGTAAGCTATTTACTAATTTAATCTTCCTTCTGAATAGGCAGTGCCATCTGAAGCTTTCACATATGTGAATGGTCAAAGGAATTATGCGCAGATTGACCATAATGATTTATACCCATATCTCCTTGTTAATATTGGATCTGGCGTAAGCATGATAAAGGTAATTTCATTATAATGTTTTCTGTTTTGTTGACCATGTTTTTTTTTAATGTTGCAGTCAATGCTCAACATCATAAGAAGATACTGCACTTTTTGTATGCCTTTTGTATTCCCTTGTATTGGCTGAAGTTACTACTTTTTGAGATCATTGAATTTATTGTGAACTAGTAGGTTGGCAGAGATGAAAAGTTCAACGAGTCAGTGGAACAATTTTTGTATTCCGTCTTCTTTACCTATTTTTTTAAGATTTGTTGAAATGTTTATCAACTAATAGGTTGACGGAGATGGCAAGTTTGAACGAGTTAGTGGAACAAGTGTAGGCGGAGGCACATTTTGGGGTTTAGGGAAGCTTTTAACGAAGTGTAAGAGGTTAGCCCTGTATATTACATTTAACTTTGAATTCTGAATAAAGTTACAAAGACCCTTCCTTTTTACTAATATTATTAATGTATTGTTTGCTTCAGTTTTGATGATTTACTGGAGATGAGTCATCAGGGAAACAATAGAGTGATTGATATGCTTGTTGGAGATATATACGGTGGAATGGACTACCTTAAGGTACCCGGGATAATTATTTATTATGTATTATGTATATGTATAGTTCATGAAAATAAAGTTCAAATAGATCATTTTCTCTTTTTATGCCTTAACTACTAGGAACACAATATCACAGTTGATGTTTTAATTTAAAGTAAACTTGGTCTGTTTCGTAAGATAAGATTTTAAATAAATGATGATGCCATTAATAATGTTTATGCATGCTCTGTTGGCCAAATCATTTCAGACGATGATGGCTTCTGGAGTCCCCAGAATACTATTTATGTACTGTAATGTATTGTTTTTAGTCATTTTCTTGCAAATTGGGAACAGATTGGCCTTTCGTCAACAGCAATTGCATCTAGCTTTGGCAAGGCCGTATCAGAAGACAAAGAGCTTGAAGAGTACAAGCCTGAAGATGTCGCAAGGTCCCTCTTAAGGATGATCTCAAACAACATAGGCCAGGTGACTTTTGATGATTGATCTTTTATTTATTTATTTTTTATGTGTGTAATTTTCTTATCATCACATAGATGTATAATCTTTGGGGTGGCAAATTGGGTAGGTTGGGGGATTCGAATGATGGGTCAAATGGGCCAGGTCGAGCTGGTCCATAAGTGATTATGAAACTTATAATCACATTAGCAATATTTATTTTTTTTATAAAATGATTTAGAAGGTTATAAATTTTAATTGATTTTGTATGACTCTTAAGTCTTAGCCCACTTGACCTGCTTGACCCATATCTTGTTTGTTAAAGACTTAAAATCTTTGAACCCAAATTGACTGATATATATAGAAACAGGTCAAAATTACGACCTTTATTATCCACATCATCTTTCTCATTAACACCTTTTCATTTACAAATCACCATCTACTGATATTATTTACTTGTATGCGATCTACGGAGGTAATATGAAATGTTTATACTGAATCACATTGTACATTCTGTATGAATATCTTATTGTGGTCAAGGACGTCTCTTTTTTCTATATATCAACTAGTACTCGAGTCAGAGTGCATGTTCACGTTGATAATCACTTTTGATATCTTGTTCAATCTTTTCAGATTGCATACTTGAATGCACTTCGATTTGGTCTCAAGAAAATATTCTTTGGGGGATTTTTCATACGCGGTCATGCTTATACCATGGATACAATATCTGTGGCGGTTGATTTCTGGTAATTATAGGACATTCATAACTTTTCTATCAAATGCAAACAACTCTGTAGATTTCCTGAACCTAAACATGTCCAATGTAACATATCATTATTCATTATGTAACTAATAATATAATATTTTTTTTTTTTCAATTAAAAACAATATATAAATGTGAGATGTATTTATAGTTTTGGGTAAGGTCTGTTTTTGAAAGTTGAGCATAATCTATACCATTGCTCATTATTTGATATATTCGCCAATCATTGTTAGTAAGACATCCTGCTGAATCAACATATGTCCTAACCACTTGAGGCCCTTCTCCTTACATAAGAGACCAATTATCATATGCTTTTGATTTTCAAGATCCCCTAGAGAGAATCTATTTGACTACCATCAGTTTGTTCTTGACACTAGAATACAACCCCATAACTAATTGCTTTCCTGCTAGCCTTTCCTATTGTCATATGACATTGAGGTGGTAAAAGGATGGATCGAGTATCGGGTCAAGACGGGTTTGAATTGAAATGGGCGGGGTTGGATGAGTCACAGAAACTTTTGTCCATTTCTTTGAATCCTCAATATATAATTAAATGATCTATACAGCTATTTATGATTATGAAGAAAAAAAACTATTATCATTTTAAAGTTTTTGCATGAATCAATAGGATGTTGTATGCATTAGATTTATACTAATATATTATACACCTTCTAGCCCATTTTCTTTTTAGCTAACTTTTATAATTTGACACATTTGAGATAATCATAACCGAAATCTACCCATTGTAAGTATACAGTTTGAATCTGCTACCTCTATAACACGACTGCTCTCATGTCGACATGTCTTTTCAGGTCCAAAGGTGAAGCAAAAGCAATGTTTTTGAGGCACGAGGGATTCCTTGGGGCATTGGGAGCATTCATGAATTATCAGCTTCTTGAAGAGTTCCCAAACAGTGTGCGTCTAATGGGAGAAAAAGCCAGTATCGCACATGTTGTAGATTTGAATGATAACGGAATTATTGAGTGCTGTGTACAGGCCACCAGTTGAAAATTGTGATTTTCTACATTAACTACAGAAAGCAAGAAACACAATTCATTGTTGTCTAACATAGATTAAAGCTAGATGGTACTCTTTTTTAGGCCATTAAACTTTTTTTATTTGTGGGTCCTGATTATATTATGTGCTGTGATAACGGTTCTGATTTTAAATCTAAAACGTTTCGTATGTAGAGAGAGGGAGACTGGAAAAATTCATGCATTACTTTATGCGAGTGTACTTTGGTTGATTAGGCATGTTTTGATCAATAGAATTGATGTATACTTATGCATTCGAGGAATATAGAACCATACACATGTACTGTGTCAATCAAATGTATTGCAAAATCTTCGACAACTTGATATACCGTCAATCCGTCATTATGTTACCAAGCGTAGTATGATAAATTTAACTCTATTATCGAGTTTTACCATATGTTGTTGAATCAGAATGGTTAATCGTGTTTGAGATGCAATTGTAGAAAGAAAACCAAAATGTAACGCAACGTATATTTGGATCGACAGCTCTGTACACAATGTAGATGGGATTTTGTTACGTGCTTCATATGATCAAGGTTATGTTATGAACTAGGATCAAGTTTGATTGAACAAATCGTCTAATTCATATATTATTTCGGATTTTTCAAAACCTTCTATTTGTCATTCATAGAAGTCTGATACGATAAAAAGTTACCGACAAATGGATGTGTCTATATCATGTATAGATCATGAACCAAGCTGATAAAACAAGCAAATTAAGCTTGCTAAAATTGTCATAAAAGTGTATCACGACACTTTCAGAAAAACATCTATGAACACATCCTAAAATCACTTAAGATACGATAAAAAGAAAGGATACAAATAATGCACGTACGAAAAGACTTTTGACCCAGAGATAATATTCAAACAACAATTGATCAAAAAGTCAGTGGGTTCAAGTCTCAAGCGAGACAATATGTATATAATGTGTGAAGCGAGACATTGTGTATATAACGTGTGAATCGTACAGCTACGTGTGATAGATTTTAAAATCGCATTTGTAAAATCAAAAGAAAGAAATAAAAGAAAAAAGGTAACGCACCTCAAGATAATATGATGGAGAACTCATTTTGGATAATACGCATGAAAAATACTAATACTGTTGCGGATAACTTTAAAGAAACTATTAATTGTATAATACTAATATTCTTGCTATATCTTTTTGCCACTTCTCCACAAGTAACGTAATGCTGCCGTCCGGGGACCAATCTCAAATCGCCGTTGTAACACCACCGATCCACGGCGACGTATTGGAATCCGTGCTCGCCCACCTGCCAGTCATACACTTAGTTCCGAAATCACGCGTATCAAAATCCTGGAACGCCGCCGTATCAGCTACACTTCTCAAAACCCTAAAATCTCAACCGTGGCTAATTATCAACACTCAACATTCAACGCCGCCGTATATCACAACCACGGCAGCCTACGATCCAGCGTCACGGATGTGGATTGAAATTCATCAACCGTCAATCAATTACGTCTCCATTCTCCGATCATCACAATCGGAACTTTAATGTGAGTTTGGCAAGTTTTTGAAGCATATGGTACAAATGGTTAATGCAGTAACCGTATGTACAAAATCAACAACGAATATTGCAAGTTGTCAAAGCAGTAAATCTTCATGTGTGTGTGGTAACCTAGTCAACTAAAAGAAAGGAGAAGTGGGAGGCTTGGAAGGCAACCATGAGTTGTAACCGTCTCCACCTTCTCCTAAAGTTTGGCCAGCTTTTGATCATGTTACACGATTATAACAGGAGCCATTCGTGAGTACATTGAAGACGGAATATACACAAATAAAACACGTACACATAAGTGCTGCTAATTTATGCTTCTCCTACGTGATTTCTTCTTGCCATCTCAAGTGTTTCTAGCTACCGCCATTGACATTGTGTTGGATTCGTACGCTAACGAAAACAACACGAGTCTGCAAATCCTGGGGGTTTACGTATTGTGGCTCGTAGCGTATAAGAGCACGTATAATCCTTTAAGGATCGGGAATTGTCTTCCCATGCATGACTCTAGCTTTGCGATCGAGTCGGTACCAATTTGGGTATGTACGTTGTATTCCTTTGTTTACATTATGTTATAATATTGTTGTACAAGTTGGTGCAACAACAAGATATATGTTACATATTTTATATACAACAATCTTAAAGGATTATAATGATTTTATATGATATAGTTTTAAGGATTATAATGATTTTATATGATATAGTTTTAAGGATTTTATATGATATAGTACAGACTAGTTGAACTCACAAAATCTTGAGGATAAGGCATCATAAATGCGTGGATGGAATAATGGATGATACTCACGTCACTCATGACCTCATCATGTTAAGTTAAGATGCTAGCAGAGTTTATCAATATTCAACACCTTTAACGTCGAAAATCGACGTTCACCGATCTCCGTCGATGTTCAAAGTCAGCGTTCACTTTCAGGGTCCAATCTAGAACGTTGAATTCAAAGGTTTTTTTAATATCTTTTTATTTTCCTTTTATTTGATTGTGCTAAAATTAAATTGGTGGGTCCATTTGAACTTTGAGTTGAACACTGAACCACTCCCGTTAAATTCGTACTCGTCTTAAATTCCAGTGTTCAATTGAACATCGAACTGAACATCGAGCACAAGGACTCCTTGTGCTCGAATTATCTAGACTACAATTACATACACAAGAAAAACCTTATCCGAATGACTATGGACGTGTTTAGTTACGGAAAAACATCAACATTTTTCTTGAGTTTTTTGTCCCTCGAAAACAATAAGATATGTAGACAACGCGTTCAAATGTAAGGGATGGAGTTTTCATTTTTCAAAGTAGGAAAAGTGGAAAACCTTAAATCATAGATTCTATTTTTTTTTTGAAACTTTTTCGGAAAACTAACTTGAACACGTTTTTTAAGTTTTCAGTTCTTTTAGAAAATTTTCCAAAAAATAAAAGTGTTTTTCGTAACTAAACGCGCCGGTGTTCCTACGTAATTAGAAATATCTTAAGATAAGACATGTTTTAGTTACAACATTGTAACACTACATAGGAACTGCACACGATGGCTTGCGCAATGCACCATCCCCTAAGTCGAATCATTTTAAACCAATTAACATATATACCTATCCGGTTGTAGTTGCATCCAACAATCTGTACAGTGATCATTTGGTTCCTAAAAGATTGAAGCCAAAAGTCATTTAACTTATTTTGGCTATTTTTAGATCGCATTTAATTTTAGAAAGCTATCATCATTTTTCTTTTTCTGTATTTATATAGTTTTTTGTCATTTAAATATAAATGATGAAGTTTTCATTTTTCATTATAAAATATGTAGAAAACCATAAATTATAATTCACATTTCTTAGAAAACTTTTCCAGAACACGTCAACTTGAAGGCTTTTTTTATTTAACACAGTTATAAGTTTTTGAGATGCGCGGGATGTTCAATTTGATGAATGCTAGTAAATGAGAGAGTAGTGGGCTTGTAAGATTAGAAAGATGGGGCAGTAAAACCAAATAGTCTAAGTTGGGTGATACATATCAAACAATTAGCTCAATAACCAATGGGCTTAATAACCCCAAACTCGTTAAGCATTTTTTAGCGGATTTGATAAGAAGCTTGTAGAAAGCACAAATGAACAACTATGGGCTGTCAAGCCCACCCATCGCATGCAATGTCCTCGACTCCTCCGTACTTAAGTTTCTATGGTTTATATCAGTGTTTTATATATTTTTTTCTAGCCATTAAGTTTTTTATTTCTATCGTTTAGTAGTTTAAGACCCGTGACAACGCGAGAAATTTAAATTGAATTTATAAAATGAGTTGTTTTTTTTTAATGTATGTTGATGTTAACCTTAAACTATTATTAATGAAAATTCATTAAATGAGTCAAGAATAATTTAAACATTTCCTCGTGTTGAGATTAATTTTGAGACAAAGGTGGAGATACATTATATGTAGTAGAAGATAAAGATGGTATACAAATCGATATTCGATTTAATACCTTCAAAATTTAAGAGGACGTTCATGATCTGGACTTTCTTGGGCTTCAATAGGAGGTTCTCTATCATTCAATAATCGGCAAATAAATTTAAAACATCCAATAATGTATCGGATAAGGAAAAATACATTGAAACATACAAATACACATATAATTATACCTTCAAAATTAATTGGAGTTTCGTGATCTTCACTTTCATGGACTTTAATAAGAGGGCCTGCAACATTTAAATATCCTCAAAATTTATAAACATCTAATAATCTATTGATACATGGAAAAAATATTCACATATAAATCTACAATTAATTTGTCGTGATCTTCACTTTCATGGACTTTAATAAGAGGGTCTGTAACATTTAAATATCTTCAAAATTTATAAACATCTAATAATCTATTGATACATGGAAAAAATATTCACATATAAATCTACAATTAATTTGATACCTTCAAAAGTAATAGAATTTTTACCTTTTTGAATGTCATGATCTTCAAGAGGAGTTCTTTTTCATCTAAAAATCGATTTAAAAGATGTTAGAATTATAAGGAATTTTTATATAAGTTTAGAGTGTATGTAATAAACCTTTGAATTATGTTGTATTATATTTTGGGAGAGGGAGAGTGAACGATTTCTTTGAGAGGAGGATGTATATGAATTGAAAAACGGAAATATATATAATATATATAATAATGATATATATAAGAAAAGAAATTATTATTTTTATTAGAAAAAGATGTGCTAATATTTACTTTTAAATAAGATAATATTAAATTCTTAAAAAGATAACTTTGTACGCCGACTTAATTTGCTGTAATGCTAGGAAGATTTATTACTGTTTTAAAAATTAATAACCATTTTAATATTTAAATATTAAAATTTATATAAAACGTATTTTTAAATCAAAATTTTATATACTAATATAACAAACATTGAAAGGGGTAAGTGTAATTATTTAAATAGATTTTAGATCGTCAGATCGAATTGTAAAATTCTATCAAATGGTCCAGATTTCTTCATGAGATTCTGGTTTAAGTGTTTGTTAATAGAAAGAAGATTAGGTACCACGTCACAAATCTAAATTACCGATCATTTTGTTTTATTAGTACTATATGTACTGAAATGACACCAAATTACTAGTTTGATTAATTCCTTTTTCTTTGAACATTTATATAGCTGAATATATGTATATGTAAACCTTTTTGAACCTTCAATGACATTATTGTATAATATCCCATAACGATTCATAATTATATTTGAAGTTTTATGAGTCGGGTCATGTCAAAAAGATAATGGGAGAATATTGTTCCTTGGTTGGATCCATTAAGATAAGAATTTAACGGCGATCTCCAATTTGGTTTCAATCTTGTAACTCGAGTGTATAACGTTGGACTTTCCTTATTTGCCCTACAGAATTTAAATGTTTTTTAAACTAATAATTCGTCCATAAAAACATTTATCTAATGGCTAGTAAAGAGTTTAATTAAATAGTAGCAAATATCTTGTTTTGGGCTTGTGTATGCATCATTTATCATTTATTTTATATATGTTAAATAATAAATAAAGTTCATGCTTCGTGTTGGGTTTGTGTATGCATCATTTTCACCTTTTCATACGTACTAAATCTATTTACGAGAGCTACTGACTACACCTAATATTTCTGCTATTTTATACTACATGCGTTTCAATTTTATAGTCTATATTTTCCTTTTAAATTATCTCAAAATAATTGTTCATTTTCAATTTCAACCAATCAGAAAGTTAAAAATACAGAATTCTTATTGATTAATAGTGTAATTATGGTCTTTCTCTTAAATTGTGTGTAAATTGATACATAATTCAATTGAGATGATTTACGGCTTTAAAAGGTATTTTTGTTATTGTCATGTAAAGGTAAAGATATGTTCGTTCTATTGAACGTGCAATAGGGTGAATCGTGTTTTGTGTTTAAATGGTTAATAGTTTTTTAACTTATGAAAATTCGTTGACCAAATCAAATGCTTCTTTTAGATGAAGATCGAATTACATTTATGATAAAGTTGATTAGTAGATAATGTTAGTAGCATTTATGTTTGAATTATTGTTGATGATTTGGTTAAAGTGACGTTCATAATTCAGGAAAATCATATATAGTAAAAGATCAACTGGCAACAATAATAATTAACAGATGAGTTGGATCAGAGTTATTTCATACTCCTTCCGTTCCACTTAAAAACTACACATATAGTTTGAGTGTACGCTAAATCTTTAACAATCAAATATCATCGTTACCTACTAAAATAACATTTTAATTGATTAAAAATATAAAATGAATGCTTATTTTGAAACGAACTCAAATAGTAAAATTGACAATTCAAATGTCACGGAGAAGAGTATTACACTATTAAAAAAATAGGAAGAAAAAAGTGACCCTATTATAATAATTATTTTCATTTCATCTTTATCAAATATCGAGCCATTTCTAAGACCAATTTCATTTGGTAAAATAAATTTATTAGCATCTCTCGGTATTTGAAATTTTTAGCCAGCGCTCTTATCTTTTTATCACTCTTATACATTATCATGGCTACCATGCATCACTTTTCTCGCCGTCAAAGTTGGAGCTAGAATATTATATGTGAGGGGTCAATTTTTTTTTTTTCTTTTTTAAACAAAAATTTTATATTATCACTACTTTTTTTTATCAATAAAGGCCGAAGCCGGAAGAACTTTTATTAGATCATATCACTCCTCGTAATTGAATTAATTTGTGCTGTGAGTTACAATTACGATTGACCTATGAAAATGAGAGATCTAGTTGGGATTTTCAAGCTCTGATATCTGACACAATAGCACCTATATTCCATGGAGGAACGCTTTCTGATGTCGCAGGTGAGATTGCAAGTTTAGAGTCGGAGTCAATTATAGCGTTTCGCCAACCGTAATTAGTAGCTAGATAGCATGCATTCCGGATAGACAAAAGCTCAGCCATAAGAGGAGATGAAGCACTAACGATCTCACCTGAACAGAATATAACAGAACCATGAGAATCTCGAGCAATCACACCTGAAGTTGCATAATTCGATTTGAAAGACGCATCACAAGTAAGCTTCACAAGATTATTAGTGTGGGGGGGGGGGGGGGGGGTTCCACTTAAGTGAACTTTCTTTCTTGGGGTTCGTCAATAGGAGCTGAATACGCAATATCAGGCGGTGTCGCTGAAAAAATTGAATGAAAATCTTGCTCAATACGAGTAAAAGATGATATTATACGCTCAGGACATAACTCAGCATTCTCAAACACAAACTGGTTTCGAGACTTCCAAATAGAGATATTCATAGACTTAATACGTATGCCAAAGAGATCCAAACCACACAGGTTGTGTCCAAGGGCACTCGAAAAGCATGTGCTCAACAGTTTCGGGGTGTGAAAAACATATTGGACATAGAGGAGAATTACAACATTTCCTTCGGAATAGATTTTCACATGTGGCTAGAGCATTTGAGCAAACTTTCCACCAAAACAACTTTATTTTCACTACTGATTTATGGTTTTTTCCCATAATTTAGGATTTCTTAAAGGGTCAGCTACCCCTCTTATAAATCCGCCCGGCCTTGCTCACCGTCAACATTTTATGTTGCATCTTGCAATTACTTGTACTACTATAAATTGTGTTTAATGTTTGTGTGATGAATGCATAAGAGTATAGCTGGCAAAACGGGCGGGTGGGCGGGTTTGGGCTACCGGGTAAAAATGGGTTTGGGTAACAACGGGTTCGGGTGAATATGAGCTCGGGTTTAAACGGACTCGGGTCTAAACGGGCTCGGGTCTAAACGGGTTCGGAACTAAACGGGCTTGGGTTTAAATGGGCAAATTTGAATTTTTATTTTATTTTTTCTCAAATTAAAAAAAATAATCAAAACTGTACAATCTATAACATTTTAATAAAATTAAAAATCATTGGTTATCTCATATACTTCAATTTGTGCTTTCAGAAACTATATGTATTTATAACTTTATTCGTAAACTGTCGCCATGTTAATCTTCTTATTAAATGGTAACACTACCGGAGTTAGAGCCTCTGGGCTTATTTTGCCGGTACTACATAAGAGTAATTGTATTTGAAAGAATATTTACTCATGTGGAGATATATGCATGTGAATTACATTACAAAGTAATTGATGTAAAGTGTTAACAAAATATACAATGTTGTATAAGATGTATATGTGATACGTATAGATAAATTGTTAAGACTTAGTTATCAATTTAATTCACTCTTGTATGGATTGCAAAAAATAAAATATTAAATTGTATGAAATAATAGAATATTTAACTTAAAAACTCTTAATTTTTAATATTTTGTATGCATTACTAATATTTTAAGTTTGCCAAATATAATTAGTCTTTTATTTATATTCGCAGGTTCAATCAAAATTTCACCACCTTCGTATCTCTCTCTTTCTTTCTTCTTTCTTCTTTCTTCTTATATATATAGCCAAAGGTTCAAATGGAAATCACAAAAAGGTACAGAACTGCGAGGACTTTTAAATTATAGAGATTTTAACATGTTTAACAATTCAATCAAATGTGAACATTAATGTAGATTAAGATTAGAAGTAAAATAGTTCGAGAAAACATCAAAATAACATTTAAAATCAAATTTATATTTTTCGTTCACATGTGCACATTTGATATGTGCACATGTGAACACTTTCATATATTTTATAGTTTAACATTTATTTTATTGTTTTTAAGTCAATAATATGAATATTAAATAACATTTCTATATAATTTATTGTGTTTACATATATAAAAATAATTTAATTTAAAAGTTCTCGTAATTCTGTACCTTTTGTAGTTCTCGTTTGAACCTAACCCTATATATAGTGAACCATTTTACTCTTTTTTTATCTTCAAAATTCAACCCCTACCAAATCTTAAATCATCCACCAATAATTAAATTAAACTCTTATATATATATATATATATATATATATATATATATATATATATATATATATATATATGTATGTATATGTATATAACCCCAAACTAAAGCTAGCAGCTAAAGCAAAAACCTAAAATCATCTTCACTCACATAATATTCAAACACAAATATAGATATAGATATTAGATATACTAATAAAACCGCACTAACCTATCGTAGTTTATTTCATTTTTCCTATCATCAAAAATAACTTTCTCGTTTCATAATCGATTATTATTATTATGGAGGAAATGTACGGCTTCCATTCGACATCCAGTTACATAAGTCCAACGGAAAACAACTTGATTTTACCGGCGAATCACAACCACGGATTTCACTCATCCGTTATCGATCACAGCTACTGGCAGCCGTTTTTCGGATCCGATGATTTGTCATCAGTCACTGCTTCTGTCGTAACGGATTCGGTTTCGATTGAAACTAATCCTCATCAAATTATTCTTCCTAGACGTCCAAGCAATCGAAGAAGCGATGATGATCATCACGATACGATCAAGGAAAAAATCGTGTCTCATCCTTCGTATCCGAAGTTGCTCGATGCTTATATCGATTGTCAAAAGGTTTTTAATAACTGTATAAGATATAGCAAAAACCTAAATATACGTGAGACTTAGTAAACTGGTTGACAATTTTAAAAACTTGCTCAAAGTTGTGGTACCTTTTTAATGAATAAATACAGTACTAATTTGTGACATTACTGTCTTACAGGTTGGAGCTCCTGTAGAAACAGCGAGTTTGTTAGACGATATCCGTCACGAAAATGACGTCGTTCGTAAACTAAACGCTACAGGTTCAGGTTCTATTTGCTTAGGAGTCGATCCTGAGCTTGATGTGTTCATGGTTTGTAGTATCGATCTTCTTTACTTTAGAATTTACAAGTACTCGATTGCATATATCATAGACTTAATTGTTGTATATGATTGTATATGCAGGAAACTTTCTGCCATCTACTAATGAAATATAAGTCCGATCTGGCGAGGCCTTTTGATGAAGCCACGGTCTTCCTAGGCAACATCCAGACACAACTCTTTAATCTCGGCAAAGGTACGTTTATATATCTCGTTAATTAATTGTGCGCGTTTTAAGAACGTAGTTCATGTGATTAATTGAATGACCGTACTATATAGACTATAGTGTACTTTGTATTAATCACAAATAAAAGGTTTGCAGTTGTTACATTAATTAAGGTTATATTTATAATAGGCCTAAAATACCATACACGTTGACCCGTTGACTTCTGCCGCTTGGTGTTAACGTAATTAACCATTCTAACAACAATCAGTCTTCACAACTTAATAGAGATGTATTATATTTCTATTTGTAGAGTTTATATATGTTCCTTCTGTCACATTTAGCCCGGTTTAATGTCAGTACTGCAGACAAAGAAGCATTACATACATACATATATATTTGTTTATGTTTATGTTTTGGGTAGGTGATCTCTCGCTTTTAGTGAACGTCTGTATAGGACATAAAGTCATCATTTAAGAAAGAAACAAAGAAAGAGAGTCAAGGATGTCTGGAATCATGGACCATAGAACAGTAGTGTGATCGAATTGAAACAGTTTCTTTTGGTTGTGTTTTGTCATGTTTTAAGTGGTTCGTTTCTCTCTTGTTTTCACATCCGTTTCAAGTTTCTGTTAAGTAATAAAATTTAATTACGTTATGCTAATCTACAGCCTTGTTATTGTATCTTTTCAATTAAAATTTAGTAACTTTTATAGTTTTCTGAATGAGAGTAATTATACTAAAATAAATAAAGTAGCGAGAATGGAAGTTAGGAGGTACAAAAAACATAACACAAAAAGGATATTAATTCTACGAACAACCTAATAAGACATTCAAAAAGTACTTCTAAGCAATTATATTACACTGTACAATACAAGGGTTTCATGGTGATCAAGTGTTGCATACACCTGTTATTAATGGTTCTGCACTTATGTTAGATGTTTCATTGGGTTTTTTTTTATCTGCAGAATATTTTAAAAATAAATAAACTAGCAAGAAGCTAGAAGATACAAGAGATAACGATTAGAACCCTTCCTAAAGACACCTTAAGAAAAACCTCAAAACACAACCTAAGAAAAACGCCAAAGCAAACCATATTTGACTCTCAAGAAACTAAAGAACATCAAAAGAGATACACCAAACCTAATTAAAACCGACAATCTAACTAACACCTAAAAATCACCACTCCACAAGCCAACAAGTTACAACGCCGTGTGACGAAGAATCTTGAGCGCTTTCGATGACCTTAACATAGGTGAAGCCTTTTTTAGTCCATTCATTATTTTCTCACAATTCTTTATTTGAACAAGTTCAAAAATTTTCATAGTCCTAATTTTTTTTCTTGAGCGCTTTGGATGTTTCATTGGTACTTTCTAATTTCAAACATATGAACAGTTCTACCTATTGAGGCAGCATGAATGTACCAATCAGCATAAATTTAATTTCTTAACATTAATTCATGGATTATATGAAATGTGAACTATAAGAAAATCAGACAAGAACTTGTCTCATTAATTATAACCATTGTAGGTGTCTTTCTACGGTCTTCGTATCAAGTGCATGGGAGGGTAAAAAAAGGAGATAAATTTTAGAGTACACATGCTAGCTTTTTAAGTATTCGTATAGTATACATTAAACTTTTTGATATATATTTGATGTAAGCATCCAAGAATTTGGCTTAAAAATCACCTGAAAAGATAAGATGCCTATTTTGGACCAGATTTTAAACTAATCTTATAAGTACAGATCGATAGATCTTCTTTTATAAGTACGCTCATCCACGTACAATATATAGACTTCATTTCTAAAATAAACTTGCTTCACGTGAAGGTATATTATATAAATCACGAATCACCTTTCCTAAAGTATATATATATATATATATATATATATATATATATATATATATATATATATATATATATATAAGCTTATTTTAAGGTTTGCAGTTGTACTTGCTGATCCGTATTGCAATATTTAAGTGAACCAAGTACATTTCGGTTTCAGCTTTATCAGCTTGATTATTGCAGTAATTGTTGTTAATCATCTACTTAGAAGCTAATCAAGTCATGTTATTAATAATTCTGCTGTTTAATTGTCTCCATCTCCAACATGGCCGTCTTTGAGGTTGAGCGAGTTGGTCGACTGTTTGAGGGTGGGTGAAGTGTTTGTATATGTGTGTGCATATATATACATAAAATTCGATTGTTAATTGCAAAAAAAAGAAAAAAAGAATACACTATAGTTGTTTTAAAATTGATTGAATCACAACAAAAACGATATAAAAATATATCTTATAGTCAAATATATGGCCTCCTTTTATCAATTAATCAATTTTTGTTCAGCTAATCAATTTTTGTTCAGCAAGTCTGAAAACTCAAATACGGCCTTGATCTCCAATGGAGTGATTGTGGAGATCATGCAATTAGCAATATTATTTATCAGCCTTTGATGCTCAAAGGCAAAATTACAAAAGAAATGTGATTAAGATTAAGTAGTAAAAAGTTTGTTTAGTAGATCAAGATTGCTTATGGTTGGTTTGCAAATTTAATTATGTTCTGGAAATACAGGAACTTTTACTAATCTTAAAGTTATTCATTAATTGCTGTCTTTTTTGTGCTTTTTGTTTACACTTTTTAAGATTCAATTTTGTGTATTCAAATTAAAGGAATATAGTCATGTGCCATTCTAACTCTTGCATGCAGCATATCATATATTGACAGTTGAAATTACTTAATTTGGTACCTAAAAGGCTAAAACTATCTTCATTATTCTCTAGTCCTTTACAAGAGGGGTTGTTTTGTAGGACTTTATACACAATAAAAATCATGTATTCCTACACAAGAGGCTGTAATTGTGTTTCAAATTTGACGTACTGTTAATTACGTTGAATTAGTTTCAGAAATGAAACCATAAGATCGGAACATAGCTTTCACTCTTGACTAACCATTTGTAGACTCGTAGTATTTAAAAAGAATGATGATTCGTACACTACTAAAAATTCTTCGTATACCAATAAATGTATTTTACGGTGTTATACTGTACAATATCATAAAGAACATTTAGTGGTGTATGGAGAATTTTTGGTGATGTACAAATTATTCACCTTTTAAAAAAGGAAATAATAAAATACATTATATTTTGTATATACATAAAAGAATATCGTGTATCAATAAGTTCGATCACGTATTTTAATAATATACTACTTCATTATATGCATCAAAATATATGTACGTATTTATGACATCCGGCTATAAATACAACCGGTACGCAGTTACGATCATATATAAATAATAATAATAATAATAAATATAGATAATAGTAATTGAAAGGAGCATGGGGGTAAGTGTAGAAAGAGAATGTATGGATAGGGATTGGGAAGAGAGTGAGTGTAGGGATATATACAAATGGAGTGAGTGATCGACCTGAGAATTGATCGAGCAGAAAGATACGACTAAATGTCTGAAGATTCTCAATTATTTTGTTAGTGTAGGACTCACCTAGCTACGAAACGAAATTATTTTATGTGTAGGGCTCACCTAGCTACGTAACCTATGAAAACTATACTATTGAAATTTTCTTAGGGTTGGTGTAGCGTTGTAGTTACAATCTTACCCGTTCTTTTTGGTTGGAGTGTCATGGTCGAATTGAAGTATAAGGATCGTAGTTTATCAAATTCGTTTTGATTGAATCTAGTGTATCGTTGTAATTTTTAGCATCTTGCTAGTTTTAATTTTAATAAATATTGTCGTTTCCAAAAAAAACTACACCGTGGAAATGCAAGTGGCATTTCGGCTTTATGAGATTAAAAGATAATGACACATATAGTTTTTCCAATCGCGGAAATAAATTTAATTAACATAGTAGTAGTAGCTTATAAAGATAACAAACTCACATCATACGTCAAACTTACCATGTAAGGAAATGAGTTTTAAGGTTTATATGTTCTATTTTATAAAGTACGCGCGCGTACGTATCATTTATCAATAAACCTAAAAAAATGTGTTACATGATAAAAGGAGTCTCTAAAGTTTAAGAAATACTTTTTTCCTTCTAACGGTAAAACTCTTCAAAGTTTCTTATCTTTTCAAATCATTTAAAAAGAAACCTTAAATGTCTACGTTTAGCTTCTAGATCCACCCACCATGTGCATTACTAGTTTTTACGGTACAAATTTTAAATAAGTAAATTTATCAAAATATTTGATGGAAGTATCACCGCCAGTAAAAAAAATGAGTCGAACCAATAACACATTTTTCAGTTTTTTGTTTATATATGATGATGATGATAAGATAATGCATGTAATACCAAATGGGCAAAAGAATACCCCGGGTACAACGGGTGGTCTAAATTATCAACTTTCACATGGACTTCCGTGTTTTCCGCTTCCTGTTTTTTCTGCTTTTGCAATCAATGTACTACCTCCCTCAACTACCTTCCTCTTCCCCACAGTCACTATCACGCACTCGCGTGCACCTCATCAGATCCACTGGTTTAGCTACCTACTGATAATGCATGCATTCGATTTGGAACCCCTTAATAAGTTGTCAATACGTCGTCGTGTTATTACTTTTTTGTGGACAAACGTATAGTACGTGTCAATTTACGTTTCCCAGTTTATTACGAGTAAGTTTATAGGTTTAATTTTGCAGTGCTGGTGGGGCCTAGGTAGCTAGCTATATATTACTCCAGTATTACTGTGTAGGCCGGATTGATTATAAGAATGGGACGTGTGAATAAGACATGGTCTGCCCAGGTGCACTATTTTGGTGTTATTCTAGTAAATTATATGAAGAAAACGTACATTTCTTTTCCATTAAACGTGGAATATTAATTGAATGATAAGACACAGTTTAAGAAGTTCTATTACCCAGTTTTACCCGCACCTTTTTTCACGGTGTAGTTACATTTGAGTCAAAAAACTCTGTTCGGCTAACATAAATAGAAAAAACCGGTACGTTTGAGTAAAAAGTTAAATATATTAAACTTAATATATTGCATCATGTACCTTCCGTATAGCGCGTTAGTACGTAATGAATTTAATTTATTATCCAGGTGATAGTTTTATTATAGGATGACGAATATGCTATCAACAGCACTTTAGTGAGGACAGTAAAGACCAAATAATTTACAATTTTGGTCTCTTAAGTTTTCCACTTAAACACAAATACACAATCACTCCTTCTTAACCCTTATTTTATACCTTGTTGCACGTAAGCTTACGTACAACTAACAACACCTAAGATTTTCGATTGACTTGTTTAAAATTCAACAAACTATAAAACTTACTGATAACATTTAGGAGATATATATTATGATTAGTTTATTATTTTACAGAGTAATCGAAAATTGAAGTTAGAAGAGGAAAATCATGAAAGATTAAAGAGAAAACCATAAAAGAGGAATGTTATAATATTTCTAAATTACTAATAACTTTCTTCTTCTTCTTTGTTCATAATATTTCTGTTTCATTTTTGGAAGAAAATTAAGTCAGTATCATTTGATATGATAAACACTTCAAGGATACTCCTATATCATTTCTATAGAAAAAATAAATGAAAAAGAAGTATGACTGTAAGTTAGTGTAGACATGTAGTGTTTGTGCATGTCTGATAGTTTGATTTGATAATAGTGGGGCATGATCTTAGTTTGACTGATAGTGTTCATGCATGCTCACATTGAAATGACTTAACAAAGAGTATTTGTCCCTGCCAATATTGATGATGTTAATCCAGAAAGTGAAACGCGTTTATCTTTCCGAAACTGTCATCGATCTATGAATTTACCAGCAAATGGAGTAGTATTTATTAACATGAAACTATTTGATGGTTCAGATGAAGTTACAATTTCATCGGATGAAGAGGTTAGCGGATGTGAAACGGATAACACGACACATATGAGCCAGGAACTGAAGGATATGTTGTTGCACAGATTTGGAGGCCGTATTAGTTCCCTGAAGCATGCGTTTACAAAGAAGAAGAAGAAAGGGAAGCTCCCAAAAGAGGCTAGGCAAACATTACTCGAATGGTGGAATTCGCATTATAAATGGCCTTATCCTACTGTAAGTTCCCTATATATTACCTCAATTTACACAAGTTATAGAGTGACTTTTTTGACTCTAAAAGTCAATAATTCACCTAAACACGGGCCCACTTGGTTAAATTTGATATTTAATTGTCTACTGTATAAAAAAAATATATACTAAAATAGAAACATTGATAAATAAATTGGGACGAAAGGGGTACAAAGGGGTTAATTATTAAACTTATAAGCTAACTTAACCTAAAAGAAATGTGTTATACGGACCAAAATAGCCAAACGGGCCAAAACAAAGGTGTGCCCAAATGATTTTTACTAGACTTTCAAATTTTATTATCAATCTAATACTAAATTTATAAATTTGAGGTCAAAATTAAGTATTTTGTAATAATTGTAGTAGAAGTGAATGAATGTTTTTTTAACAAACTTGTACCTTATTTGGGCAACTGGAGATAAAAATTTTGTTTAAACGGGAGAGAACGTGAGATAAATAATGACTCCAGCATCTAACTTGTTTAACTGCATGTTGTTAATTCTTTTGCTTAAAAATAAAATAATGAATGAATATGTAGGAGGGTGATAAGATAACGTTGGCCGAAACAACAGGATTAGATTCAAAGCAAATCAACAACTGGTTTATAAACCAAAGGAAACGGCATTGGAAACCATCAGAGACCATGCAGTTAGCTGTTATGGGTCATCTTCCTCTTTATGAAGATTGAAATAAGTTTCTCTTGAATGCATTCATGCATGTAGATTCTCAACTAAACAAACGGTATTAAAAACAATAACAATTCAATCATTATGATCCAATTATTGCCTTTGATGACCACTTAATCGTGTTAATCTTCCGAAAATTGATATTTGTTATTATTCCTGCTCCTCTACATTCTAACCCTGCCACAGTTGCATTATTTTTTTTATAAATTGAGGTATTAACACCTCTTGGTCCATAGAGTTCATGCAAAAAGCGCCCCTTACCTAATTGTTTGGGTTGTTTCAGTGGTTTGGGCAAGACAAACTGTCCATCAGGTTGAAATGGGCGGAAATTAAAACAGAGCACTAAGAAATGAATCGGGTCAAATTGGGTGGAAAGAAGGGTTATTGTGGGCTACGCTTTTAACAAGAGAATGGGCTAAGAGTCAAGACAACAAGTCGGGTCGTTTCCACCTTTCTCTCGCTGGTATTCAAAATTAAGATTTTCTTTTTTCTTTTTTTTCTTTCAAAAAGTGAACAAACTAATGCCACCATGCCGCTTAAGGCTTGGTATTTGTTTACCCTTGAGAAAGTAAGAATATCACCAGCACTACGTATTAAAGGAGCTTCAAATAAAAACAAGGTGGGACAACAATTTGATAGCTTGTATATATGGAACCGTATAAATTTAATAGGATCAAAACTTGTATACAAATTTATAACCGATAAATCACTACCTCTCTAGTAGTTTAATCTCCCTTTTACAAGTAAATCATCTACGTTTTCATCCCATTTCCTCGCTACAACCCCATTTTTATCTTGTTTGTACAATCATGTGTTTTCCTGATACGAAAGTTATCTTCTACTCGAAACTTACACACTCTTCAGTTTCCCTTGATCTTTATATGAAATGGTAGATGAATGGAGAAACTTTTTAAATTTGAACTCTGAATGTGTTACCTCGGGGAAAATTGACTATGAGAAACCGTAGCAACTGAGTTGAAATCATTATGTTCATGGTAACGTTGTATTTTCTCCTCTAATTCATTTATTTCATTGTCGTCAATAAAAGGGGGATTGGAGGGTGTGGGTAAGGGCTCATCATCTTTTACGAGCATTTTTAGTGCCATTGATATTGACGGTCTTAGAGATGGAACTTCTTGCGTGCATAGGAGTCCTATGTGTACCACTTTTATGGCCTCCTTTTTGAAATTGTGTTTAGAGTAAGTGTGAAACATTATGTTTGGATCAAGGATTTCTTCAACTGTACCTTGTTGGAAATGCCTCCATGCCTGTTTTGACAAGAAATCATCGAGGAGAATATTAGAACAAATTGCTTTCATTTGATTGCCTGTTTTAAGGAAATATTAGACCGGTAAAGCCAAAACACCCAAATGGGTAAACCATTTGATTCAAGAAGAATTCAAACCTCCCAGTTCGTGTTGTAATTTATTTATAAGGATATACTGAATCATTGAAGTTTGTATTTCTTTTGCCAAATGAATCTTTGGTTCATTATCTTGCTACAAAACTAAGGTCATTGATTCATAATTCATTATAGAAATAGGTGGAAAATCGGTCAGGTCGGACGGGGTGGGTAACAAGTCAAAACAGGTTGGGTTGACCTACCAACACATATTGTGTGTATTCTTTTCAGACCCTTATAAACATATAAAGATAATTTACTTAATATAGTTCTGAGTCCTATTAGTAACATAACCGTGTGATTTGTTCGAGAATATTTTTTATGACGTTTAATACTTACAATTGCTACTAAGCTGTCCGAGTATTCTGCATTTTTACTTCTGTTGTTCTGTATTCCAGTAACTACCTCCAGCAACAGCACACCATAGCTGTACACGTCTGCCTTTTCAGTTAACTGGCCAAGAGCTAAATACTCTGGAGCCATATATCCACTGTTAAAATCACATGGGTAAACTGTATTAGCTTTTTTTTCTGGCTTTAAAGGGTGTCAATTTTTTATTGCGTAAACACTAGGGATGAGAAACTGGATGGGTTGGGTAACAGGTCAAAACAGTAAGTTTTGGTAAGTGTCTAAAGAAGTTAGGTCGGGCCAACCAACAGACACATTTTGTCTTTTCTTTTCTTTTTTAATTTATAAATATAAATATATAATGTTCTAAATATGATTAAGAAAAACTACATTATTACAATGATTAAGAAAAACATCTGAAATAATATAATCTAGAAGGATTTATGCATTGTGAACACATTTTGAGTGATTTTTTTACCTGTTCAACCTGTTTTCATTGTTGATTTAAAAAGCTGTTTTTGTTGTAGCTATTCTTTTAGGATGTTCACCCATTTGACCCGTGTGAACAAAGTTAACCCTCAATTGACCCGTATATCCGTAAATGGGTCAAAATTGCCACATCTATTAAACACGACAGACTACAAGAAAAAATGCATCTTTTTTCTTTTCATCTTGTATACTTGCTCTGTTGGGTTACTTTCATGTGCATTTGAGGATAATATGGATCACCCACACAGTAATCCTTTCTACAAAAGAGAAAAGGATCACAACTTCACAAGGTAGAATGAATCAACCAAAAATGGGTACTTACAGAGTTCCTGCAATGGCAGTGCTGATGTGGCTCATATTATCTTGAAAAGATCTGGCCAAACCAAAATCAGCAATCTTAGCGCGAAGCCGTGAGTCCAACAGGATATTGGCAGCTTTAATATCCCTGTGAATGATCCGCGTTTTGGTGTTCTCATGAAGGTAGACAAGACCTTCAGTTGTGCCAATAATGATCTCAAATCTCTTTTCCCAATTTAGCTCCTTACCTTTTATTGCATCTGCATTAGGATAAGCTCAATTCCATCAACTTCAGAATACAATATTCTTCATGAGAAGATAGAGTCTGAAGTAGAGGTCCAATTTCAACTAAATGGATTGATTTGGGTTATGTTTAATCTAAAAGGGGTCACACGAGTATAATATCATAAAAAATAGCTAGAAAGGAAATGGGTGGAATGGGTTGAAAGTCAGAAAATCGTATACTTTTATGCACAAAGCCACCTAAATAATATATTAATATTAATAAAGTAGCTAGATTAATATTGAAATAATATAACTTTCGTATCATATTTGACACATATTTATAAGTTTTGGACCAAAAAGTTTTTTAGGCCCACTGACCCGACCCCATCGATACTAAAAGTAACCATTTTGACCCGAACCTGTTTGACCTGTTACCCAACCTGCCCACCCGTCCCTCTTGCTAACTCTAGTCTTCTGATGAATAAATCGAGAATCATATTATTCTAAATTGTTGTGTTTACCAAAGATGAAACGATCAAGGCTCATATTTGGTAGATACTCGTATATAAGAAAACTTTCTGGCCCTGAACAGCTGCATCCTAACAGCCTGACCAGGTTTTTGTGTTCAACGCTGCTGATCATATTAACTTCGTTATAGAAATCTGCTGCTCTGAATTTGTTGTTAAAGAAAAGCCTCTTGACAGCAATCTCTCTTCCATCTGGAAGAACTCCCTGAAAATTTTCCAGATACATCAGTAAAACAAAGTAATTACAATTAGCACTTGGCAGCTAAAAAGAATATAAGAATTGTTAAGTTTACGCTAAAAATAAGTTGGTATACATATAATATGTGATACTACCTTGTAAACGGTCCCAAATCCGCCTTCCCCGAGCTTATTAGAATCATCCCAAGAGCCTGTGGCTTTCTCAATCGTGGAGTATTTGAAGTTCAAGCTACTATCAGTAAGAATCTTTGCCAGTTTCTTAGCATCATATGAACCTGAACATAATCATTAGTCCAATTGACAATTTCAGCAGATTGCTTAAGTGATGCTTGATTTCTAGTTTTTCAGTATCGTCACTATCACTTATTTAGGATTAAAGATTGTTACCGAATGGTATGTACCTGTTCTCTTCTGTTGTAACCATCTTCTTCTCCATATATACAAAGCAATCAACAATGCAACTACAAGAATCACCATGGAACTAACAACGGCTGATACTATAGCTATCATCTTCCCTGAAAAAACAATCAATATATATTATCGCGCCGTTAAGCCCTAACAATCCCAACTACTCAATAATATACAATCTATAACCGAGATGTTTCTACAATCCTAAATTATGTAGGAGTGATTTTTGGAAATAACCTACTAGCTGTACTTAAAAATTTGAATAATGGTATCAAACTACACTAATTATCAATTCGTTAAGAAGAATTCTTATCTACCTCTGTTTTTGCGTCTGACTGGCATGGCATTGAGAAAATCCGTATCAGAATACCTCATAAAACATCCAGTCATCAATGCACGTCCCTCAGACCAAGGCAAGCATTGTGATATCGATTGAGAAGCTGTCTCTAAACAAGTCCTACAAGAACTTGCATTCAATGTCTTCCAACAATTTGCCAGCACATACACAGACTCATTTACTGGCCCAGACACCATCGCTTTTCTTGCAAAGTAGTCACCACTTATCAATGCATCCCTCACAGCGTTTGACACTGCTTTCCTGGCTGAATCTTGAAACACAATACTCTTACTTGTAGTGTTCCCACAAATATGAGTATCACTAGGTCCAGCATACTCCTCGTAGAAGCTATAGTTCTGGAATCGCATAAAGCAACCGTCTTGATAAACAGTAGCACCAGTAGAAGGAAAGCAACGGGAAACAACATAATGTGCTGAGTCATAGCATAAGATACAGTCAGTTGTAGTTAGATCACCATAACATTGAACAAGTCCATAGTTGGCATCAGGTGCTGCGCCTGTACTTGCTGTTGCAAAATGCGAAGATCGTATATCATTGCCAATCTTTTCCATTGTTTGAATAAAGTTCGAGCTGAAATCTATTTGATTGTTTTCCGTCTCGTTATTACATGATAATTGAATTATTTGGTTTCTAGGATCCCCTTTTGATCTATCAACCATAAGTAAAACTGTGATAACATTCAGAAGAACAAATACCATCTGCATTGATCCCTTCATCCTTACTAATGTAAAGCAAGCTCGTTCCAGTAACTTGAATTACAAAAGAATCATGTTTGGATCACTTTCGTCTTCATTTGCAGACTAAATTCGGTCTTCCAACAGAGGCCTTTTTCTGGTAGTTAGGCTGTTTAAGAAGCAATTGTGTATTGGGTAAATTCTTTGAGTAAAAGCAAATTAATGATATTGCAACACCATCCCACAGCCCACATTAATTTCGAAATTCACAATTTACTAAATTATTAATTAATTAAATTTTTCTCTTCAACAATTCCACCTGAATTTCAATTTTCCATCATCAAATTAAATTAAATTAACAAATTCTGTATAATAAAATGTTAAAGTAAAACAGAAACAGTACAGCATTTAATTGACCTAATGGAGCTATATTTGCTTTTAACATGGCACATCTGAAATCTGATATCTAATATATATTAGATTATATTGCACAAGATGATACAAATTTGAAATCGAACACATATCAATTTACAAGCCTAACAACATCAGCAAGTTAAAATCACAAGTGAAATAGAAAATAATAGCAAATATGATCTCAATTTCAAAATTAGCTAACGGAATTGTGTATATCGAGCCCCGATTACAGTTTAGCATTCAAATCAATCAAACGTATCAGTAGAACAAAATTCAACGAATGCAACATCAAATTCGATTGAAGTAAACAATCGGTTATTCGAACTATTACCGTTAGTAGCAAGATTCAGAGGAATTTATTGAATTGAGTGAGAGAGTTGAGGGTTTGTGTATACGAATTGAATTTTGATTTTGATTTTTGGAAAGTGCGGATAGATTTGATTAATTTAGGAATTTAAAGTGGGAGCAGACGGAGGACGGCTGCAGGTACAGGCAGGTGTAAGTTGTAAAGATTCAGTCCACTATCAACGGTTGTTGACGCTGACGCTATTGACCCTTGTGGGACCCTTTCACACGTTTTTTTTTGGTAAAAACCCATTTCTAAAAAGAAATGATAAAAAAATACGGAGAATATAATTAAGAATTTTTTTACTCACAACATGTTTAAGATATTTAGACACGCATTATTTTATTGTATTATAAAAATAACCATCTCACTAACTTTTAATAACTACCACACTAACATAATGTACCATCATTTATGCACAAAATATTTTTTTAAACATAGCCCTAAGGGCTATCATTAGATAAATCCTATAATTAATTATAGAATGATGGAACCAACTCTTGTACAAAAAAGAAAGTAATAGAGTAAAACATAAAACCGACACTCTAATGGCCCTCCACTGAATGGTTCCATGGTCAACATGAGCGAGGTAAATCGTATAAAAATTATGACTTGCATTTATATTGCATGTCTCTCACCGTAAACTACTATCGCGGGGACGAGTAAAACATATATTTATATATTTGTACGTCGTTCACCAATAAATCCACATCATTTTATACACGCACTATATAACTCTTTTGTAAAAGTTTTTATAAAATTTATGTTTTTTATTTTGGGGCTTTTAATTTTTTATTTTTTGCCGAAAGCATCAACAATGACGAAGCTCTTCAATAAAAGTGTTTTTAATAGGAATTAGTATGAGAGAAGGTGTTGAATATACAATTAAAAGCTAGTTATAAAAAGGAAAATGTTAAATTAACTTTTGGTAAAAATAGAAAACACTTGTTAAAAGCCATATTTAGAAGAGGACACGTGCATGTGTATTCAAGTTGCAAGTTTGATAATTTCAAAATCCAAATATTACTTACGATAGAATGAGCATATACTGAGCATAATCGGTGTCGCAGTTTCGTATATATGTCATTAGCCTTTCGTACTTAGCGTTAGCTTAACCTTTCATTCTCAATGTTACGTTAAGGGATTACGTTAGTAACGCTTATTCTTTATATATAAAGTTCGCCTGAGATAATCCCGTTTACTTGTAGAATAAGCATAATCATAACTACTTATTTAATTTCTACTTGACAATGGGTACGTAAAATAATTTTATTGGCATTTCATTCGTACATCATCATCAAATTTAGTGTGCATAATAGTATTCATTCAACCTAATAATTACAAAAAAAAAAATAATAAAAAAAAAAAATGAAAGGTAAAATCGTAAATTCAACTAATTTTACGATGAATAAATCAATTTTGATGAGCTACAAATAATTTGTTTATATAAATAATATTTATCTATGTCCATTACAACACGATAGTGCCCAATTAATTAATGTATTTAATTATACGTATCTAGGTGGTGTGTTTTGTAAGTTAGTCGATGGTTGGTGATCTAAGCATTTTGATCCTCTACTTGTTTGAGCTTTTTTTTATTGAGATTATTGTTTGATTATACGTTCAACTTTACACTCATTGCTATTGCTATTGTATGTGTCTAATTTTCATAACCTATATTGTATGAGGTGAACTTTCTAAAAACTCTATTGTATGCTCTCAACTTTCATACTCTCTATTGTATGAGATGAACTTTCTGAAAACTCTAAGTAATATGATATAAAATAGACATTTTAAAAACTCTTTTAGAAAAGTTCATCTCATACAATAGAGAGTATGAAAATTTGGAGCATATAATAAAGTTTTTAGAAGGTTCAGCTCATACAATAGAGAGTACGAAAGTTGAAAACATATAATAGTAATGAGTGTAAAGTTGAGAACATAACGAAACAATAAACTTTTTTTTTATTTAATAAAAGAGTTTTAAACTTCAATTTACAAAATTCAAAGTCCGGAAATTTTGTTTGTATGTATGGCTTCATTTCGAAAATAATAATATCTATTCCATTTCCAATATGTAAAGTTAATGTATTAGGCTTCGATGGTATCTTTGGCTGATGAATTTATATTAAAGTTTACAGTAAATTGTCCGGATCACCTATGCATTTATCCAAAAATTCATGGTTTATCTTTTAGTTTCAGTAATATCACTAATCATTCATTCATGTATTCGTCATTTTGTGTCACCAAACGTCCACTTAACAAAATTCGTTAGTTTTTCCGTTAAGTCACTTAAAAATTAAAAATGACAAAAATACCTCCATCTCCTATTCGTCTTCCTAAACCCTATTTGAAGAGAAGATCATTGAGATGAAATATTGAAGTTGCCATTTACATGAGGGATTGGTTCATCATTATTTAGGTGAATTTAGGTTTGATTGTCCAATTGTTGTTGATAAGTTATGAATACCGAAAATGAATTATTGTCCAATTGTTGGTGTTGTTTTAATTTTTAGTTTACAAGATTAATTATGAAAGTTGGTGACGGGAAAGAAGATGGAGGTGAAGATAGAGGGTATTTTGGTCTTTAAAGTGATTCAACGAATAAAACTAACAAAAATTGTTAGGTGGGTGACAATTGACACAAAATAAAGAATATATGAATGCCTAGCCATTGACATTATTGTAACTAAATAATGAAACATAATTTTTAAAACAAACACAACGAAGAATATTCGTGCAATTTTCTCTAAAATATATTTGAAAATCATTGCATTTTAACATGTTATTTGTGATGGCATAATAGTCTGGTATCTTCTAGACTAAATAAATAATACAAAAACAAAAATAAAAATATATAGTTTGTATGTGCACAAGTATAAAATTACTACTCAACAGTTTTATAAAATATAAATAGCCACAAACAATAGACCATCTACCTAGAGCAGCTATAAAGCAATTAAACATATCGATAAATTCAACTCACCCGAACTTATCCTAATGTCAAGGATGGTTATTTTAATTAACCGAAATTAAAGAACTGATAATTTTTAATCTAATTTTACACTAAATTGGTTTAATAATTGGTTTAATAATTGATGTTACGTGATACCACTGATTATAACGTGAGTCTGCCCATGAAGACAACGAGTGACTGAATAGTATCTGACCCCTTACAGTGACTCAATTTGTTACCATTTTATAGGTTCAAAAAGGTTACAAATGATTTTGTTATGGCTATTTAACTTGCTCATTTATCATAAGTAAAATTATAATCCCAATAATATAGACCAAGACTCAAGAGGTCTAAGACATTTAATTAGTGATTTGAAGTGTGAATTTGATGCTTAAAAGAAGACGACTGAGGGAGTTGTTGGCTTCTTTTTGAAGCGAAGACTCGCTTTCTTTGTTTTAAATTTTTAAACAGGGGCTCACTTTATTTGATTACTATAACATTTTATTTAGAGTAAATTTCATATCTGGTCCCTCTTGTTTATACCGATTTATGAAATTCATTCTTAAACTTTTAAAGTTTCACGCAAGTTGTAAAGTTATTGGACCTGAAAACACGAAAAAATAAGTTCATGAACGAGTTTTATAAATCGGTGTAAACCACATGGACCATCCATGAAATTTACTCTTTTCTTTATTAAATAATCTGAAATCTGAAATGTGTATGTAGAATACACATGTTAGATATCATGCGCTTAATTCTTATGTTTATCACACGTTGAATGTATATTTTAACTTTTGTGGTTTAGTAATTGTAAAGGTGTAATATAATCCTAACGTATAAGATTTTGCTAATATGTACCTTCGGTGTATACAATAGAAAGTTTTTAATGAGCTGAAATTTTCTTTTTATATTGACAAAATCGCCGTGAATAAACTTTAAAGATAATCATAATTTCCATACATTAATTGCACTTATAATATGAAAGGAAAATTTGAATTTATTTAATGCTTGTTATTGTGTGTACGATTCGTTAGAGACATCATTTGTTAGCAAAACTCAATCTTAAAAGCGAGTGTTGAATGTACTATTACCGTATTACGTGAGTACAATTAGATTAACAAACTTAGAATAGCTATGCTATGATGCAATTAAACTATGAATTGATTTTTCAAGTCAAATAGCGTTCCTCTTTAGGCTCAAAATTGTTTGTAAATGAAAGTTAAGTAATGTTCTTTCACTAATCATGATAACCAAATAGCTTTTTCTATCTTACTTATTTATGAGATCCCTATATTGTATTTGGTTCGCAGAATTTCTTGAAATTTGATGAAATTATAATCTCAATTTCGTTTCACAAAGTTGTTTAAATGATTGTAAGTCGTCAAATTCTTTCACTTAAAACGAATTCACGTTCTTAGATATTCTAATTCATTTGATGAATTTTAATTTCGTTAAAAACATTTCACAAATCAAACACACATAGTACTCAATTTCACATATAACATTGAAGACATATTCATAACTATTTATTCTGTCGTATTCGAAAGATATATAATCATATAAAGTGATATACTTATATATTTGTCTTTAAGGACAAATATATATTCGAAATTATCAACTCCTACATTTACAAACTTGTAAATACTATTTGTGCAATAGTGCCATGAATAGTGACTTTTTTTTTTTTTTTTTTTGTGAAGTGTGTTTAATTATAAAAAAAGTTCATATACATAAAAAAAATCATTTCAATTAAATAAAATTCATATACATAAAAAAAATCATTTCAATTAAATATGTATTTAAAGTTAGGTATTGTATGTTAATATATTTTAGTTGTTGTTATAGAATTATATATTCTTGAAAATTCATATATATTTATCTTATATAAAGTTCTAAACACCTTATATTTACATGTGTTGTTTTTGCATTTTAAATACTTCATTCGGTGTAAAAGAGAATAATAAACATAACATCGATAGGTTTTTCTTAAGATTATAAGTGTCGTTATTATTTTATCAATTTTTTACAAATTAAAGATGCGTTGTTATTAAGTGCGTTATTGATAATATGAAATCAAATCTTACCTTAAATATTATATCATTTTTTGTTTATGTCATAAATTTTACGTAAAGAAAAAATATTACTCGACAATGAAAAACAAACATATTAAAATATGAAATATAAGTTGAAGAAAAATTTGCTATTTAATTTAATCATTTCTTAAATTGTTAGAAGAAATGTTACATGTTACTACGAAGGTAAGCTATGATTCACAATTTATTATATATTGTAACTCTTAAAGATTTTATTTCATATTAAAGTCCTATTTTTTTAGAAAATTACCGCTGCAAAGCGCGGGTAAAAAATGCTTGTTAATAACATAGATTAAATCCCCCAACTACTTTAAAAAGGATTTGTAGAATAAAGTATATAATGAAAAAAATATTTCGTTTCTCATGATCATCATAACTATATACATATACTTTGAGATCATTCGAGTTGCATTTTTGACCCAAGCTTTCTTGCTTTCTTTTAGTATACGAACCGTGTCTGTTTGGCAAGAAGCTTTTAAAAGCTTTTAGGAGTTTTTAACTTTTAATTTTGAAAAGAAAAACTTCTTTAAATGAAAAGCCTTGTTTGAAGATAAGAGCTTCTAGCTTTTAATTTATTTGAAAAGCTTCAAATTGAAAAGCTAACAGAAGAAGCGTTCAAAAATTTGTAGAGCTTTTTGTAAACAAAATTACAATGATACACTCGATAAATAAAATTACATTCGTTACGTTCGTTGAATTCTTCTTTATATGTTCCATTACTAGTTTACTACTATTGTGTTTTAATTATACATAACTCCGTTAATGTTTTTACTTAGTTATTTATTTAATTTACCTTTTCCTTTTCATTTTATTTTCAAATAATTGATGCTCTAAATAATTAACAAGAGACGTACTCATTGTGTCGAACTAACACATGCTACATCCATCTTCGCGATATTAATTGCGAACATCTATCATAACTTTTTGTAAAAATAAAACTTAGCATCCCTGTAGAAAGGATTAACATTTTCAACATTCAAATACTTTATATAGTAAATATTATTTGTTAAATTTATTTTTAGCTTTGTTTATCACTTATATTATTTTATATTGATGTCCTTTTATGTCATTATACACTTTAAGTTACAGCTACAGTTAGTTTGTCAAACAGTTTTATAGAAATAAAGTTACAGCTTACAGCTCCAACTTACAACTACAACTTACAGCTATAGCCTACAGCTACCGTTAGTTTTGCCAAACAGATCCAAGGTACAAACTATTTTTGTTACTTGAACAAGATTATAAATACTTTTTGCTGGTGGGCTTCACAACCAAGGTGTTGGGCTGAAAATTTTCTGGTGGGCTTGAGTCCGTCAATGATTACCTTGAAGTGTAAAACATTGGGTTTTAATGGGAAACAAAAATATCACCGTTCAAGCTAATGAACGCCAGATGTTAACGTTCACAACACTCGACCAACGTTCTTCATCAATGTTCAATTTAAAGTGCTGAACATTCACAGTTTTTTCTCCTTTTTTTTGTTTTCTTTTAATGTTATTGGTACAAATATACTTTTGTGAATCCCCTTTTACTCCGAGTTGAACACCGAACTACTCGCCTCAAAATCATACCTAATGTTAAACTGAACACCGAGTTGAATATCGAACCACTCCTCGTTATGGTTGATTGCGAAGTTTTTCTTTTTAATTTTTTTCATATTAATCCACCGAAAAGAAAAAAGTAAGAATAATAATTCTTTGAACTATATTTAAAGGAGGGATTTGAAACGTAATCCTTGGTATAAAAGTCTTAAAGTGGTGTAGTCGGTATGCAATAGTATTTGAAACTATTTAGTTTTATTAAATGAGTTTCGTATTGTTTGATGAGATTTTATGTTTTCTCGGTGTCACTTGTAGGGCATTTTAAGGTTAGACATTTCGAGAAATGTATCAGTGTTGTTTGAAATTGATATGTTTTATTTTATGATTTTTGTAATAGCAGTTAGTCGGTAACTGTTACCTCATCGGATGTCAATATTCTCTAACTTGCGGTTACTTTTTATTACAGAGTAATAGAAAAGTTCTTCATCCGTATAAAAGAAAGAAATTAGTATTTTGAATGATACAATTTTATATTTTACGACCTTCATTATGTATACTTAATCGATCTTTAGTTTTGCATTTTTCTACCTAGATTATTTTTTTTATACTTTAGAGGGTTAGTAATGGTTTAGTTCTGTAAGTTTTCTTTGGGGTTTTTCTCAGCGATTTAATTCTTTAACTTTTTAAATTTTGATGGTTTAACTTTTTTTAAATATTCAATCTTTATACATGAAAATTTGATGAAATCTCTAAATTTTATCTTTTATAATTTGTCCGTTTATCTAGCTTAACCATTTTAGACTTTTAAAGTGTGAAATCAATAAATTAACATAAAAGTTAATGAATTAAATCGTAAGAAAAAAACCTTTAAATGATTAAAACGCTAAAATACAAAAACAAAAATGATTAAACTTTCGTTAACTCAATTTTAACGACTTCATACTATTTTATACTCCCTACGTCCCAGTCAAACTGTCCATTTCAACAGAGATTATGGCAGATCATGTTCACCAAAAAATGACCCGAAATAGGATCTTGATCTATTTGAGATTGTTCCTTTTAATCGTAATCAAATATGTTTTCTTGTCTCTCGTTTCTTTTCTGAACAAATCAAAGAACCTAATGGCGCGAATCACCGCCAAATACCTGTTCGAGGTCCAGGTTCAGATTATCAAACGAATGGCGGAACTTGACGCGACGGGAGATTGGCCGGGGCAAGAGAGCGCAATCTCTCGAACTGGCTCGATAAAGTCTGAGTATACAAAAGATTTTAAAATTTTCCACTAACTAAACTTTTTACCAATCAAATAATATATACTCATTAAAATCTTTTCTAATCGGTTAAACATCAAAAAGTGAATATTTATAATGTAACCATTCAAAAATTTTAACTTGCACACTTGAAAGTTGAAACGACCGACTTAGTATTATTTATTTATTTTCCTGTAAAACCATAAAGAAACGTTATCCTTAAAAGTTAAAACTACCAATACAGACATGTGATGATTATGGCATCATCACTGCTTCACTTGTCATTTGCTCCGGTGGCCGGAAACACAATACGACGGCACAGAATTCACGCCTCCGCAGACCGCCAGGCTCTCTTTAGCCGCATTGCTCCTGTTTACGATAACGTACGCATAACTCTTCATCACGTTTTATTCCTTTTTTTTCATATTTATTTCCTAATACAATTAAATACATTTTTCAAACAGTTGAATGATGTACTGAGTTTAGGGCAACATCGCATATGGAAACGAATGGCAGTTGATTGGAGTGGGTAACCATATATTGAACCCCTATTTTCTCTTTTTAATTTTTTAATTCCCTCTAAATTGTGTAAACATTCAGATGTTAATGTATACTAGAAGCTGAATGCATTTATGTATATATGTATTTTTCTAAGTGTAATTGGAAATATAGGGCCAAAGAAGGGGGCGATGTGTTGGATTTGTGTTGTGGAAGTGGTGATTTGGCATTTTTGTTGTCTCAAAAGGTTGGGATCAATGGCCAGGTAACAATTTTTCTAGCTATGTTATTTATAGTTTAATTTAATCTCGTTGTCGAAATAACAAGTAATCGAAATTACTGCTCCTTAGATTCCAAATCGCGCAAGATTACTTGTTTGCATATTAGTTAGAGTATTCGATTTCCAAAATAAGTACCTAAAGTAATGTATGTAGCTAGGATGTGATTATAAATATAAGTTATATATAAGTTTTTCTGTTTTTATGTATAAAAAGAATAACTGAAGTTATCTTAGATATTTGATTAAGGATCAAACACTTCATTATACTATGTAGTATGTACCAAGTTAAAAAAAGTATGTACCAAGTTCAAAAAAAGTATGTACCAAGTTAAGCTTTGCATTTCATTTGGAAAATATTGAGTATTTTGACTCTTTTAATAAACTTACATTCGACATAAGAATTAATTTGAATAACTCAAATATAAAATCTTACAGTTAGTGTCTGATTCAGTAACAAACGTAGACATGTTGGTCAATTACAACGTATCCTGCATCTACATTATCTTCTGCAAATATTTACAACTTAATTACCTTTCCACAATTTGCAGGTTATTGGCCTTGATTTCTCAAGAGAACAACTAACTGTCGCTTCATCTCGGCAGGAATTACGCTCAAAAGCCTGCTTCCGTAACCTTAAGTGAGCATTGGTATATTTAACTCCAGTAGTTTAGTTTGCATAAACAGTGTGTTGGTCCATGAGTAACTGTATGCTTCATGGCTTATCGGTGATCATTTTATGCCGTGTAGGTGGGTGGAAGGTGATGCACTTGATTTACCATTTTCAGACGGTCATTTTGATGCAATCACCATGGGATATGGGCTACGAAATGTGGTTGACAAATATAAGGCGATGAAGGAGGTGTACCGAGTTCTAAAACCAGGGTCTAAAGCATCAATCCTTGACTTCAACAAAAGCACCGATCAATTTAGGACGTCTATTCAGGTTTGTTTCACGTCCTGCGAGTATTTGAATTTGATGAATGTTACACAACAGTTTCATTTTGAATATTCCATGAATTTTGAGACATTTTTTATTTATGAAGAGCTTCCAAGGTATGAATTACCAATGGTGCCAATCTAATCATTACAGAAAAAGTTATTGTATTAAGTTAACATCTTGATGTATTTTAGATTCAGATAAAGTGTCAACTAGTTGTTTTGCTTGCCATAATGAAACGTTTGAACGTTCGGGACTTTCGTGGCAGGGCTGGATGATAGAGAATATAGTTGTGCCTGTAGCAGCCAGTTATGGTCTTTCAGAGGAGTATCGATATCTGAAGAGCTCAATTCAAGAATTTTTAACTGGTTGGTTGGTTCTTATTGTTATATTATCTGACGCCTCCTTAAATTCTTATAAGGGTTAACAAGATACGACTTAGAGGTGGCTATTTCAATGCATTTATATGAAAACAGGTCTATCCAGATTGACAGGTTGCATTCTAGTGATAACAATATGGTAGTATAGAATATAATAGATAAAGGACGGATTGAAAGTCACTTAAGTGTATTCAACATTTCAAATGTTGGCATCTTCCTAAGTTATTTTATTTTCAATAAATTAGATTACATGATTATGTATAATTTCCGTAATTTCATTAATTCTTTAGTTTATAGAAAGGTCAATTTAATCTGACCTGGGCTTTTTGACCTGTATAGAATACCTGTTTTTACCAACCCAACTGACTTGCTTGTTTTTCCTCATATAAGTCACAATATTCTTATGTGTGCTCGCTTGCAAATAATTCAATTTATTTATTAATAGGTGTGGAGTTAGAGAACCTTGCTTTGGAAGCAGGATTTTCAAGTGCTAAACATTTTGAAGTTGGTGGAGGACTCATGGGCAACTTGGTCGCTACACGATAAAACAAGCTCAAAGATGTCCTCACTACTATTTCAGCCGTATGAGGTTCGATTCGACAATTTGCTTCTAGAACTCTAATCTGTGTATCTGTATTACTTCGTTCATTGTGTATTTGTGTTTGATAAGCTTTCTATATACATGTTTCCCTTTTCAAATTATAGACTTCAATAATTTTGCCTATCTTGACACTGTATTAAAATGACGACTGATGAGGCTAGGTACCATAGTAGTGGTTTCATATTGCCCTACACATTCGAAGGCTATTAATGATAGACCAATTTTTAGTGAAGTTGATAACTGAGAGTAGTAGAGTACACATTATTGAAAGACAAACTGAACTGAACTAAGACTAGCTCAAAAACAATTACGTCATGAAAAAACAAACATTAAACCTGTGATACTGAAAAAAATCACGATCTACATAAACCATCTGATCGAAAAGTATTTTGAGTTTTCAAGCCGTATGATAGAAATTCCAAAGACCAAAAATGAGACAGTTGCAGCTTGCTTGAAGGTATATTATACTTGCCATATCATGAATGAAATCTTTAAAGTAGCTACTTACTAATCTGAATGGGGTCTGGAAATATGTTTTTTAATTAATTGGTTATTTAGTCTCTGTAACTCAAAGGTTAATAATTAGTCTTTAGTGTATAAATATATCAAAATTTGAGATACAATACAAAACAAAGGTATTTCCTTCTTTCACATACAAGATCTAGACTATGATTATGTTGGCTTCATAACTACCAAATGTTACCGCGGGTAGAAATGGCTATGGGAAACTGTAGCAACTGAATTAGAATCATCACCATCGCAGTAATGCAGTAGTTTTTGTGTTATGTTGTTGAGTTCCATGGTCTTCTCGTCTATAAACGGTGGATTAGAGGGGGCGGGTAAGGGTTCGTCATACTTTGCTAACATTTTAAGTGCCCTTGACATAGATGGTCTTAAAGACGAAGCTTCTTGAATGCAGAGAAGTCCTACATGTACCACTCTTATGGCCTCTTTCTTGAATTTGTTGTTAGGACTAATATGCATCATTAGGTTTGGGTCGAAGATATCCTCCACTGTACCTTGCTTGAAATGCTTCCATACCTGTTCATACACAAATAAAGTAGTCGGATTTACTCCCTTACTCCCACTATGATCCCCATATTTAACTAGATGCACAAGGTCTAAATACCTTTTAATAACCCAAACTGAATTTTCATTTTCGCTAAGCAAATTTGAGACGTAAGTTGAAAACTTTTAACAAATGGAAGGAGTATTAATGTGTGAGGTAAATTTTTATACTTACGGTAGAGACTAAGCTGTCGGTATATTCTGTTGTTTTACTATTTCTGTTATTTTCCATTCCTGTGACAACCTCCAGCAGTAACACACCAAAGCTATAGACGTCTGCCTTTTCTGTTAACTGACCATGGGCTAGGTACTCTGGAGCCATATAACCACTGGGAAATCAAAATAAAAGAATAAGTCAATGGACTGTTTCATTTAACTATTTCATGACTATTTTAGTATTTGCAAATGATTTAACAAATGGGTCAATAAGGTATGCTTTTGTGATTTTAAATGCACGTGCCTTCTATTGAACACATGAGCATTAGATAAAAATGGTAGATTGAAAAGGTGAAAATATAAGGGAGTTACAGAGTTCCTGCAATGGCGGTGCTGATGTGACTCTTATTGTCTTGAAAAGATCTAGCCAATCCAAAATCAGCTATTTTAGGACGAAGCCTCAAGTCTAGCAAGATATTAGAAGCTTTGATATCTCTGTGAATGATTCGGTTTTTCATATTCTCGTGAAGGTAAACCAGGCCTTCTGCTGTACCAATGATAATATCAAATCTCTTCTCCCAGTTTAGGGCCTTGCCTTCTGTTTCATCTGCAAAAGCTTACAAATTTATACATTCATAACAATGACTCCACATCATAAAAAGCTAACCAACTTTGTTTCAAATTTTTATCTCTGGTAACCAAAATTTCATAGTCAGAAAAATCATCTGAAGTTTCAAAATTTTTGATATAAGGTGATTAACTATCACAACTTTCTATGTCAGATAATCGAGCTGGTCACAGGTCAGAATGATTTGGCAATTGATCTATCACTAACTTTTGAGTTTTAACTAATTAAACATACCAAAAATGAAGCGGTCCAGGCTCAGGTTGGGTAAATATTCATATACAAGAATGCTTTCAGGTCCTGAACAGCTGCATCCTAATAGTCTAACCAGGTTTCTGTGTTCAACACTGCTAATCATGTTAACTTCATTATAAAAATCCGCTGCTCTGAATTTGTTGTTGAAGAAGAGCCTCTTCACAGCTACTTCTCGCCCGTCTGAAAGGACCCCCTGAGAGAAATATTACCGTTTTTATTAGCTATATAATTTATAGCGGTTTACAGAAAATAAAACCATCACCCAACCCGTCCATTTTGCCACCTTGTAGACAGTCCCAAATCCTCCTTGCCCGAGCTTATTCGACTCGTCCCAATTTCCTGTCGCTTTCTCAACAGTTGAGTATTTAAAGTTTAAGCTACTATCATTAAGCATCTTTGCCATTTTCTTGGCATCAAATAAACCTGAAACATTAGCAATCAGCCAATCATTGGTTTATTCCATGAATTCTATAGATTATAAGTTTGGTTACCAAGTTTTCAAAACATGATTAAAGTGTAAATGACTTGCACCTTTTCTCTTCTTCTGTATATATCTGTGTTTCCAGATATATATACCAATCATTGAAGCAACTGTTAAAACCACCACAGAACTAACAACAGAAACAACAATAACTGCTATGTTCCCTGCAAAACCGTATATAAAGAATCATCAGAGTTACATAGACATGTCTGAAGGCTTTACACTAATTTCGTTATCATTAAGTCAATAGTTTGAGTTCATATCTTCATAGTGATAACATTGTCTGAAAATCTCGTCTAATGATCAAACATTAAAATCACCCCACCATCAAAGCATTTGCTTTTGTCGTTCCCACATGTGCTTACATGCAGCTCGTTGTACACATCATTTTCCCTTATTTAAAGTATTAATTCACTCAGTTTCCTTTGGTTAGAAATCTGATAAAAGGAATGACTGTAGAGAGAAATGTCGTTACCTTTATTGCTAGCGCTACTTGCGGTCAGTACAGGATTGAGAAAATTGGTATCAGAATACCTCATGAAACATCCGGTGTTCAGTGCACGACCCTCAGACCATGGTAGGCATTTCGAAATCGATGCAGATGCATTTGCCAAACACGCTCTACAAGAACTCGGACTCAAAGTCCTCCAACAGTCAGCAAGCACATACACAGACTCATTTCCACTACCAGAAACCAACATCTGTTCCCTAGCAAAATATTCATTTTTTCTTAATGCATCTGTTACAGCATTAGACATAGCCTGTGTTACCGTATCCTGAAACAACATACTCTTTCTCGTTCTATTCCCACAAATGTATGTGTCGTTAGGCCCTGTAAACTCCTCATAAAAGCTGTAGTTCTGCACTCGCATAAAGCAACCGTCGAGATAAATTCGACCACCATTATTGGGATAACAACCGGGAAGAACAGTACGAGCTTCAGCATAGCATAAGATGCAATCTTCTGTAGTAAGATCACCGTAGCATTGTGCAAGGCCGAAGTTACTGTCGGGCCCAGTACCCACACGTGCTGTTCCATTAAGTGATCTTCGCATTTGGGCGCCAAGTAAATCTGTGGTGTTGACAAAGTTTGGAATGAATTGGGTCTGATTGTTTTCTTTCTGTTGATCACATGTGAATTTGATGATTTGGGCTCTAGCATCCCCTTCTGTTGTGGATACTAGCTGTAGGATTATGATCAAAGAAACGAAAATCATAGCTGTAAGTGACGATTCCCTCATCGTCTAGTAAGTGAAGCGAGTTTAACCGGCTCGAGAGGCTGCTGTTTACGATGGGAATTGCACAGGAAGTCTATGAAAATCAACATTAAACGCATGTTATCGAAAAATCCTTCTTAATTGCTTATATATATAGTTATAAAATAAGGAAATATTACTAAATAGTTGCTGATCAGAGTTCATACCTTGTGACTACTTTTCAACTTAGTTTCAGGGGATGATCATGGATTTTATTTTCTTATTGAATTCGATATGCGAAGGGTGGTATGCGATATATAGTTTGTATGTACATTTTTTACGTATAGATTGGGTCAAAAATTGGGAAAATTATTGGAAGGAATTAAAGAATAATCAATCAAGTCAAATCAAATGAAGTTGATATATCAACCATGCAATACGCAATTCTGAGACCAAGATTGACTTCCTGTTGGCTACAATTATTTTATTTTTCTTTTTAATTTTCTCCTTTTATTAGATTAGATTAGATTAATTATTAATTAATTAATTTTTTAATTTTATTCTACATTATAAAATACGATTCTCAGGATATGATTATTTCAACTTAACTAACTAGGGACAACTAATAAGTTGATTTAGTATTTTAAGAATTGATTATTTCTTTACTTAGATCGTTATATATTACTCGTATATATTATGGAATAGAAATAGTTAAGAGACGAATAATCTAATATTAGATACAATTTTTACACTTGGCACTTTTTTTAAGAAACGTTACTTTGGCAAACAAATAATTTAATATTAATTGAAATTAAAACTCATTTAGAAATAATCTAAGTTGAAATTTTGATTTTGACGGGAGTACTTTTGTAATTTCCCGGAAATGGACCCCATTGATTTATATTGGATTCTTCGTCGTGGTTGTGGAATGGGATAGTCAAAAAGTTTTGGCAGTCCAAAATTTGTGCTGCTGATAGTAATTTCTTTGACTTATCCAACTACTACTTGCGTAGCTTTCACTATTTCTTTTTAGGAATTTGTTATGATTTACGACCAAAATTTTTATCTTATGTGCTGGTCGGTTCAATGTTGGATTAACAATTTTGCTGTTAGTTTTATAATTTAATTATAATCATATTCGGTTTTTTATTAGTTGACATTTTTTACCGGGGTTATTTTTACGCCATCAGAAAATTGTCATGTACTTTCATTTATGTTTTAGTGAGTTTATACATGTATAGAAAAAGTGGTGAATGACAAATTGGTGTAAAAATAACACCCGTTCTTTAGAATCTTAAATATAATAAGAATCAAATGATGATGTTACCAAAAAAATTAATTAGTCAATAAAATTGTTTGATTTTGTCAATACTACGAATTATATTATTTATGATTATTATTTATGTTAGAAAATATAGTTACTTGTATGCGTATTCGTGTAGATTCACGAGTTTAAAACTAATTATGTGTAAAATACTCATATTTTTAAGATTATTATTTCCATTGTATATTATTTGTATGTAATCTTACTATTAACTAATTATTTATACTATCAATTAAAATTAAACCTTACTAATGAAATTAGTAAGTGCATAAAACAAGTTAATATTTGTCTTGAAAAAAAATTACCAGCTACGTACAGAACCAAAATCTTGGTTCCAAGAACAGTGAATTTATAGTAGTCACATCAGTTGAAAACTATGTTGTTCTTGATCTAGGAACAACACTAATTATAACGTCCCTACCTTATAAAGTTATAAGTTACAATACAATATATTATGGATCCTTAAACACGTACAGCATACCCTTTTTTATATATCTTGTACACAAATAATGTGAATAAATGTACACAAATCAAAATTTCAAACTAGGAAAGATTTCCTCGCTACCGCCTTTTTCTTCCTAAATGTTGTTCCGTGACTTCTAATCTTGTATAACTAAGTAGAATTACCTTGGGAAGAAATGACTATTTTCAACAGTAGCAACTGAACCAGAATCGTCACGGTTAAAGTACTGATATAACTTTTCTGTGATCTCATTAAGTTCCATGGTTTCTTCATCCATGAAAGGGGGATTAGAAGGGGCAGGTAGCGGTTCATCATCTTTTGCTAACATTTTTAGTACCATCGACATTGATGGTCTTAAAGATGGATCTTCTTGAGTGCAAAGAAGTCCTACTTGTACCACTTTAATAGCCTCTTTTTGGTAATTACTGTTTGGAATAATATGCATCATTAAGTTCGGGTCGAAGATTTGCTCCATTGTGTTTCCCTGAAAATGCTTCCATGCCTGTTTCATCCACACACACACACACAAAAAAAAGATAAGGAAAAATGTTATGTGCAGTTGACAATATGTAATCTTATGTGTTGTCAGACTAAAAACGGAGATGAATTATATAGATATTACAGTAAAAAAACTTGAAGGACTAGAAGGTACGTAGTATAAGTTATCTTTAAAAAGTTACTCCTAATAGCACCTAAAAATCTGTGTAGTTAACTGCACAGATCTGACGTGGTTAATATTTTTTAGAAATGAAAAATTTTGTAATTGTTGTGGAGTTATTATACTTACGGTGGCAACTAAGCTGTCTGTATATTCTATGGTTTTACTTCTATTGTTTTCCATTCCAGTGACCACCTCCAGTAGTAACACACCAAAGCTGTAGACATCTGCCTTCTCGGTTAGCTGACCGTGAGCTAGGTACTCTGGAGCCATATATCCTCTTTTGGCATCGAAAAGAAGTAAAAAATTGACGGACATGTTTATAAAACTATGGTAGCTCGAAAAGGGGAAGAAAATAAGCTACTTACAGAGTTCCTGCAATGGCAGTGCTGATATGACTCTTATCATCTTGAAAAGATCGGGCCAACCCAAAATCGGCTATTTTAGCGCGAAGTCTCAAGTCTAGTAAGATATTAGCCGCTTTAATATCCCTATGAATGATTCTAGTTTTCGTATTTTCATGAAGGTAAACCAAGCCTTCTGCTGTACCAATGATGATATTGAATCTCTTTTCCCAATTTAAGACCTTTCCTTTTGTTGCATCTGCAAAAGTTCACAATTTCATAAATAAAGGATATGGAATGAGTGAATGATAAATACTGCTAACAAATATTAAACATACCAAAAATGAAACGGTCAAGGCTCATGTTGGGTAAATATTCATACACAAGAATGCTCTCAGGTCCTGAACAGCTGCATCCTAATAGTCTAACCAGATTTTTATGCTCAACGCTGCTAATCATGTTAACTTCGTTATAGAAATCAGCTGCTCTGAATCTGTTGTTGAAGAATAGCCTCTTCACGGCTATTTCTCGTCCATCTTTAAGGACCCCCTGAGAGAATATTGCTATTTAAATTTGGAATCTAAAAGTTTTATCTGAAGAGACTTGGGATAAACAATGTGTTTGTAGCAGATATGCTGATTCAGGTTATGTTTTACACTATCTCCAGAGGTCAAATGGTAAAATCGGAAAATCAACTTAAAAGGAAACGGGTCATAAGTGGCCTTAAGTGTATAGTTCATGCATATAAAATCCTAATCATGTTATTCTAAAAATAATACGAGTATTATTTAATGAAAAAATTCAATGTTTGTAGTCAAATGTTAACAGGATAAAAATTTCAATTATTATAGAACTTTCTATTTGGAAAAAAATGTTTCAGAACAACACAATGCATAAATGGCCCGTTACACGACCCGCCCAATTTACCGCAGCTAGGTTGTAGGATAAGGTACTGCAGTACTACCTTGTAAACTGTCCCGAAGCCTCCTTGCCCAAGTATATTGGACTCATTCCAACTATCTGTAGCTTTCTCAACGGTGGAGTACTTAAAGTTCAAGTTAGTATCATTCAACATCTTTGCTAGTTTCCTGGCATCATAAGAACCTGAAACATTAGAAAATCACTATTCATTAGTTATGTTTGCGAAATGTGTAGATTATGTATGTCGTTACTAAAGTATTAAAAATTCCACCATGCTTTATACTTGGTATTCTAAAACATGATTCAAATTGGTCTGGAATGACATATACCTTTCCTCTTCTTCTGTACGTATCTGTGTTTCCAGATATATAAAAATATCATCGAAACAACTATGAGCACCGCCACAGAACTAACAATGGAAACAACAATAGCTATTATCTTCCCTGCACAAAATTCATAAATAAAAATTCATCATATAAAATCATATGGAAAGCTTATACCTTGCTGATTTGTTACCGAACTCGACACTTACAATAAGGTGTGCATTTTAATTCGTTACCCAACCCACCCATTTTGTCACCTCTAATCAAAATATCAGCAAATAAATGATTAAAAAAAACTAATAACTCTATAGGCTTACCTCTATTGTCAGAGATGCTTCTGACTGGTAAAGGATTAAGAAAATTGATATCAGAATACCTCATAAAACATCCGGTATTCAGTACACGGCCCTCAGACCACGGCAAGCATTTCGATATCGTTGCAGATGCATTCGCCAAACACGCTCTACAAGAACTCGGACTCAAAGTCCTCCAACAGTCAGCAAGTACATACACAGACTCATTTTCATTACCAGACACCACCATCTGTTCTCTAGCAAAATACTCATTAGTTCTGGAGGCATCCATTACAGCACTAGACACTGCCTGCCTAACTGTATCTTGAAACAAAACACTTTTCCTTGTTGTATTCCCACAAACATGTGTATCATTAGGCCCAGTATACTCCTCATAAAAACTGTAGTTCTGAACTCGCATAAAACAACCGTCAAGATAAATTCGTCCACCATTGTTGGGATAACAACCGGGAAGAACAGTCCGAGCTTCAGCATAACATAAAGTGCAATCTAGTGTGGAAAGATCACCGTAACATTGAGCGAGCCCGTAGTTACTGTCGGGCCCGGTTCCTACAACTGCTGTTCCATTACGTGAACTTCGCATTTGTGTGCCTAGTGATTCCATCATTCCAACAAAGTTTGGCATGAACAGAGTTATGTTGTTCTCTCTTTGTTGATCACATGACATTTTTATGATTTGGGATCTAGCTTCCCCTTCTGTTGTTGAAACTAGCTGTAGAATTATGATCAATGTGAGTAAACTGAAAGTTGTATGTGTTGATTTTTCCATCTTGTTAGCAGGTTTGTTTGGCTAGAAACTGTTCAAGATGGAGAACAAATGTTATACATTTATACTTTTGTATGTGAAATCATGCTTGTTTGGTGCAAAAGTTACTAAAGTTTGATGGGAACTATTTTTATATGTACTCCTAGAATCTTTGACTATGGAGATAATGGAAAAAACATGCAATATAATAAAAGATTAATCATGTGTTGGAATATTTGATATCTAATAAAATAATGTAAAAATATATATGCAGAGGTGTCTGAAATCATGATCACCGGAATCAGCTTATTTTTTGTTAGTTTTGTAGGTGGTAAATGAAGTCAACGCAAACCACCCACCCTAGCTATACATTATATAAATCTGATTTTGATCATATTAACTAAACATATATGATTTGTTTAGAGTTTAAAACACTAGAGCAACATGAACATGGAAATAAATTACTATTAACAGGTTTCCAAATTTTGAAATTTATGATTGTCACTTGCAAGCATTAACAACCTTTACTATGCACTCAAATAGGAAATATAAAAATTCATTTCAGTAGAAAAGTTGAATAATCAATAACAAATGTAAAAATACAAAAAAAAAAAAAAAAAAAAAAAAAAAAGAAAAAAGGTAAAAACAAAAATACATCAAATTGGAAAAGAGTAAAAAAATCTATCTTTTTAAAAAATGTGGTCGCCTTTGGGGGGAGATGAGAATAAAAATAAGGATTGAAGCCCTCCAAATTCGGTGGTGACAGGTTGGGGGTGGTGGACCGGTGCCAGGTGGGGGGAAGGGTGGAAGCGGGTAGTGGAAAGAAAGGAGGATAAACAGGAGGGAGGAGGAGGAAGCAAAGAAAAGCGTGAGACATTTCACTCTTTTATTATCCTCTTTAACTTTTTACTTAACTCCTCTTAGTATAATAGAATTTTATGACAGATCTACGATTTTTTTCTATCAATCAATAATATGATGTATCTTATGATCCCATAAACGATTCTACAATCCTACAACTGATCCTATGACCAAAATGACGTGGTTATCATACGATCTACGAACAAAATCGTGATTTTGATAACCGTAAAAAAAAAACTTGTATAGCACTTATCTTTAGTATAAAATAGGATTAATATTATATACCCTCCTATTAAACACCAAAATAACATATTTACCCACATAAACACAATAATAACACGTACCCAATTTATACCATTAATCTTTCATGTTTACCCTTTTTTTTTATATAATCATAGAAAATACATTAAAATTCTTAAATTAAAAGTTATTGACCATTATACCCTTATCCTTTTTTTTGGAAAAGACGGACTACCATTAAAAAACAAGTTCAAGTACAAAACCGAATACAAAAAAAAAAAAACTCTACCATGACCCCAAGCTACAAGTTGTAACTGGGCAACGAGAAAGAACACTAACAAAAAGAAACAAAAGCAAAAACTGCTACCAACAATACATAAATAAAACAAATGACCAAAATAAAAGATACAAAACAACGGACAAAGCCAATCAAACTCACTTCTTGACCAAACATAAGCGAAAGAGCAACATTAGGCAGCAACAAATATTAAAAATGAACATCTCGAGGATTTTTCCAAGAAGCCCACGATATCTTCATATTTTTGTCTCTAGCCGTGACCCACCCATATGATTTAACTTGGACCTCCTTCAATAAATCTAAAACTACCTCCGTTTTATTTTTGAACACCTTATTATTTCTGAAAATTCAAATCAAGTACAAAGAAGACCACACACTCGCCATCCAAGCAAGCTTTTTATACTTTGAGAAAGATGCTACACCCTCATGCATAATTAAATCTTCGACAGAATTAACATTAGCTTGATCCACTCCCCACCAATTAAACACATTAGACCAAAACTCCTTTACGTATTTACAACTAAAAAAACAATGATCAATTGACTCTACCCTTTCATCACAACAAGGACATAAAAAGTTATTCATATCAATACCTATATTATCCACCACTTCCCGAACCAGAATTCTCCCATGTCTAAGTCTCCATACAAACACACACACCTTCTTTGGAACTGCCCGACACCACATTGTCTCCTTCCTACTTCTCACCTCTCTAAGTACTTTATCATCAATCATTTTTCGTAGATCACTGACGGAAAATCTACCATCCTTACCCAATACCCATTTCCACTTATCCTCCCCAACCTTTTTAACACCACTATTTGCCACTATACTACAAAGCTCGTCAAACTCTCCTAGCGCCCTCCCTCTTAACTCCCTAACCCAATTCCACCGCCAACACCAAAAATCTCCATCCCAAACCCCTCTCTCACCTACTTTCACCTCCTTATACTTTCCAATTGAAATAAATGCCCATATTTTTCACTGAGAATCTCCCCTCCTCCCTCCCCCGTCCATCTATCTTTCCAAAATAATGTGTCCATCCCATTATTCACTATCTTCTCAAATGATTTTGAAAAATTAATACCCTCCCCGTCAATCACCTTTCCCATCTTTATTATGTTACCCCAAACCCTCCCTTTTCCATCCACCCTTCTATCCACAACCCCCAAACCCCCATTTTCTCCATAAATGGATGAAATAACCATAACTCATAAAGCCCCCCCCCCCCCCTTCTGTTTTAAACTGCCACCACCACTTCCTAAGTAAGCCCCAATTTAGAGCTTTAAGACTCCCAATATTTAGTCCCCCCGTCTCAAAACTAGAAATAGTACAATTCCAACTAATCCAAGACATTTTATGGCCCAACCCTTTCACCACCCCCCCCCCCCCCAAAGAATTTTCTACAACTATATAGATTCAAGAGAGTTAAGAACACATACCGGGACTTGATAAAGGGAGAAGAAGTACAAAGAAAGGCTACCAAGTACCGATTTGACCAAGGTTAACCGTCCGCCATGAGAGATCATTCTAGCTTTCCAATCCGATAACCTACTTTGGAATTTATCTAAAACTGAGATCCAAGCTACCGATCTATTCATTGAACAACCAACCGGGAGACCAAGATATTTAAAAGGCATCGATTCCACCCCACACCCAATCACATCTGCCCAAAGTTTCACTTCTTCCTCGTCCACCCCAACACCCATAAGCTTACTCTTACGCATATTCACTTTCAAGCCTGAAGCCAACTGAAAACATTTCAATAATGACATTAAACTAACCACGTTATCCTCACTCCATTCCCCAAAGAAAATGGTATCATCCGCGAATTGAAGATGTGACACAATTTCACCCCTATCTCCTAATTTTACTCCTTCATAAGCTCCACTACCCCGCACCTCCTTCATAGCTACATTGAGACCGTCAGCAACCATCAAAAATAAAAATGGAGATAGTGGGTCACCCTGACGAATACCCCGTGAAAGACTAATCTCCTTGGTCGGGGACCCATTAACTAAGATAGAAATTCTTGCCGACGAAATACAAGCATGAATCCATCCAATCCATTTATTGCCGAAACCCATTTGCTCCATAACTGAGAGTAAAAAATTCCAATTGATGCAATCATAAGCTTTCTCGAAAAAAATTAAACTCCTTTTCTTCCTACCTTTGACATAATTGATAAGCTCATTTGCAATTAACACACCGTCCAATATCGACCTCCCTCCGATAAAAGCACTCTGTTCCTCTCCTATAACAGAACCAATTACCCTCTTCACCCTTTCTGCTAATACCTTTGCAACTATCTTGTAAAAACACTCGATTAGACTAATGGGTCTAAACTCGTTCAAATTAATCGGGTTGTTAACCTTAGGGATCATAGACACAAACATGGCATTACACCCACTACTAATACTTTCATTTGCCCAAAAACTTTCTAGCGCCCTCATAATCTCTTCCTTTAAAGTATCCCAATAGCGCTTAACAAACCTAAAATTAAACCCGTCTGGCCCCGGAGCTTTTGAACTACCGCACTAACTCATCGCCCTCTTTACCTCTTCTTCAGTGAAGGGTGTCTCCAGCATCTGTTTATCTTCCTCTGAAAGGCGTTTAAAACAATCACTCTTAAATATCGGTCTATTATAATCATCTTCCGAAAAAATCTTCGAAAAATACTCCCTCACCGTATCTTTTACAACCCCCGGGTCCTCGTACCCTTATCCTTTTCTCTCTAACTATTTTTTTTTTCGAACAACAACTTTTTATAAACAACCTAGCAAGCTGCTAGGTGCAAATAAATAGAAAGATAATTACAAAGCCCTATTACAAGTTGTGGTTGGATCAATAGACCAACCCAACCGATTCAAATCAAACTTTTTACGTCTATTCGTAATTCAAGTAAATGAGAAAAGTTTGACATCATCTCCAATGATATCACCTATCGAATTTTTCGTGTTGAAAGTTGCATTGTTCCTATGACTCCAAAAGACCCAAAGAGTAGGTGTGGATAACCGCATCAAAATACCTTTTTACCATTAGATTCCAATTTCTTGAGTCCAAGGCTTCCATTAATTTTTGAATGTTGATTGGTTGAGAAATATCCATGTTCCACCACCTTAGCACCTTATGCCATAAATCTACACCGAGCGATTAAAAAATAAATGCAAAGATGTTTCTTGATCATTATTACAAAGATGGCATCTCATCGTGTGTAACGATATAAGTTAACATGTCATAAGTTAGATATGATGTATCGAAATACGAGGTAAGCTAGAGTACTAGAAATTAAACTTAAATCCACAAACACAATGGTGAGGAATGATGCATACAATTAAACATTCAAAATGAAAAAGAAAGCACAGAGCATTCAGTACATAATATGGAACTAACAATACTTTCATCGACTTTGTAAAATGGATGATTATACAAATTTAGCTTGAAATATCACCAACACTTGCTGAATTATAGAGTTCTACAAAATCAAAGTATTACCAACACTCCATGTTAATGTGTTCTCTTAAGACATGATATTAAAAAATTTGATAAAATTTAAGGTTTTTCGAATGACTGGAAAATTTGGAGGGAGAAGAAGAAGGATATAATGGTATATAACTTTTAATTTAAGATATTAACTGTATAAATTAAAGAGTAGTGAGTCGTAGACTAATAAAATTACTTTGTAACCCACTAACTGTATTTTATTGTGTTGTATGGTACAACACCGTAAAATACAGTTACTTGTGTATGATTTATTTTTTATTGATGTACAAATTATCACCCTAAAATAAAATACAGGACGATAACAACAAAATAAAATACAGGACGATAACAACAAAAATTATTTATCTTCCTACAAGTCTAACCAACTAGCACAGTAATCACGAAAGAGGTAATCGATGGTTAACTTCTTACATGGATACTTAGATTATTACATTAAAACAATTTGATGCAGAGATGGTCAATAGTTTAGTCAACGCGGCAGTTAACAGAAAAGTCAACGCGATAAATACACTTGGAGCATATTTTTCCGAAATAGATTTCGATGGCGGATTGAGCTGAAATTCGCACAGTCACTCGGAAACGGTCCAACGAACAAGACTCGTCGCTTCGCCTCGAGCCCTGTCAGTTTTCGGCGTTCCGAGATCGTTAAGGGGTCGAAAACGTCAATTTACAGTTTTCGGGGTTTATTTTGAACATTTAGATTTTATTTCCTTTTATTCCGTAATTATCTTTGTGTGGGATTACGTTTTTAGGGTTTGTTTTTCATTACGTTTTGACAGAGTTTGAGTATTGATTTAATAAGATTTTTCTCTTCTTGAGAATTTCGGTTAGTTCTTGTTTGATTATTGTTATTGTTTGGCTATTGTTTATCACTCCGCATCACAGTTTTAACCCTTTTGTTGTTCGGTTTTATTTTGGCCGATTATTCGGTTTGTTCTTGGTCTTCAGGTGAATTTGAATACAAATCTAGATTAATGGTAGACGACCATATCAACGGACTATGTTTACCAAGAGTCCACCATCACAATGTTACTTACTAATAAGCAGAGTTATTCAATTATGCATAAAAAGTCAGTCTGCTGTTTAACTCTCTCAGTTGGTTCATTATTTTCTGGAGAGCAGTATTCGTTTTATGATAGACTAAACAACTAATTGGTTCAAGATCTAGGTGATCAATTTGGGTTTAAAGTTTTACATATTTAACTGAATTCAGAGATACATGTTTTGGCTTGATGATGCCTGCAAATGATGTAGCCAACTGTACAAGTAACTTACGTTCCAATGGAAGAAAACTACAAATGACTAACCAACTACAAAACAGAAAATCTTGGTTTTAAGCATACATACTTATAAGTTATAACCGTGAATTTAATTGCATTGTTGTCGTTCTTGATCTAGGAACAACACTAACACCCTATCTTATCTTATACAAATATATTATATGGATCTTCACAAACAAGGACACTACTCTTTCTACAGATCTTGTACACCGATTATGTACGCAAATCAAAATTTGAGGGAAAAAAATGGAAACATCCTTCTTCCATAGACATGATCTCCGCACTACCGCCTTTTCCTTCCTAAATGTGGTTATGTGACTTCTATAACTAGGAAGAACTACCTTGGGAAGAAATGACTATCGTCAACAGTAGCAACTGAGCCAGAATCATCACGATTAAAGTACTGATATAACTTTTTTGTGATCTCATTAAGTTCCATGGTTTTTTCATCCATAAAAGGAGGATTAGAAGGGGCAGGTAATGGTTCATCATCTTTTGCTAACATTTTTAGTACCGTTGACATGCTTGGTCTTAACGACGGATCCTCTTGGGTGCAAAGAAGTCCTACTTGTACCACTCTGAAAGCCTCTTTTTGGTAATTGCTGTTTGGAAAAAGATGCATCATTAAGTTCGGGTCGAAGATTTGGTCCACTGTATTTTCTTGGAAATGCTTCCATGCCTGTTTCATCCACAAATAACAAAAAGTGTGAGAAAATGTTATGTGCAGTTAACAGTATGTAATCTTAATATATTGTTAGGCTAAAAAGGGGGATTCTTTAATATAAATAAATATCAAAACTTGAAGGACATCTTTGAAAAAAATATATGTGAAGTTAACTACACGGATGTTAACACGCTTTATATATATTTTTTTTTCTAGAAATGACATGTTTGTAATAGTCTTAAAATTTTTATACTTACTGTAGCAACTAAGCTGTCGGTATAATCTACGGTTTTGCTTTTGTTGTTTTCCATTCCAGTGACCACCTCCAGCAGTAACACACCAAAGCTATAGACATCAGCCTTCTCGGTTAACTGACCATGGGCTAGATACTCTGGAGCCATATATCCTCTATTAATATTGAAAAAAAAGTTAAAAGTTAGCAGACTATATTTATAAAACGGTGATAGATCGAAAAGGTGAAGAAAATAAAGTACTCACAGAGTTCCTGCAATGGCGGTACTGATGTGACTTTTATCATCTTGAAACGATCGGGCCAACCCAAAATCTGCTATTTTAGCACGAAGCCGTAAGTCTAATAAGATGTTAGCCGCTTTGATATCTCTGTGAATGATTCGCGTTTTAGTATTCTCATGAAGGTAAACCAGGCCTTCCGCTGTACCAATGATAATATTAAATCTCTTCTCCCAGTTTAAGACCTTTCCTTTTGTTGAATCTGCAAAAGTTCACGATTTGTAAATAAAGGATAAGGAATGAGTCATGAGTGAATAATAAATATTATCGTACTAACCAGTTCTGAACATACCAAAAATGAAGCGGTCGAGGCTCATGTTGGGTAAATATTCATACACAAGAATGCTTTCAGGTCCTGAACAGCTGCATCCTAATAGTCTAACCAGATTTTTATGTTCAACGCTGCTAATCATGTTAACTTCGTTATAGAAATCTACTGCTCTGAATCGGTTGTTGAAGAAAAGCCTTTTCACAGCTATTTCTCGTCCATCTTTAAGGACTCCCTGAAAGAAATAATGCTATTCATATTAGCAATCTAAAAGGTTTATCTGAAGAGACTTGACATAGACGACGTCTGATTTGGGTTCTAATAATTTCCAAAGTAAAAAAACCAGCTTAAAAGGAAATGGGCCAAAAGTCACCCCAAGTATATTGAAAAAACATATTTGTAGTCAGAAGTTGATGGGCTAAATATTTCTCAAAATCTCTGAATCTTTTTGACAAAAAGTGTCTCGGGTCAACCAACCCGTATAAAAAAAGGCCTATTAGACGACCCGCCCAATATAAGGTACTATACCTTGTAGACAGTCCCAAATCCTCCTTGACCGAGCTTATTGGACTCATCCCAGTTTTCTGTAGCTTTCTCAACTGTGGAGTATTTGAAGTTCAAGCTAGTATCATTAAGCATCTTTGCCAGTTTCTTGGCATCATAAGAACCTGAAACATTAAACAATCATTATTCATTAGTTAGTTTTACGAATTCTGTAGATTATGTATGTTGTTACTGAAGTTTTGTTTAATTCCAGCATGCTCTATACTTGGTACTCCAAAACAGGATCCAAATTGGTGCAAAGTGACTTGTACCTTTTCTCTTCTTCTGCACATATCTATTTTTCCAGATATATAAGAATATCATTGAAGCAACTATGAGCACCGCCACAGAACTAACAACAGATACAACGATAGCTATTATCTTCGCTGCAAAATCCATATATAAAACTCATCAATTAAGATAATGTAGAAAGCTTATACCTTGCTGATTGATTATCAAACCCAACCCTTAAAATAAATGTGCACTTTAATTCATTACCCAACCCACCCAATTTGTAACCTCTAATCAAAAATATCAGGAAAGAAATGATTAAAACTAAAAAAGTATCAAATAACTCTATAGTCTTACCTCTATTGCCAGAGCTGCTTATGACTGGTACAGGATTGAGAAAATTGGTATCAGAATACCTCATAAAACACCCGGTATTCAATACACGACCCTCGGACCACGGCAGGCATTTAGATATTGTTGCAGAGGCATTCGCTAAACACGCACTACAAGAACTCGGACTCAAAGTCCTCCAACACTCAGCAAGCACATACACTGACTCATTTCCAGTACCAGAAACCAACATCTGTTCTCTAGCAAAATACTCATTACTTCTAGATGCACCCATAACAGCATTAGACACTGCCTGCCTTACTGTATCCTGATACAATTTACTCTTCCTTGTTGCATTCCCACAAACATAAGTGTCATTAGGCCCTGTATACTCCTCATAAAAACTGTAGTTCTGAACTCTCATAAAACAACCGTCGAGATAAATTCGTCCACCGTTGTTGGGAAAGCAACTGGGAAGAACAGTTCGAGCTTCAGCATAGCATAAAATGCAATCTGGTGTGGAAAGATCACCGTAACATTGAGCGAGCCCGTAGTTACTATCAGGCCCGGTTCCCACGAGTGCTGTTCCATTATGTGAGCTTCGCATTTCTGTGCCTATCATTTCCATCATTCGAACAAAGTTTGGGATAAACAGAGTTTGATTGTTCTCTCTTTGTTGATCACATGTCATTTTTATGATTTGGGATCTAGCTTCCCCTTCTGTTGTTGAAACTAGTTGTAGAATTATGATCAATATGATTAAAATGAAAGGTGCATGTGCTGATTTTTCCATCTTGTAATCAGATTTGTTTGGCTAGAGAGGCTGTTCAAGATGAAAAACATATGTCTTATAGATGTATATACTATAAGTGTGAAATCATGCTATGTGATGCAACATTAATAAGGTGCAGAAGTTAATTAGAGTTTGATGGACCTTTTTTTAGAACTCAAGAATCTTTGACTATGGAGATAATGGTTACAATTTTTATTCAAGAAAAAACATTCAATATGATAAAATATTAATCATATGTTGGGATGTTTATTCTATAATAGAATAATGTGAAATCATATGTGCAGAAGGTGTGAAAGTTGGGAAATCATATGATCACCGGAATCAGCTCATATTGTTTGGTTTGGTAGGTGGCACATAAAGTCAACAAAACCACCGACCCAGCTATAGATGTATCAGTATTTAAATTTTAGTTTACACATTCAAGTCAAACAAATAATTGGTACCATGCATTTATAGAAAATATTAATAATCTAACACTAGATTTTTTGTAAGATAACAGTAAGTTGACATCACACAAGCTACGTAAGATTAGAAGAAAACGTTTACATTTTCAATCCTGACTTCGTACATAGTTAGATACACACAAACACACAAACGACATCTCTTTTTTGTGCATGGAAACTTATGTACAGCTAAATGAGACTGTCACAAACCAAATATTTAAACTTAACTTATTGACTACGCCCTAATCAACAACTTCAATAAACGTAAACATCTAAATGAATTTGATGTAACTACGAAATTTTGGCTTTGTTTTAAAAAAAAATAGCTTACCTAAAATGAATAAGTTGTTAAGTATAAGCTCTTTGACAGCTTAAACTACGTCGTATCGTATTATACGTAGTTAAGATAGTAAGATATTAAGGTGTGTATATGTACCAACAGAATCACCTCCTAAATGAGACTGTAGATTGTAAAATATAGAATACAAAGCTTAATTTATTGTATGTTTATCAATGCATAAATTGATAAATAGTTAAAATGTTTATGATGTTCGATATGTAATGTGATTAATAGTGTAGGGTTGATAAATAATTAATCAAGCTATGTATAAAGCAGTGGACAACGATCCAAATCAAATTGCATTAAAACCTTACACTTCAACTACCCTTATTCAAAAGATTGTGGGCCAGGTGTTGACATATAGCAATATCGTATATGAGCTGTACATAGTTCTAAATGTTATAATATAGTATATAGAATACAGATATAGAATAGATTTAGACATAAATATAAATAAAGTATATAATAATATATATTCCATTGTAAATTTCTACAACTGGATTTTCATTTCAGATTACGACGACGACGTCACACGATAAAACCAAAAAATTTACACAAATAAAATAAATTATGGATGACAAATAACAAAAAAAATGTCTTTTAATTTTCTGGAACTATCTAACCAGCTCACAAGAGACCTTCACGTAAGTTATAAAATAATCGATGAAGAAATTAGATATCAGATCAGAATTTTCGATTAACATTTATTATTAATATATGAAGAAATGTCTACTATAACTTATATATAAGCTCATCATTTTGCTAATAGACTATGATTTATAAATATTAAGAACATTTATGGATTATGATCGATTCTGTTTCAGTAAACGAACGCAAATCAAAATCGTGTTTATGAAATGATGATTAGTAACGCTAACGCACAGTTAACGATTTAACGATCATCAATTAAAATTGTAAAGAATATAAATGAGATAAAGAATTGCAGATCGGAGTTTATACCTTTTGACTACATTTGATTACTCATGAATTGTAGCTCGGACATGTGCGGATAGAAATTAATTTGCGTCGTGAATTTGTGATCCTTAGGATGAATATACGGAACGTTGAAATTACGATAGGTGAAGTATATAATATAGGTATACAGGACCTGTACGTATAGAGTGAGTCAACAAAAGGAGAAAGTAAAATGGAATAATAATCGATTAAAAGTAATGGAAGATGATGATGATTCTGTGGGAAGAAGATTGAGAGTTTCAGGTGCCACTATACGCGCTACATAAATGGGGTGTAAACGAGAAGGCGAGGTTTATGAGATTGTGAACTTGGGTGGGACCCATTTTGTGAAGATTTTTGTTTAGTTTACACAAACCGTCCCTGGACTATAGATTAGTTTTCATTTTAATTATTATGATAATATATTTGCATTTGTTCATTCATTTGGCACCTTGAAGGTAACTAATTCTCATTCGGAAACGGGAAACAACTTGTGCTCATTGAGTCATTGTATTATTGTAGCATCTATCAAATAACGTCGTTAACCGTTTCACTAAACGATTACTTTTAACATCTTTCATCATTTATTCTGTATTATCGTCTTTACAAGCTCGTACTTTTGAAAACACGTAGACTTGTTTCATCTCAACTAGATTATATATTTAGGAAATTGAATACTTCTAGCATCACCCATAGTTATAAGTTGCTACTCACAAAGAATGATTGATTATGTAAAGTCCGAAGAGTATAAGGACTGAAAATAAAAATATCTTTTAAAAAGGTTGCATTGATAACACGATATCTTTGTGCTCATAGCAACATATACATCAATCAACTCAACCAGTATTAGTTAGTTACCCGTGCGATGCAGCGGATAACTTATAGGTATTTGTATCATGTTTGTGATGGGGTTCAAAAATACCATTGGTGACCGGAGCATCAATGATGTAGTTTATGGAGTTTGTATTAAAGTTTTACTCTCATATGTTTTATGAGTAACTATTGTATGTTGTAATGTGATGTTGAATTGCTTTGTCAATATACGAAACATAAACATCTATTTATATGCTATTGGAATTGGAAACATATCGAGTGAAAATTATACGGAATGTACTATGGTTGAAAATTATACAAGTGGCTCATTTGTTACGGTAAAACCGTTTACAATCAATGATATACGATTTGCTAGAAATAAGATAATTGATTAGCTACAATTTTATAGTAATTCATAGAAGTTCCTTCGATAAACGCAAGAGATATATGTGTCATCAAATTTTATTAAGCTATAAATTATTCCAATAAATAGCACAAGCTTTGTCAGAAATATGAATATTTATTAGCTATAAAGAGGAAGAAACTAAAATAGTTTTAGTTTATGTTCGTTCGATTAACCATTGGATCAAGAAGAAATCGGACAACGGTGTTGGTGGTGGATGATACTTGTAAGGTGATAGTAAAATTTATTTATTTTTTAATTAAGTAATAATTAAGTTCATGGAGTAAATACAAATTTCTAATTGACCAATTGAATTTTAATTTTGAAAGATCACGTCATAACCTGATTATATATTATATATTTAGAATTTTGATTTCATATTTATTTCTCGTACTTTGTACAGAATAGATATTAACTTTTGTTTCCATATTTAAATTCGATATTTAGAAAAAGCTAATTTAGTAATGTGATGTATAAGTTATAAGGGCAATGTAATAATCTCGCATCTTCAATCTTTAAACTTCTAAGGATAGTTTAGAAATAAATTATAAGGGAGCATAGACATATTTTGCAATCATATCAAGTACATTTTTGTGGTATTCTAAAACGAAAAGTATTTCTAATTTGTATAGTAATACTCCCAACCAAATAGTAGGTTTTATGGTTTCTTAACATGAGTTTTTTACTTATCTATGGTTATGGAGGTCACAAAATTACACAGTGTACGTTTCAATATGACCTATAGTTTTATTGTTGAAAATTTTCATGATCATCCCGGACCGGACACCACATATAATGTTTACTTGGAGTCTTCTTAAGTTTAAAGGTCAATCGACAATGATTTTGGAGTATAAGATATGTACTAAATTAAATTTATTTATATCTGATTAGTTTTTCCACATTTACAAGTAAAAATATATCTGCTAATTTAAAATTAATAATTATAATTATTTACTCCGTAATTAAAGTTTGAAAATTTGGTTTTGACAGGAGTATTTTTTTTATTTTGAAATTTTGTTCATGTGAGGGCCCACATTTTCTTGGAGTCTTCCTAGTGGTTGTGTAATGGCCAATGGGATGGTCAAAAAGTCTTCCGCAGCCGATAATTTGGGCTTCTAGAAATGCCTTTAGAGTTTTAGCTGTATTTTCTAATCTGTAACTTTATTAACAGACCTTACAAACTAAAAGAAAGAATTGTTAATGACACATCCAATAACATATATAAATTGATAAATTAATTATATTATAAGTGATATTTATGGAAGTCAAATAAAATTCAAAAAGTCAAAGAGTTTATTATGTTATGTGTACAAATATTAATACATGTTCTAAATTTTTAATGACTGCTCTTAGACTGTCGTTATCATTTTTCAAGAAAGAAAAATAAATAACACCCATACAAAATAAACCCTCCAAAATTATCCATCCCGCATTTTCGAGACTTCTCCATATCCATCATAATATTAATCCAAGTGTTCCAATAGAATCAGAAATTGCTACATCCACTCGACATCCATATCAAAAATAGTTTTAAGTATGTATATTAAACTGGTGGCGTATGACAAATGTAAAATGTGATAAACTTAGGATTAGAAGCACAAAATGTATACTTTATAAAAGATTATATTAATAATGTATAGTTAATAATTAACTCCACGAATGTTATTCGCACTTGATATATTTGTAAACGATTTAACAAAACCGTCAATAAATTGACTTCAATTAAGATAACTACAAATCCAATTAGTACATAAATATGATCATTTCATGTAATTTTCAATATTATGTGATAAAACTTTAAATATATATTATATTATTGATTATTGATTGATGCTATGACGTGTGATATTAAATTTTAATTGTTGAAAATGATATTTGAATCAAAATTTTGATTTATATATATACGTCTAAATCAGCTAGGTTATGTTGTCACGAAATATACTTTTTTTTATTACTATCCTTATAAAATAAGATCAACCACAGATTTTTATAATATTTTGGCTTCAAAATGAACAATATAATAGCTTTTTAAGGTCCTTCACTTCAGTTGACTTTGAAGATAGTGAACTTAAATCTCCACTAATGGATGGATCATGATGGCGAGTCTTCCTTAAAGAGGCAATTGTAAGTCATGTGACTTCGTTTTATAGGTATATATGTATCTATTTAACTAACAGAGGATAGTCTAAGAAATATGTACAAGCTTTATTTTTTTGACAAATAAGTATAAATTTTATATGTCATTATCATAGCTTTCTAAAATTTTTTAAGTGTAACTAAAACTCTAAAACTAAAACCGTTGTAACTTTACCTATTTTTTAATTAAAAATCCTCACAATTCTCATCATAAATATTAACATTTAAATCTCTTATTATGTGTCGCAAGTTTATTCTTTGGCAATTTCAAATTTATAAAAAATCGTAGGACTTCAGATAAACAAAATCTCATTTTATAAGGTCATACGTGGGAAATAAAGAAACCTCACAATATATAAATTAAAATATAATAATAAGAACTATATAATGAATCTGGATTTAAATTATTTTTGTTTCTTATGTATTTTTTATGCCATTACACTTTAATCTTTCATGTATAAACAAAATAATTTTACATGTTTACTTGAACCATACAGTATCTAGATCATGTTTTCATTATATATCTTATCCATTTATAAATACAATAATAAATATATATGTTTTACATTCTCGTGTATTATACAGGTAACCTTATTACTTTGTGATGTTTTGGTAAAATCTACTAGAAAAATTAGTTAATGAGAATATTCACAACTGGTCACATATAGTTTGTGGATAAAGTCAATGGTTCAAACAACAGTTCACAACTCATCATTTGAGAGTTCAAATCTCATGAAACAAATGATACACCTCCATCCATAGCTATCGTATTTTCTTAACATATGCGATCTTTTAATGAGATTTTGATTACTTAAACCGGTCATGTTTTGTGCTTATAATCCTGGTAGTTATTAATAAATCTTGATATAGACGTGAGCTTTTAATGGTTTTCAGTATTTATATTTTTTAAGGTTTAAGATTGTATCTTATGTTTGTTTGAATTATAAAGGTTTATGACATCAACTTAAAGTTAATTTGCAAACTAGAACCTAAATTTGGACAAATGCATTAATGAATTAACTAAATATTGATCTACAATACAATTATAACTAGCACTTGTAATAACAAAGGAAAAATAGCTTTTAAAGATAATACCTAAACTATAACTTATTTTATACAACACTATAACATTTATAATAATAAATAAAATTTAATAACATAAAAGTTAACCGTTCATTGGACGGGTCAAAAACCTAGTTTATTTAATATTTTAATATATGTAGTAAAATGTTTATAATAAGCAACTCAGACCGGTTCATAATGTCTATTCATAATGTAGGGTATATATAACTCACTCGGCGGTTATAGATATGGAGGTGTCAAGGCTTGAACCTGTAATCTTGTACTAATTGTGACAAAGATATCTCCACCTATTACCATCTGAGCTACACGCCATTTATATATTCAATATTCTCTCAGGCATCACGTTTAAATAAATAAATAAAATATTTAATTAAACGCACTTTTAATAATTCAAGTTCTATATATTCTTGCCTCTTTAATTAGAAATTAGAAATATAATATCTTAAATATAATAAAGTAAACATACTTATGACATCAGCAATTTTTAATTGATCAATTAATTCAATTTTGACTTTTTAAATTTTGACTTTTATCAAAATTATATATTCCATAACTAATAATTAACGTTCTTTTAGTTTACTCAATTATAATTATTCTAATATATATATTATTTATTTATTTATTATTAATTATATTATTATTATAATATTCTATACGAATGAAATAATCTTAATATTCATCCACAACTAATTTCATTTAATCGTTCATCTTATTATTATTATTATTATCATTATTATTATCAGTTATCACTATTGTTATTATTATTATTATCAAATATTGTCCATTGTGATAAATCTTAACTCTTAAATATAATATAGTAAATACCTTTCTGATGTCATCAATTTATAATTTTCAATTATTCAATTGAATCCCTCAATTTCATCTAATTTTACAAATAAAACCATTTAAAATTATCAATTATTAATATAAGGATTTAAAGTTTAAAAATATACAGAGTATAATAACATATGTCGACATTTTATACATATGATTTTAAATATAAAGTTAAACTGATGATCTAATATGTTTTACTATCGACATTTTAACTGGGTAAAATGAGAAATAAGTAATTTTAACATTAAACCAAGGACATTCATATAGTTTGACCAAAAACTTTTATTATATGGTTGGGATTATTCACTTTATTAAACATCTTAATAAAACTTGCACTCGAATACAAAAATAACCGACTGATTCACTATTTGCTAAGAAATTTATTTGATAAATTGTGTTTCTCCTTAACTCTATTATAGAACTGAATTCGATATATTCTTAAATTCTTTTCTTGAAAATGTTAATTATTTGACAACTCAATTAAATAACACCACATCGGTTCGGGTCCATAACATACACAAGGAATTTTTTTCTTTTTCAAATGAGGTTCCTTTCTTAGAATGAAAATTGAAATACATAATTTCAAACGCGGTAAATAATTTCTTTGTGACAAGGATAGCCACCGAACAAATAAGACGATAAATGTGGTGTGTAAAGAGGTCGTACAATGATGTTATTTATGATCCGTATTCAACGTAATCGTTTATTGAAACATATCATTATTACTTCAAACTATTCATTTGTTTATGTATAATTAGATATATTTACAATTAAATGTATTTTGACTTACATAAAATGCTTACCACAGTTGAAAATACTTTCAATTTTAACATAGGCTACCTATAAATATTCTAATTCCAAACATTATTGAATATCTCTTAACTCATAAAAATGTTCTAATATATCATATGGCATATAAGGATTCTTTCAGTAATTTTAAAAAATAATTACAAATTTATCAGACCGTATATATACACGAAAATACGGAGTATTTAAGAAAATACGATGGCCCAAGCCCCAAGCTAGTCTCTTTAGCATGGGATAGTTGGAACTTGGAAGGTTGGCCCAAGAAGTGTTGTAACGATTAATGAATCATTGATCAGATTAAGTTTTAACATCTAAGACCTCTACAAAAATCAGTAGCCCAAATTCATCTGGATCCTTCTAACCAAATACACGGGCCCAAATCATGTTTGAATCATCTTGGGCCTACTGGGCTGGTGGCTCGATCCAAATGGTAGTTGACAAATTGTAACGATAATTTGAAAATTATGAATTCACATGCGATCTGAAGTAGATGTTTGGAAAAGTGATCATGGATAACTTGCATCGGTGGTTCAATGCATCTTCTTTTCGTCTTTTTCTATTTATACAAAATCATTTTGCTTTCAATCACATCAATCTTTTTTTTATGTGTTTCTTTAGAGTACTTTTTATTTTTCTTTTTTCTTTTCTAGAACAGCAACATTTTGGTATTCTTTTAAACCAAATGGATCATAGTTGTAACCTATATAATCATAAGATTCTTACATATGTTAACAAGGTTTTCGGAACAAAAATTATTGTTGCAATTGTTTAATCGGCATTATTTAGTGTTTTATCACATTTAATACATTGGGCTTTGAGCCCACGCCATGTACGATCGTTATATATATATATATATATATATATATATATATATATATATATATATATTTGTAAGTAGACTAATGAATTAGTGTTGTTAACTTAAAATGTGCAATTATCATTGAAAATGCAAAGAAGTAATAACATAAACCAAACTATATAGGAAATTAACAACGAATTTCTAAGTTTTTAAACAAACTAATAATTAAATAGTATAAGTCAAATTATGAAAAGTTAAAAACTACAAATGTTACAAAACTTATTTGTAAACGACGTTGGTTATGGAGTTGCTAACTTTGTTGCAAATCAAGACTTTTAATCCACTTTCGATTTTAATTCTAGAAAGTGCAACACAAAAATGATAAAAAAATGTTAAAAATGAAGACAGAAAGTAATAGAAACATACAAATAATGTCCAAATCAATTTGTTGTTTACTGATATGATCGTCCGTGAACTATTTTTTTGTTTATAGCATGACTAAAAATGGTGGTGATTTGTTTTTATAAATGAAAAAAGATGTACATTTTGTAGTAATATGTGGGGCTCATATAGAGATGGAAAGTCGATATTTTCATATGATCGTTAGTTTTAGTTAAAATAGAGAAGAATAGAGATTTAAATGAGTTAAAACTCAAATAGTGACTATGCGATATGATTTTTCAATTGATTTGATTATAATCATAGTTTTAATGTATAAATTAGGTAATTGTCATCTTTTTACATCAGATACACGAGTATAATCTATGTGGGTATAATCAGAATACATAAATTTTTTACATCCTACTATATTTTACTAAAACTAATTTTCTTAAAACATGATAGTTGATGATGATAAAATTAGAGAATTGTTGTATGAGATATTAGTAATAAAATGAATTCATTTCTTATGTAGAAAAAAAATTGTTATTTATTAAATATAATAAAGAAATTTAAAGGGCTATTATGATAAAGTATACCTGTTGTTAATTATATTTATTTGTATATTTTGAAGGATAAAGTGATGGTGTAACCTTGGCTAAAGATGTATATGTTGTTGACGTAACTATAGTCTAATTTTATAGATAATAAAGTAATAAAGCTAGTATAATAAATTGTATATGTTTGTATATTTTGTAGGGATTAATATATGGAGACAAATAAACTATAATGAATTGTATGGAGACAAATAATAAGGATGAGTTGTATGCATAAGAAATTGTATTTGAAGGATGTTTATAATTTGGAATCGATAATGGATACGAGTAAAAAATTTAAATTAGGACTTCTTACGATAGGTACTAGTTTGTTAGGAATTTGAAAATTTTTAAGACAAGAGTTTTAGGAATTATGAAGACTTTTAAATAAAGGCTAATATGTTGATGTGACGTAGCTACCAAGCAAGTAAAAAACCTTTTTTATATATATAAAAACGTGGGGATAGTGGGTTTTATGACACGTTACGCGTTCTTATTAGTTCTTTCATTCTTACGAAAAATTCTGTACTCGTTTAAACCTCACTCATTAATTTTAATAAATACAAGAATGCGTGTTAAAAACTCATTTACTATAGTTAAATTGGACTTGAATTTGTCAAGAATTGGCAAATATTATACTTCCATAATAATAATGACTAAAAATTTTTCTTTGATTTAAGATAGATCGACAAATCGTTAGTTTTGCTCTAATATTTAAAGCAAGTTTGACCGAAAGGTATCAGAAGTTAAATGATTAAGGTAGTAAATAAGAATAAAATGAGAGTTTCGTGATTTTTAATAGTTATGTTTGCAAGTAGACAGTCATTTTTGATCAAATAAAAATAGTAATAGGATAATTAAAATGGGACCGATGGAATATCATTTTGTTACTTGCCTTAACATAAACTTATCAGTTTGTGATAATATCTTCATTGTACTATTTTACATCCCTTACATAAATACCTTTTACTTAAATTTTTTAGTTTTTCTTTGATGTCCTTTTGTGTTATTTTACATTATTAAGTTGCATCTGCTAATTTGTCAAACACTTATAAAAAATAGAAGCTCCAGCTTTTGGCTCTAAACATAAACTCCAGCTTCCGACTCTAAACTAAGGTCCAGCCACCAGATTCAGTTATAAGCTTTCAACTTCAGCTACAAGCTAATTTTGTCTAACACAACAATAAACTTAAAAGTAATTGAAATTAAACAAACACTCCATACAAATCATATATGGCAAATGACCTGAAAAGATAATCAATTTGTCAAAATTTGACAATAAATGTAATATGATTTTTATCGATTTCTTAAAAGGATTCACATTTTGAGATTGTGCAAAAAAGGGATTTAAATTATCAAAGAGTTCAATTACAAGTAAAATTACATTTTCATTTTGAATATGTATCGTAAAATGATTTAACATTTTGAAACTGTTCCCTAAAAGGATATACCATTTTAAAATCATACTCTAAAAGGATTTAACACTCAAAATGAAATTAGAGTTTTAAACACTCAAAAAGTAAAATAAGTGTTAATATAATATGTTTGTTAGGTCAACAATGTCACGTATTAAATGAATATATGATATTTAAGTTTCACATAAGCTAAAACCGTTTAAAAATTAAACGAAGATAAAATTAAAACATACTTTTTACCTTTAATTAGACTTTCTTTGACAAATATATTAGTATCTTTTTGAGTCATTTGCCCAATTATATATTATACATTTTTATAATTTTTTTTACATCATATATTGTCATCATGTTGCACATACGATTGTTATCAACATGTTGTTAAAAATAACAAAATGATAGTTGTTATCACAAAAAAAATATTGGAGACTCAGATATTTTTTTTAAATATTAAAATTACATATTTCAAGGGAATAGAATAATGGAAGACGTTATGCAAACAAGGAAGAATCTTGGATCTATCAATAACTTCAAACGGATTCGAAAGATGCAAACCACCATTTTTTGGGCCCACGATTTTCAATGTCACGGTGGACCGCCTCTTAACTCTTAACCATAAGTCCATAACTGAGTATTATCGACATACAACGATTCAATAATTAAAAGTCATTGGGTATAGTTTTAAAGGATTATATGAGATCGAGATTATAGTTTTAATAATCTTCACTTATGAATTAGAAGTCATTTTGATAACACGAGAAAGATATAAATTTTAGAAAAAATAATTTTCTAAAATACCTTTTTTATTCATGCACCGATGAATTAATAGTTTTGATCATTTTATCTTCAATAGAAACATGAATAATACAATATTAGATGTAAAATGATAAAAAAAAAACTAGTAACTTAGTAGTCAATGCCTATAAAAAGATGATATACAAATTAACATCTATAATTATAACGACTATTATCACTGACTGCCTCAAGTGCCTCGGGTGTTGTACATAGAGAAAAGGATAATTTGGAGATTACATAAATTTATTCTCTTATAATTATAATTAAATAAAATATGTCATTATCAATATGTAACTATGCGTGTTGTTAGACCCTTCGTAATTTTATCTAGTTAAAAAAGTTAAAATTTGTAAAATATATACGAAGTAATATCAAAATTTATTTATCTCTTCACCAATCAATGACACACACTAACCATTAGAGATGGCAAAGAAGCCCACACGCGACAGGGAATCCGATCCCCACACTCGATTTGACCGGAGAATCTCCAAGTTGACCGGAGCCGGAGACGGGGACAATGAATCTCCGAATTTGAAAACCGTGGATGGGGTCGGGGATGGAAATAACCTTCGAGTCCCATACTCATCCTCGAACCCGTACCCGGTGGTGATTTTACAGGTTCTCGAACCTATACCCGAATTAATTATATTATATAATACATTTTTATAATATAAACTATATATGTATATATTAATATTCTTAGTTTTAAAAATCCTAATATTATCATATTGTACGCTTCAATTTTTTCAACCCAATGCTTCGTATCGTTTTCTCATTTTACTAATGTGTTACTCAAACTGGTTTCAATTCATCAAAAAAACCTTAGCCACTATCTTATATATCTCTGTAATGGTAAGTCGATGTCATATTTAATCTTGCAATAAATCATAAGAGTTTATATTATATATTTTATTCGTTAATGTTGTCATTTCGATAATTTGTTTATGTATTTAAAGTTAAGTTGAGAGCGAAGAAAATAAAACACCAAATACCCGATGGGGATTTCCGATCACCATTGAGGACGGAGATGGTGATGCAGATCAATTCCCGACGGAGATGAGAGCAGAGATGAGAGCGGAGATGGAGATGAAAAGTGAGAAACGGATATAGGAATGAAAAATGAGATCCCGACAATTCTCGCCCCATTGCCATCCTTACAAGAGGACGTATTACATCTTCATTAAAATGTCCATAATAATAATAATAAACGTAAATGATAACATAATTACTACATTGATCGTTATCAATTATCAATTGAGAGTTTGAACACGCATATAATACAATACAAAGTGGAAATGAAACACAGAAAAAATCTTGCACAAACAAAACCTTACACGTTTTTTTTGTACAACTTTTATTGGAACGATAATTTCCAAAAACAAACAAGATCCAGTATGGCTTCATATACACGTGATAAAGCTCGATTATACATGTCGATCAAGTGTGCATTCACCGCATTGAGACACGTGTAATGTCTTTCTTTTCTTTTTTCCTCCTTCTTTTATGGAAATATACACTATACCCTAATTGTCTAGTTGACCCTTGATTTTGGTATGATATACACATTATATGCCTTTAATTCACTCAATTTAAAAATGACACCCATTAAACGTAAACAAATAGCATTTGCCTATTTTTTTTGTTTCATTATCTGTGTGTTTGGGTTAGACTGATTGTAGTATATATTACGGAGTATATCAATTTGGGGATATAGAAAATTATTTCATAGTTTTTATACTCGTATTATAGTAACGAAATAAACAAAACCTACTTAACAATGTTTGAATATTGAAAAAAGGTAGAACTTCTTATCAAAAACTCTAAAACTCAATCAGATATTCAAAAGCGGAAGACACAACTTGAGTAGTTTGCTAGTAACTTGACAATTGATAACAAAGTCATGGATTATAATAAACGATAATAGTTGTTGACATATGAAATAAATGTTAAGATGCAAGAGCCTAATGATTAGGATCGTCACCCCTATTATAACTAACTCTTTAATGATAAGAATGTTGATTTTGAGTTTAATCTGAACCTCTTTATGTGACTTTTACCACCCACCTTAAAGTTAAAGTTTATATCACTTATTCGAAAATACGTGCAACGAATAGAAGATACTAATTTTATCAATATTAACATCTCTTATTCGACATTTCATTCTCATTAATATAAAATAGTAACATTTATGAAATCTATCCTTAAATAGGAAGCCAACAAGACCATAACGCTTCAATAGTCTATCTATCACTTAAATAAAATAAACGACATATCCATTTATGCTTGAAATAAGAACACCACAATTTAACTTGTCCCTTTTATTACTAAAAAACATACCATACAACACCAGGGACCGTTTGCAAACTATCTAAAATATGAAGGTATTTTTTTTCAATCAAAATAACTACAAGGACTTCCATTTTTTTTAAATTTAATATTATATTATTACATTTGACTAACGATTTCAATTTTCCTCCTCTTAACCGCATTCTTTCTTCTAAAATACTACTCCCTCACTCTCTTAAACCTCCATCACTCATCTCTCATTTCGAGATATACATACACTTCACAATTTGTATATACCTCTACAATTGTTATCATCGAAGGTAAGATGCAATTCATTAATTCTTTCTCAACTTCTATAATTCAACAGTAATTCATTTAATTAAAGTGAAATCTCCGTTTTTTTCCCGTTAATTTCACGTTAATTTTTCTGTTTATTCTCAATTAATCAATGTATGTATATATATTATTACACACATACAATGCGTGTTTGAAATTGTTAGAGCTGTGAAGGTATTTATACTTGTATTTATGTAAGTGATGATACTGATTCTTGGCTCTGTAACGAGGTTTTGTTAGATAGTGACACTGAGTCGAATATGAGCAATTCAGTAGGCCACAGTTTGCTTCAATCTACGGTTTTAAAGCAGAATTATTCTAATTGCATTGCCGGAAATACTTTATTTCAAGCTCAAGCCACTTCTCAGATACGGAAATCATCTTCATCAGCTTTAATATCAACCGATTTCCGTGGTCATAGACCTACTGTCCAGAAATTAGTATTGCAGACGAATCGACGCACTTCCGGTCTTGTTCAAGCAGTTTTAGCCACCGACCCTACCTCTGAGGTAGTTCTTATACACTTCATTGTTTGATAATATATATTGTGCATGTATATCATTATATATGTATATACGTTAATGAGATTATAGATATATGTGTTTTTGAGTGGATATAGAGGTCGATTATGATAATTATGTTTCCTTATGGTGTACATTTATCTCCTTTTTCTTAAACTATATTTAAGATCTTAATTTAATGCGTTCTTTTGATTATGATTGTTTATGTTTATGTTTATTTGTAAAGTTAAACAAGGAGAATATGTACCATCGCATCTCGAGGTTATTAGTTTGAAACTTAATTTAATGCTTGTCTTTTGATCATAGGTGTTGCATGAGTTTTACATAATGAATATGCTGATATAGATGAATGGTTCTAAAAGTATTAGGATATGAGCTTTTGTTATTTAATAATTTGCAATTTTGGTTGGGATGTATAATTTATAATTATAAAAGGGTGTAGACTGCGCACATGTATCGAGTAAAGTGATTTGCTAGAAATGTGTCATTCACTAACAATCTGTGATACTCTGTTGTCTTTCTTTATGACATAATTAATCTTTGATAAAATATAGCATTGTTTAAATAAAGGATTAGATGCATAAAGCAGCTAACATTTTCTTTATGGTAGTTTATAATACCCTGTTGTTGCACTGGGACCTACCATTCTCATATGAAGGAACAAAACATTATGATAAGAAGTTTACAGAATAAGTACGTGCATATGAAAACCAACCTGAAATCTGAGATCTAGAAGTCATGACTTCCCATAAAAGATGTGATATTTAAACTGAGACCTTTGTTATGGATCAGAAGAAATACCTTTCTCGTTTGAACTGGTTATGTGTTGTAATTATGCCAAAATATCTGATCAGTTTCCAAATGGTGCTTCATTGAGCAAAATATATGAGTAAACCTTGTGTAAATCTACTATCACCAGACAGATTTTGTCTTATGGCTTGTAAACACTAATTGTGGTTCATGGCCTAATAGTTTATTTTTCTCTCCTTGTAGCAGCTGGGAGAAAAGTACATTCTGGGAGAAAATATTGAGATGAAGGTATCAGTGTATTAAGATATGAGATGTACACGTGGATACCTGAATATTTGAATAAGGGACTAGTTAGATCCTACAAATTCACATTATGAAACTCCAGTATAACTCTATGTACTAAAACAAAATCTGCATATTCTTGTTTACAGGTTGATGTTAAAATCTCGTCTATTCCAGTAGTAGAGATTCAGCTTACTAACAGTACTGACCATCTATATCTACATTGGGGGGTTCTACGAAATATAAACGAGTAAGCTACGAGTTGTCAATTTATCTATGATTCTACTAGGTCGAACGTTTGTTTACATCCTTTCATTCTTTTCTCTTACGACGTCTCTCTAGGAAATGGCTACTTCCCAATCGTCGTCCTGAAGGGACTAAATTATATAAGGACAGAGCTCTTAGAACCCCCTTTGTAAAGGTAGGTTATAGTTGATACATTAAGTTCATTGTTGGAGGTGTTTCAAATTACGAGATACCACATGATAATAAATTCTTGTTTTGTTAGTATTAGTAGCAACTAATTTGTGCCTATTCATTTTTTTCTCCTAGTCCGGTTCCAATTCATTCCTGAAAGTAGAGATTGACGACCCTTCATTACAAGCTCTAGAGTTCCTAATAGTAGATGAATCGAAGAATAAATGGTATTCCTATCTTTTTATGACTTGTTGGTATTGGATTGAACATTCAATTTTATGATAATATCCCTGCCCCACTCCCATTTAGGTACAAAAATAATGGCCAAAATTTCCATGTTAAGCTGTCTTCAAAGGAAAAGCAGGTTTCGAATGTCGTAGTTCCTGAAGACCTTGTACAAATTCAGGCATTTTTGAGATGGGAGAAGAAGGGAAAGCAAATGTATAGCCCAGAACAGGAAAAGGCAAGTAAACTCTCAAAGATTTTTAATACTGTCTTTGTTGATCTAGTTGGAGCAGCCACGTCTCTGAATATGTTCAAAACCAATGCCAGCTAAGAATATAAGATATGGGATGCTATGCAATTTATGATCAATGATGAAGTGTACAAGTGTTGTGTACACCTAATAACTACGATTGTTGTCTATTTAGAAGTTACAGGTTTAAATAGTATCTTACCACCAAGAGTAGGTAGTGTACAGGAATAAAATGTCTTAAAGCTAAACATTCCTTACACATATAAATAACACGCAAGATAAGTATACAGGGATGATAGTAGACCTGCCAGATGGACTATTCAGATGTAAGATAACGGAAATGTGGAAAACTACTATGTATTAGTAGTTACTACTTATTATAGGCTGCACTTTTCATATTGGTACCGGTGTACGAGATAAATTACTGCTATCTTGACAGGTAAACTTATGTTTACCAATTTTCTGTGAATATCGTAAATAATCCACTCATGTTCCCGATAAATATATTGATATAGAGAGGTCTTCCATGTTCAAGAGATATTCTGTGCCTCCATTTATGTTTAACTTCATTGAACCGAAATACACTTTATTCGTAGAAGAGCGATGATCTGTTTATTTTAAAAGATGTCTCATATGGTGCATTAGTGCATGTATTCCATCAATGCGTCACAAAATATAACAATAATGTTTTAATATGGTGTTAGAGGTTCAAGCTAGACCACAGAACTGGTATATGGGATTATGGCCTTTATATTCCTTGTTGAGTTTCAAGCAATACGGTGTTTAGCATTTGGCTCTTCACAGTACTAAAGTAATTTAACAAATCATAGGTGGAATATGAAGCAGCTCGCGCGGAGCTATATGAAGAAATTGCTAGGGGAAGTTCCGTAGAGGGCATACGAACTAGACTAACCAGAAAAGATGGTACAAGTTCCGAACAAAGTACTGGGGTTTCAGAAAAAGAGATACAAGCTAAGGTTCAAAAGCCAATTGAGAAAAAAGTTTACTCCTCTCAAAGGATTCAACGGAAGAAGAGGGACCTCATGCAACTTCTCAGCAAACATATTCCGGTTTCTGTAAAATCTGTAGAGGAAAATATATCTGTGAAACCAAAAACTTTGTCTGCAGTGGAACTGTACTTCAAGACTATAGAAGAACAAAGTGACATAAATATTGTGAAGAAAAAGGCATACAGAATCTCTGACGAGGAGCTTGTGGTAGGATCTCCTTGCTTTATTGGTGTTCCCTTGCAGGAAAGTAGAAATGGAAAAATGGGCGGGTACGGTAATGAACCAAACGTGTAATTTGGGTACCTGTTGACCCGAAACACTTATTGTCCAAATTTTTGAATTTTATTATATACAGTGTGCAAAGCATGATCACAAAAAATATATAATATCCAGTATAATCTGAATGTTAGAATAAAATGATTTAGGAGGTATTATGCGTGAAATACCCTATGGTTGATATTTGACTCGTTTCAATGATAGCTAACCTTTTTAATTTTCCCGTTTCACCCATTAGAAATAAAGCATATCCAGAATAGACGCATTCATAAGGAATGGGTTAGATTGCCATCTCTACAGAAATCTAATTGTATTCAGTCCAAAACCTTTTGTATGTTGTAGGTACTTGTAACAAAGGCTTCAAATAAGATGAGAGTGCATCTGGCTACAGGTGTGAAGGAGCCACTTACTCTTCACTGGGCATTGTCGAAGAACGCTGGAGAATGGCTGGCAAGTTTTTGTATTCTAGCTGGTTGAGATTGATCCAAACATATTATGATTACATTCGCTATTTGAACATTATCCACCACTTTTTCTAAGAGTAATAAAGTTATTGTACATATTGCAGGCACCACCTGAAAGTTTGTTACCACAAGGGTCTACTCATTTAGCTACAGCTGCTGACACACAGTTTTCTACCATCTCTATTAATGGTGCTGCTAACAAGGTATGCGAAAAGAAATGGTTTCTAAACCTTTTTTTTTTTTTTTTTGATGAATTTAGACTAAATTAAATTTTATCCATTATCAGTAGTACAATCATGGCCACATTCTTTGTGTATAACAGATACAGCTGTTGGAACTAGAAATTGGAGATGGCAGTTTTGTTGGGATGCCGTTTGTACTTTTTTCTGGTAAAAAATGGATCAAGAACAATGGTTCAGACTTTTATGTTGAATTTGATGGGCTCAAGAAAGCAACAAAGGTTCCTTTATATTAGATCGGACAATTACTAGTCGTTTACCTGCATCTTTGTTCTTCTATTTCAGTTGTTCCATTATTTCCATTTTCGTTTTCATTTCTTATGTAGGAAATCGGTGATGGGAAGGGTACTGCTAAGGCCTTGTTAGATAGAATAGCGGGTCTGGAAAGTGAGGCACAAAAGTCTTTTATGCATAGGTTAGTACTCTTTTGGTTGCACCAGACAAGATTCTGATTCTAGTTTGTACTTTGGATTTCTTATGTTAGATTTACACCACGGCTTCTTTTTAAAAGATCATGTTATATGCCACATATTTTGATATTGTCGCTTGTCAATTGAGGTTTCTGGAAAGATGTAAACCTTGTAAACTAATGCAAATCTCCTTGTTAACATGCTAATCATTATGTTTGTTACTGGCTTGTGTAAATAATTAATCATAATTTCTTCATCCCCCTCTCAGATTTAATATTGCAGCAGATTTGATGGAAGAAGCCAAGGACACTGGTGAATTGGGTCTTGCAGGAATTCTTGTATGGATGCGGTTTATGGCCACAAGACAGCTAATTTGGAATAAAAACTACAATGTAAAGCCACGGTAAGGCGTGAAGCTGAACAACCTTTACAATTTTCTTTACGTTCATCTTCTGCGAGCTACGTGGCATCGACACATTTATTTACAGATGGGTCTATTTGGGTTATGTTTAATCTCTGATAGGTCTACTGGTTAAACTTAAAGGTTTAACTAAAAAGGAAACTGGTCAAATGGGTTGACTGGGTTAAACGAGGTTGAAGGTCATCCACTGTATTCAAATGCATAAAACCTTCTAACTTGCTTTATTGGAAAAGGTTTACGTTATTAATGTGTAAAAAAATAGTTTTGCAACATATTTAACAAATTAATTATACAGAAAATAAAAGAAGAAAAATTGCTTGTGGCTTGGCCTGACCCTATGCATTTTCCCTGAACTGATAAGCTTTCCACTGTCCCCCCGAACTCAGTTTTACCCACCCTCCAACCCTCCTGGGTGCTCATTTTGTCAAGCTACAACTTCAGAGGTTTCTGATGTATCTTGTGTACATACAAATCTGGTTCTCCCAACAAAATACACCTTTTCTCAAGTATCCTAGTTGCAGATATGACTCAAGTTAATGACCAAGGCTCATCTAGTTTTGGGCATGGTTTTCATGTCTATGTTTGGTGCAGTGAGATAAGCAGAGCTCAGGATAGGCTCACAGACTTGCTTCAGAACGTTTACGTGAACTATCCACAATATAGTGAACTTCTAAGAATGATCATGTCAACTGTTGGACGTGGAGGTGAAGGGGATGTTGGGCAGCGCATCCGGGATGAAATCCTGGTGATCCAGGTGGGACAAATTTTATTGTGTTCCTTCTATTATTTTTGCGTTGATCTCTCTTTAATCGGAGGCTCGAAGCTAATATTCACTTGTTTGCCTACTGTAGAGAAATAATGATTGTGCGGGTGGAATGATGGAAGAATGGCATCAGAAACTGCACAACAACACAAGCCCTGATGACGTTGTAATCTGTCAGGTATATTGTAGATGAAGCTAATTTGTACTATTTATAAGTTGTAGTATGCCATATATGGTAATACATTTAATCTCATTTTGTTGCAGGCGCTAATAGATTATATTAAAAGTGACTTCGACATGAGTGTTTACTGGAACACACTGAATACAAATGGAATAACAAAAGAACGACTTCTAAGTTATGATCGGGCCATTCGCAATGAGCCCAAGTTCAGGGGAGACCAAAAGGACAGCCTTTTGCGTGATCTGGGGAACTACATGAGAACATTGAAGGTCTGGACCCTCCTTTTATATTATCTCTTTTAAACCAAATTGTTGCAGGCTGTCAAATCTCTGTCCCACTCTCATTTGGTGCAGGCAGTTCATTCGGGTGCAGATCTCGAGTCTGCAATAACAAACTGCATGGGATATAAATCTGAGGTAATGTTTAGCAGCATGATAAATAGAAAGGTAACATGCTTTAGGTGGATTTCCAGTTTAGGTAGGGAACTTTGTTTTCATCCATGAAGTCTTTGAACTTCCCGAAAAAATGATACAAGGCAACCAACATTCCTAATATTAAATTGAAGGTGATCTGACCTGGTTACCTGGTCAAAATGCTGACGTGGTGGTTACTTTGACATGTTGACTTTTTTCTGGCATGACACTAGATGGCATCTGGAAACTGGTTAACTTACAAGATTACTATTAATTAAACTTCCTGACAGTTCAATGGTTTTTCTAGGTATAAACAAAGGTTGTTATCTGAAATGGAAGTCTACCTAAAGTACATTATCATTTTATGCAATTTGCCCCAAGTTATGTGCTCTAACTCAGTTGAAAAAGAGAGAACTCTTTTCTTGTTAATCTTTCAAAATTTTAGGGACAAGGATTCATGGTTGGGGTGAATATAAATCCTGTAGCGGGTCTGCCATCTGGATTTCCGGTAATCATTTTTGGATCGTCATCTTTAGTAATTTCACATTTTTTGGGAGGAATTTCTTGAACTCCATGATTATTGTGAAACTCACAAAATTATAAACAGGAACTGCTTCAATTTGTTTTACAACATGTTGAAGATAAGAATGTGGAAACCCTTCTTGAGGTACCTTAAAGTTTCTTTTCAGGCTTCAGTGCATAACTTCTTGCACATAAAAGCCATTATGTATTGTTTTTCTTGCCACAATACAAACATATGATTTATTTTTCATCCAGGGACTGCTAGAGGCACGTGAGGAGCTTAGGCCATTACTGTCTAAACCAAATGATCGTCTCAAGGATCTTCTCTTTCTGGACATTGCCCTAGACTCTACTGTAAGGACAGCCATTGAAAGGAGCTATGAGGACTTGAACAATGCAAAGCCAGAGGTAAATTACATTTCAGCCGTTTATGGTTCTGGTTTTGATTTTTGTTCTGTGTTCCACTTCCTGTTAGCACGTCGATATTTGTCACACAAATTCCATTATACACTAGAGGTATTATTATCTTAATTATTGATATATGTTTCATGTTTGACCTCAACATTTTGGCAGAAAGTCATGTATTTAATCACTCTTCTTCTCGAGAATCTCATACTCTCATCCGACAACAATGAGGATATGATCTATTGCCTAAAGGTAATATCAGTAGCCTGTCTAGTCATGTTCGCCTTCCTTTCTTTGTGTAAGAGGATAGTAGAATCTTTAAACTGACTCAACTTCTTTACCAGTTATAGCATTTGTGTCTTCATATGTCATTAAGTAATGCATAAGTAATCTTTAAGGGCTACCTTATTTTTTTTTTAATTAAATTTGGACGAGCTTAATTCCAACTGGTTATTGCCTTGAATACTAGATACTTAAATCCTGTCTTTATTTGCCTTGAAGGGATGGAATCAAGCAATAAGCATGTTAGAGACTGGAGATGGTAGTTGGGCATTATTTGCAAAATCAGTCCTTGATAGAACCCGACTTGCACTTGCGGGCAAGGGTGAGTTGTATAATCAACTGTTGCAACCTTCTGCTGAATACCTTGGGGCTCGACTTAATTTGGACCAATGGGCGGTAAGACATGATGTCATCATCCATCTTTTTAATTTTATTGGATGTGCTATACTGTAGAGATTTATTGATGTTTTCTTGTCCTTTTGGGCTCATTGTAAATATCATGATCTAACTTCCATTTGAGATCCACACAGGTAAGCATATTCACTGAAGAAATGATTCGTGCGGGATCAGCTGCTCCTTTATCGTCATTGGTTAATCGACTTGACCCTATTCTTCGCAGTGTGGCTAATTTGGGAAGGTTGGTTTCACTGTCATTTGGTCGATCAATTTCCCAGTAATATATAATCACAAGATCTCACAGCTTTATGGTGTGCAATTTCTAAATACAACTTCCCTTCCTGTTGACAGTTGGCAAGTTATAAGCCCAATTGAAGCTGTTGGATATATTGTGGTCGTTGACGAGTTACTATCTGTTCAAAACAAAACTTATGAATTGCCTACTATTTTAGTGGCGAAGTCTGTGAGGGGAGAGGAAGAAATTCCTGATGGTGCAGTTGCTGTAGTTACTCCTGACATGCCAGATGTTTTATCTCATGTTTCTGTTCGAGCAAGAAACAGCAAGGTATTGGTCTAATATGGGAACTAGAGGTGGCAATTTTAACCCATTTACTTATGAATCAGTCAATTTGGGTTGTAACTTTACTCACACGGGTCTAATAAGAAGAATGAACTATAAGGGGACGAGTCAAACTGGTTGAAAGTCAACCGAAGTTTACTTTTAATGCGTACAACCTCCAAATAGTGTTGTTCTATAATCACAAGATATTAAGTCTATTTTAAATTTTAAATTTTTAGAAAGCAGACACAAAGGATATGTGGGCTGCCAAACCCGGGCTGGCCTTACTAGTAAATGAGCTGTTTCAATCAGAACCCATACTGACCCATTACCCACAGGGCCTATCTCGCAACCTGTAAATGGAATATCATCTTCTTGTAGCATCATATATAATTTGATATAAAATATCCTTACCTTTGAGGCATTTGTTCTGAAGATGATTTTCAATTCTCGTGGCAGGTTTGTTTTGCTACGTGTTTTGATCCCAATATATTGGATGACCTTCGAGCAAAAGAAGGGAAACTGTTGCAACTAAAACCTACATCAGCTGATATAACTTATAAGTAAAGTCATTTCATGTTCTTTGTAACTTTTATCTTCATATTCTATTAGCAACCGGAACGTACTCCATCTCTGACATATGTGTATGATCTTAGTGAGGTGCGGGAGGGAGATTTGGAACGATCAAATAACTTGGAAGAAGTTAGTACATCCCCAAACATAAAATTGGTCAAAAAGGAGTTTGCTGGTAAATTTGCTATATCGTCTGACGAGTTCACTAGTGAAATGGTTAGGTTTCTACCTTCATTCTTATTTACATTATAACAATGTCATTATTTATCATATAATTAACTTTCTTTGGTTTTATTAAGGTTGGAGCTAAATCACGTAATATAGCATACCTTAAAGGAAAAGTCCCAGCGTGGGTTGGCATTCCTACTTCAGTTGCATTACCGTTTGGAAGTTTTGAGAAAGTTCTTTCTGACGAACTAAATCAGGTACTCTATATTTGTAAATTATGTCCATTTGTTGAGACAATTTTAGCAAGGGAGATGATATTTCCATAGGCTGATATGATGCATTTAATGTAAAAGGATAAATATGCCCTTATATCACTTCACCAAATTTTCATTGTTTCTGTTTTACCCACTTAAATCAAAAACCCGGTACAACTCTTCCATCTCATCTCTTCCAAGAGACCAAGACACCCTACCAGTACCAAACCACCGTTTGCCACCATACACCACTGATTTTTTTTATTCTTTAGTTTTTTTCATAGTAAGACACCCATTTATTAGATAAGCAATCAATTCAAAAAGAGGAAAAGTCAACCAAATACAGCTAAGGATCAAACTAAGGAACAAATAAATATAAATCCTCCCACACTCTCCTACAAAAACATAAAGTAAAGTAACACCACAGCAATGTTCAAGCTATCCACTGCAAAAATGCATGAGTTTTTTTTTTTTTTTTTTTTTTTTTTTTTTCCGAATATTAGTATCATTAACTAATAAGGGTTAAGATAATAATCCATTAGGATTGCAATCTGAGAAAACCATAAAAAATAGAAGTTGTTAATCTACAGTTCTTCACCCAATTAATAGCGTTGTTTTCTTTCCTTTTCCTTCTCTACGTCTCCCTCTACCGATCTAAACATGAAATGGGTGTTTGGATGTGCGCTTGCCATGAAAATGGAAGAAACAGTGAGTGTAGTAGAATCATCGCTGACGGAAATGAGTGGCGGGGATCGGAAGAGGTGGTCGGCAGAATGGTTACGGTCAAACATAAAAGGTTGGGTATAATAATGAGGGGCGTATCTGTCTCTTCACATTAATTACCTGTTTATGCAACAACTTCTCCTGTGGAAATATTACCTCCCGTCAATATGTGTATAAGGTTTGCAAGTTAATAAGACAATTTAGTGTATGAAGGTTCAGTTTACTGTCATTTTTCTCCAGTGGTTTATTATATAATATTTGTAGTGACCCAAGCTTGTCTAAATAATACATTAATTTTCTAGGGGGTGTCCCAAAAGTTGCAAATATTAAAGAACAAACTAGTAGCAGGAGATTCTGATGTCCTTGAGGAGATCCGCAAAACTGTGTTAGAGCTTGTTGCACCACCCCAGCTGGTAAGTTCCGCATTGGTCTTTAAGTTATTAGTTTTGTGATGCTTAATTACAATCAGAAACAACTAATAATGCCGATCGTTAATTCAGGTACAAGAGCTGAAAAGCAAAATGCAAAGCTCTGGCATGCCATGGCCTGGTGATGAAGGTCAACAGAGATGGGAACAAGCCTGGATTGCTATAAAAAAGGTTAGAGGAGATGTTTCCTTATTTACCGAGGTGGTAATTCTGAACCATATGCTTATTATGGGGTTCAGGCTGTGTTTTATCTTGAACCAGTCAAATGGGTAAAGTAAATTGAAAAATAAAAGTAGCTTACTACTTACCAGGAAATGGGTCAGAAGTCCCCCAGATTGTACTTTTAATTCATAAAGCTTAAAGCCTCATGAATCAATTTATTTAAAAAATTAGAATATCTTGTAATGATATAATTTTTGTAATAATGTTTGACAATCAAGAAAATAATTGTCTATAATATATTTATAATTTGTTGACAAAAGTGTTTTGGTTCAACCCTCCCCGTCCCGCCCCATCCCATTTGACCTGCATAAAGGTCACCTATTTGAGGTTTCGACCAGTTGCCCAACCTGCCCATTTTACTACCTTATTTAATTCATGAAGCCATGAGTACTTCCTGTGCAACCAACCCCTAGAAAAGTTTAATACCCATAGTTGGTTTTCGCCATGCTGTTAGTTTCAGAAGGTAACTTCCCCATTTTTTAGGTTATATACTTATATATATAATACCATGATAACTGAAGTCTGAAACTGCACAGGGTATGCCCACTTATACCCTGACAGTCTCACTTTCTATTACCGAAATAATTTTTCCGCTTTAACTATTTTAATGACCGAGCTATCATGTATCCAGCGTGAGGTATATAAAATATAAAGTTTTCCATCACGTCATTACATACCCTAATGTACATGAGGATATTGGGTGTCATTTTCCAGGTTTGGGCTTCAAAATGGAATGAGAGAGCATACTTCAGCACAAGAAAAGTGAGACTAGATCACGACCTCTTATGCATGGCTGTCTTAGTTCAGGAAATAATAAATGCTGATTATGCATTTGTTATTCATACCACAAATCCATCTTCAGGAGACGCATCAGAGATATATGCTGAGGTTATTTAATCTCACTTTTTTTTCTTTAAGTAGCCAAATTCATTATACCCATCAGTCATCATTACAAATATTGATAGTATTGATTTTGGTCTACAAGATCGTAAAAAGTTTAATCCAGGCGGGGTACTTCTGAATTTTGATTAATAGCCAAATACTTATCAAACAGCGAATATATTGATAAAGTAATATTTAATTGATTAGATGTGGAATTGTAACATGGGTTATTTCAATGTCTGTTATGCTACAGGTTGTAAAGGGTCTTGGAGAGACTTTGGTAGGAGCTTATCCAGGCCGAGCTTTAAGTTTCATTTCAAAGAAAGACAAACTTGATTCTCCTAAGGTACTTGCGTTGTATAATTGCTGCCAGTAATTTTATCGCAATATAATTCACGAATCATATAATTTTGTATTTGAGGTCATACTTTACCTAGCAACGCCCTTGCATGCAAACAAATTGGTCAAACCATATAAATTCCATGTTCAATTTTTTCCTGCAGTTGTATGTGTATTTGATTATCAATTGTACCTAATATAAATGCCCATCATAGTAAGAATGCCAATTTACCTATTACCATGTCTAATTATGCAGGTTTTGGGTTACCCTAGCAAACCCATTGGCCTTTTTATAAAAAGATCCATTATCTTCCGATCTGATTCCAATGGTGAAGATCTAGAAGGCTATGCTGGTGCTGGACTCTATGATAGGTAAAAGTGTAAAACTATTACTTGATTTCTTTCTTGAATCCATAATATTCTCATTTTGACATCCCATATTAGTTCCAAAAATTCCATTTTCATATAAAGTAAAAGCTAACATTAGCTATTTGCCCCACTGTTATTATTACAAACTGTGCATTTTTTTAGAAAGGCAAGACACACCTCTATCCACACACCACACGTATTATTTACACATTGAGACCTATTGGTTGTTGGGTTACCCTGATATTGCAACAAATTTAACAAAAGTTGGTTACCTACTTACCTATTTATGCAATCAGCCCTTGTTTGAATCTCTGAACAGGTTATATTTATTATGCCCCTCTCAAATTGGGTTCACTTTCGGTTTTGACGATTTCAAAGCTGCACATACTGATGGTTACCTTCTTCTTCTTTTTTTCCCCTTGCGTGCAGTGTGCCAATGGATGAAGAAGATAAGGTAGTGCTTGATTACTCATCTGACCCATTGATAGTTGATGGAAACTTCCAGAAATCGATCCTCTCAAGCATTGCTCGTGCTGGAGATGCTATCGAGAAGTTATATGGTTCCCCACAAGACATTGAAGGTGTGGTAAGAGATGGGAAGATCTATGTGGTCCAAACGAGACCGCAGATGTGATCCAATTGTGCATTCATTCTTGCCTATTTGGCATGTCAACTTTGTTTAATTAGTGTATACAAAATTTATAGAAATATAAATAATTATAAGAATAAATTGGCCTAGATCAACATATTGTCAGGGACATGGCTTATACTCTTATAGTACTTTTCAAGTAAATGTGATCATTTTTATTTCTTCTTCAAATTCTATCATATTTCTAATGTTTTTCCGCATCTTCTATCATATTTCTAAAGTTACCACATCTACTAGAGGTGGCAGGTTGCTTGGGTCAGGTTTAGTTGCGAAGGGTTATTTTCATGGAATACGGCTCAAAACAGGTGGGCATATTTTTACCCATACCACCACACTTCTTATAGATATATTATGTACTAAATATTGGAAGGATAATACCGTTATTATAGCAATCTAGCCTTTCATGGAATTTTTGGATATTGTGAATTTTGGAATACACTTGACTTATTTCGAACCATTTGACTATCTAATTTGATCCACTTCATTTTACCCATGGTTTACATATCTAATTTGGTTTGCTAGAGTGGTCTTTTTCGATGACGGACTTGGATCTAACCAAAAGATTCAAGATCTAACATCAGGATGTACAGACATTCAATCGGTCATGAGCCTTTGAGTTTCTTTAGTGCTAAATTGCATATGATCGCTTCCTGACTGACACAGTAACTAAAGTAGCTATTGTAGTGCAAGATGGCACTTATTTGAGGAAATCAAAAATATGGGTCATCCAAGTTGTGCATATTCTGGGGCCTAATCAAGATTACACATGGTTTGAAATCTTCATAGTGTATACGCATAGTAACATTAATATTCACACAGATGATAACTTATCTTAGACACATAATGAAAATACAAACAAGCAAATCTACATGAACTTCAACACCTTTTACATAAATATACACCCTTATTCAACTCACAACAATGATGTCATTCTTGTACACTCAACGTGGGGAGGGGCATGCCAAGATGTTGACCCACACTTCATTGACACGTCCACCACCGATATGCGACGACGAGTTGTACTGTGCAATGTTCTTTATAGATATTATCATCTTGAGCAAAACCAGAAAACGTTCTAACTGCTACGCAATGGCTTTTCCAATTTGTAATGTGCAAATTGAGTTGAGGGGAAGGCACTGGAAGTTTTGATGGGAAATACATGCTCACCAAATAGTCTGAACCACTAAGTGATGGTGTGATTGTGGTAAGCACAGGAGTTGTGATTTTTAATTTAGTGTTGTCTTCATTTGCACCATGAATGTATTGATACAACCTAAGACCAAATATAAAAGAACTGTAGTTGGTTATTATGGATGAAATATATGTTGTCATAACAAACAAGTATCATATTTTATTTCCTATTAAGGTCCTTTTGTGGGACGAAAAAGAAATATAACAAAAGTAGAACCTGTGAAAACCGCCGTGAGTAGATTTATTGAAGGAGGTACCGCCAACGACTGGAGCAGATATCCACGAGGAGTCACGATAGAGTCTAATCTCGACATCTGGTGCCGATAGTATGACCGTGTACAGTGGAGACTCAATTGCATTCACATAACAAGTACATAGTATTATAATTAAAGGTAGGTAACTTAAAACTAGAACCATATTTGCTGCAGCCATATTTGGTAATTGACAATACTCGAGTGTTTGTGTATGTGCTGAGTATGTGTTGCAAGTGTTCTGTATCTATGTCAAGTGCTATTTATATAACACTTAATCTGTTACAAAGCAAAAGGTAAAATAGAATTAGTAGTTGTGTTTCTTAAAAAACTACAATTTGGTTTATAAAGCTACCTTTAGATATCTGACTAATAGTTAAAAAAAAACATATGAAATTGAAGTTGTAACACTTGATTGTTTTATAAGTATATTAATGCTCTAAGAATATATAGATAATTATATATATATATATATATATATATATATATATATATATATATATATATATATATGTGTGTGTGTGTGTGTGTTTTCATAGTCAGTTTGAAGTTTGATTAAACTGTTTTGGTTCAAATATCATTAATTAAGGTATTAAAAATGCGTTTGCCGGGAGTCGAACCCGGGTCTATTGCTTGGAAGGCAATTATCCTAACCGTTGGACTACAAACGCAACTTATAATTCTTCTTACATGCATCCTTCCTAACTTGTTAAAATGCGCAAGTGAACATTAATTTTTCTTTTTCTCCTGTTTTTTTTTATATTAAGAACAATGTTACAGTTACAAAAAAAGTATACGAACGAAGTTCACAAACTGATTTGTTACTAACTCATTGGTTCACAGTCAAGTGGCGGATTCAGAAAATTATATTATGGAGGTAAAAATTGTTACCTTAAAAAAAATTAAGAAGTAATCATAAATTAACACTAAATATAGTGTTTGTAAAAAAATTTATTAAGAAAAAGTTCATAATGTAAATAAAGAAGGGGCCATTTTAATGCTTTTCCGTACAAATTGATTATTTTTGAGGTCTTATAATATTTGGGTTAAAACTATGTTTAAAAAAAAATGTAATTTCACTATTATTAAGCCCATTTGAGTGGGGGCTCAGCCACCCCCTTCTAATAAATTACATCCGCCCATGGTTCACACTCTTCTTTTTCTCTCTTATATCATTAGTGATTCCACATCATTTTGTAATCAAAATTTTATAAAATTTTTGTAACCATATCATTTTCCTTATTTTATTAAATTGGAAAAGTCTCAAACCAATTTAATTGATTATATTCAATAGTTTCTCAACTTCTTACAACCTACTTAATATTCTTTCACCTTTTTATTCTCATATGATACCCTGATTGATTTTATTTGATTTGAAATAGCTCTTTAATAAAAATGTGCAAAAAGATTATCCTCTATCTTTTTTATTTGAGCTCTCCACCTTACTATTTTGCTTTGCCTCAAAATAAGTATTCATTTTATATTTCAATCAACTAAAAGAAATTTTATTGAATAAAAATGATATTTGATTTGTGAATAGTGTAATTAGTGGGGATTTCTAAAACTATACGTATTTTTAAATTTAACACTTTAACTAGAACAGCCGGAATACAGAGAGTATAATAATTAGATGACAAAAGATGGCATCATGCATGAGAAAGTGCAACTCTTTTAAGTCAACATTTGAATGAGCCATCATGTCCAACACATATTACTGTTTAAATAGGTGATATCTTTTTAGTTCTAACTTCTAAACATGTAAACAACATACAAATGGTTCTAACTGCTAAACATATATCAAGTTGATTTCTATTGGAGACATTGTAAAAGACTCACTGTTTGAATCTCTCTAGTCTCTAGAAAATTAATCTGATCAGAGTGATTATACAATTTTTGATAAAAGTTATTTAGAGTTGAAATAGATGCAAGGCTACTCATACAGTTATTTAGTCATCTACCAAAAGGAAAAGGCTTCCACTAAGTAATTAATGGTTGTCACTCAACTTAATAAGTGTGGCATATACAAAACCATGTTGGGTTATTGGGTTAACCATTACTTAATCTTAGTATCATCACTTCAGTTAAATGGATATCCTAAACTAATCTTTAAATAAGTGTTGGGAGTATCTTTTATCGATATGAATCAACAACTTTCAAAAGGTTAAAATTGGCAACTCTAACTGGCTCACGTCATACCGCCTTAAACCCATTATGTGAGAAGTAAATTAAATTTACCTAGTAGCTCGCTCAGAGAGTAGACCAACCAACTTATCCAACAACATCTAATTTTTTTTCTAATAAATTAGATTCTTCCTTGCGCTTGTGGGGAATGAATCTGACACGATTTCAAATGGTGACATCTCCGAAGTCAACAACTCTAAAATTAGTATCCGTTCCTCAATTTTCCTTGAACCAATATTAAAATTAGAAGTGGTAGATTTGAGCACAATTTAGTTTGCTTAATGATTACGAGTATAATTTAGGGGATAAGATAGAGTATTGTAAATAGCATAAAAGGTTTTGTGATGTTAACCGATTAGAATGCAAATAAATTCTTTTTCATTTTAGTTTTTATTCCTCAATTTTCACATATGTACAAATTTAATCCTTCGTTTTACCTCACAACACCTAACTTCAAGTACTTTTAGTGGCACGAACAATTTTCACTACAATTTAAAAACAAAAATAAATTCAAATGAGCACAATTTAGTTTGCTTACAATATTAGGGGTGCCTAGTTGGGGTATTTTGGGGTAAGAAATGGGTAATGTTATGATTGAATGGGCTTGGTTAAGAGGAATATAATCATTCATTACCCCAAAGTAAGCAATGGGCCATTACCCACTAAATTGGGGGGATTGGTTTTGATTACCGCTTAATTACCCCGTCAAAATTTTCAATCTGTTTCACGATCCTTGTAAATCTCCTTCATTATCTTATAAATATACATTCCATTTTCTCTTAAAATCCTAGCAATTATTTCTGCAATGCTTATCTACTCTCTAAAATAAGCTTGAATCCAGTCGATCACCATATTCAATCAAATATTTGGAGAAACACTTCACAGAAAACAACTTCTTTCAAGGTATTATTTATCACTCTGCCAACTATCTATAGGGTTAAAGATAAAGTGAGTATAATATGTTAGTGGTTACAATATTATTATTATTATTATTAGCTTTGATAATTGTATCACATATCTCACCCCACTGGTTCTTGTTGACGGCTACTGTTTTTTATAGTTAACATTGTTTATGTATTTACGTAGTAGCTGTGTACATGACGTTCTTTTAACTTTTATGATCATCAAATGAAACATTTACTTTGATTTTTCATATATGGATTAAATGCTTGATCACATAGCGTTTTGTCTCATGAGGAACAATGAATGAAGTGTTTGCTCTTGAATGAATGACTTATTTCTTTGTTATAAGCATTACGATTGACTTGTTTTTAATGTTTCAATGTGACAATCTGCCATACAGTTTTGATATCCGGTAAAGTGCCTGAACAGAGCAATATATAATGATTTACCATAATCATGTGTGTGTATGTATATGTATACTTCATTAGATCAGTGATTCAGTTCGTTGAGTTTGCGTAACTTTAAACTAGTCTATAATTTTTGCTGTAAGTTCGTGAGTTTGATTTGTGGTAGTTCAATTGTGCTTTTGTAGATCAAAATGGCTCGCACTCCTATTAACAAAAGACAACACATGTTAAGAAAACTTTTGTTGGTTCATCAAATAGCTAATACTATGTTGGTGTTGCTATTTTCTTTTTACTACTTTCTTATTTGTACATACGTCTGAGCTAAGATTTGTAATTTTAAAACCAAAGAAGAAGAAATGATGGCACGAAAGATTTGGATATTTAGATTGACAATGGAAAGTGATGCAGTTTGTATTAGTGAGCTTCGTATGAATAGAGCAACTTTCAGGGTACTATGTGATATGGTAAGAGAGATCGGAGGTCTAAAGCCTACTAAAAACACATCCATTGAAGAGGTAGTAGCAATGTTCGTATACACTTTGGCTCAACATAATATGAGTAGGACTATTAGTTATCTATTTTTTCGTAGTCGAGAAACAGTGAGTCGTCAATTCCATCAAGTTGTTTTAGCAATACTGAGATTGCATCATATATTGCTGAAGAAACCGGATCCTATAACTCAAGATTGTCAAGGTGATAGATGGAAATGTTTTCAGGTATGATAGTTTATAATTTCATTGGTAATTTAACACATCTCATGAATAATAACTCAAGAAATAATCAATCATTTTATGTGCTATTTTACTTTGCAAGGTTGTTTGGGAGCTTTGGATGGAACATTAATTAAAGTCAACCTCCAAGTCATGAAAAGCCTCGTTATCGTACAAGAAAGGGTTGTATTTCAACTAATGTTCTAGGTGTTTGCTGCCCTAATATGCAATTCATATGCGTTTTACCTGGTTGGGAAGGTTCGGCGCACGACGGTCGTGTGCTTCGAGATGCAATCCCAAGGCCTCACGGTCTAAAAGTCCCGCGTGGTTGCTATTATTTGGTTGATGCTGGGTATTGCAACTCGGATGGCTTTCTTGCGCCCTATCGAGGACAACGATATCATTTAAAAGAGTTTGATGAACATCACCAGGCCGAGACTGCTGAGGAATACTTCAATATGAAACATTCCAAAGCAAGAAATGTAATTGAGAGATGTTTTGGGCTATTAAAAGGAAGATGGAAAATCCTTGCATCTCCTTCGTTTTTCTCCATTCAAACGCAGGTTCAAATTATCATGGCATGTTGTCTCTTACACAACTTAATTCGAAAGTTTATGAGCCATGATCCGCAAGAAGAAGAAGACGAAGATGAGGAAGATGATGGTGAAGAAGAAGAACTGCAAAACGAGGAGGGATGCGAATATGTTACAATATTAGTCCGAGTGATGAGTGGCTAGCATTTAGAAATAATATGGCTGCTAATATGTTCAATGCATGAAATAGATAGAGTTCTCAAGTCAAATAAGTTATCTTTTGAATATGGATATTCTTGCTGTACTTGATTTTTTTTTAGTATTAATGTTATTTGATATTTTTAACTTTTGTTTAAGATAATTACATTTTAAGTGCAACTCAGATAACATATATGATGTTCTTTGAATGAATCTATAACAGATTATGGTAGTAACATATATTTTAAATTTTCAGTTACAAATGGCTGGATCTTCAGATCGTGGTAGGGGAAAGAACAAACAATACTGGAAGGATGAAAAATCCGAAGCTTTGGTTGATGTATTACAAGAACTAGCTTCTAATCCTTTATGGAAGGTTGATGGATGATTTAAAAATAATTACATGGTCGAAGTACGAAAGAGGATGGTAAAAAAGATCCCGAACTTCGATAAGGACGTTAATCCACACATCGACTCTAAGATCAAGTTTTTGTTTTGGTATTTTGTCATTTATATTCACAACAGGTTATAATATTTTTATTTTGTTTCAAAGAAGAAAAATAATAATAACATATAATTGGCCAATTAACTAAGCAGTATCTAAGATAATGGTAATGATTATATAGAATCAAGCAAGCAGCATCAATGCAATGGTAATAATTACCTTTACTCCACTATTCCATTTCCCATTCCATTTCATTTCCCATTCCTTTACTTCACTATTATCAATCACATTCCATTTCCCATTATATAGTTTGAACCAAGCGCCCCCTTAGTGTATAATTACCTTTATAACAATTACTAAAGGTAATTGACAACTATTCACAACCAATTTCAATTCACAAATTACTATAGCAACTCAAAAGAAAATAATAAAATAATAAATAGGCTATGTAGAGGTGGTCCAAAGAGTATGTGTATTTTATTTTCCTAAGTAAAAAGGCATAATAAATATGGTAGTTCAAAAAAGAGTATGAGTATTTTTTTTAGTAAAAAAAGCATAAATAAATATATTTTACGATTAATAAGAAAATAAAAAATAAAAAATAATCATAAATGTCTAATAACGAACGTTAACCTTTTAATATGTAATCTTTAATTTCACAAGTTAAGATCATAAATTTAAAAATTAATCCAAACTATTTTGAATATAACATATAGTTATTATTATAAATTACTATACATGTTATTAATAGAGTCAACATATAATTTGTTGTCCCATATAAAGTGAGTGGATTTTGAATTAAATGTATCAATTATAGGGGTTAAAATACTATAAAAAAAAGTTTAATACAAAAAATGTGATTATAGAGTGTGCTAAAGGAATAAATCGATAACAAATATATTGATTATTTTAACCCAAAATACAGAAATTTTATATTTTAAAAATTGAGTTCTTAAAAGCTTTATAATTATGATGATGTGTTTGAGTATTTTTTTTATTTCTATCTTATTAAATCAATCTAATAAGTTAACTTTGATTCTAGGTCGAATTCAGAATATAAATGATTCTAGGTCGAATTCAGAATATAAAAGGTCTATCAGTATGATACCTATTTAAATTAAGTATCTAATTGAGAACAAATTTGTAACACATAGAACAATCTAATTTCAAAGACTTAAAAAAATCAAAATATGCTTCGATGAACACTCCCTATTAAATAGTATGAAAGTGAGGTTCTTCAATATTATAAGTTTCGTAAAATGAGTGAACAACCTAACGAAGGATTACATCGTGCATATAAATATTATATATTTTCAACGCCCCGTCACAATGCACCGGAATCAGAAAAGCAAAAATAAGAACAAATGGGCATAATTTTGTTTGCTTAAGGATTCTAATTTAACTACAAAAACGTGCTCAATTATCATTATATATATTTAAGTGTAAGTTGAGTCATCTTTAACGTTATAATTTATAGAAAATTGTATTATTGTATTAAACTATATGCAAATTGTGTTTTACAATGATATATTAAATATTAATATCACAATTTGTGATAATGAAATTGAATTAAGTAACTAAAAGTTCCATAATGTACCTTGAAAATATTATCTTATGAATTCGAAAAATTAAAAATTACGATTGGGCTCAATCATTTATTTTTGTTTTGGTAAGTACGATGATATTGTTGTTAAATTACCAAATTTCATTCTATATAAACAGGTGGGGATTTTTATTCATTAAAAAATGTTTATTGGTGATGACCGGATATTAAATTCTCAGTTTCTGCAAAAATCCAAATATGGTAAACAACACTACACATTAAATCCTTATTGAACGGAATTAATTCATATAAAATCTTTCCTTGAGACTTGTTTGTGTTTTATTTTTTATCATCAAAACTTAAAAATAAAACTTAAACAGCAAAAAAGAATATATACATATATATATATATATATATATATATATATATATATATATATATATATATATATATATAGGCATAAACTTTTGTTTGGGATCGAAAACATGAAAAAAATGATGCAGTCTACAACTGGTCATGAGACTTTATCAATCGTTACCGTTTTTGTATTATTAATTTTCTTGTTTTTTTCACCGTTTTTGTCCGCAAAACATTTCAAAGAATTCGGACAAGAAAACAACGCTTCGATATCAAGCAACGAGATTGAAGCTCATCTATCGAAGATGAACAAGCCTTTTGTTAAGTCTATTAAGGTAACTTTGAAATTCTGTTTCTATTACCTGTTTTTTGAATTTTAATATTTTAATTAAATAAATTAATTTTGTAATATTGAATCAGAGTCCAGATGGTGATATAATAGATTCTGTCTTGATTCATCTTCAGCCAGCTTTTGATCTACCAGAGTTGAAAGGAACAATACAATTGGTATGTTGTAATATAGATTCATAAAACATAGAACATGTAATATGCACATGTATTTAGAAAATATATGTTGACATCTGGAATTCTTTTTATGCATGCATATATGTGTATATTTAGTTATGTATTTATTGTACTATTTTTGCTTTTTCAAGAAAAAAAATTTATTTTATTATTATTATTATTATATGATATCATATATAATATATATGATGTTGACAATATATATAACAAAAAATAAAATAAAATTTACATATTTAATGCCTAAAGTTTTTAAAATATATAAAATTAGTCCTTTATTTAAGCCTTCAACAATCGGTGCATTTTGCTACATGGATGATTTTTCGTAAATTAACAAAAACTCATCACCACTTTTAATTTTAATTTCTCTTTTCTCACTCAATATTTTTAAAAATTAATCGAGGAATACTAATCGATTAAGTAGATATGTTACTTATAAAGAACAAATTCAGTGACAAATTGTCGTTTGTGCAATATTACGTAAAACACGTCCCTAACTTGATTACAAATTGAAAGTTCGATACCTTAAACTAAACAATTTAAAGTTGTCTACCTTACGTTGAAATATTATTATTATTATTATTATCATTATTTTGAAAAATTATGATAATTAACAGGTTCCACCTGAGGTACCAAAAGGAGGTGAAAATACAAAAATGGAATCAGAAATCAAACAATTATGGAGCTCCAATGGTGAATCGTGTCCTGAAGGAACGATTCCAATTAGAAGAACAAGTGCAAGTGATATTTCGAGATTCGGTTCTATTTCTAAATTTGGAAAGAAACTTGGTCAAAAGTCGGGGGGCCAAGGCCACGAGGTAATTTACCAATTTTTATTTATTTAATTATTTTTATTTATCAGAACTTGGATACAAATATCGTATTGAGTTAATGGCTATATATTATGATATACTCCAATTATTCATAAGTATTTTAGATTGAGTTTGTGACAATATATAGCAAGTTTTGTATTATGATTAAGAAATGGTAGGCGTTTTTTAAGTGTTACTGTGTTACCACGTACATAATAATATATCATTTAGAAAGAAAGAAAAAACCCATAATAAAAGATTTATTTAACTACATATACGAACCTAAATATTATATATAGATTTTATTTTATGAAACAACTATAATTTCATAACTTTTTGTTAAATTCATATAATTAATACGTTACATATTATGAAAGGGCTTTTAGTTTATTAATTGGTATGTGAGTAGTCCATCAACAATTAGATTCTTACTCCGTAGTTCAAGTCTCATTGAAGACACTTTTCTGATTGTATGTGGAAGAGGTTATAGAATTGCCGTTTTTTTTGTTAACCCATTGCATTAATTTCTTGTTTATCTTATAATGTAATAAAGTTTATACCTTGATGTAATTTATTAACTTGACTGCAGAAAATGTCTTAATTTATGTAAATTGTAACAAACAAATTTATCATAATTCTGTAGTCAAGGCATATACCAAAGTTTCAAATTACCAACAATAAAGTTGAAATTTCGTTACGTTAACACATACCATAAAATAAGTTGTAGTTCTTCTATATATTTAATTCGATCAGATTAATAACACAGGCTAATTTATTTAACCTAAATAATATATTTAATTATTGGTAATTTGGATTAAAAATTTGCAGCATGCATTGGGTATAGTAGCAGGAGGGGAATACTATGGAGCAAAAGGAACTGTAAATTTATGGGCTCCAAATGTCAAAAATGATGAGGATTACAGCAATTCACAGATATGGGTTATTTCTAGCCCGAATCAAGATGCCAACGTTATTGAAGCTGGTTGGATGGTATGTATGCTACCCTCATTTTCTTTTACTTATTTGTTTAATTAATTTCTCATATAATAGTGGATTTTGGAGGAAGTGTATGAAAATCAGTATAAAAAGCAATAATATACTATGTTTATTTGAGGGGCGGGAAAACAAACTTTAAAAATAGCGGGTTTTCTTTTCCATACCCATAGGAGAAGATGGTTTTGAAAGTGATACCTATTATCAATGTCATACTTATAGTAATTTTCTTAATCAAATCAAAGTTACCCCAAATTATAGTTTTAATTTTCTTACAGTACAACGCTTTCTAGGTTTTTCAAAACTTTAGTCATGTAGAGATCATCGTTAACATGACGTAGGGTGATATGGTAAATTTGTTTGCTGCATTTAACAAGTATAATCGCAGTTTATATAATATGTTAAATATTAATACTTGATAATCTATATATAATGATAGGTTTACCCAAAATTGACCGGAGACAGGTTAGCTAGACTTTTTATTTACTGGACGGTAAGAATTCTATTACGTATTTTTTTTCTTTGAAAATAAAATAAGTTATATATCTGTTAACTAATACTTTTGTCAACTATATAAACATTTTTATATTTTTATGACATGCATTTAATTTTAAGTTAAAAATGTGTCACAAAATTAAAGGTTTTTTATTTATTAAAAACATCCAATTTCTTATAAGCCTAATGCCAACGGCTTCATCAGTTTGAAACTGATGAAGCCCTTCCAAAGTGACTCTGATGGCACCGTTTAATCGGTTGTTTCATCGGTTTTCACTCTTCAATTTTCCGATGAAAGGGAGGGGGGGTTCGGTGGGGCCCATTTCCTATTTTATTTTTTATTTTTCAAAATTAGCCGTTGGAGTTTGTTTGTTCGTGACATCATTCTGTTTCGATTACTAGCTAGTTTATAAGAGTTTGTTTGTTCGTGACATCATTCTGTTCGATTATGATTGATTAAAGTTTAAACTATTTTTTTCATATTGAATTAGAGTCCAGATGGTGATATAATAGATTGTGTTCCTATTAATCTTCGACTTGCATTTGATCTTCCCCAATCAAAACGAAGAATGCCATTGGTAAGTTCTTTTCTTGTTAATCTGTTACGTAGTACTTCTCAACTCATGTTTATGTTAAACTCGGTTGTAAGGATTGTCGTTAACAAAACTCTGATATTTATAATGAAATTTAGATTTTGGTTACTTGCATGGATATTTTTCTTAACTACACACCTATTTCATTTCTTTATTTTCATTTTATTTATTTTTAGAATGTCTTCGATTTTTTTAGGGTATATAATATATGTAATTTAATTACTTTACTTATTGTTTCTACAAAAATTATAATAAACAGGATCCACCAGAGTTACCAAATGGAAATGATAATGCAGAAATGGAATCAGAAATCAAGCAGTTATGGAGTTCAAAGGGCGAATCACGCCCAAATGCTACAATTCCAATTAGAAGAACAACTGCAAGTGACATTTTGAAATCCGTTTCAGTTTCTAAATTTGGAACAAAATTTAGTACTGAAAACGTCACAACTAGTAATGGGCATGAGGTATACAATTTTTAATTCATCGTTTAGCACTTGGAAAACAAGAATAGTTATGCCCCTGTTATGATGTTTGAAGAGATCAGCATAATACTTACAAATGTACGTTTGCAGCATGCAATAGCGTATGTAATGCAAGGAGAATTCTATGGAGCGAAAGCACGTTTAAATGTGTGGAAACCAAATGTTGTTGGAAATGATTTTAGTCTTTCACAAATTTGGGTTATTTCTAATGTTCCAACTCATGATATCCAGACTGTTGAAGCTGGTTGGCAGGTACGTAATATGTTCATCCTCTTTACCTCTTACATGATTGGTGAATATGTTAAAATAATTTGCGGAGACAAGGTTATACGAATGTATGTGTGCACATATGTACGTTTTTAAAACGTAGTTTGTTATGACAGGTGTGCCCAAGCTTATACAAGAATAATATACCCAGGCTATTCAACTACTGGACTGTAAGTTTAATCTTAGTAACCTCGATACCTTAAGGACATTTACCTTTTGGTACTAATAGTTTGAAACTAAAAAATTACAGCCAGATGGATATCAATCCGGTTGCTACAATTTACAATGTCCTGGATTCGTCCAAATCAGTAATAAGATTTCTCTTGGAGCTGCTTTAGATCCAATATCAACATACAATGGTAAACAATATGATACCCCCTTTTTGATCTGGAAGGTAAATATTTATCATCCAAGTGCACAAAAAGTTATCATGGCCAAAACATGATTGTCATTTATGTTTGATGCCGAACTGTGTAGGACCCGCAGGGTGGGAACTGGTGGTTGAGGGCTGGAAGTGAAGTTATAGGATATTGGCCAAAAACCTTATTTACAGACCTGTCTGATCATGCAACGATGATTGAATATGGAGGAGAAGTGTATTCAGGAAACTTGGGTACACACACGTCGACCCAAATGGGCAGTGGTCACTTCTCGAATGAAGGGTTCAGGAAAGCAGCGTATGCTAGAAACCTAGAAGTGGTTGATCAAACTAATCATTTCAACCCGGTGTCTAATTTAAACGTATTAGCAGAGAAACCTAATTGTTACGATGTTAGAAAAGGGTATACTAACACTTGGGGTAACCATATATTTTTTGGAGGACCTGGAAATAATCCAAATTGTCCATAAAAAGATGTCGAAATGATTCGCTCTATTAAAATATACATCGGATTTTCATATCATCAACCACCATCCTTTACGACCAAAATAAACTATACAATATGGGGCAAGTCATCAATGTACTTTAGTGTCCAACTTTCCGTTCATTCCAGAAAAATAGCAACATAGTCCAACGTTCGTCCACTATTTTCAAGTGTTGTATTAATATTTGGTTACTGATGAAATCAGTTGTAATTGGCAAATGACAATACAGGTATGCTCCCATTTTGCGCAAAACAAAAGTATGACGGTCTTACCAGGAATGAAAAGGATGACGGTCTTACCAGGAATGAAAAGGCTCCCTACTGTATATTGCTAATGTGAACATTTGGCACAAAAAACAAATATATATCATGAAGAAATAACGCATTTGGGATCAAAAATGAAAATGCAAATGCTAAAGTCATCATGGCTATATTAAAGGATGAAGACAAGTATTACAGTTTCAGTTGCATATCACTTGAAGAAATAGAAGCAAAGTACCAAACTGACACCAGATTGAATGATTTTCAGCTAAAGAAGCCATTTTACAACAACTTAAGTTCTGGAGCCCCTTATTGATACTTTAAGATTCAAATGCAAATAGCCAATACATGAAACTTTTAACAATAAGTTCCGTATCTTTCATTCAAAACAAAATCGCATATAATATCTTTATATCTAAAAACAAAAAAAAAAACTTAAGAGACCGATATAGTTTCAAGCAGAGCTTTACCTTCATCGCTCAACTCGATATTCTCCATTTTAACCCTGCGACTCAGCATTGGGGTCGTTTTTCCGGCTGCTGCGTAAATCCTTATCAGAGATTCCAACACTTCACCACCAACATTCTCCTCAGCCTTGTATAAAATCTCCACAAACCTTTCCGCACCATCTACATCATTACTGCCCTTAAAAAGCGCCATTAATTTCTGAACAGACGCAGTGTCCGGGACCCACTTTTCACCTTTTCCTTTACCAGTTGAAATCGCATTATCAATGCAATTAACAGCAGATGCAATATCCCCTTTTTCCAAATAATAATTCAAGAAAATCTCCCAAGTTTTCGCATTAGGCTTTGCACCTCTCCTTCTTGACAACTCTTGAAGCTCCTCCGCCTTTTCAAATAAATCAGCTCTAATATAACCTCCTATAAGAACATTTGCAATCCTTATATCATAAGATGAACACACTGATACCCATTCTCTGAAACATTTTTCAGCTCCCGGTAAATCATTTAATTTTACCAAAACCTGTATCATATTTAAATAACTAATATTCGCAGTTTTCTTAAATGCTAGCTTTAAAGAACGCCATACACGATAGACTTCTACTAGATTACCAGTCTTTCCATATAATGTAATTAGATGTTGAAAAGCAGAAAGATCCTTGTGCAAAATTTTCTTTTCTAACTCCTTTAAAGCATTCTCTGCTTTGCTGGTCAAACCAGAGTCAATGTAGATTGATGCCAAATTCGAATAAGTTGTCCAATCTTCAGAAACTTGGTCATCCCTCTTCAATTCATTGATTACTCGTTCAACACCAGAAATGTCATTCATGGCAGCAAAAGCCCTCATCCAAATGTTATATGTCAAAGTATCAAGTTTAATCTCAGCTGCCTTCATTTCTAGGATGATTTCTGGAATTCTTTCAGGCTGACCAGTTTTTTCGTACAGGGTCATAATGCAGTTATAATGAACTGAAGTTAAATTTAAGTTCAATTCTTTCATTTTTTCAAACATAGACTCCGCTTTATCCGCCATCAATTCTTTGCAGTAATGGTTTAAAAGTGGACCATATGTGAAGTGGTTTTTCGATTGTTCTGGGAGTTCAACAAAATAAGCCTCTGCAGCATTTATCCCTCGTGCTTTGGCAATAAGGTCAATATGTACAGCTTGATCACTAACCGTCTTGTTCATACCCCTTTCAGCCATAGTTTCTGATAGCTGTAAACATTATGTGGCAAGCAATCCAAGAATTATGAGAATGATTGTAGTGTACACAGTATAATTAGCAATATTTGCAATAAAGATGTTCATAAGGCTTGCTATGGGCTCAAACCTTCATGGTTACCTACGAATACTACTATGTACTTTCAAATTGTTACTTTTTAAGAGGAAATAGAAAGCTAAAACATTTGAAATTGATACACATTGAGCAGCTCAAAGTTGAAAACATAAATGAGAAGCGATTTAAATGTAATAGGTATTGCTGTTTGCTATATTAGGCATAACTATTACTATAAACAAAATAACAGAATAAATTAGAGCCATTGGCTTATGTACAAGAGTAACTTGAGATTTTACCATTTTACTCGGTCTCTTATCAGTATCCCTCATCCATAAAAATGAAGATTTTCCAACATATGCATTATGTTCTAATACGGATGATTTCACAACAGGAAAACATAAGCCTATTAAGAAAGATCTTGGAAAAAATCCTAAACTTGAGCTACTCATTGTAATCGAATGTTGTTCACTGAGTCTGTAGAGTGTTTTCTATAAACTTATCAAATGTGTAACTAAGAGGACAATATCTCGAGTCCTGAAATTCAATTTAACAAAATACATTCAATCCTAAACTAAAGGAGTGTTTCAGATTGCATATAAAGTGCTTATAGCTTATAGCATATTTTAGACGATTATCTTTTTAAGGAGGTGCTTGGGGACTGCATATTTATTACTGTAGTGCTTATAGCTAAAAACGTGTGTTCAAAATAAGCACCAATCCACCAGCTTAAACATGAGTACCTTTTTTCTATAATTGCTAAAACAGAAATGTATCCAAACACTCAAAAAATATGTATTGCCTTTAAAAAAAGAGAGGCAATAAGCTAACAACAAAGTTTACACATATGCATTTCCATATATACAATAAACAAACATAATATCAGCAATGTAATGGTGATCACAGTTATACAAATAATTTATGCTCATAAAAGATGAATTGATAGAAATATAAGTTATTATTTAAATAAAAACAATACCTTTAAGGCAGGGGCGTGATGTTTGCGATTACGTAAGATTTTGAGAGTGTGATCAACCTCCCATTTGTAAGCTTTCTTTCTGGATTTAATAAACTGATTTAAATTCTGCTTAACGTTAACATCTGATCCACCATCTTTGAGCAATCGTCTGTAAAGCGCTTCTTCTAAATACTTTTTAGTAGATCTCTTCGTTAAGCTTTTTGTTTTACCAAATCGTTGAATAAAAAGCGACGATGACATTTTTGAAATGTGAAATTAGATTAAATTCATAAAAATGAACGATTAATAAATGGATATTGTGTTTTGAAACCCTAACTGGGGACTGTGTTCGTTAGTAGGGTTTTGTGAAAGGGTTTGCAGGAAAGAAAGATGGGGGGTATCGTGCGGTTGTTGGAACATGGATACTATGGTGCACGCTCAGCTACCTGGGCTTAGGCCCATTTCTTAATTGGGCATCTAAGTCATCATATTATTAAGTTGGATCAAGAATCCATCATTAAAAAAAATGATACGCCCACGACCCATGCCCTAATAAAAAAGAGAAACTAAATAATTTGCCACAAATTTCAAACGAATATAACGATTTGCCCTTCGAAAAAAGAACTTGAAAATTTGCCCTACCCGGAAGCAAGTCGCAAGCTTGGGACTTGCAACCCGGACATAAACTAGCCGTGACTGATATCAAAATTAGATGAAGGGTACCCGGAAGCAAGTCGCAAGCTTGCGCTTGTGACCGGATGTTTGTAACTTGCGACCCGGACATATACTAGCCGTGACCGAGATCGAATAGCTGGCGGACGGAAGTCGCAAGAGCCCGATCGCAAGTCGCAAACTTGCGACTTGCTTCCGGGTGGGGCAAATTGTCAATTTTTTTTTTATGGCAAATCGTTATATTCGTTCGGAAATTGTGACAAATTATTTAGTTTCCCTTTTTTATTAGTGCCGTGGGCGTATAATTTTTTTTAATGATGGATTCTTGATCATTCAAAAATTGTAAAAAAAAGGATAATTTACTAGAATTTTCTAGCTCCGTCTTTAGACATGATAAACGCATACTAAAGCTAGCGTAATGTAACACCCCGAAATTTGTTAAATTTAAAAAGTTGTGTACTGTTATGCGACACAAGGACTAGTGTCGCAGGTAGCGACACAGAGCCCAGTGCGACACAAGGCTTGTGTCGCAGTGTCGGGTTGAAAGACGGTTAGCAAGGGTTAAAAGAGTAAAACAGAGGGGGTTAAACCTCACTTTTCATTCCAAAACTTTCCAGAAACAAGAACTCGCTTCCAGAACCATTTGTGTGTGTGTTTTGAGATTTTAGAGAGAGAAAGGAAAAAGAAAATCAAGATTTAATCTTTGAAAGTGTTCCTTTGTATTTGAAATCATTTCTAGGTAAGAGTCTGAGTTTATCATGTGCTTTATCATCTTCATAAACTTAATTGGGTTAAAGAGTGTGAATTTTACCCAGAAACTTGTTAAATTCGAAAGCTGCTGCTGTTCTGTTCGTCATTGCGACACAAGGGTTGTGTCGCAGCTTGTGTCGCAGTGATGGTGTCGCAAATTAGTATTGTTGCTTTAGCGACACAAAGAATTAGTGTCGCAGCTTGTGTCGCTAGTTTCCACTGCTAGTTAGTACTGTTGCCATAGAGACACTAACAGCTAGTGTCGCAGGTTGTGTCGCAATAATGTGTTGAGCGACACTAAGTTAGTGTCGCCAGGAGGTATAGCGACACTAGGGGGTAGTGTCGCAGGATTAATTGATATTTTAAATAATATTAATTATTATCAGAGTTAATTGAATACGGTCGCCTTGACAGGTATTTCGGATAGCAATTCATGAATATCTGATCGTCGTCCTCGAGGTAAGTGGTAGGAAAGTAAAGAATTTAATTGTCTGATTTTGTTAATAATGATTGTGTTTCAAGGTTGGATTGAATAACTGAGTATATATCTATGGGTTGAGTGACCAATTGCTGAGTGAACAATTGTACCCATGAGATTGAGCTGAATGGTCAATTGCTGAGTGAACAATTGTGCCCATGAGATTGAGCTGAATGGCCAATTGCTGAGTGATCAATTGTACCTATGTATACGTGAGTTAAGAGGCCAATTGTTGAGTGATCAATTGTGTCTAGCTGTATAAATTGAGTGGCCAATTGCTGAGTGATCAATTGTGCTGATTGAATATATGTTGAATGTAGTAAATGTATGATTGAATATATGTTGAATGTAGTAAATGTATGATTGAATGTATTATTCCTTTACTTACTAAGTGATGTGCTTATGTTTTGTTGTATGTTGTGTTGATAGGTATGTCTAAAAGAATGAGAGGCGGGGATATGGGCAAACAACCCGAAGGCTGCTAGTGATGGACTTACTATGGATGGATAGTAAGGAGATGGACTCGTAAATCATGCTCTGTATAAAAATATGATATTTTCTGGAGATAATGTACAACGTTGATGTTTCTTTGTATTAATATATAAAGTGCTTTGTAAAAAAAAAAAAAAATTCTAGGACGTTTCACGTAATGACCACATTAGCGGGATATGTTGTTTTATTATAAGTAGTGACTCGACGACATCCGTATATTATCTAATTTGTTTTGCCATTAATGGTGAGTCAATAACCATAGCTTGCTAATTAGAGTTACGGATTCTAGATAGTGCAGTGAAGATTAAAAAAAATATGAAAATGATATAATTATTTTAAAATGAGAATTTTATAAGTTAAATACGGCAATATTGAGTGTTAATCTTAAATATACCAAAAAAGAAAAAAATCATTTTCCAGATTTATGATAAATGAGAATAGAAAGAGAGAAGAAGAAAAGGACTACCTTATATGTCAGAAAGGTTATTTATATTTATTATTTAGGAGTTTGAAAATAGGATAATTATGTTTGGGTGATGCATAACTTGCTTCAGTTATTGAATGATCTGGTTGATTTTGAATAACTCCTTCAAAAAGACCTTTACATTTACATCACCATCCCTTTTATGGTTTCATTGTTATTTTAATGAGTAAAACAGTGATGAAGAGTAGCAAAATTATTGTCCTTTATTTGAAGCTTGAAGGTTCTTCTAAATGGGTGATTTGTTGAAGTAAATTTTGATATGATGAACATCCAAAGTCCAAACAAACTGAACGATGTGCAGAGCTAACATAAAACATTACTTAAATATTTGATGTTGTGAATACTTGCGATGATTGTATGTATGAACAAATTTTGTAGAATACAGGCCAGCAACTTTATTCCCAGACCTTCGTGATAATGCAACATATGTAGAAGAGGGTGTATGGTAAACATTTGGAACAAATGTCGCCACAAATGGGTAGCAGCCACTTCCCAGATGAAGGGCTTAGGAAAGCAGCGTTTGTTAAAAACATACAAGTGGTTGATAAGAAATATACACTGATGTATTTGATCCAAGTTAATAATAAGTCGGCATTTAAAGTGTGTTGGGAAATCGGATGCTTTACTTGAGTAACCCTCTTAGGGCTTAGGCTAAAATGATTTTCACTTGTGGTCTTAAAGCTTCAGCCAGCATCCTTGGGTTCATCGACTACTTGGCCCAATTAGTAAAAAGTGGTGATTTGTACACCACAAAGAATTGAATAATGCTTCATGGGCCTAAATTATATACAACACTACTAACCACATGTACAACATCACTTAAGCATTAGTGGTGGTGTATGAATAATTCTTAGTGGTGTACAAATCCCCATCCATTAGTAAAACGGTATCAGAGATCAGTATTCGGAAATGCATTATGTGATTTGAAATTTTAATCACGCAACTTTTTTGGTGGCAGTTGATATAGGCTTCAAAGTTTTGGGAGTAGCACTCTCTGCTATCTAAATAACAGTTACTTTTACTACTAAAGTATATCTAAAAAACAAAATCAAATAAATTAAACATAAAAGACTTTTTAGTAATGAGATCTGGGTACGGCTAATTGATACAAAATTGTACACTCAATAAAGTTGCCTGTGAGAAAAAATCCAAATTGACTCGTTTACCATAAGGTGGAGGGCTACTTCTTATCGCCTGCTATAACTCGAGATACCACACCAACTGCAACAGTTGTCCCTGATGATCTTAGAAATACCCTCCCAAGAGCTCTGCTACTTGAATATTCATCCACACAAACTTCTCCTTGTAGTACCACCTGAAGGAATTAAGGTAAATATCGAGAAAATGGTGTGAAGACGTAAAAAATAAAATAATAAGACTCTGTACTTTTCGGTTCTTTCAAACCTAATCCCAAAAGAAAAACTTTCCACTTCTATTAGCACTATGCTTATCCAAATTTACCATTATCAGCATCATTAAAGAAAATTAAGGACACTATATCAATAGTATTAATACAGATTCCACATATCTTGTCATCTGATTTTCGTGAAAAGGGTAGTACTTATTTGTAGTTTTTAGTCATCATCAAACTTTAATGTACAACGCCCTTGTATATTATTGTATCTGCCACACAATAAGGAGTTTAATGGGCAGCAATGACTCATCAATTTATGGTAACAATAACAATGGACAAAGTGGAAATTATCACAGGCTTTAACGGGAAAGAAGGAGCATTTATTTCAATGAGATAAGAAGGAAGAGTTCCAACAAACCTCAACTATAGCACTTTGCTTTGCTAATAGACAACGTGGTGACTTCTTTGTTACTTTCCCTGTCTTAGAATCAAGCAATGACACAATCTTTGAAACTCTTGCTACTTCCTTTGCATGGTGTATGTGAAACTCCAACTGCTCATTTTGTAGACATAATTCAAATCCATAAAAAGCTATAAGTGGCACTTTTGAAACTTTTTACTAATAAAAGAGTTTCATATAGGTTAAGTTTTTAGTTCACATGGGTAAAAAATACTATCAGCTCCAAAGGGAATGGGTCAAAAGTCACCTACAGGTCACCATTAAGGCACATAGCACTAAAATCGTTTTATTTAAGCTCAAACTAATGTTGTGATATTATAGTTTTATAGTTAGGAAATTTCAGAAAGGTAAGATACCAAAATTTTCTAACGTAGGTAACCAAACATAGTTTTGGTCATAAAAAGGATTATAATTTATAAGTTCAATTTTACCAAGAATAAGGAACATCAAACCGGATTATCAACAAAAGGATGAAAAGTTCAACTTTATCATGTTACTTCATTTATCTTACCTTTTTGTTAAAAAAATCGAACTTCCATTCATTTTTATGAGCGGAACTATGTTTGGCTACCTACATCAGTAAACTTTGGTAATTATGTTAACCTTTTTACCTAAAGCAGAAATCAGTCATAATGAATTTAAAACTTGGACAAAAAGTTGTGTGGGTCAACCCAATGAGCCGGCCCAATTGAAAATGTACCAAAGAAACCATCTGTTTTGACCCGTTACCCAACCCCACCTAATTTGCAGCTTTGCAACTTCTATAGTCTAAACAAAATACATAAAGCTCAGAGAACAAAAAAGGTGATAAATATATGTTACATATAAGAAGATTACCTGAGACCCGATCAGAATTGGCATTTGGACATCCAGAACGAGAAGCTTTAACTCCAAATGGTTGGTGATGGCCACTGGGAAATCTGGGTGACACAGCACACCACCAGACAACACAAAATTTGCATCAACACCTTGTAGACTAACAGCTACATTGTCTCCAGATCTTGCAAGGCTACATGGCTGGGAATCGCGTTCAAGTGACCGCACTGTTCCAATCTCTCCTGAAGGTAGAACAAGAACCTACAAGTCCACATACAGAATAACATTAGCTCTTTGCATGTTTTTTTTTTTTAAAAAAAAAAAAAGCAAACCAGAAATCAGCAATAATAAATCAAGATCTGACACTATTTCCCTCGAACTCTGTTACAATGCCACTTATCTAAAATAATCAAAATCTGACACTATTTCCCTCGAACTCTGTTACAATGCCACTTATCAAAAATAGTTCGTATTGACAGTGTTTGGCATTGCATTTTGATTTTTGAATGAGATTATCTGATGGGAAGAGCTCCCAAACACACACTCAGAATACAATGGAATGCATCAAAGGCCATTAAACAATTAATGAATGTACCTTGCTTCCATTACGAAGTGCTCCAGCCTCTAACTTCCCACATGCAGATACCTGACCTTGAGATGGCATTTTAATTACATCACATATGGGCATTAGGAGAGGTTTTGAGTATTCTCTAGCAGGAGGTTGAAGAGCATCTATAGCTTCTAACAAACTAGGCCCGTGATACCTGTAATAGAACAAGCAAATAACCAATGATACCTCTAACTTCCTACATCCAGATACCTGACCTTGAGATAGCAGTTTAAAGAAACAATGGAACTAACCAAGACAACCGTGGATCAGAAGCCGGTGCCACCAAATTTTGGTTCTCCATGGCACTAATTGGAATCCATGACACATAAGAATCTCTAAAATTACAAGACCTAAGAAAAGTTCCAAGTTGCAATTTAATAGTATCAAAACGCTCCTTCGAATACTGAACCGCGTCCATTTTGTTGACCGACACAATTATTTGGTCAACGCCAAAACTTCTAATCAGCTGTGCATGCTCACGTGTTTGACCACCCGCACTATCAATACCCGCTTCAAAAGCACCAAGTGATGCATCTATAACAAGAATTGCTGCATCTGCTTGTGTGGCCCCTGAAATCATGTTTGGAACAAAATCCTTATGCCCCGGAGAGTCAAGCACCACAACATGGTATTTATTGGAGTTGAAATAGGCAACAGCCACTGTCATAGTTATCCCTCTTTCTCTTTCTTCAACACTCTCATCCAATGCCCATGCATACGCAAAAGAACCTTTTCCCTGATTTTAAACAGAAAATACAGCAACCCAGTTTTAGAGAATAAATTAGAATGGGTATATTCTAATATTCCAGTTAAGTTTTATCTGTAAAGGGTCAAAATTGTAAAACACAAAAAGCTAAGCTTAAAAAGAAACAGGTCATATGGAACGAGAGAGTCAAACGAGTCAAGAGTCACCCAAATGTATTTTTGACACACAAAACCTCCTAAATGGTTATATTCAAAAAGTTAGATAATTATTGAAGTAACAACCTTTGTGATCAAAGATGACGCATGTTAGTATAAAAATTAAAACTTATGTGTCAGTTCACCCCAACCTGGACTGTTACTCTACCAAAATATGACCTGTTTTGACCTGGTACCCAGCCCATCCATTTTGTCACAAGTTGAATAAAAGCATCCTAATAGATTAGCAAATGGATCAAAATACCACACCTGTAACTTAGCCTCCTTTTCAAATTTGTGCATTTGTTTCTGAGATATTTGCCCCAGAAGGTGTAGCAGCCTTCCTGAGAGTGTTGACTTTCCAGAATCTACATGGCCAACCTGCAAATATAAGGTAGAATGGCTATTGTCAGCAGCTTAAAATTTCCCTTAATTAAATGATATAGTAAAATAAAAATGTAGAGCACTAACAATAGCCAGGTTTAGTTGAGTCAATCGATCTTCAGCTTGGTCAAGTAGCATCCACTTCTCAGGTTTATACTGTGAACGAGGTACAGACTTTTCCTTGTTAGAAATTATGGAATCTCCAGATTTGGCACTCATGGTCATACTGTTTAATTCACTGGAAAGCCTATTTGTTTGTGAGTCAGATATGGGAGCACGAATGTTTTCTTCCACGTGTTCAGATTGATCCTTTGAGATCAATGATGCTGAGTTGTCAGAACGCTTCGCACTTGGCTTTAAGCTGACATTGTTCATTGCTTTGCTGGAAGGGGTATCAGATGTTGATGGTTTGTTCAAGTTTGGTGCCACTATTAAATTTAAAAAATACAACATGTCAGGTTTTCAGATACGAAACTTAAGGTTACTTCATGTATAACAGAAAAACTAAATAAAGCGGCAATAATTTGAAAAGAGCACATTCCGAGTCATGAAACACATGCAACTACTTATAGATGTTACATACATATAAATGTTAATATAGATCAAGTGCGTATGCAAGTATGCCTTTAGTTGGAAAGAATGTTCTCTTTCGCTCTTTTAAATAAACGAATCTCAAAATCAAGTAACAAGACCTCTCAATCTTAAACGAGGTTTATGAGTTTATCTCATCACGGAGGTTAGATCACAAAGGCCACTCTTCTCTTCCAAAATGATTATCTTGGGTAACCACAAACTTAAGAAACTTAAAATGTTTAAGAGAACACCCGCTTAAAGTATAAGTTATATTACAAGAATGAGGTGAAGAGGATAACTGAGGTGGCAGTGATTGGCTGTAGAGAGGGTCGGTGTGAAGGTGTTGCATCGCCGTGTGAAGGATGCACTAGTGGGGGTGGGGGTATTGTTTAAAAAATTAATGATAATAGAATAAAGGGGAAAAAACGCGGAAAAAAAAAGTCAGTGAATTTGCACATTTGGATCCCAGGTCAACAAAAGGTAAACGGTTTGATTGGTTATAGGTCAATAATACAAATGTTTGAATGAGGCAAATAGGCCAGGGAATGAATTGAGATGAGAAAACTGTGTAACGACTTACACACAAATGGGAAAAGTTTGTTGCGTTTTAGTAGCAAAAAGTATAAACCGGTATGAAAGTCCTTGAACTTGATATTTAGACAAAAAGAGTACCTTTGGAACCTATTTTGAAAGATCGCATTCCCATAGAAACCACATCATCTGGAGATGGGTTATCAAACTTGAAAGGGGCTGAAATAATCAAAACAGGCAAAATCCATGGGTCACTAAAGTTATTTGATACGACTTTATATGAAAGAAAGTTGTCCAACATAATTCCCCGAATTGTTGAGGAATGTTTGTCCCATTGACGGCCATCTATTTAAAGAGCATGTGCAAACCTATGTTAACCTTGTAATGTTTTTCAGACATAATGGCATTATGTAGATCATGGAATTGTCTTCGACTATTTCCATGCAAGAGGGTGAATTTTCCCTCCTTTGCTGAAGGAGCATCTTTCTGTGGTTGAAAGTTTACAGCCCCATTCGGTGATCGATATGCCAATGATGAAAAAAGGGATTTTGCCATCACCGATGCTCCAGAGTTCATGCATATACCACCAACTGCATTAAAAAAAATCTAATCTATGAAGACACTAGGAAAGTGGAGAAGGCACCTACAATTAAAAAAAAAGGTCCTAGTTCCCTAAGGGTATGTAAGCTCCCCAAATTTCAAGGTAGTTTATAGCATGATCTGGTGCATAGACATTGGACAACAGTTGATGACTATGATGCTAAATTCATGAATAGTGAATGAAGTGACGATACTGATATGATATAGGAGGGTATACAAAACATGCAGATGCATACCTGTACTTGATTGGCCATTGTTAGAACTTCTGATCAACGGATTGCGAAGTACACCACAAATATCACAAGCAGACATATATTCCTCATTATCATATGTACAAATGGGGCAGCGCCAAACATTTTGCCTCACGGTTCCTTGTTTTACTACGTTATCTTGTTTTACTTCAAGAGAATCCCAAGCTGTAAAAAGATGTTATAGTCAAATGACAGGATTAGCTGTACTGAACCCAGCAAACTCAAGCCTTTGTGATGGCTTGATAATCTTAGTTATGAAAAGTTATTCATGCAAGATTTAGTTTTGTGTAGTTTATGGGACACCAAATTAGTACAAATAATTAAATCAACTCTCTCTTCAACAAAATGGAAACATTAGTTCTGAATTTATCCCAGCGACTCAAAAAAGGAAGTTTGTAATATGAAGGTGCTACGGATAATACTATTTATATTTGCGTGTGTATGTCACTTGCATAGTTATTAAAAAGTTTTAAAGCATATACCATCTATTGATTCAGAAGAGTTACAGGTTTAATATATGACTGCCACATACATAGTTAGACTGTTATTGACTCGATGTCAACACTTTGCAAAAAAATATTTACATATAGTAATGTATATGGCAATGCTGACACAATAAATTAATTACTACTCCGTAAAACTTAAACAGCATTCAAAATAATCCACAAAATCGTTGAACAACGGTATACAGAGCATAAAGAATAAAAGAAGGTACAAAATGCAACGTGTTCATTTAAAGAGCGAGTAAGGCTAAGAGATAACTGATGTTTCTAAAACAGAAGTGCATGAAAATTATGCATAGCTTCTACGTTATATTGTATGAGTAAACCATTGGAATGCTCTGCAAGTAGTTTCTGTAACATCAGCTATGAAGCATAAGAGCCATCCAAAATAATAGTTGTATCAAGTAACCTCTAACGGGGAGCAACTACCAGAACTAATAGTCAATATATGATTTATTATCATTAAGTTGCAAGCATGATAAAGCAAAGGTTACTTAGATTTTGTGTGAACAAGTTTCCTTAATCACCTCACATAAAAGAGAACAAAAAGTAAAGAGGCATGACTATTACTAGGCTCAAGAGAAAACTGCAAGCCAAAAATCATTTACCAGATTCGTGTTCATCCATGCCATTTCCATAATTATAATCGTAATTGTCTTCATGGTAATCATCATAAATATCATAATCTTCATCGAAATCGACTCCATATGTTATTTTTCGAGGCATTTCCTGGTGATAAAAACCAAATGCCTCATCAGACAAGTATTACTTAAACAATAAGCTTTACTATGTGATTTAGATCTAAAAAGATACAAATACCTTGAGTTTGTGGTAGACTGAATCAAAAATAAGATGTCATCCAAATCCTTCTGGAATGAAAAAGAGAGCAATTCACTGTCAATTTGCCAAAAGGATGGACGACATATTAATGTTAAAGGTATGCGTATCTTCCTACTTCATATCTCTTTTCTCGTCCAGTAAAATATCAAAATTCTGATACAAAATAAAAGGAAGAACTTCACAAAACTAAAAAAAATGAAAGAACTTCATAGAACTATGAACTAACTTCATAACTAAAAAAAATAAAAAATTGGCTGCCATGTATAGAGAGTTAGTTGCCCCAAAAGACCGAATTTGACAAACGATAAGATGTCCATGATTTCTAAGCCTACTCTACACCTTTGTCACAGTTGAGACTTGAACCCTCATTTTCTTGTTTTAGCAGCACCTTCTGTTTGACCTATCAACAAGCTAATTTTCTTTCTTAACTCTTCCCCACTTTACTTTTTTTTCTTTTTTCTTTTTTTGTGAATTAAAAACCTAGGCAGCTAAGCCAAAACATAATTGCCAAGCCCGCGTTCTAAGACAGTAACGATACATGTTCTACCTCAGGTATCAAAGTTCATAGCTTTCTCTCCGAAGGCCACATTTTCATGGCAAAAACTGACAAACTGACTATACAAATTGGCCCAAAAACATGTCACCAACCATGAATTTATAATATGTTTCACTACTATTATAGCAACATCGAAAAGATAACAAAGTTTCTAAGGAGTTCAAACACATAAAGTACGTAGCAAGTACTCCAAGTTCCTGTTTTGAAGCACATCTTTCGCACGTACACTTGTAACATGCACGATTTTATTTACACCAGAAATCATGTATGCTGAACCCTAATAGTCTAAATGCAATATTTTTAGTACTAAGTTTGTCAAAACAAATGTAACACCAGCTATGCCAAAAACTCTGACAAAGATATCAATTTTAAGATCAATTTGAATACATAAGCACTACAATTATGCATCACATTATGTACTATGCGTAACAATCAATATAATTATCACATCACAGTAAACAAACATTAGGGTTTCAGTATCTTTGCGAACAATCATACAACCTTCCTATAACCATAAACTTACCATTCCCTAAATCTCCATATATAGGGTTCATACTTAACATATTCAAATCATAAAATCAAGGGTTAAGAAGTGTTATTCGTACCTTAATTAAGTTGAATTAGAGGTTAGAACCTTCAATTATCAAACCCTAGCTTTAATTTCGTTTTTCTTCTTCTTCCTCCTTCTCCCGTTCGTATGTACCCACACATACATATGAGCTTAATTCTTCCAGATTTTAGAAGGAAGATTATATACATATTTTCACTTTTTACCCTCATGTATTTCCTTTAGGTACTTTCAGCCCCTCCACGAGCATCTTATTTATATTTCAACCATCTCAATAACATTACTATTTTAACACCAAACACAAATGTAATTATTTAAATAACATACATTTTATATAATATAATATAAACTTATAAAATTTGAAAGTGTTATAAAAACAAACTTTTGAGGCACTTTTGAATATTGAATTGAACATTGAATCACTCTCCTCAAAATCATACACCTGTTAAAATTCAATGTTCAATTGAACACCGACACTACAAGAAAAATGGGTTTTTAGGACCAAATTTTTGGAACGGCAAAAAAAACGGTGCCAAATACTTGTTATTGGCACAACTTAAGTTATCGTGCCAAATATCTATGTATTTGGCACCGTTTTATTATGCCATTCCTAATACGCTTGTAGTTGGCACAGTTTGTTTAGGCCCTTCCAAATACACATGTATTTGGCACCGTTTGTATAGGTTCGTCCAAATACACATGTATATAATTGATTTTTTCATCCTAGCTCGAGTCAAGTTCTCAGCTCTACGAGTCCGTCTGAAGCTTTATTTTTATAATGTTAATCCCATAATAAACTGTTTTGAGCTGAGTTCTACATGACTCATTTGCTACCGTAATTGTTATTTATTTGTACATATTGCTATAAAAGAGATCAAATGACACTCGATAAGCTCGAGATATTTATTTGTATGATCTCAAAATGTGTTTTAATACTGTTGATTTTCTTCTTTCTTTGATCACTTATTTTGAATAATCATTTATATATTGTTATGAATTTTAAAAAATACATATAATATGAGTATTATACTTGGTATAATAAATAGCAAATTAAATGAAACATTTTTTTACTTGGTATGCAAGGACATACATAATCATATCATATTAGTTAGTATATATCAATTTAGATAACTTTGGGTTGAAATACATATAAAATACATAACTTTAGTGGGTATGCAGTACCCGGCGGGTACCCTGTCTATTCGGCGGGTACCTGTCTATTTACATAATTTGGCACTTCGCATCTAAATCAATACGTGTAAACGTTCTAATTGAGTTTGTAGCATTATATTACAGTGTCGGGACAATATAAAATTAGTTAAAAAAAATCGGGACGTTTCAGTTTTAAACCAATGAAAAAAAAGAAGAATTTTTTTTTAATTGCAATCAGCGTTCTACCTTAAACATTGACCTTGAAAGCTGAACTTGAATGCCGGTAGAGAATGAGTGAATCCCCATCTCGATGTTCAAGTTGGTGAATACTGAAGCTTGCCTTCTTCCACTCCATATGCTCTAATGTGATGGGTTTACGTGCCCACAAACTATGTTAAACGGAAACGTTACCAGACATAAGGCCCATTGTGACTTTGGTACAAGTGTACAACTCAAAAGGGGTGAGCACAAAAATCAAAAAACCGAATCGTAATAGAAATAATCGAATTGAAAAATTCAAATCGAAGGAGAAACAGACGGTTTGATTTTTGATAATTCAATAACCGAAATTTTTCGATTCGATTCGGAGTTTACCTAAAAATTGAACCGTTAATAACCAACCAGAAATTACTAATTAATTATACATTTTTATTTTTTATTTAATTTACAATTTCATAAAGTATTTACCTTTTTAATGATTTTATCGACCCACGAACTTTATAAATACATATAAAATCTTTATTTCTACCATAAAAATGTATATCTAACTTGTTTTTTGAAGTGAAATTTTGAATTGTTTCTATATACTTAACCAAGTGCATTGTTAAATCTTTGAAAACATTAACTGGCGTATTATAGTTTATATGCTATAATTATGCATATTTTGGCATGTTTATATCTAAACTAGATACTCAAAATACATTTGTGTTCGATATTGTAGCTCAAATATTTAATTACGGGAGCGCATTCTGTTATTGAATCTACCATTGAGAGTGTTGTGAGGATTTGTTACCGTATTAAAACGTGTTGAGAGGAGCGTCTATTTTTATAATATTGTTCATGTAATTAAATTTTAAGTGGCCTATGGGTTCCGTGATTTTTACTCTCCATTTGAGAGGTTTTTCAAAAAAAATATATATATATATATATATATATATATATTTTATTTTGTGTGTATTGATTATTGATTCATAGATAGTTGTGTGATTTGTTGTCACAGAGTCACGTTTAAACTATTTGTAACCGTTATTTTAAATTATTAGTATTAAGTAAACATAGTATAGTAATGTAATAGCTAAACAAATAAGACACGTGCTATTTAATTTCATCAACCAAGGGAAACAAGAAGAAAAATAGTGAGAAGGGGCCCCACATGGTGTGGTTTGTTCAAATTTTGTTTCCCCAATTCGCGTTACGCGGGGTACTCGTTTACCCGTTCGTTTCGTCGTTCGTTTAAACGTTAGACGTTTATTAGACGCGTTTTGCTCACGATAATTTCACATTAATTTTTTATTGTAGTATTATTTTTAAATACTTTATTTTATGTTCTAAAGATGTTTCGCTGGGTTCTCGTTGGGTTGTCAGGTTCGATTCGCGCGTTATCTTTGCGTTCGGTACGTGTTATATAAAACGTATAATCGTTTTCGTTTAATCGTCATGCTTTATCTTTATAGCATAATGTTTTCAAGTAAATAACTATTATTAAAAATAGTTTTACGTTATTTATAAAATTCATATCACCAACGATCGTGTAGTTGTTGGGCTACACTCGATTGTTTTCGCGTAATTATACATAATTACAAAATTCTAATACTTCGCGTATTAATTAGTGGTCTTTGCTACACTTATCTCACCCAAGACAATAAAAAGAAATATTGAGTTTCAAAGTTAAAGGTATTTTTTAAACATTTAGGCATGTAAATGAATTGAACGAATATAAAACGAACACGGTTTGTAATTATCCATTTAACACTAAATGTTTTAACTAAAGAAGGGTTAATGTTGAACATGTATGTATATAATTCAGCAACAATTCATATTTGTACTCTTTTATTAAGGAAGTTAATATTCGTTTAGGTTCGTTCATATGTTACTAGAACAGAAATGAACACAATCATAACTGGATGTAAAAGAAGTATATATAATAATAAATCTATACAAATTTAGACACGATTATAAATGATAAAACATACCTACATGAACGAACACAATTGAACAAAACAAGTGAACGAGACCTAGTGATGATATATGTTTTTTTCCCTTTTTGAATAGCGGATTTATACCAAAAACAAATAACAAGAAGTTAGAATAAGAAGATTATAAGACCACTCTTAGTGGAGGACTGAAGAACTAAGTTGTAAGCTCATGCCACGTCAGCACTTTCTCAGAAAAACTGAATACTGCCGACAGTGAATTGAAGAACTGAACTTTTGGGCCTTCCGCATTTCCCCGTCTTCACTCTGACGCAACCACAAGGACACTACCAAAGATGCTCTGCTACCAATGGCGTCTTTGGTAGGACACTTCTAAGACGCTACAAAGACGGTTCACATTATGACACCTACTATTCATTCATATTATTTATCCATAATATGTTGTTAATTAGGAAGAAAAAATAAACAATGATGGATGCAAATCACGTTAGTATTTTTTTAATACGGTAAATCACTCAAATATCAACTTAATTTCAATATCAAGTAACTTTGCAAACATACAAGTATACAAACTGAAAATCTTGATTAAAATCAAGTAACAATTTTATATATGAAACAATATAATGTACATACTCTTTGACTGGTCAAAAGCCTTTGCTAGCATTATCTTTTAATTCCGATTCCAATTCCAATTCATTAGCAGATGATGACATTGATAAAACATATTTAGCAATCTCTCTAAACCTAGGAACACTTCTCAAATCAACTTTTGTACCATCAGCTAAAGTAATGATGACGTCACCCCATTCACCAATAAATCTTGGTACAACTTGAACGTCTTTAATTACTTTATATGAAAAATCACTCCTATCTTGACCCGTTAACCCGGATATAACCGTGACCCGCAAGTTTGTGAACCGGTATCTCAAGAAAAAGCCTCTGAGAACTGCAGCTAAAGTGAGTGGAAGCCAAACAAGAGTGAAACCAAGTACAAGATTTGCTACCAGGTCTCCATAGTGGGCCCCACCATCAAAGTAAATGGTTTCTTGGGATTTTGGTTTTGTGGTTGAGATTGGTGGGTTGTTTGTTGGTGAAGAAACATGGAGTTTGGTGGTGGTTAGTTTTGTAGTTTTGAATGGTTTTAATGATGATGGTAGTTTTGTGAAGGATGAAATATTAGTGGAATTTTGAAGGTGTATGGTAGAGGTGATGGTGGTAAAGATGGTGGTGGTTGACATGATGGTTTGTGGTGGTTTTATCGGTGAAAGATTTTGAAAGGTGGATAATTTGGAAGACTTTGAATAGGGGATGAATGGATCATGGATGATGGTGTTGAGGAGAGGCTACGTGGCAATATGTATACCAATTAACTTAAAAGTTGGGGAATATGAAAAAATGAAAGTGCATGCTAATGTTTGATTATATATTGAGAAAATTATTAATAGCTTAATATGATAGAAATTGAAAATCAAACTAAGAATATGATCGAGTCTAATGACATGATATATGATATATATGAAGAGTGAGAATTAATATCAAATAATAAATTGATTAATGATTAGATTAATACTTAATTTGTGGATTTAAAATGGCCATTAGCTCGTAACTAATGAAGTTTGACCACGTATTAGTGTCCTAACTCCTAACAATTTCTTCACAAATGGCAATCAGCCCCCTTGGCTCCTTCGCGGCTACATTTTTTACTAGATCATATCTCACGGTCAATAAGAAATATCATCGCCGCTACATCTTTTATCAGAGCATATGTCACTGCGAAAAAGGAATGTCCATGTATTAGCACCTTTGCAAATGGTCATTAGCTCTCTTTGTGGGATACAATGGCTCATGACCTCTTTGACTTTAGGCTGTTATTTGTATCCTCGTTAGCTCTCTTATGGATGATAAGAGGGTGTTTAGGTGGACTTATCTTTCAAGCTTATTTTAACATATGTTTACATTTTAATGTTTGGATAAGGTCACTTTCTTGAATTTAGTTTCTTATTTAAAGAGCGCTCAAAATAAACTTCAAGATTCTAATTTATTTATTTATAAACAATAAGCAAAGAAAATAGCCTCACCCAAACAGACAAACACCCCCTAATTAATGTTAAAACTCATGATCGAAGAATGATATTGTTGAATACATTACGGTCAAAAGACTAGTGATTTTCTTGTAAGTAAATGGAAACATGGGCCAGATTTAAGGCCCAATATGGTTGGAGTACCACCCACATGGCGTCACGTGCCCCTTGCCTTAAAAGTCCAAGATAAGACTAGTACGATATACGGGTTATAACATACGGTTGTACTTTTTGAATTGATTCACACAATGCGTTTTGCGGTGGGAGATTAGATCTCATCTTCAAAAATTATGGTTGAATTATTGGATTAAAAGGGGTTAGATGCATACCATTGTGATGTATTTTAAGGTGATTTTTTATTAATTAATTTAGATTTGATTTAGAATTGATACAAATAACTAATAATTTAACATTCCTTCGTTTACCACAACACGATCTTATGTGTTTTAGTACTCATATGGTGTTATAATTTAAAGATTAAACATGTTTTGAAGAAATAGGCATTGTTAAACATAGTACTAAAGGTACTTATGATCAAAAGAAAAGTTCTCATTACCATTAACAGTTGTTCATTCAATTACAATCAACAGATAGCTAGTATACCTCATTTTAATCACTGAAATAAGGATTGTGATTTATGATTAACGTAATTCGTGATAAATAGAAGAAAAGTAAGTATTAAGATTAACAATATGGAGGTACATTATAACTATAATATTATATATATCATTTCAAATTAACTAACAATCAGTAATCAGTGTATAATTGACGTTGAACACAATATATTAAATATAAAATTGTTACAAGAAAAACATTTCATATCTATGGTTAAAATTGACCTAAATATTTGATCGGCCAATAAATCGATAAAATGATTGGTAAAAAATCAGAAATATAATAATATGTGAAATTCACGTATCATAATTATCGTTACCCTCGTTTTAATGCAAACGTTGTGTCGATACGTAGTTGAAATAATATTTACTCGAAGTTCAAATTATTACCCTTAACTATAGGATGTTGACAGTTTTAACCAAACAAAAACCAATTTGTGTTAATGTGAAATAGAAAATGCCGACAGTTGAAAGGAAAATAAGTGTCGGTGCCGCTAAATCTGGTGTACTAAACACGACCATTTATTACATGTCTCTTTTTCACATCGCTATAAATGATTAGACTTGCGTCACTTTGTCTTTGTGGTTTCTAGGTTCCAATGTCTAATTCCATACGATAATTAACATAAAAAATGGTTAAGATTCGTTTAGAGCACGAAGAAAGTAACACTATATTCACAGCGTTATCACGCTCAAAAAGTGAATGATATTGAGTTAAGAGTATTTTAAGATTTTTGATTTTTTAAATTAACGAGTGTGAAAGAAAATAAAAGAAAAATGTAGAAGATATCATCTCGCCTGAGACGCTGTAGAAGAACTTTGATGAGAACGTTGTTGGAAACATTAACGGGGAGTGGCAGAACACTTCAGTATAACGTCGATGCTGAACGCCGATTTAATTTCTTATACCACTATATCATATCATAACAAGCCTAAATCAAGCTCTCATTAAAAATTCATACGGAGTAAGTTACATTCTTAAAACTTTCTAAATGCAAGTCAAAGCAAGCTCTTTATTGAAGTTAACATCAATCTAAAGGTTAATCAAATTTTGATCTTTTTTAACATAAAGTCAAAAGGGGTCGTTTTCAGTTAAGACACTACGGTCCCTTTTACTTTTTACTAATTACATTTACAGTCCTTTCAATGCCTGATTGTCATTCAACAGTATTAAACAGTAGCTTTGATCCATTTACTTTTAACTTGCATTCCTGGTACAAACAATTCTTGTTAAACAGTTATTGGGCGTATGGTTAATTTGGAAGGTCTCAATTCTCAACTAATCGTTTTTAACTGATTATAACTTTAATTTTAATAAATACTCCGATTATAATTAAAATTTTAATAAATACTCCGATTTAAGCAAATCTCATATACAAATTAAACCAATGAATTACAGCAAGTAAAACTTGGTCGCCCAAGTGACTAAAAACCTATACACCAAGAATATGCCAATGACTAATTAAACAACCCTCAAATTTTAGAGAATGCCATACCTTTTGTACATAAACTTTCATATCAGCAACAACAACAATGCTTAATTTCGCCAAAAATCAATATCATATAGAGAGTCGTACATATACTCTGAAATAGAGAGACTGATTCTAGACCTTTTATATATAAACTTAATTGATTAGGATTTTGGAAAAAACTTTCTATTCGCAAACCATTATCATATTTAATTTATGACGTACCAAAATAAAAAAACACATATAATTTTCCAATTACTTTAACGATTGTTTGTCGATATGTATATACTAGGCACTTGAGTCTTAATTTCATCAAAACTACGATTGAATACCTCGTCCTCTAGTTATACACATCCAAAATCGGTCAACGATTCATTAGTTAATCAACACACATTGCATATGTAATAACGTAATCACGTATCTCAAAACCTACAACATTTTACCAAAATCTCAACATGAAATGTCTACTAACACGTTCATGAAAAGGTTGCTCTATACTTTATTGTCTTTAATATACAAAAATCAAATAATTAAAGATGCAACATAAGTGTGTCACAACTAAAACAACTATGAAAAATGCAAATCTTTTTCAGCCCATTTCCCCTATAAATACGGTTAAATCAGATAAAAAACCGTTGTAACCATATCCAGATTCATAGCAGTCCTACTCTAAAACATAGCAAGTTTTAAATTTAACAAATTAGGCAACTTTTCACTATTTTATGGGAATTATTTATTTATTAATTTATTTATATATATCTTGAATGAGTTATGATTGCATGAGCGAAGTACCATGTGCCTTTGTATGTAGTCTCAAAATTTGTGAGTATTAATAATCTCATGCACCATTCACTTTTGGCACACATTCTTTTCTTCTCTTAATTTTGTATCTCTTGAGAGAAGAATTGAAAAGGAAAACATTATGGAATTGCCATTATTTTTACTATTTCTTGCTCTTCTTGCACCTATTTCCACTTTCTCTTCACAACTACAAGATCCCAACCTTGTGGTTGAACATGTCCACAGGTATACTAACATATTTTACTTCTAATATTCCACTTTTTTTTTTTTTTTTTTTTTACCATTTATCACAAAAGAATGTTAATACAAATGTAATATAATTAACATTTTATATTTTGGATACTTACTTGTTAAATCAGTAATTTTACTTGCTTTTTTGTGATTAATTGGTGTTGATTTTCTTGAAGCATGTTGATATTGATTCATATGTGTACATTGTTATTGTTATGTCAACATTGACTGGTTTCTTAAGGTTACATTTAATATCTTAATCTCCAATTATCTATTTGTGGGTCCCATTTTATGTATTTTATTAACAATCCCACAAAATAAACACCTAAATCTTGAAGACTATTTGAAAATTTGGGTAGTTAGTGAATACTCACATGGATGGTTATTTTCTACTTTTTTACAATATTTACTCCATCATATTTAATTTACAGTTGAAAAAAGCTAGTGAATATGGATAAAGAAAAGTCCTCTTTAATGTCACTAATAAAGAGAATTCAGTTTTTCTTTGCTTTTATAGTTTTATGTCCTTTTTCTCTCAATAATTTTTCCAACATTTATCCACTTTTTTCTTTTTTGGTTTTGTTTAACATGACTAAATTAAATGAATATGTCTAATAAAGAAAACGAACTCAATTGACAAATTCTTTTTCTAAAACTAAGTTGGAACTATCGTTAACTTTATAACAAAATTAAGTTCCATCTTCTTTTGGAAAATGCAGCAAGTTAAATGAATCTAAGAGGAATCTCGGATTTTTCTCATGTGGGACCGGGAACCCAATCGACGATTGTTGGCGATGTGACAAAAATTGGGAAAAGAATCGCCAGCGTTTAGCCGACTGTGCAATCGGATTTGGCAAACATGCAATTGGTGGACGTGATGGTAAAATATATGTTGTCACGGATTCCAAAAATGATGACCCCGTTAACCCTAAACCAGGAACTTTACGATATGGTGTGATCCAAAATGAACCTTTATGGATCATTTTCGCACACGACATGACTATTAAACTTAAGGAAGAACTAATGATGAATTCGTTCAAAACCATCGATGGTCGTGGTGCTGATGTCCATATTGCTGGTGGGCCATGTATCACAATCCAATATGTTACAAACATTATTATACATGGTATCAACATACATGATTGTAAACAAGGAGGTAATGCGGATGTACGAGATTCACCCGACCATTATGGTTGGCGAACGATATCGGATGGCGATGGGATCTCGATTTTTGGAGGGAGTCATGTTTGGGTTGATCATTGTTCGTTGGCTAATTGTCATGATGGGTTGATTGATGCTATTCATGGATCTACGGCTATTACTATATCTAACAATTATATGACACGTCATGATAAGGTCATGTTATTGGGGCATAGTGATACTTTGACTCAAGATAAGAATATGCAAGTTACAATTGCATTTAATCATTTTGGTGAAGGTCTTGTTCAAAGAATGCCAAGGTAAGTACTACAAATCACTCCTGCAATTAGCTTTACAAATTTTAGTTATTGTTACAAGCAAACTTTTAAAAATATGGTTCTATTAATGATAACTTTTAGGGCTGTTGAAAGGTTATTAGATATTGTTCATCGACTATTATCATCAATTTTTTCAAGATTGTCATGTTTATGTGCAAATATTAATGCATGTAAAAACGTTTTAATGACAGCCCTTATAACTGTCATTATTATTGTTTTTACATTGATACGCTTTGCTTCTTCTACTAGCTCATTTTCTTTATATTGATACTGGTTGTTTTTAAATCTATATAAAAACATTCAAATTGTTTTAGATTATCTATGTATTAAACATAATTTGGATGACTCTTACCATAAATTGTTTTCTTTTTTTAGATTTTATAACACACCCACAATTGGAGAGTTTCAAACAATGTCCCAAAGTTATTTCTAAACATAGATAAAACAGGAATAATAAGATTCTTTCTACTCATGTGCTTATACTGCACCCATTTGATAATTGATTAATATAACTAAGCATATGCATGAAATACTGAATTAGTCTTTAATAATTGTAGATGTAGGCATGGATATTTCCATGTGGTGAACAATGACTACACACATTGGGAAATGTATGCAATTGGAGGAAGTGCTTCACCAACTATCAATAGCCAAGGGAATAGATTTCTTGCTCCCAACAATCATGAAAACAAAGAAGTGAGTATTCAAAAAACATAAACGTAAAGGTATTTTAGTCATTTTACTTAACTGGTTTTTTTTCCGTTATTTCTTTAGGTGACAAAACGAGAGGAGACCGAAGAGGACGAGTGGAAGAGTTGGAATTGGCGTTCAGAGGAAGACCAAATGTTAAATGGTGCATATTTTGTGCCATCGGGTACAGGGGCGTCCAAGAGTTATGCAAGGGCATCGAGTTTAAGTGCAAGACCATCGTCCATTGTGGGCTCAATCACGGCTAATGCTGGTGTGCTTAGGTGCAGGAGAGGCTCGAGATGCTAGTTTTGAACCTAACGTGTCGTTTGGTATTTTATTTTTATTAAGTTAACTGAAAACGATATCGTAAGTGTTTATAATTTTATAGTTAATTATATAAGCAAAAAAGTTTTGCACTTGTAGTTAGCCTGTTTGTCTGTGTCCATGTAACAAATTGCCACTTAAGGAGTTCAATTATGAACCCTAATTTAAACAGATGAATCAAGAGCTAAAATTGCTATGGTCGGATTACATTATGATTTGGATATTATAGCACTGTACGATCATTTAATGCTTTACTTGACTTTGATGCTACTTATTTAAGTGATTGTTTGAAATTTGAGTGTGTCATTTTAAGACTCATCCTTCTCAGTAAAATTGTTCAGTTTTTGATTTTAAGATGTTTCAAAATAATTGTTTAATATTAATTTTAACAAATAATAAAATGTTTTAGTGGGTATGTATAAAATTTTATTGGTTGACACAGTAATCAATACACTTTTGTAAAACTATGTACATTTTTGTATTTGACAATTAAATTGGGACAGAGAGAGTAACGCAATATAGCACTTATTTAAAATAAAAAATTAACAGTAATACCTTGCGTGATTCTCTTGATCTTTAATTTGTAAGTAAAAAACTCATAAAATTAAAATTTGATTATGAATGTATCAAGTACAAAACATATACTATTAGTTATTAGTATATATACTTTATGTATATGTATTTTTTTTCTTTTTTTTTTGAGAAAAAGAAAAATCATGAAACTATCCCACATAGTACATATAATCCTCTGATAAAAAAAAGTAAATATAATTCACACATATACACATATGAACTCTCAGAGATTTGAACGCACAACTTTTTTTTACCGCTAAACTATAAGCCCATTGTTTAAAAAAGTTCGGTTATATACATTATATCTTTCCTCTTATTATCAAAAAGTGACCCATGTGGGACGTTATGGTCTATAGATAACTACAAAAAAACCAAAAATATTATTCCGAAATTCTCACATGAAAATTGGATAATATGGGTAAATGAAGCCTTTAAAAAATAAAAATAAAAACCCTGAAAATGAAAGACACGTACACCGACTCAAGAGTTTTATACAGTATGAATAATGTTATATTATGTACTTTATTATTTACATAAAAATATGATTAAACCATTTAGTGCACTAAGAAATACATTTAATTCAGTCATAAAGCCATCGTATTGGTGGACCTAATACATAACCAATGACCCAAAAAGAAAAAAGATTATACTATAATTGGTAGTACAAACTTAGAATCAGAAAGCTAATACCATTAAATGCATAAGGAATGCATTGAATTCTTTCATAAAGAAGAACCCATGAGTTTGGTAGACCTAAACTGTAACTACCAACAGGAGAAGTTATACCATTCACAAAACTAACTTGAGCATCAATTGCATCCAATCTTTTGTGTTATTTAGAGTTTGTACCTCTTTTTTACTGGAACATTAGGGCATGTTTAGCTACGGAAACTCCTCCATTTTTCGAAATCTTTTATAAAAACCTGAAAAACTGGAAAACGTTTTCAAGTTTGAGTTTTCTAAAGAAATTTTCTAAGAAAGTAAAATCTATGATTTAAGGTAATCCACCTTTCCTATTTTGAAAAATGAAAACTTCATCTCTTACATTTGAACGCGTTCTTTAAATCCCTTATAGTTTTCAAGGGACAGAAAACTCAAAAAAAATGAAAATATTTTTCTTTAACTAAACGCGCTCTTAGTGTTCAATTTTGTATTGTTTGAGTGTTTGAGTCTACAACAATAATGTGCAAAATGAATAATTGTTGACGAGAAGATATTATGATAAACTAAGAGAATTTACTGAGTAATAACTTACCACACGAGTAAAAATCACTCCAAATAAGTTAGGGATTAGTATTTAGGAATACATCCGACTTGTATTCGATGTCTATTGTGTGTACTCAACTTACGTTTGTCATTTTTAATGCATTAAATTTTCAAAAATTGTGATTTAATGTGTTAACTTCTATGGATGTCACGTGACACATTAAACGAATGATATATTAGCAAAATACATAAAAATAATTTTTGAAAGTTGAATGCATTGAAAATTATTAAGGATATTATGTGTATTATTATGAGCCCGATCTACTTCTTCTTTCTATTGTCGGTGTTTAATTATTAAGGATTTTATCATAACAGATTTCCATCTAGTTAAAGTCGTGTTCATACTTCATCATAAAACCACCTTATAGACTCGTTAAAAGGTAGTCATGAAGTCTTTCTACCCCACAAGATGAAACAAGTAACATGGCTTAATAAAGAAGGTTATGTTATGTATGACACATCAATAAATACTAAACGAGAAAAACTAACACCTATCCTGCCCCATCAATCACCAAATTTAATACTGTTTCCAAATATATCCGTCTCATAATACACTAGTGAATCTATACGTTTCCGATATGTTTTTGTACATTAAAGTAAAAACACACATGGTCGTATATTTTGATATACTAAGTTTGCATTGGCAAGTTCATAGTTGTATCAAAGCTAGATGATCGATATTTTAACCAATGTGGGTTTATTTGTGGTAAAAAGTTGATAATCGGCAACCCAAATCGCCCACAGCTGATCGTATATTCATAATGTGAGTACATATCTAATTCACTCGACAGTTGTGACTATGGATGTCTCCGAGAATCCATAACCACTGACAAAGATATTTTCACCCATTGTCGACTACGCTATTAACACTAACGTTGGTTTGTTGTTATCTCGAATCTGATCATCCATGTTAATTTGGTTACACTGGATCCGATAATAATAAATAAATAAAAAGGCCAATAAAACCATAGATAGCTGATAAATGTTTGTCCTTACAAGTTTTCTACTCCCAATGAGAAAGGCTTAATGGTGTCAAAACCCTTTCGCCACATGCACTCTCATCAGTTCACACTTCAAAGAACCGGCTAGCTTATTTAATGAACCCCGGTCCATGTGACTCTTCTGCCGTGTCAGGACGTCTTGTTCTATATCATTAAATTTGTTTCTTTAACTAGCAAATACTTCCTAGTCATAAAAACATACGATACAAAATTGTAGTAATAACAATTAAGATAAAATTATTGGTTTGTTAGCTATTAACGGAAAAGTAAGGACTGAATACATATATACAAGAAATTTGAAGGGTAAAAGGTGTAATTTACAAAAACTTACTAGATCTCTAGTTACGACTCGATCAACAATACCTAAATTTGGTACTGTAAACATTATATTTTCGGGCACATATTAAACTCATGACAAGAATAAGGAAAGAAATAGTTAATATTTAAGTAGACATGATTTTAGACTTGGATCTTATACATGTAGCAAAAACAGTTAAACTATCTATAACTCACAATGAAATCCAAGGATACATGGCAGTCAGGCAGTGAATACAAATTGGTAAAAAAACACATACAAAAAAGCAGTTTATACATATCAGTATATCATACAATCTACAATAATAGAATAAAAATAAAATAAAATAAATAAATAAATAATACAATCTACAATACAAACTATGCTACCTTTTTAGTACCCTTGAAAGATCATGTAACATGATCACTAAAACTACAAGATCCCAATCAAGCATTACATACACATAAACCAAATAATGTTTTCCATCAAAGAACAATTACTACGGACCCCAATGAGTAAACGTACTACCAAGTACCAACCATATCACACCATATCATGAAATAATGCACTCGTTGAAATGTCAAAATTTGGCCATGAAGCCAACATGGGTACCTTAGGCTCGGTAAAGCAAAGGTCTCACGTGCAGAATTATTGGCAGGCACAAGAGCCCACTGCCACGAGCACATGTCAAAACAAACACACGCATTATCTAGTCTATAATTGAAACAAACCTCACGTTGTGCTTAGTGCTTACCCCCAAGAAACATGATTGCTAAGCTACAAGAAAGGCTAAAGCATTAAACTTTCCCTCCAGTCCTCCACTGATCATGGTTTATTTTAACCAACCCGAACCCAGGACCCACGGGACAGAGCTGGGGTGTTCATTCAAGATGTCGTTGAACATCTCAAGCTAATAATCTTGCTTTTAGATTAGGTCCAACTAAGCAGGTTACAATCGAGACTATTATTGATACCATAGTCTAATAAAGGGATACCTGCCCCATGATCTAACTAATATACTAAATATTGATTCTCTTTGTATACGAGAAAATACAAAATTAAACCCCACCAATCACAAATAAATAAGCATATCCACTTATCTGGTACAAAACATACTATAAACACCCATACGTCTATCGTAAAGTGTATTTTCACTAGGTTATAACACTCGTGTCATATGGGACGGCATTATCGTCTATCATAGGTGTTAAGTCTGACCCATATTACTTATAGATAAAATGATCATGGTTATATTTTTGGTTATATTTTTCTACAACAGGTTAAGCGAGTCAAATGTGTCGAAAGAAACCAAAGTGGCTTCACATACACATCCTGATTTTCTTAAAAAGAAACTATTGAACTGTTATTGTAATAATAAAATTTTGTTATTTTTTTCGACACGAACCCAACCTTTGCTCACTCCATGTATGAATAAGATTAGAGCTAAAAGAGGACACCCTAGCCATGGTAGTGCCTGAAATTCTAAGGGAGATGTAGTGTGCCCAATACCTTGGAGGTCAAATCCAAATCTCCAAGTAGACATAAAAGTATGTCATGTAATGGTTTTGGGAGAATACAAGTATAGAAAAGAACTCAAGAAAGACAATTCAGACCATATGGCTATACTTTAGCGGGAATGCAAAAAAATAGAGCTATGACAATGTCATTTGAACATAACAAGAAGGGTGAAACAATTAACATGCAATATTTTAGCAGAAAACACAAGACCACATAAATTTGTTCTCCTATACTAACTAGGCAGAGTTTAAACCCAACCAGCATCTGATGCAACGCTATGACGTGAAAGTGTTCTACACAGCAAAACTTCAGTCAAGTACCTGAACATCAATACTCAGATGGAGAGATGACATAATAATCTTCAAGATCATCTTGACAACTTGTGTGGCAAGCAAGAGCTGCTGTTGCTTTCCAATAAGGGTTTCAAATACATTTTGTTCACGCATGTCATTTGTGCTGTCCACATATGGTACCAAATATAAGTTTTTAAGTGTGCTAATGCATCTAGACAGTCTAATTTTTTAATAGGGCTAATTACCTTTATTTGATGAGCTTTCACTGCTGATAAAGTTTCAATGGGTTGCAGACCACTATTCTCTGCAAGAGCCATAGGGACAGCATCCAAAGCATCCGCAAAATCTCTGTTGGCATACTGCATACAAAATGATAATCTTTTTCGTCAAATAAACAAGTATAGAAGCAACTACTAGACCTGTAGGACATGTTCATTTAGTTCCATAGATGCTTCATGTGCCAAAAGCACTAATTAGAGATGGAAAATGACTAGCTCAGGCAGGTCGTGTAACGGGTCAAAACGTCGGGTTAGATTAGATTGACCCAGAACACTTTTTCTCCATATTTTTATTTTTAATAAATCACTGCAGTAAAATATGATTACAATATGTACTTGCAACAATAATCTAACTTTTTGAAAGTGCAACTTAGTAGGTTGTATGCATAAGAAATATACATGGGATGTCTTCAACCCGTTCCTATTTTAGACAAATTTTCTGATTATACCCATCTACTTAGAAGTAAAAACATAGCCCGGATTGACCTGTTCAGAAGTAACTGGGTCATAATTGCCACCTCTAACATTAAGTCGCTTGTGTATTTAAGAAAAATAATTGACAATAGTGATATAATTATAACTGACTCTAAACATTATACTAATGAACCACTACACTAAAAACGGAAGGAAAAAGGAAAAAGTCCAGAGGTTGGTAAGCAAGAAATGATATTCAGCGATACCTGCTCAACTCCTAGATATCTATCTGCCGCTGCTTCAACTGCAATCGAGCATGAAATTTCTGCTGCACGACCATATACAATAGAATTATTGCGGATGAGATTTCTGCAACACATAATGCATCATTGATGCTGCGCTTTGTCTCCTCTATCATCATCTTGTTGCCTGATTTGACAGAAAAATAGAAAATGATAGACTAACAGACGTCAGAAGTTGTAGTTTAATCAAAATCGGAAGAATTGAAGGCTATGAACAAGCATGGAAGAACCAGATTGGTGAATGATATCAAAAAATCCTTTAATCTTTATCCAAGATCCAACAACTCACCCCCACGAATAAATATAGTTACCGCCCTTGAATTTGCACAGTGCTCGATATATAGCATCCGGTCTTTTGTGGTACCAAATGCTTTCTCTCTAACAAACCAGCCTGTCCATAAAAAAGAGTAAATAATGTTTCGTCAAGACACACAACCAATTAAAATTATAAGCGAGACATCATGGTAATATTGATCTATTACTCAGATTAACAACTAATCATTCCTTTAAGAAACATCGTTCTATCACGAAAGAGGACGGAGAAATCCCCTTGCCATCCACATAGATAACAAAGTATACATTTTAGCCTAAGCCTCACATTAGTACCTCTGATGGTTGAATCTTGCTTCATTCTACTAACAAGTGAAAGTCTACTAAAAGTTAAAAAACCTTATTGATCAACCACTTGATGCAATATATAACCTTTTCCTACTTGTAACGAATATAATTGGAAGAAATTATGGCGGCGATCAGTTTACTGGATTCATACCTCCACAAACCAGTTGTAACTGTTACTTGTTTGCCTTAGCAACATGTATTTAGGAGGCAAAGACCTGATGAAATACAACCCAATTTGATCCGTTTTTAATAATGGTTTGAAATTGCCGCCTTTATGTGGTAAATAAATGGTTTTTAATAATGCACAATACGCTTTGTGCATGTAATGGTATCTATGTTTACAAAGAATCAGAGATGAAGTCTTGGAGAGCGTACAGAAATATCAATATTAAAAGCTACAAACCTAATAAATGAATGTTTTCAGGTGTTACTAACCTTGCCTATCTTTTCAGGTGCTAATTCCAGGAACCTGGGAACAATTCTTTCCCCTGCGCAAGATAAAAGATAGATAGCACAGGCAAGGTAGTCAGCAAACATTTCTAGGATAAAATAAACAACGCCCAGTTTTAACAAGTAAATCAGTAGACACAAACCAGTTGCTAGTGCTATAAGCTCTAATTCTGTTCCACCAACCCATCTGACAGCAGACAAATTTCTGTTCATCAACAAGTGATTTGTCTCATCATCAAAACCCCACTGACAAATCACCAATGTAGCTCCAACATCCTGAGTAATGTAAACACACTAATTGAGCAGGAGATTCAAAAAACTAAATTTCACAACTTTCCTGTATTTGAGTAGAACAAACTCACGCATCATACACTAACAGAGAAAAATACTAGAGGTGGAAAAGTTTAACCCGATTGTACAAAAATGGGTCCTACTTGGGTTGTTGAACAGTAAAAAAAATTTAGATTATTCGCTATTAATGGAACAGGTCAAATGCTGCCTAAAGAGTGTTCAAAACTTCAAATGCTTACAATATCCTAAATCATTTGCATTTATTAAAATGAAATTATTATCTTTATAGTGATTTCATATCATCTAAACTTGAACTGTTTCCGAGCATAATAAAAAAAGAACATGAAAATGTATGTACGACCCCATCTGACCAGGACATACAAATTACCCAATCCATTTTGTCCCGTTACCCAACCGATCCATTTTTCCACCTCTGGATAATATGTAGAAAACACATACTGAGTTATCAAATACCAGCATACCTTGCATTTCTGAACCATGTCATCAAAGTACTTCTGCTCTTATAGCCGTAATGTTTGGAATTTCTCAACTTTATCAATATCAACCTTATGCTTGGTCTTTGGCTTTGGAGGCTCAAATGGGCAAGTCAAAATGGCAATTTTTGCATCCACGATTTGCTTTGGGCATCTGGGGGTGACTCATATCTTTGTCAACAAGAATGCCATATATAAGCTCTGTACCCTCCAACTTTCCACCTACTTTTCCCTCCACTTTAATGAGCTCCAAGTTTACATCTTTCCTCTCAAGATCAGCAATTGCCATGACTGCCTTCACAGCAATTTCAGCCAAACTGCGGTTGCAACGATTCACACTGAACGGTAGAGTTGAATCGGAAAAAATCTAGTACAAATAAGCCACATAACTCATTGGAGAACTTGCGATTATGCAAAGATGCTTTTTATTTTATGCAATGTGTAATATTGAGGGCATTTTCATGATTATCTTATGTTAGGACGCATTAAAAATAATAATAATAAAAGAGCCATAGTGTCACTTGCTTACATGTGCAATCAAGGTGCATTATTAATGTAGAAAAAGGTAGCTGGTGAAGCAGTCAATGCAACAAGGAGGCAACCCCGATTCCTTAAACATGTGTCGTCTACCCCACCCCCAAAGGAGATAGTGAAGGAAAGATCAGCTTTGGAATACAAATGTTGGAGTATGATAATATATGGCAGTCATCAACTTCACTGAAGGAATAGATATAGCAGTAGCTTAAATCTTAGAAGATAAGGTAGTCATACAAGTTTGAACCTGAGGTTCTATATTTGCTCCACTGAACTCAAACTTGTGTGCTATTTGCTCCAAATGATCAACAGCAATCTTCGAAGCCACCTCATAGCCCTCAGCGACACGGATTGGATGAATACCACGTTTCAATAGTCGCTCAGCATGTTCTAGAAGTGCAGCAGCCATAACAATGACGCATGTTGTTCCGTCACCAATCTCATAGTCTTGACTTCATCATAGTTCAACCATCAATTAACCAATTTAATTGTCAACATCCATCTGCTCCAAGATCGTTGCACCATCATTGGCTGCGGAAAAAAAATAAATAACCATCATTAATAACAACAGCTATACTAATGTTTCTAAATACAACTTAGATTTTGACTCACCCGATTTATAACTTTAAGTTTGATCATTGTTTTTCCCAACAATAAGTAGGTGACACATGTTTATTAAGCACTTATTTATAGATAGTTAACCACAGATTGTTATTGTTAAGTATGATGATTTACGATAATAAAATAAAATAAAATTTTATTATATAACGATAAATCGAAGTTATATCGTTTTCGTAATTTTAATTGAATATCCATGATTATTGTTTTCACTATTCTAATTGGATATCCATGATGATGATGAATTGGTAATGGTATTATATTTGTTTTGACTTGTCTACTGAACATTATGGGTTTTTTTTTTCTATAAGAAAATGCGACAATCAGGGGATTCAATGCTTATCTATTTGTTAGATTCTTCCACTAAAATAATTTTTAACTTTAAACGATATATACAGAAGCATTTGCATTTACCAAGGCAGCAAGATGTAAAAGTTAGGTAACAGGTGAGTCGGATTGTTTCGACCTACAAACACTTTCTTCCCCGTAAGCTAAATCTTACAGTAATAAATAAAACCCGTTTACAAAATTGTATCCTTAAAAATAGATTTTGAGCCTGCCTAACGATTGACGAACCCATTCATAAGTACATTGCTCGAAATGGTCTGTTCAAATCTCAAAACATACATTTGTATACCAACATCCTCAGCTGAAAATAGATTTTCCTGACAGCTAAATTCACATTCCCAATGAATATCGATACTTATCTAACTATTGAATATGTTCCAAATAAAAAGCTCGAATCGTCAAAAGATAACTGAAATAAGCAAAATCCTACTTCATACACAAATCAGAAAAAATTAATCAACTGTAACAAGAAACAACAACAGAAACAGATGCTGACATCTGAAAATGTAATCGAGTCACACCTATAAGCAATTTGTTGAAGTAATTTGATATCAGTTTGTGTTGTAGTTCTTTATTATCTGTCACCTTATAAGCATGCAATTCAATACAAATATTTCACTGCAATCCTATCAGGAAAACTTTAGCGACCTAGACACAAAACAAAAACAAGAAAATTCACCCTTTTAGCACAAGAAAACGACCTTCTAGTGTACACCTCCTTGACAAAGCTAACCCTCAAATGTACAGAGTCCTATCTTTCTTTTTCAACGACCACAGCTGCTACATATATGCCATGAAATTATTTTTCAGGAGTGGTAAAGTGTGTCAATACATTCCCTTGAAAACAGGATTTGTTCGGCATATGCTTGCTCCATATTCTTCATACTCTGCCTTTGTATGACAAGCCTATTGATATACCAAATGTAGAAGCAGATCTAACGTTACATTTCAGTAATAATGTAATAATCAGCTGTAATAGATCGTAACATCGATGATCATGTAATATTTATGTGGTTTGAAGTAGTTACAATTATGTATTTGGTGTACAGCAAATTATGATTATAAGTAACTATAATACCGTAAAAAATTCCTGCGTTGATGCAAGTATAGAGCCTCCAAACCATACAGCGTGTCTCTGGATAGGATGGCTTACTACATTAACTTCAACCGGTTGTGCCTGGAACAAAAATTAGTTGCAGCCTCTTTGTGATTAACAATGAAATTGATAAAACTAATTCCTGTAATCAATTAAGAGCACTTACTTTCAATTCATTGTTTAACCTTGCATCTGATGCAAGAACACGAGCACCCACAATCTTCTTAACCTCCCTTTGTAATCTTCTGTGGAAGTCTTTAAACATGGTTGATCCTCCAGACAATACAATATTCTGAAGTAGATGTCAGATGCAATAATAGTTCATATTTGGACTACACAAGCACTTAGAAATTGTTAATGATATTAGAGGGGGCACTATAGGCGGGTTGGTTAATGGGTCACAAATGTTTTGTTCGGTCAGGCCGAGTTGACCCAAACACTTTTTGTCCAGTTTTGTGATAAATATTGCCTAAAATACGATTAGAATATTTATAATATTCCACGAATAATGTACTCTTTTCAGTGATTTGATTTATGAGGTTTTATGCCTTAAAATTACAATTTAGTGTATTTTTTACCCGTTTGACCGTGGTGTCAGATATGAATATTTTATTTCAATAATAATCTGGATTAATAAATAAAATAGTTTATAATGCATTACACATAAAATAAACGCCTTGGTCTTTGAGTGACTTTCAGCCCGTTTGACTAGTGTGTCATATATGATTACAAAAACTACACTTTGTATTATTTCAAAAGTAGTATTATCATTTCAGTAAAATGATTTAGAAGGTTTTATGCACCAAAAATACACTTTGGGCGACATTTGACCATTCTGACCCATTCAAAAGTAAATGGATAGAAATTGCCACCTCTAGTGTATATGTGTTGTAAATATATGATCCTATTATTTACATTACAAAATAACATAAGAGTCCCATGGTACACACAAATATTAACTCGTACCTTATAGAGGGCACGTCTTGTGTCAATTGGTGCAGATTGAATACACTTGTCGATCACATCAGGTAAAGGAGTCGTAAAGTCTCCGTTGTAAATCTCTGGATTAAAGAAAACCTGCATGGTAGAACATATTACAACTATTTCTCCAAAATGCACAAACTATATAACTATGACACTAAGATATGTTACCAATCATAATGGCAGGCTACATTTTATGAGAACCCTGCTCCTCAGACAGCAAGCAATTTATAATTTCATTCTCAATCCTTTTTTATAATAAAGTAGTACAAGAGATTATAAGCATTTTAAATAAACTTTGGGTCACTTTCGACCCATTTCATTTTTAAGTACATTTTTTGAGTCAGCCCCTTTGAGATAAAAATAGAAAACAATATCAACCACCACCTTTAATAACTTCATATTCCCGAGCAGCAATTTAGGTGAGGGTGTACCATACATTACAAGGGCTTCTTAACATACCAATTACCATTAAAGAAAAGGAGACAGACCTCAGGACCAAGGAATCGTTCATAGCCAACATCACAAGAGTATGGTGCCCCAGTCTTTGGTTTAATGCCTCTCCATTGCTTAACATACTTGGATGGTTCTTTGTCATGCTTGTTGAACTCCTGGAAGTTTGAAATAAAATAAAAACCTTTTAAATATTTGCAACAATTGGCCAAAAATACGATAACACTAGAGGTGGCAAGATGGGCAGATCGGGTGGGTTCGGAAACAGGTCAGGTTGAAATGTATTATTTTTAGTATGGGTAAGAAACATGCCACGACGGTTGGTTGACATTCAAACACATTCTTGTTTCTATTTCTTACAGTAATAACTTAATGCACTAACTATGATGACAAACAATATTGTCACAACTATAATCTAAGTCTATGAATGAAACAAACTAGGACATATATGCAAAAAATTAAAAATAAGATGTTTTTTCTTTTCTTAAAAAAAACACACTTTAGGGCTTTAGGCAACTTTAATATGGCTGACGTGTTCCCCTTTTAGCTAAATTTGTTTCTATGAACTGTTAGAGGTATAACACAACCCAAATCGACCAATTCAGAAGTAAATGGGTTGAATTACCACCTATATATAAAACGATTCATGTAGACTTCAAGGAAGGTAGCATACAGAATTGAATTACATATGGTAGGCACTAGTGTCTTTCATTTCAAGAAGTTACACAAAGGATGGCTACCTTGACAATGTCGGAGCACGTGTAGCAATATGTTTCCTTAACTTTCCGAGCTACTTCAAGCGAGTCTTCAGGTGGAATGTGCTCCCCTCTTTCCTGCACAATATGATATAGTGAAATTATTAACTATCGAGTTGCTGATAATATCATATAACAAATGCAAAAGTCACAGTTAAAAAAACTTCATGTCCGTGATTTATAATACGTGTGATCAGGACTATTATATGTGTAACCAAAATGGGAAGTGAATATTTTGATCAAGTTCTTACAATGGTGAAATTGAGTCAACATTTACTCATATTTTTAGCATCTTTCTCAAAATCTTGAGCTAGCAAAATAATGTGAGATAGGAAGTCAAATTTAACATACACGCATGAGTTGTTGGATGAAAAGAGTAACATCTTTTCCTGCAATGGGTATTGATTTAATGCTGCTTCCGATAACATAACCTTCTGCAACAGGTACAACATGGGTGGCCCCATCTCCAACATCCACTACAACGCCTGTCATTTCACACTAAGAAAAAGTATATGATGATTTAGATAAAATACTTAGTTCATTAGACGTGGTTTACTTTGAATGCTTGAAATGTGAGGAAGAAAAGAGGTCAACAAACCAAGGAGCATACAACTGTACAACGTATTAGACTAAAGGGAAACAGGTCATCAATTTTAGATCAGGTACATTAATAGATCATGACGTTAAATGTCATGACATAGACAAACATCCAAATAAGTGCATATTTTCGTTGATGAAGAAAATAAGTATCTATCAATTGGGTTGTCAATTGTAATTTGGGCTGTAAAACTTCAAATAACATCACACCGAACAACTTATATATTTCCCTTCCAAATATTCCCTATACCTCACTCTTAAAGTCCATATACCCCCATTTATGTATATGACGTTTGACTCACCCTAACTAGTTTGGGACAAAAATATCCCGTGTGTTCCAGATATCTCGAGTAAAGTCACCTTAGTAAATAAAAAATACAGCCAGTTTTGTCTGTTCACAAGTTCAAAACATAGGAATCAACTCCACAAGAAACGCATGCATCCACTCCAAGAGTTGTTATTAAAAACATATTAATAAAATTTAGTAACCTATTATATTTACATTTACAATTACTACCTTCACAAAGATGAAGAAAACTAACGATTCCACCAACAACTAACCTTAGACGTGGTGTACCCTGCAGCAAGGGCAAGCACAGGCTGCACTGCAATGTACAACCCTGGAACATTAAACGTCTCAAACATAATCTCACCAGTGTATTCTCGACTCTCTGGTGGAGTCAACGGACTCTCAGTCAACAGAAAGTAATGATCCTCCGGATCACACCGCAAGTAATTATATATGCATTGCTGCCAAAACCGTTCCATTGCATCCCAATTTTCCACCTGCCCATGTTTAATCGGGTAAGTCAGATTGTAGATACCACTCATTCTCGACTTGGACATAGCTTCTTCCCCAATGTAAAAATCAAGATCAGCCATAACGCCAGCACTATGTTGAGCTAACCAACTACTGCTTCCCTTCACCGAGCTACGAGCAGGCTGGCTTACAAACGAATCGTTAACAGCAACCACCGTCGGAACATTAAAAAACGGCTCAACATTACCAGCAAATCCCATTTTAGTGTACCTGCAACACAGTTAAACAAAGGCTAAGTGTGAAATTAATCACTGTAAACGATTTAGTCAAATCAACATGTATCATATAAATTAAAAAATTATCATTGCTTAATTTCAGAAAACATTTGGTCTGCGAATAGTTAAACTGAGCGAATTTAATAAAATTGCATTGAGGTATTTCGTCGAACACGCGGGTTGCAATGTATAGATGAGAATAAAATACACAAATTTAATAAAATGTCATTGAGGCATTTCGTCGATCACATGAGGTGCAATACTGCAATGTTGAATTACGAATGAGTCTATTACCCTGTGCCATTGTCGATAACTACAGCGGGACGAAAAGTTGAAGGATCCATGAAAAAAGCGAACAACAGATAGATATAATGACGATGATGTTAACACAGTGATTATGGATCTGCAATTGAGATCCAATGTGGGGTTTTAGTGAGTAAGTGATCATTAATAAGGAATGCAAAATGCAGACCCACTGTTTTTTCGTTTTGGATCAAATATACTTTCCTAGTTTCCTTTATGATGAAACAACAGAAATATATATATATATATATATATATATATATATATATATATATATATATATATATGAATATGAATCTATATTTATGATCGTTTACTAATAATAATAATGAGTAATATGTGTTATGGATTTGGTGAGTAATGATTAGAGATTATGAACAACAAATATAGTAGTAGTGTGATGATGGCCCAAATACCGCACGCACGTTGGATCCCAAGAGTGTTTGTCACGCCACTTTGCTAGGAACTATTTATAAATGTGAATTGCAATTTAAAAATATTTTTTTAACGTAAAACTTACACGCACATAGTATGTACAACAACCACAAATATTAATTACACAATACTTCACCAAGGCACCAACTTCTAAGTTTCCTCTCATACCGCTAAATCAATATTCATTTGATACAATTTAAAACAAGCTAATATGAAGTATTGAAACACTTTTAATGGTTTATATGTTATTAATATGGTTTATACTTTTAGTGATAAAACATTTTTGGCATTCTATTCTTTTAGTGTAGGTAGACTTCCACTCCAACTTACTTTATCCATATGAGTTTAAATGTTCATTACAAAATTGATTTAGAATTGCATAATAATTATAATAATTATATTGAAATCTTTCATTTTAATTCATTTCTGATTGATTGAAAGTCAGAGTAATCACTTATTTTCAGACATACTAAAACGGAGACATGAACACTAACGAGAGAGTAACAAAGAATCGATAAAAAAATAACATTTTCCTTCCTTTTTCATACTCCAACACTGGATATGATATATATATATATATATATATATATATATATATATATATATATATATATATATATGCCAATTAAAAGTTAATCCTCTTGATTTCTTTGACTTCCACGTATATTCTTTAACTGTCTCTCCTAGGGCTGTAACCAAGATCAAGCCGAGCTCGAGTTTGATAGGGTTCGAGCTCGGCTCAACTCATTTAGGGTAACTCGAGCTCGGCTCGATGCAGGTTCAAACTCAGCTCGGAAATGTTCTAGAATAACTCGAGCTCGGCTCGAAAAGCTTGAAAATTTTATATAATTTTTTTTTATATTCAAACTTATTTTATATATTTTAAAAATAAAAATCAATAGCAAAAGTCATTTTAGATATATATAAAATTATAATAAATCATGAAAACTAGTCAAAAACTTTGTAATATAGTTTAACAATTTTATAATATAATAATAATATCATCTACATATAAAAAATTTTAAATCTATATATATATATACTAGTAAAGTACACGCGTAATACAACGGTACGTTTCATACTGTATATATGAATGTTGAAACATCTGTTCAACTTACAATATAAATATGAAAAACACGTATAAAAGTTTAAACAAAATATTTGTAGATGATTTTCATATTTTATAGTGTAAATTGTAAATATGTAGTGATTGTGTAATTAAAAAAGGATATTATTTTTAAGGATAGTTGGGTTTGAAATTTAAAATATAATTTTCATAACTAGAGTGAGGTTCAAACGAGTACATAATGTTTCGTGAGAATGGAAGAACCAATTAAAACGTGCCACATGTCACAAAACTCAATTTCCCTCACGTTTTTAAAAATTAAATATCTCCCAAACGGTGAGTCGAAAAATCATAAAAATCAACGTTTTTTTCTCTTCGATTAGAGATCTCACGAGATATACTTTCGACAAAATTTTTTTTTCGTTTTCGTTGGGTTTTGTAAACAACTATCACATGTGTTACCAACGAGTACCACATGTGTTACCAACGAGTAACACATGTGTTACTAATATTGTACAATCATAAAAAGAAGTCGTCGAAAGTATATCATGTGAGATGTCTAATCGAAAAGAAAAAAAATGCTGATTTTTATTGTGCAATTTTTATAGTTTTTCAATGAGTCATTTTGAGATATTTAATTTTTAAAAACGTGGAAGAAAATGTGAGTTTTGTGACACGTGGCGCATTACTATTGGTTCACTCATTCTCAAAAAAATTTCATTCTCATTTGAACTTTACTCTTCATGACTACTGTGTCGATCGAGAAAATCTTGTTAATTTATTTGACTTATATGATATGTTTAATTGGTAGACTTTCTAAATAGTTTGCATATGAAAAAGGGTATAATAGGTATTTTCGATCTTCATAATTTTAAGTTTTAAGCCTATTGTCTAAATAAATTATAAGGGTTGTAGATATACACATATAGATATTAATTAAGACTCGAAAAACTCGATAACAATAACTGCTCGAGCCGAGTTTTTAAAAGCTCGAGCTCGTCTCGATATATATTTCGAGCTTGATTTTTAAGCTCGAGCCTGGGCTTAATCTCGATAAAAGTCCAACTCAATCAAGCTCAAGCTCAAGCTCAAACCGAGATCGAGTTGCTCGATAAAACCTCGACTCGTTTGCAGTTATACTCTCTTCCCCCTTCTAAAATATATTGTCACGACGTCTCAATAAAAATTGTTTTCGGCTTGTGATTATTATTGCGTTAAGGTTTCACTAGTGTGAAAAGTGAAAAAATAAAGTTAATTTATGGTTGAAATGTGGATAAACTTATTTAGAAAATTTAAATATCAAATATATACTACATATACATTAATGATTAATAATTTAATATAGTATTAATTTGAATTCGATTTTATATTCAATTTTCGATTTAACCGAATTCAAAAACTTAAAACTTAGAACTTAAAACCAAAAACTGAATTTAAATTCAGTTTCGGCCTTTTTCAGTTTTGATTCAGTTTGATCGATTTAAACGGTTTCAAAACGAATATTGAACACTCTAGTTATATCGGTCGACATTTCAGTGGACTGACAACTGACTTAAAGGTTTTGAGTTTTTGGAAAATACAGCTAAATGGATATGAATGGAAAATTATATCAAGCTTATATATAATTAAAAATGAACTACGATAGGATCAATTACAAAAGACTGGGCCATTTTTGGCACAAAAAAAGAAAACCACTTGATAGAAATGAACAAACTAAAATGTAAGATATATAATGCTTCGGAAGGACAGATATAAAGATGAAGATCAAAACTGTGGGGCGTCAAAAGTGACAGATCATTTCCAGGCTTTGCGGCCTCTGAACTGTTTGTCAGCACCCCTTTGCTTAATCTTTTTCTGACGTTTAGATCTTTCGATCTTTGATCTCTTGGCAGCCAAAGGCATAGTCTTCTTGTGTTCCTTCTGCTTGTTGCTTAACCCACCAGTCTATCAAATCATCATAAACAGAACAGTAAATACAGATAACAACCGCCACCAGTATGAAAATAAATAGAAATATTGTGTGACGATTGCAAGAAATACACGTACAGTTCAATACAAGTGTTCACAAATTTATTTATTTTTTATCATATAGGTGTCTTCAATATCTAAAATAACCTTCAATGAATGATATGTGAGCCAAAGCTCATACCAAGAAATAATAATGTTGTTAGGAAAGACACTGTTACTTCAAAAGTTGCATGAAAAAGCATTGCAATTAATAACAGTCATCCCAAAACCAACTTTCGTGAGATGTGCGAGTTTATATGCATGCTAAACATCTAAGATGCATGTCGTAAAGAACAAAAACTGCGAGGGACTCGACCAAAAAGGATGCCTTAAATCACCATTTAAATAACTAGAGATGATATACTGTTTTATAACATCTCATATATGTCTGATTCAATGGGTCATGTACACTTATTTTTCTTTGATTGACTTCTTATCTCTACAATAAATCAACCATTTATTATAAAAACGAACTGGAAAAATAACACAGATTAAAGTATCAGCCAAGTCAACTCTTTACCCTCTTTTCCCTACAAATGTACTAAACCCACTATTCAACAATCACACATATCACACATAAGATACAATCACCTACAGGCAACACATGCATCGTCAATAGTCAACACACTCACAGTGAAGAGAGGCTGCAACCATTATTATAATGGTGTTTGTGTTAAAATCAAAAAATTGGGGCCACCTCTCACCACAAATTTGTGGACTGTCGATGATGTATGTGTATCGTGTATAGGCGATTGTATCGTACATGATTAATGGGAGTGTTTTTTATGGTGGGTTTTATGCATTCGGAGAGGAGTAAATGATAGACTTAGCTGATGTACCCATTATGACATCCTTTCGAGAGTCTAAAGCATCTCACTTGGCTGCATCACAAAGTACCATGACTTTCCCATATAAATATGTACACGTTTGTGTAAAGACTAAGACAGCATGCACATGCATGTGTGTATACACATATAGATACATATATGTGTGTGTGTATTCATCTGTATATGTATATGCATATGTATATATACATATGTATATGTTTATGCATATATAGATAGTATAGAGCTTGTTCCCGTTATGCAAACAGAAGGTCATATCCTCCGTGGTAATTTATATGTTTCGTCACTCAACAAATGCAGATTGATATGACATCAAAAACTTGACTTTGCAATTTGACATCACAATTATAACTAGTCAAGACTTTGTATAAATGTAAAGACCAATATGTCTTACAGAGCACAACAATTTAGGAAATGAAATAAAGAATAAGTAGATATGAAAACGCACCTTTTGCTGCTTTGTAGCTGCTTTGGATACGTATTTCCCTGTTTCTTCTCTTCCTGCTTTAATTAAAGCCTTCCGTTCCTCCTTGGTCATCTTTTTTCGTATGTTAGCCTACAGTTTAAAGGGCAATCAGCTTGTATTCAATGGTAGTAGAGTGGCAATAAAAGCAATACAAGAAGAGGCTTTCCACATTTTACAAGCTCTAACAACAAACAGAAGATGACCACCATTTACCTATAAATGGGTCAGTTTGGGTTATATTTATCTTACAAAGAGTCAAACAAGTTACATAAATAAATACGGAGTAAAACAATTTACATGGATAAAAATGTCTCCTAAATGTATTTTCAATGCATAAAACACGTTCAATGACTTTTTCATAAAAGAAGTAGATATTTATAGAAATGAGCTTGATAATCATATTTGACACGTTAAATATTTGTACAAAAAGCAATTAGGTTGACACACCAACCATTTCAAAAAGTATATGTTTTCACCCATTACCCAACCCACCCATCTTGTCACCTTAAAACAAACAAAAGGTCAGTAGCATGAATACAAGTTTTATCCATGTGCAAATGGCAGAAGAAAATATTCCTTAATCATTACTAAGCTTTTTTTAGTGACCGGATGAAGCTGCTATCAGAAAACAGGACGCCCAAAGTTAACATCCTGAATCATTCTAATCATTTTTGACACGTTAACTATTCAATTGAACATATACATATGAAGTTAACACACTGACCCATACTAAAACAATCCCACTTTCATCATCCATTACCGGGTTCCCATACATTTTGTCACATTTTAAACAAACAAAAGGGTAGTAGCATATAGGAAAGTTTCAGCCAGTAGAGGCAGTGGCAATATGTCTTCACGTGCAAATGGTAAAAGAAGTAAACCTTGATAATTACTAGACATTTTTGTTGATCGAAAAATGGAACTGCTATAAGTAGAGAACTTACTTCAAGTGTGTATCCATCCACTCTTTTCAAACTGAGTTGATCAGAACTCGGGATCTTAAAGGGCTCCGACTTTGGATCTGAAGCTTTTTTCAATAATCCATGATGAGCCAATGCACGTTTTGCTTCTTTTTTCGCCTACAAGTTAGATATTGTAATATTATAATTTGCATAAAAAATTAAAAGATTAAAAAATTCTCAAATTTGACCTTATGGTTGAAGAATAATATTGTGTTGTAATGCAACATACCTTTAGCTCTTTGATTCTCTGGAAGTCTTCATTTGAAAGAATACCATCTGTTGCATCTGAGGTTTCATTCTCCAATTCAGCTCCTGCTAGCCTACCATCTGTTGCATCCGAGGCATCATTCTCCAATTTGGCTCCTGCTAGTCTTTTTAGAACCCGAAGACTTTGATTGGCAGAATCAAGTTGTTCATCGAAGTCCACAAATTTCCTCTTTTGTCCTCTAATTCTGTCAGATCTCCGAGAATCAACAGACATTCTATCTAAGCTTTTTGCATCAATGTCATCATTGTCACTGCCTGAATCATCATGTTCATCTTCTGACAATTCGTCCTCTTCACTTTCCATCATTGTATCATCTTCATCATCATCTCCAATTTTAAAGTTAAATTCAGAACCACCTTCATGCGTGCTGATATCATCATCACTATTGGCATCCTCTTCTCCAAGATCATCGATGGAGAGATCATCCTCATCAGAAGCATTGCTGACATCATCATCGCTGTCATCATCCAAAAGTAACTCAGCCCCAGGGACATCAGTTGGAATAAAGACCTCACCGAAAGCTTTTGGCTTTGCCTTTGGATCAGTAGGCCGTCCCCGGTCTTTCTTTATAAGAAGTGAAGGACAAATCTACATAGAACAGTTGTAATAGTCAGCACTAGATGTAGCAATACAGGCAAGTCACACAGGCTAGTTAACAGAACAAACAGTTTCATGTTGAAAAATTATTCTTTTTAGTATAGGTTGAAAAAAAAGCGGGCAGGTTTGGTCCATTAATATTTTGACCATTCATTATAAATAACTGAATATTATAAATACTTGATAAAATTGATTAAGGAGATGTATGCTTTTAAGAATAGACTATGGGATACTTTTGACCTGTTTAAGCTGCTCGACCCATTTACCCCTTCACCTATTTGCTAATACTATTTTTATTTGAACCATTTGAGAAAAAACCAACACAAATTGTGTCATTAATAAGTAAATGAATTGGTATTGCAACCACTAGTCAGAACTATTCTTACCTATACGACAATATATGTACACACGCATGTCAATTTTACAATACCTCTCTGAACAACGAAATAAGCGAGCGCGCTGCAGATGAAACTGCCTTCTCATGTGATTTTTTGTATAGCACAAGGTCTTGTAGCAAGTCCTCTGTCATTAACTGGTCAACAACAAAAGGTTAGCATTTAGATTCGAGACAAATTTGCATTTTATATGAGACCAGCAAGATGAAACACACAGGTATTCTCATGGGACAGAAGATCACACATACAACGGACAGTACAACAGGAAAAATGCATGGACTGAAGGTCTGTTATTTTTAGAGTTTATGTAGACACATGCACATGACCATACAATCAGGGGCGGATTTGTTAAGGTGCAAGGGGGGTCTCATGGCCCCAATAACCCAACAAATTTTAGGGTAAATTGTAATGTATTTTGGGTTCTGCCCTTGGTGTAGAAAAAAAAAATGCCCTCAGTATCTATATATATTCTTTTATTTAAGCACGGAAATATTTTTATATGTGCAGAAAATATGTATTGAAGTAACAATACAAGTATAAAGCTCAGAACTGGTTGTAATGGTGGATAGTAGTGTTGGGGTTTATTGGGAAGAAGATACTCAGAAGTACCCATATGTCAAAAAGGTTTACGTTTACTAGTCTTTTTCAAAATGCCCCCTCATAATATGTCTAGAGTGACAGCTTAGGCCTTCATGTTGGCAATTTTTTCTATATACTGCACTATCCTAGAAAACCTTTTTTTCCCCTTTTTTCTTACGTCAACTAGTTCAACAATTACGGTTTAATATCACATAATCACATTACTATTTACTATAAATTATAAAAGTAAAGGTAACCGTTAACAAAATTATTAAAACTAATATGTTTTTGGTACAAGTTTTTGAGTTAATTATGTTATGTTGGTGTAATTTTTGAGCTAGTTATATGTTGTTTTACGACAATTTTTTAGGTACTATTTTCCTGTGGTTTTATGTCATTTATACTACAATTTTGATGTTAATTAATTTTTATTATGCAGTTTTTTTAGCTTTAATTCCAAAATTTATTTTGCAGTTGTTTTCATGCATAGATACATTAATGTTGTTAAGTTCAGTAGCATTATTATAATTTAATGTAACCAATATTTCTCATATGGTTCAAATTAAAAAAATTGCGCCCCCCCGTTACACAAATTCCTAGATCCGCCACTGCATACAATGGAAGTGCTTACCAGAGGGATGCGCAAACATATTTCACGCACAACATTTAATCCAACAGCAATTGACTGCAAAGACGCAGTGTACGAAATTAGGTTGAACATTTACATCGCGTAAAAGAGGATATAATAAAATTAGAAAAGACCAATTGAAAAAGACCTCTGTACGTGAGCGGTCATGCACGAACTGATTTACTATTTGCTTGAACAACGGTTCAACTGCATCAGGTGGCACCTGGTCCACATTAGATCATTTTAGTATTTAGTGAATAAAAAGAATAAATTATTTTTTCAATATGAGGGAAAAATCATTTGCTAATTTGATAAGACTTTTAACAGGAAAAGAAAAAATTACTATCGATACCATATCATGACAGGCCTGGACAGCTGCTGCAAGCAAGTTTGTCACGTCCCTTTGATGAGGCTGCAGATATAAGAAACAATATATTTGTAGAATGTAAGTAATACACTTGTGGATATAAGCAATAACTAGAAAATACAAGGTGTTCAAAAGAAGCAATACCTGAACATACTTCTGAAGAAAAGGATAGAAGTTCAATAAAATCAATCGATGAAGTCCAACAGTTCGGGCAACTACTTTCACAATCATCATCTTTATCTACAAGGGGTAAGACAGTAAGTGAAAACATTAGATATGTTGGAGGGTGATTTTATCAAGTAAATACCCAATCAAAATGAGAAATGAGTAAATACCTCAAACCGCTCTCCACAAGTTTGAAGTCTTGAGAATAGCTTCTCAGCAAATCCCTGTGGACGAATCAACTCAGGACAGTTGCTTTCTTTCTCTAAACAAAATTAAAAGGAGTGTCTCAACTAACCTGAGGGTCTGTCAAAGAGCTCAAAGGCGAATAGTAATTCAAGTTATTATCACGATCTGATGATATACGCTGCTGCCTTTTCATGCTACGGATTACACGCTGCAACTTTGCCTTCTTTTTCTTTTTGCTGGAAGTGGTTCCTGTGTTCTTTGCCTATTTCGAGGAAACAAAGATTATCAACCAAAGCAATATGTCACTGAAGAAGAAACCAGGAGTTATCTTGAAACAATAAAATTTACAACTTAGTCTTGTTGTTTGATCTCATACTAACAAATCACTAGTGCACAGAACTTCCCCATCTAACAAACTAACTGTCTAGCGTGTATGTATATACAGTAAATATCACAAACTGAGCGACTGACCTTGTAAATCTGCTCTTTACTTACAACCACATGAGGTTGATGGACTGCCTCTTCTTCGTCACTCGAATCATCACTGTCATTGTCTTGCTCAATTTTTTCATAATCAAGAAGAAATGATAGCGCAGCAATCATAACTCTGATGGAACAACATAAACTTCTGTAAGTACACAATATGTGCTACCTATAACAATACTCCAAATATATGAATATTTGCAGAACCTTGACGATGGATGGAAACACGCCCGACATATAGCATTCGCAGCTCTATCATCAAACCAAACCTTCCTCCTATGAAGATCACATACTGTTACTAGTGACCTCATCGCTTTCTTTTCATCTTCTCCCTAAAGGAACATTTAATCATACAATATTTTAATTCCTAAATAAGTTCACTAAAATGTTTATAAACCTTAATTAAACACCTCCATACCTGTAGCATCGAAAATAAAATACTTTGAAGCGCTCTGTTTTCTGTTTCATTCTTGTGTTTCTGATTCATACGCTTAATACTATGAATAACATGTGTGAATGCCAATATCTTTAAAGGCTTGTCACTCAAAACCTGAAGCTCCATAAACAATGCAAGAGTCTCCTTGATAGCAACAATCTATCAAAAAAACCGTCTCGCTTTTAAAATACTAAAAACCGAACTCAATACCGTCACAAATTCAAGCACGTTCTATTTACTGTTTGCATAAAACTTAAGAGTCTCAAGTGTTCTTAAATGTATCTAATTTTATTTCAAAAATATAGTTCATATATCCTACATTAAAACTTGTTATCTTTCAATTATTGTAAATGTATGTATCCAACAACTTTTTCATCATGTAACCTGTATTTTATGCTGACATGGAAACCCAGTTGGTACATACATTAGCAATAACTGAAAGTCCAATACATGATATAAGTAGGATAGGATGGATTCAGGTAAAGTTTGGATATATTTCAAACCTCTTGATTCTAGAATTTAACATGCTTATCAATAATCTCTTAACAATTAGTTACATGTATAGCAGTGTATATGTATATGCGTGTAACTACCTTCCGATTAAGAAGAAGAATGAGAGCTTGTGTAACGGTGACACGAAGTGATGACGGAAGTACAATAGCAGATGAAGTAAGAAATTCCACAAGCTCTTTAGGATAACCTAATAGCTGGTTAGGGTAAAACGGAGTAACATGAGCCAAAAACATGGCGCGATCACCGAGGTCTTTAGCAACGGTAGGATCACTTCCAACGCCGCCGCTGACGGCGGAAGTGAAATTTAACGCCGCCTGCTGTTGAAATAATTCGACGGACGACTTGAATTGACTGTAAATTAGGGATAGCTCGGTTTCATAGCCTTCAGGATCGCATTTCATTTTGGATTGCAGCGTAGGAAGGCTTAGCTTTTCCGAAGTCCGTCCTGACGCCGATATGGCGTCGGCGGTGATTTCCGTCGCCGGCATTTTTGATTTGGTGAGGTATATGGTTTCGCGTCAACTGTGTGCGCGGTCAAGGACAGAAACCCTAAACCCTAAATTGCATAGAGTAAGAAGTGGTTTATGACGGTTGTAGATTGGATACCATACATTTTAAGCCCTTGTAGTTTGAGTAGGTTTACACAGATGACATAACAAAACTATTGAATCACAAAAATTGATGAGCTTTTTGAAATGGCTAATCTTTTATATCTTTTATATATATATATATATATATATATATATATATATATATAAATTTAGAAGAGGATATCATGGAGGATTCTTGACCGTTGATTGGGTTCCTTCTTTGCAATCTAACGATTTAGATTTTTTATGCATAATTACACTTTTAACCCCTAATTAATTTGTTATATTTCTTTAAATTTAAATAATAATCCGGCCACATTTAAATTTAAAAAACCTATACAAAACCCTAACTTAAACTCACGGCCATCACACCTCAACAAAACTCTACATTCACTGTCATCACATAATTCCCACGTTGCTTCTAACAACCACCACTGGCATCAACATCACGGCCTTCTCACCACCCCATGCTTCTCTGCTCATCTTAACCGGTAATTCATTCTTTTTTAGTTGAAATCGATTATCAATAAACATAGTATATGTATACGATGAACTAGAACAAGATTCTGATGTTGGTTCATCATTATTCAATTTATTTGTTAAGAATTGAACCACATCTTTGTGAGATTATTGTTTGCATCGTTTGAGATTTGGATATAATTTCTAGCTACTAAATTTTACTAATTTATATTTTCGTTTTTATGATTTGTAATGGTTTTAAACCTGTATTTCAAAGTATATGGGTTTCAATTGTGTTTATAGTTTAGTGTTTTTAGTTTTCTTAGGGCTTTTGGTGTTTAATTATCATGGTTAGGCTGCTTCTAACAACCACTATTGGCATCAACATCACGGCCTTCTCACCACCCCATGCTTCTCTGCTCATCTTAACCGGTAATTCATTCTTTTTTAGTTGAAATCGATTTTCAATAAACATAGTATATGTATACGATGAACTAGAACAAGATTCTGATTTTGGTTCATCATTATTCAATTTATTTGTTAAGAATTGAACCACATCTTTGTGAGATTATTGTTTGCATCGTTTGAGATTTGGATATAATTTCTAGCTTCTAAATTTTACTAATTTATATTTTCGTTTTTATGATTTGTAATGGTTTTAAACCTGTATTTCAAAGTATATGGGTTTCAATTGTGTTTATAGTTTAGTGTTTTTAGTTTTCTTAGGGCTTTTGGTGTTTAATTATCATGGTTTTGGTGTTTTGTTATTCAATTCTGACCTTCTTCTTATTAGTTTAGGGTTTGATAATGCTTTAAATTGTTATTTTTGAAGTTTTGGATGATTTTTGCTTTTTGTTGATCTTATTAATCAAAGCTTTTATATGTGTGTTTGTTCAGGTTTGATGTGTGCACACCACCTCCTTGATAAAATTCCACAAAGAAGTTCAAGAACTTTGGTAGCTGATCTTAATTAATATATTTATGTTATTCTGGATTTGTAGGTGAATGTTTATCATAATTAAGTTTTTTATTTTAAAAAAGGAAGCATATTCTAATTTTGAGAAACTCCTAACCTTCTACCTCATTGACCTTAAATTTTAGGATGATGGATATCGCAAGAGATTTCCGTGGTGGTAACCTTCGAAAATCACAGGTTTGAACTAATTATAAAAAATTAAAGCAAGAAGTGCATTTGAATTCCGATTTAATTGCTTGTGATTTAGGTTTTAAGGTTATTTGATCGTAGGCAAAGAGAGTGTTTGGATATATTGATGATGATGAAGATGTACATGTGGATCCACAAGGTTTGTTTCCTGTTTTCGTTAATTAGCCGTGTTGGTTGTTTAATGTAATTATACTTTCCAATGAATGATTTGTGCATGTCTTACAACTATAATTGTAATTTTAATTGCTGTCATGGAGCTCACCATATAACTTCATTCTGGCCTCTCAATAAGATAGCTACATATTATGTGTTTCCTCATAAAATTTATGATGGTAAGGTTCCAAGTCTTCATTTTTGTGATGTCTTTCTATAGATTATTATCAATTATCGATGTTTATTTTCCATAACATGTTTCAGTGTATGTATTTAGTATGATCCTAAGGTATATACTATTGTTACTTATTAACTAATTAGTCATTATTTTCTTGATTACTAACTTTGATAATGTTGGTTCGTTTGTCGGAAATTGTAACGTTGATGCTTACTAACGGGCAGTTTCATGCGAATGTCAACTGTGAGTTTGAGAATGTTAGTGTCAAAGCTAATGCTCACGTCAATTGGTTGGATATTGTAATTTTTGTTATATATTATGCGTACATTGTGTTGCGATAATTATAGTTCACTTTTTTCAGCTTACAAAACATACTTCCAGGATTGAAGCTATAAGTTGATTTGACCCATTTGCACTTTTAGAAACTGTACAAACCCAAATTAACCCACTCATAAATAAATGGGTCGAAATTGTCACCTCTAATGTGATGATTATTTTGCGCAAATCTTATAATTCATTGCTTTAGGTTTTTATAGTGTACAGTTGTTTTAAAAAGATATTTCACTAATATCTTGCTAAAAAATTATAAATAAATGTATAATTATAATTTGTAAACTGTGAGTGCTAATTCAAATGCTACCATATTTTTGTATCTATATGAACACTTTTATTAATTTGATATGTCTATGCTTCAGTAAACTTATGTAATTTGCTATATCAAATTTGTATTTGATTGCAGGGGTTGTTCATAGGATCAGTTTGTTGATCTCGTATTACAAGCAATCAAATATAGGGTTTCATGGATAATGCTTTAGTTGAGTAGGTTGTGGAGCTTCTAAAGAAAAGTACATAAATGGTTTTCAGTAAGGTAATTAGAATTACTCAATTTTGTAAGCCTACTTGGTGTTATGAGTTCTAATGTGGCCTTTATTAAATTTGAAATGAATGTGTTGCTTTGTACGATATGTTAAGCTGCCATCAAGAACTGTTTGGGAACTGAAATTGTTGACATGCAGCTTGATATGAAACTTAATTATGGCATGACTGTATGTTAGCTACATATTATGCTTATTGATTATAAGGTACTATTTTTCAATAATATTTTTACTTTTCTATGTTAATAGTTCTATTTATTCTGCTACTTTCAATTTGGTGAATACTTATCTTGAAGTAGGCCACAAATATGTTGCTACCACAATATAAGGTTCTACTTTTTTTTAATGACCAAAGACCCATCTATTTCACCCCGGACAATCGCAATCATATTTTATGCTCATCATGAGATTTGACCCATTACAACTTATTTGTGCAATATAGAGTATAGTTATCCGAATATGAAAGAGGTGGCAATTTTAGCCCAAGTCCGTTAAAATATTTGCAAATCCCACTTTTTTATCGTTTCTAATTTATGCGATCACTGTTTCATATTTTCATGGATGAGATAGAATTCGTACTGATGTTATTCAATGATTTTACCATTGAATATAGTTGAATTTGCTATTGATCTATCTTCAGATTATAGCTAAACTGCTCGACAATGAATTTCATATAAAGTCTTTTATCTTTGTAGAAACTTTTGTCTCTTTTTGAAGCTAAAAATTGTGCATTTTTTATTTATGATGGCAGGAAGGTTTGTCATCAATAAATTTGTTAATAGAGACCGAAATGCATCGAGCAACCTTTGGAGGTATCGGAGGGGTAAAAACCATTGGAAATTATGTTGCAGTAAGCATATCTATGTTAGATAAAAAGTTTATATACTAATTTATGTTTTGACATTGTATTATGTTTTATTCATATTTTGTAGGTCCTTAAGGCACAAGGTGCAGCAAAAGCTAAAGGCTATTATGATGTTTTGTATCTCGACAGTGTGCACAAGAAGTACTTGAAAGAGGTTTCATCTTGCAATGTTTTTTTTGTAAAGGTATAACTAAAATTTCATCTTACTTGCTATTAGATAATAGCTTTTGTTTGTTGTTTGTAATTGACCTCCATCCTCCCCCTTCATGGTCTCCATTTCAAATTATCTTCCTAGAATGTGATATAGGGCAAAATTATATCCACTCCTGACATAAAAGGGACTATCTTACTGGGGATCACGCAAAAGAGTATCATTGATGTTGCTCGTGATCAAGGATGTGTGGTACTTGATTATTTGCTCCCATTTTTTTAATATGTTACATTTAATATGGGACAACAATTGCACATATGCTCTATAAATCCACATCCCTATGCAATATATGCCTAAGATACCCTTGAGTAATAGCAAAATATCTTCAGTCGGTTATTTGTATTGGCAAAATGGGTGTGGTGGGTAAAGTAAACGAAAAAAGGGTATTTGTTTTTACTTACACCCATGAGTTTAGCATCTAAATCGGTCTACATATAGGTATACACTAAACAGGTTATCAATCAAGCCACCTCTGTTTATAGCATACCCAAAGCTCTTTTTTTGTCATTTTTCAGTTGCTTTCTTTTCTCATATACGTGCTGCCAAAAATTTGTGGATATCAAAACAATTGTCTTTTACTGATATGCATTCGGCAATATCTTTCATTCAGATTTGCTTATGATCTTAAGGACCCTGGAGAATTAGATATAAGTTTTGAGCTCGGTTCACTATTCAAACCATTAAATCGGCTTATGGGCGTGTTTCCTGCTGCAAGGTTGAGCTTGCCATACCCTTTTTCATTACTTTCTAATCATATTCTAAATTTCTAACTAAGTTCTTTTTGCTGTTTGCATGCTCTTCCGAGCGTTACAACAAATTAATGATAGATCCAGATTTACCTATCATCACTTTGACAAAGTAAAGCATTCACTATTTTAATTAGAAAAATTTTGCCCTCTTACGGTTCTTTATATATTTGTTTTAGATATTGAAGTTGATATGAATGGCACGCATTTCACATGGCAAGTGTGATTTCTTATCCTGTTTACCTCCACACCTTCGACCATCAATGATTTAGAGATTCTAATAATTGATAATGGTAAATTTCTTTATTTGATTATGACAATTGGTCTCATGCGGGTTGATTTTGCCGTCTCCAAATTGTGAAAAGTATTGCTCGCCTTGTGTGAAATCAATAACTAATGTTTAGTATTGTTTAAAGGATATGTGATTTATTTTACAAAATTGATTTATAAGGGTAAGAACCTCCAAATCACATATAGACGACTTTTAACCTATCTGATCTACTTCATTTTTTTATTTTGTTGTGTGGATCTTGGTATTAACTTTTGCTGCTAATAATTTTGTTGATGGATATGTTTTACATATCCTGATGAAGAAGCTAAGGGTTGAATAAGTTTGTTTTCAATGTTTGGGTATGTTATTGTTAGTTAAACAAATCTTATAAAAAGATAAACAAAATTTCACATAGTTATGAATAAAATTTGATCATGTATGTAACATCACTATATAATAAATGGTGTTTTTATTTCAAAATGATAAATATTGAAATGAAAACGGATTTTTGGGTGGGCCAGTGTGTAGTAACTCGGTGGTACTTAAATGGGTTGATTAAGCCACTGTCTTCTTGTGATGTTAATTATGGACATGGTTGTGATCGGTGCAGCGGATGGTCTGGAGGGTCATATTGATCATTGTGAAGTGAATAGTTTGTATTGTTTAGTGTATTTAGTTTGCGTGTGTGGTATAGCTTTGTGTAAATAAAGTGAGTATGCATGGGTTTTGAGTTTGACTCATTCATGCGTTAGACCATAATGTACATGTATTTCGTTTAATAGTTAATAAAATGATTGTCTTTTCCAATAGAAATTATCATTCGTTATATATACAATGTATAGCTCTCCTTACTGGTTTTGATTATGCTACCCTGAATTTATTATGCTTATATAATTTTCCAACTAATATTATACTTTTATTTTTCATCAAATTTATCCCGCAACGTGAAATTGAAAATTTAAAAAATCAAATGGTAATAGCCCACGTTGTCGCAGGATCTTCACCTAGTTAACTTATCAATTTTAAATATAAGACTTATCTAAATTAGTTAGTTCGTTGTTAGTTAACATGTATAAGCAATTACGCATTAAGAAGTTAAAATAAGTTTATGTAACTTTTTGAAATTTCAATAAGCCCATATAGTTTAAAGATAAACTTACTCAAACACATATTCAAGTCGCAATTTGAAACACCCCGACTTTTTTTTTTAATATATAAATTTCCATACCTTCCAAGTGTTTGACTAACAATTTTAAATACAAACTCAAAATTTCATTTGGACTCAAAATCAATACCACAATTCTGGAGGGTTACCCGGCGGGTAGGAAAGGTACCCACCGGGTATGCAGCAGGTTTGGCGGGGTACCCGCCGGGTAAACCATCGACTCAAAATTTCTGTTTAAAAATTCAAACGGATACACTATCTACCCGTCGGGTAAGTAGTGTACACGCCGGGTACACCTGCAGGTACAGCAGGTCCAGTTTTGACCAAGATTTTTGCAGTTTTTACCTAACACTTTTCAACAAATTTTCATTCTATTTAACTGCTTCTATTTAACTGCAAAACTGAACACATTTTATGTATATATTCAACATTTTTAAATTGACCATATTACTCATTTTCATTCTACTATCATCTTCTCAAATCAAACTCAAACTTACTAATTTACTTAAACCTCAAATAGTAACATTTCAAGTCTTTACAAACTTGCCATCTTACTTCGATTTAACAACTTAACATTTATTACGAAATTTGTACAATCATGTACCAAAGTTTAATAACGTGTGTTAGAAATCACATACTCGATTTCACACCCAAAGCTTACTAAAATATGCATCATAACCGATGACTACAAAAAATGGGGCTTTCGCAATCGTATCTAAAGCATGATGAAACGTCCATTTTTTTAATGTACGCGATTTTGATGACCATACGCAATCGAGTAACGTTACACAGACTGAGAGTACGCGATCCTACCAAAGGTAGGCGATCGCGTACTCATTACATAGAAAATTTCTGTTTGAGTTTTAGGACAAGGTACGCGATCGCGGTAGAGGTACGCGATCGCGTATCTACAACGTGAAGATTTCTGTTTCACTTTCTTCATTAGGTACGCGATCGCGTTACGCGATCGCGTTACGCGATCGCGTTACGCGATCGCGTTACGCGATCGCGTACTGGGTCCTGAACACTGCATTCTGCACAACTCAAGTTTTTGACCCAACTTCGTACGCGCATAACTTTTGACTCGTTTAGAGTTAAAACCTAAAATTTTGCAGACACCTCTACTATATAAAAATGAAGGTTTCCCTTTTTACACTTTTTCAAATTTTGCAATAACGAAGAATTCGGACGTATCACCAAAATTTGACCATTTTGATCATTTTAGAAACCAACCAAATTTTCAATACATATGCCAAATGGTTTATAACTTTTTCCATAATTATAACCATCTATTTTTGACTCCTAGACCATGACAAAAGTATCTTATTTCTCTTATAGCTCATTTGGGTAATTAAGCTCGTTAATAACCCATTTGGACACCAAATGACCCGTTTGTAATTCAACAATATTTTAGTCGTTTGACCTCTTCGGTCGACCTTTGTAGAACCATTTTAATACAATAACAAAATCTTAATTATCAAAATTGATCAAAATTAAACTTAGACATATAATCCAAATCTTCAAATTTACATAGCTACTTTGAAAACATCTTACAGTAGCTATCCTCAGCAGAGGACTTCCATATTAAGAAAGGGTGTGTAATGGGCGATTTACACAAGTGATACAAAACGACAATTAAAGAGGGTAAGGGCTTGCTAACTCACTATAAGCAAGCAATCCACGCTAATCCTTCGCAATAGCCTTTTCTTCCCTACGTCCACCTTCACCTACAACATTCAACACTTAAGAAAATAAGCATATTGCTTAGTGAGCATATAAGCAATTAATTAAGTAATTCACAGCATCAAGTCAACACTAGAAACAAGTATTAAACACCAATCACTAATCACTAGAAACAAGCGATAATTACCACACAATCTTAGACAATCACTTAGTGAGCAATATGTGGAGATTTAATCACTATGCGGATCCGCGGCCATTAATCACTTAGCACCATACCACAACGATATGCATGCTAAGATAACGTAATGTGTTATGCACATATCCAACAACAACACTATGCTAACAAAGTTAGCTAATCTCTACATATATGCTCATTTCACATAATTCATCAACAATTAGAAGCAAGATAAAATACAAACAATACTCCGCATGATTATGTAAACCTCTTGCTCGGAAGCAATCCGGAATTACACAATCGTTACCCAATTAATCCCTATATACTCACCTTTGCTTTCTAGGCAATTTTGACGGTTTAACTATCGGTTATGAATGCCACGTCTTTGATTACCTATCATATACATATAACAATATAACAACATATTTAGTATTTAATAGGCATCAAAATCAACTAAGTACTATCATCAACCCATCACCCATTGGGTTGACCAAGTTTGACTTTTAATCAAACTACACTCAATTTCTCATTTTTGGATGATTATAATCAATCCAATGATTAATTATTTGAATCACTACCTTAAGCTTCACTAACTACATCACTTTAAATCTTTAAACTAGTAATTAGGGTGGTTTAGCAACAATATACAAAGGTTTATACAATACCCACCTTAATCACTATGCATACCATTTCAATTTATCAATTCATGAGTTGAACTAGTATTAACAACAATCATAATAACACTAATTAGTATCAATTTAATCAATTCCTATACCCTAATTTCGGATTTTATGCAAAACCCATTAAAAACCTAATTTCTAGGTTGAAACAATGGAGAATGGTGACCTTACCTTGATTGGGATTGATTTGGGAGCTTGAATCGTAATTAGTTGATGTTAATTTGGTGTTAGGAACTTAATTTCTTTCTTCTTGTTCGCTAAGCTCCTATCTCGATTATTCTAGAATCAAAATTGTGCATACTACGGGTTGTATATAGGTGTGTGTATATATTTAGTTTATCCCTATTAATTAAGTTGGTATTTACACTACCAATCCGTTCACTTATTGTCTAGAAACTTAATACACACTATATTTAAATATTCAGAAACCCCTAATATTTATATGATTTATAAAATCGTTTTATAATATGATCATATTATATTCATAAATTAATACCTTAAATTTCAGGGTGTTACATATGATTTCTACGAAATATAATGGATTCCACTTACTAACTCGTTAATAAGTCCACCTTTAGTCGATCTTTGGTTCCTTGCCCGTATTACCCCTTGACCCGCTAGTAGCTACAATAACACAACAACCACAAATAGAGGGGTAAGCATAAATGTTTAGTAGGTAATGGAAAGAAGGAATGTGATAACAACTACAACAAAATGACTTGGTGATCATGTTCTTTGATTCACCAACTACAAAATTAAGGATCCTTAATCTACATTTATGTTCCAACTTTAGGAACACTACAATGGTGTCAAGACATGAACAGTGGGATTTCTCAAGCCCCAATGCCATTCTTGAATCCTCCATAGTAGACTACACAATAACATACTCAAATGTCATACACACTACAATCTCCCTCCACAAGTTAATACTCATTTGATCATCACTCAAGAGTCACAAATGAGATTAGTTAGTGATTTTCCACCCCCATTACTTACCTTTGCAATGATGTTTGATTCACTAACTCAATGAGTCTCAAAATTTAGCTCTTTAATTTCACCTAAACATGAAATCACAAAGAAATGGTTATTCACTACTTAAAGTGGTAACCCACTACACATCAACTTCTCATTTCACTATTTATTAACTTAAAACATCATCTTGTTAACTTTTATATTTATAACTCAAGAACACAACAATTCTCAACATAACCTAAGTCATCATTTTCTTTTAAAAGTAACATGCATCTAACTAACTAACTCATATTTTAACTACAACACCATAATATCCTCTTGTTAACTTTTATATTTATAACTCAAGAACACAACAATTCTCAACATAACTTAAGTCATCATTTTCTTTTAAAAGTAACATGCATCTATCTAACTAACTCATATTTTAACTACAACACCATAATAACATCAATCTATCATTTACATCTTCATCCTCAAATTATTCAAGTTTATAAAATCATAATAATTCAATAATCACCTCTAAAAATTCATCTCTTAATACTTAGGTTACTCAAACAAACCCATCTTTACTCATAAATTACATTACTACTCAATTACCAACTCAATTTTAAGAAACTCAATTTAGGGTTCATCTCAAATCAATATAATTAATAAATTGAAGCATAGAATGGGATAATCTTACCTTAGAGATGATGAGTTTGACTAATGCAAGCCCTAACTTTCAAAATCAAGGTTCAATTTTGTGGTTTTCTTCCTTGCTTCTTCCTCTCTGTCGTTCTTTATATTGCACACACAAACAAGCTTTGTTTCTTCCAGATTTCTCAAGAGAAGGATTTAATAAATAAATTTTTCGTTTTCTACCCGCAAGTCTCATTTCTTCTATTTTAGCCACCATTTCACTTATCTCAAGTTTCAATACTTCTATTTTTGCCACTAACTTATTTTCTTATTTAAGCTCTTACCTTATTAAATACTAATTATAATAATGATATTATAAATTCTAAAAATGATTCTTTAAATTAAATGCAACTTACAAATTTTGGGGTGTTACAACTCTCCTCTACTTATTAGGATTGTATGCTCACAATTTATGCTTGATGCAACGCTGGATAGAATCGGATCATCTCCTCTTCGGGTTCCCAAGTAAACTCGGATCCCTTGCGATGCTTTCATTGTACCTTCGATGACTTAATCTCTTTATTTCTCAACCTTTTGACTTTTTCATCAAGAATTGCTATCGGTTCTTCAATATAATTTAACTTGTCATTGATCTCAATTTCCTCTAATGGCACATATGATGCCTCATCTACTAAACACTTTCTCAAATGAGACACATGGAATGTATTGTGAATTCCCGCTAACTCCTCGGGCAACTCAAGACGATATGCTACCTTGCCGACCCTTGCCGACCCTTGCCAAGATCTTAAATGGTCCAATAAATCTTGGACTTAGCTTTCCTCGTTTCCGAAACCGTATAATTCCTTTCCATGGCGATACTTTTAACATAACCATAGCTCCTTCCTGAAATTCTATGGGTCGTCTTCTCTTGTCCGCATACGATTTCTGCCTATCTTGAGCCGCCTTCAAACGTTCACGAATTTGATTGATCTTCTCGGTAGTTTTTAGCACAATGTTGGTACTTGCCAATTCTCTTTGGCCAATCTCACCCAACAAATTGGAGTCCTACACTTTCTTCCATATAACATCTCATAAGGAGTCCTACACCCCAACAAATTGGTCGTTTTGGAATAGCCGTTGCATATTAGTCGCAAGGTCGGCGGGGTTCGGATTATCGTCAGTTTCGTCCTCGGCTAGATTTATTAGTACGTCATCTTCTTGAAACGCGCGTTTATTGCACGTAATTCCGTGATCGGCATAGAACTTGGGGACATCTTTGACTACGTGGAACGCTTGCTCGTAAATAAAGCTCATTTCCACTTGTTGCGTGAAGTGTTCTTTTGTCACCCTAATAACGTCCTCGTCTTGATACCCGCTCGGCCTAATAACCGGTTGGTGAATTGTTGGAGGTGGTTGCCGAAGATGAGTTAGCCGGTGAATTGGGGTAAATGAGAGTGTTTAGTAAATTTTGATAGAAATCATTGTTGTTGGAGTTAGACATTTTTAGTGAATTGGAAGTGAAAGTGAAATAATGATAAAGAAAAGTGTTGAATTGTATAGAATAATTTGGTAGAATAATGTATTTGATTGAGATAATGGAAGATAAAATTATGTGTGAATTGAAGTTTAGTTGTGTGTTTATTTATAATGTGTTTGGGGTTGGATAAAAAGGTTAAAAAAATAATTTTTTATCTTTCAAATTAACGGATATATTACCGTTATTTAATTTCTATTTTTTTCCTAATATCCAACGGCTTGATTTAAAAATAAAAATAAAAAAAAAGCATGTGAGCCCCACCGAACCCCGTCGCCAAACCGAAGAATCGAAATCGACGAAACCGTACCAACAGCGTCGGTTCGTCGGTTGCCAACCGAAGAGATCCGTTGGGGTCTAAGAAAGACGTTCATGGCTTTGCATTCATTTTGCCATCAATTGATTGTTTGTTGCCCATCTATCACTTTTAAGTAGGTGTTAACATGGTGTAAAAAGTAAATTAACCAAACAAAAGGGCCAAAAAGATCAAAATGCAAAACCATGAGGCTATTTGACTATTGACACCTATCATCCCCCATCTCTGCAAATTATCGTTATCCGTAGGGCAAATACAAGAATCTTGAAGCACCTGTAATGAAGTTTATATGTCAAAGAAACCTATCAACTCTAAGATACGAATTTCATTCACAATGCACTTCAATTAATCATCAGGTCCGTTCTTTTAATCATGAAATTTCACGCAATTTTACCTCTTTGCTTCACGGTAATCTAAATTACAACAATATATGCGTGTAATAATAAATTTTATTTCGAAAGCATTGATAACAAAGTGAAAAACTTGGTTCATTCACCAAATTTGAGATAAAGTTGCTTGCTTGGAACTAAAATTTTGAAAATTAGGGTTTCTGCTTGCTTTCAGGTCATTTGTAATTCCAGTTCAAGTACAGAAGAATTTACATCGAAAGTTTTGAATAGGAGATGGACATTATTGAATCCAGACACTAAGGTTCACCAAATAAAGGTTTCAAGTTTACCAACACAACATCCTTGCGAACTGATTGGAAAGTTTTCGTTTTCTAACAATTCACGTCCTTCGTTGGGTGAGAATGTGATGGAATGGCGCGATGATCAGTCGTCATTTTATATCGTCCGTGATGATTTGTTGCATCCGCTTGTGAATGGTAATAAGGCGAGGAAACTTGATGCGTTGTTTCCGCTTGTTGAAGATCATCTAGGAACTGATGTGGTGAGATAACAATTTTTTTTCCTCAGTGTAATGAAATTTGGGATTGTGCTAGTATTTGTAATTGCTTGTTATAGCTGCATACATTGATTTGCTTAATGTGCGTAAAATGGAAATGTAATATAAGGAATGATGTTCTTGAGGTTCCGATTACACCGTTTTTATAGGTCACGTGTGGAGGTTGCCAAAGTGCACATGCTGCAGCTGTTGGTATGTTGTATGTATCACTTGAAAGCTATTAAGGGGGTGCTTAGATGTGCGTTTTGAAATTGTTTATGTGATATTAATTAATCAGAATCAGATAATCAGCTACGATATACGGAGTAATAGACTTACAGAAACTAGTATAGTAGTATTGGAGTGTTTATGCCGTTTGAACAGTAATTATCAGACAATCAACCGTTTGAGTGTTGGGCAAGAAATTAGTAAATTAGAAAACCATACATGAGATGTTGGGAGAAAAAGTTGAGAGGATATGGGCATGGAAGTAGCTTTAGTTTAGCCTTTGATAATCAGTTTTTTTGGGTATAAATTTGTTATTGGACCCAAATAATAAGATAATTAGAAGTGGGTTCGGTATAAACGTTAAAACCGATTATTGGGACTTCAAGTCGCAATGATGAGATAATCAGTTTCAAGACACATATCCAAGCACCACCTAACATGTTCCTCAAGTTCATTTGGTTTTATTTGTACTTCTATCTGATTACTAAGATCCTTTTTAAGTGAGTTTTGATCTTCAGTTTGTGTGTTTGTCAGCTGTTTCTTGCGCAGAGAGGGGACTAAAGGCACATTTACTTTTACGTGGCGAACAACCTCAAGTTCTAACTGGTTACAATTTGATCTCCACGTTATATGGAAATGTCACTTATGTTCCAAGGTCTCTATATGCAAAAAGGGAAGAAATGCTACTGTCACATGCCCATTCATTAGGCGGGAGTGTTGTATGTCTTGATGACTTACTTGAAGCTTCCTTTACAAATCACAACTCTGTGAAGTCAAACGTATCACATATAGAAGATAGGCAGGCTTCAAATATGAAAAAGATAGTAATTATTAATGAAGGTGCAGGAGATGCGGTTGCATTGCCTGGTAAGCTTCAAGTTGAGTCTGTCAACCTGGAATTTGAAGAATCACTTACGAGTAAAGTTGGCAAGTTTGATCCATTTACTCATGAATGGTCAGTTTGGGTTTTTTTTATCTCAAACAGGTCAAATTAAAAAAATGTATATATAGTTTAACGGGGAACAGGAAAGAAGAATCACCCAATATAGCTACATTATGTATTTATATTATTGATATATTAGTAGTGTTTTACGAATGATATACTCATTAATTTCTTATAAAAAGTGGCTTGATTTGCCTTTGTAGGCTTTGACTGATTATGCTCTTTTTATAGGCCTGGTTCGCCTTATTCAATACTTGTCACAAGTTCACATACTTGGAAAAGATCAACCCCTGAAAATTGTTGTAGATGCTGGTACTGGAACAACGGCTGTTGGTTTAGGAATTGGAGCATTATGTTTAGGGTATGTTCTGATTATTCATAACTAGTACAGTTTTTAACGCTTGTATTTTCTTTAGGGTTAATAACCAAATAGGCTGATTATACTTTAGGTAATTTTCCGATTTAATTTGTGCTTCAACATTATGAATCTGGCAAATGTTTACTCTCCATTTAACTTTAGTCAAGTTCAAGATATCCGGCTTGACATCATTGTATGCTTGTCGTATTATTAATAAGTATATATTCACAAATGTTATGTCCTTTCCTAGACTCCCGTGGGAAGTAACTGCGGTGATGCTGGCTGACACCAGTGAATGGTATAGAAAACAGGAGGAACATTTGATATCTGAATTATGTCGATGTTTTGATTTGCGTATTAAGCACGCGGGACTTGTAAAGTGGGTAGAACGTCAGCATCCAAGAAAGTAGGTTTTGTTTACATTCAATATATCCTCGATGAAAACAAAATTCTTATATTCTAGCATTTTATATATCTTTACAAATGATGATTTATTGTTGCTTCAAATTCAGATTCGGGAATGTTTTGAAAGGGGAAATAGAAGCATGCCAACGAATTGCTCAAGAAACTGGTGTTTTAATGGATCCGGTATATACTTTGGCTGCATGGGAACTAGCAACACAACTTAGTCAAGAGGAGAGAAAAGGGGGAGCCAAAGTGGTGATGCTTCACACTGGTGGTACACTTGGCATGTTTGGATTAGCTCAGCGATACAAGTCATACTTCTAAACTTGTGTTTCTTGAGGCATGTATGTCACGTGAACAATTCTCTTAAATGAAAGACGTAGTAGACAATAATACTACACATTGAGGGGTGGGAAAATGGGTGGGTTGGCTAACTGATCAAAACATAAAATGGATGAGGTTTTCCCTGATCAAGTTACCCGGGGACGACGAGTTTTTGTGACTCAAAACATGTAATTTATTAATGTGTCGGGAACTTGGGATGACTCAAAACATTTTTTCCTTAATTTATAAATAATAAATGTATAAGGTATGATTACAAAACTATATTTTACTATAGTTATTTAAAAGTATTTCTAATAAATTGATTTAGTTCTAATGACTTTTTAGTTGAAAATTAAAAGTAACTCTAGGATCTTGTTTTTTTTAATGGTGGCTAGTGCCTAGGGGTGGTGTAAGAGAAATAAAAGTGAAATTGTTTTTTAGAAGACAAAAACTACAAAGATTATGAAACTTTGCCTTTTAGAAGTGGTGCAGTTGAACAAAAGGATCTGCAAACGTACTGAGTATACTATGCCTTTCGAGTTTTCAACAATTTCTTTTAGCAACAAATTTTTATATTAATGCTATATCCTGTACTGAAATACCAACAATGAGGGGCCAACAAACAAATTATAATGGCTTTAAATGTGAAAAGACATACATACCCTTAAAGGAATTTACAAGATGAAGATACTAAATACAAAGAAGTTTGTCCGCTGGTTAGAACTGTAATGAAAATTGTTCAGTAGAAACAACCAAAGGATCGTATTGTTGAAGCAGTCCTAAATGGTTAAAAGCATATATTATTGCTATCCAAAGAGGTAAAAACAAGCCAATTGGATCGAGCTGGGTAGATCCCCATGCACTTTAAGTAAAATAATGAAATGAAATCCATATTTAAAAGACATTCTTGTTTCTATCAGGAGACCACAAGATATGAAGATGTTAACGACAAAAGATTGTATCAAAAAAAGTTGACTTGCATAGATCAAACATTCAAACCACCAAATAGGCCAAATGTTAAAAAATATATAAAAAAGAAATGTAAAAATAAAAATAAAATGCTATATGGTATTTGGTCATTACACTTTAATAGATTCAGATTTGGATTTGTGAAAATGATCTAGACCAGTTTTCTAATTGGTTGACGAGTCGACTTCGTTTGGTTCTTAAACACTTTGAATGAGTCATTGAGTCTTATACCAATAGATATAAGCTGTAGACAAATGTCATACATATTAAAACAAGATACACTTCAGATTCATAGTTTTCATATATGTTACCTGGTTAGTACACATGGTAAAATGGTAATATGTCATTTTTATTTGGCCGGCCAAGACAAAACCAGTTGTATCATCTCACATCCATTATTCACATGTTAAAAGGGAATCAAAACTTATAAACATTTCACATCAGACACATGCTTCCACCAATTGTATGTACAAACTTAACGGTCAGTCCCTTTCAGTTGAAGAAGCAGTTACACATTTATTTATTGTTAAATAATCATGCTAATAGAAGTGTAGAGAGCATAGAGCATCACATTTGGGATGATGGACAACAATAAAGCAGGCATCAAAGTTACCGACAAACAAGAGCCGGCTTGACAACAGTTGTACATTTTCTTTTTACCTTAAATCATTATCAGTTAAGTGATATGTTATCTGATTTTGTCAAGTTTTGTTAAAATAATGTGACGTATTTCTTGAGTCATGTCGCCAAGAGATCATATAGATAATTTGAAATGAACAGTGAATGACTAATTCAGTAAAAATTAGCTTACAAGAATTTACAGTATCACGTAATACCTTAAGTTAGACGTGCCAATTTTGACCTGTTTATTTGTGATATGCTGACTTTGATTACGTTCATCACTCATGGATCCTACCATAAAATGAGAAGGGAACGGGTAAAAGGGTCGAAAGTCACTGAATATATCTTTAGTGGCAAAATGGGTGGGTTCTGTAGCAGGTCACAAATTGGTAATTTAATTACGCGTCAGGTGGGTTAGGTTGACCCAAAACACTTCATGTAATATTATTTGAATGAAAATATTTATGCTGCATAAATTAAATAGGAGGTTTTATACTTTTATGCATTAAAACAGACTATGGGCAACTTATGAACCGTCTTACCCATTTGACCCGTTTCCTTTTAAGATTAAGATAATATATTATTTACCCATCATAAATGACGGATAATAAGTCAAATAATAAGTCATCAGCTATCCTTTCAGTATATCTACATTGTAATAATAAGTAGCAGGTCAAATAATAATGTGACCCGTTTCATGTAATATTATTTACCCATTTGACCCGTTTCCATTTGACCCGTTTCCTTTCAGTATTATCAACATTTTATTATAAAATAAGTCATCAGCTATCATATCTTTTGTCATGACAAGTGACCCACAAGAGACACACAAGATCGCAGCTATCTACATTGTAACTAAAGATCCCAACAAACATATACAGCTAATACTGAAAAAAATCCCACAAAGAAGGTATTGACAATAAATATGGTGCATACGCAAGTGTTTATATATGTGTGTTTGTGGAGGATGAAGATTACAAAATATAAACCTGTTAACGGTTTATTACATTTCAGGTATTTCAGATGGCAAAAAAAGGTGGAATGTTTCATTTTGCAGACGGCGTAGATAAGCTTCTTATGTTATTTGGTACAATAGGTTGCATTGGAGACGGATTAATGTCTCCTTTGACAATGATTATCCTTAGCAGAATTATTGATGAGTATGGAGGCGGTGATCTTTCTTTCTCAAATGATGTGGTGGATAAGGTACTGATGTTTTCTTGAAGATATTTAAGAAGTCTCGTGTCTGGACAGATTAATTTTGGTAACATATGTTTTCTTTATGTTCTTACAGTATGCGCTCAAGCTGCTCGTCCTTGCAGTTGGTATTGCATCAGCAGCTTTCATTGGTAAGTTTATTAGTCCTTAGAGGTGACAATATGAACGGTTCAGGTTGTGTGACAGGTAAAAACACATCATGTTGTACAGGTCCGGTCGGGTTTACCTGAAACAATATATATTCAAAAGTTAATAATTTAGTTATAGATAGTTAGTGTTGTTATTTATGGTTACTAATGGTTAATTATTTCAATAATAATCTAATTTTTGAAACAGAATAATTTAGGAGGTCGTATACATAAAAAAACACTTCAGGCAACTTTCGAACCCTTTCGTAGTTAGCTACTTTTTTAAGGCTACGTGATTGACGTGTTAGAGATATAACAGAACCCAAAGCAACCTAGTTTTATTTCTAGTAGCCCTGTCTGCAAGACAAGTCATGTGTCATTGTTGCGACTCTGTGACAAATTCGCATATATATATATATATATATATATATATATATATATATATATATATATAGATAGATAGATATGTATATTGTTACGAGCGTTCGAACAGGTATCTCACGCTGATTCTTGTATTATAAATTGCAGAAGGAATTTGCTGGACAAGAACTGCCGAAAGACAAACATCACGTCTGAGGATGGAATACTTGAAATCGGTACTTAGGCAAGAAGTTGGTTTCTTTGACACACAAGTTGGCTCTTCCACCAACTTCGAAGTTATTACAGCAATTTCAGGTGATGCTCAATTGATTCAGGAAGTCATGGCTGATAAGGTATTTCATTTTATATCCTTTCTCGTAATAGCTATAGTATACAGATGGCAATATCTATCCCTTTACTTATGAATGGGTCTAATTACGTTATATTATCTCTAGTGGGTCAAATGGGTGGATGATTATTAATATAATAGAACCTTTGTAATCATATTTGACATACCATATGCATTTTTTACCGATATATGCATTGTGCTCTTTAACCATTTTTAAACATACTTACCATGACCTGCCAAAGTAATAATCACATTGAAGAAGGTGACTATCTTGCATTAAATGGTTATAAGGTGCATACGTTGGTAAGAAATGGTATGTATATTGCATTAAGTGGTTAAAAAAGTAGAAACATAGGTTGGTAAAAAGTGAATAGTACATTTCATTTTCTTGCAGTATGCACATTAATGCATAAGACCTCAAAATTCTTTTATTAGAAAAAATGTAGGTCAATATTGATGTAGCATAATTATTGTAATCTTAATTGACACAACAATCATTCATTTATTTATAAAATAATATAACTATAAAAATTTAGACAAAAAATATTTCGGGTTTAACAGAACCAAACTACATAATTACCAATTTTAACCTACCAACCTGCTTGGTTGCTACCTCTATGCTAGATTATCACATATCTAATCTTTATCAAAATACTCATCATTAACCAAATCGTCATGTAGATTCCCAACTGTCTGGCTCACCTATCAGCACTTGTATTCAGTATCGTCGTGGCCTTCATACTTTCATGGCGACTGGCTGTGGCTTCGCTTCCTTTCGCCTTTATGTTTGTCGTTCCCGTTTTAGGCATTGGGTCATTACTAAAAGGTCTAGCAATGAAGCAGAAAGATGCCTATGATAAAGGTGGTGGGGTTGCAGATCAGGCAATCTCATCAATACGGACTGTTTATTCATATGTTGGTGAACAACAAACGATTGATAACTTCAGCCTTGCCCTTGCAACGAGTTTAAAATTCGGGATTAAACAAGGATTTACAAAGGGTTTGATGATAGGAAGCATGGGCATGATTTTTGTGGCTTGGGCTTTTGTTGCTTGGGTGGGAAGTTATCTTGTTACCGAAAAAGGAGAAAGCGGTGGCAAAGTTTTCGTTGCAGCAATCTGTGTCATCATGGCAGGCCTGTAAGTCACCCTGCAAACAACATCTAACAAGTTAAATGGGTAAAGTTATGAAAAAGAAAAAAATGGGTCTAACGTATTGGAAATAGTTATACTGCTTGACCCGGCTATTATACAACTCGCCTGACCCCTTCATGTTGCCTAATCTAATTAATAATCACAATCATATACATGCAAGTCACCCTGCACACTGATTCTTTTCTTGTAAGCTAGAAGAATTAAAATGTTGTTCTATTTACTACATAGTTGAACATACTCGCTGAATTGGTAAATCCAATTAGTATACGGCGTATTACAATAGCTATTTCTAGAAAGAATTCGATTACTTTGCAAATTCAAGTTGGCAAAATGGGTGGGTCAATTTAGGTTGAGTAACGGGTCAAAAGCAATAATTTCGTACATGTCAAAACAATTCGGGTTTGGTTGGGTTGTACATGTCAAATCATTAATGTCTCAAATATGATTTTAAATTTATAGATCCCGATATATTAGAATCTTAGAATGAAATGATTTAGGAAATTTTATGCATTAAATAAACACCTTGAGCGACTTTCAACCTGTTCGACACTATTGACCCGTTTTTAACCTGTTAGAGATTAAACGTAGCCTTAATCAAGTCATTCATGAGTAAAGGTGTCAATATTGTCACATCTAGCAAATAATGTATCGCCTGATGAAATTTAATTCTCTGTTATAGGTCAGCTATGAGTGCACTACCTAATGTCCCATTCATTTCAGACGCAATAGCTGCTACATCAAGAATGTTTGAAATGATTTTCCGAGTTCCTCTCATAAATTCCGAAAAAGTTAAAGGTAAAACAATACCATCTGTTAGAGGTGACATTGAATTTAGAGGCGTTGAATTCTCATACCCATCAAGACCGGATACTCCGATCCTTCAAGGACTCAACCTACGAGTCAAAGCTGGTAAAACGGTTGGTCTTGTGGGTGGCAGTGGGTCAGGAAAGTCAACGATCATATCTTTACTTGAAAGATTTTATGATCCGATTAGTGGAGACATCCTTCTTGATGGACACAGAATAGAAAGTCTTCAACTTAAATGGCTAAGATCTCAAATGGGCTTAGTTAACCAGGAGCCAGTACTATTTGCAACATCGATAAAAGAAAACATACTTTTCGGTAAAGAAGGTGTTTCGACTGAACTTGTTGAGCTCGCAGCTAAAAAAGCGAATGCACATGATTTCATCATCAAATTACCCGATGCTTACGATACTCAAGTTGGTCAATTCGGGATTCAGTTATCCGGTGGGCAAAAGCAACGAATCGCTATAGCACGTGCCTTACTCAAAGAACCAAAAATTCTTCTACTCGATGAAGCAACAAGTGCATTGGATTCAGAATCCGAACGAGTTGTTCAAGATGCGTTAGATCAAGCTTCAGTAGGAAGAACAACGATCATTGTAGCACATCGACTTACAACAATACGTAAAGCAGATAAGATTGTAGTTCTCCAAGCAGGTAAAGTAATCGAATCAGGTTCACACGACAAATTAATGCACGAGAACAATCGCGAAAATGGGGCTTACTACCAAATGGTGCAGTTGCAGCAAGCAGCAACTCAAAATGAAACACCAGATAGTCCACAAACACCAGTTTCAAAAAGATACTATAACCCCCAAACACCGATAACACCGAGAACTCCTATTAGTGCAAGATCAAGCTTCCAGAATAGCCCAATGTCCCCTTTCAGCCCGGCGGTTTCCTTTAGTATGGCTCATTCAGTACAAATGTATTCGTATGAAGATAGTGATGATGAAAAATTCGACGTTATTCCAGATCATAATCCTTCACAATGGCGTTTGTTGCAGATGAATGCTCCCGAATGGAAACGGGCCGTCCTTGGATGCCTAGGTGCTGGTGGTTTCGGTGCTATATCACCGATACATTCTTATTGTTTAGGATCGGTGGTCGCGGTATACTTCTTACCAGAAAAATCCAAGGTCAAATCGGAAACAGCATTTTACTGCGTCGTTTTTGTAATTCTAGGAGTTATTTGTTTCGTCACAAGCTTGCTTCAGCATCATAACTTTGCGGTTATGGGCGAGAGGTTAACGAAGAGAGTACGAGAGAGAATGCTCGAAAACGTGCTAACTTTTGAAATCGGGTGGTTCGATCGCGATGAGAACACGAGCGCAGCTGTCTGTTCTCGCCTTGCAACAGAAGCAAGTCTGATAAGATCGCTCGTTGGAGATCGAATATCGTTGCTTCTTCAAGTTTTCGTCAGCGCGTTTCTTGCGTTTCTGTTGTCGTTGATAATCAGTTGGAGAATTGCTCTTGTAATGATTTCGGTGCAACCTTTGCTCATTGCGAGTTTCTACTCGAAAATTGTTTTGATGAAAAACTTGTCGTCTAAAGCAAAAAAGGCACAAAATGAAGGAACGCAATTAGCAAGTGAAGCGGTTGTGAATCATAGAACAATCACCGCGTTTGCTTCCCAAGAACGGATCATGAGATTATATGCTGAAACGTTGAAAGGACCGAGAAAACAATGTGTTAAGCAGTCGTGGTTTTCAGGTATGGGTTTGTTCACTTCACAATTTGTGACAACCGCTGCGATATCTTTGGCGTATTGGTACGGTGGACGAGAAATGAATAACGGCAATGTAACCGCCAAAGAAATGTTTCAAGTTTTCTTTATTCTGATGACGACAGGAAAGAATATCGCAGATGCTGGAAGTATGAGTTCAGATTTATCGAAAGGTGGTGGTGCAGTTAGATCAGCGTTAGCAGTACTCGATAGAAAAACCGAGATCGACCCAGATGATTCAGAAGGTTTGAGAGTTGCAAATATTAAAGGCGATATTGAGCTTAAAAATGTGTACTTTTCGTACCCAGCAAGGCCCGAGCAGATGATCTTTCAAGGTTTGTCTTTGAAAATTGAAGCTGGAAAAACAGTAGCACTTGTGGGTCAAAGTGGGTCGGGTAAATCCACTGTTATTGGGTTGATAGAAAGATTTTACGACCCGATGACTGGATGTATACTTATAGACGGGCGAGACTTGAAAAACTACAATTTGAGAAACTTGAGATCACATATTGCATTGGTGAGCCAAGAACCAACTCTTTTCGCGGGAAGTATTAGAGATAACATTGTTTATGGTAAAGAGGAAGTTAGTGAGGCTGAAATAAGGAAAGCTGCAAAGCTTGCCAATGCTCATGAGTTTATAAGGTATTAATTCATATCAGTTTTAAATCAAATTCCAATTGAACATGTACCAGTTTAAGTTGACTCTATAAATGTCAAGATGGGCGGGTCAGGATGGGTTGTGTATAAAAGAATAGGGTAATCGGTCAACGAATCAGGTTTGGGTTGAAACGTGTCAGTTTTTGGTATGTCTTATGTGTCAAAATTGGTGGGGTCGGATTGAGTTGTCTATTAACACTTTTTTTTTCTTCATTCTTCTTTATGAATAAAGATGCTACAATTATGATTACAAAAACAATATTATTGAATAAATAATTTACGTTTTGAGAAAAATGAGTTTACAAAGTTGTATTTATCAAAATAGAATTTGTACGATTTGTTTAACCCATTATCTATATTATTAGTTTTTTTGACCCATTTGACGTAAAACACAAACCAATCTGACTCATTCATCGGTAAATGGGTCAAAAAAACGCGGCCTCTAGAGTTAATACTTCTGATAAAAGTGAATTAATCAATGTAGTTCAATGAAAGACGGATATGAAACATACTGTGGAGAAAGAGGAGTTCAGTTATCAGGAGGCCAGAAGCAAAGAATCGCGCTTGCCCGAGCAATACTTAAGAATCCAGCAATTCTTCTTTTAGATGAAGCAACTAGTGCACTAGACAGTGTATCCGAAAATCTTGTGCAAGAAGCATTGGAGAAAATGATGGTTGGCAGGACATGTGTCGTAGTGGCTCATCGGCTATCAACAATACAAAAATCTGATTCGATATCAGTGATTAAAAATGGGAAAGTAGTAGAACAAGGATCTCACACTGAACTGCTTTCAATGGGGAGTAAAGGAGCATATCACTCCCTTATAAAGTTGCAACATTTGTAAGCACTTATATGTTCTATATATATGTAGGTGGTTTTGTACACAGAATGTGTTTGCTCTGTCAGAAATTGTTGTAATATATATATATATATATATATATATATATATATATATATATATATATATATATATACACACACACTGGCATTATATGCATTGAATATGAAAAGTCATCAGAAGAGCATGGAAGGTGTCCTTAAAAAACATTATGAGGGTCAAACAGAATGATTTTTAAACATAAATTCGAGATCCACTAATTCACAAATACTGCCCAACCAGCTTGGGCTATAATAATGTTACCAGAGTGTAAGTTAAACTGCTAATATAAAAAATCATCATTGTAAAACTACCAAGATAAACAAATCTTTGTCGAAACAATTCAGCCAAGTTTAGCCAATTGACTATTTAACACGAATCTCCAAAAAAAACTATATTATATTATTAATCTAATGATTTAACACACTTACAAGTGACAGTTTTAGAAAAATATGTTACTTCATTTTATTTCTCTTGAATTTAGGAACACAAAATAAGCATAATTTATAAAAAAGTATATCTCTACTATTCTTTTCTACCATTTTATTTCCTCTTTTTTTTCTTTTTCTTTTCTTCTTGTCATAAAAATCAAGTGTGGGCTGTTAGATAATGTGTAAGGGCATAAGGCCCATTACTTCTCAGAATTTGTTTGGGCCAAAACAAGAAGGAAGCCCTATTTGTTTGACCCGTTACAATTTCAAATAGCATTTCCATAAGACATTAAAATTAGGGTTTATCATCCTATCCGCCTATAAAACCTAAAACCTCATCGTCACTCTACCACTACCTCAAATGGCATTTTCAGTAGCTCATCCACTGCCGTCGTACGTACGGCGGCAATCGTCGGTAAGTTGTTCAGATATCCTAATTATATAGATTCATTTATTAATTCGCACTCGACGTTGCTTTTGATAGGCGTTACGTTTACTGGTTCCCGGTGGACGTGTCAACGGAAGCATAAATCATCATTTCAATCACCACCGGATTTCCTCCGATTTCTACTTAACAATCTACAATATTGATTTGTAGTTTGTTCATTTATGGTTTTGAAACATCAGTTTTTCCCTAATTTCGTTGTAGTTATCAATTTGTTGCTTCATAATGGTGAACTCTCTCAAATCATTGAGAGAAATTCAAGTTTCCGGAGCATAAATTAAAAGATTTTGTTATTACCAGTATTAAACAGCTCGATGTGTTTTCAATCGCATCGTCGTTACCTGTCTCCTGGCACATTTATTCTCACACTCATACTTAAATTACGGTTTCGAAATTCTATTTTCCGATTGATTTGAATTTGCATCGAAATACTGATTACCAGTACTTTTAATTTAAGTAGGTGCTGTGTATGAGCCGATGCGATATTAATTAATTCTCCGGTTTTTGAATCTTCATTTATGAAGTTATAGTTCTAATTATTGAGCTATTTTTCTTTCAGATTCGGAGATAATTTAATATATAAAGTGTAATTTGTAATGAAAGTATTTAAAGGTGATGGATGTGATGATTATTTCCCCAGATGATCGAATCTGAAATAACTGAGCGCTAATTTTTATTTTTTCTCTTTATTGAGAAAAATTCAAGCCAGAAATCTGATCTGTTACAAAAATGTGTTTAATTTAAGTAATTGGATTGTGTTTGTATGTTTGATTGAGATGAACAGAGGATGGAAATGATGATTATTTCCCCAGATGATCGAAGTTGATTAAACTGAGCGCATTTTATTAAATTCTCTCTTTTACAGAGAGAATCCAAGCCAGAAATCTGATCCTTGCTCTGTTTTATCTTTGATTTCTAATGAATTGCCAGATTAACAAATTTTACCACCGTTAAATTTGTTTTTTAAGACGTTTGTTTTGAAATGAAATCATTTTAACAGTGTGTTTGAAGCCAATTTGCAGTGATTTAAATATAGAAACAGTCCGGGTTGGATTAGTTGTTAACAAAAATTGTTACTGATTATCTATAGTTGTGCGATTTATGAAGCCAATTTCTGTGTTTTTAGTTTTTAGGGGTTTTGGGGATTGATTATTTGTAACCGATTTCATGCTTGTAAAATAAGCAAGTGACTCTCCATGCTTATTCATCAAGAAATAAGCGGATACTATTAAGAAAACACCAAAAACTAATAAACTTGGTTTAAAAAACATTAAAAGCGAACAAAATCGATATCAAATTTTGATACTTTACACTGATAGACTTTGACGACTCTAGATTTTCAGTTTTCAAAATGATGGGTGCTTGAATGCCCAGAACTTGTACCGTTGATGATCTTGAACCATTGGGAAGAATGATCACCCAAGTCGTTACTTGATAGTCTTCTTAGAGTCTATGTCCAGGCAGACGATAGTGCCATTCTTAATTGCTGATGAAATGTGCATTTTCTATGCTGATATGACTTCCCATTTTGAAAAACTGTCTGTACACTCCTACTCTCACTGGCTTATGCAACCCTTCAGCTTGTAAACAATAGTCTGTACCCTTTACGATCAGCTCGTTTTGTGCGGTGTAGTCCCATGCTTCTGTGTTGGCGCATGGACCTAGGGTCAACGATTCACTTTGCTTGCAAAGCCCTGAGATGGGTGAAAGATGATTTTTAGTTCACCATTGATTAACATGCATTATAGTCATAATTTAAACTTGAATAAATTTGGAATAAAATAGTAAATATCAGATTGTTAATACCTTGAAAAGGAGATTGAATTGGTGAAATCTTCTTTACAAAACTTGAATTTCTTTCTCTAAAATAGTAATTACCAACTAACTACTCAATCCATAAGGCCCAATCAAGATCTATTCAAACTTGGTTTCTCGGAAAACCGGTTCGGGTTGAAAAATCGAAGTGGTTTTTGGTCAATGGTCAAGAACCGGTTTTTCCAAAAACCGGCTTTGAACCGAACCGGTTTGGGGGGAGAAAAAACTTAACCGGTTGTAACCATCACCCCTTGCCCGTTTATGGTTTTCTTGTCTTAAACTATTATATAAATTAATCATTGGATCTCGGGAAGAAGATGATGAAGGAAACATTGTGGAAGCCGAACTAGAAGAAACCATTGTTGTTGAACTATATTTTTGAAAATAATGACCAAATAAATCTTTAATAGATTTGTAAAAATAGTCTTTTGTATTTTGTGAAAAAAATGGATCCTCATCATTCAAATCCAAATCGTTACAAATGTTATCGATAAGTAATTCCACCCCGGAAATGTTCAAACATGGGTTTAACGCGGCGGCACAACTAATTACCGGTGACATTTCTTTAAAATATTTTCTTAATTTTGCTTTAATGGGAGCCACCATTATTGCATATACATTATCACAAAATTCGTATTCGCTTATTCTTGAACTCATTAAAAATATTTGATTAAGTACCAAATGACTTGTGGGATAATAAACACCCGATAATAAAGTAGTTGCGGTTTTAAAAACTTTGAGCAATTCGGTTATCTTTTGAATAACCTCCCAATAGTCGGAGGAAAATGATGTTGCAAGACCTTTTTGAACAAGTTGATCATGAAAAACGTATAAAGTGTCGCGTTGCCGTAAACCACACATAAACATGTTGTAAGTCGAATTCAATCTTACGAGCATGTCTCAATTAGGGATTAAAAAGATGGAATCCGTTTCCTTACATAATCTCATATAATGTTTGTAGCCTTACCCGAACAAAATATATCTTGTAACATAATTTTATACGCGTTTTTTACTACGCTTATTTCTTGAACCGCTAGTCCGTCTTGCACAACCAAGTTAATGATGTGTGCAACACATCTACTATGGTAGAAAATGCCTTTCAAAGGTGGTTCGTATTTTAGTATTAACCTTTGAACGGTGTTTGTATTATTAGTCGCGTTATCAAACGGGATTGAAAAAACCTTTTGTTCTATTTTAAAAATTTTCATTATATCTCGTAACATGTAAAATAAGTTTTACCCGTGTGAGGATAGTCAAAGTTTTCAAAAGCAATGGTACGTTTCATCATTTGTCAAGTTGCGGGTTCAACCCAATGTGCGGTAACACAAAGGTACGAACCGGGCAAACCATGAGGAGCCGACCAAACATCGGTTGTTAATGATACACTTGTATTTAAGTTTTCAAAACCAATTATTAATTGACTTTTAGCATTTTTCCACAATTTAAGAGCATCACGTCTAAGAGTAAGACGACTTACATGATTATATCGCGGTTGAAAAGTATTTTGAATGACCCTAGTAAGCCGAGGGTTGTCGAAGTGGTTGAACGGCAAAGCTTCTTGAATCACAAAGCCGGCAAATGCTTCTCGACACCGCTCCGCTTCGTATGAAAAAATACCCCCATCCCGTGACATTGTTGCTTGACTCGACTCGGGATTACTTTTGACTCCATCACAATACTTTGTAGCATGTGATTTCAAAGTAGAGTTGGAGTCGGCTTTCAAAAATTTCCCGCAACGTTTACAAAATGCCTTAGTGGAACCATCCGACAATAACACTTTGTCGTAATTACACCAAATCTCGGGATTTCGTTTGGTTACCAAAACTTGAACAATAGTTGGTGCATTTGAAGAACCAACACCGGCGGAAGTTGAAGAAAATTGAGTGGCCATTTTTATAGCGTTTCGAGAACGTTTTGAGAGGAGTAGAGAATTTTTTGAGAGTTTCGTACGTAAATCGTAAGCGTTTTGAGTGTTTAAAGACTAGAATTAGCAAGATTGAGTGTTGTGACTAAACCAAACCCAAGGTATCTATTTATACTAGTTTTAGGATGGCAAAATGGTAAAAAAAAAAAACAAGAAAAAACGGTCACAAAACGGCTATATAACGTTCAAATCGCAACAACTCAAAAAACCGGTTCCAAACCGGTTTTTAAAACCGGTTCCAAACCGGTTTTTAAAACCGGTTTTCCAAACCGGTTCGAGTAAAACCGGTTACAAACTGGTTCGCCAACGGATATATCCCAAACCGGTTCCCAAACCGCCGGTTTTTACAAAAACCGAACCGGTTTTGGTCAAAACCGGTTTGACCGGTTTCGGGTTCCGGTTTTTTTTCCGGTTTCGGGTCAGGACCCGGGTTTTTTGGTCATCTATAATTGTACCCCTTTGATCAACTCCCCCATTCGCTCATAAACAAAGGGTAACCTTGATCCAATAAAAATATTGAATTGTTTGTCATTGTGTCAGTCATTTGACCATATACCTCGTTTGAGTTCCCCGTGATCCAATCGTTTCCATTCGAGAAGCCATACCAGTGAACCTCAAATACCAGTATATTGCTAAAAGATAATTTCACGAGTCTCTTTATAAGAAAAGACAAATCTAGATCATAATTCAAACCCAATAGAATCACTAAAACATTAGGGTTTGCTGCATGAACCCCTTCCGCACATTTTTGCATGTAGTGCTGATTCATGAAAAAGAGGCACCGTATCATTTAACACAACGCTCCGCCCAGAACGCCCTAATTGCTAGTGTTCTGGCGTTCTGGAAGCAGAACGCCCCCAACATGGGCGGTTGCAGGTGGTCTTACTATGATTGATTGACAGAATAAATTAAGGTAGCATTTAACTTTAATTTGATAAATATTATGTACATTATACAAAGTGTGGTTAATTAAAACACAAATTTTCACCTCTTTGCTTCAAGCATTATTTGGTTAAAACTCACCTTGACGACTCACAAAATGGTCTATTTTATTGAAGGTTTTTGTGTAGCGGAACTTGTGCTATCGATGATTTTAAACCATTGGGAAGCAGGATCACACAAGTCTTTACTTAAGCATTTACAACTATTAGTAACAATCGAGTTTCTAGAGTCTATATCGAGGCAAACGATAGTTCCATTGCTAATCTTCGACGAAAGGTGCATCTTCGAGGCTGAAATTGCTTCCCATTGTGAAGAAATGTCTGTACACATGACACCTACTTTTATAGCCATATTCAGTCCAACGGCTTGTAGGCAATAGTTTGTACTCTTTACGATCAACGTGTTTTGTGGGGTGTAATCCCATGCCTCAGCGTTAGAACATGGACCCAAAGTCGATGATTGGCTTTGGACGCAAAGCCCTGTAGACGGATGAAAGATGACTTTATGTTGACCGTTGGTTGATAATCCCGGTGCTGTAATTCATATAAGATATGAGTTTAGGTAAAACAATATATTTCTAAAATGAAGTTTTGATCATTAATTTATTATCTAGTATATGTACTCGCACCTTTTTTTTTTCTTCCTATATCTCAATAAGGTAGAATTGTTCTACAAACTAATCGAGCATGCATCGAGTTATTTGAGCTCGAACTAGCTAGACTCGAGCTCTTCTGTATCGAGCTTTAACCAAATTTAAACACATTTTTTCGCTATCGACTCATTTGCAGCCCAATCGAATACTTTAAATCTTTAATGTAACTAGAGAAGATGAAATAAAATGGCCAATACCTTGAAATGGAGATTGAAGAGGTGAAATCTTCTTTAAAAAATTTGTGTTCCTTGGCTGACGCCAATTCCAATTCAAAAGCCCATAAAATTCTTCCATTCCAGCCACACCTTCTCTATAATAATAACTCCCAACAATAGTCCATAAGGCCCAATCAAGGTCATGTTCAGCAGCCCAACCCAAGAAGCAATTCAAATACCTATTGTCATTTTCATTTGTACCCCTTTGATCCACTCCCCATTCGCTTATAAACAAAGGGTAACCTTGGTCCAATAAAAACAACGATTTGCTCATCATCGTATCGATTATCCGACCACATACCTCGTTTGTGTTACCCGTGACCCAATCATTATCATTTGAGAAACCATACCAATGAATCTCGAATACTAGTTTACTGTTGAAAGATAAGCTTATAGGAATTTTTTGAAGAAAAGACAAATCTTGATCATAACTTAAACCCGATAGAATGACTAATACATCAGGGTTTGCTAAATGAACGTGTTCCGCACATTTTTGCATGTACCTAATTCATGTAATGAAAAAACATCTAATTAACCTTTTGAGTGTGTATTTTATAATCCGTTAACATCAAGCAAATGATATTAGAAACACAATTTTTATAGATATACGTACTTGTACCAAGTTTTAACGTCTTGTCTACCCCCACGAAGTTCATTCCTCAAGCTCATACCGACCACATTGGTATAACCTATGAACATGGTGGCAACTCTAGTAACACCCTTAATCCAAACATCGGGATCAAAGTACTTGTCGCCGAAAAAACCATTACCATCATTGTCATTGCAACACCATCCGGGCTTACTTATATGGTTGTCTAGTATTATCATAACATCGTTACGGTTGAGGCTTGAAACAACTTCCTGACTGTATAAAGATTCATTAACGTTTTATCTAAATTATTTCGCAATTAGAAACAAACAAATATATGTTATTACTAAGGCTCAACTTGAACCCGTTAGCGACAGCTACACAAAAATACATCATAAGTTGTGTATCAAAAATCAGCTATTAATTAATTTGAGAGGGATCATAGGGGCAGAAGGAGCAGCAAAATCTCGCCTGTCCGTTTCAGATTATGCCATGTTACGCGGGGGTGTGTTTTGCAAATACTTTTGGGCGGAGGGACCTAGATGAAATTTACATAAAATATTTTTGAGGGGGTGAAACTTGGGCAAAGTTTTGGCCCGCTCAATTTCGCATTATTCTCTCTGTCTCTCTTCACAACAACACACAAATCCTCTCTGCACAATAAAACATAGTAAATTCACACACACAAATACACACACACAAATACACACACTCTCTCTCTCTCTCTCTCTCTCTCTCTCTCTCTCTCTCTCACCACCACCTTCATCACCACTGCCACACCTTCACCGTCCACCTTCACCGCCATCTTCACCGTCACCGTCCACCTTCACCGCCACCACCACCTTCACAGTCAACCTTTACCGCCGCCACCACCTTCACCACTACTTTCACTGTCCACCACCACCTTCACCGTCACCGTACACCACCAGGTTCACCGTCACCGTCCATCACCATCTTTACCTTCTAAATCTAAAAATGTTTGTCCACAACTTTTTTAAAATTGTAAAATAGTCCCTGGTGACAGAAAATGGGGACCGTGGGTGATAGGTATCACCTTATGGTTGGTCAAAAATCTGCTCTCCACACCCCTCATAAAGGTCCTGATTCTCTAAATCCCACTCTAATTAATTTAAGAAAATATTTTAAAACAAAATCAAATTCTCCATCTTTTTAGAAAACAATAATAGTAGCATTAATTTACGAACAAATCGTTTATGGTATTTTTATTATCCAATACTTAAGGAGAAGCCATTTTTAACATAGTTGTTAAATTATTATCACGAGTAAGTCATATAATTCTAAAAACGACACGACTTAGAATCCCGACTATTTAATAAGACGCTTACGAATCATTCATCTGACTTTTCCAGAGTCTTGTGGGCCGTTAGTCTTACAATTCATAAAATAAGGCAAAATAAATAAAAGGAGAAAGTTGAGAAACAAATTAACGTAGTTTGTTTTGAATTAACAAGTTATGTTTACTTCCGGTTGGCGACTTCACTGGGGACTTCACTGGCGACCCTCACACACTCGCTTACCCATGTTTAATCTTAAATTTTAACTTTAAAATGTACATAATAACTATAATATATTCTTATTAATTTATAACTTTTTAAATGTAATCGATTTACTTACGATTTTAAATAAAACATGTTTTATTAGTTTTATTTAAAACAAAAATATTATAAATTTAATCGTTTTAGTTACGATTTTAAAATTATTTAAACTTGTACCATTAACTTATGAGTCGAGTTACAAGATGAGACGGGAGTCAATAATTTGTGCTTTAAAATTATGAGACGAGTAGTGAGTCAACAATTGTGAATTTTAAATTCTGCTTCTTAATATGCTTTGGTTAAATTTGTTTAATTATGCTCTGAAGTTCAGTGTAAAATGCTAAAAAAATGTAGAATGGAGGAACCAATAGTATTGCTCCATTACAAGTACCAATTTTCACATTTTTTTTTAAATTTAAATATCTCACAAATCGTATGTCTATAAATTATAAAAATTTCACCATTAAAATCAACGTCTTTTTATCTTTAATTAAAGATCTCACATGACATACTTCTGACAAACTTTTTTTTTTTCGTTTTCTAATGGACATGTAAATTCGTAATGTTAAATCACATGTGATTTAACACTCACATGTAAATATATTTACAATCAAATTATAAATTTTAAATCACTAGCTATAATCACATGTAAATAATCAAAGTTGCAAATTATAAGTTTAAAATCATATAAAAATAATTTGTTTGGTAATTTAATAAACCTTCAGAAATTTTTATAGTTAAAATTACATGTGATTAAACATTAAATGAGTAATCACATGTGAATAAAGTGTAAATAAATACGAATTTCATAGATTTTTTATAATTATACATGTAAATAAATATAAAAGTGAAATCACATATGAATTATCAGTTATTATCACATACTTTATTTGAAAAACACATGTGATTAAACCTCAAATCACTCTGTTTCAAGCGTTTGACCTCACGGTCCATGATTTCTACGGGTTCCTCGATAAAATGAAGTTTGTCATCAATGTGGATTTCGTCAAGCGGAATTGCAAGTGTCTCATCGAACAGACATTTCTTCAAGTTGGAAATGTGAAAGGTGTTGTGCACGCTACTGAGTTGTGGTGGTAGCTGCAGTCGATACGCCACCGGACCGATTCTTTCCAGAATGTCAAAGGTCCGATGTATCTGGGGTTTAGTTTACCGCGTTTGCCAAAACGAATGACACCTCTCCAAGGTGACACTTTCAAAAGTACTTTGTCCCCAACTTGGAACTCTAGTGGTTTGCGTCTCACGTCGGCGTAACTCTTTTGACGATCACGAGCGGCTTTTAGTCGGTTTTGAATGGTTACGATTTTCTCGGTCGTTTCATGAATGATTTCGGGACCGGTGAGTTGGCTATCGCCCACTTCGGTCCAGCAAATAGGTGATCGGCACTTTCTTCCGTAAAGTGCTTCGAAAGGTGCAGCATTAATGCTGATGTGGTAACTGTTATTGTATGAAAACTCACACAAGGGTAGGTGGCTTTCCCAACTGTTTCCGAAGTCAACTACGCAAGCACGTAGCATGTCTTCCAAGGTTTGGATGGTTCGTTCACTTTGATCATCGGTTTGGGGGTGATAAGCAGTGCTCAGATCAAGACGAGTACCGAGAGCTTTTTGAAGTGTTTGCCAGAATCGAGAGGTGAAGCAGCTATCTCTATCCGAGATGATTGAGATGGGTATACCGTGTCTTGCTACAATCTCTTTGATGTAGATGCGAGCCAAACGCTCCATCTTGTCGGTTTCTTTGATAGCTAGGAAGTGGGCGGATTTTGTGAGACGGTCAACGATCACCCAAATGGTATCGCAACCACTCGAGGTTTTTGGTAGTTTCGTGATGAAGTCCATGGTTATTTGTTCCCATTTCCACTGAGGTATTTCGGATTGTTGAAGTAACCCGAAGGGTTTCTGATATTCGGCATTTACCTTGGAACAGGTTAAACATTTGCTAACATAAGTGGCTATGTCAGCTTTCATATTGGGCCACCAATATCGTTGTTTGAGATCGTGATACATTTTGTCTGAACCAGGATGAATAGAGTATCGGGATTTGTGAGCTTCATCCATCACCAAATCTCGTAGGTTCCCAAAGCTTGGTAACCAGATTCGGTTGGAGAAGTATCGGGTTCCGTCGGATTTGGTTTCAAATTGCTTATCCATGCCTCGCAAGGCTTTGTTTTTAACGTTTTCTTTGTTGAGTGCATCGAGTTGAGCGGAGAGGGTTTGAGTAGTTAGGTTGTTGTGAACGGTTAAACCAAGGGCTCGAACTAGAAGGGGTTTTACTCGTTCTTTTCGACTTAGAGCATCGGCAACAACATTTGCCTTACCCAGGTGGTATCGGATTTCGCTGTCGTAGTCACTAAGTAACTCGACCCAACGACGTTGTCTCATGTTTAATTCCTTCTGATCGAAAATGTGTTGAAGGCTTTTGTGGTCGATGTAGATGGTGCACTTGGTGCCATACAAGTAGTGTCTCCAGATTTTGAGCGCGAAAACTACGGCTCCTAATTCGAGATCATGAGTTGAATAGTTATTTTCGTGGATTTTCAATTGGCGTGAGGCATAGGCGATGACTTTATGATGTTGCATCAACACACAACACAGTCCTTGGGCTGAGGCGTCACAGTAAACTATGAAGTTATCGCTGCCCTCTGGTAAGGACAAGATTGGTGCACTACAGAGTTTCTGTTTCAAGAGTTGGAAGGCAGATTCTTGTTTGTCGGTCCAATCGAATTTCTTATCTTTTTGAGTTAGGATGGTTAATGGTTGGGCTATTTTGGAGAAATTCTAAATAAATCGCCGATAGTATCCAGCGAGACCTAAGAATTGACGTACTTCGGTGGGAGTGGTAAGTGTTTGCCAGCACTTGATGGCTTCGATCTTGGCTGGATCAACATGTATGCCTTGACCGTCAATGACATGCCCAAGGAAGTGTACTGTTTGCATCCAAAATTCACATTTGGAGAACTTGGCGTATAACTTCTCGTGTTTGAGTAGTTCCAATATGGTTTTTAGGTGTTGGCCATGTTCGGTTTCGTCGCGTGAGTAGATTAAGATGTCGTCGATAAACACAATAACGAACTTATCCAGATATGGTTTGCACACCCGATTCATAAGGTCCATGAATACAGCCGGTGCGTTGGTCAAGCCGAATGGCATCATTTGAAATTTGTAATGCCCGTAGCGAGTTCGGAAAGTTGTTTTGGGAATATCAGTGTCTCGAACGCGGAGTTGATGGTAACCAGACCGTAGATCGATCGTAGCTTGACCCTTGAAGTTGGTCAAACAGGTCATCAATTCTCGGGAGTGGGTATCGGTTCTTGATGGTTAGTTTGTTTAGTTCGCGGTAATCGATACACATTCGGAAAGATCCGTCCTTCTTTTTCATGAAAAGGACCGGAGCTCCCCAAGGTGAAGAACTCGGCCGGACGAATCATTTGTCCAGGAGTTCTTGTGATTGGGTGGACAACTCGTGCAACTCGGACGGGGCTAATCGGTATGAGGCTCGTGCCACGGGTGCAGCTCCGGGCACAAGGTCTATTTGGAATTCGACTTGTCTAGATGGGGGAAGGCCAGGCAAGTCTTCGGGAAAGACTTCTAGAAAGTCTCGAACTATGGGCACATACCGTAAACGAATGCAATTCTTTAAAACTTAATATATAGTTATTTATGTGAATGAATATTAAGTCGTAATCATGTGTGAGTTACATCCACCATTGATAATTAATTGTGTACCAATATTATATTTTTATCATAAATCACATGTAAATATACAAAAAATCACATGTGATTATGCATAAAATCACATATGATTATATATAAATCACATTTTTTAAGATCCGACAAAAATGAAAAAAAAAAGTTTGTCGAAACTATAGCTTGTCGGATCTCTAATCGAAGAGAAAAGAATGCTGATTTCGAAAATGTAATTTTTATAACTTTTAGTCATGACGTTTGTGAGATATTTAATTTTAAAAATCCGAGTGGAAATTGGATTTTAAAGAAAATTGAGCAATCCTATTCGTTCTCTCATTCTACATTTTTTTACCGTTCCTCACCTATTTTTTTACCGTTCCTCACCTCATTATGCTGTTGGGTACTTTAATAATCAAAATATGTTTATGTTTTGATTATTATATACTTGAGATTTTAACCGTATAATATTATATTAAAAATTAAGTTATTCCTTACTTTCGGGCTCTGAACAAATTTAATAATGTAATTATTTTATATAGTGTGTTTGCCACTTTTGCTTTTGAAAAAAAGTACAAAATAGGAAATAGAATTATCTCTTCATAAACTTAATTTTAAAACTCGTTCCAACTACATGAAAAGACATAAATGAAACTAAAATGAATATCGGTTGTAATTTAAAAGTCAAAAGAAATTAAATGCTTTTTGGATAAGACGGACATATGAATCACATATCGCAAATGCGTAGTCAATTTTTATATTTCAACTTTTGTTAACTTTATCTAATTGTCTTCTATAAATAAATCAATAATCAATAATAATATAAAATAATAAAAGATATATATATATATATATATATATATATATATATATATATATTACTTCTACTAGATACTCATAGTCTTCTTGAGCGGAGTCTAACTAGTTTTGTAATCCTTTTTAGCGCTTTAGAGCATACGGAGAGAAAAGGAATTTTCCACCATTTTTCGACGAAAACGTCCACAATTAATTATATATAAAATCATATATGATTCCTTAAATATAAATATAAAATAATAATATAATTCCTAAAATCTTATTTATATTTGTTTATATGAATGAATAATAATTTGTAATCATGTGTGAGTTAACATCCACAATTGATGAATAGTCGTATACAAGTTATATTTACTCATAAATCACAAGTAATTATATATAAAATCATATATGATTATATAAGTCACATCTTCAATGACCCAACAAAAATAAAAAGAAAATTTTTTGTCGAAAGTATAGCTTGCGGGATCTCTAATCGAAGAGAAAAAACGTTGATTTCGAATATGTAATTTTCATAATTTTTCTTCATGCCGTTTGTGAGATATTTGATTATCAAGATACGGTGGAAATTGGGTTTTAACGGAAATAAAGCAATTCTATTGGTTCTTACATTCTTCACTATTTTAGCATTCTACATTGAACCCACATCTCTTTTAATATTCCTATATAAACACACATACAATTAATACAACAAGTAACATCTCATTCTTTACATTTTCTATTCAATCTCAGTTAAAAATACATATACAAAATATATGTCTTCTGTTCAATCTCAGTTAAAAATACATATACAAAATATATGTCTTCCGATTCTTTTTCCGACGACGAAATGACGTTTAAACTCATCGTTCTAGCTCGTAAATATCCTAATGAAGTTTTCATTCCTCAAGAAGATGCCGAAAGTTCCAACCATGCACAACTGAGACGTCGCTATATATATCGTGATCGGGTTTTGGCTCACGAAAGGTTAATAAGCGATTACTTCGGGGAAAACCCAAAAACTAGGAAGAATATTTTAAACGTCACTTCCGTATGAGAGAACGACTATTCCTCCGAATAGCTGAAGGTATGCCCAATTATTTTGTATATTTTCAACAATGACCCGATGCACGTGGTGTTTCAAGTTTTAGCACTATTTTAAAGTGACGCCTGTCCTACTTGAATTGGCATACAACACATCACCGGATGCCTTCGATGAGTATTTGCAAATGTCATAAAGAAAGTCACATGAAACATTCCAAAATTCTACAAAGTGCATAATTAATTTATATTCAAACGTATACATGGGAGAAACCTGCCTCAGAAGACATACATTATTTGTATGCAAAACATGAAGAGCTTCATGGTTTTTCGGGAATGCTTGGAAGCATAGATTGTATGCATTGGCCTTGGGCAAAATGTCCAAATGCATGGAAAGGGCAATACACGTGAGGCGATCACGGGTGTCCGACGATCATACTTGAAGTCGTTGCCTCGTATGATTTGTGAATTATGGCATGCATACTTTGGGGTTGCGGGGTCGAATAATGACTTAAACGTTCTTAATTCATCTCTATTGTTCAACAACTTAATAAATGACTACACTCCCCAAATCCCGTATAAAGTATGTGACGTAGATTAACAAAGAGGGTACGATCTTGCTGACGAGATATATCCGTCATGATCATTGTTCGTTAAAGGCTTTTCAAGTGTGGTTGATCCAAAGAGAGTGTTGTTTACTAAGAAACAAGCGGGTTCCAGAGTGTCCTCCAAGGCCGTTGGCATATATTACAACAACGGACAAGAGCTTATAGCTTAGGCGCTATAAAAACGAATCATGTTTGCTTCCATCATATTGCATAACATGATTATTGAAGATAACGAGTTTAATATTGCCAAGAATGAAGAGTATTATGTATCAGTTGGGAATATTAAAGGTATCTGGATCGAGAGGTGTGACACATACATGAGTAAAACTAAATAATTACGTCAATGAGACATGCATGAAGGACTTCAATACGATCTTGTCGAGCATCTTTGTAGGAAATGTAAAATGAGGCATCACAAGAGTAGTTTGTTTTAACACGTGTTTTAAATTTTTTATCTTTAAAATATGTATTTTTTATTTTTAGGATTTGTAATGTTTTATTTTTTATTGTAACGAATGCATTCATTTTATTTTATTTATTTTATTTATTTTATTAATAGTTTCAATTTATTAAATTGCTTGAATTTCTAAAATAAAAAAAAACAGAAATTCTAAAATACTATAAAAAATGTCTCTCACTCCTCTACTTTTTCAGCCTATGTTGTTAGAAAAATTAAATAAAATACAAAACGTAGCTCATATTTTAGTTTTGTATTGATTTGAAAAATATGTTATTTAACTATTTCAACCAAATAGAATTTCATATTCATTAAATTACGATTACCTAAAAGTTAAAACTAATAACGTTGATCAAAGGTTCATGTATCTTTTTTATATTATTATAAAAAAATAAAATACTCAAATTCTTACTAACAAACTTTCTCGCATAACCGATGTTTGTTTTTGTATTAATAAGTTCATCAATACGTAAATAAGTGTGTTTGACCCGAATAAAAAAAACAGGAATGGTAATGAGACGGTGATTGTCGGAGATCTCATTTTCCATTTCCATTCCCGTTTTCCACTCCTCATCCTCATATCCGCCCCCATCGCCGTCGAGAGATTGATTTTGCATCCTCATCTCCATCCCGTTCCTACGGGGATCGGAGATCCTCATCAGGTATTCAAGGATGCCTTTCATCATTCTCAATTTAACTTAAATAAATAAACAAACTATCGAAATGACAACATTAACAAAAATAAACTCTTATAATTTATTACAAGATTAAATATGACATCAACATATTATGACAGAAATATGTAAGAAGGTGTCTAATGTTTATTGATTATTTGAAACAAGTTTGAGTAACACGTTATTGAAATGGAAAAATGACTTTGACAATACGAAACATTGAGCTAAAAAACGAAGCGTACAATATGATTCATATATTAGAATTTATATATATACATCTATATATAGTATATGGTTTATATTATAAAAATGCATATAATTTATGCTATGTAATATTTATATAATGTATATAATATGTTATGGGTTTGGGGACCCAATAAAACCTCCATCGGTGCAAGTTGGGGTACAAGTACGAGGACTCGAGGGGTACGCTCATCCTCGATTTTCAAATTCGGGAATCCCCTTCTCCATCCCTGTACCCGGTCAACTCGGAGATTCTTCGGTCAAATCGGAGTAGGGATTAGATTTTCCATCTAGTACGGATTTTTTATCATCTGTAAAAAAACTTTTTTTTTTCTCTGATACTATAGATAATTAATTAATTCAATATCAATATTGCCTACTAGTAAAAATGATAATAACACTCACTAAAGTCTACACCAACATTAAATGTTGGGCTTAGTGTCTGGAAATGCAACTAACTAAGGTCGAATATTTATTGTGTGTACCCAACTTAGGTTTGCTATTTTTAATGAATCAAATTTTTAAAAAGTGTGTTTTAGTTTATTTTGGTGATGTTTTGATGATGTATCAAACTCTCCGAATGCCACGTGACACCTTAAACGAACGACACATCAGCAAAATACGTTAAAACACCATTTTTGAAAGTTTGTTGCATTAAAAATAACAAACCTAAGTTGGGTACACACAATAGATATCGGGTACAAGTTAGTTGCATTCCCAGACATTAAGCCCTTAAATGTTTATCAAATAACAAACAACACAATAATCCGAAAAAAATAGAAAACCGAGAAATATTTGAAAAGTTCAAACCAAAAAACGTCAATTCCATTAATGTTAAAAGACCAATTATTTTTTTAACTTTACCATATCGAATTGAAAACCATATCCTAAACAAAAAATAGTGAACCAAGAACCCAACATATATCAACTTAAACAAAAAATAAAATAAAATCAAAATATAATAATAATAATAATAATAATAATAATAATAATAATAATAATAATAATAATAATAATAATAATAAATTGATCACCGAGAACCTTGTTTCGTCCACTTTAATCCTATCTCGACACTTTTTTTTCCATTTTGTCTAAATTACGTTTTCCATACCCCCAAACCAATCATGTAACATTACGTTGGAATCTTATATTATTATTTTATTTATTAATTAATTAAAAAAGGAAACAGTCAATTAACTACGCCATTGCATTATTAATATGTTCATGTGAGATTAATTAGTTACAAATTAACTTACCTGGAAAGCATCTATAAGAGAAAGGTCAATGATCGAAGGGTTGTTGACTTGAACTCCGGCAACAGACCCAGACAACCCTAACATCTGCAACGACTTTCTAACCGTCGTTAAACCCAACGTTTCATCCGTAAACAAAAACAACGGATACGTTAGTCTCACACAATTAAATCCCATTTCTAGTATTTTTTTCGATATCACATCAACCGGTTGTTTGCTAAGTCCTTCGGCTAATGCAACATCAAGGTGGCTAACCCAATTTACACATGATAGCTTCACTCTCTCCCCATTGTTTCGATCGTCTATGATCCAACGTGAGTTGGTGGAGAGTGATAGGTTAGCCACGGGCGGCGTGTGGTGGTGTTGGTGGTTGTCGTGGTGGATTATGGTGGCGAGAAATACAAGGATGATTGGGAGTAGGAGGAATAAGATTAGGAGAATTAGAGATGATCGAAATGATGCTTCCATTTTTGTGTTGTGTGCATATGAATGAAATCATCTTAATATATTATGCTAAATAAGGTGTTTTATATTTTATAGTGTTTACATCGTTATCATGATTAATTATCGTTCGTTTAGTGTGAATTAAAAAAAATTATAATAAATTTGTGGTACAGGTTAACCAAGATGACGTGGCACAACAATTTATATATAGCTAATATTTTTTTAAAAAAAAATAAGGATTGTGATGTAGACTTAATTTGTTAGAAACTTGTCTTATTTAAGTCAAGTCTTATAACTTGAAGTCACCAACATCGGATATAGATTTTTATAATTACTTAACCCTAAAATTATTTTTAAAAATGTCAAATAAAATTATTTTAATCTTAATAGTTTTTTTTTGAACGGCAGAAATAAATATATTAAAAAGCTAGCAAGAAATTAGAATGATATAAACACCAAATAAAAGCCTCTTCCATCATTGTCTAAAACAACCAAACTAAAACCCAAGAAATACACTCATAAGAACAGCTAAAGACAACCATATCAAATATTAAAGAAATCTAACTTACGAGAAATCAAAAAAAGTCTAATAACAAACCAACAAGCTTAAAATACCTAAAAAGCACCATATAACTCCATGAATCCATCACGGCCTACTGATATCCTTATGGGGCTATTTTCTTTTCTTTATACCTCAATAATAATTGACTAATTCGATCTTTCATACCATTCGTGTTAAAACCAAGAAGATTGAAAGTATTCATCATTATTTGAGTTTCACAAGATAAAGAATCAAAATTATTTTAATCTTACAGTTAATATGTTTTCGGGCTAGTCCCGCGCTAACAGTGAGCCGTCACCAGTAAGGGTGGCTCGTGTTGGACAATGGGTGAGACTCGCAATGGTTTTCATGATGGGAATGAGTACTCCAGTAACGTTGTGATTTTTTCCGGTAAAGGAGGCGACGATTTAGGGACTATGCAATGTTGTGTCTTTTTTAGCTTTTAGTGGTCTTTTAAAACAATGGCTCAATGGCTAAATAAAGTGTGTTCAATGAATAATACTTAAAAAGTGAAAAATGAAAGAACCAATAGCATTGCTCAATTTCTTTTAATATTCAACTTCCACTCGAATTTTTAAAATCGAATATCTCACAAATGTTATGACTAAAAATTATATATTCAAAACCAGAGTCTTTTTCTCTTCGATTAGAGATCATACAAGCGATACTTTCGACAAACTTTTTCTTTTTCATTTTTACCGGGTCTTAAAATATGCAACTTACATAATCACATATGATTTTATGTATAATCACATTTAATTTGTGATAAAAAAATATAACATTGGTACAAGATTATTTATCAATGTTGGATGTTAATTCACACATGATTACAACTTAATATTCATTCACATAAATAACTATATATACGATTTTAAGAATTGTATTCCTTTATAGCCAAAGTCACATGTGGTTACTGATTTGAAGTTTAATCACAGTGTTTTTCAAATTAAGTATATGATAATAACTGATAATTCATATGTGATTTCATCTTTATATTTTTACGTGTATAATTATAGAAAATATTTGAAATCCGTATGTATTTACACTTTAATCACATGTGACTACAACTATTTTTTTGTAGGTTTATTACATTATCGAATAAAATTATTTTCATGTGATTCTAAACTTATAATTTATAAATTTGATTATTTTACATGTAATTATTGAACTTTTCTCATGACTCAATAAAATAAACGTAAAACTCAACAAAATTTGAATCTTAAATAAACAATGTTCCAAACACTATAAAACATAAAAAAAGATTATTAATCAAAATAGAGGGGAGAGTTTGAATATGAATGTTTATTATAGTTGAACGGTAGAAATGAATATTTTTATTTTTAATGTTAATATTAACTATTTTTTTTTTGATAAAAAATATATCAAAATAATTAGAATATTATGCTCTTTGACATCAGATTATTTTTATAAAAATATATATGATACACAACTAATTTTTGTGATACAAAAAAAATCATGCATCTCATATTTAAGTTGTGTATCACATATTTTTTTATTAAAAATAATCAAATTCTAATAGTTTTGATATTATTATTTTTTTCTTCCAAAAAATTACTCATGTTTTAGATTAGAAAATAAAAAGATCATCGTACTATTACTATCATAACTAATGATTCTACAATAAAGTTATGTTTACTCTGGGCTATGTATGTTTATTAACTTGATCGAAACCGTTTAAACCGGCCAAACCGACCATATATATCTGGTTTAGTGATTTGAGAATTTTCAAACCGTCATATATGGTTTGGTTTGTGGTTTCAAGACTCAAATTGAATGTATAAACAAAACCGGACAACATTATTTTTCCTATATATATCGTTTGATATATGTATATATATATATATATATATATATATATATATATGTATGTATATTATCCCTTACTATTAAAATACAAACTATATCATTAATATATCATGATATTTTAAGGAGTTTATCATTGATTTATCATGATAACATGAAATTATGAGATTTAAGATGTGTATGAGATTATAAAGGGTAAGTTTGTCTTTTCCGTTTTTTTTTTGTCCGCACCACTAAATGTAACACTACCAAATAGTTACTTAAATTAGAGTTGAAAGTTGAAACAATAAGTAAACATAATACCAAATTTTTTTTTTTTTACCTTTTTTAGTAAAAAATAAAATATAATATAAAATTTTGATCAAATCTGAGACAAAGTTTAACCTTTATCGTTTTAATAACCGTTTACATTAGTATAGTGTCAAATTCAATGTATAAGATGAAAAAAATACGAAATGAATATTATAGATTATTAACAACGATATAAATACAATTATAACAAATATATAAATGAAATAAAATAATGATAAAAAATACAATTTAAACGGTTGTTAGAATAATGAAATGATACCATTATCATGTTACTTATTTGTAAACACATTACAAATTAGAATTTTTGTTGTTGCTTACTATTATTAAACTACAAGTACCAAATGAATTACAAAGTATTTAACTTCATAAGACTATACAATTGTACTTAGACAACTACGTATGTAATTATGGAATGACCGTCATCTTTTTATAAACTATATTTGATCAACTTATAAGATATCTTATTATTGCCTACTTATCCCCTCGCAAAGCGAGAGGCATATAGTACCTTGTTGAATTCAAAATATCAAGTATGTATTTAACATTTAACAAATGAATTTAGTATTTGATTCTTCTATGCTACCGAAAGTGTTCATTAAAAAATTTGCTACTTATTCAACTAAAATAGATTCAAATTAAAGATGATACAGTAAGACTGTCGGTTATATAACAATGTTATAAAACTCAATTATTATTAATTATTGTTAAACATTTTTTACCAATATTAGATCATGTATTTCTATCTTTAAAAAACTTGTACACTAAACATAGTTGCATTATTACTTGTGGTATGTAACTTGAATAGTATTAGTTAAGATAATATTTATTAAAAATTAAATACAAAAAAGAGTTGACTCAAATTGTCAAAAGAGTTGAACCAAACCGGTTTTGATTGCTTTTGTCGGCTAGATTTGACACATTAAATTAACTAGTGTAATACCCGGGTCATGCATTGGGTAAACCTTTCTTTTGTACGCAAAATAGCATGCGTATTTTCCCTTATGGTTAACGCACGTAAATGTTTAGTGTGAGTTTGAAGAATAGAAACCAGAAACTTGCAAAGAAAATGAGTAAAATTGGAAGAAACGGTGTTCCCCATGCACCAGGCTTACACTGCAAAAGCACAGTCGCTCATTCCATAAACTATACGTAGTATGTTATAGGTATTGATCTACTAGTCACAAATAGACCAAATGCTCCATTGGGCAAGTAAGAAAGCATGGTTCTTGACATATATACTAAGGCCAAAATTTTATGTTATGACAAAAGCAAATGCCCATAAATATACTAAGCAAGACGACAACGAATTTCGACTTTAGTAATTTTGGTTATATGTACATATGTAAATGTAATTACTTAGGTATATCAAATCCTTACATAAAGTTCATTAAAGGAAAGATACAATTCACATAGTAAGAAATGGAACAATCACAGAGAATTGAGTGCCACCATAATTTTGTCAGTTATCTTGTTATGAATAATCTATACAAATAATCACAAAACCTTGAGTAATCCATTTTGAGAAACATTTATGTGATCAATTGGGACATAGAGACTCGATGAACTACGATAATAAGAGCCACCTGCTAGTGTAAAACTTGTTACTTTCTATAAGCAACTGCATACAGAAAATCAGCCTTGATTGCGGTCTAATCTGATCTCAGCCATCAAATACAAATGCATACAAAAGACTATAGACTTGTACTTCTATCTCTCTGCTGATGGCAAAGTTCAAGTGCCCTTCATGGCAAATAAATGAATACAGCCAATGAATAAAATCTGACACCCAAAAAAGAGAGAGGAAAGTATCATTCAATTCAAAGTGTCAAAATGGTGTATATTATAAACCCTCCATAACTAATATAGCAGGATACACAATTTCACATTTATAGTCACAACTTGTAAATTGGATATTCTCAATTCTAAGGATTTTAAATAAGTATTTTGATGCTTGTTAAAATCAAAAGAAAACATACCTTTGACGCTGCCCATTGTACCAAGGCTTCAAATATATTCTGTAGTCTCTGAAATGACTAAAAATTAACAAAGGCTCGAGATTTCAACAGATGTATCAAAATTAGTCTGTTTCTACCCGGACCCCTTTGACCCGTTGAACAACTGTGTGACCCGCCACCTCTACATTTAATGGTAGATTTTACCCGTTGTTACAGGAAAAGGATTGTACATCATGATCAACCCTCACTTGCAACAAATTCAGGTAAATAGAGGCAATAAGACTATGATTAAGTTCTCAAAGGTTATATCAGCATCTTTAGGATAAAATCAAATTCAAATGTGGAATTTGTTTAATGATTGATGGTCTTGTAATCGGCTAAAAACACACAATAAGCTGTATAGTGAAAAAAATACCATTATTGTCAGATTGAAGTGCAGATAAATTCTGTAAGCTCAGATTCTAGTATCTCAATTGCACCCCTGTCAAACCAAGATAAAGCTTAAGATTAATCTCTATATCGTTTCAATATTTCCATAATTTAATGCATTGCCATTTGTGATGGTAAGAGACTATAGAATCTTTGTAGGCTATAAAAACGTAAATACAATTAGAAAATATGCTAACTGCAGATACTAAGAGCTTTCCTCATATCTCCGGCTACTTCATTTCATCTAAATATTAAAATTTGGTCCAGATCTGTTGGTGAAGTGGCTTGCAAAGATATGGAGTTATAATCTAAATATCTCCAGCTACTTCATTTCATTTCATCTAAACATATGGAGTTATAATATTTCCAAGTTAAACTCATATGACGTTTTTAAAATACAGTTATCTTTAATTTGTAAGTATCTCAATGAATTAATGATGTTAACTTAAATGTGTAATTAGCATTGAAAATGAAAATGATTAGTAAGATAAACCAAACTATACAATGAATTTCGAAGTGCTAAAACTAATAATAAAAGTATAGACCAAATAATGAAAACTACAAATGTCGCAAAACTTCCTTGTAAACTACGTTAGTTGTGAAGTTGCCGATTTTCTTGTCTTTGTTGCAAATCAATACCTTTAATCCGTTTTAGCTTTTAACTCTCGAAACATATACTTGGTCATGAGTGAAAATTGGACGTTGAAGAAATAGACTGACATGAGAGAGAGATTATTTTTGACTCTTATTAATGGTCACTGCGAAGCATACCATCAATGGATACTGTCATCCTTAAAAACTAATAATATTCGTTTATTGGAGGGCATATTAACATTTATGGGATACAAGTTCTTGTTCCACATTGGTCCATTCATTCTAACATTGTGGATACACACCAATTGACTCAATCTTTGATTTAATTGTATTAGTATCTAACGAGATCAAATATTGGTATACTTGTTTGAAAAAAATTGAAGGTTACTAACTAATAATGGGGTAAAACGATTAGTTCGAAACGTTATTAATGGAATTGAGTAAACTATATATACCTTTGCATCTTTTTTATTATTTGCTTTTTAAAACAAAGCAAAATCTATTTTAAAAAAATAGCTAGTCTAGATTTGAACATTTAAAACAAAGTGACTTTTGATGACGGTAGGTTTTTGCACTACATTCATTTTGAATGATTCGAGAAATAAACAATATGGGTCCCAAACAATATAAAGTCTATAAAACATTTTGGAAGGACTTGGAGAAAGTTAAAAATTTCAGGAGAAACGGGCCTTGACCCGACCTGACGCAACCCAGATTTCACCCGACCCTTTGACTCGATTGAAAAATATGACATGTTCCGACTCAAACCCGATTTGATCCGGATCCAACTCAGGGCTCATGGGCTTTTAAGCTAGAGGCCTAGAGCCCATGTGATTAGCTTAACTTTTCCGCTAATATTTCATCCCGCTTCGTTAGAAAACTCAATCCCGCTCCGTTTGATAAGTTGAAGAATGAAATAAAAGGAGTTAGAAGAAATTGATGACGAATTAGCTTTAGCAAATCGATTAATCATATTTAATTGTATCTCGGTAAGTTCAATCACTTCAATTTCAGTTTGTGTAGCTTCTATCCATGATTCAAGCATCGTGAATTTAATTTACGTATATTGACCTAATGAGAATGTGAAGTGTGATTGTCGATGATAAATGTTACAGCAATTATGTTTGTATCATCTAGGGTTTTAAAGTAATGCTTATTAAGATTTATAAATTAGAAATTTAGCTTAATTTCGTTGTAAATTCACCTCAAGTTTAATTTGTAATGTTGGTATGCAGTACATTGTGAATTTAATTAACGTATTTAACGCGAATACGAGAGTGTGACTGTAGATAACCGATGTTACAGATCTATGGTTTATAATTAATACTGTGTTCTTATAATTTTATAAGTTACAAATTTGACTTCCTACTGGTGATTATAAATTCAGTTTGAGTTTAATTTGTAATGCATGTAGTCCATACTTGGATTCTGCAACAAACAGGTAATGTATGTATGTATGTTGGTCTGTATTATGTAATTGCTATGTATGTATATGAGGCAAACAGTATCTAGTGATGGGTATAAGATTTGATTATATATATAAGTATATTTCTCACCTTAACACTTTTTGTGCAGATACATATACATTTCTTTACAACAAAGAGGAAGCAATCACATTGATTGATTGGTTTACTCATTAGTTACAACATGTAAGTCATGTGTTATTTTTATCAAATCTTCATATATTTGTTTGCTTCTGGTTGATAAGATAATGTATCATTGGTAAGATTTGAATACCTCAACGACAACGTTATAGTTAATGTTGCATTGGTTTAATGTTTAATTACTGTAATAAAAGCTTAATAATTTTACGATTTGATGATGATTAGGGGTATCGTACAATTCGATATTCGATGTCCCCAATGTGTTGGTGGGATTTTAGCTGATCCACAAATTGATTGGAGTTTTGATGATCTCATATCCGAGCTTAATACCATAGATGAAAATCTTCAAGCATCCACATTGGTCCCTTTACATTTCACCAAAACACAGTCAAGGTATGGTATGCAACCAATTTATTTTGGTAGAAATCTTTCTGAGATTCCTCATAATCTATTATGAAATGGTTTTATTTTATTATCTTTCATTAAGGAATTTCTTATTGCAGTGATCTTTCAGCTACTGAGAAAAACAGGAAGGCCTTTGTGATGCGCGTATCGGATGATGAAGGTGATGATGACGATGAGGATGAGAACAATAGCAGACATGTGGTGATGGGTAATCGTTTTGGTTGCGAGGATATCTATTTAGGGTACTAGTGCTCGTATTCGTCATTTTATTTGTCTCTGTAATATGATGGGCGGGTTGGGTCTATTGGATTATGGGTCAAAATGGGTACTTCGCTCGTACATGTAGAAACGGATCAAGTCGTGTTGGGTTGACCCGAAACACTTTCTGTTCAAAATCTCCGATACTTAATTGGCATGGCAAATACATTACAAATACTGTATGAATGCAATAATAATCTATTTTTTATAATAAAACAATGCAGAAGACTATGCTATAGAAACATATTTTAGTCAACTTTCTGCTTGTTTGACCTGTTCGATTTTTAGCTAATTCTTTTAATCAACCCATTTCACCCGTTAAAGATAAAATATAACTCAAATTGACTCATTCATAGTAAATGGATCAAGACTTCCAGCTTTATCTATAAGTATTAGTGCTGTTGGTGCTTGTACCCCTACTACTTCATCGATGCTTATGACATGTACATGCTTTTCAGTGATGGTGTAGATTCTGATTGTGAGTCAGCTGGTGAGGCCCAATGGTCTTTGATGGACAAAGGGGGAGTCATTGAAGGTGCCTTGATTGAGCTAAGCCATGAACACCAGCTTAATGTTGCGGTCTGTCATACTATATATTCTTTATTTCTATATAATTTTTGGGTTTCACATTCTCATTGGTGCTAGAGGTGGCTAAATGGCAGGTTAGGTGATGGGTGAAAATGGGCAATTGTCTGTACATGGGAAACGGGTCGTGGTTTGACCTACGCCACTTTATGTTCCTAGTTTTACGATTTTGCATATACATTTAGTATGTTAATTCTTAATAGGGATCAAGATTATTATATTATCTGAGATTAGTCATATTTTTCTTTACTAATATATTATCTGAGAATCTGAGATTAATCATATTTTTCTTTACTAATATGTTTTAGGAGGTTTTATGTTTCATAAATATAATTTGGGCGACTGCCGACTTCTGATTTGTTTAATCCATTTGTTCCATTTACTTTGAAGGTTTTTAATTTTTTTTACCGGTTTGACCTGCTAGATATACATGGACCCTTATTGCCACCTCTAGACTTACCATACACATTCAGTAAATTTTTTGCATCATTTATACTTCCTCTAATAAACAGGATGAGATAAGAACCCAAATATCTGCATTTGGAACTGATCTTACAAACGAAAAGGAGAAATTCACCAATGCGCTTTCCCGAGCTGACAAATATAAGGAGGCACGGCACGAGTTGGATAGAAAACGTGATTTGCAATACCAACGCCAAATGTAAGGATTTAAACATGTTTCCGTTTTCAAAACTTTATTTCATTTTTGAGACATTTTAGCTTGTTGCTCTATTACTCTATTGATATTCTTTTTTTGAAATCTGCAGTGCAGAAGAACTCGATAATCATCTAACGGATGTTCAGAGGCATCATGAATACAAATCTCAGATAGAAGAAAAAAAGATACGAGACGATGCTGCAATTGAAGAGGCCAAAAGAAAGCAAAAGGCTTTTCAAGAAGAAAAAGTTCGTCAAGAAAAAATGAAAGCAGAAGAGGTTTGTATATATAATAGTTTAGAATGATCTCACATATATTCATATATATCAATATCAATTGCTTAATGTTGTTAGTTGATGGTTTTTGGCTTAAATTGTGTTATGTATCCTATTGAATAGAAGAAAGTAGGGGTTTTTATCAGGACAATACCAAATTGTACTGGTTTGAACTGGACCCAAATAGTCAAGAATAATGAGAACCAGACTGATTAAAACCAGAATGGTTCATGTTTAGAACTGGTTCGGTACTATGAAACGTATACAAACTTGGGGTTACGGAGTCTGAAAGTTACAATATGTTAAGAAGTCGTTTCAACTTTCGACATTGCAAAATTAAATTTTTCAGAAAAAACCAGTTCATTACCGGTTCCAGATCGGATTGGGTGAACCGAGAACCAATTTTTGAAAATATCCTGAACCGTACCTTGGACCAAACGAAGAACCGGTTTAATATAAGTGCTTGAAGCGAGAATCAAACTGAATACTGCTGGTACTGGACGGTGCCCAGTTCATATCTTCGGTGTTGTTCGGTCGGACTGAGTTTTGCACACCTTTAATTCCCCAAAGGAATGGGGCAGTATATTAGATTGGTGATAAAGGGAGTTGATTAATTCTCAAACTCTGTGTGCAGGCCAAGCATCAAGCTGAAAAGAAGAAAGAGGAAGACGCAAAAGCCATAGCATTGGAAGCTGAAAGAGTTGCAAAAGAAGCAGCTGACTTGGCGGAAAGTCAGAGTAAGGCAGCTGATGCTTTGACTGCTTCACAAGGAGTGGCCTCTAAGGTATCTGGTTCTGGTGAACAAAATAAAGCATCTGAAGGTAAGTCTGTTTATGTTACTTGCAGCTTGATTCAGTGTTATCTATCTATATTTTTATGTTGATACTAAGAAGACCATAACTTCCTAGTACTCTTATAATTGTTGTATGCTTTTACAACTGACTTGATAAATCTTGATACTGTTATAGGGGTAGCAATTTTGGCCTGTTTTTTTGTGAATTATTCAATCTGGCTTTTGTTTATATTGCTAACAGGTCAGACGAGTAAAATAAGAAACTTAGCCTAAAAGGAAACTGGTCAAATATATTGTGTCATTCAAATAATTGAAGTAGTTTATAGCTTTTGCGATTTAATTTAACACATTAATTACCTATTAAAATTAAAAAAAAAAAAATCGACATTCTTGTAGAACTTGTTAAGTTTCCTTTTTTCTTCACAAATGGTTGTGCTCATTGCAGGAAATGTACTCAAGGCTTCTGAGAATGCGATAAAAATGGCGGAAAGAAGGCTACAAATGTACAATGAAGTGGTTGGAAAAGATTTTGCATTGGAAATAGTTTCTAATCAAGTAAGTCACAAATGGCATGCTTTTATTGTTATTTCTTGTCAAAGAGTTGAACAATGTTTTTTTCGTTGAATATCTATTTTGTTTTTATTCATTATTTGGCTTATCTCTAATTGGATTTCCTTTTCCAACTGGATTTTGTCGTCAGCTCGTGTCGTGAGATGTTTGGTCAAGTCCTATAACGAGCTTGACTTTCTCACATAAAAACTTCATTAGTATAGATCTGACCCCAATTTCGGTTTAATAGTACATCCCAACAGAGGACGACCATACTTGTTCATCTACCTCAGAGATTCCTCCTGAAACATTTTTCAAATACAAAAGTTCATATATATATATATATATATATATATATATATATATATATATATATATATATATATATATATACGTGTTCTTTATTTTTGGTATTATGGTCAAATCTTATTATAAGTTACATGTTAGATTCATACATTAACAGTTAGTATTTAATGAGTTTGATTATTTATCCATGGGCTGATTTGTGCATTCTTTTCATGAAAAAAATTCAATTATTGACATGGTACATCTCTATGCAGGAGTATGGCAAGCAGGCTACCCAAATGGTTAGACGTATTAGAACTATAAGTGGTGCAAAAGAGAATGTGAGGTGTGTGGCATTTTACTTTAGGCGATTTTCAACTCATTTGACCCTTTTAATCCATTCCTCTTGGAACTTTTCTTTTCTATTTGACCGATGTGACTCGTTTGAGATAAAGACAGTATGTTCTTAAGTAAAATGCCACCTCTAGTATCTGCTTTTAATCAACATGCCGTATATATATATTTTATAGTTCTAGGATTTATTAAAGCATTTCATACATTCACATTTAAATTTAACTTTTTGTTGCCCAGAACAAAAGCAGTTGAATTGGTGAAACTTATGAATTCAACCCTTCCCCAATCTGCCAATATTGGGATCTTTGCAGAGAAAGTAAGTCGCTTGTCAATTCAGAAACAGAGTTTTCAACTAATGTTATATAGTTATGTATGTATATATAATATAGATCTTATACATTCCATCAATCAAAATTTTGTGCTTGTTTATAATGTAACAGCTCATCTCTCTATGCACAAATGCTAACAGCAATGGTCAGCTATACGGTTATGGACATGTCATTGTTATGGTTACTTCACAGGTAAAACATTACACGTTTTTTGCTCTTATAATTACCATTTCTGCCCGTTGACTTGAAAGAACATAATACGAGATTAGGAAGCAATTTCTAAAATAAAATAATATTCTGGTCAATGTTACGGTGACAAAATTTATTATAATCAAGAAGAGGTTTTATGAATTAAACTAGTGGTTGTTTTTCATCATGTATCTAGGTTCCCATTGCAATGGACATTCTTCTTGCCAAACTAAACAAAGTTTGCATCTTCACAGTTCCAAAGTATTTAAGTTACTCTGAGGTATTCATCTTTATCTTGTTATATTTTTCTACAAGATTGCTATGATGTGTTTGAACTTCTAACTTCTGTTAACGTGGCACTAATGAAGTTTAGTATCTTACTTATTTATCCATTATTTATTTCTATCTTTGGGGTTTTTGTTTGTTATTTTCATTATTTATTTCTATCTTTTAATTTTTGGTTTGTTCGACCAATTTACCCATATACTTTTATAGCATAAACTTGGATAGGAAAAAGCTTTTTTGTTATCTGTTTAGTATTACCAATTATGTTGCCTTCTTCCGTCAACAAGAAAACTCGGTTAAACTTCTTTTTCCCCATACGAACCTCCTGTTCTTCATTTTACATTTTATGGACATTCTGTGAGCCTTAACTCTACTATCATGTCAAGTGAATGGTACCCAAAGCATAATCTTAAAGATCCTTCACCAAATATGATAATTACAGGAGTCATTTTGGGTCATGTTTTATTACTAACTGGTTTAGAGGGTAAAACAGAAAGCTATCAAAAAAGAAAATGATGAAGTATTTGAATTGTAATTTTGCTTATATATTTGTAACCATGTTTAATTCATCAAGGAATAAAGACAAAAACAAAAAAAAAAGTGTTAGTAGCATAACCCTACTCCCATCAACCAACCTCCTATCTTGCCACCTAGAATGAAAATATAAATGTTAGATGACTAAAATGAATACAATTGCTTGTTTCTACAGGCGGCCTTTGAATCAAGAGATGCTTACTACAGAGCCGTTGGTTACCAAGAAAAAGATGGGAAGCTTGAAAGTACTGATGAGTATCTAGCAAGGTTAAACAAACAGATGAAACTTTACGGGGCTCTAGTTCAGGTTTCCAACAGTTGATCATCTTTCTTATGACTAGAACTTCTCACATACCCGTTGCTTAAATTTACAACAACAAACTTCTCTTATCTTTTTAGACTGAAGTTAACGGTATCCGAAATCTGCATGGAATTGAAGAGGGTTGGAAATGGCTTGCTAGGTTTTTAAATGCTCTCCCGGCAAATTTACACACCGTAGTTGCACTTGACGCTTTCATTGAGGTGAGCTGATATCATTATCTATTTTAGCACTTTTCATATAAAACAGATGTTTGTAGATGTGACACTTTCGAGCCATTTATTTATGAAGGGGTCAGTTTGGGTTATGTTTTATCTCTTGCGAGTCAAATGGGTAAACCAAAAAAGTTAGCTGAAAATAAAGAGAAACAGTTTGAAAGTAGGCTTAAGTGTAACTTTCATGCAAATGGATATCTTAAAAAGTTAGATTATCATCTAAACGATATATTCTTTGTAATCATATTTGACATAATAATTGATTGTAATTTAAGTTGAACATTATGGACACAAAGTGTTTTGGGTAAACTTGGGTTCCTGGCTCAGAGCCCCAGGCCCATTTTGACCTATACAAAAGTTACTTGATACTCAACCTGTCCAAACCGTCCCGTTTTGTGACGTCTAGTATTTTGTTATTAAACCAATGTTGAATTTTTGTCAAGTCAAAGAATGCTGAAAGACTAAATATTTTGAAGTACAAATTAGTTTGTGTAACTGTGCAAGTAATAACAATTATTAATTCTCATGGCAAAACTTTTAAGGACTAAAAATTTCATTAAGGTAGTTGTAGAGGACAGCCTCTTCATAGAACTATTAAGAATAAGGCATTTAGTTTGAGACAAAATCTGTAGGTGATTTTGACGGAAAATTTGGTGATTTTTACGGAAAATTTGCAAGAAAATGGAACATTCCAAGTAACATGGGACATCCAGAACATGGAATTCATAGTTGCAAGATGAGTGGGTTGGGAGTGTTGTGTAACAGGTCGAAACATTTTTTGATTTGAAATGGGTCACTTCAAGTAAACGTTGAAAGTTTAAACGAGACGATTGGGTTGGGTTGGTTGACGTCAACCAGTTTGACCCATTTGAGATAAAACATAACCCAAACTGACCCATTTATATGGGTCGAAGCTGCCACCTTTAGTAGAGTTGTTGCAGTTTTCCGGACACATGGAATACTAACTATTTAATACATGATTTCCCTTCTCAGATGGCAGGGTTTGCTTTATATAGAAGATACAAAAACCAGTTCCAGAAGCTAATAAACATCATATCACATGACTTTATTAGAGCATTGAAAGAGAGAAAAGATACAAAAGTGACACAAGTTGTGATACACTTAGAGGAGTACCTCCAATCAAACAAGTTCAAAAAGGAACCTGAAGGATGGCGGCTGGTGGATTCTTTGGATTCGAGTAAGAATGTCGTCAATGAAACCGATCATCAACAGCAGTATCATAACTCATACCGAAGGTACTAGTAACAATACAATTACAATTCACCAAATAGGTTTTGTTTACCAATGATGACAGGATCTAAAGCTGACAAACATATTGCAACTCATACATTTTGTATATACTTTTGAACATTAGAAGCCTCCAAAGAATGTAATCGAACGCCAACTTTTGTATATACTATAAACGAGATGTTGTATGACTTCCATCCATGAACTCACATGTTGTAGTAGAAAAGTACGAGTCATTTGATTCACGAGAACAACCAAAATTCAGACTCTTGGGGGTTGAAGAATATAAACTGCAATCCTGCATCTTCTTTTTCCAATTTAATCGGAAAACCATAAATCACCAACAACCAAGATTATACTCACTCCAATGTTTATCATAAAGGACTAATTTGCCATTCTAAAATGAAATTACCTGCCTTAAGTTCACCATGGAAGGCTTGTAGTTATTCATCAAGCCTTCTTACTATTACACCAGTAGTCATTAAATTAAGCAAATGGAGCTAAAGATACCACCAAATGTGGTCCTTTAAGGTACAATACAAAATCAAACCATATGTAGCCACATACGAAATGACCTTAGTCACAATCCCTTTCAACTCATTAAATTTCGACCAACCATTAATCTCTCTAAATTGAAAACAACAGTCCATTTCTTTTGCTGTCATTCGCCTCACTCGGTCAGACCATCCATTTCTTTAGAAGAGCTTAGCATCACAAAAGATCAATCCTCAAATAAGCTCAAGTTGTAGTTCTGAAGATACGATTACAGAACTATCTCTAACATTGAGCAAGCATGACTTCAAAAACAGGTACCTCTGGAGCTTATACAAATCTTAAAATCTTTAACGCATATAAACCTTCATCAATCGCTTCAAGACTCGGCTTCATTTTCTAATCTTGAAAGTTGTCTCCATCTTGCTCGGCTTCAATTATTTCATAGTGCACGTTAAACCTTACAGTTTTCATTACTTTGTATGAACTCTCAAAACTACTATCATATGTATTCAAATTTTAAATATTACCATCGTATGCAGTCGGATACTTACTCAACAGGTAACTGCTTTTCTCTTAAGCTTAACCGATGTCACGTTGTGTGCCAAGTCAACATTATCGGTATCACGTCAGGAAAAAAACAAGTTTCAGGTCATTTGATACAAACAATGGCTGAGTTTCAAAACTTCAGTACATATGATAGCAATTTTGAAAGCTATTAAGCTAACACAATAATAGAACTTTTGAGAAAGTTTTATACATTTTCAGAACAATTGTCATACCCTGTGTTAATTAACAACAAATTAAATGGGCCTTTTCTCTTGATATTTTATACAACTTTTCATGTTGACCAATTTATCAAGTTCCTCGCGATAAATCAAAGACTCATCATGAGATATAATATAAACGAACATGTTCCCTTCTACTGGACAATTATTTTGGGACGTCACAATTAAATTGGACAAGGAGTATTTCGCAAATACATGAACACTGCGTGCATGCTACTACTTTTACTTGATCCATAATATTTGTAAATTATTTGTCTTATAAAACTCAACTACTAAAAAACATTTTGTTCTTTCTCTTTCCATACAATCGATCGATCATATGCACATCTATGACACATTTTTGTGATGATAAAAACGGATAATTAAACTATGACCTGGCAAAAAATTATGGCCGGTAAACTCCCTTTTCCCGCCAAAAAGTTGGAGCCTTTTTACGAGTTTTTTTACCCTTCCAATTCCAAAAGATATACACTCGGTTACAATGAAAAAAATTAAAAAAATAATAACATAATAATAAATAAACTTTTATTTAAGAACCTTATTCACTCTAACATTTCGGTTTCTCTCCTCTAACCGTTCCACATTTTTCTTTACTTTTTTTCTCTCAAAACCTTTGCCTTTTCTTTATAATTTCAAAATAACATAATTTCTATTGCAATTTAAATAAACATTTCGTATATGATCCTATTGATGCCTTTACGACTCACTATTATTCATAATTTTGTTGTAGCATACATATTTGTTTTTCTCGTAGGAAGATATTTAACATATTTGTGAATGTTCCTTGTCGATAAAAATGTTTTTTTCTATTTAAACGTATAAATGTTTTTTTATTTATTTATTAGTAGTTAATTTACATTTCATGAATATACGGTCGGGAAATTCGGTAACGTTGTGATTTATGATATCATTCACAATATGATCAATTCTATTTATATGTTTAATTTTGTTCATATGTTGTTCAACGAATTAAAAATCAATACAAAAATGTTATATTTTCTTTATTGAAACATCGACCAACTTAATACTCCCTCCGTTCCGTTCAAAGTGTCCACTTTGACTTTGCACGCAGTTTTATTAATCTCTACTAATTTCAATTTTCACCAATCAAATAATATTTCTACCCAATAAAGTCTTTTTTGATAGGTTAAACATCAAAGTGGATACTTATAATAGAAAATTCCAAAATAGTAATGTGAAAGTTGAAATGAGACGGAGAGAGTACATAACAATAATTTTATGAATTTCTTTCATAGTGATTTATTATTGTTTCGTACTTAAACTATTATAACCACAAATTATGTTACAAAGTTTTATTTTTGGATTTGTGATGATACAGTTGCTCTGAAAAAACTACTATTAGTAGTTATATTTGAGTGTCTGACCAAAATTTTATGTAATGTGACTATTGTTCACTAATGAGAACTAAAATATAGAAAGATAAACATACATCACATACATGCATCTCAACTTTATGATGCAAATATTAAGATTATGAATACTTATGAAAGTTTTTCTCTCCCTTTTCCCTCTTTCTTTTAATGACATTAATATTTACAAGTTTTAAAATTTATACTTATAACACTAGCATAATACTCGTGCAATACTATGGTAAAAGTGATAATGGTGGGTGTGGGTGTAGTGCTAGTTGTTGAAGTTGCAGTGAAATTTATTAACTGTATTTTCTATGTAAATTATATTATTTATATATTTTAAATTGATATGACAAATTCGATTTATATGTAGTATGTTAGTAATCTTTATTGATTATTGATATGAATAGTTTTTTTATTAATGGAAATGTTGTGAATGAATTAAGGGTATTTTTGACAATTCTGTTTGTTGAGTCCATTTTTAAGATAAAAAGTGGAGATGTATTTTTGACAATTTCCTTTGTTTAGTCCAAATTTTAAGCATTTGTACATTTTTGTGACAATATTATATTATTTTTGTCATACAACATTCAAATAACATTTTAAGCATAACCGTGCATCGCACGAATAAGCTAGTCTAACTTTAAATGATTCTTTATGTTATGTATCGTACTTAAAGCGCATCTATTGTGTGTATTTACTAAATCTCTATTGTATGTTACCATACGAGGATATGAATATTACATTAAGTTTCATATTATAATTTGTAATGTAATATTAAAACGGCTTTCATATTTTTCACAACCCTACACAAAATATTTTTCTTTCGCACGGAAGGCATTGCGTGTTAACTTTAATATAACAAAAGAAAGGGTTTATTATTTTTATTTAGTGTATGAAAGTTTATGTACACATTTGTTATTGTATCTGTGGAACTTTCGAAATTGTATTGTATATATATATCAAAGTTTTGAAACTTGTTATTGTGTGTGTATCCACTTTTAGCTCATCATGTAATTAGTTTTCTTCGAAGCTTAACCGATGCCACAACAAGCGCCACGTCAGTAGTTGGTACCACGTCAGCGTAACCGCCGACACGTCAACAAAGAACTTATTTTAGATCGTCCAATAAAAAAAGAGCACGTTTCAAATTTGAATACATACACTAGCAATCTAACAGTTTTGATATTTCCATACACAATAATAATTGCAGAACTCTAAAAGAAATTGTTGATTACATTATCATTTCAACTTCGAACAAGCAAAATTCTCAAATTTAGAAAGAAAAAAAATGACATCATCAAATAATTATAAAAAGAAAACTTTGTAAATTACATGCAGGTATTCTTGAGTATTTCATCTTTATAAATATAAAAAACACAGTACATGCTTCAATATTTGACATGTAGGTACTCATCATGCCCACCTTAATACAGCTAAGACGCTTATGCATATGGGGGGAGTGATTTATACCTATAGCATTTGAAGTTATCCATTACCATTAAAAATATTTTACAAACACTGTTAAGTAAATTTAATGGTGTTAAAGGTGTATGAGTAAATTTAGATGGTGTATAAATCGTCACACTATATATGCACATATACCATCTAACAAAATGCTTGTACGGACGAATATACAGTTTTTTTCGAATAAAATACCATGTCCAAAATATAAATCATAATCATATTAAAAAATGAAAGGAAAAAAAAGGGACAGCGAAGTTGATTACATCGTAAGTGGAAATAAGCCATGCGTTGAAGGTGCCAATTTGGAGTAAAAAACAAAACGACATTCATTTTAGTAAAGTTTATTATTGACTAATTACATTTGACTGATAAGGGTCGTGCTTAAAAAGTCAAATATATTAAGTCATAAGTTGACTCAAATTTAGGGTCAAATGTAATACGTCATGCTGACTATCTTTTTTTATCTGTTTTGTTTTTTGTTTTTTTGTGTGTGATTGTTTTTCCTTTTTTTTTTTTTTTTTATTTCCCTTCTGTTTGTTTCTTAAGATTCTTACCGTAAAGCTAAAGATCTATTGATCTATACAACCTAGATCATATATTTTGAACGGACAGGGATGGAGTCACCTTGAAGCTATGGGTAATCCGATTCCGAGCTACTGAGTTTGTTTGATCTTTAAATGTATGTTCTTTGTTATTGATAATAGTTTAAACAAATTAAAATGCCATAAAAATAAATAGGGAGTTCGCTATAACCGTTAACACTTATCAGTTTAAAAAAGAGTAAACTACATTACTCATCCATGATATTGTTTGTGATACATTTCACTCTTTGTCTCTAAATCGAGTTTTTTTCAGGTCAGTCTCTTGACCTAAAGTGACTCAAGAGTAAAGTTAGTGAAGCTATCACTTTAGACCCTCGATTTTATAAGACCCCAAAATTTTGATGTCATGTATTAGATATATAGGATAACGACGAGGCTCTTCAAGATGTTTTAGCCTTTAAAGGCTTTAAGGAATATAAGCTCTTAAAGATTAGGTCCACTTTATGTGATAAAAGACATCGTATGACCGCAATAGAGTTTAGATCGTGAATATTAGGCTCATTTATGTGAAAAAATGACTAGATCCACCTTTTGCCACTTACTTTAAATGATTTCGTTAAAAAAGTTTTGACGTTCTATTTTCACGTTTTTAATTTCAATCTATGTTTTTCATTATCTATCGTAAAAGTAATTTTCATATAATCTTTATGTTTTCACGATTGAATTCTCCAATTAGTATTTTATGCATTATCGCTAATATTTTATCATATTGTTCAAACAATCAGCTCAATCATTTAAAATACTACAAGTGACTATGTGGATTTATTTTGAATAATGAGTTTAATTTAATGTTTACCTTAATATTTGGTCGTTAAATGTCACATAAAGTTAAGAGCAACGTGTAGTTCCTTAAGTCCATAATTAGTCGATAACTCGATATCCTTTCATAATTTTATATTATATAAGTAAAAATTGAAGATTGTCTTCTTTGTAATGACATTTGCTTTAGTAGATTTTTTTTATTTTATCGAAACGTACTAAATCGGTGAAATATATAAAAGTCAACGTATTATATCACAATATAATGGATGGATTTACTTTTTCTAATTTAAAAAGTTATTTTTCGTACTATATACCGAACAAATTTTATAAAATTTCTATCAAAAAATAGTAGAAAAGAGTACGTATTTCAAATTGATTAGGCATCTCATTTGAAGTTCACTTTAGGCGCCATATGACCTTGAGCCGCTCTTGCGCGCCTTAACCCGGGTTTTCGATTCACTCCCCGTCGCTCGAAGGGTTAAAAGGTTTTAAAATTTTAAGGTTATTTTAATCATTTCATGAAGGACGAGAGTAAAACGAAAATCGAGTCAATAGACTAAACTCGCAAAAAACCAGACTCGAGGACAAATAGTGAAATGTATGTCAAAAACATCAGCGACGAGGAATGTAATTTACTCTCAAAATATAATTAAGTTAATTTTATTTTAATTTAATATATCTCTTTAAATTTAATTTGTTCACGGGAAAAAATATTCAACGGATCACTTTGAACCCCGAATTAAATACCTAGATGCTAATTTTTGCATGCACACATATCATAACTATGGAGACTGTACATTTGTTCAATATACTTGTTTGTAATTTGTAATTACTCCGTATTATATATATGCAGAACACATATTAGCTTGGGGGTGTGCTGAAAAACCGAAATAACAGAAATAACCGAAAAACTGAAACCGAAGAAACCAAACCGAAGATAAAACCAACATTTTGGTGCCTCCAGGCGGCCTTTGAATCAAGAGATCCTTACAACAGAAATGATGGAAATTAAGTTTGAAAGTACTAATGATTTTGTAGCAATAAACTTGAATTAGAAAACAAAATTACTTTCAATTTTAATATAATTTATTATTGACTAAACATTCTTATTTATAAGGTTCAAATAAGATTATATTCCGGCGAGTAACATATGACAGAATATAATAAAATTTAGACTTGACTAAAAGGACATGCTTATAAGGCGGCTCAACTTGTTTTAAAAAGTCAAATGTAATAAGTCATACCGACTATCGATTTTTTGTAATCTGTTTTTTGTTTCTTAAGACTATTTCTAGTTAAATGTTAAATGTACATCAAAGTAAGCATTCCTCAAAGCACACGTACATTCATATCATTACAAGGGTTTATGGTATGAAAAATGGTTTATGGTTTGAAAGTGTACGAAAGTATATACGTTTTACCATTATGTTTATTCGACATCGAGTGTATGTATTTAAGTTTTGAAAATATGTATGTATTGATTAAATGTTCAAATTGTAGGTAACTATGAGTTGGCATACATGTGTGTAATTAACAAACTTGACTTTCATTACGTGTGTATTCAATTTTCGATTATTGTTATTTGTATGTAATTAATATTTTCATATGAAATTTTGTATGGATGCCACGTGATGATTTATATATATAGCATATCAGCCAAATTACATCAAACGCTAAAAATTAAAAGTTATATTTACACAATGGAATTACACACAATGTAATTCAACAAATAGTTATTTACATTCTCAATCACTTTAACCCAACATCTATCGCATAAAGCTTATTAAGTTTAATACATTTTCAAACCGTAAACTCTATTTGTAATTACTATACGAAGACACCTTAGTCTGATATAATTTGTACCTACACATGCATTTTATGCTTATATATACACGTATGCATGTATAAAGGAAGTCTCTTCCTATTTGTTTACATGAGCCGACCCATATATATGTGTATGTGTGTGAATATACATGTATAGATTAATTTTTTAAAGGGGAAGGTTTAAAAGAGAACCAATTAAAAGTTGAGAACTTGTGAGAACCACAAAAATATGTGATTGTTCACATGTGATTAACTTTATACACATGTAAATATTAATATTTGTTCGAATGAGAAACAAAAAAATATCAAAAATCGCAAAATTTACGTATAAAAATACATAAAAACACATATGTTCACAACTGAACAGTTCACATGTGAACAAATCGGTTAAAGTTAGTTAAAATAAATTCTAACAAATACTTTTTCGATTTTCAAGGTTTCATCGATTCTTATTAACATTTTTATACATATTTTGACATTATACACATATGAACAATCATGTATTCTAGTGGTTTTTAAAGTTCTCAACTTTTAATTGGTTCTCATTTGAACCTCCCACTGTGTATATATATATATATATATATATATATATATATATATATGCATATGTGTGTTTTCAATGTACACACATATGTATGTATAAATTGCTTTGTATTATATTGGCCTCACTGAAAGTACAAAGCTTTGCAAAGACATATATAATTAATATGGCTCACCTAGTTGGTTCCGAAGATATAGATTTACTGAAAATAGAGCTTTCAGGGTTAGGAAAAAGTTTAAGATCATCCTTTCGTCGTCATACATCTACGTTGCTCACTAATTCAGATATAAGTTCTGTGAACAACCATGATGAGACAGACGAGAATGTCCTTGAGTGGGCCGCAATCGATAGATTGCCAACATTTGAGCGTTTGAGATCATCATTGTTTGATGAAGCAAACGGAAAGAAGGTCGTTGATGTCACAAAGCTTCTTGCTCCTGAGAGGCACATATTTATTGAGAATCTCATTAAACACATTGAGAATGACAACCTTCAGTTATTACAAAAACTTAGAAAAAGAACAGACAAGTGAGATTTCGATCATTTGTAGTTTTATATATGTGTGTACGTAGTACTATATATGTATGTTTTCTCGTTATACAATCTTATGTTCAGTTAGCTTACAGTTGAATATGTTTTGACAGAGTTGGTGTTCAGTTGCCCACGGTTGAAGTGCGATATAAAAATCTTTGTGTGGAAGCTGAGTGTGAAGTAGTTCACGGAAAGCCCCTCCCAACTCTCTGGAATACGTTGCAGAGTATGCTTTCTGTAAGTTTCTAACTATTATCATTTTTCTACTTTTAGAACTGATCGATATTCAATGAGCATGAGTACAGTTTTGTTGGGTCAAAGTTAATATCCAAAATAGTAAGGTCTTCTGGAACCTAACTGAGTCATGATTATTGGGACATATTCTTGTGTCAGTTGCTTTGGATAGCCAAAAATATAAAATTAACTAAAAGGATATATTGACTAAATTCGCGTCCTTGATGTTATAGTTCACTTCCCAATGTATTGATATTTTTTCTCAGCGTGTTGTCATGATACCTGGTTTGAAGTCTAAACGGGCAAAGATAACCATAATAAACGATGTCTGTGGTGTCATCAAGCCAGGAAGGTAGGAATACAACCTTTTCAATCTATCGGACCCCATGTAGTAATTTATAACCCAAATAAGAAAGTTTCTTGTTTGATTTTATTTTTTCAGAATGACTCTACTTCTTGGTCCTCCGGGATGTGGGAAAACCACATTCTTGAAAGTACTTTCAGGGAACCTGAGCAAATCTCTCAAGGTTTTAAACTTCCATTTGGCCTGATTTTATAAGCATGCATGATTTGATTCATGTCATTCATAATTTAAACAATGATGGGTTGATTATCAATTAAAACAGATTAGTGGAGAAGTTTGTTACAATGGATACAAACTAGAAGAATTTGTCCCCCAGAAAACTTCTGCTTACATAAGCCAATATGATATGCATATCCCTGAGATGACAGTGAGGAAAACACTTGATTTCTCGGCCCGTTGTCAGGGTACAGGAAGCCGTGCAGGTATGCCTGCAGATTGCTTACTACTTCATGAACAAATATACAACCAGTTTTATGGTTAAATATTAATCTACAATGGTTTCGGAACTAAACGAATTTTTTTTCTTCTCATCAAGATATCATGATGGAGGTTAGCAGGAGGGAGAAAGAAGGAGGGATCATTCCTGATCCGGACATACATACATTTATGAAGGTAAAACATTAATATTTCTTGTTTATTAATAAAATATTAAATCAATATTAATATTAATAACAGTTGGAACTCATCTTTCCCCAAATATATGATGACATTGAATGGTTTTTGAATATATTTTACAAAAAACCTTCCATCTTCTCTTATATGATTTGTTCAAAGATAATAGTGTGGAGAATTGAATATATTAAAGATAGCTGATGAACTCAGATTCTTGAAGAGGATATGTTAATTATTGTGTGAAATGTACCCATCAAACAGCTTGCAGTGTACCCCTAAGATTCTTGAAGTTGTGATCCTTCAATAATATTTATATTTGGTGATTTAATTTGTTTTCATACTCAACCATGTGTAATTTTTACAGGCAATTTCCGTTGAGGGACAAAAGACAACTCTTCAGACGAACTAAATCCTGAAAGTAATTCCTTTTTCTGATATGATGTTAGCTTGTAAACAACTTCGTATTTGGATATGCATATTATGTTAGTTTTTTATGTTTATTCTAGATTCTTGGACTCGATATATGTGCTGATACAATGTTTGGAGATGCGATGAGGAGAGGAATCTCTGGTGATCAGAAGAAAAGATTGACTACAGGTAAATTCAAGTGATCGGTGAGTACAATTTGAAATGCCACTAAAGAATCTAACTTTAAAGGTTATAATTGGCAGGGGAGATGATTGTGGGTCCCACAAAAGCTTTATTTATGGATGAAATATCAAATGGTTTAGACAGCTCCACTACATATCAGATAATCGCTTGTCTTCAGCAATTAGCACATATAACAGATGCTTCTGTACTCATTTCACTTCTTCAGCCATCACCAGAAGCTTTTGATCTGTTTGATGACATTATGTTAATGGCAGAAGGGATGATTGTTTATCATGGACCTCGCAGTACTGCTTTAGAGTATTTCGAGGGTCTTGGATTTAAATGTCCTGAGAGAAAAGGCGTAGCTGATTTCCTCCAAGAGGTAACTAATGTCACCGTCATTTTAAATTTTGTACTATCAGAAATATAAAGACCATGCTCTTGCTTCTTTAGCGAGTTTTTTTGTCATGTTTTATAGAATGATTCACAGGTTGTTTCAAGAAAAGATCAAGAAAAATATTGGAACCGAGCCGAACAAGCATATAAATTTATCTCTGTGCACACCTTATCCATGAGATTTAAGGAATCTCAATTTGGAAAAGGAGTAAGTGAAAATATCTTGAAACCCTTCGTGAGGTTGCCGAGCCATGAGAATGCCATGTCCTTTGATATGTATTCTCTTTCTAAATGGGATCTGTTTAGAGCTTGCATGTCTAGGGAGCTTCTTCTCATGAAAAGAAATTCTCTTGTCTACATCTTTAAAACAGTGCAGGTACTTTGACTCTACGGTCATTAATACGTTCTTTATTATTAGAGATAATGTATACATGCAGCATTACATGCCATCCCCAGTTTCGAAACCGCTTTACAAGCGACCTGGGGATCAACTTTAACAAAATGCCCTTAACATCAAAGGCCTTCTGCCACCTAGATTTGTAAAATGACACCAGTCCTCCTTGAATGATTGATTGGAAGACAAATTGAGTAGATTCAGAGGCCTTTTAATTTTCATTTAACAACTCATGTGGCAAAAGCTTCACTCTTTATGCAATTTTGGCAAGTTTTCGGCCATAATTAACATGAACGAAACCAGATTGATACTTGGGTGGCATGTAATGCTGCATGTATAGACATTTAAGGCAGTTAATGTAGTTGTTTAAATACTTGGGAAGCCTATTCATCTGCATTATCCGTTACTATACTTATTATCACCTTGTAAAATTTCTTCTAACTGTGGGATTACATCTGTGCAGCTCATTATAATCGCAGTAATCACTATGACTGTATTTTTGCAAACTAGATTGAAGATTGATATAATTGATGCAAATTATTATCTTGGTTCGCTCTTTTATGCACTCGTAATACTTCTAGTTGATGGGACCCCAGAACCAGCTATGACAGTTGCAAGACTCTCAGTTTTTTATAAACAGAGAGATTTGTACTTCTATCCTGCTTGGGCATATGCTATTCCTGCATCCATTCTTAAAATTCCGTTATCAGTGTTAGAAGCCGTTATATGGACATGTCTCACTTATTATGTTATTGGATATAGCCCTGAACCAGGAAGGTGAACATTAAAAAAAAAATCATTGTTTTCTTTAGTTTTATCATTTTTCTCATGTTATAATATCATACAATATGGTTTATAGGTTTTTCCGCCAGCTAATGCTACTTTTTGCGATACACTTCACTTCAGTATCCATGTTTCGATTCTTTGCATCTTTTTTTCAAACTGTGGTTGGTGCTACAACTGCGGGGAGTATATAGATATTAGTTTTACTATCTTTTGGTGGTTTCATTATACCATACAGTAAGTTCCATAAATTTCCTTTTTTGTTCTGATATTTTACCTGCCAACTATTACCAGTGTTTCCCGCCAAAACGAAAGGGTGTGACACACTTACACCCTTGCCCTCCAACTGACATTAAGTACTTCCCATTTTTATGTTCTATTTTTGCCACAAAAAAAAAAAAAAAAAAAAAAAAAAAAAAAAAAAAAAAAAACTACTTTCACTTTTTAAACAGAATGATTTTGGTCTCAATACACACACTTAATAACAATTCTCGTTGTTTTCTTCTCCGATTTCTTGCCAGAATGTGAGTGATTCTTTGTATATCCCAATTTCAAACTCCGTCTAACACATGCAATTATAGGTTCAGAATATTGTATTCACTAAGTGATCACTTTTCATGATTCATAGAATTATCCAAGCAGAACATTGATTATCATCAACATTTTGCAGCTTCAATGCCAGCCTGGTTAAAGTGAGGATTTTGGATTTGTCCATTGTCGTATGGTGAAATAGGCCTTGCAGTGAATGAATTTCTTTCTCCTAGATGGAACAAGGTAAATCTCTAACAGTAAATAATCTTAAAATATATTATACTCACTGATAGGTTAATCACTTTTTCTTCCCAAGCAGATAACGGATAAGAACACAACCATAGGACTACAAACTCTTAAAAGTCGTGGGTTAGACTTTGATGGATACTATTACTGGATATCATTTTGTGCCTTGTTGGGTTTTGCACTGCTATTCAACATAGGCTTCATTTTGGCTTTGAGCTACTTTAGTGGTAAATGTTTATATTTCTTTTCAGAAGTCGACTTTAAACATAGAGAGTGCCATGTTGTCATTAATCTGGTTATTGAACTTCAGCTCCCAGTACTCGTGCCATTATTTCTAAAGACAAGCTATCTGAAGTACATGAAGGTGAAGGATCCATACCCCACAGTCCCACACTCACAAGGATAAAAGAACTAAAAGTTCCAAAAATCTAGTCTCAGAACCTTATAATGGTTAGAATACTTTCTGTATTCTTTATTTCATTTTTGTTCATTTATATATAGATATTTACTAACTGTCTCATCTTGCAGGAAAATTGGTGTTACCTTTTGAACCGCTAACGATTACCTTTCAAGATCTACAGTACCATGTTGAGCCCTCACCGGTAATTGCTAAAAAAAATATCTTATTTGATCTTTGGTGTTAAAAAATAATCTTATTTTGATCTTAAATGATTGTTATATTCTTATCGTTTGTTGTCAGGAAATGAGAGACCACGGCTTAACTGGAAAAAGACTGCAATTACTTCACGATATAACGGGGGCATTTAGACCGGGTGTTCTTACAGCATCGATGGGTGTAAGTGGTGCTGGAAAAACGACACTTTTTGATGTTCTCGCTGGACGAAAAACCAGCGGCATTGTTGAAGGAGAGATTAGAATCGGAGGGTATCCTAAAGTCCAAGACACCTTTGCTAGGATTTCTGGCTACTGTGAGCAAACTGATATACACTCTCCCCAGATTACAGTCGAAGAATCCGTCATATTTTCTGCATGGCTACGTCTTCATCCTGATATTGATACGAAAACAAAATATGTATAAAATAAAAACAATTAATTGAAACAATGTTTTTCATATTACTTTTGGTAACTGGATGTAACTTTTGTTAATTACATGTGCAGAAATTCATAAAAGATATCCTGGAAACAGTTGAGCTTTATGTTATAAAAGATGCATTGGTTGGGGTACCTGGGGTTAGTGGTCTATCAACAGAGCAACGTAAACGGCTCACTATTGCTGTGGAAGTTGTTGCTAATCCCTCCATTATGTTCATGGATGAACCTACAACAGGACTAGATGCTAGATCAGCTGCCATTGTCATGCGCGCCGTCAAGAATATTGTTGATACAGGTAGAACAATCGTTTGTACCATTCACCAACCGAGCATTGACATATTTGAGGCCTTCGATGAGGTAAACTAACTGGAGTTACTTTAATACTCTACAAAGAATAACTAAAAATTCTCATAGCATCCATGTTCCTGCAGTTGATTCTATTGAAAAATGGCTGACGTATGATATACTATGGGCCATTGGGTCGGAACTCAAGTAGGGTCATTGAATACTTTGAGGTTAGTTGGTCTTAGACCAAATTAATCTTTAAGTATATCATTCCTCTAAGTTACTAGTAATAAAACATTACATTTTCGAATGAAATGTCTGTGAATCAGAGCATCTCTGAGGTGCCAAAGATTAAAGACAACTATAATCCAGCAACATGGATGTTAGAGGTTACTTCGCCATCAATGGAAGCTGAACTTGTAGTTGATTTTGGACAAATCTATTCTACTTCAACTTTGTATGAGTAAGTTACACATTTAAACAAAACCATGGTAGTGAGCCATTTAGCAGCCCATTTTTCATGACTAGTTTTATGTGTTTTATACTATGTTAGGAGCAACAAAGACCTTGTAAACACATTAAATAAACCACCGAATGGTTCAAAAGAGTTGTATTTTCCAACACGTTTCCCACAAAATGGTTGGGGCGAGTTCAAGGTTTGCCTATGGAAACAACACTTGTCGTATTGGAGAAGTCCTTCATACAACTTGATGCGTTGCCTACATACAGTCTTTACATCGTGCATTTTCGGGGTACTCTTCTGGGACCAAGGGAGAAAAATGTGAGTTAAACTACTCATACAATTCATTATTTATTTTATTATTATTACTTCTATAAATAAAAAAAATGAGATGGTACTCTTTCCATGTGACAGACATAACCAACAGAGTTTATTCACTGTTCTTGGTTCGATGTTTGCTGCTATACTTCTTTGTGGAATATACAACTGCTCTTCAGTTGTACCATATGTTTCCATGGAGCGAGCAGTTCTGTATCAAGAAAGGTTTTCTGGGATGTATGCATCATCGGCTTATGCTCTTGCACAGGTATAACATCCTTGTTACAGTGATTTTTTTTTTTCTAATATTGTATGTATAAGCAAACGTTTTTTTATTGTATCTTATAGGTAACAATCGAGTTCCCTTATCTGTTTGCCCAGTCACTAGTATTCGTCTGCATCACGTACCCTATGATCGGATATTATTGGTCAACCTACAAAATCTTCTGTTACTTCTATACATTCTTATGCACATTGATGTACTTCACCTATTTGGGAATGCTACTTGTTTCAATGACGCCAAGCTTTCCAGTAGCTGCCATTCTACAAGCTGCATTTTATACATTCTTTAACTTGTTTGCTGGATTTCTAATTCCTAAACCGGTACGTCCCTAACTAAACTTTTGAAAATTTAGTAATAATAATAATAAACTTATTTGTTTCATTTCGTTGTTGCAGAAAATTCCAAAGTGGTGGATATGGTTGTACCATTTGACTCCTACTTCGTGGTCGCTTAATGCAATGCTTACTTCTCAATTTGGTGATGTGAAGACGGAGATTGTAGCTTTTGGGGAGACTAAATCTGTTGAGGACTTCTTAAGAGATTACTTTGGATATCACCATGAGCAGTTAGCATTTGTGTTTCTACTTCTTGCATTATATCCCATTGTTCTTGCTTCTCTATTTGCTTTTTGCATAGCGAAACTCAACTTCCAGAGAAGGTAAATTAACGCAGAGCTGACTTAGGCAGCAAGGAAACTTATAGGAATATTATGTGTTATGTACTTAATTATGTTATTAGGAAACACAAGTGTGAACTTAGATTGTAACATAATGAATAATGGGCTTAAAACTTTAAATGTATGCTTTTATGTCATTGTATAATAATCACGCTCTGTACAGTTCCAAGTTGATTACTAACAAATGGTAATAATATTAGTATTAGTATTACACCAAAAGAATATAAAAGGTTGAGATTAATCAAGAAATGATTCAAATGTCAAAATCTTCAGTCCTTAAAATTTTAATCAATGTTTAAATTTCATATTCATTAGTTTTTTATAGCAACGTTTGTGTGGAATACACATGAAATTCCCCCAAAAATACAGCCAATGAAAAGAAGTTTGTACTAATAATAGGATACTTGTTATTCCCAATTATTTATTAAATAATATATATAAGAATTTTGCTATAGTGTTGTAGGAACAACTCAAATTATGATGTGTAATTATGTGAGAAATCCGAGGGCGGAGCTACCTTATAGGTAAAGGTACCTGGATACATGTTCATTTGATTTGTGTATTATCAATTCTGGATCGGCCAATGCGCGCACCTGATCTTTTGATTACATTTTTTTAAGCAGGACTTTTGGAAAAACATGTCCAACACTATGATATGTCTTTTTTCCTAACTTTCCTTTTAGGGTAAAGGTCACCCAAAAAGTGTTGTATAGATTCTCACACATTCAGGTTAGGCTACCTCTATAGAATGTGAAGACTGAAGAACATACATTGATCCACAAAATACAGAGATACTGGGCATGTACAAAATGATTCGCATACAATAATTCGGTACGAATGAACATGAATAATGTCATTTGACATCAAAGACTTAACCTTCACTCAAGAACAACCAAGGTCACTAAAGATAAAGCTTCACTTGCAAACATGTATCACGCAATATTTGTAGATTTTTTAAACTACACTACGCACATTTCAAGATTTTAATCCCCAGTAAGAAAAACTTGTGTCGATGATGATTCTCAGGAACATCATAAAGAATAGAATTCTGGATATTTACAAAATAAGATGCACCTGTTTTCCTACTCAGGTCGGAAGTGCCTGTTTTTGTTTTGCCTTTGATTCCGCTGGCTTCCTATTTCTCTTCTCATACTCCAGCTTAAGTTCCTCCAAACGCTTTGATACCTAAAACCAAACAAATATATGATGCTTCATCAACACAAGAGAACAATAAACACAATAACAGATAACAAGTAAATAACTTTAAGGGAGTAAATGGTCACCCAACAAACTTTACGTACGAATCACTTGGATCGTGTATGTAACAGGTGTACCATCTGAGAATACCTATGGTAACTGCTTATCATCTTTTTTGTCTTTTAAATATATTTAACCATAATTTGCACATAGGCATTTTACTCCTTCCATCCCATATACATTATAACATTTAATATAACCATATAAACCTGCTTTGACTAATGATCAGAACACTATCAAATAAGGCAATCTGATTGATCAGAAACAATAAGCATCAACAGTTTGCAAGGCAAATCTAGCTTCAAACTTTGCTAAAAAAGAAAATGTTACAAATTTCAACAGATTAATAAATCAACTAAAAATATGGTAGTTATAACACTTGCCAACTCCCAGCAATAATATCTTTCCCTAGCATATCCTTCATCCCCAATCTTGTATCAGTTGTACCTTTTGAAATATCTAAATACTACTATAGACAAAACCGTAACTGAAAACAATTCTAGACAAAACTAATTTTTCTTTGCTGTTTTCTCACAGGTCTTCGAGTGTGTGAGCACACATGTTTATAGTAGAGAGGGAAGGGGGAGGGAGAGAATAGGGATGGCAATTATCGACCAGACCCGGAAACCCGAAACCCGACACGGATATAAATGGGTTAGGGTTGAAATTTCTAACCCACCAACTTGTTTAAATTTCAGGTCAGGTTCAGGTCATAATTTTGGTAAATGCATCGACCCGGCAACCCGAAAGAGTTTTTTAGGGCATTTACTAATTATATTTTATTCAATGATCAGCTGCAATATAATTATAATTACTTATTTATCTCTTTGCAGCTTCACCTTGTTTTGGAGTTTGAAGGATTCACTAACACTAAGTTATTTCTCTTGAAGGTCATGCTCATTTGCAATCAGTGTGCATTTGTTAAGCACTTTAGAAAGAACATTTGAAGCCTACAAACTTGTATATGGAGATAGGCCAACATAAATATTTTCTGCTTGTATTTGTTACCTGCAATCTTGCATTGAGCAGTTGGAATATTTGATCTCTGCTACAAAAGATGAGAAACTATTTAATTACCCTGTCCCATACCTTTATGATTTTTTTTATCAATCCGTTACCTTTATGATAAGTGATAATTTGTTTTCCTACTTAGCTTCTAGTTATACTCCATGTGTCTTCTTTTTGTATAATGTTAGCCTTATAATTGGTTTTTTGTCAATCATCAGCTGCAATATTAGCAAAAGGGAAAAATGTGAATGTTTAAATAAGTTGACCCGAACTGACCCATCAACCCAAAGCTGACCCGCCAACCTGTTGACCCAATTACTTAAATGGGTTACACGAGTCGTGTCGGGGTTAGCAGGTTGCTGATTAGGGTTGCATTACCCAACCTGTTTAGCTAAACGGGTCAGGCTCATGTTAGGTATCTTTGACCCGCCAACCTGACCCGATCTGCCACCCCTAGGAGAGAGAGCATACCTTAAATGAGTAGGCCATTGGCAGCAATTTATCAGGATTCATTGCATCATCAGGAAAGTTACGAAGAGCGTGTATAAGTTTCTCAAATGGTAAATTCACCTACACACAACAACTCTAGTGAACGAAGATATATTTTACGAGTAGAAGTCATTCTGACCCGATTACAAGGGATAACAAGTGACTCACCAAGTCATCATGGCAATACTTCAGCAGAGCCAGGCCAACTTTAAAGACAATTTTGACACCCTGAACAAACAGAAGCAAATTACTTGATATGCAAATTTCTTTCAGTTGCTTCCATTTTATATATATTTTTTCCACAAGTGCAGCCAGATCTTCACATTTCCTATCTGTGACTAACCTCATAGAGAAAAACATCCCAAATTCGAAGAGCCAGATGGAAAGGGAAAGAATACGAGAAAACAGTAATAAACCACTGGCTTCCGTACATGCTTGGGTTTATCATTTCTTGTGTAAAGTGTTCGCCTAACTTTGGTAAGTACCCCCTCATCAGACGGTCAAACTGAAACAAATATTGTTGAACAAGAGGCAATCCTTCCTGCACCCGACACCACAAATTTAACATCCCAAGAGACTGAAAAACTCTAAGAGCACAACTAAATTGATGTGTTTTGGGTACCGTAAGACTAACCAAATATAATCCTTCCATTGGAGCATGGACAGCTCCTTTCAATAATGCCACCAAAAGCCAAAATGCATCTTCTTCACTCATGTAAAGCAGCAACAGACCGGTTACAAATCCCATACCCTGCAATTGAAACCATTAACCTTACATGTTTCAACTCATGAAGGACTAGAGACTCATTATAATGTGATTTACTAAATCCACCTGTACATAGCCAACATCCCTGTCGTATACAGAGTAGGCCTTCAAAACATTGTAAAGTGATCTTTGACCAGGTCCATGTCGCTGCTGGTAAAACACATGTGAAGGGAAAGTACGAGATATATCCCGTATTATGTCTAGCTCAGATGCTGATGTCTCGTATATCACTAGTTGCTGCAAATTTATAATAGATTTAAACCAACTCATTAGAAACTGTAAATGTTCAACTGAAATGAAGATTTGAATGAGGAATACCTCATAAACACCAGGGTTCATTAACAAGAGGTCTCGGCTTCCAGAAATCAATTGCCAAACAAGACCCCTCAAACAATCAGGAATTCCTTTCCGTATTCTACGTTTAACAACATGAGGTTTCCTTCTTACATAATGCTTCCAATCACTACCTCCAACACCAATCATTTTCCTCCATTTTCTAAGCTTTCTCTCTTCCCTGTTTAATCATCTCATCGATTTCATCAAACGAGCGAATACAAAAGGCCTAATGGATCAGAATCTATAGTTGATAGAACAATGTGTCCAATATAGATAACCTAATTCGATCTACTAATAATAACAAACAATGGCTAAAAGTTAAAACATAGATAAAGCTGCATTGCATTACCTCTGATACTCGAAAGCCGACTTGCTCTTGACGAGTCGATCAGGGGAAATATGTTCGGGTTTAACGAAACCGAATCGGTCTATTCTAACTGGAGCTGGCACTTGCAAACTTTCATCTACTCTTTTTTTCTCCATCTAGTAACTCAAACAATAGCAGCAACACCACCACAACACCATTTCTCTTAATTCAAACCAAACCCTAATTACACAAAATGCCACCTTAATTAACTCTCACACACCCTACCATATCATTCATTCATCTTAATTAACACAACCAATCAAAAGTTTTAATAAAATTTTAGAAAAAGAGAAGTGTTAAAAATTTAATAGAAATGAAATTCGTATCTGTGTGATGTTACGTTTGGACCGAATTTTGGTAATAAATACACGAAGAATAATTTTGGCAGAGAATTTGATTGGGTTGTGTGTGTTTTCTTCCGACGACGGTAACGTGACGAAAAATGTGAAAGTTGGATCGTGTGAAATGCAGTGAGCTGTGAATGTATGATTCTTTCGAATCTCAACCGTTCCTTTTAATCTAACGGCTAGAAATTTGACATGTTACTATTGCGTTTAACATTTCTATATACGTCATGTACAAGACTATCTTCATATCTTCGTAAATAAATATAATATTTGAGTTTTACGCGTAATAATGTGAGTCGGGACAACTGATCACCTTATCTGCTTATTACGGATGCTAATTTTAGAAACGAGACGTGTTCGCTTCACCCGCAAGGAGCATCACGTCGGACAAATTAACGGATTGAACCCCTGATCTATATATCATACATGTGAAGTCTGGACATTTACAGTGGTGATAACACTTGAGCCATGTTCAATTGATATATTAAAAGAGACAATAAGTTAGTTTTGAGACGGATTATATGTCAGTCCGACAATAATTGTAAAAATGACTCCAAGAGTCAGCCTCACACGGCTAAAGATTTTCACTTCCCATCGACATCATGGATTTCACGTATATATAACGAACTAATGATACTGATTTTTAACTTTTCTTTTGTTCCTAATTTAAACATATGCTTCTATAACCTTTTTAGTTTCTAGTTCTTAATTAATATTTTAAATATTATCGAAAGTTTACAAAGTGTAAGTCTAAAGAAAATGAAAATTACGTAGCAAGATAGAAAGCCAATAAAAGAGTGACATATGGCACCTCCCTTTTCAATGTCCCTTATATTTTCTTTCCTCTTTCATCACCCTCCTTTTAAACATTTAATTCACTTATAATACCTTTACTTAAATGATAATGTAGTATTTTTTATAAAATAAAAATATATTGTACCGTTTCATTGAATATGATGCACTAATTTTTTTAAGTATAAGCATAGTATATCATGTTAATAAATAATACAATGCATCACTCTAATGATTACATGCGTCATATTTAAAAGTCAAGTGCATCATAATAATAAATACACTACGTCAATTGCATCATAGTTGAAAAGTGTATATATTTTAACGATGCATCGCCGTAATAATATAGTCACTAGATCTAAAATTGTGTAATGTATTATAGTTGAATGTACAGTGCATCATAGTAATTTAAATAGTAATAATTTTAGTGCATTAGAGTTAGAATTATAGTGTATCTTAACTATACAATGACAGTGCATTAAATTTTAATTTGTAGTGTATCGTAATCCACTTAATTTTAAGTAATTATGCATCAGAGTAATGAATGCATTCATAGTTAAAAGTCAAGTGCATGATAATTAAAAGTCAAGTACATGATAGTTAAATGTCAAGTGCATCATAGTTAAATATCAAGTGCATCATGATAATATGCATGATAATTAAAAAGTCAGGTGCATCATAATTTTAAGTCAAGTGCATCATAATTTTAAGTCAAGTGCATCATACTTAAATGTCAAGTGTATCGTAATAATATATACACCACGTTATAGTTAAAAGTCAAGTGCATCATAGTTAAATGTCAAATGCATCATACTTAAACGTCAAATGCATCATACTTAAACGTCAAGTGCATCATGATAATATGCATCATAACTAAAAGTCAGACGCATCATAATTAAAAGTCAATTGCATGATAGTTAAATGTCAAAGGCATCATAGTTAAACATCAAGTGCATTATAATAATATATACAACACGTCATAGTAAAAGGTCAAGTACATGATAGTTAAATGTCAAATGCATCATTATTAAAAGTCAAATGCACAATATTAAAAGTTAAAACACAATAAAAGAAAGTAAAAAATAAGAAGTTAAAATCAATTGCAAATATATTGAAAAAAAAATATAAAATATAAAGTCAATTAATTATTAAATGCTTAAAAAACAAGAACAACTAAAAAAAGTAACAAAAAAAAATAAATCAAGTTAAAAACATGCTAAAAAGATTAACAAAACAGTTAAAAAATATTTAAAAAAATAAGATAATAAAAAATAATAAGAAAAAAATGTGGAAAAGTAGGATAGAAGAAGAAGGAACGAGAAAAGAGATAAAAGATTGTCATTTTTCCATTGACTTTCTATCTTCCTAACTAAAATCCTTTTTCTAATCCCTTAAATAATTCTACTAGATTTGATAACATAAATAAACAGTTTTAAAAATATGTAGCACTATAAATAACATATGTATTATCATAATGACTTGATAGCCTTTAACTAGTGAACTTAAATTTTATTCATTCAGTCTGTTTATCCTCGAATATTATTATATATCTCATAAGATAAAATTATATATTTTTAAAAGATGTTAAGCTCGAATTTTCTCTATTTAACTTTGTTTAGTAACAAATAATAACATTAAAAATATTAATGATAAATTTGTTCTTGTTAATTTAATTTTAATATAATTAATTGTGTACTTTTTAATATTGGGTAATCATTATTGTTTTACTCCCTCCGTCTCAACTTTATTGTTTATGATAAAAAATACACAGTTTAAGAAATATACGTTTTACCTTTTTAATAAAAAATACCACCGTAACTCTAAACTTTTTCACACATTTTGTACTATAGGTATATATCAGGAGCAATAAAAAGAATTTTATTTAATTATATCTATCAATTTTAAAAAGTTGATATGTTAAATTAAATTGAAATATAAGAGTGATTATGAAAATCAAATAGAAAATACGTACACACTTAAAAACATTACGAAATCCCCCAAAAATAAGATGCTTCCGATGGTCGGTAGGTAACTCCAAAATCCTGTTTTATCATTCCGTGATTTTTCTTTCAATTCGGATTTTCCAAAAAGGTACCATAAATTCCTCAATTTCTAATATTTTACTTAAACCCTAACAATTCGTCTTCCTTTGATTTCCACTTCATTCAATCGAATTCACACAATCTTTCTATACATGCAATCCTATGTTGATTACAACTGTGATAATCGTTTAATTGATTGAACTTTGCGTAATTGATCGGTTTGGTTCACACGATTTTGGATACATCCGATCGTAGTTCCATTACAAGCGTGGCAATCGTTTAGTTGAGTGAATTGATGCTTGTCTGATTGATCGGTAAATTGAGTTGATTTTAGGTTTAGCAGTTGCTAATTTGCGACCGATTGATCGGTTGATCCACGTGATTTTGAGATATATCCGATTGGAGTTTGGTTAGAACTGTAGCAATCGTTTGGTTATTTGATTAATTTTAAGTTTATGTGATTGATCGTTTATTTTAGTTAATAGTGCGGTTAGTGTTTGTTAATTTTGAGATCGATGGCTGATGGAGATGATAACGATGCCGTTTTGAGTGATGTGGAGGAAGAAGATAATCCTCCGGTGCCGATTGTTACCGGAAGTCCATCTTCGATGGAGGATGTGTCAGTTGAGAGATTTCGAGAACTGATGGCGGAGCTTGATCGTGAACGGCAAGCTCGTGAGGAAGTTGAAAACTCAAAATCTGAATTGCAAGTTGCGCATAACAGATTAAAAGTTTTGGCACACGAAATGATTAAAAAACGAGATGAGAGTTCGCGCCAGAGAGACGAGGTTTTGAGATCGAATGAGAAGTTATCAGAAGAATTAGCGGAGGTTTTGAAGGAAAAAGATGAATTGTTGAAGGAGAAAGATGACTTTGGTAAGAAGTTGGAGGAATCGATGAAGGCTAAGGATTCGTCTAGATCGGAAATTGAAACGGCTGCACAGATGTTAGTAACTGGAATTGACAAAATATCTGGCAAGGTTAATAATTATAAAAACTTTAAGGCCGGAGGATTGCCTAGGTCGCAAAAGTATACTGGTTTACCTGCTGTTGCTTATGGTGTGATTAAGAGAACTAATGAGATTGTTGAGGAGCTTGTTAGACAGATTGAATTGGCAACTAAGTCAAGGAATGAAGCTAGGGAGCAAATGGAACAGAGGAATTATGAGATTGCAATTGAAGTATCAGAACTTGAAGCGACAATCAGTGGACTTAGAGATGGGGTATCGAAGAGAAATTCGATTGTTGAAGATTTGGAAAAATTAGTGGATGAGAAAGATGGGATGATCACAGAATTGGAAAAAGAATTGAGTGAGAAGCAAGATTTAGCGAGTGAGTATGGTAATAAGTTGAGGATTTTGGAGTCTCGAATAGATTCACAAAGGCCACTACTTGTTGATCAACTAAGTCATGTTTCAAAGATACATGACAAGATTTGCAATGTCATGAAGGTAATTAATGGTAGCAAGAAAGAGCAATCGGATTTATCAGATTCCATGTTTCTCCCACAAGAAACAGATGCAGAGGAGAATATACGAGCTTCTTTAGCTGGATTGGAGACTATAAATGAATTAAGTTCAATGGTTTTGGAAAAGACACAGGGTTTGGTAGCTGAGAGAAGTCGAGAAGTTAAAAGTCTAAATGATACAGTTACTCAGTTGATAAGGGAGAAAGAGCATATAGGGTCTTTACTGAGGAGTGCTTTGTCAAGAAGGATGTCTGCTGATTTGTCTTCAAAGACCAATGAGTTGTTTAAAGTAGCAGAAAATGGATTAAGAGAGTCTGGGATAAATTATAGGTTTAGTAATCATACAGGGGATGAAAAGGTTACAGGTTCAAGTAAGATGGATGGGAATGTCGATTCAGAAGATGATGAAATATATACTTTGGTACGTGTCTTATCATTTACGTAAAATAGACAGTACTTTCACATTCAAGTTCTTTGGTTGAAATGCTTATCTGAAATGCGCAGGCTGGTGCTCTTGAGAACATTATAAAACACTCTCAGCTCGAGATAATTGAACTGCAGCATACTGTTGACGAACTAAGGTATTTTCCATTTTATGTACTATCACGATTTATCATCTCGTTCTAGCATTTTGTTAGGAAGATTCTTTCTAATGCCGCTTGTATCTTTGGGAAGTGGCAATGAACTCTGTTTTACATATATCACTGATGGTTTCATTTTAATCAACCTAACTAGTTTTCTGGGCAGTTGATTACTTGATTGTACCTTGACTTTGTGTGGCCTGTTGTATGATGGTACAACTAAAATGATCTAACATTCCCCATGTCTATATATGTACATGTGCATTTATCTGTGTGAAATACTTCTGATGTGTGCAAACCGTGGTGTATGTGGATGCTACTATTAATAAAGGGCAGAGTCAAGTTCACTTAAGGAACATGTTGATGCTCAAGCGAAGGAGCTTCTGCAAAGGAAACAACAAGTAGATGAACTCGAAGAAAAAGAAAGAGTTGCAAATGAAAATGTAAGCTCCTATTGCTTTTATTATTCATTGCATGTGCAAGGAAAATGATTTATACTAAAAAGTTATGGTCTAAAAGTTAATGTTATAGTTTCTCTTAATTTAGTATGAAAGTACTTTGTAAGTTGTGATATATATCATCACTTTTGTGTTGTGTAGGTTGAAGGCCTTATGATGGACATTGCTGCAGCTGAAGAGGAGATCACAAGATGGAAAGTGGCGGCACAGCAAGAAGCTGCAGCAGGCAAAGCTGTGGAACAAGAATATGTAGCACAGGTATGCTCACACTATTACACTAATTTCTCTTTCCTTATGTTATTATGTGTTCGTTGGTTTATTCTTGAGATTATTAAAAATACACAGTTGATCATGCCCCCAGTAACATAAGTCCTTTCTGTTCGATTGTAGAAAATACGTATTAATTAACTCATTAAAACCTAAATCTGGTCATGTGTATGTTTTAGAAATTAGCTTGTATGTCACTCAGAATTTATTGCAATTGCTGCCAAAAATCACTAATATAAGGAATGATGAATTGTGATTTTGGGGACTATTTTTGTTTTGTTTGATACACAAGACAAGGATAAAAATCAACCTTCAGCTTATTCTCAAAGATTTGATTTGCGTGCAGAAATTATCTGATAATTTTGTGCGTTCTAATATGTATCATGTAAGTTATTGCAAGACTAAGTCATTTACAAACATCTTATTAATTCATGAAGTGAATTGAAAATCACTGTAGTACCGTACACACTTCATGAATCATAGATCAATTTGAATATTGGATCAACTTAAATCTTTTGAAATCATATAATAGATTTTGTAAGCATCCTAGTGATTAATAATTCAAAAATAAATAAATTATTAGTTGAAGTTGATAGATCAAGGCAACTTTGATTAAATTATATGAAACCGTTTGAAATGACCATATTACTGTCGGGCGTCTATATGATGAGTGTTCAGATTGTGTCGAAATTGCCACACCTTGTTTGTCTGTGTATTCAAGTCATTGATATTTCAAATATCGACTAATTGGTCTCCTACAATCGCTGCAGTTATCTACCATACGCCAGGAACTGGAAGAAGCTAAACAGGTCGTAATAGAATCAGAGAAAAAACTAAAGTTTAAAGAAGAAACAGCAGCTGCTGCCATGGCAGCTAGAGATGCAGCTGAGACATCATTAAGATTGGCAGACATTAGAGCTACTCGTTTGAGGGAAAGGTTAGAAGAGTTGACTCGTCAACTTGAAGAACTCGATACACGAAAAAGCTCAATCAATGGAAATAGGTCTAGATATGCATGCTGGCCATGGGAATGGCTTGGTTTGGACTCTGTGAGACCCCGCCAGCCGGACGCACAACAAAATAGTTCAAACGAAATGGAACTTTCTGAACCTCTTCTCTAGTTCATTTGTGGGGTCAGTTCGATTTTTCACCTTACACTCAAATCATAGAGTTTATAACTTCTTTTTTTCTGTGAGGCTTCCTTGTAGACGATGTTCAATGTTTTTTTATTGTACAGTAGATACGAACACTCGGCTCTTGAATAGTATTCACTTTAATTGTTTTATCTGGTCAATCGGTTATGGACCAAGTCTGAATTCTGGAAATTGAAGATATCCAACAGTGTGATTTTTTCCTTGGTACCAAAGGTTTCGGCTTGCTCAATAAATTATTGTGGTGTGCCACATTATAACTATATTATATAAAAGTTTTGTACTTGTATCACATATTATACTCATAGCTATATTATAGCAACACATTTTCAATCTACTTATTTACATCCTATATATTTAAATTCTAGTATACAAATGCATGTACTTACATATATTTATGTACTTATTTATACTCATTGGCACTACTATATATACGTTCATGTTTGCCGGCGGTCTCCTTGGAAGCAATCTCTCTACTTTCGGGTATAAGTATGACTGTCTACATCTGACCTCCCCGTATCTCATCTATGGAGGGATTGAGTATTGTTGTTTTCTGGAGGACCATTATTTTTGGTATGATTTACAAACTTAACACCACAATTGTGAGAATGTTCACGTATGTTTGCAAAACTGAAGATTTTGTGAACAAAAGTGAGTCATGATTGTTCCAAAAACCAGTTTCTCCTCATTTTAGGGTTTGCATATACTTCTCTAGCTTTACCTTAGCACTCATGGGTAAAGCAGAAATTCTCTTATAAAGTCTAGCTGAGTATCAAAACGTGTTCAATCGTACATCACTACATGGTTTTGTAGAAGTCACTACATGGTTTTGTAGTTAGTTAGGGGCCACGTGGATTGATGAAGCAGGAATTTTCTGTTACCAGAACAAGTATAATCTGTTGTCAGATATTTGGCTATTGCAGAATATTTGATTTTTAGAGAAACTAGAGCTTCATCATTCAGTACCTTCTATAAGAAACCTTACGTGTTTCGTAAAGAGCATATGACTGTAAGTTTACTCAGTTGAATGTTTCCAGAAAAATAGACAGTTTGTGTTACAGAAACAAGTCTCGTTTCTCTTTTGCATTCATGTTATGCCGTTTGCCCGATGCTGAAATAAAAGAGGGGTTAAAATGCTAGTTCTTTAGGCTTAATGCTTATTCATTTTCTGTGGGCTTTATTAAAACTTTGGTTGTATACCACAAGATTTAGCAAATATTGTGCTGGTGAAATAGAATTTTGATACTACATTGTGATCGAACAATCTTCAGATTCTTGTTTACTGAGGAAATGGGCAAGAGTTGCTTGAAACATGATTGAACCGATTACCGATGAACTCCTCTCAACTTGATCTGAAACCACTATGATACCTGATATGGCGATATCACAGGACCCTGAGATTCGTGGAAGCTGACCAAAAGGAAAGAAAAAACCCAGGTTTCCGTGTAAAGAGAACCCGGATTCCATGGGCGGTAAGCAAAGAGCATGCATGATTCAGTCCAAATCGAGTCAGCCAGTCAAATTTGCTGGTTTAAGAGCTGTATAAGCGGCTGGCCGATTTAAAATGTACTAAAACTTGGTCATTTTGGTCACTAGAATCTAGAAGTGAACAAAAAAATAAATTAGATAACACACATACAGACGGCTGTTATAGCCATATATATAGATATAGATATATATATATACACACACACACATTAATGATAAACTAAAGATTAGTAATAAATAACTAGTAATTAGATGCTAGTATATGGTCTAATAGTTGGTTTTGTCTACTTTCGACGACGTCTCCCTCACAAAATTTAGAACATCAAAACAACATGTAAAATGTCTCAAGATACCACCCCTTCCAAATGAATTTATCAACATTTTTTCTGTCAAGATCCCACGTGGAGGGACATTCTCTACAAATCTAGAATGACCGCGCCGAATGTGAGTGTGAAAGAGCCCTTTCAGTTTGAAAACAATAAGGAGCATCCTCTTGATCTTGAACATGATTCCCCGCTTTCAATTTTCTTTATAAAATGTTTGTTGCTTGTGAAGGAAAAGAGAGTGCTCTACTCGCGTTATTACCTCCCTAACATATCATATCCTCGATATCGATAGAGATTTTGTATATGAAGCAGCAATGAGAGTTCCTTCAAGGTGACTGATGGTGGTGGCTGGTTGTGGCCATGGTGCCCAGGAGGTAAGGATGAGGATAGAGGCAAATGCATGTCTATTTAGGTGGTTTTGAGAGTTATGGGTGCAGAGCCCTAAGAGGTGGTAATCATTTTTAGAAAAGCCATCATTATTTGCAGGAACCTGATAAAAACTGAAAACTGTTAGAACTTTTAATACAGATTGAAGTTGTTCCGTAAAGAGCACAGCCAGACAAATCAAAAATATAACAGGGAAGAATAAGAGTATTTGGGTACCAAAAACCTAAACAATGTCTTCAAGCAGATTAAATATAAACTTTGGCACACACACACACACACACACACACATATATATATATATATATATATATATATATATATATATATATATATATATATATATATATAATATGGACACATACGTGTGTCTATACAGACATGGACACAAATGCGCCAAATACAGAAATGGTCACGGGGATACCCCGGTTAGGCCGTGTACATCTGAGTCAGCGAAATGGACTCGCCCTATTCCCCACTGCTGCCCCCCGCGGGAGTCCGGGCCGTGTCTCAGTCCCAGTGTGGCTGATCATCTGAAAAGACGCTTGAAGAATCTTTTCCATTCTTTGGTTCTTAATTTGGAATCAACTAATGTTGGTGTTGTATTAATGAGTGATGAAGGGGAAACCTCCTCCGCTTACCCGTTTAAGATTTATGATCATGAACTAGTGAATCTATAATATTTGACGTTATTTTCTTTATTTTCAGAACAAAAACAATTTATAATTTGCAAACAGTAAGACGGTGAAAGAAATTACAACAACCTGGCTGCCTTGCTCTGCAACTTGAAGTTCAATGGAAAGATGGTTGTTGCAACAACGCTGACTTCTGGAAAGGTTTTCTACTCATTCCAAAGTTCAAATCACGTATTTCAACCTGAAATTTCATGTGAATAAGTAAGTGGAAATTTCTTAATTCTGAAATTGGAATATGAATTGACAGATGCAACCAAAGCGTAGTTAACATATAAACCTTTTCCATTACTTATGCCAGACAAATCTTTTGATTGGCTGGCGGTAATAAGAGTCTCTGAAATATCTCTATCAAGAGTAAAACCCGTATTCATCATCTGATCCCAAACTGTCCAAGCCAACGTAAACTTCTTTTCACGTACGAGTCCTCCGATGATCAATTTAAAGGTCACTTCATCTGGATACAAACCTTCAACTTTCATCTGCTCAAAAAGATCCATGGCTTCACAAACCCTAAAAGCCTTACAGAACCCACTAATTAAAGAATTATAAGAAACAACATCTGGGGCGATTCTATGTTCTATCATATCACAAAAGATGGTGTGAGCCATTGATATTTTCCCGGTTTTACACATATGATCAACTATCGTAGTATACAATACACGATCGGGTTGCAAACCCAATTCCGTCATCTTGTCAAGAAGCATTTTTGACATATTAGAATCACCAATTCTAAGAAACGCTTTTATTAGAATCGTAAAAGTAATGACATCAGGTAATATACTCTGACGACCCATTTCCTCAAATAACTCATATGCCCGTTTAATGCGAGAACGCTTGCATAGTGCTTTGATAATCGTATTATAGGATACAACATCTACCACACCTCTCACTTCCATTTTTCTTACCATAAACATGTACGCCTTTTCAATAAGATTCGCCTTACAAAAACCTTTAATAACTTGGTTATAACTATAACTATCGAGTTTCAACCCGTTTCTTTCCACGTTATTCATTAACTTTTCAGCCTCATCCAACATTAACTCATCACAATAATAATTCAGTATCGCATTGTAAGTAACTAAATCATGCGGACACCCGTTTTTCCTCATAAAACTCATAATCGCTTGTGCTTTATCTAGACGGCCAGCTTTACAAAACCCACGAATGAGCACATTATACACCGACGTACTAAAGTAATGTTTCATAACACCTACAGTCAACTCATAAGCTAAATCAACTTTCCCTACACCACATAAACCTAATACAAGCGCCCTACAAGCTTTAGTATCTGGTCTTAAACCTTTTTCAATCATCATTTGCCACATTTCAACCGCCTCATCCATTTTTCCAACCCTCGTTAAACCACTAATAATCGTAGTATAACTAACGACATCAGGCTGTCTACCCTTCCCACTCATATTGGCCAACACCCGTAAAGCACTATCCACTAAACATTCGGAACACAAAACACTCAAATACATATTATATGCCCACATATCGGGAACGGCTCCTATTCTATTCATATCTTGGAAAAGTTTATCAATCAATCTAAAATCTTTTACTTTACATAAACCACATATAACCCTTGAGTAAGTAAATGAATTTAATGAATACCCTTTTGGAATCATGGCATCATAATACAATTCTACTAACTCGAAACGAGAATTACATACCAAAACACCAATAATACGGTTGTAATCAATGCTGAAAACTCTACAATCTGACTGAGACATTTCGTCGAACACTTGGAGTGCTTTATCAATAAGACCAGTTTTAACGTAGTTTGATATGAGTGAACGGTATATGAGCCGAGGTCTACCAAGAGCTCTATACATATCAAACTGGGTATCTCAAATTATACATATCATCACAGATTGAGTGAACTCCGAGCATGAAAACAAACTCGGAGATAAATTATGTTGGGAATAAATTGTTAAAATTGTTAAAAGAAGTGAATTGGAATTTGCGTTTTACAGGATCGATACGGATCCTATAGATACATACAAATACATACAGGCAGGGGCTGAAATGTTAGAGAAAGCTGGTCGGCCGTGAAGCAAACGGCGAACGAGAAGGGAGGGAAGACGTTGATGGACTTCGGCCCCGAGTCCATTTGTTTGACTTCATATGGGTCATGAAATGGGCTTTTACATTTGGTCCTTTTTCATATACATCATCTTTGACAGCCTTATTTTTTTTATCAGAATCCTACAATTTTGAAATTTTTGCTCTTATAAAAGTTGATAAATTCAATTTTAACTATTTGTGAGTTTATATATTTCAAGTTATGGCTTATATAATGTAAGTTTAAGTTTAAGTTAGTAACTCATAAAAGGTTAATAATGAAATGTTATCGACAAGTTGAAAAAATAAACTTATATAACATATTTTTGTAATGGATAAATTGTTTTGTTAAATGGAGTTTTAGCTTTTTAGCGTATTTGAGGTGGAAATCTCGTTTATATTTGTTGCCAGACACTTTAAACCTTTTAGTTCATCTGATATGAATATATCTCATCTATGTTGAGGAGTTAGAACTTTTTATTTATGAGTTTTTCAAGTCTATAAGCTTTATTAAGACTAGTACATTACTCGCGTAATGCAGCGGTGAAATTTAAAAATATGAATATTGTCGATTAAGATTATGATGTCATGATTTAGTGTTTCTTATGTCATTTTCTATATAGCTCGATAATTTTGTGTGGTAATTCAATTGTGTCTGAATTGATTCGTTGAGTATAGTATAAGATTATTTTGAAAAATTAGTTATAAAATATTACTATCTGACTTACAATTTCTTACCATTTATATAAATGTTTTGAAAAGGAATGCATAATCCTAATAATATATATTTTGACTAATAGGTTATTTTCGATTATATAAATGTACTTCAATTAGTGGGGTTAATTTAGTTTTTTCGTATATTGATAATTGTAGAGCCTCAAAGAAAATGGCAAGACCTTTTATAAGGTACTGTAAATTAAGTTACTTCTAATAAGGTAAGTCAAACAACTCATAAATTTCAAAGTAGACAACTAAAATCATAACTGAATTATAAAAGTATAACCTTTAATAGATATACAAAGTAGACAACATTATTTCGAAAAGTTTAGATAGATCTTAAGTTCGAAATATTTCCAACCATCAACATAAAATGATGATTGAAATAGTTTGTAACATGAAATATGTCCTGATCCGTATTCACACACATATATATAGTAGGGGATCAAAAAAGAAAAAAAGAAGAAAATTTTGGTGGAGAAAAGGGAGAAGCATTCCAGATCAATCATTTAAAGTCAAAGTCAAAGGGTATTCTAGTCAATTCTAATTTAAGGAATAAAATTAATTAATAAAAATATTTTTAATATATTTTAGTGGGTAGTTATTATTTTCCAAATTTGTAGGGGAATTAGTCCACCTTCTCATCAAATAATCGACATGTATACAGGGAATAATCCCATGAAAATAGTTTTCTCCCTCACGTAATCTTCATACATCAATTTCATTTTTCATTTCAAAATATCGATTCGCAGGATCTACTTAACCTTTCATACATCAATTTCATTCTGCATATATTAATATAGATTCGCAGGGAAGAATCAAACGTCAACGCTTCCTAATATCATTCTCCTGATATCGAATAATTGTTGAACGCTTCCTGATATCAAATACTTTGTGAATCGATAACGTAAACCGCCAAACTTTATATTACGTATTCTCCTGTTTTAGTTTTGTTTCCGACGTTAAATTCTATGTGTAACGATGAAATGGAGATGGAACTTTTAGATGAATCTTCCACAAACGAATCCGATGATATGCAGAATGCACACCGAATCAAGTAAATTTTCCCTTGGTAGTTTTGTTTTGTTTTGTGGAACTTTAGATATGTTGTAATAAAATGAGAGATTTGATTCATATTTGAGTGAACAATGATTCATTTTTGAGTTTAGTTATGTATTGTTCATTGAAGCATGGATTCAACATGTAAATATTTTAATATTCTAATTGATGACTTACATGCACACAGGCCTTGGGAAGTTCCCGACCCCACAATCGATTGGCGTTATGCACGTTGATCCGGAAGGCATACCATATTGGGTGCCCGATGTGCCCGATGATATCAAAGCAGTTGTTGGAATGCCATTTGATAATATAGACATTGGTTACGAGGCATACAAATAATATGCAAAACACTCGGGTTTTCCTTCCAAGAAGTCATCGAATAATAGAAATAAACGAAGCCAAGTTTCTCGAAAATACTTTATATGTTCTAAAGATAGTTTCTCAGCACCGAAGACTCCATATGATAGCATAGCAGCTAATGGGAAGAAGCCATGAAACACTTCATCACAAAAGTGTGGTTGCAAGGCCAAACTGATTTTTGCATTGAACCGGGGAACTAATAAATACCAAGTTGAAAAATTAATTGAAGAGCATAACCATGACTTGGTACACAAGAACGATAAACACTTTCTTTCGTCTAATCGGAAGCTTTCGTTTCCACAAAAACAGGCTCTACTTAACCTTTCGAGCATAAATGTCGGACCCAATAAGGCATTCAAAATGTTGAAGCAGACTTGTGGTGGGTTCGATAAAGTTGGAGCAACGAAGGTAGATGGTAAAAATTTTAAGCGGGACGTTATCGCTTATATTGGAGAGTATGATGCACATATGTTGATTGACAAATTGAAAACCCGAAAATAATGTTTTTCCGTTTTCTCATTTGGATACCGTCAGGGAGGAGAAGATGAATTAAGTGGCTTATTTTGGGCCGGCAGTGAATCTAAAAGAAACTACATTGCTTTTGGAGATTTTGTCGGTTTTGATGCAACCTTTCGAACAAACACGTAAAAACGATTTGGTTTCCTATTTTATTGCTATCGATTTTAATTCCCCAATAAAAAATAATTTTCTTCCTTTTTTTGAATCAACTAAATGTACCTTTTTGTCCCTGGCTGTTTGATTTTTATTGATAATTATTACCTTTTCGCCATTAAATGATCTCATCCATTAAAATACGTATATGATGGTGATGAATGTTTCTCCCTCTTCTCCACCTAAAAACCTTCTCCCTAGATCCTACTCATATATATATATATGCTAAAATCTAGTTATTATAAAAATATAATAAAAATATCAAAGTTCTAGACTAAAACACAAGTAGACAAGTGTATTTTATCGCACAAATAGTATAACTATGGTTAGATCCGAGTAAATCGTATTCACGGGGTGATATCGCTCATTTTGTATATATATATTTCGCGCGATATCATTGTTTATTGTACTTGTTTATAATCAATTTCGAGAACTTTTGATACTTATTAGGTTGAAAATTGATTTCAGGTACAAGTATCGGAAGATTGGCGAAAAGAGCTTGAATGTTGAAGACATGGAGGCAAACTTAGGATTCTCTGAAAACAGGAAGTTACGCGATCGCGTAGGTGTTAGAAGTTCGCATACCTATAACTAAAAATGCCACAGAAGGTCTCTAGGTTAGGTACGCGATCGCGTGAAGATTACCAGTCCACGTACGTTGTACTGAAATCGAGACAGAAGGGTCCAAGAACAAAATACGCGATCGCGTAATATTTGCCTTGATCGCGTACGAAATGTTGTTACGCGATCGCGTGGCCTTTAGCAGATCGCGTAAGTATAACTAAATCGGTTACAGAAGGCACGAGGCTTGATGGAATGGATCGCGTGAAGGTTAGAAGATCGCGTGTAAATGACTAATACGCGATCGCGTATCTCATAGTGGATCGCGTAAGTGGTCGGATTCTGCATCTTTTTGGAAAGAGTATAAATACGAATTTTTATTAGGTTAAACATAACTTTTTGGATACCACAAACCCTAGGCTGCGAATTTATTCACACTTTTTGAGTATTCCATCAATTTTGGAGTTCTTAGATTCGTGTTTAATCATTCGGCTCGAGTAATCATCGATTAATCATTATAATCATCTCGTGAACCTTCTTATTTTAATATAATCATGTTTCCTTTGATTTTAATTATTAATTTTGATTATTCTTGTTTGATTATGAGTAGCTAACTTCTCATACACTAGATTGGATGAATTAGCTAGTGATTAGGGGTGTGATCCTTAGAGTTATATGCAAATTAATTTACGTTTAATTGAAACCCTTGTGTAATTGAGTTTTAAACAACTGTTAAAGCGTATTGGTGATTTAATTCGTAACTATAGCGAACGTTTGTCACAAAGTTATTTCATTTATCAATTATATGTCTATGTATGATTGGCCTTTGATTGCGGACGCAAATTTGGTATAAGTTAGACAACTAAACTCAATTGTGCAAGTTAGTAATATTGGCGAACGTCTTTTACTAGATTAAATTGTAAGTTAACGAATCAAGATTATGGTTTAGGTAATAGCGAACGTTAAGCCTAGTCTAATTGAGATGAACAAGTTTTGCTAAATAACTGGTTCTAATTACACACCCTGAAGTCACTAGTGAAATAATCCAAGTGAGTGTCGTTTTAAATATCTGAAGTTTAACTCAACAAATTTGACTCTTCCTAAGTCCCCCGTTTTTACTTTTAATAGAAATAAGCAACGTGACATCTCGATCACAAAAACCCCCCAACAAAACCTAGATTAATTTACATTATAACACAACTCTTAAACCACATTCCATATGGAACGAATATGAACTTATTATAACTATACTATACACGATAAGGTATACTTACCTAGTTGTGGACTAGTTAACTGCGGTATTTTTAAATTTAATTTTATAACTAGATTTTACACATCACATGGAACAATGTGTGACCTCTTAGTTTATAAAATAGAGCTAATAGTTAAAGTAAATAGAAGTAAATAAAAATGTGTAAGTTTTTGTGACTTTTAACGATAGACAGTCAATGAGTGTGTTTTAAAATAAATACGTAAAAGAAAGTAAAGATAAATTAATATCTGATTAATAAAATATGTCTGTTTAGACCTTTTAACCTCTAACTATTAGATATTTAAATTACCTAGAAGACACAATTTGAACTAATTCATTGTATATCATAGTCACTTAATCAAGAGTGTACAACCCTAAGTGTCCTTGAAATTTAAACCTCTTAAATATAAATTGTGCAATCAAAGAAATCACAAGTTAATGTGTAATCTTACCTTTATAAAAATCAACTAGCGTACTAGATGTCTCTAAATATGAATATTAATAACAAAATAAGTCATCAATAAGGTCTAACCAAAATCCACAATCAAGTAATAAATTTAAGAAGCGAATAATTACATGTAAAAGTTTTCACTAGTTACAATCAATAAAGTTTATTAATTGAATTACATGAATAAATAACTGAAAACATCAATCGTTCAACGATGCTGTAAATAACTAGAGTAAATTAAATCTAAACAAACATTAGCCCATAACGATGGGTTCAACCAAACAAGAAATCAAGGACGCAATCATGTTCAAAATCGAATGGAAATCAAGAAAAGTACTCCCTCCGTCTCACAAAAAGTGTCACTCAATAATTTTTGTTTGAAGATGTGTTGTTTAAATGTCAGTTTTGTCCTTATCTTCAAGGTAAATTTGACGAATTTATTCAAGAAATAAATAATTTAAAGTAATAAAAATGAGAGTATAATGGGTAGTTTAATGATTTTTAATAATTATTTTTTATAAATGGACAATTATTTTAAAAAATATATAAGCAGTAGTGTAGACATTTATTTTGGGAGAGATAATATAATATTTTTTCTAAAAATCTCTCTTCAACAATACAAAGTGAACGATGTAAATGTCAAGTGGGAAGATGTTATCTATACTACTATATAATTGATTTGAAGCAAAGTCTTAAAAGAGAAAAATAATCAATTAATATTATACCCTTTTACATCTTATTAAATATAAACCATAAAAATTAAGGTCAAATACAATTAATTAAAAGTTAATACATCATAATTAGTTTCAGTTACAAAAGATATAACCTCGTAATTATTTAATTATTTTTAAGAATGTTATAATGATGGATATTAAATTGTCGGTTACGATTGATTTGATATAAATACAAGTGAAAATATAGTCGGGGTTTCGATTGACGATTAAATTTTTTATTACAAAAGCAAATTTAGTTTTTTTCCCCAGAATAACGGGTTGCACCAGTAATCCGGACCTTGACCTAATCCGACTAGAAAACCTAAACGCACTGGCTGTTCTAACTTAAGTTACTTAACAGGTTCACGGGTTAGATGTGTCACCCTAACCAGTTTATTTACTTGCTGGTTCGTATCGAGTTTCAAGTCGTGATGAGATCATCATTGCGAATAGTAAGAAAATAATGTATTGCATACTACTGTACTCTCAATTATACGAAGATACGTTAAATAAATAAATTAAAAAATGTAAAATTTTATCCCACTTCATCGCGCGGTGCGGGCTAGTTCCCATATAATATGGTATCGACTTTTCCTAAACAAAATTCAAAGTAATCGACACTATTAAAACAAAACAAGCAAGCACAATGAGGTATGAGAGTAGCATGGTTTGACTGGTAAATCCATCCCCGAGGTCAAAAATGGCTACCTCGGCTCCAATCTTCTCTTTGTTCAATTTTCAGAAAAGATGGTAACTTTATTCAAGTTTCCCTCCCCCAAACCCACTTTCTACATGAGTTGTTAATATTAACTGCATTTTAGTATTCTTTTTAGGGTTCTTGTTTACCCTCAACAAATAGCCGCCTTTGCACCTCTTCTAGTAAGTCTTCATTCAACTTCTGCCCCCCTTTTACTATTAATATACGTTCTTAATGATATTAATTTAATGTAATGTTTCTTGTTATTATAAGAGACTGACAAAAAGTCTAGGGTTTTAGGTGAGACCTTTTAAACAAGAATTAATGGACCCATATTAGGGCTTGTTAGGTCTTTAGTATAACCATCTTCCTACACTAATTTGATTGAATTCCCAATATTTTAGTGGAATGTTAGGGGAAGAAGATGATAATAATAGGCCACCACCACCATTGCCGCCTGCTGCCGTCGTGGATGGCAGTCGGAAAACGTATTCCCAGTCAGTTTCTTGGGCTGGTAGTTCACCTGTGATTTCAAAGAATAGAAGCTCAAAATCAAGAGCATGTTTACCTCCCCTTTCGGTTTCAAGACCGAAAGCAATGGAGTGGCCGGTGGCGGGTCCCGATGATCTTGGGGTTTGGTCGAATATTCCCACCACACCTCATGCTATCCCTGGACCTCGATTCGAATTCAAAAAAGACAAGCTTGCACATTTTGACAAGGAATGTTCTAGAATTATAGATCATGTTTTCCTCGGAAGTGATAATGTTGCTAAAAACCTTGATGTTCTTCGTGAAAATGGCATCACACATGTTTTAAATTGCGTCGGTTTTGTATGTCCCGAGTATTTCAAGAAAGATCTTGTATATAAAACCCTTTGGCTTCAAGACACCCCTACGGAAGACATCACAAGTATCCTATACGATGTTTTTGATTACTTTGAGGATGTTCGAGAGCAAAAAGGTCGAATTTTTGTTCATTGTTGTAAAGGGGTATCAAGGTCTACATCTTTAGTTATCGCTTACTTAATGTGGGTTCAACGGTTTAGCTTCGAAGAGGCACTTCAACAAGTGAAAACAGCAAGAGGGGTGACTGACCCAAATATGGGTTTTGCATGTCAACTCTTGAATTGCCAAAAACGGGTCCACAATGTGCCCGTGAGCCCAAATTCTGCTATAAGAATGTTTAGAATCGCCCCGCATTCTTCATATGACCCACTTCATCTTGTGCCTAAATTATTGACCCAACCCAATTCAAAAGCACTCGACTCTCGTGGAGCGTTTATTGTTCATGTGCCTAGTAATATCTATGTGTGGATTGGAAAGAATTGTGTTTTGTTAATGTGTGAGAGTGCGATTTTAGCAGCTTCACAGGTTATTAGATATGAGAAGGCAATTGGGCCGGTTTTGAGGGTCATGGAAGGGGAAGAACCGGTTGAGTTTTGGTGGGCAGTTTTCAGTGAAAAAGAACACGAAATGGGAGTTGGTGGTGGTTTAGGTGAAAAAAGAGTTGTTGATTATGATTTTGACTTTGAGATTTTTGAGAAAGCGGTAGATGGTGGCATTGTGCCGCCTTTCGCAATCTTGAACAGTAATTGTGAAATGTGTGCCTGCAAGACAAAGTGGTTGGGAAAAAATGAGAAGGAAGTTCACCAATGGTATCATGAAAGAGTTGATGGATTATAAAGAAAACCATGATGATAATATCGAGTGTCAGTCATCTGAATCTTTTTCTTTTATTGTTAAAAGATTGAAGAAAGTTCATTAGCTCATCCAAGGACACTCCAATTTCTGTACAATCTTGGTCTGGCTTTTCAAAATCTGATCTTGATCACAATCTTCTAGAATGATGTTCGAAGAACGTGGTTAACAGTCAAACCTGAAAGAATATGATCAGATTTTGGTAATTTTTGAGGGATCAAACAGAGATGGGCGAATTTGAAGAATGTCGGAAGGAGGTTGGTCATTTTTCAAGATTTTTGTACCCTGTATATGTAGCCATTCTGAGCTTGCTTGCCAAAAAAGCAGATGCTTTATGTATTTGGGCGGGTCAGGTTGGTTCATGCATCAATGATGGTGATGCCGGTGGTCGTATTAATAGTTCACTGAATGTTGATGCTTATAAATATTGTGTTATTTACCAAGTAGTAATGTAGTAGCTTCATCGTCTTCAGGTATTTTCCTATTTATCTATGGCTCTATGTATGCTTCATAATTAAACTGGGCTGGCTCAACTGGAGAACGAGCCATTTTTATACTTGGTTTTTAAGTATTATTTTCATAATCTGGCATTTGGCGCCTCGAGCCGTATTAAGTCAATGTAAGTAGTTAAAAAGTTGTGGATCGATATAGTTTGGTTTTAGTAACAAGGGTTTGCTAACCCTAGTTACTTGGTTTTTCCAGTTTTGATACTTTTGATCAGTTTTAAATATAAGAATAAAAGTTTATTTAAGTAAATAATAAATAATCTTTGTAATGAAAGATGAATATTAGACAGCATGAACTTTATTATACTACGTAGTAAAGTTGGATATTTTTGTAAAACGAACAAGTCCAAAATAAGATTATGATGAGAAGCTTGTTTGACCACAAGGGTGTATTTGGGTGACAAGGTTACGAAAGCCTATAAGAGCGTAAGCTTATTTTTTTCATAAGCTCAAGCTAGTAACATTGTTTCGATGATAAAAATTCTAGAGCTTACAAAAAAAAAAAGTTCTGGAAAAAAAACTAGTTGAACTATCTTTGAAATAAGCTTCTAATTGTATGAAATGATAAATTACATAAATATCCTTTATATAATTCTTTATCGTATAGTATTATTTTGTCATTTTATGTTAATTCACAACTATAAACTTTCAGCTTCAGCTACTTTGTCAAACACTTACAAAAAATATTAAGCTCTAATTTTCAACTTCATAAATAAACTTCAATTACTAGTTCCAGCTATAAACTTCCGGCTTCAGTTACAAGTTAATTTTACCAAACATTTCCTAATACTAGAGTTTTATACACGTTATCAAGTGGCCTAATTAGTTTATAAGTTTGTATAATAAAGAATCGTTACAATATTCCTAGTGGAAAACTTATTTACAATTTGTATGGGACTAAATAAGTACACGATTGTATATATGACTAAAATTGTGTCAAATAACCTAATTGATAAAACAATTTATAATGCTTGATTTGGGTATAAAAAGCCTTCTTATTGCCATTACTAGTCAAACGTCAAAATTATTCATCAATGGTAAATAACTAATGAAAAATTGTCAACTTGAATTTTACCATTAAAAATAAGTGTTACGATTTGAACTTCTTTTTTTCATTGATTTAGAGAAGAGTGCCATCAATCTTTTGTGTTATACAGAGTGACAAATGAAACCGGAAACATTAGTATGATCATAAACAAAACATGCATCCATGGCCAACTTAATTTAATTCAAAGGTCACTTTTTACAAAGTACAGCAGATATGTAGGTCTACAAAATCAGATCTTGAGTGAAACTCGGATCAAACTAGTTGGGTCATAACATACATATAAAACAGAGTGCAATGATATTATATGTTGTTAGTTGATCTTAACATAGCCATTGTTGGACCGACTGCACTACCTCTTAAGGCTCTATATGACCATTTGTTCCTCCCAGAATCTCTCTTCATCTCTTCATTTATCTCCAGTAACTCCAGTTTTTTTGCCCTTAATGCCTCGCTGAGTTCATCCCATGTGTCACCTTGTTTGTTTGAGATCACTGATAGAAAACAGTGGAGAAATCTATTAATAGATAACATTAGTATATATACCCACTCAAGGTGAATGGTACAGGTTGAATAATGGTTCAAAATGGATAACTTCAAAATGAGGTTTGAAACAATCGGGTTCAGCCCACCTGAAAATGCTTTTTGCCAATTTTTGAGTTTTTAATACAATTAATATTTCAAATATGATGACAAAAGCTTATACTATTACAATAATAACCTGATTCTGCTTCTTCTTTTTTATATAAAATTAATTAAGAGGTTTGATGAATTTGAGTACACTTTAAGAAACTTCTAACCCATTTGGCCGTTCAACCTGTTTTTATCTTAGCCACTTCTTAAAACTCTACCCATTTGACCTGTTAGAGAAAAAGTAATACCTGAACTTGGGTCTTTGGAGAGATTTGTCTTATTATCATTGCTGCTAGACAATAACTTTGATGCAACATCCTTATTTTCACCATGAGTGGTTTGATTCACAACATTACTGACTGCTGTCATTGCACCTGAGTTAATTTGCTTGACACTACGGACATCAAGAAGGGCTTCAAACTTGATCTGCAGAGAAACCAATTTTTAAGTGAGACACAGAAGTAGAGAACCTCCAGTTCCTGCTGAAAGCCGATACTTCCAATACCGATGTCATAACTTCAACCCGTTTACCCTCAAGTGAATCGATTCGAGTTCTTTTTATCTCTTACAAGTCAAACAGTTAAAAAAGTTGCAAAAAACAATTAATAAATGGGTCAAACAGTTCAAAAGTCACCCAAAGAGATAAAACCTCCTAAATCATTTTACACAAAAGCTAAAACTATTACTGAAATGACATAGTTTTTGTACTCTATTTGACACGCTATTTTTTTTATATTACACTTAATTATTCCGACAAAAAGTCCTTTTGGCTCAACCCAACCTGACCCGTACCAAAACTTACCCATTTGACCAGCCTATGTTACCATCTCTAGACATGCACTGAAAACCAACTTAAGAGCCAAAGATGATGAAACATGGGGAGGATGGGAGGGTTGCATCTGAAAGCTTTAAAATACCTCTAAGCTTCCATCTTCTTTATAAAGAGAGTTGTCTGGGCCATCTTCATCCATCTTATCAAAAACAATGGGATACTCCGATACCGGCATCAGAGCAATGCTATTGGTGTCACAATGTGATACTTTTCCAACCTGCAAATAAAATTTATTTGTGAGTAATATAATGAAAAAGGAACATCACAATGTCTTCTTTGAATAGTTCTCATTTCTGGTAAAAATTTACCCGAAACGAAGAGAGCTCGGGGGTCCAAGAAGAAGATAACTCGATAAGACGGTATGCAATGACATCACCTTCCTGCTAATAGAAATAGCACTATTAGATTTATCGTGGTAGAAAGAGTACCATGCTGCGTCTGGATTTCAAACAGTTTAGCTTTAACCATGTTAATGGTCCCACATCAAATAAACTAGGATGAAACATAGGATTGGGTGGATGATTCGGCATCCTTTATTAATTGGGTATACTTTGGGCTTTGTTGATTTACTGCGTGATGATTTTATTGAAAAAGATGTGCCGAGTGCGAGTGTGAGTGTGTGCCAAGAGAGAAAAAGACCTTGGGGGAGCTGCACAGAGGGAGCTGATCAAACTTGTTGAGATCAATCAGAGGTGGTTGTGCATCTGGAGTCAACACTGTAGACGGTTCGTTGTCTGCTTTTTGAGAGTCATTCCTTTGAAAAGTTGAAAACTTCTCTATACCCCACTTTTGGCCCTTCTTCTTGCTGGTGATACCATTCCACTGAAAAGTTACCTGAATCACAACTCAAATCCACGTGAGAATATAATTTTACCAAGAAAGTTGATCAGCGAGTCCATCGATAAAATTGTTGATCAAGATGACTTATCATCAAGCACATGTAAAAAAGTCCCCAGTCCAGAAATAGAATATGAAAACAGTAAGCCTATAGATTGTTAAGTACAAGAAACATACATTTGGTACTTCAATATGCTTGGCACCTTCATCTGCAAGAAACAAGGATGGTGTTATCTTAGAGTGCCCGAATGACAAGTAGAAAACTGAATCCCAAATAAACAATAATCAAATAGATTACAAGCTACAAGGGACACATGTGGCATCCGACCATGTCAGTTTCAAATTATTGTCGCGGATAGACTTGTATAGCCAGCAAGCTAATTGAATTAGAATCTTGGTGTTAACTTTTTCTAAAAGATTACCCATTTGACCACATAACTGGGAAGATAAAGTCTTTTGATGAAATTACTAGCAATCAGGATATATTACTCCCTGTCTCCCAAAAGGAAGCAACATTTGCATTACTATTTGATTTATAGAAGATATTTAATTATTGAGTAGATGATTATAATATGCATTAATATACATGAGTATTCAACGTTACATACCTTCATCAAGAGGTTCAAAGCGAATATGTCCTGGCCTAACTACACAAGGGACAAGTTTGGTCTCCACATTACCATTACCATTTCTTTCTTCTTGTTCCATCACATTCTTAATTACAGGTTTTGCAGGCAACTGGTCTTGCTTTAGCTGCATATATCAAGCTTGTGCATTAATTTATGAATATGAAAGCAAGTATTTGATTACCTAGACTTTCATTTTAGTACAAAAATTACTTACGAATCCATCTGGATGGCCATTAGCCTCTTTATTTAGGAGTTCGGGTACTTCTGGCTCCAGATGTGTAGCAGGCTGTAATTTGAGATGAAATAAAAATGTGTCTTCTAGCAGTTCATTGACAAGTTACTTTATATAACAACTTACATTCTCAGACATTTTAGCAAGTTCCCGCCTCCATTGTCTCTTCGCCTTTTTCCTTCTAGCACTTCTACTAGGGCCCTAGTTAATACCAAAAAGTTAATTGGCATCACTGTAAGCACAACAAACTAGAAACTCCCATATACACAACCTATGGCTCCTACATTGTTTCTGCTGCTGATATATATCTGTTAGCACATGTACTTATATAATAAGCTATGAACATGTAAAATGGAATCACATGAAGAATTATAAAACCAATTGACCACTAGCTATGACCAACAGATAAAAACACTTCTCATTCATTTCATTAGCTGAATCTATATATGGATTACAAAAGACCTTTTTAGCTCCATCAGGTGCAGTAGACTCTTGTTTGACTCCATCAGCATTATTAACGTTGCCAATTTCGTCTGTCACAACTTCGTCTTCAGCATCACTTACCACCCCCAACCGATGCTTCTTTTTCCTATGATTTACAAAAGCAAACACAGGTACCAAAAAGGCAGAAAGAGCCCAAGAGCAAGTTTAGTAAGGAATTTTTTATAGGGGAAGCACCAATTATATATATTCAAATATATATACCACACCACAAATTATTATGAATTACCGTTTCTCCTTAGAAGGAGATTTAACCTTGGCGATGATTGTTTCACTTGCACTACTCTTCTTCTCCTTCTTTGATTTAACTTTCTTGCTAACGATTTTTGTGGGAAAACATTCATCGTTATTAATGTTGTCATCCTCGGTTGCAACTTCATCTTCAACACCATCCATCACCACCGATCTTTTCTTCTTATTTCTATGATTTCCGAAGAAAGCAACACACATGTAAGTCACATATCCAAAATGCACGTGAGTTGAAAAATGTCTTCAACCCATTTGCCAAATGTCTTGCAATGATCAATTAATTTTGCATATCACAAATATTGCAATAACATTTTTTAACTATTACTAACGAGATAAAACCGCATGACTTACTTTGGGCTCCGAAGTTTGTTAGAGGCTTTTCTTTTCTTAGAAACTTTTTCTTTAGGTGAAGGTTCTTTGTCCAACTTTTCATCCTCATCTTCCTCAGATTCACTTTCATATCCTCCAGTTTCCTTATCAAACTCTTCATTTGCCAAAAGTAGCGTACCATTATCTACAGGATGAGCCCCGTTTAACTCTTGCTCATCGAGCAAATTACCTCCATCTTCCACCTCAGTTGCTTCAGCCAAAGCCAACTCTTTCCTTTTCACACTGTGGTAAGAAAGACGTGTTGACTTATCAAATATTTAGTTACATGTTAGTCAAGAATACTAGCACAAAGGTTAGAAATTAAGCTGACCAAATAATATCCTTGTCCTTCAAAAGTTGAGTCGACTCAGATGGTGGTAAGAAAAAGCCTTCCATCTGCAATAAGTAAAAACACTAGATTATCAGACTCCAAGTCTAAAAACAAAATCAGAATTGCTGCCATCAGTCAATATGAGGTCTTTTACGCACAATACCCAATTAAAGTTTCAACAGAAGAAAATTCCATGTTCCCTGGAATAACTGTAAACAATATTTAAACTCTAGAGCCAGTTTTTGTTTTCAAATACATTGTGTTGTAACAAAAGAAGAAACCATGGCCTTTTATTCCAATATTTAAGTTACCTTGCTGACAACAAAAGTAAGAACCTGTTTCATGTTTTGATGACAGTTCGAGGACAACAAATAGTATATAATTCTACACTGATACTAACTAAATCTTAAACTTTCCTTGTAATCAGTTTGGTTTAACATCCAAATGACTTATTGTCAACCTTTTGTGGCTCTGAACATTTCACTATAATCTATATGTATACGTGTGTACACACACACACACACACATATACATATATATATATATATATATATATATATATATATATATATATATATATATATATATATATATATATATATATATATTTAATTCAATATCTCCATTTCAAAAGTCCTAAAAACTGAAAGTCCATCATAAACCACCAATTGCAACTTCAGCTTCCACATTACAAATATTATATTGATATGTGATTTACAGGATAATATTAGGTTTTCTATTTGTTTGAATAAAAATTGACAGATGAGTAAGAAAGAGTAATTACAAAGAGGAGGATGCCATTAGGGCACGAACTGCGGAGGTTGAACACGTGGAGAAGACGATTGGTGACGTCAGCTATTTTGAGATGTTTGTTCGGTTCGATTAGAAGCCAGCTGTGGTCCATGCCGATGGATCGTTGTGTTTGGCTGAGAACCGAACGATCACCGAACGCTACTCGAATCCTTATCGATTTTGTCTTCATGTTGTAACACCGTCGTCGACCGTCGTGCGCCACCGCTCTAAAACCCCACCGTCATCATAAACCTTGCTTTGTATATCAGCGTAACGTGTTTGGGGCGTTGGGCCTAAAAAACTTATTTACACTCGTAGGATTATTTTTAAGAACAGTGCTGTTTTTCAATGTGTTTACAGCAATAGCGTTGTAAAAGCATGTTTCACGCAATATCATTTTGCATACTATAGTTCGCAAAATGATTTTTCAAACCAACATTTTGTATGGATATCTTTCGTTGATTTGTGTATTTATGGACGATTTGTAAAACTATTTTTTTTTTAATCATGAAAACTATGATACGCAAAATAAATTATGTGACACCTAATCTTACAATACTTGAAAATATCACACTGTTATTATACACATAAAAAATAACACCATTTCTTGACAAAAAATTCCTCATGTATAAATTATTTATTTATTATATTCTCTATAAATATGTGACTATTTTAATTAGAAAGAAAAAAGAAAAAGTCTGTTTTCTACTTTTGATAAGGTTTTTGGAAAAAAAAACTTTTTTAAAAAAATAAGTCATTGTTAAATATGTTTTTAGAAAAAAAAAAATAATAAAATAAAAGAAATTAAAACTCTGCAACTAAAAACACAATAGGTGTCTTTCACAATTATTTATCATATATTTTATAGAAGTTCTTTTAAAGAAAATAATTTAAATTGGTCTTTTCATTTTGCATAGTTCTTTGATTTTCCTAAAAATTTGAAAACAAGAATATTTATTTAAGGCCCATTTATTTATGAGATAATATTCCGTATCGTTGAACTGCATGAATTAAAGGGTGCTGTTAGTATTAATAGAGAGATAAATATGTATATATAAAAAAGTTGGAGGGTCAAAATTGTGAAATATATAATTTTCAACTACACAATTATTTTGTATCGTTAACAACATATCTTTCTATATATCTAAGAGACTTGCCCCCTTACTTATGTGGCAACCTCTCTTTGTTGCTAGATAGATAAAATATGATGTGTCTTCTCCTTATTCATTTTCATATATTCCTATTTTTAACATGTCAAGACTCCAATTGAGAATAAATGCACTAATCATCATAATTGTAAAATAATTAATTTTCATTTACTGGAATCCTAAAAGTTGTTTCTAACATTTATTTAATGAGTTGAACCAATTAATAACCATTGCAACATACCAACTTTGTCTTCTTAATCTAGAATTTGATTTTGAAGGTTTTTGGTTGATTTCTTATATTTATACTAATGTTTAATTTATTATCTATTTATTGGTGACATTAAAGTATTCAAATTATAAAAGCAGTTAAATGAGATTGCGATTTCCATTTGCAAATACGAAGCACGAAGATACTAATACATTAGATGATAATTTCATCCACTTTGTTTCATATAATTTGTTAATAACTGAAATGGATAATTAAGTATCTTGGACAATGTCTCTTAAAGAAACAAATACATTGTTATCGACCAGATAGAAAGTTAATTATAAAAAAAACATTCATACAAAGGTAATATGAATTGGCAAAAAAAACCTCACCACGTGTAATTTGGTATAATATAGTATTTTCAAACACAATAATTATCTATACAAAGGTAATATCAATTGGCACAAAAAATATTTTAACTCAAACCAACACTTTCAACATTCATCAAGATTTCGCATTTTTATTCTATAAGTAGCCGACCCATTATGTGATTATTGTCACTTCAAGATACACAAAAAAGACCAAAGTTAAAAGGTCATTGGTGTTCATTTTAATTCATTAACACATAATACATATATGAATCTTATGTTATATCTTTACCTAGCAGTTCTATCATATATTCATTCCAACTATTATTTCTGGGACTATAATTTACATTTTAACAAGTGATCAAAGAGACATAGTCCTATGCATGAAACGGCAACCAAAGAGCAGACTGAATAAGTCAAAAAAGGTATTTACAATTAACCATGTCAAATATAATTTTTTTCTTATTATATATTAAAAAATCATATAGGTGAATGAGTGGTAGTAGCCTATTATCATATTGAGAAAGATCTTTGCACAACATATTAGCTCTCTTATAAATTGTTAGATCGACGACGCCGTGCATCGCACGGGCTCTCACACTAGTTGATTATATGTCTTTACATCCTATATTTTATCTTCAAAATATTTATGAAAATAGTGTTACTATAACCATTTCTGTTGAGTGCCAACAATTAAAGCTAACATGCTTGAATACTAACTCCTATTAACCGTGTATCAACGTTGATTTTGTATTAGGATTTTAATTGTCTTAAATGATATCCCGAAAAATGTTAATCTACCACATAAATAATCGAGTTCAACAATTAGCCGTGAGTATGTGGACAGTTCTTACACATGGACTTCAGTACTTCACCTTTTGACTCATTAAATTCACATATCCGATACCAGTAAATCCATAAATATGTACAGTTATATTACACTACACAAATCTCTCATCTGATCCGTTTCAACAAGCGATAGCGCCACATGAAATATGAGTACCACTAATACATTTTCACATGTTTTGAGATATCTCAATACAACTTGTTACTCGCTTGTTGATGTATACTTGGTAACTTACTAGACAAATGTCGTAAACAAAAGAAGCCACCAAATATTATTGAAGATGAATGGAACAATAGAAATGTCAGCATTTGTTCTCAAAATCAATCAGCACGGGGAAAGATGAATTCAAGTACATGTATCATTGAATATGAAACAAACGTTTTAAGAACCCAACTAAACTCTTGAATATGAAAAATATAGACGTAGCAGATCAAAGTAACCTAATGACTACCTTGTGCAGTTGTCCATAACCAATTATCCAGCAAGATGTTCAATAACCCCTGCTTCAATCAAGTAGAACATGTAAGATAAGGCAGAACATCAAAATATATGTTTTGAGAAATGGAGCAGCTGCTTGTGATCCAAGAAAACCCTCATTGTTATCAACCTCAAGAAAAAGTAATTCTCGAACAAATACAACCAAATCAACCCGTTTCCAAGAAATATGAATTGAAATCACCACATCTAAATTGTTGCACTTTCATAGGAAATATGGTGCTGGAATACTAATCATCAAATACATGATTTTGCTTCTCGTTTGGCAGACTTTGGTCTATACCGTAATACAGATGGTACAAATACCAGCTCAAGAAGCTGTTAAACAATATGGCACATAAGAGCCTTCATTTAAAAAGGTCTCTTTTCACGCTAGCGGGCGTGAAATAATCACGCAATCACGCATCATCTGAATTTACTACCCTACACTGCTAACATTCTACATAGCTCTCCTTAATATCTTCAGGTCATTTTATTCATCTAAACACTATCATTGAAATCTACAAAATGTTTCTGACTTCGAATTTCTAATCAACTTTCCTCAGTACTAAGCATATTCGTTACGTCACTATATATGAATAAAACTTATAAATATAACTGATTTTCAGAATTCATCTAAGTATGGCCTAAACCTAGAAATGCAAATACACACCATCCTGCAACAATAAACATAGGCCAGCGTAGCCAAGTAATTAACGAATTAAGAATCTACAATCCGTAAAACTTCCTAAATGTAAAGCGATTAGAATCGAATCACCGTACCTGACTTTTCTAACGAGAATCGATTTGAGCTTACGAGCTAGGTCTTGTGATTTAAGCCTACGCTATAAATTCTTACGAGCCAAAATTCGTTTCTCTGAATTTTTTATATGATATATCTGTTCACTCTTAATCATACGTTCGATACCACTCGATTGCATTATCCGTTGCATATAAGTTAATCCTCTTTCCAAATTGTTGTTCAAAACTTTTACACGAATACCACGCCATTGCTGTAAATCTGAGCTCCGGTGATTTAATCCGACGTTTGGCCATGTGAAGATTGATGTGAAGCTTCTGGAAATGGAGTTCATTGTTACGGTTAGAGGGTTTTTGGGTTAGTTTTTAAAAGAGGTTTAGGGGCGCGTTTAATCACGCATATCTACATTTTTTATTTTCTATTCTTACACAGGGTTCTGAGTACGCGTTCAAATGTAAGAGGCAGAGTTTTCAATTTTTAAATTAGAAAAGCTAGAAAACCTTAAATCCTATATTTCATTTTCTTATAAAACTTTTCTAGAAAACTTCAACTTGAATGCGTTTTCTAATTTTTCAGTTTTCTTAAAAAAATTTCTAGAAAAATTGAGGAGTTTTTCGTAACTAAACGCGCCCTTAGCTTTTTTTATTATTTTTTATTTGTAAAAACATTTTTTTTGTTGAACACCATTATGGCTTTAATCACTTTTTACAAAAAAAAAAAAAAAAGAGAGAAAAAAAAAGGAGCGGGGCTTTTGGAATTTAGTTTTTTTTTTTTAACTAAAAGGCTTTCTATTAAAAAACCTGGCCAAACACCCTCTTAGGATTTTGAAAAATCTCTTCTTTTCATTTTTTTCTCGAGCGATTTTGGAGAATTTTGTTGTCCAATTGACGGAAGACAAACGGCCCGAGAGATCCGTTTTAAAAGTTTTGGGTCGGATGATGTATTCATTAAGGGCCGAAAGCATATAATACGTAAGTATTCGTTTGGATGGATCGGATGAAATAATTTATTTACGGTAATTTATTTGGATTCAGGTTCTTAAAATGTAAATCTAATCCATTCATATAAATATCGAATCCGAACTGAACCGAACCAAATTACTATTTGGATGGATCGGTTTTAACCATTCATTTTCTTCGTTGACTTCATGAGGGTATCGTTTTGACTCGTGAATGGGTAATGTTATGAGCGATATTAATGGCTACATGTTGTCGTATTGCGTTGAAGGTTTATAGAAATATGACGTTAGTTTTTAAATTCAAAGGCTAAGATTTTAAATTAGTATACAATGATATATATTAACACTACCTGCTATATAATAATATAATAAGGTTTTATATATCAAAAGTAATCAAACAAGTAGTTAACATTTATTTTAATAGATTAACAAGAGTATTACATATATTGTTAATAACTATTCGGTTCTAATTGTAGTAACAAAATCCGAAGACCGATTTACTAATACGGTTTTTGCTCGATCCGATTCAAAAAACAAAATTGTCCAAACCCAATGGTCCAATCCAAATGGTTTATTTGGATAATTCAGTTATATTTGAATAGTGAACACCCTACCAATTTGTGGGTCAAATTTCATTGAAATGTATCGAACTACGTATATGTATTTATTGACAGTATGTATTGAATTATTCGAACTTTTATTATGTTTATGAACTTATCATTTATTGCTATTGTATATAATTTATTTTACTTTTATCATAGTGTCATTTATATAATATGTTATTCTTAGCGGTTACCAACCGACCAAAATATATATAATAGAACTAACGAAAGTTCGTTACATATAATAGAAACTCAAATACTTCGATACACACTGTAAATTTTACACATTAGTTTTATATGTTTCAAAGCACGCATCCCTAAGTTGAGTATGTAATTTGGAAGCTTGTTCCAAGAATTCGAATTACAAGGGTTTACTGCTTATAAATAATATGTATTGTTTGTTTTGTTTTTTTCCAATTTATTTTTCATATTTGGTAAATTCAATGAATTGAATTTTTACCTTTTGTCCGTTTTAAACATCATGTAACCGAGAATAAAATTCTTTTTTGGATCAATGAAAATAATGATATGTTACACATAAACAGTTGTTAGGCATCCTGAATTCCTAGTAAATCAAAGAAAAATTGTATGTTAAAAGTTGTATAAAGACATAAACACATGTGGCGTATGTGACACACTTTTAGATGCGAACAATTCTAGTCAGGGAAAAAGTTTCCAATTACGAAACAACGACTTCAATTTACAAATTAAACAATTGCCAAAAGTTAAAAATTCGGTAGGTCTATGAGAGATAAAAATGTAAAATAATTCAGCAGTAATAAGTTTATTAACAGTACGTTATGATTTTAGGCGATTAAATCAAGTTATATAACTATAACTATGAGTTGTGAGGTAAAATTCTTATTAAAAGGTGTTTTAATGAATATTTTAATCTTTTATTTTTCTGTTGATGATTACTTTCAACATGCTAATTCACTAATTGTATCTAATCATGTAAAATAACATACCAAAAAAAAAAAAAACTTTCAAGATTTTCAATTTAACTGAGTGGGCTTTTAACTTTTTTGTTAAAGATGTTACTGTAACCACAATCGTTTTGAATATCCCAAAACAACATTTCACGTTTAAAATTCATTAACACCTTATGTATGCTAAGCATCAATTTCTTATACTCAAATGGAGTATTTATATATACTTTTTAAGCGGGTTATGAATATGAATTATTATGAATAAAATGATAATGGTAAAAGATCAACCCATTAATGTTTCATTTTTATTCTCTAAATTTTTTGGATGCCCTAGAAAACAAATAGCTAATTACTAACATGAGGCCATATAATAAAGGTTTAACTAATAGTATCATCATTCGAAACTGTCAAAATGAGCTATAATTTGATTAAAATTGATGAGTCAGGTGGGTTAATTTTGTTTATCGGGTCTGTAATTACATATCTATAGAGACTAGATTGACACAATTTGTTTTTGTGTCCCCAATTAGAAACAAGAAACTATGATATAATGTTTCTATTCAAATAACAAATTTGAATCTTTTTAAATACCTTTACAAAGTCAAACATTTAATATAGTTCGTGTGCATCTTATACCTTACACACTATTTGAAAATAACTTCTTTTTTTACACAATCAATATTAAAAAAACGACCATTACATTATTGGATAAACAAATTTAAGTGTAAAACTACTCATCATACTTTATCATCCGTTTGGGCATATTGATACCATTCACATCAATTTGTCACAGTTAATCATATCATTTTTTACCAATGAATTTTCAGACGCATCCCGCTAGGGATGTTTGGGATTGCTTATTTTTAAGCATGACTTATCTTCTCAAAAAATAAGTAGGTGTTGCGTTACTTGTTTTTTGGTGAACATTCCTTGGTAAATAAGCAGATATGCAATTTTCTGAAAGGTGTTTGGACCTACTTATCTGTGTCAAAAATAAGCAAATAAGCAGATAAACGTTTATTTAAGCAATACCAAACACCCTTAATTTATCATAGTATTAATTTCTTTTCAGATACACTAGAATTTGAAGGCCCTAGTCAGTGGTACACTTCACCCATCACGGAAGGTCTTGTTATTTGTTGTATTATCACTTCTAATAGTGAGGATGTTGCAACATAACTTTATTTTTTGACCAATATTTAACCCGATCACTAGCGTTAACAGGTATGGTGGTTACAACTTTTTGAGCTACTTAGACATGAATATCCAGTAACATACAATGGAGACAGTCAAACATCCCCTGCAATTACATATACTATACAATACGAGTTACAATGGTATATGTGTGACTTTGATTCGTGTACTTTCGGTACAAATGGACAAGGAAATCTTAGGTTGTGAACCGTAAAAACTTTCCAATCTAAACACTGATTCAACGCTTCTGCTAAAAAATATTCAAGTACATTCTGTATCCTTTTTTTATTATCCAGAGAGGAATACAAAATGAGATTAGACTTTATAGATCTACAAATAGTCATTAAGTATTAGTAATTTGTTAGAAAATGAAGTTGGGTTTGGTTTCAAGCAATTTGGCTGGGAATCTTCCACTTTCGCGAGGACCTAATTTTGTTTGTGTAAAATTGTCAGTGTTGACATTTATAGTTGAAAGTTAAAATCGGTAATGCAAAACAAAGGGAACACTTTAACATTCCTTGTTTCAATCTTAATAAAGTCTTGCCTCTTGCGTATGGAGTATGGTATAATGGTGCACCATTTTTATAGAAAAGATATTCCACTACAACAATGAATTGACTTCACATACTTTTAGTAATTCACTAGGCAGAAGTCAAATATGTTGGATAACTATCGTTCGTATAAAACTAGCATGTTAATCGCGCAATGCAGCGACATAAAAAAAATTACTTCTGATATTTTTGTTCAATTACATGTCGTTTTTTAATAAAAATTGAAAAAATAAATAACTTTATATCATCTTATAGCTTTATTGTTTACATTATATATTTCAAATTATTATAATTAACGGTGATAATTTTTAACAAATCCCGAAACAAAGATAAATTATTTTTTAGGTCCGATTTGACTTAAGGTTTGGGTCAATGGTCGATCGAACAACCATAAAAGTAATTTCAATTTTATTTATAGAGAAAAAAATCCAACTCATCAACTTGTTTGTCCCGTTTACTTAAACAGGTTATGATAATTGTATTTGGGTTGAATACTTTTGACCCATCAACCCATTTATAAAATTATTCTTAGTTTATGGGCTGCAAGAAGTTGAGTGTAATTGCGCTTTACAAAATAAATAAATAATAATTCATTGCTTCAAATACAATTTGCATAAGATATTGTACTAACTAAGATAATAGTGTCGTAACTTATCGTAATTTTATGAAGACCCTAAATTGACCAAACTATTTGCATAGTAGTAATAAATTAACTTTTATAATTACTTTTAATTGTAACTGATTTTAAGTGTTAAATTGTTAAATAACATACTTAAAAGGGTAGTAAATGTCTTTTATAGTATCTCCATATTAGAAGTTTAATACATATATATTACTATCAAAACAATTGTAATCACGTTTTTTATAGTATATCCATATTAGAAGTTTAATACATATATATTACTTCAAAACAATTGTAATCACGTTTCGTCAGTTACATAAGTCATAAAAAACAAATTATTTTCGGGTTGCATAGTTTTAAAACCGAAATTAGTTATGATATATAAATATAATAATTAATTGCATTGATTTAATCGCATGTTTAATTTTATATTGATTATGATATATCAAATAATGAGGGTAAAATAATAAATTACTACTTTTTAAAAAACTTCGAGTCGATTGTATTATTAATTACGTATATATTAGAATTTTGGAATCATTCTTATAAATTTAACAAAATGACGATAATGATTTCTACTTTGAGATATGACAAAGCCACGTGCTTTTGTAAAGAGTCGATTCTAGTTAATATATGGAAACTTTGTTAGGGAACTTTTGTTCTCCATGAGTTCATGGTATTCACACATTCGTGGAGATCAAAATGAGAAAACAAATTATTATATAGGCATGTATAAATAAATAAACAAATAATTTGATGATATAATGATTTTAGGCCTAATAAGATGAACGGAAATGATAAAATGATTAAAATCCATATGTTAATCATTGATTGATTTGGGTCAATATTTAAGTTGATGCTATTAAAGGACTCGCGCTATACGGCGATAATGGATAAAACGATGTGTAGTATTTGACAATTATGGTGGACATTGTGATAATGGTTGTATCAACTTAAATTGTTATTTGTTTCTAGTTTTCTTTTTGTATTTATTTCATTTTCATGTATATTTTATGTTATCATCAACCATTAATAACTTGCAATGTACTCGCACATAACAACGATGACAAATAGATCCACTACGTTTGATTAGTGATATGAGAAAAATAACAATGTTAAAAAAATCATTTTTAAAACTTAAGTGATAGCATCTGATAAATTAATCATTTTTAATATATATTTTGTAAGAGGTTAATTGAAATGATAAGTGCAAAGTTTAAGATGGAAAGTGGTTATGAATAGATGTTATAAATCAGTGATTGATTTTGGAAAGAATGGGATAATTACTTTAAACATTGTTGAATCTATTTTTTAAGACAAAATATGAAAATGTATTATATATAGATCTATAGTAGATATATCGGTGAGAGAGCAACAAATTTTGACTATTTAAATTTAAGTTTTTAATAGATGTTCAAACAATTCAAAATATATATCACAATTAAAAATTTGATTGATCACTTTTGATTAATGATTTAGTTTTATTATTGTGTATTTTTTAAAACTTTTAAATATCAAACAAAATGTAATTGTGTAATGTATAAATTTAAAAAGTCGGTAGATATAAATTGATTTGATGTTTACTTGTTTTTGTTTTCATATTCATGTGATTAATAAGAGGGTTATAAATGTAAATTTTCATCTTAAACTTTTAAAAATTAGGCCAGATAGCTACTATTATAAGGGTTTGAGAATTAAGATAACATATTAGGCGTATATATTACAACTCAAATGAAAAGCGTTTAAAAGTTTAAGATTGTGTATATTGAAATGTGATCCTTCGGTTGATTTTGAATTTGATATGATTTATTTATGTTTAAACAAATACTAGCAGTGTGCCATGTGATGCGACGGGAAGAATAAATAATTGTTAACTTGAGTATGTTTTATTGTATTTAATACTTGAAGATTTATCGTAGATTAATCGTTGAATTGAGACATCGAATAAATTCAACAATATATTACATCAAACTAATATGACATCAATGGTGTTTAAAGTAGAGTTTGGAATTTTAAATCATACTGCACTAGTGTAGTTAAGATAGTTTTTGTGTAATAAGTTGTGATAGTGCGATGGTGTTTTATTCATGATAATGAATAGGTGATGGTAACGTATTCGTTTGGCTCGTATAAAGTATTTGAAGAAATAATGTTGTATGATGGAGAAAGTGATTTAATTCCTAGATGTAATGAATGATAATAACATAATTTCTAAAAATAATTATTTAGTCTTAAAAATTGTTCCTAAAATTCTACTAAATAAGGTCACGATACTTTCTATAGACTGGCATAATACCACCATTATTAATTGATCTATTACTTTTGATGTTGAATTGACAATGATAGCTTGATTTGTAGAGTTTAAGATTCGGAATACGAAATGTGAGGTTAAAAGTGGAAAAAATTAAAAAGACAAGTTACTACAATTTTGTAAATTATAAAATTTTAAATTTGGAATTGTTGAGTCTTAGTTCTTAAAAGTTTCTAAACTTAAAGTTGCAAGATGCATTACATGTAGTACATAAGTAAGAAGTAAGATAAGATATCATAAGTTCAAGTTATCAAAAAGATAGGTAGTAATACTAATTATCACCTTTTTACGTATGTTTAAGGTTGTTATATATATTAATATATAAAGTTTGTCCATCGTTGAATCTTAGAGTTTTTAAAATAATTAAAATTACTAAATTACCTTCGTTAATTATAAATGTTGAAACATAAGATAACTAATATAACCTCTTGACAACTTGACATTCCATAATCAAATTTTTTTATACAATGTAAGTCAACTAAAATTAATATCTCAAATAATAAGGTGTTTAGTACAAAATAACAAACAAATTACAATAACTTTAGTAATTATGAAGTTTAATAAGAATTAATGTAGGTATATATAGAATCAAAAAGCTTGAAAATATGTTATCAATATGATACATATGTACACATAGAATAAAAAATCTATGTTATCAATATGATAAATACGTACATATAAAATTTAACGTGTTTATGTATAGCAAAACTAAAGCTGTATAACTATCTGCTTTTTCGCACGGGTTTTATGATAGTCTTAAATAAAACGGTATTTGCTTTTGAACAATGTTAGAATATTTTCTTATTAGAATAAAGTTTTATATATTATGAGCATATGTAGATTTGAACAAAAAACCCGGTTCCCGACCCGAAACTGAAAAAAAAACCGGAAACCGAAACCGGTCAAAACCGGTTTTGACCAAAACCGGCGGTTTGGGAACTGGTTTGGAGTTTACCGTTGGGGAACCGGTTTGTAACCGGTTTTACCCGAACCGGTTTGGAAAACCGGTTTTAAAAACCGGTTTGGAACCGGTTTTTGTGAATTTCGAAATGTAGCCGTTTTGTATCCGTTTGTGACCGTTTTTTCTTGTTTTTTTTACCATTTTGCCATCCTAAAACTAGTATAAATAGATACCTTGGGTTTGGTTTAGTCACAACACTCAATCTTGCTAATTCTAGTCTTTAAACACTCAAAACGCTTACGATTTACGTACGAAACTCTCAAAAAATTCTCTACTCCTCTCAAAACGCTCTCGAAACGCTATCAAAATGGCCACTCAATCTTCTTCAACTTCCGCCGGTGTTGGTTCTTCAAATGCACCAACTATTGTTCAAGTTTTGGTAACCAAACGAAATCCCGAGATTTGGTGTAATTACGACAAAGTGTTATTGTCGGATGGTTCCACTAAGGCATTTTGTAAACGTTGCGGGAAATTTTTGAAAGCCGACTCCAACTCTACTTTGAAATCACATGCTACAAAGTATTGTGATGGAGTCAAAAGTAATCCCGAGTCGAGTCAAGCAACCATGTCACGAGATGGGGGTATTTTTGCATACGAAGCGGAGCGGTGTCGAGAAGCATTTGCCGGCTTTGTGATTCAAGAAGCGTTGCCGTTCAACCACTTCGACAACCCTCGGCTTACTAGGGTCATTCAAAATACTCTTCAACCGCGATATAATCATGTAAGTCGTCTTACTCTTAGACATGATGCTCTTAAATTGTGGAAAAATGCTAAAAGTCAACTAATAATGGGTTTTGAAAACTTAAATACAAGTGTATCATTAACAACCGATGTTTGGTCGGCTCCTCATGGTTTGCCCGGTTCGTACCTTTGTGTTACCGCACATTGGGTTGAACCCGCAACTTGGCAAATGATGAAACGTACCATTGCTTTTGAAAACTTTGACTATCCTCACACGGGTAAAAACTTATTTTACATGTTACGAGATATAATGAAAATGTTTAAAATAGAACAAAAGGTTTTTTCAATCTCGTTTGATAACGCGACTAATAATACAAACGCCGTTCAAAGGTTAATACTAAAATACGAACCACCTTTGAAAGGCATTTTCTACCATAGTAGATGTGTTGCACACATCATTAACTTGGTTGTGCAAGACGGACTAGCGGTTCAAGAAATAAGCGTAGTAAAAAACGCGTATAAAATTATGTTACAAGATATATTTTGTTCGGGTAAGACTAGATACAAACATTATATGAGATTATGTAAGGAAACGGATTCCATCTTTTTAACCCCTAATTGGGACATGCCCGTAAGATGGAATTCGACTTACAACATGTTTATGTGTGGTTTACGGCAACGCGACACTTTATACGTTTTTCATGATCAACTTGTTCAAAAAGGTCTTGCAACATCATTTTCCCCCGACTATTGGGAGGTTATTCAAAAGATAACCGAATTGCTCAAAGTTTTTAAAACCGCAACTACTTTATTATCGGGTGTTTATTATCCCACAAGTCATTTGGTACTTAATCAAATATTTTTAATGAGTTCAAAACTAAGCAAATACGAATTTTGTGGTAATGTATATGCAATAATGGTGGCTCCCATGAAAGCAAAACTAAGAAAATATTTCAAAGAAATGCCACCGGTAATTAGTTGTGCCGCCGGCTTAAACCCATGTTTGAACATTTCCGGGGTGGAATTACTTATCGATAACATTTGTAACGATTTGGATTTGAATGATGAGGATCCATTTTTTTCACAAAATACAAAAGACTATTTTAACAAATCTTTTAAAGATTTATTTGGTCATTATTTTCAAAAATTTTGTTCAACAACAATGGTTTCTTCTAGTTCGGCTTCCACAATGTTTGCTTCATCATCTTCTTCCCGAGATCCAATGATTAATTTATATAATAGTTTAAGACAAGAAAACCATAAACGGGCAAGGGGTGATGGTGACCAAAGGGCCACTAGCGAATTTGGGAGATATACCGGAACGGATTTTTTAGCCTCAATGGGACCCGAAGAATTCGCACATTTTGACATTTTGGCTTGGTGGAGAGGGAGGGAATCTCAATTTCCCATCCTAACCATCATGGCCCGAGATTTACTAACCGTCCAAGCTTCTACGGTAGCTTCGGAATCCGCATTTTCTCTTGGTGGCAGGGTACTATCCATACGAAGAACAAGACTCACACCGGCCTCATTAGAGATGTGTATATGCTTGAAGGATCACTTAGACGCCGCGGAACGTATACAAAACGTTTCAAGTCTCGAAGGTGAATTGGAATACGAAGGAGATATACACGATATCGAGGTGGAAGCGGGTATGGCAATATCACTTTCCGATGAAGAAATTGCTCTCGACCAAGCTTCGCGAGAGGCTTCCTCCGAAGAAGATTTCGACTTTTGAAGACTACCCAAGTTGAAGATGTTAGAAGAATTAAAGATTAATAAAAGTTGAAGTTTTTTGAAGAATTATATAGAATTATTGGTTTCAATAATATTTTTATGAAGATTTAGAAGACTTTCTTTTAAGTTATTGTTTGGTTATGTTTCCATTCATAATGTACTAGCATTCTATCGGAAAAAATTTGAAGAATACGTTGGTTTTCCCTAAAACGCTCAACGCTCGAATAAGATTGAATTATATAGAATTATTGGTTTCAATAATATTTTTATGAAGATTTAGAAGACTTTCTTTTAAGTTATTGTTTGGTTATGTTTCCATTCATAATGTACTAGCATTCTATCGGAAAAAATTTGAAGAATACGTTGGTTTTCCCTAAAACGCTCAACGCTCGAATAAGATTGAATTATATAGAATTATTGGTTTCAATAATATTTTTATGAAGATTTAGAAGACTTTCTTTTAAGTTATTGTTTGGTTATGTTTCCATTCATAATGTACTAGCATTCTATCGGAAAAAATTTGAAGAATACGTTGGTTTTCCCTAAAACGCTCAACGCTCGAATAAGATTGAATTATATAGAATTATTGGTTTCAATAATATTTTTATGAAGATTTAGAAGACTTTCTTTTAAGTTATTGTTTGGTTATGTTTCCATTCATAATGTACTAGCATTCTATCGGAAAAAATTTGAATAATACGTTGGTTTTCCCTAAAACGCTCAACGCTCGAATAAGATTGAATTATATAGAATTATTGGTTTCAATAATATTTTTATGAAGATTTAGAAGACTTTCTTTTAAGTTATTGTTTGGTTATGTTTCCATTCATAATTTACAAGCATTCTATCGGAAAAAATTTGAAGAATACGTTGGTTTTCCCTAAAACGCTCAACGCTCGAATAAGATTGAATTATATAGAATTATTGGTTTCAATAATATTTTTATGAAGATTTAGAAGATTTCCTTTTAAGTTATTGTTTGGTTATGTTTCCATTCATAATGTACTAGCATTCTATCGGAAAAAATTTGAAGAATACGTTGATTTTCTCTAAAACGCTCAACGCTCGAAAAAAACCCGAATTTTATAGGAAAACCGGTTTGAAACCGGTTTTTGAACCCGAACCGGTTCCAAACCGGTACAAACCGGTTACAACCGGTTAGGGTTTTTTCTCCCCCCAAACCGGTTCGGTTTGGAACCGGTTTTTGGAAAAACCGGTTTTTGACTCGCGATTAAAAACCGGTTCGGTTTTTCAACTCGAACCGGTTTTCCGGGAAACCGGGTTTTGTTCATGCCTAAGCATATGTAAGAGATTTTTTTTAACAAGTAGACTAACACAATACTTTGTTATAAACATTTTAGGTGTTAGTTGCTACACATATCATTTTCTTTAATAAAATTTTGTGGAAATTTATACGAAAAAAAAACTTTTAAAATGTTACATACACATTTGAAAATCTTTTATTAAAGATTTGTGATTGTGATTTATTAATTCATAACATGCTTTGCTTTTTTTTTTTTCGTGTTTAAAATACGAGTATTAGTTTTTAAACTTTTTCTTCTTGTTTTTGTTTTCCTTATATATTTATACTTATGGGTGAGGTTAAAATGAGAATGACAAAAATGTTGAAAATAAGGTAACTAATAGGAATGCGTCACGTGTCACAAAACCCATTTCCCCCCACGTTTTTAAAAATTAAATATTTCAAGAATGACTCATTGAAAAATTATAAAAATTGCACCATGAGTATCAACATTTTTTTTCTCTTCGATTAGACATCTCACATGATATACTTTCGACGACTTTTTTTGTTTTTTTATGATTGTACAATATTAGTAACACATGTGGTACTCGTTGGTAACACATGTGTTACTCGTTTACAAAACCCAAAGAACACGATTTTTTTTTTGTCGAAAGTATACCTTGTGAGATCTCTAATCGAAGAGAAAAAAATGCTGATTTTTATTGTGCAATTTTTATGATTTTTCGATTTATCGTTTGGGAGATATTTAATTTTTAAAAACGTGGGGAAAGTGAATTTTGTGACACGTGACGCGTTCTTATTGGTTTCTCCATTCTCAACTAAAGTTGTCATACTCATTTGAACCTTACTCTTATACTTATACTATATTCTATATACTATATAATGAGTACTATATACTATATATATATATATACTATATATATATATATACTAAATGAGTATAAAAGAAAGTTCCAAAATTTGTCACGTAGGTATGAATGTCACGTGTCAATCTCTTAACTTCAGTTAACAAATTATTTAATTAATATTATATTATTATTTTATTATTTTATAATAAATAATAAATAATAAATATAAATGCTACATATATTATAATATCATGGAAAGAGGAGTCATATACGAAAACAAAGTCCTATAAATTATTTAATTAATATTATTTTATAAAGTATTTTACAAAATATGTACTACAATTATCATTTAATCACATAATATTTAAAATAATTCTAATAAATTACCGTCCATTGCACGGGTCTTCCACGTGATAATACTCCCACCTGATAATACTGTATATAAAGCTTTTCCAAAATAATTTTCTTAAAATACAAATGTTTTATTGCATTGTAATGCATTTGTCGCCGTACGCATATGATAAAAACGACACGTGTTTACAAGATTTGAGTAAAGCGGCTTTTATTACATCCCCAACTTCTGTCTACTTCTACTGCGTCGACAGTGACTCATCGCCGGAAGAGTTAAAACGATCCTTTCACCGCCGGACAAAAATGTCTTCCAAATTCCCATTAACAACCGTCCCATTACGCCAATAAATTCTCAACCTCTTTTACGACGTCGTTTACATTTAAATTCCCATCTCTATCATCATCACTCTTTATATATACATACTGGACATATTTTTATTCCAAATTTTAACCGGTCAACACACACTCACAATGAATAATTATAACAAGTTTATCTTTTTATTCTTCATCAGTATCTTCATCTTTGGGTTTTCATCTAAAAGGTGACTGCTTTCTTTCTTTGTGTAATTATATTTTATTCAATTTGGATAATTTTTAATGTGTTTGCTAAAACCCTTGTTATTTTATGGGTTTTCTGATAAATGACTGTGAAAATTGTAATACCCTGTTATTGAATTCAATCGGTTTAAATGGGTTGGGTATAAAAATCATTACTTGTGACATTTAAGAGTCAAATTGAGTTTATATTGTGTGGTTCAGTTGTCGTAGTTCTTTAATTATAATAGGAAAAAACACCACTTTTGACATTTAAGAGTCAAAACTACTTTCCAGTATGGGATAACATTACTTTTTGTTCAGAAATCCTATCTGTGTTAGAAACCTTGGAAAGTCTTAATCTTTGAATTAAATTTCAAATTTTAAAATATCATATTTGAATTTAGTAGATCATAGGTGAACTTCAGCTGCTGAAGTTGATTAATAAGTTTCTCTCTGTTTTTCCAAAATTTGTATGTTAAGAGTTACTACTTGAGCACTTGCTCAAACTGAGAGTTGCCTTTGAGTTTTGACTTTTAAGAGTCAAAACAGATTGATTTAGACATTTAGTATTGAAGAGATACTAATAAGTAACTCATACTATTACATTTTTAATTTAGAGTTGGAACACACTTCAAGTAGTGACACCAATTGCAATGCTTAAATCCATTTTCTCCATGAAACAGCATCACTAAAACAACCATAAATCTGCATTTCATGTTGCCAAATTAATATTTCATCAACTTTAAAATGATAACAATAAATACCAAATTTGGTGATTTGTGGACTGGCTTACCCTGCAACAAGAAGAGCTAATGTAAGTATACATTGTATTTGGATCTAACGCCAACATCATCTGGAAGATTGTGTCTTTCTAACCATCTGAATTGAGGACGAGGAAATAAAATAAAACCTAGGAGGAAACCAGTCAGGAAACCTTCATTGTGGGTGATATTGTCAACGAATGGCAGAAGTCCCATAGCTAGGTTGACCGTAACGATTACAATAATCATTAACAGTGCTGCTACAGTGCTAACCAAAAACATGAAAAAGTCCATCCTTGATTTAGACATTTAGTATTGAATTCGGTAATAACTGTTTGTTTATAAAGTACTACTAGTTATGACAAATTAACTATAGGAAGAGCATAATGAAATAACATTTATTATCTTAGTTGTAGAGTGTTTAACAGCAGATCGATTGTATCGTTAATTACATGACTTTTTTTATGTTCCAGAGTCTTATCGGAAATCCATGCTAGTTTACCACCAAGAGGATGGAATTCATATGATTCGTTTTGCTGGATCATCTCTGAGGAAGAATTCCTTCAAAATGCTCAACTTGTTTCACAGAAATTACATGCTCATGGCTATGAGGTCTTACTCACTACTCCCTCTAGAACCTAGATATTGAAACCTTTTCATTTCTAAAAAGTCTGCAAGGTACGGGGACTTACTTTGTTGTTGTGTAAGGATATTTTTGGTATTTGATAAGTAGTTGAACACTTCTTCACAACTATTAAACTTCTAAAGATTAATCCAATGTTATGAAAAAACATGTTCGTTGAAACGCTTTATCTTTTCTGGCCAAAAAAAAATTTCAGGGCGCTTTTAGTTGCAAAAAGGTGGGGGTGTTACAGAATTTTCCAGTGAAAATAAGAAAAGATGTTCAAATATGATTTTCAGAATGGTTTTCATCCAAATAAGAACACTGACTTTTCTAACTTATAACTACACTTTTCAAAACTCTATTTATAGTTTTCATCCTTTCCAAGGATAGGAAACTCCTCCTGTTTTGCAAAATGAAAAATGAATATATTTGAACACGCTTTTAGAATTTTCACTAGTTTTCTAGAGATAGAAAATACTTTCCATTTCCTAGAAAAATTAATATTTAATATTTTTAAAAATTCTTTTCTGCAACTAAACTCGACCTTAACTTTTCAAATTAAGAAATATATATATCGAGGTGACCTTCCAACCATGAGGTTGGGAGTTCAAGTCCTGGGGATGGGACAAATGTACATTTTTGTGGATTAATGTATATATTTGTGATGGTGGTGTGTGTGAGTACTTGCCTTTGTAAAAAACAAAAAATTATGAAATGCTCTCAAGTTATAATTACCTATTTGCCAATTGCCATCTTCACAAAAAGAGACTACTCAAGGGTACTTTAGGAATTTCAAATCATATCTCTATTAAGCTAGAGTCTTAAATCTAAATAAGTAACTAACATTGTAAAATCATCTGATCTTATTGAAATCCATTGTTGTTAAAATACATACTTTCTTGATTTTATTGCAGTATGCTGTGGTGGATTACCTTTGGTATAGAAAATTGGTCCCGGGTGCTTATGTTGATTCACTTGGGTTTGATGTGATTGATGAATGGGGGAGGATGATTCCTGACTCAGGTAGGTGGCCTTCATCAAAAGGCGGAAAAGGGTTCTCGGAAGTAGCCAAGAAAGTTCATGACATGGGTTTGAAGTTTGGGTTTCACGTTATGAGAGGCATAAGCACACAAGCTGTCAATGCAAACACGCCAATTTTAGATGTTACAACGGTATTACTATTTTAAGTAGAAAAGTGGCAAAATGGGTGGGTCGGCCGAGTTAAGTAGTCAAAATTGGAACTTTTTGGTACTCAGATGGTTGCATTGACCAGAAACACTATTTATCAAGAGCAAAATATTTTTTTTGGACAGTTTTCTTGATATGTATTATAAGAACGAAATATGTATTAATTTTGACAATCTAAATTTTTTGAAAAGCAATATAGGAGGTTGTATGCTTTGAAAATTCAATTCAATTATGGTAACTTTGACCTCTGTCCTTTTAGGCCAAAATTTGGATTTTACCAGTTCTGACCCATTAGAGCTACAACAGAACCCGAATGGACCCTTTTGTAAGTAGATGGGTCAAAGTTGGACGAAAGACAAATATTTCATTTGACCTTAAGTGCTTGTCTGATAAAAGTAGTTTACATGATGCAAATTTCCAGCATTTTCATCTTAATCACAAACTTAAGATGGAGTGTAGTTTTTCGTTCTTCATTCGTTACAAGATCACCGTCTCATGTCCCATGAAGATTGCAACTATTTCCATATTGAGATGTCCTGATTGTACATATTTGAGATCTCGTAATGATAGTCACGAATGTGATTATAGTGATTCTGGTTCGCAAGATTCCATACACAATTGTCATTAGATGGAATTTTAGACATGGTCAAAAACTCAAAATTCAAAACACTTCCCTACAACTGTTGGGTCAAAACTCAAAAGGTTTGAATCTTCATGGGACAAAGCAATGCAGTTTTCAGGACACACATATAGGTTGAAAAGATTCCTTATCCTACGAATATTGAAGGAATGAAGGATATTTCAGTCATTTGACTAGTCAAGAACCCTTTCCCTATAACTATGTGCATAGCCAAGATTTGAAATTCTATGGAATTATGGAAGCAAATCATAATTAACTTTATCTTTGAATTATTGTGAATAGGGTAAAGCATATGTGGAATCTGGAAAAGTATGGCATGCAAAAGATATAGGCATTAAAGAAAAGGCTTGTGCGTGGATGAAAAATGGTTTCATGAGTGTCGACACTACCTTGGGAGCTGGAAGAGCGTTTTTGAGGTCTCTTTATCATCAGTATGCCGAATGGGACGTCGATTTTTGTAATTCTCTTATCATCCTTTTAAATACCTATAAATATTTCACGTGCATTTTGGAACTTAGACATATTGATTATGAAGAACAAACTTGACCTAGATGGTTCTAACTTTTTAGTTCAAATATGATAGACGACCTTCAAATTTCTATAGCATAATGGAGTAATCTTCTTCTATATATTTACAACTAAATAGTTCTTATTTTGTTTTTACTGAAAGGTATTTAAGACATTTAGCTATTGTGTGTTCGGAGATGATTATCAACCAGATGAAATATTCATGTTCTTGTTTTTCACATCGCAAACATTTTCTGCTTATCATTTGAACACGGCTAATTTAGTTTAAGTGCCACCTAATAAAATGATTGCTTTGTGTCGTTTAACAGTAAAGCATGACTGTGTGTTCGGAGATGATTATCAACCTGATGAAATAACAGTTGTTTCAGGGGTATTCACCTTTATCACCTAATACTTTAAATATTTAGTTAATTTTTTCCGTAATCAATCTTTAACAAATAAAATAATTGCAGATCTTGAAGGGGCTTAATCGTCCGATTCTTTATTCACTCTCGCCAGGGAGTAGTGCTACCCCAGCCATGGCAAAGCAAGTTGCACCACTTGTTAACATGTATAGAGTAACAGGTGATGACTGGGATAACTGGGGAGATGTTGCTGCCCATTTTGATGTTTCAAGGTCAGTATATGTTGTTTTTTTGGTAGAGGTGGCGAGGTAGGTGGGTCGGGTAACAATTCAGAATGGGTTTGTGTTAACGTGTATTGCTTTGAGTTGGGTTGGCCCGTAAACACTTCTCTTCCCATTTCTTCTGAAAAAATTGTAAGCGAATTAATGTTCTATTAGTGCATTGGTTATGAATACTGTAATCATATAAATGTTTCAATGAAATAATTTACAAGATTGTAGGTACTAGAAATAGACTTTGGGCGAGTTTTAGCAACCCAAATCGATCCACTCATAAGTATAAAGGTCAAAATTGCCATTTCGGCCTTTGGTGTCCAATGGTCAACCATATTATCTTGTTATAGATTGTGTTATTATAATGAAACGCTGAAACCGTATTTCTATGTTTCTAGTATTTGTTATGATGTTAATCCCTAGACTCTGATTTATCTCTTGAGAATTTTGAACAATTTAAACAGAAATTGGAGTTGAATATCAGTTTGTTTTACTTTAGGTGTCGATTTGTATTTTCTTACAATTAATGTTTGATATTCTTTGTGTTTCTAGAGATTTTGCTGCTGCTAGTATGATAGGTGGCAATGGTTTGTTGGGGAACTCATGGCCCGATTTGGATATGCTTCCACTCGGATGGCTAACTGAAGCAGGTGAGGTTTGTTCCTAATTTGACCATTTGTTCAAGTGTATCATCAAACGGGATTTTGAAGCAAAATGTGTTTCTTCATTTTACACGATACAGAGATTAACCATTGACCCTTTGATCCATATGGGTTTGAAATACCAGGTTAATTAATTAAGTTTTATATACAGGAGCCAACATTGGGCCACACAGGAATTCAAGTCTCAGTCTAGATGAGCAAAAGACTCAGGTACGTCGATTTGGTGAGTTTTCTAAAGAAACCCAAGTAATATACTTCCATCATTTTTTAATTGTATCGCCTTTATATAGATGACTTTGTGGTCAATTGCCCGATCCCCTTTAATGTTTGGAGGAGATATGAGAAAGCTCGACGATACGACATATAGACTCATCACCAATCCAACTCTATTGGAAGTCAACTCTTTCAGCTCGAACAACAAGGAGGCATGTTTTACTTTAATTACAATATGTGGTCAAACTTTTGACTTTCTGAACTCAAATTCGACATGGAGAAGTTCACTTTTTATTTCCAAATTCTTTTATAATTCTAATACTATACTATTTAACTAGTTATATAAGTAGCTTTTTGTACATAAAGAAAGTGTTATATTTCAATTTCAAATCAAATAGAACATCATTCTCAAACTCTAACTTGGTCTAACAATGGTATCTACTTTTTACAGTTTCCTTATATAACTAGCACAACTCACTCCCAATTCTTGGAGGAAGGCCCGAACTTTCAAACAAGAAGTGTAAAAGACGTGAGTGGAGCGGGAAAACTAGCTTTGGGGCTCTTGAGTTGTCACAATCCCGAGGCCAAAGGTTGGTTTTTGCAAGAGGGTGATACGAATCTTGAACAAGTTTGTTGGAGATGGGGCGCAAGAAGCAAAATGCTCGAACCTTTTTGTTTATATAAGACTGAGCCTCACTTGCAATCGTACAATTCTGAACCTCTTTATTATGCCGATATTATTTTCACGTGGAGGTGACAGATTGATTTAGTTACAGATGGGTTAATTGGGGTTGTGGTTTATCTTTAATATGTCAAATGGTCAAATATGCATTTCAACATAGAAAGAAACAGGTCTGAAGTCGCCTTAATTGCATTTGCAGTCAATGAAAGTATGAAACTTTCTAATTGCATTTTATTATTTCAGTCGTATTTCATTTTGCAAAAATGAAAACTGAGAATATAAGAAAAAGTTTTTAATTACAGCGCAACCCGAATTCATATCCCAGAAGCCCATTTTGCCACTATTATCTAATGTAAAGATCAAGAATTTTACGATTGTAGTTTACTTTTATTTTTATTCATTTATTTATCATTTTATAGGGATGAAGATTATCGAGGAAAGCTTCACCTACGTGCGAGAAATAGAGAAGGATTATGTTTCGATACATCATCCAAACGGAAGCTTACTTCAAAGGAGCGTAAGACAACATCATTTTCACCGTGTAGACTGGATGCCAACCAAGTGCGAATACTTCTTTATTAATAAATTTTGTTGAGATGCAATTTTGACCACTTATCATTGTACCCTTTGATTTCTAACACTTTTGCATTGAAAACACACGATGCATTATTTGATTGTCAATTTTTTTTTGTATTTAGATGTGGGAGCTAAACAATAATGGAACCCTCGTGAATAGTTATTCCGGTTCATGTGCTTCTATAAAAGTAATGAAAGCCAACGCTACTCCTGGAGGAATTCGTTCATGGATCGCAACCGGAAAGAAAGGTAAAGTTTACACTGTATTTATGCTTGGATGAAATTTAGAGAGGGGGGGGGGGGGGGGGGGGGGGGTAAGAATGGGCGGGTTGGGTAATGAATCAAAGTGTGACAATTTTTTGGTATGAGTTAGGTTGACCTGTAAGTTGACCCGTAAAACATTTTGTTTACCATTCTAATGAGTGTGTAATGATCAAAAAAGTATATTATTTATATTATAATCTAGTGTTTTGTATAACAATATAATTACAGAAGTTATGTTAACCTTTTGGTTATCGGCAACGTTGACTAATCAGTGTACAGTTTGAGGAACTTTCGACATATCAGCTTGTTCAACCCATTCTACCCGTTGTCTTGATTTTTCTTACGTTACTTGTTGGAGAATATAACCTGAAAATGAATGGGTCGAAACTTTTGATTGTATTTAACAAAAAGCCTGATACGATAATTTGAATAGTTAATCACTTGTATATTGTAATGCATCAGGAGAGGTGTTTCTCGCTTATTTCAATATGAATCCTACAAGAACAATTATTTCCACGACTGTGTCAAATCTTTCAAAGGCTTTTCCAAATATAAATTTCCGCTCGTGTTCATGCAAAGAGATTTGGAGTGGGAAAGATTATGGATCACTACGACATTCACTCTCAGCATCTGTTGATTCACACGGTTGTGCACTTTTTATCTTGACTTGTAGTTAGTTTCGTAAGCAAAATACGCTCACATGTCTCTTTGGGTCGCATTTTGCATCGCGCATTCTTGAACCTGGAAGCAAGAATCTGATAATTTCGAGTGGTTCTTGAAGCTTAGCTTTAATTCCCCAAAGGGGTTTGTTTGTGTTATGAAGAACATAACTTTGTAAGAGTTATATGGTAATTGTATGATCTCTAAATACATGAAATGATTCGTATAATGACTCGGACAGGATTTTGCATCATGAGTTAAAAACAAATATTACACGAATTGTTGCGTAAACGATGGATAATTATTTATTTTTCGAAAACTTTGAGGACTAATTGATTCATGTCGACATCATATATGATAATCTTTAAATATAAACAGCCATTAAAATTCGACCTGATCGAAATATTTGTAAATCATGTTTTTTCGTTTCTTCATTTATGGAAAAATTAAATTATATAACAGAGTTTTTAATAATGAGTTAATGACACACTACTAACATATTGCAGATACAATGTTAGTACTGACTTAAAACATAAAACATAATTATTGTTTATATTTTTTTTTGTCTAAATTTGTGCTTAGTGGACACATATCAGATTAATTGGTAAAGAGAATGAGTGGAAAACACGAGTCGAGGATCGTAGGGTTAATGCACTGAAGGGTCATTGTACTTCTGAAAAATGTTTATTTAAATTATTGTATTATTTTTGTGTTTATTCAGATCATTGTACTGAAAAAATTATATTTGCACCGTATGAAAATACATATTTATTTCAGTATACTTTGTTTGTTCATTTATGTAACACCCCGAGTTTCCCAAATTTTTAAAGTTGAAAATTTAATCTTCTGTATTGCGACACTTGTGGTAGTGTTGCAGGTAGCGACACTACGCCTGGTGCGACACTAGCGGTAGTGTCGCACTAACGGCTGAGATGACGATTGCAGGGGTTAAAAGTGTAAATTGAAGTATTAAAACGCCAATTAGTATTCTAAATACTTCCAGAAACTAGAGGAAATATTCTGAACTTTTAGTGTGTGTGTTTGTGAGTGTTCTAGAGAGAGAAAGAAATAAATCAAAGAGAAATCAAATATTAAACTTAGGATTTGAATACTTGAATTGTTTCCAATCCATTCAAGGTAAGAAATTAAACTTTCTGTTGATTTTGAGAAGTGGTATCTATGTGAATTGTTGGGTTATTAAGTGTGTAATTATAATGTTTAGATGTGAAGAAATTTAGGGTAAAAAGTTTGTGTTTATTGAAGTAAGTTTGAATGAGTTTTGAATAAATTGTGTGTGTTAATCACCTACAGAGACTTGATTGAATTAAGGGTTCTAAAGTTACCCAGAAACTTGCCAATTTTGAAAGGTTACTGTCGTTCTGTTCGTCATTGCGACACTAAGACTGTGTCGCAGTTGGTGTCGCAGTGATGTGTTTCTACTGTTCGTGTTACTACTGTTCGTGTTACTACTGTTTGTTGTTATTGCGACACTAAGATCTAGTGTCGCAGTAAATGTCGCATGTTAATCCTATTGATTGTTATTGCGACACTAAGAGTTAGTGTCGCAGTATGTGTCGCCATGATATGTTAATAATGCTTTGCTAGTCGTTGCGACACTAAGAGTTAGGGTCGCAGCTTGTGTCGTTTTGTTTCTACTGCTAATTATAACTGTTGTCTTAGCGACACTATGAGTGAGCGTCGTAAAGAGTGTCGCTGTAACATCCACCCTAAGGGCCTAGTATTATTCGGGTAATTTCCTAACTTAAATTTATTATTTAATGTGTTAGGAATATTCTACTATTATTATGCTTGATAATATTAGTAAAACGAATAAATGAATTATTGTGACTAATAAATAATTCATTGTTTTAAACCGAATTAGTTGACGGGAAAGTAGAATAATTGGTTTTTCCAAATGGTTTTAGGTTCCCGATAATAGATTTAGAGGGGAACTAAAATTGTAATGGTATTGGGTTATATTAATATATATATATACATACCTTCTCAATTCTTCTATACAAATATACACACTTCTTAAACATTCCTGCGAACCGACTTGAAATTCCAAAAAAATTTTTTTGAAAGAAACCTTCTGTGAAATCTTAAAACAGTAGAATAATCACTCTCTTGTTACAAAAATGAATTCCAGTAACATCCTCATCATCACTCTGTTCCTGTAAGTATTTGATGTTTATAATTGTATTTTGATGAAATTAGCAAATTCTCGAATTGATATGAATTTTAAGCTTAAAAGATGTTATATGATGTTATTTGATGCATATAAGTTGTTAGAAAGCTTATTTGAATGATAGGAAGTCAAATTCGTGAATTTTGAAAGAATTCAGTTCGAATTTCTGGGTTCGGCAACGAACTTCGCAGCTTGAAGATGAACTCAGTTAGCAGAACTTGATTGTGAAGTAGTTACCACTGTTGGAAGTTAGTTTCCACTGTTTATGTAATTAACACTGTTAGTTAAGAATTGCAAGTAGTTTTCACTGTTTATGTAATTAACACTGTTAGTTAAGAATTGCAAGTAGTTTCCACTGTTTATGTAATTAACACTGTTAGTTAAGAATTGCAAGTAGTTTCCACTGTTTATGTAATTAACACTGTTAGTTGAATTTATACTTAGACTTTCATAAATGCAGTTACCACTGTTGGAAGTTAGTTTCCACTGAATGTTCAAATGTGGTAGTTAATACTGTTTATGACTTTGTGATAAGAATGAGTCTGTTATGGAAGTTATCTAACTCATTATTTGTTGTATTCTCAGATCAGCAGAAGACTCAGTAATATAAGACTTTTGAGTTGTTGGATTGAGATTGACAGGTGAGTGGATCTGGAACTCTCATGTTTGATTCAGTTGTAACGATTTGGTTGCAACAAGTAAACGTAGATATAATTGATAGACTGTTTAGTCTGATATGCTGATTATGAATCTACGTGCAATGTGGCCTCTGGGCATTGATTGCTAGTAAAGAGGTCAACAGATTGTTGGACTTGATGATTTACAAGATTACAGATATGGGGTGTCGTACATGTGTTGTACTAAACCCATATTGTGTAGTGGTAATATCAAGTTATCGGTATATTCTGTAGTGGCCACTACAGATTGTGATAAACGTTTCTTGAGGGCCACCGCGGCAGTAGGGTTCCTCAAAAACCACCGATCCTCTTTGATATTGAGAATAAGTGTTTACGGTTATTTGATGTAAACAAATGGTTAATCTAAGTTGAACTGTTGGTTTCATATTCATTCACTTAGCTTCGTGCTAATTCCCCATCTTAATCCCTGCAGGTCATGTTTAAATGGGCGGGCAGGCAGATTTTGTTCACAGAATGTTTGACCAGCTGGCAACTCTGATAGATTTTGATAAATAATGAAAGTTGAATTTTGTAACCCCTGTTTCAGTACAATGTTTTAAACATTATATGTATGTACTTTTGTAAATATTGTTAATATAATATATTTTGACCTACGCTTCCGAATAAAAGAGTATTTTATAATATAGTAAGAGAGGGGCGTTACAGTCGCCATGGTGTGTAGCGACACTAGGAGGGAAGTGTCGCATGGGTTAAATCAAAAATGCAATATTGTTATTTATAAGCAGAGTTAATTTCATACATATATCTCGACAGGTATTTCTCGTAGAAGGTCAAAAATAACTAGAAGTCATACTCGAGGTAAGTAATAGGAAGAAGAAACAAGAGTTTAATTATTTAAATTGATTAACTATTTTATGTTAAAAGGTTTCATTAAAACGACGATTACTTTGATCACGTGTGTGGTTAAGTATTACTTAAATGAGATACATTGTTGAATGTGCCAATTGACTGAGTGAACAATTGTGCCATTGAGTATATGTTGATTTGATGAGTGTGCCAATTGACTGAGTGAACAATTGTGCCATTGAGTATATGTTGATTTGATGAGTGTGCCAATCGACTGAGTGAATAATTGAGCACTTATTTATTTAGGCTTGAGAAGCTAGGCTTGAGTAGCCATTGAGTATAACTACTAAACTCGAGGAGTTAGGCTCGAAGAACCGTGCAAAATTATTTGAGATATAATGTTTGAGAATGATTTAATATTATATTACATTCCATTACTTACTAAGCTTTGAGCTTACGTATATTGTGTGTGCCGTTTTGATAGGTACATCAAGCGGGGTTAAGGGTGAAAGTACGCGCAAGCGACCCGAAGACTGCTAGAGGTGGAGCTTACTATTTCATATAGTAAGTTAATATATCTCATAAATCATGTTTTGGAAATGAAGATTTTGAAGAGGACGAAAGGTTGGTGTAAACTATATATTTTGTAAAATAATGTTGACGTTTGAATGTGTGATTATGATAATGTAAGTATATTTATTTTATGAAATGAATTTGTGTAAAAAAAATAAAAAAATTTGGGACGTTTCAATTTAGATAACTGAACCTTTTCAAATCATTAAACTTTTTCAAAACAGCTTTTCGAAAATATCATTATACGCTTCAGAAATATGTGTGTTAATTATGATTGTGTATTAATTTTTTCTAACTTTAAACTAAGTATTTTAATTAATGGCAGTGACTAAATATTTGAATATTATGCGTGTGTAAGGTAGTAAATGAACCAGATGCTCAAATGATATCTGTTCGTTAAAAGTTTGTTCATTTATGTTGTTTGTCGACTTAATAAACAAACATCAACAAATTCATTATTTTAAGAACGAACAATAACAAAAAAAATCATTTCGTTTTAAGCGTTCATGGTCACTCATTTATTCGTTTACAAACATCATTTGAGTTCATTTACAACTCTACACACTCATAATATTCAAATATTTTATCCAACCTCATTAATTAAAATACTTGATATAAAGTTGAAAAACATTTAACCTATATATGCACGAAGCGTATAATAATATTTTCGAAATGTTATTTTATAAAATTTTAATGACTTGAATATCATTTTCTAAAAATTCATTTGCCTAAATGAACCGAAGAATAATATAATGAAATAAATGAATAGTTTATATAGTACGGTAACTTAAACGTACAACAGTTTTAGTTCACCGATACGAATAGATACAAAAATAGTACAATGATCCAGACAAATTTATTTGAAAAGTATAGTAGAAAAAAAATTATGTGTGAAAATAAAAGCAATAAAAAGCAATAAAAACTCAGAATGTGTAAAATAAAAAAGAAGTAGATGAAAATAAGTTAATGTGCGATCCTTAGAGAACACAAAACAACAACCATCAAATAAACTCTTAATAACAAATTAATATCAGTATTACATATATTTGATTTTTAATATATATCAAATCAAATATCAATATGCAGAGAATTTTGAGTTAGGTACTCATGTGAATATTAGTTGGGAAAGGTAATAGACCGCTTGACCCCGATTGTGCACTGATTTTCTCAAGGGTGTGAACTAGTTTTTTTTAGGCAATGCACTAGTGTATTAAATATTCCTACAGAGTTAATATTTCAAAAAAATCTCATAGAAGTTAATCTTTACAGAGTATGTACGTGCATACCCTGTAGTCAACGTAAATTCCCTGTGGTCAACGTAAGTTCGCCGCTGGACACCGTTACTATTACAACTGTTCCTAGTTTCATGTTACTAGGGATGAAAACTTTAATTCTGTCCTAAAAATAGCATCTTAAAAGATCCACATTCGATGCTTAATTTTTGGTTGAATTTTTGTTTTTTTAATAAAGCTGTGAATTTGAAACAAAAATTAGTAATGTGTAGGGACTAGAAATGCATTTCACTCAAAATCAGCCCCTCCTGTTGTTTCACTTGATGCTTTTCACACACAGTAAGCTCTGCACCCACGTCTCACAAATAAAAAACTGCCACGTCGGCCAAATCACCAACTTCACACACCCACTCTCACACATACATTCACGTGACTACCGTCGTGTCCCAAAACTCATTACTGGTTCGTTCTTCTCACGCTCCTAATACGTGCGTTAGTACACACAACATATTGACTCATACCTCTCACTTTTTCTCTCTGCAAACACCCAAACTGCATTCTTTTTATAGCAATGACAGCACCATACCACTTTCTCTAAACCACTACCTTTTATAAACTTACTTCTTTACTTATATAAACCTCACAAGTTTCTGAATGGGTCCCACTTAAGTTTTTTATCACAAAAATATTCATTTAACATCATATTATCATAGCATGTGTCCCAACTTTTTAACCGAATAGATGTAGGAAACGTAAAATTTATAAAATCAATGAAAAATGCCGAAACTGTTTTTATCGTTTTTTCGTAGGAACTTTGATGGTTAAAAAGTAAAAAAAGTTAAATATTGAGTTTTCATTTGGTCTCAAAATTTACTTAAAGTTTTTTAAATCAATGTATATGTGCCTGAAGAAAAAAAAGAAATTTAATAGCGTCCGACGTCAGACATTGCTTCACATCGAGCTTGAACGATTTCACTCCGTATGCTCTAAGTTATCTAAGTTAACAGCAAACAATTCTTTATGTAAATCATTATACGATGCATAAAACACTTCAATGTAACATTAATAAATAATTTTTTTTGCCTTTTAACACTATTTGTTTGCAGAAAAAAATAGTTTAATAAAAGTATTTGACTTTTTACATAATAAATATAAATATAAAAATAAAATGTATGATAAAATATAATATAAATAATAGTTAATAATATAATATATAATATATAACATATATAACATATATTATATTATTATAATATAATATAATACATAACTGTAAGTTTTAATAGGGCAATAAGTTTAAGTATTAGTCCATGGGTATGCACGTTCCTCCGAATTCTTTTCCATTTTCACAACCACAACCAACAACCGTTCATCTCCGCAGTACGCCGGAGCCAACGGTAGTTACTATTTACCGTGAATTTGTTTCTAGAAGTTTGTTTATTCTGAGATCTGTTACAGATCTACAATGTCTAAAACATGGGGGAATATCGGCGCGTGGGCGGCTGAAGCCGAGCGAGCCGAAGCCGAAGAGAAGGAACAAGAGGCTGCCGCGGCGGCGGCAGCTGCCGCAGCTCCGCCACAAAGTTATCCGAGCTTAAAAGAAGCGGTTAACACTAACAAAGGTAAGAAAAAGACAAAAATGAGCTTACAGGAATTCACGATGGCCAGCACCGGCACCAGTACCGGGGGATATAAAGGATTGACGCCGGAAGAGATGATGCGGCTTCCGACGGGGCCGAAGGAACGTTCGGCGGAGGAAATGCAGTATGGGAGGTTAGGCGGCGGTTTTTCGTCGTACGGCGGTAGTCGGAGCGGCGGAGTTCCGAGGAATAGAGAGGGAGATGGTGACGGTGCGTGGGGGAGTAATCGGAGATCGTACGGTGGATTTGATGATGAGAATCGTAGAGGTTCGAATTCTAGGGTTTCAGAATTTGATCAACAACCGTCTAGGGCTGATGAGGTTGATAATTGGGCAAACACGAAGAAAACGCCGTCGTTTGATAATTCTAGCACTAGAGGTAATCGATACAGTGGCCTTAGTAGCACTGGTTCAGGTGCGTTTGGTTCTAGAGCTGATGAAATTGATAACTGGACTGTGAATAAGAAGCCTATAACTCCTACAATTGCACCTACTAGATATTCATCTTTTGGTTTTCGTGATTCCGGTGGACCAGAACAGGACCGATGGAGTAGGGGACTCGCGTTGCCACCTGAGTCCGCCGTAATGGAACGGCGTCGTTTGGTGTTGGATCCACCTAAGGTTGAAGGTTCTGTGAATGAGTCTGTGGTTAAGAGTAATAAACCTAATCCATTTGGAAATGCTAGGCCAAGGGAAGAGATATTGGCTGAGAAAGGATTGGATTGGAAGAAAGTGGATTTGGAACTTGATTCTAAGAAAGTTAGTAGTAGGCCTACGAGCTCGCATTCTAACAGTAGGCCAGGGAGTGCGCAGAGTGGTAGGTCAGTTGAGGGTCAGGGTTCAGCTACTGCAGCATTGCAGGGGTTAGAAAAGCCGAAAGTGAAGGTAAATCCGTTTGGTGATGCTAAGCCTAGGGAAGTCTTGCTTCAAGAGAAAGGTGTTGATTATCGGAAGATTGATTTAGAGTTGGAGCGGCGGCGTCTTGGCAGGTTATTATTCTATCATAAGTTTGTCTTTGCTGACATGGAGTTGAATTGTAGAATATCTCATTTTGGCTGGTTATATGCATTGTGTTGTTGGTGTGTTTTCAGAAATTTAGTTCATGTTTGTGGTTGGACATGTCTAGTTTGAGCCTATGCTGACCATATTCTATTATTTCGATATAAGAAGGTTAGTGATGAAATTAGTGACCTAGAGGCGGCACTAGCGCTTGGCCCAACTTTATGTGTGTGTGTGTGTGTTTTTTTATCTTGTCTGGCAGAATGCTCAAGTTTTTATGAGCTTGACTATGCATTAATAGGTGCCGTTTTTTATGAGAACCTAGAAATGATATAGTGTCCTTGGAAAATGGATGGTTTATTGATACTGTGTTTTACGCATAAACATGACTGGTAGGTATAAAAGGCTTGTTACTTAGGGGAGGAAACTTGCTTGTTGAAATGCGGGTATTTAAGTTCATGGGTAGATGAATGGAAGACTTTATCACTTTCGTACGGTGCTGCGACTATTGTTGATAGAACATTCTCAAATATGCAAGGAATTAGAGTGATACGCAGGAAACAGATTATCTGGCCACAGTGTATATGCCAAATAGTTGATTAAATGTTTTTTGAACACCTGGAAGCTGGCTGGTGCCATATGCTTGGTTTCGGAATAGATGGTTACTTCTCTATATATAGTTTATCAGCAGGAAACTGCAATTGAATTTACCTGGGAGTTGCATGTTATATGTATAGTTAGAATGTTGCTTCTTGACACTGAGACTTTCTTTTTAACATTATTTTCAGCATTTTCTGTAAAATATTGCATGCTATATGTGTTGTACTACTTACAATGTTGTATTACCAGTTCTTGGGAAGGATAATTAGGTTTCTTTGAGTAAATTGGTAGCTTCAAAAGCTTGTTTTTGTAGTCTATATCAGCTTAGTATGAGGATCTTGATCAGCACTCCACTACACATTACAGTCACCTTGGGTTTTATTTCTGTGTAGGTCTTACATTTGATATGGCAGCATCTATTGTCTAATTGTCCAAGTAGAAATTAACTATAGTCTTTAGGTAAATTGTTGTATATTTTCATTCTTTTTCCTTTGAACCTAAATGGTCTAATGTAGCTGGTGAACTCCCAGAACAACACGAGTTCTTATTGGTGCTTGCTTAACTGACAGAACCTATACCACAAATATATCTATCAGAAATCTCCTTATATTTAACTACTTGTTTATGCTTTATCATTCTAGTTGTCTGTTGTCAAGGCTATATGAAACTTTGAACAAGCTTGTGTGTCACTTAGTACAGTTTAACATTATTAAATGTCTCTGAAGAATTAACTAGACAACTGTGATCCTTTCTTTTATTTAAATCATCTCCAATGATAAAGCTTTTCACCAAAGCTTTTGTAGAAAAAGCTTTTACTTCAATGGACAAAGCTATACGAAAGTCTTTGAAAGTATATTTAACGAATAGCCAAATAGGTAATGAAGAGAGAGTGTATTATTTTCACCAATGAATTTATGCATCTCTACCTATTGCCCAAAAGGCTTCAACTCTAATGGAGAAAGCGTTTTGTATTGCTTTATGTAACATTAACAAGCTCCAATTGGAGATGTTCTTGGTAGATACTTTTATGTTTTCTTGATCCTTTGAAACTGTTATGTAGACGGTTAATAGTATCTGTATGTCTAAAGGGGTATTAATTTTTCAGGCACGAGACAGAGGAAGAAAAGCATTTGAAGGAAGAAATAGATGATTTGAAAAAGGAGTTGGAAAGAGAATCTAATGAGAATCAGACTAATTTACATGATACAATAATTGAGAAAGAAACGGAACTGGAGAAATTAACCCGCGATCTTGACGATAAGCTTCGATTTGTTCAAAAATCTACTGAAAGACCGGGTTCTGGCGCAGGAAGAGTGGGCCCTAGCTTTCAAGAAAGACCGGGTTCTGGCGCAGGAAGAATGGGACCTGGATTTCAAGAAAGACCGGGTTCTGGCGCAGGAAGAGTGGGGTCTGGCTATCAAGAAAGACCGGGTTCTGGAGCAGGAAGAGTGGGACCTGGATTTCAAGAAAGACCAGGTTCTGGAGCAGGAAAGGTGGGGTCTGGCTATCAAGAAAGACCAGGTTCTGGCGCAGGAAGAGTGGGGCGTGGCTTTCAAGAAAGACCACCTTCTCAATCTGGTTCATTTGATGAGTCCAGAAGTGTTGACTTTTCAGACAGGCCTCGGTCCCGTGGAGATTCCTGGATGAGGCCTGGACCACCAGGTGATGACAGAAGAGGTTTTGGTGGTGGAAGGGATAGAGGATTTTTGGGCAACAGAGAACTTGGCAGGTATGCATTCTGATTGAATTCTATATATGGTAAAAAGAAAACAAAATAGTTACAATTGAAACTTTATCTTTGTTTGTGGTTCTTGTACTACTTTTAGAGGCACCTAGGCTGCTGGGTTCGGCATAGTACAATTGGACGTGCTTGATGAGAGGTGCCATTGTGACAAAACAGGCAGGTTGGGTGGTCATAACAGCTTAATTGGGACAAAACGGGCATGTTGGGTTGTCATAACAGATTACTTGTGAAAAAACCGGCGTGTTGGGTGGTCGTAACACTATATATTTGAAGTTTGTAGATTTTGATACATATAGCTGGTCTATCAACTGTTCCCTTGACATATTAATCCAATAATAAAAAATTAACTGTTTTAATTAACTGACCGAAGAGGTTTCTTGGGGGACTTTCTACCCATTTGACTCTGTCCTCGTAAAGTTATTAAGTGGCATTTCTTCTTATCTTTTAGAGATGAAACATAACCGGTATCAACCCTTTCATAAACAAATGGGTTGCTGCAACCTCTATAATTGATGCATGGATAATGAGCAATGTAAATAAAGCAGGAAAACTGATGCTAACAGGAATATATTTTTGTAATATGAATTTTTGTATCAAGGTTGATATAAGCTGTTAAAACAAAGATTTCATATCTTTAAGATGACTGTTTTTCTGGAATTCTTGAGCCAGTGTTATAAAATGCCCTCCTCATATGAGTTTGTACTTTTATCGTTCTAGAGTAAATGCTCAAATTTAAAAAGTATGTTACAGATCTACGACTTTGTTTTGCATAAACATAACTGCCAATTTGACACGATTGCTGATCCCTTGTTTTGATAATAAATAGCTTGATGGTTTTGGTTGCAGGTCAAACTCAAGGGAGAGGTGGTGAGAGTGAATGACAAGTAGAAGAGGGAAATAATCCAATTTTTTGTGACCTTATACACTTGTGTATTGAGGATTAGAATGAAGGAAAAAGAAGACGCTTTGACTTTTGAAAAATGTTTCTTAATCCAATTCCAGTGTTTGTTGTTTGTTGTTTGTTGCCTGTGCCTGTGTAAAGCTTCTTCTCTACCTTGGTCTAATAGGACACAGGTTGTCTTGTTAATTTGTCACCCAAGAACTCTTAATTTTGATTGTACATCTCGAATGGGATCATTGGATGTTAAATGTTTATTTCTCCATCTAAATTACTTCTGGGATTGGGTTTGGATTTGGATGAACAAGAGTAGTAACTGTTTCTATTTAATCATATTCATCTATTGTAATGTAATGTCTTGGTATTCTGTGTCGTAATCTAACCTTGTACGTGATGCTTGACTTATTTCATTCGGGATATCAAACAAAACCAAGTATTTGAGTGTATAGTACTCTTGCCGTTGCACGAGTTAAGCTTTGATTTCGGTCCGATCATATGGATAAAATAAAAACGGCCTGAAAGCACTAAAAGCATTCCTAATGCAAGGTCTTCCCGTGAGTTTGGATGATCCTGTGTTGTATAAACATAGGCCCTTAAAACCACTATCCTATTAACATGAACTACTTGTATGTTAGTAAAACAAAACATATTCATTAACTTTCTAAATACTCGTATATATGTTTGATTAAGTAAATAATAATGACCTTCAAAGCCATTACAAAATGAAATCAAAATCTCAAAAGGAAGCTAAATGGATTCTTAGATCTTGTTCATGAGACCACTGGCATTGCGCCCCCAGACTTTCACTGTTGCAGAAAAATGTGATTCGATTGACGAGATTTGGTATGAAAATAATGGAAAAAATAAGATGATTTGAAGCAATTTTTTTATACTATTTTGGAATCCTAAAGACTCAATCATATGGACTAAGATGAACACAATTTAATCACCATGTAAAAATTCGAAACCGATTATTTGGGTTATGTACATATATTGTCATATTGTTTGATACTCGTATGAATTTGGTACAACTTTTTTTGTATTTGTATTTTTTTTTTGTAGTTTCATGAATCGGTTGGTCTTACATAAATGTATCACATATTTTAAATTTTCAAATCTAATTAACTTTATATACTATTAGATACAATAAAATTTGGAATATTATATATTATATTATATTATATGCTACTAGTTTTAAGACCCGTGTGTAAACATGGGTTAATGTAAAAATAATACATATTTTAGTTTTTGATTGTACTGATCATAATTTTTCTTTGATCAATATAGAGTTTTTAACTCGTGTATACACACAATTAACGTAAAATTAAACTAAGTATAATTTTTCTTTTATGAATATAGTGTTTAAATTATAAACTCGTTTATGCACACGAAAACTGTTAAATGAATACTTTATCCGTTCATTGTATTTAATATATAGAGTTTTAATTTAAACCCGTGTTTACACATAACACAGTTAATGTAAAATGAAACTTAAGCATAGTTTATTTAATTATCATTAATATATAGTTTTAAATCCGTATATGCACACGATTATTGTAAAATGAATACGTAATTCGTTCATTGTAAGTATGTAATGTATTAAATAAATATTTTTGTTTGTTTCATAGAGTTCTCATGATAATAATAATAATTAATTGATTAATATTTAATATATTAAATTAGCTCATGAATACGTACTCACTTGCATGGTTCGCTGATGTGTAACAAATAACGTTTAATTAATATTTATATTGTTTGATAAGATATAAGCTTGTTATTGTTAATATATATAATAAATTATAAAGATAAGGTTTATGGGGATTTATTTTTGACATGATTTTTTTTTTCTAAATTAGTTTATTTAGGAAAATTAATTGATTAGATTTTTTAGGAAAATTAAATGATTTGGTTGGTCAATTGGATGTTTGATGAAATTAAAAAATTTGATTGATTAATAAGGTTCAATTTTATATAGAAATTTTGTAGGAGATGTTTTCTTTTATTAACATTAGCCCTAAAACCCGTGTATATACACGACATGATGAATTTGTAATTATTTTTTAAAAATATTGAAAAAATTCTTATATGCTATGTGATATATTAGATAGTTTTTATAAGTTAAGAGATATTCAATATTGTTTGGAATTAAAATATTTTTAGGTAGTCTATATTGAAATTGAGAGTGTAGATCGTAAATTTTCAACGGCAGTAAACATTTTATATAAGTTAAAATACATTTATTTGTAAATGTATCTAGTTATACATAAACAAATGAATAGTTTGAAGTAATAATGGTAGGTTGCAATTATAAACGATTACGTTGAATACGAATAATAAATTATATCCTTTGTAAGACCTCTTTATACATCACATTTGTCGTCTTATTTGTTTGGTGACTATCCTTGTCACAGAGAAATTATTTACTGCATTTGAAATTATGTGCTTCAATTTTCACTATAAGAAAGGAACCTCATTTGAAAAAGAAAAAAAATTCCTTGTGTATGTTATGAACCTGAAACGATATATTGTTATTTGATTGAGTTGTCAAATAATTAACATTTAAAAAAAAAGAATTAAGATTATATCGACTTTAGTTCTATAATAGAGTTAAGGAACAAACACAATTTATCAAGTAAATTTCTTAGCAAATAGTCAAGCAGTCGGTTGTTTTTGTATTCGAGACAAGTCTTATTTATGTGTTTAATAAAATGAATAATCCCAATATTAAGGTGTTTAATGAAATGAATAATCCCAACTATATAATAAAAGCTTTTGATCAAACCATATATGCGTATTTGGTTTAATGTTAAAATTACTTATTTTCTATTTTACCAAGTTATACATGAAAACATATTAGATTATTAATTTTACTTTATATTTAAAATCAAATGTATATAGTGTCGACATATATTATTATACTTTATATATTTTTAAACTTATAAATTTTTATATTAAAAATTAATAATTTTAAAGAGTTTTATTTTTAAAATTAGGTGAAATTAAGGGACTCAATTGAATAATTAAAAATTTATAATTGATGATATCGTAAAGATGTTTACTATATTATATTTAATTAAAATAAGATAAGATTAAGATTTAGAAATTAGAATTAGAATTAGAATTAGATAGATACAATAAAATTGATATTAATCATTTTCTATTTTGGTCCAACTCAACTTCAAATAAAACTAACCAAATAATTTTTATAAGAAAAAAATAATAATGTTTCCGCGTAAAAAACCATATTTACTTTGATTGCGTCTGACTAACGCGATAAACGTAAACCGACATACCGCGTACGCAAACCTATATATATACATATATCAATATCAATTCATCGATCAACGCATATCAGGTTGGATCCACACAATCAAAACGCCCTTTTTTCTCAATTCATCAAACCTTAGCAGCGTACGGATCAACATTATGTACCGACTATCAGGTTCTAAAGATTTTCTATTTCGTATAGTTGTTCTGCGTTTGATCAATTTTGAAAATTAGGGTTTCGTATATATTGTTTTGACGAATAGTAGCTATTATGGATATTGTTAGCTAGTTGGTTTCTTTGGTTGATTAAATTGAACTACTATTCTTGTAAGAATTGTACTTTTTCTGAAAATAGAAGCCCTAAATTTACCAACATGATTTTTTTTTTTCTTCTGAAAATAGAATCCCTCATTTTACCATGATGCATGTATCTGATGTCTAAATTCAATCATTAAAGATTTGCCATGAAACTTAATAAATCTGAGAGTTGATTGCTTTTCGAGGAAAATAAACAGAAGCAGAAATTTGATTAGCAACACATTCGTTGGATGGATTGATTGGGTAGTGGGGGTACTATTCTTTTAAATATGGAAGTTCACGTATTCCCAGTGTAGGTGGAAACTATTTTCATGAAAACATCCAACTGTTTTTCACCACTCGGAGGTGGGAAAATGGCTAGTCGGTGAACTGGTCAAATTCTCTCTGCCAATTACCCCATTATTTACATACTAATAATAATACTGCCTACCAATCACTAGGATGAGAAAGGTTTCTTAACTTTTCTCATCAACTGTCCTTAAGTATTCTGGGCTGGTCAGCATCGTAAATCTGGTCTTAGTTATGCTGCCAGATACAACACATATAAAATGCTGACATGTCTGAAGGTTTAACCATTTCTAATATCTAAAATTCATTTCTTTCATCAACCCATTATAAAGCATTGTTAAAAAACCTTTCTCGTGTGTTTCATTGTCGGTTTCAATATGACTTTATGATGTGGCTTGTAAAAAATATCCCTTGTCGGTTTATTTGTTAGGTTGCGAAAATCTGTTTAAAATTGACGGTTTCGATGTGGCTTTATGCCGTGGCTTCTTAAAATGCCACTTGTCGGTTTCGATGTTGGTATGCGAAAATCTGTTTATTTTTGTCAGTTTCAACATGGCTTAATGTTGTGGCTTGTAAGAAACGTTCCTCGTCGATTTGCCAAAATCTGATTAAGTTTGACGGTTTCGATGTGGCTTAATGCCGTGGATTATAAAAAATGCCCCTTGTCGGTTTCGATGTGGCTTTATGCCGTGGCTTATTAAAAATGCCCCTTGTTGGTTTCGATGTTGGTTTGCCAAAATATGTTTAAAATGGCCGGTTTTGATGTGGCTTTATGTCGTGGCTTGTAAAAAACGTCCCTTGGCGGTTTCATTGTTGGTTTGCCAATTTCTAATTAAGTTTGATGGTTTCAATGTGGCTTTATGTTGTGGCTTATAAAAGATGCCCCTTGTCGGTTTGCCAAAATATGTTTAAAATGGCCGGTTTCGATGTGGTTTTATGTCGTGGCTTGTAAAAAACGGCCCTTGTCAGTTTCATTGTTGGTTTGCCAATTTCTGATTAAGTTTGATGGTTTCGATGTGGCTTTATGCCGTGGCTTATAAAAGATGCCCCTTGTCGGTTTCGATGTTGGTTTGACTAAAGCTGTTTATAATTGTCGGTTTCTATGTGGCTTTATGCCGTGACTTATAAAAAATGCCCCTTGTCGGTTTTTGATGTTGGCTTGCCAAAATCTGTTTAAAATTGCCTGTTTCGATGTGGCTTTAATTCGTGGCTTTTAAAAAACGTCCGTTGTCGGTTTCATTGTTGGTTTGCCAAATTTTGATTAAGTTTGATGGTTTCGATGTGGCTTTATGTCGTGGCTTATAAAAGATGCCCCTTGTCGGTTTCGATGTTTGGTTTGCCAAAATCTGTTTAGATTTTCAGTTTCTATACGGATTTATGTCGTGGCTAGTAAAAAATGTCCCTTATTAGTTCCATTGTTGGTTTGCCAAATCTTGTTCAAAATTGTCGGTTTCAATATGGCTTTATGATGTTATAAAAAACATCCATGTGGGTTTCAATGTTGGTACTCACAAAATTTGTTTAAATTGACGGTTTCGATGTGGGTTGATGTGGTGGCTTGTAAAAATACTCCCTTTGCGGGTCTTATTGCTGTCTTTTAAAAATCGTCACTTGTGGGTTTCAATGTTGATTTGAAAATTGACGGTTCCGATGTTTGGTTTGCCAAAATCTGTTTAGAATTTTCTGTTTCTATACGGATTTATGTTGTGGCTTGTAAAAAATGTCCCTTATTAGTTCCGATGTTGGTTTGCCAAATCTTGTTCAAAATTGTCGGTTTCAATATGGCTTTATGTTGTGGCTTGTAGAAAACGTCCCTTGTTGGATTCCACAATCTGTTTATATTTGACGGTTTCGATGTGGCTTTATGTTGTGGCTTGTAAAAAACCTATCTTGTGGGTTACGTTGTTGGTTTGGCAAAATCTGTTTAAATTTGATGGTTTGATGTGGCCTGTAAAAAGCCTTTCTTGTTGGTTTACCAGAATCTGTTTAAAATTGACGGTTTCAATGTGGCTTGTAAAAACCTTTCTTGTGGGTTTCATTGTTAGTTTGCCAAATGTGTTATAAAAAACATCCATGTGGGTTTCAATGTTGGCACTCCCAAAATTTGTTTAAATTGACGGTTTCGATGTGGGTTGATGTGGTCGCTTGTAAAAGTACTCCCTTTGTGGGTTCTATTGTTGTCTTTTAAAAATCGTCACTTGTGGGTTTCAATGTTGATTTGCCACGATCTGTTGAAAATTGACGGTTCCGATGTTGCTTTATGTCGTGCATGTAGAAAACGTCCCTTGTGGGTTTTGATGTTGGTTTGTCAAAATCTGTTTTTATTAACGGTTTCGGTATAGGTTTATGCCATTGCTTGTAAAAAAAACGTCCCATGTGGGATTCGATGTTGGTTTTGCTAAAATCTGTTTAAAATTGACGGTTTCGATATGGTTTGTAAAAACGTCCCTGGTTGGTTTTGATGTTGGTTTGCCAAATTCCGAATAAAATTGACGGTTTCGATACTGGTTTATGCCCTTTTGGCATGAAATTTGTTGGTTTATGGTTTCGATGTGGTTTCTATGATGATCGGGTTATTTTAAATTAACAAAAAGTGAATATTCGATCTGTACTTTGGCACGGCACCAACCAGATGGCATTAACATTATGCAACCGGATCTGAGCTAAAATAAATGAACTTTGAAAATAAAAGTTTTAAATTTTTTAGCAGTGGCTTTTTGAAAGAAGTATAATAAGCTTGTGGTTTTTGCCAAAGTAAAGTTCATTGAATTTGGATGTGTGTGAAAATGGAAGAAAATAATGTTTTGACTGTGGGTTTCATTGCTTTCATGGTTCTTGGTTAACTTTCTCTATACTTATCTTTTTCATTGCAAATAGCAAATGCACGAATGCTTTTGATTTATGATTTTTCCCGATGCCATCGAATGAGAATTGATTCTCACTTTTGAAATCGACGATCAAATATATGCTATATAATCTATATTGTCCCTGATTTTGCTTTCGTAGCAAACTTCCAGTTTTGCGGTTTTGTAACCAAATATGGCAGTGAGTCTAGAAGTTAGTTTGCTATAGTTGTTAATTAGGCTTTAGGATTGCGAAGCTAAATATACGTGAGAAGCAAACTGATTTAGGGAAGTGGTGATCCGACTTGCAAATGTATTGAATCAGTTTCTTCTCATTCGTGTCATGTATATGTAATTTCTTAGTTCTTACTGGATGTTGAGCTTTAGGAATAATATAATACTTGTGGTCATTTCGGGTAAAAGTTTATTTATAGAGTGTTTTAAGTTGTAGAAAATTTGATCTAAGTAGCTAGAGTATGTTCTGATTAAATGAACACTAAAATTGCAAAATCTGACTATATTTTGAGTCAGTTTAGTCAAGCATCAGATATAACTTCTTGGTGGATTATGTTGTTTTAAGGAGTAGATATGTAATTTTTAGGCTTGCTTATTTGAACAACTTATGCTTATAAACAGAAGCAGATGATATTAGCTTATGTAAGATGGTTTTGCCTTTTAGTTTATGAGCTTTAAAAGCCTTTTAAAATAAGCCTACATGGCTTCTCGAAAACAGCTTTTTTGCTTCAGATAAGATAATAAGCCATAAACTGTTTGGCAATTAAAAATATATTATTGCATTTAGATAATGCACTAAGCTAAAAGGTCCGTAAGAAAGCTATCCTAAATACCCACTCATTCTAAGGTAAACTCCGTAGTTTTCTGATCCAAGAATAATTTGTTTGAACTAAGCAATCTCAAACTGCTTGTGGTTTTAAGGGGCAGTTTTTTGGCTCTTAGTTTCTTGAAATTTATTCGGTTTTGGAAACATTATCGTCAATTCTGTGAGCCCCTTTTGATTTTGAATAGATGGGTGGTGATCATAAATTGAACTGTAAAAATAATGAGAGTGATAATAGTATCTGTTTTAAACACTTGCTTAAATGTAACCTCTAAAATGTCTGCTACGTTGCCTTATTATTACGTGTTTGACATTGTATACAGTTTTTCTTACCGATTATAGCCAAAAAATACTTCCAATTTTCTTCTACTCTTGGTTATTCTCTTGATCTCTTTCATAATATGCTACTTCATTTCTTGCTTCGAGAATAATGTATATCATCAACGGTGGCTTCAATTTAGCTTTGCAAATTCATAACCAGTCTGTTTTTACAAAGCATCAGGCTATCCCAGTTTGTATAGTCTAAGGTCTATATGCACATTAAGGTGTTTTCAGTTGTCATCGAGTGAACAACTACTTGAATACTATGGAATGTTAAAAATCCAGGAGACATAGAATCTTTTTACAATTTTGGTGGAACTGTATGTGCAGGTACTCAATTTACTTGATTAGTTTCTGGTCGTTCAGTTTCATTTTGTTTGTTGTTTGTTGAATATTTTGTCTTACACGGATGGGATTTTATATAGTTTTCCTTATCATGTCACTGACGTATGTTCCAGAGAATATTAGGTTGTTCTGTTTATTATTTGATAACTAAAGCTGAAGTGTTCAGTTATGTACCGCATCTTTGCACCTTTGAAAGTATGTTAATGGAATTGCATTTATAAAATCATAAAATTTGGTTGCGTTATCATTGCTAAAGAAACATAGTTGTTACTTGGTTGCACATGTCTTGTACTTCAGCTTCCAGATTTAACATTTCTTAGTAATGAAACCGAATGTTCAATTATATATATTCTGTTAGAATATAATTAGCCAAATGACTTTAAGGTGAGGCTCATATGAATAGACGATTATTTGGTTAAGATGTTGCGTTATGGAGATGAGACCTTTAAATAACCATGCATACTGCACATTGAATTGAATACCCTATATCTTAGTTATATACTTGACTATACTTAGTCAGTCATTAACATAACATGCAACAAATTTGTGCCTTTAGGCTTTAGTGGTTTACTTGAAATGCCACTAGTAGTTTCCCGTTGTGGAGATTTGTGAACCCGGGGACTCTTTTAGGTTCAGTGACAATATATAGCTTTCCTAAAAAACGTTAGCTGGAGCATAACGGTGTAAAATTGCATGTGCTTGATTAGAGGTGCCATTGGGTCAAATTGAGTGGTCATAACAGGTTAATTATGACAAAATGGGCATGTTGGGTGGTCATATCGGATTAATTGTGAGAAAACGGGCATCTATCAACTGTTCCCTTGTCATATTAGTCCACTAACAATAATTAACTTTTTCAATAAGTTGTTCTAAGAGGTTTTCTTGGGGGACTTTCGACCCATTTGACTCTGTTCTCTTTAAGTTATCAAGTAGGATTCCATTTGATCTTTTAGAGATGAAACACAACCTGTATCAACCTTTTCATACCTCTACAATTGACGCATGGATGATGAGCAATGTAAATGAAGCAGGAAAAGTGATGCTAACAGGAACATACTTTCGTAATTCGAACTTTTGTACCAAGTTTCCATATCTTAACATGACCGTTTTTTCTGGAATTCCTGACAAGTGTTATAAATTTCCCTTCTCATAGTCATGTGTTTGTACTTTTATCCTTCAAGAGTCAATGCTCAAATCTAAAGAGAATGCTGCACCATTAATCTTGCGATATGACAATGTTTTGCATAAACATATTATCTGCAATATGACATGATTGCTTCCACCATTGATCCATGTTAATAATTTGATGGTTTTGTTGACAGATCAAACTCAAAGGAGAGATGGTGAGAGTGAATGAGATGTAGAACAATTATTTGTGACCTTAATACACTTTTGATTGAGGATTACAATGAAGGGAAAAAGAAGAAAGTTTAAAAATGTTCAATGATCCAATTTCAGTTGTTCCATGTGCCAAGGTGTCAAATTAAAAGCCAAGGTGTCAAATACAGGTCAAACAAAAGAGTTTGTATCATATTAGTGGCATTCACTTTCATTTAAACATCTTTCAATATGAACAAAAAGTTGGTTCTGAATCAACATGGTGCATTTTTATGCTATTTATTGGACTTTTTTTTTTCGACGGTAAATAGTAAATATTATACTATGCATTACACACTTATATAAGCAAGAGTTTACTATTTTATTATGCGCTCAACTTTATATTAACTACTTTCGTACCCTCTGTTGTATGAGGTGAAATTTCTATAAACTCTATTGTATGCTTTTAACTTTTATGCACTTATTGTATGAGATGAACATTTCTAATAGTGTTTTTAAAATGTCTTAGTTTATATCATATTACTTAGAGTTTTTAGAAGGTTCACATTATACAATAGATGGTATGAAAGTTGGGAGTATACAATAGAGTTTTTAGAATGTTCACCTCATACAATAGATGGTATAAAAGTTGAAAGTATACAATAGTAATGAGTGTAAAGTTAAACACAAAAGCAAACAACAATCCCTATAAGCACTCTCAAACACGAGTAAATTGCATGAATGATCCTTGTGTTTTACAGACATTTTTACCGTTGGTCCATGTGCTTTATTTGTTGCATGGACGGTTCAAAAACTTAAAAAGTTATTGCACACTTGGTCTTTGCTCTACTTAAGATGACTAAAATACACTTGGCGATGCGCACTCAACATATCTATTTTGCTCGGCGAGAGGAGAGTCATTTTAGGTAGAGGAAGACTTCGCATGCAATAATTTTTGAACCGTCCATACAATAAATAAAGCACGTGGACAATGGAAAAATGTCTATAAACCACATGTACCATTCATTCAGTTTACTCCCAAACACCCTATTCCATTCCTGGAGTATAAGGTTTTAACCGCCTCTAACAAATGTTTAATCTAAAGCTTAAGAATATTTGAAGATAATCATTTATGAATATACGATGGCGGAAGATACCTGCACCCTCCTATGCGATTTTTGAACCCTCCCCCATCACGTTGCTGTCATTTCACTTTTACGTTTTTCCTTTTTTTTTTTTTTTTTTTTATAAATAATCTGTTTTAATTTTGTGTTGTTTTTGGTATTTGAGTTCATTTGATTTCATTAACAAATAATTGACATAAATAATAAAAAAAACAAATAATTAACAACAATAAATAAATGACGTTATATTGATTCACTAATCACCTAGATTTACATAAGCACATTTATAATTGGAATCTCTAAGTTGATTGTATAAATCTTGTTGATTTTTGTATGAGTGTTCCTATTCTGAATCATATCTAAATACATTCCATGACGGATGTGTTGGAGGTACTGGATAATACCCTTGCAAGTCCACTTTTACAAAGTGGTTACCATGTATGCGAGCAATTGCACATATGTAATGTTGTTGTGACTGCTGGGGACTGGACCAAAGTGAAAAACATATCGTATCTCCCAATTTGCTCAAAAATAGCAAAACCACATTGTATCTTGAAGCAATTAATAAACCCATTATCGGCATAATCATCCAATAATCATCATATGCAGGAGTATTTTCTGGAAGATTGATCACGTCAAAAATGTGTTGCAATTCTTCTTTTCCAAACATATTAGCATAGGTTGCTTGGTGCATCCTTATCTCATCTAGCAACTCCATTCTAATTTGCGGCCAACATTCTTCATGAAGACCCATACATGAAGCTACTAATCTAAATCCGCAATTTTCATCACCAATTACATTATGTATATGTGTTACGTACTGTTGAAACATAACTGGAATTTGATTCAATAATGGATCTGAGAAAAATGTTGGGGGAATGTAAGAACTATGTCTGGCAGGTTCTTGGTTCAAGTCGGGTACATCAAACCCATCAAATTTTGAAGGATTTGGCGTGTTAGAATAACTACTTCTATGAGGATCTTGAGGTGGCGTCTCAAAGTGTTTAGCCTTTTGTTTCTGTACCTTTGCACTTGGACATCCACGAGTATTTTTGTGAACGGCGAGTTCTTGAATCAAAGTTGGTGTTGGTGCGTATATCTCCCTAATCTTTCTCAAAACTTTGGATTTGCCAAAAGTTTACTGCTTATCATAACTTTTTTTTTTAGCATCTCCAACTCATCATCATAATGAAGATCGCCATCTTGTGCCGGTATACATGGCGAAAAATCTAGTTTCCTCCAGAAAATGTCAATCGACTCTAGTGGAATAAGCAGGCCTGCATTTAAATAATTTGCAAGTTCGTGTGCACATGGTAACCCAAAACATGACCTCAGCTGGCAACCACAATTTTCATTAGTTATTTCACGCCTGTTAGAACGACCAAGTTCAGTGTGAATTTTTTCTATAGCACTATGCGCAACCCAACCCCATAAAAGTTGGAAACTTGGATGGTCAAATTTTTTCCATCGAAAAATTCTATTTCGCTCAAAGCTTTCTTTGATTAAACCGACTTGCGACTCCTCAATTTTATCTAAAATAGGCACAAATCTGTCTAAACTTGATTGTGATGATTCCAAACTTAATTTCACCTTTGAATGATGACTCTCAACCCTGTTAGTTGTTGAATTTCCAAAGTTGAGAGATTTATCGGTCAACACCGATACAAACATGTGGGCATATTTGTCTAACCATACTCCATGAAGGTATGTAAGAACAACTGAACATTTTAAAAATATATGTTTCAATGATTTGATATATATTTGTTCAAATGATTATTAAATTAAAAATGTATGTAAACAATACCTTGATGATTGATCAACCTGGTTTGAAGATGTATATAAATCCGCATATATAACGTCATAGTAGGAGCTTTCACTAATGAAACCCACGTATAGTGAAACGCATCCCACTCTTCTTTTGACTTAAAATACTTTTTGCAATTCTTAAAAATATTTTGCCAGATATGCCATCTGCAAAGTAATTTATTAGCTCTTGGAAATAATGTTTCACATGCACTCATTAGAGCCAAATCTCTATCTGTGACGATAACCCGTGGTTCATACGTTTCACCAATTGCCAACTTTAGACAATTTAATGCCCAAATAAAGTTGTTAGTCTTTTCTTTATCTAGCAAAACGAAGGCTATGGAAAATGTTTTGTTAGTAGAAGTAACACCAACAATTTCAAGAAAAGGTAACCTATAAATATTCGTATTATATGTTGCATCCATCAACAAAATATGCGGAAATGCACGCAATATTTCATATGAAGATGGATGTATCCAGAATAATTCTTCTAGTTCATCAGTAGAATCATTTATACGATATTCGAAGTCATACCCTTTTATTTCCAAAAATGACATAACAACCTGTATAGGAGTTAGATTTGCTTGAAAAGTTGCGCGAAGTTTTGTTCTTACATTGTACACCGTTTTTTTTTTTAAGAAACGTTTTCTGGATTCCTCTCCTTAAGCGCCACAACAATATCACGAGGTTTTACATTATTCCTTGTCAAATCTGCAACTAAACGAAATTCATCATCAGTCAACCGCATTGCACGTTGATGATTATGTGTTGGATTTATCATCGTTATCGACCAAACACCTTTCGTCTTCGAAAATTTTGCTACAATTTCAAATTTACAGTCAATTTTTTTACATGGTTTACTTTTTTCAACCGTTGATTTACTTCTTGATACACCGCCACGCTCACACATAAATATAATCTTATACAAGTAACCATTTTTTTGTTTTCGATCTTTTGATAACAATAACCTGATCATGAGAACGTGCCTCCTTTTTCACCCATTCCTCTAAATCTTCACGATTATTAAACACCTAATATTGAGAAATTATTTAGTAAAAAAATTATTGGTTTTTCATGCAATATACATATGGTTTAATATAAGGGTATATGAAATGTCTTACCTGATCGGTGGAAAAATCTGAAACACTTGACATATGTTCTTGTAAAACTGAAGTGTACAATAATGTTTATGTGAATCAATATGAGTTTTGAATGTTATGAAGAAATGACTTCATATAGTTCGTCTATATAAGAAAAAATGTATATGTATAGTCCCGTCAAATAATTGATGCTTTTACTTTAGTCCCGTCAAATAATTTTAGTTTTTGTTTTAGTCGTGTCAAATAATTTTTACTTTTACTTTAGTCCCGTCAAATAATTCAACAAAATAACTCAACAAATTGTATTTAAGAAATATAAAAGTGGAAAAGGAGCCGATTAAATGGTAGCAAGTATGGTGTGGTAGCTAAAATCATTGAGTATGGGGTTGAAAGCTAGATTTAATTCGTGATAGAAATAAGGGAGGGAGGGTACTCGTGTGAACCCATATACCATGTATGCTGCTATATATATATGCTACTACAAGCCAACAAATTACAGTATAATATTTGACCGGCTACCGTTAATCTTATATGCTGATAACGACATCCAGTAACCTTACTAATACACATCATACATTCCACAAGTTCCCTAATATACTTGTGTCTAATTGAACATTTGAGCCCTGGTTATCACATTTTTTGTCCAATCCCATGTTTTCTAGCTCCTATTCCCAATATCAAGAGTTTGATGGTGAGGGACCACGACAAATGATTTGAAGAACCCATCGTCTTCTTTTATGTCAACTGAGACTAATCTCTATTCTCTTCAATCTAGCCATTTGTGCTTAGTCCCAAGTGGAAATTTGAGTTACTTCACCCAAAGTATCATCGTTATTCATTAACAAACACCAATTATGGACTGGAGGCATCTAGTTACTAATCTGAGCAGATGGGGTAGTTTGACTTTAATGGTGGCAATTGGATCACTTTTACTTTTTACATTCTGTATTTCCAAGGCTGTTAAAGGAGGGATAATATCAAATCTTTATGATGATGCTCGTCATCATCAATCAAATTCTTGTCAGTTTCCAGCAATCTACAACTTTGGTGATTCGAATTCGGATACAGGAGCTGTATCTGCTGTATTTGGCCCTGTTCTACCTCCATACGGGATGACTTATTTTCATAAACCTTCTTGAAGGTACTCTGATGGGCGTCTAATCATTGATTTTATAGGTAAGTTTATTGAAAATGTTTACTTTAAGAAGTTGAGTAGTAATAAAGTTTATACCTTTAAGCTGGGTACTAATCAAGATTTTGATTTGATTTGATTTAGTTTATTTTGTTTGATCTCTATGTGGGTTGATCGGAAACTCTTTTTTCATGAATTGTTGGTTGGATTTTGAGTTGATTTGGGGCCATTTTTACTTTTATTTTTAGTTTTTTTTTATCAAGAAATTAAATACTATTAAGATGGGTGTGAATCAAGAATTTGAGTTAATTCAGATTATTTTGCTTAATCTTCACGTGGGTTGATAAAAAGATCCATCTTTATTGGATCTTGAGTTCACTTAAGAGAAGTGACTCAGATCTTCATAGACAGATTCAAAGGTTTGTACTTGTTGACTTCAATCAGATATTATGATTGCGAATACAGGTGGCAAAACAGACTCTTTACTAACGGCCCAAAACGAGTACATATTTCTTGTTCAAGTCACTTATTTCAATACTGGATATGGGTTTGATTTTGGGGAACCAATATTTGCAGCTGAAAAATTAAGTTTACCATACTTAAGTGCATATGTGGATTCTATTGGATCAAATTTTCGACATGGTGCAAATTTTGCTGCCAGCGGGTGCACCATTCAGCCAGCAGACGCTCTAATGCTCAACAACACCTTTAACCCTATCACTCTTAATGTACAGCTTTCACAGTTTGAGCAATTTAAAGAACGATCTTCCAATTTGTTTCGTGAAGGTAGAGATTATTTTTCAAGCATTTGCTTCATTAGTTCATAGTACTCTCAGGATAAGCAGAACACAGCACATGTTTATTCTTGGATTTTATGTGGGTAATTTTTGGATCAGTGGAAAGTTCTGAAATTAAAGATCGTCTTCCACGATCGGAGGATTATACGCGGGCCCTTTACACATTCGACATAGGACAGAATGATCTTCATGCTGGGATTTTGTCGATGAAGGAAGAGCAAGTGAAGGCACATATTCCCACCATAATCAATGAGTTTGCTTCTGTTGTAGAGGTACTTTCGTCTTCAACCTATATTGACGGTGGCAATATGGTTGGGTCGGCCTAGTTGGGTAACGTGTCAAAACGAGTTCAGGTTGAAATGGGTCCTTTATTTGGTAAAGGTTGAAATGGACCGCGTTAGGTTGGTAAATTCACCAACACTTTTTGTCTCTCTTTCACTTTTCACTTTTTAAATGATTGACACGTCACTTATGATTACATTGGATGATACTCTTTGGGGACTTTTGAAGAGATCCATTCCTTTTGTTGCTAAAGTCTCGATTTTATCCATTATTGACCCACTCTATAAATAAATTCGTTGAAATAGCCGCCTGTGGTTTATCTATTTGGGAATTGTAGGTACACAAATGTTTCAGCTTTTTTGCCAATTGCTATATTTTTGCTACAGAAACTTTACCAAGGAGGAGAATGATGAGGTTTTATGCATTAAATACACTTTGGGTACCTTTTAATCGATTTGACCCGTTTCCTTTTGAATGCTAATCTTTTTGCAGGCTTCATAGATCCTTTAGGAAAATGCATTAAATACACTTTGGGTACCTTTTAATCGATTTGACCCGTTTCCTTTGAATGCTAATCTTTTTGCAGGCTTCATAGATCCTTTAGGAAAATGCTTAGGGCAAGAGGGGGATGATAGTAAGGCTTTTGCGAACCCGTTAGAGTATATTAATTGGGACGGAATACATTATACAGAAGCAGCAAACAAATGGGTGGCTAACCGTATTCAAGATGGCTCTATGAGTGTACCACAAATTCCTCTAAGTGAAGCTTGTAGAGCCATCTCACATTCCCGCTTATAACGTTTTTACAACACCCTTGAAATAGACATTTTTTATCGGTATCCTTGTAAATATGACGTGGCCCGTTTTTCTTGTATCTCTAAGTTGGATCTGTTTGATAAAGGGCTTTTTGAAGGTTTTAGGAACTTTTAACTTTCAAAAATAAGCTCTTATAATCCGCGAGAAATTATTAGAATCTTAGCAAAACTATCGAATTACTAACCTGTTTTATATAATTACAAAGCTCTAAAATTGGTCAAGTGACATTGCTAGTTTGCTACTACAAAGCGATTTACCAAAAATTAACGACTCTGCTGGGGATCGAACCCAGAATCTCTGGTTTCGTAGACCAGCGCCTTATCCATTGGGCCACAGAGTCATTTTTGTTTGTTTCGTCAACTTCATTTTAATAATACGAAAATAATTGGTTTTCATTTGTAAATGTTTCACAAGAATTTTAATCTATAGACATTAACAGTAAACAATAAATTATTATGAAATAAACTTAGGGCTCTTTTGTTTTTTATTTTTTCTGATTATGAAAGCTTAGATCTGAAAATCAGTTCTGAATAATAAAATTCGAGTGTTGAATCTGAATACATAATCGTTAAGATCGTTTGATAAATGAAAAGTGCAAACATCTAAATACACATGTTTAATCATTATTTGACGTGACACAAATTGCATGAATAAAACTCTAAGTTACAAAGAAATCAACTTAAGAAAAACGAAAATTACAAGACCTTCCCGACACAACGTTGTATAAATCAATAATAGCTTTAATAGATAAATTATCATGAAAAAAAAAATTAAAATACATGAACCAAAAACGGAAATAAATATTGTTTAACAGATTAACTGACATATGAAATCCAGCTATGCGAGACACTAATCAAATAGAACTTTAGGGGATATTTTTTTTCTCAATTAGAAGTTTTAAGCAATTATAAATAGCTTACTGAATAAGTGATTTTTTTAGCTAGTTTAAGACTTAATTATAAAAAACTATCAAAACATCTTAATGACATTTAACTTATCGAATAATACAACTACCTTTTTTTAAAACATTACAAGATTAAACAAAAGACCGGGCTTATCCGATCATGCAATTCAACATTTTGCCACCTCAAAAAGTGGTACCACCTTGGCCTACAATAAACTATAACTTATATCTCAAAATAACCCAACAAACTATTATAAAATTATTTTCACTAACAGAAAATCAAAAAATACAAGATTTTGTAACAGAGTTTGAATCATAATTCTCCATTACAGATTTTATAAGATGTCACACTTGTCAAAAGACATTAATACCCCTCAACCGCACTCCTTTTCGGCTTTTCGCTTCTTTAGTCATACCCATTTTGGTAATTGACCAACATTCAAAAATGACATGTAGCCCACGTTTCATTTGCACATGTAATGGGGAGTTTTTTATTCTTTACCCACACATTATATGCTCCTTTTTTCATTCACATTTTTCTTACCTTTGTTTTTCTACTCCTCTATCACTCATGGAGCTCCGTTGCCGGGGGATTTTTCCGGTTAAAGCAGTTATATTGTTATTGTTGTTGAACCAAGTTGTGAATGCAAGTATTAGTAAAGTCCCATGTCGTTTTCCGGCCATTTTTAACTTTGGAGACTCGAATTCTGATACCGGTGGCTTGTCGGCTGCCTTTGGACAGGCCGGGCCACCACATGGAGAGTCGTTTTTCCATGGTCCGGCCGGTAGGTACTGTGATGGCCGTCTTGTTATCGACTTCATAGGTATTTATCATTTTAATCCTTCCCTCTCTTTTTTTTCCCTAAAAACAAATAACTTATGTATTAAATACAAAAGAGTTTATTGAACAACAGTACTGTTAATGTCTATATTATTCCTTCCATATTTATCAATCTGCAATGCATGAGATGATATGTGATGTTAAATTCAGTTTTAATAGGGAAATGTTGATAGTAATTAAGTGTTTGGTATGTGTTCATTCACTACGTAGGTTGAGTTAATTAATTTAATCATAGTTTTAAGAGTTGGGCTTAGCAAATTAAAATCCTAATTTGATATACAAAAAGTTATATAGTATGACCTGAAAAAGGACCACTATATTCTTTTCACGTGATACGTGATTAATGGCCTTAGGCCCTCAGCAAACGAATAAGTCCAAAAGCATATAATAATTTGAATAGTACATGTCCAAATCTTTGGTTAAACTATATTTTGTATGTATATTTAACCAAACTTTAAACATAATTAAGGTGTAATTCGTGAAGAATTAATGATCACGTACAAGTTGATCCTTTTGTTCAATCTTTGCAGCACAAAGTTTCGGGCTACCCTTCTTGAGTGCATTCCTAGATTCACTTGGTTCAAACTTCACCCAAGGAGCCAACTTTGCGACAGCCGGTTCCGCCATTAGACCCCAAAATACAACCCTTCATCAAAGTGGGTTCAGTCCATTTTCCTTAAACGTTCAATCATACCAGTTCAATGATTTCCATCGTAGGGTCCAAACTTTTCGCGCCCAAAAAGGTAACATATCCCGTTTTACAACTTTCTATAATTGATGCTTGTACTTTTGTATAAACATTGATATGATGTGTAAGTTCGGTGCAGGTGATGGAGTGTTTAAGAGCCTGATGCCCAACACGAAAGATTTCTCACATGCTTTGTACACGTTTGATATCGGTCAGAATGATTTAACCGCTGGCTTATTTCGAAACTTGACTGTTGATGAAGTTAAGGCGAGTGTCCCTGATATTGTAGGTCAATTCAAAACCGTCATCAAGGTGAGTTCTTACATCATGCATTAGAAACTTGTATTTTGGGCGTATACGATATTTTGTAAGTTTGGAGGGGGAAATATGAAATTCTGCCTTAAAAAGATCTATTTAAATAAGCCAGCGTCCTTACAAAATTGTATTATAAACATTGTATATTTGCAACAGTGAACTAATTTAAAGTAAGGTGTCACACTTATCTTTAGATTAAGTTATGTTTTGTAACTTTTTAATGAATATAATTGTGGTTGATCAGGGGATATATGATCAAGGAGGAAGATCATTTTGGGTACACAATACGGGTCCATTTGGATGTCTACCGTATGTTATGGACCGTCAACTAATCACGGCTGGACAAGTCGACAAGTACGGATGTGTGGGCGCATTTAATGAACTCGCTAAATTTTTTAACCGTCGATTAAAAGAAACGGTGAACCAACTTCGAGAGGAACTACATAAGGCAGCAATCACCTACGTCGATGTCTATTCGGTCAAGTATGAACTCATCACCCGAGCCACTCATCACGGTGAGTAATTTAATTGGTTTTCGGATATTGGTGCAAAATAATATCGCAATTTTACTACTAATAGTAACGTATTTTTAACTTTGGTAGCTTATGTTACATTACGTTATTTACACAGCGGAGGGTGTTTATTATGTGGTTAAAAAAGTTGTACGTTTGTTTAAAATGTAGGTTTTGAGCATCCATTGAGAGCATGTTGTGGTCATGGAGGAAAGTACAACTTCAATTTGCATATTGGTTGTGGTGGAAAAGTCAAAGTTAACGGGAAAGATATCTTAGTTGGTAAAGCATGTGAAGATCCAACGGTCATGATTAATTGGGATGGGGTGCACTACACTCAAGCAGCCAATAAATGGGTTTTTGATCAAATTGTAAACGGGTCATACTCCGACCCGCCAATACCACTGGGAATGGCTTGCTATAAATCATAATAATAAACAATATTTAGAGGGAGGGGCTGTTAAATGCTATATGAATAAAGATGGCATGAGTGAGTACAGGAGCAGAATGAGTACATAATGACGATGGATAATCTCTTATTAAGCTGAATAAACAGTTTAAATGATAAAAATGACTATTTTACCTCTAGACTAAATAATTAAATTATTTATTTTTTATTGAGTGACAAACATGATTGTATAACTTACCATTTTAAAAAAATTAACTATTTTATAATTCATGAATCATTAGAAATTTAGAACAATATTTGATTAACTGCACATAAATACAAATTAATTTGCAGCAAGGAAACCAAAATTACAACCAAACAAGTAGTAATCTGAGGGCAAGATACACCAATACATACGACATGCAACCTAAGCCTTACTAGCACACCTCAACTGCATGACAAAAATCAAAACCATACAAGACGTCCAAACAGACTAGAGCCATAATATTGGCCATTCAAAATACAAAACAAAACAGTAGCAACATTTAAAATCGAGCTAGCCCCATTTAACCCCCATCGAACCCACACAGCTTTATGTACGACCCGTTTCACCCCAAGCTTTTTTCAGCCACTGATTTCGGGTCGTTTACCCACTGAACCCACTTTGATTCACTGCAATGATGTGGGTACTCGAAAACAATGAACATAGCAGACATGCTAACTTTAAGTCTACTGCTATAGTTGTAATTGGTTTGTGCTCACAACTGTTAAAATTAATTATAGCCCTTGCTAACTAAACTAAACATTGACAAATTAATTGCAAATTTTTTTTGTTCCAATCAAAACTCCAAAATCGAAACTTACAAAAAAATTTACCAGTGACAAAACGCGAGGCGGAGATGGAGAGGGTGGTGGTGGTGGTGCTTCACGGTGAATCACATCGAGAAGTCGGCGGAAGGACAAAGATGTCGACCGATTTTGTTGCTCGAAGTGGGAACGATAATTTTTTTGTGTAGCGTACCAGCGTCTGGAGGTGGAAAAGGGTAAGGGGTAACCTTGGGAAAAGATGAGCTTAAGGGGGACAATAGCTAATTTCTGCTTGACCGAATAAGTCATGTATATAGATGGGCTCAATAAATAAGTTATAAATAAACACCCAAAATAATTGACCGAATAATCTTTTCAGAGCATTAAGCCCATTAATGCGTAAATAAACAGGCCCTCGGAGTTTTGTTTGGAGTTATTTCTTAATCAGTAGGGTGAGGTAATTGAGTTTTGTTCATGCATGATTATTGTTTGGAGTTTTAGCATTAATATATAGCTCGAGATGATGGGTAATATGCTATGCAAATGTGAAATTAAACATTTGTTAGAAAAATAAAAAGAAATTTGATCGACCTGTATGAACTTATGTATATCCGAAAATATATGTATCTGAATTCATTATCCGAAAATTCAAAATTCGGATATTCGACTTTGAACACCCCTCCTTATGAATATGTAAACTTATAGGGCAATCTAAATACAAGACAAATCAGCTCCTGATTTAACAATATAAATGTATTCAAGCACACACGCAAACGTTGAACGTAGCTTGAACATTAAAGCTGAATTATAGCTATAATTATGTTCACGAGAGAAGTAAAAACACGATGAGGGTCGATAGTAAAGTAAGTTCTGAATTAACAATATAAATGTACTCAAGCACACACAAACGTCGAACATAGCTTGAAAATTAAAGCCGAATGATAGCCGTAAATTTTTTCACAAGAGAAGTAAAAATACGATAAGGGTTGATAGTAAGATAGGTTCATAACTCGTTTTGCGGTGACAAATACGGATTAATCATAGTTGTCAACTCCATAACTCTGACTCGTACATGGTCTCAAATGTTATATCCCTTCTTTTGTTTAGCCATACTAATTTGAAACTCTTGAGTAATTATAAGTTTATAACGTGTGTTCAATTCAAATTATTTAGTAGTTTAATCGTGGTACCATCGTTGATGTTGGTTTTATTTTTAAATGGATTATAACGCTCAATAACAAACACAATTAATATTAAGTAAATGTATAAATGTATTGTAGAATAACGATGATCCAATGGACCAGAGTGCCATCTCAAAAATAATATAACCTTGATAGAGTTGAATTTAAATGAGTACAGAAAATTTGGTGAAAATGAAAAAATCAATTTTATTTTTATCATCAAGGATAACAAATTCACACTTTCCCTCACATATTTAGAAATTAAATATCTCAAAACCGATTAATTGAAAAATTATAAAAATTGCACCATCAAAATCTACATCTTTTTATATTCGATTAGACATCTTACATGGTATACTTTCGACGAATTATTTTTTGGTGGATTATACAAATTGTATGATTTACTATCAAATGTGATACTGTTATCACATGTAATAGTCGTTGTTATCACATGTCATATCACATGTGATATTATACATTATTACATGTAATACTAATATGTTTAGTTTTCAAAATTCACCAAAAAAAAAATTAAAAAAAAATCATCGAAAGTATACCATGTGAAATGTCTAATTGAAGAGAAAAAAATGTGGTGCATTTTTTATAATTTTTTGACTATCCGTTTTAGAGATGTTTAATTTTAAAGAACATAGGAGAAAGTGAGAGAAAGTGAGAAAAAATGGGGTTTTATTAAAATGACTTTTGTAACTCGATAAATGGAACTCTTCCATTTGTTCTTTCAATTTCATCAAATTTTCTGTATTAATTTGAACTCAATTATTACCTTTTAATAATCATTCATTTTGTATTAATTTATTTCATAGTCTTTCAATTCTTTGGTATCTTTAACTACGTATAAAATATTTCATGCTATAGTATTAAACTTCTATTCAAACAAAAACAATTACAAGAATGCCCATGTACATTCATATCTATCTTAAATAGTTACTATACTTAGAACACATAAAATTTGAATTTTATTTTAAAAGATTGTAGATAAATCCTTGGTCAAATTTTATGGTGAACTGATAAATTGACTCCATTTCTATATTATCTTGAGTTAACTTTATAATGGATTTATGAACAAATTGCCAAATGGGGAATTCTGGGATCCACAAGTTCCATTAAATATAGCTTGCTATAAATAGAAGAAACTACACATCTGTATATGTAAAGTCCGATGATATTGGTTGGATAAAGGTCAAAGTCAAAGTCAATGGTAAAGATATCATAGCTAGTAATCATAAACGGTACGTTGCCGTGTCAATTTAATGAAATATGTAAAGTTTAATGAACTACATAATTTTTATTAAAAATGATGAAATGCTGATGTGATGCGTTAGATTACAATGCAACGGAGAAAATCTAATGAATGGGTTTTTGATCAATTTGTAAATGGGTCATACTCCGATCCGCCAATACTAGGAGTAATAATAAACAATATCTAAATGGAGGTTTGTTTGGAATTATTATAGATGTAACTTTTTCTAGTAAGGTTGGAGTTAAATTAAGTTCTATTCATTTCACAAGTATTGTTGGGATTTATGTTTGTAGTATTAATAGCATTAGATTCTTAACTTAGAAGTATTAGAGAAGTATCAGAGTATAGGTGTAACATCCACCCTAAGGGCCTAGTAGTATTCAGGTAATTTCCTAACTTTAAATTTATTATTTAATGTGTTAGGAATATTTTGGTATTATTATGTTTATTTGATAATATTAGTCAAAAGGATAAATGAATTATCGTGACTAATAAATAATTCGTTGTTTTAAATCGATCTAGTTGACGGTAAAATAAAATAGTTGGTTTTCGCAAAATGGTTTTAGGTTCCAGACAATAGAGTAAGAAGGGAACTAAAATTGTAATGGTAATGGGTTAGATTAATATATATATACACACACACTTATACATACAAACTTCTGTAATCTTCTACACAAATATACACACATTTAAGAACCTACGAACCGAAGTGAAATTTCAAAAAGGAACTTTCTGTGAACTCTTAAATGCACATCATCACCATCTTGTTTAAACGGAAATTCAGTAACATCAGCCTCATCTTGCTCCTCTTGCTCCTGTAAGTATTTAGTGTTTATAATTGTATTTTTTATGAAATTAGTCAATTCCCGAATTGATTATGAAATTTAAGCTTGAAAGATGTTATATGATGTTATTTGATGCATATAAGTTGTTAGAAAGCTTGTTAGAATGATAGGAAGTCGAATTCGTGAGTTTTGGAAGCAGAAAGTTCGGGGATTCTGGGTTCAGCAGCAAACTTCGAGTTTGAAGATGAACTCAGTTCGCAGTGCTTGATTGCGAAGCGAACTGAGTTGTCTTGCGAACTGAGCTACCTTGCGAACCGAGTTGTCCTGCGAACTGAGAATCTCTGCAAACTGTGATTTTAAAAGTTTTATTTTGTTTCTTAGACTTCAGGGATTTGCTTTTGCTTAAATATGTTATTATGATGTTTGAGTAAATAATATAAGTGCATTGTTATAACATGAAAATATGTTATATGATTGTGGAATGAGTTACTAACTCATTATTTGTTGTATTCTCAGATCAGCGGAAGACTCAGTAACATTAGACTTCTGAGTTCTTTGACTGAGACTGACATGTGAGTAGATCTGGAACTCACAAGTTTGATTTGGTTGTAACGGTTTGGTTGCAACAAGCAAACGTAGATAAAATTGATAGACTGTTTAGTCTGATTTGCTGATTATGAATCTACGTGCAATGTGACCTTCGGGCATTGATTGCTAATAAAGAGGTCAACAGATTGTTGGACTTGATTATTACAAGATTACAGATACAGGGTGTTGTACATGTGTTGTATTAAAACCTGTATTGTGTAGTGGTAATAGCAAGTTATCGGTATATTCTGTAGTGGCCAATACAGATTGTGATAAGCGTTTCTTGAGGGCCACCGCGGCAGTAGGGTTCCTCAAAAACCACCGATCCTCTTTGATGATATGTGTTTACGATTAATTGATGTAAACAGATTGTTAAGCTAAGTTGAACTGTTAGTTTCGTATTCATTCACTTAGCTTCGTGCTAAACCCCCACTTAATCCCTGCAGGTCATGATTGAATGGGCGGGCAGGAAGATTATGTTTAAGGAATGTTTGACCGGCTGGCAACTCTGATATATTTTTGATAACTAATGAAAGTTGAAACTATGTAACACCGGGTTATGTAAGATATTTTGAACATTATATATGTACTTTTGTAAATGTTATTAATATATTATATGTTTTGACCTACGTTTTCGAATGAAAGTATATTTTATATAATATACGAAGAGAGGGGTGTTTCAATAGGTCAGTTAGGTTCTTGGTATGGTCTCCCCGATTGTGTAGATAGGCTAGGGTCCATTAAATTGTTAGGTTTTCCATATAAACATTATAAATAGTCGATCAACATAACACAAATAACTCACGAGATTTCAATGTATAACAATAAGTTTGTAATTCACTTTTTATTCATAACCTTTTTAAATACTTTTAAAGATATTGGGTTTACTAGGATTAACTGTTTTACTGAGGAATATAATATAGAATAGTCAACTTTCATGATTATTATTATAAAGTTATACTATTAAAAGTTGGATCAAAGTTCAAACCATCACCAACCAAATACATATCTATCTATCAAGGGGTTTAACTGCCTGAAAATGGTTCCTAATTGTCGGCTACTGAGTCTTGTTACATTACTACTACAACCAATATCGATAATCGGTTTACCTGAATGTAATTTTCCAGCAGTATATAACTTTGGTGATTCAAATTCGGATACTGGTGCTTTATCTGCCATGTTTGGAGAAGCTGCTAATCCTCCACCTAACGGGGAAACTTTCTTCGGTTCCCCTGCTGGTCGCCGTTGTGATGGTCGCCTTCTAATCGATTTCATAGGTACATACATATAAATTCCAGCTTATTTGTTTTAAGACACACATCAAGTACATAGTTTTTGGTATGAAAAAAGTCTTGGTCAGTGTTTTCAAGTTTATGCTGGTCAACTGTTTTTGCCATTTAATTTGTTTACAATACATTATTCTTGGGAAATTAAACCATTGTAAATACTTTTATGGATTAATTCCAAGTTTTGTACTCGTATCATATTGGTTATGATTTTTATTTTTATTTTTAAGTATTTTTTTTTCCTCTGTTTTTTTTCTCTCTCTGGCATGTTCTTTTGAAGTTGTCAAGTTTGAACTAGCAAAGTGCTATGTCAAAGTGTCAACTATGACGTGGCTAAAATATGATGATTTTCAGCTGAAGGATTAAAATTACCATATCTTAGTGCATTTCTCGATTCGATTGGAACCAATTTCAGCCAGGGAGCAAATTTCGCCACGATCGGATCCACAATCCGACGTCAAAATACTACCATTTTCCAAAGCGGATATAGCCCGATTTCTTTAGACATTCAGTATGCCGAATTCTCGATTTTCTTGAAAAGATCCCAATTAATCCGCCAAAGAGGTACTCATTTGAGGCTCATTAACATAATAAATTGTGTATCATGTAATAAGATGTGACATTGCACATAACCATAGTGCAGGAGACATCTTTAAGACCCTGTTTCCAGAAAAGAACGAGTTTTCTAGAGCGTTGTACACGTTTGATATAGGCCAAAATGATCTCACCGCTGGGTACCAACTTAATATGTCTCCCGAACAAGTTAAAGAGTACATCCCGGATGTTATATCAGAATTCACAACTACCATAAAGGTAAGAAACTTGACTTGCAGGTGATTTATACTAGAGGTAGAAAAATGTATAGGTCGATCCGTAGTCAAAACGGGCCAGGTTGGGTTGACTCGAAAAACTTGTTACTCATTTATTGTTTGATTATAATAATTATTTAGTGTCAATTTTTGGTACATGCTGAGTAGGATTAGCTTGACTCGAAACACTTTTTGTCGGTATTTACTAACTAATTAGTGCGTCAAATTAAATAAGGAGTACCAGTTAGGAGCTTCGGTGTACTAAAAGTCGTTTGGATGACTATTGATGCCTTTGACCCGTTTGGCGGTTATTTTCTTGTTAGCTTTTTTTATATACTCAAACATTAGTTAACTACTTGAAACTATCACCTTGTACCTTAACATATTGTTGACATACTCTTAAATCACAACGTGTAAACAGAATGTGTATGCTCTTGGTGGCAGAGCATTTTGGATACACAACACAGGGCCGGTCGGTTGCTTGCCTTATATCATGGATACTGAAGTGATCACAGCGGCACAGGTGGATAAACTTGGTTGTGCAGACCCGTTTAATAATATTTCAAGGTATTTTAACCAGAAACTTAAGGAAGCAGTAATCCAACTCCGAACGGAACTCCATTCAGCTGCCATCACCTACGTTGATATCTATTCAGCCAAGTATTCACTCATCGCCCAATCAGAAAAGCTTGGTAAGTTTGTGCTTGCACCCTGGGCTATGTTTCATTTTTAACTAAACATGTCGAGATGGGTAGCAGGTGTTTCTTTTTTTATATACAAATTGAAAGTAACTATAAATATTGATAGCAGAACTCATCATTATAAAATGTTTAAAAAAAAATATTACCATAAAAATCTAAATCATTGAAAATATGTAGTTAAAAGGTAGCAAGTAACTAGGTACTGTATTAAACATGGATTTTGGGCGACTTTCACCACGTTTCCCTTTTAGCTAAATGTTCAAATTCAACCAATTTGACCTATTTAGTATAATACACGACCCAAATTAACCCGTTCTTAGTTAAATGTGTCAAATTTGTCATTTACAGGTTTCGGTGACCCATTTGTAGTATGTTGTGGGCACGGAGAAAAGCACAATTTCAACAATGCGCAGATCTGCGGCTTCACAGAAACGGTGAACGGTACAGAGGTCTTGATCGCAAAGTCTTGTGAAGACCCATCATCGTCGATCATTTGGGACGGGATTCACTTCACGGAGGCAGCTAACAAATGGATCTATGAGCAAATTGCCAATGGGGCATTCTCTGATCCACAGATTCCATTAAACATGGCTTGCCATAGAGAGAAGTGAACATATTTATTTATTTGTAGAATTATAACAATAACAAATTTCATGTAAAACATTTTGTATTATCTGAGTTCTATTAACAGTGAACCTAAATTATAAGTTTACCCAACATATCTAAGGTCACTGAATTTGGATTATCATTGTTTTTTGGATTGAATGTCTAAACATGTGAAATGTTTTCTTAAATTGCATTTTGGATCAAACTATCAAAAGTTTCTATTACATGTATTGAATTTTGTTCATTATTAAATATTAAATAAATATAAATATACATATATAATAACAACAATTGAAATTTTCATACCGAAAATAATTAAATTTTGATACATACAAATACACTATATAGAAATTTAGATAAAATTTACACACTTTTTTAAATTACTTATTTTTTATCTTATATGTCAACTCTAATGTGTTATTTACCAAACTGACTTATTTATACTTTTCCTTAAGTTTAATAACCGGAGTATAAGCTAATGACGTGTGACTCAGTTGATAATGGGTGAAAGCATCTTTGTCATAAAAAGCACAAAATCAGGGTCTCAGACAATTACATCCACCGTTAAATGAGTCAGGTATGCCCCATTTATGCATAGGTAGTCGATTGTGGACCGGTTTAATTTACCCGTTATCAACCTTTAGGCACTAAACTAACGTAGTATAGGTACAAATTAATATATTTCTAAACTTGTAAAAAGAAAAAAATAATAATATTAAGTTACTTAACCTTGTTAAAAAATGTGAAGTAAAGAAACACTAGAGTCAGTTAACCCATATAAAATGAATGGAAGTACTGTTTTTCACATAGTCCACCCGCTCCTTGTAATTTATTGGAAATCTCTTTTCTCTTTCTCTTATGGAATCTCACAGCCTGAAAATGGTTTCGATTTGCAAGGTACTAATTTGTGTTATATTATTGCTACAACCAATCTCTATATTCAATTTGCCTGAATGCAATTTTCCGGCAGTATTCAACTTTGGTGATTCAAATTCGGATACTGGCGGTTTATCTGCAGTGTTCGGACAGTTTCCTCCGCCCAACGGAGAAACTTTCTTTCATTCTCCTGCAGGTCGCCGCTGTGATGGCCGCCTTTTAATCGATTTCATAGGTACGTATTCATCACTTCTACATTCATCAGTTGATTAATTAGCATTTTAAGTTCTATATTTTAAAGCCGCCAAGGTTGTTCATGAAATCCAAAGTACATTACTATCGATTTGAACGTGTTGATTAGTATTAAGTTATTTCATATCATCGACGATTCGTAGAGCTCCTGAAAGGTCAACAAGTTGGCTTGAGTAGGATTTCTCGATTACTAACAAAATAAAATAAAATAAAACACGACTACAAACTCGTACTTTATCAACTTATTTACTTAAAAAAAGAATACCACTGTTATTCAATGAGAGAATCATAATAAATGATATTTTGTTTGTCGCATTTGGTCCAGAAATATTGTTTTTAATCATATGGATGTATTAGGATCAGCATATTCTTGACACCAATCTATAAGCAGGATTAGGACTACTTCCTTTCATTTATATTTATATTTATTTTTTGACTAGTGTAATGTATTTATGTTACACTAATTCAAAAAATAACATATCTAGGGAGTGTTTGGGATTGCTTACTGTAAAATATTTATTTGATTAAAATATAAGTAGGTGTTAACATGCTTATTTTTGAGTGTTTATTCCTAATTACAAGCAGTTTTCATAAAGATTTTGGATTGACTTATTTACTTTAAAAATAAGCAACAAGCAAGCGTTTAAATAAGCGAATCCCAAACATCCCCTTAATTCAGAAACATGATCATATAGCATTACAATGAGTCAAGACTAATTATTTCAATTGATTTATAGTTTAATCATTGAAAAATATTGTAAATCTATCTTGTATTGAACTTGAGTGATTCCCATTTGACATTCAGCTGAAGGTTTAGAATTACCACACCTAAGTCCATTTTTGGATTCGATGGGTACAAATTTTAGCCATGGAGCCAATTATGCCACGGCAGGATCCACAATCCGACGTCAAAACACTACCATTTTCCAAAGCGGTTATAGCCCGATTTCCTTAGACGTTCAGTATGTTGAGTTCTCTGATTTCTTGAAAAGGTCACAAATAATCCGTGAAAGAGGTAGACATTTACTTATATAATTTCCATATGATTCATTTTTTTTAATGTGATACTTAAAATGGCAAATTTGCAGATGATGTATATAAGAAACTGTTTCCGCCAAAGGAAAAGTTTTCTAGCGCTTTGTACACGTTTGATATAGGCCAAAATGATCTAACTGCTGGTTACAAACTCAACTTGTCTACTGAACAAGTAAAAGCGTATGTCCCAGAAGTTATATCACAGTTTACGACTACCATCAAGGTGAGAGACGCGCCACTTAGTTGGTGAGTTGTTGAGGTTTATTAGAGGTGTAGAAGCAGACGGTGTGAAAAACGGGTCAAAACAGGTCATTTTCCAGTTAGATAAGAAATGGGTCGGGTAATTGCTCGGTACATGTCAAAATAGAACTTTTAGGCATGGATCAAAACGGGTCGGGTCAAGTTGCATACAACGGTGCAACATTTTTTTAAAATATTGTGTTAGTTATGATGACAAAAACTAAGAACAGTGTAATTTTCCTTTATATATGAGAAATTATACGTGGTTTTAAGTGGTTGCAATTGAAGGCAAATATAATTTTCCACGATCTTTGTATTCACAGAGTTTCAATATAAATACAGATGAGAGACTCCAAATTAGGGACTGATCTCCACTCATTTAGGGATGATCATTGACCAAATATACAACCTAAAATAGATGAGATTACTTCTAAATATATAATAGAATATATAATAATAGTACAGCTAATACACCCCTTCAGTCTGAGCAGTAGAAGGACGGATGCACAGATTGGACCGAAAACGGTTGAAAAGATGACGCGGAAGCCCTTTGGTGAAAATATCAGCGTACTGAAAATCGGCTGGAACATGTAAAACCCAGACAGCACCAATTCTGACTTTTTCTCTGACGAAATGAATATCAAGTTCCACATGTTTTGTACGCTGATGTTGAACGGGATTTTCAGATAAGTATACAGCCGATATATTGTCACAGTAAACAATTGTAGCCTTGCGAGTGGGAACATAAAGTTCAAGAAGTAAGTTACGCAGCCAACTCGTTTCGGCAACCGCATTTGCAACCCCACGGTATTCAGCCTCGGCACTTGATCGAGATATGGTTGCCTGACGTTTTGATGACCATGAAACCAAATTATCCCCTAAGAAAACACAGTACCTGGAAGTGGAGCGACGAGAGTCGGGGCAACCCCCCCCAATCAGCGTCAGAATATGCAGTAAGTTGGGTTGATTTTGAGGGTGAGATACGGAGTCCGTAAGTAATTGTTCCTTTAAGATAACGAAGAACTCGTTTGAGGAACTGAAAGTGTGGATCACGTGGGGCATGCATGAACAAGCAAATTTGTTGTACCGCATATGTAAGGTCCGGACGGGTGATAGTGAGATACTGTAAAGCTCCTGCTAATTGGCGATAATGTGTCCCGTCAGGTAGTAGTTTACCACTTGTTGCACTCATTTTGGGGGAAGTGTCAACAGGAGTGGAACTGGGTTTGCAATCTGCCATATGAGCCCGGGATAGAATGTTAGCAGCAAAATTTTCTTGTGAAAGGAACAAGCCGTCGTCTTTATGTTTAACTTGGATCCCGAGGAAATGATGAAGAGTGCCTAAATCTGACATAGCAAACTCACGAGATAAAAGAGCAATGATGTTAGTGAGAAGCTGGTCATTAGAGGCTGTGAGAATGATGTTGTCAACATACAATAGTAAATAGGCCATATCATGTCCCTTTTTGTAGACAAATAGGGAAGTGTCACTAATGGTACTCCGAAAACCACACTTGGTAATATAAGTAGCAAATCTGTCATACCACGCCCGAGGGGCCTGGGCCTGTTTGAGCCCATAAAGAGACTTGCGTAACCAGCACACATAATTAGGGCGAGTGGTATCGGTAAACCCTGGAGGTTGAAACATATATACTGTTTCTGTTAAGTCCCCGTGAAGAAATGCATTTTTAATGTCGAGTTGGTGAGTTGACCAACCCCGGGAGACAGCTAGACTAAGCACCGTTCTGATTGTGGTCGGTTTGACTACGGGACTAAACATTTCATCACAATCGATTCCTACCCGTTGACATTTCCCGTTAACAACTAACCGGGCCTTGTACCTCTGTAAGGTGCCATTAGCATTAAACTTGTGACGAAACAACCATAGGCATCGAATAATGTTTGCATCAGGGGACCGAGGTACCAAGTCCCACGTTTGATTGTCCATAAGAGCTCGGTATTCTTCAGTCATGGCGTCATGCCAATGTGGATCGGACAAGGCTTTGGTGTGGGAAGTTGGTACGGGAGATATAGTAGTTTGAGCAGTAGTATGCAGGTTAACAGGAGTTTGAGAGTTGGATGCTTGGGAACGGGTTATCATGGGGTGGGTTGATGTGGGTGGTGGTGGCCGGGAAGTTGGTGGAGGCTGTGGCGTTGGGGTAGTGGCAGTTGAGGAGGGCTGTGGGGTGGTTGTGGTGACTGGTGGCTGTTTATTCCGGCGGTGATAGGTGTGGATAAGAGGGGGCTGTTGTAAAATGGTAGATGCGGAAGTGTTTTGGGCAGAAGAGTTTTTCACGGGTGGTAGGGGAGTAGGTGGTAGAGTGGTTGGTGAGTCAAAGATGATAGGGGATGGGTCAGACTCGAGGAATGAGTAGTCTAAGGTTGCAGGGGGATGTTTTTCAGAATATGGAAAAAATGTTTCGTCGAAAGTGACGTGACGAGAGAGGATGACCTTGCCGGAAGAAAGGTCAAGGCAGCGATACCCGCAAAAATTGGCGGGGTAGCCTAAGAAAACACAACGAGTGGAGTGGTGTTCCAACATGTGTTTCCGTGTCGCGGTTGTGTTAGGATAACACGCACAACCGAAAACCCGTAGGTGGTCATAGGAAGGGTAAATTTTAAGAGTTTGGTCGGGAGAATGTTGTGGAGATAGCATGCAGTATGTAATGCTTCAACCCAGAAATGTGGTGGGAGAGATGCATGTGTGAGAAGCGTAAGTATGATCTCGTTAAGTCTACGAATCATACGCTCAGATTTCCCGTTTTGTTGGGAAGTGTGAGGGCAAGAGAAGCGGAAGAGTAGACCGTTTGTTTCAGCAAAAGATTTGAAATGTTGGTTATCGAATTCACCCCCTAAGTCACATTGAAAAGCTTTGATTGTGAGATTGAATTGAGTTTGGATGTATTTATGAAACTGAGAAAATTTGGAAAATGTTTCAGACTTGAATTTCATTGGAAAAACCCAAGTATATTGCGTGAAATCATCAATTAGAACCATGTAATATTTATAACCTGTTTTGCTGGGGACAGGAGATGTCCATAAGTCACAATGAACAATATCAAATGGTAAAACAGTAGTAGAATTAGAATCGGAAAACGGTAATCGTTTGTGCTTGGAAAGCTGACAAGAATTACAAACCAAAGATCTACTACGTTTAGAACATGGAATAATATTATTCAAACTAAGAAAATCCAAAACAGGAAGACCAGGATGTCCCAATCGATCATGCCAAAAATCTCGAGCACTGGAGGTGAAGAAAGTGGAGCTGGTAACTGGATAAGTGAGAGGATACAGTCGGCTTGAGCTATTGTGGCGGGACAGCATCTGACCACTCTTGTAATCCTTCACAGAAAACCCATGGGGATCAAATTCAATGGAAACATCATTATCAACAGAGAGTTTACGAACAGATATGAGATTCTTAATGATGTTGGGTGTGTAAAAAATGTTGTTTAGGTGTAGGTTTCGTGTGGTTGTTTGAATGGTGGAAGAACCCGATCCACGAACCGGCACACGAGCACCATTACCAACAAATATCGAGCCAATGGGACAATTTGGCGAGGGTTTAGAAATCTTACCTTGGTCGCCCGTGAGATGGTCTGTTGCACCCGAGTCCATGTACCATTGATCATCAACTGGGTCCATGGTAAGTGCTTCGCCAAGCTGAGTTGGCTCTAGTGGGTCAAAGGCAGTGAGATTAGCCTGGTTCGCTGCTGCGTCAGAAGGGCTTGGGCCAGACCTGCGATGTGCAGGTGGGCCGCGAGGTGTGGGCCAGGCTGGCATAGGAGATCCAGCCCAAGGAAAGGCCTATCCAGAGTTGGTGGGATATGGACATGGCGGTGGGCTCCAATAGGCCCAATTGGGTAGCCGATTAGGCTGATAATTCCATGGCGACTGAGGCTGGCCTGAACCACGCCTAGGGCCTGTTGAGGAAGAACCAGTCGAGTTATTGGGCCGCCTATTTCCGGGCCTGTTATTGGGGCGTCTTTTGTTGACATAGGTTGAACTTTGAAGGATCATGTGGTGGTTCTGAGGAAACAGCAGCCATGGCAGTCGGTGTAGACATGGTTTCCCGGGCAGTTTGTCGGTGATGTTCCAACTCGAGCATACTACAAGCAGTCTCCCATGTGGGAAGACTCTGATTGATATACGAGGCTACGTTGTCATATTCTGCCGGAAGTCCTCTAACAAGTTGGAGAACGAGCCTCTGATCATTAACAGGAGAATCCACGTCATTAAGTTGACTGCCCAGATCCTTGAGTTTTTGACAGTAAGCTTCAAGACACGCCATGGATTTTAATGTGAGGTTATTGAATTCATGCTCTAGGGCCGCCGCCCTAGATCCCTTGTTGTTGAGGAAAATGGCTTTTATTCGAGACCATGCTTCGTGGGCAGTGGATTGCAATACAATCGCATCAATTTCACTCCATGCTTCATACTCTGCATCAGTTTTAGCCGGAGGCGGTGTCCCGTCAATGTGTGACATGACTTTGTATCCCTTGGCATGTAGTTGAAATAACTTGACCCACGAAGAGTATGAAACCTTCGTACCGTCAAGCACCCGGACCTTGTGTTGAATGTTGGTCATGGTGTAAACGGGGTGAAGGGTCTCGGTGACATTTTCAGGCTTGGCATCCATGGATAGCAACTGAAGGTGATGGCAGAGAAGAAATCAGACCGTGGTTTGATCTCTGGGGTTTGAGAAAAAAAACGAGAGCTAGGGTATCGAGACTAGCTCTGATACCATGAAGGCAAATATAATTTTCCACAATCTTTGTATTTACAGAGTTTCAATATAAATACAGATGAGAGACTCCAAATTAGGGACTGATCTCCACTCATTTAGGGATGATCATTGACCAAATATACAACCTAAAATAGATGAGATTACTTCTAAATATATAATAGAATATATAATAATAATACAGCTAATAGCAACGACCATCTCTAAATTGTGCAGTCACACTCATTGATACGTTCTTGAATTACAATGTGTAAACAGAATGTGTATGCGCTTGGTGGCAGAACATTTTGGATACACAACACAGGGCCAGTTGGTTGTTTGCCTTATATCTTGGATACACGCTTGATCACAGCAGCACAGGTGGATAAGCATGGTTGTGCCTCGCCATTTAATGGCGTTTCACAGTATTTTAACCAAAAACTCAAGGAATCCGTAATACAACTCCGAAAGGAACTTCAGTTGGCTGCAATCACCTATGTTGATATCTATTCAGTCAAGTATTCACTCATTTCCCAGTCAAAAAAGCTCGGTAAGTTTGTGTTTTGACCCATTTACTTATAAATTGGTTCGGATGCCTTTTATCTCTAACGGGTGGAGTGGGTCAACAAAAATTAATGCACAAAACCTCCTAAACCGTTTCGCGCAAAGATTTTGATTTCTTTTATAATTACAACTAATTCATTAGTAATGAGTAGCCTTGTAAAAAGTGAACAGAAAAGTGTATGCAGGTCAAACTGACCCGTTTCAGTTGAGCCCATTTTACCTTTAGTTTTTGCTTTGCATTATGTTTTGTCCTAAAAGATTAACTGATTGTGAATTTGTGATGATAGGATTCGGTGACCCGTTCTTGGTGTGTTGTGGGCACGGTGGAAGGTACAATTTCAACAATGCAAGAAGGTGTGGGACCACAAAGATGGTGAAAGGTAAAGAGATCTTGATTGCAAAGTCTTGTGAAGATCCTTCATCACGAATCCTGTGGGATGGAATTCACTACACTGAGGCAGCTAACAAATGGATGTACAGTCAGATAATCAACGGGGCATTCTCCGATCCACCAGTTCCATTAAAGATGGCATGCCATATATAAAAAAGAGGTGAAAGCAATTGTATCCATAGGGTCACAGATTAATATTTATAGCAACATTTAAATCTGTCTTAAGAGTTTTGAGAAGTGATTTAATGCAGGGTGCTAGAGTATCTGTAGGATACATACAACTTAGAATGCATAAGGAACAAGTTACTAATGCATTTATTTTTTATCTAAATCACCAGTTGCAAAACTAGCCAGATTTTCGTTCTGTTAGAATAACTAGAAGTACAGGAAGCACAATAATATTTAAACCGGACCAATCTCTGCGAATGAAAAATATAAGCCCATGACCGAAAATGTTCTTGATAATTGTCTAGACTATATTTTTACCAATTTATGTCTCTAGTTGTATTGCGACAACTTCAAATTACTTTGGTTAATTTAAATACAAAGGCATTATTCTCCGAATGTATTAATGGAATGTGAAGTTTTTGACAAGTTAGATGTTATTGCAAATCACCGATTTCTTAGATGTTACTAGTTTTTGTATAAGATCATGCTGAGTTTCTGACTGTAGTTTTCCTGCCATTAGATGTTATTCGTTCATGACTATGATTGGATTTATAATTTATTAGCTTAATAACTTAAATTGAACGCCATTAGATTATAGTTAACCTATGATATTGCATGAGGTATATATGAGCCAGTATAAAACGTTACTTTACAAGCTACCAAATCTTTTGTCCATCCCAATAATAATAAGTGCAATGCAATATATGCAATACTCTTCAACATGTTAACTTCTGCAAATTGAAAAATCAGAAAAGGGGACAATTACTGAAATCGGACCGCCTAGGCCAAAAATTGGTAAAATTTACATCGGTGTACAACTTCTACTGTATGAGATGTAAGTCATGGTAAGATCACTGGAAACTGCATTTACTGGTTGTCGATCTGTTAAGTCAGCTACAGTAATATAGGGTTAATAATATAGAAAGCTACTAGACAATAAAGGAAGGCAAAAAAATTAAAATAACAAAATAATTACTCAATCAAACCTCAAAATGAACAATATATAAGTCAGTCAATGCTATCACAAGCTCTACCGAAAAGCTTTCAGGTCAACTATCATGACTGTAATATCATCTAAACTACCTCTACTTACAGCAAGGTTCACAAGCTCCTTGCAAGCCTCCACAAGCCCATCAGGTTTCAAGCCATGGTCCTGGTTCTGGTTCTGGTTCTGGTTCTGGTTCTGGTTCTGATCCTGTTCATGGTTCTGTTTCCTTAACTTTGTGTGGTTCACAAACGAAACCCATCTAGCCTTGTGTTGAGGTTCATCATATTCACTACTGAAGTAGTTTTCACTTTCTTTCCAGTTATTATTAACTCTCCTTTTCATTTGCTTGACCTGACAAACTTTCTTCAGTTTTGGTGAAAGATTCGTCATGCATCTGGTCACCACATCAATAGCTTCTTGATTTCCAACCTGAAAATATTTTAAGTCAAACCTGTTAACTTATCAATCCATATTTGGAAACATTTCGTCACGACTCATGAATTCCAATCATCAAGTTTCCGTATGCAATTTAAACACTTCATGTCAATAGAAGAATAATTATTTTATTTGACTTTGAAAAGTTAACCTATGATGGAAACACGAGAAACCTGAGTTATGCATGATATCTCTATGTAGTTATCATATTTTCCAGTAACATTAGTTTATTTGACCTCAAAAGTCAAGCCATGATAGAATATGTACAACAAAAGAATGAATGATATCAATGCTTACCTCATCCCAAAGTCCATCAGAAGCCAAAACTAGATACTCAACGTCATCTGTCAGTGGTAAAGTCTTGGTCTCAGGTTCACCTAACACCCAATCTTTCAAATGAGCATCACCTATGCTTCTTGAGACAGCGAGCACACCATGAACCCTCCAAGTCCCCCGATGAAGCTCGACATATCCGCCCTGATTCACACACAAACAATTTCCATTTCATTTTTTTCTCAAGAAAATGATACTTATTATTGGTGGCAAGATGGCCAGATCGAGTAACAGATCAAAACGAACTTGGTTTGAAATGGGTTAAACCAGTACGGGCCAAAATGGCAGGAGTCATATTGACCTGTCAAGCACCTTGTTGTCCACTTTTATAAATAACTATAACTTTTTGTACGTAATTAATTAGATCTTTAGAAAGAATGATTTATAGGATGTTGTATGCATTGAAAATGGGCTAACGATAACTTTCAACCCATTCCCCGTTTTAGCATAGTGTTTTTGAATTGTCTCATTTGACCCATTTGAGACTGAAATGACAACCCAAATCGACGGATTCATAAGTATATGGATTGAATTTAATACCTAACCCACTAATATAACTGTACCTTATCTTCTATCCTTTTACGTTCATCCTCATTCGATGCTTTGTGATCTTTAGTTAAAGCACCAGCCTTTCCCTTTCTGGAAAGAACAGCTCTGCAATCACCTAAGTTCGAGATAACAACCTCTTTATCTTTGATAAGGGCAGTGACACAGCAAGCACCACTCTCTACTCCCTGTTAGTCATCGCCACATCCATTCAGTTTTTAGGTAAAAAATATGACTATGCATAGTCATTTTCGATACGGGTTTACTTATAACATTTTACATGATTAACTTAAAACATTTGTAAAAAATCCGACACAACTTTCTATACTAGTTTCCAAGAAGAGTGACATCCCGATCCAGTGAGATTTTTGCCACTACAAGTGTTCTTTAAAAGATGAAGTCAAGTACAGTAGATAGTTTGCTAAAAAAAAAGTACAGTAGATACAAATGTTAAACATTAGACACATAAATGACAATTTCTTCCCAATTTACAAATTTGAAGTTGAAAAATGTCCATTTTACCCTTTGGAGTTTGACTTTATCATTGGTATACTATGACCAAGTCTAAATCTTGAAAAAGTAAACATATATGTGAACAACTCTTAACTAAGCTTGAACTTAAATACAACAACTTACAAGAACTAGTCAAAATGTAGTTAAACAAATACTTGACATTGTCGTCACAATCAACAATCTGATATTTGTGTACACAATCTACCTATACTTGACAAAGAGAATTCTTTAACACATGAATAACAAAACTATCAAAGTGTAAAAGGAATGATTAAGATTTGTAAGTATCGTACCCGGTCTTCACTTTCACACAAGACCATGTAGTTTGTCTTAAAAAATTATAACCAGTTCCAAAATAATTTACTAAATATTCTACTCTTAGTTACACAGTTTTCACTAATGTATATTCCTACAATGCTAAGTACTCAATAAGGGTAAAATACGCAGTTTACTATTTACAAAAAGGCATGATTTTGAGCAGAAGAGATTTCAAGTCCATGATTTTTTTTTGCGTTTACATCTCCACGGTTCGGTTCATAATAATCGATAAAACGAGCTGTATAAGATCACGTTTAGATACGCTTTGTTATTCTAAGTTCTAATAATGATAATCTATAAGCTAATTCTGATAAGCTTTAACAAAAATGAAAACGATCATGCGAACCTGCTTAAGGAAATCATCATCTGTTTTCACAAATGCAGCTTTAACAACTTCATCTGTTGATGCATTCTCACCACACTTCTCCATCTTCTCGAAAACATTTGAATGCAAATTCTTCGCTACAAAATCTGCAGCCTTACTTCCTCCATGTCCATCATAAACCCCAAAGAATCCCTAATTTCAAAACCAAAATTTAATCAATTAAACTATTCTCAGCTGGCTGCTGTGTAGCATATGCTCAGCATTTCTACCATATAATATAGTGTGAGCAGTTAACGTTGCCGGTTATCAGCATTTTTACGAAAAATAATCAATAAAAATGCTAAAAAGATAAAATAAAAAATGTACCTTTTCTGAAGAAGTAGAAACAATTGTGTAAGTATCCTCCATGAATGACTTCCTTCCTTTAACAGAGCAAACGCTGACACCGAATCCGCTCGAAGCAGAAATGACGTCAGATTTTGATTCGATATTTTTCGGTTTGAATTCGATTGCTTGAAGTACGTTTGGGATCTCGATCATCGGCGGTCGTTTTCGTTTTTTTGTATTGGATAAAACAGTGAACGGCTCCGGCAACTTGACGCTTATAGCTCCGATGCTCATGTCGGAGATGTTTGAAACGTTTGGAGGCATGGTTGAATAGTCTCGCTGCTGATCGGAGATATAATCTCCGGCGAGCAACATGTACGGGCAATATTTGGAAGTGAGTGGAGTTAAAAGAAGCAAATAAGAGAAATGAAATATAACGGCTACTTCTGGGGCTACCCTACAAGGGTATAAATGACTTTTACACCCTTTTTTTTATTTGTTTGTATATGACCATTCTACCATCTCACATCTTAATTTGCAATTTTACTTTGAGCAAATTAATCTTCCAAAAGAACTTTATCGGGTTTAAGTATGTGCGAAAAAGTGACAATGAATTCGAACCTCGTTGATTATTTGATCAAATCAAATGTCGAAGCTTACGTAATTTCATCGTCATTATTCGGTCAAAAGTCAGATACCACGATAAGCAAAAGAAAAAGAAGAAGTACAACTTTAGTTGTACTCGACAAAGAGTGTTATTTCCTGTAAAAACTAAAAAGTTTGTGGTACTAGTGAAAATTTTCTTGTAAAAAGTTTGATTTTCTTCTGTATATATATAAGAAGTGAGATTCAAAATGTTACAATAGATATGACTAAAGTATTGTGCTCGTTAAGCTATGTAGCGTGATTTTTCTGGGGTGATGGTGAAGTTTAAATTGGAATTATAAAATAATACTTATGGTCGTGTCAAAATAACTAATGTCAAACAAAATTTTATAAAGGTACTATTAATTAAATTAAATTAATGTAATACAATAAAATAAAAAGTGGAGCCGGGTCAAAGGTGTATGTATGGTTAGTCACTTAGTTGGGAGGAGTCAGATATCGGCGGAGCCGTTCGGTTCGGTTGAAAAAAGAAACGAAGTCAACATGATTGAACAGAGCTCAAGTCAAAAGCTGCGGGTTTTTACTTTTTAGTGAACTACTTTTAGAATTTATTCATTGCATCATCAAATATTAACAAAATTTTATTTTCTCAACACACATCCTATGTACGGTACATATTATCTCAAGTGAGATTGGACCCTCGACCTCCCTCTTGATTGAAACTTTTTTTTCTATACTGCTACGTCAAATGCCCTTCATTAAATTTATTGTCTTTTAGTTATACTACATTCCTTAATAATATACACGATTCAATGTAAACAAGCATAAGCTTGATGCAGTATATATGTCACCATGAATCTTCTTTAATCATGGAACATGTCAATGTTAACAAGCACACCGAAATGATATTAGTTGTGTTTGTTTGGTATTTGTAGGCATCACATGTTTAATTCGAAAAATCTTTTTGTTTCTTTCTTCTTCACTAGTGGTTCTTAATGTTTAGTACTTTATATTCACATTTGATGGTCCTGGGGACATTTTGCTTTCACTTAGATGACCTTTCCAACAAGTTCGTTATCTTGTTAACATTCACCATAACCACAAGTGGATAGGATAGAACTTAAGCACCATGTGCTCCTGTTGTCCATAGTGATAAGACCATTTCATAAGGCAAAAATATAGAGTTAAATGCATAAATGTGACTTACACACATTTACACTTTTAGTTCATGTACTTTATTATGCATTACATTGAGGAAGGGATTGGATCAAGTCGCGGAACAGGAACACAAACCAAAGGGTTAGCCTTAGGAAGTGTGATCCCGTGTCCCTCATCCATGTCTACACTTGGTAGATTTCCATATTTCCCAGCCTTCCAGTCGAAGCATTGAATCATCGCGCCTAGCGTTGTATGCATTATGTGCATTGCTAGTGAAGTCCCAGAACACATTCTCCTTCCACTACCAAACGGTATCAACTGAAAGTTTTGTCCTCTAACATCCAATTGGACTCCTTGGTATCTCTCAGGACTAAATTCAAGTGGGTTTTTCCAGTAGTTTGGGTCTCTTCCAATTGCCCACAAATTTATAAAAATAGTAGTATTTGCTGGAATGTGGTAACCTGCGAGTGTGCAATCTTTAGATGATTGTCTTGGAAGCAATGGGCCAGCTGGGTAAAGACGCAATGCTTCCTTCACAACTGCTTGGAGATATGGAAGGTTTGGTATGTCTGATTCTTGGACAAGTCTGTTTTTGCCTACAACTTGGTCGATTTCTGCTACTGCTTTTTTCATTATGTTTGGATGGTTGATGAGTTCTGATAAAGCCCATTCCATTGTACTCGCCGACGTGTCTGATCCTCCGACAAATATATCCTGAAGTTACACACATATTAATATGCTAATTAAATAATTAAAGGGATAAGTGTTTGTAAATGTATTCAACTTTAGTCTAAAGTCTATTGTATCGGCTGTAGTTTTGATAATGTGGCTACTTGTACGGATGTCACGTATAGTGACACCTTATACATATGACACGGCAACAAAGGTGCTTTTAAATACATACAGTAACGATATTTAAGCTAGTTAGTTAGTAGTTTTACTTACGTGCATGAAGGCTTTAATATTATCTCTACTCAACTTTATCTCCATACTCTCATCTTCTGCAATATCGAGTAGTATAGTGAGCAAGTCCTTTACTTGATGTCCTGTCTTGTTCTGCTTTCGTGACTCTTCATGCTCTTTCATGATCCTCTCAATCAGTTTATCGAATCGTTGATGAACATCCTTCAACATTTTCCCAAATCCTTGCAAGTCTAGAGCCCTAAAGAACGAAGAGTAGTTTGAGAGGCTAAATTTACCCATACTCTCAAGCATCACACCAATAAAATCCCTGACTTCCTTTGCATCGCTCTCGTTGTCTGAACATCGTTCACCCAAAAGCATTCTCGTTACAATGTTGTTGCTTATTTTCATCAGTTCTGCACTAACATCTATTGCGTTTCCGAGTTTTGCATTCCTTGATAATGATTTTATAAAAAGATTTATTTCTTCATGCCTAATTGGATATAGCAAGTCAAGTGTTGGTCCATTTAAAAGATGTGACATGATTATTTTCTTCATGAACTTCCAATGTGCTCCGTAAGGACCAAAAGAGAAGCCTTTTGATCCATAAGTGAGATAATCTAATGCTGCGTTTGGGGGTCGATCTAAACAGGACATTTCATTGGTTTTAAGGATTTCTTTTGCGGATTCTGGTGTACAAACAACAACACAAGGTACAGAGCCTAAAAGGACGCGAAAAACGGGCCCATAACGAAGAGAAAGCTTGTGCAAAGCCTGGTGAGCGTTTGGATTAACGAGGTGGAGATGTCCAATGATCGGAAGGGCAAATGGGCTAGGCGGTAATCGAGATTTAGCACGATTAGACTTGAAGAATATTGTACGGATCAAAATGATGGAGGTTATGCATATGATAAGGAGAGACAAATAGGCCATGGTTAATAATATGATGTATTGAAACATGAAGAATTATGCTAAGTTATATAATGTGAAACCTTGTGTTGTCCCACCTTTCAATTATTAATGAATAATACATATGAAAGTTATTGAATCAAGTAATGTGTGCGCGTGAATAGGGAGAAGAGAGTGATGGGCAATAATAGTGAACTTGACACAAAAAGTGAACTCTAAAACAAAATGTAAAGAGAAACCCAATTACCCAACATAAGACCGGTCTCAATCACCGACCGAAACTAACTGGTCAGTTGGTGATAACTCAGCGCCACATTAACACTTCCTTAAACAGTTAAACTGATTAACAACTGTCAACCATGACTAATCACTTCAAATTTCTAGGACTCACACATTATTTAACTTATATATTCTAAAACACAAATTTAAATAAAACAATTACATCCAAGTTAACAAAATATACATTAATTAAAAAAAACATTACAAGAACTAAAAAAAACGTTACATTTATCGGAAGAAAAAAACGATTACAATATTTAAGCATTGCGAAGTTGAAGATGCACGCTTCGATCGCGTTATTCCTTGTCCTTGGTTATCATGTTAGGTAAAATCACACAACAATACATGATTCTTCGTATTTTGTTGATTCTATATGGTCTTGTTTGGTTTTTGATGATTGTCCAACGTCTTTGAAGCACATCGAATGCTCATTCCACATCCTTTCTTGCAGATTCTTGCTATCTCTTGAACTTCGTAGTCTTTTTCTCGATCGGACACTTAAACGACTTCACAAGAGTCACACATTCCGAATAAATTCCGTCAGCGAGATAATATCATTTGTTGAGTTGCGTCCAACAATATTGAAAACTACCTCGGGAGCTCTATGTTGTAATTTCGATTCATTAAGGATGCTATTGTCGTTACTTGAATTCGCGGGACCAAAGTAAGGGTGTCAAATTCACAAATCGTAAGAGGCAACTGCTCCGAGCATGATCGTTGGACATCCTTGATCACCTCTTGTGTATTGACCTTTCCATCGCACATGACAATTTTTTCAAGGCCATTGCATTCAATTGATGCTTCCGAGCATACCCGGAAAATCATACAACTCTAAATGTTTGGCATGTAAACGTTGAACATCTTGGGTTGTTGGTTTTAAAAGGTACTCGGTCGAGAATAGACGAAATATACACTTGGCAAAGTTGTCCAAACAATCGTATGATGTTTGTTGACCCATGTGTAAGTATTCATCAAATGTATCGAGTGCCACATCGTACGCTAATTGGCGTAGGGCAGAAGTGACCTTTAGATAAACGTTAAAACCAAGTTTACCAATAGCGTCTCGGCCTTGACGAAAATAGGCAAAATATGGAGGTAGCGGAAGTTGGGCATACGATGTCATACCTTGACATATACAGATAACAAACCCTTGCTCATCCGAAATCGTGGTTGAAAGTAATCGGGCGAGAATGTTCGGTGCTCGACAAAGTAGTCTTGCCACAAACGTTCTCCGACAACAAGACGATCTCTAGGTAAGCATCGTCTTGGTGCTCTTGGCGGCCTGTTTGAACTTTCGACTTTGTCTTCTGAATTCGTTTCCAACATATCAACAATAGCAATCGGATCAAAACAAGCCTTGACCACCAAATAATCTTCCATATCGAAATCAGAATCTATTTACGATTTGATAATTGTTGGGTTGAAATAGGGTGTAAATAAGTCGAGCTTGCTCGCAAGCTACTCCAGATAGACTCGTTAAAAAATCGATTCGAGCCGATCTTAAACGAGCTCGAGCTCGAGCTTGAACATAGTTTGGAACTCGTTTAATAAACGAGACCGAGCTCAGGCATCTTATATGGAGCTCGAATAAGCTCGTGAGCCTAAACGAGCTTTTCATTTATATACATAAATAATAATTCTTTATATAATAATCTAATATATATATATATATATATATATATATATATATATATATATATATATATATATTATATATTAAAAATAATTATTATATATAATATATAATATAATACTTAATATAATAATAGTAAGTTGTATTATATATCGTTAAAAATTAGACACAAAGATAAATAAATATTATAGATTGATAATATAATAATAAAATAAAAATTATTATGGAATAAACGAGTCGAGCCCGAGCTCGAACTTTTATAATATCAAACGATCTGAGCTCAAGCTTTATATACTAGGTTCGAAACGAGCCGAGTTCGATCTCGAGCCAAGTGAATTTTAAATTTAGTTTATTTATACGGTGTTTGAGATATATTATAAATATTAAAAAATAAAAAACAAATAATTTTTTTAATAAAAAACGGCTATAATACCGTCAATTAACATTTATAAAAAGTATTTTTTTTATTTTTTAAATATCAAAAACAAAAGAAAAATGATTTTTTTTATTCAATTGGTCCCACGTTCTCTTTGCTTGTCTCGTCGCTTAACCGAATAAACACAACTGTCGTGCCAACTGACAGGTTGGTACCAATGGCTTTAACCGACACGTTAGTTTTTCAATCGAAGAGTACATTGGGGGTGGTCTAACTCGATTAATCAAACCCAACCACAAACTATAAAATGGTACTCCGTATCATTCATCTTAATGTCAACAACGAAAACACATAACCCCATTTTAATAAACCATCGTATAAGTTAGTATTGTTTAAGAACATCAAAATTCACTCCTTATCTGCCAATAATAATAATAATAATAATAATAATAATAATAATAATAATAATAATAATAATAATAATAATAATAATAATAATAATAATAATAATAATAATAATAATAAATATCTATTCTTTGACTTGGTTATATTCTATCTTTTTTGTTTGTATCGATTATTATACAAGACTATTTCTGCATTTTATTTTTTCTTCCTTTCAATTCATTGCTCTGTTAAGAAAATAGCAATGTAGATCAACAACCGTTTTGACCAAGTCATTATCTTTTTAACTCTAACGATTTTTATTGCACTTTACAACTCACTCTTATGGAACAGTTGAAATAAGGGTATAATTGACAAAATCGACAAGAGCTTATTGTTGGAGTTAGAAGTTAAATTTTATTAAATTTAGATGTTTGACAAAGTAGCTTTAGCTTAACTTATTGTCACATAAACAATACTATTAATTTATTCTTTTGAATAAAATAAACATAAATGCTTATAAAACTCCAATAAATTTGTATGCCAGACATACCGTTATCGACAATAGTTAGCTGATATTTCACAAATAAAATGAGTAAATTATTGATCAGAACGAGTTGAAAGAATTAAAATGGGTCTAGCCAATTTGGGTTGTTCTTTTTTTTTTCTTTTTCTTTTTTTAATATATAAAAACACAAATACGTAAACATAATCAGAGGTGGGAGCTAAAAAACCTAGCAATAACACAAAAGCATAAAAGGAAAGATGAAATGTAGGGCCTAACTTTCCATTACAACTTGTAAATCCGCCGAGTCAACGTGACAATGAGGCTTACACTTGTTTTATTTACCATGAAAGTCCATAGATTTAATTAATTTAAGTACGTTAATGTATCAACTTGGTTTCATCATATAAAGCTTTTCTATTGACTTTTGCATTTCCATATAATAAAATAGAAATTATAATCATAAACCTCATAATTGTAATAAAAATAAATTTAATGTATACACGTATTGTAGTTACAGTTACGTGTTGTAGTTACAGTTACATGTCACTATTTATTACAATTTAACGGTTGTATCACTGTCTTAAATATAAATCTAAATATTAATAAAAGAAAATCTCTCCTATTAAAATTTTTTAAAAATTTGACACCTATTAACCAAATAAATTTCTTGATTTCACCAAACTTTTAATTGACCAATCATATTCATTGATTTTCCTAAAAAGTCTCTATATTTAAATAATTAAAAAAATGTCACTAATTCAATCTCATCCAAAATCAAAGTTTAATTAATTTAACAGTGATTTAATCTTAAATCTTTTAAGCATAATTACTTTCACGTACAATAATATATATAATCACCAATGATTGAGTGTTGCATTCTAAAAAAACTCTATGTGTTAATAAATAATAAATAAATAACTAAAACTTCACTGACTCACTCATATTTAAAAATTATATTTTATTTTAAGTAATAGTATTTATTAGATAAAATTATATTTATTAGTAATTATGTAAGTTAAAAATTGATATTTGGACTCATGTTACCGTTCATAATCGCTAATGACGATCCATGTGTATACACGAATTTAAATATAATACTTTTTAAATAGATAGTGACCAATCAAATCAAATGCTTAAAATCATAATCATTTAAATATAATTGCTATCTTCAATTTTGCTTAAAATCAAGGTCTATTGACCAATCAAATGCTTTAATTTCATCACACTTTCAATTAATCAATCAAATGCATTTATTCACCTAAAATTTCTCTTTTTAAATAAATAAATACTTTATATATAATATAAATAAACGAGTTATCCCTTTTATATCTATCTAAATAAAATAAATAAATAAATATGTTTTTCGAGAAGTTGAATTACCAAACATTGAGGAGATAACGGCATTGTTTCGAAGATTCCTATTAAATAACTTTTAATTTATTAAATTAATTAATCAATTAACATAATACCATCATAATAATAATCCCTCATTAGATAGAATATATTCACACTAATACAACGAAAAGTCGCATTTAACAATCTGTGGGTATATACGAGTTTATGAAAAATACTTTTATTCGATATGCGTATGTATTCACAGGTTTAAAAAATACTTTTATTCGATATCCGTATGTATTCACATGCTTAACATTCAAATAAACGAAAGATAGTTTTATGCGAAATGAATGTGTATTCACAGGTTTAACATTCAAATAAATGAAAGATAATTTTATGTGAAATGCACATTTTAATTTAATTATCATAATCGTATGTTTATATATCTATCCCAGAAACCATTAGAATACACAGTTTAATACTTAACATTATTAATGCTTAAGTAACTAGTGGCTACATATTAACTTACCTATATTTAAAGTATAAAAGCCTCTTAGAAAGCCCGTATGATCACGAGTTTATAACCTAGTAAATATAATATAAGAAACTATTAATGATGTCATTAAAAATCCAATTAGCCAATAAGATTGCTTGATTTTATCAAATTAGCTAAAATTAAGGAGATGATGTTAATTTACATGTAATTAATTTCCTAATTATATTAAACCCGTATATATTAAAATAAAAAGTATTAAATTTTTTAAAAGTTATCCGAATACCACATACAAAATCCCAAATTGCAATATTTTGAAAGTTTTTATCGGAAGTATTATTTTTTCGTCCAATTTAAATATAATATCTATGAAAAAATTAATATAAAATTTCATGTAATTAGGTGCAGATAAATCAAATAAAGTTATCGCTTACAAATCTACTATTTAACTACTCAAATTAGTATAAAAAATTGACATTAATACATACTATATAAAAATAATATAATTTTTGCGACTTCATTGCATATCTTTAGTTCTTTTTTACTTCGATGCATATCTATTTTAACTCTATTTTAACATATAAAAATCAAATACGAATTCGACAAGCCGTGTGTATACACGGGTTTTAAAACTAGTTAATATATAAAAGTGTTTGTTATTGACAATCGTAAGTAAGAGATGTCATAACCTAAAACCCAAAATGAAATAAAAAAATATTTATTTTAATTCGTCGAGTTGTTCTGAAAATGTTATATGTACTTATATATAAAGCATTTTCATATTTAGTCTGTTAACTTTAATTTTTCAATTGACGCAAAAGAAGTTCATTAATTCTGATTGTTCATAGTTTTTATTTATATTTTTAATTTTTCTTTTTTAGAAAACCACTTAGAAAAAATGTAATTAAAAAAATGTATTTTATAAGGGAAAAAATGATAAGAGACGGTTCAATGGTCTCAATTTTTTTCTCTTCATTCTCCACCTATAACTTCTTCCCTGTGAACCTATTCTCCACTTATAACTTCTTCCCTGTGAACCTATGAATTAAAACTCCCTTCGTCACAAAATTGATGTCTACGTAAAAAATAAATATTAAAAATTATTAAATTCTCAATTTTACCCTCATTTATTACTCTTAATTATTTATTTTTTAAATAAATTCAGTCAAACTTACCTCAAATATACGAGCAAAAATGACTTTATTCCACATATCTTAATTCCTACGAAAATTTATTGGGGGATATTTTTGTGGTACGGATGTAATAATAATATTGAAATTCATATCAAGTCGTCTAAATTATTATCTTAATGGAAGTGGAGAACATAGAACTTATAATTAATGTGATTCTATGTACCCAATTAATAATAATTTACCTTGATAATTCAAACCAATGACCATATTATTGTCTCTATCATTAACATAATATAAAATCATTTTTTTTTTTCAGTTTCTAAACTCTGTCAAACACGAAATAAGCGCCCAATTTCTTCAGTTAAAGGAATAATCTTTGCAACCCACATTTTTTTGGTGAAGACTTCACGAAGAACACCTTCCCTATAATCACATTTTTCATACAACCCACGAAATATTTAAGGTTAAAGCTGTTAAACCCGCATTGTTTTCTTTGAAATAATTGTGGGTTCTTCCATAAAAGCAGTTTTCAGGTACGTTTTTAAGCAAAAGTTCATTACTTTATGTGTGTTATGCTATTTTAGTTAATGATACATGTGATATCTATCTATTTATATCTTCTATATATAGAATATAGAGCAGGGATGTATTTTATATGGTATGATATTGTGAATTGAATGTAAGGAAATTGAGTGGTTTTGTTTTGATTGAAGTTGGCAAACAGCTAGGGTTTGTGAATCTTTATTTGCTTAATCATGTAGTTTTTTTTTATTTATTATGTGTTTTTGTTATGGGTATTGTGAAAATTTTGATCTTGGTGTGAATACTGTTTCAAGTTAGTCAATTTGTCAAAGTTAGGTCAGTTTGTTTATGGAGAAAGTTTAAGGTGGAAATTATATACTTTGTTTTGAGGGTAGCTTCAATTGGTTTGTTTTTGTGTGAAATTTAGTTAACGAATTTAGTGCAAGTTTGCAATTAGGTTTTTGTAGGATTCTGGTTCGTGTTATCCCTTTTTATATGTGGTGTATAACTAGTTATAAGGATTTTCATGTGCAATCATTGTCTTGTATAATAAAATAAAACATTTAGGTATTAAGAGAAGAAAAAGTTTCAGGTTATTGCATTCAAGCAAACGATCAATTTAGTCAGCTAGTTTTTTCGGTAGTTCGTTGTGCCTTTTTTAATTGAATGCAGCGACTAAAAATAAAAATTGATCCAAGTATCAAATAATAATTGAACTACCAAAAACTGTCCGTTGGCTGTTTTATATGTTGTTTGAATTTAGTTAAATTATTAATTTCAAACAACTCGTTTAATTTTTTTGTAGTATATGTTGATCTTGTTGTGCTGATCTAAGCTGTCTGTTTTGTCATTTCTTGATTGACTGCTTGGGTTTCACCGTAGAATGCAAATTGCTTCTGGTGTTTAATCTATTGTGTCACAATGAAAATCGAAGAATATAAACGAAGGGGAACTACTTCTCGAAGGTTCATGTCATTTTTTTACTTCAATTGATGTTGCAAACGTTTTGATGAAAAGTATTAAGTATTATTTCGTTGTTTGTGATGCAATTTTCAGAAAACCAAACGAGTGTATGAGGGCTATTGTTACCATCATAGTTGGTATTGTTTTCGGGTTCTTTATTGGCGTATCGTTTCCAGCTTTTTCACCACCAAAGGTACATAATTTGACATATATCCAAAAAAAGCTTCAAATTGCCAAAATTATTTACTTTGAGTAGGAAAGACTGATAACTAGATTGAACTCTATAAAACGTAATATAATTAAAGCATTAAGTTAATGACATTTCCTTTTATGGTTCAAAACTGATAGCTCAAACTAGTACCTTCGATTGACACATACCTTGGTGACAAAAATTCGGGTCGCTCTACACAAACAATCTTAAATGTGATTTCTGTAACGAGGGACAACGTCTCAACCAAAGCTCAGAAATTTGATGATCCATCAGAGGTAATATTGTTCCACGATTTAATGTTCTTTATAGGTATCCTTATTTTCGTTTGAAGTTGTTTAAAATTACATAAGTTTAATCAAGCTACCCGTCAACGTAAGAGAGTGTCATTTCCCCTGCAACTATAAGCATATATTAACAAAAGACCATAATCCTATCGGTTTACATGGTAGTCAAAGTCTTTTTTACTTTTACCATTCATGTTCAAAGTCAATATATAATTCAATTGAAGTGCATTGAACCAGAATTATTTGCAGATTTACGTCTCAACTAACCCCCGCGGTGCAGAAAGATTACCTCCAAATATAGTTGCTTCTGAATCAGACTTTTATCCCCGCAGACTATACGGTAGACCTAGTGAGGTTAGCTTGTCTCCCAATGGAATTCTTTGGCCAAACATGTTCTTAAAGGTCAACTTCAAAGAACTAATCACTTCATGTTTGCAGGACCTAACATTCAGACCAAAGTATCTTGTAACTTTCACTGTTGGTTATAATCAGAAAGATAACATTGACCAAGCAGTCAAAAAGGTCCGATTTCTTCTCTTTTTATCTGCCACTCGCCACCCTACATCTCTGCCCTAATGATATTGATTCAACAGTTTTCCGGCAACTTTACAATCCTTCTGTTCCATTATGACGGCCGAACAACTGAATGGGATGAATTTGAGTGGTCAAGACGGGCCATTCACGTAAGTGTTCCGAAGCAAACAAAATGGTAAGAAGCTAGCAAGATTTTCTCTTTTTGACTGGTTACATTCAGGCTGTAGCTTTAAATCTTATTTTTACTTTCAAAGGTGGTATGCGAAAAGATTTCTGCATCCTGACATTGTTGCCCCATACGAGTACATATTCATCTGGGATGAAGACTTGGGAGTCGAGAATTTTGACTCTGAAGAGTGAGTGTTAACGCCAATTGTCGTGTGTTTATTAAGCCTTTTTGATTATTCAGTGATTGACTTTAATTTTGGCTTGTTCTTTGAATCTTTATGTTTCCAGATACATTAAACTTGTGAAGAAGCACAAGTTGGAAATATCACAGCCTGGTTTGGATCCTAATAGTAGGGGTTTGACATGGCAGATGACCAGGAGACGAGAAGATCTTGAAGTTCACATGTAAGTCAACACTTTGTCCGTTTGTGTACTAGTGAAGTGGTTTCGTTACCAACTTTAAATCGTATATGTTAAACATGCAATTTGTATGCATTTGAATGTTTTTAAATCGATGAACTGACATTTTTTATGTTTACTGTAGGCAAACAGAGGAGAAACCAGGATGGTGCAGCGACCCACATTTGCCACCATGTGCAGCGTACGTATAGCTTTTTTTCTAGGAGATATTTTACATAACCCCCCTCCCCACACACACACACACACGTGAAAGAGGGAAAAAAAAAGTTGGTTTGACTTTGAAGTGTAGCCATGAACCTTGATGTTAGATTCTTATAGGTGAGTAGGTGACAGTTTCGACCCATTTAGCTAAAAAGGGGTCATTTTGGTTACATTTTATCTCTGCCGGTTTAAATGGTTAAAGGTTAAATATTAAGCTGAAATTATAACGGATCAAATGGGTTAAAAGTTGCACAAAGTGAATTCATATGCTTGTAATTCCTAAATCGCTTATGACAAAAATGAGAGTATTTGTTCACTAGTATAGTTTTGTCACATATTTAAGGTTAACATGAAATTGGACACAAAAGCGTAGGCAGCCGTTTTGGCACCTCCGTTCAAGGTTAACATGCACCAACAGTTATGACCTTTTTATGTGCGTTTATAAATTACATTGGTTGACATGTTTAATAGAATTTGAAAGGTAATAGGGATGACCTGTATAGTACTATAGTGAAACTATACTTTAACAGTTTAACATAGGGTGCTGATGTTATGAATTTAACCTCCTATTGTTACACTCTCCTTCGCATGAAAATTGCAACATTTGACCATTGCCACAGTTTTGTACAAGTGTTTGACTTGTGTAAACTAAATTACATGTCAAGGGCAAATAAGTAATTTGACCCCGAAAACTTGCCAAAAATCAGAAATGTGGCCAACTTTTGTGAGACGGGGGGAGTTTTAACTAATAATTATGTCATTCTGACTTTATTATCAATGGCTATATGTACAGATTTGTGGAGATCATGGCCCCTGTATTTTCTCGAGAGGCTTGGCGTTGCGTGTGGCATTTAATTCAGGTATAGCATATACTATGATATGATTAAACCCTTTCTCATCTTCAAATAACTTAATGCTCCATTGGCTATAAATGTAGAACGATCTGGTTCATGGATGGGGTCTTGACTTTGCCCTCAGAAAATGTATAGAGGTAATGCATATTCATGTTATGGTTCACTCTAAATTCCCTTAAAGTGGCAATATGGCGGGTCATATAACGGGTTAAAACAGGTTTCGATCGAAATAAGCAATTTATGTATGGGTCCAGTTTGGCTGACCCAAGATTATTTTTTTTATGTGTGTGTGTGTAAATCTTTTATAAAAGATTAGTGTTTAAAAGAATGTGTTTACGAAACAATAGCATACCTTAATTTAGCTGTGATTGTTTATATATTCTATATAAACAGTTGGTGTTTATAAAAAATGGCAACATATTGTTTATATTAAATCTTTTATAAACATCTACTCCATGATTTATCCCTTGGCTTTTCATTATTTAATAAATCAATATATTATTTGATTTTTTTAAATACAATGATTTAGGAGGTTTAATGCGTTAAAATTTTAGTTTGGGCGACTTTCAAAACACTCGGCCCATTTCCTTTTTAGCTAATTTTTTTACCTGTTTTATTTAATTTACATTAGAGAGAAAACATAATCCCCGTCAACCAATTGCCACCTCTAAATTCCTTTGTTAGTTATCTTTCAAGCAACCTCGAGCCGTTAATAAGAGTGTACTCTTTCTCTTAATTTAAAATAGCCTGCATATGAAAAGATCGGAGTGGTAGATGCACAATGGATTGTTCATCACGGGGTGCCTTCACTCGGAAACCAGGTAAAAAAATCAAATTTTCCGAAATTACTCTTGTAAGCTTGGGAATCGGGATAGAACAATGTTCTAATCTTTCTTTTTCCATTTTTAGGGTAAAGAAGAAAACGGTAGAGCGCCATGGGAAGGGGTATGCAATGATATCCCTTCATCACATACTGTCATATCAGGTCGTGTTTTAATGATATATGACTGACATTTTAGTGTCAAATATTTTTGTTACAGGTGAGGGGAAGGTGCAAAAGTGAGTGGAAAATGTTTCAAGATCGTGTATCGAATGCAGAAAAAGCTTACTACAAGTCGGTTGGTGTTGGATCTACAGATCATGAAGCAAATTGGGTGACATCTGATAGAATTCAGTAGCGGGTTAGCAATTATTAATATGGTTACTTATAGATCACATAGTATATGATTTTAGAGGCGTATCGTTACTATATACAAATATTTCAAGCATTAATGAGAAAATGTTTAACATTCTCAAACGTTAAACAGGTAGTTGATCAACTCGTGTATGCTTCTGATGGAGATGTTATATTAGTCTTAACTCCATCAGGTTAGGTCAAGTAAGGTCTTACGGTTGGTAATTTTGGTTTTGGTTTAACCATGGAACCAGATCATCTTATTTGGTTTCAATCTATTGGCATCCACCATAAAAACAATATCTGCTCTTAGTCTATCAGTGAGACCTTTTTTACTTTTATATTGAGTTTAAGAAGCCTTTGAGAATACACGTATCATTCATTTATGTCATACCATACCTTTTGACTAAATTTTGGAGGGAAAATAAAAGGTGAAGTTAACAGCAAGTCTGTTGGATAAAATGTGTATGCAAAAAATCTTGAAGAGTTTGAGATATAAATAAAGTCTATTTTCTTGAAATCTTACTGAGCAACAACACATAATAAGGGTTGTTGACAGCATAGTTATCAACCCTAATTTTAAAAATCTATTACTTGTTTTAAAAACGGCTTCTTCTTTTCTAGTCATTTGAAATACTTTTTGACTATAATTTAAAAGAAGCCGTTTTGACCCTAACCCATTTTGACCCGGTTACTCAAACTGACACGCCTGCCCATTTTGCCACCTATAGCATTGACCATAAATACAAGCTCTGCTTTTAGTCAGTCTATCAATGAGACCGTTATGACTTATGACATCTAGATTGAGTTTAGAAGCCTTCAAGAATACACATATTATTTCATTTTACGTCATACCACACAAACATATATGCACAAAAGAAAAAAAATACAAATTATTTAGCAGATACAACTTTACAAATGATCACACAATATACATGGGTAATGTATGACATGGTTAACCTCCCATCATAGACATTGTTTTGCTAAGTTCAAATTTCTTGTGCCTCGATTCAATGAAATCTGCAGCTTCTGCATCTATATTTTCATCATTTTGCATGAGCCCATTTGCATGCTTGGGATCATAGTAGTTCGTAATACCAGTGTTTGCTTGAGGTTGGCTCGAGAGTCTCTGGAACCCATTTCCAACAAAGTAGATATCAGAATAAGGAGGTGTATCACGCAACTTGTGTGGTGTTTCTTTTAGTTTCTTCTTTGAGGAGTCATGATGATTGTGATGTGTGGTTGAACTATGACTAGTATATGACATATCGATGGTTTTCAATTGCAAACGATTGGTTAATGGGATAGATGAAATTATATGTTGAACTTGAAGCATGTATTTATATACGAGTTTATGATGGTTGAAAAGTAGTCAAGGAATCAGATTCTGGCTTCTTTTTCAGTAGTTTGAAGGTTATCAATCGAGATATTAAAAGTCATATATTCGGTCTATTTTTGTATGTTTGGCAAGTAAAATTCTTGTAGCCATAATGGAAACTATAATATAATTCAATTTTTCGGCTGCCAAACCTTTGAGTTATAAGATTAAAAAGGTTGGCAGCTCAAACTTATTGGGCAAGGTTTGACTACTCGTTGAGCCTAAAAACTCCATACAATTAACACGATACGTTGCATGTTCTACCATGCATCATCTCAAGTACAATACATGAAAACAAAGACTTTTCACAAAGTTCTCCAGCCAAAACCAATAAAATTATGCACTTGAGGACCGGCCCAGAAGTCGTATCTTGTGAGAATTGTATATTATTTTATATTGATTGGGCCTAGCTGAAGCTTAACTTGGGCTAATGATATGAATCTAAAACAATAAGCGGTTAAAGGTAGTTATATTAATATTTAATATTCATGATACAATACCATATGAGAAATCCTTCTTTATTTGGTATGAGATTTGTCCATTGTTCTAGGGATCTTTGAACTAAGAAATAGATCTTAGAAATTAAAAAGGGTATCTATGGGTGTGTTTTGTAAATATAGCTAGTAGCTGAAGCTGAAACTTATAGTTGAAATTTATATTTCAAGCTGAAAGCTGGAGTTTATTTTTTCATAAGTGTTTATCCAAAACTAACTGGAGCTAAAGCTTTTTAGATGTGAATTGACGTAAAAAATCAAACAGACACATGATAAATAATTATATAAGGGGTATTTATGTTATTTCTTATTTCATAAGTTTCTAGCTTATTTTTAAAACCTACTTCAAGTAGCTTTTTTTAGAATGAAGGCTAATAATATATTATGTTTGGTTAAGGGGTGTAGGTTTAAGAATTTGGGAATCAAACCCTTCAAATGGAGGTTTTCTCAAAGTGATGGGTTTACAACTCATATCCATTCTCATTCCACTCCGCTATCAATTTCATACTAATAGTGATTCGTTTAAATAAACCAAACACACCTAAGTCACTTTCTTCAACATATATTGGCATCATACATGCATAATTTTGAAGATTCGAACAAGACTGTGAAATGTAACTAAAAACATGGCTCATGGTACAAGATTATAACTTATGTACTTATGTTACATATCTTACATTACATGGTAGGTCTTATAGTATCATTTTATCAAGAAAAATGATTTATCATGTTACTAAATCGATCATCCAACTAACTATAAAAACTTTTAAAAAGTCATCGAGACCTGTTTCATAACCGGTCTTAATAGCACTAGGATGTTGTTTGCACAATCCAACCTATGTTTAGCACATTACTTAAAAAAGATGAAATTAATAAAACATAAACCTTTTATTTTATTTATTACAAACCATATGAACAACTTTACAAATAAAAGATACAAACATTGTTACAAACAAAAAAGATACAACAATATTTAGCAAAAGTCCAATTAAGTACACATTCATGATCAAACACAAGAAAGACGGATAATGTATGATATGCTTAATTATCCTCCCATCTCAGACATCGTTTTTCAATTTTCAAAATTCTTGTGTCTCGACTCAATGAAATCCGTAGCTTCTGCATCAACATCCTCTCTGTACACCCCAAACCCAAAATTGTGCTTGCGGTCATAGTAATTGGTGACATTGCGAGTCATATTTGCTTGAGGTTGGTTCGGTTTGTCGAGTAACTTGTGTGGCATTTCTTTTAGCTTCTTCTTCAAAGAGCTAAGATGGTGATGATGATGATGATGATGATGATGGGTGGTTGAATAGTTGTTAAAAGACATAACTGATGTTATTTAGTTGTAAATGGTTATGGGTTGATGAATTTTTTGTTGCTTAGTAAACACATATTTATATGAGTTTGTGCATGTTTGTGTTGATAGATGGTGGGAAGGAGTAATAGAATCTGATTCTTATTTCTTTTTTATTATTTTGGAGGTTAATTATCATTATCAATTAAAATATTTTAAGCTATACTTGTATAATTAGATATACTTTTCTTCATTTGATTTAGTAGTTTATTATAGTAGCCATTTTGGAAGGTATAATTTGAATCAATTAGGCTGCCAACCTTTGAATCGTAAAAAAGGTTTAGTTTTGGTCTCTTCAATTTGAGCCTACAAAGTTTATAGTATAATGTTGCTACAGTAATCTTGCAACAGTGCTTGTGACGATTTAGCACTTTTCGTCTTTGTGACTGAACCTACTACTAAGAAAAGCATGTGTAGTCAAAAGAGAGGAGTTCCCATTTGACAACCCTTCGACGTGAGGATAAGTATTTGTGTTATTAATGAGAGATGTAAAGTAATGATGTGAATGAATTGAATGCTTAACCTTGAGATAGTTGTGAAATATTTATATTACCCGAGTTTTCACTTTTGATCTAATTCGGGTAACTGGTTCGATCCACCTTACACTGTGATACTTGGTGTTTTCCATTTTGGTGTATCTTTCAAAATTGATGATATGTTTGATTTATATGTCGTTGACTCGACCGACCTACACCGTTAAAGACAACATGCAATGCAAGCGTCGTGGAGAGTGTTGTGCCATACGACGAGACGACACACGGTGGGCAGAGCGTCGTGGTCGCCGTCGTGATGGCGAGAACGGAAAGAACGGAAAATTTTGCCGGCCCATTGCTTTTTTTTCTTTTCAATTATCTTGTTTTCCTTTTTAGCCTAAAACAAAAAAAAAAAAAATAACGGGCCTAGATGAGTGTCGTAAGATGTCGTGACAGTTTACACTGCACAGTGTCATGGTACGACACAGTGTCCTGGCTGACGTGGCCAGGGTCGTTCCACGAAAAAATGGTCTATGCTGACAACTCTTTATTTTGATGAAACACTTCATGTTAGCTTCTTCGTGAATCAAGTTGTCAATCTTTGACTGTTCTGATATGGATCGACACTTGTGGGTTGAATGGTTGATGCTTATGTGTCCATGCATATCAACTTTGTAAAGGTATATACACATTTAATTTTGTAGAGAATGCCTTGTAGGAGATGTATTGTACAAAGAGAAAAAACATACCGTTTAATAAAATCATAATCATTACTGATCGATATATCTCTCTCACTTTTTACAGAATGACAGTTTTACCATTAACTAATTAATTACTGCTTTCTTTAAAGTTTGTAATCATATTTTCAAGTAAGGGTAATATGATAATCTCGATCAAACTTCATTTTCTATTTTTAGTAGTGGACAATCAATTTGAGACCATCCGAAAAGAAAACATGAACTATTATATTGGCACGGAGGGAGTATTTAATATTCTAGAGATTTAATCTTTATTATTATAAATCTAATTACTATGAAGTATGATACCTCATCAATTACCAATCATCAATATTTGACAAAATTATTACGGAAATAATATTTGTGCCTTTGAGTAAACTTTAAAAGTTAAAAACTTTCTAGTTTAAGTTTTAAAGATTTTTTAAACACAGCAACCTATCTTTAAAAATTAACTGACGCCTAAGATGGGGTAAAGAATATTTTCAAATGTGAAGTATCGTTATTCACTGATCTAAATGTCTATTTTTTATTGATCGTCAAGTATAAATAAATTAATTAATTAGTATATAAGCGTTTGACATACGATATTTAGAATATAATTTTCTTTTGTTTTTTAAGTTGAAGATTTGGACCTAACATTAATGAATTCTAATAATAAATTAGATTGTCAAAAAATGATGGGCGTCATAATATCGGTCTCAGATTTAAAAGGTCGGATAACTCGCATTCAGGTACTCTACAAGGTTTGTAATGTGAAAAAATGGTGTTAGTTTTGCACGTACATTCGGTACATCTGAATAATCCGTTTACTGGTTTGTAATGTGAAAAGGTGGTGTTAGTTTTGCACTTACATTCGGTACATCTGAATAACTCAGCACCCAGTTACTCTGTCAAACTCATCGTTTACTGGTTTTTAATGTGAAAAAGTGGTGCTAGTCATTCGGTACTTCTGGATAACTCGCACTTGGGTACCGTGCAAAACTGATCCGTTTACCGGTTTGTAATGTGAAAAAGTGGTCTTACTTTTGCGGTTAGTAGAAGGGAAGTTCATTCTGCCAAAGAATAAAACTACAAAACTAATAATATCACGCACACTGGCTGCAACCACTGGTTACAATCAAACCGCAATGTTCAAGTTTTTAATCGAAGAAACTCAGAGCAATGGCGGAAGACGATGACCTAAATTCGCCGATTTACAGTCAGAAGATCATTCATACGACACATAAGATACTTAAGATTAAATGAATTTAACACTTCCACAATCGTTTTAGCACGTAACCAGTAAGCTCGAACTCACCTCATAGATGATTTCGCAAAGATCCTACTGTTTGCGAAATGCTTTGCGATTTTTTCATTTTATGCTAAAACTTTATATTGTTAGGCCAAATTGTGTATGTAAAATTAGGTTTGAATGCTAATTTGGAACCAGTAAACTCTACTTTCACCTGACGGATAATTTCGCAAACTCCTATTTATGCGAAGTTATGTACATCCAATTAGGTTTTGATGCTAATTCTCCCTTGTCACACCATTATGCCAAATTAAGTGCTACATGGCTTCCAAGTGCTAAAAGCTTAAAAGTTGTGTGTCAAAGTATTATCAAAGTAATTCTCCCCAAGTTAGGGCTTTTGTTGCTTGATATAACTTAAATCAAATGTTTGAATGTGTAAATAATGATTATATTATTTTGTCACTGCAAGGTCATCCTAAGAATGATAATGAAGACGTCTCAGTTCTTATTTACTGAACGTAATAACGGTTTGTGTACTGCAGGACAATTTTCTGGATTTCATGGTTATCAGTTTCATTCTACTGATAAGGTTAATCACTATGTAGTGTATCCTGTCCAGTATTATGCCCATATGCTACCTTTGCTAAAAAAGTTATTGTTCAGATTTATTTTTATCATGCGATTTTTAATGTAGAGTATAAATCAGCACTCAACTAATTTAAGTAATTATATTCATCTACTCGTTGAAGGGGATTGGAGTAGCTTGTAATACAGTTGTATTAGTAGGAATGGCTCCCTTTTCCTTTTGTTACTGAAAACAACATCCTTTTAGCTGTAGGTTTCTTGTCCTTAATTCAAATGTAGGGCTTATAAGGGAATGTTTCTTCGCAGTCATAATAAGGGATGTGCACGGTCCGTTCGAAACCGTCTAAACCGGCCAAATCACTGCAATGTTATTTTGATCATGAAATTTGCTCTAGTATAACCATAACACAACTACTGCTCGTTTTTTGGAGGTCAATTAACTGATGATATTGTTGATTCTCGCTTTTGTATTTAAATTACTGAGCTGTGAAAGTAGATTAAGCTATACATGATTTCATTTATGAACATAGTTTTTTCATTTAGTGCTATCATGTGCTTGTTGGTGCACGTTTTTCTGTTGAAAAACCTTCTAAGCAGTTCATGAAAAACTTGTGTATAATGGCATGTCTTGTAAGCAATACAAGGTGATCTGTTTCATTATAGGATCATAAAAGTGAATATAAATCAAATAGCTGCAACATTGTATTCTCAAGGAATTTGATAAAGCAGTCACTGACATCCTTTATTTACTGCTTATGCATTTGTTACATATGTAGTAAATAGAAAAGCAAACAAATTATTTAAAGAGGTAACTTGAGTATCACCAAGCTGCAGATCACACACTCTTTTGTCATATGGTAGGTTCTTGTTTATTCTTCCTCATCATCAAGGCCTTTAAGAGTCCAAGATGGCCTCTGGCCATAACCGTGGCTCATGCCACTGGAACCGTGACCATAGTTTGGGTTACCACTTCCGTAACCGTTACTGCCATGTCCAGCACCACTTCCATAGCCATGTGAATTTCCGTAGCCACCATGGCCATGGCTGTTTGGGCTCCCATAGCCCTGGCCACGTGGCATTCCATGGCTGTGTGAGTTCCCATAGGAACTTCCATAGCCACCATTGCTGGGCTTCACTGGATGTGAATTTCCATAAGAGCTTCCATAGCCACCGCCGCTAGTGAAGTGGCTGGCTCCATTGCTAAGGAAGTCACCACCATTGGACCAACCAGATTGGTGTTGTTGAGCATGGCTTGATGAGTGAGTTGACCCATGAGGAAAACTCGAGAATGGGATTGTCTGCTGGCTTACACCGTGAAAGTTGCTGTAACTGCCATTCGGCCCTTGGTATGCCAAATAGTCGTTGTGCGAGTAGCCACCAGGGTATCGCTCGGTCTCTAGAACCATTTTTTGTTTAAAAATGTGTCTTCGAATATAAACTTGTATTTGCTGATGGGTTTTCTATATTGTTACTTAATGCTATTTATAGGGTAAGCCCATGATTCCAGATAGTCTGAAAGATGCATTGCGTCTCATATCATGGGAATATCAGAACCCACATTCATCAGTGGCCATCGGCATCACGTATTTACAACTTTATTCTCAACTTGTGAGATGACTGTAGATTCTTTAGATGATAATGATTTTGAACACCCAAATGTAGTCATATACTCATCTTAATGAATTTAGTCAATCTACTTATCTTAAATTTGGCTCTCAGAATGTAGCATAGTATATTGTTTGTTATGTTGTCACTTGGTATATTGAAACAAATTTCCAGAATTACTTTTCTAGGCATCTTATTCTTTGTCATTCTCCAATATGATGCATATGTTCTCATTCCCTTATCATCCTTTTATGTTATCATCTGATATTCATATTCTTTTCTTTCCACTTGTAAACTTGTATTTGGGTGATTTCAGGTACCAATTTTTTTTAAATATTACATCACGTGATATAAACAGGTACGAGCCATGATGACATTATTTCAGGTACCAATTTTTTTTTAATATTACATCACGTGATATAAACAGGTACGAGCCATGATGACATTATTGGATTCGAGTTTCCATCATTCCATGTTGAAGTTTTTTGATCCACTACGTCGTTGAAACTCGAATCAAAGTCAATGATACCAGAATATTTCTACTGATTTCCAGATTCTATATTGATGATGGCGTGTTCATGTTGATTGATGCCCATAAGGATTTTGTGTGTTCATACTGATTCATCTTTCTGACAAAGTGATGACCCATACAGGCTCTTGAATTTTGCTGAAAGCATACTGATTTATCCATATGTCATGACCAATTTTGTTAACAAGAAATTAGTGATTTCCTACCTGATTAGTGATTAATTACTAAACAAATATACTCTTGCTGGAAATTTTAAAGGGTTCTTTAATCTGCAAAAACAGCCTGAGCCCATAAGGTGCTTCAACGCTGATCCCAGCATGTCAAACTAGGTAAGGTAAGTGTCAAGACTGTCAGATCTCGTCTTGCAGTTCTAAACATGGTTTATGTTTCTCTGCTACACTCATAGCAATTGTTAATTTTGTAACAAAGCACACTCTACAACATAATAATGTACAGAGGTGACAAATGGATGGGTCGAGTGGATTGCGTATCGGTTCAAAAACTGCTCATGCCAAAACATAATATATATGAGTCTATAGATAATTAGTTTGTTGAATATGATTATAAAAATAAAACTATAAAATATAAATTTCTAAGGTTATTGCATTTCTACAATTTGAACAATTTCTGACCGTCTAGCTAGTTTCACTTGTTCTTCTAAAGCTGACTTTTTTCATTTCGAGCGTTCAAAATAAGTAAATAGGTCAAAATTGTGGGCCGGTCTGAGTTGTTAGTTATCAACCTTTTGTCACAAATAAGTAAATAGGTCAAAATTGTCACTTCTACTTAGAATGTTCACTTTTAAGATTTAAATGTAAGGTTGATGATCGTGTAACAAAAAAACTGAGTATTTGATGCTAAGTAACATAAAGTGCAGTGGTCATCATAATGTTTCCACGCTCTACGACATGCTAGATAACGTCATAAGTTAAGTATCTGGTGATCCATCGTCCACGCTCCACTTGAATATCAAAAATATTTATTAGTTCGAACTTGTATTATTGTGGATCAAGTCAGAAGTCCACACCTATGATAAGTACAAAAAAAACCATCAATTTCCATTTCTTGACTTGGTGAACACCAGAAACTGGAGCCATAAACATGCTTTAAAAAAATGTGTTTTCCTTTATTTTCATTAACGTTTGTTTTGGGTTGGGTAATATTTTTTATGTTCTCCAGAGTCTTGACTTGTTGGTTCTTCCAAATGTCACATTATTCTCTATATTATACTCTATGTCCGTAACAACTTGTAATGTTTATTTATTTTCTATCTATGCTCAATTCTTTCAAAACGGCTTAAAAGTTGCCTAAGCCAAGACACAAAATGCAACCATAATAAGGAAGTTCCCATGTAGGGAACTGAGAATCTGAATTACAATGAAAACCAAACCGAAACCAAAGGTCTCTCCAGGCCAATAAAACCATGAGACTGGGTTTCTGATCCGAACCAAATTTTTGGTTTTGATCGGTGTTGTACTCTCTTGTTCCGTCTATGGTCCTCCTTCCTGGAGACCAGTCTCATGTATTCGGATGATTTCCTCTTTTTTGTGGAAAGTTTTTTAGCAATATCTTGATTTAAAAAAAAAAAACAAAAAAAATAATAATAGGTGAATTTGGAAGTGCTACAAGTATACAACATTACAATTTACAAGTCCTTTTAGAAAAATGGTAACCACTATCATACCAATTGGGTGGGTTGTTAAGTGTTAACCAATAACCATTGCCACCCAAGACACATGGGAAATCATGGACAGGAACCGGACCCATAGCCACTCAACTGTAGCCAGGTGGTAAGTGGGCCCAATGCTACATTTAAAATAAGACTATTTTCGTGTACTTGCTGTTCGTTCACAATCTTTTCATACTCCACGACATTAGACAAGCGCTAATCGACATTTTTATGTTAAAAAAAAACATAACTAAAACCAAATTAAAATCTTTTTCAAAAAATGAAACGTTACTAATTGTCGTTAAAATAATGCAACTAATTGGCACATGGCTTGTATATTAATCTCATGACCGTTGGAAATAGTAATTGGGTCCTACGAGGGAGCAAATAAAGTTGCCCGTATTTAATGATCCAATAATAAAAGAATTAAAGAATTACGTAAGTGTGGATTGTAAAACAAAAATCTTCTTGTGTAGTTGTAAATTATGATGATTTACAGTAAAATTAAAAGCAAAAACGATAAAAGTAACAGGGATAAGTACATTTGAATGCATTCGATTTGCCTCAATATTGATTGTGTAACTAACGGGTGATATTTTTAATGCATCAAACTTTTAAAAATCGTGTTTTTATATATCATGATTATGTGTCCTCTACGTAAGGTGTCACGTATCATTCATAGAAGTTAACACATCATCAAAAGTAATAAATGATACATTAAAATACATTATTTGAAAGTTGTATGTCTTCTTAAAAATAACAAATTTAAGTTGAATACACACAATAAGTTTGGGTGCAAGTTGGATGCATTCAAATATACTTATCTCAAACTAACCATCACTAGGAATACGATTTGGATTCAACTATTTTTTGCCTGCAGAGTTTGCACAATGAATTCAAACATTGAAAAAAGTTTCATATCTTAATAATGGAAAAACACACACCTCTAACTACCTACTCCTTTCGTCCGAAATTTTTGTCTACTAACAAAAATTACGCAGCTTAAAAAAATTACAATTATTTAATAAAATTATGCACTATAAATTCGGGATGGATGAAGCATTAGTTACACAATTTCGTTTTAAATTATACTTGAATTAAATCCAACTTTGTGGCTAGATCAAAGTCACTTTAATTAGCCATTGTTTGTAACTATATGAATAGTTGGTGATAAATACAACATAGAGTTTTGATTCTTACACCGAAATTTTATAATGCATTACAACTTCTTAGTGAGGTGTGAAAATCGAAGAAGGAAAACTAAAATTGAAGTTTAATGTGCGATCCAAGTGGGATCATCTTGATCCCAATAAGAGAATTAAGTTCAATGTTGGACAGCAGATATGATCCTGGTGGGATCACTTCTAATCCCGATGGGATAGAACTTTTGGTGATCACGATCCCGGTGGGATCTCATGGCGGTTTTTGCAAGTTTTGCACACCCTATATAATGGAACATTTATTCTTGTAAACCCTATCTACGGAAATTAATAAGATTTTTCTCTAGTTGACCGTAGATTAAACCAATTGAATGAATTGAATATAACCACATTATGTTAGCGTGTTCGTTTACTTTTCTCGTAATCTTAATTGCGTGTTTGCTTTGTTTGAATCCGTTTGTTGTTTGTGAGTTATAATCTAGTGATTATACGTTCTTGTTGGGTCATAAATTTCTAACACTTCTTAATTTACATTTTTGATGTATGAATCAAAACTTTATCGTATTTATCACCTCCCATATAAAATGTTCATGAAGCTACTTAAGAATAAAGGAGTCCCATATTTGCCAAACCTACCAAATGATTGACCATATACCAAACCATGAGCCATGAACCACAAACAAGGAACAAAGAACCTGGACCAAAGTCCAAAACTCACGATTCACATAAAACCATCCTCCAAGGCAAAATCATAGACAGCATAACATGCTTGTTGTCAATTTGCCATTTCTTTAAGAATAAATTTAGCAAGCTGTATATGCAGGACATCATGCCAACCTCAAACAATAATCTTTTGTCTAACAAAGGCATCAGATTCCTCTTTATACCAAGAATCATTCTGTCTTCGGTTGTTTCTATGTTTTATTAATATATTTTCATAGCTGTACATAGAAACAGTTGACATAAACAAAACAAACAAGACATTCATGGTTTTGCTTGAAACAATCCTCTACAAAGATATCATCATCAACAGGACAATCCCCAAGTTACAAATCATGAGTTAAATATGTATAACACGAATTGAATTAATATATTTAAAATAGATTTGTGTCAAAGATTCAAAATTTCCTAAAACCAAATTGAAACCTCGAACTTTCTTGAATTTACCTCTCTTCAAAGGGGGCAGAGGATGATGAATCTTGAAAATGTGTATCCCCAATTCGAAGACTATGTACACTATCACCCAAGAAATCGAACATTTCTGAATGAACGATGCTAGTATGACCAGATATAATTCCGAGTCAACTATCTTTTGCTCAAACCCAGAAAGGGTTTTATATGAATTTACACCAAAAACAACATTCTTGATATGAATTTTACTCACTTTCTCTTACACAGTTTCCTGGTAAGAGAAATCTGTACTTATCGGCATTCTCTAGAAGATGAGCAGGAAGATGAACAGCTGAATACGAATGTGGGATGGGTCCCATTTTCCCGATTATTTCTTTAAACGTGTACTCTTCAGGTAACATATCAAAGAGATCCGCACCTCTGCAGATTACCTTTTGAACCCTTTTCGGGTTCAAAAATTTGTTGAACCTCACTCTATCGACATGGCTATAAGCTTTCATCTTGAAAACAAATTCACTAATGCGACGAAAGCAAAAGCTACAATGCCACCCTGCATCCGCCAACACAACATCGGATTGGCGGTAATGAGCATATCGTGTCTGCCCCGTTTGGTATCTATGAACCGATGCCCTCCAACTATTATTATCAAGGAAAAACTCAAACGAATATAAATAATTCTTGAGACGAAGATGAAGAATAGAGGGAATATCATCACACCATCTCAAGAGATTAATGGTGTGTCTACTTGGTATCTCATCAATATCAGACATGATCAACAAATCATCGTCTTGAATCCCTGCTTTTTTCAGAAGATAATCCAATGCAAGTCTTTGATACGCCTCCTCAACAAATGGATTCTCCCCTTTACGAAACCTCCCAGGAATTTTTCCATATGTCAATCTTGGTTCCACAAATTTGAATTGATCACGTTGACTTTCAAACACCAAAGGCTTCGGTAACCCTGTGAAAGTTGAGTTTGATTCAAGGAGTACAAACTCTGTAACATAAGGGTACAATTCATGCCATCTTATTGTAAGGAGGTCCACTTCATTACTAAACAAAACCGCATCAAAAACACGCCTAGGGAACTCACGGGTTCCCCAACCATGAAGCCTGCAAAGATTGTGCATCGACACATTTTCGTGATAGTAATGTGGTATTTCGTGGAACGGTTTTGGTGGTGATTCCCATAACGGGCGTAAAAAGTACGATATTTTCTGCCCATGAACATACAAACCGAGGACCACGGTCGGGACTAATACGAACAAAAAAACAAGTGTTTTCAAATCTAGCCCCCGAAGAATACAACGTACTCTTGACATTGTGGTAGATCTTCCTGAATCCTGCAAAATCAATTTTACTTTTTGGTTAGATGTTGAAATTGACAAAAAAAACTACAAATTTCTTTATTGGGCTAAAATTATTATTCAATTCGTAAAAAGAGATCTCAAAAACATAAATAATCACTAGATGTATACTGACCTTAAATCACTTACAGATGTATAACAAATAAAACATACTAGTAATAAACAGTTCCTTAATTAAAAGGATAAAAACTTTGAGAACACTTTTTTCAAATTCAAAATTCCCATTAATCAGAAAGTAAAAATTACATTTTTATAGCTGGATTTTGTTTTTTCAGCAAAAAGAACCCTAATTTTGACAAAATACTTGACACTCCGTAGAATACTATTATATGCACAGCGACAGAACTTAAAAAAAATATAAACATTATGAAGAAAAACATATAAAATTCAAAAAATAGATCAATTTTCAAGCTCACATAGCAATGCATATATCAAATCACAAAATCTGAATTAATTAACTGAGATAATTTATAAATAAAATTACCTCATCGCAAACATCACCACAGATATCATCTGATTTTTTAGAGCAATAACGAGATCCACCTTCTGCCATCAAATAAACTTTATCAAGAAACTTTGATAAACTAATCATCGCCATTTTCAAATCCCTAAATTCCCAAATTTATCAATCACACCCAATTGGTGAGTAGTAATTGAAAATCTGGATAGCTCAAATAACAATAATAATTGGGTGTGGTTTGTTTGATGGAATTATAAATGAAACAAATTACAGATAGATTAGAAGAACATAGGGGATAGGGAAATAGGCTGTCGTGAGGTGTTGTTGAATATAGATACAGATATACTATGTATGTATATGTATATGTATGTGTAAAAAGGTGGGTGCTTGTGTGTGAAATATGTGATGTGGGTTTTAATGAACACTCTTTCTCCAAGGAAGCCGTTTCTCTTGTCGTCTACCTCACCCCCACCCTTTTTATCTTGGGTTTTCTTTTTTCTTTTTCTTTGCTAATGCATTTATAGATACACATATCTTGTATCTATGCATTTGGGGGGTCTAAATATTGTTTTGTGTTTTGACTATATTGCCCTTAGAATGAGACTCATTTTCTTTTCTTATTTTTTGTATCACTTTAATGTTTTTAGACTTCTGCTTCATCATTCGATTTCAAAATAATTGTCTTCAAATACAAAATTTCATTATAATAGTGAATCAGTCGTACCGGTATAACTAGGAAAAAGAAAAAAAAAAGAAACACAAAAGATTGGCAAAAATTATTTGACGTCACCACTTTGCATAGATAATTAGATATTACGATAGTTATTTATATATAATAATTAAAAATTCAATCTTTGCAGGTTTGCTCACAATAAAAGTTGAGTATCATACGATCAGAAATCAAATAAAAATATACTGGATTAACTCCAATTGGACAATTTCAGCTGAAATAACTTTTATATGAGTTGATAATTGATGAAATCGTGTAGTTTATTATTTAACATTAACATCTTTACCTGATTATATTATAAGACGTTATCTTTATAGTCAACATAATAATACAGAAATATCAATTATTAGTTACCATAAATTTTTAAATACATATAGTATGTAAAAGTGTATTTTTATCTCTTTGATTACGTTTAAGTGCAAAATTTATAAAGATATATGTGTAAGAGAATTTAACTATTCATTTTTTATTGTACTTCATTTTAATTTTAGTGATGTCGGCAACAAAAAAATTCATCATCCAATTTTATCCTCGTAAAAGCATTTAATATAATTAAACACTCTAATTATATGGATAGTTTTATGAAATTGACTCAAATGTATTTATTCGTGAATAATTATATATTTATTTATAATTTATAATTATTTATCAGCATTTGAAATCGCAACTAAAAGTAAATGGTCTTAACATCGTATATTTTACACGTAGTGATTATGGATCGACTCTGTTTCTCTCTCGTGACATGGCGTCTACAATTTATATTTCTAATTTAATTTTAATTTTAATTTAATTTTTCGATATTTTAGGAAAACTGAAGGGTAGTTTGGTCAAGTGAAAAGAGCCGGTTCACGGCAACGCGTGGACTCGGTGCCTGTGCCTGTTTACGGTCCAATTACTTTGGCCCACAATCCACGGTCCCATACGCAACGGAACCATCAACATTAACACATTCACCCTTCATCTTTAAAATATTACAATCACACCCCCTGCTTATCAATCAAAATTCAAAACCAACTTTTTGAACCTTTTTTGTGTGCAATGATTTATACAACTTTTCATGTGTGATACGCATGGTTGCAACAATAAAATGGGTTATTACATATTGGAAAAGATAATATTTATATGAAAAAAATAATGAAAATTCTCATTGAAAATAATCAATTACTCTATATTATTAATTTATTAGATTTTATTAACAACCTTAAATGTCGTCATTCATAAGTTTAAACATGTATAAATTGGTGTATTTTGATTAATATTTAGAGGCGTTATGGTCCAAGTATAAATTTCGTGTATATTTAAAAGATTTAATGACAATTATAAGAGATGTCGTTATCATATTTCTACGTGGCTATTCTATATATCTTTGATGTAATATATTTACGTATAAAATGAAAAATTAAAGGGAGGGAGTGAAATGGTAATAGTGGAGATAATGTAACTATATATTAACCAAACTTATAGGTTAAGAAATGATCCATGGACTATATTATAATTTGGTTAGTCACTTTATTTCAACTTTAACTTGGCTAAAAGGATTTCTATGTGCCATTTATGCCAATAAATAAAATACTAGTATGAAATGATTGAGTATTTTAATCTCGAGTAAAATGAAATATTCCACTAATTCTCATTATTATCCAAAAAAAATAAAAAGAAAATTAATGAAACTTTAGAGAATCTTATGAACATGAGAGGGCATATAGTTCATTATGTTTATTTTAATTATTTATTTATTTAATTAAATAAATAAAGATGGAATATTTAGAAAGAAAGAAGAAAGGCAAGGGGTACATACGTGTTTTACTTGATAGAGTTGTTCGATATCATGTGAAGCAAGAATGGCATGCTCTTCCATATCCAATAAAACATGATTATAAGGAGTATAAAATGTGTGTAAATTGTTTTTTTTCTTTTTTTTTTAGAAAAAATAGTAGTCTAAATAGAAAGAATATCAACAATTTAGTCATTATTAGTATAGTAATTGTATAAATAAACTGTATATAAACTTTGCCTTGAATTTGTCTTTTGATTTTGGGAACTGACGTATTTGTATTCGAGGTGTTAAGTTTATGATTTATCAAAATCAAAATAAAGTAAATTAAAATTTAGATGTGGAATTAAAAGATCAACTGGATTTCAAAGAGAAGGAATAGCAGACGAGTTGATCTAAAACTCAACAGTTAAAATCATATATCTCTCATTCTTCTCAAAATGCATTTGCCCTCATAATTATATTCTAAAATCCATAAAAAGGTTGAGTTACTATCAAATTTAACGCTTTAATTACATATATGAACTTACTTATAATTATAATTATTATTATTATTATTATTATTATAAATTTCTAATGACCCATAGGCCATATCCAATTAAATTGGTACATATTACTGAACAGGCCTCTATAATTCAGTGTTTCTTTTTTAAAAAAGAATATATATATATATATATATATATATATATATATATATATATATATATATATATATATATATATTGGTTTATTATTCTATCTGTAAGTAAATTATCCGGCAAGTAATTAGAAAGAAATTGGAAGAATCAAAGTCTACGGGTATCAACCACATGGCCAAATCATTGTCAAATTTATTGATGGGGTGGTTCAATCATTCTTCTACTTATTATTAATTACTTTACTTATTTATTATTTTCTTACAATTACAATAACCTGTGTATTTAATAAGGTTATATAATTATATTATATATAACTATAATAATCTTAAATTATATATAAAAAACTCATTGATAATCTCATCAATTAATAATATTCAATTAGTCAACTAGGTCTCTCAATTTTATAAAATTTTAAAAATAAAACCCTTTAAAATTTTCATTTTTAATTTAAATAACAATAATTGTTATTATTATATTAAATAAAATAAAAAAAATAAAAAGTAAAACTAAAAACAAAAAGTGGTTGATAGAAATTCAACAAACATGCTAAATTAATATTTTGAATTGTTTTATTTCTTCTTTTATTTACTATTATAATAATATTTAACTATTATCTTCACATATAATTTCAAAAATGTTGTTTGTTACTTACAATTCGAATACAATCACTATCACAATAAGATTTAAACGAAAGCAAATAACATTAAATAAATTAAACTACAACTAGAAAATTTAATTTATGAAAACTTATACTACTAAAAATGTTCTAATTTATCACATATTATACAAGAATTATATCAATTTTTATATAAAAAAAATAAATATAAATATATTGGACCGTGTGTATACACGAATTTTAGGATTATTACTTATGTATAATACATGGGTTATTAATTAGTTAATAAGTAAATAGATGGATGGTGACTTGGTGATATAATTTTAAAAATAAAGGATAGCATATAATTAAAATAAAATCTCTTAAATTTTTAATTTTAATTTAAATAATAATAATTAGGTCCTTCAATTTTATAAAATTTTATAAAAAAAACCCCTTAAATTTATAATTTTAATTTAAATAACAATATTTGTTATTATTATATTAAATAAATTCAAACAAACAAAAAGAGGTTGATAGAAATTCAACAATTATATTACATTAACATTTTGAATTATTTTATTTCTTTTATTTAGTTACTAAATAATAATATTTAACTATTACTTTCTCATATAATTTCAAAAACGTCGTTTGATACTTACAATTCGAATACAATCACAATTACAATAAGATTTAAACGAAAGAAAATAACATTAAATAAATTAAATTACAACTACAAAATTTAATTTATGAAAACTTATATAACTAAAATTGTTTTAACTTATCACATATCATACAAGGATTGTATCAATTTTTATGAAAAAAAAATACGAATTCATCGGGTCGTGTGTATACACATGTTTTAAGACTAGTAACTACCGGAGTATTGTCTATTTATCAACTTGACAACTATTTATCAACTTGAGTAACTTTAGGTAATAAATGAAACTGAATAAATTTGTATAGTTGGCATTTTAATAAAAAACAAATTAATTAATTGACACATATAAGAGTAGACTTGTGTCAACTCCATTGGGTCAACCCAACTTATCAACTGTTTTACTACATTCTAAAAAACAATTAATGCTTTTTTGGAATGTATAAAGTGTACATTTTTTGTATTATTGTTTGTATAAAAGTTTTTAAAGTTATATCTTATATATGAAACTTTCTAATTATGTCTGAAGTATGTACTGAATGATCAAGTTTACGATTGTCTGTAACTTCAAGTTATTTGTATTATTGTATACATACAATCGGTGGCGATACCAAGGTGTGAGCAATGTGCGGCTACAAAGATTTTAGTAGTTACAATTATATATTTATTAAGTCAAAACATTATACCATATGCCCACGTAGCTAAGTGGTTAGTCATCTTCCCTTGTAGCCAAATGGTCACTTGTACGAGTCCACCATCCAGCTTCTTCCTTACCTTTTCAATTTTTGTTTTTCTTTATTGTATTTTCCCATTTTATAACCCCCTAACAAAATTTATATTAATTTGATTTCATTACAAACACAATTACTAAACTCTATATTTTAATAGTGAAAGTTTTTCTTCAAAAAAAATTTCAAAATACAAGTCTATAGAAATAGATAGGTAGAAAAGTTTAAAACTCCGAGAGAGGTTGCGAAAAAAAAAACTAGTCACAAGGTTTGTTTAGCTTGTCAAATTTATGATCTTTCGGTATGATTTTTCGTGTTGAGAATTAAATTTATGTTAACATAAGTTTGTGTTGATTTAGTTTACACTATTACTTAAAGTAAAAAATATCTAAATTCATAACCCAATACCTGATTTGAGAATCCTAAAGTTTGTCTGCGTTTAAAAAATATTCTGGTACCGCCCATGCATACAATGTTAATATAGAGAAAAGTTTATTATAGTACAACATTTTTTGAGATAATGGAAATACCAATGAGAATGTTCCACGTGTACGAAAATCCATTTACCCCCAAGATCTTAAAAATTAATTATCTCACAAACGGCAAATTGAAAAATTATAAAAAATTGCACCATAAAATTCAGCGTTTTCTCCTCTTCGATTAAACATCTTACAAGATATATTTTCGACCGAGTTTTTTTTTCCGTTTTTTAGTGGGTTTTACAAATTACTAACACATGTGTTAGTGTTTGATTGTACGTTTGATTTAGAGTTACGGTTAGGGTTTAGGGTTTAGCAGAGTTTATGGTTTAGGGTTTAGGATTTAGGGTTTAGAGTTTAGCAAGGTTTAGATTTTAGTAGGATTTAGGGTTTAGACTTTTGTTAGGGTTTAGGGTTTGGGGTTTAGGATTTAGGGTTTAGGGTTTAGGATTTAGGGTTTTTGCAACATGTTAACACATGTGTTAGTAATTTGTAAGACTCACCAAAAAACGAGAGAGAAAAAAGTCGTCGAAAGTATACCTTGTGAAATGTCTAATCGAAGAGGAGAAAACGCTGAATTTTATGTTGCAATTTTCATAATTTTTTGATTTTCCGTTTGTGAAATAATTAATTTTAAAAAGGATGGAGGTAAATGGGTTTTTGTACACATGACACAATCTCATTGGTTCTCCTATACTTTAGATAATTGTTGTACTCTATTATCTCATCTCTGTTAATAGAATATAAACTTGGATAAATGCAATAGGTAAAAAGTGTAAACTTGGATACATACAATAGTAAAAACGTAAACAAATTATGGTTGTCGATCACTTAATACGCACTTTATTTTGTATTATAATGATTCATCCACACAATAGAACTTTAAATGCTTGCGTAATAGCTAAAATGTAGAATTAAATACAATCCCAAAACATTAACCTCATTCTAAACATGCATCAAAGTAGAGTAGTATGCAAAAAAAATTTGAATTGCATTAATCGAGTGGAAGTTGAATCACACCATGAATAGTTCTTCACATGGGTTTCTCCACTCCCAAACACCGTTCTGTTTAAGGGTTTGATATTTAGCTTTTTAGAACGCGTATGTGTTTAGCGTTTAGAATGCTTATGCATCGAGTTTTTAAGTTTTTAAAAGGGTTTAGCATTTAGAATTTATAACTACGATCAATTAAGGTTTGTGCCTATGATGGATTTAAGTTATAACTATGATATGATGTATATTTAATGAGTGGTGTATCTAGAATTTTTACATTGGGTGGGCCAAACATAACAAGTACAAAATATACACGAATATATACTAAAGCGTAAAAAATCTGCGACAAATGTTTGAATATACAAACTTAAAATAAACTTTTGCGCAAAAGAGAATTTATAATATTTTTTATTCTTAGCTCTATAAAAATTAAAAACATAAACAAAAAATTACATGTAGTTGCTTTATTAAAAAGTGATGAACAAATATCACACTTAACTAGGAACTAAATAAATATGACCAAAACAAACACAACGTATATAATTACCATTTTATACGGAGTAAGATAAGTTCTTGATGATACATAATTGTATGACAACTAGCATGTTAGAAAATAGCTTGATTTTGTACTTAGGCAACACTTGTCTTTTGTAAACTAGCGACACTTATTAATGTCGCTAGTTGTGTCTATATTGATGCAGAGATGATCAATAATTCAGTCAACGCGGCAGTCAACGGAAACGTCAACGCGGCAGTCAACGGAAACGTCAACGCGGCAAATACACTTGGAGCATATTTTGCCGAAATAGATTTCGGTGGCGGATTGGGTTGAAATCGCACGGTCTCTCGGAAGTTTTTGGCATTCCGGGATCGTTAAGGGTCCGAAAATGTCAATTTACTATTTTTTAGGGTTAATTTGAACATTTAGATTTTGTTTCCTTTTATTTCGTAATTATCTTTTTGTGGGGATTCCTTAGGATCCTTAAATATGGTTTAGGGTTTGTTTTTACTCATTACGTTTTGACAGAATTTGATTATTGATTGAATAAGAGATTTTCTCTCCTAGAGAATTTCGGTTAGTTCTTGATTGATTATTGTTATTGTTTGGCCATTGTTTATCGATCTGCATCATATATATATATATATATATATATATATATATATATATATATATATATATATATATATATATATATATATATATATATAACAACTTGTCTCTTGAATTTAATTAGCGGTTTTTGCACTTTTGAATTGGAAAACATAGAATGAGTTGTAGTGTTTGTGTCTGTAATTCAGTATTGAGATTGAAGATGAATACAGAAAACATTATTTACTCTCGGTTTTGCAATTCGTTCAATTCACGTACAAATTACTTAAACGGATTCCACACATTAAGTAATTGATTCAAATTGAGATCGTTAGTAGGACCTATAGATCTTTTGATATACTCTAAAAATGTAATTAAATGGGCCAATTGATATCAACCATTACTAATGGGGTGTGCCAACAATTATTTATTAAAAGAATACCTAAAAATACACACTTTTACTACAAAAATGAAACCTCATGGTGGGCCTTGGCCCTACATATGACCTTAGTAGCTACGCTAGTTGGGCTTAGTTACTATTGTTTGGCCAAACAGGGGTTCCTTATACACATAGTTGATGGGAACTGTTGTTGGTGAAGATAGTAACAAGCTATCGGTTAATCACTGTATTGGCCTGCAGTTGATTTTAAGTGTTCCTTGGAGGATACCTCAGGAACCACCGGTCCTCTTTGACGTTGTGTGTTTACGATTATTCGTTGTAAACAGATTTGTTATTTCTGAGTTAGACTGTTGGTTACAGTTCTTCTCACTTAGCCGTGTGCTAATCCCACCACCCTACTTCTTGCAGGTTAATGTTTGATTAGGGGATGGGCAAGAAGCTTTTGGTTTAATGGGATGTTTGACGACCAGCTACTCTGATTTTGTTTTGATACATAATGATGGGATTTGTACTATATAACACCCAAACTGATGTATGTTCTATGTTTTAAACGATATAACTTTAGCGTATATTGTAAAAAGTATGTTTTGACCAGACGCTTCCGATATTTCGAATATAAAATGATATTTAGAAGATGGGGTGTTACAGGTTATGCGTAAATAGTTTAGTGGTTAGTGTTTATCTTTTTTAAAGGCTATATGATATAGCTTTTAAAAGATATTTGTGTCAATGCTTTAGAGCTTAGGTCTTCAAAAGGATTTCATGTTTAGCTTTTAAAATATATATATATATATATATATATATATATATATATATATATATATATATATATACGGGTGAGGATCCTGTGAGAACCAGTGATTGATAAGAACTGTGAGAACTACCCAGTTCCTCCTTCAAATTTGCCCGTTTTCTCTTTCTGACCACAATTTTAATCCAAAATTAACTTAATCTTGTAAATCAAAATTACTGAAATACAAATAGCAAATTTAACAAACAAATTATATTAAACAATTAGGTGCCGAATCGCAAAATCGTTTCATAAATTAGGTGCAGAACGCGGTTGCAGGTAGGTGCAGAACGGATATAGTTGCAGAACGCAGTTACAGGTAGGTGCAGAACGCAGTTGCATAGGTGCAGAACGAAGTTAGGTGCATAACGCAGGTAGGTGCAGAACGAAGTTAGGTACGAACAATTGCGGTAGTTGTAATCGTACATTGTTACTGGCAAGTGATTAGATCGGAGATGGCGCCGAATTAGATCGGAAATGGTGATGGAGAATAGGTGTGTTGTTGTAATCGTAGATCGTTATGTTTGGCTTTAAAAAATCCATCTGATATTCAACTTAAACTCGTGGTCGCCGTTGCTTGATTCCGACAACCGGTGTCGAACTCTTGGCCTGAAATAAATATAGAGGGAGAAGAAGGTGGGTGAAGAATTGTCGAACTCTTGGATGGAAATAAATATAGAGGGAGAAGAAGGTGTAGATCTGGAAGGGAAACGTGTTTTGGGGGAAATAAAGCCCAAATCCACGAGTTCTCACGGTTCTCATTAAATTTGAGTTATCACATGATCCCTTCACTATATATATATATATATATATATATGATACACTAAAGGCTGTATGATTTAGCTTTTAGAAGATATTTGTGTCAAGGCTTTAGAGCTTAGGTCTTCATTTCATGTTTAGCTTTTAAAATTTACACACACACACACACACACACACACACATATATATATATATATATATATATATATATGATACACTAAAGTTCTACATGTGGTCAGGGGTTCAATCCCTGTACCAACGTTCTTTTAACCTCGGCTTACGTGATTTACCTTCTCACATGTTGTTCATGAGACCGATCGACTGAGATCGCCAGATGGTTGGTTACCATATTTTTTTTTTAAATGTACATGTGACGCACTTAAGTTATGACTATGAATAACCAGTCGAAATCTAACTGAACTCATATGACTCATTACCTAAGTAATCTACTCACCATGTTTGATGAAGTCTAAACTATTCGATTGATCAATTTCGTTGTTATTGGACTTCAGATGATTAATATGATCAACATCTTTGGTGAAATAGTTTCTTTAATTTATCGAATTGCTCAAAGTAATAACTAATAGTTAAGATTGAAATTTCATTTATGAAAATCAAAGACTGAATTTGATTTTATTGAAGTTATATAAGTTGTTGCCATTACATATATTAGAATCTCTTTCTTATTTTTTTGTTTTTGTGTCTAAAATAGTGTGTGTGTATATATATAATATTCTTATACGTTTTTATATTTCGTTTATTTATTATGTTTTTAACATTGTCAGGTTTGTAATATTATCATAATATTTTTCTTAACCGCACATTGTGTGAGTATTTACCTAGTAACTATATATAACTACTAGAGTATTGTCTATTTATCAACTTGAGTAACTTTAGGTAATAAATGAAACTGAATAAATTTGTATAGTTGGCATTTTAATAAAAAACAAATTAATTAATTAATTGACACATATAAGAGTAGACTTGTGTCAACTCCATTGGGTCAACCCAACTTATCAACTGTTTTACTACATTCTAAAAAACAATTAATGCTTTTTTGGAATGTATAAAGTGTACATTTTTTGTATTATTGTTTGTATAAAAGTTTTTAAAGTTATATCTTATATATGAAACTTTCTAATTATGTAAGTATGTACTGAATGATCAAGTTTACGATTGTCTGTAACTTCAAGTTATTTGTATTATTGTATACATACATTGTTAATAGAATATAAACTTGGATAATAGCTAAAAATTGTAAATTTGAATATATACAACAGTAAAAACGTAAACAATTTATGATTGCCGGTCACTTAATACGTACGTTATTCTGTATTATAATGATTCATACACACAACATAACTTTAAATGTTTGCGTAATAGCTAAAAAGTAAAATTAAATACAATCCCAAAACATTAACCTCATTCTAAACATGCATCAAAGTAGAAAAGTATGCAAAAAATTTTGAATTGCATTAATCGAGTCGAAGCTGAATCACGCCATGAACAGTTTCTTTCACGTCCGTTTCTCCACTACCAAACGGCGTTATTGTCTACATGAAAGGATTGAAGTGCACACGCCAACGGCGGGCATAAGGGATGAAATTTGTTTATAACATCTTTTCTTTTATTTCAAGCATATTGATAAAAAAGAAAAAGTAAATTGTGAGTATTATTTTTTATCATCGAACTCTCCTTCTAAAAATTATTCAAACTATTATACATTGTATTGAGTTTCACATGGAGCTCCAAAGTGAACCCTCATACTTATGTATTTTCCTAGTACATTAATTATAGATCAATATAATTAATAGGTATTAACGAACAAAATCAATTCCATCTATATGATATAAATTCTCGTTTTGCTAAATGAAGATCAATTAGAAAATTTATTTTTTATTTAAGATGTAGGTTTTATAATTCCGTCGAGAAGTGATGAAAAAGATCCCCTAGTAAATTACAAAACGTACCGGGTCAACTAGACGTGGTCAACTTGAATGTTAGGTTCTTTTATAGAGTCTTGAATATGAAAATTCCACTTCGGGTCAATCCGATAGGAAGTAGACTTGATGACTTATATTTTTATTGACAGAATGCATAAAAACATAATTACACGTATAATTAACAAAACATGTAATGGAATTCATCATTAACATATGAGATAGTGTTTGTCAAAAGCATTTTTAATTTTTATTTTGGTTCAAAATTTGATCGTGGGCGTTGGTTCATTTGATCAAAAACACAAGGAAATAATGTTTATTTAGGATTAAATTGTGGTTAAAATCGAAATATTTTGATCCAAAACACAAGTCATTCACAACAACGAATGCTCACGTTATACAAAAAGGTTTATACATAACATAACGGGGTGTTGTATGTAAAAATTTTATTAATATTAACGCTTTTGGTCATTTGAGTTTTAATATTTACATTTTTATCCTTTCTTTTAGCCTAACAACACCTCGAATCAGGTGATGTTTGTCGCACATAACGTTTTCCCTAACGTAAATATATTATGATAGTTACGTGTTCACTAAATAATTAAATTGTATTTGGAGGGACTAAGTTTGTGACAGTTGTCGTAATTAGAAATCAATCTTGATTAAGATATTTTTAATTTAAACAGTCCATATAGTGTTTGAATTACATGGTTAAAGCCTTATAAAAAAAATAGTAGTCAATGTCAATGGGTTATCTCGTAGCAACTTTCGTATCATTTTGTTAATGCCAAATGTCACATTATAGGAGTTTTGACGGGCCAATAATTGTGAAAGTTATGCACTAATTTTTAATCATGTGACGCACTTACATCGTTTATGTTACGCACTTGCATTTTATTTAGTTTTTTGTGGGATAGTAATTCAAAATATAAAGAAGAATATTCTGTACGAAATAAAACTTTGTTTGAATTTTTTTTCCGAAAATTCGTTACCATTGTTGATCATTTGTACACCACAATCGGTGATGTGCGTATACTAAATATGCATATAAGATGTTGTATCATGCATATTAATACGGTACATTTGTGGTGTTCAAATCACTACTCCGATTATTTTATATCGAGTTCTAAATTCATTATTTGCAACCATGTAGTAGATCAATCAAATTAACAGAAAATCGTCTCAATACAAAATTTAATAAATAAAAGATATTTATATTTTTTGTTCATAGTCTAATAATTGAAAGATATGCTTTATGCCATTCTATGCTTATGAGGCCGGTATGACCATTACTTTTATCTTTTAGCCCAATAAATGAAGATGGGCCTGCACCCTACACTTTTTAAATTTAAACACGAGGAGTATTATTTGGCCCAATATAAGCCCATATATCTATGGTGATGATTTGTGTCGAGTGACATCAAGTTCTTACTGTAAAAACAAGAATAATTTTGCAACAATCTCAGTCGATCATTTGATGATAACCTAATCAAAATACACATGTTAATGTATCTATCTATCTATACGTATATAAGTTAATAATTAAAAGGTGCTACTTGTACATGTTATTAATTGTCTAGCCTTCTAAAATTTCTAATAGTCGGTTTCTCGTAGCTTTCTTAATCTATTGTTTTTAAGGTTTTTTTGGTTGTTCTTCTTTCATAGAGAAGTCACATGTTCATCTTGTAATGGGGTTTCCCCTTTTTTGTATTTATATAAATCCTTTTTCGGGTTGAAAAAGAATCAAATGTGTATGTAAAAAAAGAAAAGAAAAACAATAACCTATCAGTTTGTTAAGACTAGCTTCATAGTTCATATTTCTTCATCTTTTTACTCATCCTATGACGATGGGCCTCAAGTTCTCCCTTTTTCGAACTTTAAACATAAGGATGCTATTAATATTGGCCAATGTAAAGCCCAATAATATTATAGATCAAGTAAGCCCATTTTCTGATATTATGTGAATTCAAACCCAATACTTTTAACCCATTAGAGCACAGGGAGTGCGCCCAGACAAGCGTCAGCGTTCAACACCTTGAACGTCAAAAGTCAGCGTTCAACACTCTTCGCCAGCGTTCAAGGTCGGCTTTCACTTTCAGTGTTCAAGTGTTCAATCTAGAACGCTGAATTCAGTGGTTTTTTAATATTATTTTTTGTTTTCCCTTTATTTGATTGGGCTAAAATTAAATTTGTAAGCCCATTTGAATTTTGAATTTTGAATTTGGAACACTTAACCACTCCCTTTAAATTCATGCCCGTGTTAAATTTCAGTTTTCAATTAAACGTCAAACTGAACATCGAACACAAGGGCAACCACTACTTGGCTCATAGTATAAGTTAGAGTGATGATACATCCGTGTATAAAAGATAAAAACACGTTCAATATTTGATATATTAAACACATATTTTGACATTTGTTTTTAAACACGTTCATGTTTTTAACACATGAATCATTTTTAAAAGATCAATCTGATTACCATTTTAATTGAAATTTTCACCTTAGATTATGAATAATTGTGTCGTTTACGGTTAAATTAGCGTCATTGCCCTTGACTAAGTTTGAAGAAAATAAAAATAAAGAAACATTATGGGAACTAGAAGTATAATTAGATTAGAGTGTCGTTAATTAACTCGTTAATGACTCTTTTTTCAAATCTAGCTAGACTAACCTAATAATTTCAGTTTCAATAACAAAATTAAAATTACTTCGTTGAAAATTAATAACTACCATTAATTCAAAACACAACATAATGGTCCATGCATCCTCTCAAATTCCAAATTCTAATGCTCCAAACAAAATAATTTATTTATTACAACAATATAATTAGACAAAATAATGTGGTTACCAAATTTTTCTATCTTTATTAATGCAATATATGTAATATTAACTGGATGAATTAAGTGGTACATTAAATAACGATAACCGAAGTCTATCTTAGTTGGGGTTATGTCTTCAAAAAACATCGTTTAAGAGATGACTTACGAATTACGATCGAGCTCTTTAAGTAGAACATTTATGGGGTTATTATATTATATATTCGTATTTGTATTTGTATTCGTATCTAATAAATAATAAATAATAACCCATTTTCCCATGCAATAAAATTTTTTTGCAAACATTTCCGCCATTTCATTCACTAATAATCTATCCTTGTATATCCTTTAACTAGTTTTTACGCTCCATGCATGAGGCTAATAATAACTTAGATTAAATGGTACACAACAATTTTTATAATTTATATCAAAAACATAATATTAAAACCTAAATAGAAAAATAATAGCTTACATATAAATTTTAAAAAATAGAATTTTTAAGTAAAGCATCGATCGAGTATACTCGAGCATCTATAATTAAATAGAGTTCTTTACAAAGACAATAGGCATTTTATCATACCCCGATTTATCATAAGTTACCCATTACACAACTTGTTAGGCTGGTACATTTTGTCGCTTTGCAATTTTACATATTACGCCTAATTTAAATTCAAATAATGATGAATGATGGATTAATAGAGACTATCAAATATATCAAAATAAGTATTCATACCACTTACAATTCAACTAAAACTGATCTTTTCATTAAACTATTGAGTGTCATATTAGTTGTTTTTTAAAATAAATATGCATGATCACGATCCATATATATTTTTTCCCGTTAGTTGATAATAGGATCTTTAATTCGTGTACATGGATAAAGATTAACTCAAATATTTTAAATTATATATATTATTAAATGAACCGTGAAATAACTTAGAGAATCTTATTAGACAAACAAATAATGGATAACTACAATACTTTTTTATTTAGTTTGTTTTTGTAGAAACTTAAGGATTTACATGTTCAACTTTATGTGTGCATACGTTTAAATAAATGATAATTAAATTAATTATCTACTGTGACTATTTTGTAGAAGAGATGATAGGTAGTCATTATGGTTTCAATTTAAGTGATACGTAGAAATTTTTTGAAAAGATGTGACAATGACAAATACGATTTTTATTTATTTGTCAAAGAGATGGAACTTCCATATAGAAAGTAGACTATCATTAATTAGTTATATAGGTAGATATACAAAACATTTTGCTATTTTATTTTTAATAAATTTTAAAATTAATACTCTTAACATTTTCATATTTAGTTATCTAATTCCATTTTACAATATAACCTTATCATTTTTATATACTTTTCAGTTTTCACTTTTTGCTAATTGTATTACGTATCTTAAACTTTAAATACACGCAAACTATTGTTAACTACTAACAATCACGGGTAATTCACCAGTGAATAACAAAATAATATATAACTATCGTTGAATTATTATTTACAATAAAAATACTAAACTCCACTGTATAGCGCAGGTATTGCAGTGAGTTCAACATTTCAATTTATGAATTGTAACGTTCAAAACAATTGTAATGACGCTAAATTATTAGATTCATAGGTAAATTAGCACTAATTAAATGGATGTTTAAAAAATCAGTATAATTGGTAAGAAAAGTAATTTCTACATATACGAGTACTATATATACTTCGTTTAATGTCATGATATCACATATCACATAACACAATATAATATAATATATAATATTTTGTGTGTATATTATTAATTATAAAGAGTAAAACAAACTCTCTGACAGCCTTTCACAAACGGATCGAAACGAAAGTAAATCGCGTAATCCGTAGTTACAGGAATATGAGAATAAGAATTGAACACAAGACCTCCACATTTATACTAGCCGCATGTCTACCACCACTAAACTATTGTCGCAAGAACAACGTTTATTATTATATGCATAGGACAATTACGAAGTTTTATACATAAAATAATACAAGTGCATATTGCCTTGCCTTAATAATGTGTGGAGACATTTATACCGTTGCAAAGTTATTGTACATGCATGTTTTGAAGTTTCGATTGAACCAAAAGTGTACCAAAAGAAATTAAAGTAGATTTGGCCATCATCATATACAATATCACAAAGCAAAAAGAGGGTGATCCAAAAGGTTTCCATACTTTATAAATCGTCAAACTTCAAAATGTCAACTCACCAAAAAGGAAGATCCATCAACTTTCCCCGTATACAAGGAGGTACAACTCCAAAAACCCTTACATTTTCTTTCGTTTAAAACACTCACAAACAAAACTCAACAATTTAACATAAAATTAAACAATTTATGGATTACAAAATCATAAGACACTAATACAAAGTTAATCAAATACTTTCTGTACTTACTCGTGCTGTTATACATCAACTTTACAGTTAAGGTTTTTACATAGAATTAAGAAATAGTAACTAAAAAATTTCTAAAACACAAGAAGAAATTAGAGTAAAGGCATATATATATATAGAGTATATAGAAATGATATACAAAATCCATATCCATACCAAACTCAAAACATACTTAACTAAACATGAAAACTGATAAAAACTACTAAATTATCTTATAATTCATTGTTTTTTCTACTAATTAAACCCAATAGACTTGATACAAAACAAAAGATCACAAAACCCTTCAAGCATTTTGAACCCGAGCAGTTGCATACAAACCAACAAAATCCTGATACTGAAAAACATCTGCAAACAAACTTTCTTGATGACTCTCAAATCCCACCGGCTGATGACTGTAAAACGGCAACCCACCACCACTAACAACATCGTTACAACCGTGGTCAAAGTCAAACGGATTGAGTTGACCATTTCCATTACAAGAAAAGCCATTATTAGGGTTTTCAAAAAAGAAACCAAAAGGGTTTGTTTCAACACCAGTCTTTTTCACCTCCCGAGCCTGGTCCGGGCAAACTTTCGCTTTCACTTCCGGTTTAGGGTAGAAACCGGACAACACGTCGTCTAACAAACCGGAATGGTCAGGTTCAGACGGAAAAAACTCCTTAAAGTCAACATCCCGGTTAACCACAGGAGTTGCACAGCTCTTCGAAGAAGTAGACGTACAACTCGACAAACCAGAACCCGAACCCGAACCGGAGCTAAAGAAATCATGAAAGAGTAAGGAATTAAACGGAGCTCCGTTCCTCTGTAACGACGGTACAGGAAAGCTATCGTAGGGAGAAGAATTCAACGGCTGAGTCTTAGTGTAAGGAAACGAATTGATGTTTAGAAAATTGTTTTCAGATAAAGGTGGTGGGTAGACGAAATTGGTTCTAGCTTTAGTACCACGCATGGCACGTGCGGCACAATCGTAAGCACATGCAGCTTCTTCAGCTGTATCGAAAGTACCAAGCCAACGACGTTCTTTAGACTGTGGGTCCCGTATTTCGGCGGCGTAACGACCCCATGGACGGCGGCGAACACCGCGGTATCTGACGGAAGTGTTTGAAGTGTTATTGTGTGTGTCTTTAACGGCGAGTCGTTTGTTGGTTGTTGTTGTTGGGGTGTTGTTTGTGGGACGTTTTTGAAGGGTGGAAGATGGGGTTTGAAAAATGTCTGGTTCTTGTGAAGGTGTGAAACCTGCAAGCCTTCTCATTGCTTCTTCCATTTATGTGAAGTTATATTCTTTTTGTTTTTTTCTTAATTTTTGTTATAGGAATTTGGAGAATGGGAGAATGTTTGCGGTTTGGAAATGGGGATTTCGGGAAGTGGTAGAACGTGAGGGTATTATTTATAGGTGGAGAGTGTGGAGTGAAGAGTTGTACGTTGTGTTTTAATTGTAGTACATGAAGGAATGATGTTTACGCATGAAGGAATGATGTTTTTAAACGTATTATTAAAAGTATAAATTAAGGGGTGTTTGTGATTATCTACACGAAGATAAAAAAATTTGTTATTCTATTTTATTTAACATTTTTATTTTTAAACTATATAAACTAATTTATATTCTAGCAATTAATTCACTTTTTTCAAAATTAAAACTAATTTCTCTAACACTTTAAACGAATTAAAGTATTAGAGAGTATATTTTAAACATTAACTTATCATGATAGAATAAAAATGACATAACACGATTACAATTCATTATTTTGATAAATTTTATTTATGATGCATTGTGCGGGAGGTCCCTTTACTCATCTTTAATCTTTAATAAATATATATATATATATATATATATATATATATATATATATATATATATATATATTCATTTTTATTACGGAGTGTTATTATTATTAAAAAAGTTATATACAATATACCATAACGATTGTGCTGTAATTGAGTCGAGTCGAATTCGAGTTCGGTAAACTCGAGTTCAATGAGCATTCACGATGCGAGCTGAAGCTCGGCTCGGCTCGAAAATGTTTCAAAATGGCTCGATCTCTGATCGAAAAGCTCGATATTTTATAAGAAAATAATTTTAGATATTAAAACTTATTTTATATTTATTTAAAAATAAAATAAACATAATTTCAAATATATATATATATATATATATATATATATATACACACACACATACTAAAATAAATCGTGAAAACAAGTCAAAAACTTTATAATATAGTTAAACAACTTTAAAATATAATAATAAAGTTCGAGCTCAAAAACTTTACAATATAAATAATAATTCTCAAAGCTCGATAACAATTCAAACAAAGCTCTTAAAGTTTAAGTTCGGCTCGAAATATATTTCGAGCTTGATTTTTAAGTTAAATCCTCAAACTTAATAAAACATAGGCGAACTCGAACTTAATAAAACTCGACTCGATCAAGTTAAAACTCGAGCAGAAGTCAAAGTTGTTTGATAAAAGTTCCTCCTAATCTCTACATGTCAAGTTATATTAAGTATGTGAAGTTAAAGTTATATTTAGTACAAGTACACATTTATACGGGAGTAATATTGTACGTGGTTTTAATTAAATTTCTAGAATCGACAATCGAGGAGGTGGGTAATCATAAATATAAATATTAAATAATAAATGATAAATGATATTATTAATAATTAATAATTAGGGATAAACTAAATGATCTTAACACCTACGCATAGTTGTAGTTGTAGGGGGGAAATATTTTGGTTGTTTTTAGTGTAACTTGTTTAATGTGAATTATTCTAGTTTACAGTTATTACTTGATCACAAATAGAACTAAAAAAATTAAACTTAAATAGTTTGATTAGATTTGTAACTCAAGTTCTACTTGCTCTAATTGTTGTTGTGCCTTTATTGGCTTACTAGAGTGTTTCGTTATTGAAATATTCTTGTATATTGCCGTTAAAAAAAAAAAAAGAAACTCCATCTTTTTTTATTTCGAAACGACACATATTAGGCTTTTTTCGAGTTAGGAATGAAATTTCTAAATTGTTTCTATGAAAAAGTAAATTAGGCGTTGTTTGTTAGCTTTTCAAATGAGTTTCTGTTTGGAAATATATGTTCTCGCCTGAAAAAGGAGTGGGATGGATGGATTATAAAGCCCGGAGGTAATACCTTTCATGTTAAAACAGTATCATACGAGTTTCTGTTTGATAAACATTTTTATGTTTCGTATTAATATCAAAATTCGTCAAATGCTTAATTATACATAGATATAGAGATGATGATGATGGAAATCCAGAGGCTTTAATTGAGTTAATTCTCCTTGAAACTTGAAAATAAAGTTATTATTTTACATCGGAAAACAAAAATAATCATAGTGTCTCTATTAATTATACTTGCAGAAAACCATTTTCGATATATACATGAATTTCATACCTAATTTTTGGTTTTGCATAAAAGTAAAGACCTTCTTTAAACAAGGAAATCGTATTGTAAGAAAATAAAACCTTTGGAAAAAATTTCTTTTCCTAAAAATGTTGATATTTTTATTTAATTTTTACAGCCAAATCTAAATCTATGTCACATTTTTTTTTTTTCAAACAAAGTAAACTTCATTAAAAAGATTATAAGTATGTGAAAATAAAGCTTCAAGGGGAGCATTAAACTAGAGCAAAGAAAAAGAAATAAAATAACCCAGAAAGTTACACCAAAAACTAACTTCAAATATTGACATAATCGATGTAATCTCCGGGCTTTATAATCCATCTATCCCACTCCTTTTTTAGGCGAGAACATATATTTCCAATCCATAGAAACGAGAGTCTTTGGATATGGAGAAATATGTCATCGTTAATCACCAAATTAGCTATCTCACAGTTGTGTGTAATGTAGCAGATCCCGTTAAAAAAATAACATTATATATATGTAAGGTGTAACATTATATATATTGTCTTTCACGATATTCTAACTCACACTTTGTAGGTTAAATGGCAACAAATTCATATATCGTTATGTTATAAGCCATTTGGTTCCTAACAATATGTACATTGCATCAATGATCTTCACAATATATTTATCCCATAATTCCAAGCAAAGTATACACACAAATCACAACATCGTCTAATTTTATATTTTTATTTTAATCCGCGTACGTAGGCTTATGGCCACTCGATCAATGTGTATACACATTAATTGCATGACGCTATATTCAAATATAGTTTGTTGATATTCGCACGACTTCTAGAAGCAACAAATTTAATAAATTACTTGTATGTTTAAGAAAATTAAGATCCATATTAATAATTACATTTAACTAAATAATCAGAATCGGACTAGATGATAGGTGTTAAGATCACCATATATAAGCAACTAACCAAATTGCAAGTGATTGTAACCATATCATGTTAGGGAACTTAGCCTAATTTAAGTTTAATTAAACCGCCTCATTTAAACTCATATGTCTGTTTTTTTATGTCATACGTGTAAGTGCTCAGTATATTATATTGTACCGTTAGCGATTTAGTGATACACTTTCTAATGTATATGAAATTTGGTAAATTATCATATGGCAAGTTTTGATTTCAATATTATAAAATCAACGATGATGGGTAACATTATATTGATAATTGACAACGTGAATCGGTTCATAGTGCTCTTTCCTTTTGATGATCATGACAAAGATAATGTTCATGGTGATTTGGCTATCAACTACTTCATAAGTAAAGTATCTATTTAAAATAAATAAAAATTGTAATTTATAGGGTACCCCTGACCCTTGACTCCCATATTATATTTTAATGGTAGTGCATCAATGCCAGGTAAATCACATGTCTACAAATCAACCAAATATGTCGAGGACTGATTCGAACACATGATATGTAAGTAACACATGTAGAGTCTTGACGTTTATGGTAACAGTGGCATTTGAGCTATGCTTAATTGTTAAGTATATGTTTATAATGATAAATGTGATCAAATTTACCTTTTGATGATGATTATGTGAAAGATAATGTTTATAATGATAAATGTGACCAAATTTATTTACAAATACTTTCATCGGCAACAAACTAAACCACGTGTCTAGGAGCTATATTCGAAGTTACACCACATGAAGATTGAATTTGGATCTAAACTAATGATCCTCGCGCCGTTATCGCTAAACTATCTTTTTAGATAAATGACATTATAACATCTTACTAGTTTTTATTACTAATATATAATACAAGTATATAATTATAATTAAGTTTTTAAATAAAAAAGTATGTTGGTCATAATAATACTTTCAACGAGCCTCTACAAACGAGATTAATTATCATTTGAATTTTAGGTGTTTGTGTACTTGTATTTTAGCAAAATATTTTGGAAGTAAATTAATTAATTATCTAGGGTTTCAATCGATAGCACCAAATATCCCAAGTGATGATCCAGGTGGGCCACCTTTCATTAATTGGTGTCATTTCACTATTCACATGGGTTTGTCTGATGCACATAATTCACACAGTTACAGTGTGTGTATGTGTGTGTCTTAATAGGTCAGAAAAAGCAGCCACCTTTGTCTACTCATATCTCTCATGGTTTATTAGGTTTTGATCTTATTAGTTGCCCTAACACCATATATGTTCCCACATGTAACTCTAAATAATTTCTGACTCTTTATCAGTTACTCCTCATGTTCTTCGCCGATTCACGCAAAACTTAAATAATAACTCAATTAAATATTATTTTATATTTTAGTTTTATAGTAAATTTGCTTATTCTAACATACTTTATCTGCTTAATTAACACATAATTGTTAATTGTTGATTTAGTTAGTTTTGTGCTTACCTTTTATTTAGAACGTGGAGCTCAGTATAGGAGAAAAATGACAAGTACAAGAAAATTTAACTTTGTGTTTACACTTATTATTAATTAATCTTAATAAGAGGGTGTTTGAAATCACGTTTTGTAAATTGATTTTGAGTATACAACACAAAATGCTTTTTAAGAATTGCATCTTTCTTTATTAAGAGGCACGTGATTACTTTTTTCTTTACGAATACAATAACTCAATAATCATCTTCAAAAACCAATACTAAACGTCCGTTAAGTAGATAATCATTTTGAAAAAGGATTTTGGATTTACTTTATATCTTAGGAATAATCAATTAGTGAAGGAACACACATATATAATCAAGCTCTAACACCCTTATAACACTTAAATTAATACATACTAATTGATGTGAGATTTACTTAAGAAGTTATGATTTAATGTATGTAAATATTGCAAGATAAATTGTAGTTTCAAATTGAAAATGCAAAAACAGAAAGTTAGAAAGAGTAGTTAATGTAAAGTGGGGAGGAATATCCGGAGAATGGCGGTGGAAGAAGTTGGTGGCGCCAAACAAAGTCATGAAACAAATTAGATTTTAACGACAACCACCAGATACTGCTGTCAGATCACCCCGCCAATTTCTACTTTTCATCCCCCAACTACTCAACTATTATCATATTTACCCCCCTGTTTGATATTTGACTACGGAAATTAAGGTATAATTTTGATTTCTATTAATATGTTTAGTTTTAAAAAAACTATTTAACTTAGAGTGATTTCTAAATTTAAACCAAACACATCCTCAATTACAAGGTGTTTCTTCAATGATTTCATCAGACTTTTAAGTTTGTCATAAAACTCAGTTTAAAAACTTTAAGACGATTAATTAACAATTGTAAACAGCGTTACAATGATTTTTACGTTGTTAGTCCTTCTTCATTTTTCTTCTTCTTATATTCCTCACGTCCCATTAAAATGGTCTTCAATGTTTTTATTTAATGTATGATAGGTTAATGAAATGTTCATTTTGTCATTATAATTAGAATAACTTTTAGAACAAGTCAATACAGACGGTCAGATGTTACATTTTTTTTTAGAATAACTTTGACTTGAGTTATATTTATTTTATATCTATTATATAAAATAAGTACATACGATCAATACACAATTTAAGCATTTTACATAGTTATTTATTATAAGTAGAAAAGATTTACGATACAAACAAAAGTAATAATTTAAACAATAAAAATGATACCAACGAGCAGGGACGGAGATTAGATGGGGACAACGTAGGTTACCGCCCTCACAAAAAAGTTTATGCAATGTAAAAAATTTCATTAATAATATTACTTTAAAACTTCTTTCCCTTTAAATTAAAATAAATAATAATAAAAGTTATATTTAAGCTAAATTTGTTATTTTAAGAGAAAAAACAGTTAAGTTTGTTCTTTAAAAATTATTTTTTTGAGTCCGCCTAATAAGCTTGTCTTACAATTGTAAAAGTCAATCAACTTGGAAGCTTATATTCCAGATGAATTCTTATGAAAGTTGAATCACTTTTTACAGTAGAAAATTAAAAACGGTGAGTATTAGTATAAGGACCGAAAATGAGCTTATTTGAAAATATAGATCTCGTGTCGAAAGATACGTACAAGAAGTACGCATACCGTCAAATCACTTATTTTAGGACACTATAATCAGCTTTATGATTCTAATAACAGTAACTATAGTTTCTTCTATTCTATTTTTTTTAGTGACCCGACGTTTTCCTTTTTGTTAGTATTACCCCTCCACTTTGCTTATTATTATTATATTTATTTATGATTTAAGATCAGAGGGGCACGAGGTTTAGAGAGAAGATAATCTCAGCCCTTAATTTTTTTAATTTACGATCAGATTTACTACATCAAATGTACATTGCATCATAAACAAACTACATCATGCCCTCATGCCCCCTCTGAAGTGTAACCTTATTACTCGTATTAATATCACACTGAATGTTTGATAGTCGTTTTATTTAAATTTCTTTGCATGTTGTTTAACTTGTATGCGGTTTTTTCCTTTGGGGTAAGAGGGGCACTTTTCAACCATCTTTTGTGACCCGGCAACTAAACAATGAACTATATAATGTGTAATATTTTAAATTATTAAATTAATTAACTGGAAAAGGGTAATTTCTCACCCGCAATAGCAACAACGTTGGACAAATCATCTGTCAACAAATCACGCACATATGCTAAGACACAGATTCAAACCCTAACCTGTTGATCACACATGTGGTGTATGGGTGTTAATATTTTTAAAAGTATCCTAGTTTCAACCCCTATCCGTGACATAGAAGATCCCTAATTGATTATAAATAGTAAAATTACTTGGTGTTGTTAATTAAATTAGTTAAGCCACCATCTAAACATGCCGCTATTTGAGATTGATTTTGTCGCACCCCCAAATTTCGTGTGCAGCGGAAGTCGGGTCGAGGCGCTACTAATCATGGATCATTACACAAAGTTATGGCAAACGACTCTATATGAGACGTTTGAAAATACATTTCACAAATTACATAGTTTACAATAGAAAGCGAGATTTCTTAGAATTCGCATCTAGTCCGAAGATTCTAGTATATCACAATTATACCAAAATAATGTAAGAAAATCTTCATATACGTATAATGAATGCGACTCGAGCTAGCAAGCAATCCTGTGGGCAACCCTACTGTTGTTGAGTACCTGAGAAATACACGCTAAAAGGGTCAACAATAATGTTGGTGAGCTCATAGGTTTACGTAGTTAAAATCATAGTATGAACCACAAGATTTCAGAGTTATCGTAGTAGCACGAATGCCAAAGTAAATCATAGTATACTATTGCCATGGGCTCAAAGTTCCGAAGCTTAACCGTAGTTGGTGTCTCTAGTTAAGTGTATAAACCAGTACAATCGGATTACAAATTATTATGCGTCCGTATAGTAGTTAGAGCGACTAACCCCGGACGGCGGACTGTCAGTTTCCGATAGATCTATCCATAATGTTCCCGCTTAGTATTAACGGAGTATGATATTTGTTGGAGACCATCGTAGTTTGGTTTAGTTACCCATGCAATCCGTATAAGTTTTCATAGTACTTGTGTTCATAAAAACAGAGCAGTGTATTCTCACCCCAACATAAGTAAAACAGTAAAAGTAAAAGTGAGGCTATGAGACTCACCAGAGTCTTGAAACCGAGCGTTTAAGTTAGTAAACGTGTATCCAATAAGTAACCTGCTGGCGCCCTAAACACACAAGGTTATGAGTAAGTGAATGTCTCAAAAGATCATTCATGCTAGTTGTCCACTCAACTAGTTATGTCCAAGGTTTGTTTATCGTTGTGTTTAGAAAACATGTACGACCCGTTGGTGAAGGTTTGTAATAATAATTCTTAAAGGTATTATTATTATGTTCCGTTTCGATGTATACTTGTAAAAGTACATATTGTGCGTATCCGAGTAAGTACCATAGCTATGTATTATCACGCGAATTAAATATTTTCTGAAAATATGTTTTTGGATCCATCTGTGTTGCGAACTGAGTTGTTGCGATGCGAACTGAGATGCTGTGTTGCGAACTGAGTTGTTGCGATTCGAACTGAGATGTTTTGCTGCGAACTGAGTTGCTGCGATGCGAACTGAGATGCTGTGTTGCGAACTGAGTTGATGCGAACCGAGTCATTGTCTAGCGAACTGAGCTGCTGCGAACTGAGATTATCGCTAAAGTTCACAGATTGAGGGTTTCACAGAATGAGGTCGCTGCGACACAAGAGTAGTGTCGCTAAGCTCACGAAGGTTCAGTCTGTGCGACACATACTCAAACTCGAAGGGTTTTGCGACACAAGATTTGTGTCGCTATTTTCACAGACCGAAGGTTTTACAGACTGAGATCGAGTGTTGCGACACTAAAGCTAGTGTCGCTAAGTCCACAGACTGAGTTCACAGATTCAGTTTTCGGTCTGTGTTGTTGAGTTTCGTTTCATGACTGGGTCAAACGTACTTATTTTGATCTGAAACTTTTACGCATTAAATTTCAATGTTTTAGCACTTGTAAAAAGTAAGTTTTATAATTTTTGACAAACCCGAAGTTGCTCGTTTTATATTTATTGCAAAAACAATCCATGGGTAAAGTTTCATCAATTTTGAGTCGTTTTCGTGGCTCGTTTCGACAAATCAAAGCTTCGAAATAAAAAAAAAAAAAAAACACAGTTGTTCATACATGTCTTAGCTACTTCCAGTAAATTTTTCATAATTTTTGGTCAAGTGTAACTCACGAAATCGTCCAAAGATCAGACAGAGGTCCAGTAGGTCGACTTTTAGACCTTTGCTCAGTGTTTGCTCTATATCTCACGATTTACAAAACTTCAGGAAAAGCGCAAGTACAACCTTGAAAGGTGACAGAAAATGTGAACTTTTCCAAGTGATTTCAGTCGATTTGGATTTGTAGATCTCGAGATATGCTTTCTCAAAGTTGGTCGAATTTTCTGTCGAATAGGACACTCCGGACACTTCTTTTTGTAAAATCATTTTCGTACATTAAACGACCTCAGAAAAATACCAAACCACTTGGGTTCGAAAGTAGACTCCTTGAACTTGATTTTAGACTCAAGAATCGCTCGATTTGGTAAAAAAATGAGTTAGATATCGTGTGTCAAAGTCGGGTTAAGTTTTTATCCGGTGGTTAACAGGTTTGTCCGAAAGTTTTTAGCATTATCCTTTGGTTTTCGGTTTACATCTTGGACATAATTAGCATAGATGGACATTGTAACATGATTATAAGTATGTTTTAAGTAAAATAAAGAGGAATGAAGTTTCTTACAAAGGAGATGATGAAAGCACGAAGAAATGGAAGTCGTGAGCTCGTTTTCTTTCGTTTTCTTGCAAACCGAAATGGAGGTGCTATGGTGGTTTGTGGTGGTGTTGGGGCTGCTGGATATTGCTGGGAATAGAGGGAGAGAGAGGAGAAAGAGTGGGAGAGATTAAGAGAAAGATGGGGTGTGTTGGAGTGTGAAATGAGATTGTGTGTGTAAGTAAGAAAAGGAGAATGGGGAAGGGTGAAAGCATGGGGAAGGGGCTTATTTCTTGCAGATTTCTGGCGGGTCCCACCCCCATGTGGGTGTTTTAAATTATTCTCCAAATTTGCGTTACGCGTGGTGCTCGTTTACCCGTTCGTTTCGGCGTTCGTTTAAACGTTAAACGTTTATTAATTAGGTTTTTCGTTACGATTTTAATCGCGTAAGTTTTTGATTGAAGTTTTGTTTAAAATATTTCATTTTAAGTTATTAGAATAAGAATCGAGTTTCGTTCGGTTGTCGGGCGCGCTTCGCGCGTTTTCGTCGCGTACGGTACATTTTGCATAAAACGTAAAGTGTTTGTTTATTATTGTACCATAATAATATAATGTAAATAACTACTATTTAATTATAAAAAAGATTTACGTTATTTATGAAAAAGTTTTCAACAACGTCCGTATTCATAGTGTCGGAGTCTTTCCGATCGTTTAGCGTAATTATAATTAATTACGTACGTGTGTATATATAATATACAAATGTTACTGTACTTAGCCCCATTTCAAACTAAATACCAGTAATGATACTCAAGCTTAAGGTAATTTAATACGCTTAAGTGTCGGTTGTCACAGATTTCTTGGGGTATGATTCTAATTTCCTAATTATGTAGTTTTGAAGATCAAGATAACTTTAGAAATAAGTTAACTTGATGGAGAAGTTTTGATTGACTGTATAAATAAGAGTTATGTGTGGGATTTTTGATTAGTAGGTTGAGAGAGAAAAAATGAGAGATTATGAGAATCGTCTATTTTCGTCCCGTATGGTGGTCTCAATGTTTCAATAACGACGGCGTAAATTATGTTATTGTATTTACCAGTGAGAATACATGATAATATTCAAAAGTGTTGTGAGGAGCGTCAATTCTTTTAATATTGTTCGAAGTTGCCGCTATTTTGGAGAGGTTTTGTTGCACAAACTTTCAATTTTGAGAAGAACTATTGAGTTGATGATGTGGATTATGTGAGGTTCAAAGATGAGGGTTCATTGTGTTAAAAGTTTTCCTAACAATGAGATGGTTAGGCGGCGTGTCCCAGCAGAAAGAAAGCGGCGGTATAATATGAAGATCACACTCATTATAACTAAAATGAGATCTACATCAATCGGAGGATTTAGGCAGGGAGGATTTCTTGGGGTGTGAATCTAATTTTCAAAATGAGGAGATTTTAAAAATCAAGATAACTTTGGAAATACGTTAACTTGATAGAGAAGTTTTGATTGCCTATATAATGAGGAGGTATGTGTAGGATTTTAGGTGAGTAGGTTGAGTGAAAAAATTAAGAGCTTATTAGAGTCGTTTTCACCCGTCCCGTGTGGTAGTTTCGGTGATTCAATTAAGACGGCGCGAATATTCAAGAGTATTGAGGGGACGTACATTCGTGTAATATATATTGTTCGTATATAGTGAAATTTGATGTGGTCACGTGGTTTTTACTCTCCCTTTAGATATTTTCCACGCAAAAAGTTTGTGTGTTATGTGTTTTTTTTTTTTGTGCATTTATTGATTTATACATGGCCGTGTTTTTATTGATGTGTGGTGATTGATCCCAACAAGTGGTATGAGAGGGGTCGGTCCCAACATGTTTAAATCTCATGTGATGTGTTTAAAACGGTTTGACATGAGCCACTTGGAATTGCCGAAATATCAACCTATTGATAAAGTCAATCTATATGAAACTTTTTGCTAGGTAAAAACAAGCATAAATAGTCGTTCAAATTAGTTTAGAACCATGTTGTTGATACGAGTGTTTTATTTTGATATACTATAACCAAATTTTATTTTTTATTTTTATTTTATTTTGTAAAAGTGCATCAAATAGACTTAAATATTACATTGTATGTATATCCGTTATGTACTTATATTGTGTGTCTCATGAGTCCAATTGAAGTACATGACCTTATATTTAGTGGTACCTTGATAAACTATTCATCATAAATTTGTTAAAGTCGTGGTTATTATTTAAAAAAATAAATAAATATGATAATAATAATTTTGTTTTACCGTAAATGGTTAATGGTTTAATTTATAACTATATTATTTTAGTAGAATTATGGTGGAATTAAATGGGAAGCATGAATTGAATTCATGCCTGTGAGATGGGATGGGTTGTCGTGGGTTTGAAAGGCATTATCCCTGTGGCTTTATTAGTAGTACTGTACTACTCCTACCAACAGTCACCACTAGGCAATGAAGAGAAAGAGAATACAAAAATCTATTAAAGGTGTTAATTTATTAAAATAATAGAAAGAATTATGGTATTAAATACAAAAATACCCAAAAAAGACCAAACCTATGATGTGTTGTCTTGTTCTCATGTTCCTCCATTTCTTTCTTTTTCCCATAAATCATCCATTACTCCAAAAGTAATACTACTCCATAATGAAAGATTGTATTATTGCTTTTTTTACGTACATGTGATTAAAAATTCTCTTTCTTTTGAAATAACCAACCTGAACAGAAAAATCTTATATTTTTACATTACAACACTTTAAAACATTTTAATGATATATAAACAAAAAGTGCTGGTATACAAATCTTCGCCCTTTTAGATACTCTAGCTTCCTGGTAGAAGGTAAATATTTTTTTAAACCCGTACTCCTTTACTCAAGTTCAGAGAGGAGGGAGTAGAAACTATAGAGGATGGACTTGAGAGAGTGGTTACATAAAATGATGTGCATATTATTTTTCTATTTCGTGTGTTTAATATTGTTTTATAGATGATAGTTCTATGATCAATTTCTTGTTATAATAGTTATTGACCCCAACACTTCATGACGGTAATAAAACATGCGATCATAATTTGTCCGGCGTTGATGCTCAAACATACTCAATCGATCATATTACATAAACAAGTACTCCATACAAAACATATATCGACACTTTGAAACAAACCGAGACATTTTCGTAATACTTTAATCACTCTTTTACAAATACGATGCAAGTATCTATTGAAAAAATAAACAGGAAATACAGATATACTAGCACAAAACTGTGTTACTAGTATTTTAGAGAAATGTACGTACTGCATAAGTGTGGAGTCTAGTAATTTTATGAGTACAAGTTGGGTTGTATGAGTATGAAATGAAGGGGACAATTAAGGTGGTGAGGTAAGGGATGTATGTCGTGGAAGGAGTCTTCTCACCTTTCATTTTCTATCTTTCCATGCGTTGTTCCCTCTGTAACTTCTGCCCTGCAATTCTCTTTTTAGATTTCATGTTTCTGATTCCATATCTTCGTTCCTCTCACTTCATTAGTACTTACCATAAACACTAAAATAATACGACTACTGTTTATATACGAGTAGTATACAAAGTTTGTTGATTCCAATTGTATTGCACGACAGTTTCGCATTGTCGTTTTCCTGGACAGCAAGATTGTGTTTATTGAAATAAAAACGTCCACTACCAAGAAGTTAGTGACGCATAAACGAGTGCAATATAAAAATTCCTTTACAATATGACCAGATCAATCAAGTTTCTTTTTAAAATAAAAAACCAAAAGTATTTAAAAGGGCTTTTTAAGAAAAAATTACACACACATTTATCAAATTGAGTTATTGAGCAATAACTCAATTTTGACAAATTATTTGCTAAATTGATACAGAGTTACAATTAGATTGTTTGGTAAACTAGCTCGTCGTTATAGTTGATAACAAAAACTTATATTTGAAACCGAAAGGTAGAGCTTATTTTTGTGATAATTATTGGCTAAACTAGTTGTTGTTGAAACTTAAAGATGTAATTGACATAAAATAATAAACAAATCCATGATAAATAATTATATAAAGGGTATTTGAGTAAATTCTAATTTCATTAGTTGTTAACTTATTTTTAAAAGGTACTTCAAGTAGGAAAAAATTCTATAGCTTATTTTTCAATAGTCTCTTAAACTTTTATTTACCGAACAATGTTAGAGACTTGAGCTTATAAAAAGTTAAGCATAAGGTACCATAAACTTGTTTGTCAACATATCCAAGGGAAAAAGTTTTTTAAATATTTTTTTATTCGAGAGAAAAAAACCTCTTGTTAAAGATCCCATTAACTTATAAGTTTTGGGAATGAAAAAAATTAATTTATTTAAGAATAGGTAAACATATCGTTTTAGGTCGAGCCAAAAACGTATGTTAACTTAAGATCACTCTCAACAGTCCTTTATTCAGTTGCTTCTTCAGTTTGTCAGCTCAGCGTTACGTTAACACAACCAAAACGATGAAAGCCTGACTAACACTGCCAACATTCTTTTATTCAGTTTCATTTCTAGAACCCATTGACTATTAATTTAATTTTTTAAACACAAATTAAATAAAAACTCTTTCATTAAACTTATAAAACATTACATTAATTAAAATCAAAAGATTACAATGATTAAAATAAAACAATACAATAATTTAAAAAAACATTACGATAATTAAAATAACATTAATTACGAATCTAATCGCCGTCGGAGAACCTACTTTGTCGCGCATCATTTCCAAACATCGTTGGGTGAAATAATGTAGTTTATTGAGATAATAGAAGATAAAGGTGTGTGTGAATTGAAGTTTAGTTGTGTGTTTATTATAGTGTGTTTGAGTTGGATAAAAAAGTTAATAATTAAAAAAAATTTCAAAAAACCGAATATATTACCGTTATAGTTTTAAATCTTTTTATATACTTAACGGCTTTTAAAAAAATAAAAAATTGCATGTGGGACCCACTAACCCACCTTCTCCTTTCGTCGCCAAACTGAAGACACCAAACCGACAAAGCAACTGAAAAAGCCGTGCCAATGGTGTCAGTTAGCCAACCTCCGTCGGTTGCCAACCAATCAAAACCGATGGCACAGGCCTAAGAAGGAATATCTGTTGTCATGTTTTACACAAGGGTAGTAATTGTTATAACACAAAAGCTGATATACACGTACACCACATATACATCATTTCAATGCACATAGTATAATAATTTTTATGCATATTTGTATTGTGCACATCATTTTTGTGTTATCATTTTTAAAAAAATAGTTCTATCTCTTATGAAATAACGAGTACTATTATAAAGCATCAAAACCCCTAACGAAATAACGAGTACTATTATAAAGAATCAAAACCCCTAGTCTGTTTGGATTACTGGACCTAAATAAAAGACTAAGACTATACCCAACGGAACGTCAGTTTGAAAATCATCAACACGAGTCGGGTCACAAAAGATGATTCACGAAATTATTTCATTACAATTAATGTCTACATGTATGCTTGTTAATTGATCGAGGATGAGAATTTTAAATAAGTTAGACAACGAAACTCAAACGTGTAAGATAGTGATTTTAACGAACCTCTTTCACTAGATTAAATTTTAAGTTAATGAATTTAAATTAAGGTGTAGGAGATAACGAACGTTAATCCTACCTTAATTAGATTTACCATTGCAGCTTTGATAAACTGATTTAAAAAACAAAACACCGAAGTTATCAGTGAAATAATCCAAATGAGTGTCGTTTTTAATATCTGATAAAAGTTATCTCAATCGATTTTTCAGAATCTACTTTCATTATTTCAGGTTAATTAGTTTAAAGTGCAAAGCAACAACACGATTGCAAAAACCCAAAGGTATACATTATTTGTCTAGATTATTGCATTTAAATACAACTCTTGAATACACATTCCTTGTGGATCAAATCGGACTTATTGTAGCTATAATATACACGATATGGTACACTTACCTAATTGTGTAATATATAATTGCGTGTAACACCCCGAAATTTGAGATATTATTTTATTTAATATAAAATAATTATTATAAATTGAATAAAATATTAGTAATGATAAAACATTTAAAGTTGTTTTAAATAGTTATAGTTGAAAATAGTTAGTAAGTGTTGAATTATAAAATGATAAAACTTTAGGGGTTAGGATTACAAGTATTAAATTAGTTTTGAGGACTAAAATATAATATTTATATATACATACATACTTATGGATATATACATACACTCATTCAAATTCCAAGAAACATTTCTAGAGAGACCGAGAGTCGTACGAGAGAGAGACAAGGCAGAAAAAGAGAAAGAAGAATTGAGTTCTAAACTATTAAATTGAAGTTAGGGAAATCGAATACAAGATTCCCTAATCATCTTTAACCTAGGTATGATTTTGTTCTTCACCTCTTTTAAAGCGTGCTTGCATGAGTGTATGATTATGAAAAGTGAGAATTTTCTTTGTTTGATTATAATTAAACACTTAAGTTCATAATCATAATCAACTTAAGTGTTTAATTACTTTATTTACTACTTTAATTTTCCTGTGCCATCTTCAGTCGTTCTCGGATTTGATCAGTCTCTTCAGTTGTTAATTGAACTACATCTGTGCTTTCAATTTCTCTTTGACCGACTTCTCCCCAATAAACTGGAGTTCGACATTTTCTGCTATACAACATCTCATACGGGGGCATCTTAATAGATGAATGATAACTGTTATTATATGAAAATTCCACTAACGGAAGATAAGTATCCCAGCTACCACCAAAATCAATGGCACATGCCCGTAACATATCTTCTAGGGTTTGAATCGTACGTTCACTCTGACCATCAGGTTGGGGATGAAAAGCCGTGCTAATTCGTAATTGAGTTCCCATATCTTCTTGAAATTTCCTCCAAAATCGAGAAGTGAAACGAGTGTCTATCAGAAACGATGGAAACCGGCACTCCATGGCTAGCAACAACCTCCCGAACACAGATATTTGCCAATACTTCAGAAGACGAGGACTCTCGAATGGGCAAGAATAGGGCACTTTTCGTCAACCTATCAACAATCACCCAAATAGAATCATATTGCCGAGGAGTTTTTGGTAATTTCGTGACTAAATCCATCGTGATATGTTCCCATTTCAATACGGGTATCTCTAACGGTTGAAGTTTCCTATATGGTTGTTGATGTTCTGCTTTAATCTACAAGCACGTTAGACAATTTTGAACATACCTAACAATATCACGCTTCATTCCAGACCACCAATAGTCACGCTTCAAGTCCCTGTACATTTTTGTAGCACTGGGGTGAATAGAATATTTAGATTTATGGGCTTCATCTAGTAATATCTTCTTAACGTCACTCGTCCTTGGTATCCAAATCCTATCATAACTAGTCTTTAAACCTCTCGAATAATCAATTAGTTGATCTAGCTGGCTCGATAATCGTTGTTTATTAGGATCGTTCATTGATAGGGCTTCAATTTGGGCAACTTTAATGTGATCAAACAACTGAGGTGATACAATCATTCTCAAAGATTTCACTCTAAGCATGGAATGACTAGCCTTTCGACTAAGTGCATCAGCCACCACGTTAGCTTTACCGGGATGGTAAAGTATGTCACAGTCATAATCTTTCACCAAATCTAACCATCTTCGCTGTCGGTTGTTTAAATCACGCTGATCAAAGAAATATTTAAGACTTTTGTGGTCGGTATAAATCGTTGACTTGACACCATAAAGATAGTGCCGCCAAATCTTTAAAGCAAAGACCACCGCTGCAAGTTCAAGATCGTGAGTGGGATAATTTTGCTCATGTGGCTTCAATTATCGTGATGCATAAGCAATAACTTTTCCACGCCGCATCAGAACGCAACCTAAGCCGAGTTTGGATGCGTCACAATAAACCACCATATTCTCATTGCCTTCGGGTAAAACAAGAATAGGCGCTTGGCTTAACTTTTCTTTCAATAACTAGAAAGCTAGTTTCTGCTCTTCGTCCCACTTCCACTGAACATTTTTTCTTGTTAACTTGGTTAATGGTGTCGCAATCTTGGAGAAATCTTAAATGAACCGACGATAATATCCCGCCAAACCAAGAAAACTTCTTACTTCGGTTGGATTCGAAGGAGGGTCCCACTTTACTACCGCATCTACTTTGGAAGGATCTACCTGAATGCCGTTAGCATTGATCACGTGTCCATGAAATTAGACTTCCCGTAACCAAAATTCACACTTTGAAAACTTAGCGTACAACTTTTCTCGCCGTAACATCTCTAAAACTTGTCGTAAGTGTACTACATGATATGCTTCACTTTTATAATAAACAAGAATGTCGTCAATGAAGACAATCACTGACTTGTCAAGCATCGGCCAACGGACTCGGTTCATTAAATCCTTAAAGGCAGCAAGAGAGTTCGTCAAGCCAAATGGCATAACAACAAATTCATAATGCAAAAATAATACCTCAAATTTCGGGGTGTTACATTGCGGTATTTCTTAGTTGATTTTATAACTAGATTTTACACATCTAGCGACCCGTGATAACTTCAAGGCCCAAGTAAAAAGAACTTCACTTACGAGAAAGTGTGGAGCGTACTAAACGAGTACCCGAAGTTCTTTATTGAGACCTGTGTCATGAGCAACAAACATTTATTCTAATACGAATACAAACCGATTAGTTTTGATCGATACGAAGCCAACCCGAATTCGAACCACGACCCGATTACCGCTGATATGGAACGTTATTCCAAAATGGCCCGATAAGTCAAAAAAGTTTGAGCTCATCGGATGCTACTTTGACAAGAAATTTGAAAGACGAAACTCGTGAGGAAGTTTTGAAAGTCGCAAAAATTCAATAAGAAACTTTGAGAACTATTAACGAGGTGATAAAGAAAAAATTAGTGTTCAAAGTGTGAAACTTTCTCCAAAAAGCAATACCTACGGGTTTGAAACACTCCGAACATAAAGTACTCGAGGATGATAAGGAGAATGTCGTACACAAGTTTAGATCGGATTTTGCATGTTTGGATTGAGTTCGTGACAAAACGAAGACAAATATTCAACTAGACTACTAGTTTAATTTTTGTTTGTTATGTTAGTTATTGTGAAAAAAAAAGGTTATAACATTTGTTTTTTAAATTAATGTAATGTTTTTATTTTAATGAAGTTGTTTTATTTAAATTTATTTTTTTAAAATGTAAATAAATAAATGTGAGTTCATAAATTGAAGTGACTAGTTGTATCAGTTATGTGTCAGTTTGAGAAAGTGTGAGTTGACAAAATTGACGGGTAACTGACTACGTAACTATTGATACTTGGAGTAGTCTAAGGGTATGTTTGGTGAGAAGTTTTTAAGAGCTTTTATAAGTTTTAGCTTTTAATTTTAAAGTCAAAGCTCGACAAATAATAAAACCTTTGTTTGTTGTGTAGTAGCTGTAGCTTTTAATTTAAATGAAAAGCTTCAATTTGAAAAAGTTTCAAGAGTTGCTTTCAGAAATGTTACAAGTTTTTGTTTTTTAATTTAATTATATACAAAACGATAAACTACTCGTACTTTCTAAAGTTATTTAATTTCTTTTTAATCAATTTTTATATTATGATTTAATCAAGAAACTAAAGAACACAAGTCTAATTACTAGAGTTCTAAAGTTATTTAACTATTGATTTATAATATAATACATATACACATATACTATACATATTATTTCATATTATTATAATATAATAGTTTCATATTATAACTATTAACTATACATATTTTTTATAATGTTATCCTAATTATAAGAAAATAAATATGTTAATCAAAAATATGAATAATTTAGTTATTTATATTATGAATTTTTATGTTAAATATATATACCATTTAATTTTATTTTCTTATCAATGTCCTTTATTGTCATTTAACGCACTTCAATTACAGCTACAACTACTTTATCAAACACATTTAAAAATTTATATCTAGAACTTACGACTACAACTTACATCTACAACTTACGTCTCTATCAAACATACCCTTAAGTCTACTCAATCGCCCCTTCATATAGGTTGCAACTATCAAAGTGTGAAATTGTTGAAAAGGTATAATATACCTTCACTTAAAGATCTACTATTTTTTTACTGAAAAAGACTCAACCTTTAGATAATACTCGATTAGCTATCGCTATATTTTTCTGATTGAAAAAGTCACCAAACTATGAGATAATATATGATTAAGTATGTTTACAATTTTTAAACTATTTTTATTTCATTTCAACGTATTTTTTAAGCTATTCTGTTGCGATATTTAAAAAGGGTTTAGTCGAGAGAAATGCACTTAATTTTAGTCTCATCTCTATAGTGTCTACTCAACTTCATTTTAGTCTATTGTGTGTATCAACTTTTCAACCTGGTCTATTGTGTGTATCAAATGACTAATTTGATGATGTGGCAACCGTATAATGCGCCACATCATATGACACATTATTTACACATCATCAAAAACGACCGCCACGTTAGTCGGATAGACACAATAGACCAAATTGAAAAGTTGATACACACAATAGACCAAAATGAAGTTGAGTACACACTATAGAGATCAGACTAAAGCTAGCTGAATTTTCTGCACTAAACTTTATTTAAAACTCTTATATCACGTATTTGTCATTTAAGCTTGTTCAACTCATATTATAAATTTCAGTAACATATGTATGACCGCTCAACGATGATTTTAGTAAAGATATATACGTTGACAGACACACCTTCACATATCAATCCTAAGTACTTTTCAAAACTTGTGAACACGTATACGAATGTATGTAAATATTTGTCTTTCATACATTTTTGATATAATTACTTAAAATGTAATAATTAAGATTTGACATTCACAATAGTTATCTAACTATTCGAGTTTATATTATATATATAGAATTTGATATTTTAATATACATGGTATATAATTTATGTTATTTTTTTTATTAACGTGTCATGTATATAAAGTGTCATACTTATCACATCACTGAAATAAATACAATGACGGTAAATAACAAATTTTTTACGTATAATATCCCCGAATAGTTTGATACACGACCTTTAAATACTTGGCCGTATATTTCTTAGACACATTTAATGTTATTTATTTTAAATAAGTATATTTAAAAAACAAAATGAAGATCGAGGTTATATAGTGTGACATGAGATAGATATGTAGAAAAGAATGAAGTGATGGGAAGGGATGGAAAAAGGTTAATGATGATGTTTGGTAATATAAATTACATAAAATAAACATCGAGCCGCCGCCTATTTTCTCTTTCTCTGCCAGTAAACATCATCATACCATTTTCTTTCTTTTCTGCCGTCGTATTTCATTTTTATTTTCTTATTATTTTTTTTAATTTCCTTTATTAATTTCGCGTAAAATCGTACTCACTCCCACTCAATATTAGACCTTTCAGTTGAGATTGAAATTTATATGTTTTCATTTTCAAAATTTTCGTATTCCTATAAACTAACGTGAATTCAAAAAATGCGTTTAAAGGTTAGAGGTTAAGTTTTCATTTTTGAAAATTAAAAATATAAGAAAACAATATATTATATATTCTATTTTTCAGAAAACCACAAATTTGAACACGTGTTTTTTCTAATTTTTCGATTTTTCTAGAACTGATCAACCAGAATATGGAATCAGTTATATTTACATTTCATGAAATTCCATAACCAATACACAACCTTAGCTTTGTTCTAATTTAAATTCTGTATCTATTTTAGAACCGAAGTTGTTAAGACACCAATCTAGTCCAATATCCGACTATAATAATATTCTTAAATCTTAGACTTATGTACAACCGATCTTACTCGGATTTACACCATCGAACAACCGTATTTTATAGTCTTGTGGTCACATTATTTCGATTAAACCGTATGCGACCATAGTATCAACTATCTTTTCGTTGGATCGACACTACATTTTCACAATTATGTACGTACAAAACGTTAGTCCAAGGGTGTGAATTTTGTCTATTTATTTTTCTTTTTTTTTATTTAAATTTAAATTAAATTAGTACGTACTAGTATTTGTAGTATAAACTTACAACACAAGCGTGTGAATGTAGTCAGGAAGTCAACGGATGAACAGAGAAAGCCGCAAGTATGGAGAGAGCACGAGTGGCCGACAACTGTCTGTGTACAAATACTAGATACCTACGATTAATACAAACACTAAACTACAAAATACTATAGTTATAGTATTAAAAACCACGGTATGTATGTATCATGTATGTCATGTGTGTTGGACGGTCATGATTGTCCCTATTCACATATACCCACACGTGGCGCATGATTAAACCTAGAATGTAACAAACAAACACCATATCTTTTTGAAAGCGACCTTTCTTCTTTTATAACTTAACACTTTCAACCCTTCTATGCTCTATGACTTCCGATTTATATTCATTTATTTTAATAAAAGGTTGTCAATATCGATATCATACTTGAAATAATTTTCAAGTTGGAAGATTGGTATTCAATCGAAATATCATATTCAAATACTCTAGTTTCTCATCAAGCCAGATTTGATTTCATCAAGCCAGATTTGATTTAGCGGTACGAGAGAAATCTCAATCAATAGACTTTGAGTTCAAGATAGAGTGCAAGACTCATTTAATGCAGTGTGTACATTGTACGTAGGTCTGTCAAAAAAAAAAAAAAAAAAAAAGGAAAAAAAAATTCTAGCCTTTCACATATGTTGAAGTCTACTAAATTTTACTTGTATGAATCGATTAAACAGTTGGTCTCTTACCATTTTATCATACAAAACAACGTATTATCACATTATAGCTGGCTAATTCAATCGAAGTAAGATCAGATTGGATTTAACCTTACAATCATGGTGTCAATATTAAGATATCATGCTGATCATGTGCAAGTGCAACCAAAGATTTTATGCAAGATTGACACCTTTCGTTAATCAAAATTGGGCCCAACTTTGTGTTTATTAACTAATAACTAGTAATAAATTCGGCCCAACCTTGTAATTTTATTCGTTGTTCAGAAAACAATATATATAATTCCTTTTCAACTCTCAAGATATATCTATCTCATGATCTCATAGAAGAAATTTGCACGATTGTTGCTTACCAAATACAACTTCACTCAACACTTTCTTTGAAATTTTCGAACATGACATTTATACACAACTCACCGAAAGATATCGTATCTGAAATCAAGTCGGGTTTTTATTTATTTATAAAAGACCGAACAAATCAATTTATTAGTAAAAGAACAGATAGCATAACATTATAAGTGGGAAATAGACATCATATACAACTAAACAGCCTACTTCTTGAATAATTTGAAAGCTTGAGGTTTACATCAAACCTGAAAAATATACAAAACCAAAAGTTGACTTATTGACTTTTCGAGCACGAGGAAACCTTATATATGATATACCTAAAGCATTAGCAGTACCTAGTGAGGTTTGGCATAGAACGCTACCGTTTTAGGATCCAATTGGCCACTACAGTAACTTGAAGAGATAATTGAAAGTTCTTGATACCCTTTCCACTCCTCCGATGGTTTTAGGATGATCGTCTTTTCAAGAACACCAGAATCCACAGATAACATTATCTTGAAATCCTTGTCTCCAAACCCACAAAGCGCTGCTTTTGATGCGTTGTCCCATGGAGTCCACAAACCTGTGTTTCGTCAGAGGTTTTAAGTTAAAGAATACAAGATTCTACATTTGAACACTAATCTTCTAGGTAAAAATGAAATGTGTTGTTTTGAGATGAATTATAAAGTTAAAGAACAGAAATCTGCACAAATGATTTTTGAGATTGAAACGCTGCATATATGTGTATAGACGTCAATCTTGAAAATATAGAGATTCTTAACACGGCTCTTACGGTTATAGAACACAAAAAATATACATTTCGACATGAATTTTGAAGCAAAGTAACACAATGTGCATGTTGACATGAAACTTACAAAAACAAAAACATGAACGTGACTTTTGATGTAACTCTTGAAGTTAAGAACCCAAGAACATGACTAATATATAAAGTTTAATTTTCAAAGGATACCAGCATCGGGGAGACCATTATTACGGATCACAATTGTCCTCTTCTTTTCATGGTCTATGATGGCTATGTTACCTGGTGTACTTGTATAAACCCGATCAACCTATCAAACAATACCATATTAATCAAACTTTTATCAAAATATGCACATATATGTATACAGAGACACTTATGTAGGCATATGGAATGTATATAATTATATCGACCTCTCCATCAAAAGTGATGGCATCTGGTTGCTCGGTGCACCTTTTTCCCTGCTGCAGATTATCAAGAAGATCAAGTGTTTCTAATCCTTCAACTCTGACTTCACTAAAAAGTAAAAACGCACACCCATGTCAGATACTCGATGAAAACTATTAAGCTCGGAACTTTGCTTGAAATTCGCTAAACAAACCTAATATCAGATACTGATATGTAGTTCTGCAGAGCAAATTTGAATGAAAAGGAAATGCTATCGGTATTCTTGATATGAGACGTCATGGTTATCTTGTTAGGGCCCAAAGCAATACGAAGGCGAAATTCGAAGCTGCATTAAACAAAAAGAAAGACGTTAGGTTGCCAAAACAAAGTGTTGAATGGCCAAAATAAATAGAACTCAAGTTGATTGAGACATAGCATTACCTACGTGGCCATATATTCAAATTATTTGCTGATGTTTTTAAGGTTAGATCCACAGAAGATGGGTTCCCCGTAGGAAGGAGACGCAAGGGGACATTATCTAATGACTTTACGTAGTTCTTTGATGAACAAATCTCCTTCATAATTCCCATATTATCTAACTGCAAGGATTGAAGAAACATGATAATACAGAAAACAAATAAACATACGAATTTATAATCCGCCAAATTTGACCCGTTTGACCCAAAATCACCCCGCCACCCCATTTACCTAAACAGGTTACGATAGTATCTGGTTTAGCAGGCCATATATCATAACAGGTTGTGTTCTGGGTGGGTAATTTCAACTCGCCAACCCAACCCAACCTGAACTACCACCCATAGAAAAAACTAGAGGTTGCAATATGGGTAAGGATGGGTGATGGGAAAAACGGGTTCAAGAAAATATACGTCAAAATAGATAGAGTTGGGTTAACCACCCAACACGCTCCTGTTCATATAAATGAGTCTTAAACCCTTTAAGTTTTTTTTTTTTCGTTTTAATAATGGTTTAATCTTCGAAGTTCATTTTGCTTTCGTTTTAACCGTTTTAAGTTTTTTTTTTCCTCATGATTTAATCCTTCAAAATTTCAAAATTTTGGTGGTTTAACCCTTTACGGGGATATTGCTCTTTATACTTCAAAAGTTTGATGGTTTAATCCCTCAAGTTTTATCTATTATAATGATTTTACCCTTCTAACTTTTTCCAGTTTAATCAACTAACTTTCAAAAGTTTAGTGAGGGTTAAACCAATAAGTCAACGCAAACTTGAAGGATTGAATCATTAGAAAAAAAACTTGAATGGTTAAAACGTTAAAAAGTTGAAACTTGAAGGATTAAACCATTATTAACCCTAAATAATATACACATCAAATCTGATTACAAAAGCTAATCAATTTAGGAGGTTGTATACATCTGAACAAAATTGGCACTTTCAACCCTCTTGACCCGCTTCATTTTTACATAAGCTTTCAAAGTTACCAATTTGATTCGTTGGAGATATAAAGCAAATCGACCCAAATCTAGGTAAACAAGCTGTAATGACCACCTACAGCAAAATGGTTTGACTATGCTCAATAGTCAATATGGCTTACCCGTGGAAAGCAAACGGATATTCCTCCTTTGGGAGATCTTCCAGCAGCCTATGGAGCATGACATAATTCATTAGTAAAGAACTAAAGACGGAGTTATTAATCTTAGAAACGTATGTTTATTATACGAAGATATGTAGCGATTAAACCCTGTATGCACGTGTATTAATTGTGCTGTGTGTGTGTAGAACAGTATAAGTGTATGTTACCTTTCTGCTCATAAACAGCAATTCTTCGCCTTGATTATTCTTCCATGAAATAACTTTCCCACCATATAGAAGCACCTGTAAATAAGCTTAATTGATGCACAAATGATCGGAGTTTGTTTTTAATGTGCAAAGAAGATCGCACACAGGCTAATTCAACTAAACAATATACATTTTCTTAATGGTGTGTTTATCTACTGTTTTCTGGAACATATCTACTGAGTCAAAAGTCAAAACGATAGACAAATACTTTCTAAACGACAGCACAATCCTGAGCATAGATTTCCAGAAATCTAAAAAGTTTGTTCGCAATAATCTGAAACGATGATTTCTCAAATAATCAAGGTCTAGAACTATTTCCACCATCAATACAAGCCTAAGCATATATATCTATAATGATTAGGTTCTGGGAGGTCAGTGAGCATCAACCAACATAACGATACCAACATCAACATGCAAATAAAACTTAATGTTTTTATCAACTTTTAATATTAACAAAACATTAACTTGGATACAATCTTACATTTTAACAAGAAAGATGATTGATCAACAAATTTGAAACATGAACATTCCCCAATATAAGTTTGTTTTGAGGATAAAGATTAAAGATGATGATACCTCAGCAGAAGAACCACCAGGTTCAAAAAGCAGAACTCTGGGCAAGTTCTTGTAATCATTAAACACATAATCGTTTCTTGGCATTTGATTAAATGTACCAAACCACTTCCACAATCTTATTCTTTTCACTAAAGGATTTTCTTTTGTCCACTCCAGCTACACACACAATCATCAAAACCTTAACTTTGACCTTTAAAAGTCATACTTGGTACTTATAAATTTCAAAAACGATACAAACTTTGTAGCAATTTCACCACCATTGGTCAGAATTCATCATCCAATTTAAAAGGGTACTTAAAAAAAAAAGACAAACAAATGAACAGTTGTGTAAAAAAGATGATACCTTTACTTTTATTATTCTTGATTTTGATGGATTTTGATGGATACCCAATTGGAATTAAGGCTTTTGTAATGATACCCATTTTAGAAATCATATAAAAGATGGAATTAATGAAAGATAGGGTAATAGTTAACAGAACAAAGAAGGAAAGTAGGAAGTGTATGGTGGTTTCTTTTCAGTGGGGAATCTTGGGGTGCTTCACCCTCCAATTTGGTTTAATTGGTCGGTGGGAAACCTCTAATCGGATAGTGTAAAGTTCGAACCTTTAGCCAAATAGCTGTCAACTCATTTCTTGCCCTCCGATTAGGTTCAAAATAAAATACAAAGTTAGCAAAATTGACGAGTCCTTGAAATGTTTTATAAAAAGATGGAACCTAATTAGCCGTACTAGTTTGGTGTTTGCATATTTTTCGAAACGAACAATGAGTCAAGTCTGTCTCATTGCTGGCCGATTGTGAATTAAAGCAAAAATGAGCTGGTAAGTACAACTATACAAGTCACGGGTCGAGTTTGTATAGTTTATATATCAGGTAAATCAAGATCAGTCGAATAGAGGTTTTACAGAGTTGATGCCCGAACTCCTGCTAAAAATAGAGAAAAAAATATATAATAGATTTAAGTAATTTGAAATATATTATTATCGGATTTTAATATTGTTAGTCTTATTATATAGATATATGAGTTTTTTCAGGCGAGCTCGATTGATCTTAGAACTTTCTCAATCCAAGCTCTCATCCAGATTTTAAACGTGTCGAGCTCTTAGACCCAGCTCGAATATAGCCTAAACTATTCGAGTCGATCATCATGAGCTTGACTCGACTCATTTGCATCCGTTAGAATGGAAAGTTCAATATTAGTCTTCATTATGTATTTGCTCAAAAAACAAAAAAAAAGTCTTCATTATGTAAGATATTGATGTGAGTTGATCATAAATTTTTTGATATTTCCCCGAAAACAATTTATTTGTATTACATTCACTACAACAAGCATTATCTTTTTAAGCACCATTAGTTACCATCATACACACTATATTACATGTTCTAAAGTAAGCCACCAATTTTTTACTTTGATTCTTTATTACATTACAATAACTGATCCAAGTATGAATCTTTAGAAGTTGACGATTTACCTTGACCAATATATGAATTAACCATGTTGGTTCCCCAAGCCCACCATCCATCCTGATTGCCGACATTTGCTTCAACCACATGCCTTTGTTCTTCATCAACTATATTCGCAAGCCGCCATTTGATCATGAAACCTTTTACAGCCTCAGTTCCTTCCATTACAATCTCCATTGGAGGTACCACAAGTGGATTCTGATCCAAGTTCAGTTTTTTAAGATTTTGAAGTCGACCAAATGATTCTGGAAGTACCTGAATTTGGTTGTTACTAAGATCCAGCTCTTTAAGGTTTGACAGATCAGTAATTGTGTCAGGTAACTCGGTCAAATTACTGAAATTGCTACTCAAGTTCAAAACTTCAAGATTGATTAACTTCCCAATTGAAGATGGAAGTCCATGGAGCTTATTGAAATGAGCATCTAGGTACCTTAAAGATTCGAGTTCACTAATGGTGGTTGGTAAGAAACGAATTTCGTTAAGGCTAATTGTGAGTGTTTTAAGGTTTACTAGTCCATAACCGAAGTTTGTTGGCAAGAATATCAGATTGTTGAAGCTTGCATATAATTCTACCAACGACCTGGTCATAAAACTCAATGTCAAATTTTAATTACTCATATATTAAGCAGTATAACACCCCAAGCCTCGTGGTCTAGCCTAGAGGTGGTGAAATGGGCAGGCGGTCGGTTTGGGCTACCGGGTCAAAATGGAAATGATAAAAAGTGGAAATTTGAAAGAGAATTACTTGCAAAAGGCGATGCTTTCGGGAAGGGTGCAAAGCTTGTTGCTGGATACATTCAAGATTTTGAGAGTGGTCAACAAGCCGATGGAATCTGGTAAGGATTCCAAAAGATTGGATGAGACATCAAGTTCTTCAAGTTTCGCTAGTCCTGCAATCGAATCAGGAAGCACCTGTTTCACAACAAATATTGTTTAAGAGTTAAGGTTATATAAATGTCACGTACTTTTCTAAAAACGCATTACGGTGCAGACACATATAAGTTATGTTCCAATATGATACTTTTATTATGATGATACGACACTTTTAAAGGTGTATGAATAACTGATGCTCTTAATAAAACAGGTAAACGGAGGACGTTTTCCCTGTTCAGGTTACTCGGGGAGGGCGAGTATTTTTACTCAGATGTACGCGGCCTAACCGGGTTATCCCTGTGACCGTTTCCGACCCTTTCCCTAGTCATCCCAAGATGTGCAGCTAACTGCCTACCTGAGACCTCTTGTGAGGATATCAGGACGCCAACCACTCGATCATCTTGTTATGTGGGTGTCATACCATTACTAGATCATCTTGTTATGTGGGTGTCATACCATCTAGTAAACTGATTAATAGGTTATCAGATTACCCAATGATCATAAAACAGATTTTTCAAACTCAAGTTGCTTGGTTACGAGCTCGATAAACTCCTTTCATAGCTCAACCTCGAGCCCGTGGTTATGCTTGAGTTCTTGGGTTGAAAATCCTATCACACATCTTTCTATGAAATAGGATTCTTTGGGCCTACTCGTTATCAATGGGATCAGGGGTACTTCCAACAAGAAATATATAGAAGAGTTAGCGCTGGGTTAGCCGAAAATCAAAGTTTCTCAGAAGCTTGGTCTAAAATTCCTGAAAAATTAGCCTTTTATGATTACATCGGAAATAATCCGGCAAAAGGGGGATTATTCAGGGCGGGCTCAATGGATAACGGGGATGGAATAGCAGTTGGATGGTTAGGACATCCTATCTTTAGAGATAAAGAAGGCCGTGAACTTTTTGTACGTCGTATGCCTACTCTCTTAAGCTTAATTTGTGCGTGGTAATTGAAATTAAACGAGTTTTAGAACAACTTAATCATATATTAAAATTTTAAGCAGGGCTTACATAGTTTATAAAAGCAATCAAAATAAGATAACAAGTCAAATATATATATATATACATACAAAACAAGATTTAGATACAAACAGTTAATTAACTAACTGAAATCTTAACCTGTAAGTGATTATTGGAAAGATTAAGATGAATTAAACTTGTAAGTTTCCCAAATGCTTCCGGAAGAAACTTCAATTGATGACCGGAAAGTTCAACTCTGTCAACAATCTCCTCCGATGACTTTATTAGTATCCGTACAACTTCTTCGTTGACTTTATCTGTATCGTCGTCAACCTTCTCAATTTCCGCCATTTTTTTTATCTGATTGTGAAAAGTGAAAAGTGAAAACCGAAAACAGTCGAGGTTTTGACCCTTAATTTCTTGAAGAGAATTAGTCAAACATTTTGACTTTATGGCTAGCGGGCATCACATGCTCACTCACGTGACCATTTATCCTTTTTTAGTTTTTTGTTTTTTATTTTTCCCCTTTTCTCATAAAGATTGGTGTGGCAGAGCATGCAGAGTGGCCGGTTATCAGAGCAACCCGAATGACTATGTTTTAAAAGCTTTTTTTAAAATATTTTATAAAAGCTTTTTTGTAAAAAAATTTTGAAAAAGTTTATTCTAATGATAAAAAGTTTTTTGGTACACTAACCATATTATAAAGGTAATAAAATAATACAAATAAGGGGGATCTAGTATGTTTATGACTTGAAAAATGTAAAGCTTTTGTAAAAAATTTACACTAAAATATGAAAAGCTTGTTTCAAAACTTTTTCTAAAACTTTTTTGAATAGTAAAAAGCTTGGGAAAAAGCTTTAGAAATATAGTCATTGGAGATGCTCTTAGAGCCGGTTCTTAGAGCACAGAGAGTGGTCAATTTTTATATTGAAACTAACTTTCAACCGTAATTATCAAATTGAAAATTATACCCACATTTATCTTTATAAATAATTATACACACACAAAATAAAATAAAAAAGACTATCATTCAATATGGTAGCCATTATATTGAACAAATTATTTTGTGAACCATTTTGAGGGGGAGTGACTACATCAATATGGTCAATGACCATTATGTACCACATCACCCCACTCCCTTCACTTTTAGTGGCGTTCACTAGCATTCAACCACTTCAAAATGGTGTTCCCGACAATATTCTGTGGGCGTTCCAAGAAGCGTTCGAGCCAAAACGCTGTTTCCTAGAATTGTTTATTAATATTACTATTTTTAATTCCAAATAATAAATGCAACGGTCATCTAAAACAAAATTAAATTTTTAAAAAAAATCAGTCGTTTCTAGTTGTTTTTCTTTACTTTTTTTTTTAAAAAAAAATCACTTCATTTACATTATAAATTCAACACTTTCAACACAATTCAAAACACATCAAAAGAGTCGTTCTCTTCTCATTATCATCTTCAACAATTCAAAAACTCAAAAACTCCATGATCACTATAATTCACGCAAAACCCGAACAACCCAAACAATCCATACGACCTTCAATCTCAATGGAACCCGTTGCCGAACGTTTCATCATCTTCAAACCTGTCAACACCCACCTCCTCAAACGTTCAAATGCCGGGCTTTGGTCAACAATATCAATAATCAAATCTCACAAACTCAAGTCACGCAACCACAATACACTCAAACACCATACTATCAAACATCATACAATCAACCACAATTCCAGTAACAACAACAAATAAGTAACACACCGACCAATGACTATAACGATTTCTTTTATGGCGTCAAGCTCAAACCACTCAACAACCTGACACTTCACAACTCGACATGCATTCACAAGGCGAAATAAACCTGACATCAACCTCGTCTATAAAAAGGGGGCAAAAAAGGAGGAACAAACTCTGTCCGACTCAAAGTTGAATTGCCGTATCCGAAGACTCCAACCGAGAAAATGCGCAATCCGAGGGTTCGTTTTGGTATCTTGTCATGGACAAGTACAATAGCCGCAACCAACCATTCATACACGACAAGAACGTTTTGTCTTCAAAGTGGAATAAACTCTACACCGAATGCTAAAGATGGTATTGTGTCGCGACTTAAATCACAACCGAGATGTGGGGAAGGTCCCAACGATATTCGAATAAGATGTTACAACCAATATCGGTTGGAAACGGATAATAAAATGCTTACACATTATCAATCGTGGGACTTTTTGAAGGACAAAAATAAGTGAAAAAATCCATATCCATTTGTCGTCAGTAGGCGCATGGTTATTTGGTGATTTTCCAATTTCACATCCAAAGGGAAATGCAAGAAAATGGAAATCCCAAAAAAGGGATTTCGGTTCTGCCGCTTCGTCTCGCGCTAATTTTATGGCTCGCTTACAACAACCATTGAAGGTATCTGGTTCGATAAACAAGGATACTACAAGACCAAAGACCTCGAAGCCCAACTAAGAATTGTGTTCATACCTACGGACCACTTGTCAGAACAATTGAAATTCATAATGGAAATGGAAAAAAAGTTGAATGTTTGTGAGAAGAAAGGATGACAATACAACCCGCAAACGGAATCGGGACAGGGATCGGGGTCGGAGATGTTTGATTACTTCGTATACCGCATTTTTAATTTGTAGGACTTTTTAGTATTGTCTTTAATATGTATTTTTTGTAGAACTTGCAATGTTTAATTTTAAATTTAGTGGATGAATTTTACTTTATTTAATTTATTTTGTAATTTGTTTTAATTTATTCAGCATATAGTGTTCTCTCAGAACACTTTAAACACAGTGTCATCACTTTCCGTACCTTTATACATCGATCTATACGACATCGTTTGGGTGGATTTTATACAGTTGCACAGCCGTTAAAGTGTCACAACTGTTCAGACTATTGGAAATAGTTGGGTATAAATGATAAAAAAAGGTTCATGATATGAAAGTCTTGTAAGTATTACTAACTTGCTGTATAACTACTGAAATTTCCAAAATTTAAACCAATAATCAATAAACCGTCTTAATCAAATTGCTCGTTGGTGCTTGCAAAAACTTCAAAAAGATCATCCTAATTGACAGAAAATATCGAAGGTAAAAGGTAAAAAGATAAAAAATTTTACAACACACATCATCCAGATAAAATTCGCTCCCTTTTGAGATCTCTTAATAAGCGGGCGCCTTTCTTTTAAGTTTGACAAGCTCAAAAAGCCAACGGCAAGTTGAAACTCATAAAATTGCCTTCTGCCTTCTATCTGTATCTTCATGTTCAACCTACCAAATCAATACATTATCAGATTTACATTCTTATCAAACTACGAAAAGAGTTAACATTGTTATAGAAAAGAGTAAACTGATAGTCTGTCATTAACAGCAAATACCTCGACAAGTACTCGTCCTTTCTTCTTCTTAGCATCTTTCTCCTGTTTCTTAAGAGCGTATTTGGAATCAGGCCTTCCCCTCTTTCGGTGCACCACCACTTCTGCTGCCTCATCATCATCATCATCATCATCATCATCCATCCCATCTGCCATAGGTCATATCGAGTTATCATCCATACAAAATACATATATCTGACACTATTAACATTTTCAATGCGCCTTACATTGTTTAAAGGAATATAAGATGAAACTAGTTAATCACTGTTGGATTCAAGTACACGGGCATCTATAAGAAAACTTACTATCATCATCATCTGAGCCTCCTTCAGTTGGACGACCATCGAAATCCTCCAAAGCATCTTCGTCTTCGTCTTCATAATAACCTTCAACGTATTCAGTTTCCCTCTGTTTTAACAAAAATGCATTTAAAAAATTTAAACAAGGAGATTGAATGCATATGTCTAACTAATTAATAAAATAAAACCTATATTCCTATGAGGCTATAACTGACCTCTATCTCATCTTCATTTACATCCTTTTCTTGTCCTTCAAGATCATCAAGAAATTTATTGTAAGCTTCTGTATGAAAATTATATATTTCACCATACATCCCTTTTTTCACACGCTCAACCAACTCCTTCTCAATATTCTGCAGAAATATATTTCTCGTTAGAAGTATAAAAAAGCTATATAAGAATCCGACTAAAGAACGAATGAGTGTCACCTTTTCCAGAACTGCTGCCCGTTCTGCCTTTTCTTCTCTTCTCAATTCTCTCTTTTTTTCTTTTCTAGGAGTCGTCATTATCTTCTCCCTATATACGTAAACATGACCAGAAAATTATTACTGATAATATAAAACTATTATCTGAAATGAACTAAAAAGATATAAGCCAACCTTGTTTTAAGTGCAAGTTTCCTCATGCGTATCCGCATCTGTGTCATTTTAGTCAACCTTTGTTTTGCCTTGTGCACAAGAAACTTTGGCCAGTACATCTGTAATAGCGATTATAATTTGGAATTTGACTATTTTCATATAACATTTTGAATATAATCACAAATGTTGAAGCAAGCTAAGGATGTTAATATACCAAATTTGTGTCAATAATTTCAAGTGCCTTTTCATAATTGCGAGGCAATTTAATTCGTTCCCACAATTTGTTTGGCATATGAGCTCTCTCTATAGTTTTCATATACAAGTAGAAGACCCCTGCAAAAAACAGGATGATGACAGTTAGATCAGAAAACAACAAATGGAAATACACCTGCATATGAAATAAAATCATTAAATTCACCACATCAATCTACAACAGTGTTACGAACAATACCATCATGATCACGGATTGTAGCATAACGACTATTGGCGAGTGGACATGAGCTACGGTTACAAACCCCAGTCAGATTGTAAGGGTTCCGACAAAATATCCCACCTGTAATTCTGTCATATAAAAGAGAAAGAAAAAAGGCATTAATATTTAAAAACTTCCGCAAAACATTTATTAGATGCAAGTAGCTTTCTTCTCTTTCGAACAGCATAAATTCTCATTGACATCCAAAGTACTACGTAAAATGAAGGTCCACATGTTTTTAGATGTATCTAACTTTGCCCCAAAGACTACTGTATGTATCATAGTTTAATACTTGTTTCATACGTATCAAACTTTCGATTATTGCTATTTTATGCATCTAGTGACTTCCTCATCGTCTAACCGGTATTTTTTGTTGACACAAACGTCATCAAAACCATCCGGTTTACAACTCATAAGATGTTAGATGGATACAATAGCAGTAACCAAAAGATTATTACTTACAAATTACAATAGCAGGTTTTAAAGTTTGATACATAAGATTTTTGATTAAGGTAAATACATTAAAAAAACACATAACCCCAAAATGAACAGCTCGAGACTTACTTGGACATATAACTACAGTGCTTATGCCTGAGAACTTGCCATATAACTTCATCATTCTGCATTTTTCTACTTCAAATATTCACCTGTTCAAAAATCAAATATTAAGATTTGTAATTAATAAAAATGATATCTTTTATGTATGTACTGATAACAAATAACACCAAAAATACTTGCACAAATAAAGCCATTGGTAAACAATTAAACATTCTTACAAAACATACAACCATTTGATCCTATATGTTCCGTATATAATTAAGCATTATGCATACAACATAAACACTGTACCATTTGAAAACAAGCTAGTTAAGTAACAAAAATTGATAAACCCTAATTTCAAAAAGCAAACGAACAGTTGATTTAGATTAAATTACGTATCTTAATATAAAATTTCAAAATGATTACCTACCACGTTTGATGAGTTTGCGATATCGTTTTGTTTTCAGAAGTGGCGATGGAAGGGAGGAAAGCGGTGATGCCGGTGACGGCAGAGATGGAGGGAAGGGGTTAGCAGAAGGACGGTATATGAGTGAGAAAGCCGGTTAGGGTTTTAGTTTATTTTCTAAATAATTCCAAGTTTTACTTTTTATAAATTGGCCACCAATTTTTTTTTTTTAATACTTTGTATTGTGATATAAAAGATTTTTCTTTATCCTTGTGACACTAAAGTCTAAATTCTAACTTAATACTCTATTTTTTTTTTTTCTATTTTTCCCTTTCTTTTTCATGTTTTTTAACGATTTATCGTCGAAGTTATATGTTGTTAGGTGTCGTTGACTTAAAATGAAATACTAAACATATATATTAGAAATTTAAGGGTGAAAACTGAATTATATTAATGTGTTCATAATTTTCGATTCTTATAATTAGTGTGATAATGATAATGATAATGATAATAGTTTGTTTATATGGTTCATAATTTCCCGTTCTTATAATTAGTGTGATAATGATAATGATAATGATAATGATAATAGTTTGTTTATATGGTTCCACATCTTTAAAATCTTAAAAACATCTCAATTATATGTATAAGGGTGTGAAAATTACCATTTTATTTAAAGGTTTACTGACTCTTACAATATTTTTTGTAACACCTGAAAAATTGTTTCAAATATTTTTATATTATTAATATTATATTGATTCTAGCTGAGAATATTTTTACTCTCTGTTATTTCATGGAAGGGTTGTATCCACTGTTGTAAAAATCGGCCTAGACGGCCGACTAATCGGGGACTAGTCGGTGATCGGGAGCAGTCCGATGTGCCAAGCAGGTAGTCGGAGTAATTAGTCGGTCAACGGTCAAAAATCGGTAAATATCGGGGACTAGTCGGTCAAAATCGGTAAATATCGGGGACTAGTCGGTCAACTTTTTTTTTTTTTTTAAATAAATTAGGGGTTTGGAAAATAAGACATGGATCATCACTTTTATTCCACACATAAGCGAGGCTCAGGAACTATTTGAGGAAAAATTCAAGTCGGCGAGTGAGGAGGAAGTAGATTAGGATGAGGTTGACTAAGAGTCCGACGAAGTTCAAATCATTGAACTATATGGACAAGATGGGTATGAAGCGTGAATCTAATAACTAATAATTATATGTGTTTATGTTTATGTTTCTAAACAATATATTTATGTTTCTAGTCTACTATGTTTATGTTTCTAAACATATGATTTTGAAAATATGTTATTTATATATGAAAAATCCTAATCCGACTAGTCCCTCACTAGTCCCCGCCTAGACCAATTACTAGCTACAAGGTCCCCCACCGCTCGACTAGCGCCTAACGAGTTTTACAACCTTGGTTGTATCCGAAAAAGGTAAAAAGTAGAGGGGTTAATATGTAAATTATATTGAAGAGAATTTGAAAAGAATGAGAACGTGATTGAGAGGTTACGCACTAAACGGACATCATGGTTATCATCACCACATTTTCGGTATTCCTTCGTTCAATATACAAACCCACATCCTCGTTTGTTTAGGAGATAACTTAAAAGAAATAGAACAAGAGAAAAACTTAGAAAACAACATTATTTGAGAGAGAATGCGGGAAAACGGAGCGTTATTTAGTCATGATGCAATTGCGGGTCACGAGTAGATTTGGTATCATTTAAAGGAGTTTGTATAGCAAAAAGTGGAAGAGATAGTAAGAGACATTAATGTGAGTTTCACGTGACTTTTTATTAGGTTGTACTTATTATATAAATTGTTTATTTAATATTATTTATGGTACAATGTGTTTATAAATCATTTATTGCTTAATAAATGTCTTGATAATGTAAAAACAAAAATTGTCACTAAGCGTATTGATTATTCAATATGTATACAATAATGAAATCGTATAAAAGATGGGCTAAACAGTGGACGAAGAAATAAATAGTGGCTAAACAGCGGACGAAGAAACAAATAGTGAATTATGTGTAAGGGTAAACTACGGTTTGCCATCAAAAAGTGAAAAAGAAGAAAAGTGGTAGATGTGTAATACTACAGTTTGCCATCAAATTGTGGATAAAAGAAAAAAAAGTGTAAATTAAAAAATAAATGGCGATTGATCTTTATTGCTTATGTGACAAGATGTGGGTTCAAAGTATTAAAAATGTGAAAAATGAGAGAACCAATAAGATTGCTCCATTTCTTTAAAACACAATTTTCACTCGTATCTTTAAAATTAAATATCTCACAACGGCATGATCAAAAATTATAAAAATTACATATTCGAAATCAGCGTCTTTTTCTCTTCGATTATAGATCTCACAAGCTATACTTTTGACAATTTTTTTTCATTTTTTGTTGGGTCATAGAAAATGTGACTTATATAATCACGTGTGATTTTATATATAATCACGTGTGATTTTATGTATAATCACATGTGATTTATGAGTAAATAAATTATTTTTATGTGATTTTAAACTTATAGTTGTAAATCTGATTATTCACATGTGATTATAGTGATTTAAAACTTATAATTTAATTGTAAATATATTCACATGTAAGTGTTAAATCACATGTGATTTATTATTACGAATTTCACATACCCATTAGAAAACGGAAAAAAAAGTTCGTCGAAAGTATGTCATGTGATATCTCTAATTAAAGATAAAAAGACATTGATTCTAACGGTGTAATTTTTATAATTTATGGATATACGGTTTGTGAGATATTTAGCTTTAAAAAAAGAAGTGGAAATGGGTAATTGAAATGGAGCAATCATATTTGTTCCTTCATTTTACATTTTTTTACCATTCTACATTGAACTTTTTTCTATGTGACAAATTAATATTTGAAAATTGTTGCTTAAATGTTTTATTAGAAAAGCTTTATAAATGTTTTGCGAAAACCGTGATTCTCAAATATTTTTAATAATTTTGCAACTCATGTTAGGTAATGAAGAATAAAAGTGTAGACTATAATTGAATGACGATATTGAAGAATGTTAAAGTATAGACGCTTCCGCTGAATCGAGGCTAAATAATAGATACGCATTTTGATAAAGTGGATTGTTTCATTTCCGAAGGAAATGCAATTTATTAAAGCAACTGCAATTTATTAAAGCAATTGAAATGTTTAACAAACTGGAATCCAAATTAATTAAATTTGTAACGTGTTTGGTTGACACAATTAATTATTATCAAAATTTCATCTTTGCGTATACATTTATAGTTTGTATATATGTGAATGGAATTTGAATGGAATTATATTAACATAAGTACCCTTTTATTTTGTGTATTCTTTATTATTTATTTGTAACTTACATATTTTGTTTAAAATTGCCTTTAAATCCAATAGAAAATTTTTAAATATCAAGAGAAACGGAAAACCTTGCTTTCTAGCTCTCTCATGGCGGTATGCAAAGTTTCATCAACAAAATCGGAATTGTAATGATGTTTACGACAAAACTACAATATATGTGTGGGTATGTATATACATGTTCCTTACGAAAGATTAATAAATGTATAGTGTAAGTCGTTCTAATAAACGTCTTTATAAGATGTCTCATATTCGAATCTCACTAGTTAATATAAGTCGTTATATCGAGATTAATAAACCTCTTCATAAAAGATCTCATATTCGAACCTCACTAGTTAAACATGTTGGGAGTGACCATGGAAAGAGTCGAAAAAGATTACGGAGATTCATCAATAGCATTATTACATTCGAGTTTTAAAAAAAAATAAAGTTCGTGTGCCTCGGATAACATAAATAGGAAAAAATTCATTTGTTTACCTTTAAATAAAATATCACTAAGTGGCTTAGTGGCAGCGGCTGATCTTAAACACATTTTATGGGATGGCCAAAATAATTTAATACGTCAAAAATACTTGAATCCATGGTAGTCTTATAGATTTTGACGGTATTGTGCTAAAAAATAAATAGGCGATTGAACATAATACAATTTCATTACATTTTAACTTTAATTTGATTAAGTCATCGAAGTTCAAACTTAGAACTAATAAGCAATTAAATTTTCTTTATTAGCTAAAAAGTATATTAAAATTATATTATATAAATCTTTTATTTTAACAAGAGTTCATACAGTATCACACATTGTCCCTGTACTTTACTTTTTGTACTCCCAGTTCAAAAACTTAAACTTTATTGCGCGCTTGGTCCCTTGTCCAAGTTAAATGATCGAACTACCCTTTTCTACTTTTTATTCAATTTTTAAATTGATTTAAATTTATTTACATTAGTTTATTGATATTTAATTTAAAACTAATAGAAGAATATAGATATAAATTACTAATCACTAATATTATAAACCCAATATAATTTTTTCTCAAACACTTTTAACAAGTAATATCTCACTTTTAATAAAATGTCATCCATATATAGAGGAAAGTAATAAAGCAAACATAGAGAAGAAGTATAATTTGTGATTGTTTAAGATACAATAATGTACTTAAGAATTAATTTTACAATAAAAAACTATCAAAACGACATTTTCTAGAGGTGTTTATCACCTAAGCAGCCTTGATATATGAATATGACAACACCATATTTACTTTTCCCAAATAAAAATTGTGTTTTGTTTTTAAACCCTAATTATTGTTATTCTATGCTCCCTTATAAAAGATTTTTACATTTTCTCTACAAACACAGTGTTAAAGTTGCGAAATATCGATTATACCCTTTTCATTGATTTAATATATATAGAAGCTAATAAGATATTAAGTAACTAATATTTTCTTATTTCATAAATTTTTACTAATAAAATATTTCTAAATGATACTTACTGATCGATTAGAAAAATATTAAAAAACCAATTATCAACATAATAACTCGTTTATAATACCATTTTCTTTTTTTATATCAATCATTTTAACTTTATAATTAAATTTTGATTGATAAAATAAAATTTATTATTATTTATAAAGAGAGAGATATAGTCATGCAAGATAACATAAAATCATTATACACGCATTCAAAATTTCACATATGTTAAAAAATCAACTTAAGGTAGAAAAAAATTTGAACAAATTTAATAAATTACTCATGATATAAAATGTCAATATTGGTAATTGATGTAGGTCAACATTGATAACGATCACCACCAACAAGTATCACTATATTCTTCATTAACATTATTGTTAACTATAACTATCAACCACTGCTACGTCTTTCTCATTTGTTACCGCTGCATTGCGCGAGTAATTTTCTAGTGAATATAATATATAAGCCCGATATGTACCATGAGAGTTAGAGCCATTATTATTCTATTATTCTATTATTCTATGATTCATGTTTCTTTTTCCTATATATATGTGTGTCTGTCTTGAACTATTTAAGGCTTCAAGCAACAATGATATAAGTATAAAATACACGTATATATAAACAAATTTTGATTTGGTTGGTAATTTTCAACTCCTACATTTACAAATTTAAAAATTACTATTTGTACAATAAGTAAATGAAAACTAAGTTTTATTTATTTTTAATAACTCATCATTATTATATACATTTTATATAGTATAATTACTTTATTGATTAATATACTTAATTTACAATTGTAAAATTAATACATTACCTATATAATATTCAAACATCCGATTAATCAATTTTTGTCTTTTAATTAAGAACTTATTTTGGAGTAACAAAATAGTATATTATTCGTGTTTTTATTTAACGCTAAGTGTTATTTTTATATTCTATCATTTTTATAAGTTAAATATTTGTTGATATTAATTGTGATACGCGTTACATGATATTCTAATATGAAAATTATAAATTAAAAATCTATCTTTCGAATATTCGGATATCTAAATTACACGAAATTTTGAAAATCACTACCAATACCCGAACCCGAAAGTTCAAATACTCGGAATTTGGATATTTGAAATTTCAATTCGAATTTTCAAATAGTTTCAGATCGGATCATTTGGATACTCGCATGAAGAATTCGAATTCAGATATTTTGAACATCCCTAATTTCAAGTATCATTTTACAACTAGGTAGCTTATCATGATATAAAAAAATATACTCCACAAATATATGATAACTCATTTCCTTTTCGTACTTATTTATCATTCAATATCATCAAGCAAATGGCCAGGTACCTTTAACCACCGATAAACCCCTCGATTCGTCGACACTGTTACTGGAAATGTCTATTATTTTCAATTAAAAAAATTAATGTTATAAAGTAATGACCAAATTAATGCTACTTGTCTCTTGACCTCATTCACCAGCTACCAATAAACAAAACCACCTTAAAAGATTCAATCCTAAACGAGTTTTTTTAGCACACTAATAATCCAGACGACTTACTGTATATTTATAACACGTAAAACATACCTAACTCATTCAACAATTGTGATTACGAGAGTACGCTTTTTGTAGCACCCACTGATTACCAAGTGTGCTACGCGTCACTAGCGGCTCTCGCCCATTTTTCGTTATCCTTTAAATTATATTAAATTTTTGCGGTGTTTTTTCATGGTTAAAAAGGTTCATTACGGTGCAGTCATGTGACTCCTGTCCTGATCGGCCATAATTCTTCGTCCCAAATTAACCTTTTTTTTCCCCCCTGAATATACGTGAACGGTGCAGATTTTTCTGCAAATTAAAACAACTTTATCTTAAATTCAATGTCTTCCTCGTCCCATCTCATAATTATTTATTCATCACCACTGGTCCACATCCACTTTTTTAATGGTACTCATGCATTCCCCTTAATCTATGATAACTCTCGGCTCTATTGATCAAATTGCACTTTAAGGAGTTTTTTTTAATTCCAATTAAATCGAAAATATTTGTTTCATACTAATCCTGATCATTTGTCCTTTTAACATTCCTGTTCTCCAAGGCAAGCTATGGCATCATACCTGCAACATAAATCAATAAAAAAGTTAGTTATTTGAAGAAAAAAAAACTACAAGTTGTCACATGAAGGGGATGAATCGGACAAAAAAAAGTGACGTAAACCGAACGATAACGGTTAACATGGCACACATTTAGACAAAATTAGGACCACCAGAAAATCGACGCACAAACGAACGGCGATCGTATCAGATTGTTGATAAGTATCAGCAATCACAGAAATTAACACCGAAAAAATGACGAAATTTAGAGATTCTTTTTTTATCACGAATGCATTGGCAGCGACTAAATAAACAAAAAAACACCTGATTCATAGTCCAATCATACAACAACGCATATCTCACCTTTTAAATTTTGCTTCATTTCAATTAAAATTTATTTAATTTAATCGCTTAATTTGATAATTTTGCATCCTGCCAAATTTTAGTAGTATCATTGCCAATGGTTGGCATTATGCACCAGGTAACTCCGGCTAGGGTTTCCGTACACTTTTCCTCCATCTTTGCTATACCGAATTGGGCACCGAACCGGCCGTTTCGATACATGATGCATACATCGATTCGGAGCAGCGGTTATCGGATATCTAACGGCAAACGAGATCGGTGATTTCGGCGACACCGGTTCATGTATGACGGTACTAGCTGAAGACGAGGATCCGGATCCAGATCCGGATCCGGTTGAAGTAATTGGAAATGATTTCTTCGGAAGCGATAAAAACGCTCTGATTTTGATAGATTTCGATAATTGAGCTGCGTGACGATCGTATTCTTCAATCAGGTTAACGAGATCTTCATCAGATGTGATAGATACAAGTGAATCTAGATCTTCTGTAGGCAATTGACATCTCAAACACACACTGTTTCCATACAATTCACCAAGTTTCACCAATACTTCTGTAAATCACAAGTTATGATTAGGTTATAGATATAGAGCGCAGATGAATTTGATAATTTAAAGGAGGTAAACTAACCGGAGAAAGAGAGAGAGCGGTCAACGGAGAGTAGACGCGTTTGACCGCCGTGATAACGGAGTTTGCCGTCGGGATAACGCGGGAGGATTTTGCCGCCGTAACTGCATAAGAATTTGATTGTATTTGTGTTGAATGAAGGTTCTGGTGCCATGGTGATTTTAGAATAAGAGAGAAGAGGTTTTTTTGTTGGTTTGCTTCTTCAAGCCTAAGCATGGTGATATTGGCGCCATATTTATAGAGTTTTCTGAATTATCAAGACAAAATTAAATTTTAATATTTTGGGTAGTCGGGTCGGGTTAGGCAACGTTCATTCCGGGTTAAAGTTAAGAAAAGTGCGAGCATCTCCAATTCAAACGTTTCTTCAAGATAAATAATTGGCTCACACAACTTTTATAAAATTATTTTCAAAAACTTTGGTGTAAAACTTTGGTGTACCAATAAAGAAAAAAAGAGAAATATGAAAGAGAAAAATTAGATTGTTGTGATTGACCGTACATTATTTGTTACATCATTTTGTATAATTTTCTTTGTAAAAATTACATAACGTAATAAACCTCTTTCTTCAGAGGTTTTCTTTTAACAATAGTGTGTGTTTTCTTTCAATTACATGACCAATAATTCTGAAAATTGTCACAAATATAAAATTGGTTAACTATCTATACTCTAATATAAATCATTTAATCATTTTATTATTTTATTAACCTTAAAATACAACGATTTTCCATTTTTTAAATTTTGTAATATTCATTTGTACATATATATATATAATAATATTTCCTTAATTCACTTGTACATTTTTTTTATTATCTTTACCATCATATTTGATTGCATAATTTAACACATGAATAAGTAAGAGAGACCATACGATTATCATCTACGTACAAATTTGTAGTTTGTTGCATATCGTGAGAACTATGGTACTTTCACATAAATATTTATATTTTTTCAAAAACTTCATATTATTGCTACAAAGTGTAGCATTACATTCCTTTGTTAAAAATATTACACTTGATTTAACTCCAAACACTTCATCAACACACTAATACCCACACATTTGAATCACCACGTAAATCGTCAAACTATATCATGAAAAACCATAAAATCTTAAGATATGAATTAACGATATCGACTTGCTATTTTTAAAATACCATCAATGCATTACACGTGTACAATGCTAGTACCTACTAAATTATTTGTGGATTTCACGTCAAATAGTCTCCTACACATTTTGATGACAAAAAAACTGCTAGATTATTTAACAAAATTAAAATTCGTAAATAATGTTCATTTCCATCGAGAAAAATTAAATGAGAACGATAACATTTGGACCCTGTATATGATTTTTATGGGAAAAAATAGGCCCCACGCGTGTTAGGACTAATTACCTGACGTAAGCCTCAATTGGTCCCGCCAATCAACTACCACTTTAATTTGCATTCATTCATGTCGATATGATATGTATTTGAAAAATCATTGTTAGAAATAAATTCGTAGGATTAATTATAGAACTAAATTGGTAGATTTAAAATTTGATTAGATAAGATTAAGATAGTAATTAATTTCAGCCGATCACAAAAATTATGCCTACTTTTAAATCTATGTAATTAGTCTTATTTAACATTACAGAGCTCATATTTTCAAACTTATTGAATTGCATAATTTATTAATTTTTAATTTATTTAAATTACGTAACTTGGGCCAACAACTATTCTTACATACGATCATACGCTTAGATTACAAGTTTCTTGTACTCATATAAATTACACGTCAAGCTAGTTTTTGTATCAAATCAGTTAAAAGTGCCTCAAATTTGATTTATCATTGGCAAATAATGATGTAAATCAATTACTTAACTACATTTCTTTGTTGTTTGATAATTGTTTGTTTTTGCAATACATGATTAGCCAAAACTGAGCTTTAGTTCAAATCGAGCTAAAAATGTGTTTAAAGGGAGATTTGCACTAATATACACATCATCTTCATGACTGATCAGTATGATACAGTAAATGTGTCAAAATTTCTCAGTAGGAGATTGGCTTGCTTACGACTCTTAGACTACTTCCAACCCAAGCTTCAGTTGGGCTTCGATTGTTAAACACAAAAATGATGCCCTTGGCACCAAGTGGTCGCTTGTTCCGTCAGTTTGTTCCTTCGTTTTGGCGACGAGTGAAGCGACAAAGACGTGGGGTCAGCATTGAAATGTATGACTCGAAAAATTGATAGATGTGTATGTTGATAGATGTGTGACTCGAAAAATTGAAATGACCAGTCAGAATTGGCAGTGTTTAGTCAGTTACTAATCACTTTGGGGAAATGCTAATATTGTACTAAATTGTCATAAACTGACCAGTCAAGTTTGATCACTTGTTGAGAATGTTCTAATTGTGATCCACCGTGACCATGGACATGCAGGAGAGAAATGTTATCCCCACTCGGATCTAAGACAGAACTTTTACTTATTGAATCACTTCAAGAAGCAGAGTCAAATAGAATTTCCTTATTCGTGTGATAAGAACTATAACATTTCGTAATTTATTGGAAATTCCACTTTAATTCTCTATCAACCAATAATGTGGGACCATTAACATGGTTTGAAAGAGGTTGACCTCCTTGCTTCTCTCACGGTACAATCCTCTTCCAACCGAATACCTTCCTCTGTCATCTCTGGTAAGTAGATAAATACCAACTATGTTTACCTTTTAGGCAGCTTGTGGTTGGTGTTCAAATTGCATGCTTGGGTCAAGAAAAACTTGAATCGTTCTTTTTATTAAATAAAATAAAATAATTAATTGTAATTGTATAAATAAAAACAAAACAAAATTGTATTGACATAGCTTTCAGCGATTATATTATGGCGGAAAAGGTACGGTGCACCTAAAATCAATGGAAAACAAATCATTTTATTTAATCTATTTTTTTTTTTTAATTTTAAGTTTAAATTAAGAATAAAATAAAGTGTAATGGGACAGAACTACAAAAATCATGACGCATCCATGGGCGGCCAAGCATATCTCGCTTAATTAGTGATTAGAGGATAAACTCATACATCCCCTTTCACTCCTCATCTTATCTTATAAATCTTAATCTTAAATCTTAAATATAATACATGATGATTTACCTTTACAATGTCATCATTTAAAGGATTCCTCAAATGAAGTTTACACTGAAAATACGCCGGGCTTGTAAATGACATAGCCCTCCCAAATGGAATGTATTGTATTGGTTTTGACCAGAGGGTTTCTATATCAACATGCTAATTGTTATAATGAAATACAGTATAACATAAAACAATTAGCTAAAACAAAAATATGCTAGCGGAATAATAATACTCATCTAGGAAGTTCTCAGAAATATCAAACATTTATTACAAACTATTAATTTAACAACTATCTAAAATCAACCGTATTAATACTTCTAAATAAAAGTTTAAGGTAATAAATTTATTAACAATTATTAATCTACACTAAAAAAATATAAGGTATGAAAAAGAACTTAAGACGGTACAACTATTCTTATAGATAAGCAGGTAAATTTGAATATTTTTAGTTCTGAATATTTTTTAAAAATAAATACAAATTCAATGGTCCATGTATACACGGGTTTGGGTCTAGTATATATAAGATTATTATTATTATTATTAATTAGTTAATTAATTAATTAATCAAGTAATCAATATAACCTGTCCGTCAAAAAAAGATGCGAATATGTCTTTTATATTATTGATATAACGCACCTTCATTTTTCAAAAACTTTTCAAAATAAAAAATAAACAACATTTTATTAAAATTTCCAAATTTTAAACACTTTTGTAGAATATAAAAACTATTTTCGTTTTTTAAAAATTTAGAAATGAAAAATTGTAAAAAAAAATTCAACAACTAAACGCACCAATAGGTTTTCATCACTTATTCTCTTTTTAATTGTACGCGTTACTAGCTGTGTTTAATAAATCAAATTATCTATTTATTAGAATAACAATTAAAATCATTAAACTCCGTATTTTTCCCATTTAAAACTATCAATTATTTTTGTTTTGACGATTCTTATCTTAAAGATAAGGACAAAACTGATATTTATATAACTCATCTTAAATCATAACAATTATGTTGATGACATTTACAGTGAGACGCGAAACCGTTTGAATTTTTGGCAATGATAAACATTATTAGATTCGAAATTCATTAGTGTAATAATTTAATTAATCCAATCACGTATGAAATAAATAAAGAATATATTATATGAATCCTTGTCCAACTTGATGGCAATGTTAAGTTGTCATTTTCATATAGTTATCAAGATATAAAAATAAAGTGTTAATGGAGTAATCCGATGAGGTTGATATGATTTGGTTCCCACATGAACATGCTAATGTGCCTTTTGCGGTCCCGGTTTATCCTTTGGCCCCACTATTTTTTATTATGTCATAAATATAAATAAAATCAAAATCAAAGTCAAAATAATAAGAGATAAAATACAATAAAATGTATAAAGTTCATTAGAAAAGTTCGGACCAACCATTATATTATAAACATGTACAAGTATATAATTCATGTGGTAACTTGAGGAGCGCCCTTATCCCTTACATGCAAATTGCAGATTAAAAAGGTTAATAGACAAATAAATTACTCTACTTTGTAAAAATATTTAACTAAGTTGCTGGAATATTAATTTGTTCGATTGAATTACTAAACTTAATAAATCAAATTATAATGTATGAACTTTTATTTATTTTTCATCAATTGACACATCAAGTATGATGTAGTATCTTTCTTTCCTTATAAGCTATTGAAATTTGGCATGTGTTCACCTCTCATGGTAACACCCATCTTGTCACCATGTAAATTATAAAAGTAACAGCCGTCATTTTCAAAATTATGTTAAGTTTTAATACATTTGTTGAGCCCTTGTGATGCATGGTACTTCAAAAAATAAAATTAATCATGTGTTTTTTTTAAGTTTTCAATTAATATTCTTAAAAATTTATTATTGAAGCTTAATAGTAACATATACTAAAAGGTAAAGAAAATAATCAATTTATATATTTTATTAAAACTAATTTCCTTAATACATTATAGTTGATAATGAGAATATTAGATAATTGCAATGTACGAGATGTTAACAAGAAAAATTAATTTATTTTATATGTAGGAAAAAAATTCGTTATTTATTAAATATAATGCAAAAATTTAAAAAGCTATTATAATAAAGTATAATAAAATTGAATTAAGGCTCTTCACAAAATAGAATGTAATAGTTTGTTAGAAATTTACAATTTTGAAAACCTTTAAGATGGGAGTGTTAGGAATTATGAATAATTTTACAGAAAAACTAATTTGATGATGTGATGTAATTAGGAGACTATTAGAAAAATGTAAGTAGATGATGTGCATTGCTAATTTAAAATGCAAAGAAAAAATAATAATTTAATGATGTGGCATAATTAGAAGGCTATTAGAAAAAATGTAAGTAGATGATGTGACATTGTTAAGATGTAATTGAAAATCTTTGTTTTATATATATAAAAATAGATAGTTGTCAATGAATGTGTATCTGTGTATTATTATTTATGTTTCAAATAATTTTTAGTTAACAAACAGATATTTCGGTTAAACGAAACTCACGTTAACCTTCCATGAACACCCTAAAATTCTTTAATCTCTTTTCTTTTATTTCCCCTCTCTAATATTTATGTTGTAAAATTTCTCTATTCATAATGGCTAATTGATACCACATATCTAGAAGAAAATTTAATAGTAAATAATAAATAATAAATTGTAATATTAAACTAAAAACATGATAGAATAAAAGTATTTCAATTTGGTAATTTAAGTCAAGACTACCAATTTTTTTCCAAATTAATGTAGTATAATTGAATAAGAAAATTTAGAATCTAATCCCTCACATTGTGAGAAGAAAATCAAACCTTGTTTGTAATAATCCGTTAAAATGATAAAACTATTTATATCAATCGAGTAATGATAGTGTCCTCCTAATTTTTTTTTATCTTACTTATCATCGTAACCAATTAATTAATTAAATTACTCTTGTCGTTTCACTTAAGGTGTTTATATTTATATTTTGAGTTGTCCCAAAGTAAATGTGCATTCTTTTTATATCAATCAATTCAAAGTTTTTGTAAGTGATTAATATATATATTTAATTGGTGGATAATGTAATAATTGATAATTCTTTAAACTATTGCATACTCTTTAAATTGCGTGTATTTTTAAAGTGAATATTTTAATTGAAACAGAGGAAATAAAATGTTACAAAAAAGGTATTTCAATTTGCTTGTGGGGACTCACTCTTGTGGAAACTATATAGAAAAGGGTCGAGAGAAAGAAAGAGGTTGAGTAAATGAAAAGAAAGGGATATTTATATTTATTAATTAATTAAAGAAAGAGGATTTTAAGTTTAAATGGTTCAAGATATTGAAGGGGATAAGTAAAGCAAATAAAATGAAAATATTATCATTTGATGTGAATAATAAATAATAATGTTTGCTTAAAAATAAATAGAAGACACGCATTGAACACGTTAAGTAAGAAAACATTATTGTGTAAAAGGATATTGTTATCTTAAATGTGGTTTAGGTTTCTTGAGCTTAATGTTTCGTTTGTTTTGATACATTTTTAGTTTGGTCGTTATTATCTTTTTAATAATTATTCAGACAAAATTAAAGTAGGTAGGATATATGTGTAATTTCACATTTGATGGGTTGTTTCCATATGTTTAGTTAGGTTGATCATGTCATACTTCCTCCCTACTAAAATAGATCGTTCACCTTTTTATCTTAATTTTTCTCAAAAGTAAGTGTCGACTTTCAAAAATAATATACGAGCTTTATTATTTTATTTTGAATATACTTTTTCTCAAAACGAATTCATGAGAATCTGTGCAAAAAGTAAGGGTAATACCATAATAGTGCCATTTTAAATTTTATAAAAACTGATTGTGTACACCTATTATGAGATGGAGGGAATAATATTTTGTTTTGTAATAAATATAATGGTCAATGGTCAATTTATCAATATCTATCGTCGATAACGCTCAGACTCTACATGTGTGACCTATAAGACAGAGGTTCGAATCCGTTTCTCAGCATATGTGGTTTATTTGTGGACATGTGATTTACTCGGCGTTGCTCTTTGCGGGTGAGGCAGACGCGTACCATTGAAATATGATACGGTGGTCAAGAGTATCCTCCGAAATACCTTTTTTGTCGCTAAATGGACTTAAATTTTAGCAACATGACATTCAAAATTGAGTCGGATTTATAGTAACATTTTTAGATATTTATTATAGACATTATAGATATTTGTAAGATACAAAAATATCTCAAATATATTATGAAGCACACTATCTTGCTTTCTTATTACGGTTGAAATTTGTATCCAGGCGGGCCTCTTAGTGGGCTTATAAATCAGGCTCGTGAACAAGATAAAAAGCCCAAACTATATATTCATAATGAACAATTAGTAGTGTTTGGATTTAAGTTTTTGTTGTGATCTTGGAGGTCTTACCAAATGCGTGGAAACAACATTAGGTAGTACCATTATAAACATTCATAAATGAAAAATTTTATGCTACCACCAATGAGAAAAATAAATTATGGTTGATACCGTGAAGAATTAAAACAAATGATCTTGGTGCCTTTCAGTAACAAAAGATAAAAAATGACACCATTCAATTATTCAAGCACTCTCATAAGTAAAAAAGACAAAGGGTAAATTTGTCTTTTATACTCCCAAGCCTTTCTCCATGGGAAAAAAATATGCATCTTGAAATCAATACATGACATAGGAACAGAACTGCGGCGATTTTCGTAGATGTAAATATGATAGATTCAAGAAGCTTAACGTTTTGAACTTATCACACACGACTTTTCATTACAATCGTTATAATCTAGTTGCCGTTCTTGTAATAGTATCGTTTTGACGATTCATATATGCAAATGACACTAGATATATCGTTGAAATATTGGATAAAGTCATCAACATTATCTTTTGTCTGAACATACATTATATTAAAGGAGCATGTGTTTTTCTTCATTAAGATTTTGTTTGTTTGAAGAGTCAAAACCACTTGGTGTCTGACTAAAGAAGTAGAAATCCATATGGGTATAAATACAAATTGAAGTAAGAAAAAGTAAGTGTTTGTTTGGGTGGTGCAGCCTTCATGCTACATAACCACCACTCATTTCAAAAGGATCCAAATCAAGAAATCCAAACAAAAATCCACAATCAACAACCACCACAATGTGGACTTGAAAACAATCAGCAAAAAATTATTTTTATTTTTTGTTTTGTACAATCACCTCCTCCTCCTCCTCCTCCACCAACAACCATTACTCCTCCCTACACCACCACCTCAATGGCCACCGGCTAAATTATTAATGTTCTTTTAACAATATCAGCACATTCTCTCTGAAGTTTATATCCATAAAAACACTATGACTACCTCATCTTACTGTTTTTCTTCCACTAGAAATGCAATCACACATTCAAATTTCTTGTTTCTTAATTCCAAACTTTATCTACCAAAACAAAGAAATCATGTTGCTTTCGCTCAAGAACCCAAAAAAGATTTGGTTTTGAACATACCCAAATCATCTTTTTCATTTTCGAACTCGAAAAACTACCATAAGTCCACTCCCCTTTTTGCATCTTTATCCGAATCATCAAGTGAAAATCAAGAAAATGTTGAAGAAGATGGTGAATTGCCTGGTATGGCTCAGGCTTTTCACATATCTTCTAATACAGCTTCTGCTATTTCTATTTGCATTGCAGTGGCAGCTTTGAGTTTACCATTTGTTATGAAATCTTTAGCTCAAGGAATGGGTTTAAAGATCAAATTGTTATCATATGCAACCCTTTTATTTGGGTTTTATATGGCTTGGAACATTGGTGCAAATGATGTGGCGAATGCCATGGGGACATCGGTGGGGTCTGGGGCTCTGACACTTAGGCAGGCCGTGCTGACGGCTGCGGTGTTGGAGTTTTCGGGGGCGTTGTTGATGGGAAGGCATGTTACTAGCACAATGCAGAAAGGGATTCTTGTGGCTAATGTTTTTCAAGGGAAAGATACTTTGCTTTTTGCGGGTTTGTTATCGTCTTTAGCAGCTGCGGGTACCTGGTTACAGGTAAACATTGCAGCTTTCATCGATACTAATGTCTTTTGAGGTCATTATTTCATTTGATGATGAGACTATGAGTCCCTTTGACTATTTAGTTGAAGTCAAACAAGTATCGAATTTGATCTTCAGCTTATGGTATCAGGTTGGTTGACTATCAAAGACGAATCTAGGATCAACAGTGGACTTATGTGGTTCATATTATCCTTTTTGTACTGTAGAGCCTACCCTTCAAAAAAATTGTTACAGTAGCAGATACCTTGGTCAAAAATCCTGAATCCATCTATAATTAAGATAGATCTAAAGAACCTTTTATTCCTAGAAATAAAGAGATCCTTAGACTAAACTAGGGAGCTGCATTTGATCTTTTATGCAACAAAAATGTTGACTTTTCAAGTCTACCCTGATCACATCTTGAATCCAACAATATTAAGGATAGATCTAAAGAACCCTTTAATCCTAGAAACAAAAAGATCATTAAGGCTTAACTAAACTAGAGATCTGCATTTGCCCGTTTATACATTAAAAAGCATTGTCTTTTCAGATCTACCCCTGTCAAATCATGGATTCAACAATATTTAGGAAAGATCTGAAGGACTCGTTATTGCAAGAAACACACCCATATACTAAACTAGGGAGCTACATTTGAACTTTTATACAGAAACATCGACTTTTCACCCTAGTCAAACCTGGGATCCAACAATACTTAGAGTAGACCTAAAGAGCCTTTAGTTAGAAATTAAAAGAATCTTAAAACGGCGTATAAAACTAGGAGTTGGATTTGACCTTTCATATAGGAAAAATCTTGACTTTTCGGGTGTTGGTCAGGTTGCATCATTTTACGGGTGGCCCGTCTCGACTACACATTGTATTGTAGGATCTATGGTTGGGTTTGGCCTTGTGTATGGAGGACCTGGTGCAGTTTTCTGGAGCTCATTAGCAAGGGTGACATCATCTTGGGTTATATCACCAGTTATGGGTGCAGCAGTTTCCTTCCTTGTGTACAAATGCATCCGCAGGGTACGTACTACCAACTAAATCTAAGGATAAGTTGGTAATTTACATTTACATAATTAATAAGTTCTCTTAAAACTTCTTGCTTCTCAAATCTAACTAATAACCTTCACACATGTAGTCAAAACTCTTAGTGATGATAATTAGTTTAAACATACATCCAAACATTATTTATGAAATAAAAGCCTTGTGTTTTACCCATGAGCGTTATATTTATAGCCCAACTCTTAATTCCATACATGAATCGAAAAGCCTGAATCTTGGGCATCAAGTTCAAATGTATCCTTGCAACTGTTGTGTAAGCATTCATTTGGCAATTTGGACCATTTACTTATGAATGGGTAGATTTGGGTTATGATTTATTCTCAATGGGTCAAATGGGTAAAGTCATAAATTTTAGCTAGAGGGATGGGTCAAATGGGTCGAACTTCTCCCAAAGTATTCTTTTCTTAGGCTTACAAGTTACAACCTCCTAAATTGTTTCATTTTTATAACTTGGATTATTATGGTAATAACATGGCTTTTGAATCATATTCAACACATTAAATATTCAAGAAAGTGGACAAAATATGTTTTCCAGTCAACTTTGACCTGTTACCAAACCCACGCATCCCGCCCTTTTTGCCACTTATTGTGCATTAAAAGATGTCCAAGATGCAGGCTTTCAGGGTTTTACAATCATTACTATGTATTTCTAACCCATTATACTATATTTAGTTTGTTTACAGTGCTCCAAACCCCGGACAAGCAGCGGCTGCAGCCGCACCGATTGCTGTTTTCGTGGGTGTAACAGCAATAACTTTTGCAGCTTTTCCTGTAAGCAGCACACTCCCCATAGCCGTAGCCCAAGCTTTAGGATGTGGTTCACTAGGTGCGTTTATAGTCAACAATATCATCCGTAAACAGCTTGGTCACCTTCTAGACAAGTCGAAGTTAACTCAGCAAGAGCCACATGAAGAGTCAACTCCTAAAAGCATCGGGTTTCTATCTGATATTGCGGGCCCCACTGGCACCCAACTGGAAATAGTCTATGGTGTTTTTGGCTACATGCAGATATTATCTGCCTGCTTCATGTCATTTGCCCATGGTGGAAATGATGTCTCAAATGCAATTGGCCCGTTAGCTGCGGCCCTTTCTATATTACAAGGTGGGGCCACTGGGGGTGAAATCATAATTCCCCTTGATGTTCTTGCTTGGGGTGGATTCGGGATTGTTGCAGGGCTAATGATGTGGGGGTACAGAGTGATTGCTACGATTGGAAAAAAGATTACGGAGTTGACTCCTACAAGAGGATTTGCAGCTGAATTTGCGGCTGCTTCTGTTGTACTCTTTGCATCAAAACTTGGACTTCCTATCTCGGCTACACATACACTCGTGGGTGCGGTTATGGGGGTTGGGTTTGCTAGGGGACTTAATAGTGTGAGAGCTGAAACCGTGAGAGAAATTGTTACTTCATGGGTTGTGACTATTCCAGCTGGTGCAATGTTTGCAGTGGTCTACACATGGCTCTTTACAAAGTTCTTACCAAATATTTTTTGAGTGTACATCAGAAAGATTCAAACTTGAACCATTTGAAGGCTTTAATAATCCTACTCACTATCCTTTTCATTTATTTGATATATAGTCTAAATCTATGATTACCTAAATTGGAAATCATCGTTTCTATAGTTTGGCATCTATTTATCTTAAGCTTATTTTGGTACTAATTCCTATTGATACTTCTCTACCAATCAATAAGAAACCCTCTATAACTTTTCAATATTATCTATTGGTATATTTGTATGCAATAACCGTGTTTTTGTGCAAATAAATACGAGTCAAATAAAAATTTTTAGCTAAAAGGGAAAAGGATCATATGAGTTGAACACTTTGAAATTTGTCCAAAGTGTATTTTAATGCTTATGACCTCCTTACTTGTTTTATATTTTAAGTTAAGATCATTATTGTAATAACATAACTTCTTCGTAATCATATAGCACATAAGTATTTATTAATAAAGGGACAAAAAATATTCACAGGTCAACCTAAGTGAACCCAAACTCATGCCCATATTAAATGTGTCCCGTTTTGACCCGCTACCAACCTATCCATATCGCCACCCTAATACAAGAGTTACCTTTATTGGTTTCAGCAGTCTTAACCCTCAATTTAGAAAGTGTAAATATTTTAGCAACAAATAAGTTTTAACGACTCAAATCAACAAACTACCAGTCATAAAGAAGCAGCCTTTATCGGGCGTTCCAAGTGTTAACCCTTAAAATAAGCATAATTACAAATTCTCATAATGTAAAATGTCATAAAACCAGAAAAGAGTAACGTGTACATTGCAAAAGCAACTAAAGCAATAACAATTTGCATTTTAGATTCATAAAACTACATACCATTTTCATGCGGTTTCAAATATTCGCTCATGGAGAAAGTTCTTGGATGGATGTTAAACTAGGTTCCCAGTCAGATCCCCGCCATGATTTTGACTTTTTGACTTGCAGTACGAGTTGTCGGTTTGACTGTATATGTTTCTTAACTAAAGATCTGGACCACTTCTCACTTGAAACATAGTAATCTTTTGCTGAACAAACCGAATCATCAGACTCATAATGATCTACTTTTCCCTTTAGTTTGTTTTGTCTGGCTAAATGTTTCCTTTTCAACTTCTTTAATGTTGTTACAGGTAGCAAATAGTATTTTTGCCCAGGCAAAAGTAGATCCGTTGCTGCTAGAACACTTTCATTAGGATTCTTGAAAACCTCAGGCCAAGCGAAGCACATCCCAGGATAATTCTTTATTAGTTGAGCAACCACAATAGGATTTTGATAAAGATCTTCTCTCCCACCCGCATGAACAACTCTAATGCAAAATTCCCTCGATTTTGAGCTAAATTCGGTTGAAAAGGAAGCATCTTTAACCACTTTAGGGTTTCTTGACTCTTTCGGGTCTAAAGAGCGTACTCCAAAGAGAGAATCTACACACCCCTTTAACATTTCAAAAGACTAAAGTCTTGCCGATACCAATTTCAAACATTATAAACCACTGTTTTTACCGATCTTTCTCATTGTATTTTATTCCGTCTTATTACTTGTACTATGGCCGGCACAGTTGATATAACCAAAGTTTTAGCAACTAATTGTTTGGCATGTACCATATCTTTGTAAACATCAACTTGTCAATAATGATTATTTTCATAAATCTCATTAATAACCACGGTGTTTTAATACGAACCACAGTTCTTCAGAAATAGCTTATTGATTTTGATCTTTGCCAGCTCAGCAAACACATCCTTGTGCTAATATCATACTCCCAAAGGCCTGATGACACCTGGCGTTCTAGCTTCTTTTGTCTCCCACTAATCCAATTATTATGAAGTACAAAACAACCTAATTCTATGCACTTTGATGACACATTAGTAGAGTCCCATAGGTCTCGGTAAGCCCCATTTGGAAAGAGGTTTCTATCCAAGAAACGGACAATCAGATTTGTTTCGGGTTCAAGACAGATGTCGTCACCTACACGATTTGATCCGTTCAATCCACACAATGTGTCGTAGAAACTTGGTTGTTCGGAAAGATTTGATAAAGATGCATGCTTTACTACCTTTTGTAAAGCGGCAATCGTTGTGCTATCGGAATGAGCATAGTAGAAGCCCGAATTTAGGCGACGAGGCAAATTTATTGGACCTACACACACAAGACTATAGTAATTAATAGCTTAACTCGGGTCATAGGTTGAAAGGATCATTACATTATACGAGTCCAAAAGGGGCCATAAACACTTCTTTGTCCATTCCTTAGAGTTTTATATAAAAAACAACGTGTTTACTATGTTTTAGAAACACGATATATGTACAACAATAATCCAAATCTTTGAATAAAGATGATTTAGGAGGTTGTATGCATTCAAACTAGACACTTCGAGCGACTTTCAAGCCATTTGACCCGTCATCCTTTTAGCCAATGTTTTTAGTTTGACATATTTGAGATAAACTACAACCAAACCTATCAACTAACTGACCCATTCACCTGCAGTAGTCTGTGGTCCACTAGCTAAGTGCACGTATTTCGTGAATTTTTTTTGTTGCAACATTTAATAAAGTAAAACTGATTATGATACATCATCTTATTCTCTTAATATTAGTATCTTACGACTATTTGCTAACCAAACACTCTGAATCCAACACTGCTATTATTGAGGACCACTTTGACTCTTGAAGTCAACCAAATTACTTTAAAAACAATCTGAATATAATTCTCAAATTTCAATCTCTTTTTTTGCCCGTAAAACGTTTAAAACATTAGTGTCAAAAAGATGTGATGGTGAAGGTAACGGTTTTATGAAATTAAATTGCTTGAAACGCAAACCTGTGATTTTGTACTCATCGGACTGAGCCACAAATGCTGCAGGACCAAAAGTGGTAAGCAGTGGCAAAGGATTCTTAAACCAATAAACATCCACGTCGCTCATTAGTACGTTATAACCCAGTTGCAGAATTTCCAAAACTATCCTTGATTTTACTTTCGTAACCCTTTGAAAGCAATTTGTTCCAAAGTGGCAGTCATTGTAGCTGATGTTGCTTGGAGCTAATCTATCCCTAAAAACAGGCAATCCCTACAGCACAGATATGACCTTAGAGATATGTACAGAACTAAAGATCCAAACTTTGAGTAAAAGAGCATAAAGCAACTCACCTGCAAGACGCAGAAGTCGTATATTTCATCATCAAGTGCACAAACAACAAAATTTAAGACGTGAAGAACATGCAGCCTACACACCCAACTCATTAACATATCTTTATAACTATATCCTGCAACTGCTAGCACAATAGTCTTATTCTGGTCAGCCCGTGTGGATACTAAAAGCTCTAAAGAGAATGGAAGGGCTAATGGCTCTAACGACATCGATTGGTTTTCTTTTGAGCAGCTTACTATTCTGTCGAGTGATTTTATTTTATCAAAACAACTCATAAGTTTCATATGCTTACTCAAGCCAAATGGATAAACAATGTTGTTTGTAGTACTACCAAAATGATAGTGTCCGTTACATTTGAAAAGTTTTATCAAATTGGAGTAATGGGCTTCACGGAAGATTAATGATCCATAAAAAGCTCCTAAATGGGAATTTCCAGCGTTTTCCCAATTTTTTGTACCATCATCATCATCGTCACGATTAGTAATAAAGAAACTTGAGATTGTCCAACTTGCATCAAATACGAACCTAAAGTTAGAGGACAAAGCCTCGTTTATGACCCAACGAGTGTGGAAACCTTTTCCATACAAAAATGGGGGAAGAACACCGTTGTGCAAAGGAATATCTCCGTTATTCCATGCCATAATCATCTTTTTTTCATCACAACGTTCCCATCGCCCATGAGAAAGATAGTCCTGCAACTAAATGAAGAGAGTGGATATTTAGAGAGTAAATACTTGAAAGTGATTACGTGACGTTGGATAACCTTAAAAGATGTTTACTGTTAAGATAAAAAATAAAAAGATACATCACTTTCAAAACACATATACAAACAAACATAAGGTTGTTATAGGCCATTTTATCTATACCTTTTCCGGTTTAATCCTTTCACCGTTGTCCCCTAGCCAATGTTTTCCATCTACATCCAATTGAAATGGGAAACCTGAGACGTTTCTTGACGAAGCAATGAGGAGCCAATCATGGTCAAGTTTATTTACATAACTTAATGTTGAAAAGAAGTCCGGCAAAAGAATGGTTTCTGAATCTATCAGAACAGATATATTGGAACTTGATGTTTGTGCTCTTGCAACCATTGAATGAAAGAATGGAGTACCTAAAAATCTAAACCGATATAAACAACATGTGAAATTCTCTACACTTGTACTCATTCTATCATAGAATCATATATCTAACAGTTATCATTAATGTAGCTCAAGATTAAGGGTGTGTTTTGGATGTGTATTGTGAAACTCGTTAGTGTGACTTAATAACTAAGTCTCAAAATCAGATAATATATGGATTAAAAGCTAATGATATGCAAATAACTTTAGATTTACATCCGTAAGTTCTCTTGAAGATGACCTTGTATTGATCTGAATACATTTTGACCCATTACCTGACCAACCCGCCCATTTTGCCATCTATATTTAATTTGATTATTTGGGCTTTAAATAAATAGAAAATCTAAACAGCAGTCACTTTTACCTAAATACTAAATACTAATTGTTACGGCTTCAAAGTTTAATCATGAATTTTAAAATTAAAAGCACATCCAAACACCTTTAAATTACCAAATTATCTCGGCATTCATACATGAACACGTTATAAGACATAACACCACACTAATGCAAATGTGTGTGTGCTCTAAAAATGAAAACTTTAAGTGAATCGAAAAGGGCTTACGTGAAGTCAATGTTGGGTTCAACAGTAACCCTAGAATCAGGCCCAAAAGAATCTTCAAAAGACAAAACAGAAGGGTCTTGGCTAAAAAGAACAACCCTAACGTCTTGTGATAAACCAAGCCATGATCTAATAGCTAATGACTGTCTCTTGCCAATTGAACCACAAAAAGGTCTAGCAGCTGCAAATATTGTAACAGTGGGTCCCTCTGAACCAGCAAGATTCTTGATCTGATCTTTAATGGAGGAAGGTGGCAATATTTGAGTAGTGGCATAGAAGGAGATTGAAATTAAGGCAAACCCACATAGCCAAATCAACAATAATCCATCTTTTAGTGCCTTTAAATGAAAATTTATCATTTTGTATACAGAATATTGAATGAATCAATTTCAAACACTTGATGGGTTTAATAATTAATAAGAAAGTTGATTTTTTTTTATAATATATAAATAAATTGAAGAACTGAGATGGGTTTGATCAAGTGGTAACCTTTTTTGTATAAAAATCAATAAATTGAAAAAAATAATTAAAGTATTCAAGGAATTTGACGATAAATAATGCAAAAGTTGAAATGGAGTTTATGAAATTTGCATTCTTGTTGCTTAAAATGGGATAAAAGACCATTACTTCATGAAGAAGAACGTTATAAGGTGTACAAAATGTGAGAAAAAGTGAAACTTTAACTGAAAAGTGAAGCTTCCTTTTTGTAGGAAATCCACCACCAGGACAGGATAGTGCAGGGGCGACGGAAAAGGCGTAGGTGGAGGAGCAAGAGACATGTGAGTATGTGAGACTTGACGTTGAGTGACAGTCACCACCCACTCACGGTGTTGACTCTTGACTACTATTTTCAAAGGTTTCGACTTTTTACTAATATTTTCAGTTTTAGCCAACCAGTTTGGTAGGATTGAAATCTCATCACTCTCTAAAGTCCAAATCGAAATCTCTCATCTTTTCCGATCTGCTTCACCGGTGTTCGTTGTCGGTCCGTCGCTCTCACCTCTTCTCCGATCTGTCTCGCCGCCCGTCCTCCGTGCCTTCGCCGCCGGTCTGCCTCTCACCGTTTTCCGATTTTCTTCGCTGCTAGTCCGCCTTCGCCTTCGCCGCTCTCTCTTTTCCGATCTGTTTCGCCGCTGGTCCGCCGGTGACGTTCCGTGGTCTCCGATCAGTTTTCTCTCGTGCAGTTTTTTCTCTGATTGGAAATATATGCAACTATAATATTTTTTGAGACATCCTAAACAAATATAGATTTGCATAACAGAAGACAATAAAAAAGGGAAAAGGTTTTGGAGAGGATGTCAATGGAAGAGCACATTAGCATATTCAAAATGAAAATGAAAATAGTGCACAGTGTTTGAGAGTAGGGAAAAAGAAGGTTGTCATAGAGTCAAATCAAGTTTTTACTTTTATTTTAACTTTTTGTCTTACGTTAAAAGTTAGTCAAAGTGAAAAATAATTTGATTGTAGTTTGAAGTTTGATAGTTCAAGAAGTTCTACTAACAGAAGAGATGATTCGATATTTTGATTAAAAAATTGTTGATGAATAATTATCTGAATCTAAAAGTAGACTTAAAAATTTAATTTGTACACCTGTTAAAATGATCGGTAAATATAATGAGAGAGATAAGTGAAGTACATATGTCAAAAACTGTATGGTTAGGTCTATATTTAGATATTGCTAATTAGGTTTGTTTAGGATTACTTATTTTGATTATTGAATTGCGTATGTACATGTAAGTTTAGTTTTATGTGTATCTTATTATAACGTTGTACGTTAATATGTTAATACTTTTTTATACTAATTTTATATATTACAAATATAAATTTGTGCATTTGATATTGAATTGTGTGTTAATATACTAATAACCTTGTAACTAATTAAGTGCGTGTATCACAAAAATAAAGTTGTGTATCTTGTTATTAAATTGTATGATAATATGCTGATAATTTTGTGTGTTAAATGTGTGTATCACAAAAATAAAGTTGTGTATCTTGTTATTAAGTTGTACGTTAATATGCTGATAATTTTTTGTGCTAAGTGTGTGTATCACAAAAACAAAGTTGTGTATCTTGTTATTAAGTTGTACGTTAATATACTGATAATTTTGTGTGCTAAGTGTACGTATCACAAAAATAGTTGTGTATCTTATTATTAAGTTGTGCGTTAATATGTTAATAACTTTGTGTATTAAGTGTATGTATCACAAAAATAAGTTGTGTATCTTGTTATTAAGTCACGCGTTAGTATTTTAATAACTTTGTGTGCTAAGTGTGTGTATCACAAAACTAAATTGTGTATCTTATTATTGAGTTGTATGTTAATATCTTAATAACTTTGTATATATGTTTGATTTATACATAAATTTATAAAAAGATAGATACTACAAAGGAGATGTAAGATGAATATTAAATTTAATAAAATATAAATATAAATATAACATTAATCATTATGTTTTCTTTATTATAAATAATCTTTAACATATAAGGATTTCACATATTAGTTAAAATGTAGAAAAAATGGAAATATATATTAATTAACATTAAATAAAAGGAGGGCGAAGAGTGGAGTATGAGATGGTGCGCGTGGTCGTGCCAGCAGTGAATTTTTTGTAAGAATAGGGGTTTTTCCATGTTTATTTGCAGTCATGGTGCAAAAAAAAAACTTGTTGCGAAAATGGGTTACCCGCAATTCCCAATTGCAGACTTCATTTGAGAGGTCTGCAATTCACACTATCGGACTTGAGGTTTTTGTAGAGTTTATGTTCACAATTTGTCAATATGTAGAGTTTTTCTGTTCACGATTTGTCAATATGTCGGGTTGGTTGAAATTATTATATGAGGTCTGCAATTCCCACTTTCAAACCCCAAATTCAAGGTTTTTTTGTCAACTTACACTGTGTTGTCAAGTCATTGCATGTATATATGGAATCAAATGTCAAATAATAAAGAATCTGATGAAACATGCATGCTATATTTATACACGGCTTACATTGTTGAGTTCATACCACGGAAGCTAAAACACTTGCAAATTTACATATTTCGGTGCTCTTCTGGGAGTTCATGATTATCTATATCTCCAACATCTCTAAAGAAGTTCATCACACCTTGTGAGTAAGGTTGATAACTTGTAGCGTTATCTTCAGGTGCATTATCCGAGTCATCCCCATCATCCTCGACCCGCCTCACTTTCTTCTTCACTATGTTGTGATCTATTATCATCCGAGTTATCAAAGTCACCATTATCATTATCACCCTCACTATTACTATTAGGCAAGGTAAATGGTGCACTTGCGGGGTTAGGATTAGAACTGTATTTTGTTGTGTTAATTCTGGCACCATTTCCACATAAATTTGACCCCAATAATTTTCATTTAACCCGGCTAAATAGTATATCAAATATAAACTTTCATCGCTACACCAAATTATAACATTATTTTTCCTTGAAATTCATAACATAACGATTTTTTTAACTTAAATCGGGTTCTTGCAACCCCAACACAAGAATAAATTAAATCAACGAATTCATCATATCCCATTATATGCCTAATTACAATTGAAGTAGACATTGTTTGTTTATCAGGTTTGATAAAGCCATTTTCATATTCGATATTACCACCCCAATATAAGTTTACCATAGACGGAAGTTCTAGAGTCATGACAAAGAATATACGAATTTGTTATTGCACAACAAAAATATGAACGTTTAGGAAGCAAAAATAAAATACCGAAATCATAGTTGACATTACGTTTATAGATTCATAAGAAAACTAAGTTAGAAACATACATTTGTTACGTTTTGTGTCTGACAGCAGTAATGTTAACTTGAAACTTTTTTCTTTCTTTTTTTAGTAAGATGAATGAATGATAGAAGTAGACAGAATACTTGGTTTAAAAAAGCTCGCCTAGGCTCTAGGCATGGCGCTTCCAACCTACTCGAGGCGATAGTACAACAGAAGGCGCCCTTTAGGCGGTGCCTAGGCTCCAGGCGAGGCACCTTGGTGCCTTGGGTTTTGTTTCAATAATCTGTAACTAGAGTTTGTTGGGTTAAGTTTTTTAGGCTCAAGATTTCGTTTCAGGTCCATTAATGCATAGTACTAAAACTATCTAACTTTCTAACATAACAAAATTTATGTAATGGCTGTTAATGTTGAAACCCCATTTGTGGCTTTGGTCACAAACCTTCAATGGAGGGCTGTAAATGTTGAAACCCCATTTACGTGAGGCTCTCTCGCCTGGCGCCTAGCGTCTCGGCCTTCGGGCCCTTAGCGCCTCGCATCGCCTTTTGCTTTTTTAAACCAAGACAGAATATCTAGAGGAAAGAGACGAATTTATTTACGTTTTTTATATATCAATTATGTTATCTACACTGTTATTGAATCTACGACTATACTTTATTATCTTTTGTGTACAACCATACAAAGTGGAAAATAAACTTATCCCAAACTCTAAATTATGTCAAAACCCTAAAGGTGATGGAACATGTCGGATTTATTGAATTTTGGAGTTTGTAATTCGCAAATGTGGACCACAATATTTAAATCTAAAGAAGCCCGACAACTTGACAAAAAGGTCTCGAAGTATGGACTCCGGATGTGTGAAGTGCGGACCTCTATATTTAAATGAAAAGAAACATGACATCTAAAAAAACTCGATGGTGTGAATTACGGACCTCACATTTGAAGTCCGCAATTAGGGATTGCGGGTAACTCACTTTTGCAACGACTTTTTTTTTTCGCACCATGACTGCAAACAAGTTTGAAAAAAAATCGTATTCTTGCAACAAAATTCCAGTTCTTTTCCGTGCTATCCATATCCATTTCATCATTATTATAGAATTGCCACCTTTTATTGTTTAACTTTTGCCACTGAACTTTCATTTATTTACAATCCTACCACCGCGCTTTTTTGTTTAAAATCTATAGATCTGACGGTTCAGAATTTGTCCCACCATTACCACCACAATTCACTTTAGTAGGTTAACCCTCTATAAATATATTGAAGAACTGATATGGGTTTGATCAAGTGGTAACCTTTTTTGTATAAAAATCAATAATTAAAAAAAAACAAGTCGTTAATTGCCTCTCACATTGCGAGGGGTAATGAGAATAGCAAAAAATGATAACGGTTCACATATACTTACCAATAATACGATGTGGTTCCTTGATAAAAAAGTTAATAGGTGATGATTTGTACACCATCAAATTTTACCAGTACACCACTAATATGTATCACTTTGCTATAATGTATAACACTTTAAAACATAATTAGTGGTGTATGACTAAGTGTTGATGATGTACAAACTACCACCCAAAGTTAATAGTTCATATTTTTGTCAAAAAGGTTGGTACAATTTTGATTCATTGTAGTTAAAATGACTTAAATAGATCTGGTCTTGTAAGTAAATGGAAAGACATTCATATCTTCATCACTTTGTCATATTGATAACATGTTTGTGTTTTTTCTCTTGTGAATAAGAACTCACATAATACATTGCATCTTGTTTCGTCCAGCTTCTTAAAAAAATATTGAGTTAACGTAATAATATTCTTTTAAAGAATCTTTGGTAAGATAACATTGTACATAATGAACACTTCTAACAATATTATGACATAGTATTAAATAGGTCGATTTTGAACTACTAATTGTGTTATTCATATTATATTTTGTTACTTACTAAAAGCATATATCACCAATTCAATGTTTTTAAGATACATATATCCTAAAATCAACTTGTTTTTATTGTTGACATTAGTTAAGTTGTAAGAATGTAAGATACATACAAAGTTAAAATTAACTTTATTACTGTTTGCATCAGTTAATTTGTACAAATTTTAGATTTTAGATTTAAGTATTTTTTATTTGTTTAAGTGGTTTACCCATTTATCCATGATCTCCGTTACTTCAATATTTAAATAAAAAAAATGTTATCTCATAAGAAATCTCAATTTATCATGAATGAATGATAAATTCTTTAAAATATCAAGATAATTTGATGAGTTAGTATGCCGATTGATAATAAGGGAAAATAATTAAAGTATTTAAGGAATTTGATGATAAATAATGCAAAAGTTGAAATGGAGTTTATGAAAATTGCGTTCTTGTTGTTTAAAATGGGATAAAAGACCATTACTTTTCACGAAGAAGAAGGTTATAAGGTGTACAAAATGTGAGAAAAAGTGAAACTTTAACCGAAAAATGAAGCTTCCTTTTTGCAAGAAATCCACCACCATATTGAAAAACATACGCTCCAGATCGACTCAACACCCCGCTAACAAAAGCATCCACCCATATTGAAAAACGAGAGCTATGCATTTGATGACTGATCCAAAATTGCAACATAAGCTAATTTTGTAGGACATGCATATTTATTTTATTTATCGTCTATAACAAGCTGGTTTACCTGCGCGTCGCGGCAAAAATAAAATAAAAAAGATTCATTTCTTAATACCTTATTTGATTCTTATTTTTAAATTTTAAATATATTTGATTTTGTTATATTTTTTTTGTTTATATACAATTCAAAGCAAATATCATAATCTTCCGTCTTTCTTTTGTTATGATTTAAAATAATATATGAGATGTCCTTCAAATTGAGTTTATGTAATTTAAACATGTATGAATTTATATCTAATAATACTGGATAATGTCTTATAGATATCATAATAGATGTACTTTTATGCATAGGTAGTGTAAGCAACAAAACTGACATCACGGGATATCTTCGAAATTCCTTTTACTTCATGGTAAAACCATTATATTGGTAATATAAATAATAAATTATGCTAATAATAATAATAATAATTTAGATTAGATGATTATGTGACATGTTAGAAAGTGATAAATTCATAATATTATATAACATGTATACCAACAAACGTTTAAGTTATAAAATGATAAAAATATAAAAATAACATTTAACGTTAAATAAAACATGCCACTTGTAGTATTTTTTGCTACTTCAAATTAGGTTGTTAATTAAAAGACAACAACTGATTAATTTAGATGTTTGAATATTTATATAAGGTAATGTATATATATATATTATAAAATATACAATTTTACAATTATAAATTAAGTAAATTAATCAATAATATATTTTTAGATAGTAGAATACGAAAGTCAAAATTCAACTAAAGTAATTACACTATATAGTTTATATTATAATTTATAATGATAAGTTAAAAAAATTTTTTTTGCGCAAATAGTATTTACAAGTTTGTAAACGTAGGAGTTACAGTAAAGAGTATTAGATATAAATATAAGCTTTCTCCAAGTATTACTTGGATAATTTATTCGCGTAATAGTTGCCTCCTGATAGAGACTATTGACTATTGATTTGATGACATTATAATAAACGACCTGAACATTGAGACATTACAAAAACATGTTGAACCCTTGAAACATAGTGACCTGAATATTGAATTTGACACACTTGACACTTAAACAATAAGAAACTAAAACCAAGACGTGAGGACTTGTAAACCTTGAACTTGAACCTGACATTTGATGTAAAATTTCAAACTTGATCTTGACACTTGACTGTATTACTGGAGCTTCACACTTGGGACATTTGATCTCGAACTTGACATTTGACTTTGAGATTTCAAAACTTGAACAGGAACTTGATCTTGATCGGCATCTTACTTTATCCATACCAAAACAAAACCGACTCGCATATTAGAGTTAGAAACCTATGATAATAATGACAAAACAAGGCTCGGCATTAGAGGGTTAGCTACATCTTGGTTTCCTCGTCTCCAGGTCAATTTTTGTTATCCACCGATGGCCACAGAAAATGCAAGGTCCCCTAACCGACGATTAACAAGAAACCAAGTTATCTCACAAATGCAAGTTCTTCGCTAAGCAAACATCATTGGATGACATATCGTATAATTCGTTTGCATGTACAATGAATAAAAAACAAGCTTTTGGAATTTAAAAAACATCAAAATTAAAGGTATATAACCCACTTCATACTAAAATATTGGGAACTTATAATTTACTCAAAGAACTTAATAAACTGCATTACTAGATTAGAATTACACTCCCAAGTTGTACATTGCATTAACAATTGATCCAATCAAGCACAAGATACGAAATGATACGTAAACTAGCCTCGCCATCAAGACTTCAAAGGAAAGGCTCCGTTCAGCCAAAACTTGCATGCTACAACACCTGGTCATTGTTGGTTTTTACACTTTTCGAGCCAACAGGTTGTCTCTGATTTATAATAGTTGGCCACATAGCAGGCACACGATTAGTCGATAATAGTCGACCCTCAGAGGCCGACACAAGGAAATACATAACATAGTGTGTAATCTTCAAAGACGCAATCAGCTGCACTATCCTCTTCGGGACCTTGATCTTGACCTCCTTCTTTCCCTGCATCAACAATGGACCAGCTTGTAAACCAAGAAAGCCGGGAAGTCAATATGCTTGATCATATGTTCACACCAGTTATATAGTTACTTTATTTAACGATTACTATACTATTTTAAGATCTTAAAATGATGAAAGAACGGGACATTAACATACCTGGTGGTTTCAAGAGAAGAATAGATAGAATGCCTGTGATGAGAACGCTTGCTAGGTGGAGACCTTGACACTTGTCTAGAAACGAAACCCATGCTAAGCCAGTGAGTTAAATATACAGTGGGAAAGCATACCCACACTTTCTATATGGTATCATTAAATTCTAAAATAACTTCGCAGCCAAGTGCTTTTTGTTGTTGTTGTTGTTGATATACTTTATTTTACAACACATAGATGATAGATGATTGAGGTGGCAGGCTGACAGTTTTCGCCCCATTTACTTATGAATGGGTCGTCCAGGTTACGTTTTATCTCTAATGGGTCAAATGTGTAAATCAATAGATATCTTATTACAAAGAAACAAGTCGAATGTGCTGAAAGTTGGCCAAAGTGTACTTTAGCACACACAAAATTTACAAAAACTACCCGTAATGATCCATTACCATCCGAATCGCCCACTTTGCCACATCTGGTAGATAGACACCAAAATGGAAAAACCAACCCACACAACAATGATATGATGGTGATGGAAAATTGTAATTTATGTTACAACTGTTTTTGCTCTTTATAATTTGAGCAAATCTACAGCAGTCATCAAGCGCGAAAAGAATGAGTACATGAACTGATGCAAAATTTGTCTCCAAACAAGAATCCAAACAAGCAAAAATGACAAGTTTGATGGTTCACTTGGTTGCTGCACATCTAAACTAAAAGAACGATGAACATTAACTATGAGTAGTGTACACAAAGACTAGAGGTAGCAGTTTAAACACATGGTCGATTTTGGTTATACTTTGTCTCTATCGGGTCATACGGTAAATTTATAAAATTTGCTAAAACAGATACAGGTTGAACGGGTCAAAAGTCACCCAAAGTGCATTGAAAATGCATACAACAACAACAACAACAACAACAACAACAACAAACACCCAATCTCGCTGATAGCGAGGTACGAGGGAGGTAAGATGTAGACAGAATAATAATTCATGTTATTTGAATATTTCAGATTTATCATTATACTAATATAATTTTCTAATCATTTTGAACAGAATAATAATTTATAGAACTGAGATAAACAAAATTAAGTGTTTTTGGGCCATGACCCATCCCATTTTGACCCGTTACCAACCCACACACTTTGTGCACCTCTTACAAAGACTTCCATCCTAACTCGTTTAAATTATAAGTGCATGGTTTTTCCCAATAGCGAACCTACAAATACTTTTACCAAAATACTAAAACTAAGGAAGATCTATAAATAAAAATTAATCCTCTTAAATAGGGATGAACATCATGATCACTAAGTTGTGGTATTAAATAATATCTCATATAGACTCAAACTTATATAAGAACCATGTGTCTAGGTCGTCTAAAAGTACATAATATAAGGATAAAGTCATAAAACTGGTTCGTCATATAGATAAGCTACCACCAGAGATCAGGGCCACCTTGCAATACATTAATGTTCTTGATAAGATCCACTTCAAGTGTAAAATGACACCTTGCCCTCGAAGTTATCATTTACATGTATCCTAACTCTCGTAATTTGGAAAACTAGGAATTCGGACGGAAAGGGGTAATGTACAACAAAGAAACATCTAGACTGATAGATTAAGGAATATTTTGAATTTTTTTACCCCTGTAAAATAATCCCCACCCATGGACATGAAGTGATCAACCACATTCCAAAAGGCCCTCATTTTCATCTACATATTTAATAATTAAATTTAAACACTTCAAAGATATTCTAAGCTAATAAAGTTGAAACTACAGCTCACACAAATTACTTGACCAAAAGTGTATATTGCCTCTTTGAGATATATATATTGCAAATATTTTTGATGATCATCTGGACAACAGACGACTAATAAAAATATATTGTTAAGAACAAGTAAGCGTCTAACATTCTTCATATTGCAAGCACACGTCTAACTGAATAGTTATGTACCAAATATAATAGATTTTATGCATAACAAACTAAGACGGAAACAGCAAAGTTAATTGGGAACAAATTAATTAGAAGATAAGGATAAATGTCATCTGGTCAAAGTTAAGTTAGACATGAGTTATTCACAAAAAGTTAGATATTAATTTTATGATGGACATATTAACAAGATAGAGTAAGAAATAGCAAAACCAAGTACCTTTTTGACCTGACAGGCGATGGTGATGAATGGCGTCTTTTTGAATGCACCTTCCTGAAAGAAGTGAAATTAAATGAGTAACTCAACACGCAACACAAGCCAGAGTTGACAGTAGAGGCGACAATTTCAACCCATTTACTTTTGGAGTGGTTAATCTGGGTTGTGCTTAATGTCAAACTAGTCATGTGAAAAAATTTAACTAAACGGGGAACAGGTCAAATAGATTGCAAGTCCGCTGTCGTCTGCTATCAGTAAATGCAAGCTTCAAAATTGTTTGATTCCCAAATTTATATTATTGGGGTAATAATATTGTTGTAATCCTAATTAACCCAAACTGGCCCATCCCATAACAACCCGTACGAAAAGGACTTGTTTCCTTCCACACCCGTGGTGACCCAATACCCGACTTGCCTGCCCCACCCATTTAGCAACCTCTGGCTGATGGTATCAAAATGATTGATTAAGAACCTTTTTGAGTCATCCGAAGAACTATCACTTGAGCCACGCACATGGCCAACAGATGAGTTGTCTTTGCTGCTCCTCCCCCTACCTCCAGGTGACGGAGAATGATGTTGTTTGTGCCTACTCGAGTCACCTACAGATTTATACTTCAATCGTTCATTCTTGTCATCCTTTCCCCTTTCCCGCTTTCGGCCCTCTTCTTTATCATTAGATCTTCTAACCCTGTCTCTCTCTTTCTTATCATCCTTAATTTCACCCTTGCTGACCTTTTTCCCTAAATCTCGATCCTTAATTTTCTCTTTAAAACCATTTTGATCTTCCCTTTTTGCCCTCTTTACGTGTCTATCATCATGGACCCTACTATCCTCATCTAACTTATTATGTTTCTTGTCCTTATCACTCTTATCCGGTCCATTTCTAGAGCTCTCACCTTGAGGCTCATCTGCTAATAGATTCTCAGTATTAAAACCCTCAATTCCACTCAGCTTTGAGTTTGAAACATCAGAGTTATCAGGTTTGACTTTCTCTTTACCGGAATTATAAGCTGTATCCCCATTTGGGATTGGTCCGTGTGGATGGCCTTCTTCAGGAAGCTTCTTACCACGGATATCATGATCGTCAACTTGTGCAATGCCATTCTCTGCCAGGTGTATAGGTGGTTTACCACTACTGGAAGATGGAATCGAAGAATTTTGAACTTCTAATTCTTCATCATCATCCGAAGCATAACTGCCCAGCCCTAGAACATCTCCAGGTGGGCTGGAACTTGACTTCCCACTAGCATCTTCCGAATTGGTGCCGTTGGTTTTGGTTGGAATTAAAACCTTTGCAGACGACTTAGGAGTTATAGCTGCTGATGCAATATCACTCGAAGCAATGGTCTTATGCCCAACTACATACCATAAACATCATTACTCAGATATATTACACAAAGGTAACAAGGGATTTCACATCTTGTAATAAAAATACACATAACAAGAAAATAATAAATAATGTCAAGCACCTTCTACATTCAGATCTTCTTCATCTAGAACTTTTGTTGCAATTTCATCAAAAAGTTCATCTGTAACCTGATCAACGCATGCATGCAGCTAATTTAGTGACAAGAATCAACAAAAAAATAGAAGTAACATACTAACATCCTTGATACAATATAAAAAGTTAAAACATAATGAAACAATTAGCATCTATCTGGTGCCACCTTCAAAAGAACTTCAGTTAAAATGCGCTTTATTTCCTGGTTAATTGCAGCAGCTCTCGCTGCTTCGACATAATCCTACACAAGAAAAATGAACTCCAACGTCAGTTTAGTCGAGGCCAGATAAAATAAACCAGAAATCACAATATGACTCATGCACCCTATCAAATATAACACATACAAAAATAACTAGAAACTCTATAAACAAAAGTATCAATGCTTATGCAAAACTGAACCTCATCGTCATCCTCTTCTTCTGTTGAACGAGTTGACTCCATGTTCTTTCCATCTACCTGATCTCCTTTTCCAAGAGGTTGGTCCAATTCATCTTCATTGGATTCTGTCTCCTGTCTGGAAAACTCTGGGACTGAACTTCCAATGACTGCTTTTTTCTTAATTATTTCCTCTCTGAGCCAGTTTGGCACTGAAGCCTGAAGAGTCTTCCAGTATCAGAGTTATAGAGTGGAGAATAAAACAATAAAGTAGAAAAGATTTGGCATGCTTCAACACTAAGGGTGCAAAACAGGCAGGTTGGGAAACGTGTGAAAACAGTTTCATTCTACAGTAAGCCAGGTTAGTCCAACCCACAAACACTTTTTAATCTTTTTAAAACATAGAAGTAGACAATGTGTTATATATGATTCCAAAACTTCCTTAAATCAATAATATGAACTTTTATAAAGTGGTTCAAAAGGATTTTACATCATCTGAATGCATTTTAGATAAGTTTGACCCACTTGTTCTTTTTTAACTAAATCTTATGTATTAACCTATTTGATGACCCGTTAGAGATAAAATATAACACAAACCGATTCATTTGTATATTTATGGGTTGATATGACCACCTCTAGTCAATACCTTTTTAGGGCGCTCAGGAAACCCATATGTATCACCAGGGAAGGCATTTGTTGGATGAAATGCATTTGATGTCCCAATGGGAAAGGTTGTGTTTGCAGATGGCATAGTGGGTTGGAAGCTTGATCCAGTACCCCTCCCAAATAAGGGTGCCGAGTGCATAGAAACAGGAACCACTAAAGGATCAGCCTGTAAAAATCAAAACACAAAAATGACAAAAAAGAAAAAGAAACAAGGGTTCACGTACATACACGTAACACCAAAAAGCTGTACGATACTCAGGATCAAGATCAAAACCTGTTGGCCAGTGGTGTGGACTGGAGGCATAGAAGGATAAGCCATTCCAGGTGTAGCAGATTGCCCAAGTGGGCCATGGTCATGACCATACCTTGACCCAAAATCTAAAGGCTGGTTGCTAAGATCAGTTGCTGACTCAGCTGATGAGCTGTTAAAGGAATAATGAGGTTGTTCAGCAGGAAATGATCTATCATTAGGAGATATTGAAGGTTGGACTTGGTGTTGTGGAGCTGAAGCATAAGCCATATGTGACGGTTGATAAAAATGTCCGTTCGTATCTCTTGGCTCTTCTTTACCTGACATTCAAATGAGAAGTCACCCACTGAAGTGTACTGTTATCGTAATTTCTAGCTGAGAAGGTACCATCATCTATTTAAACAAATTATTCATACCAAAATGCTTTTCTTATAGCAATACATACAATATAAGCAATGTCTTTCAGTTATTCAGGTTATTTTGGTTACAACAATAATTCACTATTCTTCCTCCTCTACTTTCTTTCTGTTTCCTGCAAAACCCATCATTCAGGACTCCTACCGCATCTTCATGGGTCATCTTCATTCAATGTTAACAAACAATTAAGGAATCGGTAATACTTGAATAGTTTTGCATGGCCATGGCTAATGAGATGGGGGAATGTAAATAAATAGTACAAAACCGGAGTCCATATATAAGAATCAATCGGCGATTCACGATAGGGTAAACTAAGAGAGGCTAATTTTGTCCAAAGCCATTCATATTTTACCACATTGTAATTCATACAATCTGCTTTGGTGAGCGCCAATGACATTTTCCAACAGAAACAGATTAAGCAAGCATAATAATCAAGCATTTAAATTGATAGACAAGAAGTTTAATAAAAGGTACGAAGGAAAATTTTTTAATTAAAACTAAAAATGAGACATTTCAGATAAAAAATTTTTCACCACAATAATCATTATCAGATGGACGTGACAAGTACAACAACAGGAGCTCCTTCACGTGGAACATGATAAAAACCAAAACGTCTACTTGCCTCCATGTCCTATTTGACATGCTACTTCACGCACAATTACTTAATATCACAATCGGTTATCGAGTAAGTTAGATTTTAAGATATTAGGAGGGTTATTAGAAAAGGTTATCAGCTTACTGCGCCGGGAAAAAGGAAAAAAGCAACAATCACGTTTGAGTATTGGATGGAAAAATGGAGGAATTTTCTAACTTGTGCCCTAAGGGTATAGGATAAGGCTTATTAATTTAAACCAAAAGTTACCATGAATAACATCAAATGCAATTAATATACATACATAAAAGAAAATTAACGAGTTAATTAAATGCATTTTTGAATTTTTTTTAGAAGGTTTTAGTGCATTAAATGAAGGTTAACATGCTAATAACCCAAATGAAAGAGCTTGAATTAAGATTAAGCCTGAGATGATGCTAATAATAAATAAATAAAAAGAAAAAATAATAATTAGTACCTTATAATGCACATATCCTTTCACCAGTATGGTATCAGATAACCATACAACTTTACAAGGTATAAGGCAAAGAAGGAGTTGAGCAAAGATAGCTACGCGGTATATTACATATTGGATATACTTGATCAGTAAATGAAATGGTTCCACATCACCAACCACAGCCTTGGCAAGCATAAGGTTTCTAAATTTAACTTTCTCAATTCTAGATTACAACTCATATCATTAATCAAGAGAATGCAAACTTGCGAGATGATATTAGAGCAGTAAGCATTTGCAAAATAGGTTGTCTAACAAACAAGATGATTTTATAGCCCGCGTTAACTTCTGATGATATAACATCATTTTAACAATTATAATGACTGAATGCTGAATGAACATAGCTCTAGAATAAGGTTACATTTTACTCTTAGTCAGATATATTTTGTCGTTTAAAGTGAGAGTTGAAATGATGCTGTCCAAAGAAATCAATACAACACTTATAACAGCAAAGGGAAAATAATGCAAGAGAACATACAAAATGATCAACCAACATGCAAGCTCTATGAAGCAGTTCTTCAAACATGCTTCACGTGCTAAATCAAAAACACTGGTTAACTCGTTACCTGCAACAGAAGAATAACTAGAAGGTACCTCCTGCTGGTGAGCTGATAGACTTGTAGGTGCAGTTTCTTGATGAGGATATGCAGCAGCTGGGTCCCGCACATTTCCATCTCTACCATTATATGAAAAATGTCCATCTGTGGCATATGATGATGGCTCTGCCAAGTGGTTTGCAGGTTGCCTCAGTGGAGGTGCAAAAGAAGATGAATACTGTGGATAGCTTGATGGAGGAAGTGAATGTTGCTGAAACTCTGTGTAGGAAGGATCCGAATTCTGCCGATATTGATCGTGATACTTTATTTCTCCTGGCCTATTGACAGGCACTAACTGTGAATTTTGATGCTGATCATCTGTTACAGCTTTTGAAGCTGCCCATGCTCTAGCCCTAGCTGCCCAATCATCTTCGTTTTTGTTTTGCGCTAAATCCAAAAATAAAATAAAATGACAGTCGGCAAACACTTGCCTGCTGCTATGATCACAAAACTGATACTCAGGGGCTCAACTAGTTTATTAATTATTACATATATTTATTTAATACATATGTATATGTATAGTTTTCTAATTTGAGTAACTATAGCTATATGTAACTATACATATCTATCCCAAATATTAACAAGGGATATTGGGTAAACACCTGTCAATTATTTTGTGCTTACACGTCCCCCAATTAGAATTGTTTTCCCGCTCAAAATTCTGGCTTTGGCGGTTTGTCTCCCAGAAACTAATTCAACATATAGTATTATTATTATACCCGCAAAAAGAACCATGTTCCCAATTGTTATAACTTCTTCATCCTAAAACCGTTCACATTCTTCTTCTACATTTCCTAAGCGATGGTAATGATCTCCTATTTTTTTTACTGCCGACTCGATCCGTAATAATAAATTCTTGCAAATTATTTGAAAGTTTATGTTCCAACTTCCAGGGTTCAATATGTTTTCTTTCATCAAGTCATAAGTTGTTAACTTCGTCATTTGAATCGCTGGGTTGATGCCATAAACGATTTGGACTTTCCATCTTTTGTGCTTCAATGAGGAAATTATTTTCAGTTGATGATTGTGATTTCAGAAGTTTTTTTTTCTTCAATATCGGTTGTGGTACGGGAGTTCTTTTTCCCTGTTGTAAATTTGTTTAAATTACTTTATGCTTACGATACATAAAATATCTATAAAAGTCTACTTTTAACTTTTCGTTTTACTGTACTTCAGAATAGAGGATTATATTGATGATAAATAAATGTAATTGGCTCTCTAAAATCCTTTTTTTTCTATCATATAAATAAATAAAAAAAATTGACTCTTCCTTTATAATTTTTTGTCTTTGACAAAGAGTCGAAGACATAAATTCAATAGAATTCCTCCATCAAGGTTTTTTGAAGGATGGACTTGCTGTATGCAAAACCGGTTTGAACTTGACAAAGTGAGTTTACTAATGATGTTTTTAAGAGCACAAATTTCAGCATCTTCTATGTCACTTATCTTTTGATAACACATTTCACACGCTATAATGGCATTGTTGCTCCATATTAAGTGGTAATTGGTGTTTTCTTGCTGTAATGTTTCTATTGTTATGTTAATTTTTTATTTTATTTTAGTTCTAGATTGGATTATTAAACTTGAATATTATAACTAAATTTCGATTAAAAGCCTATTAATGTAATTATTATATATAATAAACAAACTAATGCAACTATCATTTCTATTTTATGACACATTTTTAAAACTAATTTTATAAAACCTACACTCATTATGTGGTCCTTTTCTAACACACTTTTTAAAACTAATACTTTAAGTACAAAGTGTACACATCTTCCTTGGTATGACCGTGCATTGCACGGGTAATGATCTAGTTATCATCATATACATTATTGTGTGTATATGAATGATAGGCTCGTTTAGGCTCATGAGCTTACTCGAGCTTGATATATGAAGCTCGAGCTCCTCTATTAAACAAGTTCCAAGTTATGTTCGAGCTCGGCTCTGAGCTCAGTTAAGCTCATTTATAGGCTCTAAATATTATATTAAATTTTACAAGAATTATAATGTCGTTAAATTTACTCGTAATATCATGTTATATTTCTAAAAACACATTTTATAATAACAATATCGAACCTGAATAATCCCAAGCTTGATGTCCCCAGCCTGTATTACTCCACTCCTATCATCAACAATAATTAAAACAGCAATGCAAATAAGTTAGATACATATAGAGTGAAAGTAAAATCAACACAAGAGATAACATATAGGTAAATTAGAGTTACCTGATTGACAGGAGGATAATGAGGTTGTGGTGGTGGAATATGAGGTCTAGGAGGAAGAGAGTAAGAGTTTGAAGAGTACGGCACTGGTGGAGGCGGAGCAGCAGTAGCATACGGTGGTGGCGGCGGAGGAGGAGGATGAAGCTGGTGATCGGAGTGTGGTGGTTGTGGTTGAGGAGGCCACTGTGGCGGAGGAGGTGACGGCGAGTGGTATTGAAATTGACCGGAGTACCACGGTCCAGGCGGAGGTGGAACTGTTTGTTGCTGTTGTGGTGGTTGGTGAGGATCGGACGGTGACGGTGGCGGTGGCGGTGGTCTCGCGTATCGGAAGTCCATTTGACAGTATTTTTTAGGGCTTTTGATTCGAATTTGTGTTGTTTATAATTAGACAGTTGTAGAAGTAATTTACGACGGCGATAGACGGAGGTATCTAAAAGAGATGAAACGACGTCGGAGAAGGAAACCGTCCGGGGTCTGACGCGGTTAACGGCGTTGGTCGGAGATAAACGGGAAACGAGAAATGGTGCAGGGGATGAAGTGTATAGTTATAGTAAATTTACGTTAGTTTCCCTTGAAGTTTTTATAAAGTTGAATATACTTCCTTCTACTTTCAAAAATTACAATCTCATTCATATATATTTCAATTTGTGTGTCACTTTTACAGGCTAACAAATGTGTAACAACAATCTCTTTATTGTTGTGTTAGAAATTATGATAAGTTTCTAACACAATATAAACTAGACCATGGACATTAACCAACATAATAACATATGTCAACATCTATAATCATCCATTTTTATTTTTTAGATATGAGAACATCTTATTTTACAATGACACGCAAATTTTTTTCATAAAACATCTTATAAATCGGATGCACCACACAATTTATTCACGATAAAGTTTTCGCTTACAATTTTGCTTCATCTCTTTTAGTTAGCCTGACTTTCAGACCCTTTTTCATTTTGAGAATTATGGAATCGCGGGGTGACCTTCAACGAGCTCAACGTTGTAATGATATATAATTGTAGCCGCCACTATCTTCAACTGAGTTAGACTCATGTCCTTACCCAAACAAGTTCTTGGGCCAACATTAAAAGCGGGAAACTTGTAAGACGGTTGATGTATGATCCTTCCATCCGTTGAAACCCATCTTTCAGGCTTAAATTTCATAGAATCCTCCCCCCATATCGATTTGGTCCTTCCCATGGTATAATAAGATGGGATAATTTTGGTGTTACGATCAACATGATGACCACTTGGAAGGATATCTGGTTGTAATGGTGTTTTCTCTTGAAATGGAACGGGAGGAAATAGCCTTAAGGCTTCACATAATGCAGCATGAAGATAAACTAATTTGCATCACTCTTTTGTATTGAAATGTTTCCATTTCCCACTCATTTCCATCTCTAGTTTTGTGTGAAGCTCTTCTCATATCTTATCTTCTACGATTGGGTTTTTGGTGAGAAGATAAAAGAACCAAGAGAGAGCGGTGCTCGTTATATCTCTTCCTGCAATCATCAAATTCAATAAGTTGTCACGTAAAAACTTGTTGGAATTCCCTGAAGTCCCACTTCGATCTTTAAACTCTCTAATGAGAGCTATTGATAATTTGAACTTATCATCTTGGGGTTCATAACTCTTGTTACCAAACTCCTTTTCTTCTTTGTCTTCTAAGAACTTGTATATAAATTGATCAATGGTTTTCCATGCATTAGCCAACTTCTTTTCCCGCCCTATTCTAAGTAGTTGTAGCAATTTCAAGAAACTTGCAGGCAAGATATATCTATGCAATATCGCTTCGCCAATATCCGACAAAGCCTTCTCACATGAGACGTAAGGAAAATTAATAGACATACTTTTGGGGTCGTGATCAAGAAACAATGTGCATGTAGTATCAAAAGGAAACCTTTGAAATACGTCTTGCAAATCAATTTCCACCTTTTTTTTCCGAAATGTAGTCAAGTACAGACAATAACCCGTCTTCCACCTTGTTCCAAATAGTCTTTTCTAAGAAGCTTTTAGAAACTCTGAAGCTTCAAGAGCGACTTGATTGTTCTGCGTTGGAACTTTGGAGATTCCATCTCCAACGATATCAAAGCTCTTATGAAATTTATGACTTCTAGAATAATTAGGAAAGTTTTTACTCATAATGTGATGGACGTTTAAAGGATCTGCGGTCACGAGCATATCCATCTTAGTGAACCAATGGCCCTTGTACAAGAAAGTACCACCACCGCGTGCAAGAAATTTCGTGATAGAATGATGAGGTTTATGGACATATACAAGGGCCGCTGGTAACATACCAAGAATCGGCCAATTTGTATGGATGATATAGTTCTTGTTTCGAGATATATATAGAACAATTAGAAAGGATATGACAATAACAAACGGAAAGAGAACAATAGAGTATTGAAAGAAAGACATGGAAAACAAAGTTAAGTGAACTACAAAAGGTTGTAGTTTAAGCAGTGATATAAATAGGCTATCATCTTATGCTACCCCCATTAGCTACCATTCTTCATCTACTAAATAACCTAACAGTTGTTAAACAAATCTTAATTCTCTTTGGAGGACTATACATAATCCAAAAACGTGGCTAACATCCTTTACTATTACAAGTTATATGATTCACAAATCACAATCAGATCGATCGAGAGGCACTCGATCTGTCATATGTAGTTCATAAAGTTATTCGGTGGTATTTCATTCGTTAACATAAAGAGTAAAATAATAAGTGCAGTTGAAGTTTAATTTGGTGCAGGCAAGAAGTACAATAATGTGGAGATGGAAAAAGTTGAAAAGTGTAACAAATAACGTACAACTTTATGTTAAAAACAACCTGTTTGATATTTCAGAAAATGCGAAAAAAAGAGAACCACAACACTTTACAAATCAACTTTAGATATTTGCAAGTACGATTGCATATTGATAACTTATCGAAGATCGCATGTTGCTGGATGCTACATACATTATCTCTTAGCAAATTTCAGTACACTAAAGTAAATTTGCAAAGAAAGACCAACTACACTTCCGTCAAACAAAAAAACAAGTTACTATTTGAACTATATATATAAGAGTACAATACTTTTGAAGTCCAAGAATATCTTGTAGAGTAAACAATGGAACTACTGAAGTACCCCTTTTCCAAAATTAGGGATTTGTATCTTCATTGCATTCCATGATGATACTTCTGCTATTGTTTACAAGATTTCATAGCCATGGGTAATGTACATACCAAAATTCCAATTGGAATCAATATGTTCAGCTATCATCCCACAGCGTCGACTTGTCTTCTAGTTAATCGTGCATACAATCCGTCTTTAAGGAGAAGTTCTCTGTGATTGCCCATCTGAATTTGAAAGCAAACAAGGTTTGAGTTTCAGTAGAGATGGCACTTTAGCTATAGTTGGGTATGTTTGGGTTAGATTGAATCTCTAATGGTCGAATGGGTTTTCAAACTACTTAGCTAGAAAGGAAATATGGGTCAAATGGGTCGAAAGTTTGCCAAATATATTTATTAAGCTACAACCTCCTTGATCGTTTGTTTTTTCGTGTGTGTGTGTGGAAAATAAGATTAGTGCAGTAACAATATAGTTATTCTACTCATTTAACGCGTTGCGTTAATCATCTATATGAAGATGTTTCGCTTCAAAGCAACACAACTCTGCTAAAAGTTACTCCTTCTGACCCATTATAAAACCGACCTGCCCATTCTGCCACCTCTAAGTTTCTTCTTAGCTACAAGGAAATTTTTTGCAAAAAATCTAGATAGATTCCCTTGGTTCTCAACTTTTTCGTCGTTCTCATTTGAACCTTACCCATAATTGCGATAATATTGTTTTTGTAATCAGAATGAAGGATCGATTATCTATTAAAACCTTCTAAAAGATAAACAAAAAAGTGTTTACGGATCAAGCCAACCCGGTGTAGCCCATATTGACCCATTAAATAGCCCGCCCATCTTGCCACCTTTAGTTGCAACTTTTGGGGGACAAGGAACTTTATCATTAGCCAAATATGCCACAATTTAAATTGGAGCCCCAAAGGAACTAAAGGAAAGAATTTAAGGACTATTGTCATTTTGTAACTATCCAAAGTCCTGGCATTTACACCGTGTAGATGGACTGTTGGTGTGTTTGTTATTGTATCTTCTACCTATTGTTATTAATAAAATTCATGTTGCATTTTAAAAAAATAAAAACAAAGGTGAAGAAAGCCAACTTTGAGGTAATGATGGTCATTGGTGGCAGAGTGTACCTCAATGATCTGGCCACGGTCCATGACGACTATTCTGTCAGCTTCTTGTACAGTGGAGAGCCTGTTGAAAACGGTAAATCAGTCTTTTTAACCATAAATCAAGGTGCACAAAGAGGAATTTTCTTTTGTGTTACCTGTGTGCGATTATTATGACAGTCCTCTTATAGTTATCTCCAGCAGCACGAAGTACACCCTACATGATCATGGAATACCGTAAGCCAAAAAAAGGTTGGTGCATAGAGAAATTCCACCCCATATTTACAGGATACCTTTTCCTTCCTCAACAATAAAGGTGGCAACTTCGACCTATTTACTTACAAATGGGCCGAACTGGATTATGTTTGATCTCTAACAGGTCAAACATGTAGAATATGAATATTAGCTTAAAATGAAACAGGGACGAAAGTCACCCAATATGTAATTTAAAGCATTATTCCTCATAAGCCATTTTCTTCGAAATACTAGATAATTACTGAAATAATTTGTTTTCTAATTATATTTCACACACTAATTATTTACTCTATAAAAAAGTTCCGATTTTTTTGTTTTGGGTCATCAGTAGAACCATTTACAACTTGTTAGCTAGCCCGCCATTTTGCCATATCTAGTCAGAAAGAAAATCATAGATACCTTGATATTGTATTCACTCTCTGCATCCAAAGCACTAGTAGCTTCATCAAGAATCAAAATGGACGGGTCCCTAAGAATCGCGCGGGCAATTGCAATTCGCTGTTTTTGTCCTCCGCTAAGCAAATCATCATCCACAATTGTTTTATATCCCTCAGGCAGGGAGGAAATGAAGTCATGGGCATATGCTTGTTTGGCAGCCCTTTCGATATCCTCTTGGCTTACATCTCTTGTACATCCATATGCTATATTCGATCTCACATCCATCCGAAAGAGACGAGGTTCCTGTTCCACATATGTAACTAATAATAAAAAGGGTTTTTATTGGGTTATTGCATAAAACAGTAAGTAATTATTGTCTGATATCTATCTCATGTAACCATTTTCATTTTCACTCATAAAAAGGTAACCAACTTCTGGAACTTCCAGTTAATCATGATGTTTATCCTTGTCAGGCGTGAATTCTATATAAAACGACAACTAACTTTCAATATACCCGGGTTATCAGACCAATGCTGATTAGCTTTTTATGCAATATATAGTGTAATCTGATCACAAAAGTAATTTCATGAGGAATGTTTAAGAAAGATAACCTGTCCCACGTATCCAATTTTCTCTCTGAACCACTTGATGTCCAAATCTTTTAGAGGAGACCCGTCAATCAAGATCTACACAACCAACTACAATACTTTAGTGTAAGGTTAACGTTAATGTCATGTGTTTGTAAGTTGAAAATTAGAGGTGGCAATTTTGGCTCCGCTTTACCCAACCCTCCCTCCCCTCTATTTACATTTCAACACCATTTTAGAGAGAAAGAGCTACCTGGCCGCTTGTTGGTTCATAGAGACGAAGCAGAAGATTCACTATTGTGCTTTTCCCACTACCACTAAGACCAACCTAACGAGAATCATTACTAGAAATTTTATTCTTTCAGTAGTTAATAAAAAAACAAACAAATGTAACTAGAATCAGACTTACTTACAAGTGCAACAACTTCATAAGGATTCACGGCAATGCTTATATCTTTTAAAACATGTACCTGTTGAAATGTTACAAGCATGCTCTCTTTAAATTTCAAGTCATATAATATCAGCTCATCATATCAAGTAGATGGCTGCAATACTAATATACTGTTTGGAGGTACTGCAATGACATTAGAATATATCCAGTTATATTTGGTAACAGCAACAAGCAACTATATTGCGTATGTGACAAAACAGGAGTGTACCGTTTCTCTTGATATATAGCTAAATGATACATTCACCAACTCAATACGGCCCTTCAAGTTTGGCAACTTTGACCCTGCCACAGGTCAATATGTACAATAAGTTCAGAAATTATGCAGCGACTTGAGGAAATAGAGGGATTGCTTGCCTTTGGAAGTGAACTGGTGACTGGGTGCAAGATCCATCATTTGGAATACCTTTTCGCTTGCCCCAACAGATTGCATTAATGAAGACAAATTATCACCCACAAACCATGTCGAGTAAATCAACCATTCACTGTACAATACGAACTTTGTAAGTTGCTCAGCTGTTATATGACCAGCCATGATAGACATTCCTCCTACCAGCACAGCAAGAACCTATAAAATTAGACGTTCAAGTAAAGCACAAGTTAAATTCTAGATCTTGCATATGAAACTACCTGTGCCAGTCTTTTGTTTCTTTGAGTCGTATGACATGCCATAGCTTTAAATAATGGTAGCAATTGCACGATGCAACTATTTCATGATATGATGATTTCATGCTAGATATAATCGCGAGTAATTATATGATCTTACCAAGAATAGAAAGAACATAACCTGTGTAGAATGGTAAAGAGTGTTGAAACTGCAATTCCAAATTCCATATGCAGCACTTGTACGTAAGCTTATATCAGCTAGTTTTTCCAACCAATTGTTGTACCTATTCACGGATAATGTAAACGAAAGACAAATCCAGCCTTAAACATGCATGTGTAAATACCTCTACATGTATGCTTTTTGCAAAATAAACTATCATAAAGACATATGGGGTAAGAAAAAATCCACTTCTCTGTTAAAATTACAACTATAGGCAAAATGTATACCTTTTAAGTTCTTTATGTTCTGTTCCATAAACTCGGACTGTTCTCATTAGAGAAAAGGTCTCTTGTGCAACCTATACAAGTAAGACCCATCATTTTACATAGTTAGATAAATAAATTGAGGGGGAAAACGGACAGTATTCAATGGGGGAAAATGTCTCTTGTTGTAGTACTTCATTTGCAGATGCAGTGTACTCTTGTGTTAGCTTTGCTGCTTTCTTTTGGTACCTATGCAAAGGGCATTCAAAAATTAGAAGTATCATCTCCGGCCTTTTTAACTCTCAGAAAAAAAGCAGTGATTAATAATTTTGCAATTCAAATTCCACATTAAACTTAATGTATGCATGTAAGTCAGAATTAGAAGCAAGATAAACTACATTTATTGCACACAATGAATAAACCATTAAGGATAAACAAGATCTTACTGTCCATATCGTAACATGATTAATGATAGAGTAGAGCATATGGCCAATGTGCACAATCCAAGTGGCCAAGACAAGACCAACAAGTATATCAAAGCACCTGTCGCCTGAAACAAAATACTGGAAATTAGGTTATGTAATTTGATGTGAAGTGCCAGACTCACTTTATGTGTTTTGAAGCACCTGAAGAAGATTGCGTAAAATTAGATTTAGATCATTTCCAATGACCCGTGACACTTGCTGACAATCTGAACCTAGTCGACTAGTCAAATCGCCAATACTTTCAGAGTCAAAAAAGTCTATATCCTGCAGAAAAATTTAGTTATTAATCAATCATTTTTATGCACTGGACTACAAATTAATGACAATCATGTAATCCAAAAAGCTTCGATTATTATCTTTTACAAACCTGGAGAAGAAGGACAGAATACAACACTTCCCTCATTCGTTTTACCTGTATGTTGAACAGATTCAGTTCAAATAACATCAATTTATTATTACACAAAATTCAAGTTAAAATCATTTATTTGGCCATTGACATCATTAAAACTTATCAATGATTAAGTTTCGATTACAATAACTCTTATTTTCGTTGAATTTGGTGTTAATTTAAATGCATCATATATCATACTCACAAGAATCATGTTTGCAATGCCAAACCAGCAACCTCTTAGTCCACTGGAAATTCAAACAAATCGTCATATGTCAGAATCTTGTCATTGAACTCAAACGACTATAGAAGAATAGTATTTTGATTTACAAGTCACTGATTAAACACACTATTAGCTATTAGAATCACTATTGTAATCCAACTAGATACAAATAATGTCCACGTGTGATCAAGGGTAATGCATTTCTTACTTGTACTAACTTGTAACGAGGGAGTAATGTACAAGACAAACCATCTAAAAGAAGAAACAGTCATAAAAAAAGAAAACATATGTTTACTATTTTGTGTTTCAAAGAAGATAAAGATTTGACCATACAAGGTTTTAACCTGCAAATACCGGAAGTCACACATAAGAAAATCAATAGCTTCACATTTCTATAGAACACTGCCGTCTCTCCACTTTGGGCTGAAAATATCGATGCAGTCAGGAAATGTGGTATGGAGATCTCCGTAAGCTGAATGGTAACATCATAATTTAAGTTAGTTCTACAGAAAAGTAAATTACATTAAGTGGAATGATCATATGATCCATAACGAAACCGGCTTCAGTAGATAACCATTTACTTTGTTTAAGTGCTTATAGCTTCGAAATGCATTTGAAATAAACACCCTTTCATCAGCTTCAAATAAGCGTTCTATTCTCTCTATAATAAGCTAAACCGCACTTTATTCAAACACTTAAACATGCATTTTGGCTTACAGAAAACGCAATGCAGCCGATCATTTGCAGCTTTAAAACACGACAATAACATGATCACTTACAAAAAGGTAGATGCAAAAATAACAAGAAAATATATATCACTACCGCGGTTAAGATTAGGGCAGAGAAAGCAGCAAATATAACCCAACGATCACTCGAAATCAGGTCCCACATTCGTCGAAGCGCCTTCACTAAAGTAACCGGTTTTGCATTTTGCACAATTTCCACGTCATCAGAAAACTTCCACCATTCTCCACCAGGAAACACCAACGGAATTAACCGTAAAAAACTCAACAACCTATCAGTCACTCCAACTGTTCTTCCATCATCTACTGCCACGTCATCATCATCATTCCTTACGGAATAACCGTTTACTGAAGCTGATTTAACCACAGTAAAACGAATAAGTTTACTGTTAGTTCTCCGGTGAGATAATTGAGCCCTAAATTGTGAGGTGGTGAAATTGAATTTGTTTGGTTGAAGATTTGAGTAAGTTATTAAACTAGGATGATAACTATTAAGAATCAAAGTCATTGTTTGTTACATTTAACGGAGATTGAATCTCGGCGATGAAAAATGGATGTGGTCCGGAGGGATGTTATCGTTGCCGAATGACTGGCGAGCGGCTAATCTGTTGGTGACGTGGAATTTGGTTTTGGAAGGAGTGATACGACGGCGTATTGGGAAGGTGAAGTGTAGCGTGTTTGGGTGGAGTGGAACGTTGTCGTTTTGGGGGAGAAAGTAATGACGTGAAATGCATACTAACCACTTACTTTTTGTTGTGACTCAATTGCCCTTCCATACCTTTGCAATTGTTGCTCCAAGAATTGGGTATTGTTACAAAATAGATTGGGTTTTTCTTTTTGATTGTTGCTCTTAAAATATAGATCAACTTCGATTGTTAATCGTCAACAAATGACACTCTATACTCAACGTTTAACATATGCAATCCGATGGAAAACGCATTTTAATAAGATCTACAATAAAATTATTAATATTGCATACGTCGCTGAAAAAGTAGCACTTAAATCTTTAAATCTACCAACCAATCGCAATGATAAAATGAAATTAATCAATGTTAATAACATGCACGATATAACACGGTGGAATTTGATCGTTGAGTCAAACTTGATTCATGCCAAAGTTGGAGAGAAATTTGTAGTTTAGTACAATTAAATGTACTTATATAAGTGAAAGTCTGTAACTTGAATTGTAAATCAATCTTGATGTTGATTTGTCGAACTCTTACATCCTATTATACTCATGTCACTTCTAGTAATATCCAAGTTCCAATAAACCTTTCGGACCAACACATGAAATAATTTTTTATTTATCCGCTTTGTTGGTATGTAAATGCATGTCTTTTTTACTCGAAACTACAATTATCAGGTAAATGACGATTTTATTAAATTCCGACTAGCTATGCAAATAGAAGCACAATTGCACATGTGAAAGTGAGATTTGTGGTGTCCTTGTGAATGAATAAACATTTAAGGCTCTTGGTGAAAGCAATAAGCAATAAAAGGACTTTTATTGCTTTACCGTACTATATCAAGACGCATACCAAAAGATGCAAGGGCACAAATGTCTTTATAGCTAACCGAAATATCATCACTCAACCGAACATCCCCTGTTCCCACTCATATCACACTTTCATTCAATCTCCACCGTTACGTTAATCTACGGCATGGCGGTTATCGGAAACCTAGCACTATTACTCGACGTAGCGTCACCACGAACCACCGTAATTGACCGTAACAACAACAAATCACGATTACTTCCTTCCGACATCATTCTCCACTTATTCAAAAAGGAGCCGGTAACACCTATTACACACAACAAAGTCACGTCACTAGGCGGAATCGAATTCGAAAAGGATCCGGCAACAACGCCGTCGTATCGGAGACGGAGGAAGGCGAATTCGAAGTTTAATGAAGTGGATTACGAGAGTTCTAGTGATGAAGATAACGGAAATGGATACGGTGATGACGATGATGTGGTTGATGAAGAGAGGAAGAAGAGATTGGATTGGGAGAAGGAGATGAGGATGAGAGTTAAGGAGATTGAAGATGATAGAGAGCTGGAGAAAAAAGCTGAGGAGTTGCAGAGCCGTGGTGAAGGAGATGACGGTGACGGTGAAACTGAAGGCGAAAACGAAGGAATGGAAGAGACGGAGGAACAGAAACGGACGAGAGTTCGTAGAGAGCTTGAGAAGGTGAGGTTTAATATCGATTCGTGATTTCGTATTATTATGCATCTGGATACTAGTTAGAATTGTGTTGCCTGCTTTTTGTTGTTATTATGTATATACATAGTATTTACGTATATGTTGCATGGAATGATCTGAGAATTGTTGCCTATGGATGCTGGTAGTATTTATTGTTATTGTTTTTCATATTCTTACTGTTTCATATATTTAATATGATTTGCTTACGAACATGATCTTGAGGTTTAAAAAAGGAATTGTAGCTTGTTTTGTGAACTTATGGAATACGAACTTGTAACATATAGTTAGTGTAATGTAATGTGTTCATGTTATGGAGAGTGATTTATAAAGTTTATGATTGCTACTGAGCTTATCTAGGCTATTTAACGTTTAGAAACAAAAACTTAGGCGTATTTGGCTTTCCAGAGTATCTGATACTTGTGTGCATCTGCTGCAGTTAATAATAGAATTAGAGTGATTAGTTTATTAGTTTCTCTTCGCCATATTATTAAAAGATTTACTGGGAAATATGAAAGGAGGATGTCGATTGTGATCCAAATGAATCTTAGTACCTTTTGCTAATATTTGCATTGAACTGTAGTATGATGATACGTTGAGAAATTTGACAGCCGGTTAGAAAGGTGAATGGTTATTGAAAATTTTCATATATGTAGGTTTATGTGTATATTAGCCGCAAAATGTTACTGTATTCCAATAACACGGCAGTTCTTGTTACATTGGTAGGTTGCTAAGGAGCAAGCGGAGAGGAGGAAAATGGCTCAATTGATGTTTGATTTGGGTCAAAGGGCTTATGGAAAGGGTATGTATGGGCGTTCTATCGAGTTCTTTGAAGGTGCTCTCACAATTATACCAAGGCCTACTTTGTTTGGTGGCGAGGTTAGTTGGTTTAAGTGCTTCCTGATACAATCCGTTTTGGAGTATTATTGAATGAACTGTTTTCCATCCTGATCTTGGTCATTTCGTATTTGCAGATACAGATATGGCTTGCTATGGCTTACGAAGCTAATAACCGCCACAAAGATTGTATTGATCTTTACCGGAAGCTAGAAACGAGTCATCCTAGTCTCAGTATTAGACGTCAGGCTAAAGACCTGCGATATATCTTGCAAGCTCCCAAGCTTAAGATATCGCAGGAAGAGATGGTGACGATTCCACTTATTGGTTCCAGCTATGATAGGTGAGTTCTTATTAAGTAATTTGTGGGAATACTTTCTCAAGTTAAAATATGATATATCCATTTGTCATCAGAATAATGTTAGAAAACCTTAAATTCTAGGGTAAATTGTTGACTAATGTATGTCCTGAGCTCGATTGTCATCTGATACTACTTAGTCCAGAAGACATCATTATAATATTTCGTTTTCTATCCAGATTTTGAAGTTAGAATTTTTTTCTCCCTGTTATCATTGTAACTATATTGATTCTATATAGGCCAGATGATTATTTCATGTCGTGGTTAATTAGACCATTTGAAGGCACTTAACTAGTAATCTAATAATCTGTTGTTTTATGCTTCGTGATAATTTAAACATGCATATTGGTGGCATTCACCATACAATTTTGCAATGATGACAACAACAGGTCATGACAAATGTTGTTGGTGTGGGTCAGGTAGGGTTGATCCTGGACACATTTTGGTCCAAACTTTTTAATAGTTTTAAAATAATTAGAGTGCCAAAATATCATTACTAAAATTGTATAGTTTCAGTAATAATATAAGGGGGTTTTATGCATTAAAAGTAAGCTTTGAGATACCCATTTTTTGTAAGCTAATTTTTTTACTCATTTGACCTTTTAGGGATAAACGTAACCCTAATCGATCCATTTGTAAGTAATAGTGCTGAAAAATTGCACCTATAATGACATCTATGAATGCAGCTATGCAGGAACTTGGAGTGATAAAAACAAGGACAGGGATGAAAGACTCAACCGATCCACAACCAATCAGGTCTCATCAAGCAGAGACTTCCTCGGTGACTTTCTGGTATGGCGGCCGCCTGGTGACTTGGCAAATAACCAGGCCTTTTGGGCAGCTTTAGTACTATGGGTGGCCCTGGTCGGAGCTGCCCTCTTTCTCCAATGATAAACTAGGATCTTTGGCTTGGTATTTGCTGGTATATATTCACAATTCATTGTGCATTTCTTGTTGAACATATTTCTAAATATGGTCATAGTGTCATCTTAATGTGTAAATGATTAAAATTAAATCTGTAATTATTCTTGTGTTTGTTTGTCTAACTTCTCTTCTGTGGTTATATAATCGCCACCAGTTTGGTTTAAAGTCTGTGAAGGAATTCATTGGCCTTTTTCAGTTTTGTTTGATATATGTGATCTGACAACCGGCACTATATGATTTAAAATGAAAACTCAGAAATTGATTTTCGGCTTTTGACACCACATTTAATAGTAGAAAACAACCACGACAACTGCAAGAACAAAGATGAATACTAAAAGCCTAACTAAAGGAACCACCAAAAAGTACATATGGATTCGAGATCCGTGCAGCTCTGCCAATTGAGAAGCTTGACATCTTCTCTAACCAACTGAATCTTGCAAACTGGAGTGTCCACTAAAGAATTATGACAACTCTGCCAATTGAGAAGCTTGACATCTTCTCTAACCAACTGAATCTTGCAAACTGGAGTGTCCACTAAAGAATTATGACAACTTCAAACTTCCAAACGTCCGCCGAGCAGACTTGAAACGTTTTGTTAGCCTCTTCTCCATCAAAATTGGAAACCTTGGTTAGCTTCAACTCGAAAATGATGATCGCAGTGGTGTCAAGCTCTACCAACTCCAAAGCTTTCGGAAAACATTTTTTAAAGATTCTTACTCTGGTACTCATTTTGTTAGACATTAATTTTTTTTAATCAAACATGTCGCTTATCATGCCTTTATAAGAGAACACATACATAAGTCTATGCTTCTTGCTTCAAGTCTTTCAACTGATGTTGCGAAAAGATTATATGATTTTTCTTCCTATTCTCTATTATTTTGTAGTATTTCAAACTTGCAAAACTAAAATCCTTAAAAGCTAACAAGCATTTTATTTATAATCAAAATTACAAAAACTTGCAACATTCTTCTTGCTGACCTCATACATCATGAAACACAAAAGAGCATTACATAAGAATTTTAGCACTCGTATGAATCATAGTCATTGGCATGACAAAATTCATTAGGCATTTTCAACCCGGTATTTCAGTAGACGTAACATCATGCTTCTTCACTTCCTCTTTCGGCACAGTAATTGTCAACACTCTGTTTTCCATTGCCACTTTCACTTGATCCGTTTTCGCATTCTCTGGCAACCTAAACCTCCTTGTAAACTTCCCGCTGCTAGGTTCAACACAATGCCATGTTTCATTCTTATCTTCTTTCTCGACGTTTCTCTCGCGGCTCATTTGTAACACCCTCCCCTCTTCAACTTCCACTTTGACCTCTTCCTTTTTAATTCCGATCTGCCTTAAACACATGAGCTTCTGGTGTTTCCTTCCAATCCATGCGTGTGTTTGTCACTTTGAATTCGATATAATAAATTTTGTTTTCCAAACATTAGATTATAGATATAGATATTTATCATTGATTAGTAGGAGGCGAACTTTATGACAACAGAAGTATACGCTTCCGAAATCTTTTCTACTAGGTAATCTAGTATCCTTATGCATGAAGATAATCAATTCGGTCGTCATAAAGTTTTATGGTATTAAATATTCAAGTAGATTAGAATTAAAAATATTCAAGAGAAAGCTGAAATCAAATGGGATGTGTCTATTTATCCTGTACGTTCATCACAAAATATTTCTAGATCCCAATACACCCAATGCCAGATAAAGTAGGATACTCCAAATTCGGGAGTCAAAGAGTTTTATAAAACGTTCTTGGTGGAACGCATTAGCTGTCCGCTCTCAGGTTGGGCAGTAAGGGTCATGTTTCAGATGATGTTGGATTCTAGAAGTCTCTGAATGGATCCCAAGCATCGAGTGAAAATTAATCGGGTCGAAAATGTTGTATCTTCGACCACCAAATAAGCGTGGGACGATCGACATTGTTTAAATAATAAGATGTTGGCTGGTGAAATGAGTTGACAAACTTATTCTTCCAATGTAAATTAGTAACTATACGCAACCCACTTTTATACTCACCATCTTTCGTTGCTGCACTCCTCATTTCCTACACTGTACCCATCTTCCTCATTTAAAAACACAAACGATAGTCTTTCATTCTCCAAATGGCTTCATGAAAGTTTGTTTCAGATCTAACTTTTCTTCGAGGTAAAGTGTTGGGATATAAAGAAGTTAATACTGCTGAAGTCTACAAGTTAGTACTGCCAGTTCACTTCAAAGTTTCTACTGCCAGAGCAAGATGAAGATTAGTACTGCCAGTACATTTTACTAAGTTAGTACTGCTGGACCAATTTACATTGTTTCCACTGTTGGTTCAATTTACAGAGTTTCTACTGCTGCTTGTTTCTACTGCTTAGTGGAGCTGTCAGACTACTCAAAAGTAAAGCAGTAAAGCATATTTCACTTTATGGACACAGAGCACGCTTGAAGAAGTTGACTTATGTACATTAATTGCTATAACGTATAACAGAGTGTCTAGTTTACTTTTGTGGCATGCTTAACATTGTAACTTGTGTAAATCCTAGTAGTATATGTAAGTGAGCAAGCTTAGACAGAATATACACATAGTTTTAGTAAGCTTCAAGGTTATTGTAACCCTAATACAATCAAGTGTATTCGTATTATTAATCTTAATAATATTGGAGTTTTTGTTATTCAACTTGTGTGTTTTATTGTTCTTTGTCTATTGAAATACAAACATCCATACAAAACATACATACAACTTCCAAACTTAACAAGTATTATTCCGCAAATTTCTTGTTAAGAAGTTCAATCATAGTAAAACTTAATCTTGATCTTGATCAAGTCGATCCTGACAAGTGGTATCAGAGCATCAGGTTGCTTTGAACTTTTGGAAGTCACAATTTAGTCTGTTTAAAAGCTTTTTAAAAAAAAAAAATAAAAAAATTAAAATGTCTTCTGAAGAAACTCAGGCAAACAAAATCCCCATACTCAGGCCAGATGAGTATGATATGTGGAAAAATAGGATGAAGCAGTATATGTTGCTTACAGACTATCAACTATGGGATATTTGTGTAAATGGTCCTAAGTATCCTGTTAATGGTGATGGTGTCAGGATTCCAAAGGCCCCACCAAGTACAGATGCTGAAAGAAAGGAAAGAGCTACAGAATTTAAAGCTCTTAGCATTCTATTGATATCCATTCCTAATGAATATCAAAGAAAGTTTGAAAATTGTGAGGATGCAAAGGTTCTTTTAGAATCTATAGAGAAAAGATTTGGTGGCAATGAAAGCACCAAGAAAAATAAAAGATCCCTTTTGAAACAACAATTTGAAAACTTTAAATCTGTAAGGACTGAAACATTAACACAAGTTTTTGACAGATTTTCTAAACTTGTGGGTGATCTTGAAAACCACAATGTTAAGATTGACAAAGATGATCTTAACAGAAAGTTTCTAAGATCACTTGGAGATGAATGGACCATGTATACTGTTGCTTTGAGGCAGGGCAGTAATTTGGATGATAAGGAGCTTGATGATCTATACAATGATCTAAGATCATTTGAGCCAGAAGTAGAGAACAAGAAACAAGCAACTGGATACACTCCAAATATGCAGAATGCTGCATTTATGTCATCAGGAGGAGTACAGGTAGATCCAAACTCAGCATATGTATCTACCTCTAGTGTTACAGGTTCTGCATCTGGGTCATCATCAAAAGACAACACTGGTGATCAAGTGTTGGAAGCATTCTTTGTCAGTCATGTGAATTCATCTCTGACAAATGAAGAACTTGAGCAAGTTAATCCAGATGATCTTGAAGAGATGGATATTAAATGGCAGATGGCCATGTTGACTGTAAGGGCAAAGAGATTTATGCAAAGAACTGGGAGAAACAACTTTGCATATAAAAGAGAAGATGGAGCAGGATTTGATAAGAGCAAAGTTGAGTGCTTTAATTGTCACAAGATGGGACACTTTAAAAGAGAATGCAGAAGTCCTGGAAAAACAAACGATAGTGGCCAAAGGACAGGAAGCTATAATGGAATGCAAAGAAGAAACATTCCAATTCAAAACAATTCAAACTCAACAGCACTGATGTCACAAAATGAGTTTGAATTTGATTGGAGTGATCAAGAAGAGCATGCTGTTACAAATCAAGCTCTAATGGCCATTACAGAAGCAGAAGCGAAATCTCCTGAAGTGCCTCAAGAGGTACAAAATAAATTATGTTCATCTATCTGCATGAAAACTGTTAAACACTATAGAGATCATAATTTATTTATCTGTGTTGAACTTGAAAAGTGGGAAGTTAGGAATAGAAGCACAATTGCATCAATTGAAAACCTAGAACAACAAATAAAAGCATATCAGAAGAATGAATCACAATATGTGTATGATATTGAATATGCTAGGTGGGAAAGAGATTGTCAAAAGGACAAGGTTGATGAATTGAGCAAAGATTTAGAGAATGTGAGAACTGAAAGAGATAGCATTAAACTGAAAATAGATAATCTAGAAAATGCTTCTCAAAACGTTCAAAATCTAATTAAATCTCAGATTCATGATAAACTCAAAACTGGATTGGGATACAACAATGTTCCTCCACCTTATAACAACAATTACTTTCCTCCAAAATGTGATACTAAGATTGAAACTTTAAAGGAGAATGTAGAAATTGAAGTTATAAAGGCTGATCCAATCAAAAGTTTAGTTGAACCTGAGATAGATTTAGATAATGTAGAAATCACTAGTTGGGTATCTGATGATGACATAGAAGGAGAACTTACTGAGCTAGTTGAATCAACTAAGAAAGATATTAAGAAAGTAAGTAGTGCATCAGATACTATCTTAACTGGTAATAAACTAGCAGAGGGTAAAAGATTATTCAAAGAAAAGGCTAAGTTTATATCTGCTCAAAAGAAGAACACCACTAACAAGAATGAAAAGAATCAAGCCTGTGATAAATGTAATTGTAAAGCAGGTATTCAAATACCATACAATTATACAAAATCTGTTCCTAGAGGAAATCAAAGAAATTGGAACCAAATGGTTTCACAAAAACTAGGAAAGGGTTTTGTCATGATTAAAGAAAAGGCTTGTTACATCTGTGGTAAAACAAACCATCTTCAGAATGAGTGTCATCATAATCCAAGAAATAAAAGGGTTATGAGATCACCATGGACAGTTACTGACAGAATTAATCATCACAACTTTAAAACTAAAATTAATTCTGTTAATAGTGTGAAGAAAATAAAGGCTCAATCAGTTAATACTGCTGTGTCAAAATTCACTACAGCAGCATTAATCAGAAACAGAGCCAACAGTACTAAGACTCAAACATCATTAAAAATTAATACTGTCAGGCGTATTAACACTGCTATCAATGTTAATACTGGTAAGCAGAATACTACTGCTTCAGTTAAAACTGTTGCACCAGTTAATACTGGTAGAACAGTTAAAACTGCTCAGGCAATTAATACTGCTAGGCAGGCTGCGAACAGAATTAATACTGCCAGGCATATTAACAAAGTTAATACTGCCAGACATATTAATACTGCAAACAGAATTAATACTGCCAGACATGTTAATACCGTTGGTCATCTTAATGCTGTTAATAAGTCTAACATTCGTTGGATTTGGAAACCTGTGCCTACAATAAAGTCAAAAGTTTCCAAAACCAACAGTACACCACAAGCAGTGATTCTTGAAAGAGTTGACTTTGTGGATGTACAAGGGAGACCCAAAACCAGATTGGTTTGGGTTCCCAAAGAAAACTGATAATCCTTATTGTTTTATCTGTGCAGAGCAAGCCAAGAAGTTTGTGGCATGTTGATAGTGGATGCTCAAGGCACATGACGGGGGATAGAAGTAAGCTACAGAACTTCAAGGAGATTGATGGTGGATATGTAGCTTTTGGAAGTAATCCTAAAGGTGGTAGGATTACAGGAAAAGGGACTGTCAACAGTGATAAGATAAGCTTTCAAGATGTTTATTATGTTGAACAATTGAGATTCAATTTGCTAAGTGTGAGTCAAATCACAGAGAAAAAGAATCCAGTTCTTTTTACTGACACAGAATGCTTTATTCTTTCTGATAAATTTAATCTAGATGAAAACATGATTTTAATGAAAATTCCCAGAAAGAATAATGTGTACTGTTGTGACTTAGCAAACATGAACCCTCAACAAGATTTAAACTGTCTTATCTCAAAGGCATCTGTTGATGAGTCTGATCTTTGGCATAGAAGAATGTGTCACATGAATTTCAAAACTATTAACAAACTGGTTAAAAACAAACTTGTTAGAGGTTTACCTGAAAAGACATATTCATGTGATGACCATTGTGTTGCATGTTTAAAGGGGAAGCAACACAAATCTTCCTATAAGACCAAAGGTGTGAACTCAAACTTTTCTTCTCTACATCTACTGCATATGGACCTGTTTGGACCAACCAATGTTAGTAGTATAGGAAAGAAAGTTTATTGCTTGGTGATCATTGATGATTTTAGCAGATTTAGTTGGGTATTCTTTCTTAGAACTAAGGATGAAACAGGTGAAATGCTTAGATCATTCATTACTAGAATTGAAAACCAAACTAATCAAAAGGTTAAAATCATTAGATCTGATAATGGAACAGAATTTAAGAATCATGTGATGAATAAATTCTGTGAAACAAAAGGAATAGAAAGACAGTTTAGTGCTCCTAGAACTCCACAACAAAATGGAGTAGCAGAAAGAAGAAATAGGACACTAATTGAGGCAGCTAGAACCATGTTAGCAGATGCTAAACTACCAATGACTTTTTGGGCAGAAGCAGTTAGTACTGCTTGTTATGTTCAGAACAGGGCACTAGTAGTAAAGCCTCATAACAGGACACCATATGAATTGTTTTTCAAAAGAAAACCCTTGATTAGCTTTTTAAAACCATTTGGATGTCCTGTTACTATCTTAAATTCCAAAGATCACCTAGGCAAGTTTGAGAGCAAGGTTGATGAAGGAGTCTTTGTTGGATACTCTACCCAAAGCAAAGCATACAGAGTATTCAACCATAGGACTAGAATAGTGGAGGAAACCATGAATGTGACCTTTAATGAACATACACCTAGTGTTGTGGGAAAAGGTCCAGATTGGTTATTTGATATTGATGCTCTAACCCAATCTTTTAGATATGTGTATGAGTCATCAAATGCAGGTACAAATGCCGGTGAATCAAGTACAGCAAACCAGAACAAAGATACACCATTAGAGTACATTACTCTACCTTTCTGGTCACCTGATCCACCTGAAGTTCTTCATCCTCCTCCACAACAACAAGCTCAGAGTTCAGAACCAATCACATCAAGTCAGGAACAGTATGGTGTTTATGATGATGGCCATACCTCCTCAGATCCTGAAATGCTTCCAGAAGAAGAAGCAAATGGTGTGAATACATCTGAGAATGCAGAAAGAAGTGCAGATGAAATTGCAGAAGAAAATGTAGATGAGAATCAAGATCCAACTAGTCTATCCTTGTCTGAGACTAGCATTCTCATAGAACAAAATGATACAAACTTGGAATCTGGGATTCCTATGTCATCTACTGGTCAGTATCAACAATACAAAGCCTATCATCCATTGGAGAATGTAATAGGTGATATTGACTCTGCAATGCAAACCAGAAGATCTGCCAGATTAAATGAAGAAGACATCAATACTTCTTTATTTGTCTGTTTTCTATCTCAGATAGAGCCCAAGAAGGCAAATGAAGCCTTGAAAGATCCAAGTTGGGTTGAAGCAATGCAAGAAGAGGTGCTTCAGTTTAAGATTCAAGATGTTTGGACATTGGTGGATCTTCCAAAAGGAAAAAGGGCTATTGGAACAAGATGGGTATACAGAAACAAGAAAGACGAGAGATGCATTGTGATCAAGAACAAAGCAAGGCTGGTTGCTCAGGGATATTCTCAAGAAGAGGGCATTGACTATGATGAAGTCTTTGCTCCTGTGGCTAGAATAGAAGCAATTAGGTTGTTCTTGGCATATGCATCTTTTAAGGATTTCAAGGTATACCAGATGGATGTGAAGAGTGCATTTCTATATGGCACTATTGAAGAAGAGGTTTATGTATGCCAACCACCAGGATTTGAAGATCCCAAGCATCCAAATAAAGTGTACAGATTGGACAAGGCACTTTATGGACTGCATCAGGCTCCTAGAGCATGGTATGATACTTTTTCAGTTTATCTGTTGGAGAATGGTTTCAAAAGAGGTGCAATTGACAAAACCTTGTTTATCAAACGAATTAGAAATGATATCCTACTAGTTCAAGTCTATGTAGATGATATTATCTTTGGTTCAACAAGGGATAGTCTTTGTAAAGAATTTGAAGCTCTTATGCACCAGAAATTCAAGATGAGCTCTATGGGAGAATTGACTTTCTTTCTAGGATTACAAGTTAAACAGCAGAAAGAAGGGATCTTCATAAGTCAAGGAAAATATGTTAATGACATTCTGGAGAGGTTTGGATACAAAGATGTAAAGATTGCTAGCACTCCAATGGAGACACACAAACCACTGCATGCAGATCTTGAGGGGGAGGATGTTGATGAACACCTCTACAGATCTATGATTGGGTCCCTCATGTATCTGACCTCAAGCAGACCAGACATTATGTTTGCTGTTTGTGTCTGTGCTAGATTCCAGGCAAATCCTAAAATGTCACATGTTCATGCAGTCAAGAGAATTTTTAGATATCTCAAAGGTCAACCAAAACTGGGACTTTGGTATCCTTAAAATTCTTCCTTTGACTTGATTGCATACACTGACAGTGATTATGGAGGAGCCAATATGGATAGAAAATCTACATCTGGAGGTTGTCAATTTTTGGGAGGAAGACTTGTGTCTTGGCAATGCAAAAAGCAAACTACAGTGTCTACATCTACAGCAGAAGCAGAATATGTTGCAGCATCGAGTTGCTGTGCTCAAGTGCTTTGGATTCAGAATCAGATGTTGGACTATGGTTTGACCTTTCTAAATACTCCCATTTTTATTGATAGCAACTCTGCTATCAGTATTATAAATAACCCTGTAAAACATTCTAAAACTAAGCACATTGAAATCAGATACCATTTTATAAGAGATTGTAATGAGAAAAGATTAATTCAGATTTTTAAAGTTCATACTGATAATCAGTTTGCAGATCTGTTCACAAAAGCATTTGATGTGGGTAGATTTACATTCCTGGTTACAAGTATTGTAATGATAAATTCTTCATAAATCTTTGATTAATACTGCTCTTTGCAAAACCTTGTGCTTCTTAATGGGTTAATACTGATCCACTAATTTACTGTATGTATTCTTAGTGCTGTCAATACTAATGCTCCTTGTTACTTTTAGTACTGCTGGTGTTAATATTGATAAGTAATTTTAATACTGCTGATAAAATTAGTACTGTCATTAATACTGCTCTACTACTTAAGGATAAAAGTATTCTTACTACTGCCAACATTAGTACTGCTTGTTACTCCTAAGCACTGACAGTATTGATATTGTGATTATTTTTAATACTGCTATCCTCATTTAGTACTGCTGTTAATGATTAGCATTATTAATACTGCTGATGTAGTTTCCATTACTACTGTTAGTCATTATTAATACTGCTGTCTGTAACTAATATATAATAGTACTGCTTTCCTTAGTTAGTACTGTTAGTTATATTAGTACTGCTGGTTGTGATAAAACGGTTTCTGCTGCTAGCATAATTTTAGTACTGGGCATGTTTTAGTACTGCTCGTACAAAATTCCTAATTTAATACTGCTAGTGCAATTTATTCTATTTTAAAATTAGGGCATTTAATGCTGCTCCTTTTCAAATAGTATAAATAGCAAACCTTTTTCATTGTTCGCTTTTCACCTACTGTTAATCTCATACAACCAAAAGCGATCAAAATTCATCTTTTCTCAAGAAAACTTTGCTTTTCAAACTTTCACTTCTAAAATGACTTCTTCTCCATCTTCTAACGCTGTTTTACCAACTGCCGATAAGCACAATCTGCGTGCTTATCTGCTAAAACCCAAAGGAGCAGAAGATTTTTATGAAATCGTAAATTTTCTTAAAAATAGCAACTTAATGGTAGCACTTTCTGTCAACCCCATCATTTTTATTTCACATATAAACGATTTTTGGACTTCTGCCGAAAAGACAGAAGTCGATGGGGTGGCTACCATTTTTAGTCAAGTTGCAGGGCAGACCATCAGAGTTACAGAGACATCTGTTCGTGCTCATCTTCAACTTCATGATGAAGAAGGTATTGAATGCTTATCTGTACCTCAAATTTACGAAAACTTATTGTTGCTAGGGTATGAGGGGGAGTTGAATAAACTTACTTTTTGGAAATCCATGTTCTCTCCCCAGTGGAAATTTTTAATTCATACCCTGCAACAATGTATATCTCAGAAGAGAACGGCATGGGATCAGTTTAGCAGTAACATAGCTTCGGCTTTGATCTGCTTAGCTAATAACATGAAGTTCAATTTTTCAAAAATGATTTTTACTGGAATGATATACAACCTGGAACATCCCGACTCAAAATTTTTGATGTATCCAAGGTTTCTACAACACATTTTTGAAAATGAACTAACTAACCTACCAAGAGTGGGTGGTAAAATTGTTCTCCTCTCACATATACAAAAACTTTTTTCGAACATGAGGAGAACAGGGTTAGTTAAAGGTACCACATTTTCTGGGAGGGTCACAAATTTGACTGCACATATGCTTAATGCACCCTCCACAGCAGATGAAGAAGTAGCCATACCCACTACTTCTCAACCCACATCTGCTGTCAAATCCAAGAAAACAAGGGACCCCAAGCCAACCTCCAAGAAAGCCACAAGGGCTAAGAAACATGCATCTGAGGCTCCTCTTCCTCAGATGCATCAGCCAATTGATTTAAATGAGGTGGTCAATGAAGAGGAAGGTGACCATATGGAAAGGGCTGCCACTACTGATTCTGCCCCATTGGGAGAACAGGACAGTGGTAATGGAATTAGGACCCAATCCATGGCAACACAGGATACAGAGATTCCATTGGACTCTTCTATTGCAGAAGATCCAGTGGATATCAATGTATCCAGTGGTCCCAGGTGCCAAGAAACCACAATGGGGGCTAGTGATGCTCAGACTAGGTCTGAGACATTAGCTAAATCTTCCAATGATCCACTAAAAGAGGGTAACACTTCTAGCAGTGGTGAGGATAGCTCATTACTTAAGGAATTGATGGTAATATGTACCAATTTGTCAGAAGAGGTGGCTAGGCAGAAGGAAATGCTAGCATCTCAAGGAGGTGAGATTGTAAGGTTGAATGGGGTGGTGAAGCAGCTGTTGGAAAAAATGAATACTACTCCAGTTACTACTGCTAGTATTGGAGTTAGTACTGCTAATGAAGAAGATGTTAATACTGCTGGGCTAGATGAGCCAGTTAGTACTGTTGGGGTAAATGAAGAAGTTGCTGCTGCTGAGGTATTGATAAGGGTGTCTGAGAGCCCAAAAGAGAAGGATAAACATATAGAGAAAGGTGTGAGCTTTAGAGAACCATCAGAACATACATCTACAAGAAAAGCACAGCAGATTGGGGCCAAAGATAAGGGTAAAGGGATAATGATTGAAGAAGTCAGACCTCTGAAAAGAAAACATCAAATAGAGGCTGATGAGGAATTGGCCAGAAAGTTACAAGAAGAGGAAAGGCAAAGATATACAGAAGAGGAGAGGGAAGCTGAATTAGAAAGATTATTAAATGAAAAGAAGAGAAGGGAGTCTGAGACTAAATTCAAAAGGCAGAAAGCTAAGCCAAAGACAAAAGCTCAACTGAAGAAGGACTATGTAGCATGTCTAAGGAATGCCTTGGGCATAAATGTCAAGATTCTTCAAGCCATGTCCTTTGAAGCTCTAAAACAGATGTACTATAAAGAGCAGGACATTCTCCAGAAAAATAAAGAGGAAGATATAAGGTGGGAAAAAGAAAAGAAGCTGAAAGGCATGAATGATACACCTGCTGCAGAGGTTATCAGGATTTTTGAAAGAAAGAAGAAGGGCACACAGAGTAAAAGCTACATTGAACAGGTGCAGAAGAAGCAGAATGTTGAACAAGATGTGCATACTGATGTGCCATCTACAGCTCAAGATGATGATTTGATTAGGGAAATGATAGTGGTTGAGACAGCTCTCACTCCAACCCCATTGGCTACAGATTATCCAATTCTAGACTGGTTCTTCACAATGGGAAATGATAAGAAGAAATATTATAAAGTTGTGAGAGCTGGAGGTATAGAAGAAAAATATGCTGCAATACTGACCATATTCAGAAGCTGTACCAGAAGAGACTTGGATCAGTTCTGGGAAATTGCACAAAGAAAATATGCCAAGCAGGGACATTTTGATGATAATAAACTTCTGTATGATTGTCTTCTTCAAATGTATAAACCCAGTATGGAGATGAACATATTCAGAAAGGGATTTGTTCCTGTAAACAAATGGTATTGCTATGACTTGTGCAGAGTACATGTTATCCACCAGAAAGATGCAGAAGTTGGATATTTCCTAATGGATAAGGAATATCCCTGGAATTTATCTGTGCTCAAACATATGCTGCAACTGAAGGTGAGCTGTGCAAATCTCAGAGTTGCTTCAGAACTGATCAGACAAATCCAAGCATATCTCCGGAGCAAATTAAGAAGAGAAACTTAATCTATTTGAGTGAGAGATTAAGTTTAGGGGGAGATTGTTGGGATATAAAGAAGTTAATACTGCTGAAGTCTACAAGTTAGTACTGCCAGTTCACTTCAAAGTTTCTACTGCCAGAGCAAGATGAAGATTAGTACTGCCAGTACATTTTACTAAGTTAGTACTGCTGGACCAATTTACATTGTTTCCACTGTTGGTTCAATTTACAGAGTTTCTACTGCTGCTTGTTTCTACTGCTTAGTGGAGCTGTCAGACTACTCAAAAGTAAAGCAGTAAAGCATATTTCACTTTATGGACACAGAGCACGCTTGAAGAAGTTGACTTATGTACATTAATTGCTATAACGTATAACAGAGTGTCTAGTTTACTTTTGTGGCATGCTTAACATTGTAACTTGTGTAAATCCTAGTAGTATATGTAAGTGAGCAAGCTTAGACAGAATATACACATAGTTTTAGTAAGCTTCAAGGTTATTGTAACCCTAATACAATCAAGTGTATTCGTATTATTAATCTTAATAATATTGGAGTTTTTGTTATTCAACTTGTGTGTTTTATTGTTCTTTGTCTATTGAAATACAAACATCCATACAAAACATACATACAACTTCCAAACTTAACAAGTATTATTCCGCAAATTTCTTGTTAAGAAGTTCAATCATAGTAAAACTTAATCTTGATCTTGATCAAGTCGATCCTGACATAAAGAAAAAACAAAATTTGAACAATAGCATAAGGAATTATATTAACGACTTAACAAAGGTCTATTGGTCTGTCGGTATCGAGGTAACTCATCAACTTTGAAGTTATGGGTTCAAGTCCTGGTGTAGGACTATTTGTAGATATTTATGGATTAATGTATATACTCATGATATACGTGCGTATGATATACGTGTGTAAATGTTTGTCTTTCTAAAAAAAATTATGTTGACATTTTATTTGTCTCATGCCAAAGTTTATATTTTCGATGTTTGCATGTATACGGTACCAAACACCAAGATGTTGCACTATGCAACCACATGCCGGAAATTTATCAAAGGTAAAAAACAAAAAAGGTACAGTATATTTCTATTATGTTACCTTATTATTTTATTTTATTTTAGTAGTCGGTGAATTTTTATTATCTCTATTTTTTATTTATTTATTTATTTTTTGTTTAGTTTTTATTCAACTCCTAACGGAGCTCGCTGTAAAATGGATCTTTAGTCCTGATGGAGCTTGCTTCAAGTCGATTTTCTTCATAACTTAAAAATTCTCTATTACGAAACTCTCAGAACAAAAAATCTTAAACACTAACAAGCATTTTATTCATAAAATCAAGGTTACAAACAGTTACATCATTCTTGTTGCTAACCTCATACATCATGAAACACAACAGAACATCACATAAGAATTTTAGCACTCATATGAATCATAAATTCATCACACATTTTCAACCCGCGATTTCAACAGACTTAACATCAGGCTTCTTTATTTCCTCTTTTGGCATGGTAATAGTCAGCACTCCGTTCTCCATAGCTACTTTCACTTGATCTATTTTCGCATTCTTTGGCAACCTAAACCTCCATGTAAACTTCCCGTTGCTACGTTCAACACGATGCCATTTTTCATTCTCTGGTTTGAGTTTTGTGGAACATGATTAGGATTTATATATATGATGATGATAAGGATTCTTCGGGAACTTTGAGGATGGTTCGTTTAAGATCGATTATGGGTGCAAAACACGGAAAATGTACAAGCTTCTTGATATGATCTTTCTATCGATTCATGTCTAATTATACCACCAACTACCGCACAAAAAAGTAAAATAAAATAATACCTCCTTCGTCTCATTTATATTGTCCTCTAGGAAAATTTGTTATATATAAGATAGGTCGGATAATTGTCAACTTTATCCTTGTATTCAAGACAATTTTGACTATAAAATTTTATGAAATAAATGATTCAGAGTAATAAATGGGGGTAAATGTGAGAGTTTAATGATTTAGTTATTTTTTGCAAGTAGATAATTTTTTTTTAAACAAACAAAAATATTAAGTTGGACGATGAAAATGGGACGGAGAGAGTAATAATGATAATGATATATGTTAAATGTAACATGCAATTTTCTAATTGTAACAACACTTGTGGAACTAATTTTGAACGTTTTGATGAAATAAATGGATAACTTGGAAAATATATAGATATATATATATATACATTTATACCCTTTTAAACTCTTGAAAGTAAAAATAAAAATAATGACATATTAATATTAACAAGGTTTTTTGGTCCGCGCATTGCGGCGAGTTTTCAGAAAATTACACTTTTTGTAGCGGGAATGAACTATGATTTAAATATGATTTGATTTGTTTTACTTTATCATATATTAAGTTAAAGATGCATAACTGAAAACATATGAAAGGAGTATTAGTTTATAAAGTTAAAAAAAGTAAATTTTGAATGACATACATATATTGTTTTCAAAACCAATCATTATTTCATCCCGTATTATGTGCAGAAGTGTGCAGAAGTAGTGTAGTAGTACCATATTGATTACTTGTTACAAACTACTCAGTATATCTGTACTTCGTATATAGTACTGATAAATTTTGATAGTTCTATTTCGTTTTTGTATTTTTAATTGCTGATGGCTGTTATATATATTTGTATATTGGATTGACATACTGCTGGAATTACATTATTTAATATCTTTCAACATATACAAATATTATTAGATGGTTAAATGTAATATCCCAAAATTTGAGATAATATTATAATATATGTATATGCTTTAATTTATAAATTGTTGTATAAATTATGTATACTATACGTAGTCGTGAAGTATTCAAACTACCTAAATAATAAGTTGGGAGTAACCAACTAATAGATGTATTTTAAAATGACTGGAACTAGAGGAACTAGGGTTGTAAATATCCGATTAAAACCTAAATAAATAATCATATACTCACATGTATGTACATATTAGAAATTAGAAGGTAGAAACTTCGGGAGAGAGCGGGAGAGATCGCGAGAAAGAGATAGGGAAGTAAGAAATCAGCGGGAAACATCAAATTAAGCTTGAGGAAGTTGAATTCAAGTGTGATTGTTCATCCCTAAGTAAGTAAGTATTCTTGATTATTTAACCTAAAAGTGAAGGGTAATGATGATTTAGGGTAAGGATGTTGGGATTAGATTAAATTAAGGATGGATTATGTTTAATTGATGTTAATGGAGTATATAAACAATAGTTACATGATCAAAAGTCAAATTAAAGAATGAAATTGGTAAATTGCTCATTATGACTAAATGAGGTTTAAGTTGATTCTTGCAAATTGAAGGTGGCTCACCCTATGGTTAGTTTAAATGAGCTCAATTGACACTACTAATGATGTTTAAAGTAGGGGAAAGAGTAGTTAAGCCATAAATTAAATTATGCTTAAATTGGTAAGTGTGTTCGGTTTGACTTTAAAGGTCAAACCGATCATATGAAGTTAAAAATGGTAAACAAAATGAGAAAAGTTATAAATAATGTTATATGATCATTAGTATGTTAGTTGGAATATGGGTGATGGTTATATTCCAATTTCGGGTCGTTGGGTAATTTGGGCGAAAAGTAGAAATAAAGTGTTTTTGGCAAACTTTGAGAGGCTGTAACCTTATGTGTGTAATGCTTTGGCAAAATCTGAAAACATAGAATGAAAGTATGGTCGAATATCTTTAAATTGATATAAAGTTTGATGAAAACGAATATGTCTAAGTGGTTCAAAAATGGGTTGTAAAACAGTCCCCTGAAGCTGTTTGCTGAGATTTCAGCATTCAAGAATGACTTTTCGCTGTTTTCAACTAATTATAACTTGGTACGTATTATGTATTCTGAAAAGGTAAAAGCTGTATACTAAAGTATGTTGGAATACCTTCGTAATAATATAAAATATGTTCATTTTGGAAAGGTTTAGAAGGTCCAAAAATGGTGTCCAAAATAGCTAGTTGGAGCTATGATAAAATGTCCAAATTGAAGTCAAAATTGTAATTAATCGAGAACATGAGTATTTCCATATATGTGAATGTTTATATGATTGTTTACGTGCTAAAGGAGGTGGTGCTTTTGTGTATCTCATGCTTTCGGGTGGCCAAGGCAAATGTGAGTGATATGGGGGTTATTTGGGTAACGGTTGTGTGTTCCGGATTGCATAGGTGCAAGAGGTTCACATGATCGAGTGGATTGTTATTATATGTTATGTTGCTATGTGTTGATGATTTGGCATTGTAGAGATTAGCTAACTTATGTTAACCTTAGTGGTTGCACATTATGCTTGTTGTTGCACTTGTGCTAGTTGATGCAGTTATTGCACATTGTGCTTGTTATTGCACTTGTACTAGTTGTTGCAGTTATTGCACATTATGTTGTTTTTTTGGAGATTTTTTCCGGTGTATCTTTATAGCCCATATTTTATACTAAGGTTCTGAAAGTAAATGGGAGTGGTCAAATGTACCTTCCCTTACAATATACTATACTTCTATGACTTTAATCCTTATTTCCCTCATCCATACCCTATTCCTATTCACAAAAGTCTCCCAAATTCTCTGGATATCAGGATGAATGTCAGGGGTTAGATATTAACATGTCTTCCTCTCATTTATTTGACACATATGTACCTCATACATGCTTCCCTCTTTCCTCTCCTCTCATCTGTGTTGTACTTTTATATAGAAATGAAGCTTGTGTGTGTGTATTGGCTTCATTGGTCAAGGCCTTTTAATGGTTCGTGTGTGTTTATTTGATTAGATTATATTGTTTTTTGTAGGTGGTAGAAGCCAAGATGGGTGAAGAAGTAGCTTAATTTCACTTCGTTTGAAGAACTTCGATGACGATGAATAGTGTACCAGGGGTAATCTCTCTTACACATAATCATCGATCTCTATCTCTATGTATGATATGAGTCTAATCATTGATTTATGGGAGGTGCTGAAAATCGGGTTTCAAAGAAATATCGCGTAAGGCTCCATATGAGTCTTTTGGTGTGTGTCTTGGGATATAGAGTTTTGTGCTTTCTTTTGTGTGTTCTTCACGGAGATTCATCTCATGTACGTGTAAGGATGTTCACTTTTTGGGTGTTTAGGTTTATACATGTTTGTTCGATTTTGTTAGTTTATGGTTGTTTGAGTATTGTAATTTAATGTAGTACGTGGTTTGATTTGTTGTAGTTGATGGTGATTCTCTAACTTGAAGATATGGAGATGGAGTTTAATTTGAAGATATAGATTAAAAATTATAATCATGAAATAGGTTTATATAGTTAAATATAAATAATTAAGATTATAAAGATTGTAACATCAATTTATGACTGATTTAGATTTCAACTATGTTTTTTTTTTATTCTCAGAATGACCAACCGTCAAATACTCGACAAGCTGCATTTGTTTGCTACTCCTTTAATCAAGTATGAAGACAACTTTAACAAATGAATACCAAGCAATGTAACGTACTAACTAAAATTTGTATCGCCTATTGGTGCGTCAAATACTTTTTTATTTTTCTGATTATTTTCTAATTAGTACTAAAATTGAACTAGACTAGGTGGATAAGCTTTTGGTCTAAATTGTTTGACTTTAAAACTCAACTATATTAATTAATGCCTTTATAAGTAAGTGAGTTTATCAAAACAAAGTTCACTTCATTAAGTTAAAAAAAATGAAGTTAAAACTATTCACCTACCGTTAAAACTACAGTGGACATTTACTTCGTAAATGTTAATATATATATATATATATATATATATATAGAATAAAGAGTATGTATCTCATCGAGTTAATGGTCAAACGTTTTGTCCAGTTCGTGACCTCGTGAATTATTTAAATCAAGACTCGAAGACTAACACAGCGTTTGACTTTTAACAGTTGTTACAACAATACGAAGCAATACTTGTATCATCATGTATCATGTATAACATATATATAACTTTAAAATGTTTCATCACATTTTGCAGAAGATTCATTGTGTTGCTACAACAGACCAATGTGCTAGAATACTGCTTATGCATCCGACGAAACCATTGGCTACTTTTTTTAATCCTTTTTGTAAATTTTCTATAACATAAACCACGGGATGGGAAAGATCCACGGCTTTCAACTAATGTACATCTTAACACACCACCTGAATCTAACAACTTCTTTCACTCTAATTGAGTATTCAAACAAATATGCATTTTATTGGAGTGATTTGAAGCGAGCAGCACGTAGTGAAGAAGGTGGCATTCAACGGGTTGATGGAAGCGCACGCCAATTATCAGCAAGAATGAGGGCACGGTCTAGAGAAGGTTGTGAGAGCTGTTGAATTATTACACTCTTCACATGAGCTGCTGCTGTCTCACCACCACGCTCCGCCAGTTCCAAATACACTACAGCCTTCATCATTTGCCCTTCCTGTATAATCAAGTACAACAGTGTCACTATTAGCTTGCAAAAGCAACTCCAAAAACATTTAGATTATTCGTTAATCTTTCTCAAACATGTCATCAAGAAAAGATGATATAAACACAAGTCATTGTATTTCATGTACTGACAAGGTCAAATGTCTGGAATATCCTTCAGTCATCAATGTTTCTACAATGGTAAATAAGCGACGTACGTATCTAACCTGACGATGTTTTGACAATTTCAACCCATCTAGTTATGAATCAGGTGATTTGGGTTGTGTATCTCAAACATATTAGAGGTGGTCCAGAGCTATTTTTGCTGCATACATGATACAACCTCCAAATCGTTCTATTCAAATATCTAGATTTATCACTTCAATGTAACGATATTGTATTTGTAATCATATTATATTATATAATTATATATATTACATATTTAAGCACATACAATCACCAAAGGTGATTTTAACTATTCATAACCTATTCAAACTCAATATACCATTGCAAACTCATTAATAGTAGTTATATTATTTTCTATTATAAAATAGATATTTCATGTATAAACATTTTTGATCATTATACACATTAAATTGTATTTACATCACTTATGTATTCGACCTAACTTTTATATCAAAGAACAATCTAAGAAATACAAATATTTTATTATTATGTAATGTACTTTTGTTGGGTATAAGTCATAATCGAATATATATATATATATATATATATATATATATATATATATATATATATATGTGTGTGTGTGTGTGTGTGTGTGTACATTATGGTTATATGTATATATGTATTAAGCTCATGATGTTTCTACACAAAGAAAAAATGAAAAAATGTTATATTTTTTAATTTAAAATGCTAAAATCGATAATTCTTTTTAATTACACTTAAATGAATTATACGTATCATATAACCATAATAACATTAACTATGGCGAATTAGTAGGGTGTCACAACTTGGATTAACGAGATATTATCGTAAATATGTGCCGATAAAGGAAAAAAGTAAATGTATTTCATTTGGAGTTACAAGTATATAGAATATAAAACATATCTGATTTTTTTAATTTCACTATGTTATATGTGTTATCAGAGTGTTTGCATTGTAGAACTTTGGATCTCTGATCGATATTGAAATAAATTAATTTTCAGCTTTGTATATTAATACGTTCGATTTTTTATATCTTGACACTTAATTATTAGTTTAGTCATCCAAAATTATTGTCACATTTAAATGAGTGGCTTTTTTTAAACAAGTCAACTATAAGCGTTAAATATTATAAAATAAAAGTTCAATATGAAAACTGTAGTTATAAGGTATGTTAAAAGTACTAAATGAACAATATATAATAGATTATGCTTATTATTTTAACCCAAAATATAGAGTTTATATATTTTTGAAATTCACTTCTTAACGCTTTTATAATTACGATATGTAGAATGTCTTTCATTCAAGTTTATTAAAGCAACCTAATCAGTTAAAGTAATTTTAGATTGAAGAAGGGAAAAAATCGCTTAAAAGTATGATACAAATTTAAATTGGCGACGTAATTGGATACAAAAACCTTTAACAAATAGAAAAACTGAATTTTAACAATTTGAGAAAACTAAAAATTACTTCAATAAATTCTCCCTATTACGGTACCTAAAAAATGAAGTTGTTGTACGTTTAAAGTTACGTAAAATAACTAAACAACCTAAAGAAGTATTAAATTCGTTCATCTAAAATATACATTTTTTACGTCCCGCCGCAACGCGCGGGTTTAAAAAAACTCGTACTATTAACATTTACCAAAGGCAAATGGTACTATTTCTAAACTGTTACAACTAAACTACCTCAAAAATAGCTCATGTTAAATCAGACAGATATGATTTAAAAAGTAAGAAATTGTAGCTTAACTTAATGGTTAGTGGATTCACCTATAGGCTATAGGTAACATTAAGGTTAAAGGTTAGACACCTCCATATAGCTTTTCTTTTTGTTTTCAGCTCTTCAGCTAAATTAACGTGTTACTTTGTGTAAGCACCCACTCTTTCTGACCATCACCTACACATATCTCTGTTTGTACGCAAAACATTATGTTTCAGTAAGGTAATTTATTCTCCTCTCTCTCTCTCTCTTAATTTTTTCAAATACCTTGAAGAACTTTTTTTTCATCTGCCATTTTTAGATTAGCTTTCCTAGTTTCCTTCATATGATTGGTTTTTTCCTACGTCGGTTGGAGACCCATGTCCTTTGGCTGTTGCCCTCTTTCTGTTTTCGTGGGAATTTTAATATATTTTGTTCTTTGTTCTTTTCTCATGTTTTCTTAAGGTTATTGTTCTACACAAATGCTTCCATTATAGAATCTTTCTATCGCACACACTAAAATCCCGCCTTAGGAACACCCTATGGATGGAGATGTTGTCATGTCCCTTTCTGGATGCAAGATCAACCTTTCATTTTACCACCTTATTCAAATCTATATGCTAATATTTTGACTTATATATTTCAACATTCCTCCGTGTTACTAAAATGCATATACACTATACAGTATGGATGTTGCGATAACTTCTAATTTAAGTTTGTATCAAGTGACATTCGTCAAAAAAATGTCTTTGACCCCACTGTTACGCACCGGTGACACATCCTAGTTAAACACATTATTTATCAATTATTTATCAAAAAATTTGAACATGTGTTTAAATTGTCTGCAGGTAACTCGACCCAGCCTGTTTTGACAATACTAAAGAATGATTCATTTCAAGTTACCCAACCCCTAGCTTGCCCCACCTATTTGAAAGTCCAATATTGACTTTTACTCAAAAAGGGGAGAGTGATATTGGATAAATCCACTGTTGTATGTAGAAGTAGTTACCGAAAATAGAGTGAGTCCATGCTCAAACTGAGCTTTCCTATGTCCATGATCAGCAGCAAGCTTCATCCATTTCCTTGCTTGTCGATGGTTTTGCGATAACCCACTTCCTAAAGAGTAACACAACGATACATTATACATAGCACGCACATATCCACCCTCTGCAGCTCGTAAATACCATCTTGCCTGTTCAAAATATCAAATTTTGATTCAGAAAATGGACAACACCTGAAAGTATCATAAGCAACTATAAAGTAAATGATCTAACAGGATACCGCATCTGACAGACTCTGGTCTATACCAGTACCCCGATGAAAACAAAGAGCCAACTGATATTGCCCACGAACATAGCCAGCAACAGAAGCTTTATATAACCACTTAACAGCCTCCTTCTCCTTCGGCGGTTCAGCTGCAATTGTTTAAGTACACTAATTAAAACCTAATACATCGAAAAAATTCTTCAACGGACAATAAGATAACTATGCAGACCAAAATCATATCATAAATACATATCATCATAATATGATATATTTTAGGGAGTGTTTGAGACTCAAAGAAACAAAGAATAATTTTTTTCGCACCCACCAGTTGAATTTCCTGGCTCCGCCCCTGGTTTGAGTAGGCTTATTTTTCAGAATTACAACACATAGTCATACCATGGTGCTTTGTGCTTATGATATTTATAAATATTAAATGCTACGATTAAACATAATACGAACAACAAATAGTAAGTAATAATTATACCTTGAAGATAAGCAAGGCCTAAATTACATTGACCAGCAGGATCCCCATGTTCAGCAGCTCTTTTATACAAAGCAACACCTTCTTCTTTCTTCCCAATCTCCATATACAGCAATCCAGCATCCACCATCGCGAGCGTAGATCCACGCGCCGCACCTTTCAAAAACGAATCCAACGCCTTTTCAACATTCACCTTCACACCACCACGCCCATGCTTAAACCGTTTCCCCCACCGTAAAAACAACATCGCTTCACGTAACGGCCTTAAACCATCTCTCCATGATTTACACACTAACGACGCCGTTCGTAAATTAGGTAAGCTGAAATTCGCCGCGATTTTAATCAGTATGTCATTCGGTAACGACGCAAAGTCACGGCCGTTATCGGACCGCCGTGAGGGTGACGAGGATGCACGGAATTGACGACGGCGAACCGGAATTGAAGGAGTACAGAGGTTGTGTTTAGAATTAGGGTTTTTGATTGGAAACGGTAGGGTTGAGAAGTGTGAGGTTTCTGATCGGTGTGGCCAGGTGCGTTCGTTGTTCATGATTTGAATAATTGATTAGTTTGATACTGGAATCAGGGTTTGTGTGAACCTAAAACCTAACTTTGATGGTGGTGGAAGGCGGTGGTTGGAGGATAATTTGGCGGTTAAGTTAACGCACAATTTAGTCAGTGGCCGAGTATGGTGTATTTATATGTATTGTTTAATTGATTATTATTATTATTTATTATTTATATTATAATAAGAATAATATTATAATTATATTATATTATATATCATATATAAATCGCTGGTGTAATAATGGATTATTAAATGGATTAGGATTAGGATCAAGTCTTTTTCACAAGTTTTTAATGTTGTGCTCGGTAAAGCTAAGAATAATATATAATATAATATAATTATAATCATTATTACATTACTATTTACTTTTACTATTACTAGTAAAATAATAGTGATATTTATTTAATTAAATTAAATTATACATAGGAGAGTTCAAATATATTGACTAAATTTCATAGCAACGTAAAAAACACTCTTTAAGTGTTCCAAAACACATTTTTTTTTAAATAAATTTTGGGAAGCTGTGCTAAAAGTAATAGATAGAAAATATAATACTTTTTTCTAATCGTTACTGTGATTATTCAAGATAATCACAAAATATAACATGATAATTAAATGTAATTATTTTATAACATAATATGATTATCATGTATTCGAGATAATCACTAAATAAGACTTGATAATCACATATTATTCATGTAATTATCAAGTTATAATAAAAAAAAATTAAAAAATAAAAAAAGTCAAAGAAATTGTATTTAAAAAATAGTTTTTAAAAGTTATTTGAGCTACGAAGAAATTTTTATAAAATAACGTGTTTTGAATATTTAAAAAGTATTTTTAAAGTTATTTTAACACTCACAACGAATCTTTAATTTTCTTATTCGAAGATGGTCTATGTATACTGGGATTATATTGTAAACGAGAAAGACAAAATTGACAAGATATTGTCTAAGGTGTGTTTGCGTCTTTAGGCAATTTTTAATATGAAAAAAGAAAATTGAGTTGAATTAATGCAACTTTTGTGTACGTTTAAAAAACTTGTTACGCAATTTTATAAACAAAGAAGCCAGTTATGTTGACTTTATAATTAACTTTTTATAGATATAAAATGTCACCGTAGAGTTTTTTCTTTAAAAATCACGCACACATTTTTCAAAAATGTCTTGTTCGGGTTAACTGGAAAGGAAGCATCATTTTAATTAAGGCGTACATGCACTAATCGGGATATCCCATAACTATTTTTGAACCGTTCCTTAATCTACCGCACGATATTTGGGTATAGAGGTTTGAATATAATACATGTTATGAGAATATGATATCAGAACTGTCGTCACTAGTTCACTTGGTGATTATTTTAATTCAAAAAGACTGTAAACTCTATTGATAAAAACTTTTTTGTATAGAAAACTTCTTCATCGAAAATGATCTCACATCTTTGATAATCTGTGTTGAAAATACATCCTTTTAAATCATCGGAATAAAAGGATTGAGCTATAAAGTTACAGTTACAGTTAACTCATTATCCAACTAAATGTCCAAACTCTAATATCAGTTACCGTAGCGTCCAAATTTCGTGGAGGAAGGGTTTATATCAAAACAATTAACTCATGATCCAACTAAATGTCCAAACTCTAATATCAGTTACCGTAGCGTTCAAATTTCATGGAGGAAGGGTTTCTATCAAAACAGGTGAGACCGTTAAGACTTCTCCTATTTTTCTAAAATAATTCTCAATTTCATATTATTTATAAGCTCTTAAAACATAACCCAATTCTAAAGGCTATGTTTATCACACAATTCTTATAATTATAAGTGCATGTATTCTAGTTTAACGGTAGTTTAGTCATTGGGAGTGTTTAATTAGTGACTAATTTTCAAACTTTCAAAAGGTGTAGTTTTATAAAGAAAATCGACAATTTGGGATTAATGTATGTGTTCCATTAATAGAGATCTTGAAAAAATGGATTGATACATGAGAATAGAGAAGAGAATCATCTTAGAATATGAAACCAATGGCAGTAATTTTATTTGAATATAAGTATATATTTTTAATTAACAGTTGTTAATGTGAAATCTTTAGATTTTAGATTGTATTGTAAGATAAAACAGTATTGTGTAAAATAAAAAGAGAGGATTAATTCGCCATAACTTTTGAACAACATACACGACAGAAATCAACATAAGTGACAAAGAAAATGAAACTTGGTTAATTAATGATGTGAATAAAGATACTTGAGTAAGTACACATCAATAGAGAATACACGAAAATGGGAATAATAACAAGCACCCGATAGCCAGATCGGTAGAACTATACACGCATAGAGTATGTGGATAAACAAGCACAACTTACATCCTCGAATACCCTCTATGGTCTTCATATTGCCCCATGAACGCATCATTGAATTTCTTGAAACTGTCCATGATTGCAGGCATGTCCTCTTCCGCAGGCAAGATAGTTGTCCTCAAGTGGAACACCCTATAATTTGGTAAATACCACGAATGAAAACATTGCCAAAAAATAGCTATAAAAGAAATGGGTTGAAAGTACCCAATGTGTATTTTGGAAAGTTTGCAAGCCTCGTATATTGTTTTTGTTTATTTATATAAAAGAAGAAAAAAGTTGCGACCTTTACAAAAAGATACTGTTTTTACCAGGACCCATTTTGACTTGTTACCCATCCTGCCAAATTTGCCACCTACAGGAATAAATTTAACAAAATTTAACAATAACTTACCCTTCTTTTTGGCCGAACCCTGAACCAGGAACAGTTGAAATGCCAGTGGCTTCTAAGAGCTTGAGGCAATAGAAAACATCAGGAACTTTTCCAGCACTTTTTGCAGCTTCAATTGCTTTTGGAGGTAATTTAATTTGAGGGAACGAATACATGGCACCTAATCCCAATTTGTACCCAAAAAAGAAAAAGAAATAATCAAAAAACGAGAATTCAAGAAAGATAATATCAATAGTTCTGTCAGAAAAGGACTAACCTTCTGTGAAGTTACAAACAACATTTTTGCAACTGTTGAATCCATCGGTCATCATGTGTGCTCTCTTCCTCAGTGATTCAAGGATACCCTTGCTACAATTATTTAACAATAAAATGCTCAAAATACCTTCCAATAAAATGTGGACCAAAGACAGTAACATCAATAAGGAAACAAATGAATATAGCTTCGACATCCAAAACGGAAATGTTGGAACCTTATTGAGAAACATCCCGAAAATATAGATTATTGATAGTTTAGACATGATTAAAAAGCTATATTATTACTATGACAATCATATAAGTTTTTCAATAAAACAATTTACGGAAAAATATGCACTAAAAATGCACTTTGATGACTTCCTACCCATTTGACACGTTCCTGTTTTAGTCACAAAATTATTTGACCCATGTGAGATAATAAGTGAAACCGGCCCATTTATAAATAAATGGATTGAAATTGCCACCTCTAGCAATGAATAAGATCGAGTAACAAAATTAAATGAGTGATCTCACCTCTCTCTTAGGAACTGGTCATATGAGATATCACCAGGTTTCGGGGGACTGACCATTACTCCCATCTGTCAAAAGGTCATAAACGATCAATTTATGGAAAATAATTAAACATACACTCGATATATTACTTAAATTCAACTTACAAATATCTGCCCGGGAACATTGGGACTAAGTGATATTGATGCAACTTTGTATATTTCATCAACTGTCTGCAACATCCAATTCAACATTTAGTTAGAACCTAATCCCTTTTGTTCATCATTTTTCTTTTTCCTTTTTAGATTGCCAGTCCAATTTATATGATTTGGGACAAAATAAAGATATGATTATCGATCTCATTAAGTTAATAGTGAAGATTAAATTTTCAACAGAAACAAACGTATATAACCTGAGGAGGGATGTTTGTCATCTCAAAGTATCCACCACGTTGTCCGCATTCACCTAAGAATCCTTTCGACACAGTGTGGAAAGAAATAAGCTGGACCTCCTTACTAATTGGTGTGCCCATGTCCAACAATACCTTAAAGTGCAACCAAAGGATTAAAAAATGGGTCAGCTATTAATTCACAAATTCAAAATTTAAAACGGCGTGTGATAAAATTCAATACCAACATTTCTTTTTTTAAATATTTTGTTGTAAACTTGTAATACTTACATCAAAATTTTCCATGAAAATATCAAGGAATTATAAATATAAATTTAATGAGCACCTTTCTAGAACTAACAAAAGGGCGTTCATCCTGGTAAACATTCTGCTGATAAACTTCATCTCCAAGCAAGACCAAATTCTCTTGGTGACAAAATCTCAGAATTTCTTGAAGGTTGTCCACGCTAAGACATTGTCCAGTCGGGTTTCCAGGGTTTATAATCACCATAGCCCTTACCTGATCATAGATATGAACTTAATATCAAGAACGGTAATCAGATGCAAGTCAACTCATATGATCTAATTGAACAATATTTTTTATTTAGCTCACTACTCCAACTGGAAAGTTATAACTGGAAGGTTTTATGGATGGTTTATTTATAGCTTTATTTGTAGGGTTTACAGTTAACTTTATGAGTCCATGTAATCGAGTCAAGGCTCAAGCCCAAAGGTGGCATTGACCCAATTATGAGTAAACATGTCAATTTTAATTATACTTTGATATTAACAGGTCAAATGGGTAAAATGAGGATGGGCCACGGAGGTTGAAAGTCACACAACATGTATTCAAAAAACGTTAAATTCGTAGTTTTTTACTTCAGACGTTACATTGTCATCATCATTATAAATTTGTAAGAACAAACTTTTTTAGTTATATCTAAAACATTAATATTTGTAACATTCAAGCCTATATATATGTATTCTTTCATGAGTCAGAAGATTACCAGTTTGACTCATTACCCAACCCACCCATTTTGCACGTCTACTCAATCCCTTAATGAGTGGAGCCTAGATTTCCGGTCACGGTATGCATTACCATAACAAATTTTCAGAAGCTCCTTATTTTACACAGTACCAAAGAAATGCATACCAAATGAGCAAGTAATCTTGGTTCAGCTCTAATTCAGTAATTTTTACGTTGTGGTACCACCTCCACAAGGAGAGGATAGGGAATGGGACCCACTAAATGAAATGAAAAATGGGATAAACAACTCAAAAACCATACAGTTATTCCTTTTGAGCGTGCTTCTGCAACTGACTGGCGAAGGTTGTAGATATCTAGACCCCAATTAGCTGTCTCTTCCAGGTAGTACGGTACGAGTGAACCACCAAACAGAGATATGGCAGCCGAGTATAGTGGATACTGAGGGACTGGAACCAGAATCTAAAGAAATGAAGAATAATTTAATTATGATATATAAGAGATTGGAGCTATATAAAAGCATATTTAAGAGGATATGTTATCTCAATGACAACCCCATGGTTGTATTGGAACTTTTTATAGATAAATGTATATAAAATAAAACATAAGGAGATACACATTCTTCCATCTTCCAATTTAGAAAGACTATCATATTTTCACAATAAACGCTTTATTATTATAAACTTTTCTCAAACTCAGCAAGTTTAGCTATCTAATGAGCTTCTTTCTATATAGTTATTTATCAGATTACATGCGTACACCTATAGGCTATAGCTCAAATTTTCCTACAAAATCAATCGTAATATGACAAATTTTTTGATGCACGGTTACAAAAATGATATTCGTTCTTATAAATGGTCCATCTCTTGTGTGTTGTGATAAACACAAACTTGTGGTGATATATGTATCCAAAAAATATGAGATTTTTTTTTGTTTAATATGAAGAGTAGTTGAAGAGATTAAACTACATACCCCATCACCTGAACCACGGATAACGGTTTGCAAGATCTGCATTACTCCTTTACTGGCACCATCAGTAAGATATATGAGTTCTGGATCACTGTCACCAATTACAATAATATTGTTAGTACAGGGACTGATTGGTGTTTAACACCAACTCTATAAAGAAAATACGGCCTAAAAATTTACCATCATCCCTCAAAAACAAAGTTACAAGTACTTTCAAGTCAAACCTTATCACTTTCCATAATTAAAGAAAAAAAAGGCATTTTTTACAAACATGAAGTCAACATTCTCCTTCAGTAATTTTTGTTTAAATATTTAAACTAATTATCAAGACTTCTTGAACATCTCATTGTGTTTAATCACCTTGGATACCCATCACGTCTACCGATGAATTCAGCAACTTCTTTTCTAATTCCAGGAAGACCACGGGAATCACTATACGCACCTAAAGGATCAATTAGGCGATGTTATTACAAATTTAGAAAGGATAATGGTATTATTTAAAGAGCTTTTTTATATATAATACCTAGACCCCCTGCAGTATAAGAAAGGTACAGTTTAGCTTTTGCAATTGCATCAGCCGGGAATATAAGTCCAACATTTGGATCATCAAGAAGAAATGGAGCTTGGCAAAGAGCAACCACCTGCAAAAAATTAGAAGTGTTCCGTTTATTAGAATAACGGAATTTCAATCAATCTATGTATCTTGAGTTGAAACAGGAAGGGTCAGGTTGGGTTGAGCCACTAAAAACTTGTTTATATATATATCAATAATAATAATTTTGCAATCATAATACAAAGTTTTGAAAAAAATGATTTAGGATGTTGTGTACAATAAGAAAGATGTTGAGTGACTTTCAACCTGTTTGACCCGTTGCACTTTATACTACTTTTTTTTATCCGTATGATGTCAAACATGACCAGATAAACCCCAATCATAAGTAAATGGGTCAAAATTGCAACCTGGATCTAAAAATGAAAGAAAAAATTTCGGCAATGCAAGTATTTACGAAACAATGTTTTGACTTTATTAGCACTAACCTGACGAGGGAATGTTAGAGGCTTCTGTCCCAGAGCATGAGGATTACCCACATTTGTGAAGATAATCTGTAAGGTAATAGTAAAAGCGGTGAGCCATGACGAACATTACTTATCAATATTTAATTAAGGAAAATAAACATTTAACCAATTTTATTATATATCATATGGTATGAGAAGAAACTACGATGATTGTGGGCCCCATTACATGATACAAAAAGTGGGATGGGACTCACAAAATATATAGAAGAGAATCAAGGTCAATCACATAAACTAATAGTATCATAAGTTGCTCTATTACACATTCACCATTAAAATATACTCCATATAAATCAAAAAGTCCCCCTAAGTTTTAAATCTCGATTGACATATCACATAACAGTATGTATTCTTTCTTTCAATCAGTTATGCCTATTCATGCAATACCAGCTAGCATATTATGGATTCAGATGAAAAATCATTCACACGAAAGTTACATTCAGCAGCAATAACATGGATTCTATTGGCAATTGGGTGAGGTGACTAGTTGTACCTTCTTGCCTTCTTTTTGAAGCTCCGAAGCACGAAGATACAATTCACCCCTTACAGCATATTGGGCTTTCTTCACATTTTCATTAATCTGATCATAGTCCAATGCTTTGCGTGACATGATTCGTGGTTCAAACACAAGCGGTTATAAATTAGTTGTTAACCTGAAAAAAATGTTAACAAATCAAATGAATGCAAGTTTCACTTATATATCAAGAACATCAATATATGAAACATATTCATCATTGGCTGCAAGTACATGGAACTCATAATATGTACAGCATTTCCCTTTTTGGCTAGCACCATCCATTTAGAGCCCATTAATAATCGTTACAAGATATTGGTTGATCCCTAAGATCATTACTATTCTGTGCTGTTTTTAACATAAGTAAATAGTAGTTTATCAACATTAGCTATTTCAAATTTAACACGGCTGACAAGTGTCCAACACGGCAAAACAAATCAAAGATATGGCAAATATATGAAGTGCCCACGCTACATAGCAATGCATCATAGTTTCCAACTTTGACTTTTACTACATAGAGAGAGATACATACACTTTGACTTTTGATATCAGTCAGGCTAATTTTCAGCTTCAATTTAAGAAAGAAAAAAAAGGGTATCCATATAAAATACAGAACAAGATTAATCTTGTTTATAATAATCACTATGTTTGACTTCAAACAAGAAGTGTAGTTATTCCAGAAAACGGAGTGATCGAAGCTCATTTTCAATTTGAAACATGATTGTACACCAATTCAAATTCCAAACAACAAAATAACAATTTCGACAAGCGAACCGGCTCGTTAAGCTAAAATAGCAGGTCATTACACTAAAAGACAAAATTATTGCATCAGAAAACCATGGTCAAACTCAAATGAATATATCAAAATAAGCAAAAACCCCATAACAAACAACGGATCAAAATCCAAACGTTGATCATCCCCTTTTTCGAATATAACATTTCGTAAAGTGATCGAATTGGTTAAGCTAAATTAGCAGTCATTGTATTAAAAGACAAAATTATTGCATAAAAAAACCATGCTCAAATGAATATAGCAAAATAAGCAACACCCATAACAAATAAACAATCAAAATCCAAACTTAAACATCCCAAATGAGAAAAGATGATTAATTTAAGGCCAATGATACCTTATTTGAAGCAGTATGCGCGATAAATTAGGGTTCTTGGGAGTATGTATATGTGTTTGTAGTATAGAAAAAAGGGGGTGTCAAGTGTGAGGGTATGACAAAATATAGTAAAAGGGAAGACTGACAACCACTGAAATGAGGTTAGATGGATTGATGAATTTTAGGGGTTTGGTTTATTTATTTTTGGATAAATGTGAGTGTGGTGTGAGTTCAAACTTTGAAAATATGGTTCATATTCATTTGATTCACCATCTTCATTGTCCTTACCTTAAAGCAGAATTTGTCACAATCCAATAATAGCAAACAAATTGGACAGACATGTGTCAACTTTTAGATAGAGAGATTATAGAGATTTTATTTTCTTTAATGAAACTTTTAGTTGTTGATTCTTCCTTCTAATTTGCTTTATATTTCATTTTAGTCTTATGATCTTTTGTTCTTTTTACATTTATGTTATTTAAAAGGTAAATTGTTATTTGGATATAATATTTTATAACTATAACTATGTCAATATGTCATACATTAAGTGTTTATTAATCTAAAAACTAGATAAATAAAGTGCTTGTATTAATACAACATTTATTACAATAAATAATATAATATTCTTATATCAATGTTTACATATTTCTAATTCAACCTATATATAATAACTTTATTTTAGGAATAGAAGGATCTCATTATTTGGGTCCAATATTAGAGAATTCTAATCTTTTTTCTAGTTGTCCTCAATAAACAACAGCTCAAAAAGTTGAAAAATTATTAATAATGATGATGAACTAAACGCAAGTAAAAACACCCCATTGTACGTCTAAGATAACATATGTTTCTCATTGATAAAAGTTGATAGCTTACTTGATACATATCTAACTCACATTGTCGCAAATGAGAAGTTAGGGGCACTTGACCACTTGTATTAGTTGTATCAGAATATGTCGTGAATGTTCATACTTATGTCACCAACTTATAGAAAGAATGTAATCCTAATTAGACCACTTATTATAACATGAAAAATTGAACTGGCAGTTTAGTGTCGTGTCATGTCACCATGTCCTCGGAAATATTTAAATACTAAACAAATACTGACGAATTGAATTTTTCTGAACCCTACATGTACAAATAATACATTTATTGTATACCTAAAATTTTTAAAAATAAGTTGGCCCCACTCACACTCCATTTCCACCATCTCTCTCACGACGGAAATCTTAGAAAGAGAGATGGACCAAGGTTGGTGCCTATGGTATCTTAGATGGATGGAGCAAAAACGTTCCCATAATAAGCGCCCTTAGTAAACTCTTTTATTTTTTACATATCAAATATATGCATCTTTTTATTGTGAGTGGCGAGTTCTCTTACAAATCTTTTAATCATTCACCATGTGCATGTGTATTTTAATTGCCTAGTATCTTTTGTCGGTAAGAAAGTGGATTTGAGAGATCATTTGCATTTATCATTTCATGTCCAACATGAAATAATCAAAACTATCCGAAAACCATCCTTACTTTAATGTAGTTGTGTTGTCTAATGTGAAAGTTATACGTGTCATTAAAAACAAAATTAGGTAAAAGTTGTTCTGATACTTAAAAAAAGCAACATTTTATGCACTTCAAGATAAAATAAATCAAAATCAAAAGTATAAAAATATGAAACACCCAATATTTACTTTTGGCACCAACTTTTAAAAACATATTCATTAGTATATGTACACAATATTGGGTCTATCGGGCCGGGTCAAGTTAACCCACCCACCCATTCCTTGAATCCTTGTAACCAAAAACATGGAAGCAACATGAACCTTCATATGTCTTTCCGTATTGATTTGATAATTCAAAAAATGAATCTGAAATCTATAATTGAACTGATATTCGACACATTTTGTGTAACAAGTTTATAAAATATGAATGCAAGCAATAAAACAAGTTGATTTATATTGTGTTTTGAAAAAGTTCCTTTCATTATGTCAAAAAATTTAGTAAATAATATAATACAACCGTAGAAGTTAAAAAACGATCTAAGTAATACCCTCTCCGTCCCATTATTATTGTCCCTAACTAATTTTTTTTGTAATTTAAGATAGGTTAAAGAAATGACAATATTATTCATGTATTTAAAGCAATTTTGACTTGAAATGTTAAAAATTGAATAATTGTGAGTAATAAATGAGAGTAGAATGAAATATTAAATTATTTGTAATAGTTTTTTTTTACAAGTCGATAAATTTTTTGAAACAAACATAAAATAGTAAGGTAAACAATAAAAAATACGACATATAGAGTATGTTATACCCGACGTGTATGCGCGGGCAACATATAGCTAGTTATGAACAATAGCTTTTCATGAATCTTTTTATTAATTTTATTTTTATTTTTATTTTTATCCCGAAACATATCTCAGATGTATGTACAATACAAAGTAGATATATGATATGTAGATGATAACTGTATACATTTTTGAAGTAATGCAGAGTAACGTTTTCGTCATATAGCAATGTTCAAGTTCATACGCATTATCATTTTATGTTTATTGTATACTCTTGTGTATTCCATAACTATATTATAACCCGCGAATTCGCTGACTACCACCCGATTTTACTACAAAAATTATATTATATTTTGATTCCTATAACATTTGTGTATTTTTACTTAATAATCATACCATACATTTTGTGGATGTCCACCGGAATAAAATAATCGATAGATATTACTTTTTTGTCTCTATTTATGCAAAAAGTTTAAATTTTACATTGAAATAATTGAATGTTCACATTGTAATAAATGATTGTTTATTCATACTACACTATAAAATTGAAAATGATAGAAGTGGGCTTAAGACCTGTGAACTTGCGAGATTATGAAATGAACTTTGTGTTAATGACGTAAAATAATTTAGTGAGTAAATGACCTTTACTGATTTATACATGCTACATTCCTTGATGACAACTTTGTATTAATCTCAGTCATCTGCGGTCCTTTTGGTTAACAAATCTAACTGTGCTTGAAGTGCTGAACTTGCCTCTTAGTACATGTCTCCTTGACTTTGGTGGGTCAGATTTATTTCCCATTTATTAAAAGCACCAACCATTGATGGTGCAGATGATCATCCACTTTATGAAGTTTCCCAAAATGTGCAAAAACCTTTCACAATAAGTATAGAATATTCTAACGTATACTTTCAAGCAAGTAGTTTGTACAAACAACAAACAAATGTCTATACAAATACAATATTTTTTTATTACACGAAGAATGCAGTACCTATCATTTTATGTAATAAAATCACTACAGTACCTACGCATTAACCCATTATAGAATATTCACCAGATTCATCAACCGTGGCAAGGAGAATTTGGTCCTCTCGTGATCCCATTTTATTTCAAGACTTCGACGATGATTTTATCTGATGGTGTGGGAGAGACATGAGCGGATATAATTGATTCAAATGTTCTTTTGATGTATATCATCTTCAGATGGTTAGAGCAAAGCTCAGAGCATATATGTCAAACAACAACAAAAATGAGAGTCGGAACGTTACATGAACAAACAAAAAAAAACAGTAATATGTGTCACCTACGTCTATGCTAGACATGTAATGTTGGGGATGCTTAGACAATTTAAGATACTTTTTAGTAATAATTTTGAAAAAACTCAGTTTCAGTTTGAGTACAATTTTAACGATGATGGTTTATGTGCAGTGGCAAATTCTTGTAAGCGTCTGAATTATGTCGATTTAGGCAGGAGGTTACATATTGGGGATGTAGGAATTCGCTCCCTTGTTACGTCATGTAGATTTTTATCAAGGTTACATTTGGGTGGATGTGTTATTATGTTAGGACGAATCACTTAAAGCTATTGGTGAAGCAAGTAGATTATAAGGTTTGGGTTTGAGAGGGTGTTATTTGATTATTGATTTAGGACTTGAGTATCTAGCAAATGGGGATGTGAAGAATTTTTTGTATTTTCTAGCTTTACACGAATGTGATTGGATTAGCGATAACGGTATTATCTACTTGAAACAAATGGTTGGTTTATTAGTTTTGAATTTGTCAAAGTGTGGGGTTAATGTTAGTAACAACTGGAATCATAGAATCATTGTGTAAGCTCTCGAATATTATGATATTGGATTGTCTTGGTTGATCAGTGTAACTGATATCTCATTGTTTGTTGTTGGTAGCGAGTGTTTGAAACTGGACACGATTTATCTGAATGGTTGTGAAGCTATAACTGGTGCAGGTACGAGCTTTTGCTCATCATCCTGCACTCTGAATTCTTTAATTGTACTCGTGTCACAATTTGTCATGGGAAGATGTGGAGTCGTCACTTTGACATGTGATAGTTACCCGGATGTAAGTCTATTTCCAAATTAACATATTTTTTTTATATTTTTAGGAGATATTAAATATGTTGTTAATAATACAATTGAAATATACGACTGAAAAATGAATCATTAGCTACAATTTTTTATTTTACATTTTTTACATTTAACCTCTATTATATGTACAAATTCAGTTCTTATTCTTAAGAACTGAATTATTTTCTCCAATTTGTTTAAAAGAAAGAATAAAACAAGGTAAAAACCAGTATAGAAGAAAAAAAAATGTACAAATGTGTATCACAACAATATGATTGATGGTGATTTCTACTCTACCAAAATTTAATCATACATCATTAATTCTACTTTAAAGTATTATACAGTACAACAGAGTGATGCATGTTATTGATGTATGACTAAATTTTGATTGGGGTACAAATTGCCACACTCATTTAATGCAAGTTATCCGAAAAAGAAGAAAACAAACAAAAAATCGTTAGTCCTTTTACTTTACGTACTGTATATGTATATGATTATGTGCTTTTACGGAGTATAACCGGAAAATTGGCCGATAGAAAACCTTCGTATCACCACCGCCACATGGCATCATCTCCACCACTATCGCCTCAATCGTTACCACACCCTACCAACAAACTCACTATCAAAACAACGGCATTCTCTCACTCCTTTTTTCACCGTCAACGATCTATTAGGGGTCCAATTCAATGTCAACATAACAGCTCCGATAACGAGGCACACCATCACAATTACAACAAAACAACAACAGCAACAGTGGACTGTTGATTGCGTAACTGGAAGTGATCCGATTCAAATTATTCTTAAGCCTCTTGCAGCATCTCCGATGACGATGAATAATTTCGGATTGAAAAATTCGAAAAAAGTCTGTTTATTTTATGCTGCAAAAATGGAAGCCCTAGCGCAACGTATTATACAGTAGAATAGAGTGACGCGTGTTATAGATTTATACAGTACAATACAATAAACACCTTTGTGATATTATTAATTTATAAAACTTCAATTATTAGTTGAGTTCCTCAATTTCACATAATTTTTAAAATATAACTCATCTTTGTGATATCATCAATTTATAAATTTTCAATTATTCAATTGAGTTTCTCAATTTCACCTAATTTTTAAAATAAAACCCTTTAAAATTATCAAAATTTAATATAAGAATTTAAAGTTTAAAAATACATATAGTATAATAACATATGTCGACACTTTATACATTTGACTTTAAATATAAATTGACAACTAATGATCTAATATGTTTTCCTCTCGACATATTAACTTGGTAAAATGAGAAATAAGTAATTTTAACATTAAACCAAGGACACCTATATGGTTTGACCAAAAACTTTTATTATATAGTTGGGATTATTCACTTTATTAAACACTTTAATGAGACTTGCACTAGAATACAAAAACAACCGACTGATTCACTAAATTTCCTTGATAAATTGTATTTTTTCCTTAACTATATTATAGAACTTAACTCAATATAATCTTAAATTCTTTTATTGAAAATATTAATTATTTGGCAACTCAATCAAATAACACCATATCGGTTCAGGTTCATAACATACACAAGAACTTTTATTTCTTTTCAAAGGAGGTTCCTTTCTTATAGTGAAAATTGAAACACATATTTCAAACGCAGTAAATACTTTCTTGTGACAAGGATAGTCATAAAAAAAATAAGACGACAAATGTGGTGTATAAAGAGGTCTTACAAAGAAATATTAATCAAATAAATGTGTTTACTATATTATTTTAAGTTTTTTTTATATAATATTAGTAGTAAATGCTTACCGCCGTTGAAAATTTACGATCTATACTCTCAATTTCAATATAGACTACCTAAAAATATTTTAATTCCAAACAATATTAAATATCTCTTAATTCATAAAAATGTTCTAATATATCATTAAATATAAGGATTCTTTCAATATTATTGAAAAATAATTATAAATTTATCAGACCTTTTATATACACAGATTTTACAGCTAGAAATAATATAAACAATTATCATAAAATAAAAGATTATCACATGCTCAAAAATTTCTCTTTTTTTTTTTCATCACAAACCGTCAAGGAAAAATAGAAAAGCATCCATCACAAACCGTCAAGGAAAAATAGAAAAGCATCGGGGAATTAAATCAAATCAAAAACAATAAAATACGTTATATTATATTCTATCAAAATAGGATAACTATCAAAACCAAGGTTGTCAAGATCGGGATCCTACGTAGGATCGTTCTCGTCTTTGCGAGATCTGAATCGTAAGATTGAATCGGGATCGTAAGATCTTATTAAAATATCACTTTTATCTAAATATATTCAAATTAATGTAGAAAACTAACAATTAAAGAAATTAATGTAACATTAAAACTTTTATTTTACAAAAATAATGCAATTTGTCAACAATTTTAGTTGGATGATAAACATACTAAAACAAAAAAAATAGTTGCAATGTAACTAGTAGAATTGCACCACTAGTTAATAAGTTAAAGAGCATACTAGTCTACAAACAAAAATTACTAACCTAAGATATTAATTGGAAACTTCAAACGTCATTTTGGGGTTTTAGATTTTTTTTCAGAAAAATTGTGAGAACTGATATATTGAATATGAAAATAAAGTTGTGCTACGATTTTGAACAAAGATTAAGTCTTGGACAATGCCTATATGACATATAAAGATTTAGCCCAACTTAAAAAAAGAAAAGAAAAAGTCCGCCCATTTGTAAGATCGAATCATTTACCGATGTTATGTCTTACCTCTTAGAGCGATCCTACTTCGATACTGCAAGTTTTTGCGCCAGGGTCGTAACTGACGACCCTGATTAAAACAATCCATGCCATTTATACATTAATCCACTGCAAGATCTAAAAAGATTACTTAAAACTCCAATAAAAATTCATACAAATAATCAAATACATATTCGTGTAGATAAAATTGCAGCAACATTGCATCGTCTCACACCAAATAAGTACGATGATGTAGATCACCAAATAACTACGGTGATGTAGATGTTTGATTGAAAAAAGAAGAAAAAACCCTAATTTCAAGAAAGGAAGATGAAGATGAAGAAGGCAGTGTTGGTGAAAAGAGAGCCATGAAGATTGGCCCATAATTTCTTCATTAGAATTTAGAAATATCAAATTAGAGACAGAGAAAGGAAAAAGTTTAAAGTGAAAAAAAAAGGTTGGAGAAGAAAGAGGGTGTTGGTGGGGGTACATATGGAAATAGCAGTGCTGAACGAAGTGTCATTATGTTTTCAGTCTTGAATTGTGCTAACCGATCCAGAGATGTTTGTTTCATTCAGAGGCTTTTCATATTGCATAACAAACACACTGAATGCTGAAGGATGCAGCATGCAGATCTGAATGGTCCCATTCAGAAGCAATCAAAGGCACCCTAAATTTTGATGGGGTACTTATTTAATACAAGTTATCCGGAAAAGAAGAAAACAAACAAAAAATCGTTGGTCCTTTTACTTTACGTACTGTATATGTATATGATTACGTGCTTTTACGGAGTATAACCGAAAAATTGGCCGATAGTAAATCGTCGTATCACCACCGCCACATGGCATCATCTCCACCACTACCACCTCCATCGTTACCACACCCTACCAACAAACTCACTATCAAAACAACAGCATTCTCTCACTCCTTTTTTCACCGTCAACGATCTATTAGGGGTCCAATTCAATGTCAACTTAACAGCTCCGATAACGGGGCCCACCATCACAATTACAACAAACACCAGCAGCAGCAGTGGACTGTTGATTGCGTAACTGGAAGTGATCCGATTCACATTATTCTTAAGCCTCCTGCAACGTCTCCGATGACGATGAATAATTCCGGATTGAAAAATTCGAAAAAAGTTTGTTTATTTTATGCTGCGGAAATGGAAGCCCTAGCGCAACGGATTGCTGCTCAATCTGATGCAATTGAGCTTCGTAGTATCAATTGGAGGTATATTATTAGAGAAAATGATTTGTGCAACTAACATCACCTAAATTGTTGATATCTTACACCTAAATTGGAGGTATAGTATCAATTGAGCTTTGTCATAGTAACTCTAATTAGGGGTAATATTGGAAACTTAATGAAGATTATATAGCCTTTTCTAGAAGTAGACAACCCTTTTGGGACGGAGGGAGTAGCACGACTATACGTCTTTAGCGTGTTGTTATTATTGGTATATAAAATATTTAAGTATATTGCTTGTCTTGGTATAAAAATGCAAGTGCATTACTATGACTGATAATTGCCCACATTTGTTTTTTGTTCGCCCCAAAATAATTCTCCACTTCCGTAAATACATAGCTATGGTTTAAAGTTTGGAGTTTTCAAGTTAATTAATATATCTAGTGCCTTCAGGGTAAAACTGGAATTCTGTTGTTAACAACTTGCATCAAATGCGTATATCCTGAAATGTAATTTTTTTGTTGGTGGACAATTATGTTGGAACGTAAGTGAAGTGTAGCATGTACAATGTCTTGCTATTATAAGAAAGTGGTCCTAGAATTAATAGCAGTGTAAACTTGTTGAACAATGCTATATCCTTTGTTAAAATCATTTTAGTAAGAAGCTTTGGAATTTCAGGAAATTTGAGGATGGATTTCCGAATTTGTCAATACCTAATGCACATGGAATTCGAGGAGAACATGTAGCTTTTCTCGCATCGTTTAGTTCTCCTGGAGTTATCTTTGAACAACTATCGATTAGTTATGCATTGCCGAAATTGTTCATTTCGTCCTTCACATTAGTCCTTCCTTTCTTTCCTACTGGCACATCTGAGCGTATGGAGGAGGAAGGGGATATTGCAACGGCTTTCACTCTTGCTAGATTTTTGTCGAACATTCCAATATCAAGAGGAGGACCTACGAGTGTGGTAATTTATGATATTCATGCTTTGCAGGTTGGTGCCATTTCTAGTGTTCCTCTATGCACATATCTTTTTATTTTTATTTTTAATGTGATTCTGTGATATGTTATTATGTTTTCGTTTCTATCCTACCTCACTAGTTTAGTAGTAGCAGAGGTGGCTTTGACCAATTTACTTATGAGTGTGTCGATTTGGGTCGTGTATGTCAAATGGGTTGGAAGGTATTAAACATTTTGAAAGTTGCCCAAAGTCTAGTTTTGATGCATAAGCCACCCAACTTATTTTATTCCAAGTTTTAGATTATCATTGTTTTTCTAATGATTATTAAGAACTAGTCATTTATTGAAAAGAAATGGACAGAAAGTGTTTGAGGGTCACCCCAAGCTCACCCGCACAAAAAAATGCCATGTTCCAACCCGAATCCCTTCTGACCCTTCACATAACCTTAATGGCCCGTCCATCTTCCCACCTATAGGTTTAAAATTAATTGTGGTATTTACCTTTTTCCCGTCCATGGGTTTTTGCAGGAAAGATTCTACTTCAATGATAATGTATTACCATGTTTTGAGAGTGGGATCCCTTTGCTAAAAAGTAGGCTTCAACAGCTCCCTGACTCTGATAATGTAATGTTCGTTTTCACTACTTTTTCATCTGTAAAATGCCTGCACTCTTGTTTTGTATGAATCTTTTGAAGTTAGTTAATATTAAGACTCGCTCTCTCTTCTCTTTTCAAAACCATGGAAAACAAAAGATATCGATTGCTTTTCCAGATGATGGTGCTTGGAAACGGTTTCACAAGCAGCTGCAGCACTTCCCAGTGGTATGTGAAACAAACTTGGTTTTTATTCTATACGTGCCTCAAGGAACAGACCTAAAGATGTGTCTAATCCATACAATTACGAATACATAGATTCCACTTATTCTCTTTTTTCTTTTTAACCAATCATTTTATTATATATACCTATCAAATGTTTAGGCACATTTTTACGCCTTACATTTTAGGCAGAATGCTCTTAGGGTGCTCAATACCGCTCGCGGCTTGATTCATTAGCCAAATGATTACTTCTCGAAACAAATATGATGTTCTTATTCAGCCCATGCACACTTCTTTGCCTATAGTTGTCTTAGCCATGTCTCCATCTGCTACTATTGGAGGTGGCAATTTGACCCGTTTACTTATGAATTGGTTGATATGGGTTATGTTTTATCTCTTAACAGGTCAAAGGGGTTAAAAAGGGAAACAAGTCATACGGGTCAAAAGTCGCCCGAAGTTTTCAATCCTTAAAGCATCCTAAATCATTTCACTTTAAAAACTAGATTATTTTTAAAGTAATCTATTTTTTAGTCATATTTGACACATTATATATTTACACGGAAAGATAATAATTTATTAAAAGAGTTTGGATGGTGTATTGGGTAAAACTCAACCGACCTATGCTGACCCATAAAAAGGTACCCTTTTGAGTGCTACCCAAACTGCCCGACCCGCCAATTTTGCCACATCTAGTCATTCTTAATGTTTGTGTTTTTTTTTTCGGTTTTTTTTTTTCGGTTTTGCTATTACTAGCTGGGTGTTGTATCTGCAGATTATTTGTGCAAAAGTTAGGGAAGGTGACCAACGAATTGTACGCATTAAAGAGGGAGACCCTAAAGGGCGTCATGTTGTGATAGTCGATGATCTTGTTCAGTCAGGTGGAACTTTAATCGAATGCCAGGTGAGGAAAAAGACACGAAATTCGAACACATTTTCATAAGAAACTTTAATTATTTGTTTTGCAAAGATATTGAGAGAAAAAAGGATGACCTCACCTTGGCCCATTCATTTGCATGTCTAAAGTTCTGTTATTGTGTTGTTTTGATTTTGGACCTTCAACAATGTGGTTGTTTCTTAAAATTTTTGACCTTCAACAATGTGGTTGTTTGCAGTGTTGTTTCTTAAAATTTTCCACCTTCGTGGCTGTGGTGGTTTGCAATATGCAATATATGGCTTTAATAATAACTCGGCCATTACCCGGCTCCTTTTTTGTAGAAAATGCTAGCAAAACATGGAGCGAAGAAAGTTAGCGCATATGTGACCCATGGTGTTTTTCCTAAGAGGTCCTGGGAGCGGTTTGCACACGATACTGGAGGTACATATTCATTGCTCTGAACTCCCTTTCATCTTTCTCTTGTTATAGCCCATTACCTAACCTGTCCAACCCACCCATTTTGCCACCCCTACATCTCTTATTGGCTGCTTGTTTAATATTATATATATGATCTACATAGCATGCTGATCATCCTTTTCCCCTTGCCATAAAATTTTCAGGAAACCCAGATAACGGATTGACATACTTTTGGATCACGGACTCATGTCCACTGACTGTGAAGGAAGTGAAGAATAAACCTCCATTTGAAGTCCTGAGTCTTGCTAGTTCCATAGCAGCTACCCTGCAGATATAGAGATAGTCTTTTCTTCAAGTGAACATGAATTTCTACACTACCTTGCCTAAGGCTAAGATAAAGCTTTCTCTCTTTTGCGTTTATAGAGAGATTTGGTTCCAAATTGGCCCCAAATTTACACCATTTTATTGTTATTTAATTTAAATTAATAAAGCCAGATTTTTGTAACCAAGTAGAGACATTTTCATGTATTCTATTTTGTAAATTCTATGTATGCAGCAAGTTTGTTATTGATCAAAGCGAAAATCCAAAGAATCTGTCTTGCACTCCTATTTAATGTTTGCACTTTGCTGTATCCTAACTTTTTAACATTTGGTATAGAAACAAAATTACAAAATCCCTTTAAACTCAACTGTATGTTGTCTTTTAGTTAAAAGAAGAAAAAAAAAAGGCATTATACAAGCAGATTACAAGTTCATTTGACTTTGTGAGAAATCTTTATGTAACTCAAGAGTCGATTCAGGGCATTGCCACTGTCAATTGCTTCCCTGGCTCTATCAAAGGCGGTTGATACATCTTCAGCACCCTCACATCCAAGCAAGTGATCCGTCATCCCAGCGTTTAATATAATCCGGTCATATGTAGGTCCCTTTTCTCCACGTAAAGCTGCTAAGCCCAGTTCTATGTTCTTTGAAACCTGAAAACATTGTGCACAATTTGGAGATGCTAATTAAAGGTCCAACTAGAGGCGGTAATTACAACCCAATTACAGGTACTAATTTTGATACATTTACCTTTCAATGGATCAATATAAGTTATATTTCACAGAACAAGTTGAATGGGTCAAAGAAAAAAAATAGCTATAAGGGACGTGGATCAGATATGTTGAGTGTATTATTAGAAACTGCATTTTTCATTCAGGATAAAGATCGTGACGAGCTTGAAATCTTACCGATCTATCAGTTCTTGGAGTCTCCGAGGGTTTGAAACCATATTCCTTTGCATCCACAACCAAGGAAAAATTTTCACGAGACACTCCTGTAATAACCATAGAATATAAACATTATAGTGGCTGCAATACAGTTTTCAAGGATTCTCAAGCACATGATACATCAACATAAGCTTAATCATTCTGCTCAGTGTACGCACCATCCACGTCATAAGCTGGTGGGGTGTTGAGTGTACGAAAACCAGAACAGTAGTTAACAGGAAGCCCTTTTGATGCATTTATTGATCGCAATTTCATTGTCATTGAAAGTGCCCCTTCTTCGCCCTACATGTAACAACATCATCAATACTTGATTGAAAAGATTCAATTAATGGTTTGGTAACTAATCCAAAACAATGGTATAAGGGCAAGAATTCTGTATGCTGATTGCTTCTCGATTCATGTTACATTTGATATAAAATGTGGCAAATTAGGATGGTAGGGTTGGGTAACTCAAAACCAGTGACTCCAAAATATAACACTCAGTAGATAATTAGTGTGAATTACACCTCAGGCAACTTTAAACCCATTAACTCTTAGGTAATCTATTTACAAGATTTAGGTTGCATGATATAATAACAGTATAACATGGTTAACATCTCAACGATAATAACTATCAAAATGTCTGTACCTTTACCACTAAACCAGCATCAACACCTCTGCGTCTCATGAGCATTAGAAGTGGTTCTTCATAACCTTCATGGTAAAATCCTGCAACAATTGCTTCTTTACCTGTGGCCTATGTGTTACACAACATACTACAAATTATAACAGTATTATGCAAAATTGCGAATTTATTTTACGTACTTCTACGGCATTTAAGTTAAGAGAAGTGAATGCAAGCTTACCCTCACAAATTGCTGAACCTTTTCAGCGGTCGCCAAAGGTGGGCGTTTCTTTATATGTTCCCTCATCTCAATCAATGAATATCTGCAGAAACCATATAGATGACATCATTTACCAGACCTAGCAAAAACTGCACAAAGATTTGGGGTACTAAGTAAACATTTAAAGTCCTAATAGAATAACACACTGGCTATTGATTGATTCATGTTACCTGTTGAGTTTTTATTTTACATGAATTTTAATTGCTGCAATACCCTTTATTTCCGTTAGTTTGTTTATTAGTTTTATCCTGGGCTATTCACTCAATTGTATTTTATTTCATCAAAAGCTCAAATTTTCATATTAGACGATTATTTCTAGCAGATGTATATTTATATATTTTGTTAGATTCAATGATTTTGCCTTTCCATAGAATGAACAAATAATTATTTTATGCTTACTTACAAAGAGGGACGAGCATCCCGTTGACTCACATAGGCAAAACCAACTTCTTCATCCTGAAACGATAGTTTTTCCAAAGTATTGCATTATTACAAATATAGAAGCAGTAACGTTAGAAACACAATGAATGAAATACTAATGACCTCAAGAAGCTGTTTAGCCTGCAGTGGTGTTATGTTAGTATTGGCTCCCATGAATTTTAGCATCTGCTCCTCAGTTATGCCACCCTGTACAAGGCCACCATATCTTTGCATAAGTTGCATTAAACTAAGAAGTTGTTGCTTCAATAGAAAACTACCAGATCTTCGGTTATAACTAGATTATGCAATTTCACTCTTTAACAAATAAGGAGAAACCAACATCTTGAATCTTGTGTAATCTAGTTTGGCTCTTCTAGTCAAAATAGATTTTCCAAATAACGGTATTCTTCTAACAGATATGGTAATCAGGGTGATCCAAATAAGGGCTTCGACACACTTTTCTTTAATCTCCTTGCTAATTGAAATCTCACTTCTGGCAGTATGCTACTATTTGATATATTAACATATTGTAGTACTGACATTTCTAACACTATCATTTACTCAACGCGATATGCTTCTATTTTTTAACAGAGGCAACAAATTACAGTCATGGATAATTTTTCATTATAATTATCAAATATAGTATACCTTTGGTGGCATCCAATCAACACCATGTAGAAGGGAAGCTTCATTGTAACACGATCGAACGGCAGCAACGAAGAGTGTGCTCCTGAAGAAACGCGTGTTCCCATCGTAAGGTTCACCATAATGGGTCAATGATCTAACATCAGCTACCGGCACAGGACCTAATGATCCATATAATTACAAAATCAACAAGTCAAACATTTACACTTGTAATAATCTTTCAATTTACCCACTTTAATAACTAGTACCGAGCTCATCGTCAAACGCAAGGCAGTATGCTTTTAGCTCACGGTCTGTCTCCCTGTTCATTCGCTGACCTATCAAGAATGCTGATAATAGCGACTCACTTACAGTTCCAGACGTATGACTTTCCAACTTTAGTGGAAGAACATCTTTCAAAACACCTTGAACTTCTTCATAACCAAGATGACCACCGGCTAAAACTTCCCTCAGGGCACCTACAAGTCTCATTTCATAACTTCCATTCCCAACATATTGTGGTCCAATCGAATTCCCCAGTCTCATAATAGAACCTTCTGGATCAGCTAGAAAGATTATATCTGAAGGTAATGTTCGAATCAAATGTGGCCAATATGCGTCCATTGCACGCCTTTCCCCTTCACTCCATTGAGTCGGTTCGGGAAATGCATTTGCACGAATCGTCATAGCTGCAAAGAATGCTCCCAGTTGTGCCTTTGATACTTCTTCTTCATCCTTTAATTCTCCTTTCGCTGACATTGAACATAAGGCTTAGTACATGGCTGACCTGCCGTAAAGACTATATGATATTACACTAAACACTTCCCAGAACATATTTACAATTTTCGGCATCCGAATTTGACTTCTAGTAGCTAATAATTAAAAAAAAAACCTATCCAACTTGCATGAATAAGCACTCCTAAAATTTGGACCAAAATACAAGTATGACTGTTACTTTTGCATTTTTACAAGAATACAGTTACTTTATAATGAAAAGAAAAATACAATGCTTCATAGAGACAATCACTAATATAACTAACGAAAACACAGTTACATAAAAAAGTTTGTCATAGATTCACCAACGAATCAATTCAGCATTGGGGGTAACATGAGTTGTTATATAATTAATTGAAGTCTGCTAAGTACCATCATGGCTTTCATAGTCAATTAGAACTACTAGCTATAAGTCAAAATGCAACATTTGTCCTTCGCTCGCTTATACATCTACTAACGTTTCCTTAGATGCTATATTTTATGTCAGTAGCTGGTTTTACAACACTTAAACATATTAAATACATTTCTCTAAACAAATTATTCATCGTTTCAACCAGTTAAATATGCAGAACCGATCATAGTAACCTAACAAATCTTCCTTAGTTCCTTACATAATTCATCAAAACTTTAAATCTCAACAAACTAATTAAAACTGAAAAACTAAAATTGTGCAACCTTTTAAATCTCATCAAACAAATTAAAACTGAGAAACTAAAATTGTGCAACCTTTTAAATTCATCAAACAATTTAAAACTGAAAAACTGAGGCCAAAAATATTATACCAGATCTAAGTATAGTATCAAAAACTTTAAAAGCTTGTTCTTCACTAAGCGGTTTAGTTTGCGTAGGTCCAGTACAAACCCTAGTTTGAGCTTCTAACACTGTCTGATTAGGTTTCCGATACCTAAGGCTTTGAAAGGAAGTTGATAATGTAGGATTACGTGCATCCGATAAAGTAAGTCCGAAATATTGATCGATTGCAGCTGAATCTAACACGGAGTTAATGCTCAATTGGCGTTTTTGCTTGCGATACGAGAAGGATTTTGGATCGTTTGATGCGGGAAATTGTAGATGCTGTCGATTGTATGTATCGGTTGATGAGGTTCTGATTAGATACGAGTGATTTAATGGGGAAATTGTGTCGTGGAACAGCGATTTCATTGTGATTTTTGATTGAATTTCGGGGAATTACATCAAATCGGAGTTTTGTCAACGAGAAAATGAAAAACAGTTGAAAGTTAAAAATCAGGCGGATGTATCAAGTATCAACGTACGGCGACTTTTGTTAAACGGATATAGTATATTGTATATGGAAAATGGAAATGGAATTGTGGAGACCATAGAGGGTACGTATTTTTGCTTTTTTATTTTTTTAAGACAAAATAAAGCACAATAATTTTGCTAAACGGGTAGTCATTCGTACACAGTAATAATTTTAACAATGGCCAGTAATTTATACACCGTTAATTTTTAGCAGTATATCACCAAGCATGATGTATAATGTTATACATTATAAATACCTAAATCATATTTGGTGGTGTAAAACTAAACAAAGATAGTATACGAATCACTAGGACTCTAGGGGTGTTCAAAAATACTTGAATCCGTAACCCAAATATCCGAAAATCTGATCTGAAAGTATCTGAAAATTCAAATATCAAATATTAAATTTTTTGAATATTTCGGGTATCCGAAAATTTTAACCTATTTTTATTTCTTTTTGTATTTTAATACGTTTTAGAAGACAAATAATTGAAAAATGCATCAATAATAGGTTCAAATATGCCATAACTCAGAAGAATCGTGTATTATTTTGGTTGTTTGTTTGCTTTTTAAGTTCTCATTATAACCGGTTTTTAATATCCGAAATTTCATATTCGAATTTCGGATATATAATCCACTATCCGAAATTTTGAATATCCGAATTTTCGGATATTTGACTTTGCACAACCATTACGAATCACCACCCAAACCAAACCTAGGCACAGTTGGCCAGATGTCATTACTTAATAAAGAGTGTTATATCAATGGTTAATGCATTGTCGCAATTCCATGTGTATCAACGCTCATTGCCAACTACTCTAAAACCGCCAATTATATGTAATTAAGTAGTGAACTTTAACCACTTTTTAATTACTGTTTAGCAACTAATCATAATTTATTAGTTGTAATCCACAACTTTTAGGACTATGTTTAGGAAATAGATAAATAAAAAAGTGTATGTATTTGGTTTCGGTAAAAGTATTGTCAAACTCGGTACTCAAATATTGTACTTCCTTCGTCCCATTTAAAGTGTCTTGGTTACTATTTTAAGTTGTTCTAAATAAGTGTCTACTTTCATATGACAATCAATCAAAAGAAACTTTAATGAGTAGAATTGTTATTTGTTTGGTGAAAAGCGTAATTAGTGAAGATTCATAAAATTGTGTGTATAATCAAGTCAAAGTAGACACTTTAACTGGGACGGAGAGAGTACTAGACTTCGAAGTGGAACTCGAGCATATATTCAAATACTGAACTCATAAAGCTATTATGTGTTATCAAGTTCCTTGAGAAATATGCAAATGCAAATGTTCATATATTTTTTCTGTAAGTGCTTATTTACTAAGAAAAATAATGATATAAGGGGTGTTTAAAATAGTACTTCATCCATTCAAAAAATATTGTCAGATAAAAAATACACAGTTTTAAAAAAGTATACTCATTGTATTGTAAAACCAATAAGATTTTATCTTTTACCAAATAGAATTGTTTTGATCAGTTGAAAGTACAAAGTTGACAATAAATTTAGGACATACGAAAATGAAAATATATACTATAAATTTGAAACGGATAGAGTATTATTTTTGTTTATTTGTCGTAAAAATATGCGATCTCAAACAAACCCTTTAAGTATTGCCGTTCATCAATATGTTCAATCGTATCAAGTTGAAGCGAAAGAATCAGATCATAGTGCTAACATTGATAATACTCACACTTCGAATCGAGCACGATTTTGAAAATAAAAACTTGGACCAAACTTGAATAGAGTTTCAAACTTCGAGACATATATCTGGGCTAAAAAATTGACGGGCTTTAGTCTGTACAAACACTACCCAAATTTGCAGCCCAGCCCACTAAAGTTATTCACAAGTCACAACGCAGCGAGAAAAAAGTAGACTCCGTAACCAAAGCTCCTTCTCGAGCATCAACTTCCATTTCCAACACACACACACACATATATAAATAAAATCAAAAGTATACCTTCACACCGATCGCACCTTAAATTCATCTTCAAATTATGTTTCAATTATAACCGATTTTAGTCGACAAGTGATGGCTAATTAAGCCCTAGCTAGATTCGTAGATCAATAATTAGAATTCAGATCTCAAATCGAAATTAATATTCATATATACTTATAGATACATTAAAATACAGATCTGATTTTGAGTAAGTGATGGCAGGCGCGGCCTCTGCGCTGTTCCTTCTCGACATCAAAGGCCGTGTTCTGGTATGGCGTGATTACCGTGGCGATGTATCTGCACTTCAGGCCGAACGTTTCTTCACTAAACTCATAGAAAAAGAGGTTCTTATATATTCATAGATAATTGTGTTTATGTGATATGTTTTGATTTATTTTAATTTTGTTAGAATTGAAGCAATATATAGTAGGCTAATCTAGATAAGTTGCTTGTTCAGCTAATGTTTAATTTAGCAGGTTCCGGATAAGTTTAAACTTTGAATTGCTGTCAGATCTATTGAAAATATATGCTGTACCTCTTTAAAGTGCAGAATTTCCATACACTTGTTAAAATGTTTTGTATTGTAATATGATGATTTGTGCTGTAGTGGTTGGTGAAAAGCTGTAGCGGAACTAGGATTCTAGTTAAGACGACTGAGTTATGTGTTTATTTAGCTCCAATTGGATGAGTAACTTACATGGATATTAATGATTTATCTAATTTGCCTATTGTGTGCTGCCTTAGGGTGATCAAGAAGCTCAAGATCCTGTTGTGTATGATAATGGTGTTACTTATATGTTTGTACAACACAACAATGTATATCTAATGACTGCGTCAAGGCAGAACTGTAATGCCGCTAGCCTTCTCTTGTTTCTACACCGTGTAGTCGATGTAAGCACTATTTTGTAGTTGAATGTAATAGCTTTCATTTCTTTATTTGTCAAATTTGTGGTTTTGTTGGTGACAGGTATTTAAGCATTACTTTGAGGAGCTAGAGGAGGAATCACTTAGAGATAACTTTGTTGTAGTGGTAAGCATACTGTATGACATATCTACACCAACTATGCCCACTATAAGAAGCATAAACCCTGAAGCTGATGTTTTGCAGTACGAGTTACTTGACGAAATGATGGATTTTGGTTACCCTCAATTCACTGAAGCGAAAATTCTCAGCGAGTTTATCAAGACTGATGCTTACAGGATGGAAGTTACACAGAGGCCTCCCATGGCTGTTACAAATGCCGTGTCCTGGCGTAGTGAAGGGATACGATACAAGAAGAATGAGGTAGGTGTAGGTCTTTCAGAGTTAGGTTATCCTGAAAATGAGACTATAAAATTACTCGCTTGCCTTGCTTAGGTCTTTTTGGATGTTGTGGAGAGTGTGAATATACTTGTCAACAGTAATGGTCAAATAGTAAGGTCAGAAGTTGTTGGGGCATTGAAGATGCGGACTTATTTGAGGTAACATGATTTACTGTTATTCTTTTGCCAGATAATCTTAGCACTTGACACTAGACATTACTACGTCCAAATTTATGTTTTGTTTGCTATATTAAGTTGTAACTTATAAGTATTCAAATGTATATTATTTTGAGCATTTTCTAGGGAACAAGCTAATAGGCAGTATCAAATTTTGTAATCGTCTAGTGGAAATTATCAAAAAGCTACCTAATCCAGCTTGGTTTTCATGTTATCTGTATGGACTAATAGTTAACCCAGCAACTTATGCTGTATTGATTTTATACGGGCAACTCTTTATACTTTTCTACTCTTCCAATTATAACCGTTTTGGTCCTGACATGGACTGCAGTGAGAATAAGTTTATTGTTTTGCTATTAAAATCTAGAACAGAGAACCAAATATAGCAGGCTCTGGTCCTGGTTCATTCTTTTTTTCTAACTAGTCGGGTGATTTTTGCATACTCCTTGCAATATCTCACTCTTCCACATGATTGCTTAAACATCACTAAGAAACAGAAAAATTATGTTCAACAACTAAATTGTGATGTTTCATTACTTGCAGTGGTATGCCTGAATGTAAGCTTGGGCTGAATGATAGAGTATTGTTGGAGGCTCAAGGAAGATCTTCTAAGGGAAAAGCTATTGACTTGGATGACATCAAGTTTCATCAGTATGTTGTTCAACTATTTTTCATTAAGTAATTAGCAGCCTCAGCATTTTTCATCTTCTTCAGAGGTGGAAATTTCGACCCACTAATTAGAAATGGTTTGTTTAAGATTTTGTTATATCCCTATCGGAACTACATAATGCTCTTAACCTTCGAAATCGTTTAATTCAAAATCAAGTTACATCATTTTAATAATGTAATTTTAGTAACCATGTTTGACACACTAAGTATTCATTAAAAATTGAAAGGGATAAGGATTTGGGATGACCCAACCCGCACCAAAACCCGTTTCTCAGCCTGTTCAAAATTTCACCTTTCCTTTTTTAAATATTTTTCTGCACATACTTTTGTGTTTGATTTATTTATCAATATATACTGCTATCAGCTGATGTTCAATTTTCACTTTGGTATAGGTGTGTGCGCTTGGCACGATTTGAAAATGATCGCACGATATCTTTTGTACCTCCTGATGGAGCTTTTGACCTTATGACATATCGACTCAGTACTCAGGTTCTTGCAATTCCATACTCAGCCTCAACATATAATCCAGACCCCTATATCCTGACTATTTTGGAGCATTTATAATCTTCAGGTAAAGCCTCTGATATGGGTAGAAGCTCAAATTGAAAGGCATTCTAGAAGCCGTATGGAAATCACAGTGAAAGCTCGGAGCCAATTTAAGGAACGCAGGTAAAATATATATTTAAATGTTCAATTTTCCAGCTCCTATTTGAACAGATATAGAAGTACATCATTGGTCACCTTTCATTGGTTTATCATAGGGGTGGCATTCAACTGATTTACTCATTAATGGTTCAATTTTGGTTGTTTTATCTCAAACGGGTCAAATTGAAATTTAAAAAATATAGCTAGATGGGGAACTGATAGTTTGATACAATGGGTCAAGCAGTATAAATTCCCAAAACCTGTTTTCAATGCACACAACCTCCTAAATCGTATTGTTCAAAGTTGTAGATTGTAGATTATATTACAGTAATATTGCTTTTGTAGTCATAGTTAACATTGTTATTATTTTTATAAAAGTGGACAAGAAGTTTTTAAGAGCCAACCGTGCCTGGCCGGCTGGCCCATGTTCACCCATACTAAAATATGACCCGTTATGTCGTGTTACCCAACTTGCTTAACTTGCCACCTCTAGATTACTGGCTAAAATGTGAGAACATCGATTTTCACTCATGATTAAAGTTAGGAAGTTTTAATTGGCAGCACTGCAACAAATGTCGAGATCGAATTGCCTGTGCCTGCTGATGCCACTAATCCAAATGTTCGGACTTCCATGGGATCAGCTGCCTATGCACCAGAAAGTGATGCACTTAGCTGGAAAATAAAATCATTTCCGGGTGGCAAGGTAATTTCTTCTCTCTTTTTTACAGTCTTTACTGCCTACGTAGTAACTACCATATATGTAGTTAAGTCAAAGTCAAGTGTCCAAAGTAATTTCACCCATTGGTCAACTCCTTGGGTATATGTAAATCTGGTGCATTTTGGATGTTTTAGGAATATATGTTGAGAGCCGAGTTCAAACTTCCCAGTATAGTGGCCGAAGAAGCCGTCCCTGAGAGAAAAGCTCCTATCCGTGTGAAGTTTGAGATACCATATTTTACAGTTTCAGGAATTCAAGTAATCCTTCCCCAATTCTCTTCTTGCATACTTGTATATTTAATTTTATCTATCAATTATACGTTTATCCCTTCACACTTATAACTACTTCAGTTTTTATCAACTGCAATTACATTAACTTAACTTAAATCTGCAGTTGTCTACATTATGTGAGATCAATGTTAGTTACTTCAATAAAAATAATAGTAGATAAACAGTAGAACGGATATGATGATGGAAGTATAAGTGTATAATTGGTAGATTTTCTTGGTAAAAGTTATAGTTGCCCATTAGTCTAATTTATTTCTATTATAACTATGTTTTGAATTGGCAATGGACCTTACAGGCTTGCATCTTCCTTTCCGGCTTGAACTGATATCATTTCTATTATAAGAATTGATATTGACATCGTTAAACAATTTGTTAAACTCTATGCTTGTTGCTATAAGTTATCGATATCTTTGGAATTTTGTAGGATGATACAAAAGTAGGCTCTGTTTTAGCATTTAGTTAATTTACATTATTTTTCGGCTTTTATAGGTCCGTTACCTAAAGATCATCGAGAAAAGCGGTTACCAGGCTCTTCCATGGGTGAGATATATAACAATGGCAGGGGAATATGAACTAAGGCTCATGTGAAATCTTATTCCAAGCAAGTGTTTTGTATTTAATTCCGAATGATTTCGGATGATAAACAAGTATATGTTTACAATCTAAATCAATTGTTTGTGAGACAAAAGTTCAATCTCAGGCATCAATTTTTGTATTTCTTTTAGACATTTGTTGCCTGTACCAGCAGAAAGATGTTTGTGATGTTCACTCAAATTGTTTTACACGCCCTTTTGAATATAACACGACTCTTTCTTCTTCCCATAGTCATTTATTAATGAGGTAACTTTCAATCTGTTTACTCCTTATGAAATCGGTTAATATATATACTTTTTTATCTTAAATATGTTGGATTCGATCGAAAATGTACCTGACCCACCATCTTGTGCCTCTATGCATCAGTGTGAGCAGGGAGCATGAAATGCTTTACAAACGAAAGGTTTTCACATAATGAATTAGCTTCAATATGCCTTTCTCGACATGGTTAGCATCATCCAAAACCACAGATTTTGGCCAAAACCTTTATATTTTTAGCTCTTCATATTTTTAGCTATTCCGAAAGAGAAGTTTGCGTAGGCACAAAGAGCCATTGCTATGTATACTCTTTTGTCATTGAAATAGAAAATAAATGAAAAGAACACAGTAAAGGATGGTGCAAAGAATATCTAAGCAATAATTGGGATAACTTTCAGACCCAAACTTGTATTTTCTCATCACCTAACTATTGTTGAAACTTTACCTTCAAAATGTATCTACAGTTCTACACTTTTACCATTTGTATATTTGAATGGAATGGGATGCCATGCATATATATGGCTTTGCGTTCACGACATGTTTGGACTTCCATTATTTGGTGGTTAACCTGTAGGCGGATGTGGTACGGGTACATCGATTACGTTTGCTTTCTTGATTGGTTGTTCATGCTCTTTCTTCTTGATGTTTGTCTTCTGTGGAGCTTTTGTTTTCTGTAGTATGACTGGCGGTTTTTTCCTGTTAAATAGAAGTTAACTAATTCTTAAGAACCAATACAGAAACGGTAATAACATTTGACCATTTGTATATAAGAACTTGGGGCATAGTTCTATGAACTACCTTTTCAAGATTATCATCAAGATTCTGTTGACCCCTTGTAGTACTAAAACGAACTGAATCTTCAGTATCTTCCATCCTAGAAATCAAAGTTTGGTCGACTTGATTGGAATCTGAAGACGAAGGATCTCCATTAGGGGACTTGATGGAATTAGTATCAAGTTGATGGTCAACTTTCATGTCTCCCCTTTCAGCTTCACTTTTCGATGAAATCTCTTTACTTTTTTCTGCCTCTTTTTGCTGTTTTCGCCTAGCTTCTTCTTCTTTTAATTGTTTAAATCTGAAAGAAAAAAAATCTAAGAAAGAAGCAAGGCATTTGAGCCCTAATTTTAGAGATGGCAAGATAAACGGCTTAGGAGCTTGTTAAGTACCTAGAAGGTTGGAACTGAGTCCCACACTTGCACTGAAACAGGTCGGTTTGTAAACTTGCAATGGGACATGTGGGTTCGGACAGCCATTGACACTTTTTTGTTCACTTTTTAACATTATTTCTAAAAGATATTAATGCATTGATTATAATTGCAAAAATAATCTTATTATGATAATAATCTAACGCTTAAATTTAATAATTTAGGAAGTCGTATCGATAGATTTGAGCAATGTTAACCCGTTTGACCCATTTGACATGTTCTCCTTTTAGCTATGTTTTTCATTTGCCCATTTGAGATAAAACAAAAAAACATAACCCAAAATCAAACCATTCATAAGTAAACGGGTTAAAACTGCCACCCATACGTGGATATACTGCTGACCTGTCACCTGGACGATATCCTTGTACATCGGGCTTCTCTGTTTTGGGTGGTTCTTTTACTAACGTATTTTGAAACACAGGTTCCTGAACTTTGGTTCGTTCTTCCTTAAGAGCTTCCAAGTTCATTTTTTTTACTGGATTATTTGCACCACCCATCTTTTGAAGCCATATTTGTTGTGCGGAACTTAATATATTGTTTGTAAGCCTGAGTGAGTTATACAAAAATCAGAAAAGTTTAGGTAAAAAATATAGTGCATCTAGATCACAATTACTCCCTGTGTTCTCTATTTAGTCTTATACATCGACTTTGACCGTCAAAAAATTACTTCAAACTTCAACATTATAAAAAAATTTGACACTTGAAGTCATAAGAAGACGAGTGATAATCGAAAGTTCAACCAAGCTGACTTACCAGTATAGACTAAGCCCAGAGGGCACCGATAGTGCAAAATAACCAATCATCAACGGCAGGAATTTGGTTATGGTTTGAGAAGTCTTCATATTTGGATCATCGCTCTAAAAAGTCAATCGAATGTATGAGACACGTAAGAGAAAGTGTAATAAAAAACAAATTAACAAATTCATCAATATCCCACTTTTTTATTCAAGTTAGCATACTAAAATACTCTTTACTTATATTTATATGCATGTCAATTAGAGGATATGCGTAATTAATAAAGCCTTGATCTAATACAATGTTATTTTAAGTTTTAGCCTTTGATTTAAAAAGTACGTATTTGAATTGAAGTGTTATAGTAATGGCTATTAACAGTATTAGGTAAAGAAGTGAATAATAAACACAATTTTGTAATAGTGGAAAGTTGATTTGGGACGAACTGAAATAGTAATGTGGGTATCAAAAAGGATGAAGGGAGTATAATCGTAACAAATTGTTTTGTAATCATCATTAATGCATTAATTATTTAAGATAGGCAAAGAAGTGTGTGGAGTCAAGTTTATACTAAAAATGATGGTGTCATTTATGAAAGTATCAGAAGACTAACCTGTGGTTGAGATGACTGCATGATTTGTACAGATATATACTGAGAGATGACGAGAAGCACGGGCAAAACAAGATACGCAAACGTATCTGACCATCCAAGTGGAGGTTGACCATCCTGTAAACAGTGTCAAAGACTTTTAACGTCCAGTAAAGTTTAAAAACAGTTTAAATTCAAACTAATTCTTACTAAGAATGGAAAGAGCCAAGATATGCCACTGCCACTTTGTCGAGCAGCAATCGTTGTAGGACCCGCAAGGGATGGTATCCAGAAGAACCCTTCAGCCAAAAGTCCCTATCGAAATAATTAAAAAAAGAAACATTTCTTTATATGGAAATGTTATTTAATATATAAAACGAATAACACTATTATGAAGTTAATTTACCTCATCTGCAACGTTTGAGAGTGCACGATAAAGACCAATCCAGACGGGTATTGTGGCTAGGGTTGGCAGACATCCTGTCGAGGTCGGAATGTTAATGACTATTTAAATGAAAAATGCCGATATATTGATAGCTCTAAGTTGTGATATTATATTGTGTAGATAGTTGTATAATGTAGTTTCAAGAAAGGGAAAAGGGATGGAGAACATTATTACGTAAAAAAACATATTATAAAGCATATACTGAATTACTGAGGCACATGAAGATTAAAATATGAAACATTAAGTACCTGCCAATGGATTAATTCCTGCCAGTTTGTACAATCTTGCAGTTTCAAGCTGAATACGCTCCTGAACATCCATGAAAATATAGTTAAAAAAATGAAGAATTAAGGAAGAGAGACGCCTACTCATTTCGAAGTTCCACATTGCTGTGAAACTTTTTGCTAATTACTTGCAGTATTTGTGGACTCCGCAATATTTTATCTAAAATCTGAAGAGCTAGTTCAAAAGAACAGGAAAAACTGTAACCTGATCACCGGCATAACGTTCCTGAATAGCCTTTATTTGTGGTTGCAGAGATCGCATTGCCATCGCAGATTCGACCTGCATTTTAAATCCAAAATATAAATACCGCCATCTAATTAAATACGGTGTACTTTCTATTATTGTAGTATGTCAATCTATCAAGACATGATGCAAATGCAACAAACCTGCTTCTTTGACAAAGGAAATGTTGCGGCCTTCACGAGAACCGTAAGAAGTATAATTGCAAATCCATATGAATACGGAACATGGAGTGTTGAGAGTCCGTTCTTCAAAAACTGAAACAAAATATACATAAATATTCACAAATGAAACATGACAAAAGCTTTCTCCAAAATTACTCAAATGGTACATTTACAGTTTGATACTTAATTTGCTTCTTTACAAGTTACAAATTACAAGAAATTCCTCTATTTCAAACCACTAATCTTTAAACTCTCAAAAATTCATTAGTATCAATAAAAAAACCACCAAAATTCCAAATCATTTAAATTTTCAGATTAAACAGACAAAATATAAACACATCATTCTAAATTAATTTTTAGTTCGCCAAGATTTCACATTCTGCGGATCACAACATCATGACACCTTTATAAAATTTTCTCCCAATAACAAAAATTACAATCAATCCATATAATTTCATCTCATTCATAAACTTCTGGCTTTGTTACTCCTTTTCCCTATCCGATCATCTATTCCTGTAAACTTTACACACATACTATATGTAGGGTAAGGCTCCTGTAAAAATTCGATCATCTCAATTCGTGTTTTAGTAACATCAACATAACAGCACAGCAACAACAGCAACAACAGCAATTATAATAAGTACAGTAATAACAATAATAAAAATGGGAAATTTCACAAACCTTAAGAACAGTTTCCATATAATTTGCAATCCCAGAAAACCAATCATTACTCTGTTTAGTACTAGTAGTGATACCAGAATCAGGATTAGCAGCAACAACAGCATCAGCAATTGTATAAATAAGCCCTTCAGCTCTAATAATCAAATCCTTCAAATTTTCCGGGTCAGGAAACTGACCCCGACCCGACCCGAAACTTGCAACTATACCAACAAAGGGTTTATGATTCTTGTAAGACTTCCCAAATTGGGTCCTTGGGAAAGTTGGCCTTATTGCCCGTAATCTGGTAGGGTCCGGGAAAGGGGAAAGTACTGTACTTGACCCGAATGAAACTAACTTTGCCATTTCTTGATAAATTAGGGTTTAGAGATTGGTTGTTGATGGAAACCCTAAATTTGAGATTGTTGGGATGATTGTTGCAGATGGGGTTGACTAGTTTAAGGGGTATGGTATGTATGTTGACTGTTGGGTGTGGAATTCAAAAACAGGGGAAGGATTGAAAGATGAGAAAATGAAAGTGAAAAAGCCAAAAAGGTGGGAGCAGAGTGAAAGGAATGATAAAAATGTTGTTCATTTGGAAACTCAAAATATTCAATTTTATGTGATTTTTACTTTTTTAGACTTTCGGGAAAAAGATCATTTTTATCAAATTAATTTATTTTGACATTATCTTTTTCTAAATATAGTAGGTGGTAATGTTGTATAATAATAATTTAATTTACTTTATTTTCGGATCAAATTATACTAATAAAAATACTTTAATATTAAATACTAATCTATATATAAATGAAAAATTATAACACCAATCAAAATCTTAATTAGTCAATCTATTAAAAGATTATGTCATTTTATTTCACTTGATCTTTTACTAACCAATGTAACTGTGTCCTGCCACTAAAAAGTCCTACTTAAGTAAAAATATATGTTATACACTTATATTCTTTATAAATTCACTCTTAAATATATACTATACATACATTATATCATGACAACTTAATATTGTAGATCATAACATTTAACAACGATACATATCAATTTGATTGATATATTATACGTTCCGTGTATAAAATCAAATTTAGGATTGAATTATCCGGTATAGCAAAATTGAAAAATATTGGTTTCATTTTGATATATTATACGAAACATGTAAATAAATTTTAGAAAAATGTTACATATTTCTATACTAAAAACTTAATATAGAAAACGTAAATAGATGATGATTTAGGATGTGGTTGGCATACGAGATTGTGAGGGATTTTAGCATCTTAAATAGCACATAATTGTGTTGCCCCGTTGCATATTTTCCCGCCAAATTAATGGAACGATACGGTTTGCATACTTAGTTATATTCAAATCGTCATGTTGGTTACTTTTAACAATAAAAAAATAATACATAATTTGTGTAGAAGTACCTTTACTTTATTAACCGCCGATATTTTGGTTTAATTTACGTCAACCATTTTCAACTTTTTCTCCTATTTCTCAAAGTATGAATTTCACATAATCATCATTTATTAAAATTTCTATTGACTATCTACAATTTGTGGTATTATAGGTTTGTGAATGACATATTTGGAATTCTGATGATTGATAGAGTTTTATTTAATTTCTTAATGTGGAGATAGAACGTCTGATATGATTTGTCGTTGTGTAACTACTAATATCTTCATATACAATTTTTTTGTTCTTTTTAATATTTAGATACACATATATTTTTTCATCATCGATTGATAGGTAGGGAAAGATGGGGTTGATTTTGTATCGAAATTTCGTGATTGGCGTTTTAGACACGCCATTCGAAAAACAACTATGGTTACGATATCATTGACTTGATCGTCATCTTTGTTGATATCAAATAAGATATGGCATATTATATTCTTTATATGATTTTCATTCAACTTATTTCATAACAATAACTTTGTGGTACTCTTTCAGAGTGATATATTATTGTTTAGTATTATATAACGACAGATTTATCATTCTTTCTCATCCATGTGGTTATCTAGAGGCAGATTGTTATGCCATGCCCGATTACAATGCAGCAAAAAATCTAGAAAGTCTAAATTTGTAGTTGGAAAATCATCAAATCAAGGTGTAACTATATGTAAAAGATCTGTTGTTCACGTACGATGGCATTGAGTTTTATTAGTTAGGTCTTCTTTTTGCCTGCTACTCTAAATAAGTCTTTGAAGTTCTTTGGTCGTCCAAACGTTCTATGGGTGTCTCCAAGATAAGACAACACAATCAGTAGTTATTCAAATTAACTTGCTATAGTAGAAAGGTTCATTTCAATTGTCATTGAAATAACCAGTGTTGTTGGGCATGCGGTCATGTATAAGAACTTTAATTTAAAAGAGAAATAGACTTCCTATTAAATATTGTCATGCAAATAGTAAGATTATGAATAGTAGCTACTTATATAAGTTTTTGTTTTCATTTGATGACATATACAAGTCTTAAAATTTAAACTTACAATAATGTGATTGAAAGAAATAAACTCTTAATAGCTTTGCTTCTTTTTTATGATAGGCGTTGCTTTATATTTAGTTGTGACATTTTTTCTCTATATTTTACAAACATTTAAAAAACACGTTGAGCATAATCGTGCACTGCACGGGTAATAAGCTAGTTATAATTAAAAAAGATATGTTGATTGTTGTAAATCGATAGAACTTATTAGAAAAAGATTTTTTCTAAATTCCATTGAAACAAATTCTGTATGATATTGGTACTTTAGTCTACTTAAATTGTTTGCCATTTGCGGGAGAGATCACTAGGGTACTATTAAATATAGTATACATCAATCTCATCAACCAGGAATTCCAAAGAGCGTTTGAGGGGCCGATTTCTCGGAGTCGGAGGAGGATCTCTCATCCGATCATCCTGAACACGAAGGAGCTGCTCTCGATGTGAGATCAGCAGCAAAAGAAGAAAATGAGTTTCTTCAATTATCAAATAGAATAATCTCAACCAACAATATCTAGCCATCGACTTTTTCTCTAAACAAAAATTCCAACCACCGGCTCTAGCTCCATCACAAATGTTATGTAACATCTACCCTAAGGGCCTAGTATTATTCGGGTAATTTCCTAACTTTAAATTTATTATTTAATGTGTTAGGAATAATTTAGTATTATTATGATTATGTGATAATATTAGTCAAATGGATAAATGAGTTATTATGACTAATACATAATTCGTTGTTTTAAATTAATCTATTTGACGGTAAAATAAAATAGTTGGTTTCGCAAAATGGTTTTAGGTTCCAGAAAATAGGTTAAGAAGAAAACTAAAATTGTATTGGTATGGGGTTAAATTATATGTATATATATACACACATATCCATGTAAGTTCTCAAAGTTTCTATACTTTCTACATCCTGCGAACCGAAACCAAAAATTGAGAAAAACCAAAACCAAAGAAAGCTTTCTGTGAGATTGTAATCTTCTGTAGTATCATCATCTTGATTAAGAAACGAGTTTCATTTCATTATCATCATCTTGTTCATGTGAGTAATTCAGTGTTTATAAACTCATTTTTATGAAAATTAGCCAAATCATGAATTTCCTGTGAAAAGAAGCTTGAAAGATGTTATTTGATGTTATTTGGTACATATGAAGTGTTAGAATGATTGTTAGAATGTTAGAAAGTCGAATTTGTGAGTTTTGGAAGAGAAAAGCTCGGTTTTTCGGTTACAGCAAGTTCGGTTCGTGAGTTTGCAGAAGATGAACTCAGTTCGCAGTGCTTGGCTGCGAAGCGAACTGAGTTCCTGCGAACTGAGTTGAGCTGCGAACAGAGTTTTGCGAACCCGAGTGGCGCTGCGAACTGAACCCTGCGAAGCGAACTGAGTTCCTGCGAACTGAGCTGGGCTGCGTGTAACATCCACCCTAAGGGCCTAGTAATCCGGGTAAATTTCTAACTTTAAATTTATTATTTAATGTGTTAGGAATATTTGATATGTTATGTTTATTTGATAATATTAGTCAAGAGATTAATTGAGTTATTGTGACTAATAAATAATTCATTGTTTTAAACCGAATTAGTTGACGGTAAAGTAGAATAATTGGATTTCAAAAAATGGTTTTAGGTTCCCGATAATAGATTAAGAAGAGAACTAAAATTATAATGGTGTTGAGTTAGATTAATATATATATACATACTTTCTCAATTCTTCTACACAAATATACACACTTCTTAAACATTCCTGCGAACCCACTTGAAATCCCAAAAATTGAAAGAAACCTTCTGTGAAATCTTAAAACAGTAGAATAATCACCCTCTTGTTACAAAAACGAATTCCAGTAACATCCTCATCATCACTCTGTTCCTGTAAGTATTTGATGTTTATAATTGTATTTTGATGAAATTAGCAAATTCTCGAATTGATATGAATTTTAAGCTTAAAAGATGTTATATGATGTTATTTGATGCATATAAGTTGTTAGAAAGCTTATTTGAACGATAGGAAGTCAAATTCGTGAGTTTTGAAAGAATTCAGTTCGAATTTTTGGGTTCAGCAGCGAACTTCGCAGCTTGAAGATGAACTCAGTTAGCAGAACTTGATTGTGAAGCAGTTACCACTGTTAGTTAAGAATTGCAAGTAGTTTCCACTGTTTATGTAATTAACCCTGTTAGTTAAGAATTGCAAGTAGTTTCCACTGTTTATGTAATTAACACTGTTAGTTAAGAATTGCAAGTAGTTTCCACTGTTTATGTAATTAACACTGTTAGTTAAGAATTGCAAGTAGTTTCCACTGTTTATGTAATTAACACTGTTAGTTAAGAATTGCAGGTAGTTTCCACTGTTTATGTAATTAACACTGTTAGTTGAATTTATACTTTAAGACTTTCATAAATGAAGCAGTTACCACTGTTGGAAGTTAGTTTCCACTGAATGTTCAAATGTGGCAGCTAATACTGTTTATGACTTTGTGATAAGAATGAGTCTGTTATGGAAGTTATCTAACTCATTATTTGTTGTATTCTCAGATCAGCAGAAGACTCAGTGATATTAGATTTATGAGTTTTGGGACTGAGACCAACAGGTGAGTGGATCTGTGATCCTCAGTGTGATTCAGTTTTAACATGTTTGGTTACAACGGGTAATGTAATACTACTGTTGATAGACTGTTTAGTCTGGGTTGTTTATATTATCCATGATGATTATGGATTATGTGATATTTGGCCATTGGGCATATGTGATATGTATATTCAGAGGTCAACACTGGTTGGGCTTAGTTACTATTGTTTGGCCAAACAGGGGTTCCTTATACACATAGTTGGTAGGAACTGTTGTTGGTGAAGATAGTAACAAGCTATCGGTTAATCACTGTATTGGCCTGCAGTTGATTTTAAGTGTTCCTTGGAGGATACCTCAGAAACCACCGGTCCTCTTTGACGTTGTATGTTTACGATTATTCACTGTAAACAGATTTGTTATTTCTGAGTTAGACTGTTGGTTACAGTTCTTCTCACTTAGCCGTGTGCTAATCCCACCACCATACTTCTTGCAGGTTAATGTTTGATTAATTGATGGACAAGAAGCTTTTGGTTTAATGGGATGTTTGACGACCAGCTACTCTAATTTTGTTTTGATACATAATGATGGGATTTGTACTGTATAACACCCAAACTGATGTATGTTTTATGTTTTTAAACGATATAACTTTAGCATATATTGTAAAAGTATGTTTTGACCAGACGCTTCCGATATTTCGAATATAAAATGATATTTAGAAAGTGGGGGTGTTACACTGCGAACTGAGTTTGCTGCGAAGTGAACTGAGTTGCCTTGCGAACCGAGATTTGGTCTTGCGAACCGAGATTGTTGCGAACTGAGATTTTTAAATTTTTGTTTTGCAAATTTTGAAATTGCGTAAGGGTTTCAGGGTAGCGAATAAGTGACAATTTCACTAACTCGGATTGGGTTGAAATTCGCATGGTCACTTGGAAACGACCTAATAATCAAGGCTCTATTCTATGAGCCTAGGCAGTTTTAGGCCTTTCGGGGTCATCTTGGGGTCAAAAATGACATTTTTCAGTTTTAAACCTCGTTACGGGACTTTCTGATGTCGCTTAGGATTGAACGTTTGTTTTCTTAGACTTCAGGAATTTACCTGCTTGTTTAAATATGTTATATGATTATGAAATGAGTTGCTAACTCATTATTTGTTGTATTCTCAGATCAGCAGAAGACTCAGTAACATAAGACTTCTGAGTTGTTGGATTGAGATTGACAGGTGAGTGGATCTGGAACTCACAAGTTTGATTTGGTTGTAACGGTTTGGTTGCAACAAGTAAACGTAGATATAATTGATAGACTGTTTAGTCTGATTTGCTGATTATGAATCTACGTGCAATGTGGCCTTCGAGCATTGGTTGCTTCTAAAGAGGTCAACAGATTGTTGGACTTGATTATTACAGGATTACAAATACAGGGTTTGTACATGTGTTGTATTAAAACCTGTATTGTGAAATGGTAATACTAAGTTATCGGTATATTCTGTATTGGCCAATACAGATTGTGATAAGCGTTTCTTGAGGGCCACCGCGGCAGTAGGGTTCCTCAAAAAACCACCGATCCTCTTTGACTATTTGTGTTTACGATTATTGATGTAAACAAATGGTTATGCTAAGTTAAACTGTTAGTTTCGTATTCATTCACTTAGCTTTGTGCTAATCCCCCACCTTAATCCCTGCAGGTCATGTCTGATAGGGGCAGGCAGGAGGATTATAGTTGAAAGAATGTTTGACCAGCTGGCAACTCTGATATATGTCTTTTAATGAAAGTTGAAATGATGTAACACCTGGTGGTTATATTTTGTTTTTGAACAAAAATTATGTACATTTTGGTAAATGATATTAATGTTATTTATGTTTTGACCTACGCTTCCAATGTTAAATAATATTTTATAATATCTGCGATAGAGGGTGTTACATGTTAGTTACCGACTTCATCTTCATTCCAGCTAGTTTGTTGTTAAAGATACTCCTATACTAATAAAGATGTAATTAGAGGTAGCTAACAATGTCACTGGTTGGTGAAACAAGGTGTCCGTTTAAACACAAATAAGAATAACCTATCTATTTGAGGAAGTTTGATTAACATGTCATACATACTTTCTAATATCCCATTCGGTTTTGATCAATGGCTTAACGCAAACACATCAAGTCGTATTCGGTTTGTAGTTATTTTAAAACTACAATCCCGACATTTGTTGAGCAAATTTGATTATTGTTGATATGTTTTGTGTTTTTTCACCCTTGTTTGCGCAATACTACATAATAGCATAAACATTCAACTCTTTTCCAAAAATGAATAATACTTGTAACTTTTGCTCAACAAAAAAATTGACATGAAATTCGTGAAAAAAGGCATAAAAGGTGTAGAAACCAAATAGATGTGATTTATTTAAAGCGAATGTAAAGTAATGTAATGGATGTACAAGAAGAGTAGATTGGCGTTTTGTAGCACTAAAGTTTATGATTAATGTTATGACTATCTTAAAAATAAAAATCCAACAAAACAAATAATGTGATTATTTGATAGATTAAAATCGAATTGCAAGTATCCAAAATAATATTACTTTCAGTTGCACACGATGACACAATTCTTGTTATATTCGTTGAAACAAAAGGTGTCTAAAACAAATATCACCCAATCATAAAGGGGTTTTATGTAAATTTTGAAGAACTCGACAAATAAACGTCGGCTATTATTCTGAGCGCCAAAATTGGGGAAATTAAGCGGTGTCTAAAACCCTAGCTCTCTACCGAAGGTACTTTTCATCCGTGTAATTATTTGTAAATGCAAATTAATATTTCGTGCTTTTTGCATTTTATTTGCTCTAAAATCAGTTTAACTTACGAGTGTTCAGTTTTTCGATCGAGTCAGAGGTTTTTCTAGGGTTTATGCCTTGAATGATTACCTCGTGTTACAGTTCATCATATAAAATGCTTAACATTTTAGTTACACCTGGAATTCTTGTATATGTTTGAAAGTTTCAATGTATTCTTAAAATTGGTGAAAATTTTAGCAAGAGTTGGAATTAGTGTTAATTTTAGCTCTAGTTTCTGCATATATTTACACAACATACGCATATGGGTGTTCTTGTGATTTTACTTGCGTATGTATATGTTTGTATCATTGTATGTATGTATGTATCCATTGAAATATTTAGCAATGATTACGTAGGCAAAAAACACTGCTTATCTACAAAACACGCTTCCCTGTTGATCCTTTTATGTACTGTCGTATTGTGAGTGATGCTAGCATAATGAAAGTTCGATGAAAATTAAAAGGCATTAACTAAGATAGTTTTAAAGGAGTGCTTTTTATTGTGATATTGTACATTTACAGGAATGCAGGCGATCTATAAGCAAGTTTAATACTAAAATGAATGGGTTTTTGGTTTCTTTACAAGTAGTTTTAGAAATTACAGTTGTAACTTTTTGGTTGATAAAGGTTCGGATTTCAGATTAGAAGTAAAAAAAGCTATCAAACGATGGTGGATTGGTGGATATCTTTACTTGGGGCAGCAGTTCCTGCATTGGTGGCAGGTCAAGCAATAAGAATGAAGAACAGGAGAGCAGAAGAACAAAGATTGAAGAGTGCTCGTGGCCGTGAGAAAAGTTCTGATGATATTTTTGTATGTGAAAGGGTGTGCACCTCAAAGAGAATGTTAAAGAAAGTTGGTGCATTTTCTAAAGACCCAATTCCTGAAACTTGTGTCACCGTTTGTGGTGTTTCAGAACTTGATGCTTGTGCCGATGCATGTGCGCGGACCGTGTGTGTTAACCAGCATCAAGTGCCGAATTGGAATGATATTTGCTTGAAAAGATGTCAAAGTGAGTGCCTAAAGCTCTCAAACTCTTCAGCTATATCTTCATAATATTGATTTTTGTTTTTAGTAAGGTAAATCAAATCATTTGGTTTCCTTTGTGAAATGTGATATGAAACCTTGATGATTGAGTTATGCTCTAAATATTACATGTGTCTTTTTTATTCTGGCAATTTTATGTAATCGTCTTTAAAAAGATAGTGCAGTTTTTCTGAACAAAGTGTATAGCACTACTGTGAGCCCGTTACTGTATAACAACAAAGATAGTGCAACCAAAAAAGATATTTTTCATATATGCTTACAGTAGAGGTGACAAACTGGGTTGGTTCCTTTGATTCCTTGATGCATGTTATTTCTTTCTCTTCTTAAAGCTCATAGTCTACTAGTTTATAACTGAGTGTGTCTTTTAGAGCAATCTTGATTTTTTTTTTATCCCAGACTAGATACCATTGTTGCAAAAATGAAAAGAGAAAATGACATTACAGTTCGTAAGAGCAAGCGGTTATACATAGATCATGGAAAACATAAATGAGAAAATTAGTTGTAAATGACACATTTTCTCCAAGATTCTTTGTTCTTGCAAACTCTATTCTTTATGTATTTTTGCAAGAACCATGGTTTGAAAACTGGAATTGATCATTATAATTTGATGAGAACATGCCATTAACCAAAATTTTATATGGGGAGATTTGTGTAAGAAAGTTAGGAACTTGATTAGGATTACCATTGAATGACAGGGGAAATTAGTGATGAGAGTTTTTTGGTGGGAAATGAAGTATATGAGGTTCATAACTTCCCAATCAATCACATTCTTTGGATGAGAAAACAATAGCTATAATTTCCCTAACTTCCCATATTCATAATTCCACACCTCCTTATCTTTACGACCACCGTCACCACCACCAACGGATGCTGTACTGTTCACCATGGCCATGAGCCCATGCTTAACACCAAGTTCACGATCTCTGCCTCTGCTAAAATCTCTGTAAGCTGAATCCAAACAAATGCATCTTGTTACTCTATTTAAAACTCTATAAAGGCATCACTGCCTCCAAACCACCATCTTTTCCACCTGGAGCACATGTGATGCTCTGCTTTTGTAGCACAACAAATAGCTGATATCACAGGAGACGACCGAGGGCCGGCTGTTGGGTTCGGGATGGTGGTTTAGTGGTGGCGTCGGGGCTGTTTGTTGCCCGTGAGGCCATTGCTGGTGCCAGATGCGAAGTTGCTGCGGCTAGTGATAATAGAGGGCATCTTATCTTGTTTGTGATAACACCTGCTATGCTATGGGTGCTCAACAGCATTTTACAGTATGCTCTTAACCAAATCAACAAAATGAGATCATGATATGGTGGCATATAATCAGAGGTCATGTGTACAGATTGAAATAGTGAGTCTGTAATTGTGTGAATCTTTGTAAAAAGGGTTTATAGTTTAGGAGTGCATGTAATTTTACACATTTTAATAGTGTATTTATTCAACTTTGAAACATTTCATCGTATGTATTCAAGTTTTACAACCGTCTTTTGTATACATTTAACTTACTACGTCAATTTTAAGCTTCAAAAAAGAAAACAATTTATTTTTTGGAAGCTCAGTTGTCAGTACCAAACACGGTCTCTCATGTAGCAAAAAACATACGTTATACGATTTTTTATAACATGAATACATTCAATAGGAGATTTTAAAGTTGGATTCATATAATACTAAAATGTTATAAAGTACGGTATATTATCAAACTACTGTAAACCTTTGTAAAGATAGATTTTCTGTTAGAATTTCTTATGTTGGAAGTTGAAGGTAATGTTTTGATGATTATGTTAAATCTTTAAATGCGAGTAGAAAGGATAAATGGATTGTGTTTCTAGCAGTGTATTTGCATACTGACTATTGAGGTTAATCGATAGATTTGTTTGGGGCTTATCTTGGAGCTTACTGTTTGTAAGGAATACAAAAAGAAACTCAAAATTTGTAGCTTCTTTTAAGCTTATAAAATCTCCCTCACAAATAAGCAAATAAGCTTATCCGAACACTAAGAGGGTTTGAGGAGCTTATTTGAGTTATTATTGCTTATAAGCAAATAAGCTAGAATTTCTAAGTTTATTTTGAGTTCCTCACAAAGAAGCACAAATAAGCAAATAAGCTTCACAAGATAGACTTATTCAAAAACTTATAGATGAGCAAATAAGTAAATAAGCAAATAATCACTCAAAATACTAACAAAATAAGCTCCAAACGGGCAAATACCCCTTAATTAAGCCAAAGGGATTTAGACCTATTTACTTTTTTTTTTATTCAACCTTGGTAGCACAAAAGATCATTAAATCCAACTACATATTTAAGTAGCAAACATGAAATACCTTTTAATCGTGTACAGTTTGAAGTTGTATTTAGTTTGAAACAACCCTAAAGTAAAAGTTAATTCATTTATTTATATTCATAATTCTTATCACTCTTATGTTAATTTGGTGTAAATGAAATGTATTCCACTTTATAGGTAAAAAAGATTACTTATTTATCTGGGGTATGTTTAGCAAAACTAACTGTTACTTGTAGCTCGAAGCTTATAGCCAGAATTGTTAGATGAAACTTATTTTTAAAGTCAGAAGCTGGAGCTTATTACTCTTTAGTCTCGTTAAAAGTGTTCACTATAAATGCACAAAGTTTTAGGAAATTTCACTAACTATACTCTCCGCCAATAAAGTATCATCGATACCCACTCAAGTCTCTTTTGATTTGTTGAAATACAAAGTGGATACTTATTATGGGACAACCCATGTGGACACGTATTATGGGACGGATGTAGTATTTTCTATAAGTGTTTGGCAAAGCAGCTGGAGCTGAAAGCTTTTAGCTGTAAATTGACTTAAAATGACAAAAATACATTATAAATAAATATATATAGGGTATTTATATAATTTATCATTTCATAAACTATGAATTTATTTTAAAAGCCGGTTTAATTAACCTTTTTTTCTAGAGCATATTTTCTCCGTAAACTCTAGAATTTTTATCATCCAAACAATACTACTAGCTTGAAACTTTTGAAAAAAAATAAGCTTAAGCTCATATAAGCTATAATAAACTTGTGTGATAAATAAATATAAATTAAATATACCTAATATAAGCCAAAGAAAAAAAAAGGTTTCCTTCTAGTGCAGTTTAGCATGGCCTAAACTATGATTAAGTAGGTATTCTTTTCTTGAAAACCTCTAATACTTTGCCAACACTTTAAGAGAATTATCATCAAAGTGCTTCTTCTTTAATTATTAATTTTGCATCTTTATCCACAAAATTACTACTCATTCATTCATTTATTTATTTATATAAGATAAGATAATATGTGCAAAGAATTTAAATCCCATGGAATATGAAACATATACGCAAATACTAAAAGAACCCATTAAAAAAGAAAAAATTACCCATGGAATATGAAACATACGCGCAAATACTAAGAACCCATTAAAAAAGAAAAAATAATTTTATGCGTACTTTTTATACAATTTGATGTACTCCACATAATCTCTTATTATAAGTTCCCAACACATACATTAAATGTTAAGAGGTTTTAATTACACCAAATCAATTGATACATGTAATACAATGTACAACTACTAAAGTTTAAGTTACAAGTACACCATGGGATAAGTTTGATGTATGCATCAATTTATGTGGGTGCTTAAGAAACATAACAAGTCTTAATTTTATATAATACTCAAAATTAACCAACAAAAGTCAAACTTTAATTCTTTCTTGTTTCAAATCAAAATAGGAAGCAAGTAATAATCATGCAAAACCAACCATCACTCTTCCACTATATCATGCATGCTTTCTTGTTATATCATCCATTTGTCCATTCCTTTCTCAACTCATCTCTCTCTCTCTCACACACACACACACACATTTCCATGAACATCTTAGAACGTTGTAGAGAGATAGAAACAAGCTTTTCTGGAGACAGTTTGATCTATGTATATATTGGGGAAATGTAAAATAGTATGAAGTTTGTAGAGAGATGAAGGAAACAATACACCAACCAAAAACATTCCTTGCATCTCTTATTCTCCTCTCTCTTTTCTTTCTCATATTTCTCTCTTTACAATCCCATAAATTTATCCCAAAACCCATATCAGAAGACCTCAAGATCCGACCCGGATACACCTCATACGATACCTACATCCATCACCAGCTTCAAAAAACTACCAACCCAAGGCTCCGAAAAATATGGACCTCTAGAGACTGGGACAGGAAAATTCAAGTTTTCAAACTGTTTTTTAACCGTTTAAAACACGAAAAACTACTATCAAATACATCAAAGTCTCTTTGTGTAGGAGCTCGAGTTGGGCAAGAAGTAGAGGCTTTGAAACGGGTTGGAGTAAACGACTCAATCGGGTTGGATCTTGTTCCCTACCCGCCTAATGTGATCAAGGGTGACTTTCATCACCAGCCGTTTGATGACAAGACTTTTGACTTTGAATTTTCGAATGTGTTTGACCATGCATTATACCCGGATAAATTTGTGGGGGAGATACAACGTACGTTGAAGCCTGGTGGAATTTGTGTGTTACACGTGGCGATATCTAGGAGGTCGGATAAGTACTCTGCTAATGATTTGTATAGTATAGAGCCATTGAAGATGTTGTTCAATGAGTCGGATCTGGTTCGGTCTAGAAAGGTTGACGGGTTTGGGTTGGACACTGAGGTGATCTTTAGGAAAAGAAAGGACTAAAGTAGAAATGATTGCTATGTTGTTAATTGATTACATGATTTCTATCAAATTATAGAAACCTCACTATATACTAAGATTCACCAAATTGTTATTTCCCAAGTTTAGGACTTCAAATCTTTTTGGTATATTGTATAACTTTTGTTCTGTTGAACTTATATACAATGGTTAAAATTTATGTTTACGCATAGTCACTAGTTTTATAGCCCGGACCTTTTCCTAGTGATAATTGGACATGGGTATCAATGAATAGGTCAAAACAAGCTTCAAAGTGAGCATATATCAAGAGAGTACGCAGAACAAAGCAACACGAGAAGAAAAGACAAAAACTGTTCAAAACTTGCCTTAGTTTTTACCCCTGAATCTGACCAAAAAAGTAACTCGAGTGTAATAGAAAGCCTTCCAAACCCAAGACTGTAGTACAGTACCTAAGCTGAGCAAAAAATATAGACGGAATTACCCTTAAACTTATATGGGTTGACTCTCTGGAACAAAGTCAACATGCTGGCTTTCTGTATCCTCCAGTTTTGATGCAGTGAGCTTGGCTCTCTTGAATCTACTTGAACTTCTTAAAAGGTCAGACATTGATATGTTCTTTGACCTGCTCCTATGAACAGTTGAGCAGTAAATCAAGAACTATGGAATAAATAAAAGCCAGAGAAAAGACAGCGGAGGAGAAGTATTGGTATTTCTTACGCACTGTGCACAGCATGGGTTGTGTTTTAACTCAAACAAAAACAAAAGGTAGCTAGGGGGAACGAGCCAGGTTTAAAGTCAGTCTATGTTTTGAATTTCAACGAATACAACAAAATTGTGTTTATTCGTGGATTCAGAATACTAATGTAACCATAATTAACACATTTTTAAAGACAACGCAACCCAACCCGGCTCATTTCTACCCATTACAACCTGGACCTGTATTGACCCGTTGCCCAACCTGCCTGACCCTCCAATCTTTTCATATCTACACAGTCTACAAGAAGGCAAAAAATAAAAGAGAAGTATGTATATCATCAAACTTACTTCGAGCTTATACTATTTTTTCCATCACCTTCCTTTCTTTTCACAGCACGAGACCCTGAGACAAATTGAGATTAAAGTTAGAAACTCAGATAAATAATTGTAAAAAACAAAACTAATATACCCTTTCTTCTTGAGTCTATGCTAGAAGCGCTTTCTCCAGATGATGACGGTGCATTTCTTGAAGGGGTGCGTGTGCTCGAATCAGAATTTACAGCTGCATTATCATCAGCAGCACTCTCGTCAGTATCATTCCCAAATATAGTTCCTGGTGTATTCAGCAAACTCTTTACATTCTGTGAACTGTTCACAACCAATGGATTTTTTTTCACGGTTTGAACCTGAGTCTGGCCAGAAACCAAGTGCGCTTTGTTGCTTTTTTGGTTGTGGAAAGATCTGCCAAAACTTTCTGCGCTTGAGCTTGATTCAGCTGATGGTCCATTGTGTCCTTTATTGGTGTCAATCTTTCTGGCCCTTATTGGAGTTTTCATTACATCAATATTCGGGATCTTTGATTCTTTTGCCACATCAACAGAAACTTTGCTTTTTTCATTTATTAAACAAGATTTCTGAGATTGAGTAGCAATAGCATCCCGTTCTCTGTTCCGCTTATTATCAACTGAGGTTTCAGCAACAGGCGGTTCTTTTGTTTTCTTTTTCGGTTTATTCTGCCTCCCTGACTGTGCACTGTCCTTGCCATTCTCAACAGAAGCAATTTTATTCGGTTGGTGGCCAGAAACAAAGTAGTTCTTGAAATCAATCTCATGAGATTTATCCTTCGGGATATCAAGTTCATTAATAGCATCATGCTTCCCTTCCATCCCAACCTTAGAAACTTCAGAGACATTCACATTCTTTGAGGCTTCTTCAGGAAGACGGTGATGCTCAACGCTTTTAACTTTATCTGGTCCTATTTCAAGTTCGGAAGATTGATGTTTACTTAACTCATTTTCATTTCTTCCAGCAGATTTTTTGGCTATCTTTTTCTTTCTGCTTTTCTTTGTACCATCATCCATCTTCTCATTCGGCTTTTCTAAGTTATCAATAACACCTTCGGCATTAACTTGACTTGTTTTCTTTTCAGTTCCCGAGATTTGGACATCATTGTTGATCAGAATGTCATCATTTCTACCACGCTCAGCATGCAAAGCATTTATTGATGTCATCTCAACACTTCCTTTCCTTTCAGATAGAGGCAAAAGGTTTTCCTCATTTGTCACAGTTGCAACATCCATAGGCTTCACAACAGACTCGTCATTTCTCAAAGCAGATTTCCCAACATCTTTTTTCTTTTTTCTACTTCTCCCGATATCATTTACTTCTTTCATTGAACTTTCTTCCACAGTCTCAGTTGGTTTTGACATTTCCACTACTTTCACAGCAACATCACTCTTCTTAGCAGTTTTGACAAGTGACTCGTCTTTAAATGTTTTCTCTGAAACGTCATTCATTTCAGCATTTGATAAACCCACTTTGTCATCATTTCTCTCATCAAAAATTGGAGCAGGAACCACAAAATTATTGGCGTGCTTCACTAGTGATTCATCTTTTTTCTTTTTTCTACTTCTCTTAATATCTTTTAATTCTTTCACTGATTTTTCTACCACACTCTCAATTGGTTTTAAAAGTTCAACCACTTTCACAGCAACATCACTTTCCTTAGCAGCATTGACAAGAGAATCATCCTTACATGTTTTTTCTGAAACATCATTCCTTTCAGCATTAGACAAACCCACTCTGTCATCATTTTTCTCATCAAAAAGTGGAGCAGGAACTGTTGAAGACATATCACTCACAACTTTAACGGTGTGCTTCACAAGTGATTCATCCTTGTTTATTGCAGCGGACCTCTTGGACTTTCTCTTCTTACCTTCACCTCTAGCTTCCTTGTGCTTATCAATCTGATCACCGGCAGATTCCTGAACTGTCGGTCCTACATCTTTTTGAGACAAATCAGCAGCATCCTTGTTAATGTTGTAAGCTTTATCGATGAGAAATGTAGAAGACACAAGATGATCACCTATTACTGTTTTCTCTGAAACTTCATTCCTTTCAGCAGTAGATAGAATAACCTTGTCATTATTTCTTTGATAATTTAATTGCTCATCAAACACTGGAACAGGATCTGTTGAAGACATATCACCCACAATATTATCAGCAATCTTCACTAGGGATTCATCTTTGTCTTTTGCAGTGGATTTCTTAGACTTTTTCCTCTTACCATCACCCTTATCTTTCTTATGTTTATTAATCTGATTACCTGCAGAATGCTGACCAATAGAGCTTACATCTTTTTGTGATGAATCATTAGCATCCGCATTTATGTTATGAAGCTTTTTAATTTTAGATGTAGAAGACACTTCCTTTTCAGCTGCTTTATGTTTGGAACCTTTCAGATGTCCCACACCAGTTATTCCAGGAGCACCAAGTTCACAATCAGAAGTCCCTACACGAGTTTCAAATAAGTGTAAAAAGAGCAGCCACAAGTGAGAGGGTTCAGTGTTAGCCTATCAAATAATGAAGCCGTAACATTATTTAATTCAGTTAATTAATATTATCTACATATAGCTTTCGAAATAGTTGGGAAATAAATGACTTTACTCAAGGTTATATTTCTAACACCAAGGGGATATTATTTTAATAAAATAACAAAATAGATTATTAGCATATTTGATTTATTCGGGCACTATAGAAAGAGTCAAAGAGATACAATATAATTCAAATATACACCATGTTCTATTAATGTAAATATCTATTCATAATTATTGAGGTAGTTGGAATATTGATGTACATGTACTTGCTCAAGCTTATATTTCTAACACCAAGAGATCAAGACGATACTACTTTAATTATAAATAAGTGAAATACATGTCTAACACATTTTGCTTTAGTCTGGTACTATAGAGAGAGATGCAATAAAATGTAAATGAGCATAAAGGTGTTCTATGTACTAACTCATCGGTGAAGAAGGTATTTCATTCTCCATAACTGCTTTGTGGATGAGTTCATTGTCTTTCTCCTTTTGAGATGGTCCAACAGGCATTTCTTGCAATATATTGTTATCCACGACCATTGCAATATCAGATACATTTTCACTTGCTTCAGTGTTTTTTCGAGGACATGTTTCTTCTCCGACATCTTCTACACTGGAAGGGACAGCAGTGGTTACTTGATCAAGAGCAGAAAAGTTTCCACCTTTGTTGATTGTGGTATTCTCATCACTCAAATCTCTACTTTTTGATTTGTGTTCAAAGAAATTCTCATTGCTTAAGCTAGCTCCGGTGTAGTTTACCTTATCAGTATCAAATGTTAACACTACGTTTTCTAGTGAAACATTAACATTCCCTTCTACCTTTTGAGTCTTGTGTTTTTTCTTCACAGAAGGTCCAGACCCCGAAGCGTCTTCAAGTAAACTCTCATTATGCATTTCACGCATTCTTTTTTTGGAATTAATCTCCTCATTTACAGCATACGGCTTCAAAGGTCTGTCTGCATGACTATCATGCCTACCAATCGAACGACTATCTGTTACCCAAGGCAATGCTAGTTGATCCCCAACCATATGTCTATCCATATGTTGAGTACCACCATCTCGCTCTAACCGGGAAACATCTACCGACACATACCAATTCCTCTTAGCAGCCCGAAATGCACTCTTAATAGGCATAGAGGCTGACAAGCGATAGAAAATTCCTCTTCGTTTTACCTGCCACGTTAAAGAAAATAAAGCATAACTTGAAAAGGAAAAAACATCCAATTCTTAAACCGAGACAAAATACCTTCAAGCATTCGATTCGAACATCTCCAATATCAGGATAGCACTGACGATGCTCTAACATTATTTTCTCTGCATAATAAAACCACAATCACATTTATTAGAAAAATGTACCCATGAATGGCTACTCGAACTCTCACCATTCACATTAGACAGCCGAAAAACGTTCGTCAACACAATGTATTCTAAACTGCTTATTACATAGCGCACATACGCTAAATAAACACACATGAAATAAAACATTTACAAACATGTAACTTCCCTAAATAAAAAGTAAGTTACAGATTATTATCAGATATCAAAGTAAGGCTTTACAAATGCAAACTGCCTGCAAACTGAAAGTGCAGTTCATTTCACGCGATTGATGTAAACACATCACACTAAATTACTAGTGACAAACATAGTAATGAAAAAAATAGGTATATAAAGTACAGTCAATTTCATGCAACCGATATAATTATATAAACAAATTATATACTTAATAATTAATAAATACTAACAAAATAATGAAAAGTATGAATCTAATGTATAGTAAATTTCAGCTGATACAATCATATAAACACATTACATAAATGATATATATGAATCTAAAGTTAAATAAACTAAAAAAACATAACGCAGCGATGAACGCTAGTACACTTAGTAAATTAGGATTTAGAATGATACGTTTGAGATCCGATACTGTGTCGGAATCGGAGACGATCGTTGCTAAATGAGTGTCGAGGCTTGTATCGATGAAAACGGTGTTCTGATTGACTTCACCATCATCGTGTACGGCCGCCGGCGGCATTTTCAGGTGTATTCCGAAGGTTTTGAGGGTTTGATGGCGGAGTGTTTGTGTGTCTTAAGGTGAAATCCCCATTTTTGTAGGGTTTAAACCATGCCTGAAATTAGGGGTTTAGTTTCCCCCGAATGGAAGAAAATGAAAAAGGTACAGTAAAAAATTACTCCGTAAAATACAGTGAATTAAAGGGTCCCAATTTAACTTCTAGTAGGTGTGCTGTGTGCAGCCTACAAACTACTCGCATCAATCATCACATTTCCAATTTCATTTTGTTCTTTTTTCTTTAACCTTTTATTTTCAAAATAATATAGAGTATATGTTTAATAAAAAATAATACTCTAGTAATTATCCCTTATTATCGATTCACCAAGTAAATTGGCAAGTTATCTTGATATTTTTAACATATTATCATGATATAATCATAAAAGGAGAGAAAATGAAATTCTCATGATAATTATAAGGTATTGTTGCCTTTCACTCATGTTCTCCACTTTTAATTAAAATAGACACTTTCTTTTTTACTTTTATATTTTACTTATTATCAACCACACTAAATTGTCTTAAACTAAAAGTAACAACTCATTTGTATTTAGCTAATAAATAAACTTAGTAAATATAGAAGGTTAGCTCAAAATCTATAAATTATCATAATCATAATATACTATATGTAATAACTTCATGTATGTAAATAACAGTTGGCAAATATGAAAATGTTAGCTTAAAATAAGTTTTTACATCTTTAAATCTAAATGATATTTTTAGGCAATAATCTTAACACTAGCTAAAACAATTTATATGTTACAATAAAATAAACTGTTTGTTTTTGTAATCTTATTGTTATGTTAAAATTAACAAGATTAAAGCGGCATTATAATTTACATAATTATATATTTAATTACTTTTAATATTATTATTGTGTGAATAATTTTATGAATTTATTTAATTTGTTGAATTAAATATTTAGTCATGTTTGAAAATCTTTTTGTACGTGCAAGCTATTAATACAAAAAATAACAATTCCATAAAGATGATAACATGAATATTAATAAAACACGTGAATTTAAAATGAAACTTTTTACATCTAAGAATTTATTTGATCTATCCGTTATTGATTTTAAGGTTAAATACATCCCCTCGCGGGCATTTTAAAACTTGTTATAATCAAATAATCAACTTTGTTGTCCCAATTGTAAATCTATTTTTGTAAATTTTGTTGATTAGAAAATTAGAAGGGTTTATTATTTCGTTATACGTTCAACTTTAAATTGTTACTATTGTATGCTCTCAACTTTTGAATCATCTATTGTATGATGTTAACCTTCTAAAACCTCTATTATATGTTTTTTGCGTGTTTTTGGCTACATAAATTGACTCATTTTTTATAAATTTTATACGTACAATAGAAGTTAAATGCATACAATAAGAGGTTTTACAAGATTTACATCATACGATGAATGGTTTAAAAGTTGGGCGCATACAATAGTAACAAGTGCAAAGTTGAGCGCATAACGAAATACTAAACCCAAATTAATATAAAGTTATTTGTTACTATTATTAACTGTTTGTTTTATACTAATTACGTGAAGTTGTTTATTTACTCTCTTAATCGCATAATAAGTATCCACGATCAATATGTACAAACTTTATGAATTTATATTGTTTAGTAGTATGACACTTTTACTATTACTTTTTGTACGAACTCCTATTATCAGTTTTCAGAAAAGTATATAGAGCGTAAAATGATAAGGCTGATATATTACTTTTGGAGGTGGAGTATTATTTTGGAACAACTAAAATGAAAAGAGGAACACTTATTTTTGGACGAAGTGAGTATTAAAATAAAAGAAGAAAATAAAATACTAGTTACATAACTTATTTATTTATGAAAAATAAAGGAAAATGTTTTTTTTTTAAAGCTAACAAAACAATCAAGAAAAAAGGTGAAAAAAAATAATAGTCGAAATAGGTGCGGAGCTATGAGGGTGCAACTATGATTAGCCAAACTAAATTTTCTAATCGGTCTTTATCTATCAAAACAAAAAAAAATTCATTGGTTAATAATTTTAAGTTATATTGATGTATAATTAATGTAATCATAAAATGCATTAATGTGAAATTGATTTCGTTCATTAACACTTGGAAGTTATATCTATCAATAATTAATGTACTAATAGAATACAAAAAATTACAGTATTATACAAGAAACATAATATAGAAAAATAAAATAAAATGATAATATGTATGAACCGGCTATTTCTTATAAGTTATATTGTTAGAAAAAAAATTATTATTATTATGAATAATCAAAGAGAGGAACAAAAACAAAAGAGGAGAAAAAAATCACCACATGACAAAAGTAACAACATTTTATACACTTTCATACGAGCACACTATTGTTTTTCATTATTTGTGTTTGAGAATAATTAGAAAATGGTTAGTACTTTGCAGTAATAGTATATTTTAGGGCTATTGTTAGCATTTTCGGAAGAAAAATATGTTGATTTTTGAGGATTTCTTTTTATTTATTTGTCTTCATCTCTATAAACTTGACTTTTATAAATAAATTAACGGAATAATATATGAGTTATAAGGAGATGATCTATTTTTTTTACCTATATACATAGGATGTTTTGTAAGTTATACACACATGTATGTATAAACCATAGCTTACATTATCCATGAGTCAGTATCGAATTTAGGAACTCATCTTGATTTCACCATGGAAGTAGAAGCAAATGAAATTAACAAAAAGATATTTAGAATGTTTATATGATTTCATTGTGCTATACAGTTAATGGTACAAAATGGCAAAAATCTTTGAGAGATCTTGAGGAGTATACACAAGTGATTTCTATGTGGCCACAACGTTGAGTGCTCTGAAAGTTGAATGCCGATGTCCTCACCATATTTGCTCATACGCAAGAGACTGACACCCTATGGGCATGGGCTAACCGCCAGACTCTCATGGTTTCATGCAAAGTCACTGCTAATGAGTCAGGTCAAAGGTTGAACAAGTAATATCCAGCCAGAATGCTGCGTTTGCAGACCAATATAAGGGCATATATGTACTTTGAGGTACTCACTGCAGGTATGAACCATGACTATTGTGGCTAGCTGGGTCCCTTGGAATGTGGTCTTGGTAGAAAGGGTCGTCCGGACAATGAACAGAGCTTAATCTTGGAGAAAAATTCCAAGCGTTTACTTGTTCTAGTTCATGATCAGCGCTTTTCATAGCAGCTTCTTCTTTGAACTTTAAGAAGAATGTGGATGACCAATAATCTTTTGCCAAGTTCTATAAATGAAAGAACAAGAAATAATGATAGAGGTTTAGCTTAGAGCCTAAACCTTACATATAGAATCATAACATTTGTCTCGTGAAAATTGCAATCTTTGATAAGTTAAATGTCTTGAATAACTGACCAAATACAGAGGTTTTGTGGATCTATATTAATTCTTAGCAACTTAGAAATGATAGATCATTTGTATTTAGACAGTTGATATAAAAAAGAAATAGCTGCAATTTTCATGGGTGGACTTCTTAATGAGTAACAAAGTTGAGCTTTCAACAAATAGAAACTGGGGCAAAGCGACAACTGTTAGTACGAAGGACAGTATCTGTTTGCAAGGGAACGGGTCAAATGGGTTGAAACTCGCTTTTAACTGTATTTTTAATTTATAGATCTAGAATAATTTTCTAATTTGATGCTTATCATAATTAAAACGTCAGTTCTTTATAAAAAAATTAATGTGTCGGCAAGTCATTGACTTGTTACAAAACCCGCCTGACCCGTTCATCTTGCCATCTTTAATAACTTGTGAGTATCTTGGGGGGATCGAGGTGATTCTATTTCTATATCAAAAGGTAAAAACAAACCATGTTTATCAAGTGCAGCAACTCATTGACAGCGTTTTTGAAGAGATCTGGATGAGCAAGATCAAGAGTTGTGAGAATTTCTTGCCGGGTTCTGTGAGATATATTTACCTCCATAGGTGCACCTGTATGCAAATCAAGAAGATAACGATAGTAATTTATATCTGAAAACTGAACAAAATGCACAAACTTTCAAAATGGATGCATATCATTCATGCGACTTTGGTTGTCCATATAGCATGAAAGATCAACCTGAATGTCACATGACACATTCTATCCAATAGTCAATCCCGTATAGAGCCAGAGGTAGATTAGATTAAAATTATATTAGACGTTACAGGAGACTCGAGGGTGATACCTGCGCTTATGTACTTCTCAATAATGTGCCGGACCATGTAGATTCTTTTTACAGCATCATTCACAGGTATTTTTTCAAGCTGTTGTACTTCATTGTAGAAATGGACACTTTCACCAGCAAAACAACTAAAACCTCGAAGAAAGGAAAGTGTAGGTGAGATATACATCAAGAACAATGTATATTGTACAAGTTAAAATAGAGGTGGTAATTTTACCCATTCACTAAAGTATGGGTCATGTCTAGTGGGTACAACAAAAAATTAGCTTAAAAGGACACAGGCCAAATAAGCTGAATCACAAAACCTCCTAAATCGTTACTCATATATTCAAAGGAACTAAATTATTATTTAAATAACATATTTTATCATATTTGACACAAAATTATATATACAAGACTAAGCATCAAAAAAGCATTATCGGATCAACCCAACTTGACCCGTACCATAATTACCCATTTGAACTGAACCTGTTTTGACCCGGTACCCAACCCCTGACCGACCCATTTTGCCACCTCTAAGTTCAGCAATTCATCTGGATTGGACAAAGACAAGACCTGTCAGCAAATTCCATGAAGGATAATCGGAATCTTTTGTTCAATAGAAGTTTATCCAACGGTTCATTTGGATCAACATCTAGAGTTGGATCATTCCGTGACAAAAGCCCACTATCAGGTATTCCAAGAGCTTCGCCCATTGTCTTTACATTAAAGCTTTCCTTCTTGTTCAAGCTCATAACCGAAACCAGCGGTTGAGAGAATGAAATAGAGAAGAAAGCCACCACAAGAATACTTGCCTATGGAATTACAATCAAGGAATATCTCAGCTAAAATATCCAAATAAAGTCGAAGCTTTCACGGCTTCAGGTCTATAAGAAAAGTATAGTGAAATGTAAAGTGGCAGTTTTTGTGATAATCAGGCCCGCTGACCCTAAACACTTTTTTGTTCCATAATACTAATTCTATGTATAATTATTGTGTTAAACATAATCACCAATTGTATTATTTCACACAAAATCTAACTTATTAATATGATTTAGGAGGTTTATGCATAAAAAACACTCTGGATGATTTCAACGCTTCGACCCCTTTTTTCGTTTTGTTAACTTTTTTCATTTGACTCATTTGATCCATCGGAGATAACACATAACCCGGATTGATCCATTTAAAAGGTAAATGGATCAAAATTGCCACCTGTACTGAAAGGTTTTTAACATACCATAACTAAAAGCAGACATCTGGTGGTGACTTGAAGCCACATGATCTCCTCATGCGTCTCATTCAAAACATAAGATACCACCCATACACCTGCAATGAAAAATCTAGAGAAATCGTAACCAACAGGAACTAAATGAAACTTAAAGGAGCATATAAATGACTAGCAACAATTATCCAAATTAAATAGAAACCTAGTGCATTTGATTAGATTAATTACAGAATTGTGCAACTTAACTCAACACATACCAATAGATAATACAGTTGCGAGTATTGCCCGCCAAAGGTCCTTCAGCTCATCGAACTTAAACTCAATATGATGAATGGCTCCAGTAATTCTAACCAAAGCAGAAATATAGAACACAGGAAAGCACATATAGGGAACAGCCCATTGAGTCCCAGTGTGGCATCGATCATTTAGTGGCTGCTTTATGTGCATCACTACAGCACACAAACTCAAATATTAACAGCTAGCTTAAAAGCAAATGAAACAAAAAGCAGGAAAGCAGAGACACACACACATGTATAAAGAGAAAAGATCAGTTCAGTAATTAAATGTAGTTATAGATAGCCTAATGCATGGATGTAGATTGTCTTAGTATTAGACTAAAAATTTGAATCATAATAATGTTGTACAACGGAACGTGAGTGAACTCACACGACATAAAAATAAAGGCAAGAAGAAGTAAGACATAGCCGAAAACGATCAATTATCTTACATGCAGCCCAGGCAATCCAGGGCAGAAGAGCAAGTGGAAGACTAATATATGATCTTACAGGGAATAACCGCCTCCTGAAAATTGCAAGAGAGCAGACTTACAAAGGTAAATTACATAAAGATGCACATCACCTAATTTAGGTTAACTGATATTCTCAGAGTCTCAGAGAGCACAAAAGAATAGAATTACAGATAAGATAGACAGCTTACTTGACAAATACGGAATATAGGTGGGCCGCTTGTATAAGGCGGCAGCTCAATAACAAACCAAATCCTAGTGGACCGTTAACCCAAACTGATACCAAGAAATTGCTATAAGAAAAGATGAATTTAAAGATCAAACTGAACACTTACTGCGATTTTAGTAAATATAGTAAAAGCAAGTCAACCTGCCCAGAGATAGCAGGATTGCCACCAATGTGTTCTGTGAAACCTCACAACATGAAGGGACATCTGCATGAAAGTGAAATACGTTCAAGACACAGTGATAAGAAACAAAAAAACGTACTTCGCGACACAGGAAACAGGAACTTAAGCTGCATTTAGCTGCAGAAAAGTGTTGTTTTCTAGAAAAAAAATTCATGGAAACCTTGAAAAACAGAAAATGTGTTCAAATATGACTTATTAAAAAACCTTTCATTGAAGATAGAAACTGAATTTCCAAATTATAAGTACACTTTTGAAAACTGCATTTTAGTTTTCTAAATATTTTCTTTTCTAGAGATAGACAACTCCTTCTGATTTCTAAGTTGAAAAACGAAAACATTGGAACATGTTTCCAAAATTTACAATAGTAATCTAGATATAGATAACATTTCTCATTTTTTACAAAAATGGATATAAAAATTAGAAAAACATTTTTGCAACTAACCGCACCCTTAAAAGAACAGTAGCTTTACCGCAAGTGATAGCAAAAGATTGAAGCTAGCAAAGATCTGAATCGTTGGAAGCCAAAAGCTACTTCCTTTAGGCCGCGGAACCTCGTGAATTAAAAACGGTAAAGTGGACCTCAGCAATAGGCTACAAGTAAAAAACTATACTAATTAATCATCATTCATATACACACAGTACCATATATCAACAGCAACAATTCTGTTTTCACATGCGTTAACCGATGTGTAAATTCATTAATCAGCGTGAAAATACAGAATTTTATCAACTATAAACTATAATGTGCAAGTATGTAACGGAATAAGAATCTGTTAGCTCGCCTATGTCTATCATTTCTAGCATAAAATCACCAATAATAAACTCTTAGAAATTATACAAATGTAAATACACACACACGCACACTCGCAGACACTGTGTGTGTGAAATTTTAAAGCAAAATTCTAGATCAATATCAAATTAACTGATCTGAAATAAAATGAGCTTTAGTAACTTCAAATTTCTAACTACATATGCTCATAAACTACGTCATAAACAATATTCATCCTAATAATACAGCATAATTGTTTAAATATATATATGTGTGTGCATCGATATGATATGTATGAGTAAATTTGGGGAAAATGAGACGTACAATAAGAAGGAGATGATAGAAATGGAGAGTGCAACGTAGTCGCTAGGACAACCGCCGATGACGTCACAACCTGCGGTCATTTTGTACGGTGGCGAATGACTACTGGCTATTGCCGGCGAGCTGCCGTTGATCGGTGGACCGGAGCTGTTGTTTTTGGAAAATTCATTTATCGTTCACAAGTCCAATTTTAGTTCATTTCATAGTTTGACGGTTGACCCGTTTTTGTACTTATGTAAGAAAACGATTTACTTTACAATTAATTCTGAATTGGTTCAACAAATTTTACTTATTAGCTAAATATATGGAAAAAACATACATCGTCGTGCGAGATGCAATACTCACGTTCCGAAATGTTAATATTAACTTTTATAATTTTATTACGTATATATTATCTTTAGTTGATAATTTATAAAAAACATAAATTTTTCTAAGAAAATCTATTATTTTCAAGCACCGGTGCTTTTGATAAATGTATTTGATCATAATGTTAACTAGTTTAAGACCCGCGACAACATGAGAAATTTAAATTGAATTTATAAAATGAGTTATTTTTTTTTTTAATGTGCGTTGATGTTAACCTTATTTTAATTGTTAGATCGTATTGTATTAGATATTGTTTATATGTGTTTTATATTACATCTTCAAGTAAGAAGTGAACAATTAGTAGTTTTTTGTTACTAATAAAATTTATAAATTATTTAATTAGTATAGAAGTGTTTGGAGTATGATATTTGAAGTATATAGTTGGAGATGAATTATTTTTGGAGTTAAAAGATGCTTAAAAGATGTCATTTTTCCTTCAAATCTGAAGTTGAAGATTTTGAGATTGTTGGAGATAGCCTAAATTTCATGTTTTTTTATTGGTAGATACTCCATTTATGTTTTATGAAAGTCTCAATAGTTTATTAAAAATAATTATTAGTAAGTTTGTTCAAAATAATTATTAGTGTGTAATATTTACTGAAGTTTTTTAACTTTATTATGTTTTATTTTATATCTACATCTATAAGTTAAAAGTTAATGTTTGCTTGTGTTGTAGAGGTTCTTGTGAAGATTAAGTTTTAAGGTTTGTTATATTGGTTTATAAATTCTTGTAGATAGGTAAAATCTTTTAAGATATTCAGTTAAATAAATTTTAATATTTATATAAAAATATAGGAAAGTTACATAACAAATATTTTTTTTAGATTACATTTAAAAAACATGTAGGTTAACTTGACTGACATGAATTTTCCTGACTTGTAAAATTTTTGATCATTGAAACGCATCTAATATTTTATTTATAGTAACATTGAATAAACATATATAATGTACACATGTCTTAATTCCAATATTCTTCCATATTTTGTTTTCTTAATTGCAAAATTTCAAAATAATAATTAAGTTGATATATACAACTTTTAAACTTTATATACATTATTTTTATTTGGTTACACGGATTAATTATAAACTAACAAAGATCATGTTTAACATATTCTCAACAATCTGAATAAATATGACATCCATATTGTATCTTCTTACATAATGAAGTTGTGTAGGCCCATTTTGGTTTCAATGAAATAGAAATCATAAAGTAAAAGTATTGAAGCACCATCATTTAGCTTTAAAAATTTACATTAAAGCCAATACTGTGTGTAGATCATTACAATTAGACACATGATAGATTATCAAACGCCATTGTTGACATTTAATTTTTTGCGAACAATTATTTCGTAAGAAAGTGTCTAACAATTAGGAATATTATTCAAAATGGGATAGCATTTATCGTAAAAAAATATGATAAATGGGATACATTCAACATTCAATTAACAAAAAAAAAAAAAAAAACAAAAAAAAAAAAAAACAAAAAACTTCTAAATATTATCCTTAAAATAATTAAACAGAATGCTTCACATCCCAAATAACTAAATGTGAAGTTGATATATTTAGTCTTTGTCAAAGAAGTTGAGATCTATGATGTAATCATTATCGATATCCACTACAAGAATTATGGGAATTAGGGACGGACAAAAGTCATCGCTAAAGCCCATAATGTCGTCGCTATAGAGCTTCAGGGACGACATATCGTCGCAAAAAGGTCGTCGTTGTAACCTCGCATGAGTAGATCTAGTGCGACGACTTTCAGTCCTATAACGATGATTTTGCATCAACATGTACACTTTTGGGGGGCATCGTCGCTAAAGGGTTTCGTCGTTTTTTTCTTTATTTTCTTGTAGTGATCACGTCCAAATGCACGGAGTTGTTTGATTAGATCATCGGTCATAACAATCTTCTTGTGGAGTTTGTTGAAAGCATCTTGACCAGGCTTCTCTTTGCAAACATTCATCTTCAACCAATCAATAAAATTATCTATATGAGGTGTACCTATAAATTAATAAATAAAATAATACAACATTAAATAGATATAATATTAGGGTGTATACTATTATTATTACCTTCATTATCATCTACATCTTCAAATTCTCTTACAGAATGTTCATCAACAACAAAGAAAATATAAAATAAGTTTTTAAAATATAAATGTAACATAAAAATAAATAAATAAATTTATATGATAAACAAAGAAAACAAACTAAAAAATATAAATAAATTAAAATATGTTTAATTAATTACTATTACTATTGAAAACCAAATTAAAATAATTAATACCTGTGAAACGTTTGGGATCTTCATTACGATGAACATTCGGTTGTTTGCTTTTAAAAAAACAGATGATTATGCACATTTAAAAAACATTCAACAATGAACAATTTTACTTTAAATTTAAAACATACACAAAATATAATCAAAACTGCCCGCGTTGTCCATATAGAGACTATATACAATGATAAATACTATATACCTTTCGATTTCTTATCATGTTGCATATCATCGATAGAAGATTGATTGGAGATTTGGAGGGTTTTTTTTATGGATCAATTTTGAATCTGTAAATGAGAGAAAAATTAGAGATAAAGAAAAAAGAGAAAGCGTGAGATTTGTGAATATATGGGAAATTTATATTTTAAATAAATACATACGTCTTTATCTATCTTGAGAAAAGATTGTAATTTATTTTATAGTCTTTACGTTTTTCTAAAATTTAATTAGTATTTGACAATATCTTTTTCCTATTTTTTTTTATTGATTACCTACTTTACGTTTTCTAAATTTTATAAAACGATTTAATTGTTTTTAAGGGCTTAAGGGTGTTAATTGTAATTATTAGGAATTAATCCAGATGGTCGGATCGATTTGGGAAAACATAATTTAGGGTCAGGATTCCTCCATTATATTCTGGTTTAAGTATATTTTATAGATAGATTGTAATGATGCATTAATTTTTAATGCCCAAATAAAAGAAGAAAAAGATGCCATTTGTCTAGTAAGAAATGTACCATTTAACTAATTATTATTTTACATCAATGGAATTATCTTCTATTTTCAATCAACTAGTTTAGAAGTATACCTTTGTCTTTATCTTTATTTTGCTCACGTAACTGTTTACTTTTATACTTTATGTATGGGAAATATTTCGTGCTATTGAACTGCATAAAATAAAAGGTGTTTTTAATATAATCGGAGGGACCATTTATGTATATATGAAAAGGTTAGAGAATCAAAAATATAAAATATGTAATTTTCTTTAAATGTTTTGTGCCGTCAATAGCATAGTTGCTATGCCCATTCCAAAAGAAAATCAAAATTAGAAACAAAACAAATAGTAAAACTTCAATGATTTATCATTATCAAACATTCTCCATAAACATGGAGGCTTATGTTATGGATTCTCTGAATCCCCTAAAATCTGATTGCAGAGAATCAAAAGAACACAATAACTATTAATTTGTACATCTACATAAATTCAATTAAAACAATCAAATAAATAAAAAAAGCCAAATACAAATTGAAAAAATGGAGCTACTTATATATGGTACACCATGTTATGGTCACAAAATAGTGCCCAGAAGCCATAGGTGCAACACAAGCCAATAAGCGATAAGGCCTAGCCGCGCCCTTGGTCGACGCATCAAAGCTTGACCACCAGATACCCTGTACAAAAGCGAGTAGGGCCATTAGAGACTATTAAAGGTGATATTTTGACCAATTAATTTATCAGTGAATCGATTTGGTCATGATTCATCTTAAATATAAGTAGAACGAAAAAAATAGCTAAAGGGGAAATGGGTCAAAAAGGGTGAAAGTCGCCCAAATTCTATGTTTGATTGTTTGGCAAACTTTGATTATTTAAGGAATTAACAGATAAACTCACCAAAAATGATATTTTGTAAGAAAATAAGATGAAGTGTGAGATGGGTTTTAAGTCTCTCAAATTAGGATACAAGTAGTAGATAAATCATTATATTTTACCCTTCGATAACAAGTTGTTATAAAACTGATTAATTGGCCCTTAAATAATCATATAAAGCCATATTAGTTCATCCAAACACAAAAACATATCAAATTAAAGCATTTACCAGATTCCGTCGAGTCGATCTGCAATCATCTTTCCTTGGACCGGCACCAAACCCGAAGTGTGGAGTGATTTGAATATATGACCTGAAATCATAGGAATTCAATAAAGTTTTCCCAAATATGATGGGTATGTTTGGAAAAATTAGTTGGAGCTGGAAGCAATTCGTCGGAGCGTTTATTTTTATAGAACTGTTTGGCATAGTAGATGGAGTTGGTGTTGGATAATGTAAATTCACATAAAATGTCGAAATAAAAAAAGTTAGATAGAAAGTAATTTTAAAATATAGTTACAGGATAATAGTAATTTGCTTTACAAAGAAGAGCTCTAACCCTTTCTTGAAAGCTACAACGAGCTTTTTGTTTAGAAGCTTCTAGAAAAAAATTTAAAAGCTAAAAGCCCTTGCATCCAAACAAAGTTTTTTTCTTTAGAGGAGCTTATTTTTTGAAATCTAAAAGCTAGAAGCTCCTATAAGCCACAAAAAGCTTGTAAGCAAACATGCCCAATGGCTTAACACAGAATGAATAGTAGAAACATTTTTTAGAACCAAACCTTTATCTTCAACAGTTTCAGCTTTATCGAGCAAACGGTTAGACTCTGAGTCGATGGTTATTGCAAGCTGGTCATTCGATCCCTTTCGTAAAGATCTCATTTGGGCAGCAGATGGCACCAAAGGCAACCCCGATTTCCCAACTGGAACCTGTAAAAAACAAATTCAAAATTAAAATTATACAAGTAAGAGCTCTAAACATACAGCATTAATCTGTGTTATGCTCGTTCCCTTCCCGCAGTCCCACTCATGTGATACACAGATATGGAAAAACGTTAAGCTAGTTTTAGTTGTTGCATATAATGTGCTTAATTTATTTTAGCAGTAATAATAGTACCTAGAAGCGAAAAAATGGTTGGGTGGGGCGGGTCGAGTAGCAGATCAAAACGGGTCACTTTTGTAAACAGTTGATTCTTTTTATAGATTAGCGATGTCTCAAATATGATTAGAAAACTTATATAATTTATAAAAATATTTTTCCTTCTGCCTAAAAAGATCTCAAGAGGTTATACGCCTTAAATATACACTTTGGTCGACTTTCGACATATTGACCTGTTCGACAAGTTTGCTTTTCAGTTTACTTTTTTATTTACTTGTTTGACCCGCTAGAGATACACATAACTCGAATTAACCCATTTATAGGTAAATGGGACAAATTGCTACCTCTTATAATGCCACATTAGATGAACACTATGACAAAGAAATATTGAAATCAGACACAGAAAATCAAAGAGGCAATGCTAACACATACCTGATCATCAATTTCTGATATTTCTGAACCAGCAGGCAAAGAAGGTGGTTCAAAGACACCTCGTTCATGTATTGTGTCTGGTCCACCTGTCCTATTTTGATTAAAACCTTCAAGTAACTTAACCTTGCTCGATAATTCTTCTGCAATTTTCTGGGTCTCCGACAATTTGAATCTTGAACTTTCGCGATCCATAACAATGTCCTGAACAAGCCTCTCGAGTATTGGGAGCAGGCCCGCCACATCAGCAGGTTTCTTGATTCCAACAGATTCATCACCTCCTAACTTTTGAATAATATTCTGCAACCCATCTTTATATTCCCCTTTCAAACGGTCAACTTCCTTTGAATGTTTTGAAATGGTTGATCGCAGGTCTTCTTCGGCATTAGTAACCAAAATCAACTGGTCTAGCACTTCATTTACATTATCAACTATATAAAAGAGCTTTTTAACTCGGTCAGAATGTTCGGGCTGTATCTCGCCCCCTATAAGGTTTGGGAAGGGGATTGCAATCCCGTCTATCTTATCGAACAGGGCTTCTATTTGTGAACCTGATAAAAGAGCATTTGCAGCTTCTTCCCCTGAAAAAATTAAAATAAAGAAAGTATATCAGAATTGTAGTGACACTCGCAGTTAATCATAAACTTACAGGTGGCAAATTTTACCCAATTTATGAGCCATTACCCAACCCACCAGCGCTGTCCACCTTTATAACCATCAATCGAATCAAAAGTTTACCATGATCTTTAAAAGACGAAATACTTTGAGCAGATAATTGCCGTTTGATTTCATGCAAATCATCTTCTTTTGCCCGATATTCTTCTAACTGGGAGCTCATTTCATAGCACACGTTTCCAGAAGCTTCTAGTTCAGTCTCCAATTCAAATACTTTTCTTTGGAATTCGTCATTTTGTTCTTCGACGTTTTCATACATTGCCCTTGTTTTATCTAATTCACCCAGTAAATCTTTAATTTCTTCTTTCGATTTGTCATACATTGAACTAGCTTTCTCTAATTCAGATTGTAAACGTTCGATTGTGGTGGACATGTTCTCTTTTACACTAACATGCTGTTCGATTAAACTTCGAACGTTTCTAGAAGCAAAATGCAGCTCATTGGCAGCATCCCTAACATCTGCTACAGTCACTTCATCTAATACTATAGGATTTAATTTCTCCAGCTCAATTTCGGGGTCGGTTTGGAGAATATTATTATTGAAAAGAAATTTCAGATCTTTGGTGACATCAGCACATGCAGATACTAGAACTTTCATGTCACGTTCCAGCAGTACCACTCTATTATCCAGTATTTGTTTTTCCATCTGCATGTTATTCACATTTTGCTGCAAGGTTTTAGTTTGCTGAACCATAGATGGCATAGTATTCCTTATTGCCTCCAGTTTTTTCAACAAAGATGCAATTATGTCATCAACGAATGTTGAGAAACTGCCAAATTGATCAGAAAGGATTTGGTTTTTAGTAGTCAAGCTATCCAAAGTTTTTCCAACATAAGAAGTGATACCCTCGGTATCTTCAGCATCAAACTTGACATCAATCAGCCCAGGGTTCAAGGCATCGTTAAGGCCAGTAGGGAGGAACGCTGGTGACTGGAAAGTCTCCTGTATCATAAATTTAAGTTTTAACTATATGAATCTAAGATGATTTGTTGGTTTATAAGTAATGAAAACCCCAAGAAAATAAATAGAAACATGAAAAAAAACCGAGTATGAATAGTAGAGATACCTACAGATTTGGAACTCTTTCTGAGAGTTAGTATGATTGTGTTATCTTTCAGTTACAGTATTTCAATGCCAAATTTTTGACGTCATGATAAGACAGCGACATACAAAACGTTGTACTCCTTGTTACCAATAGCCATAATGATTATAGAAACTCAATGATTACGGAATTAATTGAACTTTTTTGATAAAACAATTTAAGAGCTTTTTGTGCATCCAAATACACTTCGGTTGACCAGTTCAAGACGTTTCCTTTGTAGTTACATCCTTAAAATTTGATCCGTTAGAGATAAAACATAACCCAATTCAGCTCATTTTATATGTACATGGGTCGAAATTGCCATCTCTAGAATATAGACAGAAGAAATGATTAACTGATTATATTACCTCAATAGCAGGATGATCTTGCCACTGTTCTGAATCACAATTATTCCTCATATCTTTCAAAATGCCATCTATTTCTTTTAAGCTTTCAATTTTTCTGTTGAAACTTTGCTTAAACAAGGACAACAAAGATTCATCTTTTATAAACACTACAAGGTTTCCAATAAAACCCGAGATATCCGGGGCCCTTTTATCATTCTTGGCAGCCAACTCTTGCCTACATGTACTCAACTCGATTTTGAGGGTTGAAATCTCCAGCTCAGCTTCTTCTTTCAGCTTCTTTATCTCACTCTCTAATACATTTTGAATATCCACCGCCTTCTCATTTTCCTGTGAAAACTGAGAAAGATGTGTCTTCAACTGAGTCATTGCATCTTCAAGGGACTGTATAGTCTTATTAGCTTCATCGAGATTACTAACATGAACAGACACTTCCTCCTTAAATTTCTCTACCTCCATTCTAGCCTCTTCTTTTTCACTCGAGATCGCAGCTATGTTGTTTTCTGCAAGTGACAACGCATCTTCGACGTGACACTTGGCGATCTCTAATTCACTTTTCTCTTCAGTTAGTAAGCTAACACTTTCCTCTGAACCTGCAAGTTTATCTTCCAGTGATTTCAACGTTTTCAGGGTTTCCACCAATTTGTTATTCAATATACCCATTTCTTCCTTTAAAATTTCCAATTCTTGTTCTGCCTGAGTGTTTGAAACTTCTAATTTTCTCTTTTCTTCAGATAATTCAGAAACATGCTTCTCGGAAACTGATAATGCATCTTCAAGAGATTTCATAGTGCTCAATGCTTCAGTCAACTTGCTGGCTAGTTGACCGGCTTCATCTTTTACATCTTCCAGCTCCTGCTCTACCTGAGCCTTTGCAACTTGACATTCATTTAAATACGTTGCAAAACACTTCACCTTTTCAATTGGCTCATTCACATCTACAGGAAAATAAATATTAATACTATCAATTGTCTCAACTACTTCCTGTAATATGCTGTTGCTCTGAGCTAAAAACTGCCCAATTTGATCCCTTTCATATTCCAACTTTGGAATTTGATCCCTGCAGTCACTCAATGATGATTCTTGTTTCTGAAAGTCAACCATTAATGCCTCAATCTGAGCATTCTTTTCGGCCATTTGTTGTTTCATATTCTCACGTTCTTGAACAAGACCCTTTCCTTTCTTAACTGCCATAGACAATTTCTCCCTCAACAAAGAGGCTTTCTCCTCAGATCGCTGAAGATTTATCTGCAAAGAGTTCCGTTCATCTTTTAGTACACGAAGTTCTTCAGAAGCGTTTACTTTTGATCGACTATCCAGCTCCAAATCAAGAATTTGCTCATAAAGCTTGGATTCCAAACTGCTTACGTACAACAAATTCTGAATCTTTTCAAGTACTTCTTTGTCCATCGGTGAAGATTTGGTGGAATCCTCCTGAACTCGGTCATACTTGCATGCCATTTCTTCCAACTCCTCTATAAGATGGTATTTCTCCTGTGTTTCTTCTAACAATGATGCAGTTAAACGATCAATTTGTGCACGTGCGGCCTCTTTTGTTGCATTATCTTCATCTTGTAGCTTAACATTTTGATCTTGTAGCTGAACATTTTGATCTTTTGCAAGATTATATGATTCCACTAGCCAGCTAACTCGAGATTCAAAGTTGGGAAATTCTGTGGCTTCTGGTAACCCAAGAGTAACAATTTCTGCGCATTTTTCAAGGACCATGTCCCTTTGCAGAAGAGATTCTTGTAGCGAGTTAGCAAAAATTTGAACCTGAGTCAACTCACTGTTCCTTGACTCAGCAGCCTCTAGGGCAGTTGACTTTTCTTGTAATTCAATCAAACATCTTTCGAGTTCACTGGTTTTCTCAGCGACCAATTGCTTCAATGAGTCACGCTGCTGAACCAGTGCCTTTCCTTTTGTCACAGCCATGCTAAGCTTTTCTTTGGTATTATTATACCTCGTTTTCTCCTGTTCGGCTTCCCCCTTAAGTTTCCCAATTTCTATATTCAGCAACTCGATTGTTTCTCTGTTTTTATCAAGTTGTTCCATCAGCTGTCCATGCTGATATTCTAATTGGTTACTTTTGTCGTTAAAATCAATCTCTTTCCTTTTCAGTCCAACCAACTCCTCCCGTACAGAAGGAAAAACCATCTCCATGCCATTTTGCATCTCGAAACCCGAATTAACCTCTGTCAAGCAATGGCCGAGCATTTCAACTTCAGAAAGGAAGTAGCTGTACTTCTCAAGCAAAAAGGCGGTGCTGTTTTCAAGATAAGATAACTTCCCACTAACCGATGTATCAGCCAATTCCACCTCACCAAAGGTAATTGCAAGAGAAGATAAAATCCTATCTGCAATGACCTCAAACGATGACATTTCATCATATCTGAGTTTTACTTCATCATGTGATATTGACTGCTCATTGACCTTCACCGTAAGATCCTCAATCTCTTTATCCTTCATATATAGACTGGCATAAAGTTCCCTGATTGTGGCCTCAGCCTGTGATTGCTTGTTCAGAGAAAGCTCAATAAACTTGGAGCACTCATTTACCATCTCATGCAAGGGTAAAATGGACTTTTCATCACCATCTTCTGTTTCCAGTGTAAGCTGATCACTAGAAAATGCACCATCACTTACCAATTGTTGCTTGCTTAGAGCCTTGAGTTGATGATGCAGATTACTAACTTCTTTCACCACCGCCTTTCTTTCTTCCTGCAAAAGAAGCTTATATTAGTTAGCACACTTGCAACATAGGTATGGTACAAAAAAGGTGATAGCCAACCTCATAATCCTGTGGAATGATTTCTTTTTCTTTATCAATTTCAGGCGCCTTATATTGAATATCTTCAGCATCATCTCCAAACGGCTGTTGGCGAGCCCTAGTTCCAGTACCAGGGGATCTCCCTTCACCAGAAACCAAGTCATCAGGACAATCCACAAACTCATCATGTCCCACATCTTCATGTGTCTTTACATCAGGTAGATCGTCCTGTACAGCATCTACTCCTGTTACTACTACCCCGTCGTCCTGCTCTAGACGCTCAACCTGAAGATAGCATACTATTTTTTCTTATCAACACAAATAGAATAAACAAATTCAACTACTATAAAAGTCTAACGTGTTTGTCAAGATTACATTACAACCTTTCGAATCGTGTCAATCTCAAGCTGAAAAAGACATATATATAGGGAAGTTCATTTGAGCTAAAAAGCTTGAGAATCAGGGAACCAATCTGAGCCCTTACATCAAAGAATGTATATGGTCCAGATCAACTCTAATCACAATGATAAGGTTTTAAATCACATGTAAATATCTTTATTTACATAATCACATGTAGTTGAAGTCAAATCATATCTAACTAAAGTCAATCTGGACCATCCAGTTTAATCTAAGGGCCAAGATTGGCTCCCCGGTTCTCAAGTGATGGGAAGGCTCAAATGAGAACCACAAAAAGGTAGAGAACGTGAGAACTACAAACTTACGTAATAATTCACATGTAAACCTACACCAATATTCACATATGAATGGACTTAATTACATGTGAATTAACACGTAGGTTTGTAGTTCTCACGATTATCAAACTTACGTATATAGTACACCTATTCTTTACTATATAGTACACCTATTCTTTACCTGAGCTATATCAAACTAGAATGCTACAGTATTTAACCTATAATAATTAATTGATAATTGAAAACAATATGTAAGAAAGCACAAACATAAACACTAAACTGATCACCTGATCAATAGAAGCAGCATCCATTTGAGCAGAATCAACTGACTCAATATGAACAAATTCATTCTCTCCAGCTGTTGGACTCCCTGTAGCCTGCTCTGATTCATTATCATCTTCCATATCTGTAGATCAGAAATATAAACCGATGAGATCTACAAATTGAGAATTAACACATTGAATCCAAATCTAATCTCCATCAACAAATATTTAATTATTATTTTATAATATAAATGATTTGAATAAGAAAACAAATAGGTTAAGACTTAAGAATTGACCTTAGATTTGAGAATAGAATGTGACTATAGTTGAATTGAATTTGAAATTGAATACAGCATAGATTTTATGATATCATCGAAACGGTGTTTATTTTGGGGGTTTCTTGATCTGGAATCGAATTTGGTTTTTAACGTTTTTTATTTTTGTTAGTGCACGTGACCAATTATAGTTACAACTCGCCAAGTAATAATTAGGTTAATATACACATTTAAACTGCTACGTTTACTATTTCTAACCTATTCAAACTCGCAAATACACTGTATCAACTCATTATTAACAAATAAATAACTTACACCATTATTTCTTTTAATTCTTAACCATTTATTTACTTCAATTTAACTCCAAGTTTCATTTTAAGTACATAACAAATCTTAAATTTTATATATTAGTTCACATCTTTTCCATCTATAAAAAATTATAATTTTATAAATTGATCAAAATTTAAACTATTTATGAAGTCTACATAAGAGTTTTTAAAAATATAAAATAGTTAATATAAGTCTTAAAGAGAAATATATTTGATTTTTATTTATCTATAAACAAATAAGGTGTTATATTAAATAAACACACTTTATTTATACATATTAATCATTTGTTGTTGTATAATATATTACATAAGAATTGAAGATAGTAATCAAAGAAGCAAATAACTTTTACTATTACTTTTTTATATTATTATTTTTATATATAAGTTGTAGCTTAACCTAAAGAAATTATCAATATAAAACTTACTAATTCATGTTATAGTTATTATCAATGTTTTGAAACCCGAATTGACCCGAGTTGTTTAACCGGTTGAACTGAGACCCGGGCATCTAACCGGGTCAATTAGAAGCGGGTTTTTACTGTTTTTCAAATTGGGTTGGCCCGTCAAGTTTTCCGGTCGAACCGGTGACCCGGAACCCAGCGGGTTAACCTTTTTTAAAAAAAAATTTTTCTTCATTGACTTGTTGACTGAGATATAAAATTACAAAGTACAAACCCTAAAAAGGAAAAGAGTTAACGGTAGCACACAATTGACAATCCACACTTCTTTCATAATATTGGTTCTTCTGTAGTTCTGTTAACAATCGGCAATCACCAACACTTTGGTGAATTGATTTTCGGTCCCCGTACTTAACGATCGGTTTATGTTGCTTATGTTAATGATCCACTAAGTTCTTCTACTGAGGTAATTTTGATTATATATAATTGGTGTCACGTATTGTGAAAGTATGAATTTTGTGTTATTATTCACAATATGATAATTGATAATGTGTAGGCTATGGAACCTAAAGATTCTCAATCCAATTCTTCGGTTCAATCGAATGTAAGAGGGAAGTTGGATAAAGAATGAGATCATGCAACCGAAGAGATGAATGCCCAAGGGAAAAAAGTAATCATTTGTATTTATTGTCAAAAGATGTTGTGTGGTAGTGGCATAAATAGACTTAAGAAACATCTTGCCGGGAGACAAAGTGAAGTAGCCTCATGTAAAAAAGTACCTTCGGATGTTCGTTTTCTAATGGAAGGTCTTTTGAAAGAATTGGAAGTAAAGGTTAAAAAATGGGGAAGTAGTGTTAACATCTTGGATGATGATGATGAGGAGGAGGAGGAAATACAATTGCAAAGTAAGGAGAGATTACAAAGTATGGAAAAATGAAAAGCTTCGTTACAATTTCATCCTTTCTTTACAAAAGATATAAATGATTCTTCTCAGCCCATTATTAAATCCGTTATGCAAATTAAGAAAAGACTACATGATGTAAATTTGGCTATTGCTATGTGGTTATGATGCGTGTATACCTATCAATGCATGTAATTCGTCATATTTTCAACATGCAGTAGATGAAATAGCGGATATTGGCTATGGTTACAAAGCACATACTTATCATGCTTTGAGGGTTAATTTATTGAGTGATGCAAAACAATCATTTTCACTACTAATAGATTCTTATAGAAAGGAATGGATTGAAAATGGTTGCACAATTATGAGTGATGGGTGGACGGATAATAGGCAAAGGCATTTGATTAATTTCTTAGTTTATTGTCCTAAAGGGATAACATTTGTTAAATTTGTTGATGCATCCGATATTCAGAGTAACGCTGTTAATTTGTGCAATTTGTTTAGTGAGATTGTGGAAATGGTAGAGCCAAAGAATGTGGTTCAACTTGTTACAGACAATGCTGCAAATTACAAACTTGCTGGTAAGATGTTAAGTGACAAATATGGTACCATTACTTGGTCTCCATGTGCAGCCCATTCTATAAATCTTGTAATGAAAGATATTTCAGAGTTGGATCACGTGAAAAGTCTAGTGACTCTTGCTTCGAGGGTTAGTGTTTTTGTTTATAACCATAAATGGCTTTTAAATTGGTTGAGAAATAGACCAGGCTGGACAGAAATCGTACGCCCTGGTGCTACTCGTTTTGGTACCTCTTTCATTGCTTTGAAAAGTGTGCATGATCATAAGGAAGATTTGCAAGCTATGGTTATATCTGGTGAGTATAAAAAAATGTTAAAAGTAAAAACTACAATTGAATACAAGGATATTATAATGAATGAACTGTTTTGGAAGAACTATTTGATTATGGTGAAAGTGATGAGTCCATTGTTGAGGTTTTTGAGGTTGTGTGATTCGGATGAAAAACCGGCATTGGGTTATGTCTATGAGGGAATGTATAGGGCTAGAAAAGGGGTAAAAGAGCTATTTAAAAGAAATAAAGAATTATACAAGCCGTTTACTGAAATGATTGATAGTCGTTGGAATAGGATGTTGCGTATGAGTATTCATTGTGCTGCTTATTGGTTAAACCCGGCTTTCCAGTTTGCTGGCCAAAATGTTGTTGACAAGAAAGAGGTGTATATGATTGAGAAGAACCATGATCCCAGAGACTGTTTAGATGTTACAATGGTTTTAGGCAAGTTCCGTGATGTAGAAGGTACTTTTGGTAGGCTCAGTCCCGGTAAGATTAAACTATATTATATAGTTAAATATATTATTATGTTATTATTATTAAATATATCATTTTGCTAACCATTTCTTTTTAGATGAATGGTGGAAACCTCATAACATACTCTTTTTCAATTACATATATACTTTTTTTTATCTTATCAAACTTTAATTCAAGTGTCTAATTTAGGAATGTAATTTTCAGTGTCATATCGAACTTGCATAAATCTCCGTTTCAAATACATACCTTAAATGTTTTACTACGTATATTATATGTGTTATTAGGATGAATATGCGTTATATCATTCCTATAGTTGAATAACTTTACGATAATTTCAACTTTACTTTAGTATGTTACGAGTAATATATTGCACGACTTTTATATTTTGACCTTTTATTTTAGTTTACTAATTTAAAAATATATACCGAGTGAGTTAGAGAGGAAAGGAGGGGCGGAAAATTTCAGCCCTTGATTTTTTTAATCTACAAGTCAGATTCGGTGTATCATAAGTTTACTGCATCATAACAACGTTGCATTTTACCTTTAAAATTTTCACTACATCAAATTTTTTTAATGCATCGTGCCTCTCTAAACTGGACCCATTTATATATATATATATACACATATTATATATATATATATATATATATATATATATATATATATAGTCAAGGGTTCAAACGAGAATCACAAAAAAGTACAGAACTGCAAAAACTATTAAATTATAGGTATTTTCAAATGTGAGTAGATTCGATCACTTGTGAATATTGATTTAGATTAAGGTTAAAAGCAAAATAGTTTGAAAAACCTCATAATTACAGTTAAAATCAAATTTATATTTTTCGTTCACATGTGCACATTTGTTCTGTGCACATGTGAACATTTCATATAAAGTACAATTTAACATGCATTTTGTGGTTTTTAACTTTTGTTTGTCAATGATATGAACATTAAATAACATTTATATGCAATTTGTTATGTTTACATGTATAAAACCATATAAATTAAAAGTTCTTGCAGTTTTGTACCTTTTTATGATTTTCGTTTGAACTTACCCTATATATACATGTATATGTGTGTGTATGTGTGTATATATATATATATATATATATATATATATATATATATATATATATATATATATATATATGCTAGCAAAGACCTGTGCTATGCGGCGGATTTGAAACCAATCAGGAAATATTGTAATTAACGTTTTACATATAGTTGATGCGAATAAAAGATGTTATTTTTAATTTGAAGTTCAACTCTATTTTGGTAACAATTAAAAATATGATTTATGTTTCTATCAAACTATTCGAACAAAATAAAGGTCAATAGTGTCAGTAACATTTGTTGTTCGGTCCTAATAATTTGAACTATATTGTTAGTTACGAATTAACTTGATTTTTTTATATGTCATAGTAACTTTGTAGTAAGTCATTTTTAGAATTTTTAATTTGACGATAAGATATTGATTTGTCAAAAATATTTTACTTTTTGAAGATCTCATTTATCAGTTATTTTTCATTATTTAGTCAAACTTAAGCATATAAAAATCGAAAAATATTTGAAAACGTCAATACTAATTTTCAATATATATGTCCAATGAATATGGCTTGACCTTTTTATAATAATTATTTACAAAATACCTTTTATATAAATATAAAGAGTTAAATCACTAACTGAATGAAAGTTTAAGAACTAAAATATTACATTAGAATGTAAGGGTTAAATCACCGATTTTATTAATTTTTGAGAAATCAAATATCATCAAAAGAATAAAATAAAAATAAAAATTAAGGGTTAAAATATTATTAATAAGAATTTTATTATTAGAAATAATTCAAATTGAAGTTACCATTATAAAAGTTTACATTTTTTTAGCTTTAAGGGCATGCATGTAATTTCCGTTCTTTAAAAATTTAAGGTTTATAGATTAGTGTAGATTCATTATATGTTATAATTGATTTACAAAACATAAAACATATAAATAACCGACAACACTAATTGTACAAGTCCCATATGTGTTGGCATCATACAGATTTAACATGAAACATATGATCATTCTCACCAACAAACAACTTTCTTTGGAAGTTTTCATCTTCAGCGACTTTTCAGAAATGTGATCATCCTGGTATTTAGGGGAAACAGACACTTATTTTTCAGAAATACAAATCATTTTCTACTCCTTAAAGTTAGGAAGATATGTATAGGATCTAAAAAAGTTATCATATATTACTAACCATCCATTTTAAACCAATTTTAACCTTTCTTGTTCCTAATTGCAAGATTATAACTACTATAAACATGGATCAAGATTTCATAATCCAAAAACTAATTTAGATTTCGGGTTTAACTCTAACATTATGACGAAATTTAGATTAATTTCTATTCCTCTTGTGATTCTTTTCACATCCTTGATTCTTTATCCTGCATTTGCACATAAAAAACTACCGGATGATTGTATTGATAAACCTCCACACGACTCGAAACCAAAGCCTCCGCCACAGGACCCGAAACCAAAGCCTCCGCCGCAGGACCCGAAACCAAAGCCTCCACCGCAGGACCCGAAACCAAAGCCTCCACCGCAGGACCCGAAACCAAAGCCTCCACCACAAGATCCGAAAGAAAAAACTCCACCACCACAGGACCCAAAACCAAAAACACCACCACAAGACCCAAAACAAGACCCTCCACCAAATAGTCCACCACAAGATTGGAAACTAACTCCACCAAAATACCCGACTCCAAAGCCACCAACAGACGAGCCGCCAAAACCAACTCCATTCCATGATAAATTCAAAGGCCATTTCTCCACCGTGTATGCATTTGGTGATTCATATACCGACACAGGGAACGCTCAATTCATGGGTAGTCTCAGTTTATCATTTTCAGGCTCTTTAAGCTCACCATATGGTTCCACCACATTTGGCAAGTCCTCTAATCGCTTATGTGATGGCCGCCTAGTTCTTGATTTCATTACAGACTCTCTAGGCTTGCCAGCCTTACCTCCCTACCAATCAACCTCGGCTAACTTTACAAGTGGCGCAAACTTTGCTATTGCTGGAGCCACGACTCTAGCCAATGACCTTTTGTCTAAGTTCGCTCGAATATTTCTATGGAAAGGCACACCCTTAGGTATATGGACTCAGTTGGATTGGTACAAAAAGTTTCAAGTAGATCACATATGTAAAGGGTTGGATCAAAAAGCATGTTCGGAGAAACTGAAAACTGCGTTGTTTTGGGTCGGGGAGATTGGAATCAATGATTATTCTCGTGCAGTTGGATCCACGATTCCACTTCGTGCCATAGCCAGGTCCTCAGTTACTTATACCATAGAACTTGTTCGGGTACGAATTGCAAATTATATTGGTACAAAATTATGATCTGATTTCCTTTTTCGACCTTTATTAGACCCTTAATAAAGTATGCATTTGCTAATATTTTGCGACACAGACATTGATACGAAACGGGGCGAAAAACATAGTCGTTCAAGGCTTACCACCAGTTGGTTGTCTTCCGCTAGACATCTCCCTAACTCCGATAAGCATCCGTGACAGATCGGGCTGTTCACCAATTGTAAACGCTGCAGTAGTAATCCACAACCAAATCCTGCAAGCCAAGCTAGAAATGTACCGAAAACTGTTCCCAGATGTGACGCTCATATATGCAGATTCTTGGAAAGCATACTACACCATTGTGAACAACCCACAAAAATATAAGATTCAAGAAACTCATAAAACTTGTTGCGGTTCTTCCGTAAAACAAGACGGCACAAATTTTGATATCCAATCGTTATGCGGGTCTTCAGGTACTTCAGTATGTGATGATCCAAGCCAATTTATTAGTTGGGACGGGATTCATCCAACCGAATCTATGAACTATCACATGACAGATCAATTCATAAATCAAGGATGTTGTAATCCACCATTTGAGCAGCTAATGAAAAACTCCGCTGTTATATAGCCCATTTAGGTCCAACCCAATATGCCGCCCCGAATTATCAAATTCAGAGGGCGGAGTAATGTAATAACAAACAAGTTTGAATTATTATTTTCATTTAACAATTTGAAGGAAATATAGTTACAACCGACCGCTATTTACATTTCAAGGGTCGGCTTTCTTGTTATATTTTTTCTCAATTGTCGCCCTCTATACAATAAATACTCTAGTTTCTTCACATTATATTAGGTACTCGTAAAACATGAAGAAAAGGGCATCCGGCGAATCTTTAGGGAGATTATTTATGTAAAGATAAAAACGCACCAAATCCTCCTTCGAAACAAGATCAGCGTCAATGACTTCATCATCACATGTGAGTACCCATAAATCTCGTGACATTACTCTCTTTATGTTACCCCTACAAAACGGGCATGATGCTGCTCTTGAGTTCCTGCAAATTTGAAAAGGAAGGTAGAAGATTAGTGACATAAGCTTCATGTGTTGAACTGCTGTATTATAAAACTCGTTGCTGCACAAGGTTCGGTACATTACCAATCGCGGTAACAGTTGATGCACATCGCATGGCAGCAATTAGGCAATACTATCTTGGTGCAAGGTTCTAAGCATATCCCACATTCATCTTCTCGTTCCAAATCAACATTAGTGAACCCATCTTCCTTTTCTAGTTTCTTTTGGCCCGATACCACCAAAGCCGAGCTCTCTTCTTTAGACCCGTTGTCCAGCTCCACCAAATCGTAATGCAACCTTCTAAGAGATGGAAGTATGATGGCTGCATAGAAACAAAGAGAGGATTATTAATCACGAACACAAAAAAAGGCACAATTCAGTTGTTCAGATAATAAGATAGATGTGGCAAAATGTTGGATAAAGGGTCAAAACGATTTTTTGTAGTACGGACCAAAAAAGGGCTGGGTAGGGTGTTTTTTAAGGCACTTTAACAATGTAAAAGATGGTAAAGATATAATGACTAACCGTAAAAGTCACTCACAGTTGCCTTCCTTCCATGTCTTGAAATTTTCGGTCTCCCATCGGTATATACCTATAAGAAAGATAATTTAATTGATAACTTACGTGATGTGCTATATATAGATACTAAATTATGCTATATTCATTTAGCCTGTTTATTCATCTATTATCTTCAGAAAAATGATAAGTTTTTGTGTTTCAAGACATATGCATACGAACTAATGAAGGAGCAAAATCAAAGAACTTACCTTATAAATGATAACATTGAACAGATTCAAGTATCTAGGCAGGAGACACGTGCAAGAAGAATCAATCCACTGTAGCAAGAACATAATTAGAGGTGTTAACTGATCATGAACTAATTTCATCTGAAATCGTGCACCATCTTTGGCTCGAGGAATTGCTGCAGCTCTGTATAAATCAGAATCATTGGAAAAAAGAATTAGTATGTGAAATAAAAATAATAGGTCATTTGATATAACCTTTTGAATAAAACGACTTAGGAGATTTTAGGAACTAGACATACACTTAAATTGACTTTCGACTCATTTGACATGTTTACTTTTTAGCCAACTTTTTCGATTTTACCGGTAAGAGATGGAACGCAACCCAAAATTGACTCATTCATATACAAATGGGCTGAATTCGCCAACTCTACCCACAGCTATACCTTATATGTGGGAGTCGCAAAAATGTTAAATAACTAAAACAGATAAAATGCTAGGATAGTAGGACATATTTCCCAAAACCACTTAAGTTCTACATTTGAGATCATTAAATTTGAAATGAAGCGAGTAAAATCCGATTATATTCATAATATTTATAATCCATCGGCTAGTTCATTATATTGAAAATGTGAATCACTCCATCGCAAAACTTACCCTCTTTCTGGAAAGGAAAAAGTTTTTTTTTTTTTTTTTTAAAATATTTATGTCATTGTCAACATATAACCAACTCCATCATAAAATTAATCCAACTTTGACTATTAAGAGCAAGATATAAAGTTATGTTTAACCTTGATTTTTGACAATATTATTTTCTTTAGTTAGAGGACAAGGTTTTAACTTTTAGAAGATTGAAGGAGTACTTAAAAATCATGTGAAATTTGAAACTACAAAATGTAGTAATAGCTATAATTATCAAATTCTTAATAGTTGTGCTATTATGTATCAGAATATGCGTGATTGACATTTCAACCCATCATATTTGCCATTTTCATAGCAAATGAACCATTGTTATACAGAAGCTGCAAAGACAACATTACGTTTTAACCATCATACTTGCCATTCTCCAAATGAACCCTTGTTCACTCAGGAAAAAAAAAAAGAAAATGATATGATCAACTGTCCCTGTGAAATGTAGTATTTTCCATTTCCTCAGTCCATCTTAACAGTAACTAACGCTATTTTGCTATGTAAGGCCTAAAGTCAAAGTAGCCAAGAACAACATGGGTGTTCAATACACAGGATTTTAAAAAGCCCTATTCTTCAGTAATCTAAAAGAAATTTCTAATGGAACCCAGCAATTTTGGACTAAAAGTACCATATGAATTTAAAAACCGAAAATATCGGTTTATTTCATCATCTTCGTATCAAAGATTCCAACTTTAAGAACTAATTTTCAAGACTCCCATGAAAATTGAAACTTTTCAGCTCCCCAAATATAAAGTTTCAATCTTAAATTTATGCTAAATATCAAAGACCATAACCCAGTATCAACAACTTAAAATTATACAAAACAGACCCTTAAAAAGAGACCCATGTGAAAAAGATTGAAAATTTAACTTACAAAGCATTAGCATGTTGTATATCAGCCTCAATAACCTTCAAAGAATCTTCATAAGAAGACCTCCCAAGTGGGTAATACATCATATCCATCTTCTCTAATTTCTTCAACAATATATATATATTTTTAATTAGGGTGAGAATTGAAGGTTATGTTCTTAAAGATTCTTCCTTTGATCCTTCACAGGAAATTAAAATCAATATCAGATAGATGGGTTATCAACTCTTTTAAAGATTGCCTTAAATAAGAAAGGGAAAAAAAAAGGCTTGGAAGAAAAGGCAAAGAAAAAGGGGTTCTTATCCAATTGGGGGGTGGCTTTAAGTTGTACAGTTGTTTAATGATGGTCAAATTGAAAATTGATGACTGCATATGAGGTTAGGAAGATCTTAGTTGAGTTTTTTGGGTTTGTTAAAAAGATGCTTTGGTGGCTTCTAACCTTTAAATTGTTAATTATTTTTTGATTTTTGGTTTATTTGGATATTAACAAATTAATTATGCTTACTAAAATGAAATGTATTTATTGAAATAATTAGTTGTATATTTTGATAGGATTTATCAAACATATGTAGAGGTGACAAAATTAGGCTAAGTGATTATAGGTTAATTAGGTATGAGCTAAGTTGTGTCGGATTTTCATTAAATTATCGAGTTTAAATGTTTTTAACTCTATAAATAATTAATAAATTGATTTGATTATATATATGAGTTATTTATAATGTTTCCTATGATAATCATCAATATAATTTAATAATAATAAAATAAAAGTTATTTCTGAAACTTATAATTTCATAAGTAAAAATATCATATATGTTGTTGAGCATGAATAGTATTAGTTCTTAGATGAACCGGTTTTGAAATATCTTTTAACATGTACTTTACAAAATTTAAAAGTTAAACTACAAAAATATAGTGCATTGTATGCTTGCAAGAGGTATTTTTTATCGGCTCGTCCGGACATCAAAAAACTTAAGACCAACTCTCGTAAGCACATCGACTCCTATTTATTACACTATAATATCATGTGATAAAAATAAGGTTCATAAAGATGTACTTACTACTTAGTACACTTTTGTTTCATATGTAAATAAAGTAAAATATGGCCAAATAATTTATGTTTTTACCATCAAGTAATTGTCATTCATAATTCCTCTTATAGGTGGTGGGTTCATTACGCGATAGTAACGTTCTTGTCTGGCTATTCTCTTTGGGATGTTGCAAAAACAAAATAATAATCGAGTATACACCAAAACAAATAAGTTTGCAAAAAAGAATGTGTAAATTTGTCATTTTCTTATCATATTTTGACATAAATAATAAAACAAAAACATAGCATCTAAAAAGTCTAAAGAAATGGCTGTGAATGAGAATCACTCAATTTTATATAACATAAATATGAATTATTATTATTATTATTATTATTATTATTATTATTATTATTATTATTATTATAATGCTATGGGTTTTTTTTCGAAAAATGAATCAATAGTTCTCTTTTTCGCATTTTCGGGTATCAACTAATTTTATTTTTTAAAAATGAACCATTCATTTAAAATCGAACATTTTCGGGTATAAGTAACCGTTTAAAATGATAGCCGGTCCCAACAAAATTAGTTGATATCCGAAAATGCAAAAACGAGAACTATTGATTCATTTTTCGGCAAAAAACCCTTTTATCAACGAATGCAAAACTAGGTTACTTATACCCGAAAATGACTACCGTTTTAAACAGTTACTGATACCCGAAAATGTTCGATTTTAAATTAGTGGTTCATTTTAAAAAAATGAAATTAGTTGATACCCGAAAATACAAAAACGGAAACTATTGATTCGTTTTTCGGAAAAAACCCTAATGATAATGATTTAATTAATCATTAAAGTCTAGATATATAAGTCACCCAATTATCGAAACGTTAAATAATTCAATATTGTTAGCATTATTATTATTATTTTAACTTTAAATATGGATGCTCCGTCCAATTGGGACTTCAATGGCAAATCTTTCTGGACTACAATTATTTTTAAAATAATAATTAATTAGGGTTTACTTAATAATTTGAATATAATGACATGGTGGATTTCATTTGTTTATATCTAAAATTATTTTGAAATTGTTTAAATTGAAAATTAAATACTAATAATAATAATAATAATAATAAGTTCTTATCTACTTTGCCTCGTACAAACAGGTTGTTTTTTGGTTTTATATAGATAAATAAAAATATATCATATGTATATTTATGACGATTTTCTAAAGGTATATTTAAATGATAGCATTATTACTTATTTATATTTTTCTATCATAATTAAAAGTCTTTTGACCTAGCAACCAAAAGGTCATCGTTATATTTAGTTTGGATGTTTATAAATAGCAAAGTGTTCGGTAGAGTTGCTGTCGTGACTCCGGAGGTGCAAATGAAGTCTTTTTTGTGGATTACTGCTAGAGACAAATCAGTACAAATTACTTGGAATCATTGGAAGAACATTGATGGGAATTTTGGTTAATGTTTGGCTGCTTTTAGTTGTGGGTCCTTTTGTGAGGCGTTATCTCTTTATGCTTTTGCTGTGGAGTTTTGGTGCTCTTATTATTTTGGTTCTTTGGTGTTTTTATTTCTTTCTGTTTTTGTTTATTAGCTGTATGTTGTCTCAATATTACTTCTTGTAATATTGAGTTGTGGTCTTGGTTGTTGCCTATGATTGCGCTTGTATCTATTTTGTGACTTTATTTTTTGTTTTGTTTTCTAATGGTATTGTGTCTGCTGTTTCTAAAAAAACAACCAAAAGGTCATGAGTTCAAGTTTCACTTGAGACAATGAATATATATATATTCATGGCTGTATATAAATACAATTTAGATTGTAGTCTTACCGTTCTAAAAATATATATATTTCTATCATACATTAAAAACCAATTATGTATCTCTTCATTTCAACTAATATTTCCTCTGGTCATTTGAATTAGTTTGCTAGATAATCCATTAAAAAAAAGTATCAAATAATTAAAATTAGGCGGTTGAAGTAATCATTCTTTGGATGGTTCACCAACGTACACTTTTATGAAGTTGTTTATGCACTCTCACCTACATTTTTGTTATTAATAGCATAAATAAATAAGTAAATAACTTTATCTTTTTAAATAATATCCTTTACCAAACAGCAACCACCATTAATACCAATTCACCTGTATAAGTTTTCATTTAACAGTTTATAATTGCAATCCATCACCAATTCACCATAATCAAATACTAACTTACAATAGTTCCCTCATTTGTAAAAAAAAAATAATAATAAATAAACAAAAAGCCTAACCGACCATCCGACTATACTAATCGAGTGGTCATACAACCGATATGATAGATGTAAATCGTGTAACTCACGATTAAAGGAACATGAGACCGGAAATGAACTCGTGACCTCCATCTCTATGCATCACGTCCTTCACCACTAAACTACTATCACGATTAAAGGGACATTTATAGACTTTTTTTATTACCGTCAACGTTTAATTTGTATGTTATCACTAAACGCGTAAACTATCAGATTTATGTAATAATGTTGAATGTCCGAAACAAAACATGATCACATTTCACACTGCAACAACAACAAAAAGTTAACAAAAATAAAAGTTTCGGTCATGATTCTTATTTGACTGCAACATTTTATAATTGGTTATGATTTGAAAGTTACGTTTCAACTAATAAATGTGTTTAAAAGAAGTGAGTTTTTCCTTTGATTGAAGTTATTTTATATTTTATTTTTCTGCAACCTTTTTAATTGGTTAATTATTATTTTTAAAATTTTATTTGATCATAATTTTTATATTTACATTTTAGATTTATTCTTTTGTATCACCGGTTGATGATCACGGAAATAGTACTTTCTCGACCCTCAACAAAAGTAGTAAGAAATGTTGTGCTATGTTTGAATAATAATTAAGAAACATTATGTAAAGTTATATTTTACTAACAATAATAATATAATAATTATAATTATAATTATTATAATAATAATAAAAACATTACTTTACACTTGCATGTCATTTTCTTTGAATGGTTCAATACCCCGTTTGCTAAACTATTATTTATTGGGGGTCTCTCGTGTTCTTTTTTTCCTCAAAAAGAAAAAGGAAAAAAAGATTAATAAAATTAAATTAAATGCATCAATCAAACATATTCTCTTCACGAATCATGAGTACCTTATTCTCATAATTTATTTGCTTATTTAATTCATTCCAAGTAGTTTTCAATTAAAAATTCAATAAAAAGCAATGCACAAACCAATTGTCCAAATATGTTTTCGTATCGCAATAATAATTTGCATCCCTTTTTAATAATACGCTATTTGTTCCATAAAAAGTAACGTTTCATTTAACATACAATACAAGTCTTTTAATGACTATTAAACGTCGAAGTAATCTCACAAATTTCTTAAAACTTCATTCTTAAGATCTCAACACTCGTCCCCGTCCCCGTTAAAGTAATCAACTCAATCTATATAAGTTTTAAGTCGAATTTATCAAAATAGCTCTAACGATTAGGTTGTCTTGCAAGTATGCTGATTTTACCTTTCGGGCTTTTTCCACGCTTATATAACTAGCAGCACCAACAAGTCAACAACAACAACAAAAAAAAACCCATCAAAATGGTACATCCTATATCATGCATTTCCATAAATTTTATGTACACCCATCACCCATGTATCAAGTATTAAGAACCTACATAATCGTAGTGATACAACAAACATACTAATGGGCCGTATTTGTCCGCAGTGGGCTGACAGTAGCTTAGGCCGCCGACCAGAAAAAGATGGATTATTTTGTGAAAGAATTTTTGGACCTATCAAAACTGAATAAAGAGGTGAACAAAAAAACCGAAACTGAAAAAAAACCTGAAATCGAAACCGATCATAACCGGTTCGGTTTTTCTAGAAACCGGCGGTTTGGAACCGGTTCGAAACCGGTTTTACCCGAACCGGTTAGAAAAACCGGTTTGGAACCGGTTTTTTTAGTTGTTCGAAACTAGCCATTTTTTCGATTTTTTGACCGTTTTGGAGCGTTTTTTGTGTTTTTTTTTTACCATTTTGCCATCCTAAAATTAGTATAAATAAATACTTTGGGTATGGTTTAGTCACAACACTCAAATTTGCTCATTCTACTCTTAAAACACTCAAAACGCTTACGATTCGCGTACAAAACTCTCAAAACGCTCTCAGAACGCTCTCAAAATGGCAACTCAATCTTCTTCAACTTCCGTCGGTGTTGGTTCTTCAAATGCACCAACTATTGTTCAAGTTTTGGTAACCAAATGAAATCCGGAGATTTGGTGTAATTACGACAAAGTGTTGTTGTCGGATGGTACGACTAAGGCACATTGTAAACGTTGCGGGAAATTTTTGAAAGCCGACTCCAACTCAACGTTGAAATCACATGCAACACGGTATTGTGATGGAGTCAAAACTAATCCGGAGGAAGGTCAAGCAACCATGTCAGAGGATGGGGGTATTTTTACATAAAAAGCAGAGCGGTGTCGACAAGCATTTGCAGGCTTTGTGATTCAAGAAAGTTTACCATTCAACCACTTCGATAACCCTCGGCTTACTAGGGTTATTCAAAATACTCTTCAACCGCGATATAATTATGTAAGTCGTGTTACTCTTAAACGTGATGCCCTTAAATTGTGGCAACAAGCTAAAATGCAACTTAAAACGGTTTTGAAAACTTAAATACAAGTGTATCATTAACAACTGATGTTTGGTCGACTCCTCATGGTTTGCCCGGTTCGTACCTTTGTGATAACGCACATTGGGTTGAACCCGTAACTTAGCAAATGATGAAACGTACCATTGCTTTTGAAGACTTTGAGTATCCTCACACGGGTTAAAATTTATTTATATGTTACGAGATGTAATGAAAGCGTTTAAATTACAACAAAAGGTTTTTTCAATCTCGTTTGATAACGCGAGTAATAATACAAACGCCGTTCAAAGATTAATACTAAAATATGGATCACCTTTGAAGGGCATTTTTTATCATAGTCGATGTGTTGCACACATCATTAACTTGGTTGTGCAAGACGGACTAGCGGTTGGAGAAATAACCGTAGTAAAAGAAGCGTATAAAACTATGTTACAAGATATATTTTGTAGGGGTAAGGCTAGATACAAACATTATATGAGATTGTGTAAGGAAACGAATTCCATTTTTTAACCCCTAATTGGGACATAAGATGGAATTCGACTTACAGTATGTTTGTATGTGGTTTACGCTAACGCGACACTTTATACGTTTTTCATGATCAACTTGTTCAAAAAGGTCTTGCAACACCATTTCCCTCCGAATATTGGGAGGTTATTCAAAAGATAACCGAATTGCTCAAAGTTTTTAAAACCGCAACTACTTTATTATCGGGTGTTTATTATCGCACGATTCATTTGGTACTTAATCAAATTTTTATAATGACTTCAAAATTAAGCGAATACGAATTTTGTGGTGATGTATACGCAAGAATGGTGGCTCCCATGAAAGCAAAACTAAAAAAATATTTTCAAGAAATGCCACCGGTAATTACTTGTTCCGTCGCATTGAACTCGTGTTTGAATGTTTCCGGGGTGGAGTTGCTTATCGATAACATTTCTAACGATTTGAATTTGAATGACAATGACCCATTTTTTTCACATAATACAAAAGAAAATTTTAACAAATGTTTTAAAGATTTATTTGGTCATCATTTTCAAAAATATACTTCAACAACAAATGTTTCTTCTAGTTCGATATCCACAATATTTGCTTCATCTTCTACCCAAGATCCGATGATTAACTTATATAATAGTTTAAGACAAGAAAACCATAAACGGGCAAGGGGTGATAGTGACCAAAGAGCCACCACTAGCGAATATGGGAGATATACCGGAATGGATTTTTTATCCACTATTCTACCCAATGAATTCGCAAAATTTGATATTTTGACTTGGTGGAAAGAGAGGGAATCTCAACTTCCTGTTATAACCATCATGGCCCGAGATTTACTAACCGTCCAAGCTTCTACGATAGCTTCGGAATCCGCTTTTTCTCTTAGTGGCAGGGTATTATCTATACGAAGAACAAGACTCACACCGGCCTCATTAGAGATGTGTATTTGCTTGAAGGATCACTTAGACGACCTGGAACGTATACAACACGTTTCAAGTCTTGAAGGTGAAATGGAATACGAAGGAGATATACACGATGTCGAGGTGGAAGCAGGTATGGCAATATCACTTTCCGACTCGATGAAGCTTCGCGTGAGGCTACCTCCGAAGAAGATTTCGACTTTTGAAGATTACGCATTTGAAGATGTTAGAAGATTTGAAGATTAATAAAAGTCGAAGATTATGAAGACTTATTGGTTTCGATAATATTTTTATGAAGATTTAGAAGACTTTGTTTTAAGTTATTGTTATGTTATGTTTCCATTCCTAATGTATTAGTATTCTATTGAATTTTTTTTAAAGATTACGTTGTTTTTCCCTAAAACGCTAACGCTCGAAAAATACTTAATTATATAGAATTATTGGTTTCAGTAATATTTTTATGAAGATTTAGAAGACTTTGTTTTAAGTTATTGTCAAGTTATGTTTCCATTCCTAATGTACTAATATTCATCAAAATTTTTTTGAAGATTACGTTGTTTTCCCTAAAACGCTCAACGCTCGAAAAAAACTTAATTATATAGAATTATTGGTTTCAATAATATTTTTATGAAAATTTAGAAGACTTTGAATTATGAGATTGATAAGTTATGTTTCCATTGTTAATGTACTAATATTCTATCGAAATTTTTTTGAAGATTACGTTGTTTTTCATTAAAACGCTCAACGCTCGAAAAAAAACCATAATTATATAGGAAAACCGGTTAGAAACCGGTTTCTGAACCCGAACCGGTTTCAAAGCTGCCCAAACCGGTTAGGGTCGGTTTGGGTTTTTCACCCTCCAAAACCGGATTGGTTCCAAACCGGTTTTTAGCAAAACCGGTTCTTGATCATTGACTAAAAACCGGTTCAGTTTTTCAACCCGAACCGATTTGACCAAAAAACCGGTTATGTTCATCTCTAGCTTAGACTATGTATCAAGGACGTTGGGCTTAGATTTGGGCTTTTCGTTTTATCTTTTTTAATTATTTTTATGAGCAAAGTTTCATGTTGTCGTCAACAACCCTTCCAACATCAGTAACTAGGCCACAAATGACACGAAAATACAACACATACATTTAAGTCTTAAATAGGATAGATTGTTAACATGTCTAACACGTTGATTAAAACCCTTAAAAAAAAATACTAATTAGACATACTATATACACCTGTGGAAAAAAAGCTCTTGGCTCTCTTTTATACTCAGAAAAGAACATTACAAACCTTAAAAATTGCAACAATCACCTATATTTCCGTTCATTGAACATTGATGTCTAAAATCTTTGAAGTAACAGGAGCTTTAGGTATTGTTACATACAAAACTCCATCTCTAACTTCGGCCTTAATCTTCTCAAACTGTATATTTTCGGGCAATGCAATCCTAAAACTATACTTTCCATAACTCTTAGCACTCCATTCTCCTTCATCAACACCTTCACCATTACTTTCACCATTATTATCCTTATTAATTTTCTCTGCTTTTAAAACCAGCATCTTTTCTTCGACATACACTTTCACATCTTCTTTAGTCATTCCAGGCATATCAAACCTCATTTTGTATTCATTTTCACCTTCTTTGATCTCCCATGGTGTTCTTCCCCTACTTGTACTCTCTCCTTGTGGTCCCCACGCGCCACCGCTAACGCTGCCGTATGCTGGTGGATCATCCATAAGTCTTTCCATTGTATCCATCATTTGCTGTACTGTTCTTGCTGTTGGGAATCTGTCCCATAATCCTGTAGGCAAAAAGTTTGAAGCTTTATTAGTTTTTTGATCATATATGGAAGAATTATGCATATCCATGTAACAACATCAACAATAAGATGAAATTTTTGAATTTGAACCCTTGAATTTAGTAGTTGGGGGCATACTAATCACTAATGCACCCAAAAAAATTGAATCTTAATTGGTTTTTTGAGCTTATATTGAAGAATTATACATATCCATATCAGATATCCAATGAAAAAGTTCAGAAATTTGAATCTTGAGTAAATTGCTAGTAGATGTCATAACCATGCACACTTAAAGACTGAAACTTGATCGGTTTTTTGAGCTAATTTTAAAGGATTATACATGCCCATATAAATACAAGAAAAGCCTTTTTTACAAAGAAAAAAATACAACAAAAATGTTAAATCTTTAATTAAAACTTACCAATTGGTGGGGATTGGGTGAGTCTTCTCTTAATGGGTTGTCTTTGTTGTTGAGTATTAATGCTTGCTCTTTGTAAATGATCCCCATTTCCTGATCCTGCTTTGATGATAATAAGATTAGAGCTCTTGTTGTGGGTATTTGGGATCAAATTTAAAGACAAAGGGTTTGATTTCGGAGTGATGATTTTTTGAGAGAACAATGGGAGTGTCATCTGACTTTGAGCCATGTTTTGCTTCTATGCTAATGATACACACTCAATAAACTTTGATGACTAGGTACAGGGGTTCAAATGTATATATAGATAAGTTTAGGGTAGTTTTCGGAAATTTCTAGAAGGGAAAAGAAGTGGGCTTACTCGCTTAGGGACCCCATGTGATCTTTCTGGATATGCTTTCCATTGTCTGTTTGTTTTTTTTTTGGTAATTCTAGATATCTCTAGAAATGAGAAGTTGGTTCTTTCTTTTCAGCAGTTTTTGGCCCATTATGAAAAATACTTTGAGGCTCATGGGCCCAGAATCAACCTGAATTTAGGGCTTTAGTAATTTGTTAAAAAAAAAATCATGTTAATAGTAACATTTTTAAAATTATAAAACGTAACAATGATTTCAATATAATTTGATGAGGTTTTATGAGTTTCACATATCAATTAACATTTTATTTTTCACTAAGTTAAAAAGATAACCATTTTTTGATTCAATTAAAGTGACTCAAGTCTTGTAATAATTAGAAAAGTATGCACAAGTATTAAAGTACTTAACATAAAAGGTCAATATAAGGATTTATCCAAATCCATTTAATAACAGGATTGACAAAACATTAAATTGAAATGTGCAAGTGCAAATGCAAACAAATGTACTAAAAGTGCAATGTACAACATAATTCAACACAAGTTATTCTGTTTAAAAGCTTGAATCATATGGTTAAACGTTGTACTTGATTTAAAAGTAGAAATTACAATTTCCTTCAAATCAATGAAACCCCAATCCTGGATCATTGAAGGCATCCCATTGAAATCCTGGGCTATCAATCCAATTATGTGGGAACTCAAGTTCAAAGGAAGTGTTACAAGATTCAAATTGATGATCATTTGACATCATCATGTATCCAATATCTTCTATCGACGGAGTTTTCTCATTTATAATGTCGGTTTTCTCATCTTTGATCTTATGAGCATTGAAAGTATTATGTGATGATGTGGATTCACCGTTCTCTCGCTTGATAGTTGGGTCGAGATTGTGAAGTTGGTTGATTGGATGGTGCGTTCGAGGGTCTAAACCTAGAAACTTCATCTTCTTTTTTATTCGAGTATTCCAATGATTCTTGATTTCATTATCAGTACGACCTGGGAATTGAGCTGCTATTTTCGACCACCTAATAAAAAAAACAAGTATTACCATTAATGTTATTCAATAATAATGTATATAACATGGGTCCTCACATATTATTTCATAGTGAAATTCGGATAAATGATAATGACAGCCCTAAGGGTTGCATGTTATCAAAGTCTCAAGACATGTTTATAGGAAGTTGTTTACTAAACGGGAACTTTATGTAGAGATTACCTATTACCAAGACGAGAATGGAGTTGAATGATCATATCTTCTTCGGCTTCTGTAAAAGCACCTCTTTTAAGGTCGGGTCTTAGATAATTAATCCACCTAAGTCTACAACTCTTTCCGCATCTCATCAACCCTGCAACACACATAAAAGAGATTAAGTACGAATTAACAACATGTCACATCTTCTAAAACAACACTAAATGAAAACCGAACCTGCAAGCTTTGGGACGAGTCGCCAACATTGAATCCCATTGTTAAGAATGAAGGTCATGAGTTTATGATCTTCTTCAAGGGTCCACGGTCCTCTTCTTAATTCATTTTTCTCACAACATGGTTGTCTTCCCATTTTATTGCATCTAGAAATGAACTCAAAAAAGGTTGATGTATCAATGAGTAAAAGAGGGATAATACACAAACTAAAGGTCTGATGTATTTGTGTAAGTATTTATATATGTAAGACCTAGGAAACCGTGATATGAAAACAAGAAAGATAAGAATAGAAACTTGTGTCGTTTGCATATTGATTTGAAAGCAAAGATTCTGCCAACTATCATAACTCATGATTGAGTAAGAAAGCACCAAACTTTATCACTAAAGATTCATTATCTTTTGATAATGATCAATCATTGTTGTCTAAAAAAGTAATCAACAATGGAAGAGACATGAGTTCCATGGTTTTTATTATGATTAAGAATAGACCCACAAGAAGTATTGTTGGATTAACATAATGAAAAAGTTTAATTAACCATAACTAAAGTGTCCAGTGGTAAAACGTCTTGTGACAGCTAGGGAAAGAGCCGGAAACGTTCACAGAAATACTTTGGGTATGCCACGTACATCTGAATAAGAAAAGATTTGTCCTCCCAAAATAACCATGAATAGGGAAACGCTTTCCTCTCCTCCGTTTACCCGTTCGTGTAAAGGATAAACTTAACGTAAATATCATATTAATCGATATATATATATATATATATATATATATATATATATAGACACACACACATGATGATTGCCTTCTTCAAGCTCTGAGTTATTAGGTTCACAAACTTAAGATTTATACGAATTAGCTTAAGAAATACTTATTAAAAAGTGTATATACTCATTTATCCGAATTCGAATACAACAATACGAATCTAACCCGATTCATGTATCGTTTAGTTACCTTTTGGCTTGTTCTTTGAACAATGATTGTAATTCCAATACGTGTTATATATTTCAAATACAAAATTGGATTGATTCCATAACTTGAAGGTCCCCTCATGGTTGTCAAGTTTCATTAATGGGGAGCAACCTTTTGTATTTATTTTTAAATTTAGGTTTGGTGAGCTTTAATTAAATAACTTTTAATGTCAATATTCCTTTACACGAGTCTTTATTTGCTAAACATTTTTGTTATTTTAATGAAAACTAATCATTGAAATAATTAAACTATTAGCTAGGCTGCGCATGGTAGAAGCCCACTCTTGTTCATTGAATTTTATATCTACTTTCTCTAGTGGATGGTTTTTTTTTTTTTTTTTTCTTAACGACCAACAAAAACAATTTCATTATAATTTGAGCAACAAAATATTGAACACTCAAAACAATCACAAGTTACATACACCAGTCCCTTAAAAAGGGCACCGAAAGGTATAGCAAACTAGCTAAAACGAATGAAAGTTAAAATCACACCAATTTTCCCATGTCAAAGCTTTCTCTAGTGGATGTATCTTTTTTTTTATCATATCATAAAAAAAACTATAAAAATAAAAAATGTATGATTCCGTAAATAATTATACTACTTGTACAATGCATAACATACTTGCATTTTTTTTTAATTATGTATTATTCTATATCTATATTCTATAATCGAATGGTTATTATCCTTGACAATTATCACGACCTACTTGAAAGATAACCAAACAATATGATTTAAACATAAAGAAGTCAATATTCAAAAATTCTAAATAAGTGAATCACACACATATATCGTATTACGTTCTAATAACTTAACGTGCATTTTGAAGGGAAAAAATGGCAGACGATCTCAGTCGCTGATATCTTATATCAAAAGACCATATTCGTTGTCTTAACAACACTACATTTTACGTGCAGTGTTGCGAATCTGGGCCGTTGATCACGAAAATCAACGATTGAAATCGCATCTCTCATCCCCTCAAAGTGCAGCTAACCCTTTGATCCCACACCAGTAAGGTTAAAGGTTAATTTATATTTTACGTGAACTTTATTATAACGGATATTTGGAATTTGATCACTAGATAGACCCGTTCAGAGAAAAAATCAAATAAATAGTTAAACTCCACACTGGAACATCTTCAAAAAAACGAAGAGATCAATTCATACTTAATTTCTTCAAAGATGCAAATTCTTCTAATTTGAAGTTCTTCACAAGTTGGCAACATTTTCTTTATTTGGTAAAAGTTTGGGCATCGGTAACTTTTTTACGCATTTAATTTCAAACTGCACAATTTGAGCATCTATCTACAGTTTAAACAATACTTATTCCTTTTTGTATAGCTTGTTGAAATACCTTATCAATCTTGAAACATGCAACTTATTGGACTTGCTTAGTCTAACTTTTGTTACTTAGGTGTGTTTATATAGTTGCAGGTTAGTTAGAGGGCTATTTGGTATGATTTCAAAGCTAAGAGGGCTCTGAAGCAAAAAAGGTAAATGTGGAGGTCCATAGTGAAAGTTGTAGTTAAAGAAAATATATAAAGTTTTTGTATTTAATTGTTTAGTTTACTCTATTATTTTTCTCTAAATATTTTTCTCTCATTTGTTATTCCAAATTAGGTTTTTATTCACTGCCCTCGTGTTAAGATTATGAATGGCAATGGATCGGAAAGATCCGGCATATAAATTTCAGTGGTCCTGTACTGTAATAAAATTGAGACCCTTGAAAATGAAAGTTTTGATTACATGTAATTGTACGCACTTTAATTTTATTTTTATTTTTATTTTTTTTATAAATTCGAACTTTGAGTTTGTATAACTATGTAAAAAATATTTAATGTTTAAAGTACTGTTTTTTAGAAAATTAAGAGTATGTTGTTATTATCAAAATCAATGGTTCTAAACTAATAAAAATAGTACTGCACATTTAAAGGGACTTAAATTGTTGAGTAATAATGTAATAGAATGAATTGTAAATAAAAAGGGTTAAATCGTAACTCTAGATACAATTAAAGTATAATTTCAAGCTACATTTTGTAAGCTTACTTCAATAATTACTTTATTGTACTATTAAATGCTTCATCTTCATCGTATATCTTCGTTTAATCATTTTAAATCATCTAGAAAATAACTTACACTAATTGTCAATTTTAAAATTGAGGCCCTCTAAAATTGGAGGCCCCGTGCAGTCGTACATTTCGCACACCTCCAAATTCAGGCTTGGGACTAGATATGGGTCAGATGATGTCACATCTACATTCATATCCATTTATTTTTTTTTTCATCCATATCCATATCCATTTAATTTCAATGCATTCATCCATATGCATATCCGTTAGATTAAGAGGGTTAATGAATATCCATTGGATATTAAAAAAAATATTAAAATCTTTCCTAATATGAAATTAAACCAGAAACGTAATTGTAACAAAATATAAATGTAACGTAACATAAGAAAATCCAGTCACAAAATCTTGTTACCATTGTCGTCACTGAAGCATAATTTGTTACAGTTATAATTAAACAGAGGTTTTGATAAATGTAAATGTGTAATATCTATGTTTATTAGTTTAGATCCAGTGACGAGAATGGTAACAATCTTAACTAGGAATGTCAATAATCACGCGATCTAGTAGATATCCATCCGATCCATCCACTTAATGGTGGATATGGATGATCTAAACGGATGAATAGTGGATATAAATATGAATGTGGATGATTAGTGTATTAGATGTAGATGACGATTTATCATCAATTAATTTATCCATTATCTACCAAAACACATATATGCATATACATTACATATCAAGATATACATATACCGTAAACCATTAAAGTGTTATCGAAGATAAGGATTGTGGAAGATATAATTATGTATGTAGATATTCATAATTCACATATATTTAAATATATAATGTATATTTGAGGTTTTTTTCATTATTATTGATTTATAGGAAATCGAAATGCATACATCCATTGTGCCGAGTCAAATTTTACTTCCAACCATATAGTGAAGTCACAATCGACGATAGATTATAATCAGAACATTTACACATAGATATTACACATTTACACATTCATGTTTATTAGTTTAGATCCAGTGACGAGAATGGTAACAAATGTGTAATATCTATGTTTACACAAAATATAATACACTAATCATCCACATTCATATTTATATCTACTATTCATCCGTTTAGATCATCCATATCCACCATTAAGTGGATGGATCGGATGGATTATCTACTAGATCGTGATTATTGACATTCCTAGTTAAGATTGTTCATTATATTTTTGAACAAGTGCTAGAGTGATTTTTTAGTGTCGTAGCGAGATTTTGTTATATTGTTCTCAGATTTTGATTTCTTATTTCGTTATTTATTTGCGTTAAACCATGCACTTTTAATAATCTCTTGTTCTTGTTGATATCATCGTTTTCTGCATAAAACAAAATTTATTAAAGCAAATTGCATAAAACATAATCTTGCTTTTATTAAATAAATTTTGTTCAAGAAAAATAAAATAAAACAAAATTTATCACTTTAGAAAACAGTAGTTTCTTCTTCACCTAAACAAAAATCTTCTTATAGAATCCCAAAACTTGTCAAAATAGATGGAATTTTACGTACTATAAAAAGCAAATTGCACAGATCATTCATGTATCTTGTCAAGAATGCACAGATCATCTTTCAAAAAATTAAATAGTATTGAACGTCCCTATGTTTGGTAGTTTCGATCAATTATCATCCTTTTAGACATGAAAGGACAAATATACCCTTAATCTTATGATTTTCTTCATTAAGAAATAAATTTTATATGCATTAAATACTTTTTCTTTACTGATTTTAATTTATTATATTTATTTTCTTACAATCACATTCTCCATCATCATCTTCAACCATAAAAAACATGACTTTTTTTTTCTTCCTATATATGTTTTCCATTGTCAGATTATTAATCACCCATCCTCCTTTGTGTGCCTTTATTATCTTCTAACAGCCATCGTTTGTCACCATTGTCCAACGCAAGTCAATTATCATTGTCGAGTGCCACCATCTCTTTGCCTTCTCTAGTTGATCTGCAACTTGCCAACCACCACTATGTCACCTCTCATCGTCATCATTCACGTTTTCACCATGATCCTCGCTGCCGTGAATCACGCCACCACTGCTTCCGTCTTGAAGACCATCGTTGAATCTGAGTTACTTCAAACGGTGTTTGATCGCCTGAAACGGAGAAGATGGACAACGCTAGTGCCACCAGAATACTGAACCAGGGAAGACGCCCACCACCGGTATCAGATCAGAAAGAAGGCAGCTACTGCCTTGTAATCGTCACCATCGTCGGATAGAGCTTGTTGGTTTGATTTATAAAGTTTGGTTTTGTGTTCATAGCCAAGTTGTTAATTTTGTTTAATCGACTTAGTTTTTATCTTTAAGCCTTATACTTGAGATTAGTTATTGAATGGTTTGGTGGTGGCTAGATGTCTAGATCTAAAATGCATAATGGTGAACTTGGAAATGTAGTTCTTGTTTATTGAAAAAGAGAAAATTGATAAGAAATTATATAAGTGGAAGAAATAAAAATAGTAAGGAAATGGAATAAAATATGATTCTTTTATTGAAAAGGAAAGTATAAGGGTACATTTGCCCTTTTTAATCTAAAAGGATGACAATTGATTGAAAATATTAAATAGAAGGACGTCCAATGCTATTTAAACTTTTAAAGGATAATCTGTGCATTTTAGACAAAATACAGGGATGATTTGTGCAATTTACTCTATTAAAAGGGTAGGGTTCAGAGGGGAAAACTCCTTAGGAGGGAAATAATTTTCATGTTGCCCCCTCCACTTTTCTCCTACACATTTTATTCCCCTAAACTTTTTCCTCATTTATTCTAACTCTCTTTCACCCTCCTCATCCCCACCACCACCAACCACCTGCTGTTACCTTCTTCCGATGTCGTAGCCAGATTCTGCCAGTTGCCAGCCCGTCGCTGGCCGCCAGATTCTGGTGATCTAGAAAATTTTTATTCTATTTTTTTATTTTTTTCTTTTGATATTTTTTTCAATTATTTTTTCAATATTTAATGGTAAGATGTAGTAGAATTTAGATGTAGTGGAATTAAGATACGGTAGTGTTATATGTGTCAATATCGCTATAAAAATATTAGTAAGTTATTATTCAAGGTGATGAACGTAAAATGCAGTGGAATTCACATGCAGTGCAATTAAAATGCAGTAGTGTTAAAATGTACGATTTGTGACCAGTAACAATTGTTGTATATAGAACTCTATCACATGATGCGGTAAAAAATCTACTATGATGCAGTATAAGATAAATGTACATATTATATTACAATGTGAAGGAATGTAAAATGCATTGAGACTTACATGCAATGAATTTAGAATTACCAATGCATCATGCTTTTAAATTAAACACGATATATCATCAGCGATCAATTAAAAAGCATTGCATCATGCCTTTTCAATTAAAAACACACTACATCATCGAAAATATATCATCTTGCTTATAAATCAAATACATTGCATCATGCTACTAAATTAAACACACTACATCACCAGTATAAAAAATTGCATCATCGTAAAAAAAAACATTGCACCATACTTTTTTAATAATAACACACTGCATCATTGGTAAAAAAAAATACCGCATCTTGCTTTTAAACTAAATACATTGCATCATGTTATTAAATTATACACACTACATCATCAGTCAATAACATCATTACCTAATACTTTGAAGTAAACACACTACATCTTGTTTATTGAGAAAATAATTGCATCATAGTTGTATAATTCGATTGCTAATATTTAGAAGAAAAAAAAAACTAATCAAAAATAAAAAAACAAGTTGTTACAAGTGGGTAGAAAAACTAAAAAAGATTTATATAAATAACATCAAAAACAATTAATTTTTTTTTAAAAGTATACATTTAAAATTTTAAAAATACAAAAGTAAGAAAAAGTAATGAAAAAAATGTTAAAAAGGATAACACATAAGTTAAAAGAAAATATATAAAAAGTAAAAAAAATAATGTAAAAAAAGGAGAAAAAAGTTAAAATTACGGTCGTCGGAATCCGATGACGACGGCAAAGACGAATGGCTGCAGTTGGAATCCGTCGGTGACGGGGTAGCAGCAGGTGGTGACAGGGTGGGGAGGAAGAAGGAAGGATGAGGATAAGAAAGAAAGTGGAGGGGGTGCAAATGATAATAGGAAGAATGTGGAGTTGACGTTATTGAAAAGTGATGTTGTACTTTTTTGGATTTTTCAAACGACAGCCCTTAAGGTTATGTTTAAGATATTGGGACACGCATTATTTTATTGTACTATGAAAATAACTACCTCACCAACTTTTTAATAACCATCCCCTTAACTTTAATGTACCACCATTTATACACAAAATATTTTCTTAAACATAGCCCTGAGGGCTATCATTAGATAAATCTTTTTTTTTTCTTAACCTTTGTCCTAATTTTTGCAAGTAATTACCCTTTTATCACTATTTTAGCCCTCCAATTTTTTATCCAACGATTATTATTTTCTTCTCCTCATTCCCTCGTGTCCTTACCATGTGATCCCAAATCTATGAGAACCAAATATAACTTTTGATTAAAAGAAAAAAATATATATATTCAAAATCGTTTTAACATTTTTTACATTATTCAAAAAAAAAATCCAATTTCTTTCTCCTGCAAGATCTATGAGAACCAAAACTTGAATATTCAAAATCGTTTTAACATTTTATCTCTTACGGGTTTTCTTCTAGATGTTATTGATTGATCGAAAGTTGATGGTTCCACTTTCTTTCTCCCGCAAGATCTACATTTTACCTGCATACATTTTGTGATGGTTTAATAGAAATTCATAAAGTTGATTTTTGAAATCAATTAGGCATAACACTTGGTTTTTAAATTTATAGACTGGTGTTTGATAGTTTCTCATATGAATCACTCATATAAGTTAAAATACAAAATCATACATCTTCAATTGTTTCATAAAGAAAGGTAAAAAAGAGAGAAAAAAAAAAAACAATCTAACAAAAACAACAATATACATGACTGAAACCACAAAGTTAAGTTATTGTTTTATAAAGAATTATTACTCCATATTTTTTAATTCATGTAGATGAAGGGTGGATTTTCTAAAAAGAAAAAAAAATATGAAAATTTTGATTAAAAGATAAACAATGAAATATGAGAACCAAATATAGATGTCAATATGTCATGTATACTCTACCATTTATTTTGTTCGAATACTAAAGTCAATGCCACGTTGATAACAACATCTGATCAGTAATTACAAACCCAACATCCAACCCTCAACATATATCCACAACAACCCTTTTACTAGTTAACAAACAACCCACAGCACAACCCAACCATTTTTAGTAAAAAAAAATGGACGATTTTACACTTATAGTATTTGCCATGACCCTTGTATCCTTGACAACCATTGCCTACTTGTTCCACCACCATAAAACCACAACTCCGGCCACCAATCTCCCTCCATCACCACCCAAACTCCCCATCATCGGTCACCTTCACCTCATCTCCGACATGCCCCATCGTTCCTTGGCCCGTTTATCCAACCAATACGGGCCAATCATATACCTTAAACTGGGACATGTCCCAACAATTGTCATATCCTCAGCCCGAATCGCACAACTCATCCTTAAAACACATGATCACGTCTTTTGTAACCGGCCCCACCTCGTTTCAGCTCACTACTTATCATTCAACTGCTCTGACGTCACTTTTTCACCATACGGCCCGTATTGGCGCCAAGCCCGAAAAATATGTGTCACAGAGTTACTTAGTCCAAAACGGGTCTACTCATTCCAACTCATTAGAAATGAGGAAGTAAGTCGGTTGATACAAACTTTGTCAACTCGGTGTGGGCTCGAGGTTGACGTTAGTGAGTTGTTTTTTCGACTAGCGAATGATGTGCTGTGTAGAGTTGCGTTTGGGAAGCGGTTTTTTAGAGAGGATTCAGGGGATGATTTGGTGAGGATTTTGAGTGAAACACAAGCGTTGTTTGCGGGGTTTTGTTTAGGGGATTTTTATCCTGAGTGTGAATGGGTTAACTCGGTGAGTGGGTCGAAAAGAAGGATGTTGAAGAATTTGAAAGAGTTGAGGGAAGTTTGTGATGATATTATTAACGATCATATGATGAAGAAAGGGGAATTAACGGCGAATTCAAATGAAGATTTTGTTGATGTTTTGCTTCGTGTCCAACGACAAGATGATCTTGAAGTTCCGATCACTGATGATAATCTTAAAGCTCTTGTTCTGGTACTCTAAAACTCGGTCTAGCATATTTTAACATTTTTTTAGACAGTAACGCCCTTAGCCCATCTGTTATAGACAATCACATTTTATTATAGTGAGACTTCAACATAACCTCTTGATTGATGAGCGATGTTAGAACAAAGGCCATCTTACAGACTAATAGGTTGTGAGACTATATACAAACAACCACCAAGACTGTGTGTAGTTTAATATGAGTACAATTTTGGCAGGTTTTGAGCTATATGGCAACTTTGACCCGTTCACAGTTAAATGGGTCAACTTGAGACCTGTGAGGTATTTAAGCTGCTCTTATTATGGATCATTTTTTGGTATATGATGCTTTAAAGGATAAAACAAATCTGATTTTATGATAATAAACATAAAAATAGTAGTCCCATAACCGTTCAAAAAACATCTTTCTGGTGTCGCGATACCTCAAAAGATAAAAATTCTTGGTCTTGACAAAAAAAGATTAAATACGTCATATTTATCAAGAAGAATTTAAGTACTTTAAACAAGAAATTTGATCAAATTGAGTACTCTTTGTCCAACTTACCCATTTGTAATCTATGTGTACTCCCCTTTTATAAAAATGCACAAATTAGTTTCTATGGTTCAGTCTACTCGACCCTGCTCGATGCTATCCACCGCAAATAGTACAAACAATCTGTTTCAACCCAAATCCCCAAATGATTTTGACTTGTTACCTGCCCCGCCCATATTGCCACCTCTAGTTTTTGGTTTTCTTTGTTTATCCCTAGCGTACTTCATGTAATATGATTTGTAACCATGTTTTGGCATTAGTACCTAATGCAACATCGTTTATACAGGACATGTTCGTAGCAGGGACTGACACAACATCAGCGACTCTTGAATGGGCCATGACTGAGCTAGCCAGAAACCCAAAAGTACTAAAGAAAGCACAAACCGAAATCAGGACAATGACAGAAAACAAAGGAGAAGTTGAAGAAAGCGACCTTCACCATTTCCGTTATCTAAAAGCTGTAATCAAAGAGACTATGCGGTTACACACTGCGGTCCCGCTTCTCGTGCCACGAGAATCAATGCAGAAATGCATCATAGAAGGGTACGATATACCCGAAAAAACCAGAGTTCTAATCAATACATACGCTATAGGACGTGACCCAAACTCGTGGGAGAATCCTCTGGCGTATGATCCCGAGAGGTTTGTGGAAAACGAGGTTGACTTTCGTGGTCAAGACTTTCGGTTTTTACCGTTTGGGGGAGGAAGACGTGGTTGTCCCGGTTATTCATTTGGATTGGCTACAATCGAACTCACTTTGGCTAGACTTTTGTACCACTTTGATTGGAAACTCCCTAATGGGGTTGGGCCCGATGATGTTAATTTAGAAGAGATTTTCGGGCTGGCTACTAGGAAAAAAACCGCTCTAAAACTTGTGCCAACTAAAAATAAGAACCACGGGCTCAAGAAAGATGGTGCTCGGGTTTCACCTATATAATCACAACTAGTCGTGTACTCATGTATGACGTTTATCATGTCCTGATACTAGTTTTGTATGAAGAAAGTATCATTTGATATATGAAGGCAATAAATATGTACTATTGACAAGAAAATGCATCATCGGTTTATTGAACACATGTTTGAAACAAAAATGTGCAGTAAATTTTCGTGTACAAAACCTCATTTTGAATTTTGCTTGTAAGAGGGTATGGGGTGAATCTGCATATCACTCTTTCGCCTTCACACTCAGCTTTTGACCCTGTTGATGAGCGTTGTTAGAGGTGGAAATTTCATCCCATTTAATTATGATTTATGAATGGGTCAATTTGGGTTATGTTTAATTATGAACTTCGAATTCAAGTAAAAACATTTTTGAATCATCAAAACTACTTGTCAAAACTACTAACTAAAAAGGAAATGAGTCAAATGGGTTAACAAGGAACAGGTACTGAAAGTCGGCCAAAGTGTATTTTAATACATGCAACCATTTAAATCACTTACTTAAAAAAGAAGATTATTGTTGTAAATTATGATTTTTCTAATCATATTCAACTCATTAACTATGTATTAGAAGCCTAAAAAGTTGGTGGGGTGGGGGGTCGAGGGTCGGGGGTCAGACGCGTACTAAAAACTAACCCATTTTGACTGGTTACCCACCCGCCCCGCCCCGCCCATCTTGCCACCCCTAGTGGCTAGCAATGGTAAACATATTATTGCCTTATGGTCAAAATGGTTACAGTTTAGCCATAAATATAAGACTCACTTGGATTTGTCGTCACTGGTGGTTTCCTCAGACTCGTCGGATGTTGACCCCAGATCAGTCAATTTCCCGAATGACTCTTTGGCATCACCAAAGAAATCCAAAACTTTATCAAGCACTGTTTTCAGCTCGGCTTTCGTTGGGAGCTGAAAAAAAAAATTAACTCTTAGATCAACTACCTGATACAATCTTACATCTTAATTTATTTCTAGTGCATATAAACATAAATACCTCGATTACATCATTGCTTGCAAGTGCTGCTCTTATGTTGGTACCTTCCTGCATAATCATATGAGAATTAATACAGATAACTTCAGTTAATCCGTTATACATAAAATGCCAGTAACAATAACATACCACAATCTTGTAACCATATCTAAATTCTGTAGCTGCCCGCAACACACGATGCTGACGAACTGCTGTTTTTTGAACCTCTTTTTCGTCCTGTGTAAGTTACAAAACAAGTAAAAAATCCCATCATTAAACATATTGACGTCATTAAATGACATAATGCATTTAATATAAAAACTTACTTTATAAATCACTCCTGCTAGATTTTTGGATAAAGTGTCTTTGTAAATGTATTTCCCAACAAAATTATCTTTGCCTGCAAGCAGGATCTTTGCTGTTGTGCCTCCTGCTACTATACTAACAGGATACCATAGATAAACCTGCAAAAGTATTAAACAGCTTCAAACCTTTTAAACTTACAGGGCAAATGTCATATAATTACAATATACCTGAATACCTAATGCAGTGGTCCATTTTTAGTAATTTACTACAGATTTTACTGATCGTTTTGGTATATACAAGTCTTAAATAATGTAGATTCTAACATATAACAACGACACAAATTTATTGTTTTCTTGTGACCTTTTCCGACCCTTTTGCTTGGCCACCCCAAAGATAAATCCGAGTAAAAAAAACTCGCCTCCCGTGGTAACTGAAAAGGGAAAACCTCTTCGGTTTACATATTAACTGTATTGAATTTTTTTTTTTTTAATTTTAATCTTACACTACCCGTATGTACATACTGGTTAAAGGCTAGTATAAGATATGAAATACTATATAATCTACAATTGCAATATGGAACGAGTGAAGAGGAGGATATATACTGACATTGGCCATACGGATGAAAATAACAAATCTAGGATTTCCATCATCTTCAATTTTAGGCATAGCTGGCATTGGACGTTGAAACTGTCTTGCTTGCATTCCCTTTTTTCCTTTAGCTTCAACCACCATTAATCTACTACTCTTTCCATTACTATTCTGCTGTTTTCTTTGAATTTGTGCTGATGATGAAAATGAGTGTCTGATGATTAAATGTGAATCATCAATTGCTGTTGTTGTTCTGGGAAGTGAGTAGTGTGGTTTTAGAGACATACAAACTTCCATTGTTGTTGTTGTTTGTTATCTTTTCAGTTACAAAGTATTAATATGATGAAGGAATCTTATCCAGGGAATTTGATGAAGTATGTGTTATGTGTGACATATATAAGTGGTTTGTATACCATACACGTGGAAGGATAAAAAAAAACACTAAAGTGCATCTATTTAAAACATTATGAGGTGAGTTGCTAACTTGTAATGTGCAAGTAGTTATTAATTTTACTGCTCGTGTTTGATTAAGGATAGTAAATGTTATATCATCTTTTAAACAAAACTAAATTTGTTATGTTACATAAATGTTATCATCATAAAAGAAAATGAAAGTATAAAATTTCTTTTTTGAATATTTAAGATTGATATTTGACCAAATTTAAAAGGAAAAAAACCTGCTAACATAGCATTTTAAAAAAGACAAAGGAAATTAGTAACATGTATACTTAGATTCTATAAGCAACAAACATTTGTTTGAGCATTGATTGAAAGTCCAATATATTATAAACCAACATGCAATATTTTTATATCTACCTTGTATCTAAAGTCATCATCAATCCCCAGCTTTAACTTCATACTTCAAACAGATTAAAAAATTTTAAGTAAAGAAAATTACACAAAACAACAAAAAAAGATGGAACATTATCATATAAGACCTCCAAATGCATTGCTTTAGCTAGTTTATAATACTAAATGTAACCCATTGTCATCCTACAACATCAAAAACAGCCCAAAATTTACAAGAAACTTGTACCTTTCCCAAATGGGAATACAAAGCTTGAATTTTTAACCATTTATGGGACTTCTAATTCACAAGAACAGCTTCATTACTTGAAGCTTTATCAGCAGCAATTTCTTCTAATTGTTTCCATGTGGATTCACGTCTACTTTTCATCTTTTCTTCCTTCGCTTCTTCTTCTTGAAAGTTGAGTAAACACTCGTTGAACAATTCAGGGTCAAGGTCAAAGAAGATTTTCCGAACATTTAGAGTCAAACTATGCACAGCTTGATTCCAATGATAACGTCCGTTTCTTTCAAGTGCAGGAAAGATTATGGGTAATATTACCTTGCGGTTTTGTCTGATCAAATTCTCAATGTGATCGTTGTTCCAAAAGAAAAGAACTCTTTCTGCCACCTGAAATATAGGTAAAATGACTAATTAAAATCTCAAAATCTACATCTACATCTTAGTACCATTATAAGTCTATGATCTTTAACAGTAACAGAGCATCTATTTGTTAATATTTTAATGTTCTATCTTACACCAATTTTACCTGTTCCAGTAAGAAGCCTAAATTATGAAGATTGAACTTTTAAAATATTTTCATCTTTTAGGTCCTATGTATACAGTGTGAAGATGTGAAGGTCATCATATTTTCCGTGTGTAAGGTGGGAACCACAAAATAAGGATCAACCACATAACCAATTAAAATTTACACCAATTTCCTAAATTCTTCACTTTATGGGACCCATTCCCATGACTAAACTCAACATGTGCAAACAGATTTTAAAAGCTAACCCTACTTCTTGGTATTACTTATAAGCAAATAGATTTTGAAAGCTAACCCTACTTCTTGGTATATTTTATAATTCTTAATATATATGTGACTCACAGCTTGAATCTATGTTATATTTAGTAAAAGGGATATAAGAAGTTAAGAACTATACAAGTGAAAGGAACCAATTTCCAGATTTCTTGGAATCTTAAATACGTCAATGGAAACAAGTATGCAGAAAAGAACTCAAAGGTTATGAAGATACAATAACAACCCCCTTAACATAAATGAATCAAAAGCATTTATCTTTTTCTAATAGAGAAACTAAAATGATTTGATTAAAGAAGCATGACGACCCTCTTCACCAGTTCATTACTTCATTTTAACCCCCCCTAATTTGTTCAATCTTATCTACTTTTTCCCATGTTGGTGAAAACAAGACTCGAGAGGCTTAAACTATTCTGCTTCGAATTTGTTTTGGCCATTTAACATTTTGATTTTGTAAGCATTTTATTAATGGGTCCCATTTACCTCCTGTAAGGAACAATTAAAGATGGACCCACGGAATGGAGTAACGAGAATCAAAGGCTATGATATAAGCGAATAGATTATTGACCCACTTCTATCTTACCTAATGTAAGTTATCTCTATTCTACCTAATGTTAGTAAGTGGTTCCCATAATAACGTCTCCATTTCTTCTCACATTGAATAGAAATGGAAATCAATTGGCTGAATAGTACCATTGGGCTGAACATGAAGTGTACCCTATGATTTCTAAATCATATGACTTCGCTTTCATCTATCACAACTTACAACAATTACATAATGCAAGTACGTAAGCAAACCAGAAAACCACGTGCATAATGTTTGTAACACCAAAAAAACAAAAAAGAACTAATACTAATAAAATAAAATAAATACAAATAAAATCATTTTGTCGCAGTGTGATGTGATATCACGCAAAGGTTACCGAGTAAACAATTGATCAATAAGTGCATATTGAATATAGGAAACTCACAAGTCAAAAGAACAATAAATTACCTGAAAATGCAAACTGTTCAAGCAACGGGAGATTTGCTTAAATAACGGCACCATACACCGATGAAATTCCGGTTGTTGAGTTGCTTCAAGAACCTCCTCCAGCTCACCTAAAAACATGATTTCTTTTGAACTATTTGTAACCGGCCAATACTTCAACAAACCCCTAATCACCATATCAGCCAATTTGCAATCTTTTTCAACAAACTGCGTAATACAGTACGACAATTGCTGATGATACATTGCTAAACATTTCGGTTTATGCAACGGAATCAAAGCCCTAGAAAGAAACAATTTATGTTCTTCCTTCAAAGGCAAAGCAAACCCGTTAACAATACTTCCTAAAATCTCCAAAAGTTCAGCAATCCCGTTATGCTTTTCAGTCTCGAGAACAAATCTGTAAAAGATATTGTTGATAGATTTCCTAATAAATGGTCGATGAACCATAAATTTTCCATAAACTCTATGAAGAATCGTCTTTAGATATTCGCGTTCTCTTGGATCTTCAGAATCAAACATATCCAATAGTTTAAGAACAAAATAATGATCAATGAACTTTTTTGCAATTTTTGCATCAGCTTCTGGTGATGCAATAAATCTAAGTAAAAGCTCGTAAACGATTTGCAAATGAGGCCATGATGGATCCATTGATGGTTCCTCTTCTTCTAAATCATAAGATTCCAAGATTTTGGTATCGCGAGGTTGTGGAGTGAGCTCTCTAAACAGATTTGCAGATACCATTTTCACAAACTCTTGCATAACAGGTTCTGTGAACTTAACATTATTAGAAGCCACGAAATCGACTAATTCTAATAAAGTTTGTCGCTTTATCTCTTTTTCTTTAAGGTTTTTGGTTGGGTCAGTGAAATCAAACACTACAGAACACATGGTTACTTTCTTTATGAACAAATTCTGTTTTTCACTGCTTGGAACATCTCTAAAAGTTGGTAAGGATTCATAAGAAACACTTGCAGGCCCGCCATTTCGAAAATTCTTTTCATTGGGATTGAATCGAGTATTCAATGGGGCTGAAATATCAGAATTCACAAGCTTTCTTGAATTCCCGCTAGCAAAATCACTTCTTTTTGAACTGGAAGAGGTTAAATTAGGGTTTTGGGTACCTGAAGAATCTTGATTTTTGGACGATTTCGACTGTTTCCTGGAAACCTTGCTGAGTATTTGCTTGATCATTTCTTGAATTTTAGAAAACCCAATCAAAAAATTGTAAAAACCCCTAAAATTCCAACTCCAATTCTAATCCAAATCATAAAAATCTACAAACCCATCATCAATAAAAAAAAACTGTTATATAAAAAAGGTAAGCCCCTTTTACAATTTACAATCCTATGATAAAACAGACCAAAAAGAAATCTGAACTATACATCAGAAATCCACTAATCTGAATCAAACTCAAAGAAACAACCCCAAACACCATCAATGCCCCTTTTTTCAAAATTTCCCACATAAGTATGTTTTTTCACTTTTGTATATGGATCAAAACCCTAAAGTGGGAAAGATTGTTGCTTTTGAATCAAACACAAAAAAAAACCCACTTAAAAATTAACAATCTTGGGACTTGAAAGCAAAGATAATGGACAAATCTTTCAAAAAAAAACCTAGTTTTTTTTTGTAAAATAATAGCTTTTTTTATCACCTGTGAGCTGGACAGATGGATAAAAAGTATGCTCACTACACCACAAGAATCCTGCTTTACTTTTTTTCACACTTCCTTTTAGCAAACCCTTGAAGGGAATACTAAAAAGCAAAAGAAAAATGGAATAAAGATTGGAAATTTAGATAATGAAGAATAAAAATGTAAAAAAAATAGAAATGGGATTTTGACAGAAATAAATTTATGGGTAAGAAAATAACTTGAAACCCACCTAACAGGAGAGACCAAGCCGCACTGCGAATGATTCTTTGTTTAGTTTTTATTTTTTAATTATATTTATCATTATCATATTACTTGATTTTCTTATACATGACGGCTTCCTTATTTTTGGTTGTTGTTTCTTGACTACACTGTTAAACTTGCATTATTCGTAAGATATGTTGACTTATTAAACATGTTATTCATAAAGAATAAAAATAGAATATAAAATTTAAATAAATTGTAAATTCAAATGAATTTATAATACAAAGAATCAATTTCAATGGTTTACACCAAGGCTGTAAATGAGTCGACTAACTCGCCATCTATTCGAGTTGAACTTGTTAAAAGCTCGATTCGAGCCTAGCCAAAACGAGCTCGAGCCCAAACTTGAACATAGTTTGGATCTCTTTTGATAAACGAGTTCGAGCTTCTTATATCGAGTTCGGATAAACTCGCAGGCCTAAACACACTTTTTATTAATACACATTAATAATTTTTTATATGTTAACATAAATATAATTGTATAATAATTATTATTATTATATATAATACTTAATATAACAATAATAAATGGTACGTATTTCAGATAGTTAAAAATTAGACAAAAAATAAATTAATATTATATATTAATAAAACATCTAATAAAATAAATATTACTATGGAATAAATGAGTCGAGCCCGAGCCGAGCTCGAGCTTTATATACTAGACTTGAAACGAGCCGAGTTCGAGCTCAGTGAATTTTAAACGAGCCAGCTCATGTCTAATCGAGCTCGGGCGTCGACTCGCTTAAACCCTTAATCTACACGAATCACCTCTATTTTTGTGTAATGTATTTACATTTAAGGAAACATGTAAACAATAAACATCAATGGTTAATATTTGATAAAATTACATTTTCATAATCAAGATCTTTTAACTTTTAGAGAAGATATAAATTCTGATTAATGTTGAGTTGGATATTAGGATATTAAGAACACATGAAATGGTAACACTGTATTTACAGTGTTATGTGAGAACACCGTAAGCTGAAAAAGTAAAGGAGTGGAAGAGACTTTTACAGCGTTATGGGACTTCTGAATTTTGTAGTTAGAAATTCAAATAATTTAATAAATTGAGACAATTAACAAAATAATAAAATAAAATAAATGCATTCATTAAAATAAAAATATATTACAAGTCCTAAAAGTAAAAAATACATAATTTAAAGATAAACAATTTAAAACACGTGTTAACACAAACTACTCTTGACCCAATCACGATATATATAGCGACATCTCGATTAACTTTCGTGCGCCAAAACCCGATCACGATATATATAACGACGTCTCGATTGTGATTGGTTGGAACTTTCGGCATATTCTTGAGAAATTAAAACTTCATTACGATATTTACGAGGTAGAACAAGGAGTTTGAATGTTGTTTCGTCGTCGGAAGAAGAATCGGAAAATATATTTATTTATATGTGTTTTTGAATGGAATTGAATAGAAAATATAAAGATTGAGGTGTGATTTGCTGTATGAATTGTATTTGTATATATAGGAGTAAAATTGATTATTTTTTTTTAAATAGCCGTTAAACGGCTCTTTTTAAATTATTTTTTAAAATCAATAAATCCCACTTAAATTATTTTTTAAAATCAATAAATCCGTTTGGGGTTATTAAAAAACAAAAAAAAAATCGCATTTAAACGGAGTTTACGCCAAACGCCGACCGGGAACACTAGTTAATTGGAACGAAGTAAGGGAGTGGTTGAACGGCGGCAACATTCTCACCCGAGAACACAGAAAATACCTCCCACTACGTGTGATAAAAATGTTTTAGGGGATAAGGAAATGGTTTACTCACGGTAGCTAACTCATTAATGCCAATTTAATGCTTACGAAAAATGTAATTTTTTTCTATTTCTAATTTTCTTAAAAAAAACTCAAAGTGTAGTTACTCACTGCAAGAAAAAAGTAGTTTAGAGACGTGTTTAGCGACAATTTTTAGGCTAGCGTCACGATTGGACACGTCTAATGGGATGTGGGTGTAAAAAAGTCGCAGATTTTAGCGTCGTTCAGCCATACGTCACTATGGATAACGACATTGTTAGCGACATTTTACAATGTGTAGCTATTTTCTAGAGTCGTGTTCCGTTTGGACGCTATATAAGTCGCTCTTTTTTAAGTTCGACACTAACTGCAACATTAACTATCTCGCTGATTTTTGAGACGTCCCTGTTTGAGTCTACAATGTTGGGTAGGTCGTTATTTGCATAACTATACGTGTCACTAGCCATCTCTTAACGGCGTTATTTTTTCAGCCAGTAACGTTATATTGTTTATACATTTCTTTTTATAGATAAAGAAAACTACAGATGAAAAAATATATACAACAATCTTCTATATTATATCAAGCCAAACATAAACAATTTACATACAAAAGTAGTCCTAATCATAGCTACACATATTCAATACGAAACCAAACAACTACACATTTCTCTTATCCAGTTCATGTGGACGACATTTCGGATGTCGCTAAAAACGTCTCTTGCATGATTGTAGTTTTCTTTATAGTAGTGACTTTATGCATGATTCGTTTGTTATGGCGTCAGGTGCTAGGGTTTTATCACAAATCATAATTGTAGAAAAAAGTTCAATCTTTCGAATTCAAGGATAATGATTCATCAATCTCTTGGTGGAGCTCAAGATGGTTAAACTGACTTGAATATTCAAGTACGTCATGTTTTGGCCTTTTCTAAGTTTACTGCAATAGACGAACCAATTTCAAGCAAAAGACTATACTTTGAAAGAACTTAATTTGTGAATTGTGGTTATTAATTACAATCTTTTTACAGGCTAATGAAATGTTGCATCATATGGTACACATGTCAAAGCCTTGACCGAATCAACCAAGACACTGACTGTGATTATTTCATGAGTGCCAAACAATACGGACTTATAGATGGTGTTAAATGAATCCTCTCAATGCTCTCCAACCGCTACGAGCTGAGTGTAAGCATTAGTGATCATTAATTCTAGTTTTGTAAACCAACCTTGTAATTCGTTACACTAAAAGAGTGTCATCATGATTGTTGTGCCAGGTTGAATTTAGTGTTGAATTATGTGCATCGCATGATTCGTCTTCCTGATCATCTGTCTCAAGTAGAACTCTTTGTACGCCTTAAAACGGTAATGTAATATTTTTCTGGGGGCACTTCTTTTTGAAGTGTAGTCTTGTTTTTGGGATTTAATATTCATACTCTTGTGAATTGCCACTACCATGCTTCAGTCTTTTTTACATTATACATACAAATTGTTAAAATGTCCGTCTTTCGAGTTTTGAAGAACAGGTTATCGTTAGGTGAACCGGTAAAAAGAGTGTATCAATGAGATTATTATTTAAGTGAAAGAGCAATAAAAAGATCAATAATTAATCTATAACATTATAAAGGATCACATTACGAAGGAGCACATGACACTTGACGAGCAATGTGAAGCATGTACCATACTATTAACGATTTAACTGATATAGAGATGTTATCATTTAGTTTTATAAGTTAGGGTAATTGATTTTTAAGCCGTAAAAGAAAGAGATAATATAATTTGGTATTTTAATTTCATTTGTCAAATTTAACATAAATAAGTTATGTGTTAGTCACTAAGTCAAGGTCTAATTTTAACCGAGTTTACAAGTTCATGATACAATCTCATACATTTAATAGTTCAGAGTACTAAAAGATCTAGTGAATCAAGTATGAAGGTACTATAATGGATTATGGCTTAGACTAAATGTCATATGTGTTTAGTACTGTTGCACTATGTAAGGTATTCTTGGGAGTAGGCTGTGTTAGTTATAATATATAGAAAGACATAAAACTTTAAATTCCGTAAAATGTTTGACCTTTTAAATTTTTTAAAACTTTTATACGACAAAGAACTTTAATCTTTTTAGAAGTTGAATACTTCTTTTATATCATAAATGTAATTGTTTCCTTCAATTGTTTATTGGTTAATTGCACCGAATTTTAAGTCAATTTCTAGCCTAATCCGTCCGCATTGTCACTTTTACTTTGCATAGATTATAGAAAATAAAGTACAACTAAGCACTGTAGAATAAAAACGTGCACGTGTTAATAGTTAATACAAGTGTGATCGGTCCCAAATTAGGATCTAAATGATTTTGTTAATTTGGCCTTTTGGGTGTTTATGTGTGTTGCTCAAATCATGGATATCGCAAAAATGAGTTTGTAACTACAACTGGTAGTTTTTGCTAATTGCACTAGGTGATATTTTATTTTATATAAGTAAACCCCAAATCTGATGTATTAGACCACTGCCAACGGGCCATCGATCCGGCCGTCGGTTTTTGGCGACGGAATCGACACCGTTGGTACGGTGGCGTCGGTGGGGACCGTCAGTTTTCCTAGTTACTTTTTCGACGGGAGAAAGAGAAGCGTCAATTTTTCTCTTGTTTTTTTTTTCTTCATTTGCAGATTTCAGAATGCTGAAGGACGAAGATGACGAGGATGAATGGAGTTTTAGGGTTAAATAAATGGGCTTCAAGTGGATTTTTTTTATGATAAATGGACCACAATTTTTTTAATTATTATTTTAATTAGGTTTTTTTCATGATAAATGGACTTTTAATTAATGGGTTGTAGTTTTAATTTTTTAATTATTTTAATATTTTCTTTTTAAATAATTTAATGTTTTCTTTTTAATTAATTTAATGTTTTTAATTTTAATGAAAGTATTATTATTTAATTTTGTTGTTTAATTAATTTAAAGTAAATAATGTGTGGGGTTCAGAAAAAACTGAAGTGATGTTACTGTTAGCAGTGTAGTGTAAATTTTGTAACTGCTGACGTGGCGCTGATTTGGCAAAAACTGATGACGTTAGTTGTATTCACTGTTGATAGTAATCTTAGTGTGTTGTTCTACTTGGTGATATGCATGTTTCGACCCAACAAAAATTGCATAATCAAGCCAACAAAGATCGAGACATATATTAAATGTACCTATTACGGCCCTAAACCATTTTAAGTCATACCCGTCCATTTTGTCACCCTTATTTGGTTTTATTCGCAATTACTTGCATACTGGTCTGTCATGTTGTATCATATATTTGGCTTCATTTGGTGTTTTTTTGTAGTAATTTCATTTAGTTAACTAACATTTTTAGACATTTTTGTATATTTCTGGAATACTTCATAATGTACGTTCAAATGAGGGCTCATTATGTCCCTTGCGTAGACAATTCAATGAGTCGCTACTATTGTTGAAGTCCTAAGTAGAAGACGAAGAATACAAATACAAATCATCTGTAAAGGAAAGTATTTTATACACATCGACAATATTTGTTTGTCTCTTGTGTTCATTGTAACATCCCAAAATTCGACACTAATATAATTACAATTAAGCTCTTGAAAATAATACTAATATTAATGTCAAACCACAAAAATCATATTATATAGTAAATAAAAAATAAATATGTTGTTATAATTATAAATTAGATAGATGGTGATCGATTAAAATTGATTTAAGTAATAAATAAAATGCATATGAAATTAACTTTTTAACTAAGTATTAATATGATGTAGCATGAGACAACAATGAATCCAACACACTTTAGCACACTTTCACCCATGTTATACATAAGCTACACCTGCATGACTACATCTCATGCTTAAAACGTTACACCTCATGCTTAAGAATCGTCAACTTGTATTCGTAAGTAAGATTATTTGCTTGCTAGCTAACTTTACTACAACTATAAAAGGGAGTCTTTGTTCTCCATTTATTTTCATCACAAAACATAAAGTTATATAATTATTATTAGAGGAGACATGCATTGGTACAAGTAAAGGGAGCTAGAGCTAGCTATAAGCATATTAAGATCCTTACAGAAGATCGTAATGTGAGTATTCTCGTGTTATTTTATAAAATTGAGATATGTGCTAATATGTGTTAATTGCTATTGTACTTGATTAGATAGGAGTTATGTGCATTTAAATTACGAGAATTGCATTGCATACGATGCTGATTATTCTAATTACGTGTTATCGTATTTCGAGCCTTGGATTTGATATGGTGGAGATCTGAAACATGGGTTGAATACGGTTACCTTGTGTTTGAAAATTATGGGAATGTGTATGAAAGCTTGAAATGCGTTAATATAGAGATCTCAGTTATTATTTTTATTTTAATAGCTATCTTAAGCATGACTAAACTTGTGTGTGGTATTTTGCACGCAAAACACACGACCCTCATTAAGCCATTAGGCTTACACATGTTATTGTGCATATATCATGTCATCCAAGAGAGGACTCCGATTGATATTGAAAGTAAAGTGAGACCAATGTTATAACATTCGACGCTATCGAAAGAGGATAGTTTGTTATACTTGTGTATTGAGTCGAATGTTATTTGAAATAAATTATTGAATTTTGACTTCCGTTGTCTCTATGACTGTGTTTTATGTGAATCGGGACGTTGGGCATCACAGTCATGCTCACGGTCGTTATTTTACAGTTGTATAACTTGACATTCGTTTCCATTTTGTTTGGTAATGCACAGGTGCATATTAACATTTTGCAGATGTAGCTGCATTTGAGCATTTTGAAAGTCATATCCATGGATCAGGGGCGGAGCCATGTAGAAGGTAGGGGTAACAGTCGCTACGGGTCCTTTCACTATACACAATGTAATTTCTTATAAAAAATTGAATTTTTTACTGCATTTGTTTGTTTGTGCTACGGGTTAACAAAAATTAAGATACCCCAGCTACGGGTCACTTCAGATTCTGAATCCGCCACTGCCTTGGATAGTATCTTGCGCCTTTCTTTTTTCCTAAAATGCGATGAATCACACTTGCCAAATATTTATACCAAAAATAATCAAATATGACTGCATATGATGATAATTAGTCCAATTTTAGTTGTATAACAATTTAATCCTTCATTAAACCTCAGACCTTTTCAAAAGAAAATTTCTTGACATGATCGTCTTCGATGGTGGGCGAAGTGGTCGACCGCCAAGGGCTTCCGATATATAAGGGCCTCAAAATGTGTATGTTTGTGTATATGTATGTGTATATATACATATACATTAGTTTAATTGTCAATCGCAAGAAGAAAAATATGTCATAGTTGTTTCAATGTTAATTGAGTCGCAACAAAAAGAATAAGAAAAACATTTTATAGCTCGATTTAGGGCCTAATTTCGGCAATTATTCATGTTTTTGCTCAGAGCCTCCGAAAACTCAGAGACAGTCCTATTTCTTGATAAAATCTATAAAGTTGCGGGTCTTAAACTAGTAAGATGTAAACAAGGAAGAATGAAGCTAGCCTTTCAAACTAAGAACATATCACCAAAACTAAATTAGAAAAATTTGACTTACTTAATAAATGTTACAAGTTACAACGACTAAAGATTTAGCACGAGAGTTTTATTTGAGCAAATGATGTCTTACACTTTGTATAAAATTTCATAATCAAATGGACGACCACGATATATCGTATCCTATCTAATAATGATGATTATCTCTATACATATAAAGCATGCTTATCTTAAAATTAGACCCAACTATAGTAAACTTTGTGTTTTAAAATAACAATTAAAGATATATTAAAATATGAAAGTTACATTCAAACTTTATCAAATAATAAATTATATAAGGGTTTATTGTTTCGTTATGTATTAAACTTTACACGTTTTACTATTGTATGAGACATGCTTTCATTTGTTCTATTGTATATATTGAACATATAAATATCGTCTATTGTATGTAAATTTTCCTTTTTGGGTAAGCCCAAAAAATGAAACTTTCCTATTTTGGCATACCCAAAAAGGAAAGTTCACATACAATAGAGGATATTTACAAGTTCAATACATACGATAGAAGTTTTTAAAGTTCGACTCATACAATAGTAAAACGTGTAAAGTTTAATACATAACGAAACAATAAACCCATTATATAACAATAAGTATTAGGTAAATTCATATTACTTTGTTATATACTAAAACTAAACGAATTAGGTCTTCCGCTGCTTTGCACGGGTATTCTATAATTATGTATTGATTGCAAAATTATAATCTAGATATTTATAAAATCATCTAATATTTGATTTCCATTACAATTGATAATTTCTATTTTTACACTATAACATGTATAACAAATCATAACCACAAACCTAGGTCCAATCCAAATCACTATCATCGTCATTAAGTTTAACATTCCCACACGCAAAACCCAAATAAAATTCTCTCATTTTATTTTTAATTTCATTTGATTTCACTTTTCTTTTATCTGCATTTCACCCATTCACTCACTTATAAGTTTGTCTAACTCATACATGTACAAAAACACATTTTATATTTACACTACGAGGCACGTTTAATTACAAAAAAATATCTTTATTTTTTCATTTTTTTTCTTTTAGAATTTTTTGTCTCGTGAAAATCATAAGTAATTTAGAAAATGCGTTGTAAAGGATAAAGTTTTCATTTTTCAGAATAAGAAAGGTATAAAACCTTAAATTATAGATTTCATTTTCTTGAAAAACTTCTCCAGCAAACTACAACTTGAACACATTTTCTAAATTTTCAGTTTTCTTAGAAAATTTTATAGGAAAATAAAAGAGTTTTCCGTTACTTTACTTTTAGTTTTTAATATCCTTTCCCTGAATTAAAATTGTATTTAGAGTTTGCTAATGAACAACTTAATCCTTGATTATTGTGTCTTTACAATCCAACGTTATACGTTAATGAAATAACTTTATACATTTTATAATGATAATTCTTTGTAAAATCGTAGTGAAATACTGAAATGTATGTTTTTTTTCTTTCTATTTTTGTTTAATTAATTAATTTATTTAGTTTAAAGGCAATAATTTGTATTAATAACCTACAAAATAAGTATATCATCAGTTTGTAACAAAGGTCAAGCTTGTTTTATCTTCATTTCACTCACTCACTCCATCCCAATCGCCGTCGTTAATCGGATAAACCATCGTTCTTCCGTCACCGGACGACCACAAATTATCACATCCGTAACCTCAATGGCTCAATCGTGCGTTCCTTCAATCAGATTTAATTCGCTCGTTTTCTCTTCTACAAAAAACCCTAATTCCTTTTCCGAACACACCTTCACCCCCCTTCGTTCCAGGTATTAAATTCCTATAGTATTTAATCAGCTGTTTCAGTTGTTGTATTTTATTCATGTTTAAGTGCCTAAACATTTATGCTTTATGATTAATTGGTTATGAAAATTGCACAAAAAGATACTAAACTTATAGATAATTTCTGTTAACTGGGTGTTTGGATATGTTTTATTAATGGTTATATCAGATTATTGAAAGCGGAAAAAGCCAATAATCTTATTATCTGTTTGAGTTTGCGTAACAAATTGAGCTTATAAGCAGCTGAAATTTGAGGTTATTGACATTTTGAAATTTTAATAAAGAAGCCGATAAGATAAAAAGACTTTTTGAGGTATTGAGTATGTCATCAAACCTAGACAGCAGGTCACATAAGGAATTATACCTTTATATGCACAGATGGAACATGAAGGTACCACTGATTAATGGTAGTACTAAAAGGAAACTGATGAAGTTTAGTATTATACCTAAGTTTGAAACCTGTCACCACCAGTTCCAACTCCATGTTCTCTCTTTTTTTTTTTGCTCAATATTTTTCTAAAGTACTTGAGGAATACCGATTGGTTAAATTTTGACTTTATTAATGGATAAAGAGGTTCGTTGGAAAAACATGCTGGTGGTGGTTGCCCGACCGGCTGCATCGTAACAAAATGCTTTTTTCTTTATTTCTTTTGTTGTGCTAATATAAAAAAGTTGGATACCATAAATTAACAATTAAAATCTATGTACCTTACACAGAAATTGTGTGTTAGTTGAGTTCCTTCTTGTGCATCTTTGCCAAAAATATATAGAATTAAACTTAGTATTCTTGATTGCAGGAAAGTAAGTAAATTGAGAAGTAATCAGAAAACTGTAGGGACTACTACTTCAGTGAAAGCAGTCTATTCGAGTGATTATTCAACACTTGACAAGAATTCGAGGCAGGGATTATGGTCAATTAGGTAAGGTTTTGTTACATTTTTATGGTGTTTTTAAGGTTGTGTAGGTTTTGAGATTGTGGAATAATTTTTTACTGAATAGGGAGGATGTGCAAGTTCCATCATCACCTTACTTTCCTACATATGCACAAGGTCAAGGACCGCCTCCAATGATGCAAGAACGGTTTCAGAGTGTTATCAGTCAGCTTTTTCAATATGTAAGTTCTTATGTCATATATGGCCTTGTATGTCACTTTACATTATTAGTAATATGAGTGTTTGATTGTACTTATAGAGAATAATACGTTGTGGTGGTGCGGTTGACGATGATATGGCAAACATTATAGTTGCTCAGCTTTTATATCTTGATGCTGTTGATCCTAACAAGGTTTGATCGGCTCTATTTTTATTTAAATGCTTTTTTTTTTTAACTGGTGATGTGGAGGTAACATGTATTGGATATTATTGACAGGATATTGTGATGTATGTGAACTCTCCTGGTGGTTCAGTCACAGCTGGTATGCTTTTTGGTGCATTTGGTTTATGTTGCTTGTCTCTGTTTAATGTCTTATGGACAGCTTTTAAAAACTCCTTTTCTTGTTTGGGTGTCCTGTTCTTTTAGGTATGGCTATCTTTGACACCATGAAGCATATCCGACCTGATGTTTCCACTGTATGTGTTGGGCTTGCTGCTAGGTAAAATTGTTATATATGCAGTGTTTATGCCATGCTACACCTGTGATCAATAGCCTTATTTTCAAACGCTACTTGATTATTGTTTGAATTTCTGTTTTAGCAAATATGTAGTAGTTTCTATCCATATTATTCACTATTCACCGTCAATTGCTCTGCTCAAAGCTTTCCTGTGACCTTTTATAATGTAAAGTTACACCGAGCCATTATTAAACTTTCATTTGAAAGTACAATCCCCAATATGGAAATATGCATTTTTAATAGGTTTAGTAGCACGTCATGAACATATAATACGTTATCTACTATGTTGTTGATAAATATGGTTTTACTCATATATTTGACAGTATGGGTGCCTTCCTGCTTGGTGCTGGCACGAAAGGTAATATTCTTACTCTAACTCTATTTACCTTGCAATTTATATTTTATGACTCAAATATTATGGTTATATATTGAAATCATTAATTTTAGGAAAAAGATTCAGTCTTCCAAATTCAAGGATAATGATTCATCAACCTCTTGGTGGAGCTCAAGGTGGTCAAACTGATTTAGATATTCAGGTATGTTTTATGTCTGCCAATTCTGAGTTGGCTTTAATGATATGTTTTGTGGTTATTAAATACCATCGTATTGTTGCAGGCTAATGAAATGTTGCATCATAAAGCGAATTTGAATGGATATTTGGCATACCACACGGGTCAAAGCCTTGACCGAATCAACCAAGACACTGACCGTGATTATTTCATGAGCGCTAAAGAAGCCAAAGAATACGGACTTATAGATGGTGTTATAATGAATCCTCTCAAAGCTCTCCAACCGCTAGCAGCCGCCTAGTAAGCATTAGAGATCATTTTTAGCTTTGTAAACCAACCTTGTAATTTGCTACACTAAAAGAGTGTCATCATAATTCAATGCTGAATTGTGTGCATCGCATGATACGTCATCATGATCATTTGTCCCAAGTAGAACTCTCGTTACACCTTAAGACGGTAATGTAATATTTTTCTTTTAGCAAGTCTTTTTAAAGTGTAGTCTTGTTTTCACATTGGGATTCAATATTAGTACCCTTGTGGACAGCAACTGCCATGCTTAAGTCATTTTTACATTATGTACACCAATTGTTAAAATGTCTTTTTTTCCGAGTTCTGAAGAATACTCGTTTTGAGTAAATTCAAAGAATGGTCCACGTGGTTTATACGGATTTACAAAGATCGTCCCTCAACTTTTATGTTTACACTATCAGTTCAATAAGTTATCCCTCCACTTGAAATGACTGAAATGTCTCTAACCTCTTCATTATTTTTGTTTTGAAAAAACAATGAATAAAAAATTGATTAATGGTATTTTAGTCATTCTAAGTGGAGGAGAGATCATTTATGACACAAAAGTAAACTAATTGGACTGATCGTGCGGAAAAAAGAAGTTGAGTGACGGTTTTACTAAATCCGTGTAAATTACATGGACCATTGTTGGATTTTACTTTAAATAAAACATCAAAATCAAATGCTTAATCACAAACAAAGTAAAACAAAAAGTTAGATACATAATCTGTAATAAATATTGCGTTTTTTTAAATAGAAATTCATCCTGTCCTTTAAATTGTAAAAAGGTGTCATCAAGGACAAGGTACAACTCCCTTTGGCTGCATGTATGCAAATAATTAGGATTCAATAATGTCGACATGAATAAGCATTGCTTTTGAAGCAAAAGATAAACCTTTAGAAGCACAAAAGGAGATCCAAAGCGCACAATATTCAATTGTGTAAAGAATCTTAGGACGTTCTAAGATGTAATTATTACAAAATCTCAACATCATTTTCGAAATCATCATCTTGCTACGAGGATACTTGTCAATCTTGTTAATGATATAAAAAAAAGGTAATGATATTTTCACCATTATTTTTTATAGATCCGCCATGTTGTACAATTATTTATGCATGTAGTAAAACTATTTATTGCATAGTTTTAGTGGATATATAAAAAATAGTGGTGAAAATATCATTGAAAACTGGACAAGTGAGTCGATGAAATTTTTTGTGTATAATGGAAAAAAGAGTTCAAAATAGGAATGTTGAATTTAAGATTGCTAAAATAGAAGTGTAGAATGCGTAGTATAGTATAGATAGATTTAATACGTTAGCAGTTTGTAAGTGAAAAAAATTAAAAAGCAGAATACTTTAGAACTTGGACCGACCCGCTCCACTTTAACTCGTACACATAAACCTACTCTTCTCAGTAGACCCCCTTGCTCGCTTTTATTTCCTTATCTATATTTTGACTCAACTATCTTTGAATTGAAACTATTACCATTAGCTAAAGACAGAAGTTAAACGAAACAGACCGATTTTCACACAACTAACGCAGCCAATCCATTTTCCACCCGTACTAACAGGTCCTAGCTCCAACTAATCCAACTCCTTATCGACTATTGTTGCGAAAAAACCAATTAACCCTGCAAACCTAAGAGGCCGAACAGCTTTTGTGCACCTCAACCAAGTGGGATTAAGACTTGGCTCACAATACAAGTAACTGGAAAATCTTCAAGCAAAAACTAGGGACCATCATGATTCTGACCAACCATGGCAAACTCACCAACCAACTCTGTCCTAACTTACAGATAAGTTAGCTTTCGATTTCCAAAAATAATGTCAAATAATTCAACCTATAATTACTGCACAAGTCAAAATAATTTATAAATGTTGGCTGCTAAGGCTCAATTTGAAGTGTGTTCATCCCACAAAAGCACCCATATTACAAACACGCAATGTGCATTTGACTTGAACTAATGAACTCTATTGATCGCTAAGCAAAATATGTTGATTGAGCCATGCAAATGATCCAGCAAGTGATGAATATGTCACAATTTCATCTGATATTGAAACTTCCTGTTTTGCTATCAACAAAAGCTTGGATTGAGGGTTCCCTTCCAAGAAAATCTGATAGGAGTTCAATAGGTTCCTTTGATCCTCCAGGTGCCAATACCTATTAAACAATAAAAAATTTCCAAAGTTGAGCTATTTAGGATCTTAATGTATCAATGAAGCAAGCTTATGGGAATACTAGAAGTAAAAATTACACATAAAGCCAATAGAGGTGGCAAAACTGACAAGGTAGTAACAGGTCAAGATGGCTAGTCAAGTTGACCCAGAGACACTTATTGTCTGCTTAAACATATTAGAAAAAAGTAACGCGTTAATTATAATCAAAGAAACTATATACCATAAAACAGAAATGGCAGAAATGTATGCTTTTTTTTTTTTTTACTAACATGACCGCAGGAGGTTTGACACATTTGGCCACCTTTGACCCACTAGACCAGTTTCTTTTTTAGCTTAATTTAAATTCACCCATTTGACCCGTTTTAGATGATACATTAACTCCAGAGCTACCAATTAATAACTATTGGGGTCGAAACCGCCAACTCTAATTATGCATCCAGCTTAATTGACAAGTTCTCATTTCCAAGCCCAAAAAGTCAGGAATTATTCGTATGGTAGAAGCGGCTAATGCTGGTGTTATTAGATAATTCAGTGCCCATAGATTTAAGGCATGACTGGCTAGTGACACTGACATAGTAAAACCACAGAATATTTACATCAACTTGCAAAGAACATATATTCTATTATCCTTATTAAAGTATCAGAACACCAATGCATCCCATACATAAAGCCACTACAATTATCCAAACTACTTTTGTCAAATTTTCATTTTCTTTTTCATTGGGAAACATAGTCTGAATACCTTATTTCTGAAATGCATGCCTGTATGCTGACTGAAAAGACCATCACGAAACTTTGATGAATATATATCCGCTGCAAAAACCTGTAACAAAACATCCTTCATATAAATTATGTGTTCAGTATAATTTACTTTACAAATAGAATCGAGTGTCCCTGCAGCCCAAATATTAATTACAGATAAATCCTAGGTTCATTTTACATTATTGACCAGGTAAAAAGAACGGTAAAACATAATTTTGTCATATGCTATACTGTTCTGAAAAGTACCCTTCACATTAAATTTGAAATTTTAACCTAAAAAAGATTTTTCATCATAAAGAGCTTATATTACGTTGTATAAGCTCTATCATCATATTGACCAGGTCAAAGGAAAGAAAAAAATCCATAAAAATGTTAGTTTCAAACCTGACTCCAAATATGACTATAGCAAGCAGCTTCACAACCAATAGCACTACTTGGGAAAGAAGAGGATGGGTTGGTTCCTTCCAACATCGGTAAACCTAACATTACCTGCAAAGAGGAAGAAAGTTATAATAGAATTGGATAAATTACTTTTAAGGATAGTTCAGGTGTGTGTATTGATGGTGATTTATGTAATTTATAATCCAAATTAGATCATCTGCTGTATTAATCATATGACAAGATAGTATTTGGATTTGATCCTGCTTGAAGTTTTAGTAATCAGATGCTCAAATTTGCTCCTGCGCAGTTTCTAACCATTCCAGGAATGAATCAATGAAACAACCATAAAAAACATATTAAAATAAAGTAACGCCGCTTTGTAAAATGTAGTAAAAGTCTCTTAAAACAGGTTAAAAGAATGGGTAAATAGGTCATTAAGGCTACCCTTAGATGATTGGTTTTGTTAGAGCTAGTATAAAACTGAATATTTAACCCATAAATAATGAGATAAACTGAAGCAGAAGCTGGTATAAAACTTAGTAATATTTAACCCATAAATAGTGAGATAAACGGAAGCAGAATCTGGTTATCGGAACATTAGATTAAGTACACTAGTAGCACTGGTCTATTACCTTTGGATGGAGATGCTTAAATAAACCTATGATATCGACGTTTTCTGTGGAATGAATAATCTGATCAAAAAGACCTGAAAGACAACTCACTAAGTTGTTATGGAAACTGGAAAGATAACCTGTGTATACCAACTATGCTTATAAAACTTACAGTATAAAATTTCTTGCTTCACTTTAAGCGCTGAAAAAGAACACCGCCATCTCTTAAGTGATTCACATACATCGTCGCTTATTGGCTTTGTGATGTCCTACAAGTGCTCAAAAATACAAAATATGTTAATGATATTTCATCAGCAAGTAAAAACTTAATAGTATACATGATCAAATAGTAACTGAAGAAATAAATCACCTTATGAAAACCAGATATCAGCTTCAAGGAAGCCGCTTCATAACACCTATCCATCAATGATTTCCAAATCCAGAAAAAGTTACCAGGTGCAGAGTTGACAATAGAGGTGGCAATTTCAAACCGTTTACTTATAAATGAGTCTGTTCGATTGCGTTTTATCTCAAATAGATCAAATTATATTAATTAGCTAACAAGAAAAAAAGTCGAAGCCAGTCAACCCTATCCGACATCTTTTGACTTGTCCTAAAAAATCCATTTGGAGCCATCACCAAGCCCGTTCATTTTGCCACCACCAGTTGACAAGTAAATAGATTCGAGGACACAACACATACCAATTTTCCAACACTTGAGCTGGTATCTCCACAAAGTCAGGGTCAAGACGCAATCCACTGAATTTTGCAAACGATGCACGATTGCACAAATAGTGGACCTAAAAGCACATCATTAAAGAAATTAAAAGAAAATGGTAGTTTTGAAGTACCCAAATTCAGATGACCTCAAATTTCAAAAGTGGAAGTTCACATACCACATGACCAAACTCATGAAATATTTTAAGCACTTCAGAAAATCGTAATAACGCAGGATCATCACCAACTTCCTTTTTGATTTGTGCTACCAGCATGGCCACAGGAATCTGAAACAGAACTTGTAGATGAGACCTATATAGTAGACTCTGATAACCAGACGGCGTTAAATATACTTATATACCTGTCTGGAACCATTATTTAGTGAACTGTTTTGAAGAGGGACTACACAAGTGTGACCATACTTCCCTTCCCTGTCAAAGGGCAGGAAACAACAAAATGAAAATATCATATGCTTCATGTTTTCTATCTTGAGTCAGCATTCTACTAATGAAGTGATGACCAAATTTGAACAGATAACTGTTGACATACGAACCTGGAATACATATCCAGGTAGAAGTAACCAAGTAAATCAGTAGAGTTCAAGTCAAAAACTGAAAAAAGCTCGACATCGCTGTGCCAGACATCCACATCAACAACTTTTTCAAATCTTAAGCCTGCAGTAATGAAAGGGCAAATTGAACATTATCTAAATTTATTTAAACAATTAGAACAAGTTAGAGGAGGCAAATTCGAATCATTTACTTATGAACGGGTCACTTATCTCTAAAGGGTCACGTGAGCCAAATGATAAAACAAAATAGCATACATAAACAAGTCAAACAAGTCGAAAGTGTAACTATTTTATAAAAACCTCCCTAAGTAGTCTAATCGAAAGATTATATTATTATTAAAATAATACAATTAATGTCATAATGTCTGAGACCCTATTTATTTTTGGAAAATAATATAATTTTCAACAATAAGTGTTTCGGGTCAGCTAACCCAGCCTGGTTTAATAACTACCTGTTACCCAGCCCACTTTACCTGCCCATTTTGTCACATCTAGGACAAGTAAACTTTACATCAGCATAAATGCTAGGAAATTACCAAAAAGATCTTGGCATACTTTGAAAATGCCTGACTGAACTAAACTAACAGGAAAGTACTGTTTTAGAACTTCAAAGTCGAGATTGAACTGTTCTTCCTCAACTTTCTTTATATAATATGGTAGATCTTCCATTCCAAAGGGGATTTCTCCTTCCTCTTTCTTCTAAATCCCGGAAAACAATCAATAATAAGTTCTGCCATTTCCATATAGGAGAGTACAAGAAAATATATAACACTATAAAAAAATGCAAGTTCCAGATAACCTTAACATCTTTCAGTAGGGTAAGTTCTTGAAAGGCCAAATCGTTCAAACTGGCAGAGATTTCCTCTAGAAACTCAAATACCTGGACGTTACAATCTCATTCAATAATGTAAAGAAAGTAGAGTCCACATGACTTTGGAGGTAAATTACATCACTTTCACCCACAAAGATACCAGTATGAACCTGCACAAACCTTTGAGGATGACATTGCCATTCTACGATCAGAAACAAAATCTGCGTAGTTAGTATAGCCAAGTAATCTAGCAGATTTATGGCGTAACTGAACCTGAAAAAATTTAAGAGAAAGTTATCTTAAAATCAAAGGCTAAGTGAACAACATAGAAGTTTCAATAAGACCAACCGATTATCACTTTACTACACAAATAATAATGAAGTCCGCACAATGGATGACCCAAATGCCTGTCTTTCAATACAAACAGAACATTCCCCCAACTAAGATTACTGAATGTATTACTCTGTTTTCTTCTTCTTGCCAGTAAAAGTTGCAAATTCTTTAGACTATTTAAATTGTTCTTCCGCAGAACTGTAGCAAATATTATATGCGTAGAAGACAATAGATTCATCTCAGGCAGTCTTCGATCAGTTTAAACCAGTTTCAGTTGCATAATCTCGGTGAGTAATGAGAATGACTTTTATAGAAGCCAGCAGACTTTGTTTAGTTCTTTCATGTTTTATTCTAAGATATTTAAATGTAACCTATAGTTCTTAAGCAAAAAAACATTGATAATTTGTTTATACAACCAAATCTAGTTATGAACATATTTCAGTCTTCAGCAGTTATGATTCACAGTTACATATTAAACGTCAAAATTCATCTGAACTTGGCAGTTGGCAGTCCAACATAGTATACTTGACCTCGCAAGAAACTTCAAACAGCTTTCATATTAAAGATTACCAATTTCTCTAGTATAGGAAGATTGGTTCCGCATCTTTTTCCGTAGGCCACAGCAACAACCCTTCTGGTCGATCCAACCTTTAACAGAGTGAAACAGAATATGAGCATGTTTGCTTAACTGAAAGAAATACGAGCTATGGATATATCACATAAGTAATGGATCAAAAAAAGTGTACACAATCGTCATTATCCTAAAAACTCCAATAACATACCTTGCAAAGGTCAAGCACTGCTGAAACATGATGGCTCCTCAAACTGATCTTATACTTATCATTTTCAGACTTGTCTAAGATCTGAAAAAAAAAAAAAAAAAAAACACAAGTTACTAAAGTAAATTGTATTGGTGAAAAAAATTCTTTTTCGCACTTTAACAAATATAACAACTGCAGGAGGATCACATCTCCACTAAAGTTGAGGGCAAAAAAAAGTTAGAACATTAATAGTTCACATTGGACAGGTAACACACCAAGTCAGGCTTATCATGTAATAAGTTTCACAATACGACGAGAAGAGATATATTGTTGTACATCACTATAAACTAAGCTTTGGTTCAGTTAGAACATAACTGGCTATATGAATCAATACCAGTTATTCACTAATTTTTTGGCCAAAAAAAATCATGGAGAGGGAGATTAGTTTTTTTTTTCTTTTCCTTTTTCAAAACCCATAAGCACACTGAAGCATGATTGCTTAACTACATGAAAAATGTCTAACCTTAAGAAACTCTAGTGGCAAGCCATGCAACTCTGAGTGATCAAAGAGCAGAAATGAGTTATCGTCATTCAAATTCCGGATATATTGCATACTTAGTTCATCGATTTGAGCCCTCAACCGCTGTAACTCCTCTCTTTTTGTCAATGTGAGATTCATTCCATTACGCTCAAAGTCTCTAACCTGTCACTGAATATAGAACAATAAGTATTTGAATCCATAAATTCATTAGTTTCTCCTCGAATCAAGAAATTGGCATATCAAAACACGTCCAAGCTTCCAGAACAACATACAACTATCATTTAAAAGGAATGCATTTCAATGTAATAATGAAGAAACCACTTCTGGCATTTATTTGCTTTGTCGTGAGGTCAAGCTGGAAGCCCAAAACCATTGACTTAACATTATAGCTTCTACATCCTCCAAGATCAACAGCTCTGATGATAAGATGTGAGGTAATAGGGATATAAACAGAACTGCTCATGTATATCAACAAAAATGATAAGTTGCACAGCTTAAAAGCCAGGGAATATTAACATCTTTATCAGGGTAACAAATAAACGATCATATCAATGTATTTGTTTAAAAGATAACGGTTTACATCTACCAATATAAGTGACAATCAAAAAGTACAGTTTAGTAATGAAAACTTCATGTGGACAAAATTTAGAAGACTTCCGATTCATACCAAGGATTGTATATAACGTTTTAATTCCATGTTCATCCATTCTCCCTTTGCTGCAAAGGCTTTAACAACACGATACACATCTTCACGTTGACTGAACAGCATAGATTAAGATAGGGTTAGAAATGAAGGAAATGTTAACCGCAAACATTAAGACGCCTTAACTTTCTTGTATGAGTGCAAAAGACAATATCTACTATTTTATAAATTACAACACATGCTAAACCAGATAAGCCTTATTTCTACTGATTTTGCATGTTGATAATAGATTTTAAATCAATCAGCCTAATATATGCCCGAACTCACAAAATATGCATATTACTAATCCTAGGGGGAGATTATACAACTTTTACATAAGAATAAAAAACATGGGCGATAATTATGACAAATGATGATAATGTACAATCTATTATAGGTACTTCTAACACAACCTTCTTGCTAACCAATTTCAACCAAACTTCGCAATGAACATGAAACCATTTCTATAAGTACCCTAATTATGCAACAAATGGTAAGAGAGTAAAACCTGCAAGCTGAGACATGAGCATCTATTCTCCTTTCAGCTTCAGCACTTGCTTTTCTTACTTCTTCAGAAGTAGACACAAATTTTGGAAATACACAAGACTGTACCAGTGGGAACAGCTTTGCTTCCAATTCTTCAAGCGGCAGTATAACATTTGTATATGTCACCTAAAAACAATATGTCAGTATTATATAGTCACGTGAGTAGCCAATTTAATCCTAACAGTCTCCTTAGAGCACCTCCACTGCATTGTACCCTCTAGAGTTTAAAGTAGTGTCACATCAGCATTTGATCTTTTTACACAAAACATCTACAACCCATTAAACTCTATACAGTTTAAAGTTATGCCACGTTAGTTTTCCTACTTTAAACTATGACAAGGAAAACTTCGAACTTGACACATAAGCCCATTGGAGATGCTCTTACAAACATTAAATTACTGGCTTAAAAGAAATAAAATTCAAAATCTTCACTACTCGTTCGAAATAAATTGCAATTACTTCAAATGACAAATACCTTATCAAGCGGAACTGAAGCTACCGCATCATGAACGGTCTTCGAATTAGCAATTATACGATCAGCTAGTTTAAGTATTTCCGGTGCAGTAAGATTAACCCTAACATTTGATCCTCGGAGACCTAATAACGTGAAATTAAGTTAAACTATATCTCCACATGACAGCAACGCAGGTTAATAATCAAAATAACTAATCAAATTAGGTAATAACGCTAACAAGAACAACAAATATATAGCACGTGCGTTTATATGTTTAGATAATAGATACCTTTCTTGTTGAAATGGTTTCTCTTTGAGTTAATTGTATCGATAGCAAACTTAACCGCGACGGCTAAGAAAGCGGCAGCTCCAGTAATGGCTAATAGATTCTTTTTGCCTCCTTTATGTGACGTCATTGTTTATCTCCGGTGAAATACGGCCGTCGTGGTGGAAGTGATTGGTCGGTGGCCGCAGGCGGTGTCTGATTAAAGTCAGATGACTTTGTTTTTATCGATTTTGACCAAATGGGAAATAGGAGGGAAATTTGGGGGGAATGAAAATTGACTTAATTTTATATGCATTATTGGTCCCTCAACTAAATAAGAATTGCGATATTAGACCTGTCTTGACTAAAATTAACATATTGTAATAACGACGATTAAACATATTAAATTTTATTCACTTAAAAGTTAGAACTACCTTCAAAAGTAAAAATATTTCCATTTAAATTTAAATCTTATAAATATAATAAAAGAAACATACTTATGCATCATCAATTTTTAATTAATCAATTAAATCAATTTTGACTTTTTTAATTTTGATTTTTACTAAAATCATATATTCAATAAGTAATAATTAACGTTCATTTATTTTACTCAATAATAAAATAATAATAATATATATATTAGAATAATCACAGTTAAGTAAAATAAATGAACATTGTTTATTACTCATGGAATATATGATTTTATTAAAAGTCAAAATTGAATTAATTGATCAATTAAAGATTAACGATGTCATAAGTATATTTCCTTTATTGTATTTAAAAGTATTATTATTTTATTGTTATTAATATTAATAATTAAATTATTATTATAATATTCCATACGAATGAAATAATCCTAATACTTATTCACAACTAATTTCGTTTAATCGTTTATTTTATTATTAATTATTATCATTATTATCACTATTGTTATTATTATTATTATTATAAAAGATTGTCCATTGTGATTAATTTTGAATATAATATAGGAAGCGGGTTGTAATGTCATCAAAATTATAATCAACCAATACAGTTACTCAATTTTGTTCAATCGACTAAAATATATGATTTGCTTACATCATAAATCATGAATTATTTTTAAAATAGCCATACAAAATTCTAATCGACCAATAGAATTACTCAATTTTGTTCAAACGACTAAAATATAGGATTTTCTTACATCATAAATCGTAAATTATTTTTAAAATAGCCATATAATTAATTATAAAAAAAAAGGAATATACATTTATCTAGGATAGGTATTTAACTAAAATATGTATCTATATTTTACTAAGTTGTGACACCCGAGAAATTAGGCCGCATTTTTGTACCTAAATTTGGTCATTACTACTTGTATTTAGTTTGCTATAGGACTAAGTACAGTAGCCTACGGTATATTTTCATATATATGCGCGTACGTAATTAAATTTTAATTACGCAATTTCAATCGGATGGAATCCGACACGGTAAATACGGACGTTGGTGAAAAACTTGTCTTAAATAACGTAACTATATTAATTGGTCGTTATTTAACTTATATTATAATAATATCTTGTACACGTTGTACGTAACGCAAACGTGCGGATCGCGCCCGACAACTAAAAGGAAACTCAAATTTTAATATAACAATTTTTAAAACAAACAAATTAATTTAAATGAGTTGGGCAAGTGGGGAAATCGGGTGGAGCCCACATTAGAAATGAAAGTTCTGCAAAGTCTAAGACTTCCTAGGCCGGCCCCACACATTTCCCAACGGAATATCATCATTTTGGTTACTTACACACACAACTCAACCCTTCATTGGTCAAATCTTCACAACTTTACCCAAAACTTTCTCTCATTTTTTTCTCCTCACGGCAGTCACAACCAGAAATCTTTCCATTTTCACTTTCACTCTCAACTCTCACCAAAAAATCACAAGAAAGCTAACTGGGAACAAGGAGTCAAGCTTCACCATTTTCCTTCACACCTTGTTCGTCACATATTTTTCAGGTAAGGGCACACTTTTCTCAACTTTATTTGTTATTCGTAAGACTTTGTTGATCTAACATGCTAGTAAGTTCACTCACAAAGTCTAAACTGAAGACCTACTTGAAGTTACCCTAAAACGAACATTATAAAAGTAATCTACCAGAGAATCATTTGTATTTCTGTCCCAAAAATCGAACACTTTCGGGATTGTCAAAAATTATAAAACTTACTTTTTACAAGTGCTAAAACATTGAAATTTAATGCGTAAAAGTTTCGGAGCAAAATAAGTACGTTTGACCTAGTCATGAAACAAAACTCAACCACACAGACCGAAAACTGAGTCTGTGAACTCAGTCTGTGGACTTAGCGACACTAGCTTTAGTGTCGCAACACTTGCTTTAGTGTCGCCACACTAGATCTCAGTCTGTAAAACCTTCGGTCGTGTCGCAAAACCCTTCGAGTTTGAGTCTGTGTCGCACAGACTGAACCTTCGCGAGCTTAGCGACACTACCCTTGTGTCGCAGCAACCTCAGTCTGTGAAACCCTCAATCTGTGAACTTTAGCGATAATCTCAGTTCGCAGCAGCTCAGTTCGCTAGACAATGACTCGGTTCGCAGCAGCTCAGTTCGCTAGACAATGACTCGGTTCGCAGCAGCTCAGTTCGCTAGACAATGACTCGGTTCGCAGCAGCTCAGTTCGCTAGACAATGACTCGGTTCGCAGCAGCTCAGTTCGCTAGACAATGACTCGGTTCGCAGCAGCTCAGTTCGCTAGACAATGACTCGGTTCGCAGCAACTCAGTTCGCAACACAACATCTCAGTTCGCATCGCAGCAACTCAGTTCGCAACACAACATCTCAGTTCGCATCGCAACAACTCAGTTCGCAACACAGATGGATCCAAAAACATATTTTCACAAAATATTTAATTCGCGTGATAATACATAACTATGATACTTACTCGGATACGCACAATATGTACTTTTACAAGTATACATCGAAACGGAACATGATAATAATACCTTTAAGAATTATTATTACAAACCTTCACCAACGGGTCGTACATGTTTTCTTAACACAACGATAAACAACCCTTGGACATAACTAGTTGAGTGGACAACTAGCATGAATGATCTTTTGAGACATTCACTTACTCATAACCTTGTGCATTTAGGGCGCCAGCAGGTTACTCATTGGATACACGTTTATTAACTTAAACGCTCGCTTTCAAGACTCAGGTGAGTTTCATAGTCCCACTTTTACTGTTTTAACTATTGGGGTGAGAATACATGCACTATTTTCATGAACACGAGTACAAATTTACACATATACGGATTGCATGAGTTTCACTTTCATAATCCACACAAAAGTCCTCTACATATCATAGTTTCGTTAGTATGGATCTTAGCGCGAGTTTTAAAGAATAGATCTATTTGGGATTGACCATCCCCGTCCGGGTTAGTAGCTCTAACTGGTCAAACGGGCGCTTTATTATTTGTTCATACGGATGTTCTGGATTAGGCATCTGCAGGAGGCAAACTCATATTGGTTAAGCTTCGGACTATGAGCTCATGGCAGTAGTATACATTTATTTATCGTAGTTTTGCGATACAAACAAACATGGAAATCTCGTGGTTCACACTTATATTTTGATATCTAAACCTATGAACTCACCAACATTATTGTTGACCATTTTAGTATGTATTCTCAGGTTCACAACAGGAGTATGATTACTCCAGGACACAATAGCTCGAGTCGCATGATTTACAAACATCGGAGATTTTCCTTGCATTACTATTTTGTAATATTAGTTATGTATTAGAATCTCTATAACTATTCGTGAACTCAGAAAATTGGTGTAAACATTTGGCTTATCAATGAAAATACTTTTGTACTGTTTTCGAAACGACGCATATAGTGGTCGTTCGTTGTGACTTTGTGTAATGATTTCTGATTAGTCGCGCCCCGACCCGACTTCCGCTGCATCATAATTTGGGGGTGCGACATAAGTTTTGAATTGGGTTAAAGAATTTCAATTAGGTTTCGTGTATTTTATCCATTGTTTTAATCTGAATATGTATGTATATGTATGTATGTATTTATCTGGGTACCTAATAAACATTGTTGAAGTAATACATTTACACTTTTACATTCACTTTCATGAATTTTCATCAATAATTAATCTTAAATACCCTAAAAAATATTTTTTTTAATATAAAAACGATATATATAATATTTTATTTTGAGAGGGTGTAAACATCTTAATTCGTTTTACGTTGACTTTTAAGTTGTTCCAAACATGCTACACATACATCCCAAGTAACTAAATAATCTATTGGTGTGTGTGCGTGTGTGTGTTTTTATTTATTTATTTTGTGAAACACGATTCTTTACTTCACCCGTTTAACCTCTTAGAGATAAATCACTACTTGAATTGACCCATTGCTAATTACATGGGTCAAACTTGCCATCTTTCTTTTCTTTTTCATTTTCTGCGAGGTGTTGTATGACATTCTTGATTATATAAATTTGTTGTGTAGGGTAATTTCCAAGCCCTATTCTCTTGCATTAAAACATTAGAAGGATTAAAATATGTAAATTTGAGTCTCCCTGTGATAACAAATTACATAGTAAAGTTCATATTATAATGTTACCTGCTTTGGGTGATCACAATTCTCTGCTTCACCCCTTTAAACTGGTCGAGATAAAACATTGCCCAATTGACCCATTTCTAATTAAATGGGTCTAAATTGTCACTTTATTTTGGATTATACGACTTACTTATTTATACGAAATTGTCGTGCAGGGTTGTTTCCATGTTCTATCAAGTGGAAGTGTAAAACTTCTATCAGACATTTTTAAATAAGAACGATCTTTTTCAATGATTTAAAAATATGAACATTGTTCTGATAAATATAATGATCAGATATAATTTAACATTAAATGTCCTGTAGAACACCAAGTTATGGTTCATATAATTAACGATCAATAATACAATAACTAACTTCAACATTCTTATGTTTGCAGCCAAATAATAAGTGATTTCAACTTTATACGGTCAATACACCTTTTGCGCGGTACAGTTCATACTATTCACGATTGATCAAAAGTAACAAATTTCAACGGTCTAACTTTCACAACCGTTAAAATCGAATTCAAATTTATACGGTCAAGATACCTTTTATTTATCAAACATAATAATTAGTATATAAGAAAGGTTGAAGAGTTGTCAAATACTTTAATACTTAGTTCTATATACATAGTATATCTCAACCTATTTAAATATATGGAGAAACTGTGTATATGTATCTTTTTCAATTTTACCAATTTCATATAGTTCGTTAAATGATTAATGCCACGGCCAACACATTTTCATACGTAATCCCGCGAAGTCAGAGGTTATAAGCTAGTAAAGAAATATAAAAAAAAAGAAGAGTAAATTACATTCTTCGTCCTTGAAGTATACCAATAATTTAACTCCTCGTCCATGGGTCGGAATTTTTGCGGGTTTAATCCCTTGACTCGGTTTTTTGTTTCATTCCCCGTCCCTCCTCCAATATATAAAAGGGTAAAATAATCTTTTTCATATCTTTTTAATAATTGAATTAAAAAAATTGTATTTTTTGTCCATGTGCTCTTCATCTTCTTCCTCCGGACAAAAAAAGAAGAACTTTTGCATCAAACCCCAACACTTATTCTATTTATCTCTTACCTTTAAAAAATCACAAACACACAAACAAATCAAAATCTAAATCATCAATAAAAACATACCTTAATTTTACCCATTCTAGCTCCTCCCAAACACTTTTACACGATATGAAATACAAAAAGATAAAGCCTACAAAAGCATCAGATCGGCTCTAAATGATGAAAGTATATAGAAACAAAAATCCATCACCACCATTATAGATGCTCATTCACATCACCACACCATCAGACTTCCGATCTAACCACCACCTGAAAATGCAAATCTGATTTAACCACCACCACTATCATTTATCGTTGCCTAAAATCGCTAATCCGATGTTGAAGACGAAAACGGTGACGGAGTTTCAGGCGATGGTGACACAATCGAGGATGTTTTAGGTCGCAATTGAAGGTGATTCAGGTAGCAATCGGCACAACGTGGAGTCGCAATTGATGGAGTTTCAGGCGACGGTGGTACCTTCAACGAAATCCGATGGTTAACGTCCTAATCGGCTAGAAAATGAGTTATTCGATGAAAGTAATTATGTTTTGTTTAATGATGAAATTGATTCTGCTTGTTTAAATCTATGAAGTTTTGTTGTTGTTTATATTAGATTTGATGATCAGATGATTATTGTGTTGTTATTTATATTTTTGTTTTTATTTTTAATTCATAAAAGAAATTAGAATAATGATAAAAAAAAAAAAACATGTCTAAGGGTACTTCAGTCAATTTACATGGATGAAAGGCGGGGAATGAAATAAAATAACGGGTCAAGGGACTGAATCTGCAAAATAACCGACTCAGAGACGAGAAGTGAAATAATTAATATACTTCGAGACCGAGAATATAATTTACTAAAAAGAAACATAAATAAACATGGAGCTACAAAACAGATGGAGGAGCAAACCCATCACAATGGCATTTTAGTAATTTAGCTTCCAAAAGCTATAGTTATTTTCAAAATGTTTTATGTTACAAATATTAGAATTTTATCATGTGATTATATATCTTATTTTCCATAAATTTGGCATAAATCTAATTGCAAACTTATCGGTAAATAAGTTCCGTTGATAGCATCATGTTTAAACACTATCACCGTGTCAAGAATATATCTATTCTCCCTTACAAAGCATTTGCCACTTTTTCTTTTATAACTTATAATTTAAAGATCGGAAGTTACTGAATTGCCCTTCGCATTCAATAAACAATCAAATCATTATAATTAACAAATCAGATACTTAGCTTTGGTAATTACTCATTTGATAGAAATATAATTAAAACTAACATATATGTTTAATTAATCAATTATTCCAACTTTGGTAAGTAAGATGTTTCCTACTTGAGATTATTTTGTATACATTATTTCACTGACACTAAATTAAAATAATTTTGTACATGATTTCGTTATTGATTATGTGTAAAATCAATTTATTTATGTGTGTTTAACTTATGCTATTTTTTGAATTAATTTTTTTAAGCTACATTACATGTATTTTTATATTGAATGTCAACTATTTTGTTAGCAACATGTACACACGGTATTAAAAATGTCCCTATATATATTGATGCTATGTTGGTGGCAATATTCAACGTCACTTCGATCAGTGTTTTAATCTTCACTATTTCAATACAAATACGATATATAGCAGGTTTAGTATTCTCACCACAAGCTAGCTAACAAAGTCTTTTACGTATAAGGTTATTACCGCTGCAATGTGCGGGTACCCTACTAGTAGAACCTGATGCGTTTGGGCTATTGAGTTGAAAACGCCAATCACATGATAAAACAATACGTTTTTAACCCTGAATAGTTTTTATAATGTTTATCCGATTGCATTAGATAAACATTGACTGATGGAGTAAATAAATAAATAACTTGTGTGTATAGTAGTAAATAACTTTTGTTTTATTTACTAAAATGAATGAATGAATACTCATAAAAAAGAGAAAATATACTAGTAAAATGACTTTAATATGCCTAAAAATGTTAAATTATGAGTGTGTTTGGTACAAAGGAGTCTAATATATTATAGAGGATTGAAATTCTACTTTTAATAATCTTCAGCCCTTATGAATTTGGATCACGTTTGGTAACAAAAAAGATATGAATTATTGGAAAAGAATCCCTAAACTCCCTTTCTATATAAGCTTTTTCAAATGGTTTCGAAAAGAATCCCAGTCACTAGAATTTTCAATCACAATCTTTAGCTCCAATTAACTTTGTTACCAAATACACTCTACGTTTATCTAAGTCAACAGTAATTGATAATTAGGTACTTATCATATCTTATCCAAACACAAATAAACTATACTAATAATTTAAATACACTATTATGATTAAGGATATATTTAGTAACAATAGACCGGAGCTATAATTCATTTTTAAGTTACTTAATTTTTTTTATCTATACTACTACATAAATAGTATATTACCCTTGTAGTGCAACGGCCACTAAAGATTTACATGCATTAATTTGTTCGTTCAACATGTAGTCCTTGTATGGAAAATGAGAAAATAGTGGTACATCATGTTTTTTTAAAGACGATCTAAAACCCGATTTGAAACTGACACATAAATAAAGTGATTAAGGTTGTCAATTTCTACCCATCAACTTGCTAAGTTGAAACCCTGTAATGAATTCAATTTATGGTTAAGATCGGGTAAATGTTCTGGATAATGGGTTAATCCGTGAAACTGTACAAAAATAAGTTTTATTTTGAAAGAAAATTTTCAACTCGAAACCAACCTATTAAGTCACAAATTTTAACCAACTTGATCCAAAATCAACCGGTAGGTTAAAATCAAACCCAAACCTATCAACTCGTTTACATTCACTTAGGTTGTGTCGGGATTAACTACTTTCAGCCTGTCAACCCGTTAATAATATTTAATTCATGTTTAAGTTGAAAATAACTTTTAACCCGCTAACATGAACGACACGACTCAAATAGTCTCTCATAATTTTAACAATGTTATAAAAAGTTGAACTACAAATATTTAATGTAGATATTAACAAAAAAATTAAATATACGACGGTTACAAAGAAATAATAATTAATTGTTTTAAGTGATTGTACTATATCTATTAAATATAGTGGTAGAGTAGAAAGTTAATTTGCCTTGTTCCCTTTTCAAGTGATTATAGACTTCTGGTGCAAATTGTTTATATAATAGTATAAATATATTTAAGCAAAAGTATTAAAATGGAAAAGTAGTAAATGACTAATTTGACTTTGTATTATCTTATTCAATGTTCAAACACCTAAATTTAATTTAATCTAATATGATTAATTACATAAATTAATATATTATTAAGATTATCTTTATTAATCTTTAAAAGTAATAAACATATGACATTAAATTATAATTCATTAAAGCTTTTCTATTCTATCTTTATTAATACCTTTATGACAAGAACATTTTAATTATGATTTACATATTACATATCGAATAAATATGAAGTTTAAAGAATTTTATGAGTTTCTCGAGATTATTTTTTCAATATTCTCTTCTATATTTTTGCCGCCAAACGGAGATGATGATTAAAATTGTTAAAAAGCTAAAAGTTCATCATAGTAGAATACCTTAAAATTATTGTGCCAATACACCCTGAACATTACTTAAACAAAGAGATAATAAGTTTAAGGTGCCAAGGCCTACCAACACTTGCATATAAAACTTTTAATTCATGTAATGTAAAATCACTTATTCACTTCTCTATACCATCAATAAACGCAAGCAATCCACTTTACAATTTCAAAAAACTTATCAAACCGATAATTAATAAAGTTTTTATTTATGTGTATTTTACATTCACACGTTAAATGCAATAATTAAATGTATATAAATAATAAATAAATATAATTATATTGAAATTGAAAACTTGTTTTCACAATAAACGAGTAGTGTAGAGCAAAAATAGGTCCTATAACATAAATAACATGTAACATAATTAATGATCAACAAAATAAAAGCACAAATTACTTGACCATTTACCTTAATTATTAATTAAGTAATTAATGTACTTTTATAAAAAAATAATACATAATTAATTATTTACTAAGTAAGCGGTAAAAATACATGACAAACGGTGTGGCGCAAAAACAGATGGATTTAATCTCCCGCCACATATTGCACCTAATAACAAGTAGAACCCTAATAACCGGACACGTGTCAGTTTCCACCTTTCCTAGTCATACTAATACTACTCTCCTTTTACAACACACAAAAAAAATACAAATTCCCCCCTTCATATCTCCTTTTTATTTTCTTAATTCCCACTTTTCTCTCTCTCTCTCTCTCTACAAATCCCCCAATTTACCTTCACTTTCTCTCTCTAAAAATTCCTTCAATTCGTATCGAATTTTTGCTCGACTGAGTCGATTTCGCTATCGTCATCATCTGCATTCGTCGTATATTTGATTGGTGTTAACGTCGATTAGGCTAATTTCGTTCTCGCCGGAAATTAGGGTTTTTTTGTTCGTCGTGTTTCGCCGTAGTTAATCAATCGATTAATCAGGTCGTATTCTTTCACTTGTTAATTTGTTCAATCCGTTTTGATTCTGATTGAATCTGTGTTTTCTCGTTTGGTGTAATTAGGGTTTAGTTTGAACGTTCATTGATTCTTTATTATTTGTATATATTTCTTTGAATATTGATATAATTTCAGACGGTATATAGTTCTGTATAATAGCTGATCCAAGAAACTCGGTGAAATTTTTGGCGCGTTTTTTAGTTTGCACCCAAAATTGAGGGTTGTCTTGTTGAAAGCGTTTTTTCTTCCCACTTCCGTTATTTTTAGGTTTCAGGTGATGATAAAAAAATCAAAAAAAGTAAAAAGAAATCAAAAATAAAATAAAAAAACCTTTTTTTCTCCCTTTAGTGTCGAATTTAGGGTTTAGAAAAATGGCATTGAATTTGTCTCAACGTCCGATTTTTCCTGCTCATACATCGGAAGACAATTTGGTATCACAGTTGAGAATTGAGAAAGGGGGTGAGAGTTATGAGAAGGGTGGATCTCCTGAGTCTGTATCGAAAGACATTATCGATATGTTGCCATCCGATCCATTTGGAATGGATATTGATATTAGTACTACATTGACAGCCTTTACTGGATGGCTTGGTGATTTAGAATTGGATTATAGTGATTTAGAATTGGATTATGGTGATTATATGAGGAACAAGAAAGAAGATTATGGGTTATTTGCTGGTTTTAATATCTTTTGGAATAGTGCTATGAGGTTTCAATCGTTTCCAACGAATTTGGTGCGTCATGATTACTACAATAAGGGTAAAATTTGTGGAAGTGGAAGTGGAAGTGTTCTTGTTATTAAGCCTGGTGAATCTGTAAATGGTTTTGGTACTTGTCCTGATGTAATTGGTGGTGGAGAGCCCCATCAGGCTTTTGTTCTTGCACTTAGTTATTTAGGAATTAAAGATCTACTTGTGGTGGAGCGTGTTTGTAAATCTTTGTGTTATACTATCCGAAACGATTCTCTATTATGGAGGAACCTTCTTATCAAGCACCCATTGAACGAGAGGATTACTGATGATGTTCTTGTTCAATTAACTAACCAGGCTGAAGGTAATCTTCAGTGTTTAAGCTTAATAAAATGCCCGAAGATTACAGATGATGGTCTGAGACGTGTACTCGAAAATAATCCAAAATTGACCAAGGTAAATAATTGTTTGATTTTTATCATAATTTCGTTGATATATGCAATAGTCAATAACTCAGCAAACTGATCTTTTTGTTTCATTTTTAATGTAGTTATTCATTCCTGGATGTACAAGACTTAGTATTGATGGTATTTTGAATAACTTGAAGGCTTTTACTTTAAGTACTGAAACTGCTGGTATTAAGTATATAAGAACTGGTGGGTTCTACGGTATAACGCTTGATCACTTTGAAATGTTGAAGAACTTGTTGGGCATTCAGAAAAGTGATACCACTCCTCATTACTATCATCAGGCGAACTCTTATTTGCTATCTGATGATGATGACCGTGCAATAGACGTTGAAGTATGTCCAAGATGTCAGAATTTGAGGCTTGTTTATGACTGTCCAGCAGATGGTTGTCAACCAAAAGATCAATGTAGGGCCTGCATAATCTGCATACCTCGGTGTGCTAAATGTGGGCGGTGTGTACATAATAGTGAATATGAAGAAATGTTCTCGTTGGAGTATCTTTGTTCAGAATGTTTGAAGCAGTTGCCAAAGTGTCAAGAGCCACACGAAATCCCAGTTGGTACTTGTAGGGACCGGAGTGACACCACTTGTCTTCATGGCTAGGTGGTATTTTCCTGCTTTATAGCATGGTTTATATAATCTGATAGTTGGAGGTGAGTAAGGCTGTGGCTAATCGTTAAGTGGTTTGTTTTGTTTAAGAAGCCACTTGTGGTTCGAGAGAAAAGAAAAAATTAAAGAAAAAAGGAGAATTATAAGAACATGTAGACAGAAGAAGGGGTGATTGCTAAAATGAAGGCATGGATAGGTCGCGGTCGTATTTGTTCACTCCATGAGATCGTTGACGTGCATGTTCATAGTCACGACGCTACTACGACGCATGTTAATTGTCCCATACGATCATGATGCTACTACTGCTTGTGTTAGACTGTTGATGCTACTACTGCTTGTGTTAGACTGTTGGTGTCCTACACGATCATGCTGCTGCGACTGCTACTACTACTACTACTACTATGCTTGTTAAGCTTTTCACATGGTCATGCTGCGTCTGTTACTACTATGCTTGTTAGGCGTTTAACATGGTCATGCTGCGTCTGTTACTACTATGCTTGTTAGGCATTTAACATGATCATGCTGCTTCTGTTACTACTATGGTTGTTAAGTGTCACAATATTATGATCAGTGCTACCGCTACGCTTCCAAGTTCCTTCATGATGGAAATAAGGGAAGTCCGAGATAAGTGATGATCTCATCCTGCTTCCTGGGAGAGAGGAAGTTTCCAGAGCTGTCCTCCAGACTTGAATTTATTCAAGTCACAACAGTCTAACTTGAATTTATTCCAGAGCTGTCCTCCAGACTAGAATATTCAAATGGAAAAGATGTTACCGTTATATCTTTTGTTTCTAGATGAAACTATTAGCTCTTTAATTAATTGATAACACTTTAGTAATGTCTTTCTTCCTTATATTGCACGTATAAGTTTGTGATTCATTTTCATTTGAATGTTAAAAGATATCCGAGTTGCATCACAAATCACAATTTTATCTACAATTTATTATCCTAAAGTGGTTGTTAATTAATGAAAACTGTGGTCTAAAGTTAAAAAGAGTTGGGAGTATTTGTATAAACTATTAGCTCTTGAACGTACTGCAAGTATTTTTGACCAAGGAAGAAACTAATTCATAGGATTACATCTTAAACGTAATGACCCACCTTAATTTCAATCCTAGATTTTTGCCACTGTGTATGATCAATATTTGATTTTGATCTTGAAGTTGTGTTTATGATGGTAGTAGCTTTGTGTGGGTGTGGTTAAGCATTAAGATTTATGAATAATTGATGGTTCAGACTGGAGACATGGTAGCAGTGCCCTCCTGAAGAGTTTGCGCATCACCAACTGCAAAGAGCTTTGTGTAATTTCTAATGCATTTGGCAACTTGACTAGATTGGAAACACTAGGTCTTCATTCTTGCACGAAACTAGAGAAGTTGACCGAGTCGATCACAAAACTCGAAAAGCTAAGCATCATAGATATTTCAGACTGTTTAGGTTTAAGCGAGTTTCCAGAAGAGATGGCAAATCTATGTGATCTGCGAACAATATACATGAACGGTTGTTCAGGAATACAGGTATTGCCAACATCTGTGAAGGATCTAAGTGACATACATGTGGTATGAGATGAAGAAGCATCTTTTCTATGGCGCATATTCAATAATGTAAAGATAGATCTGGTGGAAAAAGATAGATTGGAAAACCTTAAAGGAATCATCTGATATGATTGTACGTATGTGGTTGTTCTAAATGGATGTCAGAACAATTTGGTTGTGTGTATATATTAATTTTCAGTAACAAGACAATGGATTGATATATATGTTACTGGATTTTTAGTTTGAGCTCATATATATAATCCGAGTGATAGATGTGACTTGAATTTATGCTGATCTCACAGGGATTGTGTACGAAAACTGTTGTAAGTGTGCGATAGTTGAGCCGTGCTTATGTTCAATAACTATGACATTCTCTCCATTTATTGACCAGCCAAACTACCTCAATTTTGACTTCAACTTGTTAATTTGGATTGTAGTTGGACTTGAAAAATGTAATTGATATAGTTGTGAGAATACAATCTCGTGTGCTCTAAAATTCTGTACTTTGTGTTGTAAAAATCAGCACAATACCCTTGTGTTTGGATTTTTGACCCATTTTGAAAAGGAACTTTATAATATGTTGAATTCCTCTTGTATTAATATCATCTCTCATTATCTAAAATGCGACCAAATTTGATCAATCTAGAAAATGAAGTAAGTGTATTGGATGACATATGATATCATCCAAAGAAACTTCATATATCAATGAATCAATCAAAATGTCTACAATCTACATTAACCAATAAACTGGCTTTACAAAAACTATGACAATATTCAATTATTTGTTAGATTTCTTTCCAAGATTCTTCATCCATGCAAGGGTGAAAATCGACTTCATTGCACCTTTGCCCTTAACGGACCCTCCTTTCGGCGTCTTATCCTTCCCATTAGTCGGAGGATCTTGCACCGGGTCCCATTGATCAGCCCACGAGGATTCCTTTGAGTTGAAAAGGTCCATCCTTTTGGTTAATTTTCAATCTCTTTACCTGGCAAAAATGTAAGATACGATGCAATATTTTTAGTATTATAATCTGAATGTGGGGTTAAAATTTGTTTTAAATGTACTCCAGTCATCCCATTGTAGGCTATTATAGTTCAATAGATTTTGACTTATCCTTGGTCAAATCCATAAGGTCAATTTGGGTCAAAGTCAAACTATGAGATCTAAATACATGCCAGGCCTCAAATCATGGTAGTCTTTTCAATCTTAGGAACACTATGTGGATAGAGAACACAAATGGAAGTATAGGATATTAGAATAATAACAAATAAAAAACTACAAGATTTTGACTTGGTCACAATGGACTTCAAGACCTGGTCTTTAGCGTGTCAACTTAAAACACAGAAATTCGTGGAAAATTTCTTGTAGAAAGTATTTTTAGCAGTAATTACCAATTTGCTACAAATTTATTGATTCAACTTATTATTCTACCTACAAAACAATATCAAGATTTTTTGTAATTGTGTTATGTTCCATCTTTCCCATGAAAACTGTAGCACTTCCTTTTAAAAAGTATTCCAAGTTAAATAAACCTACTTCCTCATTATCATAACAAATTGAGTAAAAACACTTATTTGGGTCCATAAGATTCCTCTATGGTAGTTGATTACTTACAAGATCACCTATACATCAATTTTCAAGGAACCGGTGATGAAATAAGTACTTCATGTTTAAGCGAATGGATGAACACGATTACAGCAGTATGTTACCATATAATAGAGGTGGCAATCTCAACCCATTTTTTTTATAATGTCTGTTCGGGCTATCTGGTTAATTTTGTACATAACGGGTCAAATGGGTAAAGCAAACATATATTTAGAAGGAAACAAGTTGAGTGGTTAGAAAGTTGCCAGAAGTGTACTTTTAATGCCTAAAGCCTCCTAGATCATTTTATATTAGAATAGAGAAGTATAATCATCAAAATTAGCCCATTTTGACCCATTACACAACCTGCCTAACCCAGTAATATTGCCACCTTAACAATAATACGAAGTCATAGTGTTACCTGAAGAATTCAACATGCCCTGCAATATCTCGACATAGAAGCTTTGACCCGCTTGCCAATTCCATGCTCTTCCGGATTGCTAATCCCGTTTGCTTATGTGTTGATGTCGGTTCATATTTCCTAGCTTCGTCCTGAATTCCCATCGCCAATGCCTCTCTAGCCGGGACAACATTTTCCCACCAAAATTGCCGTAAAATCCCATGAATCAACATCCAATATTCTCGATCTCTACAAACACGAAATATCGTGCTCCCGTTTAAAGTCCAGCAATATAAATCAACCCAATCTCTATCCATAATTTCCATTTGGCCCTGAACTTGAGGCATATAATAATAAGGCATATTAGTCCAAGGTAGAGCTAATTCGGGCTTCCCTTTGTTATACGGACATTTCACTTCAAGAATCCCTAAATTAGGAACGGAACCAAGAAGCCCATCCGGAGATGCACCAATCCAATCAAATTTGTCGTCTGAATGTGTGGCAAACCCTAATGAACTCACTTCACGACCCGTAATCCTTTTGTAATTCTCGATGGCTTTTTCTTCATTATTCACACCCCATTCCATGGCCTGCATTGCAGCGGGTGCGATCACAGATTCCGTATCTAACGGAAACACTTTTTCTTGCCAAAGTTCATACCTACGTCTGCCTTTCCAGAAGCCAAGGGCGGTACTAAACGTGCTAGTAGTCAACTTGTCTCTTCTAAGTGCAAACCAATCTTCTGAGCGTTGGGCGGGGGTATCCGACGGAGAGAGTTGACTATTCAAAGTAAAGTTCAATGGTTGAGAGGGGTAAACAAGTGACGTCAATGGAGCAGCATTATGCACTGGTCTAAAATATTGAACTTGAAACTTTTTTCTTTTAAAAAGGTGAATTGGCGGTGGTTTATGGCAAATACTACGAAGACTAGCAATGCAGGTGTTGGTCATTGTTGAAGCCTATACGAAGATACAAAAAACTCGATAAGTTGTTAATTTTTATCAATGATCTTACAGAACAATGAGAACACGGGTGTGCATATAGGGGGTGATCAAACGGTCGGATTTCGGTTTAATGGGGTTATTTTGTTTGGTTTGTTCGGTTTTTGAAGAAAATAAAAACCACCCAATACCCAAACCAAAACTACACAAACCCAATCCAAACCAACCGAATAACAATCGGGTTAATCGGTTTGGGGCCCGTGAATCCGAACTTATAATAACGTACAGTTAGAAAAGCCCAACAAAATAACTCAAATTTCTTTATGAAATGAAGGTATAATATACTCATAATATAATTAAACAATCATTTATCACAAAACGAAGAATTAGTGAGCTGTTTGTTCAATTATCTAATATTCATTTTGTTAAACTGAGGGCTATTGACTTTGATTGAAATTAGAAGTATGTATTTACTAAAAAAATTAAACAATTCTTACAATGAATGTACAAATAAACAGAGGAAAACCATTTACTAAAGAATTGAAAAAGAGGAAGGAGAAGTTTCATGAAATAGTAAGTCTCTAAAGCATTTGTAAATCTATCACTAATTTAGTTCATAGAAAAAAGAAATAAGGTAAAGGGTTGTTAATATTCAAATCCAATTAACGCTATCAATTTGTAATTAATCCATAAAAAATAGTCTATAATACTATATCGGTTTTTCGGGTGGGCCCCGATACGAAGTTCTCAAATCCACATCTGAACCAAAAACCAGTTATAATATTGGTTAAACCAAATACCTGAACCAAACCCAATTAACCCAAAACCAATTAAACCAAACCTACTTGGATCGGGTGATTTTTCGGTTCAAACCGATTAATGAACACCCCTATGTGCATATCAGGAAACGATGTTAATTTCAACAAAGATAGCAACTTTATGTATGTTATATACAAAATACAACAATTTTAATGTCAAAAGTAAAGCATTGATTTTTATCTCTTGCACTTGTAACTCTATATATACGATTCTGGTAAAAATTAAATAATATTTAGCCAACCAGCTCAAGGTAGCAAATGAACCTTTAGATAACACACATTGAGTGGCAGAAGGCAAAATAAAACTACTTTGATTAAAATGAAAATATATACAAACAGAAAAACAAGAAAACCATATAAATCTACAATAGCTCAAGCACAATAAAGCAAATTAATTTATGCATAAAAGGCCCCAAAGATATCGAATTAAAAAATTGTAATGAATATTGATAGCTGGGTATACTTGATTTAACTTCTGAAATATAAAGATATATATAATATATGATGAAAATACGTGAAAAATAATAAAACAAAAAAAATAGTAAAGGGGGAATTATACAGAAATGTGAATTGCTAACCTGTTGTTAATAGGGCATTGATGATTGTAGAGTTCAATTTGTAAACCAATGGTTTTTTATGTAGAAGTTGCAGAATTTCTAGGGTTTGTTATGTACTGTAGTGAATTTTTGTTTGGATTAAGAAGATGGGTATATTGATGATATGATATTTTATCATGGGTATAACTGTAATTTCAGCAATTATCCATACTCCACTCCATACCATACTTGATAAATAGTTTTCACTAATTCCTTTTTCCTGTCTTTATCAATAAATTTTGGATATGTATAGTTAGATTTGTGAAGCCACTAGGCATAAAAATTTGCGTTAGGTTTGATTTACGAAACGAGTTAGTCGTGTCCTACAAATGCTGATTATAACACAAAAATGTGCACTATAGAAATTAAACTATTTTAATGATGTATGATAATACTAAGAAACATACATAAACAACCATATATAATATAGAGCAAATTGCAGTCCCTGTGTTTTGTCGAAAAAGCACGAATCATCTCTCAAAACATTTAATAGCATTGGACGTTTTTGAGTTTAATATTTTTTGATCAATTGTCGTCCTTATTAACCTGAAGGACGAATATACCCTTATTCTTATTTTTTCTAATTAAAAATAAAAAAGATCTATTAATTTATCTTTCTTTTTACTATAACGTTCTTTTTTATACATATGCAGTTCTACACATTCTTTTTTTAGAAGAAGTTCTACACATTCAAATAACCGTTAATCCATATTCCATATCATCACCATCTTTTTCATTTTAAAATTTATCACGTCAACAAATCATCATCATATACATACTACTTCGTATAAAATTAATTTTATCAAATTCATACCTAAAATTATCTTCTTCAATCAAATCTCATATCAAATACAAACACCAAAACACCTAAATTAAAACATTAATGATAAATCTGGATCATGGGATACCATGGTCCGAAATGGTTGATATGGAATCGACTAGCATCACTGGAAGAAAAAGTAGATCTGAAAACTGTTTTCGGAGATATCGCCGCCGTAGATCTCGCAGTTAATGACTACGACGTCTTTGTTCGTCATCATGACGGGTTTCGGCGGAAACTGAAAGAAGCGCGACAAGCCGACTGCGTTGTCGGAAAATAACAAAGTGGTTCCGTGGCGGTAGATTTTTTTGTAGGATTTTAATTATGTTTTCATGAGTTTATTATTGTAAGGAAGAAAAAAAAAGTTAGGGGAGGGGGTAGGGTGGTGTTCATGGTAGTTTAGTTGGTGTAAAATGATAAGAAAAGGAAGATGATGGTGTTGTGTGATGATATTGGTTTGTTGTTGATGATGTTATTGTTACCGTGTGATGTCTTTAATTTATTGATGATATTGATGAGTTGCTATGAATATGAGATGACAAAGATGAAAAGTTGAAGTGGGTAGGAAAAAAGGAGATATAATTATGGTTGTCATTAATTAAAAAGGAAATAGAAATACTACGTATTATAAAAGGAATAGAAAAAATAATAAATTAATCGAAATTTGGTTTTCTAATCAAGAAAAATAAGAATAAGGGTATATTCGTCTTTTTAGGTTTAGAAGGACGACAATTGATCAAAAATGTTAAATACGAGGACGTCCGATGCTATTAAATATTTTGAGGGATGATTCGTGCTTTTTCGACAAAACACATGTACAAACAGTGAAATTTGCTCTATAATATGTTTGAATAATGTACATGTTTATTATTAAGTGTAATCTTAATCGTAATTAATAAAATGTGAAGGTTTAGAAAACTAAATATAAAACTTAGACATGTTGTATCTATTATTTCAATAGCATACTTTGACTGGAAAATGAATTGGGAAGCTAACGTTTGTAACATTCCTCCCAAGAATTGGTTTCATAACATTTGATACTTACCTGCAGAAGAATAGAATAGAATATAAGCATGTACAACCTTTTCTGCACAATATACAATTTGGTAAAGTAGGGGATTGTACTATATTATATAATTCGTATAATAATAAAAACATTATCGAGGATCCGTGGCGCAATGGTAGCGCGTCTGACTCCAGATCAGAAGGTTGCGTGTTCGATTCACGTCGGGTTCAAACCCCATAAATCCTTTCCTCTTTTTATTAAATTTATTGTTTTATCAATCTTATACAATAGTAGTTAAAAAAAATACTTCCAAAAAATGAAAGATCAGAAATTTGGTTCCATTTTTCTTAGCATCTTCTTCAACTCTAGATTCCACATGTTCAATCTTCATTTCTTTTTCACATCAACAAGTGTAAAATGCTCAATGGTGAGAAGTAAAAGTGGCAAAATGGGCGTGTCGTTGGTAACAAGTTATAAACTTATAATGACATAATAGAAGTGTTAGACGGACTTTTAATAAGTTTTTTAAACACTGACTTATGTGTCGATTATAATTACAAAAACCGTATTACCACAACAATAATCTATATAAACATGTTCTAACATGATAGGACAATATAATCAACAATCATTGACTTTGAACTGTCAACCACAGATTGACCCAACCCGTTGACAAGTGAAACATTAACCTTTGTATCGAGGATCGTCTAAGAACCTATGAAAATCTAGACTTTAGGACCCGTGAACCGTTGACCTGTTAATCATATGTTTTGAATTTAAATTTTTTAGCTGGATTAAGTTACTAGTACCATAAACATGCTATACTTAAAATGCATGTGATAAGAAGAACAAAACATTTCTTGAAATCATACAGAAATCATATTTAAGACTTGGTTTTGAGAAATCAAAACTCAAAGTACTAAAACTAATGTCAACATGTAGGTCTCGTGTTATTGTTTGAGTATATAAGTAAAAAGAATGAATAATAACGGAATAACTTTCGAGCATAAGGGTTATACGGAGATTATTTGCCCTTCCTGCATGACTTGCATCCTTGTTATTCCACTTTTGACCCGTTTGATTCGTCCCATTTTAGCTAGTTTTTATTTTTTAACGTGTTGACCCTCTATCTAGAATGTCAACTCGAATGTACTTGCTTCCTATGCATTGGTTAAAATTGACACCTTATTTTAAACAGTTGATACCTTATGGCAGTTGATATAATCACAAGCTTGCTCGTTTAGCCCATTTGATCGATATAATGGACACCTTTAGTTGAATCTTTTTGTTCAACTCACTTGACCCGTTAGAGATCATATCAGACATATCTCAAACAGACGCTCTTATAATCAAATGGATTAAAATTGTTACATCAGCAAGAACAGATTCGGCCAAAATCGTATCATGATACTTACAGGGTTGTATAAGGCATGGTAAGCATGTACTGCTGGATGCTTATGTTTATCTTTTTAAAATGTATAAAGATTATATCTAAGTACTTATATTTGTTCATTTTTAATGTGTAAAAATTGGCTGTTATATTACCAATATACGACCTTAATGTATCCTAATATTGGGTTTTTGTTTCCAATTTGGGCCTTTGGGCTTTGGCAACTTTTCATGAGCCATTACGTAGAGTTGAATTGATTGCCTGTTGAAATCTAATTAACCCAAAATATAAGTTTTCAATTCACATGATTTAATTTAAGAGAGTATATATAGTAAATGTTATGAAAACTAATCATACGAAAAAGGGATAAATAATATTCCCTCCGTCTCACTTTTATTTTCCCCTAGAAAATTTTTATTGGATTTAAGATAGGTTGGATGAATGACAATTTTGCCATTATATTTAAGGCAAGTTTAACTGAAATTTTTATGAAATAAATGACTGGGAGTAATAAATGGGGGTAAATTAGAGATTTTAATTATTTTTAATAGTTATCTTTTGCAAGTAGACAATCTTTTTGAAACATACATAAAAATAGTACAGTAAACAATAAAAATGAGACGGGTGGAGTATTACATAATTCAATCTATCTATACATATGGATTTAAAAAGTAGTGCAAATAAGTAAATACTAGGAAACATACAAAAATGGCCCAAAATTGTATAGTGGTCCTGTTTCTAAAAGGCTCTGTGAAGTCCATTTTGAATGGCATATTCCATTGGTTACTCCACTATGTAATATTTCCTAAAGTGGAAAGAGTAAATTTTTTAAAATTTAAGAACATAATGTCGTCATTTGTTTCTTCTTAGTGTTGTCATTTTTGGTCACAATGCTTCTTCAAACACTACTTTTATACAAGAAAATTTTGGTTTGAAAAATTCGTGTTTATTTTTGTGTGTTTACATTTTTTGGACCGCATTTTTCTGTTTATGGTAAGATAAAAATTGTGATAGAGCTAAGTTTACATGTCCTAAATCATCACTATTTCTTAAAAAATGTTGATGTTAATATATGAAAAATAGTACTGTATATTCTAGAAGAGGGGCAAAAAGGACACAAGTAAATCATAGAGGTTTTGAGCCATTTTTTAATATATATTTGCCGGTTTTCAAATATTCTAAAAAGTTTTCGAATATTCTAAAAACAATGGAGAAAATTACACAAATTGTTCTTTAAATTATCTCAACTTTTATTGGTAGTTTTTTATAAAATTTAATTACACCAATGATCATTTTTTTTGAAACTTGTTACGTTAACATTCCTTTAGACTAACGATTGTTAACTCTCTGTTAAAAAGGACCACGCGTGATATTTTTTTTATTCTTTTAATTTTTTATGTAAAATATAAATTAGAAAAACTAAAATATGTACAAATACATTATTAACTGCAAAAAATATCATTTTCACTTTTCCCACCGAAACATCAAATTTTATAGTCTACCACCCAAATCCACCACCATTTTTCACCACCAAATCATACATTTGTGGTTTAAAGATTACGAGGCACATATTTGGTTCCTAGTTTTCAACGTCGTTTTACTTTGAAGCTAGGGTTTTCGTTTGAAATGTTTTTCGAGTAAGGAATGAATGAAAAAGAGAGGATACGGTGGCTACCAAAGTTGTGACGAGATAAGATGAATGAGTGACGGAGGGTCTCATGTGGTGAAAGATGGTAGTGGATTATAAAATTTGATGTTTCAGTGTAGAAGATGACCAAATTTTGATGATGAATTTGCTAAGTGATACGGGAAGATGAATATGATGTTCTTTATAATTAATAATGTATATATACATATTTTAGATTTTATAATTTATATTTTACTCAAAAAATAAAAAGAATAAAAAAATATCATTCGTGGTCCTTTTTAACGGAAAGTTAACAATCGTTAGTCTAAAGGACTGTTAGTGTAACAAGTTTTGAAAGAAATGATCACTTGTGTAATTAAATTTTATAAAGAACTATCAGTGAAATTTGAGGTAAACTTAAAGGATGATTTGCATAATTTTCTCAAGTAATTTTTTCAATGATACTCTATATTTCTCAAGACAAAAAATCAACTCTTCATGATTTAAAAACAAGCTTCATTTTTTTCGAAAAAAGTTGTTGATCAAGTTTTACTATCCATCCAATTCTCTCTAGACTCTAATACAACAAATTTGAGGCCGACTTTGTTAATTTATTATTTCTTGAACTATAACGATAGTTTTTTCATCTTTGAAAGTTGAAACTCTACTTATAACAAGTGGTTTTAAACGAATCGAAGGCTATCAAAAACTGATGTCCGTAGTTGCCGATATCCTCCAATGATAACGGTATTTAATTTCCACTTGTTAACTAAAAGTGACAGAAATCTTATGCCTAAGTAAATTTAACATAGTTTTTAAGAACTTAATATACTACTCCCTCAGTTCCAATTAAGTTGTTTAGTGTATAAACCCACACAAGTTCACGAAAGTGTAATGATTACAATATTAGTCGATAAACTTACTCACATACCCACTAAAATAACTTATGATCGAATTAAATTGAAAATAGACAATTATTTTAAAATATATTAAAACGAAAATATGTACAACTAAGTTGTCAAACTGGAACGTAGGGAATTGTACGCATCTCAATGTTTTCGTTACTTCATTCGTCTCAAAATAAGTGTCCACATTTCCATTTTAATTTGTCATAAAATAAGTTTCCACTTCTAAAAATGGAATACAAACTTCACCATTAAACTCTCAATATACTTTTTCTCAAAACTAATATTAGGAGTCTGTGCAAAAAGTAAGAATAAATATAATCTTCATTACTAGACAATCTAATTTTTTAAACTCTGTAAAAACTAATTGTAAACACTTATTTATATATTGTAACTCATAAAAAATGAAAGTACCTTCACGGCTTCACTTGTGACTAGCCGTCCTTATTGAAAGGACGAAAACCTAAAGAGATAAGGGTACTACCCAAAATGTATATGTAACGACTCCCTTTTACCGAAATTTTTATTTCTTTTTACTAATTTTTAAATTCAAATTTGCTATGTCTTGTTTCATTCACATGGGTGCGTCCTAGTTTATGTTGTATATGGTACATTTTTATAAAAAATTGTACAATTTTTCAAACACACGTTAAGGATGTACATTGACCGAATTCTATCATTTTTCACATCACAAAATAAACAATCCATATAACAAAAAAATGAAGGGAACTGAAAAATCGGACAATTCAAATACCTTTTAATAGATACGGACGAACTCTGGATAAATGACACTAATAATTTTCAACATACAATATATCGTGTGCAATTTTAAAGTTAGATGCATAAATTATAGCTTTACATCAAGTTGGTATATTTCAGACACCTAACGTTACATACATTCCATAAGGACATCTCCAACGTATACATTGAACATTGCATCAAATTTGGTGTAACAAAATAATCTTTCAGTAATATGTTTGCAGCAAATGTGTTTCATCACCAACGTTTGCACCACAATTCTACACCAAAAGACTTCCAATATTTACGTATTACCCCATAAACTATTTTTACATTTATTTTTTACTTCATTTCATTATTTTTATATTAATTTAACTTTACGAACTATTAATTTAACTGAAATCTTATTTATTTGCTTTCATATAGTTTCATTTACATAGCTTCTTTTCTTAAATCAATATTTTAACTATCACAATCTGTTTAAAAATTATATTTAATTGTGTTAATCATCATATTATATAACGTAAAGTATGATGTACATAAATGAATAATACAAATAATAAGTCTTTTCAAGTCATTATTTGTTAAACGAAATTTACATAACTTGAAATGTTATAAACCTAAACAATACATATAAACACTAAATAGCATTAAACATGACTAGATTTAGAACGAAAATCTACTTGTCGTTATCGATGTTCATCATATTTTGATTGATCGATTTGATAATTGTTCGTTATACCTAAATCTTATCATTGATGTACTTATATGTTTGAGCATGTGTTTTCTCTTGTCCATGCTTAAGACATGGACTTGATAGTTAAAAACCAACATTTTATGTTTAAACTTTATTTATTTTTAATCACATACTCTATAAACGAATTATATATAAGATTATAATTATAATTTTAGTGTACGATGAATGTAATAATTCATATTTAAACTGTTCATGCTTTAAAAATAAAATAAAGCATGATTAAAGATGATTTCTCAACTACATATATTCCGCTTATGGATATTAGGACAACTCCAATGTTACACTAGAAAAAATCATCCATCATAATCTTATTGTTAACGTTACTCTTTATGTTTAGTCAAAAAAAAATTGTTCGTAACAAAAAAAATTAGTTAAACGTAACACTTTTTCCTCATTTACTCGTATTACTCTTAATAATTTATTTCATGGATATTTTAAATCAATTTATCTTCTCTTGAGTATAAAGATAAGCTGTTACGATGTTTGTGTACAATATAATTGGGACTGAGAGAGTAATAATATACAAAATATGCTATAAAGTTTAATTAATCTAGGGATAAATATTTCATATATGTATGTCTAAGGTACATGGTTGAAGATGAGATTCCTATATATAAAGAAAATTGAGATTAGTGCGTGAATATGCACTTAACTTTAACCCGATGTTTATAATGTGTAATTAATTTCATTTTATTATATCGTACGTATCAAATAATAGACCAAAATTGACAGGTTTATACACATAATAGACCGAAATAAATTTAAATAACACACTATAGAAATACGGCTAACTCGAGCTGTAATTTATAAATAATATACTGAAAAATGTTATTTTTTCTACATTTAAAGATATAGATAAATTTAAGATAGAATTGTGGTTAATGAAGATGTTACTAGTATCTCTCGTGAAAAAAATATATATATGTGTAACATTGAATATTTGAATATTTCATATTATATTAAATATCAAAAGCAAGGTTCAAATAAATACGACACGTAATGAAAAAATAAATAAGAATGTGTCATGTGTCACAAAATCTATTTTCCTTCACGTTTTTAAGAATTAAATATCTTACAAGTCAAAAAGTTATAAAAATTGCACCATACAAATCAGCGTTTTTTTCTCTTTAATTAGACATCACATAAGGTATACTTTCGACGAAATTTTTTTCCTTTTAGAAGGATTTTGTAAATAACTATTACCAACGAGTATCGCATGTGATACCAACTACTAATATATCAATTTCAGCTCACTCTGAATGTCAATTCATTGTTTAATATATCATTTTCAAAATAATATTTTAATGATCTCACATTAATAAAAGACAAGATCTTTGGCTAGTTTTAGGCGGGTGAACCATGCACAGCCTCATGTTTTTATTTCCACAAGCGTACGACATCGTTTGAATGATGAGTAAGCAAAGGCAACTCGTGCTACAGTGAGGTTTACATTCATGGCTCATACGCCCACATCCATTTTACACGTGACTACTTTTTGTTTAATTTACCTTTTAGGACCACCACTAAATCCCAATTACTTTATAACTTTTATATTTATAAAACAATCTTGATAAAAAGCAATTTCTTTCCTTTTTTTTTGCCAACAAAAATTGAAATGTGACACGAAGACACGAAGTACGAGTTTCTAGATACGATGTTTTTTATTAGAATTTTGTGAGTACACCATTGTTTTGTAGATTTTAATATTTTAATGTGACACTTAGTTAAGATTAAATACATTTAGCTTATTTAGAGCATATCCAAAAGAAATGGAATGAGATTTTTCATGTTTCGAGAGTGCGAGCCTTTTTTACTCAAATGTATACGATCTAATCGGGTATTTTGTGATTGTTTTCGGTCTTGCCATAATCACCTCAAGATGTATAACTAGTGAAGTTCAAAACCTTACGGGGAAACAAAAGATCTTGCAACTAGGCCATGTTGGTAATGATTTTGGACAATATTCAATGTATGCAAAAAAAAATACCAAATATGATTTCATCCGTTTCATATCTAGTGTATACGTTTTTATTGTGTGTTGTTTCAAAATAAATTTGTACTTCATAAAAAAAAATCACTGTAAGTGATAATGGTAGTACTTTATCGGTGAACAATGTAATAATTGTACATTACTAAGGGTGTGCTTGCTTGGCAACCCCATTTTTAGGGATTATTGAGGATTCTAGTAGCTTGAACTTCTAATTTTAAGAAACTTAATCTTGTATAATTTCATAATCCTTGTTTGGCATAAAAATTCCAATAGGACTTCTTCTTAAAATAATCATCTCAAGTAAAAGCTCCTAAAAGTAGCTTCTTCAAAGAATCTTCATCCACTTATTGTTAAATTACTACATTACCCTTTTTATAATTATTAAAAATGTGAAGTTATATAAAAAATCATGTATTTTTGTGTCATTTTATATTAATAAGTTCCAACTCCAACTAGTTTGGCAAACACATATTAAAAAAAAGTTTCATCTCCATCTCCAGCTTCTAACTTCCATCTCCAACTAGTTTTGACAGACACACTCTAAAACTATATGCGTATTGAAATAACATTTTGATTGAGACGGAAGAAGTATATATGGTGTTTTTAGTGCGGGGAATTCTATGACTTACAAGTTATTGGGATACTAATTTTAATAATCTCCAACCTTTAAAAATATCTTGTTTGGTAACATAAAACGATAGAGATTGTTGAAAAATTTTTATCTAGAATTTCATAAAATTTAAACCTATTCAAATTACTTGTGAAAATTAATATATTCATTAGAATTTCCAACCATAAACACACCTTATCTAATAGAACTTTTAAAGATTGCGAGAGAGTACATGGAAAAGACCAACCCAATCGGCTCAAAATCATTACTCTGCGTTACATGAAAAGGCAACAAAACAGTGAAACTATACATCCAGCTTTATCGAAGGCCGACTTCATTTTTTCCCCAAATTAAGACATTCCATTTTAAGGTTATTATCAACCAGTCATTAAGAAATTTATTAACAAAATAAAAATAATAAAATACAATATAATGGTTCAATGATTGGAATGATATTTTATCAATTTTTAATTTTAATATCGTACAAACTAATAAAAAATTGCCTAGAATTTATTACATGTTTACATTAAAGGTAATTTGTACGTTAATTGTTTTTCTCCGTACACCGCTAAATATACTTTGGACTATTTTACAATATAACAACTTAAAACATATTTAGTAATATACGAAGAAAAACATGTGGTGTACAAAATTGAATTTAATCAAACTAATAAGACTATATAATAAGAAAATTGAATTATAATGCTTCGTTAATCAAAGTGGTTCTTATTTTTTTCTCTATATCTAGAGTTTATTCCATTTATACGGTCATCATAATGAAAAAGGGTTAGTCTTAGTTACAAAACAATATTAAAGTATTCCACTATGAAGCAATGAAAGGTTCAATTACATTGGTAAACCATCTCTATCTTTTTTTATTTTTTTTGTTATTAGTGTTTTATTTTAGGCTTTTATATATATAAAAAAATATATAAAGTTCCAATCTGTGTGGGATTATTGAATCAACAATTGGGTTATATTATCTGAATAAGCTTCCTAATGTTTATTTTTTTAAATCTTACTTTATGTTTTGCAATAACTTTTTGTGAATGTATGCAACAATCAGTTATACAACTTACTATAATGTTTCATTAATATTAATATGTGTCCCTTCACCGTTAACCAGTATTACTCATTATTCATCATTATCATTAATATGTTATGATAAATGTCAGAATATTCATGCATCGTACTAGTATAAAACCTAGTTGGTATATATGTAAAAAAAATAAACATTTGTACACAAAGTGACAAAACACATATTACACAACTTTTTTTAAATGGTTACAATAAAAACCAAATATTTCTAGCAAGTATAATAAGATTAGTGAGTGAGGTTCAAATGAGAATGAAAATTTTTGTGAGAATGGAGGAATCAATAGAATTGCGGCACGTGTTATAAAACTCACTTTCCCCCACGTTTTTAAAAATCAAATATTTCAAGAATGACTCATTGAAAAATTATAAAAAATACACCATAAAATTTGACATTTTTTTCTCTTCGATTAGACATATCACATGGCACGTGACACATTTTTATTGATTTTTTTAGTTTAATTTACAGTTGCTATACCCGTTTAAATTTCACTCTAAGAATCATTTTAGTAGACAAATTCACAAACTTCAGTAAAATAAAGCATATAAATAATGGACCCCAAAAGTTTAGCGCACATTCGGGCTCATAGCACTATAGCGGGTCAAATTTGGCTAGACACATATAATTTATCTATCTATCTATATAAAACAAGATTTTCAACTGATAATTGTGACATTTTTTTTTTCATTCCATTTACTTTAAAATCTTTTTTTCTATTCCATTTACTTTAAAATTTAAATGACATTAAATTATAACCCTTTATCATTTTAAAAATTAATTATAAGCGCTATGCCAAGTGGTAGTTTCCAATTTAAGTTTTTTTTTTATTTTAGTAATATATTGTATCATTTAAATATTAATTAAAACCAATTTAAAATTTATATTATTATGTATACATATAGCACAATACGTATTAATTTATGTACATAGTCTCAACCATCTATTATGACTCAATTCATTGTTATCAACCTTATCTATAAAACTTCCGGTAACTTTTTGATTGTCAGTTAAAAAATTATAGTTTTTAATTACAATAAAAATATAATTGGAGACTTGTGAAATATGTAATCGTTTATTTTTTTCAAATTGTCGTGTATCGCACGGACTATAGACGTAGTATAAATATAAATATAAATAAATATATTTTTTTATTTAAATGATGAATGATAATTTTTATATGTCTTAAAAAGACAAACATTATATTATACAACTATTTTATATTGTATATATATATTATATATTATATATAGTTATATTTGAGATACTTTTAACGGATTAGAAAATGAGTTTAATGTGGTTTTTGGGGATCTATTTTTGGGGACCTATTTTCTTGAGCTTATTACTTATAAGCTAATAAACCATAAAATTGAAGCTTTTTTAAAAACCTCTGACAAATAAGCAAATAAACAATAACAAATAAGCAAATAAACAATATGAAATAAGCTTATTAAAACACTAATATAAAAACTTATTAATCAAATAAGAAAAGATCAATCAAAATAAGTCGTCCCCAAACACCCCTAACAATTATGAACCATTGAACAAGACAATATATACTTCTTTGTTATTAAAAAGTGCTTGTGGGAATATATAGAACTTTGCACCCAATTAAATAGAATATTATTTATATTTAACTTTTATGATGAAAACGTATATGGTTACTATTTATTTATGCACAATTATTTTATTTTATGGTTAGTTAGATATCACAAATCATCAAGTAAAAGACCATTCATCTTTTGTTTTATCCTCATGCAATTGGATCTAAAATATGAATGACAAAACATATAGGGTGTGTTTGACGGAAGGAGCAGAGAGGATTATAATAGCTTAAACTTTTCGTTTTAATAATCTTAATTCTTCATAAATTAACAACCATTGGTTACAAAAAAAAGATGCTAAGAATTATTGAAATCATAATTCTCTAGAATTCCTTTTCAAATAAGCTATTGACTTTTTATAAAGTATAATTTCCGATCATCATTTTTAGCTCCAATCACAATTTTCAGTTTCAGCTTAGACCACAATCTTAAACTCAGTCACTCATTACCAAATATACCAGTAACATTTTCTAAGAAAGTTGCACAAAATAAGAAAAGGAAACAAAGAAAAAAAGAAAAAGAAAAAAAGGAAGAAAAGAAAGGCAAATGCATTTAATAGAACTAACAACAATATATTTCATTTAATATAAGTCAATCTATAATTACATTTTTACATTTATTAGTCCCGTATACAACAAAAATGTACGATCTCATCTTTATGTTCACATAAAAACATCGTATCGATTTTGAATAAATGCACGTTTCTCCCGAGACATTGGAAACAACCAAATTGACCATATATATATTGGTGTGTTTAGCACTGACCTTTTACTTGTTTGACAATATAACAAAAATAAATCTTCTTAAAAAAATAAGTTGTCATAAATTTTTAAATAGGAAACTTTCGAAGTAGCTTATAAATTGAAACCCCAACCTTAGCTCCAGCCACAAACTCCAGCTCCAGTCCGTTGCTACCAAACACACCCATACTTTAATATTATTTGATTTATTTATTATTTTTATAATTATGATAAAAATTGTTAGTACTTCTAACGTAATTGATATTTATATGAGACTGAAGAATAATATTGATTGTGTTACATATTTGAATGCGTGAAGTGCATACTCGCATGAACTTATATAAATTCGGTTTAAGAAAAAGTAATAGTTAAGGTTTGTGTTGTATTTTATAGACGGAAGCACCGATTGAAATCATAGTCATTTGGTGCTGCTAGTAAGGGGATTAACATAAGGTTTCATTTTATACAAATCGTTGCGATTTTCACAAACAAGTGTAACTTGTCGTTGTATCTAACTACCTAAAACATTGTGTAACAACCAAGTGTAACTTGCATCTATTTTAAATTTATTTGAAGTGTCTAAAATACTTCTTGATTATACTTTGACTATACAATCACATATTTGGTCTTGAAAATACAAATCAAACAATCTATTTGTTTATCCTCTTGTTTTGAGTGCCTAAAATCAAGAATGTTACTTTGAATTATTCGATTATTGATTTCGTGCAATCCACTGCATTATAGGATCGAAATATTTCAAAGTATATATACTCAGTATATTTTCAACAAAAATTTCGTTAGTTTTATGTTTCTTCGCTACCTACAAAGGCACAAACTATCATGTTTCTCGCGTTTTCTATAATGTTGGTAACAAATATACACATATAGATACACAAAAAGACACTTGCATAGTTTTTTTTTTTTTATAATTTTGGTACATTAAATTACTTTTACCCCATTTCCTTACACATATTGTTAATTAAATCGATCTATAATATTTACCTTTAATAGCATTACATAGTATTAACCACATAAATGGTATAAATCGCCACAAAATTAGTAGTACACCACGCAATTTGTAATTCAAACGGAGTCGTTGACATCATCAAACTTTAAAATTGCATCAAACACGTACATATATTGTTTAATGAAATGGTCATGTTTTTCTGTATGAAATCGTTTTTAACTGATCACTTAGCCGTTCAAATATCATGTTCAAGGTATTGCTCGAAAAAAGGAATACGTGACCTAATCATCATTTACTATTTTTTTTTTTGTGATTTAAGACATGTAGCAAGTAATCAAATAGTAGATCAAACATGAAAAAACATACGAAAAGGAATACGTATTTTTCTCAAAACATAATACGTGAATCAGTCACCATTGTTGATTATCAATATTTTATAAATAATGTTATCAAACAAAATCGACATATATTATATCCGCACCAATCCCCCACGGGAATATTTAGTATTTTTCGAATCATAAGATGGAATCATTGATAGGGATGTTTTTCTTTTAATTATTATTTTTAAAATTAAAATTAAAAGTCAATATACATACACAAAATTCTGTTCTATATATATTTTTGATTTTTGATTTTTGAAGAAGAAAGAAAAAACCGCCTTCATCCTCATTCTCAAATTCATCCCACCAACCCACCTCTTAAAGAACCGCCACGTGAATCCTTAACACTTTACAGATCCATATTTCATACTCACCCAATTCTAGATATAAATTCACATTTAATCATATTTAATTAAAATATTATTTATTCCCTTTTGTTTATTTTTCTACCTTTTATATTAAATCAATCAATATTCTGATGTGTGGTTCTTCAGTTTCTATTATATAACCAATTTTAGGTTAAAAAGGTTCTCCAAGGTCATGGAAATTGCTTCAATGGCAGCCATTTTGAATACAGTGAATGTGTGTTTCAATGTGTGTGTTTTCTTCTGGTTATTCATATGGGTAATTGTTGATATTAAACAAAGAAGAAGTGAAATAATAACAAGATTTTGTATAAAGTTTTCATCTTTTTGCATGATTACTATCATACCCACTTGTATAATCACAGTATCTCAAATGGGTTTGTGTGTGTACAAGTTCTTGATGCATGAAGCTGTACCTTATGAGTCTATCATTATGGCATTAACATGGTGTTTAGCCAGTATTGTTACTGTGTATTCAATAAAGTTTAGAACTTTTGGCCAAATAACAAAATGGCCCATTGTTCTTTTCATCTTTTGGTGGTTTTCTGTGATTTTTGATTCAGTTTTAGTGACTTTGTTAATGTCAGACTACTATGAATCGAAAAAAGTGGAAGTTTTTCAATCCATATCGGGTGTTATCGATATAGCCACCTTACCATTTTCGATGATTTTGTGTTTTAATGGTGTCAATTGTTGTGGTATCAAGAAACATCAAGAATTAGAGGAACCATTGCTTGAAGACAGTGTGAGAGATACAAGTGCTTTCACAAATGCAGGAATCTGGAAAAGGGTTACATTCAATTGGCTCAACCCGCTTTTCGAATTGGGTCGGGCTCAAAAACTTGAGTTCAGTCATGTTCCTTCAATTCCTGAATCCGAAACAGCTGAAGAAGCTGCATTTTTGTTGGAAGAGTCGATTCACAAGCAAAAGGCTCGTGGTTCGGTATTGCCCAAAGCCATATTTCATGCTGTAAGAAGATCTTTAGCAATCAATGCGGTTTTCGCAGGTAAGTTTTTGCCCTTTTTTTGTCATTTTTAGTTACTTTTTAAGCTGAATTTAGCATGTTGATGAAGTTTTAGTTGTATTAAAACGTGTTTATTATATCATAACATAGTGCTTGGATGTGCTTGTGTACCATGAATTGAATTGGATAATGATTAAGTTTTGATTAGATGTAACAAGACTATTTATTTTTTGAGTCGGTGTTTGTATTTGCTTTTGCTGCTTTTAATAAAATTTTTTATGTTTAGAGTTTAGCCCAAGGGGGTATTTGCCTGTTTGGCTTATCTTATTTTCTGGGCCTATCAGCTTATTGACATTTGAAAAGCCTGATATATATTTTTTCTGGCTTGTGAGCTTCAATAAGCCATAGGCTAAAGTTGATAAGCTCATACGCCATTAAAATGAGCTAATTGGTTTTGTGAAATTTTAATAAGCCGATACTCCTGTAAAATAAGCTAATCTAAACACCATCTACATATTTATGTAATTGTAGCCGGGAGTAGATTAAATTGTCATTAATGTATTGACATTAAAATAGTTATTGAGTTACAACAGAACAAAAGCCAAAACCAAGTTTGTTCTTTATAACCACATATGATCCAAGAGATCACAGCACAACACAAACATATAGGACAAAAACACAAAAGTTGAAGCTAATTTGCCAGCACATGCATGAAAGAGGTGGTAGGATTATACAATAGGTAATAGGAAACCATTTATTCTACCAGTTTTTGGTTTTCTCTAAAGAAAACTATATTGTATGCTAGGAATAGTGATTATAATAATTGGAAAATGCCTAAAGTTCCCTGGTTTGATTTATATTAGCCCTCTTTTTACTTTTTAGCCTACAATGAAACTAGAATCAAAATGGTTAACTTTATTTTATTGGCTTTTTTAGTAAAGCAGACTCCAATGTGAAATCCACATGTGCTGTATTACTTGTAAACAAACTATAAAGTATGTGTTTTACATAAAGTCAAAAAGAGGGGAAGAAATGTGGTCAAGAATAGAGTACAGGCCAAAGTTCATTTATTAAATTTATGAATGAAACTGCATAAGCAAAACTTAAACCAATTCATTTTCGGTTATTCAGCATTGGTTATTATCGAAGTTATGGTAGTAGGTATCACATTATAAGGACCGAAAATATATTATAGAACGAGTTGAGTAGTTATGGAAGTAAAGAAATAGACTTGAGTTTAAACACATCAGTGTATACAAAACTGCATAATGAAAACTTCGCTCTAATTCCTTGTGTAAGTGGGTCCCATATGCCTTGTTAATTAGGGGACCCACATAATCAAGAATGTAAAAAAATAATAACAAAAAATGCTGGTGTTACATCAATTTAACTGTTTGTTTTGGGTGATTGTAGGAGTTAACACACTTGCTTCATACATGGGCCCGATTTTGATCACGAGCTTTGTGAATTACTTATCAGAAGATGGTAACGATTCAAACTACCGAAAAGGATTGGTTTTGTCCTTCATTTTCTTCTTTGCAAAAACGGTTGAATCTTTGTCGCAAAGGCAATGGTATTTTGGTGCTCAACGAATTGGCATTCGCATACGTGCTGCTCTTATGGTACTTACATACAAGAAATCTTTATCTATCAGATATGGTACTACAAGCAATGGCAAAATCATAAATTTGATCAATGTGGATGTTGAAAAAGTTGGAGAGTTTTTCTGGTATATTCATGGAATCTGGTTACTCCCGGTTCAAGTTCTTCTTGCTTTGATTATCTTGTACATGAATCTTGGTTTTGCTCCATCAATGGCTGCACTTATTTCAACAGTATTAGTCATAATTAGCAACACACCTTTAGCAAATATGCAAAAAGATTTTCAGACAAAAGTTATGGAGTCAAAAGACTCAAGGATCAAAGCTACTTCAGAGATCTTAAAGAGCATGAGAGTCCTGAAGTTGCATTCGTGGGAATCCAACTTCAAGAAAAAGCTTGTTGATTTGAGAGAAAAAGAGCGAAATTGGCTCAAGAAGTATCTTTACACGTGTTCAGCGATTGCTTTCCTTTTCTGGACATCACCTACATTAGTGTCGGTTTCCACTTTTGGCGTTTGCATTTTCTTGAAAACGCCATTGACCCCTGGCGTCGTTCTTTCTACTTTGGCTACATTTAGAATCTTGCAAGATCCCATCTATAATCTCCCAGAGCTTATTTCCATGGTGGCCCAAACTAAAGTTTCACTTGATCGAATAAAAGATTTTATAATGGATCAAGATAGCAAACAAGTAGAAGCTCAATCTTTAGAACGGCCAGGTGTGGCTATAGAAATTGAATCTGGAGAGTACTTGTGGGATACACATGATCCGGATCAAAGACGACCCACAATAAAGATTTCAACAAAAATGAAAATTTCGAAAGGTTATAAAGTGGCAATTTGTGGGTCAGTTGGAGCTGGGAAATCGAGCTTATTGTATAGCATTTTAGGTGAAATCCCAAGAATTTCGGGTGGGCGGATAAAAGTGTCTGGGTCAAGAGCGTTTGTTCCACAAAGTGCTTGGATTCAAACAGGAACTGTGAGGGATAACATTTTATTTGGTAAGCAGATGAACAAGCGATTTTATGATGAAGTTGTTGATGGATGTGGTTTGGATCGTGATTTTGAGACGTTGGTTGATGGTGATCTAAGCGTGGTAGGCGAGAGAGGACTAAATTTGAGTGGAGGACAAAAGCAAAGGATTCAGTTAGCGAGGGCGTTGTATAGTGATTCAGATGTTTATGTCCTTGATGATCCATTTAGTGCGGTTGATGCTCATACTGCAGCTCATATGTTCAAGGTACTTTACTTTTGAACAAGTTGGTTTTGATCTTTTGTTTATGAGTGATATATAGTTGATTTATGATTTATGATGTAGGACAAAATCATGATATATATGTTCTAATGGGCGGGGCAGGGCAGGTTGGGTAATGGGTGAAAATATGTAATTTCTCAATTGGTCATGTCCATTTTCCTATTTGTTCATCATGTTCCCACTATTTTACAGTAAATGTTTTGGCTAATTTCTGAATTGGTATGTTTCTTGTGCAGAAATGTTTGTTAAATCTGCTAGATCGGAAGACTGTTGTTTATGTAACACATCAGTTGGAGTTTTTAAGTGCATCAGATTTGGTTTTGGTAGGTTCTGTCACCATTTTGTGCATTATGTAGATCTTTTAGTCCATGTTTTCATTAAAACATATGCATTTTTCTTTTAGGTAATCAAGGATGGTGGTATCGTTCAGTCAGGAGAGTACAACGAACTTATAGCAGATCCTGAAAGCGAATTTGCTCGACAAATAGCTGCCCATTCCAACTCTTTGAACCAAGTCAGACTACCCAACGAGCCCAAACCCGTAACCAAGTTTCCTCAAGCTAGCCCTGGTGCATACTTGGTTAAAGAACACGACTCCAGAACCAAAAGCGGGTCTCCAGAAACAATAGCTCAAGAAGAATCACAATCTGGACGGGTGAAATTTAGTGTTTACTCAACTTTCATCACTTCGGCATACAAAGGAGGCCTTGTTCCGGTTATTTTAATCTGTCACACCCTCTTTTTAGCATTGCAAATGGGCAGCAATTACTGGATGGCGTGGGCCACGGAGGATGAGGGTCGGGTTACCAGCAAGGAGCTTGTTGGCGTTTTTGTGCTATTGTCTAGTGCAAGCTCGCTTTTTATTTTAGGACGGGCAGTTTTGTTGTCCACGATAGCTATTGAGACGGGTCAAAACTTCTTCTTGCAAATGATAACTTCGGTATTTCGAGCACCGATTTCATTCTTTGATTCTACTCCATCGAGTCGGATCCTCAATCGAGTTAGTAATCTATCCTTTACTTTCTCATTTTTAGGCTTAGAGTTGGCAGTATGGGTGTTTTGGCGGGTGGGTAACATGTCAAAACCGGTTAGGGTTGAAACAGGTCATTTTTTGTTTTGGATTGAATCGGGCTGGGCCAACCCGTAAACACTTTGTCAGTTTTTTATAAATAACTAATGCATTTATCATACTTGCAACATAATTACTAGGGAAGGAAAATGAGCGAGTCGGCAGCTTGTGTAATGGGTTAAAATGTGTACGTTTTTTAACTGGTTGAAAAAGGATCTCGGTTGACACCAAGCATTTTTGTCCAATATTATATAGCCTTTTTAATGATATATTATATTATATTATATTAATATATTATTTCAAGATAATATTTTACATCTGATTACAGAAATTCTATAATATTTCGATTTAATGATTTAGGAGGTTTTATGCTTAGCAAAATACGTTTCAACGACTTTTGACCCTTTTCCTTTCTAACTAAACTTGTTTATGTTACCCGTTCAATTATGTAAAAAAAAAATCAACTGACCCATATATAGGTAAATGGGTAGAAATTTCCACCTTTGATTATTACAGTTAGACATTAATTAGTTAATTGAATACTTGATAAAAAGGATTTACGAGGTTCAATACATTTGAATTATCCTTTGGATGACTTTCAGCCCTTTCCTCCACACTAATATATTTCGTTAACCCGTCTGAAATATGATTCATTGGTTCATCTCTTACAAGTAAACGGGCAGAAATCACACCTCTGCTTAAAGTTATAGTAGTGGATTTGTTTAATAAGATTCATTGGTTCATCTCTTACAGTCTTCAACGGATCAAAACACGGTAGATGTAGATATCCCTTACAGATTGGCTGGATTAGTTTTCGCAATAATTCAACTTTTAAGCATCATTTTGCTAATGTCACACGTTGCATGGCCGATCTTTTTGCTCTGCGTTATCATCATTGCTATATCTTTATGGTATCAGGTAAGATCAATAAAAACACAAATATTAAAATACAATTCAGAATGATTTATTTTAAATTGAAATGTGAAACTTTTTTCTATACTTCAGGCGTACTACATTACTACAGCGAGGGAACTAGCAAGAATGATCGGGATTCAAAAGTCTCCAATTCAACATCATTTTTCAGAATCAATTTCCGGTGTATCAACTATCCGTTGCTTTAATCAAGAACTCCGTTTCTTGAATAAATGTTTGAGGGTTATTGATGATTACTCTCGTGTTACTTTCCATAACACGGCTACAATGGAATGGTTGTGTGTTCGGATCAACTTTCTTTTCAATTTTGTTTTTTTCATCCTCTTAGTCGTTTTGGTGCATCTGCCTCGGTCATCCATTGACCCTAGTAAGCTTCTTTTACAGACCTTGTCCTTTTTGGTTATGCATAGCAAAATGGGCGGGTTGGGTAACATGTTAAACTGGGCTACACGTGATACATTTCATTTCTATGTGCTTGTACAACTGGGTCAGTCGTACCCAATTCTATAAACCTTGTAAATAGTTGATAAAAATTAATATGAACAGAAAAACTATGAAAAATGAATAATCTATTTGCTTTTTAATAAAATGATTTAGGATGTTATTACTTTCTATTTGCAAGTCAAAATGGGTCAGGTTGTGAATTACATGTTAGGCCACTTTTGACAATGCTACTTTATACCGATTTTTATTTTTATTCTGTTTTGACCTGTTATCAAGAAAATTCAACTCGAGTTGACTCGTTTTCATATAAATTTGTTGAATTACCAATTTTATCTATGTTAGACTTATAGTTGAGACTTGAGACCTTATGGTGGTTGATGTAATCACAGGTTTAGCCGGGCTAGCAGTTACATATGGTTTGAGCCTGAATGTGCTGCAAGCTTGGGTCATATGGAACCTATGCAACGTTGAAAACAAGATGATTTCAGTCGAAAGAATTCTTCAATTTGCAAATATTCCAAGTGAAGCCCCATGTACTATTGAAAATTGCAAACCTGAAACAAATTGGCCCGTAAGAGGACAAATCCAGCTTAAGGATTTACATGTTCAATACCACCCTGCTCTTCCAACAGTATTGAGAGGAATCACTTGTACTTTTCCGGGTCAAAAGAAAATTGGTGTCGTGGGTCGAACCGGGTGCGGGAAATCAACGCTGATCCAGGCTCTCTTCAGGGTAGTTGAACCCATGAAAGGTCAAATCTTGATCGATGGGCTCGATATTTCAAAGATTGGGTTACATGATCTGAGGTCTAAATTGGGGATAATCCCTCAAGATCCAACTTTATTTCAAGGAACCATTAGAAGTAATCTTGATCCTTTAGAACAACATTCAGATCATGAAATTTGGGAGGTACTAAACAAGTGTCGGCTCGCGGATATAGTAAGTCAGGATAAGAGGCTTCTCGATACACCAGGTAAGGACTGTAGTGCGGTTTTTTCTGAAAGTCATTTTTGTATACGAAGGCTGGTTGGATTAGCCCGAAACATTTTCTAATCTTTTACAAAATATATTCCAAAAATTGCAAAGAATTTCGTGTTTTTTTTTTGCTTATCCACATGTTTGACCCAATTAACAAGTTTCCATTAATTGTTTATTTTTAAATTTTACCTGCTTGATCCATCAAGGATAAAACATACTCAAAATTCGAAAATTTATAGGAAAATGGGTTGAAATGGTTGGACAGTAAAATTTAAAAGAAACTTTTGCAGTTGCTGAAGATGGTGAGAATTGGAGTGTTGGACAACGTCAACTCGTATGCTTAGCGAGAGCATTGCTACAAAAACGCAAGATACTAGTACTAGACGAGGCTACTGCGTCCATTGATACAGAAACAGATAACATAATGCAGAAAACAATAAGAGAAGAAACAGGCAGATGTACAGTTATAACCATAGCTCATCGGATTCCCACTATTGTTAACAGCGATCTAGTTCTCGTTCTTGATCAAGGTAACAAATTTAATACAGTTTTACGTCGATAATTATTGAAAAATGAACACAAAAATAACTGTGTTTTTAAATAAATGTTATGTAAATACAGGGAAAGTTGCAGAGTATGATTCTCCGGACCGGTTGCAACAAGATGGTTCGTCAGCGTTTTCAAAGCTGGTGAATGAATTTTTAAGGAGATCACTATAGTTGCATTGATACTCAAGGAAGGTTTTAGATTTTAGATTCAAGTGTACAGTGAATGATGTAACAAGGAAGCTAATCTAGGTAGAAGAACACAATAGTATTCGGGTTTGGGCTGGGCTGAGCTGGGCCTGTAATCTGGAATAGTTGAGCCCAACCCGATCTGATCCGTGTTGACTAGGCTGTTGTAGACTTGTAGCATTAGGTAATGGTTCTAAAAATGTCGGGACTTGAGAAATTAGTTGTAATCGTTTATATTAATTAGAAATTTCACATTTGAGTCAACAAAAGCCTGGTTCATGTACACTCAGTTTAATGTTTTGTTACGATTACTAACACGTTTAACTGATCACATATGAAAAGACAAAGATAGGAATAATAATCATAATCATCATCATTATATATCATGTCAAAAAAGTAATATAATAAGTTTAAAAATGCAAATCTCAAACACTTTTCAGGCCTTTTTGGTTTCTAAACAACACAATAATAAGCCATAAGTGTCTTAAAACACGCACGTTAATCAATAATCATCCTTCTGTTAGCTTTGTTTGTCTCGAATGAAATAGTGGTTGATGGATGGAATAACCTCAGGGGTTAGACCACGAAGATACTTTTCACCTTCCTTACAGTTCTCCAAGATCCCTGCAATTCTGTTTTCTTTCGTGACCCTGAAACAAAAATTACACACACATCACATCACATCACGTCACGTTTACTATAGATTATTTTGCAGTTTTCTTAGACTTTTTATTAGGAGTTTGACCTCACATCAGGCTTGGTTGATATGTTACGTGTAAGTCGTGTCACAACTAGCTAGTCCATATACTTCTGCAATGGCCGGGTACCATCAAAGGGTATACCTACATAACAAGTATGCTTTGTGTTGCAACTAGCTAGTCCAAATACTTGTAATTTTTTTATCTTTTTAATAAATTTTGTAATGACTCGAAAGTAGTTAATTAAGACAGGATCTTTGGCTGGTTTTACATTTTAGTATCGACATGTTGGCAGGTGCACACTGCACGGCCTTATGTTTTTACTTCCGTAAGAGTAGGACGTCGTTGGCATGATGAGAATCTTACTGATGATCTATTCTCAGCATTTTCATTTTTCAAAAGTGTTTGGTCACAAAATTTGAAGATGGAATCTTACTGATTCTCTTATTTTTATGTCCTTCTTTGAATTGTTTCAAAACTTTAGTTGAATACCTTATTAAGTTTAGTAATTTATACCTAAAGAGAAAATTAACATAAGTTTTGAATTTTCTTTTTCTCAATGTACCAAAAATGATTTAGTACGTACATCGGAATGATCGATTGTAAGTTAAACCATATCAACGGAAAGTAACATAAAAAAAGATCAACCTCTCCGATGTGATAAAGTTGAAGTTTCACTTTTGGATATTGAGTTAGAATCGACCTTGACCATTTATTTTATTCGCTATATCAAAACAAAAATAATAAATATAAATAATTAAATAAATAAGGTTAAAAGCTAATTTATCACAAAGTATAGCATATCTAAAATAGTTGGACAAAAATTTGTTGGTAAAGTATCTAACAGAATAGAAACAGACCCTAAAAACACACACACTCGGTTGGACACATTATATTATAGAAATATACGTACGTAGTAGAATATATACAGTTTTCTTCTCAGAAGAATATATTTATACACCAAATTACTGTACATTTTTAGATGTTTATATTTGGTAAATGGTAATGGGTTAAATTAAGTGTTGAAGAATTATGTGCTAACAGTAGTAATTTCTGAGAATAGGTGGACAACAAACGTGAAACGTGAAATGTGATCAGTATGCCTATAACTTTGACATGGAGTATCTTATTGTTATGTAGTATATATTGCGGTTCAATATAGGTATGGTAATGGGCTCCATATCGTATGTATTTCTAATCGATGATGTACGGTGGGTGTTACACACACAAATATATATATATATATATATATATATATATATATATATATATATATATATATATATATATTTTGTTTTTCTAAAAAAATTTGCTAAGATTTGTAATGATTTCAATTTAATTCTGATCTCGTAGTTGAGTTTTGATAACTATATCTATATAATATAGATGAGAATTAATTATACAATAACGGAAAATTATACATGTAAATTATGCATAAACATTTATGATTAGTGGACCTTTTTAAGTTTTTTTATGGGCACAACCAAGAAACACCAATACAAAAAGGCCAAGAATTACAAACCTAAGAGATTATGAGGCTTCAGAATACAACGTTCCAATCAAAAGTTGATTACGCCTATATGTGTATATATGCAGGTTTAAAAACCAGTCATATACGAAGTAAGGAATATTTTTAATTTTAATTTTAAGATAAACTAATTTTTTGATAAAAAAACATATATTAAAATTATTAAAATTCCATACTCTTTAATATGAGATAAAAGATTTATAAAAATATGTGATACACACCTAATTCTTGTGATTGTATATCACATATTTTTATATAAAAAAAATTAATCTCATATTAAAAAAAATAAAATTATAATAAATTTGATTTGATAGTATTTTTTTGGCAAAATAATATACATTTTTGAGATTAAAAATAAAATATTTGTTTACATAACATTCTCATAACATCTTATCTTAATCTTATCTTATAAATATAATAAAGGAAACATACTTATGACATCATCAATCTTTAATTGATCAATTAATTCAATTTGACTTTTTTTTAATTTTGACTTTTAGTAAAATCATATAATCCATAAGTAATAATCAACGTTCATCTATTTTACTCAATTATGATTATTTTAACATATATTATTATTTTATTATATATTATTATTTTATTATTATTATAATATTCCATACAAATGAAATAATCCTAATACTCATCCGCAATTAATTTCATTTAATCGTTTATTTTATTATTATTATTAATTATTATTATTATTATTATTATCATTATTGTTATTATCAATGATTGTCCATTGTGATTAAAATTCTAATCAACCAATAGAATTACTCAATTTTGTTCAATCGACTAAAATATAGGATTTGTTTACATCATAAATCAAGAATTATTTTTAAAATAACCGTACAAAATTCTAATCAACCAACAGAATTACTCAATTTTGTTCAATCGACTAAAATATAGGATTTGTTTACATCATAAATCAAGAATTATTTTTAAAATAACCGTACAAAATTCTAATCAACCAACAGAATTACTCAATTTTGTTCAATCGACTAAAATATAAGATTTTCTTACATCATAAATCATGAATTATTTTTAAAAAGGAATATACATTTATCTATGATAGTAATTAACTAAAATACGTATTTTAGTTTTACTAAGTTTTGACTTGGGTTAAAGAATTTCAATTAGGTTTTATGTATTTTACCCATTGTTTTAATCCGAATATGTATATGTATGTATGTATTTATCTAGGATAGATATTTATCTAGGTACCTAATAAACATTGTTGGAGTAATACGTTTACACTTTTACATTCATTTTCATCAATAACTAATCTTAAGTACCCTAGAAAATAATTTTTTTAAATATAAAAATGATATATATAGTATTTTTTTGAGAGGGTGTAAACATCTTAATTCTCTTTACGTTGACTTTTAAGTTGTTCGAAACATACTTGACATACATCCCAAGTAACTAAATAATCATCGTCATCCCCGAAATTAGCTTTATTATAAATCTCGCCTAAACTCTTAAACTATTTAAAAAAATAATTACTAAAATAAAACATTACTATATATACAATATCTAATTCACACGTTATAATTAGAATCTTTACCATATACAAATTCTAATTCCAACTATCTATATATAACAATTATAATTATAATAATTATTTAGTCACAGTTAAAAGTTTATACGGTTTCATTCTTTATTGTTCTTTCATTATTTTTTTCTCGAGTATTAACTAATCAATTTCTCTCTCATGAATTATGTTATCGGGAAGAGAAAAACAGTCATACAATATTATGAAAGATCAAATCAGTTACGTTACCCACACAAATTAGTATATCAAAACTAACATTAATATGACACCACCGATATGCTTTACATATATACTACCAAAAATAATTTAGTTTGCAACTTCATTGCATCTCTTTTTAAACTCTTGCGAAACGATAGAATATTATTATATATTATTCGTTTAATTACAAAAATAAAATACACATTCGACGGGCCGTGTATATACACGGGTTTGATGTCTAGTAAATAAATAAATATACTATAGTAATCGAAGTTACAATGTCACCATTTAATTACAATTTTTAATTTAACAATTAGATCTTAGATTCGGATTATCTCATCTTAAAATATAATATATGAATAATCTTTATGATGTCATCAATTTAAAAACTTTCAATTAATCAGTTACGTTCTTTAATTTTACTTATTTTTATAATAACATCTCTTAAGTTTTTCAATTTTAATAAAAAGAACTTACATCATAATCACTACGATTACTTGATGTATAAATTATTTAATTTAAATAAGGTTGTTAAATAAATTAATTTTAGATAACCATTACCTGTATCTCTTTTTAAATTTACAAATCCACCATTGTTGATCGACATGTAAACTATCTATATTACTTTTTAATGTACATAACTAATAATTTTTTAATTCAAGGTATCGAACTTTCATTCTGTAATCAAATTAGGGACGCGAATTTCACAAATGACGAGTTGTCACCGAATTTCTTTTTTATAAGTAACATATCTATTTAATCAATTAATATTACTCGATCAATTTTAAAAAATATTGAGTTAGGAGAAAGAATTTAACAAGAACTCATTACCACTTTCAACTTTAATATCTCTCATTATACTCAATATTTTTTATAATTGATCGAGGAATATTAATTCTTTAAATAGATATGTTACTTATAAAAAAGAAATTCGATGAAAACTCGTCATTTGTGAAATTCACGTCCCTAATTTGATTACAAATTGAAAGTTCGATACCTTAAATTAAGAAATTTAAAGTTGTGTACCATAAATAGGAATAGGTGATAAGTATAATACTTTTTATTGTACTTTTCCCTACTTTTTACGTTTAGCAACAATTAAAATAGATATTATTGATTTAACAAATATCAATCATTAATTTAATATAAATATTTACAATATCTTATCTTATTTTAAGTTAAATATAATATAAGAAATGAATTTATAACATCATAAATATAAAATTACACTTTCACTTATAAAATTCAATTAGATCACTTTATTTTAGTTAATTTGTTAAAAACACCCCATATATAATAATATTAATAAAAAGAAATACCGTACTTTTATTTGATAAATCAATCGTTATTTTGTAGTGATCATATGCATTATTTATATACTTATAAAAATCAAGTTACGAATTCAAGACCCGTATGTACACACGTGTTTAAACTCTAATATAACAAATATACAAGAGTTACCTTAAATCAAGGTTTGCGTGCATTCGAAAAGTTGTGTTACGATCTACAAAGAATTTTGCATCTTCCAAAATTAAGAGAATTTTTGCATCGTTATTTGCATACTTAGAAAAATAAAATTAAAAATCTAACTCCTCGGTTTAAATCTAGTTATTACATTATATATTAGTAAAATAAAAAATCATTAATTTTTGCAATTATATTCTAACGAATCCCCCTCGAGAATATTAGTATTTTTGAATTATGGGATGGAATCTTGATAGGGATGTATTAAAAATCTAATTATTTACTACAATATCTAACCTAAACATACATAATATTAACATAAATAGATTATTTTAAGTTATTGAATAAGAAAAAAAAAACCACCTTCACTTTCTTATTCATCCCATCAACCCAGCTCTCGAAGAGTGGTGAACCGTTACGATTAACCCTTTCACCGTTAACCCATATAAATTCCCACATTGTCATATTTAACTAGTTTATAATTCCTCTCTGTTTTTTAACCCTTTATTTTGTTTATATTAAATTGATTAATATTATGATGTGGAGTTTTTCAGTTTTCATTATATAACCAGTTTTAAGTTCAAAGGATCTATAAATTCATGGAATTTGCTTCAATGGAAGCCAATTTGAAAATAGTGAATGTGTGCGTCAATGTGTGTGTTTTCTTGTGGTTATTTATATGGGTTTTGGTAGATATTTTTAAGCAGAAAAGCGGTGAAATAACAAGATTTCATATAAAGTTTTCATCTTCTTGCATGATTACTATCATACCCACTTCTGTTATTACAATATCTCATATGGGTTTGATTATCTACAAGTTCTTGATGCATGAAGTTGTTACTTGTGAGTCTGTTATTATGGCATTAACATGGTGTTTAGCAAGTACTGTTACTGTGTACTCGATGAAGTTTAAAACTTTTGACCAAATAACAAAATGGCCTACTGTTCTAGTAATCTTTTGGTGTTATTCTGTAATCCTGGAATCAGTTTTAGTGACCTTGATAATGTTAGACTACGTCAAATCGAAAAAAATGGAAGTTTTTCGATCAGCATCGAGTGTTATCAATATAGCCACCTTACCATTTTTTATGATTTGGTGTTATAATGGTGTCACTTTTTGTGGTATTGAGAAACACAAAGAATCAGAGGAGCCATTGCTTCAGGGAAGTGTTGGGGATACAAGTGCTTTTACAAATGCAGGAATTTGGAAAAGGGTAACATTCAATTGGCTCAACACACTTTTCGAATCAGGTTGGGCTGAAAAACTTGAGTTTAGTCATGTTCCTTCAATTCCTGAATCTGAAACGTCTGAAGAAGCTGCATTGTTGCTGGAAGAGTCGATTTATAAGCAAAAAGCTGGTGGTTCGGTATTGACCAAGGCCATATTTCATGCTGTAAGACGATCTTTAGCAATTAATGCAGTTTTCGCTGGTAAGTTACTGCCTTTTTAGTCATTTTTAAACTTAATTTAGTATGTATATGAAGTTCTAGTGATTTATTGTGCATTTTGAAAGTGTTGATATTGAATAATTAGAATGATCCCCGAGGCCTGAGGGGATGTTTGTCTAATAGTTAGCAATTAATGTGGTTTTCGCTGGTAAGTTGTTGCCTTATCAGCTTTTGAGTTTATCAACATGAGTTTCAATGAGCCATAAACTAAAGATACAAAGCTCGTAAGCCGTTATAATTCAGCTATTTGGCCTTTTGAAACTTTAATAAGTCGAAAACTCGTAAAATAAGCTAATCCAGACAATATCATGTACTTAATACCAGAAGTAGATTAACTTACCATTGATGATACTTTATATTTAATTGACAATAAAATAGTTATGGAGTTACACCAGAACAAAATCCAAAACCAAGTTTGTTCTTTATAACAACATATGATCCAAGAGATCACTTCACAACAGCATAAACATAGGCATGTGTTGTATATGAAGTATGTGCTAGTGTTACACATAAAGTCAAAAAGCTAGAGGGGAGAAATGGGTTGAAACCAAATTTCAATGTTTCTATGTTTAACTTTGATGTAGGACGTAAGCATGATAGATATGTTCAAATGGGCGGGTAGGGTCGGGCTGGGCTGGGCTAAGTTGGGTTGGTAATGGGATCTTTAACGTTTTATAGATCAACATTTATGCCTGCTTTTCTATCAGTTCATCATGTTCCCACTAATTTATAGTACATATTTTGACTAACTTCTCAATTGGAATCTTTCTTATGCAGAAATGTTTTTTAAATCTGCTAGATCTGTGGTTTACGTAACACATCAGTTGGAGTTTTTAAGTGCATCAGATTTGGTTTTGGTAGGTTTTGACACTGTGTTGTGCGTCACGTATACAACTTGGTGCATGGTTTATTAAAACGTATGCGTTTTTCTTGTAGGTAATCAATGATGGTGAAATCGTTCAATCAGGAAAGTACAACGACCTTATAGCAGATCCGGCAAGCGAATTTGCTCGACAAATAGTCGCCCATTCCAACTCTTTGAACCAAGTTAGCTTACCTGACGAGCCCAAACACGTGACCAAGTTTCAACAGGCTAGCCACGGTACATACTTGGTAAGAGAACACGAGTCATCCACAACCAAAAGTGGGTCTCAAGAAGAATCACAATCTGGACGGGTCAGATTCAATGTGTACTCAACTTTCATCACTTCGGCATATAAAGGAGCTCTTGTTCCCGTTATTATAATCTATCACGCCCTCTTTTTAGCATTTCAAATGGGAAGCAATTACTGGATGGCGTGGGCCACAGAGGATGAGGGTCGGGTCAGCAGCAAGGAGCTCATTGTTGTTTTCATGCTTTTGTCTGGTGCAAGATCAGTTTTCATTTTAGGAAGGGCAGTTTCGTTGTCCACAGTAGCTCTTGAGACGGGTCAAAACCTCTTCTTACAAATGATAGCTTCTGTATTTCGAGCACCCGTTTCGTTCTTTGATTCTACTCCTTCGAGTCGAATCCTCAACCGTGTAAGTAATCTATCACTTTTTCTTCATTTCCCTTAGAGGTGGCGATCTGGGCATTTTGGCAAGGTGGGTAACATGTCAAAATGGGTTAATTTTAGTTATGGTTGGCTGAGATGACCCGTAAACAATGTTTTAACAACCGGTTCGACCGGTCGCACCGGTGTGTGTCGAACCGGTTTAAGTGTCGGCTGAATAATACCTAACCCTAAATCCTTGCTCAACCTCCGATCGCGGCGATTCCGGCATCCCACGGCCATCTCCGGAAACCTGCGGCAACCTGCGGCCATCTCCGGCCATCTCCGGCCACCTGCGGTCTTCTCCGTCCACCTACGACCACCTGCGGCCTTCTCCTTCCACCCACAACGTACCTCCGATTCAGGTAATAATTCGAAGTGTTAATTCGCTTTATTAGTAGTTCAATACATATTTAAAGATTTATTAGTAGTTAAAGACTTGACAACTACCGAGAAGAAGAAAAAAAGATGAATACAAGCTTCGTTCTTCAAGTTTTATCAGTGTTTAAAAAGTTTTATTAGCGTTTAGTAATCCGTATATATTTTCTATAATTCTTATTATTATCATTATAATTATAATATAAAATGTTTCTTTAATGTTTTAGAAACTGACTTTAATTTGTTAGCAAGTAAAAACACTTATCTATGACCGATGACATCGTCATAAATTAGAATTATTAAACTTATAAATATTGAGATTACATGAAACTTTTTAATTAAATCAAGTAACTACAATATAGCTATTTATCACCAAAATTCAAAATTACATCCGGATGGTACTTGTGGTTCAAGTCCTAACTGCGTGAAATAGATGTTTGTCGTTCGGAAAAGACGGAAAAAAAAGACACATCGAGTATGCAGCCATAGATGGATATAATATAAATATTTACACACATGATAGCACCCTATTTCGGTGCTATTAAATTCTAACTTTGCATGCATTTTATTTGTACCACCTAAACTCGTAAAATTATATCTAAATCTTAAGAAGAGGTTCATTCATATTATATATCGTTACAAAATTTCAAAATTTAAAATTTTTTCTTGGTTTGACAACTTGGTTTTAGGTTTCATAAAAGCCCATTACATGCTCCTGAAATAGTCGTGCTACTTATGAAAGAATACAACACAAGTATGGCCCAAAGCAGTAGCCCATAGAGAAAATAATGGTTATAACTTTTTGGACACGCGGCACGCTGAAACGGTGAGACGATAGAAACCACCACCCTTCACACTAACATTTCCCCTATATATAAATCAAGTTTTCTTCCTCGTCAATCCCCTTTTTTCCCGTTTACTTTCTTCATTAATCCCTCACTCTCTATTCTCAGCCGATTTTCAATTTTTAACACAAGGTGCGTTGATCTTGCTTTACATAATTTGTTTATAATTAATTAATCTGTGCGGATAATTTTTTATTAATTACAAATTTACAATGATCTGCTTCTTTTATGTAATTTTTTTTCCTGTTATTTGCCAATTCGTTTATTTGTTACATTTATCAGTCTATTTTGTTTAGCTTTGCAATTTTCATTATGTTCTGGTTTTGAATCACGATTTTTCTTTGAAATGATTAAATTAGGGTTGTGACTGTTATATTTGCCGAATATTCTTACACAGTTAAATGTATCGGTAGGCACGTTCTAGATGCACGTTCCAGATGATGTTTTGATGCGAATTTAAGTTGAAACTAGTTTTAACGTCGGTAGACTGATGACATAGTATTGAAATAAGAAAAATGATTAATTTATGTAACATCCAGTTGTGTGCCTTAGTGAATATGGCATATTAGAGGTAAGCTGAAATTTAGTTTGATAGTTTGCTTTAAGGAGACGTATCTTTGAAGTAATCCTGAAAGATGTGACCACTGTGTTGAAGTTGAGAACTGTACATGAGACACATTAATGCTTAGATTTAAGGATCAGGCAGTGTGGTTTTGCAATGACAAGACGACAGTAGATAACGGCGTGGTGTACTCTTGATTAGAATATGGTCGTAGATGTTTTGCTTGTGAAAGATTGGAAACATTCAGTAGATATTTAAAAGATTCTTGAGTGATAAGATGTTTTGATAGTGTTTTCTGAATTCCGGTATAACTGTTGGCTAGGGAGGTATATGTGAACGGACAAAACGTGCGTCTGGTTATATTGAAACATAATTGGCATGTGCGTCTGGTTATATTGAAACATAATTGGTATACTACCAGGGGTGGAGGTATCTTGTTGCAAAGGGTAGCAGATGCCACATGCGATTAATATATATTTTGTATAAATTTTTTTTTTTACTATTTGAGTATTAGCCTAATTGCTACACGCCTACTTGTCAAAGCCCAATATTATATTTTATTTTTAAGTTTGATAGATCCGATATTTGATGAAAGCCTAAGTTAATTAAATAAGCCCAATTCTTTATTAGAATGTACGTCCAAATTTTTACCAGGAAAAAAAATAGAAGATGTAGATTGCTTTTTTTTGCTTCTGAGATAAGATCCGAGGTGTATAGCTTCTCATGTTGACCTTTGTTTCCTTAATTTTTTGTTTTTTTTAGTTTGGTAAAAGTATGGTCCACGACTTATATATTATGTTAGACTCTCTCTGTTAGTTTGGCTGAAGCTGAAGTTTGTGGCTGGAGCTGGGGTTTGGGGTTCTATTCAAAAGTCACTTCAAAAAGTTTCTTGTTTAAGGGCTTCTGGGCTTACTTTTACAAGAAGTCCCATTTTTGTTTTGATTCCAAACAAGGCTTATTGGCTGGAGCTTATAAAAAGTAGAAGCTCAAGCCCTTAAAAGCTTTGTGCCAAACACACCCTTAGTTTAGAAGCCGGTGGTTTTTGTTGCTTTAAACTTATTCAATGAAATCGTACAATTTTTATTTGTATGCTATAATTTATGTTCTTAATTTTTTTTGCAACCCCTGAAATTTATTTCTAGCTCCGCCACTGCATAATACACACGTGACGCACTACATCTAATATGATGGTGGGAGGTTAGATATGTTTAGACATATTTGCAATCATTGTTTCGTTTAGGATTTGTCTGATCTCATCATCTGGGAGTTGCTATATTTTCCTTCCATGTAATTGCACCAAGCTCTTTTGTTGGTGGCCCTGTGACATCATTAATACTCTGTCTGAGTATAAGATGCCTCATTGGTTGTCTGGATGGAAATTTATTCAATTGCTGGATAATATGTGTGTTGGGACATCATCATGTGTGTAAATATTTATATTATATCCATCTATGGCTGCATACTCGATGTGTCTTTTTTTTCCGTCTTTTCTGAACGACAGACACCTATTTCACGCAGTTAGGACTTGAACCACAACCACCATCCGGATGTAATTTTGAATTTTGGATAATAACTTTTTTCATTCTCTGTATATTCTGCTGGCTTGCGTCTTCAATTAAGCTCAACAATTTTATAGAATTGTTGAGAAGCTTTTAATTAATGAATTAGATTGAATTTTATTTGAAAATGTACTCGTAATCACTCTCATGATGATATGGGTCTCGATGGTTCTTGACTTCTTTCATAGAATTGAACAGGTCAACTTTTTTACCCTTTCCCATAATGTGTTTTGCATAAACACGTCTGTTTGATACTTATGTGGATGTAATTGTCATTTGATATTCCACATAAGCATGCCTTTAGTTTAAGAACATCTGTAGACACATGTTGTCTACCTTGATCTTTCAGCAATTCTGATTTTTTACTGTCTTTTACTGTCTGCTATAGATATCACGTGTGACCATATTTGTTCCATAATTAAAAAACTAAATTATTTTATACTCAGCTACACATTTCTGATGTTACAAATACCTCGATTCAGGTCAACAAAAGCCACTAAAACTGGAAAATGGTTAGAGCATACTCACAAGAACACACTTACAAACACCCATGGGAACGAGTCACATCTGCATCTTGGCGCAAGTTTGTTGATCCAGAGAACAAACGCACCTTATCCCACATCCTAGAAGTCGACACCTTGAACCAGAAGCTCGACTCTGAGTCGGGTAAGCTCTACACCACCCGTGCGCTCACCATCCATGTTCCTGGACCATGGTTCCTTCGCAAGATTGTCGGTCAAGATATATGCCATTGTGTCGAATCAACTATGGTTGATGGCAAGACTCGGTCAATGCAACTTGCTACCAAGAACATTAGTCTACAAAAATATGTGGAGGTGGAGGAGAAGATCAGGTATGATTAAACATGGCAAAATGGGCAGGTTGGGCGGGTTGGATAGATGGGTTCAAGTCAAACGGGGTAATTTTCAGGTTGAATTTGGCTGCTCGCCGACCTTTATTGAATTGTGCCTATAGTTATTATATCAAGAGGACATTTTAAGCATCTGAATACACATTAGGTGACTTCTGACCGTTTAAACCCGTTTGACCGATTTCACTAGTTCTGTTACAGCCATTATTCTATTATTTCTCGTCTGATATGTTGATAAACAAGTAAAACCCAGTTTGTTTTGTATAAATGTTTTGAACTTGCTACTTCTAGATATGATCCACACCCAGACAATCCGGATGAGTGGACCATTTGCATGCAGGAAACGAGTATAAGGATAAAGCCATTGTCCACGTTGGCATCAATGGCAGAGAAGATTGAACAGAGATGTGTTGAGAAGTTTCAGCATAACAGTGCCAAGGGTAGAGAGGTGATGGAAAGGATGTGTAAGTACCTAGAAGCTGAATCCTCTTCCAGGGGTATTTCTGTCTAATTGTAGATTGTGAATCCTCTTCCAGGGGTATTTCTGTCTAATTGTAGATTGTGATGTTGTAAGACATTTTTGAGGTCTTAAAAGGGAAGAGTGGAAACAAGCATGTAATAATTGGACTCTATTCTCTAGTGTTCTAACTATGTGATTGAGCTTTTAAAATTCATTTCTAGTTGGTGGGCCTAAAGCCCAATAATTTTCTGTAATACCTAGACAAACCTCTTCTTGTTTATATTAATGAATTTTTTTAAACATATCACTTAAGGCTTCGTTAATATGCTTAAAACTGTTGTACATGATAGTTAAATAGTTTTTTTAATAATCTACTTATGGAATGGATTGACACTAATTCTAAGAGACAATTATTTTTTAAATACAAAACTTTTAATCCTGTTAAAAGCAGGTGTTAGGGCTGTGTTTAGAAATAGTTTTTAATTGTATTTACTCTTTTAACCAATTGTTATTTTTATTGTATTTACTGTTTTAACCAATTTTCTACTAGTAGTCTCGTATATATAGTTTTTAATTTTAATTTTTAACTAAATGGCGAATTAATACATATTTTTTTACTAACTAAATTTTCAAAAACTTCATCAAACATCTTTAAGTTTTCTTAATTAACGTATAAAACAAAATTAAACCAAAAGAATAGCTAAAAGCAAAATCGTGTTAAAAGAATACAAAAAAAAAAACTGATCGAAAATAATCTCCTGAAAATTAATTAAAAAATAAAAATATAAAACGAAAAGGCCGACAATTGTCCCATCAAAAGACGTTATCTCTCATCTCCAACGGACACCTCCCCAACATTTAAATTTCTTACCGTTAAATTACACCTATAAAAACACACAATTCACCCCCAAATTCAACTTACGCACTCATTGTATTCAGATCCACACTCATTGATCTCTTCGTTTTACTCATTTCCTCAACTACCGTTTTAGCTCGAGACTTTGATTTTTTGAATGCGCTGGCGCCTGCTCCGATGGACACTGGATCTGCAGCTCCGGCCACCGTTTCTATGTTCATCTCTGCTGCTTTGCTGCTGCTCTCTCTAACCGGAATCGTATTTCATTAGTGACCAATATATTGCGAGGTATGGTCGAAATACTCCATTTAAATGGGGTCACCTTCAGTCAGAGTTTGAAAAACTTATTGACCACAAGTTCCTAAGTGACAAAGCATTAAAAAACAAGTACGATAACATGAAAAAAGATTATAATCTATGGATATCGTTGAAAAACAAGGCAACCGGGGGAGGCTGGAATGAGTCTACAAAGACAATTGAGTTGTGGGAAATGAGAATTAAGGTAACATATTGTTGTTGTTGTTAAAAGATGATAGATAGAAAAACTTTTTAAATCTATAACTATTGGAAAATATTTTATAAATATTTATTAATTAATAATTTAAAACTAACTACAGATTCTTATAATAGTTAACGTATAGTATCAATGTAATTTTTTTAACTCTTTCTCTAATCTAAATTTGTTACTTAATTATTTTCTATTGTTGATATTGGTTAATAGGAATACTACTACCCACTTTTATTGAAAACAATTTATAACTTATTCCCAAATACTGTTTTTTTTTTATAACAAAAACGCCTACTTTTTCTCTTTCATCTATTATTTGAAGTTCATTTTCATCTCAAACATGTTTAATGTTTATTACTCCGTATAATATTTGGTCTAGAAATAAAGAGTGACCTACAAAATATATCAGAGCAATTAATTGGATAGTCTTGATGAAAAATAAAATTAACAAACACGTTTCTTCAAAATAAAAAAAAAGAATATTAAATATTATAACTTCAAAAGAGTAGCAGTAACAATGCAACATACATATAATCGTATATAAACCCTAACCAAAGATTGGGGCAATACAGAGAAAGGATAGCTAAATTAAGGGTAACACAATATCACTTCATATAACTATCGGTCCTAAGTTATTCAAGATTATATTGTTTTAAGAGAAATGCTAAAGTTACAAAAAATTTACAAAATCACATTGTACAAGAGTTTGTCCAATCATACAATATGAAATGTTTTAAGAATCGGTTCGACCGGTCGAACCGGATTTTTTAAGAATTCCGTCTCAAAATAAACCGGTTTTTTCATAGTTTGACTAGTCAGCGGGTCGCCTGGGCCGGCCGCCTGGTAATAAGTTATGTGAACGATATCTCACTATTACTTGGTCTCGTTGTGTGGCACATTGTATTAATCTTATATTACAGGATGTGTCTAAATTAGAAAATGTGAGTAGTCTAGCCACTCTTGCATAGTGGCCGTTGAATTGGTTGAGACAAAGATCAGGTTGTAGTAGTTGTATTAATGTTTCAACTTATTTGTTCATGATGATGATCTTAGATAATGATAATATTAATTCGGGTGAATGTTATGCATTTTTATTAGTTTTTTGTATTTTATTAATTTGTTTATGTATGCTATGATGTTTTTGTAGCTTCTTTGATGTCTTCTAGTTCCAATATTCCTTTGGAAACGAATTCATATGGTTTTTGTTGTAGTAGTTGTTGTGGTTGTTTAGAATGTTCATTAATGAGTATTATTTTGCAACTATGAGTTACTAAAAGTCGAATGATTACTAAAAGTTCATGAATAAATCCATCGGCTGATAGTTTACTCTTAATGCAGTTTTCATAGCGATGATAATCGAATGATAGTTTTCTTGATCTGTCCAAATTATACTCGAGGAATAATATATCAATGCTTAAAGTGAGGTGCATGGAACTAAAGTTGCTGACCCATACTGACCCATTTATTATTTTGGGTTAGAAACTGATTAGTTACGATAGTATAAAGGTTAATGTTTAATCATCATTAGTGGGTCTTATGATCATTAATAGATTTAATGATTATCAATGTGTGAAGTTTCAGTTGCTCTCTGTTTGGTCTCAAATTTTGATAACAAGAAAAGGAGAGAAACACACGTTGTAACATCCACCCTAAGGGCCTAGTATTATTCGGGTAATTTCCTAACTTAAATTTATTATTTAATGTGTTAGGAATAATTTGGTATTATTATGATTATGTGATAATACTAGTCAAATGGATAAATGAATTATTGTGGCTAACAAATAATTCATTGTTTTAAATTAATCTAGTTGACGGTAAAATAAAATAGTTGGCTTTAGCAAAATGGTTTTAGGTTCCAGACAATAGATTAATGAGGGAACTAAAATTGTAACGGTATTGGTTTAGATTAATATATATATATATATATATATATATATATATATATATATATATATATATATACACACACACACACACACACATGTATATGTTCTCAAACTTTCTGTAAACTTCCCTAATATCATTTTCAATTCAAAGAAACACACACTTCCTTTGATCAATTGAAGCCATCTAGTTGTAATTCAAGATTAGAAAAATGAATTTCGTACCATCATCATCATCTTGTTCTTACTTTTAAAGGTGAGTATTTAGCCATAAACTTGTTTTGAATGAAATTAGTCAATTTATGAATTATTTGTGAAATTGAAGTTGGAAACATGTTATATGATGATATTTGATGCATATGAAGTGTTAGAAAGCTTGTTAGAATGATAGGAAGTCGAATTTGTGAGTTATGCAAAAGAAAGTTCGAGTTTTTGAGTTACAGCAGGCTCGGTTCGCAGTTTGCAGAAGATGAACTCAGTTCGCAATGCTTGACTGCGAAGCGAACTGAGTTGACCTGCGAACTGAGTTGTTCTGCGAACTGAGATGCTGTGCTGCGAACTGAACCTAGCGAACCGAGATCACTGCGAACTGAGATTTTTAAAAAATTTTGTTTTGCAAATTTTGAAATTGCGCAAGTGTTTTCAGGGTAACGACTGAGTGACAAATTTCACTAATTCGAATTGGGCCGAGATTCGCATGGTCACTCGAAAACGACCCAATAATCAAGGCTCTATTCTAAGAGCCTAGACAGTTTTTGGCCTTTCGGGGTCATCTAAGGGTCGAAAATAGCATTTTTAAGTTTAAACCTCGTTTCGGGACTTTCTGGTTTCGCTTCGGATTGAACTTTTGTTTTCCTAGACTTCAAGGGTTACCTGCTTGGATAAATATGCTATTATGAAGATTTGAAACTTGATAATTGTTTATCATTTTGATATTATGTGCTGAAATATGTTAAACGAATTATGGAATGAGTTACTGACTTATTATCTGTTGTATTCTCAGATAAGCAGAAGACTCAGTAATATTAGACTTCTGAGTTGTTTGACTGAGGCCGACAGGTGAGTGGATCTGTGATCCTCAGTGTGATTTAGTTGTAACATGTTTGGTTACAACGGGTAATGTAATACTACTGTTGATAGACTGTTTAGTCTGGGTTGTTTATATTATCCATGACGATTATGGATTATGTGATATTTGGCCTTTGGGCATATGTGATATGTATATTCAGAGGTCAACAATGGTTGGGCTTAGTTACTATTGTTTGGCCAAACAGGGGTTCCTTATACACATAGTTGATAGGAACTGTTGTTGGTGAAGATAGTAACAAGTTATCGGTTAATCACTGTATTGGCCTGCAGTTGATTTTAAGTGTTCCTTGGAGGATACCTCAGGAACCACCGGTCCTCTTTGACGTTGTGTGTTTACGATTATTCGCTGTAAACAGATTTGTCATTTCTGAGTTAGACTGTTGGTTACAGTTCTTCTCACTTAGCCGTGTGCTAATCCCACCACCCTACTTCTTGCAGGTTAATGTTTGAATAGGGGATGGACAAGAAGCTTTTGGTTTAATGGGATGTTTGACGACCAGCTACTCTGATTTTATTTTAATACATAATGATGGGAATTGTACTGTATAACACCCAAATTGATGTATGTTTTATGTTTTTTTTAAATGATATAACTTTAGCATATATTGTAAAAGTATGTTTTGACCAGACGCTTCCGATATTTCGAATATAAAATGATATTTAGAAGGTGGGGTGTTTCACACATGAAGTTATAACAAATTAATAAGTTAGATTCATTGTAAAAAAAGTTGGGGTTTAACTGAAATTGAGTGAAGTTTCTACATTTACTGACTTATATCAAGTACTTTCAGTTTAATTTGTAATTTTCAAATAGTTAGCATGTCAAAAATAAGATTTTATTTAGTTAGAGCAAAAACTGTTCCAAGCTAGAAATGAGTATTATGTTGATCATAACATTTGTTGATTATAAATATTTTGTGAAATTTAATGCAACAAAAGCAACAAGCATTTTAATTAATGACGTTTAGTCCTTCTCCAAACGTGACATTTAGTCTTTCTGCAACAGTTGATATTTTTATTTGTGTGTGGATATTTTTATGTTTTTTTCATTTTTATCTGCGGTGGTAAAGAGTTCGGGGTGATTTTAATTTCTTTTGTAAGTAAGGTGGTGAACGGTGATAATCTGTGAACAAATCTTTACACGATGAGAGATTTGTGGGAATGATTGTAATGAATTATGATGATCATCATTTATTTATTTTTTCTGGTTGTAAATTATTTATGAAATGAAATGTTGGAGAGTTGAATATCACTAGCTGATTCTAATTCCATGTCAATTTATGACAATTACCTATAAGTGATAACATTCGTTTAGATGAGTATGATATGACGTTATAATTTAATTTCAGATGACAGATGTTATAATCTGACATACATTCTGATGAATATTAAGTGATTATATTTACTAATTAATATTATTATTTAATTACAATTGATGAATATTATAACTTAACGTACTATATTTTATATTAAGTGATAACATTCACTTAGATGAATATTAAGTAATAACACTTATTCATTGATGAATGTTATAATTTAACTCTTAACATGCTTTCTAATGGATGTTATTTTTTAAGCTTTTGTGATACATGTTGCACTTGCTGAATGTTAATTTATATGAGTTCTTTTCCTTCATATTTTTGGTTTTCCTTGTTAACATGCTTTCTGGTGAATGTTAACTTATAATTCTTATTATGTTTGGTGTTACCTCTGCGTTCTATACCGTTACTACCTAATAAATTTTTACCATGATTTTTGGCGAATGTCAATAAATATTTTTCTTATAATGCTTTTCGATGAATGTTAACTTTTAAGTCTTATTATGTTGGTTTTTACTCTACAATATATACTGAAAGTAGCTACTAAATTTTTAGTATGATTTATGGTGAATATTTCAAGTCTTATCATGTTGGTTTTTCCTCTACGTTTTAAACTAGAAGTGGCTGCTAAATTTTTAGTATGATTTATGGTGAATATTAGATTATAAATATGTTTTTTATATTGATTTCAGGTGAGTGTTAACCTTTTAAGTGTTAATATGTTGAAATTTCCTTTGCGTTATATATTGTTACTAGATACTAATTTTTAACATGATGTATAGCGATTGTTATCTTTTGTATATGTTTTTTTTATTCTCAGGGTGATTGTTAACATATTAGTGTTATTATGTTGGTTTCCTATGGGTTTTATAGCGTTACTAGCTCCTAAATTTTAGCATGCTTCCCGGTGAATGTTAGCTTTTATAAATGTTTTTCTTCGAATACTTTTCGGGTGATTGTTAACTCATAATAATTGATTCATAACAATGGCAGCACTTATGATGTATTCTAGTTCCAACGTTCTGTTAAGATCGAATTCAAATGTTCCCGATTCTACTGGTAAGTTATTTGGAAAGTAATTTGTAATGTTGCAAGTTATGTGTTCATGATGACAACTTTAACTTATAAGTCTTATTTTGTTTGGTGTTTCCTTTGCGTTCTATACCGGTACTAGCTAATAAATTTTTAACATGATATCCGGTGAATGTTAATAAATGTTTTTCTTACAATGTTTTCCGATGAATGTTAGTTTTAACTCTTATTATGTTGGGATTTCCTCGGCGTTTTATACTGTAAGTAGCTACTAAATTTTTAGTATGATTTCTGGTTAATATTAGATTATAAATGTTTTTCTTACAATGTTTCGGGTGAGTCCTAACTTTTTTAACTCTTAATATGTTGTATTTTCCCTCTATATTTTCTAAGTTACTAGCTACTAAATTTTAACATCATTTATGGTGAATGTTATCTTTATTAATGTTTTTTTAAATTCTCTTAGGTTGATTGTTAACTTGTAAATCTTATTATATTAGTTTCCTCTATGTTTTATATCGTTACTAGCTGCTAAATTTTAACATGCTTCCCGGTGAATGTCAGCTTTTATAAATATTTCTCTTAAAATACTTTTTGGGTGATTGTTAACTCATACGTCCTATTGAAATATAAATATTATTGAAAGTTTTATATACTTTCTAATGTATATGTGTTTTCTAGATTTGTGTTTTATGTAACTTTTTCGTGCATTTAAATTAATTTCATTGTGAAGCATATAAACTTTAAGTTTCCAAACAACTTTGATTTTTTTCATCAGTAACAATATATAATTTATTTTGTTTCTTTAACATTCATTGTGTGACAACAAATTTTATGACACCAAAAGCAAAAAGTTCATTACATGGCTATAAATAATAAGAAAACTACAAAACCATCATGGTAAATAGCAACTAATGCAAATTAACATTAACACTCATCTTAATGAATATTAATTTTATTCTTAAAAACTTAGGGTTCAGACAAGTAACATTCATCATAAAATGTAATACTCTTATATTTAAATTATTTTATAAGAGCTATATAATTCTACCATGTAACCGATTATGTAAACCAATAAGTTCAACTCTTAAATAGAAAAAAATAACGTTAATCAGTTTTCTAAAACATTCACCAATTTGCAATTTTTGTATTTTCGCAATCCAACGCAATAAGTTTTTAATACAGACTAGTATAATTTCAAAAGCCTTTAGTTTTAAGTAACTTCTAATAGAGTTTTTAAACTTCACATAACATGCTCTGTTAGCTTCTTGACGTTCTATTTCCTTGCGTTCTTCAGAATAATGCAAACCAAAACACGCTATCGTAAGTAGATTCAAATCACTGTAGTAGTTTTGTCGCATATTTTTCCTCAATAATTCAATCTCCGTATTTTGTGCATGTCCTTCGTTCTATAATGTGCGGTCCCAATTCTTTTGACCTTTGAATATATCAATATGTGTCATAATGAATAATGTGTAACAAAATGATGCTTTTTTTCGTCTGACATATTCTTTACTGCTTTATACAAACATTTTGATGAACCCCAAAATTTTATTATATCTTCATCCATATTTTCGCCTACTATTCATTCAAAGTATAATATCGTAACATCAGTAAGAGTTTAAAGTAAGAAAAACACATTTTGGTAATGAATATAAAATGTAAACACAATTAACATTCATCGCGATGAATCTTACCTGTTGATGTACTTTATGTTGTTTTTTTGTCTTTAAAAATCATCAACAGAGGGTATATAGTTTTCATCTATATACCCTAGTAAGCCAACCAACATAACTTTTGTAATAGGAAGATTTTTCAAGATCCGTAACTTGCGCAAAGCTATCTGAACCCATGATCAATTCTAAAAATGAAAGAACAAAGGGGCTCAAATTCAAAAGAGATCGTTAAGTTTGCTTTACTAGCTACTAAAAAAATTGAATCATCAGCAAACACTTCTAGAAATTCACAAATTTCCATTAAATATGTAACAATAGATTTCAAAAGTAGTTTATCAAAAGTTAACGTTGTCTGGGCTAGCATAGTACTTTGATGGGAGATGAATTTAAATTGATGTATGTTAGTGTCACATGATTAATTGTAATTTCAGTAATATAACGTTTTAAAAATAGGTTATCAAAAGTTGTCTATGTTTGAAAAGTTTATCAATGAATGTTATCACTTAATATTCATCAAAATGAATGTTAAGTTTTAAAAACTGAAATTGAACGATAAAGTTTTTCAATAAATGTCATCACTTAATATTCATCAGTATGAATATTAACGTTCTGTAATAAATCAAGTTTTTGAAATTCAGTGATGAATCAAGTATTGAACACAATCAATGGGTGATGCATACTAATAATTTAATATTACTTGAATAATAACAATTTATAACAACAATTAACAATCACTAGACAATATTCATCAATACTTTGAGTTAACATTCATCGGTATGAATACTAACGTTCTGTAACAAATCTGAGTTTTTGAAATTCAGTGATGAATCAAGTATATAACACAATCAATGGGTGATGCGTACTAATAATTTAATATTACTTGAATAATAACAATTTAGAACAACATTTAACAATCACTTGACAATATTCATCAATACTTTGGGTTAACATTCATCGGTATGAATATTAACGTTCCGTAACAAATCGAGTTTTTGAAATTCAGTGATGAATCAAGTATATAACACAATCAATGGGTGATGCGTACTAATAATTTAATATTACTTGAATAATAACAATTTAGAACAACATTTAACAATCACTTGACAATATTCATCAATACTTTGGGTTAACATTCATTGGTATGAATATTAACGTTCCGTAACAAATCGAGTTTTTGAAATTCAGTGATGAATCAAGTATTGAACACAATCAATGAGTGATGCATACTAATAATTTAATATTACTTGAATAATAACAATTTAGAACAACATTTAACAATCACTTGACAATATTCATCAATACTTTGGGTTAACATTCATCGGTATGAATATTAACGTTCCGTAACAAATCGAGTTTTTGAAATTCAGTGATGAATCAAGTATATAACACAATCAATGGGTGATGCGTACTAATAATTTAATATTACTTGAATAATAACAATTTAGAACAACATTTAACAATCACCTGACAATATTCATCAATACTTTGGGTTAACATTCATCGGTATGAATATTAACGTTCCGTAACAAATCGAGTTTTTGAAATTCAGTGATGAATCAAGTATATAACACAATCAATGGGTGATGCGTACTAATAATTTAATATTACTTGAATAATAACATTTAATAAAAATTAACAATCACTAGACAATTTTCATCAATACTTTGGGTTAACATTCATCGGTATAAATATTAACGTTCTGTAACAAATCGAGTTTTTGAAATTCAGTGATGAATCAAGTATATAATTTAATAACTTCCTTATTTGTATGTTTTGTATGATGAAATTAGTTTAATTTCATGTTTTCTGTCGCAAATCAAAGGTTACGCACAAAAATTGCAAAATCAAAAAACCCAGATTTTTTGAATACGATGAATTTGAATTTCGGCCATTGTTATGAATCGATTCAGGTGCTAATCATGATTTTCGTTATGTATTTAGGATGAATTTGTGTTTTTGTAATCAGATTATTCAATTGTTGATGGAAGAGGGATGGATTTTCAATAGTTATTGTATTTCTCTTCTTAATTCAATTTAATGTTGTTATTTATACAATTACCTAATTGCCCCTTTACCAATTTTTTTTAAATGACATGATTCAAGGGTCAAGATTCACTTCTCTCTTCCTCCTATATCTCTACTTCCCTATTGAACATTAACCCCCCCCCCCCCCCCCCACACACACACACACACATACATATATATATATATATATTAAATATTTTAAACGTTATTTTATAAATAACTAAGGTTCATATTTGACCATATGGTCACATAAGTTATATTATATCAATAACAATCCAATTCCCACCCGTTCCTTTTTTAACTACAGTATTGATTTTTTAACTACAGTTTTTTTAATCCATGAGTGATAAAACAAAACTTGAATCAGCCCACGTATATGTAAATCGGTAGAAATTGCCACCTTTAGTTATTACAATTGTAAACTTAAATATTTGAATAAAACGATTTAGGAGGTTGTATACATAAAAATTAACATTAACATAACTTTCAACTGTCCCCTCCATACTAATAATTTCCTTTAACCCGTTTGAAATACAACACAACCCAAATGTCTATGGGTCGGACTGTCGGAGTTACATCTTTATTTAAAGTTTATTTATGCCTTTATGGTGACGTAATATGATTCATTGATTCATCTCTTACAGTCTTCAACGGATCAAAGCACGGTGGATGTAGATGTCCCTTACAGATTGGCAGGGTTAGTTTTTGCACTGATTCAACTTTTAAGCACCATTCTGCTAATGTCACACGCTGCCTGGCCGATCTTCTTCCTCTCTGTTATCATTATTGCCATATCTTTACGGTATCAGGTAAGATCACTCAAAACATAAATATTAAATTAAATTTCTAGAACGATTTATATTAGATAGAAATCTGAAGTTGTTTTGTTTACTTTAGGCGTATTATATAGCTACAGCACGGGAACTAGCAAGAATGGTTGGGATTCAAAAGTCTCCCATTCAACATCATTTTTCAGAATCATGCAGCGGTGCATCAATTATCCGCGCTTTAATCAAAAATTGCGTTTCTTGAATACATGTTCGAATGTTATTGATGATTACTCTCGGGTTACATTCCATAACACGGCTACAATGGAATGGTTGTGTGTTCGGGTCAACTTTCTCTTCAACTTAGTATTCTTCATCCTCTTAGTAGTTTTGGTGCACCTACCTCAGTCATCCATTGACACTAGTAAGCTTCTTTAACGCACCTTGTCACCTTTTTGGTTACGCTTACCAAAATGCGTGGGTTTGGTAACTAGCCATAATTGGTTAGGCCGAATAAAATGATTTAGGATGTAAATAATTGTCTATGTGCAGGTCAGAATGGGCCGGGTTGAGTTTACCCACCAACATTCTTTCCTTTTTTTCTAGATTTTGTCAGTTGTTAAATTATATAACGACATCTACTTGCTTTAAGATAAAAGATGGTTTAGGATGTTATAAGCGTGCATATAAATACATTCTGGGCCACTTTTGACAACTCGGCCTGTTTGACTTATCTCATTTTTTTATTTCATCAGCTAGTTTTTCCTTTTATCTTGTTTGACCTGTTATCAAGAAAATTCAACTTCGAATAGACTTATTTCATATAATATATTAGAAATTGCCACCTTTATCTATGTTAGACTTACAGTTGAGACCTTATGGTGGTTGATGTAATCACAGATTTAGCCGGGCTAGCAGTTACATACGGTTTGGGCCTGAATGTGCTCCAAGCTTGGGTCATATGGAATCTCTGCAACGTTGAAAACAAGATGATTTCAGTCAAAAGAATTCTTCAATTTACCAATATTCCAAGTGAAGCCCCAGAAATTATCACAGATTGCAAGCCTGAAACAAATTGGCTCGTAAGAGGACAAATTGAGATCAAGGATTTATATATTCAATACCACCCTGCTCTTCCAACAGTTTTGAGAGGAATCACTTGTACTTTTCCGAGTCAAAAGAAAATTGGCATCGTGGGTCGAACCGGGTGCGGGAAGTCAACCCTGATCCAGGCTCTCTTCAGGGTCGTTGAACCAACAAAAGGTCAAATCTTGATAGATGGGCTTGATATTTCAAAGATGGGGTTACATGATCTGAGATCTAAGTTAGGGATAATTCCTCAAGATCCAACTTTGTTTCAAGAAACGATTAGAAGTAATCTTGATCCTCTAGAACAGCATTCTGATCATGAAATTTTGGAGGTGTTAACCAAGTGCCAGCTCACGGATATAGTAAGTGGGAGGCTTCTTGATGCACCAGGTAAGGAGTGTATTGCTTTTTTTTTTCTGAACTTGTTTCTGATATCAGTTTGTATAACAAATGGCAAAATGGGCGGGTTGGATAATGTGTGAAAAATGTTGGCTTTTATGTGTGTTTAAGCAAGTTGGGTTGGCCCGAAACAATCCCTCTCTTAACATTTTTCTGGCAAAATGGGTGGGTTGGATAACCAGTCAAAATGCTAGCTTCTTTGTTTGTTTAAACAAGCTGGGTTGGCCCAAAACATTTTCAAATTTTCTAAGATCTTATAAATTATTGTTTTTTCTATAGAATAAGCTTACAAAATATATTATTCCAAAATTCAGAAGAATTTAGGGGCTTTTTGCCTTAGAAATACACAATAAATAACTATCAACCAGCTTGAGCCAATAAAAAGTTTCCATTTATTTTCTTTTTCTTTTAAATTTTACCGGCTTGACCCGTCAAGGACAAACCATTAAGGAAAATTAGAAAATTTATAGGGAAATGGGTTGAAATTGTTGTTGGACACTAAAAACTGAAAAAACTTATGCAGCTGCTGAAGATGGTGAGAATTGGAGCGTTGGACAACGTCAACTCGTATGCTTAGCGAGAGCCTTACTACAAAAACGCAAGATACTAGTGCTCGACGAGACCACTGCTTCCATTGATACTGAAACCGATAACATCATGCAAAAAACTATAAGAGAAGAAACTAGCAGATGTACGGTCATAACCATAGCTCATCGGATTCCCACCATTGTTGACAGTGATCTGGTTCTCGTTCTTGATCAAGGTAACTAATTTAATACATTTAAACGTCAGTTTTTCTTTCTAAACAGTTTAATGTCATTTTAGCAGATAGTTATTCCCATATGAACACAAAAATAACTGAATTATTATATAAATGTTATGTAAAATACATGGAAAGTTGCAGAGTATGATTCTCCGGCCCGGTTGCAACAAGATGGCTCCTCAGTGTTTTCAAAGCCGGTGAATGAATTTAAAAGGAGATCCTTATAGTATGCATTGATGTTTAAGGAAGGTTTTAGATTTCAGATTGAAATCATTCAATAATACAGTAAATGATGTAACAAGGAAGCTAATCTAGGTAAAAGAACTCATTTGTATTTGGTTTGGGCCGGGCTAAGCCGGGCCTGTAAGTTGGATTAGTTGAACCGGCCCGGTCTAAATCGTGTTGACAAACCAGATGTTGAGAATTTAGTTGTGAGCGTTTTAGATTAAGTAGAAACTAATTCACAACTTGCCACTTTCATCAATACAAAACAAAGTACTCTTTTTTCCTGTCTCAATAAGCCAAGGGTAAGAATAAACTACATCTGGAAGTGCAAATCTCAAACACTTTTCAGGGCTTTATGGTTTTTAAACAACACAATAAGCTATAAGCATTTTCAAAATATGCATTCCCAAATACACACAAAATCATCCTTATATTATTAGCTTTGTTTCTCTCGGGTGAAATACTCGTTAATTGATGGCATGATCTGAGGTGTTCGACCACGAAGAAACTTCCTTAATCCATGTTCATGGTACTTTTCACCTTCTTTATGATTCTCCAAGATCCCTGCAGTTCTGTTTTCTTTCGTAACCCTGAAACCATAATCACACACACATTACGCCGCATTTAGTATAGATTATTTCACGGTTTCGTGTACTCCTAGTTGAAATTTTTTACCTCACATCAGGATTGGTAGATATGTTACGAATAAGCTGTGTTACAACTAGCCCAAAAACTCCTACAATTGGTACCATCAAAGGGTAAACCTACACAACAAGTAAATTAAACATATAAAATCAATGTGTATATAAATATATTTGTAGAGAAATATTATAAAGTTACGAATGATCACGAAAAAAAGTACCTCGGGCTTAACCCATCTTCGCCATGACATTGTTGATGCTACAAGAAATGTTATTTTTTTGGTTCGGTTTAAAGGATCGAAACCTTGTTTTCGAGAAAATTATGATCTTCTTGTAGAAATGCTTGATTTGTTCAACTCAAGGATATAAACTGCAAAGTTTGGTGTTATGTCAAAGATGTCTTAAATCTAGAATATGTTTTCTAGATTCATAAAGTTTAATTCGTATACGTAGTTCTATTTTGGCCCATTGAAACCGGTGGACAAATTGTAGACACATTTAGAGAAAGTCATAGAACTTGTTGAGCGTTAATTGACCTAATTAGTACCCTATTTACATTGTTTTTTATTTTGCAATATTTCAGTTTATGACCTCAAAGTTCAGTAAAAGAAACCACTAAGAATATAGATTAAGAAGAAGAATGTTTGAATTCACCATTTTCATATTTAATTGTGTATACGGGTAAATCGTGTATGTTTTTTCCGTTTAAGTTATCTGAACCAGGATATATATGTGATCATTTTCGACCCTTTCTCTTATCACCCCAAAATGGTATACCTATCAAGGTTTGAACATGAGAATGATAGTAGTACTCTGTAATTATAAATATAAATAAACTTAATATTTAACATGCTAAAATGAAACGAGCATGAAAGAAAGGGATCCACGAAGTGTTAAACGGAACTTTACAAAATTATAGCTCAAAATGAAAAATAACGATTATGCATGATGGATCTTGCCAAAATCTCATAGTTAGTAGTGAGCGAGACTTCTACATATAATGTTGTAAAAATTACTTTACAATATAAAATATTACGTCGGTCGACAATCATGATCATTGTAACGATAAATATGTAATAACAAGAAGACTTTCGATCACAGAGTGTCTTATCTCGTCAAGAATTTAAGAAAAAACGTATACGACTGCAACCAATCAAATAAAATGGAGTGTAATACAGGGGTAGACTTACGTTGTATACAGCGGTGACACGTGACACCAGTTAATTAAGCCGAGTTACTATAAAATTGGTTGAAAAATTATTAGTTTTTCAAGAGTGCTACAACTTATTTTTAGACGGTGCACTTAATTATTTAAATAAACTTAATAAATTACAAAGTGAAACAAACTTTAAATTTTTTGTGTTATCTGTGACTAAATCTTTTGTCCGCCAGTTATCTTTAATATTTATTACTATCTCTAATAAATAATACATTATTAATTTTGTAAGTATGGAACAAGTCACTTTTTACATACTAAAATTGATATTATGAGGTTGTCGATGATGTCAAGTTTCACGCCGGTTTATAGGAATATTATCATGTCCAGCAACTACCTTCATAACTCCATTATCCTCCACCACTTAAAACTTGCTTTTCTTCCGTGACCATTTGACTTTTTTATTGCGGAGTAATATTAATATTAATATATTTTTCATTTTCAAAAATTATTTGAGTTTAAAGCAAAATAAAAATTAAGAGAAAATTATACAAATCGTCTTTTAAATTTACTTCAAATTTCACCAGTAGTTCTTTACAAAATTTAATTATACCAATGATCATTTCTTTTAAAACTTATTACGTTAACAGTCTTTTAGACTAACGATTGTTAACTTTCTGTTAAAAAGGACCACACGCGATATTTTTTTTTATTCTTTAATTTTTTGTGTAAAATATAAATTAGAAAAACTAAAATATGTGTAGATACATTATCAGCTGCAAAAAACATCATTGTAATTTTCCTCACTGAAACATCCAAATTTATAGTTTACCACCCAAATCAACCACCATCTTTCACCACCAAATCATATATTTATGGCTTAAAGATTACGAGTCACATATTTGGTTTTTAGTTTTACTTTGAAGTTATGGTTTTCGTTTGAGATGTTTTTCGAGTAAGGAATGAATGCAAAAGAGATGATACAGTGACTACCAAAGTCGTGACGAGATAAGATGAATGGGTGACGGAGGATCCCAGATGGTGAAAGATGGTGGTGGATTATAAAATTTGATGTTTCAGTGGAGAAGAGGACTGAATTTTGATGATGAATTTGCTAAGTGATACAAGGAAGATGAAAATGATGTTCTTTATAGTTATTTATGTATATTACATATTTTAGATCTTATACTTTATATTTTACTCAAAAAGTTAAAAGAATAAAAAAATTATCATTCGTGGTCTTTTTTAACGGATAGTTAACAATCGCTAGTTTAAAGGACCGTTAGCGTGACACGTTTCAAAATAAATAATCATTGTTGTAAGTAAATTTTGTAATTGACTGCCAGTGAAATTTGAGATAAACTTAAAGGACGATTTGTGTAAGCTCACATGCTAATCAATTTAAATATCTTAAATTGGTTTAAGTGGCGTTTTTGTTAAAAAAAAAAAAATAGAAATTGGGGACAAGATTAATTAGTTTTTACTTAGCTTTTGATTTTAATTTTAGTTTAATGGCTTTAACGAAACATGAAAATATTATATATATAGCGGGATAGGTTAACCCGATAATTATTCTAAATTTGAGGTCCTTTGAGTCTTTGATGTTTTATATTCGTGATAACGAATGTCGATTAAGCAAAAGTAAGAGGACCACTTTTGCAATTATATTTTATGATCAAGAGTCGAAGAGCATACGCCACAAATTAAAGTAGTTTTTTTTTTAATTTAAAATTCTCATTTCAAAATGAAAAACCACCTTTTGCATTCCTGCCCATATTTAATTTTATAATGCATTATTGAGAAAAATAAAAGCAAAGTTCATGTTCCCTCCTTCCTTTAATTCTTTCGTACAAATACACAAATATGAATCCCTTTCGCAGTATTAAATACTAATTATTGTCTAATCATTACATCCGATATTAAACTTTAATTAAAATACAAAATTAATATTAGCTTTTAGCAATGTATGGACCAAGGACGATACCAAAAAATGGTAACACTAATAATTTTGACATGTTAAACGGACGAGGTTTTAGCTCTTCATATTATTAGAGGAAGATAAATCTTTGTTCGACTCAAATGTACGTGATTTAATGGGTATTTCCCCCTACTCTTCTAAAATGTTAAGTACAAATATGAGAGTTGATACGTATTGAAAACACATTAAGGGTCTTGTCACTATGTCACTTTGCTAATTTTAAGAAACCACAAACAAGTTGAATTTGGGGACAACTTTTTTAACACAAATTTATATGATGAACCTTTTTTAATCAAAAATATGTAAGTGATAGAAGATTACTAAGAGCACGGGGTGTGGTGACACTGTCATCACAGTGTTCTGAACAGTGTTCTGGAGAATGTTGTAATTGAGGATTTTGTGGTGTGGTGACAGTGTTCTGGAGTTTTTTATTATTTGTTTTATTTGTTTTTTTAATGATAATAATTGTATAAATAATATATAAAAAATAAATAAATCAAATAAAACAAGATTTAATTAATTAAAAAAAATTACAAGTCCTAAAATTAAAATACATAATTTAAAATACAAAACTAAATAAAATAAGACAAATCAGTCTCCCGATCCCGAACCCGAAGCACCACCTCCCGCTCCCGTGTCGTATGGCCATCCCATTGTCTCGCAAATCTTCTTCTTCTCCATTTCCAAGATGAACCTTGATTGCGGCGGTAAATGCTCAGTCGGCATAGACAAGATTCGAAGTTTGGCCTCGAGATCCTTCGTTTTGTAATAGCCTTGCTTGTTGGATCGGATGCCTTCGAATGTTGTTGCGAGTGATTCATCAAACGAAGCACGGGAGGAACCGGCCGAACCAGAAGAAGTGGTTTTTTGAGACTTCGGTTTACTTGACTTTCCAGCCGGCCGTTGATGCGGATCGTCCCCAAATAAACCCTCATTCGGGTTTTGCGTTTCTTGCTCCGGTGGTTCATCAAAGTCCGAGTCCAAATTGACCGTCTCGCGGCGTCTTGGAACATTTCGTCTACCGACGACAAACGGATCGGGATGTAGCCACTTCTGTTTATCCTTCAAAAAGTTCCACGCCAACAAACTTGTGAAAGTTTTTTCGTTTTCCAACTTGTATTGCGTGTCACAGCGGATCATCAAATCATCCCCACCTTCACCGCTCCGTAGTTGATCCGAAAGCCTTTTCCAAATGCCTTGCCACCTGTTGCAGTCCGCATTTAGTTTGGTCCATTTTGACGACAACGCGTCTTTTCCTCGTTGGAATGGTGGATTCCGTGCGCTGTACGAATCCATAACGAGATACCAAAACGAAGACCCTTCTTGGTCAGTTCCACGTTGTGAATTTTCGGACACCGAAATCCAACTTTCGGCCAAACGAAGCTCGTCCTCCGATACCCAAACGTTACGGTGTGGAACGACTTTTTTAGTTTTGGCCGGTGAATCTTTTTTGGATTTTTTGCCCTTGGTTTTTTTGGATGATTCGGGTGTCGGGTTGGTGTCTTCAACGGATTGGACGTCATGTTGTTGTTGACTTTGACGCCACATTTGAAATTGGGTGTATTCATCGGGTGACAATTCTGGTGGTGGTTGCATCGGTCGGTTGTAAGCGTATGGGGCAAAACCTTGAATTTGTGGGTTGAAAGATGGTAGATTTTGTTGCGGTTGTGAGGTTTGCCATTCGCTCGTGAATGGGTTCCAAGTGAATTGTAAATGGTACGGGTTATTCGGGTTGTTTGACATGATGAAGAAGATGATATGAAGAAAATAGAATTTTTGGATTAATTTTTTATTGTTTTGATTGTGTGTGTGAAAGAGTGTTTGAGATAGTGTTTGAATTGTGATTTGAGATTGTATTTGAGGTGTGTTTAAATAGGAAAAAAAATATTATTTTTTTTAAAAAAACCGGCCGTTTGTAACGGCTATTTTTTTTTTAAATTTTTTATTTTTTTATATTAAATATAAACTATCCGTTAGAAAAAAAAACGTTGCAACTTCGGCGTTTGGAAGAGGACGGCGACCGGAAAATGGGGCGAGAACGCCGTCGGGAACGCCGTTCCGGTGCGGCAGAACGCCGTCGGACGGCGTTCTCGTCGGAAAACGGTGACAAAAACCAAGCCACACCCTGTGCTCTAAGACCTGTCCCAACGGTACGTTAGTTTTAAAAACTGACGCGTAGCAAAAAGTGACACCATTGGCAGCGCACATCAGTTTGGGGCGTCAGATTTTCACTTTGGTTTTTTGACGAGTGTCACTTTTTTTGTTTATTTATTTAGTGTATATAAATAAATGTATATTGGTAAATATGGGGTGCAGAAAAAGCTGAAGTGATGTTACTGTTAGCAGTGTAATGTTAGTTTTATGTCAGTTTTGAAAAGTGATGACGTGACGATGATTTGGCACAAACTACCATTGAAAGTGCTCTAAGTAGACAATTAAGTGACATTAAATGAATTGACACTGACATAGGTTTTTTTTTTTATGTTTATACGGAGCATATATTTTAATTCTGTTACCTTTTACCTAAAGTTTAAATATCGCTATCAAATACACCCCGCTATCAAATACACTAAAATATACCATCTTCATGAAATGCTCCCAAACATTTTTTGCATGAATTAAAACATGTCGGTTAAATCTCAGTTTTACCCTTATATTCAATGCAAGTCTAACTGAATTTATTTATGAAATAAATTATTTAGAGTAATAAATAAGGATAAATGAGAAGTTTAATAATTTTTAATAGTCATTTTTTATAAGTAAACAATTATTTTGGGAAAAATACAAATAGTAATATGAACATTTATTTTGGAACGACAAGAGTATTATATAAAAATCAGGTCATATGTTCTCATTATTTTTATTAATCATCATCATCATATAATATGATACTATTCGTTATATTTATTCATGTTTATTCTACAACTAAATTATTTTATTTTTTATGAATACAAATATTAAAAATAAAAATTACTAATTTTCTTTTCTAGTGAACAAATTGAAAAGTTATACAAGGACTGGTGACCGGCCATAAAAAAGATGTCAATTATGAGTAGCTTTATTCTTGTAATGATATCAAAGTTCTTGGGCCCTATTGAAAACAAGAAATTCCACCTGTAAAATCGAATTAAGTACAACAAAGATCACAAATATTTATTATTTTTTCGTGGCTCTTTAGACTTATATAGGGTCCTTCAACTTTTATTATACTTAAAGTACATGACGTTTTCATTTTCATGATTTCATCCGTATAATAGGGTTCAAGCATTCGAATTCATCGTCGCGAGTTGATAATAATTGATGGGATTAGTGCAGAGAAATGTACTTAACTTTAGTCCGATCTCTATAGTGTGTACCAAACTTCATTTTGGTCTAATGTGTGTATCAACTTTTCAACTTGGTCTATTGTATGTATCCAATATCTAATATGATAACATGGCAACCATATAATGTGTCACGTCATATGACACACTATTGACACATCATCAAAAACGGGTGTCATCTCAGTCGGATACACATAATAGACCAAAAGGAAATGTTGATACACGCAATAGACCAAAATGAAGTTGGGTACCACACTATAGAGATCGAACTAAAGTTAAGTACATTTCCATGTACTAATCCCATAATTGATTTCAAAATAAAACTCTATAGTTGTATATCAATGATATGTTTTTTTCTACCTGAAACTTTAATAATCATAAATCACGAGAATCAATAGTTAAATGGAGGTGGTTTGTACGTTACAAGAAAATTTCGTGATAACTTTCGGAGATGTATATAAATCACCTAGTTAAAATATCTCAAATTTATTTGTATGTAGTAGAAGTTTCTCAATTTTGAATATGATTATTTTAGAACAATATATATTTTTAATTAATAACTAAAGTAAAACGACGCTAAATATGCATAAAAGTATAGGTCTAAATTTATGTTTAATCCAATTTTTCACATATATGCATCAAATCAATCAAATATTTAATTTAAACAAATAAAAAAAAATTCAACTAATTGTTATAAGTTTTAGGAATAATTCTCTTTTCCATTATTATATACCAATTGTATATCATCATCATCATCATGAAAAATATGATTATGATAGAAAATCGTTTGAGTTGTCCATCGTAATCACTATTAATTATTTAAATTTGGTAAAAATCATAAGAGCAAATAGAATATAAGTTTCTTCATAAAATAGTCAAAAATTATTTTAGAAATCTAGACGCTTAGTTAGTTCTCATAAGTTGACCGGTAACTAAAAAGGAATCATCGATAGAATATTCCGTTAATTACCAACCCTAGATCTCAAAAACTCAGTTTTCTTTTTCTCCAAGAAAATAATAAAGTAAATAAATTCATTTTTTAATTAACACAGCCATGACGTCAGCAAACAGTCTTCGGTTCCTCCGTCAGTGCTTTAAATACCAATTCCACCAATCCCCCATTCATCTCACACTCATTTTCTCTCAATTATTTTCTAAAACCCTAACGATCTCTACTCAATCGCTATGGGTAATGTCTCCATCCTTCGTCCTTTTTACTTTAATTTATGCTCGAAATCGTAATGTTTTGTGCTGATTTTAATATATGTATGTTTGATTTTAATTCGCAGCAACTGATAAGAAGATTAAGATCGGAATCAACGGTACGTTTTTGTTTTTTTTGCTTATAGAGAGTGTTATTAAAGCTCGATCTGCTTCTGTAGTTCGTATACATGTACATATATAACTATAATAATATAATTAATGGTTAATTAACTGGATCTGCTTGATATGATGTAGGATTCGGAAGAATCGGTCGTTTAGTTGCGAGAGTTGCACTTCAGAGAGATGATATTGAGCTTGTTGCTGTCAACGATCCGTTTATCTCTACTGATTACATGGTACTGTCTAGTGTTTTTGTTTAATTATGATGGAATGGATGCTATTAACTGGTTTTAGTGGTTTAGCTGATGAATAATTCACCGATATTGTTCAATGACAAGCTGATCTAAGTTAGATTTGATTTAAAATGATGCTTAGGGTTTATACATGACTGGATCTCAGTATGTACATATTTGTTTGCTTGGTTATATGTTAGAAAAACATAATATTAGCTGATTAGAATCAGTGATGTCTGTTTTATGATAAATAGTTGCTCAGATCTAACATATATGATTGGTGTGTCAGTAAATGATTGCTAAGATGGATTACTTGTGAATATTGGATTCATATTATGGTCAAAAAGTTGCCATTATACTGTTTGATTTAAGATGTGCTAGTGTATGTGGAGTCTGCTTGTAGTATTTATTGAAGTGTGTTTATTAAGGAGTACTATTTATCGAGATCTATCTAGTATTTATTGATATAGGATTCAGTGTCTCTTTTTATGTGGAACATATACTTGGACGTAGATGTCATGGATGCTATGAAATTAAAAAAATATGTAGTATGTTATGACGCATGCTTTTGTCCGTTTGAGAGGTAAACTTTGTTGCAGAGTTATTAAGATTGAGTTGAGACTCAAGTTGAATGTTGTTATCATAGTATAATTAAGTTAATTTACGTAAGCAATCTTGTTTGGATGCAAACAATAATTTTGAATCATAAATTTAGTTCTTGCGAGTTCATTTGGTGTCACAACTTGGATTTAAGTTGTATACGCCTGCTAAAATTTACTTGTTATGTTTTCTTGCAGACATATATGTTTAAGTATGACACTGTTCACGGCCAATGGAAACACCATGAACTTAAGGTCAAGGATGAGAAAACCCTTCTCTTCGGTGAGAAGCCCGTCAGTGTTTTTGGCTTCAGGTAAAATCTAATTGAGCATTTAAATCATTTGTTAGGGAACTTTTTTGTTTGCAAATTATTAAGTATTTGTTTGCTTTTCTGCTCTTAGGAACCCAGAAGAGATCCCATGGGGCGCAGCTGGAGCTGACTTTGTGGTCGAGTCCACTGGAGTCTTCACTGACAAAGACAAGGCTGCTGCCCATTTGAAGGTTTGTTTGGATTTCTGCCTTTTCTATTTCTGTTTATAGTTTAGTTGTATTTGCGTGCTGATTTGGCTGCCTTGACTAGATATTCAGTCTACCATAGACTTTTTATTTGAAGTCATGAAGTGCCATGGTATGAGATGGGTAATAGGCTAGAATGAGTTTTCCATAACCAGTCCCCTTGATGGGCTTGATACTAGGAAAAATCTTGTTTAGAAACCAATAGATATCATCCAAACGCTTGAGTGAGGAATCATACCCTCTTTGTCTTTCATTTAGTCTTCAAATTCAAACTAGGCATTTCTTTACATATCTGCTTGGTTTGATTTCAATTTTGATTTCTTAGTGAGTACATAAACTAATTTTGTTTGGTTATGTATGATCAGGGTGGTGCCAAGAAGGTTGTCATCTCTGCTCCTAGCAAGGATGCTCCCATGTTTGTTATGGGTGTCAACGAGAAGGAATACACATCTGATCTTAACATTGTCTCAAATGCTAGCTGCACAACTAACTGTCTTGCTCCTTTGGCCAAGGTATAGTAGCACAGTTTAATATATGTAAATATACAAACGGTCCTTTTTATGCGTTACTTTGATACCTTACATTTTTTTTGGGACTATTCCTTTTCTTATGTTTTCATTTGTGTAATTTTTAGGTGATCAACGATAGGTTTGGCATTGTTGAGGGTCTTATGACAACAGTTCACGCCATGACTGGTATGTTGCTGTTCAGTTGGCTAATTAAATCAATCAATATTTGATGGTTTAAGATGTAACATATATTTAATTTGCTGTCAAAACATTTCAGCCACCCAAAAGACTGTTGATGGTCCATCTTCAAAGGACTGGAGAGGTGGAAGAGCTGCTTCCTTCAACATTATTCCCAGCAGCACTGGAGCTGCCAAGGTATTTGTCTGACATTGAAAATGTCACCGATTTATGGCACTTCCTTTTTGAGCTTATAAAATTGGCTGGTGTTTAGGTAATGGGTTGGAATAAAACATTTTTAGCAGTTGAAATAGGTTCTGTAGGGTTGGTTGATCAAAACGTACTCCACTTTGTTAATTTTCTGCCTTGTTTGGAAATAGTTAACACTTTAATTATGAATTATAAAAGAATCAATAACTTCAGATGAAATCAATTTCAGGGTTATATGCAGTAATAACACTTTGTGTATGTTTTTACCCAACCTTTGAAGTAGGAAATGTCTTCTCCCAAAATATTTAATTTACTCAAATTCAGCTCTTCAATGTAATTTATTCCTGTTTATGTAGGCTGTTGGCAAAGTTTTGCCAGCCCTTAACGGCAAGTTGACCGGAATGGCCTTCCGTGTACCAACTGTGGATGTCTCAGTTGTAGACTTGACTGTGAGACTTGAGAAGAAGGCCACTTATGAGCAGATCAAGGCTGCCATCAAGTAAGTGCTGATTAATTATGTTAATAACTCTTGATGCCTGTTATAATGCTTGATATTCTGAAATAACGTTTGAAATTCTTTTTTGGTAATCCAGGGAGGAATCAGAAGGCAAACTCAAGGGTATTTTGGGATATGCTGATGAGGATGTTGTATCCACCGACTTCATTGGTGACAGCAGGTCAAGCATCTTCGATGCCAAGGCTGGGATTGCTTTGAACGACAACTTTGTGAAACTTGTCTCGTGGTATGACAACGAATGGGGATACAGGTATGTTTGTAGTTTCTCTTCTATCTTGTTTTACATCAACTAATTTTGAATCTGTAAGATCAACTGATTTACCATATAAACATGTTTGAACCGTTTCTTATATTTCGAATAATGATTATACACGTTGAAATTTATTCATACCACTTCTGATTAATCTCTTGCCATTTTTATTTTTTTGCAGTTCCCGTGTTATTGACTTGATCTGCCACATTGCATCTGTCTAAGCGTAAATGTTCTACAGGTGAAGGGTGACCCGTATTCAACCGAGACTTGAAATTTGTTGGTTTTTCTTTTGAGTTTTGAATAACAAGAATCTTATGTACAAGGTTTTTGGGTACTACAGATTTTGGAATAACGTTGGTAAATGTCCCGAGTCTAATGTAGTATTGTAGGCTCCTTTTTGGTTGTTTTTAGTACGCACAATGGTTCATTTAAGAGCTTTTATTGGTTTCGTTTTGGTTTAGTAAAAACCCTTTTTAATTGTATTCAGTTTCACCAACGTAATTCAGCTTGGTTGATATGATTGTTTGATGGTAATTCTGTGTTTGTTTTGCTAACTATTCATCTTTCTGCTACACAAACACATTCAATAAAATGTTAACATGAATTGCAATGCAAATCGATAAACACATTCAATGTGAAAATGTAAGGTAACCGTTACCGTAAATGCATTTTTTTGTTAAGCGGAGGACTGTGCAAGCCTAAAACTATGAGAGGGTTCGTGGTGATTCCTCTTGGAGTAAATTTTTTTTTTTACTCTTGCTAAATGGTGGTTCAAGCTTAATTCCAACATTTAGTCACTTTGGAGAACTTTACTTTGCAGTTCTTAACATCTCAAAATTCGAGATAGACTGATAAATTATTTCTATCATTCAAGTACTATACGTATTTCTCAACTGTAGCGAGGTTTAATTCATTTACATCATATACATGTACAATGTTCAAAGGTAATAGGTCCTCGGGGACTAGAAATACGGAGAATGGCAGTTCATTTCATTCTGGAATGTTGCTTGGATTGATGAATCTTCCTTAAAAGTCGAGTTCCCAAGCTCTATCGTATCTCTAATAATCAATTTGGCGAGTTATGCCCAGTTTTATTTAACGAAAGATGATTCTCATGTAGCTTGGAAAATTGAATATATAAGACCTTCGACTCCTTACGAGAAATGTGTGTTGCTAACAATTTTACGATTCTCAAAGGACGGTGCGGCTTCACATGTCCCATATGGACTCAACTATTTGGAGACCATCTTTTCTAGCGTCTAGTATGATGTCAAATGCAAATTTTTCATTGACCCCTTTCTTGGGCCAAATATATATGGAACAGTCAAGTACCTTCAAAGGTGAAACGATTTTTATGGTCGGCTTTGCAAGGTTGAATTGCTCCCAGACAATTTTTCGATCATAGAGGTGCTCTTCCAAGCATTAAGGATATCTCATACGTTTGGTGTGATGTAAACGTAGAATCTGTTGAGCACCTCCTTTTGCATTGTTTGTGGGCCTTTAGAATCTGGTTATCTGTTTTTAGATGGTGGAACATTAAATGGATCAAACAGGCTTCCCTGAAAGAGTTCTCAAATGATTGGAATCATGAGATTGGAACGAAGGGTTGTAAATTTCGTTGTCTGATTGGTCCGTGCGCAATATGGATATTATGGAGTTCAAAGGAATTAACCAGTTTTTAGTAGGAATTATTCATGTGTTTTTTCACTGGCTCACAAGATTAAGATAAAAGCATTTATGTGGGCTACTTCTTCAGAGATAAGTTATGCTCATCCGTTTTAACCATTTGGTAATGGCTTAGTGGTAAGGGCACCCGAATGATTTTCTAGAAGTCACGGGTTCAATCCCTTCCCAGGTAAACATTTACCAGAGAGTCAGAGGAAGGTGCTAAGTTCTTTGATATACTATGCAATCTACTCCCTTCAAAATTGAGAATAAAATCCACAAAATTAGCCTTGTGGCAAACCCACCAAATATGATGGGTATAACAACCCATACCAATGTACTTTGATACCCATCTTTATTGGATATATTTGGTAATAACTAGTTAGAGCTGAAAATTGTAGTTTGAGCTGAAGTTGAAGATTGTGACTGGAGTTGGAGTTAAGATTATTTTTCAAGCTACTTAAAAATATTTTTCTAAAAAAAAAATCTAGGAGATTGTTAGAGATATTTTTTCTTCAATAATCCCTTGTATATATTTTTTTCCGAGCAGAAATGGTGGATTGATATTGTTGATAATTATAAGCTCGATTTACTGTAATCTCATAGAATCCTCGTGCCAAACACACATAGAATCCTCGTGCCAAACACACCCATAGTGATTCCTAACTTTTAACCAAACACAACCTTAAACTTTAATAACAGTTTAAATTCTGTAACATGACTTTGTGTTCATGCAAATATCAAATGTTAAACCTATCATATTTCTCAAATGACACAAAAGAATACATTTTTCGTTAAACAAACATAAAAAAAAAGCCCCTGTATTCTATGTTTGACGCACACAAACCAACAATTTTGCAACCATTGTTTCAAAAACTTTGTTGCTTAAAAACTTGGTGTCAATCTGTAAGGTAATATGCTCTCAGTAAATCTATCATTTGCACTCACAAAGTAGTCTAATACTCCGTATAGTATTAGTCAAGTAGTGAAATATATATGCTTAGATCTTTTTATTCATTATTCAGCACAAACTTTGTTGCTTAGGATGTATACAGCAGCATCAATATGTGTTTGTAGTACATGATTCCATTTCCGAGACCTTGTGTTTTGATCAAATCGCAATTGAAGATCAAAATGTTAAACACTGTGAGAAGAGGTGTGTGGGTGCACGTATATTGCACATAAGGTGTTTGATGAAACGCTTGACATGTGACCTGTGTAATATTTAAGCTAGATTGATCGTTTGTATACTGTAAAGCCGATTAACTAAAAAAATACTAGCTAGCAGTACACTCCTTATAGTAATACACTACTGCTAATACCAATATTTAAGCAGAAACACTCAGGCTACGAGTTTGATTTCATTAGGAACGTCTAATGTGCATTTATGTTTTAGTCAAATCTCAAAAGTAACTAACTTTTTGTTTGGGAACCTTGCAGAATTACTAGTTAAGCAGTCCGGTTTTCTGATCCTCTCACTAACGATGCTAAGAGTCCAAGTGAAAAAGAATCTTTTGATTCTAGGATCTTATGTCGATCATGCATCTGCGAATTCTGCTCATTTTCGTTTGAAATTGTTCAGTTTCACCAGCAGTGCACTTGCAAATGGAGAGAAGTACTGTGTGGATTCACCTGATAACATGGACATTGTTATTGCAAAAGTTCAAGCTGGAGAAACTGAGGATGAAATTTTTCGGTCTCTCATGCACGATCAATCTTGTAGTGCCATACCTGTATCTCACAATCTTGTTTCTCAGCTGCTTTATCGATTCAAAGATGACTGGAAGTCTGCATTTGGTGTATTTAAATGGGTAGAATCACGCACTGGGTATACACCATTATCTGAATCATACGACACGATGCTGGATATATTAGGGAAAATGAAACAGATGGAAAAGATGATGTCTTTAATTGAGAAAATGAATCAAGATCGTCGTGTAACAATTAGTAGTATAGCAAAGGTCATGAGACGTCTTTGTGGGGCGGGACAATGGGAATCTGCTGTAACGATATTTGATGATTTGCACAAATTTGGGTTGGAGAAAAACACAGAATCGATGAATCTTTTACTTGACACTCTTTGTAAAGAGAATAAAGTCGAGCAAGCACGCAACATCTTCTTGGAGCTGAAATCATGCATACCCCCTTCCGCTCATACTTTTAACATATTTATACATGGTTGGTGTAAAGTTAATCGGGTCGATGAAGCACTTTGGACAATCCAAGAAATGAAAGGATACGGATGTAAGCCGTCTGTTATAACTTATTCCACCATTATCGAGTCATACTGCCGACATTCTAACTTTACTAAAGTCTACGAAACACTTGATGAAATGGAAGCTCACGGTTGCCCTGCTAATGTTGTAACCTTCACTACTATCATGAGTTATTTGACAAAAAATAAGGAATACGATGAAGCATTGCAAATACGCGAGAGAATGAAGTTAGTTGGATGTAAACCCGATAGTCTCTTTTACAACGCCTTGATTCATACACTAGCAAAAGCAGGACGAGTTCAAGAAGCCATTGATGTATTTGAGCTTGAAATGTCGAGTTTTGGCATTATGCCAAACACGTCAACCTACAATTCAATGATTGCAATGTTTTGTCATCATGGTCGGGATCAAGAAGCCATAAATATGTTAGAAAGTATGGAAAGTTCGGAACTTTGTAGACCTGATATTCAGTCGTTTAATCCATTACTCAAGTTATGCTTTAGAACAGGAAAAACTGATGTTTTATTGGGTAGCTTGTTGGATGGAATGACTAATAAGCATCATCTTAGCTTTGATTTGGCGACATACACTCTTTTGATCCATGGGTTATGTAGAGCGAATAAATGTGACTGGGCATACCGATTTTTTCAGGAGATGATAGCTAAAGATATTACACCGCGATATTATACATGCTCTTTGCTTCTGGATGAAATCAAGCAGAAGAATAACTATGATGCTGCTGATCAGATTGAAGGTTATATGAAGCGTATGAAATCGTCTTGAGGACTGAACATGTTTATGTAGTTTGTTCTTGGGTTGATGATGAATGTATGCTACCTCTTAGAGATAAAAGATTTCGGTTTAGATGGCATTATTCATTATTTTGCATCTATCTAGTCTAGTTATAAAAAGGTATTTGCAATTTTGCGTTAGTAAAGTTAAAACTTTATGACGATAAGCTAATGATGGCAAATTAAGGCGTGGTCTAAATAGTATGGGAAGTAAATATTCTTCTTTACTTATGTGACTTTATTAGTATTATTTTATTACTACTTTTATTAGAAATTAGAATTAGAAAGGCCAACAACCACAATTGGAAATTCAAAAAAGATTCAATCTTTTTTTGGTCCAAAGTCATCTTCATATGAATATAATATTAATATTAATAAAACAAATTTGTTTCTTTTCTTTAATTAAATTTTATTTATTTTATTTTACCTTTTCGTTACCTAAAATCGTTAAATCTTCAATACAAGCCATCACAAGTAGTTGAACTAGAAAATGTTTTTAGTTAACTACACAAGTATATCTTTCTGTCTCAATAACTTCACATCATATTAACTAGTTTTATACACATACGTTACTCAGTTAAATAACTGCTATATAAATAACATATAACTAAATTACTAAAACAAATCATAATACTATATATTTTTAAAATTTAAAACAAATCATAACTATACAATGTATATGCTACATGTGTTGGCGAATTGTCTGAATCCGATCATGGCATGGAGTGTGAATCGAGTTCGGTATTAAAGTTTGGAGTGGAGTCCAAGTTATTAAGTTTAATTTAAATGTGTGATAATTATCCATTCTTTGAATAGTGGATTGTTTAGATAATTATATGGTTTAATTAAATAGAATCCTAGATATATTCTAATACGTAGAGTTGGTCTATATATATACCGTGCAGGGTAGGGATCGAATGAAAGTATTGGAGTTTTTGAGTCAGATTTCTTCAATAATATTTGCGTGTTTGGCAATCTTTATATTTTGTTTTTGCTTTGTTTACCCTCAACATGTGTTGTAGTAGGTTCCAAAAAGTTATGTAAAAATGCATTACAAACTGTCATTAAAACCAACTTATATTTGAAAATTTTTTATCTTCAAGATTACTAACCAAACCCCAAATAAGAAGCCTACAAACAATTGTAAAAGAAATAATAATTTGGAGGGTAGCCTAACCCCGTACCATATTTTAATGGTACGCGTCCACCCCACCCGTAAGGAGCATCAACACCGGGTAAATCATCTGTCCACAAATCACCCACATGTGCTGAGACACGGATTCGAACCCCTGACATGTTGGTCATACATGTGAATTCTGGGCGTTTGTGGTGGCAGTACCACTCGGGCAATGACCAATTAGAATTGTATCAACATAAAATATATTAACTTTTTAGAAACAATTTGGGGCAAAATGATAAGTTGGTTTCTTTAATCCTAACAAATCTGCCCATCTCAATTGAAAGTTGCGCCGCAATACCAATAGTCACTGCAATCAGCCCATCCTGCAGATTAACTGCTAGAGTTCTCTTTCCTTCTGCCTTGATTGTAGCTAAAATGTTCTAGTGTTCCAAATAGCTTGAACCATGGTGCAGCCCATTATCTAGCATACCAAATGGTGATTAGTAAAGTTCACATATAGGAAAACTGTTAATACATCAATGAATTAGGGGAGTATGGCAAATTGGGCAGGTTGGGCAACTAGTAATATCTGGAATAGTAAGACCCAAAACATTTTTCTATAAAAAAGTTATAAGTTGTTTCCCAACAATTTGTGTGTTAACTATGATTACAAAAGGTATATAGTATGACCTTAATATAATAATAACAAGTTGATAACATTTATCCATACTATACTTTTATGCATGTAAGATACATTTAAGATGAGTTTCAAAACATTGTAGTCATCTTTTTGAGCTATTTTTTGGCTCATTATTGATAAAACATAACCCGAATCAACCCATTCATAAATATATTAGAACATACTTGATTCAGTGATCTTGAACACTCTAGGTCCGTACACCGTCTCTGCCTTCAACTCGCAGACCATAACGAACAATATTTTCAGGAACAAAGGCCTCACTCTGATAATCAACAACCCAAAAGGTTTGAATCAAGATAACACCATTATAACTGGTATTGATAATGATTTACCTTTTGACTTTTTAGCAAGTAAATACAGCACTACTTGACAAATTAAAAACTTGTTGTATATGTATAATACCTTTCCGATTTCATCAATAACTGAAATTTCTTGCTATTTTTTGCTTCCTTCGGCAAACATGCAAAGATCTAGCATGCCTCTCACCCCATTGTCGAATTCAATGATAACATATGCATTATCTATGATATCAGGCGCCTGAATGACAAATACGTTAAAATAGCTCAATTACAAAAAGCATAATATCCGTTACATTTTGACTTTTGAGGTAAAAGTTACTCCGTACTATTTATTAATTTCATCACCTTACATGGATTTTCAGCCATAAAAGCCAACACTAACATGTTTCTCTTTAATATACCTATTACATGTCCTATACACTAACTACATTTTCCCCCCGATATTCAAGATCCGAATGTATTTGAAGTCAAAAGTGAGTGACTTTGACCCCTCTGAAGTCAAACTGTGACTTTTGGGACAGTCATACCTTCAACAACAGACATAAAATATAAAGAGCACAATACCTTTCCATCATAGCTTTCATCATCAATAGCTCCAGAATCCATTACGTGAGCTTCGAACGTACGGTTTTTACACTAGTTGTTGCATCCCAGACCTATGAATGAAAAGTTCTTTATTAGCAAATTAAAGATTACCAATATACCCTGACCATAAATATGCAACTCAATATGCAACTCAGAAACATACCTTGATGGTCTTGTCGTCCCCACAAGTTATCACACAGAGCTGCTTATTGGGACGAGAGAATGCAAGATCATTTACTCTACCAACATGAGCATCAGAGCATCAATCTAAGAATTGTGGAACATATATGAAATAAACTATCCAACAATGTTTAAATTGCAATGATCAGAATTTAAAGTCAATCTATCTAATGGCGTGAGATTGAAAGTCAATGAAAAAAAAAACAGTCAAAACACAACACTTTGATTCACTGGCAGCCATATATACAGACGATTGATCTACGGAATATCTACGTTCCTTCGCTATCGATATGAATTGGCTATTTACTTGATTATTTAATATTTTCATTAAAAATAATGCAAATGGCTGAAAGTCGCGCGTTATAAATAATAAAATATTTAAGAACCAATATCAATCAATCAACTCTATAATATTCTACTATGATATGATATATAATACAAGTATTTCTAAATAAGTACACCGCCATCTATATCTTTTTCTCTCCTCTTTCCTTCTTTCTTGATTAAAAAATATACCTTCCTTCTTTTTTGAAAGGGATGAAAATACGAAAGAAATAGAGTTTACTGAAACTGTTGCATATATTAAAGGATTTGTTATATTAACATTAAAATAATTATATAGCATTATTTACAAATTTATAAAATTATGTACCGTTGTTCCATAAACTATGCATCAAATTGTTTAGGATTTTATGTTTACAAATGGAGGGAATATTATGTTTTATCACAGACAGTATGTGATGTGTGATCACGGGCACATGGAATCTCTATTCCAACTATGCAAAATCCATCTTTTCTTCTATATATTCACACATCTCTGCCATAATATTCTTTTTTTAACCATCGAGAAAATTATGTGGACTTACTCGTTTTGTATCTATCTGTAACCACTAATCCAACTCTTGTTATGGCTTATTTGTCCCCTTTCCCTCCATTTCTGTGTCTCTGATCAGTGATCACACCCTTTATCTCCCTCCATTTTTACTCTCTTTTTTTTCGACTTTCTGTGTGCGTCTTTATTTTTTTCCCCCTAGTATAAAGACCTTTTTTCACCTTAATTCTCAAAGAAATCTCATAAATCCTTATTTGGGTGTCTTCAAAATTCATTTTTCCTTTTGGGTTTCTCTTGTTTTCCATTAAAGTTTGCATCTTTGCCAAAATTCTTCATGGGTTATGTATATTTTTGTTGTAACAAATTGGGTTTTGTTTGATCAACTTTCTTGATCCTAAGAAATCTTATCAATTCTCATTTGGGTTTTTCTTGGTTTTCAATAAAGTTAGCATCTTTGCTCAATATTTCTAAAATTGATTTTGGGTTCTGTTAATTTTGGTGTTTAACCAATTGGTTATAGTTTAATTACCATAAAAAAAACACAAAAAAATTCAATGGATTCTTCATTTTTCCCATTAAGGTGGGAAAGCACAGGAGATCAATGGTGGTATGCATCTCCAATTGATTTAGCAGCTGCAAATGGTCACTATGATTTAGTCAGAGAGCTTCTTCATTTTGACACAAATTTGCTCATCAAATTAACATCCCTTAGACGAATAAGGCGGCTCGAAACGGTGTGGGATGATGAGGAACAATTCAATGATGTTGCAAAAAACAGATCCAAAGTGGCTAAAAATTTACTTCTTGCAGGTGAACCCAAGAATGGCCATGATCATAATTCCTTGATCAGAGCTGGTTATGGTGGTTGGCTCCTTTACACAGCTGCATCAGCTGGAGATTTAGAGTTTGTTAAAGAATTGTTGAACAGGGACCCATTATTAGTTTTTGGTGAAGGTGAATATGGTGTTACTGATATATTATATGCTGCTGCAAGAAGTAAGAATTTTGAGGTTTTTAATGTTTTGATGGACTTTTCTTTGTGGTCAAAGGGTGAGGAAATTGGGTCTGTTTTTAAATTGGAGATGATGAATAGGGCTGTTCATGCTGCAGCTAGAGGTGGAAGCCTTAAAATCTTGAAGCAATTTCTTGAAGATTGTAGTGATGTTTTGATGTATAGAGATTTGCAGGGTTCTACCCTTTTGCATTCAGCTTCTGGAAGAGGTCAAACTGAGGTATTTAACTTACCAATCACCATGTTTTGTGTATCACAAATAACTCATATATTTATGCTTAGAAAACACATTAACTTAAATTTCACTACCTTTTCTGCTATTGTGTGATAAGCATTTAATTGATGACTATGTTGTGATCTTAATTGATTGCCTTATTTGGTAATTTAAATTTGTTGAGGAGTTTGGAGGTGGGAATATACTAGATATTCAATGAGAGATGCAGACTCTAATATAGACAATTAATAGTATATTGGAAAGACTTTTTTTAGGTTATCTACCTGCTATATTTGGCAGGTTCAACAAAAAAGCTAGTAGTATTCAAAGTTATGTAAAAATATTTGAAACTTCTTACCTTATTATATGACCAAGCATAACAAGTTCCTTCTCCTACATTATGGTATTGAATTCACTAATCACTTTCTTGTAATGGTAGTTAAACTCATACATTATGATTCATGTTTCTAAAGATACTTAAACTAATATGTCAAGGAAAATGGTTTAGAAGTTCTGTGTTGATTTAGTTGATTGCCTTTTTAGGTAATGCAATTGTCTTCCAAGTGTCCTCTTACTAATAGTTAAACACAGAACAAAACCCTGCTAGATAAGTTCTACTCTGTAATAAACAATATAGGAAAGAGGCTTTTTAGAGAAACAAAAATGTTTCAAAGTTCTTTTCTAAGCATACGATGGATCATTTGCTTAGGAAGACACTACGTGTTGCTGGATTCGACCAAATTATAAAATTGTGTCATAGATGTTGAAATTCTTAAACTTAGATGGGGTGTGATCAATGATAATCGTCTTCTCTCGTGTCATATTCCCATTTATGTAAACATCACAGTAGGTTGCTCAATCTGTTTCATATGTGTCGATATTTTGTTTTCAGCTTTGTGTTTATGATTGTTGATCCTAATAGTAGACATCACTTATGTAGGTTGTCAAGTATTTGCTTGAGTCATATGAAATAATCAGCACAACTGATACTCAAGGCAACACAGCTTTACACATCGCTGCATATAATGGTCACTTAGCCGTGGTTGAGCTTTTGATATCTTCATCTCCGGCATCAGTCACATTAACAAACAACTACGGTGACACATTTCTTCACACGGCCGTAGCTGGATTCAGAACACCAGGATTCAGGAGAGTTGACCAGCAGATTGAACTCATGAAACATCTAGTAAGTGGAAAAATCGTAAACATCGAAGACATTATTAATTCAAAAAACAACGATGGTCGAACGGCTCTTCACATTGCAGTAATTGAGAACATCCATTCAGATCTGGTGGAACTACTTATGAGCGTTAGATATATCGACTTAAATATTAGAGACGTTGATCGGATGACCCCACTTGATCTCCTCAGGCAACGGCCCACATCAGCATCTTCAGAGATTCTGATAAAAAGGCTGATTTCGGCTGGTGGGATCTCAAATTATAATGATTATATGACAAGGACTGCCCTCGCGTCCCATTTGAAAACACATGGGATCGGGAGCAGTCCTGGAACTTCATTCAGAGTTCCTGATGCGGAAATAATCTTCTATATATGTTCCGATAACGATAGAGAGTCAATGTATTCGGGTGAACTGAGTCAGTTTAACTCACCAGTCCGGTCAAACTCGAAGCATCGTAACCAAGAATCGAAAACGAGTGCCGCTAGGGGGTTGAAACTTCTTTTCGGGTGGACTCGAAGGAAAGAAGAAGACAATGATCGTGATTCGTTAGATTCTTTCCAGTTAAGGAAAGGTCATCTCGAAAAGTGGCCAATTTCAATTAGGGAAAGATATTCAAAAAGCTCGTTACCAAACAACAAAAGGGTACTCGCGCCTAGCCCCTCAACAAAGAAAAAATTCTCGGCTGGGCTAAGCCACGGGGTCCTACAAGTGGACTCTCCCTCGAGCCCACGTTCGATGTCATCTTGGTCTTCATGTTCACCAGAGAACGACGAGATATGTAGGACTACAAAGAGTGGCCCGTTGAACTTTATGCATTCTAGATCAAACCCTTGGCTTGATCGTGAAAAACCGAAGTTTCATAGAAGACAATCGTCATTGAGCAAGGTTTTGATGAACCAAGTGTTCTGTTTCGGTGCACAAGGTATAGCCGCCGAGGAACCGGTTAAACGATCTAACACAGGTCTAAGTTACATTGGTTCAAGTGTTTAAACTTTGAACTATATTAATTGTATAGACCTATATGAACTGTTTTGTGTACAATATTCTATGTTCAATTGTTCTTGTTTCATATTAATATAAACTTTAGTTATATAAATTCATAGATATATACTAATGACACTTTAATAGAGGTAAGAAATTATTTAGGGTATAATTTTTCCTTGTTTGTATGTAGACAAACACATGTTAGGAATGCATTGAAATTAAAACCATATGTTTCCTCATATCATGTGACACAGGTAAATGATAGACAATATAATAATGTGTCCATGTGATTTTAACGTGGTGTGTGTGTATAGGTGCTTAGGAACAAACGGTTTTATTTAGTAATTAGTTCAAACATGTTCCGTTTAAACATATAATCTAATAATGTGACCGGTTTGACTTTTTTAGTCAAAAAAATTAAAATCTTTTGTTATGTTTAAATTGCAAGATATCAATTACACTTTCAATTAGCGACTCAAGGCATACAGTTTCTATAAGGGTCAATGTTTGCATAATTGGTGACTGTTGATTGATAGTCGTGAGTATTATTTTTCTTTAACTATTTTTACCTATCATAAAAAATCAATATTAATTTGATTAACCGCGAGTTACACTGAAAATATAAGTCAACAAATAAAACACTGATTTTTTCTAACGGTCAAAAGTCAACAAAAGTTTTGAACCGAAAACTATTCAATGATTTTAATAACATATTTATTTATTGTGAATTTGTGATTAAATCAACTTGTTTGACAAGTTGTATAAATCTATTTCGCATTTGCACTTTCACGATATAAAATTATGGTAATGATATTAAAAATGAATAAAACTTTTGGTGCACCTCTACCTTCAAACATGCCTATCAAATCAAATCAAATGATATATAGTGATCAAACTGTGAGGTTTTCATAAAAGTTAATTAGGAGGGTAAGTGTATCATATTTCAATGGTACGAGTATGTCTCAATCGTAATGAGCAAATTACATGTTCACAAATCACTCATATATGCTGAGCCACGTTGAACCCTTGATCCGTTTGACACACAGGTGAAATCTGAATGGTTTTTGTGAAGGTACCACTTGAGCGCATAATTGGTATATGAGGTTTTCATATGGTCAAACTTGGTACTTATTTTGTTCTTTACCGTGGCTGCTTTTGGTCCTTGGAAAGTTGATATGTAACCCAAAATAATAAGAAGATAATAAATAAATGGGTATAAATTAAACAGAGTTTCAATGGCATACACTTGGTACCATGTCATACAACATCATTTTCATATGATACAAGTTTTATATAAGTTATCTATACACACAAAACAAAAACAAAAAGTTTTAACTTTTTTCTAACTTAATTTCTTAATCTTACTTCGTTCTTTAAAAAACTTGAACCAAAGATTAGAAATCCACAATACACTAACCAAAATAGCACTCACAATCACAACCATCCAAGAAACCCAAGCCCACACAGGAACCACACCATTTCCACCACCATTCATATAAAACACCATCATTTTATACACAAACAATGGCCCCAACACACCTCGAACCACCGTGTAAACCCCATAGAAATAAAGAGATATCCCATGATACAACCTCTCCGCCGATGCCACCTCATCTTTTCGGTACCTAGCAAGAGTCCATGTGTTTTGAAGTGGACTAGTGACTTCCGCTAGGACGAGAAGTAGTAGGATGCCAAACGCGCCATGTTGGATGATATATCGACATGTTATGAACACGTAGAGAACCGCTAAGTGGTGTGCAATGAACAAGTGATCATTTGGGGTGAAAATTAAGTAATGTGAAGTGTCTATGAAAAAATATGCAATACTAAAATCAAGTACCACAGCTTGAAATGGTGTGTTTTGGGCTGCAAACTGGTGTTGTGGTTTTTGGGTGTTTATGAAATTTGCATAGATTGATAGAAAGACTGCTGGGGCACCATGAGCTATAGAGATTAAACAACTTGATGCATCTGGCCTTTTTTTAGAATCCCAATTCTTGAAAAGTGTTGTGTAGCCTAAAAAGTATATGAAAATAAACATGAGAGTGAAATATGGCAATAAAGAAGCATCAAGAATTGGTATTTCCATTGTGGTTAGCCAATGGACCGAGGCGGTTGGTGGGTTCAAGCCACTTGACTCGTGGTTTTGAGCCTAGAGATGATCAAGGAGATTATGAAGAGGAAAAGAGGTTTTTAAAGATTAGGAAAAGGGGTACGTAATGTAGTTTTGGTTAGAGTGAAAGGGTGAAGGAGACTAAAATTATGTGATTAGAAAAAAGGGTAGTCATGTTATAAAGAGTTTGATTGCGTAAAGCAAATTAAACATACATCACAACTAAAATACTAAACTTATACCATGTGCTTACCGAATATTCTATATTTTTGTTTATGTTCAAAAAACTAGTTTTATTTAGAAAATGATTGTTGAGTATCAAAATGAATATTTGGCGGTAAATAATGACTTTGATAATTAATTACATATCAATAATCTAATAATTGTTAAGGTGGTCTAGTGGTAAGGGTTCTCGATGTCGAGTGATAACTCAACTAGACCACGTATATCTTTAAAAAAAATACCTCCTTTTCGAGTAATCTGAACCCTTTTTTTTTCTATGATTTCATATCAAGAATTTGAAACATATTGCTAACAGCCTAACACAACATATAACCTAAATATTCTGATGGTATATTCCATGTATCTTTTAGGTGAAATTTATCAACTATTTTAGTTCTCATTTTCAGATTTGTAAAATAAGTGATAGATCTAAAAATATGTGTCATAAATTTCTTTTTGCCATGTGTATAACTTCTTTATTATATGTATAAATGAATTCACTTAAGTTAATTCATTTCTAATACTTACTTTCGTCATATCGAAATCAAATCAATATCAAAATATAAGTTTTAACCATACTCGTTATTCCGTTAACCTACGCCCCGAAGAGCACATAAAGGAATTCGATATTGAACTCAACGTTGAGTTCAACACTATGAGGCGGTAGTCATAGACTCGTAATGTTGAAAGTGTTAAAAGGATCTCATAGTATGAAAGTACATTAGTTCAAATAAAAGTACATTATTTAGAAATAAAAGTAAATTAGTTCAAATAAAACACATGATATCGATTTTATTGTATTCCACATCATTCACCCTATTTTAGCATCGAGAATGTGTCATTGAAGATGTCAACAACGTCAATCGGTGAAAAAAATATTTGTTACAATTCCTCTGACTTCAACGTTGACAGAGTGGTGTTCCCTGCGTTAAAGCGAGGCGAAACTGGACACTTTTTGTTATCTAATAAGGTTTTTATTGACAAAATCGCAAAAGATTAACAAATTTACATGTATCGTTACTCTTTGGTGTACTTCTATAGTTCTATATCCCTTTTTAGTACAGTTTGGGCCTACTAATGGGGCCTGAAATTGCGTAAGATGTAGGCCTAGACATGTGATGGGATCCAGTGTCCATGTGAAACAAAAGGTGAACACATATCGTACATGGACCGATACATACAGTACGACATGCATTCCCCGGTGATTTTGAATCGGTTGTTGCACCTTAGTCAACGTAGACCCGGTCAAACAACTCACAACTCGAACCCAAATCAAATGATAAATGACTACTCGTACAACTTACCTCTAAAACCCAGTTACATTAAACAAAACAAACATTATGGTTAAATAAATAAATAACAAAGCTTCTTAATCGTAAGGGTTGTTTTACGATAATCAGCATTCCATATAAAGCAATCATAAAAATACCTGCCGATATATAATCCACCAACCTAAACAATCATAATTCCAATAGGTCTAAGAAGCAATTCATACGCGTGCCTAAACAACACCATCTACTATTTTGCAGAACGAAATGACCTCTCGATACCACCCACAAGCATCACAAGAAAGGACGTCTACATCTTCTTCCTCGTCGAATTTTCTTTTTCTGATATAGACGTTGTTTCTTTCTTCACAATTGCATCCGACTTCATTTAGTGAAATCGAATTATTAATCCACATTTCTCTTATAACCGCTTTGATTTTAGCTCTACATTCGCGGATTTTCAAATATTTGGATCTTGATAATTTCATTGAGTTTAAAATATTCAAGCCTTGTTGACTCGATTGGCCACCTCTAGAGAGTAGAATCATACCGTACACATATGTCGCCTCCACGTGTCCTTTCTCACTCGCCCTTTTTAAGTACTCGAGGCCCGTTTCAATCCTTGCCCGACTAAAGAACTCTATCTGTAAATTTTAGATTGTAACAAAATATAAATTCATTTAACGAGTTTTATCAACTAAAAAAAACGGATAATGGTACAAACCACTTACCATTCCTTGCCTGAACATTGCCTCTGGGTTCCCTTTATCAATGCATCGATTTAGGAACGAAAGAAGTTCTTCACTTGGCGGAAACCAATGAATTACTGGAAACTTGTCAATCGAAACATGTTGAAAGATGGACTCATCTTCCGCTGCTCCAAGAAAATCCCTACAACTAAATAAAGAACAAAACAACAATTTAAATTTGAATACGTACAAGCCGCGAGTCTAAAACCTTATTAGGACTATTCCAAACATTCTTAGCCACCGAAACGAAAATTATAATGATCAAAGTAAAGGTTAAGTGGAGTTTAACATCATAAGGTGTGACAAAAAGAAAGTGTCCTTTTTTAAGATACATGTTGTCATGGATCCAATACTGACCCCACAAAAACACCTAACTAATGAAAGAAAAGGGTAAAGGTACTACATTGGGATAACATAATTGATAGTCCCACAAGGCCCCAACCATATAATAGTAGGAAGACATACCTATTCCAAAATAATAATGCATCCCAAAGTTAATGAGCTTTGTTAGGCCATCTCCAATCCCTAATCTAAATACAACAATCTCACCTTTCTTTAACAGTAGCATTTACCATAGTTAATAACAGTGACGAGAATAGACAGAACACACGTCGTTTAGATGTTTCTTAAGGCATATGTTTAAATGCAAAACTTTAAAGTTACATACTTGCATAGTATTATTTAGAGCACCATTTGAAATTTAGCAATATACAATAAAGATAATTAAGATCATAAACTACATAAAACTTGATTGAAGCCATCGATATGGACTTATATCACTTCTTTTTCTATAGAGAGACCAAAACCTATTAGGCAACAGGAATAAAGAAAGAATGAAAAAATATCATTGTTTATATTCATGTTCTGTGTCACACAGCACAAATAAAGCAAACAAGAATTGCTGCCTAATATTTTCATTGATGGTAATGTTCATAATAATGATACTTTGGAAGCAACTATTCAATCGATCACTAACAAAAATGAAAAATTGATCATAAATGTATAAGAAACTAGTATTACCATATTTGTCCAAACATCTCAAATAAGAGAAAGTTTCTAAATAATAACCAAGCTTTGATCATTGTTACGATTACGCCAAACAAGGGTTCCAATCAGTTTCTATCTCAAGGGGTGTTTGGGATTGTTTATCACCAGATCAACAATTCCAAACATTTCTTAAAAACTTATTTTATAAAGAATCAACACCCAAACATAATCATAATCAGGCTTGTATATACTTAGTTTTTATACGGATAAACGTTTTAAAATAAACAATCTCAACCACAGAGTAATCTAAATGAAACAATTTTAAAACTTTGTTACTATCAAGTGTCTTCTTATTTCAAGATGTTTAAATAATTCCTCTAATTTAACAAGGTAAACGTATTAACTCGACATTTTACTTTCATGATTTGCATTTGCACTAATCATCAATCATCAATTGATTATGATTATACTTATTTATAGCATTGCATGTTAATAAATTAATTAATTAGCATATATTTAAATTTAAACTTGTTAATTAAACTCTTACATTTTAAAGATTTAAACGATTGACATTATTAAAACACTGTAAAAAACATCCTAACCGGAAGATCAATGCATTATGCATGTATGATCACTTGCAGAAAAAAATTGAAAAAATTTAAATACATAAATTTACCTTAATTTAGCATTGAAAAGATCTGTAAACGAAGATGATGCAACACGAGTCAGAACATCAATCAACAAATCGTCGGGAAGGGATCCGACAACCGGCCGCCGCCGCTGCCGCCGTGCACGTCGTCGTTTCATTAATTTACTTTTTCCGTTTCCGATCGACGACGATGACGTACAATTGACGTCTCTGCTTGCCATGGCGCGAAATTAACTAACAAAAATCACTAATTTTTTAACCAATTGAAGAACATCAATCGGAATTAACAATTATATATACATGCATGTACGTATATGATGTATGATGAACAAATTAATTGTAATTAAAAACCGGAATTAAGGATGATGAATTATAACCATAAATTAGCGATTGAAAACAGAAATTATCATAATTAATTTTAAGGACGCTTTAAAAAAGGTAATTGATGATTCGATCTGATATATGGATCAGAATTTGTGTAAGTTCCTGATTTGGTATGTTTGTGAAGAGAGATAGATACGGAGATTTGTATGTATCTATATTTATTTATTGGATTGGATTGAATAAATGGCTTGCTTTGGTTGAACAACGAAGAGTGACGTGTTACGGCGATAGCTTTAGATATTTTCCTAGAACTAAGGTCGTGTGTAACAAATTATTATTTATATATATATAAGAGGAGGAATAAAGAAAGATGGAAATTTAAACAATATGATTCAGTATTTTATAATTATAATTCAGCTTTTTATTACTATAATTTTATATTTTATTATTTTGATTTGATATTTTATTAATAAGATTTAGTCTTTTATTTCTATGATTCAAAAGTTATAGGTAATAAAAATTTGAATCATAGTACCAAAATACTGAATCAAATTGTTTCTCCTTATTTTCCCCCTAAATTTCCTTCTCCACCTATATATATATATATATATATATATATATATATATATATATTGGTCTTGCATACTATTATTTTCGTGATATTCTTACAAGTTGACATTTTATCAAATTATATATAATAATAGTCTGAAATTGAGAGTTTATTATATGCAATGGAAGCTAGAAAAGTTTGATAGATACTATTTTTGGTCGATACATTACAAAGCAATTAAACCATTAATTTAATACTAGCAAAGATTCGCGCTATACCGTGAATAAAATTTTTGAAAATCGATCAAAAGTTATTGTGATTACCGTGTTCCATATAGTTGACGCGAATAATATATTTTATTGAAAGTTTAAGGATTAAAATATTGTGATAAAATGTGAAGGTTAAATTATTAAATCACTAATCAATTTGATTAATGTTTAGAGATTCAAATATCAAAACAATAAAATTTAAGGATTAAAACAATACAATACAAAAGAATAAAAATAAATAAAAGATTAAAACATAAACTGAATAAAAGTTAAAGGTTAAAGTATTATTAATAAAAAAATCTGTTTTAAAAAACAATTCGGATTGAACTTAACAGTCATCATCATACAGATTTAAAAATTGAAATAGAAAAGTTACCATTATAAAGTTTTTATTCTTTTATCTTTAAGGGCATGAATGTAATTTTACTTCTTTAAAAATTTAAGATAATAAAGAAAAAGCTTAAATACTTTGTAACGTGTTATAGATTAAGAAAATTACAACAGATGGTGTCACTAAAGTCCTTAAACATGCATCAGTAGGTCTACTCAAATCATAAAAAACACATTACCTTCTCTTGAATATCGGTTAAACTTCTAAATAATTATACAAGTACAAATTTATTAACATGGATTGTCGTCATAGTTGTCAAACTCGTACGATTCGCGAGTCGGATCGTACGAGTCGTGTCAAAAAATGATAAAAAGTGTTGACTCGAAGGGTGAATCGAAAGTGAGCAGGACTCGGAAGCTGACTCACGAATATTTTCGTGGCTCGGAACGAGCCGACCCGGCTCGTAAGCTCGTACGGGTCGGAGTTCAAGCGCTAAAAGCATCGGAAATGGCGGATTCCGGCGAGTAGCCGTAGCGAGAGGTGGAAGGGGTGAGAGGGAATGTAGTCTTGAAGACGGAAACTATGCACTGTAAAGGGGGATAGAGTACAACTTTACGACTGTAAATTCAGAGAAAGAAAAAAATATTTACACTATAGTCCCATACAATAGTACTATATTACCCATCCATCCCTATATAATTAATGAATTTGTTTCAAAGTCGTTTTTTTAGAATCTTTTGTAGTATTTTACATTACAGATACTATACTTTATTTTAATGATTATTATAATTATAAGGTTTTATAAAATTATCTTTACTTGCATATATATTTGTAGATATATCATTTTTACTTTGATGTATATTTTATAAATGTTGTTTTTGCTTAATACCTTATAAAATTTGTTTACATTATTTATTTATTTTAATTTTATAACTCTTACGAGTCGAGTCACGAATCGAGTCACGAGTCAAAAATCGAAGTTCCGAGTTACGAGCCGAGTCACGGGTTAACAACTATGATTGTCGTTAACAAAACTTTAAGGAAAAGGTGAATATATCGTTGTTAAACATCTAAATTTATGTGACAAACATTTCAAAACAACGTCGTTAAAGTGTAACATCTTTAAAATAGTAAAGGTCTTAAACAATTATAAATAAATCTCTTTCTTTAGATTTTCACTACTTTCACTATGTGTAAATATCATCTTAGAGTGTCTGCTTGTTTAAACTGTAAGGTGTTAGAGAAAAAGTAATGTAAAACAAGGACCGAATTGAATTTTATTCTTTTAATTATTACACAATAATAATGAAAATATTTTCACATCACCATATTCACTTTTCACAATAATAATGAAAATATTGCTTAGAGCCCAAATGAACAGTGGGCTTACTAAACTCAATGTAACGGGGAAGAAAAAGCATGAAATAATCATATGATAATTTTTGGCTAGTTTATGTAAAAGATTAACTTAAAAAAATATAAATCTTAAATTAATTAAATATAATATAGAAATTACTTTTGTGATGTCATCAATTAAATAAACTTTCAAGTAATAATTGAGTTCTTTAATTTCACTTAAATCTAAAAATAACACTCCTCAAAAAACTTTATTTTAATAAAAAAGAATTTACAACATAATTAATAACAAATTCTCTAGGATGCATGATTCAAATAAGTTGAGTATATAGTTTTGAGATAAGTTTATAGCTATTTGAATAATTGACAACTCTTCACTATTAGAACGTTCTTATATTCTAATAATTATTAAAGACGCAATTTTTTTTCTTCTTTTGTCAACCTTTTTGTTCTATCAAATTCTTTTTGTCAACTAAACAAACAGATCTATTATTTGAAATCGATATATGATTACCGATTAGATTGCTTAAAATATAGGTACAACAATAAATAATTTAGTTTCAAACTCCATTGCAAAAATTAAAACTAACATAAAATGTTAGAATTTAATCATATATATTTTTTAATACTTATAAAATTAAATATAAATTTAACGATTTATGTGTATACACAGATTTAAAAGCTAGTAAAAAATTATTCCATAGTCTTAAAATGATTTTATTGTGGTATCTAATATAATTAAAACCTTTATGCTAATTATTATTCGTTAAGAGCAATAACTTGTGTCGAATATCTATACTACTGTACAAAACAGTTGAGACAAAATCTTTAATAAATAGTAATTTACTATTTTACCCTTCACTTCGTTAGTATATCTATAATTAATGCACAATTAAATACTTAAATCAATATAATTAATCATAAACTTTAATATTAACATATTAATTATAATAAATTTCAGTTTCAAATGTATTTTGAAATTATAAATAATGTAATTGACATAACATATTGATGGATATTAAAATGTTGATTACAATTGTTTTAATATATATATTGCTACAAAAAATATAATATTTTGTTACAGATTATAACCATCAATATATACTAACACATAAGAAGTTGAAAGCTTATATTAAAATTTTAGTAAAGAGACTCTATAATTTTTTTGTACTACCCTTTTAAGTATTTTAATTAACAATTAAACACTTTTGGTCATAGAGGTTAATCTATTATTATATATAAATAATTTGGCCATTTGATGATCTTAACAAAATATATGTAAGTTACTATTTTACCGTTTAGTTATTACAACTTCTAATGCAAATACTACAAACATTTAAAGCAATGATTTTTTTTTCTTTTGTAAATATCATTTATTCTACTAACAAAGTTAATAGCTACATTAAAAGTTCATATTTCAATTTATTACATTTTCATTTTTTAGAATTTGGGTTGCAATTCGAGTCAAGTCAAATTTGCAGGTAAAACTCGAACCGATTTTTTAAAGGGGTTGACGGGTCAAAAGTATTAAACTTAAACATAACTTATTTAGGTAAATGGAGCGAATAAGTTGATGGGTTATATCATATTATTTAAAAAAAATATTTTTGTTTGTTGATTGATTGACCTGTTGACACAAATCATAACTCAAATCCGACCCATAAAACAAAAATGGTTAATGAGTTTCAAGTTAGTAAACCGATGATTACAGTTTCAATTATAACTTATAATAATGTATACATAAAGTAAAAGAAATTATACACTAATATATATTTTTAGTTTTCATTAAAAGACAGACATGTAATTGAAAAAAAATATCATAACTAAAATTGATGCCGCCTCAAATGCCAGTAACTTTTAACTACCCTAAGCAATTCAAAGGGATCTTGTAGACAACAAAAGCCTATTTGCATGACTTTTATTTTCTTCCTTCTAAAACGGCAAAGTTTTATAACTTCTTTAATTTGGGAATGTCCGGCAAAGTTTTATAACTTCTTTAATTTGGGAATGAGAGACAGAAACGTATGCATGATGTAATTAATTTTTCTTAAGACTTTCTCTTAATTAATTTGACTCTTTAATTATGATAACAAGAATTTTCATGCCCGTGCGATGCACGGATCTTAAACTTTATCGATTTATTGAAGTGTAAGTATTTTATTAAGAAACATCTAAGATAAAAATGTTTGGCAATTCAATCTTTTTTATATATATCATATGTAGTTACATCATACATATGATATTTGACACTTTAATATTCTAAAAGTTAAGTAGTAAAAATACTTACTGCAAAATATATCTAATTGTAGTCATGAAATAAAATTTACATCTATTTCTCTTCTTTACCTACATGAATTACAATCGAAAGATCATGTATCAATTGCCTCATCTCTCACTCTTTCATTAGCGGTATCTCATCCATTCGAGAAAACCGCTTATTTCCTCCTCTTTCCTCCTCTCATTACTAACCATCTCCCTTTGCTTTAACCACTTCTTGGCATCACGATGTTGAGACCATTAACATCTTGTCTCGGATCCTCGTTGATCTCCATGTAAACTTATATTGCAATTTTCTTCTATTTTAGATTTTTATTTTTGCAAGGTTTAAAATTAAATTATAAAAATATCAATACATAGCAAATAAGAACAATACATTTATGAACATAAAACTATATCATCCACTACTAAAGAGATTTTTTTCATTTTGAAAGTTAATGATAACACATCTCTCGTTTTGCTTTTATTATTTTTTCTTTTACATTTCCTCTAATCAATCTTTATTCACCTTGAGAATCAAATACATAGACATACACATACTTCACTCATTCTTGACGGATACAGGATACATCATATTCTTTAGATCAACGAACTAATAAGTTGGAACGTTGCGTGACACTTAAATATATGGTCAATTAGAGACATTGACACAATAGACACACACTGAACTGATAAGTAAAGTCAGTGCTAAATATCTATTTCTCAATTATTAAACTACGTACTACCGCTTATTGTTCTAGATATGACACCTTTTGTTCCATCCCATGGAAACTTTCGAATTGTCATCACTTTCCTTAGCCAATGCATACGTCCTCCTGTTAGCAATTGAATAATTAATAGTTTAGAATCAGACTTAAAATAGCAATTACTTTAATATGAGAAATTAGAGTATTTGATGAACAGATAAAGTGGTTAATACGTTTTTTTACGATATGTGCCTTTATTCGATTATAAATTAAAGACGGTAAAATTTTTAGACAAACCATTGATAAATACATAATGCTAGTAAAAGGTTTATAACATTTTATTTGGAGAAAAATTTTCCTCTCTCAATAGAGTTGGAAAATGAATGATCCATTTGTACGTGAGCCTTTTAATATGAGTGAAATAATGAGAATTAACTCCACAATTTATTACCTCTGTTTATCATGGTTAAACTCAAAAAAATATAGTATTATATTATAGATTATTCTTCATGTTTTAAAATTCTTCCTGTTTTATAAAAATTATAGTTAAGTTATATTAAACAAAGGGCTATTTTTATTTTTTTTTATCTTTTTACCAACATTTATTATAAGGGTTAATCGTGACAATTAAACAAAGAGCTCAAAACGTTTTATCTTTTTACCATCATTTATATAAGGGTTAATCATCATAATTAAGCATCATAATTAAGCCAAGGACTCAAAATTTATAGTATTGTAGATGATGATAACTTCTCTTTATATATTAAAATAATAATAGAAATTTACTACCTCTATGTATAATAGGGATTTAGCTAACTAGAGTCCTAAGAGCACAAGTTAAGAAGTGTTTAATAAACTTAAAGTTTCTATAATTATCTAAAAAATACAATCAATACTCATTAACTAAGTGAATTCTTTTAATGTTCCGATTGATTTTTAATTAAATAAGGAAGGTGAGACTTCATTTAATATTTGTTAACTTGCGTCCTTAGGACACTAGTTAGCCAAACCCATATAACAGCTTGTGCATAAGTAGTTTTTGTGACACCCACCAATTTAGGACAATTACTTGCGCCTAACACATCGGTAATTACATGTATTTAGTTTATATTAGGCTAAATATGTGCGGAAATTTGTATATTTATATATACACGCGTATACTATTCGTTCAAATCGTACAAATTCGGGTCGGATAAATAACTGACAACGCAAATACGGACGTTGGTGAACCAATTATTAAATAATATGGAATTATTTAATAACATTATTATTTACCTTATATTATTTTAATAATATAACACACGTACCTCGTTCGATTAAAAAGTGACCGAACACGACGAAAACGCGCAAATCGCGCCCGACAACCGGACGAATCTCGAATTATACTCCAATAACTTAAAATGAAGTATTAAATAAAACTTCCATTAAATTATACGCGAATAAATCGTTAACGAAAAACTTGCTTTATAAACGTTTAACGTTTAAACGAACGACGAAACGAATGGGTAAACGGGCACCGCACGTAATGTAAGCTTGGGGAACAAAATTTAGCACACCCACACCACATGTGCCCCCCCCCCCCCCCCCCCATGGCCAGCCATCCCTTGCCCACTCCCACAGTCAAGAAACCCCTCCCATGCCTCCTCACCTCATTCATACTCCCATACTCAATCACTTTCCATCATTTCTCTCTTTCTCTCCCACCCTCCACTCTCTCTCTCTCTCTCTCTCTCTCTCTCTCTCTATTTTTCTCTGCCCAAGCAGGCCTCCCAACATCACCACAAATCACTACAATCACCACCACAAACCACCATAACACCATCTTTTCGGGTTTGCAAGAAAACGCAAGAAAACGAGGTATCGACTTCCATTTCTTCTTGTTTCCATCGTCTCCTTTGTAAGAAACTTCATCTGTCATTTATTTACTTGGAACATACTTATAAACATGTTATAATGCCCACTTGACAAGATCTTGTCCAAAAACCAAGTCGAAAACGTTTTTATAAACTAAACAAACACAAAAACGTAAACAGCTGGCTGGGCAGAAACTTTGCCCGACTTCAAAGAGAAGTTTCGTACTCAAAACTTAACGAAAATGGACGATTCAAAAGACAAAAATTAGGTTTAAGGTGTTAGCTTTCAGATTTAAGTAGTTTCGTAATTTTTCAACACCGTTTGATACCCGAAAATGATTTTACAAAAACATGTCGCATTTCTGTCTCGGGTGACAGATTTTTTACCCAACTTCTCGACTCCATAACTCGAGCTACACAGCTCCAAACGACATGAGGTTTTCGCCTAAACTTCACTAAATGTGTTGGCTACAAAAAGTTCTTCTATGGTCTTGCTTGAAAATACACGAATTTTCCCAGAAAAATAGATCTTTGAACTTGTGTCCAGATTGGTCAAGATTGGACCTCAGAGGACAAATGAAATTATTAAAAATACCTAGACTTATCCAAAAATTCTAGAAAAATTATTGAAAGAAGCCAAGACATGGGGGAATAATTGGTATTTTTCTTGGATTTTATCTCGACACTTTGACTAGTCAAAACGAGCCACGAAAAACGTATAATTTTTAAGAAACAAACCACCGGAGACTGTTTTGGTAAAAAAATAAAAATGACACTTTCGGGTTAACCACAAAACGTAACGATAATTTTCCTAAGCTTTAAAAACATATTTAAGACTTCCCTAAAAGTTTTGGGTCAAACCGAGCACATTTGACCATGTTCACGAAAATGAATGATTCGATCAGCCGCTAGTGTCGCTAAACCAACCTCCGTGTCGCCAAAAATAGCGACACTATGCCTTATGTCGCTACTTTTAAAACCAACAATATTAACCTGCGACACTAACCTTGTGACGCTACTTTTCAAACCGACAGTACTAAGTTTAGTGTCGCAACCTGCGACACTAAGCCTAGTGTCGCACCCAACAGTATTAACTTGTGTCGCAGAGATTTTCAAGTAACAGTACTAAGTGGTGTCGCAATACCTTACAACACTAACTCTTGTGTCGCTAATCATAATTGAACGCCCCAACTTGCGACACTAAATCTAGTGTCGCATAAAGCCTAACTTTCGAAATAACTGCGATACTGACCTAGTGTCGCAATTCACTCTAAGTGTCGCACCTAGTGTCGCTTAAAACAGTTTGATCAAGTTATGTTTCACAAAGTATTAAACACGCGCAACCACAAATAACAACGTACGACGTTACACGCAATACATATACTCTTATAAGTATACAACGAAACACAACATAATAATAATGTCTTCGAGAAAAATATTATTACAAAACGTCACCAACGGGCCGTACATGTTTTTCTAAACACAAACAATAACCAAACATTTGGACATAACTAGTTGAGTGGACAACTAGCATGAATGAGCTTCTGAGACATTCACTCATATATAACCTTATGCGTTTAGGGCGCTAGAAGGTTACATTTCGGATATACGTTTATTGATATAAACGCTTGCTTTCAAGACTCGTGTGAGTCTTACAACCCCACTTTTACTGTTTTACTGTTTTTATACTTTGGGGTGAGATACAAATGCTTAACTGTTTTTCATGAACACAAGTATTCGGTTATTTTTACGCAATTGCATGAGTTGTTTTTAATCCACTAAAAGTCCTCATCACACATGGTTCGTTATTTGCGATAGCGCGAGTACTAGAGAATAGATCTATTTTGGGACTGACACCCCCGTCCGGGTTACTAGCTATAACCACGTCAAACGGACACTTTAGTATTTGTCATAAAGGTGTTTCGAATTAGACACCTCCGGGAGGCACAAAACGGGTTAGGCTTCGAACCGTGGGCTTATGACAATCGGAAACATTAATTTTTTTATTTTATTTGCTTGGTTGCAAATCACTGATAAATCTTGTGTATCATAACTATGTTATTACTACTAAACCTGTGAGATTCACCAACCTTTTGGTTGACCCTTTTAGCGTTGTATTCTCAGGTACTCAGCAACAGTAGGGTTGCCCACAGGATTGCTTGCTAGCTCAAGTCGCATGCATTATACGTATATGAAGATTTTCTTACATTACTTTTGTAATAACCGTTATGTACTAGAATCTTCAGGATTTCATCCTGCGAACTCGCGACTGATGTAAACCTTTAATTATATCAATGTAACTATTTTTGTACTATTTTCAAAACGTCTCATATAGAGTCGTTTGTTTTACCTTTGTGCAATGATTACTTGATTAGTCGCGCTCCGACCCGACTTCTGCTGAACAATAAATTTGGGGGTGCGACAGTTTTGAACTTTAATGGTATATTTAAAGTTTCTAAAGATGTTTATAACAGAAAAATTAGTAAATTAGGATACTTTATTGGTGTTTTTCAATTGTGTCTGAATGTTAATTAAGGTAATGATGAGCCATTGGCCCATGCAACAATATGACATACTTTTAAAAAAGTTAGGGCGTATTTAGTTACCGAAAAATATCTTTATTTTTGTTTTTAAAAAAGTTTTTTGTCTCTTGAAAACCATAAGATATTTAGAGAACGAGTTCAAATATAAGAGACGGAGTTTGCATTTTTCAAAATAGGAAAGGTTGAACATCTTAAATCATATATTCTATCTTATTAAAAAACTTATCCGAAAAGTTTCAACTTGAACACTTTTTCTAAATTTTCAGTTTCTGAAAAAATAAATGAGTTTTTCGTAACTAATGCGTCTTTATTGTTTGAACTTTGAAACATTAACATGGCATTTATGATTTCTTCATGCATCAAATAATGATAGTAAGGCATGCACTGAAAATCTACAAGTTTGTTGCGGACTTGTGGTTATAATTTGGATCTCATCTTTGATATAAGCAAAATTAAAATGTGCGTCTAATTTGTGGTTCTTGATTGGTACTAATTGACTAAATTCGCTTGCTAACATTTTAAGATCGATAATTAGTTTTTTTTCACTTGTACTTCTTTTTAGTGTGATTTAAAAAGGTTACAATTAGGATCTAAATTCGAATTTGAATGTTTACAATTTTACAATCCGGAGTGACGAAATCACGATAATGTGTTGACTTTTTGTAGGATGTTTGAAAGTATAAGATCTGCATAAGATCTCGATACTAGTCATAAATTGTAACATCTGTCTGATTCGATATCAATTTTAGAAAGACTAAAATGAGACCGTACAACATCTCGATTTTAACAACCTTATACATTTTACAAGATTATATTCATATTAAAGTGCGTGAACACAGTATCACATACAAGTGTAAAGGTAAAGTTATCTTGAACAAAAAGTGTGTGTATGATCTAACATATATCTTGGTAGGTTTTCATGTATTATGATCTCCTATAATCTTAGGTTAACGGAAAATTAAGATAATTAAAGATAAACATATAGCAACATACCTTTTATAAAAAGTTTTAAATGAACTGAAACTTTGATTTACCGATAAATACATTTATTAACATCAAATAACCATAAAACACATTTTAACAACACTTTTACTAGATAATTGTATTTAAGCAGAATTAATCATTAGTATTAAGATTAAGATCTTATGATAATCATGTTGTACTTTATACATCTTGTCTTGAAAAGTCGTATTATTCATCGTCGTTATCTGTGGCCCCCACAATTATCACCTAGCTAGACACCTACTAGTAATACTTCCCATTACTACAATTCATTTTCTTGATTGCTAAAGCCCAACCCTTTTAATCAACCAATAAAGATATGCATAATGATCCTAATTTATTTTATTTATTTGTAAGGTATGTAATTAAAAGATTGTATAGTGTTAATTATAAATGTATATATTTCGTCAAAGAATTATATCGCTTGCTATTTTTATTTCATTTTAACAATATACTAAAAGTGCTTTTCGCTATTTATTAGTTTTAATTTAAAAAATTTAGTTTAATTATAGAATTTTAAATATAACATTTAATTGATATCCAACAAAATTAAAACGATATAGATAAGATTAACATGACCTTGCGTAAAGATGAACACACAAATCGAGAAATTATGTTATTATTTTTTTTTAAAAGTAGTTATAACAAAAGGATAACTAGTACTTTTAGACAAAAAAAAAATAGATGACAAATAGCATTTATTGGTTATAAAAAATTAGAAAGTAGACTTAAAGTAAAAATAAACTTAAAGTGTGTGCGTTATTGTATTCAACTTTTTATAAAATAAAATAACCAATAAACTATCACTTAATTAAGATACCATCACCATACAATGATATTTAGATATTAATTTATTGAAAATTGATACAAATTTTTTAGAATAGATAATTGAAGATGGGATGACATAAACTGCTATTACTTCTGTTCCATATTTTCTTTTAACATATTCTTTTTTAATATACAAATTTTTTAGTCCACATTTTCTTTTTTTTATTATTTAAATTAATTGTCCACTTCTTTTAGTAGAAGAGTATAATTAACTAAACTTTCTATAATACGGTTACTTTATATGTATGTTATAAAAATGTAGATAAAAATTAAGGGCAAAACTGTTATAGTACATAAAGTACAGTGTAATAATTATATTATAAACTATATATTTTTCGTCTGTAAACGTAAATTTAGAATCGAAGAAGTACAATTTAAAGATAAAAAACACAAAGATAATAATAAAATAAATAGACTACGTGAATATTGGTAAATTAAAGAGTAGCAAAGTTATAGTAGATCACGTGGTCAGTGACTTTGAACAGAGAAGTACGATGTTGTTAACATAGCATCAAAATTTGTACTTTTTAGGTTTCACTCACTAGACCGATGTACCTTAACTAGCTATTTGATGACATCATTTATTAGGTGTAATGTAATTAAAATTTCTAGTTAATTAATCCTTAAAAAAAAGTCCACAAAAACTTACGACAACTCGGTACAAATTGACATAAAATCACTCAAGTCATGTTAGTACAAACACACTTGATACATTATATAGTCTTTAATAATACTGCGTATAGTTGAGAAATTCCCATACCTCCTACATGTTACAAAATAAAGAATTAGGGTGTGTTTTGTTTGCACTCGAAATTTACTATGGAAATCGGTTTGTGGTCAGAATAAGAACGGATTTCCAAACCACTGTTTCAATTGGGTTTGAGATATGTCCAAATTTATAGGTTTGATTCTCAATTTTCCAAATCAAACTCATTAACCAAACACTTTGTATTATACCCATTCATATATCCTTCTTTCAAAATATACAATCCAAACACACACTTATTATCTATATCTATACTATATTATAAAGAGTTTGAAGAAAAAATCTTAAACTCTTGAAAATGAGAAATATTAAACGACTCTTTTACCCTTTTAAATATTTATTCAACATGTAAAAACTTAACTTTAATGCTAATTATAAAAGTTTATATACATAAAATTTTGGTTATAAAATATGTAACCTCGTAATTATTTAATTTTTGTATTACTGATGTAACTTATGTAACATATCAATGAACATTAAAATATCAGTTACGATTGTTTTGTTATTAATATACGTGGAAAATTGATATTTTTACAACTTATAGTCATCTTATGTAACATATTAGATACTTGCAATTGTTTTACTACTCTTTTAATACGTTATTCAACTTTATATACGTAAAGTCATTTCAAGAATAATAGATAAAAGTTAAACTATTACTACATAATATTTAAAAATTTGGTAGGCTTAAGATAAATAATGAAACTACTATTCTAACATTTATAGCTAATACAACATCTAATGTAAAAAATTGTAACTTAATCTTTTTTAAAAATTCATTTATTCTCATTAGGAGTTGCAATTTGGGTTGAGTCAGGTTAAGGAGGTTTTATTTGTGTTTAAAAGTGCACAAATTTGAACCCGAACTAATTTGATAGATACATTGATGAGTCAAAACTAACCAACTTAGAGATGACCCACATAATCCATTTATTTTGGTATAGATTTGAAACAGGTTTAATATGTTGGAATTGCTTTTATGTAAATGAATTTTTTTCTAGTTGTGCGACTCAAACCGAACTTTAAAAATTGAAATGGTTAAATGGTTTTGGGTTAGTAAGCTGGCTAACGGGTTGAAACTCCAACTCTAATTAATTTTGAAATTGAGTTTCGGGTTCCCTCAATGACGCTACCCCTAATTATAATTAATTATAATATAATGTATAATCAAAGTTAGAAAATGGTATGTCACTTTTTCCAATTTTTCTTTATAGATGACACGTCGTTGACGAAAATTGACGCCGGATTGCCAATATACAAGCTACAATATTATATATAGCCAACCAACTATATACCCATATCATGCACATTTACAATTTTTATTTTCTTGTAATCTAAGACTATTAATTGAGTCATTAATAGCCGTTAATCCATCACTAATGAAATATTATGATCAATATTGAAAAAAAAAATTGTATTGACCTATGTATCCAAAATATAATTAATGGTCTTGGTTCTCAATATACATGCATTTATAGGGTATTTTTGTTACAATTTTCGTGAAAAGATGGCTTGTACTACTCATGAACCAACGGCAATTAAACCATTTGGGTCCCTTCAAACTTAAAAATCAACTTTGTTAATATATTAAAAAAGTAACTTCGTGATCACACGTTAATTAGCAACATATATTACAAGTTGAACATAATTAACATCTACGCTACCACCTTAGAAAAACACGTTATAAGGAGTCGTATTGGGAGTCATATACGAAATTTTATCACCAAAATCAAAAGATTTTAAAAATGTTTAAATGGGTTATACATATAACTTTTGAGTAATAATACATCATCTTATTTATTTTCTGTTATTACCAATCATCCTACTTCAATAACTTATGACACTTAGAAAAAATATAAATCATGGTTCAAACGAATCAGGTGAAATACATGGCTCAACATGGTCATGGACTATATTGGTGTGACCACTTCAGTTTCAGGGCTGTCTTCAGTGTGGTAGCTTCAAGGAGGTCAAATTCACGGTGTAAAATGTGCGATCATATACAGCTTTTAATATATATATATATATATATATATATATATATATATATATATATTTTGTTCTTAAAATTGTTTTTTTTAATTAATAAATAATATTTAAATATAAAGTAAGTTCAAAATTCATTGTGATAAAGTGTGCTAATTACGAGTAAAAGTGAGCTTCAATGTAACAGTGAATGTAAAGTGAAGTAACGTTGATTTAATTATCTTGTTTTGAAGCAGTAAATGACCACTCTCAATGCTCTTGTATGAGAGAATTAATAGATGATATTGTTATAATTTCAGAGTGAGGTTCAAATGAGAATGAAAATTTTTGTGAGAATGGAAGAATCTAGAAATATGCCACGTGTCACAAAACACACTCCCCCTACGTTTTTAAAAATTAAATATCTTAAGAAATGACTCACTGAAAAATTATAAATATTGCACCATAAAAATAAGCATTTTTTTTATCTTCGATTACAGATCTCACAAGGTATACTTTCGACGACTTTTTTTTGGATTTTAAAAATTGTACAATATTAGTATCATATATGTTACTCGCTGGTATCACATGTATTACTCGCTTGTGTTACTCGCTGGTATCACATGTGGTAGTTATTTTCAAAACTCATTAAAAACGGAAAAAAGTTCGTCGAAAGTATACCTACTGAGATCTCTAATCGAAGAGAAAAAATGCTAATTTTTATAGTGCAATTCTTATGATTTTTAGACTTACCGTTTGGGAGATATTTAATTTTTAAAAACGTAGGGGAAAGTGAGTTTTGTGACACGTGACGCGTTCTTATTGGTTTCTTCATTCTTACAAAAAATTGTTGTATTCATTTGAACCTCACTCCATAATCTTATAATATTACGAGGATTATTACGATGAAACAGTAATAAAAAATTATTTTTTATGATGTTTATATCTATTTATTATTATTATTAATTATTAGTTATTAGTTATTAATTATTATGGAGTATAATAAATAAATAAATAAAAAGGAATAAAGAATATTAACAGCAAAGATGGTGAACTGGGACACACAGGCATAAAAAAGAAAGAAAGAACTAAAGCAACAGCTACTCTTCTTCTTCTTCTTCTTCTTCCGTTTTCATTTTCATTTCCATTTCCATTTTATTTCTCCATCAACACTCCACCTCTCACCTCTCTTCACGTGCTCCCAATTCATTTCAAATTAGGGTTTCATTTTTTTATAACTTCAACTTTTTTTATATTATTTTAACTTAAAACCACCGACATACATCCTTTGATCCGCCCAATTTCCAACCAGATCCAACTACCTTCCACCGTTTTATAACTTCTATCACACTCCAATTCCTCAACTTCCGTTAATTTTGACTTTCATACGTGTAAGTCTTACTTAATTAGGTTTCAACTTGACCAATTTTACTGCTGCTTGATCTATTCATTTTGCAATTCAGTATGTATTGAGTTATGAGACTTGGTGACGTCAGCATTTGAAGTTGGAATTAAATTGCTTCAAATGTTAGGGTTTACGTACAATGATTGAATTTTTGTTGTTTTGGTTACAGGAGCTGTTAGCTATTGATTGGAGGGTGAATTTATTTGAATGGGATTGAATTTGGGGATAATAGTTGTTGAAAGCATTTCGTAGCGAAAATGCCGGCTTCACCGGCAATGAGATTTTCGCCGGGGAGGGAACGGAGAGGTGATAGTCATAAGAGAGGGCGTAGTCTCGAAAATGGAATAGTTTATAAAGAGAGAGATGATGATCTTGCTTTATTTAATGAGGTGCAGAGCAAAGAGAGTGATACTTTTTTGTTGCAGTCTAACGATGATTTCGAGGACACGTTTGGTAAATTTTGAAGCTTTTCCCTTATGTAATGTTTAAATTAATCTAATTTTTAATGTAAATTGATTGATAGATAGATGTAGAAATCTTGTGTACATTTAGGAAAGAAATATAAATGTGATTTTAAATGCTATGGATTGATAACTGATAAGTGCTGTTTTTTTTTGTTGTCTAACTTCATTGCAGCCAGCAAGTTGCGGCATTTTTCGGATCACAAGCTTGGTATGAACGTTGCTGCTCGAGGAGAAAGCAGTGATCTTCTCAATATAGAAGAGGAAAAGAACGATTACGAATGGTTTGTAGTTATTTGCTTGTTATTTAATTCCGTGTATTCCATTATCACAAGTTGATGTCTTGCTAGCTTTTACACTAATTTCTTTTATGGGTATGAAGGTTGATAACTCCTCCTGATACCCCTTTGTTTGCCTCATTGGATGATGAGACACCTCAAGTTAATCTTCCACAGAGAGGTAGACCTCGAGCTCAACCCATTTCAATCTCCAGATCATCCACAGTAAGTCATTTATGCTGGTTAAGTTTATACTTACTAAAGTTAAGGGGTGTTTGGCTTTACGTTCTATCTGTTTTTAATGTTTAGATATATAGATATAGCTTTTGATTTCTGATTATTTAGAAGTAAAATAATCAATTTTGGATAAGTGGTTTCATGCTCGCTGCACCAAAAGTGATTATCTGACTTTAAATTAAAGTTACCTATACCCTTTTTAACTTAATTTGAGAGACTTTTACTCCAATGTGACAAAATATGCCTTCTTGTGTTTTTGCAAAAAATGTTCTTTCTGGTCATCTCTACTATGAGTTTCTTAAATTATCAGAATTTATTAAACATCTGCTTGTCTGATTATTACGACTTCAAAAAGCAGCACATCCAAACACCTTCTTCTACACCCATTTTATACACCCTGATATTTCTATATTTAGTCTTTACCTTTTCTAACGTGAGTAATGTATACTTTTATCACAGATGGAGAAGAGTCATAGAAGCAGTAGAGGTAGTGCAAGTCCAAATCGGTTGAGCCCATCTCCACGATCTCGTGAACCCATATTTCAACCAAGAGGTCGGGCCTCTTCAGTACCTAGTTCTAGTCCACCTCCTACTCGAAGGCCCACCACTGGATCAAGAAGACCATCTTCCCCATCGAGTAAACCTTCTACCCCACCTCGACGCGCTTCTACACCAACTTCAAGGAGATTAAGCACGGGTTCTACTATGAGCACTGGTGCAAGAGTTATTTCGGGAAACTCGGCTTCACCAAAGGTAAAGGCGTGGCAAGCGAACATTCCAGGGTTCTCCACAGAAGCACCTCCGAATCTCAGGACCTCATTGGCTGATCGGCCCGCATCGTATGTACGTGGCTCATCACCCGCATCCAGAAATGGAAGACATTCAATGTCACCGATTGGTTCTAGAAGCATCAGCTCATCTCATAGTCATGATCGAGATAGATTTAGCGCTTATAGTAAAGGCTCAATCGCATCTTATGCTGATGACGATGTTGAATCTCTTCATTATGTTACTGTTGATGGGTCAGAACGGTCAAATTCTAAGAAAGTGAGTGGCTTTAGGAATAATAAAGCTCTTCTTTCCCAAAAGCCAATCAGAGCTGCTTCTTCTAGCTCTGCTCCAAAAAGATCTTTTGACGTGGCACTTCGACAAATGGTACTTACTTATGTATTCAATTAAATAGTGTTTCTAATTCAGTGCATGCAGCCTTGTTGATAAGTATCAGTTACCAAATTAGGAAATGACATTATTAATGTTTTAATGTTCTTGTGTAGGATCATAGAAAAGGTCCTCAAAATATGTTCAGACCACTGCTCTCCAGTGTACCTACTTCAAACTTTTATGCTGGGAAAGCAAGTCCTGCTTGGAATTCTTCAGTAACAACTAGTAGTAATGCAAGTTCTGATCTAGGTACCAGTGGCCCACATGATATTGAAGAATATGATCCAAACGAGGACGATGCAACTTCCGGATATGTGAAGGTCCCAGATTGTAATAATAATGATGAAGTATTCATGCTTGAGAAACCTGAATCTTTAAATGAAGGTGAAGAAGATGAAACTCATGATATTTCACCATATGAAGATGGCTTTGAAAATCTTGCACAACGTGATATTGTAACTGCTGAAGTTTCAGATGGTTTCAATTGGAGTTACGATTTCCCAGAAGCCGATTGCAATAAGGATATGCTAACTTGTTCAAGATGTGGTTGTAGCTACTCTGTTATCATGCAAACAGAAGATGACGTTAAACTTTGTCCAGATTGCCAAGAATCAACTTCCACTTTGACCATCAGTGATATGGTCACAAACGTAGTTGCTGTGGTGAGTTCTCAAGAAGAGTCAACTATGTCAGACGAAGATCATGAATTAGTCAACACAATGAAGCCTCAAATGACCGTAGGCAGAACTGACTCTCCGGAAGTAACTTCTGAGAGCGAATCACAATATGAGCAACACAAAGATTTAGTCAAGGACGATGAGAGTACACATCCAGAGGAAAGCCAACACAACATGGAAAGTCAAATGACCCTAGTCAAGGTTGTATCTCCAGAATTAACTTCTGAGAGCGGATCACAATCTGAGCAACAGAAAAATTTAGTCAAGGATGGTGAGAGTAAACGTCCAGAGGAAAGTCAACACACCATTGCCTTTCTAAATTCTCTTTCTCTGCCAACAAAAGTTTACCAGCAAGTCATTAGTCAACCAAGTTTAAGTTATAGTGATGAAGGGAGTGAGCAAATTCAAGACACTGTTGACTCTCCAAAGTCAAAGGCTGTCTATCCAAAGTCAAAGGTTGACTCTTTGGAAGGAGAAGGGATTTTACTAGTGCTGAAAAAGTCAACTAGTATAAGACGGCCTGTTATCCAAAGCGGGAACTTTTCAGCCAGTAGCGTCTCGTATGATGATCTGTCATATGCTAGAGCCAGTACAAATAGCATGAGAAGCTCAATAGGACGTGGGAGTGTCTCCGCATCGTCTTCTGTTGACTTAGGACCTCGTTTTCAGCGTCAATTGAGTAGCAGGAAATCCGACATAGAAAATTACAAATATGACCCCATGAATGTAAATTATCGTCGTAGCGTATCATCTGTATCTGGAACATCTAGTCATGCTTTCCATCCTTCTAGTGTTGGAACGAGCACACTTGATTCGTTTGAGGTATCCATAGTCCCTGTGGAGAGAGATATTGCTGATTCAGCATCTGAAGGACCTCAAGAAAACCCGAGCGAAAACGACACTTTCGCTGAAAATGAAGGTGTCGCTAACATAGAAACGACTCTTGATTCAAGAGAATTTCTGTTACCTGAATCGTCAGATAATGAAGAGCCTGCCTCTTTACAGAAAGTTGAAGACTTGGGAATGGATACGAGTTCTTTAATTACGTCGATGTTTGAGAAAGTTGAAGACGTGGGAACGGATACTGGTGTTTTAACTACATGTGTGTTTGAGAAAGTTGAAGACTTGGGAAAGGATACCAGTGATTTAACAACTTGTACATTTGAAGAAGATTCAAGTCTAAATCTTTGTGTTGAGAAAACTGATTGTGCAGAAGTTCAATTGGATGCCATATCGGAAGGAGAAGTTGATTGCAGTTGTTCTTCGTCTTCGTCTGCTTCACAATGTAATGTTTCTCAATGTTCAGAAAGCAGCGTAGAAGAATTTCAGGACCCTCATGTTTCTACTGCGCTTGCTAAAGATATAGCAGTTTCTGCCGTGGACTGTGACACCTCAAATCATTCAACCAGCGTTATGGGTACGTATATTCTGAGTTTTAAGTTATCACGGCCTTTTTTGCATTCTAGCTTCTAGTTTGGTATACTGTAGATGATACATATGTGACATGCTAACTAGCCTCTGCACAGCAAGTTCATGTGTATAATTCAAGCACCATGTACTACAAGGTGGCAAATTGGTTGGGTAAAGGCTCAAAACGTGTGATTTTATATGTGGGTCGGATTGGGTCACCTCACAAACACATTTTGTGAACTTAAAATATGATACATAAGCTAAATATAATGGCAAAATCTCGATTATTACCGAGCAAAAAATATCAACCTTTTCAATAAAGCGATTTAAGAGGTTGTTACACATTTGGATACGCTTCGGATGACTTTTAACCCTTTCATGTTTAGTTAAAATCCTTTACCTTAATTTGGCCCGTTTAAGATGAATAAAACAAACCCAAGATCGGTCCATATATACGAGTAAATGGCTCGAAATTGCCACTTCTACTTGTAATCTGTACACACTTGATATGTCAGCTCAATGTAGAGGTTACTACTCGTTTCATCTCATGAAAATTACAACGTTTCTTTATTCTTTTTGTCGATTTCATACTTAGAATTACTTATCTTCCCATGTCCACGTCTTATCGATGCTATCGATTCAGTCCACAAGACATTTATGTACAGCCAACGTTATATCTATATTCACACTAACATGAAGCTTATATTTGTCAGAGGAATCAGTGGTTTTGGTAGAAGGCCAAGGAGGAACAAAAGGAAGAAGTCTGACACTGGAAGAAGCAACAGACACAATACTCTTTTGCAGCTCAATAGTTCAAAACTTAACCTATGAAGCTGCAACTTTAGCCATTGAGAAAGAAACCCCACCTGATCTTCCCGATAACAATTTTTCTTTTCCACTTATTCCAGCTGTCGCAAAAGGTTACTCGGGTCCCAAAGAGGTTCAAGCCAAAAAAACAAGCAAACCGTCATCAAAATCCCAAAAGAAGAGGAAGAACAAAATAATGGAGAAAGACACCATGATAGATCCTAACAGACTGAATGTTGGTGAGGTAACTGATTTATCAAAAACCCGTATTGTTTATTCTAATAATAAAGAGAATACGAAACCACCGAAGCTAGAATCTAAATGCAATTGCATAATAATGTGAGAGTTTGCTATAACTTTTGAGTTTGATGATGTAAGTATTGTAAAGTTAATTTAGTAGGTTAGAGCCACAAAGGTTCATATTTTTTTTTGTTAGTGATTTGTATTTGGTGTTATATATAGATTAGAACAGAGCAGAAACCCCTAATTCTTTTGATATTGTGTGACTACTTAGCAATTGTTGATTGTTGTTTGAATGTTAAAGATTGATTGTTTTTTGGATATTTGTAACTTTAACAAGATTGAAAATATAAAACCATTTCTTTTGTTTCTTATAATCTATCTATGTTCTCCTCAATGCATTGGTTCATTAATACTAGCTATATTCGCATCGGATTAACAAACCGCATTTTGGTTTCGGTACTCAAAATGTGGTACTCGGTTCCTACAAACGGATTAACAAACCGCATTTTGGTTTCGGTACACAAAGGTTCACCCGTTTGTAGAAATTTATATCAACCCATTTGCAAAGTTTGAACAAAGAATAGAATGGGCAGGTGTTTTCTTTACATTTTTTCTATTTAAGGTCTGAAGTGCCTAAAATGATCAAAAAGTTTATCATGTGTCATGCATGTGATGACGCTTATGACTTGCCCATTTTAATTCGACTGTCAAAAAGTGGGTTTATCATGATGCATGTGATGGCCAATATAGCCAAAAAGCCCATCATGTGTGATGGCACTTATCCTCTTTAATTTGACAGTGTCAAAGTGGATTGATGAAGTGCTTGGAACTGTTTTGGTTCAAGACTGCAGCTATTCAAACTAAATATCTAGGTACAAACTGTTTTTTTATATAACAGCTAAACTTGAAGTTCTTAAGGAACAATAACTTATTAAAATACTGATAAATAAATGAACGCAAAATAGTATGTGCTCAATATGCATATTTAATCAGAAGAAAATATCAAATGGATAGAAGATCATATTTCTATAGTCATGTCCATAACATATATCAAGACATGTAGCATATATTTACTTGCACACATACAGCGAACTTCCCTTTCACCCTTATTGGCTTCAAAACGAAATAAAATAAACAAATATGTACTAAATGCGACTTTTTCGTGATCCTACAATGGCTGAGAATACACTTTCCATTTCTACCCTAATACCACCAACCACTGCTGATTTTACACGCCAAGCGATATGATCATCGGGCCTAACCAAAATGGCTCCCCTATGTGTCATTTTACATATGTCCCACCATGAGGATGAATTTGATGGTTGTCTTAGCTCAGCAACATCTATATAATTCTCCCATGGTGCCAGTGATGTCTTGGTTCTTGAATCTGCATTTACTGAACCATCTGGCCACATAACACATACCTTAACCAAGATGTTGTGTTCTTTGGCAACATTCAGTGCAATATTAGCTAACCGATATGACGAATCTATTGGTGCAATTATTAGAAGAAACTCAATTTTGTCTCCAGAGATAAGATCCAATGTGGATATTGTCGCCTATAATACATTACATAAATCAGATATCAACAAAAAGATCAGTTTTATACAGTTAGGTATTTTTGGCAAAATTAGCTGGAGCTTTTGATTTTGTGAATGTATTTGATAAGTAGTTGGAGCTTATAAGTGTAAAATGACATAAACGGATAAACAAATAAAACTCAAAAGGTTAAACTGCAGTTACTTTAGGGGTATTTAAGTAAATTACTTTTTCATAAGCTCCAGCTACTATTTACTTCAACTAGCTAATGGTATAGGAGCTAATGTTTTCCATAGGCTCTTAAAAGTTCTGTGAACCAAACAAAGCTTGTGAGCTTGAGCTTTCATAAGCTCTTATAAGCTGTGCACTAAACATGCCCTTAGTAAAGGTGGGAAGTTTTAATTCTAACACATCAAACTAGTAAAGAGATAGCTTAAAAGAAAACGAGCCAAACATGTCAAATGGTCAAACGCGCCCAGAGTATTTTTAATGCAAAAAACTCCTAAATTAATTTATTCAAACATTATATTATAATTGAAATAATTTGTTACTTCCAATCATAACTGACACTTGTTATTTGGAAAAATAAATGAGCAAGGAGGGTTTCAGGTCAACCCGAGGTACCAAAACTTACCAACCGACCCATTTTGCACCTCTAGGCTAGTTTTGACTTATAAAAGATGATGGGGATATACCTCTTTTGTGACTTCGGATAGCACTCTAATATCCATATGAGGCAACCTTGAACCTGGTTCTGCTGAAGGAATATACTCCCGTCTACGACCAGTTGGTGGTTCGGGTTCAGTTGGTGCACCCTCACTGTCAGTTTCAGGCACCAGAGCTCCTTCACGATACCTAATGAATAGCTTGAGGTTAGACTTAGATACGGGTTTGATTAACTAGATGCTAAGACTTGAGGTGGCTAATTGAGGGAGTGGATAATGGGTCGTAACAGGTTTTATTTTCGGGTACAGCCAGGTTGGTTGGGTTAAAGCGAAATGCCTTTTATCCAAATGAATTATTAGTCTATCAGATTAATAACAAAAGGTACATTGTTTGATCATCTAGTCTTATAAATAAAACTATTTGGGAGGTTTTATGAAAAGAAAATGCTTTGGGTGACTTTTGACCTATTCGACACATTTTCTTGTTAGCTACTATTTTCTAATTTCACCTGTTTAACCAGTTAGAGAGATAATACAAAACCTGATTCAACCCATTGATTTAAATTGGGTCAGAAATTTCTCCTCTAGTTTTTACATAGCCTACTATTTGAAAATTCTTACACGGACTCCATTGCTTTAGCATTTAATTCTATCTATACAATAAGAGAGAATGTGGCAGATCTTGAGAGATGATGCACCATGTTCAGCTATTTCCATGAAAATGACAATCGAGGTCATACCTGAATCCTAGATCCTCTGCGGGGAACTGTAATTGAAGGCTCTTCCCTTCTTCAAAAATGCGCCTTACTTTAGCAAGTCTAGAAGATCCAAGAGGATTGTTCTCGTTCAAAACAAAATCTGAGAGCTGTGCACGCCCTAAGCTGAAAATTCCATCTAGCAGAGTCTTCTGTAGGGTCGATGGCAAGATCGTACCAACTGTGTTATTAATAGCTTGATGTACTACAAAGCGCCAAAAAGGGTAAAAAGGCAATAAAAAGAGTGAATCACTGATTCATTAATAAACCAAAATCCGCGAGTGAAGGAAAAAACTGAATATGTGAGTTTTGTAGTGTCACCTGAATTTGCAATAGTTGGATCAAGACCAAGTGCAGCAGGAACTGCCATTGCTGCTTCAAAATTTTGGATGCTGAGATTAGTATTAAAAAGTGCAATCTGCCAGTCAAATAATCATGTTCAGGTTTTAGTTTTCCATACTCAGAATATTAAAATGATGACAAAACTCCCTCATTCCATAAAAATTGCAACAGGTTCCTTTCATACAGAGGTGGCAAGATGGACAAGTTGGGTAACGGGTGCATGTCGAAATGGATCATGAATAGCTAGTGCATTAATACGCCTAATAAAATGATATTACTAAATTAATACCCTAAATCTTTTGATTAAAGTTAAAGTGATATTACTAAAGGAGGTTGTATGCATTTAAATACACTTTGAGCAACTTTCAATCCATTTAACCCGTTCCCTTTTAGCTAAACGATATACATTTCACATTTCGAGGTTAAAATAACCCAAATCGACCCACCCATAAGTAAATGGGTCAGAGTCTCCACCTCCACTTTATGGCAAGATTCTAGGTTAAGATTATATATTTGACTATTACGATCAGTACAAGTAAATTAGTTGTATTAATTTCAATCCAGAGTCCCTTTACGTCTTTTTATTGAACATATTTAATATATTCGACAAATAGTCAACTTCTTGCTTGAGGTGCATTAAGTCTTTGAAAGGAGGGAGGGGTTGGAAAAATATGAACTAAAAGTAACATAGTACCGGCCTACGCTCCATTTCATAAGTGGGAAGAAGCGGCATTGGAGCGATACCCTTGACAATTGCAGCCAGTTTCCATGCAAGGTTATGTGCATCTTGAATTCCGGTATTCATCCCTGCAATAATCAAAAGCTTATCAAATGATATGTCCACCTGTGGGCTGTGGCATTAGCCTACTATCCATAACATTAAAATTTAAATATATTGGAAGGAGTTAATATTCAACTGATGTAATAAAATAAAAATGTATTTATGGGAAACTGTCAATTTTTCTAATTTCAGCCACTTTAATATAACTTTTAATAGGCGATTTTCTTCAATTAAATTATACTGAAATAATAAATTAAATATACTTAAACAATACAAATTGAAATTTACACATTAATTTAAAGAGTTATATTTTCAGGCTTTGACTGGTCCCAGTAGCTTTGTTTTTGGATTTGAGGACCGCTTATTCAATTAATGACCCGGAGATTAAGAACCCGTTTTGACCAGTACCACACTACCGTTAACTTGTGAACCTTTACACTCTAGACCTACCAGAGGCTGAACTCCAAACTAATGGGAAGTCAGACTTCTGTATTGAACTGGGACTTTCTACATAAGTTAGGATGCTAAGCAGCTTAAGAGGTTCCCACCCAACTGACTGCATATGAAAAATATTTACCATACCAAAACCACCAGCTGGAGGAAACCGATGAGCGGCATCACCAGCAAGTACTATCCGGTTCTCACAGGCAAGATACTTCTCAGCAACTTCAGCATGCATCACCCATGGCTTTATGTCTACCACATTAATGTCCGACAACTCTCGCCCAACCAAGTTGAAGATTAATCTCTTACACGTCTACAAGAAGTTTAAAAAAAACTCAGCAAATTTGCAATTACATGCTCATGTAACCAAATGAAGCTATATCGTGTTGTTAACTTTAAGGTTGTGACACCGACTTTATCCCATTTTATACACTGTTTCATATATGAAGCCTCTTTTTCATACACCGATAAATAACAACAACCATAACCAATCCCGCCCGGGGCGGGGTAAGGGGGAGGTATGATGTAAATAGTCATACCTCTACCAGGGGTAGAGAGACTCTTTTCAGAAAGACCTTCGGGCAATACACCGATAAACAATTTTAATATGGAAAGATATGTACCTCAGATGTGAAATCCTCAAACTTATGCTGTGGTGGATAGAATGGTATCTGTTAAATAATATCAAGAAATATAAACCTTGTTTCCCATCGTTAGATTCACTACTATAAGAACTTGAAAGAACATTAAATAAAAAAAATATTGAATTCAGGACCTGCAATACAAATTCTCCTTGCATTAAATCATGAGCAACAAGAACTCCAATGGCTCCAGGATTAAAAATAAAAAACAACATTCCAGGTTTCTCATTTATCAAGTACTTCCCAAGCTCATGGCTAAGAAAATGGACACTAACAAGCTTTAGAATGTCTTTTTCACCTCTCAGTTTTATTCCAACCAGATTTCTCACTGTACTTCCCGCACCATCTGCACCAACTAAAAAGCTACACGGAATATGCTTCTTCATCTGTTTCCCGTCTTTCACAAAAGACGCGGTTACATTAATAAAATTATCAGTTTCTTCAACTGATAGACAACTGTGTCCCATCAGTATCTCCTTTTCCTCCAGGGGTCTATGATCCAAATCCTCTTGACTACGAATATTGAATCCAACGGTTTCAAGTTGCTTAAGTAGTAATGCATTGAGTTTGTATTGTGAGAAATGAGCCACAGATACCGGACTCACAATCTGGTCAAAATCTGCATATGAAAGAACAATTAGCACTTGAGAAATCACAATGCTAAAAAGTAGTAGTGAAAAAATGGGCAGGTTGAGTAACATGTAAAGAAGAGTAATTTTGTACTGGGTTCAGTTTAGCTCGAAACGCTTCTTGTCTAGCTTCAAGTAATTTGTGTGTTAGCTATGATTATTACGCCCTTTAGCCTTTAACAGGGGTAAGCCGCTAGGAATGGCTTGCTGGCCTGTTGGGAAATCTATATCAATAAAAATAAGTACCTATCTGCTTTTTGTTTTTGGTAAATGGGTTTGGTACCCAGCACAATTATCTACTTACCCACAGCCTACTGTATTTAATGTCTGAAATCTGAATCACTTGTTGCATACAAGACACCACTTACCCAGTTTATCCTCGAATGATTCGTTAAAGGTAATTATGTTAGTATGTTAAGTGTGTATCCAGAAAGTTGGGCTGGTAGACAGAAAAGTACTAAAACAGAGAACAATGGACATATGAACAAATTGTTAAATCTTAAGCGGTGAAAACTTGTTATTTTGTGATATATGGGCCCAACAAATATTTATTTTCCAAAAAATCACCCCTAGATTAACAGAAGTATAATAACAATATCACCAATAAGCTGCTCCTGAACGGGGAAAACCTCAACCATTTACCCGTTTATCATCAATAAGCTGCACAACTGATAAATTGATGCTAGGAAATATAGTTGTTCAGAAAATGCTACCTTGAGTTTGCATATGGTCTACTGATCCTATAGTAGAACCAGTCAAGGATGTGCAGTATATGAACTTCCTCCAAAGTTCTACAGGTGGTTGAAACCGTTGAATCTCCTCTGCTAAGCCATCTAGTTTGCGAAACACCTGACAAGTAAATCTACATCAAAACGGCACACATGTTCAATGATCCTTTGACTTGTTTATTATTTTGCTGCTTATACAACATAAATTACAAACCTCCATAGACCTATTGTTGATAAAATGTGCTTGTGGATGTTTGGAGAAAGCCGTGCTTCTCTCCAAAACTGCACACTTGACACCTAATAAGAGATCAAAACCAAGAAATGCACGAGGCATTTTAGTAGTAGTTCCGTCACTGAATAAGAAATCCAATTTCCAAGCAATTTGTTTTCCCATGTACTAATAAACAAAATGAACGCTGTCAAATGGCTACAATCTCCCTCATTTATTCCATAAACATGATTGAAGTTGTATACAGATGAATAGCATTTTTAACACGGGTTAAGGTTTTCTACCAACCAGCAAAACGATGCCGATCAAATACAACTGCATACAGCTAATAAGAAATCATTGTCCTTATCAAACTACATGCAACCAGATGTATTACATAAGCCTCGGATTCATCACATGCATAAAAGTTCAAAACTCACATATATTATCACAGATCAAATGTTTTTCTAAATTATATATATATACATTGATATAATCACAGATCAAATATATATTCACCATTTCCAGCATACATTAATGGGCAACTGAGCACATCTAACAACACTCGATATATGAAGTGATTCACACAATCAAATGCATCTCGTATTCCATATATGTATATATACACACACATAACCTTACATAACAAACAATAAGCAGTAATTATATACATTTATCAGAACAACTGACAACACTATATATATGAAGTGAAAAACATCCATATCATCAAATGCACCTCTAATCAATATGTCTCAACAACAATACATATATATATAATATAAACAGCAATTTAGAAATGCATGTTTATAGCAAAATTATACCTAATTTGGTGAGAAGAACAGAAAGAACAAGTCCAACTGGACCAGCTCCGACGATCAAAACTGGCAAAATCGAATCATTCTTAGTGTAATTTGATGATAATTCTCTTTTTTGTATAAAATTACATGAATGATTTCTATTAATTTTACTTTTTATTTGAAAAAATTTATTTATATATCTTCTATTTGTGATTCCTAAAACCCCCATTGCAACAGAGAACCAAGTGAGGGTTTAGAAAGACTTGTACAATATGAGCTCTATTTTGCTTTCTTCCTTCTTTCATAAAATTACAAAAATGATCCCTGTAGGGAGGAGTTCGAATTAAAAGGACCTTAACTTTATTTTAATTCACATTTGGCCACTGTTTAGTTATTCTTTTCTTTTATCATTTCTAAAGATTATTAAAATCATATGAGATTGATAGAATTTTTTTGTCATCCCATATATAAAACTTGATTTCAGCCGTTAAAGTTACAGTTAGTTACAAAGTAAATCTATCTTCATAGACGTTTTACTTACATTTAATGTTAAGTGATTTTTTAGATATGATAACATTAATCACAATTATTTTTTGTGGATATCTAGAAACTAGTTATTAAGATCTCGTTACTATCATATTCATTACTCAATTGTTCTTGAAATATTCAAAATATTGTGCTTTTATGGTTTTCAGAAACATATAACATTTTATTTTCTTGAAAAAACTCAGTTCATGATAGTTATTTTATTACAATAATATATATATATATATATATATATATATATATATATATATATATATGGTCACGAGTTGAAAGTAAACAAATAGAGTTAGGGTCCTCTAGTTGAAAGTTATGCCTAAGTCAAGGGACCATTGATTTAATTAACTTAATTTCATTTAGTTGCGTTGCGAGTGAAATTAAATGTATCAAGTGAACCCTCAAGGTATAAACTTGTACACGTCACCCCTTGTAGTTTATACATACGTGGTCACTAAAGCACCAAGTATATATGTTTATATGGTTGATGGTTGGTTATATAATAATATTTATACACAAACGAAACGTTATTTGTTTATGCATATGTGATCATGTATTCATGTATCGTCACATACACTACATTTGCTATGATTTTGCTCGTACATGCATCCCTTTTCATGATATATAAATCACCTACTTCTAAAATACTTATATGTCTGTTATAACTTTTCGATAGTTACATTTAACTATTTGCAAAAGTTACATTCAACTATTTGCATGCATAATAACTTTGTGTTAAATGTATTAAACTAATCAGTCGTACATTAAACAGTAAAACGGTAAACCAGAGAGGTTTTTCCTGTTCAGGTTATCCGGAGAAGGCGAACATTTTTACTCAAATATAGTCAGCCTAACTGAGTTATCACGTGACAGTTTTCGACCATTTTCCTGACCACTCCAAAATATGTTACTAGTGAGGTTTGAACTTGAGACCTCTTGTGAGGATTTCAGGACGACAACCATTAGATTATCTCTTGATAGTTTAATCGGCAGTAGATTTTATGTAATAAATTAAATCTGTTTTGTTCCCTCGTAGTTGAACATGTTGATCGAATTAATCGTGTTTTTCTTATGATTACTAAGCGACATATGGATAATAGTCCAATGGGGATGATATGACTTCCGAGTTTTATTAACCATGAAGTAATCCTCGTGACATATAAGTTAAATAAAAGTAGCCAAATGCCAAGAGTCACAAATAGAAATAATACTCAAATAGTTAATTCGTAGATACTTTATTTATTAGTTGACTACAGTTTTGACTTTTAGATTTATAAAAATATAATTTTGCTAACGAAAGCTTTTAGGGCTCTTTTTAAGTCTTTCAAATATGCTTTAAGAGTTGTACTAAAATAATAACTAACACTCTCTCTCCTCCTGAATTTTCTGAATTTAAGTTGACTCATAAATTTTAATTTAAAGTACAAATTATATAGACATACTAATAAAAGTCCTAAAAGCCCTAAGGCCTTCTATCAGCAAAACCCATAAAAATATACGGGTAAACCATGCACTAGACAACCACAAGTCTAAACTTGTTAGTGATACCGACATTGATTTTATTTTTCTAACTTTTTTTTTTATGTACACGGATATGGACGGTTGAATGTATAAAATAAGAATTTGGAAAATAATTAAGAAAATTAAATATTTAAATAACAATAAATTGATTTTTGTAGTAGACAGATGCACATGGGTCAGCAGTATCAAGGAATATAATAGTGGTCATTTTTGTAGTTATGATATTCGTCACCCACCTTTTAGGATGAGCTCACCGGGAGTACAAATCATCGAATTTGTATCATTAAATTAAAAATAAATAATTAAGAAATGATATTCGTCCCATGGTTGTTATTGTTATGATCGGGATTTTATTCGGATCGTTTTTGTATTTGCAACATTGAAATCTTAAGATATAATCAAGATTTTAAGATATTACTAAAATATTATAGTTTCATATACGTGTGTTATTAACTTATTATATATTTAAAAGACCAAAATGCTTGTAAAATTAATGAAAATTTTATATTTTAAACACTATAACATTAGTCTAATACTACTCATAAAATTTATATTACTATATTTATTGTTAAAGATATAGATTTTCACGTGTTAAAATATTGTATTTGAAGAATTGATTAGTTTTACTTTTATTAATTGATTAAATGATTAGCCTATTAGCCTTTTATTAGACAAAATCAACATATTTGTACGTTTTTAACTAGTTAATTCATGTTAAGTAACATCGGATCGGATCGAGATCTTAAGCAGATCATATAATTTTTAGATCCGATGCAAGATCGGGATCGCGTTTGTTCATGAAGATCGTAAAATCTAAATATCAAGATCGGGATCTTAACAAAACCTTGGTTGTCGCTATCAAATTAATTCGTACACCATTAAATCTGTTTTACAGTACAATATTATTAAACACATTTAGTGATGATCGAATAAATAGAAAAAACGGTGTACAAATCACTCCCTATTAATAAACGAGCATTAACACGTGAATATTAAAGAAGATTTTATCGGTTTTATATTTGGTAGGGTTCAGAGGAGCAGCATGTTTATAAGAGGCAAAGAGAACAGGTTTTTGACCAACCATAAGGTGACACCTATCACCCGCATTCCCTCCTTTCCTGCCATCAGGGACTATTTTGCAATTTTAAAAAGGTTGTGGACCTGTCCGAAAAATTGCCAAAAAAATTATCCATTCAAAAAAACTGATAATATTCAAGATTTTGTACAAAAAAATAAATAAATGCAGTGAAAAAATATAAAATGCAAGCATAAAATTAACTATAAAATCAAGCTGCATAAACACATTAAAAATGTTAAAAATCATAAAATGCAGTAAAAATATACAAGATGCGGTAAACAAGTACTTATTATTTTTTGACTTCAAGTATAAACCCAAGCTTTACAACTACATAAAAATGGTAAAAAAAAAAAAAAAAAAAAAAAAAAAAAAAAAGTAAAATGCAGTCGTAAAATGCAATGAATTTTTTCAGATCTAAAAAATAGATCTGAAAAGTAGATGAAACGTAAAATGCATTAGAAGAAATGTAAAATGCATTGGATTTTTTCAGATCTAAAAAGTAGATCTGAAAAGTAGATGAAACGTAAAATGTACTAATTTAGATCTAGATCTGAAAGTAGATTTAGATCTATATTTTCAGATCTAGATCATGAAGGTGGTGGTGAACGGTGACTATGAAGGTGGTGGTGGACGGTGACGATGAAGGTGGTGGTGGACGATGAAAGTGGTGGTGGACGATGAAGGTGGACGGTGAACTTGAAGGTGAAGGTGGTGGTGGCAGTGAAGGTTGACGGTGAAGGTGGACGGTGACGGTGGAGGTGCCCGGTGATGGTTCGAGTGAATGTGTGTGTGTGTGAATTTAGTGTGTGTGTAAAGAGAATGTTTGTGTGTTTGTTTGTTTTTTGTGAAGAGAAGGAGAATGAATCTGATCAAAACTTTGCCCAAGTTTTACCCTCTCAAAAACATTTTATGTAAATTGCATTTAGGCCCCTCCGCTCAAAAGTGTTTGCAAAACACATCCTCGCGTGACATGACTTCATCTGAACCGTTGATAGATAGAACAGACGAATGAGATTTTGCTGCTCCTGCCACCCCTCGTATAGTACATGCCCCTGTGATCCCTCTCCTTTTTATTTTCACTATCCCCAATAAGGTTATTTGACTAGAAACTCCAATGTAATGTATTTAGGCTTTGTAACGTTTATGGGCTTATAGATGATAATAATTCGAACCAAACTTAATAATTAAGAAAAAACTTGATAAAAATTTGTGTGCATTTGATTTGATTGTTAAACAAAAAAGGAGGAAAAGTTAAAATAAAATGGATACATTGATTAGTATTCGTATGATGATGGTACCCACACTAAAATGGCAAGGTTGTTGTCATGTTGTCAAGAAAATTTTGGAACCAGGACAAAAACAAGTCAATTGTAGCAAACGGTACCCTCACGTTTGGCAAAATAAAATGCAGTACAATAATAATTTAATTATTATTTTAATAATTTGCCTATTAAAAAAATTCAATTTCTTATATATCAAGTACTGTAGCACTAATTATGATTTCAGTAAAACATTATAAATCGTATCACAACATATTTAGTGATATACGAGCAGAGAGTAACGATATAGAATCCATACCTTATCTATTATCTTACTACAAAATGCAACAATAATACAGGTCATATTTGCTCTTTCATGAAAATAAAGGTACGATGAGACCTTTCAAAAAGTTGTAGTGATATATTGTGACGGAATTCTTTAATGGCTTTGCACCACTTTTATATGAACCAAATTATCATCACTCATTTCAATTCATTACTACAAAATGTAGGGTTGCAATGATCGTACCAGTTGCAAACGAGTTAATCGTTTGTATTTGCGTTCAAAGCTATATTTTCTTATAGTTTCGACACAATACTTATTACTATTTCACCGGAATCAAATTCATCGGCTTACAAATTTAGTTAAGACAAAGCTCTCACTTTATAAAGGTGTTCTAATTCAACTTCACTTAATCGAGCTTCTTAAGAAGTTAGTTATGTTTATTGGATTTCTTTTTATAAGGAAAACCTACAAATTGTATCTCATCTCATGTAGTATAAAATAATAAATATGGTGCAAATTTCTTCTTCAATTCTATTTATACAATACAATATGAATTTTTCACCCCTTCCAAGATAATGTCAAAAAATGAAATGGTACAATGGATGTGTTTCCTTTTATTGTGAAAAACTATTAGCGATAGATGATTGTGATGATCACAACTTAAACTTATAACTGGTTCAATTTTCTTATCTTAAACCAACGTGAGACGAGTTGTTGTATTCTTAGTATTTCTTCAATCACTATCAAAATTGACAATTATTATCATAATATATATCTTTTTAAATGTTTTTAAATCGTGAGTGCACAACATCATATAGTTTGAAGGCTCGTGTGTCAAAACAGTCAAGTATAATGGAATAGAAAGAAACTAAAATCGTACGATTCTACCGGGTCCATAAATGGTCACAACCCCCATGTGAAATATCTCAGAAGACCATACATTATATAAATTCTCATCACGTGGTACCATGTATATATGTTTACACCTTTGCAAATCCAATAGTTACCGTTGCAAGTACAACTGTATTTTAAAGAAATCCCATAAACTTTTCTATGCGTTAGCGTTATGCCATATTATGTTAAGTTATTTGTCATGGATTATCATAGACTGATTAAATGGTGTAAAAGTAAAGCACATTAAATGGTAATATTGTATCAATGATCCATGTAGTAGGTTGTTAATCGGTTCCAACCGACGTCAATGGCATAGTCTGTAGATTTGGTTTTGTTAGTTCAACGCATCAGATATCAGAGTCTCCGTCTGTTTGTTTGTGTGAGGCCCCCGAACAATTAAATATATATTTTTTAAATTGTGACCGTGTGAAAAATAAAAAATTAAATAAAAATAAAAATATATATATATCCATTAAATAACGGTTATATATCTTCTTTTTTTATTACAATTTTTTAATTTTTTTAATATTTATTCCCTATTTCAAACAAATATAAATAAACATACAACTAAAATTTAAATCCACACACTTTTTAACTATCTTCTCACCAAATTTCTGTCAATGTTAATTAGTGTAATCATATTTTTTTTTATGAAATGTGTTTTAAATATGTAAAGTGAATAATCTGTGAGTCCCAGAAAAATGAAATAACCAATCACTAATGGCAGTGGTCAGTCAGTTGTTTGTCAGTTTCAGTTAGTTTTGAAAAAAACTGATATGACGCTGATGTGACACAAAATTATCAGTCTGTTTCACTTTGCTGATGTAACTGATCTTAATCACATAGTGCTATAATAAAAGTACATAACCTAAACATAAATTAGTGGCGAAGTTATGATCGTAACTTTGTAAGTGACGAGTGACACAATTTTTTCATAATGCATGTACATGTCGTAAAAGGGTAGGTAAGTAAAAGTAAATTGTTATCTTGCTAAAAAGTGAAGTGTAATATTATTGGGTACAAATCTATATCACACATCGAATAATGTCAATAGTTATTGGGTTACTACTTCTATTATCAGTCATCAATTAATTTTAAATTGAAATCTCAACTGGATTTATACGTAAGCTTGTGATGGGGTAAATATCAGTCATAACAACTGATATCCTAGTTATTGTTGTAATGTAGATGGCTCACATGATAACGCAGGTCTATTTTGCAATGTTCAGAATCTATTCCTCCTTCTTGGGCTAGCTCCTTATGGAAAAACAAAATCTCGTCAAAGGTTTTAGTTTTCCATTGGCTAGCTATTCAAGGGGGTATCTCGGTCAAGTAAATTCTTAGACAAAGAAGAGTTATTCCTGTAGATGAAGAGGTAAATTGTGTCTGGTGTTGTGTTCATTCTGAGTCAATCGACCATCTTTTACTTCATTGTGACAGATCATTTAAAATTTGGTCGACTTTGTTCAAGTGGTGGGGTTTACAATGGGTTATGCCCTCTTCTTTGGTAGAACTCACAAAAGATTAGTACTATGGAATGAGTATTAAAGCGGGGAAATTCTGGCGTTTATTGGGTCCATGTACAATATGGTTGATTTGGTTATCAAGAAATGATGCGGTCTTTAACAACAAATTTTCATGTTGGTCTTTGATTGTATAATCCATCAAAATGAAGGTGTTCTTATGGGCTGCTACTGCTGGCTTATGTCAATCTTATCTGATTCATATATGGCTTCAACAACCATGGTCTTTACTTCGTGGAGTAATTTAATTTCTAGTTATCTCATTTTGATAGTATTGGATCTGTTTTTGTATAGAAAGTTCAAAGCTAGTTATCCTGCTTATGTTGTTATATAGCCTTCATATTATCGCTTATGTAATCCTTTTGGATCTTGAACTTATGTTGAAAGTTTCATGTATAATATAGTATTTCCTTTTCGAAAAAGAAAAAAAAAAGTGCTACTATTTGCATGGTAACCGTTAGATTATTGGTCAAACCATACTTTACTCAAATGTCTTATCAATGTCTATATTTTCATATACTAATATTTTAACTAACTATTGGTAAGAATATTTTATTATTAGAATTATTTAGCTTATTATTTTACTTTTCTTAAAATACTTTTTATATATAATATTTGTACTTATTAAATTTGAATATACTTGCCTAATTTATTTACATTTTTGTTACGGAGTATTATTTATTTCAAACTTCTTGAAGAAGTAGCCGCATCACTCGAATCCGAACTCTTTTGACTTTTTCTTGAAATTTCACTACCGAGCGGATGACGAATCCGGTTGCCTTAGAACAACCTTTCCATATTAGTGGTAAGAGGATCGGATGAATGGATGTCATCACCAAGATTGATGGGGTCGATTTGAGGTTGGTGTGTATGCCGGTTGGCCATGACCCCTTCGTCCGAATAGAACTTCGGATATACTTTTAGCACATCCCAACATTTCTCGTATATGAATTTGTGATTTTGTTGGGATTTGAAAAGTTTATAACATGCGTCAACAATGTCTTTTTCATTTTCCCCGCTTGGCCTCGGGTCACTTGCATGGTTGTAGATTGCGATGAAAGATTTGACGTCTTTGCGGATTTTATCTTACTTTCCTTGTATTTGACTCACCGTACATTTTTCTGGTGCCGCATTATTAATTTATTATAGTCGTTTACTACTCTTTGCCAAAAAGTATCATAGCTTTGTGAATTGCCTTCACGAATTTTTTCGGATATGTGGACCCATCGTTCGGACAATATAACCGCCTTCTCGTCCGACCATTTCACTTGTACCCTTTTTCGTTTTTTTCTTCGGGTTCGGGTTGTTTTTCGGGGGGTTTATTAATGTTTCTGAATTGTGGATTGTTAATTGGGGTTGCTAGATATGGAAAGAAAGCTGAGGGTCGTGTTGTTGTTGATAAAATGGTTGGTTTTTAACAGTCGAGGGGGTTTGAGGGAGTGGATGATATGGTGAGTAAGGTTGGTAATTTTGATAGTTTGGGTAATGTTGGTATGGCGGGTGTCGTGAGTATGATGCAAACCCGAATGGTTGACTAGGTGAAAAGTTGCTCTATTGAGCGGAAGACGAACCCGGTGGTGAAAAAGGTGAATTCGGTTGAACATTCGGTATGAGATTATTCATAAGATGGTTCCACATATCGTTTTCTTATGATGTTGGTGGTGGTGTATTTTGGTTTTGATTTCTTGACATTTTTGAAGTTGTTTTTGGATGGTGTATTTGTGTGTGAAAGATGTAAATTTGTGTATGAAAGAAAGTAGATAAGTTGTAGTTGGTTGTAATGAAAAAAGATGTGTGAAAAAGGGGTTTATTTTTAGTGTAAAAAGGTAAGTTTTTTGAGTTTGAAAAAAAAAATTAAAAAAAATTTAATCGTTGGGATGCCAACGGATAATTTTAAACTTTTTTTATTTATTTTTTTAAATTCCAAACAAACTATTAAAACAAAGAAAAAGAAAGAAAAGAAAGCTCGTGGGTCCACCTTTCTCCCGTCTGTTATTGTTGAAAAGTGACGTCAAAAATTGACTCATTCACTCACAAATCGACGTCCGTTGGCATCGGTCTTACTCATTTAAATTCGAGAGGAGAATTACTATGTGCAAATTCGTTGCCCAAACATTAAAATGTGAAAGAAAAGATACGATCCGAGCTACCTCTTACTTCAAAAATGGCTTCCCACAGTAATAAATTGTCTGTTTAATTTAGAAAATTATCCACTTGTTACTCACACGATAAATATACGTCTGTTTTGCCGACACAAATTAAATTATAAAATCACCAATATTCAGGTGAGTGAATCTACTGTATATGTATCATCACATTACATAAAGAACAGAGCTACTACCATAATATAATGATCTGCGTGTCATGAAACACTTCCCAATATGCAATGAGAGTAGTAAAGACTACAAGTAGTACAATACTGTTTAAAGTTTACAAATTTTTATGTTAAAAGATTTGATTTTTATTCTTGTTTTCACTTGGTTTTCCATTTTATTTAACAGCCATGATGCAAAAATTCAATCAATAATTTATTGTTGTACCCCACTGTGGATCAGATCTCCATTTTTCCCATTATTATATTATATATTTTATTATTTATTATTTATTATTATTAATAAATCCTGCAACCCTCAAAATCAATGGCTACTTTCAAGGTTTTATTCTCTGCAGATTTGTTACTTTCATACTTCATAAAAGTTCAAGAATCTATACCCACTTAAACCTTCTGTTTTTTAGCTCTTTTTTATGCAACTGTTTTTGGTATGCACATTCATCCATACTTTTGCATTTAGGTATTTCTGTTTGGATTCAGTTGTGTTCTCTGTTGTTTATCTACAAGTGTGAAGCATTCTTCAGAAAGAATACAAGTTTTACTTCCTATTTGCTAATGCTATGAGTGGTATAGTATATTATATGATTGATTTATTATAATAAATAATAAATAAATAATAATAGTAATAATAATAATGCCATAGGCCTTATTTAACATTTGCATGTGTTTTACTTATGTTTAGTACAGAACATAAGTTATGAGCATATATGTGGTTAGATCATTGTGATTAGCCTTATAAAGGTATAAGTTGTTATTTTTTTTTCTATTGAAAATGGGTATTCTATTTTTGCTTTTATGTTGTTAGTTTAGGGGTAGTTTAGCATATTAGAAAACGATTCATTTGGGTTTGGTGTTAAAATAGACTCCGTATAGTTTAAGATGAGGTCAACAGAGGATAAGAGTTGCTTGAATCATGAGGCTTCTGTTGGTGGTGGAGGTGTGAGCCGTGGCGGTGGTTCACATCACCACCGCACGGCTTTAGGCAAACCGACACCATCAAAATGGGACGATGCCCAAAAATGGTTGGTCAAGTTGTCTAGAGGTGGAGAAAAGAGTCACTCAAATAGCCAGCCGCGTAACTCAAATGCGGATGATAGGAGATTAATAGCACCGGTTCCTAAAAAAGAGTACCCGAGTAGTGAAGACGAAGAAGGAAGTGATGGAGTTATGGTACACTATGGAGGAATAGAAACAAAGAAAGTTGATTATGATCATTCAGTGTGGAGATCAAATGAGAATCCGGCATCAGTTGTGAGATCGATTTGTGTTAGAGATATGGGGACCGAAATGACACCGATGGCTAGCCAGGAGCCTTCAAGAACGGCTACACCGGTTCGAGCCACAACTCCGGCTGCACGCAGCCCTATAGCATCCGGTTCCTCGACTCCTGCTAGATTATTTGCAAATGCAGGACATGGTGTGGATGTGGGTGGACCCACGAGATTTAATCGTGAAAGGGTGGAAAGTAATGGCGAGAATGGGCTCGAAAGCAAGACGTTAGATCAAGACTCTAAGCGAAATCCTCTTGACACCCGAGCAATGGCTTGGGATGAGGCGGAACGTGCAAAATACATGGCAAGGTATAACTTTTTCCTGACTCTTTTTCCTAATTTGTATGCTTTAGTTTCAGTAAAACTACAATTCATATAGACCATTTATCATTTTGTAGATCCTATTTATATAATGTGATAAGTAACTAAACATGTGATTAATCTTCTTTGATATTTATAGAATGCTTAGGACCATTTGATTTATTTTTTATTTGCTTGATCTTAGTTTTATTTAACTGGTCATGCATTGCAAGAAAACAAATTATAAAGAAAATTGTAACATTACCAAACTATTTCTTACTTAATTATAATTTTGCAATTCTTCAGTTGACAATAATAAGTTTAAAAACTTGCATCCAAAAATCCCCCAAAAACTCGTTGCTTAAATGAATAATGAGGATCAGAAGATGAAAACGATACATGAAGGTACAAGGTACACAATGACTTATTGAGTTGCTGTTTGGTAGGTACAAACGCGAAGAAGTGAAGATACAAGCTTGGGAGAATCATGAAAAGAGGAAAGCCGAAATGGAAATGAAAAGATTGGAGGTACACTTTTATCTTTCTGTATCCCCAAAATATAAAAATTCTTTCATTATTTCGGTTTCATCAATGTTGCTTTACTTGATAAAACAGAACCCGTTGCATATGGTGCCCAAACTTAATTGGCAGCAATCAGAAGTTTTCAAACGCTTTTTCGCTAGTAATGTTAGAAGTGCTATTTCAACCCATTTACTAACAATGATCCAGTCAGGCTGTGTTTTATCTCGAAAACGGGTCAAATATATAATTTTTACAACTAAATAGGGAACGAGTCAGTTGGTCAAACTGGTTATAATTTGTTCCATTTAACCCAATCTTAGTTGTTTCAACCTCTAACCTGAGTGTCAAAATATTTTGTAGTTGATCATATAGACACATGATGTTTGAAAGCACAACACGTACACATACCGTTTACTTCCTCATGTTTCTGTGAAATCTTGATTAGGCGAAAGCAGAAAGATTGAAATCTCGAGCACAAGAGAAGTACATGAATAAACTTGCTTCAACTAGGAGGATTGCAGAAGAGAAACGAGCGAAAGCTGAGGTTAATTTGAATGAAAAAGCAGTGAAAACATCCGAAAGAGCAGATTACATAAGAAGAAAAGGTCACCTACCCTCTTCATTCTCGATAAAGCTGCCTTCTTCAAGTGTATTTAGATCACATTGTTATAGTTGTAACAGTTAGTTGTTTGGAACTAGAACTCTGAGGATATTTATGGACTACCTTTTGCAACATTAGTAGATTTGCTAGGTGTTTTAGTATGCTTAGGGAGTGTTTGGAACTGCATATTTTTTTTAGTTTTTGTGGTTTAGAAAGTGTATAAATATCACTCCAATACTTCACCATCTTAATATTAACAAATAATATTGTCCCTTAACCTTATTCTCATTGAGCACAAAGTATATATAGAATTACATATGACAAATGGGCCAATGGGCCAAAGGACATATGCTAAATAATTATGAGGTACGTTAATACACCCCCACAGTTTGAGCGGGAGGAGAGCGGACACTCAAACTGGAACGAAAATCAAGAAACAGCGAAAGCGGAAGGCCTTTGGTGAAAATGTCGGCATACTGATAGCGTGAAGGAACATGAAGCACTCTGATGAGACCCTAAGCAACCTGATCACGAACAAAATGAATGTCAATCTCAATGTGCTTCGTGCGTTGGTGTTGAACTGGATTAGATGACATGTAAACCGCACTGACATTGTCGCAATAGACAATGGTAGCCATGGAGAGCGGATTATGGAGCTCAAGGAGTAGATTGCGTAGCCACGTAGTCTCTGCAACAGCATTGGCAACACCACGATATTCTGCTTCTGCACTGGATCTAGAGATAGTGTGTTGCCGCTTAAACGACCACGATAAGAGATTATCCCCAAGAAACACGCAATATCTTGAAGTTGAACGGCGAGAGGTAGGGCATCCACCCCAATCAGCATCCGAGTAAGCAGTAAGACGTGTAGTAGGGGATGCATATAACTGAAGACCATGAGCAAGAGTACCGCGAACGTATCGAAGAACCTGCTTAAGTGCAACAAAGTGAGGCTCGCGTGGATCATGGATAAATAGACATAGCTGTTGCACTGCATAAGTGATATCTGGACGAGTAAAAGTGAGATACTGAAGAGCACCCGCAAGACTCCGATATAGCGTGGGTCAGTGACAGACGGGCCCGATAGACCGAGTTTCGAGTCTGTATCTACTAGGGTCTTGCAAGGGTTACAGTTAAGCATATGAGCACGTTCAAGTATCTCAGTGGCATATTGAGACTGAGAAAGAAACATGTGTCACACCCCCAAATTTGATGTGCAGCGGAAGTCGGGTCGGGGCGCGACTAATCATGGATCATTACACAAGTTATAACAAACGACCTCTAAATGAGACGTTTGGAATTACATTCCATAAAAATACATTGTTCACCAAAAATACACGTTTGTTCTATCATCGAGTTCGCATAAAAGCCTAGAGATCTTAGTACATAACTACCAATACAAAAATAGTAATGCAGGAAAATCTCTCTATTTGTTTGTAAAGCATGCGACTCGAGCTAGGGTTTCCCTGTAGACCATCCTACTGTGTCTGCGTACCTGAGATTACATACTAAAACGGTCAACATAATGTTGGTGAGTTCATAGGTTTGAAACAGTTATCAAAAGTTGGTAATAATCACAAGATTTAATCAGTGTTGCACGAATACAAAGTAAGAGTTTACTATTGCCATGAGTCTCACAGTTCGACGCTTAACCTAGTTTGTGCCTCGGGCAGATGCATAATCCAATACACCTGTAACAGTCAAATATTAATGCGTCCGTGGGTCGGCTAGAGCGACTAGCCCGGACGGGGATGTCAATCCCTGATAGATCTATCCAATAATACTCACGCTCATACAATTAACGAACTATGATAAAGTGAGGACTTTTAGTGGATTAAAGGTCTCATGCAATCCATATAAGAGTTGTTTCAGTTACTTGTGATTATAATAAATAGTGTATGTAATCTCACCCCATAATATAAAACAGTAAAAGTGGGGCTATGAGACTCACCTGAGTCTTGTAAGCAAATATATCAAGTAGTGGGTGTTCGTGTCCTAAAGTGCAACCTTCTAGCGTCCTAAACGCATAAGATTGTATGTAAGTGGTGGGTTAATGTCCACTTATGTGTGCAAGTGGGGGTTAATGTCCACTTGTGCTAGTCGTCCACTCAACTAGTTATGTCCAAAGTTTGTTTATCATTTGTGTTTAGAAAACGTGCACGGCCCGTTGGTGATGTTTTGTAATAATAATTTTCACAAACATTATTATTATGTTTTGTTTCGTTGTATACTTGTAATAGTATATGTGTTGTGTGTACAAGTAGTGTCGTATATGATATAGTTGTTGTTTCGCGAAAACGTTCCTTAGTAAAATATGTTTTCAATCAGACTGTTTTATGCGACACAGATGTTGTGTCGCTATGAGGTGTTGCGACACAAAGGTAGTGTCGCAAAGTATGAAATTCAAATAGTTGTGCGACACAAGAGTTGGTGTCGCAAGTCGAGATTTTAAATAGGTGTGCGACACAGTGGTTTGTGTCGCAGGTTAGTACTGTTCGATTTAAAATGTTGCGACACGAGTTAACACTGCTTGTCTAGCGACACTAGGCTTGTGTCGAAGGTTGCGATACAAGTTAGTACTGCTGGTCTATAAATGTTGCGACACAGGGATTGGTGTCGCAGGAGTATTTCGAACATCAGTAGTGCGACACAGGGCTTGTGTCGCAATGGTTTTGGGCCATCTGCGACACAGAGGACCTGTTGTGATTTCGGGTTCGGGATTGTGGTCAAACGTGCTCGGTTTGACCCGAAACTTTTAGTGAAGTCTTAAATATGTTTTTAAAGCTTAGAAAAATTGTCGTTGCGTTTAGTGGTCAACCCGAAAGTGTTGTTTTTTAAAAGGATGTCAAAACAGTCCATTGGTTCATTTCATTAGTTTTTGTGTCGTTTTCGTGGCTCGTTTTGACTAGTCAAAGTGTCGAGATAAAATCCGAAAAAATTACCAGTTGTTCATATACGTCTTAACTAACTTCAGTAATTTTTCTGCAATTTTTGAGCAAGTCTAAGTATTTCTAATAATTTCATCTATCCTCTGAGGTCCAAAATTGACCAATCTGGACACATGTTCAAAGATTGAATTACTGAGCAAAATCTACACATTTTCAAAGAATGTTATCTAAACGACATTTGTACTTAACAAAATTTTTGAGATTTTGGCGGTAGTTTCAAGTCATTTAGAGTCGTGTAGCTCGAGTTATGGACTCGAGAAGTTGAGTAAAAAATTTGTCACCCGAGACAGAAATGCGACATGTTTTTGTAAAATTGTTTTCGAGTATCAAACGATGTCGAAAAAATATGAAACCACTTGGAGATGAAAGATAACTCTTTAAACTTAACTTTTGCCTTTTGATTCGTCCATTTTTGTTGAGTTTTGAGCACGAAACTTTCCCTTGAAGTCGGGCCAAGTTTCTGCCCAGAAACTGTTAAGGTTTTTATGTTTTCAAAAACGATTTTCGACTTTGTTTTTGGACATAATCTTGTTATATGGACATTATAAACATGAATATAAGTGTGTTCCAAGTTAAATAAAAGGGGGATAGAGTTTCTTACAAAGAAGTTGATGAAAACACGAAGAATGAAGGTCGAAAGCTCGTTTTCTTGCTTTTTCTTGCAAACCGAAAGAGATGATGCTATGGTGGTTTATGGTGATGCTTGTGGTGGTTTGTGGTGGTGATTTGGGAGGTGTTTTGGGGTTGGGGTCGCAGAGAAACAAGGGAGAGAGATGGGAGAGTTGAGAGAAAAAGATTGTGTGTGAAATGAGTGAATAATGAGGAAGGAATGGAAGGGATGGTGGGTATGGGATGAAAAAGGGTGTCTTGGACATGGGTTGAGCATGGCTGCAGATTTAGTGGGGCCCACTTGAGGTGTGGGTTGATTAAATTTGTTCCCCAAGTTTACGTTACGTGCGGTGCCCGTTTACCCGTTCGTTTCGTCGTTCGTTTAAACGTTAAACGTTTATTATTCAAGTTATTCGTTAATGATTTATTCGCGTATATTATGATTGAAGTTTTATTTAAAATACTTCTTTTTAAGTTATTGAAATATATTTCGAGCTTCCTTCGGTTGTCGGGTGCGATTTGCGCGTTTTTGTCGTGTACGGTACGTTTTATACGGAACGTAAAACGTCTTAGATATCGTTACCACGATATAAGTTAAATAACAATTATTTATTATAATTACGTTATTTAATAAAATATTTTTCACCAACGTCCGTATTATTGTGCCGGATTCCATCCGATCGAATTTGCGTAATTTAAAATTTAATTACGTACGTGTATATATTTTTACATACATACAAACTGTTACTGCACTTAGTCTTATTTCATACTAAATACAAGTAATAATGATCTATGATTAATCACTAATGACGGCCTAATTCGTCGGGTGTCACAACATGCCTGTATTAGTCCGATGAACTTATATACCAAGAAAGTAGTTAAGTGGCCTAAGGTCGGTCATGGCAAACTCCCTATGTAGGGCTGCAATAATTCGCTGAAGAAAAGTAGTGGAAGAGGCGGTCAACACAATATCATCAACATATAATAGCAAGGGCTTTTCTAACGTGTGCCCCTATGGTACACGATAAGGTGTGTTTAATAAAGTCGAAACTTCCTTAAATATTATAATTTGCATTTAATACTCATTAATTCAATATAATAATTACCTTTTTTATACATATATTAATTACAAATTCTAATATTTAAGGAAATTATGGGTTCATTAAATGCTTCTTAACGTGTACCACAGAGGCACACGTTAGCAAAACCCTAATAGCAAATAGGCTGTATCAGACCCATGGTGAAAAATAAATAAGGAGGAGTCGTTCCTGCTATGTTGAAAGCCGACTGAAATGGCATAAGTAGCAAAACGCTGAAACCAGGCCCGCGGTGCCTATTTCAGTCCATATAAAGACTTTTGCAGGTGACAAACATAGTGAGGGTGATGTGAATCCACAAACCCAGGTGGTTGATGCATGTATACAGTTTCAGATAAATGTCCGTGAAGAAATGCGTTCTTCACATCAAGCTGATGAACTGGCCACTTACGAGTTAAAGCCAAACTTAGAACGGTACGAATAGTGGCTGGTTTGACCACTGGGCTAAATGTCTCACCGCAGTCAATACCCCGCTGCTAAGAACGGCCATTAGCTACCAAGCGAGTCTTATGACGACTCAAAGATCCATCTGCATTAAACTTATGTTTGAAAAGCCACATAGAACGTACAATGTTAATGTTAGGGGGCCGCGAAACAAGGACCCACGTACCATTTTTAATCAACGCATTATATTCATCGGTCATTGCACGTTGCCAATTGGGATCACGCAGAGCATGTATGTGTGATCGAGGGATTGGGGAAGTAGTGTCAGTGTGTAAATTAAGACGTTGAACAGGTTTGACACTCCCCGTTTGAGTGCGAGTGACCATAGGGTGCCGAGGAAGGGAGGGTGTAGGCGCAGAGGCCTGCTGAGTCTGTTGGGGCGACGGTGAGGTTGGACATGATGAAGTGGTGGAAGAAGCAAGGCCAGATGACTGGCCCGATTGAGTGGTCTGTTGGGTCAACGGATCAGCATCAAATGAATGGGCCGAATTAAATGATCCAACAGACTGGACATGCGTCGAAGGAGATGGGCTGGACTGGGGCGGAGTGGAGAGGTGAGTGGTGGATGTAAGAAGGCGACGAGAAATTAAAGATGGATTGTCCATATGATCAAGGAAACTGTAAGATGGAGGGCGAAATGGAGTCATGGAGCCGAATGGAAAGACCGACTCATCAAAGGTTACATGATGGGATATAATGATTTTATTAGTAGCAAGATCTAAGCAACGACCACGATGATCAGACAGATAACCAAGGAACACACAAGGGGTGGAGCGGGGTTGTAGTTTGTGAGTGGTGTGAACATGTGGGTAGCATAAGCATCCAAAGACCCGAAGGTGAGAGTAGGAAGGTGATTTGTTAAAGAGTTTCGTGAATGGGATATTATTATTAATTGCGGTGGAGGGTAGACGATTAAGAAGATGTGCAGCCATATTAAGAGCTTCAACTCAATAAGTTAGGGGAAGGTGAGCTTGAAAAAGTAGAATGCGGATTAGATTGTTGATGGTTCGAATCATTCTTTTGGATTTTCCATTTTGTTGTGAGGTTTTAGGACATAAAAACCGTATTTGAATGCCATTAGTATCGAAAAGGTTATGAAGTGAGGTGTTGTCAAATTCACTCCATGGTCACATTGGAAAGCTTTAATTTCAACATTAAATTGCGTATTCACATAAGAACGAAAGTGTAAAAATTTAGCAAACGCATCCGATTTCTTACGCAACGGATAAACCCACAAATTATGCGAATAATGATCTAAAAAAATAACATAATATTTTATTCCACTAATACTCGAGATAGGTGAAGTCCACAAATCTGAGTGTACAATTTGAAAAGCAGAATCCACAACTGACTCAGAACTAGAAAATGGAAGACGTACATGTTTGCAAGTTGACAAGCATGACACAATGAAGACGACTTCATTTTATTACAATTAATAAAATTACTAGATGCTAAGACATGCAACATGTCATCTCCGGGATGCCCAAGTCTTCGATGCCACGTGGACTGACTGAAAGCTAAAAATGCAGTGGGTGTGCTGACTGGATAGAGGTCGTCGGTACTATCACAGCGGAGTAGAGTGACACGGGTCCGAAAATCCTTCATAGAAAAACCAAATTCGTCTAATTCGATTGAACATTTGTTATCTTTTGTAAATTTATGAACTGAGATAAGATTCTTAATAATATTCGGCGTGACAAGAATGTTATGAAGGTCTAGTGGGCGATGTAAGGAGCGCAACGTGCTATGACCAGTGTTAGTAACAGGTATTGAGGTACCGTTTCCAACATAAATATTTGGTACAATGCGTTTATTAAAAATGTTAGTAAGTTTACCTGTGTCTGACGCAATGTGTGATGTAGCGGCCGTGTCCATGTACCATCCGGAGTTGCCGGGATTCGAAAACCCAACTGTATTAATCATTTGAGGAACGTAAGCATGTTGTGTTGTAGGTAGTAGAGGTGGTCAAAAAAACCGGGTTCAATACCCAACCTGAAAAAACCCGAAAAATCGAACCGGTCAAACCCGGGTTTGACCCAACCCGGTTCGGGTTTTCTGGAACCCGCCGGGTACAAACCGGTTTGGGGTTTAGCCGTTGCAACCCGGGTCGGACCCGGTTTATGCCAACCCGGTTTAAAAAAACGGTTTTTAACTGGTTTTTTTTTAACGTTTTCTAGTCGTTTTTTTTTGGGATTTGACCGTTTTTTTCAACTTTTTTTTTACCATTTTGCCATCCCAAGTTTACTATATATACAAACCTTGAGTTTAGTTTCAATCATAACATTCAAACACTCATACAAACTCAAAACTTTCTCAAAACGCATACAAAATTCTCATTTCTCAAATGGCAAATCAATCTTCTTCCTCTTCCTTCGGTGTTGGTTCTTCAAGTTCACCAACGATTGTTCGAAAATTGGTTAACAAAAGAAATCCGGAGGTGTGGGATTTATACGACAAAGTGTTGTTGTCGGATGGTAGGACTAAGGCATATTGTAAACGATGTGGGAAATTCTTAAAAGCCGACTCCAACACAACGTTGAAACATCATAAAGAAAAGTATTGTGTGGGACTCAAAACTAATCCGGAAGCAAGTGGTCAATCTTCTATGTTACGAGATGGAGCTATAATTTCATACGAAACGGAACGGTGTCGAAAAGCTTTTGCGGGTTTTGTGATTCAAGAAGCTTTGTCGTTCAACCACTTCGACAACCCTCAACTTACTAGGGTGATTCAAAATACTCTTCAACCGCGATATAATCATGTAAGTCGTATTACTCTTAAACGTGATGCCCTTAAATTGTGGAAAGAAGCTAAAAAACAACTAATAATCAGTTTTGAAAACTTAAATACAAGTGTATCATTAACAACCGATGTTTGGTCGGCTCCTCATGGTTTGCCCGGTTCGTACCTTTGTGTTACCGCACATTGGGTTGATCCTGTAACTTGGCAAATGATGAAACGTACCATTGCTTTTGAAGACTTTGAGTATCCTCACACGGGTCAAAACTTATTTTACATGTTACGATATGTAATTAAAACGTTAAATTATAAGAAAAAGTTTTTTCAATATCGTTTGATAACGCGAATAATAATACACTCGCCGTTTCAAAATTAATACTAAAATACGGACCACCTTTGAAGGGCATCTTTTATCATAGTCGATGTGTTGCACACATCATTAACTTGATTGTGCAAGCGGGACTAGCGGTTGAAGAAATAGACGCCGTAAAATTGGCGTATAAAACTATGTTACAAGACATATTTCAAAAGGGTAAAATTAGATACAAAGCTTATATGAGATTGTGTAAGGAAACATATTCCATTTTTTTAACCCCTAATTGTTACATGCCCGATGGATGGAATTCGACCTACCATATGTTTGTATGTGGTTTACGCCAACGTGATACATTACAAGTTTTTCATGATAACCTTGCTCACAAAGGTCTTGCAACACCATTTCCCATAGATTTTTGGGAGGTTATTAAAAAGTTAACCGAATTGCTCAAAGTTTTCAAAATCGCGACTACTTTATTATCGGGTGTTTATTATCCCACTAATCATTTGGTACTTAATCAAATTTGGTTGTTGACTTCAAAATTAAACGAATACGAATATGAAGGTGCTTTATTTGAAAAGATGGTGGCTCCCATGAAAGAAAAACTAAAAAAATATTTTCGAGAAATGCCACCGGTAATTACTTGTTCCGCCGCAATGAACCCGTGTTTGAACACCACCGGGGTGGAAATGCTTATCGATAATATTTGTCACAATTTGAATTTGAATGAAGAGAACCCAATGTTTTCCGATAATACAAAAATATTTTTTAAGAGTTGTTTACAAGATTTATTTGGCGTATATTTTCAAAAATATAGTTCAACAATAAATGCGCCGGCTAGTTCGGTTTCCACAACGTTTAGTTCATCTTCTTCCAACAATGCAATGCTTAACTTATATAATAGTTTAAGACAAGAAAACCATAAACGGGCAAGGGGTGAAGGTAACCTAACGACTAGCGAATATGGGAGATATACCTCAACGGATTTTTTGTCCACTATTCTACCCAATGAGTTCGAACAATTTGATATTTTGGCTTGGTGGAAAGAGAGGGAATCTCAATTTCCCGTTCTAGCCATCATGGCCCGAGATTTACTAACCGTCCAAGCTTCTACGGTAGCTTCGGAATCCGCATTTTTTCTTAGTGGCAGGGTATTATCTATACGAAGAACAAGACTCACACCGGCCTCCTTAGAGATGTGTATTTGCTTGAAGGATCACTTAGACGCCGCTGAACGTAATCAAAATGTTTCAAGTCTTGAAGTTGAAATGGAATACGAAGGAGATATACATAATGTCGAGGTGGAAGAGGGTATGGTAATATCACTTTCCGACGAAGAAATTGCTCTCGATCAAGCTTCGCGCGAGGCTACCTCTGAAGAAGATTTCGACTTTTGAAGAATTGAAGATTAATATAAGTTGAAGATTATGAAGACTTATGAAGACTTATGAAGAATATGAAGAATTATGAAGACTTTTTGGATTCAATAATATTTTTAAGAAAACTTAGAAGACCTTTGTTTAAGTTATTGATCAATTATGTTTCCATTACTAATGTTTTATGAATTCAATGAAATTTTTTTGGCCTAAACGTTGTTTTTCCCTAAAACGCTTAACGCACGAAAAAAATTGAATTATATAGACTTTTTGGATTCAATAATATTTTTAAGAAGATTTAGAAGCCTTTTGGTTAAGTTATTGATCAATTATGTTTCCATTACTAATGTTTTATGAATTCAATGAAATTTTTTTGGCTCAAACGTTGTTTTTCCCTAAAACGCTTAACGCTCGAAAAAATTGAATTATATAGACTTTTTGGATTCAATAATATTTTTAAGAAGATTTAGAAGCCTTTTGGTTAAGTTATTGATCAATTATGTTTCCATTACTAATGTTTTAGGAATTCAATGAAAAAAATTTGGCCCAAACGTTGTTTTTCCCTAAAACGCTTAACGCTCGAAACAAATTGAATTATATAGACTTTTTGGATTCAATAATATTTTAAGAAGATTTAGAAGCCTTTTGGTTAAGTTATTGATCAATTATGTTTCCATTACTAATGTTTTATGAATTCAATGAAATTTTTTTTGGCTCAAACGTTGTTTTTCCCTAAAACGCTTAACGCTCGAAAAAAATTGAATTATATAGACTTTTTGGATTCAATAATATTTTTAAGAAGATTTAAAGCCTTTTGGTTAAGTTATTGATCAATTATGTTTCCATTACTAATGTTTTATGAATTCAATGAAATTTTTTGGGCTCAAACGTTGTTTTTACCTAAAACGCTTAACGCTCGAAAAAAATTGAATTATATAGACTTTTTGGATTCAATAATATTTTTAAGAAGATTTATAATCCTTTTGGTTAAGTTATTGATCAATTATGATTCCATTACTAACGTACTACCATTCTGTTGAAAAAATATCGAAAAATACATTGTTTTTCCCTAAAACGCTCAACGATCGAAAAAATACACATTTTTATAGAAAAACCGGGTTGGAACCGGGTTTTCAACCCAAACCGGTTTCAAACCGGTTCCAACCGGTTTGTATCGGGTAGGGTTTTTTCCGTTTCAAATCGGGTCGGGTTCGGGTCGGGTTTAGTCAAAAACCGGTTCCTTTTCGTAGACTAAAAACCGGTTCGGGTCGGATTGGGGCCACCCCGGTTTTTGTTCATGCCTGGTAGGTAGGCCGTGAAAATTTTGCTGACCACTGATCTGTTGGGCCTGAATTGCTGCTGGTGAATGCCCAATAAGTCCTGTTGGGCCGAAAGTTGTTGCTGGAGTAGTTGCTGTCCAGACTTGGGCTTGCTGTGTAGGAGCTGTGCTGGCCTAAAATACTTGCTGTTGAGTGGGCTGTTGAACGAGGGATTGGGCCTGTGGAGCTGGAGTAACCCAACTAAGTTGCTGGGCTTGAGGAGTCGTGATCCAGACACGCTGTTGGGCTGGCTGATTAGAAGCCACAGCCCAATTAGGTTGTTGCATTGTGAAGTAACTTGGCTGTCCTTGGGCTTGGTGTGATCCAGTTTGAACAGTTTTCACATTCCCACCGTTGTTACCATGCACATTATTTTTTCCTGGACCGGCTGCGCTAACATGAACATACCTGCACTTTTCGCCAAACCTACAAAAACCTCGTTGAAAATTACGACAAGGTTCGCGACTAATATTGCTTCGAGTATTGTTGCGGTTAGTGTTGTTGTTATTGTTCATGTTTCCCGCAACCAGAACCGAAGGCGAGGATGAAGTGTCACGTTGAGCCATGATTCGCTGCGTTTTCTGATTCAATCGACTTTCCTCTAACAATAGCATGGATCGTGTTGTTAGTAGATCAGGGAATGGGTATCGGTGTCGAATAATACCGGCCACTTGTTCATATTTATCACCCAAGCCATTGATTGCGAAGTTAACAAGCTGCTTTTCGGCAACCAGGGTACCGATATTTGCAAGAAGATCTGACATCACCTTGATCTTTTGAAAGTAATCAGTGATGTTTTGTGCACCGATGTCGAGACTATGAAGTTCATTCTCTAACTGCATTCCGCGAGCATCTTTGTTGTCTCGAAATAACTTCTCGAGACTATCCCAAACATCTTTGTTGTCTCGAAATAACTTCTCGAGACTATCCCAAACATCCTTAGCAGTAACATCATCCTTCAAGACCATTTGAATGAGGGGCGTGGTTATCGTTCCGTAGATCCAGACTTGTACCAACGAATCGAGCTTGTTCCATTCCTCATCATGTGGACCTTTAGTTTTGGTAGTGCCGTCTAAGAAGCCAAACACACCAAAACTAACACAATGCTTTTTGAAGAGCATACTCCATGCATCGTAATTGAGTTGCTCAAGATCAAGAGTGAGAGGGACGTGGGCTTTAATGTTTGTTATGCCGAAAGGCTTCTCCGAAGAAGAAGAAGAGGACGTGATATTTTCACCTGCCATTGTATAGTTTGTTTATGACGGCTGCTAGGGTTGGGTGAAGTTTTTGGAGAAGGAGTTTAGAGAGAATTGGAATTGTGCTCTGATACCATATTAACAAATAATATTGTCCCTTGACCTTATTCTCATTAAGCACAAAGTATATATAGAGTTACATACTTACATATGACAAATGGGCCAATGGGCCAAAGGACATATGCTAAATAATTATGAGGTCCGTTAATACTTAAAACATTAAAGCCATCCTACCTATACGATAGCACCGACACCCGAAGTTCGTTAAAGGAGATTCGAGAAAAGATGAAATTCACAACTTTTATCATCAAGATATTTTATTCTTACAAAATATGATATTTCTTTACTTTGGATACTGAAAAAGAACAATAAGCACGTTTGATAAAATCCGCTCACAAAGATAACTACTATAAAAAGATAATTACAATAAAAGTTAAAAAGCAATTTTAATAGCAAAAATATCGACACCTACGGAAACACATAATAGAGAGAACAAGGAAAGAGAGAACGAGTGATTTTCATTTCTTGCTCGGTGATTTCACGAGACAAACATAAAAGGATTTAGCAATTTTAGACGTCATAAGTTTTCTAACAGGTGATTTAAAACGAGAATAAATACTTAAGTCGTATCAATTTAATATACGATCTATGTTCACTTTGTTCACAAATGATAATTAAATGTAAGAATAACACGCAACTTTAATTACATCAAAAATGTATTTTTAATGCATGTTTTTTTCTAACCCATAATACCAGTAGTATTTAAATACATAGAAATATTACAATTACACACAATAAATGCCTACATTACTATTTATATATGTGATTGTTCACTTGCAAAAAATAACTACTAAATATCACTAAACTCTCAATTTCATCCTCGTTAATTACTCCCAATCATTTAATTCTTAAAAATTTTCAATCAAACTTGTTTTAAATACAAAGAAACTCATATTTTATCAATTTATCATAATTCTAAGAAAATTTGTTTAGGGATATTATTTTTGGGAACGAAGGACGTACTTAGTAAAAATTAAATGACTTGATATCATGTAATGTAATTAAAAAGAAAAAAGTGTATCATCACCACCACCAGTAATAATTAATTAATTAATAATAATAATAATAATAATATAATAACAATAATAATAATAAAAGAAATAATGAGAATTAGTACGAAAATTTTGATATTTTTCTGTAAATGCATAATTTCTAATAAGATGGAGACATCAGGGGCGAAAATGAAATTTTAATTTAAAAATATACGGGCCAAACAACAAGAGGGATCCAATTCTATCAATCATCAATATCCTTCGTATCTTTTTTTGTACTCTCTCAAATCTCTCTACAACCACCGTGTCCCGCCGCCACCTGTACAACCTTCGCTGCCGCCGGTAAGCCATTCGTAATCCCGTTATCACTCTCACGGAATGAACTACTGGACGTGTAAAACCTTCTAGGTTTCGTTTCTTACTTATCATATTATTCGATTTCTAGGGTTTCGTAATTGATCCGAATTTGGTCAATTAGAGGAACTTGAGTCAATTGCACGTTGATTCGTATAATTTCTTAACGATCTGTGCTTGTATGAATTAGAATTGCGCATATATTATTATTCGTTATAAAAAAAACAAATAAATAAATAGGATTGGGGATTTTCGGATTTCTAGGGTTAGGGTTTAGTGGTGAAATTTTCTTCTTTTTGATATATATGAGCAAATATATGGCGGCAGGAAGAAATGGAGGATACCGTGATATTGAATTTAGAGAGCGTGATTCTAAAGGGGAGTATGATCGCGTAAGGAACGGTAATAATCAGAGTTATGATAGGGGTAAAAATCGTGTTCGTGATATCAGAGGTGGAGGTAGGGTTAGGCAGAGGGATAATAAAGAAAGGGAGATGGTGAATGGTGGGGGTTATGGTTCCGTATCTAGGAGTTATTCTGGTGGAAGTGGTGATGGTGGAGTGTTGAGGCGTAGTGATCATCGTCTTAGAGTTGGGGATCGAGAACCTGGTGAGTTGTCTAGTGAGAGTGGGTCCGATGGAGGTATTGATTCGGAAACACATGGTACTAAGAATAACGAGAGTTCTAAGATGGAGAATGATTCTCAGTCGCCGTTATATAGTAAAAAGAGGAAGTTCTCACCTATTGTCTGGGATAGAGATGATAAGGAAGGCAGTAATACAATCGTGACTAGATCTTCACCTGTTAATGTAACGCTACCTCCTCCCCCTCCGTTGCCTAAATCTTATCATCGATCGCCTAACGTTGTTCCTGCAGCTGTTCTACAAAGCTCCCCTGTAGAAAAGACCAAGGTTCCGAGTGTGCAGCAGTCTCCAGGTAATAATGTAATTGATAGTGGGAAGCATGATTCTTCTGGATTTGAACAGAATGCTGGTCTATCTTCTTTCCCTGTTCAGGAAGAGTATGTAGGTTTATCTTCTTCTCCTGTTCAGGAAGAGCATGTTAGCTATGGTAAGGATGTAGGACAAGCAGAAATTGAAGATTACATTCCCACACGGACAATAAGATCCTCACGGTGGGCAGATGCTGATTCTCCAGCTGATGACGGCGAACTTTCTGATGCATCGGGTGATAATAGGATCCAGCGGAGGAAAGAATCATTACATGGGTCTGTTGAAATTAGATCAACACGAAAGCAGTCATCAAGTCCAGAGGTTGGTGAGCATCTTAGAGAAGGGTCTGAAGTTATTAGAGGGAGATTATCCGAGTCCGAGGAAGATGGTTACCGTGTTAGGTCTTCAAGTATGGACGATTTTGCAAACAATGATTTGGAAAGGAAGGACTACATGGAGATCGATGATGAACACAACAAAGAGGATGCCAGTCTAAGTCAATCAGATTCAGAGAATGAAAATGGTTGTCAGGGTGCACCAGACCCTGTTGGCCCTCCTCAAAGAAGTGTGAATATGCTGCAAGGTTGTAGAAGTGTTGATGAGTTTGAGAGATTGAACAAGATTGACGAAGGCACATATGGGGTTGTTTACAGGGCCAAAGATAAAAAAACAGGAGAAGTTGTTGCTTTAAAAAAGGTCAAGATGGAGAAAGAAAGGGAAGGGTTTCCTTTGACTGCGTTAAGAGAAATAAATATTCTCCTCTCATTTCATCATCCCTCAATTGTGGATGTGAAGGAAGTGGTAGTTGGGAGCAATCTTGACAGCATTTTTATGGTAATGGAATACATGGAACATGATCTTAAGGCACTGATGGAGACGATGAAACAACCTTTCAGCCAGAGTGAAGTTAAATGTCTCATGCTTCAGCTATTGGAGGGAACAAAATACCTCCATGACAATTGGGTTCTTCACCGAGATTTAAAAACTTCAAATTTACTTTTGAATAATAGAGGTGAGTTGAAGATTTGTGATTTTGGATTGGCTCGTCAATATGGGAGTCCTCTAAAACCGTACACTCATTTGGTGGTGACTCTTTGGTACAGGTGAGTAGCAACATTTGTGCATTATTTCCCTTTCTTAAATGTAAATGTCAATTTGTCTACGCTACTCTGTTATTGTACCATTTCTTATCACTTGCATAAATATGCGTGTCTATATCTGTGCTTCTGCTTTAGTTCCATACTTGCAATTGTCACATGATTATATTTGTTTAAGAAATGTTGAATGTTAAGAAGTCCAAATTAGATAGTATGATGGGTATTCATATATCGTTCTGTAATAGTGAATGATATATTGTTATATTGCAGTTTGTTTACATTAGTCATATGAAATGGTTGGCACTATCACATGTTTGCTATCATAATCTTATTTGGTGGCTTAATACTTTTTTAGGGCACCTGAACTTCTGCTGGGAACAAAACTGTATTCTACTGCTATTGACATGTGGTCGTTGGGCTGTATCATGGCTGAACTATTATCGAAACAACCACTGTTTAATGGGAAAACAGAATTTGACCAGCTTGACAAGGTATAAATTGACCGCACATAGTATTTGATTCATATTGATATGACATCTGCAGAATCTTTTTTTTTCCTTGTATTTTTACCCTACTATTGTTATTATTTCGGCTTTAATAGTCATTTATGACTTATTATTACAGATATTTAAAACACTTGGCACACCAAATGAAGCTATTTGGCCTGGATACTCCAAACTTCCTGGAGTCAAGGTGAACTTTGTGAAGCATCAGTAAGTGCCAACTTTCTTGAATTGAATATTCCTCATGTTACATTTGAAGTTCACATTTCTTTTTTTGCCACTGTTTTCCCAGGCTTCCAGCTTTGGGTGATTTTCTGGTCTGGCTTTCTAGCTTCTGTTGGTGACAGATTTATTTACGTTGCAAATGCTCTTGGTTTTATTTACCGCTTCACTTTTTTTGCAGGTATAATTTATTGCGGCGAAAATTTCCGGCAACATCTTTTACTGGATCACCTGTTCTGTCTGATGCTGGGTTTGATTTGCTGAACAAACTTTTAACCTATGACCCTGAGAAGGTATCATTTTGCAATTGGACAATCATGGTCTAATCAATAAATTATTTTTTAAATGAAATTCTGGAATATTGTGCAGCGGATAACTGCCGAAGCAGCTCTTAATCATGACTGGTTCCGTGAAGTTCCCCTTCCGAAGTCTAAAGATTTTATGCCCACTTTTCCTGCTCAGCATGCTCAGGACAGGTATCTTAACTGTGACTTTCAGAACTTTGATTATAAGGGCTAACTTTATGAAAAGCTAGCCAACTTTTTTCAAATATCTATATTGGGTAAGATTGTTTTTTTCCCACTATTCTGAGTAACTGTTAAACGTGATGCTTGTAATTAGTCAACCTGGGGCAGATGTGAAGAGAACTGTTTTCTGCAACACTCAGTCACTCACTGAGCAAAATAGAAAAATTGAAAGTCGGTTAGAGTACAAGGCAATTGAAAGTTGAAATTTCTGTGAACTTTCTTATCGTAATTATATATTTTTTTGTTGTTGTTGAAAGGGGGTTTATCCCTTTTTATGAGTGGGAAAATACTATGTTACTCAGCACAGAGATTTGAGGAAAGTTGGTTACCTTTTCATGCAATTCTTCTTTCAATAATAAGTGAAGTAGTGAACCCTTTTTTTTTTGGAATTTTAAGAAAAGGTTTTGTTGGTTATTAAGTTATTTGTTTGTTCACTTCAGGCGCATGCGGAGGGTCATGAAAAGTCCCGATCCCTTAGAGGAGCAGCGTCGGAAGGAGCTGCAGCAAGCTGAATTGGGGACGAGTGGCTTGTTTGGTTAGGTTAAGGGTGTGATGAAGCTTTGATATCAATGAATTCATTTTTTTATGATGTACTCACAAATTGACATTGTTGACGTGAGCGTACATGTACTGAATGGAAGTGACATCATTGGTTTGAGATGATCATCCATTTAGCAGGCACCCATCATCATCTGGGTTGAGAGATTACTTCTGCTTCCCCTCTCAGCTCTATACATAGCAGGTTGACTTCTTTGTGCAAGGTGTTACTTTTTAGCAGAAGGTTTCTTTGGAACTTGTGTTTGTAACATATTTTAGCTGGCTTACTGTAAACAGTTCACAGATTTGGATTTAATACCATGAAACATGGATTTTTATTATACTGTGTTTTATCTCTTCTTAATAATCGTATTGTGTTTGCAAGAGGTGGTTGGTGTAGCATGGAGGTGGCGTTATTAGCTTTTCATTGACTGGAGTATTTTTCAGAAAATGTGCTATTTCAAGGTAATATATCCCAATAACATGGAGTGCTGTATAGGGTACATGATTGGTTGTCAATTGGCAATTGAGTTTTTTTAACCGTTTGCTTTTGTTTTCAAGTAATTTTCTCTTGCTTGGGTAGTCGTAGTTTTTGTTTTTTAAGATTTGAAATCCAAGAGATATATTTCTAGACTGAAACCTGTGTGATATCATCAATTGGCTGTGAACTTGTAATGTACTGACTATTTGACTCTTGATGGTATTGTCTTGTCACTTTTGTACTGCTGGGGTTCCAGTGCTTTTGCTTATTATAAGGAAGCTACTTATGCTGGGTGTACAATCTCTAAATGAATACGGAGTACTTTGCGTGTCAATTATGACACCTAAAGTTATACAGTATTGTTTTAATGACATTATATTTGTTTAATCAAAAGATTTTTGAGGGTTTATGAATTAAAAGTACACTCTGTCCTACCATTGACCTGTTCGACCAGTTTTTATTTTATTATATTTTTTGCTGCTTTGATATAAAACGCAACCCAAATCGACCTATCTACAAGTAAATGGATTGAATTTACCCCCTATAATTAAAATACTTACTGTGATACACATGCAAGAGCTGTCAACATTTTTGAAGTTTCAAGTCACTCCTTGCCAGACATAGTTTTCCTCTAATTTGTTGCTGCAGTTAGGTCTTTGCAATGTAATTAGATGTGTATGTAATTGGGTCACGGTGATGGTTTCTAATTCTGGGTGATATAGATAGCATATTGGAGTCTTTGTCCTGCATACCTTATGGCCTGATATTTGATAAGAAGTTGATAATTTTCCAATCACCTGATTTATCAAGACAACCTCACATTTGGTATATTAATAGGGGAATAAGTGGAAGTGCATTTTTGCATGATTGCCAGTTATACTTATTTTATTATGTGGCTAGCTCATTGTTAATATAGTTTAACTGGTTGTTTCCTGAAGCATGGAAGTGCATCATAGATCTGGTCTATGCATTTCTTTTTCTTTTTTTTTTTAAATTTTATGATGCGGGTGATGCAAGGTTTTTGTATCCTGAACTTTTATGACACCTATAATGTCACTGCAGTATGAAAGCAAGCAGGTTGTGGAGGTCACCCTGTGCAGCTTGGAACGTTTAAAATTTTCATGTAATTTCCCATTCTTCAGGTATTTTTTGTCCTTTTAAGCCTCATCATCGTAACTTCTCAATCTCTATGTTTCAACCGTTTAGTGTCTACCTTCTTAGAGTTGTCTAACTTTGTGTGCTAGGCACTTCTTTTTGCTAGGAAACTTGTTGTTTGACCTTGTGTCTGAATCTTGTCTTATCTCTATCATAGAGATTACTATTCCGACTCATTTATTAATAAAGGGTTTGTGCTATGAGTTATGTCTAACCTGTCAAACAGGTAAAATAAAAATAGTTAGCTTAAATGGAAATGGGTTAAATGAGTTAATTTCCGCCATTGGCGTCTCGTAAATACTTGTATATTTAAAATATTTGAAGCATCACTTAAATCAATGTCGTTGTAATCATATTTGCACTATGTATTTATAGAAAAATATTAACATATGGGCAAAAAGAGTTTTGGGTCAAACCTAGCCAAACTGTACGCATAAGTATCTGTAACCAAGCCAATCTTGTTGTCACCACTAACCATCATAATCAGGGGAAAATTTTTGAAGGGATTAGATTGTAATGAAACCTGTCTACTGGTGCCTCTATTGGGGGCAATCGGTTTTCTATCGCAACATTTTTTGCATTGTGGTAGTTAAGTTGTGGTATTCGTAGCTTGTGGTAGTTAAGTTGTGGTATTCGTAGCTTGTGGTAGTTAAGTTGTTGAGATTTAAGAAATTTACACTGATACTTCTTATAATGTACAGAGTACTAAACAAGTTGTTTTCTGAATTGAGTTTCTTCTTTCATAAAATCATTCAACCTGGAGACAATAATATTTTGGATAAGTTAATAGGTTAAAGTTGGTTTAAGCTTGAGCTGTACGTTTGGGTGTCTTTTGAAGTTAAACGTGTTAATGTAATACTCGACTTGAAGTAGAAAAGAAAAGCTTGAGCTGTATGGTTGGGTGTCTGTTGGAGCTAACCGTATTAGTGTAATACTCGACTTGAAGTAGAAAAGAAAACGAAATATCTTGAGCTGTACGTTTGGGTGTCTTTTGGAGTTTGTATATTTTGTCTATAAGCAGAAATAAAAAACAAATCCCAAACTCCGGTCTGTCATTTGAAATCCTTGTGACAAAATTTGAATATCCTAGAAATCAAAGGCTCGAATTAACATTTTTCTTGCTTTTCGCCTCTGTATAATGGTATAATGCTTGAACCACAATGGCACCATGTTCATTTGCGTTTTACATTTTCCTTTTTGTTTTCTGGTATGATTCGAGTATTTATTTCCCATATAAGCATATAATATAAACTATAAAGGCAAGAGCATAATACAGATCAGGTTATGACCGTTTGATCCAACCTGATAGAACCATCCTGAGCGTGTAAGCTTGGTTAATTGGGACAATTTGTTTAGCTTGTCTTGATTCACACTCCTGGGAGACTTAAATGGTGCCACCTTTGAACTTCTTATGATCCCTTTCTTGTAAAGAGAAGGCGGATCGTTAGAGTACTCACTACGGCAGACAAGCACTTTTGTCACATCGTCACCTCAGTTTTTCAATACTTTTTTCCCCTCAACCACCTTTTTCCGATTGTCGACCTTTAATAACCACTATCACCGCTTTAAAGTCTCCCCTAAAAATAGTATTCCCCTGAAAAACTGTACATCTTGCTTTAAATGTAGTACATCAATCATTAAAGAGGAAAAAAAAAATGCTTGGTGTTGTGCTACCGAGTTGAGGACCCCGAAACAGGCTAAGAAAAGCCCACTATAAAACCATGAAGAAAGGTGCCTCATTGCTTAACCTACCCCCAAGTCGCAGCTAGTGGTCTTGATGTGCATCCTCTCATCACACCTTTTATAGTCTTTGTTATTTTTACGTGTTAAGTATGGAATATCAGGTAGCAAACAACAGAATATTCGTTTGACAAACTAGTGTATGGTTAATGGTTATAGTTATAAAATAACGTAATTGTTTGTATTTTAATTTAGTGCAAAGAAATTGTAAGAGATTTGAAAGCATGAAAAGCTTTTATTGATGCATTGTAATGTACGAGACTAATTGAAACTGGGGAGTGGGGACATACAGCTAGTCACGTGTACATATAGAAACGGGCAAGACATGGTGCGACATGTTGGTTGTTTCTTTTCAATTCATTTGTATTTCACAACTTCTTGTCTATACCCGTTTACTTGCAATGATTAAGAGAATAAGAGGTGATAAACTAGAATATTTGTCCCTTACTAGAGGATCAATGAATCTGATTTGTACTTTTAGTAGTTGTATCATGTAAATTGAATGATCGATAGATCTAAATAGATAGACCTAAAAACGTCGGCCTAATAATATGAAGCCCGCATATTGCAAGATGAATAGGAAGAGAACGTAAGAGATGATACTCTAGTCACATGCAACTGAATGACTTAGATCTATCGTTATGTATCAAAACTCTGTATTCGGATAGTTTAAATATAAGTTCTTGAAAAATGTTATAGATGTGTAAAAAGTTTCAAGTGATGAGATACGCTTAAGTTATTATTATTCAACTTATTTTTATTTATAAGAGCATCCACAGTGGGATTGGGCATTACAAGATTTATTTTCAGTGTCATATCACCCTTCTCTTGCTTTTATAAGATACAGACCTTTACACTTTACACTTCAATGCATTGCTTTTTCTTTTTAAATTAACAAAATGATATAACTCTATTGCATCATTGACCAATAGCTCAATTTTGACAAACCGTTTGGTATATTGAGTTATTGGCTCCAATGAAATTGATTTTTTGTAATTGATTGCTCTAAATTCGTTGTAATCCCACCATTTTCCTTGATGAGTTGATACACCAAATAGTTTTTAAGGTTCCAAATATAGAATCACTACCTTCTTGCTCCTCATGGTTACCATAGATTCTGTTTTTGTCTTCAACGCTACATTCAAATTCAAATAACAAATTATTTCGCCATAAAATTACAATTCTCACAAATATAATAACTTAAAAAAAAAAATGTCTAATTCTAATTCATCATCAATTAATCCCCAAAATGGATTCTGTTCAAAAACCTCAATTTACCATAGCCTTAAACCTCCATCTCCATTACCACCAAAATCCTCAAATTTATCTGTCACTGATTTCATTTTCTCACTAGCAACCACCACCACTGCCACGTCATCATTAATTGACGCCACCACCGGCCACGACATCCGTTACTCCGACGTACCACTACTTGTACTGAACCTCAGCGTCTATCTCCGTCAAACGCCGTTATCATTATCTAAAAACGATGTTGCTTTCATCATCTCTCCAAATTCATCATGTCTGCCGATTCTGTACCTTTCGCTGTTCTCCATCGGCGTTGTCGTTTCGCCGGCGAATCCTTCCAGCTCGATTCAAGAGATTGCGCGCCAAATCCGAATTTGTAAACCTGCAGTTGTGTTCTGTACGTCGGAAACGGTTGATAAGCTGTTAAACCTAGGGTTTAGTAATCAAATAGTGTTAATTGACTCTAACGAATTCGAATTTTTAATGAAATTAAGAGATGATGTAAATGAAACTAAACCTAATGTCCAAGTGTTACAATCCGATACAGCGGCCATTTTGTACTCCTCTGGAACTACGGGGAATATTAAGGGAGTGAAATTGACGCATCGGAATTTGATATCGGCGATTGCAGGAGCAATTGCTGGACGTCAAGCTAGGTCCTCGCCGGCGGTTTACCTTTGTACGGTGCCGTATTTTCATTCGTACGGATTCGTGTTATGTATAAGAATGATTGCGTTTGGTGATAGTTTAGTTTCGATAGCCAGGTTTAATTTAGGGTTGATGGTGAGGTTGATTGAGGAATATAGGGTTACACATTTAGCCACAGCACCGCCGGTGGTGGTGGCGTTGGTTGACGGGAACAATGAGCATTTGGTTCACGGCATTGATTGGAAGTCTCTAGAAATGGTGTTTAGCGGCGGCGCGCCGATTACTGTTTCTGTAATTGATAAATTTAAAAGACAGTTTCCTAATGCGTCGTTGCTGCAGGTTTGTTACGTAATCACTATCAAATAAGAACTTATATATAGTTCGAAACTAAACATAATTATAAACTGTAAAACTTAACACCATATGATGGTTTGAGATGAATACACAAGTTTTCTTATGTATATTTGAGTTCTTAGAAATGGTTTTATAACAAAATTAATGAAAAAATGATAACGACATCAATACGGAGTCTTTAAAAATGGTCTTTTTCTTTCCTTTCTAAAGATTAGGACTGTTATTCACAAAATCTAAATAATAAACATAATATGAAATGATGTTGTTGACTCATGGTCAATGGTTTTTAGGCGTACGGATTGACTGAAACCACAGGTGGGATCTCACGAGTTGCTGGACCGTATGAGAGCACGATTGTTGGCACTGTGGGGCGGCTCATAGCACACTGTGAAGCAAAGATAGTTGATCCCAACACCGGGGTTGGTTTGCCTCCTATGAAACCTGGTGAACTATGGGTTAGAGGTCCATCTGTAATGAAAGGTGAAAAGCATCTATTTCTGTTGTCTCTATAAATTTCAATGTTTTTACTGCATGATAAGTTGATGGACAAAAAGTGTTTAAAATGAACTCAACACCCCTAAAAAGTTACCCATTTTGCCAACTTTAGGTTTTAAATGAAAATGTATTGGACCACATTGTATTGATTGTCTCGGTCAACATGGTTTGGTTTGGCACTTTGTTGTGCTAGTTAAAACTGTTGCAATTAAATCTACACTTATATATATAGTTATGTATATATATTTGACTCTTTATATGTTGATTATTTTGGATAACACAAAGTTAAGTTGAATGGGTTGGTTTAAATTTGGTGATCAGGATATGTTGATGACAAAGAAGTTATAGATACAACGGTGAACTCAGATGGATGGTTGCGAACAGGTGATCTTTGTTACTTTGACAATGAAGGCTTCTTATTCGTTGTGGACCGGCTAAAAGAATTGATCAAATATAAAGGCTATCAGGTACGTTGTGCAGTCGTGCATTCGTATCTTCATAAGTTATAACTGAAACAAAAGGTGACATCTTTGACCAACACACTTGGGAAACGTTCAATTAGGTTTCTATTTTATCTCAACTGGGCAAACAATAATTAAGCTTGAATGGGAATGGGTCAATTGGGTTGAATGGGTCAAAAATGTTGAGAGTTGCCCAAAGTAAAGTTATTATGCATTCGGAAGATTTAGATCATTACTGTAGGGATTTTGCTTATATTACTATAATCATAATTAACACATTTATAATTTGTTAAAAATCTAAGAAATCGAGGAAAATGCTGTCTGTCCATCTCTTGACCCCTTCTTTTTGCCACCTCTAGCTGAAAAGTTTCCGTCTTTCTGATCTATTTGCAACTGATGTAGGTACCACCAGCCGAATTGGAACACATTCTACATTCACATCCTGACATTACTGAAGCAGCAGTGATTCCGTATGCATTTCACCGCTTAATTTTTGAAGTACACAAACAATTCAGTACCAAACTTTGTAATCGTACGTAAATACGGTGTGTGTAATTTGACAGGTATCCAGATGAGGCTGCAGGGCAAGTACCTATGGCCTATGTGGTTAGGCGAAAAGGAAGCACCATTGATGAAACACAAGTGAAAGAATTTGTGGCAAAACAGGTACACACTTTATTTCTTAACTTTTTCTTATTGCTGATTTAAACCCTTACTAATGTAACTTAAAATCAACTGAACTAGGTTGCCCCATACAAGAAACTAAGAAGAGTTTGTTTCATCGATTTGATTCCAAAGAATGCTCCAGGAAAGGTACTGAGGAAGGACTTGATTAAGCTGGCTCTTTCTGGTGTCATTTCTAAGCTCTAAGAAATAATATCAACTTAAATCTATAATGCGTACAAAAACTTGAATCATATGTAAAGATGTTTGTCGATTTGGATTGTATTTAATTTGCCAGTATGTAATATGAATAACAGCTAATTTTTGCTCCCAACATTTATACAAATCACCCCAAATAATTACTTCCCAAAAATAGCTTCTTTGGTCACAAGTTTAATCCCCCTAACCCATAACTCAGCCATCTCAACACCACCTTCACACACAAAATGCACCTCTTTGTTCTTAGTCGTAACCACCCGAAACAACCCAGCCTCATCACCGTCGTTTTTCTTTCTCCGGTTCCACCTAAACGAAGACCCTGGGCCCACCTCAGCCTGTTTACACACCACATTCCGCCTACTTGATTTCCCCCATCTCAATAACCCACTCCCTTCAACCATAACTAACCTTTTGTTATGTGGACTCCCTTTACCCCCTTTACAATGTTTCTTGACCCGAACCCCGCCCAACACGAGCCCGCGAGCCAAATGGTCTAATAGGACTCCTTCAGCATCATTTCCGACACCATTTACACGTGATAACTTGAGTGCGGTTTCGTGTCTTGCGTTCTCGATGTCACAAATGGCGCCTTTCGTGATCAAAAGCTTGCACATCTTCCCATGTCCTTCTTTCGCGGCTAACATAAGTGGCGTGTATCCGTCACTATCAGGGGCATTTAAATCAATTTCACTGTTTGTTAATGATTCGACTTCATCATAATCACCCCTAGAAACCGCACGATGAAGGGTGTAAAATCCGTTGTTATACGAGTTGGGCGTACCCTTAGTAAAGCCATACTCGTGTATAACCTTTTCAAATGCACCACAATCTACACGTGCTTCGGATAAACTAATTGCGGTTTCGCCATACTTGTTTTGAAGGTTAATGTTCGCGCCAGCATAAACAAGCAACCGAAACGCCTCCACATGCCCATTTATAGCTGCAACCATAACTGCTGAGTACCCGTTTTCATCTTGTTCATCGAGGTCAACAACATTTAATTGGCCAACAATAATTTTCAACGATTCAATATCATTTACTCGTGTAACAAACATTAAAGTCGAGAATATAGAAGCGTCGGTCGAGTAAAGAATCTTCCCGGATCGAACCACCTCTAAAATGACTCGCCTTAACCCGAGTGTCCATCCAACCGATCCAGCAATTGACTGAACACATTGGTTAGCTTTATTAACCAGCCCGAAATCAGCACCCGCTCCTACTAGTAGCTTAAGGCAGTCAACATATTTATGTCTTGCACATATCATTAACGCGGTCTCCCCTGTTTCTGTTTTCGGGTCAAGGTTACAACGTGCGTCAACCAAGTGGTTCAGGACCCCATGATAACCTAAGCATGCAGCCAAATGGATTAACCGGAACCCAGTTCCATGGATGGTTCGAATAGGTAGCTCAGGGTCAGCACCACATTTTAACAAAACAGCAACTGCTTTTAAATTTCCACAAAGGATGGCATGGTGGATAATTGTTCTTCCGAAATGAGGAATGTTTGGGGAGATATATTGTAGTAGCATGTTTAAGATTGTACCGGTTTCTTCAAAATACTCAACAGCGCACCATGTAACGCTGTATGGCTCGGCCAGTCCTGCACCTACTCGAAATTCTTCTCCTGTGGTCATGTCCCATGACCATGCTCCTAGGCTCACCTTGGTGTCGGTTCTCGCACCAGCCTAGTCAAGAGACAACATTTCTCAGTATTATAATGTGGCTTTTATTGCTTTTGTATCGACAAAAAGTGGTGCCAATTCGACCTATTTACTTATGAATGTCAATGCATAGACCTGCTAAATCACTTTGTTCAGAATATTATTATTAGTTTACTGATATATTTTGTGTAATCATATATGACACATGAAATATAGATATGACAAAATTTTACGCATAACCTGTCCATTTGGGATGATCCCAGCCCGTTTTAACCATATAAAAAGTTACTTGTTTTGACCATTATCCAACCCATAAAACCTGCCCAGTTTGCCACCACCCACGGGTTCAAGAATATTAATCATCCACAAAATTTTTGCAAATGCTTATTGAACTTTACCTGCAAAAGAAGCCGGACAATGGAGATGTGCCTATTAACTGTGGCGGCAACAAGGGCGTTACAACTCACATCGGCATGTAGAAAAGGCTTGGATGACTGAAGCAAAACTCGAGCAGTTCCATTCATGTCTACTCCACACTGCAAACAAACATATAAACATACACATAACATTTCTTAAAAAAAAGAAGGAATGTAGAACATTTTAATGAAATACTATACTGGTTTCAACATGTACCTTCAAAAGTGTATCAACAACATCAACAAATCCTCTACACGATGCCATGACTAACGCATGGACTGCAACATTAGAACGAATGAGCTCAGATGCTATGAGAGTTTTAGCCGGCCTGGCTAAACCGAGGTGGCTAGCTTCTAGCAAAGCCTCCTCACAAGCAAGTTGTGAAGCTCCACCTTCAAGTAACAACTCTAGTATCTCAACATGGTGTCCCCTAACTGCTGCTGTGGTCGCGTACCCACGGAACAATTTCTTGTTTACATTAGCCCCAAAACTCTAGGATTTAGTATCAAAACAGTTAAAAAGATGAAACAATAACCATGGTAATTTTCAGTTTTTGAATTTAGTTATAGTTGAAGGTACATTAAAATGAGTCTTGAATAATAAGAAGTTATGATGATCATTTAATTAAGCATTAACTCTGCAAATTTGACCAATAATTCAGAATTCAAATTTAGAAACCATCACCTTCAAAATCCAATTAATAATACCTAATAAGTGCCTCTAATTAAAATATTTTTTAGAAATTACTCGAACATTGAAAGAAATAAAAAGGTAAAATATCATGAAATTTATATGACAAATTTGTTCTAAAAGCTTAAGTTGAAAACCAGATTATATGCTTGAATTGTTTCTTAAGGTACTCAAAACTGTTTATTTCACTTCAATTTGGACAATCAATCCGAAAAACAACAAAACTGACTATCAGTTGTATTAAAATGCGATAAACAGATTACAAGTTTTATCAAGCGTTTCCAAAAACCGATCATCTTACCAGTAACTTTCTAACGAGGGTCGCATTTCCAGAATGAGCAGCAAGGAACAAAGCAGTAACATCCGTTTTAAACTCTTCAAACTCCACTCGAACCTCGCTTGCAGACTCATCACGTAACACGATCTCCGTCTTCTTTGATTTCAAACACACGGTTCCAACAAAGTTTACATCAACAAAAGGATCTGCTAAACACTCGAATGCAGGCTTCTGATCATTAACATGTGCAGCTTCAACGAGTCGTTGTGAGATTCTTTCTTGGTAATCTTCTACCGGAAATACTTGTTTCACAGCCAAGTATCCAGTACCCGGTGTGGATCCACCAGCGTTGTACACCGTCATATTTTTTGGTATGTATGATGAGTGAGTAAAGAGTGTATATAGGAGGGAAAATAGTTGAGACATGGTGTGTTTATATAACCTGTTTTCTTAACCGTGTTTACATATAATAATAATGTAACGAATATATCTTTACTTTGTTGACTGATTATTTTACATATATATCTTATGTAATTTATTATATCTAATATCTAATACTATTTATATTTATAAAGCATCGAATCTTAAATCTTAAAATATAATTAAAATTACTAAGCTTCTCCTATTCTACTCAAAAATGAAAATGACTTTAAGAAGAAAAGTTATTTATTTCTACGTTTGAGCATGCTCAAATGAAGCATCTAGCTAATCTTTGATTACGTTTAAAATATTTTTTAAATCCATTGAAATATCATCTACAAAATAAAAGAAATTTTACATTCTATTTAACGAATATACAATTATACGTAATAAAAATAGATAATTAGTTGTCACCACCTCTTCATACCGTCACCACCTCTTCATACCGCCGCAAACACGGTGATTATCTTGAAAATGTAAGATATGCTTTAACTTTACAAGAAAATAACAAAAGGAAAAAATGTCATATTATTGCTTATAATTATAATAATCTAGTAACGGTAAAGAGGATCATTTGAAAAACGGTGAACAAAGTCGTTGGCGTTACATGACCGGATTAGGCCGGCAAGCTTTTGGGTCCCATTTTATTTAATGTTAAATTAAATAATAATTAACCAATTGATTGATGTTATATATTTGAGAAAGAATTAGCTAAAAAAAATTATCCTATTGATACAAGTACAACTAATGCATTTTATTTTAGATTTTGTTAATGTGTATTTAATGAAGTCAAAATTTTCTTATATATTAATATTTGCATTTAATATACATTAATTTTAATCTAATAATTACTTTTTTTATGCATATATTAGTTACAATTATGACATTTATGGAAATTAAGGGTTCATTAAGTGCACATTAACGTGTACCACTGGAGCACACGTTAACAAAACCCTTTTATTTTAGTGACTTTTGAGTACGAGAAATTTGATAGATAATAGCATCAAAAATGAATAATTATCCAAGAAGAGGGGGCAGACAAACTGAAAATTAATACTCAACAATTTACCAAAAATAGAAAGTCATAGATAGATATAGATATGTTATTTAAAATGTGACAGACTCTTGAAGAAATCTAAGAATTTAGCATAAGGATGATGCTTTTGATAAATAACTGCTTTAGAAACAATTCATCCCATCTTTCATAATGTAAATGTGATCTAGGTATTCGATTTGCAGGTGTTTTCTGGACACAAGAAGAACACATGATCAAAAGGCGATTGGCAAGGGATTGCTGGAAACTATGTAATTTCAAGAACACTGACTCAATTTAATTATTTGATATGCCGAGCTACATTTAGTCTAGCGTCTTTGATATGGTTGCCGATGATGCACATATCTTTCCGGCTTAGATATCTACTTCAGTTATCATATATAGTGTCAATAACATACAAGATATATCCCCTAACAATATATACGACAGTTTCACATCGAGTGTAAAAAACAGGGACAGAACTGGACATCAGAAGCAGATAACTTGGCTAGTTGCTATCCACATATAGTAGTAACTTTTTGGTCAAAATTGTGCAGATAAATATTCAGCTACAGCCTTTTATGCAGATAAACGTATGGATCTAACAAAACGTCCAGGTTGTCTTTGAGAATACTTGTAACCATGTTTATCATACATGGGTTGTTGACTTGTTTCGATTCTCAACAAACATAAAATGTATATACTAACACTAATCCGTCTTTTCAACCATATAATCAGCTAATGGGTACAAAACTGGCCTATATGAGTTGGCTAACAGCAATGACCCTAAAGATGCCTCTAATAGGGAACCAAATAGAGCGCTGCAGGATGGGTCATATGCTAAAATTTATGATCCTGGTGATGTGCAACATACAGACTACCTTCTTATTCAGACACACTATCTAAAAATGTATAGAACATTGTATTTTACAACAACGAGATACAAAATGGGTATATAAGGATTGAAATAAAATTCAGGCAAAATGACCTGTATGTCGACGTGTATCTGTATCATAGTATATTAAAGTGTCGCTGCCTCAAAAGAACTCAAAGCCTTGATGATGGATTCATAGACCTTAATTCCCTCCAAAAAAACTGTATCCTTCAAATACTCGTTATGATCGTGAAGTAAAATTGGGGTGTTCTTCATTGGAGAAAACCCAAGTGTAGGAATACCAAGCCGTCGCAAATATCTAGCGTCTGTAGTTGAAGCCAATATTTCAGGCTTTGAAAGTTCCCCACCACACGCTTCGACAGCATCTTTGAAAACCGTCCACCACGGATTCGATTCATTCGTGGCAGTCATTAAAGGCCTGCCCATAAAATCTCTCAAAGGTCCTTTCTCAAGGATATGATAACTCATATTCCTAGTTGCAGGCGCCCATTCATCAGCAATCCGCTTTTTCAACAGATCTGGATCAACGGTTGGTGGCAACCGAACATCATAACCTGCTTCCGCCTCAGACGGTTGCATGTTCATCGCAAACTTCCCGTCCCCAGAAGAAATACCCGCTTTTAAATAAACTGGGTTTGCTGAAATAACCTCGGAGTTCGCGAACACTCCGGCTTTAACCAAATTAAACTGATTTTCCCTAAACTTTGACACAACCTCGACGCTTTTCATTAAATTCTCCATTGCGCTATTATCGTACATCCGTGAACCGTGTCCCGGCATACCAATAGCTTTAATAACAAGATTCCAAGGTGCTCTATCAGCATAAAAAACCCGGTATTGATCATTAGGCGAAGCTTGTCCCTCGTCTAGAAAAAACCCAACGTTTAATTCTTTAAACTCCTTTGATTCAACAAATTTGGCCATCCCATCGAACCCGCCAATTTCTTCTTCAGGCACATAACATATATGGATTGTTCGAATTGGTTTGAACTCGGGGTTTTTTTGGAGGATGTTTCTAATGGCTTCTAGGTACTGAATGGCGATGCATTTGTCATCCTGTGCACCACGAGCGAAGATTTTCCCGTCGTCTTTGAAAGCAGAGAAGGGAGGGTGGGACCACTTTGCGGGTTCAGCGGGCACGGAATCAAGATGGGAGTTGAGGAGGATAGATGGAAGGGACGGGTTTAAGCCGGTGAAAGTGACGAGAAGGAGAGGTTTTTGCGGGGTGGTTAAGTAGAGTGTTTGGGTTTGGAGATTAGGAATGGATTTGGCTAAGGCATCTAGATAGGAAACCGCAGTGGAGTAGTCTGGGTTGGGGTGGGCAGTGTTTATTCTGAGGTATTGTTGAAAGCGAGTAACTGCGTCTTCAGGTTCATGCTGCATTGTTGGTGAGACGAGAGCTAGGACGATGAGTGCGCGCGTGAGAAAGCTTACGAACCTATGGTTGTACCAAATTGGTTTAACCATGGTTGTAACTCGCCGCATTAACCTGAAATGTTTAGCATTCGACTTAATGGTAGTTACATTTTTGATAGCTTACTAACTCGGTCATTACAGTTTTGATAGCTTACCACCCCCCCCCCCCCCCCCCCCCCCCCCATGTGATTATTCTAAAGATTTGATACTACTTGACTTGAAGAACATAAAAAGGATTGATATCAACGTAGTTAGTGACTAAATTACAGTAGTTAACTTTTCTTCAAGGCAAACAAAAAAATTGAGGATTAAATCAGAAAGCTTAAGTTAGATTGAACTTACAGTTATTGACATAAACATATAAATAAAACAATAAATACGAACCCTAGAAATGATAATAATAAAATATTTTGTGGTTTTTAGTACCTGTGATTTGTTGTTGCTGCTGCTGATGTTAGAAGACCGGAGCCCGGAGGTTGACTGAGACCACCGGTTAGTTGCCGGTGCCGGAGAAATGTTGGAATCGAGCAGAGAGTAAGAGATGAATCACGTGAGATGATTCTGATGTAACAGGATATAATAAGTAATAACGATTAAATCAAATCATTTAAGAATATTAGAAATAATGAAATCATAATTTAGTGGTACGATTCAACGATTGTGTGAACACAATTATGGATCATCTTTGCAAAGAAATACTGTATTGTTTTTATGAACCAAGCATGTAAAAGGTATCGACGAGTGACAAAATGCGTAAAAAATAGTAGCGTACTACACTGATAATTTATGTTATTAACGCAATGTTAACTTAATCACGGGTAATTTGAGGAATGATAAAAGAGAAAATTACAAAAACACCTGTATTTAGTTGGAAGAAAAATAGGTGTTTTCTAGAAAAATTTTTTAAAAAAAGTAAAAAATTAGAAAACACATTCAAAATGGGTATTTTTCAGAAAAATTTTCTAAGAAAATAGAAAATTCACTTTTCCATATTATAACTAGGAGTTGGAAAATATGAATAAGTTTTTCACTTTTTTTCCTTATATTACTTCCTCCATTTTTCTAATTTATTTTTCAAAAACCTTCACTTAACATCATTTTTTCAAATTGGAAAATCATTAATTATTGAACACATTTTTCAAATTTTTACCACTTTTCTACAAAACAAAAACTCTTTTCATTTTTTAGAAAATTGAAGATAGAAAATTGTGAAAAAATTTCTACAACTAAACACACGACATTATACTTCTTTTACTTACTTTTTACCAAAATACTCTTTTAACCCTCGTCATTATTAGCGTTAATAGCGCTAATAGACCTACCAAAAAAATGCAACAAACAAAAACTGACACGTGTCCTTCCCTCCCCGTTTGTGCTCGGCAAGTCATATCAAATGGGAAGATGCCACTGATTATTAATGTCTGACCTTTCATCGCCGGATCACATCAAATGAGAAGATAACGGTGATTATTGAAACTGAATAGCAGTTCCCAATCATTTTTCGTCATATGTCTAGCTAATGAGACCCTCTCACCTACCATATTACCAGAGTAATTAATTTATTTATTCTTTTTTATAGCATTTCTCATTTTTACTTTAACCCTACTTTCTTTTAAAAATGTACATTTTTCACAAGACATCTGCTGTACTCTTACAATATTTATAACTTTTTGTTTTGATTTTCATTGAAAAATTGAATTTGGAAGACGAAGTTAGAATCTTTTTTTTTTTTTGTTTTGGAGGTTCCTGAAAATTAGTAAATGGAAGTTATGAGTACGATCTACCAAGATGTGACTTATGTTTGCCTTTAAATATAAGTTATTCGAGTTTGATGAAACTCACAACTAAAAAAAGTAAAGTGATGGGATGGGGAACGTACAAAGAAGACCAAAGAAAGAGAAAGAAAAGTAAATATGGTTGTTGAAACATTAATAAAGAGTGTCATCTTCTCATTTGATGTGATTCGGCGAGGACAAGCTGCGAGAGGAGGATACGTGTCACTTTCTGTTAGTTGCAAGTTTTGGTAGGTCCATTAGCGCCATTAGCGCTAACAATGACGATGGTCAAATGAGTATTTTGGTAAAAAGCGAGTCAAAGGAGTATAATGTAATATATGTGTATGTGTTTTCCTAATTTTCTCTTAATAAAAGAACATGAAGAAAAGTGGCTCTGCGTCATTTAAATTCATTTCTCTAGGGAAAAAAAACTCAATAATGTATGTTTACTTTTATTTACGTGTGTACTCTTTATGTCAAAATAACAAACTTGAGAACATACTGTAAATAATGAAGGAATCCAACCATGACTTTGGGTTCTTTATCATTCCGAATTCGATGCACAAGATCATATACTTTCATGCGATTTTGAACCCTATGAAATGAGGTATGGAACTCATTCTCATGTAATGTAAGATAAGATATAAAAGTAAGTTTAATCAAGAATCAAAAAATAATTTGATCTATCAAAGGGTCATTGAGCTAGTGGTATTGATATGACATCAACTATGAAGTTGTAGGTTCAAATTTTAAGATCGAGAGAAATATATATATATTCGTGAATAAACGTGTATACTTGTGGTAGTGGTGTGTCATGCGTGTGAGCATTTTGCCTTTTAAAAAAAAGTTATTTCAATGAGTATCGTCATGTGGATTACATGTACTTATAGAAAAGTACTTGTTAGCAATAATTAGAAGAATACATTAGTGCAACCCTATTACAAACATATTCAAACTTCCATGGAAATGGTCATGAAAGAAATCAAGTATGCAATAGGGGCGCAAATGGCTGTATGATTTGACTCGTTTGTAAATCGTCTTGTTAAACTCTGAACGTTTATCTGAATCTTCAAATGCAGTTTGCTTTGATCGTGTCTTGTATCTGAAAAATGCAACCATGAGAATGCTCATCCAGGTTACACTTTTTTAAAACATAAACACAAAAACAAGCAATGCACAAAGATGTTTTGAAACGATACCTTAGTTGTAATATCAACTAAAAGGAGTGTTCAAGAGATCATAGTGTCCGTAATCATGATAAAGAACACTAACGGGGTTTTCCCTCCCATATTCATGTCCATATTGTGCTATAACTTTGATAGAATTCGACTTCTTATCCCTCATATAAACCATGATAGGTACCCTGCAAACAGAGGATAAAATGTAACAAAAAAGCTTCAGAAAACAGACATCCTATGCAATGAGGTTTTCACATCTATGTTCTATATAATATATAAATGTCCTTTTTAGTTGAGATTCAAACACAGAGTTGCATCAAAATATCAAATTAAAAACTTTAAATTTGTTAAAAAGTATATCATCAGAGGAAACATATATAATTGAGATACACATACTTAAGGACATGTGCGGACATAAGCAGTTCTGGTTCCCCACCCCAGACGTGTGACCGTTTCATATGTGAGATATAAGTCTGAAAATCACCTTCAAGAAACCTGAAAAACCATCGTCTGATAGATGTACGTATTTGCTAATAATGTTTACAGAAGATTGATCAAGGAAGGAATGATTAGTAATCAAACATTTATGTTGAACTAAGTGTCATCTTACCATTCAGTTTCAGTTCGTCTCTTGATCAACTCATTTACAACCTATCATGGTTTGCAACCAAGCTTCCAATTAACATACTGTACTTATCATTTTTAGATCAAAAGGTACACTTTAATAATATTAACATACATTTTTAATTTTTCGTACCTTGTTTCTTAGCTCATCGGCAAGTTCTTGCATAACATTCTCTGTTGGAACTTGCTTTCCTGTTCTCAAACACGCACCAAGTACAACAGATCGAAACAAGCATCTTCCGTCTCCACGAATACCTGCTCATTTACAACAACAAAAAAAGGTGTCCAAACGATAATCAATCATCTATACGTATAAATTTGTTCAACATAAATATACTAATATGATACAACAGCACGTACTGATCACACGCAAATCAGTAGGAAACGAAATATTTTTGAGTTTTGACATGAATGTAACAAAAATTTAGATTGAAATGTGATAATGTTTTACCTGATGGGAAGAAGAATCAAATTGTTTGGAATGTTGAAAGTGGAATGATAGAAAGAATCAAATTCCATATCATCTTTTTTCTCTTAATTTGGCGAATTATTAATTTGTATGGTTCATATTCCATTTAGCCTAAGTTGGCTATTTGCTTTTCAATTCATGGCTAGTCATTTACTGGTTTTGGGAATTTGCGTTACAATTGATTAGGTGTGATGTGATTTAACCTTATGTTATCAGGATATATCGATTCCCATTACAATTTCGGTAATGTAAAAAAGAAAAAAAAGAAAAAACAGAAAAAAAAACAGTTTTAGATAGTGAGATGATGTTCAAATGACGTTAATTACTGGTAATACTGACTCGTTCATAGAGCTACGAGGTTAGTATGTGAAAGACTGGAAGGTAGTATTGAGCACATGTTACTTGGGTGTTTGGGAAGCTTATTTAAGTAGTTTATTGCTTATAAGCAAAAAAGTTAAAAAATTTGAGTTTATTTCGAGTCATCTGACAAATAAGCAAATAAACTCCATAAATTGGTATTATCTAAACACTAATTGGTGAGCTTATTAGATAATAATAAGCAATCAAAATAAGTTAACCCAAACCACCCTAAGTTTCAAAATTAAACCATAACATTTTTTTTTTTAAGGCAAAGGTGTATAAGATATTATATAGGATAAAAAGACATCCTCCCTCCTTAACTTTCGGCCTTTTAAGAAGCTTTGTCCGAATCTATTGGCTACAATCATAGGATTAACAAACAAACCTTAAACTTCCCTTGTCAATTGGCACCTAATTTTCCGACATTTTTATCGTACCTCATCTCTTCGATCCAAATTGAACCTTTTGTAACAACCCATGGCTTCCTCCATGTCTTTATCGACAACAAAATGTCTTGTTCATCGGCTTCATTTCATCAAACAATAATTTTCTGGGTCTCGTTTCCATTTCTATACGAACACATTTCTTAGCATTTAACGGCCTCCTATCGGCCAACCTAGAGCCGATTCACGACACTACAATGACCCCTCATAGACGTCGATTATTGTCCACTTTTGGAATGTTGATTTTATTAATTTTCCAAAATGTCATGAAAAGAATGCACATTTCCACAACCCCAAATGGTAAAAAGGCGAAAATATTGTACGGAATCGAATATCATTGTCTATCGATACTCTCGTTTTTTGATGATCATATCATAGTAATCGAAAATATAATTGAGACCCTTTTTCCATCATCAACCCGTGTGTTTGACAAGATCGATGACCTTCTCAAATTCTCCGAATCTTTACCTCCAAAACTCGATGATTTTATTGACCATGACGTACCAACATTTATGCAACGGATACCTTTTCTTGATCGGGTTTTCAAAAAAGACGACAAGGAAATCGTCATTGATATCACGTGTCATGGTTATAGAGTTGAGCCCGAAAAATCATTTGAATGCGAAAATGTGTCAAAACCGTGCCGTGAAGAAAATGAGACATTTGGTAAAGAATATGTTACCAATACTTCTTACACGGATAGTGATTTTAGTGGTGACAAAGTGGTCGAAAATGGAATGCAAGAGATTAATGTTGATTCGGGTAACGAAGATGAGAAAATGGAAGATGCTAACGGAGATATGCTATATTCGGCCAGAACTACCAGTAGTAATATGGATGAAACACTACAATCTGATGATCAAATTATTGAGCTATTCGAAACGAGTTGGCACTTGTCGCCACGGGCCCTATCGAGCTCATCGTCCGATATGAAAAGCCTTTGTCGCTCGTAATCCTAGAATTGCTAAACAAATTTAGAATATTTTGAACTTTCGTTAGATCCATGGTGTTTTTTATCTGTGTTAAGAATTCATTTATGTTAGATAATTAAAACCAGATAAATAGTTATGCAATGAAATTTATTTTTAGTATAGAAGTACTGTACAGTAAGTATATGTAACTGATCACAATTTTAGTTCGAGTGTAACAAAAAACCCGGTTCCCGATCCGAAACCGGAAAAAAAACCGGAAACCGAAACCGGTCAAAACCGGTTTTGACCAAAACCGGTTCGGTTTTTGTAAAAACCGGCGGTTTGGGAACCGGTTTGGAGTTTACCGTTGGGAAACCGGTTTGTAACCGGTTTTACCCGAACCAGTTTGGAACCGGTTTTTGTGGATTTCGAAAACTAGCCGTTTTGTATCTGTTGGGTCACAAGGTTCCCAAAACTTAGATACAGATTAAATAACAGTTATCTCAACGTGTTAGTTTATATCCAAGTTTTATATCAAACAAGTTTAAATTAATCTAGGCGGAAAACAAGATTAATTTTAACACAGAGTTTATTATGAATCAAAGTATTATTCACAATAAAGTGTTTGTCTCACAAAGATGACAAGGTATTCAAACCCACACAGATGGTTTGAATACGATCCAAGTAGTATACAAAGATACAGTTATCACTACAAACTTCACAGTAAGTGTGGTAATGCTTTAGCCTAAACTCAAAGGTCTAGTATACTAATTCTCTTGAATTTCTTGGATGATAGCAGTGCTTTTTGAACTGCTATTTATAGAGTTGGATGTAACTCTATATTATCCAGCTTACATAGTTGTCCAAGGGATAACAGATGCATCTTGGGCAACTTTGCACGCCTTCCTTTTTGCTTTTCTTGGAAATAGAAAAAGCAAAAAGGTAAAAGGTTTCTTTGCTGAGAAGAGAACCTTTATATGATGTTTGACCTTTCTCAAACATCTTATCAGTTATATCTAGCCTAAGGAAAGAAGAATATCTCCTGTTCATTTGTACTTTCATTCTTCAATCTGTGCTCTTCAGTCTGTGCTCATCAGTCTGTGATCTTCAGTCTGTGAACTTCAGTCTGTGAAGCCTTCTGTATTCAATCTTCATTCTTCAGATGATGAATTCATAAGTCTTCAGAAAGAGCATGGCTTTCAGTCTGTGAGGATCTTCAGTCTGTGCAGCACAGACTCAGAAACAATTCTTCAGTCTGTGTAGCACAGACTCAGAAACACAGACTCAGGAATTTCACTAAGTTTCCTGAATACAACTAAGTTAGATTTTGACTCTTCAGATTTATAACTTAGGTTTGATCATTGTTTTTCCCAACAATCTCCCCCTATCTGATGATGTCAAAATCTATTTACAAAAGATAATAGAGAAATAATAAATACTAAGGTGAATCATAACATATGGATCAAGACTTATATATATAAAGTCAGAATCACAGTTAGTTCACAAAAATATTACAATTATTACATAAGATTGTAAATCAAAAATTTAACAATCTTCAATCCTTTCTCTGAGCCCTGATCTCTTTCATCTTTTCCACTTTCCTCTTCAACAGTTCTTCCATTTCCTTATCAGATTTGTCTTCAAATTCTTGATACTCTAGGATGATCTTCTTGCAGATATCTTCAAGTCCAATCATCATCCTGAGTTGGGAAAGGTTGTTGAATAACCAGCTGATCAGTCTTCTTCTGAATGGTCTGGCTTGAGAATGTTTGCATTCCTTCAGCAGGGCAATGCAGTGTAGCAGAGACTCTCTATATAGTCCATTTTGATTCTGGAAGCACTCTATCCCATTGATATCTCTATAGCACAGACCTTCAATGTTGTCAGTCTGTACATAAGATCTATCTATGAAAACAATACCTTTGGGTAGAGGATGCTCCCTTCTCTGCTCATTCTCTGTGGATAACCCAGCTGACTTCTTCTTGATTACAAAATTGTTTGCTATGCAAAACAACTTGTACTCTTCTTCTGAGATGAGCCCCAGATTGAGAACTAGCTCAATCAGGTAAGATAGCTCATCCAGAACTTCTTTCTTCAGATCCTTGTCAGTTGCACTCTTCAAAAGATTGGCAATGGATTGCCATTCCTTAAGCCCTAGAGTGTACAGTTCATCCACCCATACCATCTTCTTGCTCTTGGTCAAAGTCAGCTCCAGCTTTAATTTCTGTCCAATCTTGTTCAGATGACATTCTCTGATCTTCTGCTTGAGCTTTGACTTTTGGAAAGTGGCTTGTAGCTTTGGTTTCAGGCTCTCTATCTTCTGTAATCTTATTGACAGCCCTTCATCTTCTTTGATTTGTTGCTCAACTTGACTCATTCTGATCTGAGTCTGTGAACAACTTTCATCTTCTAATTCTTTGGAGAACATGTCAACAAATCTTGCTTCCTTCAGCTTCTGCTCTTCAATTGATAATACATTTAAGTATTCGGTTAAGGTCATACCTTGAGCAGTAGCTTCTTGTTGCAAGAGCTCATCCTGTAGATTTGACAGTTCAGGATTTCTTGTTCCAGCAGCATGATCATCCACCATCTTCTTGATCTTGCTTAAACTTTTCTGCTTGGATAAGGCAATCTCCTTGCCCTTACCCTTATCCATTACTTCTTCCATGGTAGAGCTTGATCCAGGATAAGTGCTTATCAGATGAGCACTTCTCCATTGCATTCTGTCTTCAATCTCACTTCTACCTGGAGGCAGTGTTCTGGTTGATGTGGTTGGTCTAGCAGGATAGGCTTCAGCTTGAATGGCTTCAGCACTGATAATTAGAACATCAGTGCTTGCTGCTGGTTGCTCTGAGCTCTGAGTCTGTGATTGATGTTGTGTCTCAGTTTGTGCAGGTTCAGAAGGCACAAACTGAGACTCTCCAGTCTTGACTTTTGAGGCTCCTTCACCTACACCTCCAAAAGTAGCATCATCTTCATCATCATCTGATCTTCTGAAAACTTCAGACTCAGAACTGCAGTCAGGATTGATGGCATCATCATCATCACCATCATTGTCCTGTTCTTCTGCTAGCTTTAAGAACTGGTCCCAGGTTTTGATCCCCTTCATTTTTGGTTGGGAATCAAAGATATCCCTTTCAGGAATCCTCCTGGCCATTCTTTTCATTTTCCTGGCTTTCTTGATTAACAGAGGTTGAACATCTTCTTCTTCTTCTTCCCTTGGTCTTTTCAACTCCAGCTGACCTTGGGTTGAGATAGTTGCAATTGGGTCTATGTGTAAGACAATGGATGACTCCCCCTGAGTCTGCGTCCTGTGCATGGATGACTCCAGCTGACCTTGGGTTGAGATAGTTGCACTCTTTGCCTCACTCTGTGTCCTGTGCATGGAAAAGCGATCATAGACATTGAGTGGTGTAGTTGTTCCCTCAGATCTAATCCGGTGATAGGATAAGATATCACTGGGAAATGATTGTGTTGCACCTGTTGCCTCAAACAGTTCCTGGTGTAATGGAACAGTATCACTGGCAACTGATGTTGAAGTTTGTATGCCCTCACTAACCATCTGGTGATAAGATGGTAGATCATGGAGCAAAGAAGAGGAGATCTGTACCGCAGTCTGTGACATGACTGGGGCATTGGCAATTTGTGCAGAGGGGTGTAAGAAAAGACTCACTGGAGTGTGAACTAGTGCAGGACTAGTGGTCAATATGGGTCCAGCCATTGTGAGTGGGGTAAAGAGGGGGTTGGTAGTGCTCAGGATTAGAGCATCTTCTTCAATGCATACTACAGGGGTCAGTGTAGCAGCAGCAATGTGGGTATCCAAGCTGACTAAACTAGGTGTAGGTTGGGTCAGTTGGGTAGCCATTGGCACCACAGACTCTAGCAGAGCTGTAATGGAATGGTCTACAGCACTGGAAGGTGTTCTGTTGACATCCAGTTCCATGGATGATGATTCCATTTGTGCTATACTTTTGGGGGTTGAGTCTGGTGATTCCTCCAGAGTGAGTGGTGACTCATCTGGGTTGGTTTGTTTGTGACTCTCTTTTGTGGGTGAGGATGGGCTAGGATAAGAAGGTTGATCTGTATCCATGTCCTCAGAAGAAGAAGAAGTACTACCTGCATCTTCTGTTGAAGATGGAACAGACCTAGGAATGTTTGAGTCTGACTCCAAGTGCACAGACTGAGTTGAGTCTGTATCCCTGGAGTCTGTGTGCTCTGCTTCAGCCACACGTTCTTCAACAGTTTGGGTCTTATTACCCATACTATCACTTGAATCATCACCCTCCATGGATGCAGAAGCAACATATGGGTGATCAATCCAGTGCTGCATAGCAGCAGTGATAGGTGCTCCAGAAAGTGGAACCGGATGGTTAAACACTTTATATGTGAGCACAGGAACAGGTATATCTGCCACTTTATTATTAAAGTACATATATACAGACCCAGTTAACCTGGATTGGATGCACAGGGAGAGTAGCCTTATAAAAGGTACATTATAAATTTTGTTTGACTCATTCACCAGTTTTAAAATTTCTTGAAAATACAACTCTGCAAAGTTGATGTTTAAACCAGTGATGAATGAGCTCAACAGCTGAGTTTCAAACTCATTTAGCTACCCTGTACTACCAGATTTACCTCCTAGACTTCTAATGATGCCAGAAATTAAAAATTTCCATTTGGGGGTGAATCCTGACATCAAAATTGTGCCTTTTCCTTTGGTATATCCAACCAAAGTAAGAGAAGCCCTTGCTGCTTCTTTGGTTGGAATAGGTTCAAAATTATTTCCCAAAGGCAGGTCTAAGACATTCCTAATTAACTCCTGATCAATGGTAACTGCCCGTTTACCATGATCAATAGTACCAGTAATTGCAGTATTGGTACTATTTGAGGAGCAAGTATACCACCATTCCATTAAAAAATGTGGGTATATTTGAGGAACTGTGTTAAAGAATGCTCCCCTTAATGGATGAGCACACATAAAAGCAGTTAGTTCCTCAAACCCTTTATTCTTTTTCGAATCAGGGATGGAAATGGTAGCTACTTGATTGTTGATACAGAGTTTTACCTGTTTCCCTTGTTTGAAGGGTTTAGCCGCAGCGATGTTGGCAGGTGCCGTGTAAACCCATTGATCAGCCATTGAAGAAATTTTAGAAATTTGATTTTGAAAATGGTTGAGCGATTTAGGGTTTAGAAACTCTGTTTAATTTTGGTGTGCAAGTACGAATGAAGAAGAAAAGGGGAAAACATAAATGGGTATTTGTAGAAATTAAATTTCCGTTAAATGGGACCCACTTGGACGGTTTATCCCTGTTTCTGCAACAGTAGTGCTGAGGCACGTGCACTTTTTGTATTGAGCAGATAAATAGACAACAAGCGCCAAAACTTTTAATGATTATTACCATAAAGATGGTTAAAGCATTAAATGCAAGGATATTGTTGTTTATTTATGTTAAAAAAAATAGAATAAATAAATAAATATATTAAAATTAAAAAGCATTTAGTCTGAGTGTATATAATCAGTCTATGCAATGAATCTGGGTGACGTCACACAGACTGAGCCATATGACAGACAGACTAAGAGAAAATAACAGTAGTGACTTGCTACATTAACAGTGTTAATTGTACCAATCTTTACCAGCAGTGCTAAAATACGAATTTATGGGGGCAGTGTTAAAAAGTCTTATCAGTATTAACCAGCAGTACTAAAAGTAATTAGCAGTATTAATACTAATAGTACTAAAATACTAACCTTATGAATTAATAAAGCACACAAAAAAAAAGGTTCTAGTCTGAATGAATATGGTCAGTCTGTGTAGCTAATCTTGAAGAAGTCACACAGACTGAAACATATAATCAGTCAAACTGAGAGAAAATAACATAAGGTATAAAATCTTTTTGGTATTTTCTTAGAAAGTATGTACAAAAACATCTCTTTGTCTGTGCTTTTTGATTGTATGTAGCTGAGAATACAGTTATACAGATTGAAAAGCAGACACAGACTAAGAATTGAATCATACAGATTCAAGGTTTTACTAGGGGTTGAGCATTCCTAGTTGACCAAGCAGATACAAAAATCTATCTTCATTTAAAGGTTTAGTAAAGATATCTGCTAATTGGTCATTTGTGGGCACATATTTGAGAATCACTTTACCTTTCTCAGCACAATCTCTGATAAAGTGATGTCTGATCTCAATATGCTTTGTCCTCGAGTGAAATACAGGATTCTCAGTGATGGCAATGGCACTTTGGTTATCACACATGATTGGAGTTTTTGTAAACACCAAATCATAGTCTGCTAGTTGATGTTGCATCCATAGCAGTTGAGCACAGCAACTACCAGCAGCCACATATTCTGCTTCTGCAGTGGATGTAGCAACAGAATTCTATTTCTTGCTTGACCAACTGACTAGTTTGCCACCTAGCAGTTGACATCCACCAGAAGTGCTTTTCCTGTCTAATTTACAACCTGCATAACCTGCATCTGTATATCCAATTAGATCAAAACCAGAGTCTTTGGGATACCAAAGACCCAGGTTGGGAGTACCTTTTAGGTACCTGAAAATCCTTTTTACAGCTTTTAGATGCGATTCTTTAGGTTCAGATTGATATCTAGCACACAAACATGTTGAGAACATGATATCTGGTCTACTTGCAGTGAGGTTTAGTAGAGATCCTATCATACCTCTATAAGTGGTTTGACAGACTGACTTACCAGACTGATCCTTATCCAACTTATCTGCAGTGCTCATTGGTGTTTTCATAATTGAACAGTCCTTTAAAGAATATTTAGTAAGTAGGTCATTGACATATTTACTTTGGTTGATGAAGATACCATCAGATTTCTGATGTACTTGTAGACCAAGAAAGTATGTTAATTCACCCATCATACTCATTTGATACTGTTTTGACATTAAGTTTGAAAACCATTTACACAATTTTTCATCAGTAGACCCAAATATAATATCATCAACATAGATTTGGACTAGTATGACATCTGCCTTGTTCCTTTTGAAGAACAAAGTTTTATCAATTGATCCTCTAGTAAAGTCATTACTAAGAAGATAGGATGATAAGGTGTCATACCAAGCTCTTGGAGCTTGTTTTAGCCCATATAGTGCTTTCTGCAATTTATAGACATGATTTGGAAAAGTGGAACTTACAAAACCTGGAGGTTGTTTCACATAGACTTCCTCCTGTAAGTTGCCATTCAGAAATGCACTCTTGACATCCATTTGATAGACTTTGAAGTCCTTGAATGCAGCATATGCCAAGAATAACCTTATTGCTTCAATTCTGGCTACAGGGGCAAATGTTTCATCATAATCAATGCCTTCTTCCTGCTTGTAGCCTTGAGCAACTAGCCTTGCCTTGTTTCTGATTATCACTCCATCCTTGTCCATTTTGTTTCTGTAAACCCATTTTGTTCCATTAATGGTTTTCCCTTTTGGAGCAGGAACTAGGGTCCAAACATTGTTTCTGTCAAATTCTGTTAACTCTTCCTGCATTGCTTCAACCCAATCATCATCTTTCAAGGCTTCTTCAGCTTTCTTTGGTTCAATGATTGACAGGAAGTTTGTGTAGAAACAGAAATTTGCAGTAGATAAGTTTGACACTTTAGCTCTTGTTTGTACACCAGAAATATAATCTCCAATTATTTCTGTAATTGGATGATACTTGTGTTCTTTGACTTCTAGAAGTGATTCATCATTTGATGGTAAATCATTCTCATTTGGTGGAAGAATAGCAGGACTGAGTTCTGCATCATCTTCTACACAGGGCAAGTCTGAGTTTGTAGAGTTCACAGACTGAAAACTATCAGACTGAACACATGTATCAGAAGAGTTTGAATCTCTGGACACAGATTCATCTTCTGTTGATGAAGGTATTGTCATAGAATGAGCAGGTTGAGCATCTTCATTATCACTTTCAGAGTCCTGTTGTTGGTTAACAACAACTGGGATTTGAGATTCAGATCCCACAACAGATAAATCTTCTAACAAATGAACATCAGACTGAGAAACATGTTCATCATTAGCAGAGGAAGCATCAAAGGTGACATTGATGGTTTCTTCAATTTTATTCCTTCTGTTGTTGTAGACTCTGTAGGCCTTTGAGATAGATGAATAGCCAACAAAAATTCCTTCATCAGATTTAGGTTCCATCTTAGCTAATTGATCTCTTTGATTGAGAATATAGCATTTACTACCAAAGGTCTGGAAGTAATGGATGGTTGGAACCTTCTTATGATACAACTCATATGCAGTTTTGCCATGCCTTTTGACCAAAATAGATCTATTTTGGGTATAACAGGCAGTGTTAACTGCTTCTGCCCAAAAATAAACCTTCATTTGACCATGGCATAACATGGTTCTTGCAGCTTCTATGAGTGTACGATTTCTTCTCTCAGCAACACCATTTTGTTGAGGAGTTCTGACAGAGGCAAAGTTTTGAATAATGCCTTTGTCAGTACAGAATTCAATGAGAGTAGAATTCTTAAATTCTGTACCATGGTCACTCCTGAGTTGCTTGACAGGTGCATCTTTCTGCAATTCTTCTCTCTTGATTAGATTAATAATCTCTTCAGGAGCATCACTTTTAGCTTTAAGAAAGATGACCCAAGTATACCTTGTGTATTCATCCACAACCACAAGTGTATACTTCTTTCCACCCAAACTGCTAATGCTCATGGGTCCAAACAGATCCATATGGAGCATATGCAGTGGTTGTTCAATTGTAGCTAACAATTTGGATGGAAAATAGTTCTTGGTCTGTTTCCCTAGTGTACATGCAGGACAAAGTTTGTCTTTTGCAAATGTAACATCAGGCAGACCTCTAACCAGTTTCTTCTTTGACAGGAGGTTAATATTTTTGAAGTTCAGGTGGGATAACCTCCTATGCCATAGCCAGCTTAGTTCTGGCACAGACTGAGTATAGAGACAGGTCTCTACATTGTTGTCTGCAGAAGAAAGATCCAAGAGATAGATATCTCTTTCTCTTTTGGCAACTAATATAGGTTTGCCTTTGGAATTATAGATAACAGCAGCCTTCTTTCTGATTCTGATTTCACCATCATCATCACAAATCTGGCTAGCACTAAGCAGGTTATGCTTTAGGCCACCTTTGTTATTCTGATGTTGTCAGCCTTCACCACACCATAACCTTTTATCTTGGCAACAGAGTTGTCACCATATTTGACAGAAGGTCCTTCTTCTTCTACAAACTCTGACAGATTCTTCAAGGAACCTGTCATGTGTCTTGAGCATCCACTGTCTAGGTACCATTTGCTGTTACCCTGCACAGGACAAACAAAATCAATTAGTTACTTTTGGGAACCCATCTTTTGATGGGTTCTTTACAGTTGGTTGAAGTCAATTCTTTAGCAGTTTTGGTGCTAAGTCTGTAAAGTTGACTTTTAACCTCTCTATTTTTGATTTTGTTGTTTGTAGAAGACATTTGTTTGATCAAAGCAGCCTTTGGCTGTTTAAGAATGGACTTTGTGCATTTAATACCTTCATGTCCCAGATTTCCACAGTTGTAACATTTTCTGTTCAACATAATGGTCCTTTTGGATTTTGGGTTATTATTTTCACTAGATCCTCTGTTAAACTCTTGTTTTGACTCAACAAATGTTTTAAAATCTGTGGTTAACTTCATTAAGTTTTCACTAAGCAGCTTAATGGTCTCAGTCTGGTTGTTAAGATTTGACTTTTGAGAGTCAGACTGAGTGTTAACACGAACAGATTTGGAGTTAAGTTTGCCAGACTGAAAATTGATTTTTCCAGACTGACAGTTAGATCTCACAGACTGAGATCTTTTTAACTCCATTGTTACTGGTTTTATGCCTTTAGATTTGTCATTTGACATATTTTTGTCTGGACCAGTTACAGACTGAGATGTGGAAGGTTCAAACACATTGTAACCTTTCTGTTTATTCTTGATTCCTTTTACCTCTTTTTGTCTTTTTAAAGATGGTACTGTGAGAATACTAACTTTGCCTTTTATAAATCTTTTCTTTTCAAGTTCTATAGTTTCTAAAAATTCATTAGTGATTATAAGTTTAGGCTGTTCAGATTGAGAAGTTTCACAGACTGAGATTTCTGAGTCTGTGTCTTGAGAGTCTTGCTCTGTCTCATATACTAGTTCTTTAGCAACTATTTTTGGTCTAACAAAGGCATTTGTCAATATAACTTTGTCTTCCACAATATGACTAAAAGTATGAGGTAAAATCTCAGGTACAAATATAGTAGGTTTTGAGTTTATTTCTGAATTTATGTGACTTTTAAGATCAAACTCATCACCTATGACCGCTTGTATTTGAGCTGGAATCTGTTTGGATAAACAGTCCACATTCTTAAGTGATGAAATACACCAAGATTTACAAATCCTTTCATAATGATCAGCTTTGTTTTTATAAGCTTCTTTTTCCAGCTTGATCTTTTTGAGAAGGTCATATTGAGCATCAAGCTCAAGTTTGTACTGTTTATTTTGGTTTATTTCAATCACTTTTGATTGTAGATCTTTTTGAACTTGACTGAGTTTGGTTTTTAAATCTTGTATTTCCTCCAGTCTTTTCAAAAAGTCAACATAGATGTGTTCAAACATTTTCTGTTTTTCTGCATCACTTTAGTAAAGTTTAAAATGATTTACATTGTAAGCAGATCCTCAGTCCCATTCTGGATGAACACATGCCTTTTTTGCAAATTTGACATCTTTGTCAAACTGACTCTCTGTGATAGCCATTAAGCACATATCTTCATCATCCTCAGATGATGAAGATTCTTCATCTATCCATTGTTCAACAACCAAAGCTTTCTCTAGTTTTTTTGGTTGTTGTTTCTCTCCAATTTTCTTGGAGTTGAAGTACTTTCTCTTGTACTTCTTGGCCTTTTCTTCCCACTTATCAGAACTTGAAGATTCTGCAATCTTCACTCTGCAGTCAGAAGAAATATGACCAACTTGCCCACATTTATAGCAAGTAGCTTTCTTAGGATCAAAAGTTGGCCTTCCTTTTGAACCCTTGAATCTTGCTTTTTCTAACCTTTGGGCTAGCAATGCCATTTCAGCTTCTAGAGACTCAGTTTCATCATCTGATTCTGAGTCTGTAATAGTAAGATGGTAATCTGCTCTAGAAAAAAGTTCTCTATTTTTCCTTGTTGTTGCAACAAGGGCAGCAGATGGATCTTTTACAATCCTTTTGGCATTTAGATCCTTTCTGGCTTTGGTTTCTTCAAAATTTAGTAGAAGTCCAAATAAGCCAGAGAGATCATATGTCTCCAATTTTTCACTTACAATTAATGAAGTGATAACTTCAGAAAAAGTGTTTGGAACAAATTTTGCACAGATTTCAAACTGTCCCTTGATGATATTATACCTTTCAAGATCATTGATTAATATCTGAAATCTGGTATGAATATCAGTTAATGACTCATTTTGGCCAGCAGAGAAGTTCTCATAATTTCTTATGAGATTCTTCTTCTTTTGGGATTGTACTAAACTTACATCATCATATTGGTCAGTTAGCATATCCCATATGGCTTTAGCAGTTTTGCAGCCAGATATCTTAGCAAAGATAGGCTCAGTAACTGCATTGCCCAGTATGGATTTGGCCTTAAAGTCTAAAGCATATAGTTGCCTGTCTAGATCAGTCTAGGTACTTTTGGCAGCCTCAACAAATTTTTCAGGTGTCAAAATAGTACCATTTGCATCTAAAGTAGCAGGAACTATTCTGCCAGGAATAATGGGTCCTTCCTGAATGACTCTAAGCATTTCATCATGAATGCTAGCAAGAAACCATTCAGCTTTCAATTTCCAATGGGTAAAATTTACACCATTGAAGATTAGAATTCCCTTCCCAGCCATAGCAATAGAAGAAGTCATTTTTCAAGGAAGAAAATGTAGAGAAAAAAATGGGTTTAGATGATTGTTTGATAAACTGGGTTCCTTTGATCGTTAAAGATTAAATCTTTATTAGCTCTGATACCAGTTGTTGGGTCACAAGGTTCCCAAAACTTAGATACAGATTAAATAACAGTTATCTCAACGTGTTAGTTTATATCCAAGTTTTATATCAAACAAGTTTAAATTAATCTAGGCGGAAAACAAGATTAATTTTAACACAGAGTTTATTATGAATCAAAGTATTATTCACAATAAAGTGTTTGTCTCACAAAGATGACAAGGTATTCAAACCCACACAGATGGTTTGAATACGATCCAAGTAGTATACAAAGATACAGTTATCACTACAAACTTCACAGTAAGTGTGGTAATGCTTTAGCCTAAACTCAAAGGTCTGGTATACTAATTCTCTTGAATTTCTTGGATGATAGCAGTGCTTTTTGAACTGCTATTTATAGAGTTGGATGTAACTCTATATTATCCAGCTTACATAGTTGTCCAAGGGATAACAGATGCATCTTGGGCAACTTTGCACGCCTTCCTTTTTGCTTTTCTTGGAAATAGAAAAAGCAGAAAGGTAAAAGGTTTCTTTGCTGAGAAGAGAACCTTTATATGATGTTTGACCTTTCTCAAACATCTTATCAGTTGTATCTAGCCTAAGGAAAGAAGAATATCTCATGTTCATTTGTACTTTCATTCTTCAATCTGTGCTCTTCAGTCTGTGCTCATCAGTCTGTGATCTTCAGTCTGTGAACTTCAGTCTGTGAAGCCTTCTGTATTCAATCTTCATTCTTCAGATGATGAATTCATAAGTCTTCAGAAAGAGCATGGCTTTCAGTCTGTGAGGATCTTCAGTCTGTGCAGCACAGACTCAGAAACAATTCTTCAGTCTGTGTAGCACAGACTCAGAAACACAGACTCAGGAATTTCACTAAGTTTCCTGAATACAACTAAGTTAGATTTTGACTCTTCAGATTTATAACTTAGGTTTGATCATTGTTTTTCCCAACAGTATCCGTTTTGGAGCGGTTTTTTGTGTTTTTTTTTACCATTTTGCCATCCTAAAACTAGTATAAATAGATACCTTGGGTTTGGTTTAGTCACAACACTCAATCTTGCTAATTCTAGTCTTTAAACACTCAAAACGCTTACGATTTACGTACGAAACTCTCAAAAAATTCTCTACTCCTCTTAAAACGCTCTCGAAACGCTATCAAAATGGCCACTCAATCTTCTTCAACTTCCGCCGGTGTTGGTTCTTCAAATGTACCAACTATTGTTCAAGTTTTGGTAACAAACGAAATCCCGAGATTTGGTGTAATTACGACAAAGTGTTATTGTCGGATGGTTCCACTAATGCATTTTGTAAACGTTGCGGGAAATTTTTGAAAGCCGACTCCAACTCTACTTTGAAATCACATGCTACAAAGTATTGTGATGGAGTCAAAAGTAATCCCGAGTCGAGTCAAGCAACAATGTCACGGGATGGGGGTATTTTTGCATACGAAGCGGAGCGGTGTCGAGAAGCATTTGCCGGCTTTGTGATTCAAGAAGCTTTGCCGTTCAACCACTTCGACAACCCTCGGCTTACTAGGGTCATTCAAAATACTCTTCAACCGCGATATAATCATGTAAGTCGTCTTACACTTAGACGTGATGCTCTTAAATTGTGGAAAAATGCTAAAAGTCAACTAATAATCGGTTTTGAAAACTTAAATACAAATGTATCTTTAACAACCGATGTTTGGTCGGCTCCTCATGGTTTGCCCGGTTCGTACCTTTGTGTTACCGCACATTGGGTTGATCCCGCAACTTGGCAAATGATGAAACGTACCATTGCTTTTGAAAACTTTGACTATCCTCACACGGGTAAAAACTTATTTTACATGTTACGAGATGTAATGAAAATGTTTAAAATAGAACAAAAGGTTTTTTCAATCTCGTTTGATAACGCGACTAATAATACAAACGACGTTCAAAGGTTAATACTAAAATACGAACCACCTTTGAAAGGCATTTTCTACCATAGTAGATGTGTTGCACACATCATTAACTTGGTTGTGCAAGACGGACTAGCGGTTCAAGAAATAAGCGTAGTAAAAAACGCGTATAAAATTATGTTACAAGATATATTTTGTTCGGGTAAAGCTAGATACAAACATTATATGAGATTATGTAAGGAAACGGATTCCATCTTTTTAACCCCTAATTGGGACATGCCCGTAAGATGGAATTCGACTTACAACATGTTTGTGTGTGGTTTACGGCAACGCGACACTTTATACGTTTTTCATGATCAACTTGTTCAAAAAGGTCTTGCAACATCATTTTCCTCCGACTATTGGGAGGTTATTCAAAAGATAACCGAATTGCTCAAAGTTTTTAAAACCGCAACTACTTTATTATCGGGTGTTTATTATCCCACAAGTCATTTGGTACTTAATCAAATATTTTTAATGAGTTCAAAACTAAGCGAATACGAATTTTGTGGTAATGTATATGCAATAATGGTGGCTCCCATGAAAGCAAAACTAAGAAAATATTTTAAAGAAATGTCACCGGTAATTAGTTGTGCCGCCGCGTTAAACCCATGTTTGAACATTTCCGGGGTGGAATTACTTATCGATAACATTTGTAACGATTTGGATTTGAATGATGAGGATTCATTTTTTTCACAAAATACAAAACACTATTTTAACAAATCTTTTAAAGATTTATTTGGTCATTATTTTCAAAAATATAGTTCAACAACAATGGTTTCTTCTAGTTCGGCTTCCACAATGTTTGCTTCATCATCTTCTTCCCGAGATCCAATGATTAATTTATATAATAGTTTAAGACAAGAAAACCATAAACGGGCAAGGGGTGATGGTGACCAAAGGGCCACTAGCGAATTTGGGAGATATACCGGAACGGATTTTTTAGCCTCAATGGGACCCGAAGAATTCGCACATTTTGATATTTTGGCTTGGTGGAAAGGGAGGGAATCTCAATTTCCCATCCTAACCATCATGGCCCGAGATTTACTAACCGTCCAAGCTTCTACGGTAGCTTCGGAATCCGCCTTTTCTCTTAGTGGCAGGGTACTATCCATACGAAGAACAAGACTCACACCGGCCTCATTAGAGATGTGTATATGCTTGAAGGATCACTTAGACGCCGCGGAACGTATACAAAACGTTTCAAGTCTCGAAGGTGAATTGGAATACGAAGGAGATATACACGATATCGAGGTGGAAGCGGGTATGGCAATATCACTTTCCGATGAAGAAATTGCTCTCGATCAAGCTTCGCGAGAGGCTTCCTCCGAAGAAGATTTCGACTTTTGAAGACTACCCAAGTTGAAGATGTTAGAAGAATTAAAGATTAATAAAGGTTGAAGATTTTTGAAGAATTATATAGAATTATTGGTTTCAATAATATTTTTATGAAGATTTAGAAGACTTTGTTTTAAGTTATTGTTTACTTATGTTTCCATTCATAATGTACTAGCATTCTATCGGAAAAAATTTGAAGAATACGTTGGTTTTCCCTAAAACGCTTAACGTTCGAATAAGATTGAGTTATATAGAATTATTGGTTTCAATAATATTTTTATGAAGATTTAGAAGACTTTCTTTTAAGTTATTGTTTGGTAATGTTTCCATTCATAATGTACTAGCATTCTATCGGAAAAAATTTGAAGAATACGTTGGTTTTTCCTAAAACGCTTAACGCTCGAATAAGATTGAATTATATAGAATTATTGGTTTCAATAATATTTTTATGAAGATTTAGAAGACTTTCTTTTAAGTTATTGTTTGGTTATGTTTCCATTCACAATGTACTAGCATTCTATCGGAAAAAATTTGAAGAATACGTTGGTTTTCCCTAAAACGCTTAACGCTCGAATAAGATTGAATTATATAGAATTATTGGTTTCAATAATATTTTTATGAAGATTTAGAAGACTTTGTTTTAAGTTATTGTTAAGTTATGTTTCCATACCTAATGTACTAGCATTCTATCGGAAAAAATTTGAAGAATACGTTGATTTTCCCTAAAACGCTCAACGCTCGAAAAAAAACCGAATTTTATAGGAAAACCGGTTTGAATCCGGTTTTTGAACCCGAACCGGTTCCAAACCGGTTACAACCGGTTAGGGTTTTTTCTCCCCCCAAACCGGTTCGGTTCCAACCCGGTTTTTGGAAAAACCGGTTCTTGACCATTGACCAAAAACCGGTTCGGTTTTCCAACCCGAACCGGTTTGGCCCAAAAACCGGTTTTGTTCACCCCTATTCGAGTGTGTGGCAAAATAAACTGAGAATAAAGACTGGATTTAGAAAAATCTGAAAAAGAAGGTGAAAAGAGACAAAATTCTTTGATTACAAGGACTGTACATCTTTTGTGGTAAAAAGAGGAAAAACTACAAAATACATACCAAAATGTAAAAAAACTGATTTTTTTTACCTTTTTACAATTTCTGCCTATGAGAATGAGAAATCAACACTGGTACACAGAAAAACTCTTGTTCTTTCTCCAAAAAGTCCATGCTCTTCCCATCTTTCGTCTCGATGTCGATTTACTCAACACTTTCCGGTCATCACCGCCATCACACCGCCCTTTATCACCACCCTGGACCACAACCGGTGGATCCCTCTGCCGCTGCTCTCGGAAAACCATTAGTAGCTTTTGAGCCTTTTGTTTCCCTCTCATTGTCCCGTTAACTGAAATAGCTACCAAAGAAGGTATCACCCCTTCTTGAAGCACCATTTCACAACATTTGTCGCTTCCCGTACACAAAATCAACAAACAGGCTGCAGCCTGCTCTTGAACCTCAGGTTCACCCATGTCAAGTAGTGTCGATAGCCCACTAACTAGCCCACTAGCGGATATGATCTCAGCCCGGCCCGAATTAGTCACGGCTAAGTTTATTAACACGGCTATGGCTTTCTCGGTCCATGAGTTGGAATCCAAGTCGACGAGAAATGGTTGAAGGGCAGTTATGATGCCGGATGATACGAGTCTCGGGATGTTGGAATGGAGGGATGAGAGGTGGTAGAGAGCGTGAAGAGAGTCGATTTTGCATTGTGTATCGAAAGTGCCTTGAAGGACCTCAATTAGGAATGGGACTGCTTCACTTGAACCTATGATGGGTTTGGCTTCATCTAGACACGAAAGGTTTAGGTACAAGGCTATGGCTGCGTTGATCGATTTTGACCCTTCGATCATTTGCACGAGTAAAGAAAGTATCCCTGCAGCTAACATCATTTCTTTGTTCCTGAAAGAAAAGTACGAGAACTGATTTGTTAGCATTCACTAATATTTGTAGAAGATTGACACAAGAGGGCAAAAATTAAGTTCTTCACGTTAGATATGGAGCCTAGATGTTACAAAATAGAAGGGTTCGGTAAGGTCGGGAGGGTTGGATAACAGGTAACTTTTTAGTATTGGCCAGGTTAACTTGGAACTGTTTTGGTTCCATTATTTTTAGAAGTAATATTTATATTTTATGTTGAAGTTAATTAGAAAATATGTTATTACCATAATAATTTAATTTTCTAAACAAAATGGTTTACTTTAAATAGGTTCTAAGCATTAGAAAAAACAGGCTTTAGGAGATCTTCAACCCTCTTGAGCCTTGACCCATCCATTTGGAAGTTATTAAGTAACCTGAATCGGCCCCTAATATAAGTAAATGGGTTGATATTAACACATTTGTTGGGTTACCCATTTGACATACTCCTAAATTAATACTAAAACCCAACATAATCCATTTTATACCAAAAATCGCATAAAACATACCTATTGTTATTAACCGCAAGGTTAAAGAGCGCCATGGCACCACTTTCTTGAGCAAACTTGTTTTCTTCGTTCAAACCACACTCCAAAAACCGTAACAACGCTTCAACAAACCCATTTGCACCCATATAAATACGAGCCTCTTCATCGTCCTTTAACAAATGTCGTATTTTCTCAACAACTCTACACTTTTTCCTCAAATTCTCTTCGGTGTGCAAAATCGTCAAGAATTCAGCGTACCTCTCAAATGCATTAACTTCGGGCTCAACCTCCACAGCCACCTCATCGCCTTCAATCTCCTTAATAACATTGTTTTCTTCGAGAGGAAAAGGTGCCACCTTCATACCCTTATACTTAAACGACCCGATACTTTCCATGGGTTTCGAATTTACGGATTCACTTTCCGACAATGAGAGACGCCAGTAGTTAAAATCAAGTGACTCGGGTGGCCCGTCAGGAACCATAACCCCGTTTTGTTCACACCAACTAGCAACAAGACCCTTAACACAATAATTTGGAGTCAAGCCGAGATGACTCAACTGTTGTTGACTTTTCGGGCAGGTGTTGTGCCCGTCACTAAACCACTTCTCAATGCAGATTCTCTCGTACGTCTGCCCAGATGCGATTATGACTGGATCGAACATAAGCTGTAAAGAAATTGGACACCTTAGTTCTTCGGGCGGCATATGTACCTGCCCCGATCTCCGGAAGTTAGGTTTAAAATTAAAAGAGCTTAGTTTTGAGAGTTGTCTTTCGAAAGCGTGGGTCCCGGACCCACTATAACCCTCAAAAGATCCATATATTGTAGGTGAACATGGTGTTGAGCCCTGTGAGTCGTTATCGTCTGAGAAATCACTTCTAAATAATTTTGAGTATTTTCTCATGAGATGTAAAAGATAAGCTACAATTGATTCTTTTCTTTTGTCTTCTTCGATTCGGGCTTTTTCCACGAGTTTCTTAAGAGCCCGTCTTTCTCGAAGAGCGGCCCGTGAAGAAGTAATCCCGAGCTTTAATACAGCTCGGTGGAAGGTTTCTAATTCGTTATTGTCACTGTTGTTGCTAAAGTTTCTACCATGTTGAAGTAGCCCGATTATCTCATCGCCTATTTGCTTCTCCAATGGATCGAGTGAAAACTCGATTCCTTCAAGTTCGCCTAATATATCGGAAATCTGCGACATTGGAATTCATCTTAGATCCAAATGCATCACAATTTTAAAAATGATAACAGTGAGAAAATGGGAATGTATTTCATCGGATCTGTTAAAAGTAACGAGTTGACCCAAGTCGAACAGAGAAGTGACCCGTCTTGAACCGTGACCCATTTTGACCCATAACCCGATCTGACCCGCCCATTTTTCCACCCCTAATCATGATTTTTATCAAACAACTTCAATAACACAATTATATGTGGCAATTTCAACCCATATCTTTATAAATGGGTCGATTCTTACATTAAACCTCCTAAATTATTTTGTTCCAAATACTATATTATTATCGAAAATAGAAAACTAACAAGATTCTAGACGGAAGTGTTTCAACCAGCCTAACAAACCTGTTTGGACCCGTATGAAAATTACCCATTTTAACCCACTACCCAGCCCGAGCGACACGCCCATTTTGCTACCTCCAATAAAAAGGTTTGGCAAGGATTTGCTTAAAATAACCTGACATCCTATAGTTTGTGGAACTATATCTTCAACCCTCCTGAGGCCATCTTCGAGAGCTGATCTTGCCTTCTCAAATTTCAAGACAACCGAGTCTCCCGTTATAGCCTGAACATTACAAACAGTCACATAAGACATACAGAAACAGAAACTTTACTTGACCATCAGAATATAAAATCTTAAATGCATCGGATCCGTAAAAAAGATAATAGACAGTACCAGGTAAATTTTGCTACATTCAGCACAATGTTGAAGAACCATCTTTGCTTTCTCTAATGCTATATGCAAAGAACATAATGCCTGAATCCCTGAAGTGCTTCGTGGACGAGCATTTTCTAGCTCAGGAAAAACGCTCAACACTTTGACATAAATCAAAGCGAGCGTTTTGCACATTTCTCCATGTAGCTACAATAAAACCATATTGTCAGTCTTACACAAATACAGGCCTACACGCTCATAACAAATAGATTTACACAAAAGGCCTTCTATTAGTTAGATGCATTAAATCTAGTGATTGATCACAACACATAGTTCTAAAAATTTCTATATACTGATCACGTTAGTGTCTGTTAATCGTCCAATTATTTTGAGGATCATTGAGTGTCACCTCCCCGAAATAGAGAAAACGATGCTTGCATAAACTTGAATATACAAATGCAGAAAGTGATAGTGTGATACTTCACAACCACATAGCAAAAATTGACTGTCATTTTTTAAAAGAATTATATGAAGAAAAAAAAAAAGTAACCTATATTTACCTTTGGTTCACCAAGAGCAAACAAACTCTCTTCGATTTCGGAATTTTCCATGATTTACATTCACCAAAATATGATTTTTCTTTAATTTCAGATAGCCTGAAATAATTACCATTTAACAACAATTATCAAAGAAAATCATAAATATAATAAAATCAACATTTTTTCATAACCCATAACTACAGATTTTAATAATTGACCTAAACAAAATTTTTATACCAACCAACCCATTTACATAACATAGCATGATCACCAAATTTCAGTTTAAAAAAACAAAATGAATTTGACTTCAACCCAGCTGCAAAAAAATTATCGGTAAATTACATAAACCAAAAAGAGAAATTAACCCACTTGCAGAAACCTCAATAATAATAACAATAATAATAATAATAATAATAATAATAATAATAATAATAATAATAATAATAATAATAATAATAATAATAATAATAATAATAATAATAATAATAAAAAGTTCATTTTTTTAATTTCCTTGAAAATGAAAATAAACCGATAAATGTTGGCATCAATAGGATCGAAGTAGCAAGTTACCAGGATAAACAGGGAAGCTTCATCAAAGAAACATTAAAGCTGGAATAATTGAAACAATATTTGTATCATGGTTTAAAATATGCAAATATTATATGGATTTTTGAGATATAAAAAAGGTGAGAAACATATAGATTGCAATTGTTGCCGAATCTGAAGGGAGAAGCAGAGTTAAGGTGAAGATAACGACTGTTATAAGGAGGGTGGTGACTTTAGTCTTTAGGTGTGTGCAAGTCTAAAAGGGGGATATTTTCAAATCAACACGAAATGTAGAAATCCAAATAACAGAATATTTTACATTAATAAACAAAAATATAATAAGATTAAATGTAGGGTTTTGCTAATAGTTGTCGATAAGATGTATTTAATGAAGTCGAAATTATTTTAAATATTAAAAATTACATTTAATACTCATTAATTCAATCTAATATTTATCATTTTTAGGCATATATTAATTATAGTTATAAATTTTAAATATTGAGAGAATTAAGGATTTATTAAAAGCACCTTAACGTGTGTGCTCCTAAAATTTCTCTTGACCACTTGCAATTATGATTACGAGTCGTGAGATGACTTATCGTCAACTCACCACGGCCGTTTCACATGTGATCGTAATATGACTCATAATGATTGAACATGACGGCAATCTCTACATCACTAGTTTCTTTAAGTTGCAAATTTTTAAAATACAATTATACTTAAGTAAATAAACTTATACAATAATTACAATTAACATTTTATTCATATGAAAACACAAAGCTAGAAAATTTTTTTTGTAGAACTTTGAAGTTGATCGTGCATCGCTTTTTCTCGTAATTACAATAGAGAATTAGGTTTTACATACTCTTTTTTATATTATTTTATTTTGTTTTGTAACTTATAATAACGGTAAAATAAGAAAATAAAATTACTTTAGCCGTTAGAAACCGTTCCCACTCGTATCATTTTGCAGTCGTCAACGACGACCGATTCTGTTGTAGTACCACTCCAAGTGGTCTTACATAAATGTATACATTTCATCATCATCAATTCTCACAAATACAACGTAAACTAACTTATACCAAAAAGGTGTTACAAAAAATAAAATTCATTGGTGACGGATTCATAGTAAAACTATGAACAAGATTACTCTGTTTTTAAACTCTGTTTCTATTGTGAATATCGTTGTCATAGTTTATAAAATAGGTAAAACACTAATGTCGTAATTTATATATAATTGTCATATTATTTAATTCTTAAATGACAAGAAATAGCTCCATGGTCCATACCTCCCTTTTTATCATTACTGAAGATGTTTTAAGAACCGGTTCGACCGGTCCGATTCGACCAGATATTTCTAGAAATCCGGCTCAAAATAAATCAGTTTTTTTCAAAGTTTGGGAAAAAAAAACGGGCCGCTTGAGCCGGCCGGTCGGACCGAGAACCGGACCAGCTTGTTGAACCGGTTCAGTTTATTATTATTATTATTATTATTATTATTATTATTATTATTTAAAAAAAACTAATTAAATTACTTTCAAACTTAAGAAGCCTTTAATTGGATAGTAATTGGAGTGTGAACTTTGTTGGCATTATATAGAAGGTGATTCTTATGTTGATAATGTATTCTTACAAATGTTGAACAAGTTAAAGTTAAAATTGTAAACAAATAGAAAACAAAATAAAATTATTGGTTACAAGATTCGAACTCACGACCACATTCATGAATAGCGGCTTGTCAACCAACTAATTTAATAATTTACTCTAAATATATTTATTATATATATCGCAACACTCATGATATATATTATATTCGAAAATTACAGGTGTATTATCAAATTATAGTTTGTTGATATTATATAATATCTTATGAGAAGATATGTATTATTTGATGATGTATTACAATATAAAATGCGTTATTAAAAGTTAATTTTTAGATATACAATGCGTTATTAATTGTTACGGAGTAATATAAAATATAATTGTAAAATCTTATCGTTAAGAATGTTGTTTACTTGTTGTTAGATTGTATGTTTTTTAACAAAGTCTATTTGTTGGATGTTGGATTGTTAAATTGTTTGGTGAATATGATTTTGTATATCTTTTACTTCATGTATATATTATGTTTTCATATTTTAACAACTCTGATCTGACCTTCCGGCTCGACCAAAAATTGACACTCATCCGGTTCGAAAAAAAATCGGATTTTAAAACATTGCTTACCTCTGTTTGCAAATTACCCTGATAAGAAAAACTTGTTGAAAATGAAATTGTTTTCCTTACTATTAAAGTATATTGTGTTTGGCACAGAAGGTATATTCGTAGTTTTTATTTTTATTTGAAAAATAAAAAAGAAAAACAAAATGTGATATTAGTTGCACACTTATGTATTTTGAAAATCTACCAAAATAAGTTAAATTAATTGCCACTGATATATTTCGATGCATATGAACAAATAAATTGATCAAACGGAATAAAACAACGATAAAAATTATTTAAATTTCTAGGAAATATTAAAATAATAATGTACTTTAATTAAAATTAAAGAAAAAAAGGTGATGGGAATTTTCCCGCTTTTAGTCTTTCCCCGTTCACAGGCCGACAGTTGCCGACCTCCGAAGTTTGTCGGTTAACAGATCTGTCTTCATAACTACGCTCTTAAAATATCCAAACTAACCCTCCCCTTTTCATTTTTTAACATTTTTGGTCCCAAATAAAGAATCATTCCATAAATATGCCTTCAATTTTTAATTTAAGATACGTAGTATATATTTTTGAACATACATTTTATTATTTGTATTTTTATTTTATATAATATGAGTATGAGTATCAGTATCATGATACAACTAACTTGTATCACCAGAAAATAATAGTAATAAAAAAAACTCAGAAGAAAGTTGCATGTAATAATTTGACTGTAAAAATAAAAGTAAAAGTGTCATATTCACTACTGGACAACGAAATTTCTTAAATTACGTAAAAACTGTAAAAATTGATTGTGAATGAGTATTGACTTATTCCCCTTTGGATACAATGCACATGAAAAACATGTGAAATTATTAGATGGTTACCTTTAAAAGTGAAAGGTAAAGAATCATCATATACAGTTTTCTTTTAACCAAAGTTAATTAATTAAGTAAATGTTCCATATTAAAGTTTTCTATAAATCATTTTATTTATTATTTAAATAATTAAATCTAGTCCAAGTTAAGTAAGTTGGTCGACACCCATGCCTATTATTTTTATTTTATTTTATTCTTCTTTCAATTGTATTAAGAGCTTAATACCCTGATTGCCGGTGAGATTGTTGAAGTGTTTTAATATAGATCCGCATAACAAGGCGGGATTAAAAAAAACTCATTCCTGAAATAAAAATAATATTAATATTAATAAAGCTTTATACACCTCTAGTTGTTTATCATTTGGTTATTAATTAAGAAAATAGTTGGTTCTGCTTCGTCAAATGCAATAATTCATTAGTTCGTCTAAACCTAAGTGAATGAATGCGACATTTGATATTGGATTTAGCTTAGTAAAAGGTTTTTAATATTAGTTACTAATAATAACGATAATATATAAAAGTGCTAACAAGACAATAGGTTGATGTTACCCTCTCAAAAACAATTAAATTATGTAATTGAAAAAAAAAAATTAAGAGTAAATATCGCTCCACCTTTGACTTTGTGCACATCAAGGCAATAAAACACTTAAATAAAGAGGGTGATCTTGCATATTTTTTTAACCTCAAAATATAAAATGCAAGTATTTCGTAAGAAAATGACTGTTATAATATGTATATCTTAAGTATTACTATTATTAAAAGAGTACCTGTCATTTTATCATCGTCATTTTATCATCGTCATTATCATCGTCATAAAGTAATACTCTATTCGTCTCAATTATTGTACCCAACAAAAATTGTTGAATTTAAAATAGAGAAAGTAAATGTGATTTTTACTTTTATATTTGAGATATGTTTGACTTGAAATATTTTAATAAATGAACTATTAAGAGTAATAAATGAGGGTAGAATTGAGAGTTTATAAATTTTTTTATAACTATTATTAACACGTAAACAATGCTTAACTATGGACTCTATACTTGATGCTCAACGTAGTGTAAAGGATAAGACTGGATTAAGATACATTGATGTATCCTCTCCTTTTAATTCAAATTATACAAATTCTATTGACTTAGAAATGATGGATGTGAATACTAAACCATGTTTATCCTCATCTATATGATAGATTGGTCTCAACTCAGGAGGAAGAACCGGTAATAGACACAAAAAAATCCAAACATCTCAGAGATAGATAGAGAGGTAGGAATTTATCGAACGAACCGCACTCCTTCGTATACGTCTTAGATAGAATACCTTCAACCTTGTCAACTGATAGTGAAAGAACAAAATCAGGATACATACCAATATCTATGACAGGTAAAAAAATGGAGATGAAAACAAATAACTCGTGCGGTTCAGAATCATAATAAAAATAAAATAGTAAGGTGATTAATAAAATTGAATTTGATAGAGTATTTTAATATTTGTTAGTAGAAAGTGGAGTAGTTTCACACCCGAATAGGATTTGCAAGTCACGAGGAGTACACGTGGTAATGGTCGTCATCCCTCTATTTTCGAAGCCAGAAAACACTTGCCTAAGCCACCAAGATCCGTAATTCCCGGTTATTTTAATAAACGTACTTTCTTAATTATAGTCTTCTATTATTAAATCAAGGAATATAAACCATCCATTTAGCTATGATTATTATTATTATTATATTAATTAATTATATATATATATATATATATATATATATATATATATATATATATATATATATATATATATATATTCCAATTCCAATTCCAACATAGGAGAGGATTAAAAGAAAGTACACAATTGAACTTTTTGCCTCCAACGGTAGTGTGTTGAGATTTTGAGCTTCTATCAATAGTTTAAGAGAAGTTTGTCGATCTAATTCTTTAATATTTTGGATCGAGTTCTACATTGACCATTTTAGATTTATTTCGCATGAACTAGTGACGAAAATAAATAAATAAAGGTTTTCGCCTTTATGATATAATTATGGGTGTTTAATCGGCCACATTTTGAATAATTGAGTTATTTGGTTCGAGTAATCGGTTTCTTAGCCGATTACACCGGATACAGTTAGAGGTGTTCAATTGTGAATTACAATGAGGGAATCACCTTCAATATTACTGAATTCTTGAAAAACTTATCGAACAGGACAGAAGGAAACTTGCAATTCGACTCGCATAGATTCTTTTTTTCCTTTTCAACCTTCTCGCAAAAACCATGACATATAACTCCAATATTCATATGCAAAGTCACAATTTCACCATCCTTAATCAAATCAAAGGGGTCAGTGAGGCTCCATTACATATGTTTGGTACGTGGACTTTTGCACATTAGCACACGTGGCAGCGTTTAATTGAATGACAAGTTGGCTGTTGGCCCATGGAAGTTCTCGATGAGAACACCATGGATCCATGTGAATTGCACGTGCTTGTCTATTATCGGGTTTCATTACTTGGACCTAAAACATTGATTTACCAAATTATTCCAATTAATTAAGACTTATCAGTACCATTTTGTATTGGTTAAACAACAATTTTGGGATTACACTGTTTCTTAAACATCATTAACCGGATTCACTTATTAATTAATCTTGAAATATATTCGATATGAATTGCCTTTTAAGCATGTTTGAATTTGTGAAGAGAAATAAGTAAGATTTTGTTATTGTTACACTTTTTTAGTTTTTTTAATTACAACAAATTTATTAAAAAGTATCTCCATTCAATAAAATAATAATAAATTATGGTCAAACCCCTATTCCAATAAATATGTCAAAGGAAATGGAACAATATATGATATCAATCACCTACCATCATAACACGTACCTATGATTTTTAGTACACAAAAACTAGCTTCTTGGCCCCCACTTTTCAAAATTCACATTCTTTTTATTTTCTTTAATAATAAAAGGAAAAATAAAAATATTGCTCTTACTAAGATATTAGTATTATATTATTATTTTTTTAACATAAATTGTTTTTTTTAACATAAGATATTACTCACTAATTCGATTATTCAAATTGAAGATTTAAAATAGTATGAAAAATATATGTTGATTGTGTAGTATACTTTAATTAATAGGTTGAGTCCGTTGAGTTAGAGTAATTAGCATTTACCATCAAGAGGAAAAATAGAAACATGAATGACAACATGAAAATGACCCACGAGAATTTTCGCCAATAATTATGGACGATAATTGAAGACATGATATGATCAACATAGTGAGAGTCGAATGATTAGAAACCATTAAAAAAATATACTGTTAAAAGAGAAAAAGAACAAATACACAGTTTAGCGAGAAAAGACTTCTCGCCTAACAACGTAATTGTTAACTCGTGATTCGTTTCTTGACTCGGAATCTCGATTTTTAACTCGCAACTCGTGACTTGACTCAATTCGTAAGAATCACTATTTTACAATACATATATATTTATATGTATATGTAAATTATTGTTTAAGATTTTTGTTCTTAATAGAAATAAAACATGATGAGAGTCAATAGTTAAGTCGTTCAAAGATAATCAAATTAAGGCTTAATTTAAAATAAGTTATAGTCATTTCTTTCTCTATTTTGTCCTTTAATTATTCGCACTAAATTACAATAAAAATTAGTATGATTTTCTGACTCGTAAGAGTCGCACAAGACTCGGAAGAGTCATACACGAATCAGAAGAGTCAATAAACGACTCGTAATAGTCAATAAATGACTCGTAATAGTCAAAATCATTTAAGAGTCGGGGTTCGAGTCGCCTCATCTTTTGAATTTTTTACTCGACTCATAAGAGTCAACTCTTAACTTATGAAAGTTTAACAACTATGCCTAGCAATATAAAGGAGCCTGTTTGAACTCAATTTGTTCAAATACAAAATTGGACCATTTTATTTTTTTTATTACTTGAACAATCCGAAGGATATACAATATATATATATATATATATATATATATATATATATATATATATATAGAGAGAGAGAGAGAGAGTGAGACGGACGTGTACGATTGAAATCCGATACGGGGTCATTGGTACCTTTCAAATAACCCTTATATATAAAGTTGGTGTCTAAATCCTCTTTATGTGTGATATCATTGGTTCATATATAATTAATAGTATAGTTATAAACGTTATACTATACACATAATTCTAACAAAATGTATTAAAATATAGTGTATACGATGGTTATAGTGAATTAGGAAATTATAGTGTTAAATAAGAGTTTTTTATTGAAATTGAGAAAATTAACGGGTTTTATTTTAAAATTTAGTAAAGGTGATGGACCTAATTGATTAATTGAAATTTTTTAAATTGATGACATCATAATCCCGTTTTCTATATTATATTTATTTATTAAGATAAAATTAAGATTAAATTTTATAAAAAAATTAAATTGATGATGACAGTCCTAGATGTTGTCAATAAGAACACGAAAAATATAAAAATCGGGTGTATTTATTATTAACGTTAATCTTTCAATTACACATTGATTCATAATAATAATCACAATCACAATAATCACGATGATATTGATATAACAAGAACGTTACGGTTCTCATCCAATTTTACAAACTACGGTGAAGTAATCTATATAATCCCGTTGAACTTTTATTAAAAACAACTAGCTAGCATTTGAAAAAAATCATGTAAAGTATATATCTTTTATTGGCAATGGAAGTGATCGCCGGAAAAACAAATTCATTGTTCTCTTGTTTGTTTACCAAATGAACCAACAACAAAAGGTGTATACTTTTTTTATCCTTAAACTTTTCTATGTATACATAAATAGTCCTTTCAATAAAACTAATAATATCATTTAATCCGTACAGTTCAACGTCACTGAAATATATATCATAAAATTCCGTTTCATTATAATTCAAATAAGTTTTCGACCAGCCAAACAAAACATAGATTGAATTTCTAATACTATTGCATTGCCTTTACTCGACATTATTTTACGTTACAAGAATAAATTGAGTAGATATATCATAAATTATGGTGGGGTTTGATCAGCAAATTCATGTGATGCGCACATGAAAGTTTTTTTGATTGAAACACGATCCACATAATTTGCCTGAGATATATTTTTCAACTTTCAAAAGGCTTTTTGGGTCAAAAGTTGCACCGAAATTTGGAAATTAATGTTTTTAGATGTTTAATAATAAAACAGTAAACATAAAAATTTGTATATATCATGATAATAATAAAAAAATTACAAAATATTACGTAATGCTAATTTTTTATTTTAAAAAAGAAAATAATCCGTACGGTTGAATTGCATAAATGAATTGTGTTGTTAGTTATATTGAAGGGACTATTTATGTGTATATAGAAAAGTTAAAAAGGACTAAAACATATAAAATATATAATTTTATTTAAATAGTAACCGGATAGTAACGTTTTTGTGTTGTATAACAGTACAAATACTATTATAAATACTATCCTGATATTTTTGAAAAACAAAAATATAGGATAATATATTAAAAGTTGAACTAGAAAACAAGAAGCTGGTTTGCCCGAGAGGTTAAGGGGGAAGACTTAAGATCTTCTGCACATAAGTGCGCATGGGTTCGAACCCCATAGCCAGCATTTTTATTAAGAAAGTGTTCTAACCCATTTCTGGTCCCGTTACTTTCTATTAAATTCAAAAGAAGCCCCTGCATTTATAAAGAACTAGCATTTGCATTTATAAAGAACTAGCATTTTACCTGCCCTTTGAAGCGGCACTAAAAATTTTTACTTGTGGCAAATATATATATATATATATACATCGTCATTTAGTAAAAATTGAAAAAACATAGTGATATATCATTTTCTTACTTTATTGTATACATTATTATATATCATAGTTGGATTTTTAACTCATCAGTCTACTAACTTAAAGTCCGTCAACCATTTTTATTTTTTGGCTCAAATTTGAGTTAAGGTTTGTATCAACGGGTCGATCGATCAACCAGAAAAATAATTAAGCACTCTCAGGTCTACTTTCCAACTTAAGTAAAAGCACTATATTCTTTGGTAGTGTTACAGAAGGAGAGAAACGGATCATTTTACAAATCATACCTTTTACAGTTGGAAAGTTGCCAATGAAATATTTAAGTGTTCCCCTTCTTGCTTAAAGGTTGGACATAACAAATGATTGATTGATAAAGTCAATGGAAAAATCAATTGTTGGGGGAATATAACACTGTCATATGCAGGGAGATTGCCATTGATTACATCAGTCATATCTTCCATGCAAGTTTACTGGGCATCGATTTATATGTTACCTCAAACAGTTTAAAGGACATTGAGAAACTCTAAAAGGTTTCTTATGGTGTCAAGGTCCTTTATCAAGGGGCAAAGTCAAAGTGGCTTGGAAGGTTATTCGTAGACCTAAGGATGAAGGTGGTTTGGGAATCAAATCGTTAAAGTAGTGGAATGAAGTCTTAATGGTAAAGCAGTTATGGAAAATAATAGACCAAAAAGAGTCTTTGTGGGCTAAATGGGTGAATCTGATTAAGCTAAAAGGCATAAGCCTTTGAGAAATTGATGTATGTTCTAATGATACTTAGGGTTGGAAGCAATTATTGAAATTAAGGACAAAAGTTAGACCTCATGTTTTTCATAAAATAGGCAATGGTCTAAGAACTTCAATGTGGCATAATAGATGGGATGAAACAGGTCCTTTAACAGCCATAATATCTCAAAGAGATTTATATGATGCAAAGTTGAGTGACAGTTTGAAAGTTGCAAACATGATTAAAGAAAAACAATAGTAGTGATCAAATGAATGGCTTATAAGATTTCAAGTGATTCAATCAATAAATGTTCCTGAGATAAGGGACAGTAAAAATGTTGTGGTGATGTGGTATACAAATAACTAAAAGAAAGTAGAATTTAGCACAAAACAAGCATGGATGGAACTAAGAGATAGTTGGCCCATAGCAAAGTGGCATCATGTGATTTGATTTTCACAATTTAACCCAAGACAAGCTTTTGTCTTATGGTTAGCTGTCCAGGAAAAAATGTGAACTTAAGACATAATGCAAGTATGGAATCCTAGTGCTAGTTACAGTTGTACACTTTGTAATAAGTGTGTTGATTCTCATGAACATCTATTTTTCAACTGTGATTACTCAAAGTCAGTATGAAATGCTGTGAAGACAAAACTGATATTCAGAGGGCTGCAAAATAAATTATTGGCTATTATTAACACATTACCTGATTATCCTTTCCAAAATAACATTTGGAGTGTTATAAATAGACTTGTTGTTGCTGCTGTGGTGTACTCTATTTAGCAAGAAAGAAACTATAGACTGTTTAATAAAGGGAAAAGAATAAAAGAAAACTTGATCAAGTTCATCTTGTAGAATGTTAAAAGCAAACCAGTGAGCTTAAGAGTTAAAGCATCAAAAGCAGTCCTTAAAGCAGCTGACATTTGGGGGTTAAACTGAGTCAACATGCAATTACATAAGAGGTAATGAATAGAGCATCTAATAGTATTGATTTAAGTGTAGCGAGTCATGAAAGATGAGACTACTTAACTTAAGTTGATATTATTATTTTGATGACTTTATGTCAATGTTTACTAATGCATAAAGTGTAATGGGTTGATGCAGATAGTTGTTTACTTTGTTTTGCAGATAATGTCATGGTCTATGTGCAGGGGATGTCCTGTCTTATAGTTTGGAATTCGTTATATTCTCTTATAGTTTGATATTAATATATTTTGCCTTTTGAAAAAAAAAATCCTCAAAAACAATCCAAGTACATTAAAATACAATTGAAGAGGGGTTCATGGAGGAAGAGCTTGTGAGTTACATTATGCCAGACGATGTCTATGATCATTCGTTGCTAGGTTTTCAAATTTTCAACTGTCAACTCGGTAACTCAAAATTTGCCAACTTATTCGATTTTTCAGGGCAGTATCATGTCATGGTTCGGTTTGATGGGTCGACCCACAACCCGAAACTAACCCTTAAAGTTTTAAGACATAAGATACAAATACAAATACAAATACAAATACAAATACATTATATGAAATTAAGATGTGATTAAGATTAAGATTAAAAACATAAGTAACGTGGGACGTTATTTCCATAGGCCCATTCGCGAATTGTAAAATAGACGAAATCAGCCCAAAGGCCCAAATGATGAAACTAATCTAACTTGACCGGGTTAACCCGATCCAAACGAACCAGCCGGACCTCAAAGTTATATTGTTGTTCAAGAAATCACTCCTTAAAATACTTTCTTTCAAGTTTACTTTTCTTTTTTTATCAATCAACGTATCAACGATCTTGTTATACTTCTCGAATTTAAAGGTATGATTCTAAGCTAATAAGCGATTCTAATTACTGTTTAATCTGATCGTTTGATTAATTAGAAACAGTTTTTGTATTCTATCAGAATCATATTTCATTAATTTCTAGGGTTTCGTTACAATTTTTTTTTTTTTCTGTATTATTCTGTATGAACTGTTATCTTCTAGGAATGTATAGCTGTAGCAGCTTCCATATGTCTATATTAAGTGCTAATGCTGTTGATGAGATCACATTTTTTGGTGTATAGTGTAAAGTATTAGGTTAAATAGGGAATTTTAAACATTATTGATGAATTGATGGTTCTAGGTTAACAGTATGAAGCCTGACTTTAGTGGACTAGAATCGAGTGCGCCACTTTACGGTGGAAATAACGAGTTGTTTTCTGATGGATTCACAGATGCCCCTTCATTTGACCTTCCAGTTACATCAGATGTGAGTTTTTTTTGCTTTGTTATGTCCCACAGTACTTGGTTTCTTCGATTGGAGTTAGGTGGATGTGTTATACTGCTAAAAACTACCTTTATTTTTTTTTGTTATAGTTTGATGGATTCCAGAAGAATTCTATTCAAATGGTAAAGCCAGCAAAGGGAACGACAACGTTGGCTTTTATTTTTAAGGATGGTGTGATGGTTGCTGCTGATTCCCGAGCTAGCATGGGAGGCTATATCTGTATGCACCTCTCGATCTAGCTTGAGTTATGCTTAATTATCTAGACTTATAATACATTGAGCCCATGCATTCGAATTCCTTCATTGGTAATATGCATATTTAACATAGTTTTGCATCTTGGAACTGTTTTCATTTCATGATTTGTATCTCAATATGTGTGTACGGTGTGTCTTTTAGTGCAACAAGTGCTTAAAATATCTGAACAGAAAACTATATAAACTAATCGGAAATTGTCAATAATTCTTCCTATCAAATTCAGTGAGTGCAAGTCTTTGAGTGCTAGTTTAATGCAAGTATATACATATTCAACTTGTAATGCAGAGCGAAACTTATGATCTATGAATATCGGGATGTTGAAGGATATACAACTACCCAGTGATTATCACTCCAGTGGTCCAGTAGTTTTGGTTGTACGACTGATAACTTGACTTTTGAACCAGTTTTGATGTATACATTTATGCAGATATTGATGACAGTAATGAATCAGTGATATTTAGCTTACTGTGTATATCTTACTTATTTACCGTAAGTTATAAGATATATAGCACAAAAATAAAGGCAAACGTTCATCCTTGATTAAGATGGAACCCCAAGCATATAATAAAGTAAAACGAAAATGATGCAGAAGAATGCTTTTCGTATGCTTTCTTAATTCTCTATGTATGGAGATAGTAGGAGTTAGAAATTTTCTATCAAGTGGCGACAAATTGATGGTTAGTGATAGCTAAATTGGTACTGTGTCTCAGAACTTAGGTCATGGCACTTAGTCATATCTGAATGTTATAGTTATAGCATTAACATGGACTATAACAATGTCCTCAGCCTGAGCTCTATTTTCTTGCTCTGATAGTTTAAGGGATTGTTTTATCGGTATCCGTACTTTTATATTATTTACTAAGTAACCTACTTTAGTTTCAGCACCCTTCTTATTATAGTATTGTTTATTTTCTCAGCATCACAGTCCGTGAAGAAAATCATTGAAATTAATCCTTATATGCTGGGTACAATGGCTGGAGGAGCTGCTGATTGCCAATTCTGGCACAGAAATCTAGGCATCAAGGTATACTTGTTGTGTTGCTACTTCAGTTTCGGCATAGTACCCTCTTTTCAAATCTTAAATATAATATAGGAAACACCTTTATGATGTCATCAATTAAATAAACTTTCAATTGATCAATTGAGTTCTTCAATTCACTTACATTTAAAAATAACACCTCAAAAATTTCTCAATTTTAATAAAAAGAATTTACAACATAAGTATCAAAGAATTCTTTGAGATGCATGATTCGAATGTTAAATATAATGTAGGAAACACCTTTATAATGTTATCAATTAAAAACTTTCAATTGATCAATTAAGTCCTTCAATTTCACTTACATTTAAAAATAACACCCCAAAAATTTCTCAATTTTAATAAAAAAGAATTTACAACACAAGTATCAACGAATTCTTTAGGATGCATGATTCGAGTAAGTTGAGTATATAGTTTTGAAATAAGTTTAAGGTTAATAATTTATTATTTCAGTAATTGACAACTCTTAACTATGAGAACATTCGTATATGTTAATAATAACTAAAGACATGATTATTTTTTTCTTTTTTTAGCAACTTTTTATCTATCGGATTCTTTTTGACAACTAAACAACCAGATCTATTATTCGAAGCCGATATATGATTACTGATTAGATTGCTTAATATATAGATACAACCATAAATAGTTTAGTATTGCAAAAATTAAAACTAATATAAAATGTTAGAATTTAATCATATGCATTTTTTTGTACTTATAAAAATCAAATAAAAGTTTAACGGACCGTGTGTATACACGGGTTTGAACGCTAGTAAATGCATATAAAATACATACATTATGGGCTAATCAATACCTGTATTTCCATCAGTGTCGTCTGCATGAGTTGGCAAACAAGAGAAGGATTTCGGTGACTGGTGCTTCAAAGTTGCTCGCAAACATTCTTTATTCTTACCGTGGAATGGGATTGTCTGTTGGGACAATGATTGCAGGATGGGATGAGAAGGTATATACGTTCAAACATCAAAACTTGATGCTTGTGCACTTTATCTTGATGTTTGGGCTGCCTATCTATATTGTTCTAAAATATGCCCCTTTTCGATAATTTGTAGGGCCCAGGTCTATATTATGTCGACAGCGAAGGAGGACGCCTCAAGGGACAAAAGTTCTCAGTTGGGTCTGGTTCGCCATATGCTTATAGTGTATTAGATAGCGGGTAAGCATCCCCTTTCTATTCCACCTCACCCTGAACATGAGACATCTTATAAAGATTCTGCTTTTAATATAGCTTCGCCGTGTATGCTTTGAATAAATTACAATCATACTATTGTAAATGATTACTACTGTTTAAATCGCTTTATTGAAAAGAAAGATTAGATTAGTATATTATAGTTTTTGTAATCATATATCATATATAAGACAACAAAAGATTTATAAAATTCAAAGAAAGAAAAGAATGTATGGCGGTCAATCAAAACTTGCTTCAGCCTACTACTTAACCTGCCCATGACATGTGTACAAAGAAAAAGTTATTTTTTTTTACCTGGTGATGTAATTTGAAATTTGATTTAGCCTTAATTTTTTCAATTTGATAGGTACAAATATGATATGTCTATCGATGAAGCTGCTGAATTGGCCAGGAGAGCCATCTATCATGCGACATTCCGTGATGGGGCTAGTGGCGGTGTTGCTAGCGGTATACTCTCTTTCTCTCTTCGTGTGAATTATTGTCCTGTATATTTACTCTGGCAGTGTCATTTTAGACCAATTTATTTATGGATGAGCCTTTGGGTTCTGCTTTGTCTCCAAGGAGACAAACTAATAGAAGGTTCAACTAAAGGAAATGGGTCCAACGGCTAGAAAGTCGGCCAAAGTGTATTGTTAGTGCATACTGCGTAGTACATATAAACTACTGCATTCCTGTTTTTAAGAGAAAAAAAGTACATTATTAATGCAAAATTTTGATATCAGCTATCTAGGAAAAATGTATTCCGCGTCATGCAGCTCAACCTGTTTCGACCCATACCCAAGTTGCTAAATTTTGGTTTCTTGTCCGACCCGTGAATTCTGCAACAACTACCTCTTCCATATGAAGAATCCGTGATTTAATTAGTATTGATATTTTTGTTTCAGTTTACCACGTGGGACCAACTGGATGGACAAAGCTATCGGGTGATGATGTTGGTGAACTTCACTACGCATACTACCCTGTTGAGCCAGCCATTGTTGAACAGGAGATGTCTGAAGCTGTATCTGCCTGAGTGGAACTGGATGCTGGAAATTTGTTAAGAAAGAGTCCAAGCAGAATGTACTTTTGTTAAGATTTTACATGTTCAAATGATAATATGTGGCTTTTTCTTGTTACTAGAGTTTGACAGTCTTGTTCTTCACCTGAAATATGATGCATTTGTAGTACTTTGAATCTAATGATGATGGTATGTTGATTTGCTGACGAAACCCTTTTAGATATGGTCAAAATTCTAAAATGACCCAACAGTCGGGTAAATGGTCAAAATGGGTAGGGTAAGGGTAGTTTTACTAGTTAGACGGGCCTGGTCTCGGCTTGAAACCCTTTCTGTTTAAATGTTTATACATGCTTTTTCTTGTTTCAAGAGATCACCTTGTCAAATACGAGTGCAAAAATTGTAGGATTCTAGGATGAAGGTGATTTTGAATGTTTTGTTCATTTTGGTCGACTTAATCATTCGGCATGTTTCCTGAAACCATTCTTTGGCTCTTTTTAAATAGGTTGGAATTGTTGCCTCTAAATTTGATCGTTTGTTATCTACTCGGGTAAGGCCCATGGTTTTCGTGTTCAAAGAAATATCTAGAGACTGGTGAATATCCAAATTTTATTAGGTCAAGTCCTGTTGGGATGTTACAGTTGCTTGCTATCATCTTAACTCGGAGACAACCGTTCAAATGTTGAAACTTATTTGACGTGATGGAAAAGGTGTAACGTTTGCCTGTTACTGAATAAAATATTTTAAATCACAGTCCTAAAAAAGGAATGCACGTGAAAACTGTGTTTTTTTCTGTTAGAATTTTTGATGTTTCGTATTATTGGTGTTGCCTGGTAATCGTCCCAAGATTTTTGAACTTTTTAAGGCCGTGTCAATTATTGAATATACAAATACAAATGTTTGTTCCCCTCATGGTCTCTTGGAATAACTTGACCAAATCTTGGTTTTGGTCAAACATGAGTTATTAAATACGTACTGTATTTTACATGAGTGAAAACTAGGAATACATATGTCCATGAAATCTACCCTTATAGAATGTTGATGTTTTCAAAACAATGATTTTATTTTTATTAATTAATTGACACTTAGTTTTTGGAATTCCCCTATACTACACTCCCAATCCCAACTGCTTCACATATTCTAGAAATAAATTGTTTTTACCATCCTTTAGGGTGTGTTTAGTTGAGGAAAAAAATGAGTACTTTTCTAGAAAAGTGAAAAAACGTTGAAAATGAGTTTTTTCATAAAAGTTTTCCAAGGAAATGAATAAACTATTTTTCATGTTATAACTAGAGAATGGAAAACAAGGATTTCCACTTCTCCACTTTTTTTCCTTTATAACACTTCTTCCACTTTTCTAAAAAATTTCAAATCCTTTTAAGGTTAACTAGATTTCCAAAATAGAAAAATGCAATAACATTTGAACACATTTTCTAAACTTTTAACACTTTTCTAGAGAATGAAAACTCTTTTCATTTTTTTTTGAAAAATTAGAGATGAAAAATTGTGAAAAATTTTCAACAACTAAATACACCCTTAACTTTTCTTTTATAAATAAAATTAATTATTTAATCAATATAAGATTATTTTTTTTCTTTTTGCAATTATACATTTATACCCTTTTACATTAACAAGCTAACAATTAACATAAGGTGAACCTTTTCACCCATTTAAGATGTTTGAGATTGCGTTTTTAAAAAGCATTTTCATACATACTTTTCTAAAACTCCGTTTTATCTCTAATAAAACGCGGATAATCATTTTATTTTGACCAAACACTTTTATTGTAATTATTTGTATCTTTTGCGAACGCAATCTCTTTAAAACGCAATCCAAAATACACCATAGTACTATTAATCCTTGTTGTGAGTTGATATGTACTTTGTGCAGATGAAGCTCGTAAGTTTATTCGGACATCACTATTATAAAAAAAAACATTGATTGAGAATTAGTAATGGAAAGGAATACAGTTTTATGGATTTTACTGTAGTTTTTTATTTTATGACATGCAAGCATGATTTATGTTCTTCTTTTTGTTCTCATTTGCAGTTGAAATAAGGGGTCCGTACTTAAAAAGTCATACAAAGACATGTCAGAGATTGTGACACATCCATATTTTTATAGATGATTCTAACTTATTCTTATGACAATCAGTTAATATATAAATTTTTGTTAATAATTAGTTAAAGTGAGAAAACTAAATGATTAATTAAAATCTATCAATACTATATCGTACTTAGACTCCTCCTGGAAACTGACAGAAACCGACGGCTCACGTTAGCGTCACGTCAGCTTTTTTACAAAACTGACAGAAACTGACAGACCCCAACCGTCAGTGCTCCGTCAGTTTTTTTCAGAGACCCACAACTAATAAATTAAATATTTAAAACACAATAATTAAAATAAAAAACATTACAATAATTAAATAAAAAAAAGAACATTACAATATTAAAATAAAGTAGTCTAATTCGAGCTCGATTCGTCAGCTTTGTTCGTGTCTTCGGCCTCGTCTTCGTCCGAATCTTGTCCTCCATACATATTTTGATATTGTTCCACCATTTCTTTTTGAGCCGTTTTGATTATTTTGAGTTCTTTTATTGAGGCAAACTTTGGAATTTTTTTACAAAGAAAGTTCAACGCTTTGTAAGCCGCTTTTTTCATGTTGTTCTCGGTAATTGTTGTTATTGCTTTTTGCGACATTAAGGCGGTATTCTTGACGGCGAAAAGGGTTTCAAGTTTTTCGGAATGTATACTACTTATTGAAGAGGAACCGGCGTCCGATGAAGCGGACTTTTGGCAGACTATCACCCCGGTGGACGGCGTATTGGGTCGTCTCGAAACAATGTTCTCATATTTGCTTCAAGAGACGAAGAAATCGGGAAGTCGTTCGCGTGAAGATCGGTGATTTCGGGTTCGGGTTGGAATGGCGTTTGTTGCCCATTACACCCGGTTCGGCGAAGAATTTTGGGTAATGTTTTTGTACATCCCAACATGACTCATAAATGGCTTTACGGTTGTCTATTTATTGCTTAAAACCTTTTCGGACCGCATTTAAAACGTCTTCGTCTCCGTCACCGCTTCGAGGGCAAATCTCGGCAAATTTTTTGTATATGCCTTGGAATACTTGTGTCGAGAGAAATTTTATTCCATTTGCCCGTGAGTGAATTAAGGTTACGTTTAACCCTTGCAACGAAATTGTAACCCGAGTGGACTTTATTCCAAAAAATCTTTGTTTGATTGAGAGTTTCCTTGCATGCCATTTTCGAAACAATGTATTCACCGTTCCGCCAATATTCTTGCCTCCTCGTCGGTCCACCTAATTTGAACCCTTTTACCCTTTTTGTCGGTTTGGGTCTCGGGTTCGGGTTCAGGTTCAGCCTCGTCCGAACTTTCTACTAAATGTTGGGTTTCAGGTACGGAGAATTTAACGGTTTGAAAGTTCGGGTTTTGTGTGTTTGGTGAAATTGTGAAAATTCAAAGTTCGGGTTCAGGTTGGATGTGAATCCACTAAATTGTGTGGTTGGTGAAAATTGTGGGTTTGGTGACTATTGTCGGCTTTGTGAAAATTGTGGGCTTTGGTAACACCCTTGATATTGGTAGTTGTTCCGAGGGTCGTCGGGTAAAAGTTGGTAAGGATTTGCAATGGGTGCGAAACTTGCAAATCCGTAGGCGGAGGTTGGTTTGTTATCAAATTGTTTAACAAATTTTGCCACATATCTTTTTCAAGATTTTGTTGTTCATTTTTTTTGGATTTGAATTTGGATTTTGATTTGGATTTGGATTTATTGTTTGAGAATGTGTTTAAAATGGAGGTGTATGAATTGTGGTGTGTAAAAGATATAATAATTGTAGTGAATTGTAGTGTGAATAAATAGGTAAAAGATAGTGTTTATTTATAGTGAAAAAGTAGTATTTAAAAAAAAGGTCAACTAGTCGTTTGAAATTTAAAATTTTATTTTTTTTATTCCTCAACGGCCGTTTTAAATTTAAAATTAAAAATTTTTTATTCCTCAATGGCTACAAGTACGCGGACCCAGACCCACGAAGCAAACGAACGAACGTCAATTATCCGAAGATAAAAAACTGACAGACCGGACAGACGGACTTGTACCATCGGTGTCGGTTCCGTTCGGTTTAAACCGACAACAAACTGACGGGTGCGTTGGGAGCGCTCTTATTCCCCCACAAAATAAATATCTTTACAAAATAAATAGGCCGTTTATTACCGAGACGGTTGAGACCGTCTGTGTATCCTTCCCTTCTAAATGCAACTAGCTCTATGATCTCACACCTTAAATAAATGGGATACGATACAAATTTAGTAATGCGTAACGGCGAATCTTTTATTCCGCCTCTTAATTTTAAGTAGATATTGGAAATTTTCATATATTAATGTAACCAAAAATGCAAGAAACTTGTAAGTTTTAAAGCACATTTATTTGAAATTCAGTTCATTTCATTTCAATTACTGTATAAAATTAGATAGCAATTTAACAACATATTCAATATTTACTAACATTTTGTCCAACTAATTTCACAATTATTTATTCCTTCCCTTAAGTTGACCAGTTAATATTTACTAACATTTTGTCCAATTAATTTCATAATTATTTATTCCTTCCCTTAAATTGACCAGTTTGACTTTTAGTCAAACCAATCACAACTTCACAATACATATTCTAACTATTTATATGGCTTAACTACTTATAACATCATTTTAATCATCATCAAAAACATCATATATCTCTTTTAGCTAGTAATTAAGGTGAGTTATCACTAATTACACAAATCAACACAATCCACCATAATCACTATGAACAAAAATCAATTTCTTAATTTTTAGTTGAAATTGATGTTAACAATAACAATTTCTAAACTTAACTAACATCAATCAAATATAATTCATCCTTAATTTCATTTAACTCATCCTCACACCCTCAAATCATCTACCCTTAAATTTTCAGGTTAAACAAATAAGAACAAACACTTACCTTTGATTAGGGATGATTAATGGGATGTGAATTTGATTTCTCTAAGTTCAATTTAGTAGTTAAAGCTTAATTCTCTTGCTCTCTTTCTCTCCCTCACGACTTCTCTCTTTCTCTCTAGAATATTTTGGAACATGTATGTATGTATGTATCGATATGTATATGTATGTATATATGAATTCTATCTTAATTTAATTAAACCTGTATTTTTTAATTGATATTTACATAAGTCTCATTATCTTATAATACAACAATTAACTAACTATCCCCAACTTCTAGTTATTTAGACACTTTAAATACTTTACAACTACTAATATTTTGTACAACAATTTATAATAAGTATTTTATACCTAATAGAATAATACCTCAAATTTTAAGATGTTAGAGTAATTTGACTTAAAATGATCCAAATGCTTTTATTCAAATCTCACACTGGCGATTTTGGGTATGGGTTGAGAAAGAAGAAATATATATTACAAGTATTATTATTATTATTATTATTTTATTATCTATTATTATTATTATAGTACAGAAAAATAGTTAGATCAGAAAATATAAAATAGTATTTCAATGATGGAAGACAGAATTAAATACATACATTTAAAGAGTGCACATGTAAATATTTGAGAATTATAAGATTATTATTATTATACTTTACATTTACAAGACCCAAGCATTCATGACATTCAATTCGAATTATGTTATTTATTTTTGGGACATATAAGAGTTTAGCTTCTAAGCATGTTTTCATCATTGCTACAAATACCACCTCACATATTAATTATCATCAATCAATATCTCCACTCGAATTTGTTTTTTATGACTTTGAAGTTATATTTTGAGTAAAAAGCATTTCCAACTGTTGAGGTATGTCATTCGTTTCAATCTTGATCCTCGAGACGTGTTTTCTTTGTATGTACAGTACATTACTTTGGTCTGAATTTTTGTTTTACTCTCGATTTCTCTTCCAATAAGATAAGGGTAAAATAGTCTTTTCCCCGAAGATTATGTGTTGTGTATCTAGTTTAATGTGTACGTGTTAGTTAAACCTCCCAAAGTAAAATTTTAAATGTTTCTCTATCACGTCATACACGATTTGATTTTGTTTGTCAATTATTCATCAATATTTTGTTCATATACCAAATGTAAATAAAGAGAAAAGTACAAATATAAGTGTTATTTGACAAATTGTGTCATAGGCTTGATGTATCATTATCAAATTCCCAAATTCAAAAAATATTATTTGATGTTTGTTACGATTTTATACAAACTAATAATTGATTATTGATTCTGTTTTAACTTTTTCCTGAAAGAATCGACTTACATGATCATACAAAAGGAGGCAAGTCTTTACAAAGAAGCCAATAACACTCTTCAATATAATTTATAATTTTTTGTGACTTCTTTTTAACTCACTTAATGGGTACGAGATTTTCCTATAAGTGGTTAACTCGCCATAACTTTTCATAATAATATATAATCAGATATTGTTAAATACTTGATACCTTTTAATAACTATTTTGTTGACGTGGCAGTGATCGATTTTAACGAGCGATATGACAGCGAGATCGATCGATAACATGACTTCAAAACAAATTAATCCCACGTAATGAACGGGGGTATATATGGGTGGAGTTAGTTGGATGAAAGAGATGGGTATACGAGTAGGAACAAAACAAAGGCAAAACAAATAAAAACAAAAGTATTTAGTGTGTCCATTCAAGTGAGTAGGGAGTACTATTTTTGAAAGAAATGGACACAAATGCACTTAAAATAATTCACCTTTTTAGTACAAAACTTGTTGGGACAATTAATTAAAAGTTAAAACTTTACCTATTTTATGCTTGTCTAATTAGTAAAAGAGTAATGTGGTATTGTGTACTTATTACTCCTTTAAAGCTGATTTGGCTTTACAAATATGTAATTAGGATTAAGAAAACGTTGTATTTTTTTAAACGAACAGAAACAAAAAAGTTTTGTAATATATATTAATGCAACTTCAATTTTTTCACCCACTAAAATATTAAAAATATATATAAAATTGTTAGTGGTCTTTTGTTTGGCAGCTTATTTTATTCACCAAATTCTAAACACGGACGGACTACTTAAAATTGGAAATTAGGCCATTATACTCGTATATAGTCAAACCAAACGTTGACTTGTATTCACATCAAACACTTAAAACTCTTCACGTAAAAGATAAACCAGATTCACGTAAAGGGCCACTTAGATGGTAGCCCAATTAACTAGTTCACCCTCGCAAATCTTTTCTTTTTTAGTAGTATATATTAAATTCTTTGTTGATGATTGTGAGGATTGAACCGGGGATTCTACCTGAATATCTCAATCTCCGGAGTCAATTACACTCGGAGTCAACTACACTGCACAGTGAACACTGAAGGCATAATAATTTTTTTCATAGCAAATGTTTGAAACACGCAACTGGAAGGTTAATATTTATATGGTAGAAAAGTGGTTAATGTTAGTACAATCAAGTAAATAGATATAGATACTACATTAGTACTAGATGCTAGCACAAACTAAGCAAGCAAGGCTCTATCGCACACCAAGCAAAGACGAACAGATCTAATGGATGGATCCGTCATTGCTCGAATAAGAGGTCGATCAAGGAGATATGAGGTTAGCGCAATGTTAGTGTAGTACAAGAATTAAAATGAAGTCCTGAATAACCACAATCAAGCTAATTAAGATTTTTCCATTTGAATCTCCTTTACATGAATAATCACAAAAAGAATTAAGTGAAGTGATTTATTATTGACGTAGACAACTAATTCTATACTCTATTATTCAAGATTGCCCATAATAAATAAATAGTTAAATAATGATAATATTAAATAAAATGTAAGCAATTATAGTAGTACAATAATAATATTAATATATAATATATAATTATAATATACGAATATAATACCAATAAATATATAAATAATTCTAATAGCATTAATTTCGCAATACACAATAAATAATTTTACTAAAATGCTTCATTTAATTTCAACAATACAAATAACACATTATCAAACGCAATAATAACATGCATATAATAATACTATTACTATATAGTTACATACTATATCATATCATCCAACATTATACTCCGTAACAACCAATCACCAATTATATACTTTATACTTGATTGATGGATATACAAAACACATAAAAAGCTCCCATTGCTTTCCTTCTACTTCTAGGAACACCAATGTGTGTAGGGCCCATCCCCATACATTTCCTCATTGTCTATTTCTCATAAATACCACCACCCACCACCACCTTCTTCCACCATCACCCACCACCTACAACCACCACACAATTTCTATCAAATACCAAAACACCAATGTCCCATTTCAACAATTCTTGATTTATCCCATCAAATTACACAGAAATCAAAACTTGATTACAAATTCTTAACATGTTGACCCTTATAATTAATGGGATATTATCTTTTCTCATTTTTCTTAATTTTTATGCCACCGCACTCACCTCCGACGGTCTCTCGTTACTCACCATAAAATCCGCCGTCGATGGCGGAGCCGCCGTTTTCTCTGACTGGAATGACAATGATGCAACCCCATGTCACTGGACTGGTGTCACGTGCGCCAACATTTCAGGAGTGTCAGACCCACGTGTCGTCGGACTAGCACTCGCCGGAAGAAGCCTCCGGGGATACATTCCGTCGGAACTCGGAAATTTAGTATATCTCCGCCGACTGAATTTACATAACAACAACTTTTACGGGTCAATTCCTAATCAAATCTTCAATGCGTCGTCGCTTCATAGTATTTTTCTGTACGGAAACAATCTTTCCGGCGAACTTCCGGCGTCAATTTGCAACCCTCCACGTCTTCAAAATGTGGATTTATCACATAATTCAATCACAGGAACAATCCAGAAGTTTTTAGGAACTTGTCGGCAGCTGCAAAGGTTGATTTTGGCAGGAAATAAATTTTCCGGAGAATTTCCGGCAGGTGTGTTCCCGGAGCTAGCGAACTTGGTTCAGCTTGACTTATCTTCAAATTCATTTAGCGGGTCTTTACCGTTAGATATTGGTCAGTTGAAATCGTTATCAGGAACTTTAAATCTTTCATTTAATAATTTTGACGGAAAGCTGCCGGAATCATTAGGTGATTTACCGTTGACCGTTAGTTTTGACCTCCGGCATAATAATTTCACCGGAGAAATTCCTCAAGGGGGTTCTTTTGCAAATCAAGGTCCGACGGCGTTTTTAAACAATCCGTTACTCTGTGGATTTCCGTTGCAAAAAACTTGCCGGAATAATAGCCCGGCAATGGCTCCGGGGGGTCAAACTTTGACTCCAATGGGTGATGATAATGAATCCAAAAGAGGGTTGAAACCGGGTTTAATTATATTAATTTCTGTAGCGGATGCATTTGGGGTGGCATTAATAGGATTAATTATTGTTTATTTATACTGGAGAAAAAAAGATTCAAATGGTTGTAGTTGTACTTTACATGGTAGATTTGGTGGGAATCAGAAATCAAGATTGTGTTCTTTTCCTTGTGTAAGTGGATTTCCTAGCACGGATTCGGAGGCCGAATCTGAAAAAGGTAGTCGTGGTAGCGGCGGCGGCGTTAGCGGTGGTGGCGGCGGTGGTGGTGAAGGTGGAGAGCTAGTGGCTATTGATAAAGGGTTTAGTTTCGAGTTGGATGAGTTGTTGAGAGCATCCGCTTATGTATTAGGAAAAAGTGGCCTGGGAATCGTGTATAAAGTAGTGCTCGGGAATGGGATCCCGGTTGCGGTGAGACGGTTAGGCGAGGGAGGTGAGCAACGATATAAGGAGTTTGTGACCGAGGTTCAAGCGATTGGAAGAGTGAAGCATCCGAATGTGGTGAAGTTACGAGCTTATTATTGGGCTCCCGATGAAAAACTACTAATTAGTGACTTCATTTCGAATGGCAACTTGGCTTCAGCGCTAAAAGGTATGTTTCATTTTGCTCTTATACCATGAAGATTTATACGAAAATAAATTAAGACCTGTTTTTTCAAAAAAGCGTTTTGGGTCCATTTTATTGATTATATTTCATTTGTTAAACGTTAAAATCAGGTCAAGCGTCAACGATTCTTTCATGGTCAACGAGGTTAAGGATTACGAAAGGAACCGCAAGAGGCTTAGCGTATCTCCACGAATGCAGTCCTCGAAAGTTTGTTCATGGAGACATCAAACCGTCTAATATTCTCCTTGATAACGAGCACCAACCGTACATATCCGATTTCGGCTTAAACCGCTTAATAAACATTACCGGCAACAACCCCTCATCCGGCGGTGGATTCATGGGTGGGGCCCTACCGTACTTAAAGTCATCCCAAACCGAAAAAGTCAACAACTACCGAGCACCTGAAGCCCGAGTTTCCTCCAACCGGCCTACACAAAAGTGGGATGTTTATTCTTTCGGTGTAGTGTTACTTGAATTACTAACGGGAAAGTCACCAGAGCTTTCGTCTCCAACAACCTCAACGTCAACCGAGATCCCGGATCTAGTGAAGTGGGTAAGGAAAGGGTTCGAGGAGGAAACCCCGCTTTCGGATATGGTGGATCCAATGTTGCTTCAAGAAGTACAAGCAAAAAAAGAAGTATTAGCCGTGTTTCACTTGGCCCTTGCGTGTACTGAGCGAGACCCTGAAATTCGACCTCGAATGAAATCGGTCTCGGAAAGTCTCGAAAAGATTCGAACATAAGTCGACTATCTATACCAATTCAAGAGTTGACTGATGTTTTAGTTTTGTTCAATGATAGTAAGTTCTAGTTAATTTGGGCATATTATTATTATTATTAATTTTTTGTTGTAATGTACAAGAAAATTGTATTTTTGATGACGGATGTAACACATTGGTTGTTGAAAAAAATAATCTTTATCTTTATATTCTAAGGAAAGAAAGGTATATTTTCAGGGGAGGAGTGAGTTCACTTATATGTTCTGCTTTTGATTCAAATGTTCTAAATTCTATGCTTGGAAGTTGAATGTCTGACCTCATATATAATTTGTGGTGACATAATATATTTTGGATCATATATTTTTGTATATATATATATATATTTTTAATTTTAAGATTACCTAATCTTTTTGATAAAAATATTATATCAAAATTATTAAAATTTTATGTTGTTATGATTAGATAAAAAAATTTTAAAAAATGTGATACACATTATAAAAAGTTTAGTGTATATCACAGTATTAAATAAAAAACTTGTGATACACAATTTTAAGTTGTGTATCATATATATATTTTTTAAATATAAATCAATTTTATATTTAAGAGAATAAAATTCTAATAATAATGGTATTATTTATTATGTAAAAAGTATATATATGATGAAATTAAACATGAATATCATTCCTACGATTCCTACCATAAAGAATGATTTTACAGTGAATCTCGTCTATTCTCTAAAATTATTATAAATTTGCTTGAAAGACACGTGAAACATTCTGTTTATGATGTTTTATGGATAGGAACAAACGGGAACACATGTTATATTATCGCAGTGATAATTTTAATGTTTTAACGGAATGGTTTATGAGGTCGAACGGATTAAAGTTAATTAAAGTGTTTCTTTTAAATAACTAAATTTATTATATGATTCTAGTCGTTGAAGTTAATTTATTAGAAATTCGGATAAGTTGGTTGATTACCTCTAAGTTCTAACTGGGGTTGCCGAAATTCAACGTTTTGAAAAATACATTTGTAGATTTTAACCATTTGGACCTCTAGTTTGTATGTATATGATCCATTTAGGAGCTGAAATGTCCAATATCAACCTCCTCTATTTTTGTAATAGTTGGGTGTAAGTGAGGCCCAATATCAAAACCTGATTAAATAGAGGCCCATTTAAACGAACTTCTATTTGCGTTTCAAATTAAGCTATATAATATACAATAAGTGCGGTTCAAATGAGAATTGAAAAAGTGTTGAGAATATGGAACCAATAGAAATGTACCACGTGTCACAAAAACTCATTTTCCCCCATTTTTTAAAAAACTAAATATTTCACAAATGACAAGTCGAAAAATTATGAAAATTGCACCATAAAATTCAGCGTTTTCTCCTCTTCGATTTAAGATCTCACAAGCTACACTTTCGACGAGTTTTTTTTTTCATTTTTTGATGGTTTTACAAATTAGTAACACATTTGTTAGTGTTGCGTTTAGGGTTTAGGGTTTAGGGTTTAGGGTTTAGGGTTAGGGTTTAGGGTTTCGGGTTAACCCTAAACCATACTAAACCCTAAATCCTAAACCCTGCTAAAACCTAAACTCTAAACCCTAAACCATGCTAAACCTTAAACCCTAAACCCTAACCCTAACCCTAACCGCAAATCGAATGTACAACTAATCATGTGTTACTAATTTGTAAAACCTACCAAAAAAGGAAGAAAAAAAAACTCGTCGAAAGTATAGCTTGTGAGATCTTAAATCGAAGAGGAGAAAACGCTGAATTTGTTGGTGCAGTTTTTATAATTTTTCGACTTGTCGTTTGTGAGATATTTAGTTTTTAAAAAGATGGGGAAAATTAATATTTGATAAAAATGAGTGGTTGAGATTGATTCTTCTATTTTCACACAAAGTTGTTGTACTCATTTGAACCCTACTCAATATCTAAATATTAATAAAAGAAAATTTTTCTATCCTCAATTTTATTTAAAATCAACACCTATTAACCAATGAGAATGCTTTATTTTATCAAAATTCTATTGACCAATCATATGCAACAATATTTCTAAAAAATCTCATGTAAAGATAAAACTTATATTAATAAAAAATTCTAATACAAACGAATTTCACTTTTAAATTATTAACTTTTCTATAATATTAAATTAATTAATATTCTTTAATTATTATTAAAAGTTAAAACTAACGTGTCCCCTTACCATTTAATTTAATTAATATATATTACTCCTAATAAAATAAATTATTTAACCTCCATGAGAAATTGATAGTATCATAGATGCTTCATGTAATTATCTTCTATCTAATGATAGATTTAACTTTCAATTAATGAAAAATAGTTCGATTTGATATTCATATGTATATACGGGTTTAACATGAATAAATAAACTCATGGTAAATAATCTCAATTTAGTAAAGTTAAATGTAAATTTTACCATAGAATTTAATAACTTTATTATAGTTTATGTGATTTGCAATGATCAATAAATTATATTATTTTAGTTAGTTATATATTTTATATATATATATATATATATATATATATATATATATATATATATAAATATTAACAAAAGAAAACCTCTCCTAAAACATTTCTATATAAAATTGAACCTTATTAACCAATCAAATTTTTTAATTTCATCAAACATCTAATTGACCAATCAAATCATTTAATTTTCCTAAAAAATCTAATCAATTAATTTTTCTAAAAAATCTAATTTAGAAAAAAAAATTCATGTCAAAAATAAATCCCCATAAACCTTATCTTTATAATTTATTATATATATTAACAATAATAAGCTTATATCTTATCAAACAATATAAATATTAATTAAACGTTATTTGCTACTTATCAGCGAACCATGCAAGTGAGTACGTATTCATGAGCTAATAATATATTAAATATTAATTAATTAATTAGTTATTATTATCATTAGAACTCTATGAAACAAATAAAAATTTTTATTTAATACATTACATACTTACAATGAACGAATTACGTATTCATTTTACAATATTCGTGTGGACACATGGGTTTAAAATTATATATTAATAATAATTAAAAAAATTATGCTTAAGTATCATTGTAAGTTAACTGTGTCATGTGTATACACGGTTTAAATTAAAACTTTTTATATTAATCACAATTAATGAATGAAGTATTCATTTAACAGTTTTCGTGTGCATATGCGTGTATAAAAATTTATATTAATAATAATTAAAAAAACTATGCTTAAGTTTCATTTTACATTAACTGTGTTATGTGTAAACACGGATTTAAATTAAAACTCTATATATTTAGATACAATGAATAGATGAAGTATTTATTTAACAGTTTCCGTGTGCATAAACGGGTTAAAAATTTAAACACTATATTAATAAAAGAAAAATTATATTTAGTTTCATTTTACGTTAACGGTGTGTATACACGGGTTTAAAACTCTATATTGATCAAAGAAAAACTATGATCAGTACAATCAAAAACCAAAATATGTATTATTTTTATATTAATCCGTGTTTACACACGGGTCTTAAAACTAGTATAATATATTGTAGGGAAAAGTGCGGTATAATGCATTCAACTTGACCTGAATGTCTATTGTGTGTATCTTATTTACGGATCGTGTTTTTAATGCATGAAACTTGTAAATTAGCTCTATTGTATGTATTTTACCTATGTGGCACCAGTTGCAATATTTCGATGACACGTTACACGCCAAATCATCACTCCACCTCATCAGGGAAAAGTGCTTTGGAATACACTCAACTTGACCTGAATGTCTATTGTGTGTATCTTACTTACGGATAGTGTTCATATAAGGTAAAGTAAGATACACACAATAGACATTCAGGTCAAGTTGAATGCATTTCAAGACACTTTTTCCCAGATAATTTTTGACGTGTCAAGCCACATATACATTTAAATAAAAAAATTCAACTAGTAACCGGTTAAGGGCTCGGCAGGTCAAAAAGTACATACAATAGAGCTAATTTATAGGTTTCATGCATTAAAAACACTACCCGTAAGTAAGATGTACACAATAGACATTCAGGTCAAGTTAAATACATTCTATCGCACTTTTCTCCATATTGTAATAGGCCATTAGGCCCGGTCGTTTATGGTATAAACGTAACGTCAATATCCTAAAACAATTCCGTGAAGCTAATGTATTATATTTTATGCACTTTCCATGGAGTTTCGTCACCATGCGAAAGCACTAGTAAACTTCCCAAACATATCGATTTCGTTTCGTATCAGCATCAAATTAATTCAAACTCACATAATAATTCAACACCGGTGATAAATACGCGTAAATTAAAATACCAAAATAACTATAAATAAACTCGGCACTTCGACACATATTAGAATCATCATATATTCATTCATTTGCTTTTCAAAACAACAACTAAAATCACTCACGACATATATAATCAATTAACGTCCAAGATGATGAGCAAATCAAACGATTACAGACGTGTATTCGATCACTTTGATGAAGATGGCAACGGCATGTTATCTCCGTTAGAGTTGCAACGTCGTATAGGATTGATTTCTGATGAAGAAATATTAGTCGAAGAGGTGGAGGTCGTGGTTGAATCGTTGAATAGGGATAACGGACAATTAGGGTTTGAAGATTTTGTTAGTTTGATGGAAAGCGAAAAGGAAGACGAGAAACTTGAGGATTTGAGAAAGGCGTTTAGAATGTACGAAATGGATGGGACCGATTGTATAACTCCAAAGAGCTTGAATCGGATGTTGAATCGACTTGGTGAGTCGAGAAGTGTGGATGAGTGTGTTGGTATGATTAATCAGTTTGATCTTAATGGTGATGGTGTGCTTAACTTTGATGAATTTAAAGCTATGATGCTTTGAAATTTATCTAAGGCTTTGATTTTCTAGCCATTTTAAGTTCGTTCTCATACGTTCATGAATTATGATTAAAGTTGCTAAAGAACTAGATTGTATATATGATTGGCATATAGCAATTTTAATGAATTTTTATATGTTTTGGGTTTCTAACTTTGTAAATAAGTGTTTTCGATTTTTTTCTTATATTTCTCTGACCAATTTATTTTCATTTCCACAAGCGTACGTCAAGCGACATCATAAATAATGAGAAATATGCACATACAATTTGTTAATTAGTCCATGCGATGGTAGCTTAGTGATCAAAGACGTGCAACATATATGACATCATATCTATGAATAATGAGAAATATGCACATACAATTTGTTAATTAGTCAATGCGATGGTAGCTTAGTGATCAAAGACGTGCAACATATATGCAAAGATCATGTGTTCAACCTCCATCCTCATGTTCATTTAACCACGCAGTAAGTGATTTACCTCTCTCATATTGACCATATGACTGGTCGATGTGCGACCGTCAGATGGTTGGTTTTACCCCTAACTTGTTATTTAAGACTTTTAGCTATATAACTTCTCACCATATTAGAAGACGCAAGGATAATTATGTTACATATATAGGTGACGACAATTCATCTTTTTAGTTCTTTTAACTGCATATATAAGTATAACATCCTCGAATGGTACATGTTTATAATACATTTAGATTTAGATAATTTATTTTTCTACCAAATATCTTAAATTGTGTTTTATTGCATGAATTTGTTGATAAATTATATATGACATGTAGTTTGTTTGTATAGCCGTATAGGATATCGGAACATAATTGGATTCATCAGCCATTGTTTTGGCCTTTTGGGTATCCATTGAACACTATATATGATATTATAAATACACTATTGACGATGAATTATGAATGTCAGTGAATTTTCTTAATATTCATCCTATGATATTATAGGTTATAAAAATATTTATTGATGAATATTAATAGTTACAACAACACTTTTAATTGATATTTATTGGTAACAATTGATTTTTATACGTTTTGAATATCATTCATCGTGGACGAATGTTAACGAAAAGAAACTAATAATATCCACTTCGGTATTGATAAATGTTAAAAAATTCTCTTAATATTTATCTTATGATATTATAAGTTATAAAAAGTAGTTTATCTATGAATATTAGTAGGTATAACATCGCTTCTAATTAATATTTTTTGATAAAAATATATTTGTTTACGTTTGATTATCATTTATCGCAAATGAATGATTAGCTTCCTTATTTCCCTTAAAAAATTGTTTCTCTCTTGATCCCTACCCACACACACACACACACACACACACACACACACACACACACACACATATATATATATATATATATATATTATTATATTATATCAGGGTACAATGTAACACATGTATATTTAATCTTAAATTATATATAAGAAACTCATTAATGATGTCATCAATTAAGAATTTTCAATTAGTCAATTAGGTCTCCCAATTTTATAAAATTTTAAAAATAAAACGCCTTAAATTTTCAATTTTAATTTAAATAACAATAATTGTTATTATTATATCAAATAAATTAAAACAAACAAAAAGTAAACATAAAAACAAAAAGTGGTTGATAGAAATTCAACGATCATACTAAATTAACGTTTTGAATTATTTTATTTTTTCTTTTAGTTACTAAATAATAATATTTAACTATTATTTTCCCATATAATTTCAAAAATGTCGTTTGCTACTTACAATTCGAATACAATCACAATCACAATAAGATTTAAACGAAAGAAAATAACATTAAATAAATTAAACTACAACTACAAAATTTAATTTATGAAATCTTATATAATTAAAAATGTTTTAATTTATCACATATCATACAAGGATTCTATCAATTTTTATGAAAAAAAAAATACAAATCCATCGGGCCGTGTGTATACACGGATTTTAGGACTAGTATAAAATATAATATAGTAAGCAAATTGGTTATATCGTCGTCTTCAAATTCAATCAATTAAAAGTTTCAGTTTAACAACAAGAAAAGCAAAAAATAAAATTAAAAAATAATAATGATAAAATCATATTTAATACTTAATTATCAAAAATATAATTTATAAGTAATCATTTGAAGAAATTATCAAAAATATTTGAATCTTTTAATTCATTTAGTTTGAATAATAACAATAAACAGGGTTATTGTTAAGTGATTTACACTCCATATTTACTTTTAATTCACAACTTTAACTACGTTTCATTAAAATTCAAATTTCAATTGTAGATTATTTTTAAATAGTTTGAAAATCAAGCATTTTAAAATAAATTCATTTCTAAGTACTTATTTTTAATTTAAGAAATTAAGATAGCATACTCTATTGTATTTTGACAATAGTATTAACCCTTAAGATATATATACTAAAATATATAATTAGATAATTGTTTACATGTAGCTCTTTTTTATGTTAACAATCAAGTAATTTAATCATATGATGGTGATTAGTGTATGACATATAAATAATTATGTGTAGACTTACTTTACAATCTAGAATTAATATAGACAACTTCATCGTATCATCTTTTATTATCCGACTTTTTCCCCCTTCAAATATATAAGTTGTTTTGCGTATATTAAAGTTTTTTTTTATACTTTTATATTGTTTGTTATCTTAAATTTACGATTATCATATTTTGCACATTAAATCTACGATTATTTGCAAAAATTTCTAGATAGTATTATTTTACCATGCATGTATACATGGATTTAAAAGTTAGTTACTATAGTCAATCAGATGTAACAAAAAGTAGCTAGTAAAACTAGTTTCATTCAACACTAGTACTTTTGTAATGCTTTTTAATGCGTGAAAGTAACCCATTGAACTGAAGCTTTTGTTAGATTAATTGGCTTCTAATTAACCTTTTTTAAGTGGTTGAATTTTGTTCGTGATTATATATATTTAATACTTGTTCGTTGTCAATGTCGGGTTATAAATTGCCAATGATAACCTAAAGTTTTTGTCATAATGGTGACCCAAGTTTTACATCTTTAGCATACCACAATATCATGTCATATCATTTAATTTCATGCTAAGATTACACAATAACTACAAATTCTTTTTATTTTTGTTTTTTTTTTTAACTATACTCGAAACTTTTTATGGGTATGCATAGGTCCGCCCGTGTATCTGGCATGCATTATTTCTTGGTTTTTAATAGGTAAAATTGCTTCTTTGACTAAACAATAGGACATGCTATGTCATTCTTTTAACTTTGTGGCATACCTTACAACAAAGATCAATAAGGTACAAACACACGACAACCTAGCACATGTACATGTCATCGTACGTCATTAAGGGGAAAAGAACAAATATACGATCGAATATGTTTTCACAAACTATTTTAAAAAGGCAGCTACAACGTTAACTAGACCGGCCACTATTATGTCATGAAATACATTGCATATATCTTGAAACTTGAGCTCACAACCTTTTGATTCATAGGCCACTCACATCTCGATAGGCCCAAGACTCGATCAATATATATCTTTCATAAACTAGAAAGAGACTTTGAACTTGTAACCAATAATGTGTTATAGCTGAAGTCTAACACGAAATATATCATTGAAGAACCTTGTAACTGTTGATACCGAGTATTGGATACAAATTATAGACATATACATCGATATCTTTAAATCTAAAACTCCCTCCTCATATCTAATACACGAACATATACACATAGATATACATCCGTTTAGTTATATGTATATATGCTCGAGCAAGGATTTATATCGATGATAGGACAATCGTAAATCATGGTTTGGAGGTTAAGGCTTTAGGAGATTTAAAAACAATAGGAAAACATGCAACAACATAGAAAGAAACCTTGTGTTTGAACCTTCTTAAAACCACAACTCTTCCACCTCCCCATTCTATTATTGTTACCATTATCCTCTTCATTGCTTCTTTTTGCTTCTTCATCTTCATACTCTTCGTCTCTTTCTTGCCATCCTCACCATGACAAAATTCACTTGCACCTACGATCCATACAAAAATCATAAAAAAAAAAACCATTAAGGGGCGTAAAATTCACAAGCCGATCATTTAAATTGGGAGATGATCGTACTTTCTAATTACAACATATATACTAAAAACTTGTAGACATCTTTATTCGTTACAAAAACTAAAAGGACGACAATTGCATGCTATCTTCTTACCGACTTTGTTACTTCTCGTGGTTGTAACATGTACTTGTGGTTCTTGATCATCTTCTACATCGTTGTCGAAATTGAGTGGATAACTTCGCAAGAACGCTCTTCTAGTGTTGTAATCTTCATTCCTAAAACTTCTTGTTCTTAGACCATCTCCTTCCTCCATTGATTATAATGAAATGAAATCTCTAAGTCTTTGGTTTTGATGTTGAATGTGAAGGGGCCGGGTGGTTTTCTTTGTATTGTGGGGTTACCCTTTTAATACTTGTGCTTCACTTGTCTTTATACACATGCTCTTGATCTTCATGTAAACCTTTTCTTTTTATCAACAAAATTCTAAAAATGTTTATTTCTTTTATAAAGGCTTAAAGCAAAGTTACTAGAGTCGAAACGGCCCACGCTAAGTTGACCCATACATCTTTTTCTCCCTAACGCTTTATTTTTCTGAAGAAATATTTAAATAAAACTAAATTATATTATTGAAATAACCATTTAATTATATATTCGATTTTAATTATATGTTTTTGAGTTATAGGGTTGCAACCGAGTTGAGCAACTTAAGCTTGAGTTCAATTGAGTCGAGCTTTTATCGAACTCGAATAGAAATACAACTCGAAATACATATCGAGTCGAGCTAATTTTATAGTCAATGCTAAAATCATTATATATTCGTGAAAAGATGAAAAAATTGCATATAAAAAGGTAAAATTTGTGCCTTCACATGTCAACAAACTTCTAGTACTTAGTTTGACAACAAGCAATTTTTTTTTTTTATTTTGTATTTAGACTTTTGGTTAAAAAAAAGAAAAATATCCGTTTGAGGCCACACTAGACATGGTAGACCTTTTGTTGTCTCATAAATTAACAAGTACTCTGATAATTTCACCAAAACAAAAAATTGAACCGAAAATATGGTTGTTTTGTTCCTTTCAATTTTATTAATTTTGTTTTGGAATATACTTAATTAATAGGTTAAATACGTAGTTAAGTTAATTAGGCAGCCACCTTGAAAATGATGTTATTCGATCTACTTATTTGACGTGGGCATGCGTCAAAAAGCTTCCCCTCTTTCGTAACGCTCCCGATGTTATTCTTTTTATATATATTTTTTTATCCTTAAATTTCTAACATATCAAGTCGTACCAACTACAAAAAGCCATATATTAACATATATTTGTGATTAATTAATAAGATTATTATGATTATTTATTTATCAATATGAGGTGGTAAAATGTTAATTTGTAGCACAATATATCAAAACGAACAAATCTTTATTACTTTTTCCACAATAATAAAACAAAATATTCAATAAATAGATCAAATCAAACTAACAATACCTAGCTTAATATTGACGGAAAATTTCCGAATATTAGTTGATATCAAAAAATTTTGTTAGTAAAAAAAAACATATACATATCCAAATCCAAACTAAAATATAGCAATACTTTTAGAACATATAACTTAGTTGGCCCGAGCCCAATTGTATTGATAGGCTAGAGTCAATTATGTTAGGTTAAGTTTGTTTTGTTCTGTACTCTATAAATAGTAAGAGATGGTCAAAAAACCGGGTTCGAAACCCAACCCGAAAAAAACCCGAAAACCCGACCCGGTCAAACCCGGGTTTGACCCAACCCGGTTCGGGTTTTCTGGAACCCGCCGGGTACAAACCGGTTTGGGGTTTATCCGTTACAAACCGGTTCCGAACCGGTTTTTTCCAACCCGGTTTCAAAAACCGGTTTCCAACCCGGTTTTCAACCCGGTTTTTTTTCTAGCCGTTATTTGACCGTTATTTGACCGTTTTTGACCTTTTTTTTTTTGTTTTTTTTACCATTTTGCCATTCCAAGTTTACTATATATACAAATCTTGAGTTTAGGTTCAATCACAACATTCAAACACTCATACAAACTCAAAACGCTCTCAAAACGCATACAAAATTCTCATTTCTCAAATGGCAAATCAATCTTCTTCCTCTTCCTTCGGTGTTGGTTCTTCAAGTTCACCAACGATTGTTCGAAAATTGGTTAACAAAAGAAATCCGGAGGTGTGGGATTTATACGACAAAGTGTTGTTGTCGGATGGTACGACTAAGGCACATTGTAAACGATGTGGGAAATTTTTAAAAGCCGACTCCAACACAACGTTGAAACATCATAAAGAAAAGTATTGTGTGGGACTCAAAACCAATCCGGAAGCAAGTGGTCAAGCTTCTATGTCACGAGATGGAGCTATATTTTCATACGAAGCGGAACGGTGTCGAGAAGCTTTTGCGGGTTTTGTGATTCAAGAAGCTTTGCCGTTCAACCACTTCGACAACCCTCGACTTACTAGGGTGATTCAAAATACCCTTCAACCGCGATATAATCATGTAAGTCGTATTACTCTTAAACGTGATGCCCTTAAATTGTGGAAAGAAGCTAAAAAATAACTAATAATCGGTTTTGAAAACTTAAATACAAGTGTATCATTAACAACCGACGTTTGGTCGGGTCCTCATGGTTTGCCCGGTTTGTACCTTTGTGTTAACGCACATTGGGTTGATCCCGTAACTTGGCAAATGATGAAACGTACCATTGCTTTTGAAGACTTTGAGTATCCTCACACGGGTCAAAACTTATTTTACATGTTACGATATGTAATTAAAACGTTTAAATTACAAGAAAAGGTTTTTTCAATATCCTTTGATAACGCGAGTAATAATACACTCGCCGTTTCAAAATTAATACTAAAATACGGACCACCTTTGAAGAGCATCTTTTATCATAGTCGATGTGTTGCACACATCATTAACTTGATTGTGCTAGCGGGACTTGCGGTTGAAGAAATAGACGCCGTAAAATTGGCGTATAAAACTATATTACAAGACATATTTCAAAAGGGTAAAATTAGATACAAAGCTTATATGAGATTGTGTAAGGAAACGGATTCCATTTTTTTAACCCCTAATTGGGACATGCCCGTTAGATGGAATTCGACCTACTATATGTTTGTATGTGGTTTACGCCAACGTGATACATTACAAGTTTTTCATGATAACCTTGTTCAAAAAGGTCTCGCAACACCATTTCCCATAGAATTTTGGGAGGTTATTAAAAAGTTAACCGAATTGCTCAAAGTTTTCAAAACCGCGACTACTTTATTATCGGGTGTTTATTATCCCACTAGTCATTTGGTACTTAATCAAATTTGGTTGTTGACTTCAAAATCAAACGAATACGAATATGAAGGTGCTTTATTTGAAAAGATGGTGGCTCCCATGAAAGAAAAACTAAAAAAATATTTTCGAGAAATGCCACCGGTAGTTACTTGTTCCCCCGCAATGAACCCGTGTTTGAACACCACCGGGGTGGAAATGCTTATCGATAATATTTGTCACAATTTGGATTTGAATGAAGAGAACCCAATGTTTTCCGATAATACAAAAACGTTTTTTAAGAGTTCTTTACAAGATTTATTTGGCGTATATTTTCAAAAATATAGTTCAACAATAAATGTGCCGGTTAGTTCGATTTCCACAACGTTTAGTTCATCTTCTTCCAACAATGCAATGCTTAACTTATATAATAATTTAAGACAAGAAAACCATAAACGGGAAAGGGGTGAAGGTAACCAAACGACTAGCGAATATGGGAGATATACCTCAACGGATTTTTTGTCCACTATTCTACCTAATGAGTTCGAACAATTTGATATTTTGGCTTGGTGGAAAGAGAGGGAATCTCAATTTCCCGTTCTAGCCATCATGGCCCGAGATTTACTAACCGTCCAAGCTTCTACGGTAGCTTCGGAATCCGCATTTTCTCTTAGTGGCAGAGTATTATCTATACGAAGAACAAGACTCACACCGGCCTCCTTAGAGATGTGTATTTGCTTGAAGGATCACTTAGACGCCGTTGAACGTATACAAAATGTTTCAAGTCTTGAAGGTGAAATGGAATACGAAGGAGATATACATAATATCGAGGTGGAAGAGGGCATGGTAATATCACTTTCCGACGAAGAAATTGCTCTCGATCAAGCTTCGCGCGAGGTTACCTCTGAAGAAGATTTCGACTTTTGAAGAATTGAAGATTAATATAAGTTGAAGATTATGAAGATTTATGAAGACTTATAAAGAATATGAATAATTATGAAGAGTTTTTGGATTCGATAATATTTTTAAAAAGACTTAGAAGACCTTTGTTTAAGTTATTGTTCAATTATGTTTCCATTACTAATGTTTTATGAATTCAATGAAAAAAATTTGGCCCAAACGTTGTTTTTCCCTAAAACGCTTAACACTCGAAAAAATTGAATTATATAGAGTTTTTGGATTCAATAATATTTTTAAGAAGATTTAGAAGCCTTTTGGTTAAGTTATTGATCAATTATGTTTCCATTACTAATGTTTTATGAATTCAATGAAAAAAATTTGGCCCAAACGTTGTTTTTTCCTAAAACGCTTAACGCTCGAAAAAATTGAATTATATAGAGTTTTTGGATTCAATAATATTTTTAAGAAGATTTAGAAGCCTTTTGGTTAAGTTATTGATCAATTATGTTTCCATTACTAATGTTTTATGAATTCAATGAAATTTTTTTGGCTCAAACGTTGTTTTTCCCTAAAACGTTTAACGCTCGAAAAAAATTGAATTATATAGAGTTTTTGGATTCAATAATATTTTTAAGAAGACTTAGAAGACATTTGTTTAAGTTATTGTTCAATTATGTTTCCATTACTAATGTTTTACGAATTCAATGAAAAAAATTTGGCCCAAACGTTGTTTTTCCCTAAAACGCTTAACGCTCGAAAAAAATTGAATTATATAGAGTTTTTGGATTCAATAATATTTTTAAGAAAATTTAGAAGCCTTTTGGTTAAGTTATTGATCAATTATGTTTCCATTACTAATGTTTTATGAATTCAATGAAAAAAAATCAAAAAATACATTCTTTTTCCCTAAAACGCTCAACGATCGAAAAAATATACATTTTTATAAAAAACCGGGTTGGAACCGGGTTTTCAACCCGAATCGGTTTCAAACCGGGTTGGATCGGGTAGGGTTTTTTAGGTTTAAAATCGGGTCGGGTTTGGTCAAAACCCGGTTTCTCTTTGTTGACTAGAACCCGGTTCGGGTTTCCGGGTCGGGTTGGGGCCAACCCGGTTTTTGTTCATCTCTATAAATAGTCGTAAATGTAATTTATAATTCTTAGTCATTAATTTAAAGGTTAATAATAATTTAATCCTCAAAGTTTCACTTTTTTTTTTTTAACCACTCAAGTTTTTTCTCATGATTTAATCTTCGAAGTTTCAAAATTCTGTTGGTTTAAGCCTAAAATTTGATTATACTACAAAAATTTGATGGTTTGATCCCTAAGGTTTATCTTTTATAATGATTTTGCCAATTTAAGTTTTTCCAGTTTAATCATCTAACTTTCAAAATTTTAATGGTTTAACCCTTTGAATGGTCAAACACTAACTCAATGCGAACTTGAAGGATTATATCATGAAAAGAAAAAACTTGAGTGGTTAAAACGAAAAAAAAAAGTGAAATTTTTAGGATTAAACCGTTATTAACCCTTAATTTAATTCATAATATTTACGGAGTTTTATTATTTAACAAATACTTTATGATGATGGGTAAATATGGAAAAAAAATTAATTGTGAGTTTACTTTACTAGCAGTAAAGGTTAAGATTAACATTGAAATGGAAATTGGAAAGAATGCTGAATCTTAATGTTGGTGTTAGAGTGTTCTACGGCACGGCCATACTTGGTTGAAACTTGAAAGGGACCTCTTTCTAAACCTTTTAATTTTTCAAACGTGGATAGTATTTTGATTATTTTATATATTTATTATATTTATTATCATTTATATATATTAATATTAATATATATTTTTTGATCTATATCTTTTGTATCGATTAACTACGTTTTAAGTACAAAATGAACTCTAAAATTTGATTTTATTGTATCAACATGAAGAAAATAAACAAAAGCTCTATTAATAATTTAAATACAGTACATCTGAATGTGATTAAAATATAAGTCAAAAGATACGTCTAATTCATACATCAAATGACATATGGATTTAACTCATTTTCTCTTCTTCTAGGAACATTTTTAAATACATGGATCATTTTTCATTTAAATATTCAACGAATAATGTGTAGTACTTTTAATTTAATGTTGATCGACGTGTAAATCGATTTTACATTTGTGTGGTTTATATCATGTTAATTAGGTTTAAGGTCCTCTACTTTCTTCGCTTTTAAAAGCAACAAAGTTTTGTTGGCAAACGTCAAACTTTGTAAACGTACGTATTATTGTAGTTACGTGTATTTTAAATAGAATTTTGCTAAACATAGTCTTTAAGAATATTAATAGCAACCAAAAATTTATAAGTAATTGATAAATAACACTTAAAAAACTATTTTTATTGGTTAATGTTCTTTATTAAATTGTAACTGATTAACACTTTCATGGTGAATATTGGTTTTTAAGTGTAAGTTGGCCAATCTTTTCTAGTATACGCATGTAAGGGTATGTTTGGCGAAACTAGTTGAGAGCTGCAGCTGAAAGCTTATAGCTGGAGCTTATTTTTAAAGTTACAAGGTGAAACTTATTATTTTTTATAGGTGTTTGACAAAGTAGCTGGAGTTGAAAGTTTATATTTGTGAATTGACTTAAAAGGACAAAATAATACATGATAAATAATTATATAAATAGTATTCATGTAATTTATCATTTCATAAACTAAGTTTATTTTACAAGTTAGTTTAACTAGCTTTTCTTCTAAAACTTATTTTTTCTATAAGCTCTAGAATTTTTATCATTCAAACAATTCTACTGGCTTGAGCTTATGAAAAAAATAAATTTAAACTTCTATAAGCTCTCGTAAACTAGTCACCAAACACACCCTAAATGAAAGAATATACAATTTATGGGGATAACATATATGCTTTCTAACAACATATACATTAAGTTTAGTGCAGCTAACAGTACACCCTATTTTCCTGTAGTTTATAATATTTTTTTTCTATCAAAATCAGAACTTGTATAGAATTTTTCACACTAATTGTAGTTAATATCTATACATATAAATTCACTTTATAGCTTTCATCGGTAAATGAAGGTATATCCTCTAGTGACGGGTACATTGCAAATTGATACCATATTACCATGTCACCATAGATATAAAGATAAGCTTTCAAAACCTTTATTTTTTTTTCTTTTTGAAAAGTTAATAAAGAGAGCTAGCTACGAAGTGATAACCATCGTGACTCATGATTCACGAACAGGTAACAATCTTCTTCCTTCTCTTTCAATAGTATTTATAAAACAAAAAGACATCGGAAACACACGCGAAATAACGTCGTCGCCTTTAATTCTAATTTTTCTAACTATATATACTTGATTAAACAAACTCATTTTGCAATACGAAATCGTTATACATAATTTTTAGAAAAATATTTTGTATGCCTAAAATGTCGGGCTTGTAAATATAAAGAGAGAATAAGTGAAATCTATATATATACTCTATGTCGTATGGTTAGAGATATGTTTAAACCTATTTGAACGCCATTTGCTTGGAATTATAATCTTAAGATCTATCATTTATAATCAGCATGAACTTTTAATATTTTACCAACACTAGGTTAAACCAAAACGAACAAAAATCGAAGGGTTTATTTCAGAAACAGACTACAGCTACAATAGACTTCACTTGCACAGTAATTTCATAATACAGGATTATGATTATGGCATACACTCTACACATCTGCCATTTGAGTGTCCTCTGCCATTATTATCTCCATATCTCGTATGTCTCGTTTCAATACATTCCCCAGCCTACCAACAGCTTCCGTTTGCTGTTGTAATACCTGTAATCAATGTATAGATATAGAGTAGCAATCGTTATTCATTTGGTTTGGAGGTCAAACAGGATTTCGACACATATTGAGGTGACAAACCACCTCCGCCCTTTTAAAAATTGGACCCAGCTCAACCCGCCCAATTTGCCAACTCTAAAATTGAAACCAATATAGATGACTAATAGAGGAGGAAAATGGGTTGATTTCGGCTATACTCTATCTCCAACAGGTTGAATAGGCAAGTTTCAGAAAAGTAGCTAATTATAAAAAGGGTCGAAAGTCGCCCTGTGTTTATGAAAATTATTAATACCTTCTAAAGTGAGTTATTTTTTTAAAATGATTACTTTCATATTATAGTGTATTAACCTAAATAGAAAAATTGACAAAAGTGTTGCCATGTCAACACAACCAATATACCTTAGACCCCTTAGTCAACACGTCCCACCCACCCATTTTACCACCTCTAAAGATTGGAAACAACATGCAATAATCATAAAACCTTAGGAAAAGGCACATGCATCAAAACACTACCTCATGCATATCAGAAAGACTCTGTTCGTGTATTTTAGTTGACCCTGGTAAGGAGACAGAAGCACCACCATGACCATTTGCTTGAACACGAGCTACAGTCGGCAGATTTTGAACCCTTCTCGAGAGTTCAGCTCCAGATCCTTTTAACTGCAAGGGTATATTAGTTAAAAACAGGTGAAGACCATTCAAAGCATGTTGATGTACTGTAGTAGTGTAGTGGATACCAACCTGTCTGATTATTGTAGCCAACTTCTCAGCCAGTTCAACTTCCCCTTTAGTCAAAGGTAACCGGAAGCCCTTGGCCTCTAATGCCTCCAGTATTCTCATCAACTTTTACACGTAAAGAAAACATGAACAATTAACGAAAAATACAAGGAAAAACACACAGAAAGCACTCTGAATCTGTACTAAAGAAAACAATTTCGACCCAATTATTTATAAATTGGTCCATTTGGGTTTTATTTTTCTCAAATGGATCAAATTGGTCCATTTAAAGTACTGTTGTAATAATATTGATTTTGCAATCACAATCAATAATGTAAGAGTAGGTTCATGAATTTTCTTTTTTTTTCTAAAAAAGAACAAAAAAATTCTGCGAAACCATACTAAAAAATGACCCATTTTAACCAGAATCAGTTTCAACGAATTTCGGCCTTCACACCTCCAAAATGTACAGCACGAGAATAACATGCTAAACATTAAATATTGTACCCTTAAGAGCCGTCTTTGTAGAGCCTTCTCTGACTGTCTAAGTCTCTCTATCCGAGGGAAAGTATCAGCTTGGAAATGCCTTTGAAGCTATAAACATGTTAAAGCATTATTAATATGTTGCTAGAACATGTGTTTATGTACAGTAAACATGTCAGGGATGGGGACTAGATGGGTGTACCACTTTCACGTTAGTTTGAGTCATTTGCAATCTCTCTGCATCTGAAAGTATGACTTCATCTTGAAGCTGCAAAGAATTAACATCTGAATAAGAAATCATTTAATACACGCTCGTAATGACTAGATGGAACTGGATAGCACATTTTGCAAAAACTGTAGAAACATTATCCATTATCATATTTTGGCCTGTTGATGGTAACCAAACTCCGATTAGTGACCAGTTTTGAATCAGAATAAGTAAATTATCTGGAATTCTATAAGTTCAAATTCAATATGATGTCCACGTATCCATCTGACAATACACAAATTTTTTGAATTAAAGCCTAGTTGTTGTCAACTTGATTAATACTGTAAAGAATTATATTTCAAATTCTAACACCTTAAAGATAACATACTTTACATAAACTCATTCACCTAACCGGCTAACACTAGTTAAAAGAATAGTAGAGGTCAGGACTACCTTTTAGGTATCTTAGTCATTTATAAGCAATAAACCCTTCGATTCTAGTTGGTTACATTACATGGCTATAAATTTAATTTGAGCTAGAGAGTTATCTAACTTCACAAATTTCATCATGTTTATTTTTGCTCTTTTTCAATGTTGACGTTTGTAACTTCAGATTTTTTTAAAGCTCAACTTTTGCAATTTTCAGTTTTGTAAGAAAGTCAAATTCAAATTTGTAATCGCCTAATTTTACACATTGTTATATGGCTGACTGACTTAACAGAACTTGAATATCAAACAAACTCAAATCAGGATGTCAAGTTTTAACATCAGTTGGTTCAAATTTCTGATTCAAATATATAGTTATGAATTCAAAAATATCCTAATTATGATGATTCAATTAACATTTATTTACTGTCAAATCACTTTTTTGACATTTATGTCAAGCTAATGCCACTGGACAATTGCTTAGGATTCTAGGAATAGCAAGGTGAGCTTAAGAATGATTAAGGTGCCTTTTTGTTTCCAGCTACAAGATTTCATTAAGAGAGATGCCTTTAGAATCTCCACGAGATGATGATTATGAGCAACCTCTTGACAATAAGAAACATAGCTAGTAGTGAACTCAACCTCTAGCTACATAATCTAATCACCTACATTTTACTTCACCAGTTCAGCTATTCGTGACTGGATATACTAATTACAATAGCAATTGTTTGACTCATAAGCTAGATATGTTTTAGCTTCCGTTGAATCCATTTGTGGTTTAAGGCAATCCTTTCGAAGTGTGTTATACTCATAAGCTACCTAGAGTAGCCCTTCCAGTGTTCTAGAGAGACAAAAACAGTTATAACACAAATAATCAAACTGCATAATGTTTGGTTTACTACTTTTAAAGGGGAAGGAAAGGCAATCTGAAACACTTTTTTATGCTAGCGAGTTATATAAATTAGTGATCAACATACAAGCAATTCTTTGAACAGTTTACCATTGAGCTGACATTAAATTCCTAACTACTATCAAGTGGTGACAAATCATCGCTATATTCTACAAACTTCCAACAGCGTAATCTACACGCATATACTTCTGAAAGGCAGTTTGTCCTTTCAATCGCACACAGCACATATCATCTTTGAATCCTACTTTTCACGAACCATGTTCACGATTCACACAAATTTACCTTATCCTGAATGAAAAGCATTTATCACTTGTAATTGTGTCAGACTCATAACTATATCGGTAGGTCTCTTCTGGAGATCATGTGATCTGCTCTTAAGGCATTCAAACTAATAACAGACGCTTATCTTTCATTTGATTAAGTCAACGTTCTACTCCATCTCTTTGCCAGTTTTAGAATATTAGTAATTTGAAGGATGAAAATATTGAAGAATTTTATATTATGATACACATATGCACAAATGAAGTAAAGGAATCTTAGATTGCAGATACATAGCTGAATGTCATAGCATGCTCTCTGTCCCTGAAAATTTCCCATTCAATTCTTCTGAAAAGATGATACCTAACTTCACATCAATCATGCATCCTAGAATTATCAATCTCTCAAGTATTTAGCAGAGTTGCTATATAATTTCACTGTGGGTTGAGTTCAGTCATTGGCGGAACTATATGATGCAACTGACATCCCATGAGGCTCACTGCAACTAAAACACTTAAGCCACTCAAAATACTAGCTATTGTTTTATGCTAAGCTAAAGAAACAAGTCAATTTCACAAGTTGTCAACATCAAATCATAAGCCAAACCATTACCACTGTTATATCAAGAAAAAAGTTAAATTGAGTTGAGTCTTAATAATAGGACTATAAAATCAGAGTCAGCGTTCTTAAAGGGGCATTGTATCTACTACGTCTACCTTGGTACTCAAAGAGCAACTGAGATGACCATGAACATGTGTATGTATTTAGCTAAAAACTGTTGCATTAGAAATTAGGCTAGAAATTACTGCAGTGATAAAACCAGGTAAAATAAGTTTTATGGGGTCAATAGGTCCACTACCTAGATGAAACAATAGGATATAATTCTATGTTCAATTTATCAATCCGAAGGCAGTGTGATATACTAATATTTACCTCTGCCTTCTTTAATTAAGATAACTGTCTTGTGACTCATTATCAAACTAGCCCATTAAAAGTTGTAGACAAGACAATCATAATACTTTCATGACTTCTACCATGACCTAAAGAAGTTAGCCTTCACATTCAAAATAATTGTGTAATCTTAGCAACATCAAATACCTTCAGGCGCTCAGAAAGATCTTTAAAACCCTTAACAAGCTGCGGCCACAGACGCTCACGGTTGGAGCTCTCCATACCTTCTAGCTTTCCCATTGCCTCTGCCCACATTATCTGGCAATCACAAACTACCGGCCAATCTTAGCAATCACAATTTTCAATCTTCGAACAAACCAAGAAAGAAAAATGAAGATATCCAAAATCCAAGAATGAAAGCAACTAGAAACTAAAAAATGCTAGTAAACTTACATCTGATACGCCAGCAGGCTTTGTCCTAAATTGTGGTTCAGTCACACTGAATAACAAGTGCTGCATAACATTAAAACTCACAAGCTTTAAAC